>CM069903.1:122271214-124793004 GCA_036172215.1 Camellia granthamiana | reverse complement strand
CCGGTCGGCCAAATAGATGGCCGGTGGCCTTATTTTGTAGCCGGTGGATGGCCGGTGGACTCCCCTGATGGCCGGTGAGCCTCCTACACCCTTGTTTGGGTCAGATATGTGGTTTGGGGCTCTCTTTGCTCAAGACAGTGCAAGAAAACTGCATTTTTGAAGCTTAACCAATCTCCGTTTTGACCTCGGACCGTGTTTTCTACGTGCGATCTTTGAATACGTACGAGGTGTATCCTTTTCGTATCCTTTTGTATCTTGCGGAGTCCGGAAACTGCTTTAAATACGTTGCATTGTTATGCATATCTCGTATGCGTTGCAGCGCACATCATACTCGCATTGTCATGCACATATGTTATGCGTTGTCACGCACGCCACACTTACATTGTTTTGCATCTTCTTTAGGTCGCATTGTCATGCACACCTCACATGCATTCACATGCATGACCCTTGTCATACGTTGTCACACACACCTCGCATGCATTGTCATGCATCTCCTCTTATCTCGCATTATCATGAGCAGTTCATTGCATTGTCATGCACTTCAAAAGACGTGCATCGTCGCGCATTTCTTTCATTCACATTATCACGCATTTCAAACAGAAAACAAAAAACAAAACAAAAAAACAAACATGCATTATCATACGTGTTTCATTTGCATTTGTCATGCATCTCTCTACTGCATCATTGAATATTACATTGTACATATCGTTGTAGATACATTAATTGCATACACTATAAATATTTGCATTGTATATATTGCATTGTACATAGCTTGCATTGTCATGCATTCATTGTATATATCGCATTGTAGCTTGCATGCATTTGCTGCATCATCCACCTATGGCTTGCGCCTTTCCGAGTTAAGCTTGGTCTGGTATGTGCCCATACTTTTCACGTTGAAGCACGGTTATGATATTATGTGTACGCACCTAGTGTTGTGGGTGACGGCACCGTTTCCGTGTTAAATGTGGTTTGTATGTGTCCATGCCTTTCCTAGGCAAGATTTGGTTTGGCCGCATGCCTCATCCATTGTATATAGTGCATTGTACATAGGTCCCATTGCATGTTGTATATATTGCATTGCAGTTTGTATTACATGCATTTGCTGCATATCCATCTACGGCTTGCGCCTTTCCTTGTTGAGCTTGGTCTGGTATGTGCCCATACTTTTCGCGTCGAAGCACGGTTATGATATTATGTGTACGCACCTAGTGTTGTGGGTGACGGCACCATTTTTGTGTTAGACGTGGTTTGTATATGTCCATGCCTTTCCTAGGCAAGATACGGTTTGGCCGCACACCTTACCCACTGCATCCATTGCATTCTAGCTTGTAAATATTGCCTTGTACATAGCTTGCATTGTCATGCATCTTTCCTTATATGCATTGTATTGCATTCTTCCTTACTTTGCATTGTCATGCATTTCCTTACTGCATCATTTAGTATGTAGGTTTCATTGTACATAGCTTGCATTGTCATGCATTCATTGTATTGTACATAGTTTAGCTTGCATGCATTTGCATCACATCCATCTACGGCTTGCGCCTTTCCATGTTGAGCTTGGTCTGGTATGTGCCCATACCTTTCACGTTGAAGCACGGTTATGATATTATGTGTACGCACCTAGTGTTGTGGGTGACGGCACCGTTTCTGTATTAAACGTAGTTTGTTCGTGTTCATGCCTTTCCTAGGTAAGATATGTTTTGGCCACGCACCTTATCCCCTGCATCCATTGCATTTTAGCTAGTATGAATATTGCATTGTATATAGAAAGCATTGCATGCATTTACTGCATCCTCCATCTACGGCTTGCGCCTTTCCTTGTTGAGCTTGGTCTGGTATGTGCCCGTACTTTTCACGTTGAAGCACGGTTATGATATTATGTGTACGCACCTAGTGTTGTGGGTGACGACACCGTTTCCGTGTTAAACATGGTTTATATGTGTCCATGCCTTTCCTAGGCAAGATACGGTTTGGCTGCATGCCTTATCCACTGTATATATTACATTGTAGTGTAATTTGTTGCATCCATCATTTAGGATCACGATCTTTCCTCAGCGGGTCATTTCCCCACTTATATAATCTCACCCAATTACTTGTATCTTGTGTTCCGTCTACACACTCATAGTTCTGCATGTGTACGCGCCTATTCCACTGCTGGTATTGTGGTTTGAGGGTATCGGCACCTTTTCTATGGTAGACGGACTTTGCATCTCCATCTCTTTATGATATTTGTGTGGTTTTGAACTGCTTATGTTTTGATCATGTTTTAAATGCATTACATATCATTTGCATTGTTTATACATAGTTTTGTAAATATTGCATTATCATTTTGCATCCATTTCGCATTGTTATGCGTTGTCATACATAGGTTGCATTGTCATGCACTCCTTCACTTGCGTTGTCACGCACTTCCAATTGCATTGTTATGCATAGTTCTAACAATATTGTACCTGTTAAGTTTCTCTCTTTTTCAGGCACGATATTGTATGTATGGTTCATTTGAAGCTGGCACGACCAGACGAACCGCACAGGTATTGTATTCTCCGCGTCAAGCGTAGCGAGAATTGCATAATTCTCTTGCATCCTTTCTGCATTGTAATGTAGTTGGATTTGTGTTTGATTGCTTAAAACTGTCGCATGTTATGCTTCGTTACAGCTTTCTTTGCATGATCATAAGTTATGCTCGGCTTTGTGCATTGTCTTGCATTTTGCCCCTGCCTTCGAGCGCATATCTTATCTGTGGCTCGTATGCTTTGTCTAAGCCTTCGGCCTTGTCAAAAATGGGTCGTCTCTGGGCTTTGACATTCACTCCCATCATTGTTATGACTTTCGAGTTCTATCAAAGAGGGGCAACTGTAGACACCCCATTTTTTACCGTCCTTGAGACTTGGACGTCACCGTTTGAACACTCGGTGATCATCCTTGTTTGTGTTCGTCTTGAGTTCCCGGAGGTGTTGGCCACGCGCCTTGCCTCAAGACCTCTCGACTCGACTGTTTTGTGTTTGGTTTTGCACCAAATACTTGTGTTTTGCTTTTGAGGGGCAGGGAATGGCTTGTTGGCCATCCTCACACCTCACCGGCCATGGCTTGAGGCCACCGGCCATTGTTTTGTTGCCATCGGCCAACTGTTTGGCCGGCCGGCACTCTTTGTGGTCGGTCGACCATTGTTTTGGCCAATTTGTCATTTTTGGCTGGCCGACCACTGTGCATCTACTTTTGGCAGATATTTTGTGCCAACTGTGACAGCTGGCACCCACTTTGCACCCCCTCCATACACGTGTATGGAGGGATTTCACTCTTGCTTAGCTTGTTTTGTAAGCTTTGCAAGAGTGAATCTCTATAAAGGGAGGCCTTCTCCTCCCTTCCCAAGGGTTACAAAAAAGCTCCAGAGCTCTGAGATTAGGATTGTGTATCTATTCTATCTCTATATCTCCTTCTCCTTCCATTTTGTGTGTGTTTAAGGTGTTTTGTTCATAGTTTTGTATACAAACACCTAGTGTTACACTTTCCTTTCGCTACTGAGGTACTAAGGAGTAATTTTCAGAGTTCTTGAGTTGATCTAAGCTTGGAGAGGCTGCTGGAGTGGCCCTTGTGAAGAAGGTCTTCGAGGGTAAGAACTTTACCCTTTTATTCCCCATTTTTGTATAGGCTTTTAGCCATCCTTGCATATGTTTTTAAGCTTAACTTATAACATATAAAAGTTCTGATTTTAAGTGCTTAAAATAGTTATTTGAGATTGCTTTGGTGTTTGGGGTTGTTTGACCCCTCTTAGGCCTTGTTTGGCCCCCATTTTGTGCTATTTTGGTGAGCTCCGGGACCACCTTGTCTTGGCCTCCTCACCACTGAAATCCAGAGGGATTTCAGTGGTGGGGATGGTGCTTTAAGGTCCTAAGAAGGAGAGGGTCATCCCCTCTCCTTGTTGCCTTCAATATGTGCCATTTTAGCCTCATGTGTGAGCGCCAATGTTGAGATCATGTTGGCCATGTCTTAGCTAGTATTTGTGCTTATTTTGTCATGATACAGCACTGTTTTTAATTGGTTTAGACACACCATGCTTGCCTTGCATACTTGTCTTGTAATGTCATTATTTGCCTTAACATGTACTTAGCATTTAGACTACTATGCTTACTTGTTTTGGCCAAGCTTTATGAAGCTTTTATGCATGTTTTAGTATGCTTAAGGTCTGTTTGTGGTTGTTTTGGCCATCCATGACATGCTTTGCATAGCCGCCTTGCATTTTGGCTTGTTGGCCTTGGGTGTGTGAGTGTTGAGCATGCATTACTTGGCTTGTTTCAGTGGTTTGGCACCACTTACCATGTCATTTCAGTCCATTTAGCATGCTTGTATGCTTGCATTTGATGTTACTTTAAGGCCTTAAAGAGTTTGTGTTTCATGCTCCATGAAAGTGCCATTGCGTATGCCATCATGTTTAGGCCTCTATGATACCATGTCAATGTGTTTTTGGATTGTTTTAACATGCTAAAACTCTGATTTTGATTGTTCAAACCATGCCATGTTTGGTTTTGCTAAGTGTAGTTCAATACCTCTTTGGTGAGCCTTAGGTTTTTGGACATAATTGCATGCTTTGCTTGTCTTGTTTAGTTGGTTTGGCACCATCCTTAACATGATTTTCAGAGTTTGATATGCATGCCGTTTGTCCATATTTGTTTCCTTTTAAGTGTGCTTAAAAGTTGCTTCTTTATGCTTAAATGTTGGACCATATGTGCATGCATGTTTGTATGTGTTTTGGCCCTCATTTCCATAGCATTTGGCCACTGTTTTGGGCTTGTTAGAGAGCTGCCCAAACTAGTTTAAGACCATCCTTTGGATATTGTTGCATTGGCCTTACATGTTGTCACATACTTGGCCCATAAACATCTTGTTACATGCTTAAATGATAGTGCATTTGGCATGCATTCTTCCTTTTTGTCTTGGTTGCTTAACATGTTACATGTTTTGCATGTTTACATGCTTATTGGCATTCTCATGTTGCATATTTAGCTCACATGCCTAGGTTGCATTGCATTGAGCATGCATGCCTTGTCTCTTGATCAAGTGATAGAGGTTGGGCCTATTGTTTGTTTATGTGCATTTCATTCCACATTGAAATGGCACACTTGGTTTCTTGGGCCATCACGCATCGAAATGCGCGATTGGTGGTCCGAGAATCGAGTACCATCCCCCTTTGAGTCATGGACATGATAAGGGGTGTGGTGGTGCCCACATTGCTTTGAAATGTATTGTCATACCTTGCTTGTCCTCTGTCGCTGTCAAAACAGGTTTCTACAGGAAGATATGGTCGGCCAACCATTCTCAATGCCGGTTGGCCATGAATTGGTGGCCGAGAGCTCAATAGATGGTCGATGACCACTTTACCATGGCCAGTGGTGTTTCCTCTTGGCCGGTGGCATCCCACAATGTTCAAAGAATGCTCCTTGGGACTTGTGCAATTTTCAGAGGCATAAAACAGTGAAAACAGAGGCAGCTTGTGCATGGTGGTGGATTTCCGAGCGGAGTCGAGCACGCATGCATTGGACCCTCTTCCCGAGGCTGTTTTATCGCTTTATTAGCTTAGTTAATTTGCTTAACTAGTTAATTGGTTTGTAACTATTTAATTAGCTTGTTAGTTAATTAAATTGTATTATTCTTCCGGTCCCTCCGAGCGAGGGCGAATTTGTAATAAATGTGCGTGTGTGCGATGCATGTCTTCCAACCCCCACCTCTTTCTCCCTTTTACTTACCTGCTTTTGATGGTTAGTATTAGGACATATCTCAATTAGCATCCTTATACTATGCATGCGTGCATTCATTCATCTGTATTGCATGCACCGGGTTCGGCGCATCATACTAATTGCATAGTATTTCAAATCTAACTTGAATACATGTTATCTGCTGCATTTCACATGCCATCCATAGATTAGCCGAGCCTACTCTAGTTGCATTTTGCCTGTGATGCATTAGCCATTTTAACATGAACTAGGATCATACATGATTGCTAACTAGTTTCTTGTTTTGGCTCAGAGTACACTGTAAGTGTTTTTTATGCTTTAGCATCTCTCATGAGTGTGAATGTTAATATGAAAGCATGCTTGCCATGAGGCTAACTGCTTAGTTGATTTATTGCCTGAATGCCTGTGGGTGAAGGTTGGATTGCTTGAGTTGGAACAACTCGTTGAAATCCGTGTTTTAGCCTACTAGCGAATAGCAAATTTCAAACTGTCTTCCAAACGAGCGGATATGCAATGCTTTGTTCCAAATTAGGCAATCTAGTCTATACTTTTGTGTTGTGCGCATCACATAGTAAGATTAGCTAATTAATCAGAATAAGAGCACATAATATTTTCAAAACTAGATATCATGGTTAGTAGAGGCCGATCTTTGATCAGCCGAGCGGGGTGGCTCACGAAGTGACCTTCCCCAATCGTACCCAAATTCCCGAGCCGAGGCAACTTTGGTGATGACGGACACGTGGCCTTAGGCACGAGTCAGGGTTTCCTAAATTCCCCCATAAAAAATATTTAGGTGGCGACTCTGTATCTGGCAAAGCAGTCCATGTTTGGCACTTCTTTCTAAAAATCTGTTTTCCAAAACGATTTGCCGGATTTGGACTCTTTGGTGATTTATCAGTCTTGCATTGCACTTTGCAAGATCAGATTGAGAACCGTGACATTGAGTCCTGAACTGTAGTGAGCCCAAATGAACAAAACGGGATTCCCTCCCGGGACGTTCGGGGACGTCTACACTTACGAAGTTGGCTTGACGGTCGTATATGGGGCAATTTTAAGCCCATCTGACGCAAACTCTTCATAAAAGACCTAGCTTCTCTATTCTCCCGAGCAATAGATAGTGCGGATTTGCTGAAGAGATTCACTCCACCAAAATTCAATTTATACGATGGTAAGGGAGATCCGACTAGCCACATCTAGCATTATACTCAGGCCATGACATTGTAGAGCAACAATGGATCGATCATGTGTCGAATGTTCTCCTCAAGCTTAAGAGAGATGGCGCTGCGATGGTACTATAAGTTGGAAGCCCGATCCATTAGTGACTGGGCACAACAACAGCAAACGTTTATCTCATGCTTTATCACCAACAGCCAACCACCGAAGGAAGTAGATGTGTTCCTTACAATGAAGAAAGACGACACTGAGAGCTTACGAGAATATGGTAGTAGGTATTGGGCAGCGTATAACGAGATCAACAATTGCAACGAGTAGCTAGCAGTTGCCTCGTTCAAGCTAGGATTACAACTCAAAAGTAAGCTCCGATAATCCTTAATGAAGAAACCGCCCACCGATGTGGGAAGTTTGATGAGGCAAGTAAAACAACACTACAAGATCGAAGACAACATACAAGACATCAAGGAACCAAAACCTGCTCGACTCCCACCAAGGGTTGTAAGAAAAGATGACAAGAAGTCCTCCGACAGAAAAAGAAAGGAGTTAAATGCGATTGTCAATCAGTCGAAAATCAAGAAGGAAGCCTTCTGAGCAATCATCACCACTTTCATTGAGCCAATATATCGTCTGATAGCAAAAATCTAGAATGAGCCATACTTCTCTTGGCCACCTAAGATGATGAGAGACCCATTCCTTTCAAATCGAAGATTGCAGTGTTGCTACCACAAGGATTACGGACACCTCACAAAAGATTGCAAAGCGTTGAAACAATTTTTAGAAGAATTGGTACAAAGCGGGCATCTATGATCCTATATCGATTCCTCGCCATATCAAAAAGAGAAAAGAAAGGTCAAGAGCAAAGATACCCAACTAAGAATAATTATCAACATGATATACTTTTTCCCCACGAAAAAAAAGGCGAGCTAGAACAAAATGGCAATGTCTACAACCTGCAAGGAGATGATAGCTTGGTCGGGGGTATCTACCAAAATAATGCGCTCGACAATGATCGCTTTTTTTGATGAAAATCTGGCATGGATCCATTACGCCCACAACGATGCCTTAGTGGTAACATTGCAGATCGGGGAATTCGTCATGAAAAGGATATTGATAGATTAAGGAAACTCCGCAGAAATCATGTACTATGGGCTCTACAAAAAGTTAGGCTTACCTTCTGAAGCCCTACTCGCGGTCGATTCCTCACTCCATGACTTTAATTCAAGTCCAGTCTTTTCTTTGGAAAGAATCATTTTGCCAGTAAAGATGGATGAATGGTTCAGCAGGTCAAATTCCAAGTTGTTAATGTGTCATCCCCATATAACGCCATAATGGAAAGAACATGGCTCCATCAATTGGGGCAATCCCATTTACCTTCCACTAAGTCTTTCACTTCTCAGAAGAAGACACCATAAAGATGATAAGAGAGGATCAGACAATGGCAAAACGGTGCATGGCGATATTATCCGCATGACCACAAATACAGGAAGTTCGAGCATGCGAATTAGAAGAGGAAGCTGAACCGCAGCTTGGCGACAAGAGTGTTGAAGAATTGGAAAAAGTGCAAATCAATTCAACAGATGAAGAAAGGTTCTGAGGGTGTCTGAAGAAAAACGACACTTGATTGATTTTTTACTTTGTTACCAGCATGTCTTCGCATGGACTCCATACGAAATGGAAAGTATTGATCTGAGGGTGATGAGTCACAAGTTCAACACGAGCCCTAACTCATGACTGGTAATACAGAGAAGCAGAAGATCAACACCACAACATGTGGAAGCTGCCAAGAAGGAAGTCGCAAAATTGCTTGAAACAAATGCCATTCATGAAGTTCAATACCCGAAATGGCTATCTAACATTGTCGTTGTAAAGAAGAAGAACGAGAAATGGAGAGTGTGTTTGGATTTCACTGATCTGAATAAGGCATGCCCAAAACATAGTTTCCCTTTGCCAAAAATCGATTAGCTAGTAGATGTGACATCCGGCCATGAAAGGATGAGTTTTTTAGATGCATATAGAAGCTATCACCAGATAGTTATGCATCTAGAAGATCAGGAGAAAACATCCTTCATTACTCCCGTTAGGCTGTTCTATTATAAGGTGATACCTTTTGGGGTTGAAAAAATGCTAAGGCGACATATTAATAGCTAGTCACGAAAATGTTCCATAAGCAAATCGATCGAAATCTCGAAGTTTATATCGATGATATGGTGATCAAATCGAAGGAAGCTAAGCATCATCCAGATGACCTTCGTGAGACATTTGGAGTACTTCGGAAGTTCAAGATGAAGCTCAATGTGGCCAAATGCACCTTCAGAGTTGGATCCGAGAAATTTCTCGGATTCATTGTTGCCCACGGAGGCATAGAAGCTAACTGGATAAGATTGAAGCACTGCTCAACCTAACCCCCCCCCCCCCCCCCACGACCATAAAAATGATCTAGATGCTTACTTGAATGGTAGCAGCACTGAACAGGTTCATTAGTCGATTATCAGATCGATGCCGAACATTCTTTCAGCTGTCAAAAAAGAAATCTTGATTCGAATGGACCCCAGAGTGCAACCTAGCGTTACAAGAGTTAAAAGCCTACTTGGCCAAACCACCCTTGTTAACCAGCCCTAACGTCAGAGAAAATTTGTACGTATATTTGGCAGTCTTCAATCATGTTGTGAGCTCGACACTCGTTAAGGAATCTTCAGGAGGACAAACACCGGTCTTCTACATAAGTAAAACATTACTTGATACGGAAACCAGATATCTACCGTTAGAGAAACTCCTCCTAGCATTCATTCTTTCATCTAAAAAGCTACAACATTACTTCTTAGCTCATTCCATTGTTATTTATTCAGAATACCCTTTTAGGCGAGTCCTGCATAAACCAAATTCGTCGAGTCAAATCTCCAAATAGGCAATTGAGCTTAGGTAATATGACATCCAGTTTAGACTAAGAAATGCAATTAAGGCACAAGTCCTAGCAGATTTCATAACATAATTCTCCCCAAAAAAGGCGGCCGAAGTAGGGAAAATACCCTTAACCGACGTAGCATGGACATTACGCTGCGACAGGGCCTTAAATAATAAGGGCGCAGGGATAGGATTCGTACTAATCACGCTCGACAAGACGACAATAGAATTCTCTACTCCGTTAGGCTTCTTGGTTATTAATAATGAATGTGAATATGAAGCTCTCATCAATGGTCTCAACACCGCAAATATATTAGTAGCTAATTCCATAAGTGTTCAATACGACTCACAATTAGTCACCAAGCAAATGAACGAGGAATAAGCAGCCTAAAACGAAAGAATGGCAAGGTACTTGGTAGTAGCGAAAATCATAGCAGAGTAATTTTCTTCATTTAGGATTCAACAGATAGGGTAGGACCAGAACAGTAATGCAAATGCCTTTGCTAGCTTGGTAATAGTAATCTAGCAAGCAAAAGACCGAGTAATCGAGGTCGGGACCATATCTTATTCTAGCATCATAAGGAGGGACATATGCCACACTTAGCAAGGCGAAAGCTAGATGACCCTTTTCATCCAATATTTGTCTGTTGGAATAATACCCGACGACAAGAAAGAGGCACATCGGATTTGGCTCCGAGCTATGCGCTTCTAGCTAAAGGACTCGAAACAATTGTTCAAAAGATCTTATTCTGGTCCCTATCTCAAATGCATTCACCTCGATGAGGTAGCGAGCATATTGGAAGAAGTACACGCCGGGTCTTGCAGGGCTCACACTGGAGGTAGATCACTGGCACATCAAATCCTTACCTAGGGGTATTGGTAGCCCTGTATGCAGCATGACGCCCAGTAATTTTTACAACAATGTTCAACGTGTCAAAGGTCCGTAATCATATGGCAACCATCCGAAGAACTTAATCCTATTGCTAGTCCTTGGCCATTCGCACAGTAGGGATTAGATCTGGTTGGACCACTACCTCAAGCACCAGGAAATATGAAGTGGCTGATAGTAGCAATTGATTATTTCACAAAATGGATTGAGGCTGAACCTTTGACCAATATTAGGGATATTGATATCAAACGATTTCTATGCTACAACATCATCACCAGGTTCAGAATTCCAAGAGCACTCATATCCAACAACGGCACACAATTTATTGTCAGATGTACAAGGACCTATTTGACTATTATGGAATCAAAGCCTATTACTCCACCCCGACTTACCCCCAGAGCAACAGTCAGGCCGAAGCTTCAAATAAGACCTTCTTGAACAGGATTAAGAAACGGTTGGAAGCATCTAAGGGAAGATGGACCGATGAGCTCCCAATTGTACTTTGGTCATATCGAACTACTCATCGACGTGCAACCAGCAAGATACCATTCTCTCTTGCGTTAGGGATGAAGGCCGTCATCCTGTTGAAAATTGACTTTCCAACAAGGAGGTCTTACTTGGTAGAGAATGGTACTAACATAGACTTGATCTTGAAAGACCTTAACCTCATTGAAGAAAAACGTGAAAGAGCATCACTCTAGTTAGCGAAGTACCAACATGATATAGCTCAGGCATACAACAAACGCGTAAAACTTTGACAGTATCTGATCAGCGACCTAGTCTTAAAAAAGGTCCTCCCAAATGATCGCAAGGTCACCGATGGGAAACTTGGTCCCGATTAGGACGGACTATATCCAGTCACCGATCTGGCTGGGGGATAGGCATATGAGATTGCTGACCAACAGGGGAATGTACTCCTAAGGTCATGGAATGCAATGCATTTAAGAAAATATTACCATTAACCTTGTACCTATTATATAATAATACTTGGATAGAATACATAATGAATAAACAAGGTTGCATATATTTCTCTACAAAAAGGCACAAAATAAGTTCTTGGTTCATTAAAACTTTACAGTAAATACAAGTAAAAACAAAACAAAACCTTGGATATGCTGAGTACCGCTACAAACTATTTAATTCAAGCAGAATTGGGACTTTAGGATTCGGCAGAGATACTTGGGAGTATAACTCAGATGATTCAGCTACTCCCACTTTCTTCATTGTCGCCCTCCAGTCCTCTCTGAAAAAGAAATTCTCCAACTTATTCATCTGATCGAGATAGGCAGCATTTGCTTAATTCCATGTGGCTTCGACATTGGCTTTCAATTCGATGTCCCGTTGGTTCTTAATTCCTTCCATAGTGATTTTCAAGGCTTCATAGTTTGGCCTCAACTTGTCAAGTTGCCAGGTTGCAACTTCGAAATTTTCTTCGACCGTCATTTAAGCCGACTCAATCGTAGCAACTTGACTTTCAGCCAGCACTAGCTTCTTTTGCAAATGATTTTGTTCGGTCGATATCTGCTTTCTCTTGTCAACAATTAACCTTCTCTCCTCCTCTATTTTTCTCTTTTCCTCATCCTACCAATCTCTCTCTAGTTAACCGAACTCCCGTTTCTATAAATTGGTTGACGGCCTATATCATCATACATAAGTATTAGATCATCACAATAATCATCATCAACAAATACAAATCATGACTATCTTGCTATTACTAAATTCTAAATTCCACGGCCTAAAATTTGTTGATTGGATTACCCCTCTAAGCGTCGAATATCTTCGGGAATACGAATACCTCGCACCATGGCAAGGGCAACCCCAACATCGGGGAATACAGAGTCACGAGGGTTCAGTGCCTGATCTCCTATCATCGGCTGAAATATATACTCAATGGGACTTTCTCCAGCGTCCCCGGTCTATTTCTTGCCAGCTTGTATATGCTGGCGACTTGATAACGGAAGTACACCACTAGGTGGTCGATTAGCGAATCTACATTGTCCACGCACACTGGCCTCATAGCTGACCCTTTGCACAACTTCAGATTACCTGGTCAAATGACGTCTCCCAGTCATTTCGGGCACAGAAGACTCTGACGATTCAGTTGGAACGAGGATCATCTTTGGCTGACAAACTCCTTTTTGGTTCACCTCTTCTAGTACTAAAGGCAGCAATGGCCGTACTCCTGATCTTCTTCAAGAGCTTCAACGGGAAGATCGGGGGTAGAAAGCAGTAATGGAACAACAACTACTTGTGGTAGAAATTAATCTATCAATACTTCAGCCGATTGAGAGGTAGCGGCAGTACACCTCCAAACCGTTTGCAGAGCTTGCAGGTTCATGCTCCAAGACTCGTTATGCTGATATGTGTTTATGGAGCAATGATCTGTAGACAGAAGAAGTAAAGGCTTTGTGATCAGTACAGTGCCTATAAACAGTAACAATTATTAAACCATAAAAATCTTTGGTGCTCACCAGTACCCAATACCTGGGGCACGGTAGCAATGCCCTCAGCAAAGAGAGGAGATGAAAATTCCCGACTTCTTGAAACCATAACTATGTCTTCCAATTCTATGGCAAAAGTCTTAGGGAGCAACCGAACAAGTGATCTATCCTGATCATGATGTTTAGATGCGAAAAAGAATGCTCCTGAGGGTGCTTGGTACAGGCTATAGCAATATTGCAACTCTTTCAGACCTAGGTCTAAGTTTTGCATATTGTTCAGAGCAAGCATCGTGTTTACAATTTTGAAAAATTTCATGGTTAATAGAAAATATGGGACCTCGTAATGTGACGGGATCTCACGAAGACAAGGATGAAGGAAAAACGTAACCCCGCCATCCACTATGGAAAAAACTAACCAAGGGATCCTATCAACACTAGAGAATAAGAAATTATCATTAGGACGAGGGGGTTCTATATTTACGTTAGCAGGAATATCGCAGATAGTTCGAAAATGGAAAATGCCCTCTAAGCTACTAAGTAAATACGCATACTTTTCCATTTTAACACAAATCTATGGCGAAACTAGCACAATAAGAGGGAGTGCGAGAACACTTACGATATGAGAAAGAAAATGATTTGAATGATGGACTGAGAACATGTGTCAACACCATACAAAATTTCAGAAGAAATAGCGATCGTGAGGCAAAAAATCCCAAATCTCAATGCTAATGATTTGTACAAAGGGAGGCCAATCGACGCACCCTTCCAACACGCATGTCGCTTCATTTGAATAAACGTATCCCCGCATTTAATATCAAATACTAATGGACGTTTCAAGCTATCGACGCATGTCTAAGTGACGTCAGCACATCAAAACCTATAGCCATCAAAACCCCAACTCTAGGGGTGCTATATCGCCAAAACTATCCCAGGGATAGTACATCGGCCAAAAGAGGTGTCGACCTCTTGCTTAGGGCAAGGAACGGATCTATGATGATCCGCACAAGAAAACTATCCCAGGGGTAGTACATCGGCCAAAAGAGGTGCCGATCTTTTGCTTAGAGCAAGGAACGGATCTATGAGAATCCTCATGAAGAAACTATCCTAAGGATAGTACATCGGCCAAATGAGGTGCCGATCTCTTGTTTAGAGCAAGGAATGGATCTATGACGATCCTCATAAGAAAACTATCACAGGGATAATACATCGATGAAAAGAGGTGTCGATCTCTTGTTTAGAGCAAGGAATAGATCTATGACAATCCTCATAAGAAAACTATCCTAGGGATAGTACATCGATGAAAAGAGGTGTCGATCTCTTACTTAGAGCAAGGAACGGATCTATGATGATCCTCATGAGAAAACTGTCCTAGGGATAGTACATTGGCCAAAAGAGGTGTCGATCTCTTGCTTAGAGCAAGGAATAGATTTATGATGATCCTCATGAGAAAACTATCCTAGGGATAGTACATCGGCCAAATGAGGTGCCGATCTCTTGCTCAGGACAAGGAACAAATCTATAACGATCCTCATGAGGAAACTATCCCAAGGGTAGTACATCGGCCAAAAGAGGTGCCGATCTCTTGCTTAAAGTAAGGAACGGATCTATGACGATCCTCATGAAAAAACTATCTCAGGGGTAGAACATCGGCCAAAAGAGGTGCCAATCTCTTGCTTAGGATAATAACAAGAAAAACAGAAGAACAACTTCAAAAACACTCAAATTTATAACTAACTAAAAATTCCCAAAATAATAAATACAATTTAAAAAAAAAAAAAAAAAAACAACCAACAAAAAATTATTTTTCACTCTGGATGGGGAATCTTTGCCTCAACCTCTTCGGTGGCCCGGTCATGCACTTCGGCATCTCTAGCCCCATCGGCAACTTCATTCTGCGTCTCAGCAACATCAAGGCCAGGATAAGGATGTTCCTTCTCAAATCAGAGTCCACTGGGACATTAGCATCATCAAGTGCAGATGTCCAGCCATCCTCGAACTTCATGTCTCAAGCTTGGCAAACTACGCTTTATAAACGGCAGTGGTTTCATTACATCCATCGTCCTTAGCCACTTTGATTATATCAGATAAGCTTGCCTCCAAAGCAGCAAGGCTAGTACCGAGTTGTTCCTTCTCTTCCTTCAAGGAGCTGATCTCATGTGCCGAAGACTTCAGCATCGAGTCTGCTTCTTGGAGTTTCTTCTCAGCTTTAGCCATTTTACCATCGACGGCTGCCAGCCGACGCTCCAACTCATTGATCTGCTCACTCTGCCTGTCAGTTGCCGATTTCATCTTGTTCATAGCGCTGATTATTCTATTATGACGAACCATAGCCTCATACGTTGAGAACGAGCCCTATAAACCGAAAGCAAGAAGTTTTTTCTTTTATAAAAAAACAAAAAACAAAAAAGAAAATGCCAAAATGGAACAGATACTCGCCACTAAGGAAAAGTGCAGGGCTTGCGAAAAGATGGCAACATCTGACTATTCGATTAGCCAAGCAGCATCTACAAGCAGAGTGGCACTACAGATAATCGCAGAAGCCACTTTAGCATTCCTCATTGTTGTATCAACATTGGCCAGTTGCCGATCTTTCAAGAACGACGTAAGAGTGATCTGCGAAGCAGCAACTACCGACTCTGAGAATGAAGCTGGAGATGATGCAATGGCAGCGGTAGAAGGATTAGTCGACTTTTCTTTCGTACTTATGTCGATTGGTTGGCTGGCCGCTTACCCGATCTCAGGCTAGGAGGCTGAGAATTGGCATTCTCAGTAGAAACCACAACGGAAGAGGGAGACGAATCCTCTACCACCACGATCGGCGATCACTAACGCCAATCAGAGACAGCAAGGTCCGACGTGGTCTGAGAAGCAGAAGCTGCCCCTGCAGCCCTCTCCCACTTTCTGGCAACACCTATCTCCAAAACATTTTTTGGCGGCATCATGTCTAAAACGTTGGCCCCTGAACTGGACGATTCCTCTTGTGGTTCTTCTTTGGGTGCGACCTCCTCAGTATCCTCTCACAAATGAGAGAGAATATAGAAGTTGAAACCACCTTCGGTACCAAGGTTTATGTCATCCGTTGTAATCACAGTTTTGTAATAAGGAACCTATGACAGTAACACGTGGGTAGCCTGACCTTATCCTTGCTGCTTTGGAGGCCCTTTGTACAACCAAGCTTATTGAAGAAGAGGGTGGTTCACTTGATCTTCCCACTTGCTAGGATGAGTAAATACTTTAGGGGCTATAAAGAAAGATAAACAGACGTTAGATTACCGAAGGTAAAAAGGGAGACCTCATAAACGAAATAAAAGGCGAAGTATTACCTGGTCGGCTAGTGACCTCGGGGATAGGTTGGATCCGATCAACTCCAGGGGGAAATTTCGAGTTCCCCTCTACTATTACAAATACGTCATTCATGCCTTTACCAGAATCCGGAAGCATCTGGACCAGTTAACGGTTCGCCTATCTGGGTTTGAAATAAAATTTTGACCTCTCTTTGGAAATGGGAACAAAATTATAGCAGTACCTAATTTCTGAAAGTCCTAGATTGGTCCCTAAGATACCATTTAAGGCTACCACTCCCATAACTATCCTAAAAACATTTGGTGAACGCTAGGAAGGAGGTACCCCATAAAATTGAAGCACCTCTCTGAGGAGGGATGAAGAGGGAATCTAACGCCCCCCTCGACTATGTTTATCAAGAGGAGAGAAATTTGTTCCTCAGATCTCTCTGATACACTGTCGTTAGAGGTAGGGAGATGGGCACTAACATTCTCAGGAATATTGTACAGAGTCCTAAACTCTGCAATACTCTCATCGGATTCCAAAAAACATCTCAGTTGATTCATTCAACAACAATGAAAGGGGAAAATCAAAAAGAAATTTGAAATCTCAAGAAAGAGATGAAGGAAGGAACTTACAATGGTTAAAGACTGAAAGCTTTATGTGGATGACAAGGAAATGTATATAGGGTAGTGAGAATGTGATGCGCTAGAAGGTGAAAAGCAAGGGACAACTTCTCAATTAATATGTCAGGAGCAAAACGGTGCATTAAAAGGAGAAATGACGAGTGTCATCATTTAATGTAAGATTATTCGAAAGACGTGTGTCACAAACAAAAGGTGTCAATCCGAGTCCCAGCTAAGGTCGGCTAAGATGTCTTCGTCAAACCACCATAGAAATTGCCGAAGAGAGGCAGTTGTGGAGGGGTAAAACCATTAACCCAAAGCCCATTTAAGGAATTGTCTGGCCCAAAACGTTTTCCCCAACCAAATGACCCAAAGTCAAGGAAAAGCCCAAACCTTTGTTAAATCCATCAGATGAAGAAACAGTATCACATGACCACAAGTCTGAATAAGATTGCCTTCCAGAAAGAAATCTGCAAAACGAAGGAGAGCCTTCGGATTTGTTTGTAATCAACAGAGAGGATTAAAGTTGTCAAAAATAAGGGAGTAGGCTCAATACATTCAAGCAATATAACTATTCGATGACTAAGATCCGATGGTCGAAGCACTTGCAAGTTGGCCATAAGCATCTGAACTAATTTGAGCCACCCAAAATGAGACGATCCAATGGTAATATATGAAAATCACTTGACCACTTTCCCGATCAGAGTTTGGTGATAAGTAGAGCCTTTGGATCAAGGTAAACATCTAATGGCCAAGACATAAGACCTTGGAACTACAAAAAGAGGAATCAGAGAAAGAAAAATGGGTGAGCAAAATTAAAAAAGTCTTCCCTTTCAGTAGTATATAATATGCTTAAATATTGTTCTGATTTAACTATCGGAGGGTCCTCCTGACCAGATCTAGTTGGGAGTGATCACTGAGGGCTTGGTGTTTTTCGCAGAGTATAAGAAGAAGCAGCTCAACTCACTTTCCCTGTGGAGAATATTTTAGCCTTCCACAACTTCAATTACATATTTATATCACATATTCTAAATATCACATATTTAATAAAGAAAATACAAGAAAGTGAATGAGAAGAAATCTAAGGAACAACTTCCACAACCTAAATATCACATATTTAATAAAGAAAATTCAAGAAAATAAATAAGAACAAATCTAAGGAACAGAGGCTCTGCCTTCCACTTTCACAACCTAAATATCACATATTTAATAAAGAAAATACAAGAAAATAAATAAGAAGAAATCTAAGGAATAGAGGCTCAGTCTTCCACTTCTACTTCCACAACCTAAATATCACATATTTAAAACAATAAATAAAATACAAGAAAATAAATGAGAAGATTGCAAAATTCACCTTTGGAGGAAATGGTGAATTTTCTAATTAACAAATTTTCTTCTTTACACCCTCACGGCTATGGTGTATGCTTTGAAATTTCAACGAGATGTTTTAGGTTCTAGCTTTAATGGAATTTTGGATGGTTGAAAAGGCACTCTTGCTCTCAAAATAACTTAAGGTTTTTCAAAATCAATTTCTCTCCCTCAAGATTTTTGAAACAAAAATTCCCTTAGCCAAAATTTTCTCCCTCTTTTTGAAACAAAATTTTCTTTCTCAAAATTTTCTCTTTTTTTCTCTCTTTTTTTAAACAACAAAATTTCTCCCTTTTTTTTTTTTCTCTCTTTTCAAACAACAAAATGAGATGGTATTTATAGAATTTTTGGATCACCAAAACACATAGCTAACCATGTGATATTTCCAAAAACACATGGCTTGCCATGTGGTATCTCAAAACCATGTGGTATAGAAGTTGATTTTTTCTGAAATTGCTAAATTTTTCAGAAAAGAAGAAATTCAAAAAAAAAAATTTAAATAGGTCTAAAATAATTTGGCCAAAAAGGGTGTAATGTTGGAATTAAAGCTTAAACTTGACTTTTCTACTGAGAAATTCGTAAAATAGCACATTTTAATTTTCATCATCTGGTGTTCAGAAAAGCACCCAAGTCTTAAGGCTTGTCAAAATGGAGTATTTACAGTTAAGTATTTTTAATATTTACAATGAAATGATTCTTTGCTAAAATTGAAATTTTTTCTCTCAGTAAAACAATTGTATTTTTTTGATAAAAAGTAAATGAATAAATATAGAAGTTGAGTGAGAAAAATATTTATGTAGGTAAAGAAATGAATAAATAGAAAGAAAGAGAACCCAGATTAATATATCACTTGTTCAATTCATCAAAAGACTAAAATTTGATCTTTTAGATAAGTTCAAAAGGAGATTTCAGGTTTGGGGAAGACTCATATTTTGTTTAAGGAAGACCCATAGTGGGAGCATTGCCAATGAGCCACCATCATCGAACACTTCTATTGTGCAAATGTTTGTAAATAAAAAAATGAAACTATTTATATACTATGTGTATCTGTAGTGATATATATATATATAGAGAGAGAGAGACAGAGAGAAAGAGAGAGAGAGAGAGAGACAGAGAAAGAGAGAAGCTAAGCCCACGGAAAAAAAAAAAAAAAAAAAAGTGTATGGATCTCAACGGATGAAGTGGTGAGCAATGAGGATACGCTTTTTCTCTTTTTATGTTTTGCTCCATCTTTTCTTAATTGTCTTTCATTTAATGTTATTCTGATTTGGTTGAATGGAAAAATGGATGTAAGATTAGAAGAGAAAAGGTTATGTGCGTGCAATTTTTACATAAATTTGATTTGTGTTTGGAATGGATAATGAGGAGATGGAAGTGGTAAGGATTATAGAAAGAAAGAAAGAGAAGATGAGGTGATGGCGGTGATGCTACCAGTGAAGGAGTGGATAAGGATGAGGAGAGGAAAGGAGGAAAATGAGCAATGTTTGTTTGTGATGTTCTGGGTTGTTTGGTTATAAGGATTTGTAGTGCTTAGTCGTTAGAAACAAAGGGTAATTTTGGTATTTAGTCACCAAAATATGCTAATGTAAGAAATTTCCATCACTATGTCTAACGACTAGTTAACAGAAGGGTGATTTGTGTATATTGTCAAAAAGTAAGGGACGTTAGTGTAATTTCAAAAACCAGAAGAGAGATTTGTGTATTTGTTAGACACCTCAAGGGAGATTTGTGAAATTAACCTAAAGAAATAACGAGGGATAGAGGAGCAATGATTATATGTGTGTGTGTGCGCGCGTGTATGTGTGAGGGGTGGTTTAAGAATAAACAAGCCCTTGAAAGATCCTCATGTTATTACCTGAAACATAAGAAAATTCCGGTCGAGGGTGTCAGAATAAGCATTCCGACGAGCAAGTTAGTCTCTTTCGAAAGGAGAAGTGCCCTAGTTTCTTAGAGTGCAAGTTATTAGAACATACCTTTCCATTCCACCTTCACCTCCTTTTATAGGGTTATTCTTTTAGATATTTTTCTCCTGTAGCTTAGCTTTTCATCATCACCATGTCAGGGCTCATTTTCCTACTACACTTTTTTAGAAAAGGACAACCTGGGCCCACTTAAAGTAATGGGCTATGCCGATTTATCCAATATACTCGGCTTAGACATATGCTCTAGATACCCTTAACTCGGCACATTCTTCAGCCCAGTTGAATTTACTCAGCAATGACTTGTTTGAGCCTAATAGGCCTTTGCTAAATTTGGCCTTGGCTGAATTTGGCTCATAAAAAATGGGCTTGGATATGCCATGTTTGCCGATTAGCATTTTCATTTATATAGCTCCCACAATATATGTTTTGACTATTAAAAAAAAAAAAATTGACAAAAATACACAAAAGTGGAGAAACGTTTTTTGTGATATTCAGGAGTTTTCAATTATTGTGCGGTGTTCTTTCATTCAGTTATAATTTTTTTTTTTTTTTTGAGAGAAAATTTATTGAGAATTTGAGCTTTTATTGTAAAAGAATTTTCTATCCCTTGTCCCTTTTCTTGTAAAAGAGTGTTATATTTTTGTGAGTGATTTTTAGGACAAAATCACTTGGGTTATGTGTAACTAATAACGGATTCAAAATTATTTGGTTAGACTGATCAAGGTTGATCAATTGTTAAAGATAACTAGCACCTGTGAAACTAGGAGTAATTAGTATTTGACGAATAGTGAAGAAATTTTGGAGAGGATCTTGAGGAATGGATATAGACTTAGTTTGAGCTGAACTACTATAAATTTTGTGTTTTCTCTCTCTTTCCTTTGCTCAATTTATTTTTTATTATATTCATTATTGTTGCTTATCTTTATTTATTTTCCCTCTTGGGTTGCCTTCTGAGTAGCATTGCCTTCTGAGTAGCATGCCCTATTAGACATCATTTTTTTTTAATGCAAAAAAATATACTAGCTAGCTAAAAAATAAATATAGTTTAAAAATTATTAATGAATCATGTCTTTTGTTTTTGTTTTGTTTCCTTTTTTTTTAAGAATCACGTCCTATTAAATATATATTTTATAAAGTCAAATAAATAATAAATTAAATTAAATATAGATCAAAACAATTTTTTTATTATTGTTTTTTATAATATCAGGTTGTGGCTTTATTATTATTATTTTTTAGACAAAACATTATTGCTATAAATACTTTTTATGCAAATATAATAACATTATGATGATGTATTTTGGTTAAAATAATCAATAAAAACAAAAATATATATATATTAGAATAATTAATAGGATAAAATATGACATCATATACATTAATCAATGATTTTTTCTCTCACAACTATTTATTTAACTATAAAAAAAAATCACAAATTATCCTAACACATCTTTTTTTCATCTCCTCAAATAATAAAAAAAAATTAAAAAATTAACTAAAATAATCAAATTCGTAAACGAGGGCTAACTATGGCCTCGTTTGGAAACATGTTAATTTAGTAACTTTTTAGCTATTTGGTTAAATTATGAGTTAAAAAAAACTAGTATGTTTGTGATGACTTTTTGGCTTTTTACGAAAAGATATGTAAAAAGTAGAGAGAAAAAAGAATATTTGACTTTTTGGTATAAATTGTTGACTTTTTGACTTTTTTTAATAACTTTTTAACTTTTTGACTAAATCGGCCTATTGCCAAACGAGACCTAAATGTGCTAGCTGAATTGTTAAATTGTCAGACATCATCACATTTGGTGCTAGCTAGTTCAAAACCTTTTTATACTCCATTTTAGTTCGATCCATCAACATTTTTTAAGCGGACCCAACAAGGCCAGACACGGGATCTAATTATTACGGATGATTTTATTTAGGCCTCGTCTGACAAGTAACTGTTTTAGTTTAAAAATTAAAAAATTATTAAAAAAATTAAAAAATTTATAATTTATATCAAAAAGTCAAAAATTCTTTTTTTCTTTACTTTTTGCACATCTTTTTGTAAAAAGTCAAAAAATCACCCCAAACATACTAATTTTTTTTACCTCATATTTTAGTCAAAAAGTCAAAAAGTTATTAAAATACTCTGTTCCCAAACGAGGCCTTACATTCAAATAGTAATTTAGGATTGGTTTGACATGTTTGGAAAAAATTAAAAAATTATTAAAAAAGTCAACAAATTATCATTATTCATAAAAAAAAAAAATTAAAAAAATAAAGGGTGCGTTTGGTTTGTATTTGTAGAGTATTTTCTCAAAAAAAATACAAGCTAACTTTTTGGCTGAAGTGATGTTTTGGTCTGAAGTGATGGTACAAACTCGTCAAGCAAGTGCGTACAAAATTTACATAGGATGGTGTGTTCGGCCTATGGGAGCCTATCACAAGTCTGTTTTTGATAATCTGAACCGCTAATACGTAGAACGCATCGAGTACTATATGGCAATAAAAAATCACGTTGATCGGATATCGATAACTATATGATCAAATCAATTTTATATAAAAAAGTGGATGGTACACAAAGTAACGGTTGACAAAAAACTAATCGATCAGATGGCTATCGATATCCAATCAACGTGATTTTTTACAAGTATATAGTACTCGATAAATTCTACACATTGAACGGTTCCGATTATCAAAACGGAACACGTGGTGGGCCCTCACGGGCCAAATGGCACCGTCCAGTTCGAACAGCACCGTAGGCAATCTTGTCCTATACATTTTGCTACCAACCGTATGCATGAAGGTACCATCACTGTCAATACGCAATTATATATTTAGGGGTAATATGGTAATTTTACTATTTTATACAATATTTTAATACATATTTTTTTATAAAAAGTCAAAAAATTATTCCAAACAATCATCTTTTTTCCCTTTACTTTTTAGTCTAAAAAGTCAAAAAATGTACTTATTTAGGACATCCCAAACAACCATATACCAACTAAAATTTAAATATTTCAATTCCTATTATATCTTAATTTAAATTTAATAGGTGTTTGACATGCACTAAAAAAGTATACTTTTTTGCATACATACACTTATTTAAGTCACATCAATTAATATTTATTAACATCTCTTCTTTCATTTTTTATTCACTTTCTTTACTTTTTTATATAATTTTTTATAAAAAATTAAAAAATACACTTATTTAAAATATCACAAATTATCCCTGGCTAAGAAGACCAATACATCTTGAATCTTAATTTTTTTTTTTTTTTTTTTTCCTTCTGTACACCCTAACCATTTTTTTTTTTTCCTCATAGGTCTGAATTTTCATCACAGAGCATCATCATCGCCGTGACCAACCCCTCTTGAATCCCAGTGGGTTCGAATTTCAGGCTTGGGGTTTTTTGTGGTGTGTGAATCATAACGAAATGGATTTCTCAATGCAAAGGAGGGCTTGTTAGCAAAGACTGAAGTCAATAATGATAGAAAACTCCATAAAATACAATTTTACAATTTTTAAAAAGATTTGAATTATTTATATTATTGTTAAACATAACTCTTAAAAACATTTAAATACATCAATAATTAATACATCAATAAAAGTTATGAGACTAATAAAAGTTATGAGACTCCTGAAGTACCAAACATTATTGTTTCTGTAATTCTCCTTCGGTGATGGTGAAAAGCTATGATCTGCCATTAAAGCTTGTTTACTAGTTACCCTAGATCTCTTTCTCAACGTCACTCCTCTCGGTTTATACCCAAAACATCTAATCAAAACTAAAACCCATTAAAATATTCATACACATATACGTAGATGATAGATAGAGAGAGAGACTAGGCACCTAAAAGAAAGAAAAATGCATGAGAGCTTGAATGCGGGGGTGTTCAAATGTCAAAATGACATCAGTTTGACATTTTTATCAGTAAGAGAATGACTCAGACCTGGTACGAAAAAATTATTCTATCGGTAAGAGAATAAATTTTACCGCTAAGATAAAAAAAAAAAATTCCAAAACAATGTCGTTTTGAAATTTCGGATTATTCGAGTCGTTGATAATTCGAGTTACGTAGCGGAGTTGAAAAAGAAATTGTTTAATTGGAGATTTTTAATTTGTTTATTATTTACACGTACCTTGAAGTATAATTTGAAAAAAAAATTATAAGATGTATTGAGAACAAGTTATAATTTTAAATAATTTAATAGAATGCATTGAAAAATTAATCATATTTAATGATAGAATTCTCAACTATTACCCATGTAAACCCACTAAAAATAAGAAATCTAAGCCGCTGTTTGGAAAGATGGGTTGGATAGGGTTTCGGGCTATTTTAGTCATAAAAAGACAAAATAGATTTTTTAGTCTAATAAGATAAAATATCACATCTAACTCATAATCATTATATTAGTTTTCTCACAAAAAAGTTTAAAAAAAGAGAGCTTTTTTTATAAATCCACTTTCTAAGAGCTTTATTCCATTCAACCCATATTCTTTTTGACTATTCTATTAGGTCTTATTTGAGATAAGAAGACCAAAATATCTTTTTCATCTACTTATGTTCCATTTAGTTCACATTATTTTCTTATGTTTCAATAAGTCCTATGGGTGACTTAATTACCAAAATACCGCTAATGTGAATGTTCACACCGTCAATGTGAATATTCATATCGTCAATGTGTAGGGGCCCGGCCCATGTCGATCCTCGTGGGTGCCCGAAAAAATTCAAGTTGGGCCGGGGCGGGCCCGACCCATTGACAATGTGAATATTCACATTGATATGTTAACATTTACATTAATAGGAGTGTAAAATTGGCCCGCGTCCCGTGGCGGCGCGAAACCCGCTCGCGGCCCATGGGCGGCCCGGGGCGGGCCCGGTCCGACCTGTTGACAATGTGAATATTCACATTGACATGTTAACATTCACATTGATAAGAGTATAAAATTGGCCCGCGGCTCGGGGCAGGCCCGGCCCGGCCCGTTGACAATGTGAATATTCACATTACATGTTAACATTCACATCGATAGGAGTGTAAAATTAGCTCGTGCCTCGTGGCTGCCCGAAACCCGCCCACGGCCTGTTGACAATGTGAATATTCATATTGACATGTTAACATTCACATTGATAAGAGTATAAAATTGGCCAGCGGCCCAGAGCGGGCCCGACCTGACCCGACCCGTTGACAATGTGAATATTCACATTGACATGTTAACATTCACATTGATAGGAGTGTAAAATTAGCTCGTACCTTGTGGCTGCCTGAAACTCGCCCACGGCCTGTAAGCGGCCCGAGGCGGGCCTAGCCATTTTTTTTTTAATTCTTTTTAATTTTTTCTACCAAAATTTTATTATTTTCCACAAAAAAAGACACTAGGCCTCGACGCAGGCCGGGCCTCGGACCGAGCCTTGAATGGGCCTTAACCGGGCCGATGGGCCGGGCCGGGCCGGGCTTCAAAGTGATGGCCCAGACCCTAGCCTAGGGTCTTGAACTAGGCTCGAGTCTTGGCCCAAACGAGCCTTTCCCGGGCCGGGTTGGGCCGGCCTACGGGCCAAAAAATTAGGCCCAAGCCTTAGCCCTAGCACAAGGATATTCGGGCTTTGGACGGGCCGATGGATCAAGCCTCGAGTCGGGCCGGTGAGCCTAGGCCTAGCCTCAAGCTTAGGTCAGGCTTGGGCGGGCATGTCTATTTTTTTTAATTTTTTTTACCAAAATTTTATTATTTTCTACAAAAAAATACATTGCGCCTCGGGCGGGCTGGGCCTCAAACCGAGCCTTGAATGGGCCTTAAGCGGGCCGATGGGCCGAGCCGGGCCGGGCTTCAAAGGCCCTAACCTAGGGTCTCGGACATGCTCGGGCCCGGACCCAAACAAACTTGCCCCGGGCCGTGGGCCGGCTTCGGGCAGCCCACGGGCCGCGGGCCAATTCTACATTCCTATCAATGTGCATTTTAACATGTCAATGTGAATATTCACATTGTCAATGGACCGGGCCGGGCCTACCCCGGGCCGCATGCAAGCTTCGGGCAACGGGCAAATTTTACACTCCTATCAATGTTAATGTTAACATGTCAATGTGAATATTCACATTGTCACGGGTCAGGCCAAGCCCGCCTCGGGCTGCGGTCGGGCTTTGGGCCATTCACGGGCTGCGGGCCAATTTTACACTCTTATCAATGTGAATGTTAACATATCAATGTGAATATTCACATTGCCAACGGGCCGGGTCAGGCCCGCCCTGGGCCGTTGGCCAATTTTATACTCTCATCAATGTGAATGTTAATATGTCAATGTGAATATTCACATTATCAACAAGCCGGGCCAGGCCCGCCCCGGGCCGCCCACGGGCCGTGGGCGGGTTTCGGGCAGCCATGAGGCGCAGGCTAATTTTACACTCCTATCAATATGAATGTTAACATGTCAATGTAAATATTCACATTGTCAACGGGCCGGGTCGGGCCGGGCCCGCCCCGGGCAGCGGGCGGGCTTTTAGCCGCCCATGGGCCGCGGGCCAATTTTATACTCTTATCAATGTGAATGTTAACATGTCAATGTGAATATTCACATTGTCAACGGGCCGGACCGGGCCCGCCCTGGGCCGCGGGCGGGTTTCGCGCCGCCACGAGACGCGGGCCAATTTTACACTCCTATTAATGTGAATCTTAACATGTCAATGTGAATATTCATATTGTCAACGGGCCGGGCCCGCCCAGGCTTGCGGGCGGGTTTCGAGCCGCCCACGGGCCAATTTTACATTCCTACCAATGTGAATTTTAAAATATGAATGTTCACTTCATAAAATTGCTAACCGTTCAAAAAATATTTATAAGGGTATCAAAATTAAATATAAGGGCATAAGTATTCAATAAAATAGTATAAATCAAGAAAAAGGACTTTATAGAATAAAACTATACATACATGGGACTAAATGGGTTAAAAAATTCTTTCATGGACTTCTTGGGTTAAAACACTTCTAAATGGGATTTATCAATAAAAATCCCTAAAAAGAATAAAAAGCTCTTCCCAAATTAAACTTTTTAACCTCAAATTAAAATAATCAAAAAATTAAAAAACCAACTTACTTCCCAAATGAAGTCAAAATAGATTATCAATTATTACTAATATAAACAAGCTAAAAATAAGAAACCTAAATAGATTATCAATTTATGACCCGTACAAAAATTATACAAGTCCAATCCCACTAAACAATGGGCAGATTTGGTCAACCCCCAAAATAGATTACCTATATATGACCCGTATAAAAATTGTAGAAGTCCAAACCCGGGAAACAATGGGCGAAATTGGACGGGTTGATGGGTTTGGGTGATGTTGCCACCCTTATGGTAAGCACACGTGATACGTATGTTTTTTAAGTAAACAAAAATAAAAATAAATTATAAAAAAGGTAATATCATGATATGTGTTGTTCAAGTGTTCAGGGTCTTTTTGTCTTGGACCACGTGCCTTGATTTTGATTTTGTGCACGAGTCCAGATCCTCGGTCGCACTATCCTGCTACTCTCTTTGCCACCCTCCAAAACGACGTCGTTTTAGAGTTTTTTTTTTTTTTTTCCTTTCTTATTTTGCTTTCCCTGTTTTCTTATTTTGAACCCTAGCCTCTGAGAAAGAAGAGGCACAATCTGGACGAGAGAGAGAGAGAGAGAGAGAAAGGCGACAAAGGCAGAAGCAAGGCTAGGCGAGGGCGGAGGCGGCGAAGGCGACAAATGGAGAGGCTATAGAGGCAAGGTGAGGCGAGAAGAGGCAGCGGTAAGACGACTGAGGCGGCGAGAGACGAACAGAGAGGGCGACAACGAGGTCTGTTTCTAGTATCCAATGAACCTTCTAGCTGGACGATGAATTTTGAAGCTTTATTTTTGAGTTAGATACAGATGTTTGGTGTATCAAACTTAAACCATGGGTCATTTAAACGTCCATATATTTCATATATATTTCAGATTTCTTATATACGTCTATATGATTGCTGTTATATACAATCCAGATTTCATATATGTTTCTCTGCTATTTTGTATTTGGTTGTTGGTAAGTTCTGGTTTATTTGTATGAATTTTGTATTCATGCCTTGTAGGTGTTTGTTGAAAGTTCTAAAAGAAATGAAATTATTATTATTATTTTTTTGAACAGAAATGACATTATTGTTTGATTACAAGACGACTAGTAAATTTTATTTGCTAAAGATGCATATAATTTTTAGGTAGATGCTTCCCTTTAGATATCATCCATGTCTTTCTTTTTAGCTACTATTACTTAAGCTAGGCTATTCCTATGCTAGTTTGTTTAAATTAATAAGCTGCAATTGGTTTCTTTCCTTTCTTGGTACTTCCTAATGAGGACTTGTATATGAGGATTTATCATTTACATCTCATAAATAAATAAGGTTTGGTGCTTAGTTTTAATCTTTTTGGGTGGTGATGATTCTACTTATACGTTTGTTGGGTTTGTGATTATCATGAGTTCGTTGATATTTTGTTGGGTTTCTAACTTACCATTGATTTATATCTCTAGCTGAAATATCTATTTATGGCTTGAATGGTGTTGTTTGATACAAATTAAAACTGACTTCTTTAACTTCTTATTTGCTTGCAATTTGGTTGATGCAATGCAACAATGATATGGGTGGATAATGGTGATGATGTGAGCTTTAGGGATGGGAGCTAACAAATGGCAATACTTGATAATAGTGCATGGGATTAAAATTCATTTTGTATTTGATGGGAGTCGATATTTAGATTTTTTTTGTTCATTTTTTTTGTTCTTTTTTATTTTGAGAGAATAACACTTGTTTCTGATTTTTTCTAGAAATGTTATTGGAATAAAAAATCTATTAGTATCAAATTTATGTTGTGACCAAATTGTGTGTTTGTTACTGCCTCTTGTTTTTTCCCCTTATGAACCAACCCAGTGGCAACCACGATCATGTATTGAATTGGATAAATTGTCCTTTATTTGCTTGGCATACTTTACTTCTTCAATCTACTTTTTGTGTGGAATGAATTACCATTGTCTTACAGGTTGTCAAAAAATAAAAAAAAAATTGAAGGGGTTGGGACTTTGAGATTGTTAGGATCTTGCCCTCAATGCCAGAAAAAGTGAGATGATGTATGTTTTTTTTACACTACATTGCTTGCTCTTCTGAACTTCCTTGCATTTTTCGTACTTCCCTTCCCAACATACCTCCTAAGCCCCAAAATTATTTTCAATGAACCAAACACTATGTTGTAATTTTTTATTTTAAAAACTGTTGGCAGATGTCACTAGAGTTGTCATGTTGCTATCTATTGGGTTTGCAAAAAAAAAAATTATGCTGTGTTGTTGGTTGGTTTGGAAGCTGTAGCTATAAATTCCATAGATGAGAAAAATCAGTGAGAGAAACTACTTCTTGCGCATTCACATTGAAAAATGGAAACATTCTGTCAATTAACATTCAATCAATTAAATCGAAACATTCTATCAATTAATATAACAAGGCTGAAATCAATTAACATTCAATCAATTAAGTGTTCATGTCAAGGCTTTTAGTTTGAACACAAGGCTGAAATCACCAAAACAACATCCAACTAAAATAACATCTAACTAAACCAAAACATTGTATCTTTCATCGCATCATTGCATCATTTGAAGGACCTTCATTTATGTGACTGCCAACAGGATTGTTTTAGGCTTGCGAGTCTTGAATTGCAAAGTGACGAACACTTGAATCTTGAATCAAATCCTAGAAGAACGTGGGAGCAACATCTCCAATTTCAGCTTCCAACAACAATTGTCCAACTCATTAACAATATTGTTCCATTACCTACAAAAGCACAAGGATTTCAATTATCATTGATTTGAATTAAAATGGAAACCCCAATTTCAATAAAAATAATAAAAAACAAAATTACAACAAAAATGATAAAAGAATTGTAGCAACATCAGTGATTTAACCTGCAAAAACATAGATTATATGGCACACGAAAAAAGAATTCCAATTCAATCCTAATTGAACACAATTACCGTATTATCATCTTCACAAAAAATTTATGTCCTTCCAAGTCATCAAAGTAAGATATCCAATTACTTCAAAGTTTAGCAAAATCTTTTCAACAAGTCCTAACCTGAGACATCATGCACAGCCACAACCAATTATTGTTGTTCGATCACAAAATCCATGATGTATCCACAATTTGCAAGTAATGCTCTATTTCCATGCATGTACATCGCCCTGTCACAGTTAAAAAGTGCAGCAATTTGCAAGTAATGCTATAATTGAGAGTATCAACAGTCTAACAATTATTGTACCAGGGAAAAAAGGACCATAATTAAATCATTCTTCAGACTATAGTATATGATGTATCCAGGTCATTCAATACCTAGCTTAATGGTTATTGAATATTTAAACCTCATAAAGTAAGACTAACACATTTGTTCTTAGGTACATACAAAATGTTCAAAAATTACAAAGAATGGAGCACCATCATTAACATAGGGGTTAGTCTCGCATATCAAAATGCAAAAGAGAACAAATGTATTTTGCATTACCAATAATCCATAATTAACAAATGTAATTCTCATTACACTTAAATGAAATATCTTCCACGGAACAGGAATCTCTATCATCAATGTTTTCTTAAATAAATTACAAAAGAATAATCAGATTAGTGTGAATTTCATAATTAGTGTAAATTTTTTCTTAAAATGGACCAGATTGTACCATTCGGCTGTAAACTCTCAAAAGAATGGTCAGATTAGTATGAATGTTATAATTAAAATTAAAAAAAAAATCAAAGTAGAGGTAGAGAAATGTGTAGGGATCACATTCTATCATTTTTACTCTCTAAAACAAACAATAAAATGAAGACTAAAAAAAAAAAAAAAACATTTATCTTCAATTTTATTTATTTGACTAAAACAAATCTATATTTATTTTAATGCATGTAAAAAGCACATAGTGATTTAAGCATGGGAACTGGTCATGGAAGAGTTCACATTTAGTTTCTCCTTGAGAAAATCAGCCTCGCTAACAACATTTCGTGTTTCACCCTCCAAGCATTGAAGGCAAGCTTCATAAGCTTTGATGTCCCTGTTCACATCTTCAACCTCCTTATCAAGTTTATTGGATAATACCCTTTCAAGCGTTGAAGGCAGGCTTCGTCGTCCTCAATGTTCGTCTCTCGCCACCTCCAGTCGCCTCACCGTCGTCTCGCCTTGCCTTCGTCGCCTTTTCATTCGTCGCCTCCGTCCCCTTGCCTCGCCTTGCCTTGCCTCCCCTCCGTCGCCTCTCCATTTGTTGCCTCTCTCTCTCGTCTAGATCGTGCCTCTCTATCTCAGAGGCTAGGGCTTGAAAACAAAAAGGGAAAAGCCAAATAATAAAGAAAGAAAAAAAAAAACACTTCCAAAACGACGTCGTTTTGGAGGGCGGCAGGGATGGCCACAGGATAGTGCAACCGAGGGTCCGGACTCTTTGTGCACTTCTTTATATTACTTTTTTTTTATTTGTGTTGTTCAAGTGTTTAGGGTCTTTTTTTCTTGGACCAAGTGTCTTGATTTTGATTTTGATTTTGTGCACTTCTTTATATTACTTTTTTAAAAAAAAATTTAAATAGAGAAATGAAAAGTAAAAGTTTGAATACCAAATGTAATCTTCTATATAATTTTTTTGTTTTAAATAGAAAAATGATAAGTAAGGGTTTGGACACCAAGTCCAACCTTCACTTTATATAATAGTATAGATTTAGATGCATATGACAAATTAATTTTAAATATTTATAAAAATAAGTAGTTGTATTTATTTTATTAGTGGGAAGTTAAGTTTTTATTTTGTAAATAAAAATTAAATTAGTTAAAAGTAAAATTAATGATGAATGAATTTTTATATTTACGCACTATATTAACGAAATTTAAAGCGTTAAATATTGGAAGTAAGTTAAGTACAAATGCACCCTGGTGATCTCTGCAAGGGGCGCTACCTTGGACCTATGGGAGAGTAGGGAGGATTTTCCTGTAACAAAAAAAAAAAAAGTTAAGCACAAATGCAACGCATGTGTAGAAAACATTTGAAAAATAAAATTTGAATGCAAATGAGGGAAAAAAAAATTAGATCAGAAATTTAGGCAGCTGCTTTAGGGTAATTTGGATATGAAAAAATATGTGACATAGATATTTTAAGAGTGGTGCTATTAATACCCTATAAATTATTTTAGATCTCCTATTTCTTTAGACCCCCACTTATAAATTTTGAAACCCTTAAAATTTCTTTTGTCCTCCCAAATAATATCAAAATTATCCTTAAACATTCCACCCATTAAATGCACACCCCCCATACCCCCACACCCCCAAAAAAATCTCCTTTCCAAAAAACCCTAACAAAACCTACTAAGAAGAAGAAGAGTCTCATTCTTTTCAAAACCCACGAAGAAGAAGAAAAAGAAGAAGAATATTGTCTCTGCTGATTTAACCAACTTCCCATCTGATATTTTTCATTGTTCTCAGATCCAAGCTTTTGATTTCAGCCACAATAATCTTTCAAGGGATGTTTCAATACAAAATTTGTCTATGGTTGTCACCAACCTTACTTATCTTAACCTATCATACAATCACTTCTTGGAGATTAAAATCTTCGATTCCCAGTTCTTAAAACGGTTTAGTTCTTCGAGTTTTCTTCATTCTGGACTCATCCCAGATCACAAAAAGTTCAAAATCAATGTTCGGTTACCAGTTCCTGAACAAATAAACAATGTCCGGCTATGTATTCCCGAATTTCGGTCATATATTCGGGAGTTCAATCCCGAAAAAATGACAAACATATTTTATTATTTTTGCTATTTTTTTTTCAAGAAACTTACCTTTACAAGATCAATCTCCTCTTAGCTAAGAACAATATCAAAACTATGAATCTCCTTTAAGCTTTTATTATTGTACTCTTTTCATGTTATAGAGTTGTGGTTGCCGGAAAAATTTTCACTCATTGTCATAGTCGGAAAAGTGTAGGTAACCAAATAGTTGACACCGTTACTGCCAGAATATTGCCGCCAAAAGATTTTCAAGGTTTTGAGGGTGGGTAGGTTGGTGAGATTTGGAAAAAATGGATAGGTGGTGATGGAGGCGGGTGCTCTCATAAACCCTAATTTATGATATAGTGGGTGTGTAGTTTAATTGTGAGATGGGTGTCCCAAAATTAATGATGTCCTTTGTAGTAATTTTATTTGAGATTATTATTGTAATAAAAAAAAACTAAAAGTTGGGGATCCAAAATAATTTATAAGGTGCTAAAAGCAGCACTCTATTTTAAACCTAGTGAGTTTTGTGTTTTATATAATAATAATAATATAATATTATTATTATATATTTACGGATATATGGAACTTATTCATCTAAGAAATTAAGAAAAGTTATAAAACATAAATAGGTTTGGATTGAAAAAAACATGGGGCATAAAGTTAATGTATGGGAAAAGACAGAGAAACACATAGCTTAAATGCAGAAAGTTATTAGTAATACTTGGATGATAGTTACTTGAGTAATTATTTACTACATTTTTATATTAAAAAAAAGACCAAATTATACCTGTGGTCTCTATATTTTGTCAACTGTCTCATTTTGATTGTTATACTTTCAATTAGTTCAATTTTGACCCTTAATTTTAGATGTTGTGTCAATTTAGTCTAATTGATAATGCCGTTAATATTTTTGATAAAAAATTATCACTGAATTGATTAAGGTTAACTCACTAACAGCATGTTTGTTTTGAGGGATAAGGGGTGGGATTGGACTATTAGTCCCACCGGACTAATAGTCCATTGTTTGTTTGAAAAATTTTGCTCCGGACTAATAGTCCCCTGGACTATTAGTCCCACAAATATGGGACTATCTTATCCCATGGGGAGGTGTGGGATAGAAACCATGGGATTGGTATCCCATGAGATTATTTTATGAAATGTCCATTTTACCCTCCATACTATTACTTAGTAAACAATTAGAAAAGGGTAAAATAGTCTTTTGAATATTTATAAATTATTTTTTTAGTGTTGTTAATTTAAAACTATATATTAAATAAAAAATTTAAATTATAAATTAAATTTAATTAAAAATAATAAATTATAAATTATGGCCTTATAAATTAAATTTTTTTAGTGTTTTCCAAAATTTAATTTATATATTAAATAAAATTATTTTTTTATTGTCGTTATTTAAAATTAAATATTAAATAAAAATATAAATTATAAATTATAAATTTAATTTAATTGAAAATAATAAATTAAAAATTGTGGCCTTATAAATTAAATTTTTTTTGTGTTGTTAAATTATAAATTATAGATTATAAGGATAAAATAGTCTTTTGAACATTTATCCTTATCCAGTCCGTCTAACCAAACATTGGATTTACTAAAAATAGTCCAATCCAGACATCTAATCCCATGACTAAACAAACATAGGATACAAATCCAATCCAACCAAATAGTCCCGGGACAATGTATCCCGGGACTAACAGTCCGATGGATTACAATCCCCCCTTATCCAGTCCGTCCAAACAAACACGCCCTAAGTGAAATAAGTTTATAGTTTTGCCCTTAAAAAATGACATATATGCCACTTATATGTGTGTTTTTCATAAATAAATAAATAAAAATGCTAAAAGTTGTAACCAATTGGACTAAATTGAGATAAAATCATAAATTCAAGATCAAAATCGAGTTAGTTAAAATTATAGGGACCAAAATAATAGAAGAATCAAAATTGAGGGATTACGGTCATAATATGCCCTAAAAAAAATAGTCTCTTATAACTAATATCTCCAAAAACCAAATACATGAATTGATTACCAATTTGCATGAATTCGTATATCCTGTAGCAGTAGATGTATTATTCATAGAAGTAGTTTGGATATCCAATATACAAATAGTAAGGTAATGTACTTGTCTTTTTATAAATTTATTATTATTTATCTTTCTTTTTTCTTTTTTGATTTGTTTTTGTGGAGGGAATAAAATAGTAGTCCAAACTATTTGGCCCAAAAGAAAGGAAAGGCCCAAATGAACTCTTTAGAAGCCTATTAAAGACAATTGACAATAAGATGGCGCATGCCTAAAAGCGTGGAGTGCAATCAAGCACAAAAATATCCTTCTAGAAGGAAGATGTGCAAAACAATAAGAGCACGTTGGATTGAACTTCATCCAACGATTAGAAACACAAGATAGTAAATGTAAGAGCATAGGTCAGGCCTAATAGATAGTAGGACCGTTCGATCAACCTAATCCGACGAATACAACGCTTGGCAAGTTGGCCACTAACATCTGAGATGATCTAATCCATCTATGAGGTAAAAAATCCAATGATCAGGGGTAAAAACAATTTGGCAACTTGCCTAACCAGAGCCAGATAAAAGCTAAACCCTCAAATTGGGGCAATGATTGAACGAATGAGATTTGCGTCAGACAACTATAAAAGGATAAGTAGGAAAGTCACAAAAGACAGACTAGAGATAACTCAAGAACCCTCTTTTAAAATATAAGTTATATGGCCAAACAATATACTGACTTAATCGTAGCTTCCTTCCAACCTACCCAGGTCGGGAGTGATCGTTGACGTTTGGTTTCTTTTGGCAGAATAATGAAGGAGACACGTCATCTCGATTTCCTTGTAGGGAAAATTTCTCATTCCATAGTTTTCTTTACACTTAAGTTATATTTAGACCTTGAATTTGGGTAATAATTTGTGTAATGAAAGGAAATAAGGGAGAAAATGGAAATGAAAAATAAGCTAATTTTATTTCATATTTTTATTTTTTTCATCAAATTAAAATATATATGATTCAACACAATTTTTGTCTTGGCAAATTTGAAAGTCCTCTTTATTAATCAAAAAGACATTCAACACTTTACTAGAATATTATTTGATTTGAATTTAGGGTAAATTTTACTTTATCTTCCTGTGGTTTGAGTCATGTGTGAATTACCTCCTATCATTTGGAAACAATCACATAACCTATATGTGATTTATGGACTAAAACGCATACTTATGTTAACAGAATGCCCTCGTTTTCTTCTTTCTCCCCTCTCTTTTGAATTAAACCTGCGAATATATATATACACCTATATATATAATCTCATTCATCAACAATAAATGCATATATATATATGTCTATATATAATCTGCATATATATAATATGTATATATAACCTGCAAAAAAATTGATTTCCTTTGTTGTAACTGAATTTATAAATGTATTAACTTCTTTACTTAATTAATTAAAAATCATATTTATTTAACTCTTAAACTTATTTTTGGGTGGATCCCCAATTCTATTATTTGCTTGGAAAGACTTTATGCTCAACTTTAATATCCACATTAATAATTACATATATTTTTCTTGAGAAATTTGGCTATAAACCCCTCTTACCTTTCTTTTATTGTTAAAAGGACTATGAAAAAAATTATACTTGTAAAACCCTCTCATAATTATAGAGTCTTATATAAAGGACAAAATTTATTATTTAAATATTTTATCAGACTATTATATCCTCAACTAATTCTTTCCTAATCACCATCTCAATCTCTCAAGTTTCATCTAATACAATTATTGCTTATATACATAGAAGATGACGCCATGGCTAGGGTTTCAAAGGAGATCTGGTTGGAGTGACCAGATCTGGTAGCAAAACTGACACCAACGACCTCGCAGGCCTCTCCACCGCCGTGGCCGACAACTACGAGAGCGGCTGACCTCACTCACTGCCCTCGTGAAGAACCTATTCTCTCCTTCTCGCCTTTGTTATTTGCCATGGACCTAATGACACATTCTTCGAAGCTTCTCTTACATTCTCTTCCCACAGACAACGGACTCTCTCTCAGACAACCACTCTCTCAAAGAGAGAAAGAGAGATTGATTGCTGTTTCCAATTGGCTTTTTTTTTTTTATTTGTTAATAGATCTAAGAGTAAAATTTGACTCTGGTTCGTTTATTTAGTACGTATTTTATTTTTTGTAACAGTAAAATTTTACTCTAATTAAAAACATATTGGTTTGCTGAACGATATAAAATTTTACTTTGAATCATAGTAAATTTTACTCTGATTCAGAGTACAATTGTACTTTTAGAGTAAAATTTTACTCTGAATCAAAGTAAAGTTTATTCTGCATTAGAGTAAAATTTTACTCTAATTCAAAGTAAACTTTACTCTGATTCAAAATAAAATTGTACTTTCAAAGTAAAATTTTACTCAGAATCAAAGTAAAATTTTACTCTAAAATATATTGTGAGAATGGCTTAATAGGAGAGCTGATAGATATGAAGATAGTATAATAAAATAAACAAGTTTTAAAATATTAGGGAGTTTTGAAAGTACCTATATAATTCTTGTCATTTTGAAAGATAAATTAGACAGTGAGAGGTCTATCACCAAATCTCCCATTTTTCTTTTCTGATCTTCTCCGCAACTAATTTTGTTGTTGTAGAGCGAGATGGGTCAGTGAGTTGGAGAGAGTTGTCATCAAAAGCATCATCTCGTTGGCTTCAAAAAAGTGTGAATCGGGGAGAGGGGGAGAGGTAAAGGACAAAGAAAGCCAAAATGGAGAGATGGTTTCAGATTTAAAGGTGTCGCTTCTGGAAAGGGAAAAGGAATTTAGTATTTACAGTGGGTTGGAGTGAGGGAATAGATAGATAGATAGATAGATAGATAGATAGAGAGAGAGAGAGAGAGAGAGATGAGAAAGAATAATGGCAGGCAGCTCTCTGTAAATTTGAAAATGTGAAAAAGGTATTTTGGTCTAAAAAAATAGCTTACTTTCTTCATGGTGTACGGACCCTACAATCAGTTAACTTGGATAGAAAGGTAGACGGTGCACTTTGACTCACAAATCATATGAAAGTTATGTGATTATTTATAAACATCAATGAGATAAACTACACATGGTGCAAGCCACATGAAATAAGGTGAAGTTTGCCCTGAATTTGAGCAAGTCTCTTTTACAAAGTTTTTCTTCTCAAGAAAAATAAGCCAATAATCTTATAAATCAACAAAATGAAACTTGTTATTTCTAAATTTGATATGTAATACAATTTGTTAGGTGAGAGTGGAAATATTTGTTTTGAGCTCTAGGCTTGTAACAAGAGGATATCAGAAAATTGGGCTTTGGAAATGGATCTAGATAAATGGCCCGAATGCGATACATACGATACAAGAACTAGTAGGCCCAAACTTCTTATCCAAAGGGCCATAATTTGATTTTCAATTAGGTAAATTACACTTACACCCCTAGGTTTATTATTATTAATAAACTTAGTTTTGTGTTTGAAATGAGTTCTCACCCAGTCAAGGAGAGGTCAGCCAGCTCCACCACTGAGCCACTCACTTAAGGCCCCATTTGTTTGCAATATAACTCACACGATATAAATGGTTAACCAACAAGTGAGTTTCAATTTTCCAAGTGTCTATTTCAGTGCCGATTCAACCTTGAATGAAGCTTAAAGAGGCTCTAGTATATTTAAATTATATTATTTATTATTTTTTTGCATATTATTTTTTTATGTAAATTTAATTTTATATTTGTGTAAATAGAATTTTGGGCCTTTAGTCCAAAATGGAGGAGATTTTTTTAAAATTTTTAGATGAGAAAAAAATAAAACCTTTACAATTGGAGTCTTTGAACATAAATAATATTTCTATAGATTCTAAGGCAAAGATGTTTATTATGTGCCTTTGAACAAAATAGGGAGACTTATTTATAAGTCCTTTTTTAGAACCTTATGCTAGGTTAAGTCCTGTATAATTTCTTATAGAGTCTCAAGTCCTATTTTCATAAGAATGTATTTCACAAAATCCTAATCTTTTTACCCCTAATCTTTTTCAGAATTCCTCTCTCTCAATATTTGATGCTTCACCGTCAAAATGCTCTTCCGTTGCAACATCCTCGCTTTAGTCGGCGGTGCTCACGATCCTCAGTACCCTCTCAATAAGGTCATGATTTGGGATTATGGAAATCACTCAAGTCTTCGAGGGCAGCTTGATCAGGGCTATCAGGAGACTGGAAGAAGTTCTTCAGCAGCTAATACAAGCAGCAAAATCCATTGGACAAACTGAGCTCGAAGCAAAATTTGAGGACGCTGTTTCCAAGATTAAGAGAGACATTGTCTTTGCTGCATCTCTTTACTTGTAATTTAGGGAGTAAAGAATTTTCATTTTTTCGACACTCTACACTCCTTATGGAAGCATTTGCGTCCAATCTACTTGTAGATGCTCATGGAAAGAGTTGCAAATGGAGAGAGAGTTGATCACAGAGACATTCACATTTTGAAGATGTTTCCACACACATTTTGATAAGAGGCCTACTAAAATGAGGATGTCCTTGAAAGTGTCCCAGTCTTGACACCGGGTCAAGCCCAGTGTCAGCCTCTTTAAATGCCTATGTTTTCTTTGATTTTTCTATATAAAAAAAATAAAAAAATTTAAAAAATAAATAATTTTTTAAATTTTACAATTAATAATACAAAATAAAAATATATTAAGATTATATATCTATTTCAAAACAAACAGATTAAAAAAATAAAAACTTATTAAGTTTGCGAAACGTAACGTGACACATTACGTTACGTTTATATAAATGTCACATTACGTTTATATATGTGTCACGTTACGTTACGTTTATGTAGATGTCACGTTACGTTCATATTTGGTGTCACATTACGTTACGTTTATGTAGATATGTCACGTTACGTTACGTTTATGTAGATATGTCACGTTACGTTTATATAGGTGTCACGTTACGTTTATGTAGGTATCACGTTACGTTACGTTTATATAGATATGTCACGTTACGTTTATGTAGATGTCACGTTATGTATAGGTGTCACGTTACGTTCATGTAGGTGTCACGTTACGTTATGTTTATATCAATTTCCCTATATATGGTTTTATTATTAATTATGATATTAACAATTAATATTGAGGGTAAATATGTCAAGAAACTTCCCATAGGACTTATGGGAACATAAGTTTTTTTGTGGGACCAAATGTAGCACAAGTCTCCCTAATAGGACTTCTAAATAATTTTCCCAACAAAATATGTATTTTCAGTATTTCAAGTCTTTTTTGTCAATAAACAGGAGATTTCTATTTCTAAATATCAAGATAATTATATCAAAGGAAATTGCCCCAGACCCCCACTGGGGTGACCCCCACCACCCCCACTGGTTTTTGATTGGTCCAAAATTTTATTTATTTATTTTTTTTTCAAGTCTTGCTCTTACAGCAAGACAAGTGGCGTTGGGGGGTGCTGGGGGTCGCCCCCCACTGGGGGTCCCCAGCACGGTTGTTATATCAAATTAGATAATCAACTATGTAAGAAATACGTACCAACAAACACAATATTGATAAATAAATAAGTAAATAAAAAGTCTCATGATAAGAAATAAATAAATTACTAAAAAAAATGGCCCTAATAGAAAAAAAAAAAATAAAAAAAAAATTGTGTTTTTGGCAAAAATCGTCCATGATCTCAGTTGATAGTGCATATATGAGTGATCAATTGATAATAATTTTTTTTTTTTTTTTTAATTATGTGGACAAGATGATTTTATTTTGAACATTTAGATAAGAAATATAATATGTACTTTTTAAGCATTTAACAAAGAGAACTGAAACTCGTGGGCCTTCCGAAGTCGGAGGCCTAAAGCGAGGGCCTTGTTGGCTCAGCCATTGAGCCAGCCCTGGTCCATTTGTCCATGTTTAGCTTCTTCTTCCTCTTTTTTTTCTTTTTTCTTTTCCTTTTCTTTTTGGGAAAAAAAAAATGAGAAAAATTACAAATCAAATTTTAGGATTTGAGAGTTATAACAAAATAAATCATGAATTTTTAATTTTAATTTTTTGATTTTTTTTCAATATAAACAGTCTACCTATTTTTGTTAAATAAAATTAATGAAAAAATTATATTTTAATCATTAAACTCAATATATATATATGTACGAAAAATGTCTAAAATACTCATTTTCATTGGATTTAATGACTACAATATACTTTTTTCGACAATTTTACTTAACGGAAATAAATTGATAGTTTAAATTGAAAACAAATTAAGAGATTAGATTTAAATTAATAAAATTAAAAATTCATGGTTTATTTCATTATAAGGCTCAAATCCTAAGATTTTATTATAATTTTTTCAACAAAAAAGAAAAAAAAAATGGAGATTGGAAGCATTGGATTATTAATACTTTGTGGGAATTTTTTTTAATCAATAGAAAATTAATTATATCTATAAAAGTATTATGTTGAATTGGATAATTATACGGGTAAATATTATTCTTTTTATTTTTTTATTTTTTGGTTTGACTCATATGCGGATTATCTTATTTTCATTTGGAAATAATCACATAAATTCTTAATAGTTTGTAGATTGAAGTGCACCATCATGGTCTTTAACAACTTAAGCGAAATGACTAAAATACTCTTATATATAAATAGTCTCATTATGCAAACTACGGAAATTTTCATTACTTTTTGGATTCATAAAATTCACTTTAATCGCTTATGTTTTATTTCATATGCGATTTACCTTCTGACATTTAAAAATGTGAACATAAACCACTTATGTTTTAGCACGTGTTTCACACTTGCATAAATCACATGGAAGTTGTGTGTTTGTTTCTGAATGACAGGGAGTTATGTACACATGGTTCAAATTATAAGGGAGTAAAGTGGAAATTGCCCCAATTATAATCCAACAATAATTTTAAAGTCAATAGTTATTGTATCTCGACTTTTTCGCGTCCCCTTTCGAAGGACGAATAAGCCCTACAGTATCGGACCCCTGCGGTTCTGAATTTGATTCCACAAGTGCAATGTGAAATAGCTAATCACCAAAGAGTCCCAATCTGGCAAATCTTTTTGGAAAATCAAGTTTGAATCAAATTGCCAAAAATAGATTGCTTTGCCAGATACAGAGTCGTCACCTAAATATTTTTTATTTTGGAAAAATTTAGGAAACCCATGACTTATGCCAAAGGCCACGTGTCCGTCATCACCAAGATTGTCTCGGCTCGAGAACTTAGGTACGAGGGGGGAAGGTCATGAATTGAGCACCCCCGCTCGCCCGATCAAAAATCGGCATCTACTAATCATAATATGAATCTTATCTACATTATATGCTCTTGTCCCGATTTATTAGGCTAGCATTACTATGTAATGCGCACACAAGTATAAACTAAGTTGCAAGAATTGGAACACTTGATTCATGTTTGTTTGCAAAATTGTTTCGAATATGTATCACTTGAAAAAGTGATTGCATATGAACATTACTCAAATTATTCCAATTCAAGCAATTAGCCTTCATCGACAGGCATTCAAGCAATTTAGCACTTAAGCAATTAGCATCATGGAAAGTATGCTAAACATGGCAACAATCACACATGCGATATGCTAAAACGAGTATAGGCTCACCTAGTACTCCAAGCCAAAAAGATGATAAAGTTAGAAAGATGTATGATCCTAACTATGCGATATGACTAATGCAACACATGCGATATGCAATTACTAGGCTCGACTACTAATATGGCATACGAAGCAAATTGATAATATGCGGTCTAGGCACGTATTCAAAGAAGTATTAAAACTAACAATGCAGTTAGAATAATGAACCGAACCTCGGTGCATGCAAAACAAGTGGATGCAAGCATGGAGAATGCTAAGCAAAATATGATGCCCCTAAACTAATCATCATAAGCTAGTAAATCAAAGGAAGAAAGACGTAGGGCTGGAAGACATACACGTTACTACATTGCGCTTTCACGAATGAGAGTCTGAATAAACTAACTAGTTAACTAGCTAAGCTAAGCTAATTATTACAACAAATGAATTAACTATTCTAGTTAACTAAAATAGTTACAAGACGAAATCAAACAACTAGTTAACTAACTAATTAATTACAACACTTTACAAAATTAAGTAGCTACAACTAATTAATTACAACAAATATCTAAGCTAAATATTTAAACTTAAACATGCTCGGTATGCGAGGAGTACTTATGCATGTGCTCAGTTTTCACCCGAAAAGCCACTATTTCTGCTGCTAAATGCCTCTGTTGCACAGTAGAACACTTACACTCATTTCCACCTCCAAACTAGCTCTGCTCTGCTGGGGGAGTACACTGCTGAATTTTTCATTGGTAGCCGGCAAGGGGCCTACCATCCACTGCTGATTGGGCTTTCCTACTGCAACAGAGGGCAAACAGAGCATACACAGGGTATTCTCAAGGGTTGTCTGCACAACTCACCCCTCCTTATCATCAGGTAGCTTAAAGAAGGGATAAAACTTGGTCCACAAACCACCAACTCAAGCAATTTCCATTGCATGATGGCTTATAAACCAAATTGTGCAAGTTCAATAAATGCCACAAAATGAGACTCTCAAAACCATCTCCCTATCATGAATTGATCAAGGGAAGTGGTAACCTTGAAAACTTGAACTATTTCATCACTAATGAGTATGAAATGCCTCAAGCTTCGATGTGTTCAATCAACGTCCGATTGAACACAAAACCAAATTCTTATCTTGCACTATTTTAGTCCCATTTTAATTACTTCATTTTAATTACCGACCATCCTTTAATTCATTGAGTCTAATGGTGAGTTTAAGTCCTCTAATGGAAAGATGGCTCAAACCAAGTGTTGTTTTAAGCATGAAAGAGACATCATATCGTTTGTAATGAACCCCCTAAGGGATTAAACCATTAAGCATGACACCTCAATCCCATGCTTAAACAAACAAGTAGTTTGAAACCTCTTTCAAAGCAAAACAAAAGCCAAGAAAGGAGGGAGATTGCAGAGGTGATTAAGAGTGATCACAAGTATGGAAAGTCATAAATAAATACAATCAACTCAAATAAGGTGGTATCGAATGCCTAAAACACCAAACTCGTGAAGACAATTACACTACAAGTATGCAAAACAAAGCTCAAATGCAACCAACACTTAAAAATAGTGCTAAAACAGTCTAAAAATAGTCCTAAAACATGCTGAAATTAAGACAAAAATGGCTAGAATAATATGCTAAAATATGGAGCACACTAGACTAGTAAGCAAAACACAAGAAGGGGAGGCTAACCCCTCCAATTTTGGACTTTAAAACATGATTTTAGCCACTGAAATAGCTCTTAAAAACAATGTTTAAAAGCTCAAAAAAAGATAGTGTAAAGGTGGGAAACACAAGGGAAAAGGCCTTCAAAATAAGGTGCAAAGAAGAATGAACTACCCCTCAACCATTAATGGCCTTAAAACCCAAGTTTCAACCCAAAAATACAGAGTTTTTATAGCCAAAAAATAGTTGGAAAATAGCAAGAAAAAGGGTAGTTAAAGCAAGTAAAGAGGCAAAGCCTTATACCTCTTGAAGAGGAAATCAATTCCAAGCAATAAAACCAAGCAAACACACCCTCAAGAACTCAAACAAGGCTCAAAGATACAGCAGCTCAAATATGGAGAGGTTTAGTTAAGAGTGTATAGGCAAAGGTTAAGGATATGTAGGCAAGAGTGTAGAAATTTGCAAGAGAGAGAGAGAGAATTGTAGAGAGAAAGGAAAAATTTTGCTTCAAAATTTTTCTAACCTTAAAACATGAGAGAAAGGCCTCCTATATAGACAACCATGCAATTCCCTTAAAAACATCCAACTATACACGTGGGAGCAAATGCAAGCATCTGTGCAAACAACTGACACAAAATATCTGCAAAAGACATTGGTGGTCGGTAACCAAGAATGATCGTTGGCAGCCCAAAAAGGTGGCCGACAAGCCACCAAAGGTTATAGGCTTGGAGATCTCTGGGTTTGGTCCAAAACATGAGGCAACATGTGTACAAAGTTTGAAGGGCTCAAAGCAGTGGTATTCCGCTGAGGATTTTGAGCACTTGACAAGCATGTAGACTCATTATTAGATGTGCAAGCAATGACGTCCAAGTCATAAAGGCCGAAAAAAATGAGGTGTCTACAGTTACTACTCAATAACCATAACTCATAAAGAAATAAACAATTACCTACAATCCTATAATAGGAAAGAAATAAAAACTACAAAAAATTTTAGACTATTATTTGTATGAGTTGAATCTGTAATTTCACACTATAGACACCTCATTTTTGACCGACCTTAAGACTCAGACGTCATCGATTGAGCGCTCGGTGATGGTGCATGTTGTGTTCGTTCTGAAGTTTCAGAGTTTTGGCTGAAAGCCTTACCCTCCGAGCCTCAGAACTTTTTGTGCCTTGACTCGGTCTGCGGACCAGGTCTTGTTTTCTCTTCCCGAAGGGAGGGAGAGGTCTTGTAGACCATCTCTTAGTGGTCGTAGGCTACTTTTCGTGGTCGTAGGCCACTGTTCCCGTTTGGAGACTTGTTTCCAGTTTTCTGAGCCGTCGGTCGCGCACCTCGGCTCGGGACCGCTTAACATTCTCCGTTTGGCACGGTTTTTGGAACACACCTTGTTTCCTCTGTCTAGAGGGACACTGTGGTCCGGGAGACCACTTTTGTGGCCATACGCCACTTTTGGTGCTCAACAGCCAGTTTTCAATGCACCCAGCCGCGCGCTTTGCCCCCCGAACTCTCGTTTTGCATCCATGTTGGTTCATTTTTGGCATGAACCTTGTTTTCCTTGTTTAGGAGGTGGTACAAGGGTGAGAGACCACCTTTTCTCCTTGGAGACCAATTTCTCCCCGCCAGCCGATTTTCTTGTCGGGAAGCTGGTTTTCTTGGTCTTTGGGCCACATTTGCTGGTCTCCCACTACACCACTAGCTTGCTTTAAAAGTGAAGACCACCAAATGGAGCCACCGACCACTTTTTTGTGTGGGAGACCACCTACCCTGGTCGGCCGACCAGGGAAAGTGGTCGGCCGACCACCTTTTTTGGTCGGCCAGCTCCCTCTTGTTTTGTCTGTTTGAGTGGGTGCCAGCTATGCCAGCTGGAAGGCACAAACTGTATCCTCCATACACGTATATGGAGGATCTTGAGCCTTGTTTTTAGTTTCTTGAAGAAGCTTTGGCCTTGTTTGTCTATAAGAGAGGCCTTCCCCCTCCTTGAACTAGGTTCAGAATTTCTCTAAGGCAATATCTCTCTATATCTCTATATTTTGGCTCATAAGGTGCATTGTTCTTGCCCCTTTTATACTACACCTGTCACGACCCAAACCCGGCCCTATGGGTTTAGCACCGTAACTGGCCAGTAATCCGTGATTACCAAAGGCCTGCTTAACAATCATACAATATAAACAGAGTTCAGGGCCTGGCGGAAGCCAAAACAATAAATGAATAGTGTCCAATGAGCTGTGACAATCTGTATGCCAAAAACATTTTTCATTCATACGTGCATAAGACAGTACAGTACAAAATGGCATACACAGTATACATATCCATAACAGTCAGTGAATCAGGGACTTAATCCCTTGGACAGTGCTGTAAACGGTAAACAGTCTATACAATAATCTCACAATGGTACAAAACAGTGAGACAGACAGGGGAAATCAAAAGACCCCAAGGCCATAGCATGGCGACTAGGAACCTCGCTGTGAGGCACACAGGCTGGCTGGACAAAACTGGGGACTGACCCGCGCTCCTAGCTCCGATCTGGTTGCTGAGAACCTACATATATATATAACAGTGAGCTAAAGCCCAATGAATAACATAATGTGTAAAGGGGTTATGAATGAATGTCCTTACAATAATGAAATCAATTCATTTAACAGTATTTCGATCTTTCAGTATTTCAGTCAATCAATAGTTCAATCAATCAATACTTCAGTCAATCGATATTTCAATCAATCAGTCTTTCAATCAATCAGTCATATGTGGTACATCCATTAGCCTATAAACAGTAGGTCCAAAAGGACCGGGCCTTAACAGACCCAAACAATAATGATGGCCATCAATCAATAACAATATGGTTCCACAAGGAAACCGACCGATGTGGATTCAAGAGGTGGCTCCCACTGTAGCACTTAGCTCCGTAGATTCTAGAGGTGGCTCCCAGTGTAGCACTTTGCTCCACATCAGTAAACAATCAATAACAGTAATGCTAAGGATGCCACAATATAGTTCGCAATACAGGACATACGTTCATTCAATAAACAATATCAGTTCAATAAACATTTCAGTTCAGTATCAAAAGATAACCATTTTGAACATATCTTTACACAATCTGTTACTCACAGAGATTGGGCTATTAGCAGCTAGAGCGTGTCCCCGAGAGCCAACCCTAAACAATTAAACAATTGAACACACACTAAGTTTAACAGTTGGGGAAGTACAATGATTAACTTCCTAATATGCCTCGGTGTGTTCTATGTCTAAATCCTCATTAAGATGTCTTAAACTAGGCCTAAGAATGCCTAGGATGAGATGAGGATGCAAAATTACACTTGGAAGGCATTTTTCAAAACTTGCTGGAAATAGGCACCTCGCTCGAGCGAGCCTACCTTCGCTCGAGCGAGCTCCAAAAATCAAAGGCTTCGCTCGAGCGAGCCTCCCTTCGCTCGAGCGATCTGTGCTCAGAAAAAGTACTGGATGCTCATTTTTTTCGCGCGATGCCACGCTCGATGCTCGCTTGAGCGAGCTTACAAAATCACAGGGCTCGCTCGAGCGAGGAATCCTTCGCTCGAGCGAGGAAGCCAAATCTGGAATTTCCAGATTTGTCTCCCAAGTTCGAACCAAGCATCCAATCATCCAAAACTCAACCTCTTGGGCCCAAAATCTGGGAAAACACTTTAAACTCAATATATTACAGGTTTCAAAAGTTAATTTGCACATGCAAGGCCCAAGAGTTGGTCAATCAAAGCCATTTTCAAACCCATTTTCAAGAACACTTTCAAACATGCAATGCATGAGTTTTAAACCAAAATCAATCTTCAAATCTTGCTCCAAAGAGCTCAATACTTTGAAAAGAAACTAGAAACATGAACTATAATATAAATATGAGCATGCATGTACAATCAATCATGGATTCAACTCTTAAATCAACAATATAAGCATGCATGTAACATTTGAGCTTCAATTCACCATTTTTGAACAAATTCATGACTTACCCCACTAAATTTGATATGAAACATGCATGATAAGAGTAATACACAATTAGGAGAATAGATTTCTCACCTAGGTTCTTCAAATGCAAGTCTAGGAATTTAATCTAGCAATTTGTTCTTCAAATCTTCAAATTCCTCAAGCACATTCACAAGATGAGTTCAATTTCCCTCTTGACTCTCCTCTCTCACTTCTCTCTTGCTAATTTCGGCTAAGAGTGAAAGAATGGCTGATCAAATGTTGTTGATTAAGTGTATAGGCTCAAATATAAAACATGGAGTGGGCCACTAAGTGGCATTTTGGTAAATAACTCAAAGAATGCAATTTAATTCATTTTAATCCAATTTAATCATACCTAATCAATTTTCAATTAAATATACCATAAAATCACATTAATTATGAGGGTCATAAAACACTAAACGATTTTCAGTTTGGCCGCCGATAAGGCCTTCAATTGGCAATTTAAACATAAAAATTCAAATAGGTAATCAATGAGCCAAACAGATAGCATATGCAATTCGGTAGGTTAACTTGTTCAATTTCAGTTTCAATTTCAATCGGTCTATTCAGTACTTCAATCAATTCGATTATCAGTCATTATCAATCCAGTTTAGCGATAATCAGTATATAATTCGGGGGTTATTCAGTAATCAGTAACGAGGGTCGTTACAACACCTCATAGCCATACACTTCCACCATTGATTTGAGGTTCTTGGAGGTTGTTTTCAGAGGTTAAAAAGCTGGTTTTTGGTCCCAAAGTTTGTTGGTTTTGCTGAGCTTCAAGGGTAATCACTTTTCCCTCTTTTAAGTAATATTTTGATCATTCTCTTAGCCTCATTTTCATGCTTATTTGAGCTTTGTTGTCAACTAAAAAAAGGTTCATATTTAAGTGTTTTTCATGTTTGTTTAAGGCTCTTTTGGTGTTGGGGGTCATCTACTCTCTTGCATGCTCTATTTAGCCTTGTTTTGAGCCATGCCATGAGACCTTTGTATTGAGATTTGCTTGGCCCTTTAGCCACTAAAATCCAGTGAATTTTCAGTGGTTGGCATGTGGTTTTGAGGGCCAAAATCAGAGAGGGGTGACCCTCTCTCTTTTGGCCTTGTTTGCTTGCATTTTTGGCTTTCCAAGGGAGCATATATTTCCACACTTCCTAGCCTTGGTTCAGGCCCTTTTTAGTGACTTTTAGGACCTGCCTAGACTCTGTCTATGGCTGGTTTGGTCACCTTTTGTTTGCCTCTTGCATGTGTAGAACAATCCCTTGCATAGCCTATCAAAGTAACACCTCATTCTTGCATGTATTGGTCATGTTTCAGTGGGTTTTTGGCGATCATTTGGCATGCCATGGTTCTTTTTTTGGCTGGTTTGGTAGCCTCTCATATGCTTCACATGTTTGTAGTGTAAATCATGTTCACTAACTTATAATGCATGTTGTTTTGGCCCTCTATGCTAGCATATTTTGGCCATGCTCCAAACTGATTTTGTCCATATTTTGGGCTGCCTTAGCTTTTTTTTGAGGTCCCTTGGTCGAATAATGCTTGCCATGTATGGTTGTAGTGTAATAACCTTGCTTAGCCTTGAGTTTTGAATCCCCATGCATGCTTAACTTGAGGTGTTTGCATGTTTTAGCATCATTGAGCGTGATATTTCAGAGTTTATTTCTTGGCCATATTCTCATGTTTGTCACTCTTTCAATGTGTTTGAGAGTTGCATCATTATATCCCATTTTATGAGCCTTTGCATTGAGCTTCATTCTTATGCCTTTCAAGCCACCATCTTGGCTCATTTTGCCACTGCTTTGGGCCTGTTTAAGGTCTATTTGGAGTTGGTTTTGTCATTTGAGCATCGCCTTGCATGCCTCTAGTGTAATGTGCTTCACTAGCTTCAGTACTTGAGCCTTTCAACATGCATTGTGTGAGTTATTTGCATGATTCGGAGCCATTTTGTATGTCATTTCAGAGCTGGAACATGTGTCATTGTATGCCATATTTCATCCTTTCAATACTTTTGCAGAGTTGCATTTTGTGCCCTTGGGCTTAGGTCCTTGCATTGTGTATGCTAGCATGAGTTTTGGAGTCTTGTTTTCATCATGTTTAGCCACTGATTTGGGTGTGGCTGAGGCCCATTCATTTTGGTTTAAGTCAATTTTTGCATTGAGTATGCCATTGTATTCCATAGCATTGAGTATGCCACATTGTCGCATGATTGATTATTACATTGTGCATGCCTTGTTCATCTCATTGTGTATGTTAGTTCTTAGGTGCATTGTGTATGCTAAGTACCACGTGCATTGAGCATGCTATTGTTAGTTCATAGCATTGTGTATGCTAGTTGCATGTTTACATGCCATCCTTTGCATGTTTGCATCACTTAGTTGCATAGCATTTAGGTTGCATACTTAAAGTCGCATTGTGCATGCCATTGTTTGTTGCATTGTGTTCGGAATAGGAGTTAGTCCGAACACGGGAAACGAGGGACGTTTCGTACTCAAAGTGACGAAACGTGCCTCGATTCCCAATCGCCGACACTCTTGACTACCCATGACGAAGTTGTTGACTTTAGGTGCTTATATGTGCATTCATTTCACATTGAGTCGTGCAATTCGACTCCTCAGCCATCATGCATCGAGATGCACGACTGGTGGCCCGAGGGTCGATGACTACACTCCCTAGAGCTTATGCAATAATGGGGAGAGTGGTCATGCACACATGTGTTGCAAATACCTTGTCGTGCCTCTCTCTTTCCCTTTGTTGCAGAAAAGCAGAATCCAAGAAAAGAAACTGGTCGGCCGACCAGGTTTTCTGGCAGGCCGACCACCTTCTTTGGTTTCCACCACAAAAGGTGGTCGGTAGTTGGTCTCCCATGCCCATAAGCTGGTCAGCAGCCTTCCCACAATTTCCTGAGGTGGAGTTTCATCTCTCTGGAGCTTTGTGCAAATTTCTGAAATCAATTGCAAATAAAGGTAAGCCGGGGCATCGCGATGGATTTCCCGACAAGGCGACTCGAGCATGCATGCATCCTTTATCATTCAAGGCAGAGCTGAGGCAGTCCACATTCATGTAGTTTGTATGCTAGTTTAATTGCTAGTTTAATTGCTTACTTAGTTAGTTTGTTAATTAATTAGAGTTGTGTAATAATTAGCTGTAATTTATTATTCATTTTGGTTGTGTAATAACTAGCTCAATTAGATTAGCTTAGATTAGCTAGTTGGTGTTGTATTATTTATTCGGATCTTCCGTCGAGAGGGCTAACTGTTGTAATAAGTGTGCGCATGTGTAATGCATGTCTTCCAACCCCACGTCTTTCTCCCTTTTATTTACCAGCTTATGATGGTTAGTTTTAGGGTATGTTTCAATTAGCATCCTTATGCTCGCATGATTGCATCCATTCATCTGTCTTGCATGTACCGGACTCGGCGCATCATACTAACTGCATTGTATTTCAATTCTAAGTTGAATACATGTTATCTGTAACATCTCATATGCCATTTTAGAATAGCCAAGCCTATCTTAGTTGCATCTTGCATGTGTTGCATTAGGCATCTTAGCATAGTTAAGATTCATGCATGATTTCTAATTAGCTTCTTTCTTTGGCTCGGAGTACTCGGTGAGTGTTTATGCTTTAGCATCCTTGCATGTGTGTGAGTGACTGCCATGATATCATGCTTGCCATGAGGCTAACTAATTATGTAATATACCTGCCTGAATGCTTGTGGGTGAAGGTTGGATTACTTGAATTGGAACAATTCATTGATTGTGAGTTTTAAGCCCACTTGAGAGTGGCAAATCACCATATTTTCTAAGTCCACTTGAGGGTGGCAAAATCCGTATTTTAGCCTACTTGCGAGTAACGTACCATTTTCAAAACGGATATGCGATGCTTTGTTCCAAATTAGGCGATCTAGTCTATACTTGTATGCTGTGCGCATCACATAGTAATTCTAGGTTAATAACCGGAATAAGAGCACATGTGTTTTCAAAAACAAGATATCATGTTAGTAAAGGCCGATCTTTGATCGGGCGAGCGGGGGTGCTCATTGCATGACCTTCCCCTCTCGTACCCAAGTTCCCGAGCTGAGGTAACTTTGGTGATGACGGACACGTGGCCTTAGGCACGAGTCAGGGTTTCCTAAATTCTCCCAAAATAAAATATTTAGGTGGCGACTCTGTATCTGGCAAAGCAGTCCATGTTTGGCACTTCTTTCTAAAAATCAGTTTTTCAAAACGATTTGCCAGATTTGGACTCTTTGGTGATTTATCGATCTTGCATTGCACTTTGCGAGATCAGATTTAGAACCGTGACATTGAGTCCAAACTGTAGTGAGCCTAATGAACAAAACGGGATTTTCCCGGGACGTTCGGGCGCGTCTACACACACCACAAAATACACTATACAACTATTAGGCCAAGAATTTTGATTCAAAAGAGGATTGTGTGGAGTTTGTTTGTTTGTTTGTTTGTTTGTTTTTTTCAAACGGAAAAAAGCGCCTTAATGCTTACACTCCAGGAATAGAACAGTCCAACGCAATAAGCTCAACTAAGGGAATCGGAGGAGAGGAGACCCAATTGAGTCCTAAACATCCATTAAGAGCAGATTTTGCCACCCAATATGCAATCTTATTTGAGGACCTAGAACTCCAAGAAAATGATAGTTACCAACGGGAAGCCATGGATCTAATATCCCTAATAATCATAACCACCACCCAAGGAGAAACATACTCTGAAGCACTGAGGAGGATCGTAGATTGGTTGTCATTCTCAATTTCAACCTGGTGGATCTGATGAGCTTCATCCTGAGATACTTTAATCACACTGAAACCATGAGAAGAGGAGAAAAATCGCTTGGGATTGAGCTTCACGCGTCCCGAGATAAAACAAGCCCAGAGTCGCACATCACGCGTCCTGAGATAAAAGAGAAACCGCTCGGCTCGCGCTTCACGTGTCCCGAGATAAAACACGCCCAAAGCCGTGCGTTATGCGTCTTGAGATACTCTAATCATGCTAAAACCGTGAGAAGAGGAGAAAAACTGCTCGGCCTCGCACTTTACGTGTCCCGAGATAAAACATGCCCAAAGTCGCGCGTCACGCGTCTTGAGATAAAAGAGAAATAGTTTAGGCTCACACTTCACGCGTCCCAAGATAAAACACGCCCAGAGTCGCGCGTTCTGAGATAAAACAAAAAAAACTGTTCGGGCTCGCGTTTCACGTATCTCGAGATAAAATAGAGAGGTGTGCGATAGATGCACGAAATAAACAAGTGCGATAGATGCACAAAGTGAACAAGTGCGATAGGTGCACAAAGCATATTCCATGCAAGATAGACAACCGACGTATGATGTTAATTGAAAGCATGTTCTATGCAAGAAACAAAAGCATATTCCATGCAAGAAACGAGAGCATATTCTATACAAAATTGATAGCATATTCTCTGCATGAATCATAAATGATGCAAGACATGCATGCAGCATACTTATATGTGACATGTGCATTTTCCGAGCTTTGACTTTTTCTCCCATTTTCTCTCATAGGGTTGACTTTTTCCAAGTTTACCCAATTTTCTCCATTTTCCTTCACTTTTTAACTACTTTTCACCCATTCTTCAGATAGCAGACGATATACCACATGACGAAGCTCCTCTAGAGGTTCCCATCGAGTTCCTACCCGTTGTCGGAGTAGAGAAGTCGGTAGTTGCCGAGGCTGGCGAGGCGGTTGAGGGCTTTGAGGTTGACCTCGAGGCGGAGTTTGAGCTTGAGTTTGAGCTGGAGCTGCTACCATTGAGGGTACGCCCTTTTGATTCGGCGAGATATCATCCTCGCATGCACATACTGCCACCCGGAGGCATTAGGTACTTCAGCGACTTTGCTCGCGGTGTACCAAAAGACCTCCTGCTGAGGGAGCCGGCCTCCCACTTTTCATCCAGCGCTACTGAGGTATGAACTCTGTTTTTATGCATTCCTACCTTTCCTTTAATTGTATTTCTTGCACTACCTTTCATCTGACTGTACTTTTCATCACTGCCTAATCTGATTCATTTGTTCTTTGCCACAGGGAGAGTCCCGTGCCTACAGAGGGTACGGAGCTACGATAGTGAGGGATTGGTATGATGAGCTCCTTGCTAGAGTCCGTGACATTGTTGATGGGGCCGGCTCCGGCCTTTTCTGCTCTGGCCTGACATGGGTCATTGTGAGCCGTCCTCTTCTGGGAGCGCTAGTGGAGAGGTGGTGGGACACCACCAACTCTTTCCACTTCTCCACAACTGCGGAGATGATGATGACTCCCTACTACTTTGCCATGATCACAGACTTAAGAGTAGAGGGTGATCTGATCCCTTTTGACACAGACATGGGGGAGTGAGAGACAGCCTGGATCGAGCTGCTAGGAGCACGTCCACCCTTGTATCGGCCAGCTATGGTCAGATACAGCTGGTTTGCTGAGCAATTCCGAGGGAGCAAGCTTAAGACGCTGGAGGAAATGGAGCAGTACGCCCAGGGCTTCCTGATATTTGTCCTCAGTACCACCTTGTTTTCGAACAGGTGGAACACCATAGGCTTATATCTGCTGAGTGCCCTGGTGACCCTTCTCCAGGTACGCTTCAATGACTGGGGAGGAGCTGGCCTCGCCACCCTGTACGACTATATGAGCTCTATCTCCCGCATGAGGGAAGAGCAGATCGGAGGCTACTGGCGAGCCTAAGAGATATGGATTTCAGTTCTCTCTTTGCACTTTGCATTTTCTGCTTCACATTTTCTGCTTTATATCCATTCAACACCTGTGCTTTCTGCTTTACACTTTCTATATCTGTTTATGCCCTGTGCATTCTACTTCGCTCTTTCTATATCTGTTCATAGTGCATGCTTTCTGCTTTGTATTTTCTACATCTGTTCATGTCCTGTTGATCATATATCACTACATTTTCCTTGCAACTATGGGTTTATGCGTATTTTCCAGCCCTCGCCCTAGAGTCCATGGAAGAGCTCTCCCCGATGGTCTCTTACTCGAGACGGTATGATGGCCAATATCAGAGCCGAAGTTGCGAGGCCTTTGTATCCTTCCGCTACTACTTTGATACTATGGCCGCCCGTGAGGTAACCCGAAACACAGTCATTTTTGCTTTACAACTGTTATAATTCACATTTTAGCAATTGATGACAACTAACAATCTGTACGCTCTTTGTTTACAGATCATGTGGGAGCCATGGACCATGATGCCGGCTAGGATGCGGGATTAGTACACGGGAGCATGGGCCACATCGCGCTTCCGGATCTTGCTGAAGGGCCCAGTCTGTCGGGCCTGGTTCTTGAGCGAGAGATTCATTCGCCAAACCGTGGGCTTACCGGATCTGGTCGTTCTGATGCCACCTCTAGAGTCTATGAGATCAACGGACAGCCTATCTGTCGATGCAGTCATTCAGTTCATGGTGGGCCTAGATGCTGATTTCTTCAGAGGTGAGGGCGACTACATGACCTTTATTCAGACCCACCTCATACCACCTCTGACAGGCGTTCATGGAGGTGAGAGGGCAAGGGCTCCTACGGCAAGAGAGACGACTAAGGCGACTAGGACCTGTGCTAGAGGGGCTCTCCCATTGGGCAGGCTGTTCATTGGTTAGAGCTTCCTACCGCACTCACATGCTGGCAGTATACTGGGGCTGCTAATCAGATCCTGAATGAGCCTGCAAAGGCTAGGCACGAGCTTGTCGGAGTTCGAGGCTCATTCCAGGTATGGACCACATTTTACCATTTGCAACCCACATTTCCATTTCATATATGTTTATTGTAGACATTGATCATCTAAATGCATTTGCAGGCGTCCATAGAGTACACGGGGAGCTATCTCGAGCTAGTGGCCTCTTTGATGAGCATGGTGCAAAGGAATGAGACACTGCTCGGTCTCCACGGTATCCAGGTAATTTCCTTCAGCTTGTGTTTCATGCTATCATATTTCCACTGATACACTGGCATTTCAACTATAGTCTTTCCCAAACTGCATTAATACACTGCATTGGCATACTGTACTCACACACTGTATTTGATTTCTGCATACCACTTATTTTGTATACTATGCTTGTATCTGATACACACATTGCAGCTGATATGTTGACAACTGTTTCTTCCAGATTCCATCTGCACCGATGACTCTAGCGGCAGCAGCAACACCACCAACACTGGCAGTACCTTCTCCAGTAGCAGGGAGGAGAGACAGAGATAGGGGCCCCCGAGATCAGAGCAGCCCTTCAGAGCCCATCTTGAGCAATGATGATGCTGAGATTAGTGACTCTGAGGAGGTAGCGAGTCGGCATTCTGAGTCATCCGAGAGTGGAGACGATGATACTGGCTCGGGTTTCGAGAGCGAAGGTGTTGACGAGGTGGGCTCTGAGGCAAAAAATGAAGATGATATTGACTCGAGTTCTAGGACTAGTTCCGGCAGCTCCCCTAAGTCCTCCCCTCCGAGGAAGAGGATGAAGAGGGCCTCTCGGGCCTGAGGTGACTGGCGCTGATTTTTTGTACTTTTTTTCTTAGTTTCTTTTTGTTTAGTAGCACTAGCACATGTATAGCTTCAGATAGGTTTATTTGCTTTGAAACTTGTACTCCTCTTTTGTAAAAACATGATCGGAATAAAACCTCGCAATTTTTGTAAAAAATGCTGTTATTTTTGCATCACAAGCACCATATTTGCATGAAATGGACATGGAATCGAATTGGCTAATAAAGCACTTGATTGAAACAATGTTCTTAAGCGGGTAATGAGCCGACCAATAACCAAAATATAAAATACAAAATACAACTCGATAAACAAAGCAAAAACAACTCAAATACAAATAAACAAACTTACTAAAACCAAAATGACTCAAAATAAGACCTTGAAACACTGAAGGATCAAGACAAAACACAAGCTTCCAACACTGTCCAGCACACAGATGGACAATAGGCCAGAAAAAGGGACTGCCGGCCAGAGGAGGAGGTTGTCGGCCACAGGGGGTGGCCTGCCGGCCACCATTAGTGGCCTGCCAGCCATCAGTGTGAGGAACCTCCAGATTGTTGATAGCTGGCTTCCACTCACAGCCTTATCTTCTGCAAAAGGTTCAGCTTCGTGATTTCTCTTCAGAACCTCATTTCAGCTGCAATTTCTTTCACAAATGGAGCCATTTTTTGCCGAAAAGCTCTTGGATTGGATATCGACTTTAGACGGCATGTAAAAGGTAAATTTCTGGGGTTTCGGCATAAATGAACTTTTTTCGTTAAGCCGTACTCCACTTTGTTTTCCTTTCTTCCATGCCGCGGCCCGATGTTGGGACCCAATTACACACGTCTTTAGCTTTGGGGATCAAGAAATATGTCTGACAATTGAAGAATTTCAGGTGCTAATGGAATCCCAGCGTGATAAGGAAATCATGCCTCAGCCCCGTTTTGGCCACGCCCAAGCTTTGGGACGGATGTGTGGGCTCACTTTACACGAGGCTTGATCTTTAGCCCACAATGAAGAACTGGACATTTTCAGCTTGATTCATCAATTTTTCGACATCGGTGACAGAGGCAACCTTCTCTGGTGAGGTATTTGGCAACATGCCCTCTGCTTATGTATGCTTGCTCATTTCCTTCTTGCCCCTAGTTTCGACAAGTCCAACATTCGTTTGATCGAAATGGCCCAAAGCCTGAAAGAAAGTAAGAGTTGCATTGGTTTGGCGCTGGCTAAGACCTTGATAAGCTTATATGCCTTTCATCGGCAAGAGACTACTAGATTCGCGGGAAGTCTACTACTTCTTCAGGTATTGTTTCTCACCCTTTCTCATGTGTGTTTCTTATATCTCTCGGCACTCATGCTCTATTTTCCTCTCAAAGCCTTTTTCTCACTTTTCTCTCAACATACATCTCTCTATTCTTTAATCTCTCTTTTCTTTCATCCCTTCCCAGGTGTGACTTATGGATAAGCTGAAGGTAGTGGACTCTTGCCCCGAGTACTCAGCTCGAGGCTATTTCTTCCGCCACCGACTAGTGGATTTCTCGAATGAGGGATGGTGGTGCAACTGGATGTGCAACAGGTATGCTGCTGACATAGCTTAGCATTACCCCTAGCTTAATTTGACCGAGATGAGTTACAATATGGCTCAACAACCTGGCATTCAGTTGATCGGCCTCACGCATTACGTGTTCTATTTTCCTTTCCGGTTCAGACGTTAGTTCAGGCATGATCAGACCCGCCTAGAGAAGGGGGTAGAGTACCCGGTTTCATTCCCCATCCGTGGTTCACACTTGGCTAGGTACCTCACTGCTTGGAGGATGAGGGAGCTTCTGGCCCCTGCCCCTAGTTTCAGTTATGCCCTTTCCAGTGAATGCTTGGCTTGGCTCGAGGATGAGGCACAAACTGGGCCCACTTTGGCTTCAGAAGCTTCCATAAGCACGAGCAGAGGACGCAGGAGTACCTGACTCATATATGCCCCTAGTTTATTGCTTTGACCTTTCTTTTCAAGTTTTTCGATGTAATAAAAGCAACTTTGATTTGTATCAAAGAGTTAGAGAACTTTTATGTTGAAATCAATGAAATTAAAGTTGTGAGCTTTGAAAATTTTCCTTTTGGTCCAAAAATGGTCTAAGTTGTAAAAGGTAAAATTTGAACAAAATCAACTTTTATTAGAACTTTTCAAAACCATTTTTGAAAAGGATCACCACCTAACATGCACAGAATCAATCTTTAAGATATACAACCCCGAATCAAAAGATCATAATTGCCATTGTTGAATATCACTGCTTTGCATTGTAACCAGCTTTTCTCTCAGAGTAAAGATCACAACCGAACTCTTAGGCAAAGGACAGACAAAGATGACCTGATCAAACACATGGACATGACAGTTGAGTTGGAGGTGATTACGACCAAACTTCAAGATAAAGTTGCCTACGTATCCCGAAGATGGGAATCAGGCCTTACGTAGTTCGGTTCAGGTTCACTTGAGTATTAACTCTCTCCTTTTGTGCTCTAACTTTTGCCAAAGTCACCTTTTAGGGTTTTCAACCTTGCGAGCTCAAGTTTTCTTTATTTCTAATTTTTCATACTCTAACTTTTGTCTAGATCGCCCTTCTGGGTTTTCGGCCTAACGAGCCTCTCAGGGATAGTATTTCTTCAATTTGTCTATATTGATCGGTTGTGAAAATTCTAGGCCATCCAAGTCCATGAGAATAACAGCTCCACCCGACCAGATAGCTTTGATAATGTAAGGACCAGTCCAATTGGGTCTGAACTTTCTCCTAAGGTCATAAATGGGAGCTTGGTTGTCTTTCAGCACCATATCCCCCTCTTTGAGATTTCGGGACTTCACTTTCTTGTTAAAAGCCCTGGCAATCCTGTGTTGATAGCCCTGAATGTGATACAATGCTTTCAATCTTCTTTCATCAAACAACACCAACTCCTCAAACTTGCTCTGTTGCCAGTCCGCTTCTGCTATCTGACATTCGGCCATTACTCGTAGCGACGGGACTTCTGTTTCAATTGGCAAAAGAGCCTCCATCTCTTAGACAAGAGAATAAGGAGTTGCCCCTGTAGACATCCGGATTGAAGTTCTATAGCCCCAGAGTGCGAATGAGAATTTATCTGGCCAGTCCCTGTAGGTCTCAACCATCTTTTGCAAAATATTTTTGATGTTCTTGTTGGCGGCTTTAACAACTCCGTTGGTTTGCAGCCGGTATATAGATGAATTATGGAAAGCCACATTGTATTTCTCCAACAAGTGTATCACCTCTTTCTTGAAGTGAGAGTCATTATTTGATATGATCTCGTTTGGGACTCCGTATCAGCAAATGATGTTATTTCTGATGAACTTGGCCACATGCGATCCTTTCAACACTGTATAGGACTGAGCTTCCACCCACTTTGTAAAGTAATCAATTGCCACCAAGATATATTCATGCCCATTTGACCCTTTTGGTGTGACTGCGCCGATGACATCGATTTTCCAGACTGAGAAAGGCCATGGCAAAGTTATATTGTACAGTTTTGACGGTGGAATATTCATGCGATTAGCATGAATTTGGCATTGTGGCATCATCGAACAAAACCAATACAATCCTCCTCCATAGTGGACCAATAGTAACCTTGCCTGAGAATCTTCCGAGCTAACATCACTCCGTTTATGTGCGCTCTGCACTCTCCCCCATGGATGGCCTTCATCAAGTGCTTTGATTCCTCTTCTTCGACACACAACTTGTGCATTTCCAGATGACCTCTTTTGTACAGTTTACCTCCACAAATGATAAATTGGACGGCCATTCATCGTATTCCCCTTTTGTCCTTGGCATTTTCCCCTGGTGGATAAATCTCATTTTCCAAGAAGTTCCAAATATCGTAGTACTAAGGGTTTTTGTCTTGCGTTTCATCTATTGCGGCGATAGTTTCATAGGCTGGCGTATATCTCTGCTCAATGATAATCGGACGCATCCAGACTCTAAGTGGGATGTCTACCATAGAAGATAGAGCTGCTAAAGCATCAGCGAACCTGTTGTTCTCTCTCAGTAGATGCGTGAAAGTCAGCGTCAAAGTATATTGTCCAAGTCACTTCCTCAACTTATACAATGGCTTCATCTGGGAATAATTACTCCACCACCTCATCTCCTTTTATTGGGTGATCTGCCAGGAACTCCGCTACAGCTCTCCGCTTGACTGACTTGCGGGTAACATACTTGAGATCAAATTCGGAGAGAAGAAGAAACCAACGGGCTAGCCTACTCATAAGCGCTGGTTTCTCAAAGAGATATTTGACAATCATGTGGATCATATCATGTCGTTCACATACACCTCGACCTCTTTGTGGATCATATCATGCAGAATGGTGGTTGCAGCCCTTTGATAGGTAGCCCCGTCATTCTTCAGCCCAAATGGCATAACTCGATAGCAGTAGGTCCCCTACGACGTAGTAAATACGATTTTCTCTCTGTCCTCGGGTGCCATCAGAATCTGGTTATACCTGGAAAACCTATCCATGAAGGATATCAATGCATGGCTCGCGGTGAAATCCACTAACTCATCAATGTGCGGCAGAGGAAAGTCGTCCTTCAGATTGGCTCTGTTCAAATCTCGGAAGTCCATACACACCCAAATTCTACCATCCTTTTTCGGGACTGGGACGATGTTGGCCAACCAAATCGGATATTCAGATACTAATAAGAAACCTACCTCGATCTGCTTGGTGACCTCTTCCTTGATTTTCAACGCCCAATCCAGACGGATTCTTCGCAACTTCTGCTTAATAGGTCAGGGCTCGGGGTCAAGAGGGATCCGATGCTGTACAATATTAGGATCGATTCCAAGCATGTCTTCGTAAGACCACACGAAAACATCTTTGAAATCTTTTAATAAAGTAACTAAGTGCTCGCGTTCCTCCGAAGACAACGTAGACCCGATCTGGACCAGACGTGGATTCTTCTCAGTACCCACATTAATAGCAATGATTTCATCAGTATAGGGTTTTGCAAACCTCTCATCCTTTCGATTAATCAAGTTTTCCAAAACCAGAGGAATTCGTTTCTCTTCGTTTTCATTGAAATTCTGAAAATCTTGGTCAATACAATAAACAAGCGGCACAGAGAAATACTCAGAATCGACAGCGTTCTCATTTATAAGATCCAACTCTTTGGTTACAACCGACTTAAAAGTAAAAGAAAAAGAGGACCTGGACAAGACCTTAGCATCCGGGTTATCATACTCAGGAATACCAGACTCAAACTCAAAAGAACCAGAATTTGATTCCAACTCCACAAACTCTGTGGAATCAGATTCTAGCTCATCACCCAACTCAAAACTAGACAGGTAGCCCTTCTCCAGTTGCTAGATAAGAGATGGTGCTTCCGATACATCCAAAATGCTATTGGATGGGTTCACACCCGGTTGGTCCCCGATCATGGAGATGGTAAGGTTATCTCCCAAGTTCTCTGAGTCAGCCGAAGAATCTGTAAGGAGACATGTCAGTGCTGTCCCTACTCTAAGTTCGCTGCTGTCTGAGTCACTTTCCATGCTCTTTTCAGCTTCAGTACTTGGTTCAGCCTGTTCCTCGACATCATTATCTTACAACTACAGGTCAAAGAAGATTTCAAATCCAGGAACACGTTGCTTTGCAGAATTCATTCATGGCTCGGGAAAGTCGCAAAAAGGGAAATCTTCTCCCTCCCGAACAAAATAGCCATTCAGCGTTCCCTGGATCGACCTATGAATGAGCTCTTAGTGTTTCTCCACTTGTTTGGCTCTGGCTTTGCCTCTGATCTCTTCTTCCTTCCTACTCCAGTCCTCTTTGGTGGGTACATATCTCAGACCAAAGGTATGTGGATTGTGTGGCACATCGGCCAATGTTATGACACCTTTCTAGCCACTTCTTCCAAGTCCCATTCCTGGCACATGCTGCAGTTTATTCATGAAATAGATTGATTGGGCGCTGACATACACACCCTCATCAATGGCCAAGATAGTCTGCACTACCCAGGCCTTAGCCAGTGTAAACCCGGAAAGGAATACATCCTTGTTGCCATCAGTGGTTTCCAACACAGGTGTAGTTACTTCTAGCGGGGGATGGATGGATGAATTCCCAAAAACGATCACCACTCCTTTCCCATAAGGGTATTTTAATATTTGGTGGAGGGTGGAGGAGACAACTTTTACCAGATGTAACCAGGGTCTCCCTAGCAGTAAGTTGAAAGTGGCCGGGACATCCAAGACATGGAACTCGACATCCTGCTAAGATGGGCCTACCTGGACTCTAATTAGTACCGTGTCCATAACCTCCCTACTCGTATTATCATATGTTCGAATTACTTGGGCTGTGGGCACGAAGTCTGTCGGTCTAAGGCCGACAACATAAGCTGTGCGGGAAGGACAGACATTGATAGTTGAACTGGTGTCTATCAACACCACTGGTACCCATTTTTCCTTGCACTCAACTGATATGTACAGGGGTTTGTTGTGAGCTGAGCCTTCTGACGACAGTTCTTTGTCAGAAAAGGTTAGGGTTGGCCCGACACCACCTGGGAAGACCAATCCCACGAGCTGTTCAGGGGTAGTGTCAATGGACAATTTAGCTTTATCCATTGCTGACAGTACATCCTGTCAATGCACCCGGGAGGCCATAAGAAGACCCCAGATTAAGATGTTAGCTTGGATTTTCTTCAGTTGCTTCAACACTGCTTCTTCTTCCAGCTGCTTCTCTTTCTGTTTCTCAACCTCTTTGTCTTTCCCAGATGTCTCAACTTGATCTAAGTGTGGTGGCTTGAAATATCGCCCACTTCTTGTCATGTGATCTATCTCTTCCGTATACCACGTGTTGTCTGGAAGGCACTCACCCCAGTCTTTGTCGGTGTGAGTTAAAAGTAGATCGTCATCCTCCCACCATACACCTTCGGCAGCTGACAAACAGTTGTCCGGCTCCGTTTATATTGATTATGCCTTACAGGTTTCCCCCACAGGGTGTTGGGCCATTACAGTTTTCTGGTTGTCTTCAATCCCCTGTTGTGCAAACTGTTTTAGTGCAGCTTCCTATTTTGTGTCCACAGTACTTATAGTGCCCAGTTCCTGAGCTGAATTTTCTACGCCGGTGTTCTCCGACAGTTTCCCCTTTTCATCGGCCATTCCAGCCACTACAGCAGTTCCTGCTTCATTTGCCTTCGATTTCATTTCAGGTCTTTCTTCCCTATCTGGTTCATCACTCAACCATCTAGAGTTGTCGGTTGATCCATTCAAATTGAACCAGTCAATCTGCACATCTCCTTGATCTTGTTTGTCAAAGAATTGCAGGTTGTCTAAGTCCTCCTCTAGCTCCGCTGGACCATCCAACCCTTGGCTCAGACCATCCTCCCTAACCACATTGACCTCAACTATAGTTGGCAACACCAATTCTGGCTTAGCTTGATCAATCAGCACAATGTAGCAGCTTGGATCGTATACCCCCTTAGACAGGTCCTTAGAACACTCAGGCAACGGACTCGTACTCTCCTCTAAGGCCAGCCTCCCTTCTACTGCAGCTGTCACCACCACAGGCTTAGGTTGAAGTGCAAACGTGTCCATCTTGCACAAATCGGTGCTTTCAGGAATGAACACCATCAATCTGTATTGGTGGGAAGGGGTAATATATATGCTAGGGTCGTAGGGGATGGCCAATGTATGGATTGGGTTTAGATTGTGAGGTGGGGGAACTTGATTGTGGGCCGGGAGAGGGTTGGTAGTTACATTTGCTTTTTGGGGTGGTACAATCACCTTATTGTCAATGAGGTCTTGAATCTCATGACGCAGTCTGAAGCATTGGTCGGTATCATGACCATGCTACTGGTGAAACGCATAGTACTTTGCTGGGTTGTGTTTTGGTGGAAGAGAATCAGGTAATGGGTGAGGCTCTAATGGTTTGAGGTGCCTTTTTTTGATCAACACCTTCATGGCTTGAGATAAGGGCATGTAGAGTTGGGTAAAGGTCCTTTGGGATCGGGTAGAGTTGTTTGAAGTTTACGGAGCTGCATTGGCAAAGGGATTGGTGGTCTTGGTTGTGGTGGTGACGACGCTCACATCTGATGGCCGCGCAGCTGTGCTACCACTGATAGTTGCATTGGAACTGCACACAAAAGGCCTCTTTGCCTGCTCTTTCTCATCGATAATCAGCCCTTGTTTCATGGCGTCTTCAATCTGAACCCCCATTTCATGGAGCTCAGTGAATGTGAACAGAGGTAGGATGATCATTTTCTGCAACAATTTTCCATGTACATTGCGGACCACCATCCTTATCTGATCTTTCTCGGAAGGCCGTGTGGTGATCATTGAAGCTTTGGCCTTTCACCTTGTCACGAATTCTAAAAAGCCCTCCTTTGGCTCCTGGTGCATTGCCTCAAGATCACGCGTTGTGACCTCAATTTGTGTGTTGTACGAGTATTGAACAACAAATGCCTCAGCCATTTCCTCTCAACTTTGCTTCACAGAATCCTCCAGCTTTGTATACCATATAGCTACTATTCCCGACATAGTCCGGCCAAAGAGTGAGAGCTTTTGTAATCTGGTCAGGCCTATTAGTCGCAGGATGTCTGAAAATAGCCGAAGATGAACCATGGGGTCTCCGGAGCCGTCGAATTAATCGATGTGTGGCATTTTGAACCGATCTAGCAATGTCACTGTAGAGTCGGTATACCTGTCTTCTATGTCGGGGATAGAATTAACACCTTGTGCTCTCTTGAAGAGCTTCTCCAGTTTGTTGACCTTAAGCACAGTCGGGTCAACCGCAAACTCAAATGGAGCCTTAGTTTGATACACAGGTGCTTTAGAGGCTTGTGGTGGGATTGGCTCTACCGAATTGCCTTGATTTTCAGCATGGGCAGTGGCTTCGGGTGGTGGGATACCCGTAGGAGGTGTATGAGATGCAAAAGCTGTTGCCAGCTGTGGTTGTTGTTGTTGTAGCCTGTTTATTACCTCAGCCTGACGTGTTATGACCTCGGCCTGATGAGCAGCGTCTTGCTGCATGGTTTTTAACTGTTTGCTGAAGATGATGAATCAATTCCTCCATGCTGATTAGGAGATATTGTGCCATCAAAATGGGCGAATGATCTCGTGTTGGACTAGATGTAGAAGACTATCCCTAAGCCTGACTGGATGCAAGTGAATTGAGGGGTGACTGTTGTAGAAACTAGACCGGTGGACTCTACCTGACTCTCCTCCGTCTAGTAACCGGTGGGAGCGAAGTAAACACGGGCTGTCCCCTAACAATATCTCCGGCTTTGCAAAGCCTTCTAACTCGGGTCCAAAGCACTTGGGAGATATCCAAACTTTTCGAAGCTATGGTGTTATACTACCTAGCAAAAAGAAAGCAGTAATCAGAAATCGCACAGTACCTCAGCTACTGATGTTACTAACTCAGATGTAATCAAAGTTGTATAACTGCACTTAACACTGTATTTTGCCCCAACAAATGGATACACAACTTGCAACTGATACGCACATTCCTGTACAATTTCACTTTAAAGCACATACCAATTAAATGAAAGCCAAAACACCCCTATGAGAGGGTAAGGTTACCCTGTCCTGGTTTTGTCAGGAACTAGGGTTCACTATTCAAACAAAGCGATTTCACGCAATCTTGTATTTGGGTAAGCATCATGTCCTAGTATGGAACAATCTCTATGGCTTTCGATATGCAACTAGGCCAAATGGTCAAAAAGGTACCTCAGCAAAACTACCTAATATACCTCTCACACCTAACACCAAGAAAGTGAAAGGAGGATCAAATGGTACAGCGGTAGTCTAGATTCAAGGGTTGTGTTCCCATCATGGCAGAGTCTGTGACCGGTCAGCCTTTTGGCAAGTTTTTCAAGCAAGCCTTTGCCAAACCGTCCAGGAATAGTAGATGGCAAAAACAGTGACTTAAATGTTCCAATGCAAATGCAATGCATGAAACATATAAGTGTAGATAACATTTCATATCATGAAGTTCAAGTCAAGTTCTCTAAGTCCCCAGCAGAGTCGCCAAAAACTGTAGCTCGACTTTTTCGCACCCCCTTTCAGAAGTTGAAATAAGTCCTACAGTATCGGACTCTCGCGGTTCTGAATCTGATCTCACAAGTGCAATGTGAAATAGATAATCACCAAAGAGTTCCAATCCAGCAAATCTTTTGAAAAATCGATTTTGAATCAAATTGCCAAAAATGGATTGCTTTGTCAGATACAGAGTCGCCACCTAAATATTTTTGGAAAATCTAGGAAATCCATGACCTGTGCCAAAGGCCATGTGTCTGTCATCACCAAGATTGTCTCAATTCAGAAACTTAGGTACGAGAGGGAAATGTCATGAATTAAGCACCCCTGCTTGCCCGATTAAAGATCGGCCTCTACTAATCATGATATGAATCTTATGTACATTATATGCTCTTGTTTTGGTTTATTAGACTAGCATTACTATGTGATGCGCACATACACAAGTATAGACTAAATCGCAAGAATTGGAACACTTGATTCATGTTTGTTTTTTAAAATTGTTTCGAAATATGTACCACTTGAAAAAGTAATCGCATATGAACATTGCTCAAATTATTCCAATTCAAGCAATTAGTCTTCATCCACGGGCATTCCAATAGTTTATAACACTTAAGTACTTAGCCTCATGGCAAGCATGCTAAACATGGCAACAATCACACGCATGCGATATGCTAAAGCGAGTAAAGACTCACCTAGTACTCCAAGCCAAAAGAGAAATGAGTTAGAAAAAATGCATGATTCCTAACTAGGCAATATAACTAATGTAACATATGCGATATGCAACTAAATAGGCTTGGTTACTAATATGGCATATGAATCAATTAAATAGTATGCGGTCTAAGCACGTATTCAAAGAAGTATTTACACCAACAATACAGATTAGAGTAATGAACCGAGCATCGGTGCATGCAATACAAATGGATGTAAACATGGAGTATGCTAAACAAAACATGATGCTTTAATCTAACCATTGTAAGTAGTTAAATAAAAGGGAGAAAGATGTGGGGTTAGAAGACATACATATTATTATATTGCGCTCTCACAAAGGAGAGTCCGAATAAACTAACTAAGCTAAGCTAATTATTACAACAAATTAATTAACTATTCTAGTTAACTAAAATAATTACAAGATGATATCAAACAACTAGTTAACTAACTAATTAATTATAACACTTTACAAAATTAACTAGTTACAACTAATTAATTACAACAAATATCTAAGCTAAATATTTAAACTTAAACATGCTCGATACGCGATGAATGCTCATGCACGTGCTCGATTTTTACCCGAAAAAGCCACTGTTTTGCTTCTAGGTCTCTATTGCACAATAGAACACTTACACCTTTGTCCACTTCTAGAATAGCTCTGCACTGCTCAAAAAACACATTGCTGAATTTTGCATTGGTGGCCGGCCGGCCGGCTAGGAGTAAGGGCCTACCGGGCACTGCTGCAGGGTTCATCTTATTTTGAAAAGAAAAACACTTCCAAACAATAAAACAAGGCAAACAACACCCTTAAGAACTCAAACAAAGCTCAAAAAGACCTCAACTCAAATATGGAGAGGTTTGGTTAAGAGTGTATAGGCAAAGGTTAAGGATATGTAGGCAAGAGTGTAGAAATTTGGAAGAGAGAGAGAAAGAATTGTAGAGAGAAAGGAAAAATTTTGGTTCAAAATTTTTTTTAACCTTCAAACATGAAGGAGATGTCTCTTATATATAGAAAACATGAATTCCTCTCAAGAACATCCAGCCATACATGTAGGAGCAGATGCAAGCATCTATGCAAACAGCTGGCATACTGTCAGAAAATATCTGTAAAAGACCCAGGTGGCCGGCAACCCTGGCCACCAAAGGTTGAAGGCTTGTAGAACCAAGGTTTGGTCCAAAAATGAGGCAACAAGTGTATAGGGTTTAAAGGGCTCAAAGTTGTGGCATTCCGCTGAGGACTTTGAGCACTTGACAAGCATGTAGACTCATCATTGGATGTGTAAGCGATGGCGTCCAAGTCGTAAAGGCCGTCAAAATAGGGTGTCTACAGATAGCACCGCAGCAATTGGTCGAGTTAATAACCGTTATTATAATGGTAAATCTAGACCTATTAGAAGAAAATACAGTACTGTGAGATCTTATATGAATAATGGCATCATAAATGTGGATTATATTAAATCTGGTGATAATCTTGCAGATCCATTAACTAATGCCTTAGTAAGAGATAGAGTTTGGAATACATCGAGGGGGATGGGGTTCAAGCCTATTAAATATAGCAATAGTCGTGTATGAGGATACTTAACCTAGGGACCAGAGATCTTGTAACTGTGTTCAATGAGAAGAACGATCATATGATGGCCATGAGAAATGTACTAAATCAATTTTTACCCATCCCTATGACGTAAGTGCATTTATCCTGTAACGTTGTAGAGGTTAAGTTATTAAAAAAAAGACTCTTAATGAATTTCTATGGCTCTTATTGAGTGGGGTGTCATAGTTACAGGAGTACCCTTGACAGAATTTACCTATGTGAGTGTGGTAGTGGGGCTGCTACCTATGAGATTTGGGCTAATTCTCAAATACACTCATGAATCCTAGGATCACACAAGACCGTAATGTGCTGGCTATTAAAAATTATATGAACACCTGGAATATTATGTGGTGCAATAATTATTTATTTCGCTTAAGTAGTCATAGTTCAATACTGAGCATACTATTGGCTCTGGAGTAGATATTATTGTTTCATTAATGGAAGTTCAATGCAGAGCACACCTACCATGATGCATAATATCTTTATTTGCCTAATAATCTCAGATTTTGTTACCTATAATATTAGAATAGGTGGGGGAATGTTAGCAGATATTTTAATATTATAATGTGTTATAGATTATATTGTTTGCTTGGGCTCCAAGCAACTTGTTCTCCAAGCTACCTTTCTTTGCTTCTAAGAAAAGTTTATTTTCCTCAAAGTTCTCTTTTTTTTTTTTTCCTTCCAAGTAAACCATTTTCTTGCCTACCAAGTTTCCTCTCATATAAATTGAGCTAAGCTCTTATCTTGAAAAAAAGAAGAAGTGTTTGTTATTTTATTATTTTTGTGTGAGATTATCAAGCAAAGAAATAAAGGGTGTATGTGATGAAATTTTGGGTTCAACTAATTGTGCAGTATTGGTGAACCATACGACTTAGTCGGGCTGTTGTATCTTTGGGGGACAAGTCAAGGTTTTTTTTGCTGCACCGGTATGAGACTTTACCTAACCGCGGATGACTTGAATCTCCTTAAAGAGAGCGAATTTTCCGCGCCTCAGCCCTTTCAATAATTATTATAATTTTTATTATTTGTATTTTCTGATATTTTATTTGTAATTATCACCAACAAATTGTTATCACAATTCCATATCATCCAATACCCTAAATTAATCTAAAATAAAAAAGTAACCTAGTTTTAATCCACAAATCTTTAGCCGCGGCCCAATTCCTCACTTTAAGGGACTGCATAATGTTATCATCAATAAAGCCCCCAACATCCCTTATTTGGTTTGAAGGTAGGAATGACAATTTTTCCCACTCCATTTCGCCTCCACATCCTCCATCACGTCTTCTATGATTTTCTCCGCCCCACTAAAAAAAATAATTATTTGATCAGTGATTATTTATTTATTTATTAATAGAAACAATGAAATGACACATGAAAGTTCGATCACCAATACAAAAAGAGAGCTGCAACCAAGATCATAGTGCACTCTCCCCATTCCAATGTGAAAACGATGGGAACGGATTTTGTTTCCCTTGTCCATTTTATCTCACTCCACTGTGATTATATTTATTAAATATATTTATATATATAATATAATTTAATTTTTTATTACAATAAAATTAAAATATAAAAAATTACTTTAACATTTATTTTCACTCGTTTATTTCCCATGTTATGTTTTTTTAATTCTCCTAAAATATAAATTATTATACGTAATATACCATATTATGTATAATTTTTATTACTATTCTTATTCTTAAAATTACAAAATTAACCAATCCCATGTCCCACTTTTGCCACCCCAATTTATCCCTCCTTCAATATGATTCGAGGTGGAAGTAGATCATTAGAAAAGCGTCTCATTGTCACTCCTCTAACTTTATCCTACTGTTCAAATATAAAGATTGAGTTTTTGTTAAATTTTTAATTTTCAAATCGGTAGTGATTGATAGCTCGAGAGTTGAGGCTCGAGAGTTGGCTCGAGGGTCAAAACGACGTCGTTTTGACCCTTTTTTTTTTTTTCTTTTCTTTTCTTTTTCTCGTTGACCCTCCTTCACTATATTTTTTTTTTTTTACAGAAGAAGAAGAAGACGGGCAGAAGAAGAAGAAGACGCAGGGGGAGGGGGCCCTAATACAGGGGAGGGGGAGGAGGGGGAGGGGGAGGGGGCCCTAATACAGGGGAGGAGGAAGCGGAGGTGGCGGAGGCGGAGGCCGACGATCTGGAGCTGGGCGACGACGGCGGGCGGCGAGGCCACGACGGCGGTCGGCGAGACGATCGGCGGCTGGGCGACGATCGGAGCTGGGCATCGGCGTCTTCTCTCTCTCTTCCCGTCTGCTTCTCTCTCTCTGCCTCTCCCTCTCCCTCTTTCTCTCTTCCTCTTTTCTCCCTCTCCCTCTCCCTCTCTTCCTCTCCCTCTCCTCTTTTCTCCTCTCTCGAGCCATTCGAGCCTCGTAGCATTCGAGCTACGAGGCATTTCCCTTTTCAAATTTATTGGTTCGTTTGGAATGTGGATTGTCCTTTTGACTTTTTGATTTTTTTGACTATTTTAGTTTAGAGCTAAAAAGCCTCGTTTGTGATAGGTTTTTTTTAGCTTTTTTGACTTTTATAAGAGAAAAAATAAAATGATTATAGTTTAGATGTGATATTTTATTTTACTGGGCTAAAAAGTCTATTTTATTTTTTTGTGACTATTTTAGTTAAAAAGTCTCATTTTAACTTTTGCCGAACAAAGGCTAACTCAATTGTGGAAAATATTATTGTTATAGTAAAAAAAAAATTAAAAAAATTATCCAAGTATAATGCTCACATTCAAGCTTCAAATTTTTTTGTTTTTTTGAATTTTGGCCTAAATAAATAAATAAATCCAACTCGATCAGTAATATTATAAGCATTAATAACATTAAATTCGGCAAAACAGCAAAGAATATAAGGGGTTGTTTGGAATGATCTAAATAAGTGTACTTTTTGTCTTTTTACGAAAAGATATTCAGAAAAGTAAAAAGATAATGTAATAAAAAAAAGATAAAAAGATGAATTATTTAAGGGATGCCAAACTATCCCTAAATTTGTAGTGTCATTTTTAATTTAATTGAAAAGACAACGAACAAGTCAGAGGTTGGAAAATTGGAACGGCCCCAAAACGTTACCTTTAGTGCTTTTAATAATAATAATAATTATTAAGTTGAAATTTAAAATTAAAAAGCTATTTTCCTTCCCCAAATATTCTTATATTTTATATTCAATTTTTTACTAACTTTCCAATTTTTATTATAAATTTTCAAGACGGACTTGAAAGCATATTAACCAAAATTAATACTTTCAATTTTACAAATTAAAATATTGAATATTAATTAATTTCCTAATATTTAATTATAATTCCCTTTATTTTATTTTCCATTTTCTTCTTTATTTTCCTGCAAAACCCTTGTGAAGAATTTCTGAAACGAAAGAAAATTTTGATTCTTTTTTATTTTTATTTTTGGAAAAATATCACCATTGAAGCTCTGTGCATACTCTGCAATGGCCGAGTTTTAGCAGTAGGGAAGTATTGCAGTGTTTGTTAGTTTCAGTAATTTCAACTGTAGAAGTTGGTGTTGTTAGATTTTGATCTTTGTTCTTTCTGTTTAGTGTCTACATTTTTGGGTTTTATTAAGTTTGAGTTGGGTTTTCTATAATTTTTCTGGGTCTTGATTTTGTGTTTGTATTCTTTATTAAAAAAGCAATTTTGATTTTGTTGAGAAATGTTGGATTGTTAGATGGTTGCTTTAATCGTTTTGGGTTCTTGAGCTACTAATTGATCTCATTTTTTTTTTTATAATAAATTTTATGGGTATGTTCTAAGTTTTCAGTTGTTTCTAGGATTTTAGGTCATTGGAATTTTTGTTTAGGTTCTATGAATGGAGGGAAAAGAAGGGATTAATAGTTCTGGGGTTACAGTAGCTCCAGAGAGCTATGGAATGGCTGTGAGGAGTGTAAATCCCAGCCAATCAAGTGGATCAGCGGTGGTGGCGCCGGTGGCTGTGACAGCGGCAACACCAGTTAGTGTGGCGGCGCCGGGAACGGAGGGGAAGAAGAAGAGGGGCAGGCCAAAGAAGTATGGACCAGATGGGTCACTGAGGGTAGCATTATCACCAATGCCGATATCGGCCTCGATTCCGCTGACCGGAGACTTCTCTGCTTGGAAACAGGGAGGAGGGAGGCCTATTGACTCATTCAAGAAGAAACATAAGTTGGAGTTTGAGACCCCGGGTAATGGATTTTTATTATTTCCTCTTTTAGTTTTTAGCTTTCTAAATTTTGTGCATCTGTTAATGTATCTATTGATTTATTAGTGTTACATTTGATATAAAGATCTGCTGCTATAATTAGAGTAGACTCTATCATAGTTGTGTAAGATTCCACGTCAATTATTGAGAGTTAAAATTTAAAAATATTCTTTTGCATGAAACTAGATCTATTGATGTGGCTTTGATGTATCCATTGGTCTTGGGGTTCAAGACAAGATTTAGGACAGATTTGAGGATATTTGATAAATTTGAGGTGGGAGTGGCGACCTTATCTTAGATACCCTCGGGATCTAGAATCTATGGCAAACATGACACTGTAGAGGAGGTGCGATTTTGTTCACTGACCCGTCAACCCGTCAGATGAGGTGGGTGAACAAAATTATTTTCATGCTAGAGGTGTCAGTGTTGTTTTTATCGGTGATGTCGAGTGGTCTGATGTGACCAGACTCTCAACTGTCTTCGCTCAATGATTGCACGAGTAGTAAGAGGCAAAACAAAAATAAACAATATAAGTAAGCTAATGATAGGGAGCAAAATAGTAGAACATCAGTTTTCATGTACAGGTCCACAGTTGGAAGAATATTCCTCCTGATGGGATTCAGTTGACAGTGCTTCGCATGTAATTTAACCCTCAGAATTTTAACATTTTACTTGAAAAGACCCCATGATGCAGTGGAACAAATTTACCTTTTGAAAACAACTGAAAGGTTCTCTAATTTAACATCAAAACTAACATGAATTTCTGAATTCTAAAAACAGCACTAAAGAGTAGAAGATGGCCATATTGTTTCAATAACACAAAATTATGTTCATTTCAACACACTCGAGCATTTTAAAATGAAGGATTGCGAATGTAAAGTACAATTTGATTAATTATGTCATGAAGTGGTCTTGTCATTCAATATGGGATGATCATCTAAAAAGGTGTCTGAGAATCCTAATAAGATTTTGTCCTTATCTTCAAAGCCTCACGGTCTAGAGCAGAAATTTTTATGCTTGGTATATGACCAAATCAGTAATACTAACATAGTGCAAAGATAAACATGCTGATGCCTAAAATAAAATGAATTTTTAAGAGAGGTAGGTGTTGATTACTTGTGAACATTGTGGTCATATATGCATATTGGCGGCTAAACCATATAAATTTTTCTGTGCATGTCCTCTTATTTGATTGACTAATGTTTTTTGGTATTGAGATCTTGTGGTTTTTGTTTTGGTTCCACAGCTTTAGGTCAAAATTGTGTATTTTTTTTTTGTATGAAATTTCAATTGGGCAACTTCAATGCAAACCTGACTACTTTCCTTTCAGCAACTGTTTATTTATCAATGTATTTTATTTACTTTATGTTTCTTTTGGTAGGTGAGCGGGTAGCTTACTCGGTCGGTGCAAATTTCACGCCTCATGTGATCACTGTTAATGCTGGCGAGGTATTTCTATCTATCAGTAAAATCTAAATTTTGTTTATCTGTGATTGTTGTTGGAGCCTCACCTCACCTCAATTCTTCTTCTTCTTCTTCTGAATAGTAATATATCAACTGGATCCTTCTCTAGGTGGAGAATTTGCTGGATGAATTACAATTTCAGTTATTATTTATTTATTTTTTGGAATATATATATATATTTTTTATCATGGAACCTCAGCTGGATATATAAGTGTGAAAAGTGAAAATGTCTGTCTGGAGCATGGTAAAACAGTCTCTCTCCAACCCCCCTCATCCTTTGAACTATTTCTTATGTATTTGGCTTCAAGTACATGAGAGTAATCTTGATGGAAAATGCATATACTTAACGAGGATAGTAACAATTGCTTATGCAACATCAGTGTGTGTGTGTGTGTGTTTTTTTTTTTTTTTTTTTTTTTTTTTCCGGACCTAAAATTTCATAAAGTCTATACGTTCTTTCTTTTACCTTGTTATTTTAAAAAATAAAAATAAAAATCTGTGCTTGTGTGTTAGTTCCTTGTGTTTCTCTCATTCTTTGAAAGTAATTTTAACATTTTATAGGCAAACTGATATGTAGTTCATAAACTTGATATGCGTCTAACATGTAGACAAACCCCTTTCATTTATTGTAGAGTAAATATTACGAGGCTGCAATTTTCCTTTAACAATGCCCTGTAGCTTCTGGGTTTTATTTTTATTTTTATTTTTTTCTCTAAGTGCTTTTAACAAATATATTGCTGTTGTAGTTTATGGGATTTTTGGAATATATATATATCTATACTGAGCAAGATAAAAAAACTGTATCCGTCAGATAACCAATTAGAGGTTAGGTTACTATAATTCAAGACACAGCAACCACTATTAAATAATCAATAGTCTTATGACTCTTATCATCTATTGCATGTTATTCACATTACAGACACACCCTCCTACCCAGGGGTGGCCCAACTCTCGACGGGGCCTATAGTGAAATCTCAGTTGAGGACTTTTTATATTTAAATAATATTCTTAAAAGCTTTGGATAATAAGGGGTATTTTTTTATGTGTCTAAGGAAAAGAATTTTGTTTTCACTAGGCCTGGAGGATTTTTGCAAGCCTCTGCTATTGAGGGCCTTTGAACAAGGAGAATTTTCATCCAACTTTATATTTGGGGCCTTTGGACTAGGAATTTTTTTCTTGTTCTTTGAACAAGGAGGGATTTCTTTGGCTTTTTGACAAATAATTTTTATTTTTATTAGCCTTTGAACAAGGAGATTTCAATTTTTTTTTTAATTGACTTTTAGCCAGACTTAAATCTGGAGGCCTTTTGAAAATGTGATGGGCTCAATGGCCTAGGGGTTGGGCCAGCCCTGCTCATGAGTCATACCTCTAAACCAATTTGGACACTTAAAATGGCTTCCATCTATGTTGTTCACTTCTGAAATATGCACGACAGTATGTTGCATTTTATTATGTAACAATAATGCGGAGTTAATATTTCTTTATTGGTTGATTATCTGTGTGAAGTACATACCTTTCATTGTTGTGTTAACCTCATAGTTTTTTGAGTTGCTCATCAAGATTCACCTCACTAAGACACAAGTGGCAGAGCCATTGTGTGCCCAGGACTCTTAAAACCCTACTTTTTACAGTAGCTCTATTTTGTGTATATGTGATCTGACATTTCTGTTACCTTAGCAAGAAGTGGCCTAGACAAAAAAGAAAGAGAAAGACATGTAAACTTCCCTTTTGCATCTCTCTGAATTTGCAAAAGGCCAAACTTAAATAATAATACTATAATGACCACATTGTTTCACCACATGTTGTTTGCAACATGATATTCTATTAAACTAATACAATAAGGACATATGAAATGGTAAATAACTTCTTTTTCTTTTCCTTTTTTTTTCATTTTTGGTGCAACGGTAGACAAACTTTGGTATACAAATGTAGTCATTGTAACATTATTAAATGGTGAACCGAAGTAAGCAACAACACTATCTCTTTCTCTCTTTATATATACTAGTGGTTGGATACGTGTGTCGCACGTGGTACATGATTTTTCATCAATTGTTAATACTGTAATTATGCGTCTCTTAAATTAGTATGTGATATATATACAAAGTATAGAGACTTGTATGGATAAATTGATCTGTATTTAAAATACAACTAAGCTATAAATTAGTACATACTCGCTGAAGAATTTAAATGATAAATAATAAATTTTATAAACATAAACATTAATTTATAGTTAGATTGTTGAGATCACAATCTTGTTTTAAATAATAAACAATAAGGTAGGTCCTTTAAATTTATAGTATTACACAAAAAAAAATTTCTATCAAGTTCCCACTTCAATTTTTCATAATCCGTACTTGTAATACAATTGAAGGTATGAAATTAATTGTACAATTACACAATTTTGTTTAATAGTTCATCTCATAATATAAATTCATTAAACCCACTATTGCATATTATTTGCATATTATTGGTGTAAGAATGCATATATTGTTATGCATCAAGAGTTGTTGAGTCTTGTTTTCTATGTCACGAATATCTTGCATGATGGAAAATATAACATTAGTTATTAGTATATTTTCATTTATGTAGAAAATGTGGAATAGTTTTTTTAATAAAATGAAATGATATTGTAGCTGAGAGGGGAGTTTTGTGCCATGCAAAAAGGGTCGAGCTGTCCATGTGATGGGCCGAGCTCGGCCCACCGCTTTGTGGTTAGCTGGGCCAAACTGGACTTGAGTCGAGCTAACTGAGCTCCCTCTTACCGGTTGAGATGTTCTTTATTTGGATAAGCGAAGCCAACCGAGCTGTGTAGAATTGAGTAGAATTGGGTCCTTGCTGGAGGACAGAGGTGGGGAATTTGCATGTCTCCAACCGTGCTGATAGCTGGGTTGGGCTGTGAGTAGCAGCACGGCGTAGGACTCATGGGTGAGGATCACGGTCCTAACCGAGCTATTGCTAGCTCGGCCAAGAGTGTCTCAATTGGGTGCTTCTCATGCTCCAACGGTTTGTGGGGGAAAAATGGTGACTTATCCAAGTTAATGCTGATTGTCAGGTTGTCTACTTCTGACAAGTACATTCGTGTAAGGGAATAAAAGAACAAAATGCCCTTGCCCCAAGACAATGGAAATAATGCGCACTGCATGGAGAAGTGAGATGAGTTGTCTATAGAAGACCTACGAGTTCATTCTGAAAGGTAGGCAATCTTGGGCCAAAGAAGTCTCTCATTCTCCTATATTCTTTGAAGGTGCTGACTAGACTGTCGGAGGGGTTTTCTTGCGAGACACCCGTTGGTTAGCTCACCTCTGTTGTGTTTACAAGAGAGACGACGCCATTCGGAGTGAGATCAATACGGAGGCAAGGAGTACGAAAGTGAAGAATATTTACTCTCCGTACAATTGGCGCCGTTTGTGGGAACTTCTTGATAGACAAAATCTTGTTCTCCGGGATTCTTTGGCCGACTTAAATGGCGAACAACGATGACCTTCTGATGTCAGTTGTTGACGGTTTAACACCAGAATACATTAGGAGGCGAGATGACTGGCCCTTTGTCTTGATGATGGCGAATCTGGGCACCCCCGCAGGCGGATTGACTAGCGAAGCGTGAGATAAATGTGCAAGGAGCCTAGAATGCTCAAGGGGTCCTGAAGTGCGACAACGTAAAGAGTCGCACACTCAACACTTGGAGAAAAAACTAAGGAGCCAAGACGCCATTATCTAAAAAATGGCAGCATAAATGGAGATCAATATAGAGGCAAGGAGTACGGAAGTGAAGAATATTTACTCCCCGTACAGTAGCTTAGTATTTCAATCGATATTGGAATTTCATAATTATTTTCATGATATTTATAGATCCATGCTTGGAAGTGTTTGTAGGGTCACTTTCATGAAACTGTCAAGTTATATATAATTTATTATGACATTTGTAAGTAATTAGCATATAACAAAAATTTATCGAAACTTTTTATTTGATATAATTACTTTCTGTATCATTGAGTTGCTGTGATAATGTTTGGGCATCATTTGATTTTTTTTCCTTATAATTTGACTAAAATGTGTACATGAGGTACACTATTTTTTTTGAACTTCAGATAGAACAATTCATGCTTTAACTTGTTGAACTTTGCTTGGAGAATATGTTGCAATATATCTTTTGTAATTTTTATTTCACAATCTTCTTATTTTTCTTCTTGCTCACCATTATTACTCATTGCAATAAAAATATTTTGATGAGTAAGAGTTTGAGGCGATATTATATTGTTCTAGATTTCAAAATCCATTTTCCCTCAATAATGTGATTTTATTTTTATTTTTTTGTGAGGAGAAAAAAAGTATAATTATTGTCGTGATAGAGGTGTTTTGCAAAGTCTTTGTTTGTTATTGAAAGTGTTTGTTGTGGACACTTGTTTGTATGACATGTATGTATATGTATTGAACATAAGTTAATAGGAGAACAATACACAATTCCATAATTTTTTCCTAACAAATATAACTATATTATTAAGGCGATACATGTTGAAAAATTAAAGTATCTAATGGTAATATAGTATTACAGATTGACAATGTATGAATACAGTAACATATATAAATTTACATTTATATATATTTTTTTATATTTATATACGTAGACATTGACATATATAAAATATCAGAAGTAATATGTAAAATCCTTTGTAGCAATATAATATAGGTAATAATGAGAAGTTAATTATTCATAATTAAATTGTTGGTCATAATGTGGATGCTTACTTTCACATAACAATTAAAAGGAATTTGTGAATCATTTGTGTAAAATTAGAGATTAGTGAAGAGAGATTTAAAAAAATAGAATTTTATAGTGTTTGGTTTGATTTGTTTTTTCAAACTTTTGTTTTGAATACTTTGGTTTTCATTTTTTTGTCTTTGATACTGTTTTTTATTTCATTTTATTTTTAATAACCATTTTATTTCCTTTTTATATTCACTTAATTAATACTTTTTCTATTTTTTAATTTTACTTTTGGATTTAGATTCACTTAATCTAAATACACTTAGAAAATAATTTGTCGTGTATTCTTTTTAGAAAAAAAAAAAATATTAATATTAAATAATAATAATAACAACAAAATATATATATATATAATAAAATATCACTACATGCTTGAATTTATAAATTTTTTTACCAATATTTTACTTTTAATTCTATTTAGATTATTAGATATTAGATTTTCATGTAAAAGTATAATTTAAATATAAAATATGAAGAAATTCCAGTATCTTTATTCACTAAAACTGAGAAAATATGAAAATCAAAAATTGAAAAAATAAAACCAACAAAAGTGATTCTGGTTTAAAATTTTGACATCATACCTTGGTTATTAAAGTACCATGTAAAATATTACAGTTCATAAAATATAATTTAAAGAAAAAGAAAGCGTATGAAGATACCTTGCGAAATTTTGAGATGCAGCACAAATCTCTATTTTAAAAAGGATGCGTTTTTCTCTGTCTAGATTCAAAAGGATACATACAACTTTAAGATTCAGCCAAAATTATTCACAGTGATTTGATCCATGATGGATAATTGTAAATATTATGTATGCCAGTATAGAAGTAGACATAGGAAATAAGAAAAAATAATTATTTTTGTTCTTCAATTATCATCAATGTAAAAAATAGGGAGATTGTTTGTTTATATTTATATAGGACTCTTGAAAGTAGATATATTGTTTTTCAGTATTCAACTCCAAAAATGAAGAGATAGTTGGTTTGTATGTGATTCTTCATGATTTTTAGAAAATATAGTAGATTTGAGAGGGTAAAATTGAGATTGGCAGGCTCTTCATACTTTTATAATAGTAGTAGATATAGTAGATTTGAGAAGGTAAAATTGAGATTTTAAAAAAAGTAGAAAACATGATAGGTTCTTCACACTTTTATAATAGTAGTAGATGTATGTTGGTACGGATATAGATTTGATACAATAACATTAAAATAATAAAGGTAACTTGACCTAATTTATTGATTTTTTATTTGCTCATTTCTAATACTGTACTGCATAGTTTGATTGATGAATTTAATTAAAAATATTTTATTTGTTAAATTTGCAATTTAGGTATATATTATATAATATACGCAACACCTATAAATATTGTATTTCAAGAGTGTACGTGTAGTTATTTTTGTATAAAAGATTATAAGATCCTGGTTCCATCACTGCCGGGATATTTGTACCCTCAAAAACAACCCCCTACATGCATATGTAGTTGTGCCCCTAGAAGTAAGCATTGGTGAGTTGCCATGTCCTACACTACATCTAGCATTGGTGAGTTGTAGTACAGGTTTTAGCTTGCTGAAAGTCAGTTCACATTTTTTCTGATTAATAACCTTGATGTTATGGATTCAAGTCTCGGGGCAATCACGTTGTGCACTATGTCAAAGGTTAGGTGTGTACCCAATATTTCCTTTCCCAGACACACATTAATGTATACTAATTGGGCGTTATTTTTTTTTATATTTATTTTCCCATGCAAGGGGGGGAAAAAAAAGAAAAAGAACTTGCATATATGAAAAGTGCCATCTTGCAGTGGGGAAAGAAGAATGACAACTAGAAGGATGATTGTGTACTCATTTTTTTAGGGTGATCTAATACACATCATTCCAGACCAGAATATGGTCTTTTGGGCTATGTGCATTACAACATTCTTGGTTTTTGTTTTGGTTGTATCAGGATGTTTCAATGAAGGTCATATCATTTTCTCAACAAGGATCTAGAGCTATATGCATTCTTTCGGCCAATGGAGCAATTTCAAATGTCACCCTTCGCCAAGCTAATTCTTCTGGTGGTACTTTGACATATGAGGTGTGGACCTTTTCTCTTCCTTTTTCCTGATTTTTAAGGCTTGTATACAATTTTTTAAAGGGGTGACAGATGTGCAATAGACTCAAGCTGTTACATGCATTTTTAAGCCTCTTGCTGCAATTCTGGTCAGTGTAATGTATTCTTAGATTTTCATGTCCTCTCATATTTATGAGTGAGGCACAATCACTTAAAATGTTCTCTCCTTCTTTTCACAAATTTTTTAATAGGATTTTCTTCCTTCCAATCTTTATTTATTTATTTTTTAAATTTATTGGGTAAATTACAAATACACCCCCAAAGGTTGCTTAACATAGAAATTGCCTCATGTGGTTTTGGAAATTACAAATTCCCCCTTTTAGAATTTTTTATTTAACAAAATTAACAGAAAAATAAAATTTCTAAGTACTATCCTATACAACAATAAAATTACTTAAATTGTTAATTGAAATATATTTATGATATCATTAAAAACTATTAATTGACTTGGTAATTTTTTAATAAAGGGGGTAATTTGTTATGCGATTAGAAACTTGAAGGGGCGGGATGTAATTTCTAGAACTACAGGGGCAATTTGTATTTTAGACAAACCTCAGGGACCATATTTGTAATTCACGCAATTTTATATTTGACTTTTTTGGAAATTGGAACTAAAAGCACCAGCAGACAGGCAGTCATGCTTTTAAGCTGTGATTGAATTGAAGTAAGTCTCCAAGAAGTTTTTTCTTTTCTTTTCCTTTTATATTTTCATGTCTCTCAGAAATAATTTTTCCTGAAAAATCAAGTACTGAGTGATATATTTATACATCTTGAGTCCTATGTTTGATTTGTGTCTCACACTACGGGTTTTCCCTTGATAACCAAACTATTTGCCACCTTTGGTGTCAAATTGTGATTTGGGCCTTAAATAATATGATCATTGTGAAAATTGCAAGTATGATTGACTTCAACTATTTACCTTTAGATCAGAAAGGGAGAGAGTGGAAGGTGGGTACAGTAACTGTGAGTTTTAGTTCAGTGTATTTTCTGATAACCAATTCTCAAATTTGAAACTTTTGTACGCTAATCCAACCATTTTTGATATACCAAGCCCAGCAATTTTGCTTAACATCTTAACAATTGTTTGGTGCATTTTGTTTATTTAGCATCTCTCTTCTTTTCGGAGGGAGAAAAAAAAAAAGTTTGTACCCAGTGCAAAACATGTAATTAAGTGGCATGTCCTTCATTTATGCCCTTTTTTTTCTTCATAAAGCAAAATCATTAACACCTTCAGTGACAACACCTTTACTTGTGTAGGCATTGATCTTCTAAGGTAGGAGATCAGTGTGAACCTCATGTCAAATTCAACCTGAAAATCAAGTACAAATGGTGCAGATAACACTTGATAATAAGAGTCATTGTGCTGAGTTATATTTATCAAAAAAAATAAAATAATAGTCATTGTGCTGAGTTAGGTTATTAATCCCTTACATTAGGTGTTGTTGTACCTGCAGAAGTGTGTGGTCATGTACCTCTGACTTACTCTTTGTTTGTTTTGGCAAAAAAAACATTTTTTGCTTTTTCTGATGTTTGGTATGACGGAAAACGAAAGTTAACGCAAAATGTTTTCTGTGGTCAACATAAAACAAGCTTACTTGTGCAGAAAATGTTTTTTACTTCTGGATTAAAATTTGGGTAAAATTCATTTTACCCCCTTGTGGCTTGAGGCCAAAACACTTTACTCCTTTATGGTTCAAATATAGCCAGAAAGCCCATATGTGATTTTAGACCAAAATGCAACCGTTAACATTGTCTATAGATGTTAAATGGCTGTATTACCCTCAAATCCTTTTTTTTTGTGGTTATTTTCTCTCTCCTCTCCCCTCTCTCCTCTCTCTCCTCTCTCATACACATAATTTATAATGTATTACATTAATTGAATTAAATCACAATTAATTATAAATTCTTAATTATTTATTGTAATTCTTAACTTTTTATTCTAATTCTAATTTAATTATATTTTAGATCAATTCTTAATTATTTTATATTTTAAATAAATTCTAAATTATATTTTATATTTTAGATCAATCTTTAATTATATGGTTAAACACACTTTACTCCCTTGTAGTTTAACTCAAAAACATATTACCTCCCTATGTTTTAAAAATATGCATATAACACCCTTGTAGTATGGAGCAAAATACAAAAGTAACAGATAGTGTCTAAATTAATGGAGCATGTGTAACACAAGCCCAATTATGCGTGTGGCAGGCAGCAAATGTTTTGGAAGCATGACGCTTTTTTCCTTATTTTATTTTTCTTTCCTTTTCTTCTTCATTCCCTCATCTTCATTGCACAGAAGCAGCAGCAGACTCAGCCTGCAACACCACCATGGTTCACCCTCAATCTCCTTCCTATCATTTCGCTTTCCTTATCACTCACTTCATCCAACAACCCAATGCCACACAGACCCACTGCCACCATTCCCATCACACCATCCAACACCACTATCTACGTTACACGAACTCACTAGATTTGGCGAAGTACCTGTGTTGACACGATACGGCACGGGTATGGGTGCGGAATCCGGCATGGAGAAAGTGGATATGGTGGCATACCTGCGAGGCTGCAATTAGGGCTTTGATCGTCTTCGTCAGTCTCTTCTCTTACTGTTGATCTCGATCTTCTTCGTCTCTCAGGACTTCGATCGTCGTTGTCACTCTCTTCTCTTACTGTCAATCTCGATCATCTTCATCTCTCTCCTCACTCTCAATCTCCTCTTCGTCTTTGTGCTTCTCTCTCTCTCTTCGTCTATCTCTGTTCTGTTCTCCCTCTCTCTGTGTTTATATAATATAATTTATTGTATATAATATATATAATACAATTTATCATAAATAATATAATTTTTATGCCTAAAATAAAAAATATTTATTTTATCATATATAATATAATTTATTTTATGGATAATATAATTTTTATAATTTTTATTTGTTATTTCTTTTTTATTTTTAACAAAATTTATTATTTCTTAACTTTTTAACATATAATAAATAAAATAAATAATCAAATTGTTTAAAAGAAATCCAATTAAATCATATATAATAAAAAAAATCTAAAAAAATTTATAAAATAAAATATCTAGTTTTTATTTTTTATTTATTTTAACATAATTTATTATTCCTTATTTATTATAATTTTTTATTCATAACCAAACCAAATCAAACCAAGCCTTAAGTCTCATCAAATGGGGTCGGTTATAATTTTTTATTCATAATATATATATATATGTCAACTAAAAATAAATTAAATAGATAAATTATTAAAAATATTATCAATAAAAATAATACGCAAGATGAAAAATAATAAATATGTTTAAAAAATAACTATTTAACTCATCTTTATATAATAAATATATTTTAAAAATAACTATTTAACGTATCTTTGTACCCGTATCCACATTTGAATCCATATCCACGTATCCTTAATTTTTAATTTTAAAGTGTCTGACCCCCAGATACGCACCCACACCCCAGTCCGTGTAACGTAGACCACTATAGCTAATATATATATATACGTACCTAGCTTCAAAAGCAAATCTCCAAACAAATTTTCCAAATGGATCGGACCCCATTGGAATTAAAGGAAACATAGTTTGAGTTTCATACTTTTGGTCACACCAAATTGACTGTTCATATTATGTAGATAGTATATAGTGCATATATATGTATGTATGTATCCAGAAAATTATCTAGAGAGCTCAAGACAAACAAAAAATTTCAACTACAAAATCCTACCTGACATTAAGTGGTTTTCTTAAGACTACAATGAAAGAGGGAACTGGGTTTTGGTTTGAGGTGTTGCAGGTGGCTGCTTCAGCTTGATAGCCATGGCTTCTTCCATGAAAAAAGGGAAGAAAAAAAAAAGGTAGAAGAAAAAAAAAATAGTGGTTGTGTTGAGGAAAAGGGAGAAGAAGAAGAAAAAGAAAAGGTGAAAAAAAGTAGAGAGATGGTGGCTATTGGACATGGAAGAGGGGTGAGGCGAAGGATTTGTTAGGATGAGAAAGACTGTAGAGAAAAAAATAAGGGTAATTCAGACATCTTACAAAAATTATTAACAGAGTTAGAATTTGCACTCTACTCCATACCAGGAGGGGGTTATGTGTATATTTTTAAACTATAGGGAGGTAAAGTTTAATTAACCCTTAATTGTATTTTAATTGTAATTTATTTTAATTAACATATTAATCTAATTTTAGATTTGGAGAAAATTAGGGTAAAATTATCTTTTTGTTGTCTTAATTTCACTCTATTTGTTCAGAAAACCAAATCCACTCTAAAAAATAGTATGTGTGATACACCTTCCGTTAGTTTGGATAATGGTGGCACTTTAGTCCAACCACAAGGGAATAAAATGAATTTAACCCCTAAAATTTTACCAACATTACCACATTACCACCTCGTTACCACCACCCCACCAATACCACCTCCACCTTCACCACCACCACCACCACCACCACCACCACCACTAATATAACCATTAGCACATTAATTTCAAGGTTGCAACCGAACATAGGATAATGTTTCCTCCGGAAAATATTTTAGAAAACATTTTTTGCCAAAACAAATGGAGCGTTAGAAGAAGCTTGTTAGTTAGACTCACGATTATTTTGTTATTATATTTCTCTTCTGTACACCTTACCCTATTATACTCCAAGCTGGACAATTATCTGAGCTAGTGAGATCAGTTAATTGAATAGCCTGTATCTATATATATGACATGGATAGTCGGGGCAGAAACCAATTATGGTTCTCATACCATCACCACAATCCTACTCCAGCATCCATATATGTATAGTATATCCTTCTTGTTGTGAGTTGGTTGTCAAGAATTAAAATAATGCAGTGATGATCATTTCTTATGTACAAAGACATTTTCTTCAGCCTTGAGTTTCCGAACTAATTATGAAATAATTATGTTGATAACTCATTTTGTCTCATTTTGTGGTTTGCAGGGTCGTTTTGAGATACTTTCCTTGACTGGAACATTTGTGATTACTGATAGTGGAGGAACAAAAAGCAGATCTGGTGGGATGAGTGTTTCTTTGGCAGGCCCAGATGGTCGTGTTTTTGGGGGAGCACTTGCTGGTCTATTAGTTGCTGCTGGCCCAGTTCAGGTTAGATTATATTACAAACACAAAACGAAACTCAGATAAAAGTAGCCCTGCTTTCCAATATTAGATACTAATTGGCCATTAATTTTTTATTCTTTAATTTTTACTGTTAGTAATATCTCTACCGACTTACATTTTAGCATTTTTTTTTTTGGGTATATCTCAAGATAATGAAATGTTATATGATGGTTTAACCCCTGCGAGGAAAAGTGGCCCCCTTTGTCATTCCTGAAAGAATCACAATAAAACTTCCCTGTTTGGGATCTCAGCTAAACATACCTTTTTATTTTTTGGCTAAGTAAGCCAAAAAGCATAAGCCTGTTTTGGAAGAGCTAAAAAAAAAACTGACACTCCGTTGGTTTTGGTAGAAAATGTTTTTCTGTGTTTGGTACGATGGAAAACAAAAGTCAACGGAAAACAAGCATATTTAGACGGAAAATGTTTTCCATTTTTGAAAGGTGGAAAACATTTTCCGAGCTAAACTTTTACTAATGCCACCACATTGCCACCAGCACCGTCACCTCCACCACCACACAATCACCACCACCATCACCGCTGTTGCCACCACCACCTCCACCTCCTCCTCCTCCACCCCCCCGCCTCCGCTACTACTACCACCACTAATGCAATTATTAGTGCATTAGTTTCAAGAATGCAACCAAACATCTGGAAAAAAAAGTTGTGTAGAAAATGTTTTTCATTGGAAAATGTTTTCTGCCGAAACGTAAATAAAGCCAAAAAGTCAATTTTCTCAATAACCCAAAAAAAAAAAAAAAAAACACAAAACACAAAACACAAAACAAAGAGGCAATTTTTGTAGTAATTCCCAAAACATTGGCTTTTTTAGATTTTGCTTTAGGAAGTTTTAAAAAAATCAGTTTTTTGGCTAAACAAGTCAAAAGGCCAAAAACTCAAAAAAAAGCCAGCAAAATTGACTGTTTTATGCATTTTCTATCTATGTTGAGAGAGCTGTGACTTGCATTACTTCTCTGACATTTACAAGTAAATCAGGTTGTGGTTGGTAGTTTCTTACCTGGCCATCATCAGGAGGAGCGGAAGCCCAAAAAGCAGAGGTTTGAGCATGCACCAAAATTTACTCTTACGTCTGGAGAAGGAACAGGGTTAGCCTATGGTGGACTACCAAAGCCAAACCTCACACCTCCCTCTTCTTTCCATGGAGACAATGTGGCCTCTCCAAACTCCATCCATATTTCGAAAAATTTAGCCACTGAAAATGAAATAACCTTACTTCGAGCTGAATCTAAAGACCCCAGCCCACGAAATTTTGAGTTTTCTTGGTGATCATGTATGCACGGTGTACCTTTGTTGTAACTTGTATCTCAGCTTCCGTTTTTTGTGAACTTAAAGCGTTAAGCTCAACGTTCCCTCATCTGACCCCTTGATAAATTCATTGACAAAGTAGGGTTTAACATGAGGCCAGTTTTAAACTGAGAGTTGTATTTGTAGGAATTAGGTTATTCTGCATTTGTTGTCATTGTATGTGTATCTAGTGTAGTGTCTTTTGTTGACAGATTTTTTTTTTATATGTATGACACCTTGTTTGCCATTCTTCTCACTTCTCGGTATGAAGAATTGGTTTTTAATAGGATTATGTTTTTTGTTTTTGTTTTTTTAAATCAAGAATGACTTGTGTATTGAATCAAAGAATGTTACATGTGAAGTTACGTTATTTTGTAAAGCTTGTCAGTGTTCTTCCCCTTCTGGTTCTGTCACAAATTTTTTTTCGGGGGAAAGTTTTTAAAGGATTATGAAGTTTGGGCTTTTCAGATTAATGTTTCTTGAATCAATTGCAGTTAAACTTCCCAAGCATACTGTTACAAATTACAATCACACATCACTTAACAATAAACATGGCCATGGATATTCATGTAAATTTCCAAGAAATTGTATTATTTGGTAGCAGAATCAATCATGATTTTCAGGTGTGAATTGTACTCCAATTTTTTTATTATTTGGTATCAAAGTCTTCAACTTCACGATTTGAGCCTAGTTTTGATTCCACTAATTTTGTCTTTTAATTTTTCATATTATATTAATTTATTATAATTGATCACATCATCTAAAAATTTGAATGGAAATTGAGGACAAAATGATCTATTCTCTCCATCAAACATAGGCTTTGTTTGGAAAGAAGGGTTGGGTTGGGTTTGGGGTTATTTTAGTCACAAAAAGATAAAATAGGTTTTTAAGCTCAATAAGATAAAAATTCACATTTAGGGTTGGTTTGGGGTGTCCTAAAAAAGTGCACTTTTTGTCTTTTTACGAAAAGATGTGCAGAAAAGTAGAGAAGTGATGTGATGGAAAAAAGATAAAAAGATGGATTATGTAGTGTATCCCAAACTAGCCCTTAATCTATAATCATTAAATTTTTTCTCTCATAAAAAGTCAAAAAGTCTTTTTCAAGGGAGACTTTTTATTCTCAGATTAAAATAGTCAAAAAATCATAAAATCAAAAAACTAATCCACTTTCCAAACGAATTCATAATTATCACCTTCCTCCTCTCCATCAACTCATTGCTGATGTCAGCCACCTCTTGCTAACCTACACGATGGCAAACAAACGAGATACAGAGGCTACATGAGGAGTTCTACTCACACAGATGAGGAACATAGATCTGTTTACAAAAGGTCCCTATAGTTTACATAGATTTGTTTTATTACTTTATAAAGGGCCAATTACATAAAGGTCTTTATAGTTTAGGCTTTGCGTCACTTTAGTTTCTAATTTTTTAATTGTAACATATTTGATCTTAAATTTTGATCTTATTCTAAATACGGACAATTGAATATACTATTCCTCAAGAGTAATGCTACGTCGCTCGAAATCTGCCCCCCAAATCCCCCTAATTGGAAAAACGACGTCGTTTTCCCTTTTCTTTTCTTTTTTTTTTTTGGTTGAATCAGAAACAAAGAAGAAGAAGGGAGAAGAAGAAGAAGAAGAAGAAGAAGAGAAAGAAGGGAAGGGAGAAGGGAGAAGGGAGAACTAGACAGGAGGGGGCATAAACCAGGGGCGGAGGCGAGGCGGAGGCTGAGCTGCTGCGACGATCGGCGATCGGCCGAGCTTCTCTCCCTCTCTCTCTCTCTGTTTCCCTCTCTCCTCTCCTCTCTCTTTCTCCCTCTCCCTCTGTTTCCCTCTATTTCTCCATTTTCGGGGGATTCGGGGGGAGCTCATTTGAGCTCCCAAGCTTTATCCATTCCTCAATTTTAAGGACAAATTCATCAATTTGATAAAATATAAACTAATTTGACAAAAATAAATGTCAAAAAAATATTTTTAAATTTTTTTCTGGCCATTAACGATAAAATTATGTAAAATTGATAAATCTTTTACACATTTATTTATTTATTTTACCAAATTAATTTTATTATGTGTTTGGATAATGATCATGTAATGGTTAGTTATTTTTATTTTCATTAAATTAGGTTTATTTTTCCAAAGTTAAATATGACGACAACTTTGATATCGTTATTAAACCAATCCATTAAATAAAAAAAAAGTCAAAACTAAAAAAAATTCATATATTAAATATATTAATTACACATTAAAAGCCTAACAATTACCCGCACATGATCATTATCCAAACACATAATAAAAATTAATTTGGTAAAACAAATAATTAAATGTGTAAAAGATTTATTAATTTTACATAATTTTTTCTTTGGTGGGTAAAAATAATTTTTGAAATTTTTTTTTTTTTTTTTTTACATTTATTTTTATCAAATTAGTTTATATTTTATCAAATTGACGACTTTGCCTTTGAAATTGAGCATGATATCTTCAATTGTTCTTATTTGAAACAAGATTCAAATTCAGAGTTAAATGTGTTGTAATTGAAAAGTTAAGGATCAAAGTGATATGAGTTCTAAATTATAAAGATTGTTAGTATAATTTACTTTTTTATAAAATATATATAAATGCTTCCATGTTAGGGTTCATCTCTTCTGGGTATTCGTCGGATTCGACTGACGGCTCCTTTTCACCATGCATAAACTGAACCGGATAAGCAAGCATTCACTCCCCTGATTTGTTCCTTGAGGAGAGTATGTTTGGTTTGGTTTTTAGAAATTTATTTTAGAATTTTTAAAAAAATAAATAAAAAATAAATTGATAAAACAAACAAAAAAAAATACTTGTCATTTTTACATAATTTTGTCTATTGAGGGCCAGAAATAAATTTTAAAAATTCAAAAATATTTTTTTGATATTTATTTTTATCAATTACAAACCAAACAATGAAGGAAGCATCCTCTCTCACCTTTTTACCTAAACTTATGTCTCAAAATAACGTGACTCACAAAAAAAAGCCTACAGTTGCTTACAATTTTTTTTTTGGGGGAAATTAAAAAAAAAAATTTTATTTTTTGACCTTTATAATAAAATAAACTTTAAAATTTTAATTTTATTAATTTAAATCATTTTTTTAATTTATTTTTAATCTAAACTATTTGTCTACTTCCGTTGAGTAAAACTGATAAAAAACAATTTAGTCATTAAACTTAACAGAAAAATGATATTTTAGAAATTTTATGTACACCTATATTGAGTTTAATAACTAAAATGCTTTATTTTCATTAATTTTACTTAACAAGATTAAACGAATGATTTAGATTGAAAATAAATTAAAATAAAGGTTTAAATTGACAAAATTAAAAACTCAGTTTATTTTGTTACAAATCCTTTAAAAGAAAAAAATGGTAATTTTCCCTCCCTTTTTTTTTTTCCTTCTCTCCATAACCAGCAATTCTAATTATCTATTTCCCATGAAAAATACTATACACCCCGACATAATATTTAGAAAATTATCTTGAAAAGTGTATCACACCCTAAATGAATTTATTCCATATTTTTTATTTTCGGAATATTTTTTTTTTTCTCAATACATAGCATTGCTTATTTGTCACTTTTTTTTTTTTTTTTTTGGAGTCTTGCTGGAGCACCCTTTGACGTCAACGTCTAAGGTATAGGACTTAAAATTCAAAATCACCATCACACCATTCTCCTCTGTAGTTGGTTAATTACAGGGACTAGAGCTCTCCATCAGCTTCAAAGTTTCAAAACCCTTTTGATTTGTTCTATGAACAACCAACCAGAAAACAAACTTGTCATCACAGAATGGAAAAAAAATTCTAAAAAATGTAAAGATAATTTCTTCTAGTTAAAGCAGTCATGAACACAATCAATGATATCATCTATCTCCCCACAACAAGCAATAACAAAAGTTGTGAATGTAGTGCAGACTTCAACTTTTCTCTCCCAATGGACTTTCTGAATTGATTTCTCACCAACCAACCCATAATTTCTGATTCTTACCAAACAAACACCAGCTGGGCAATTTCGCTGTTCAAATAATTGCCCTGATTTTCTGGGTTTTAAATGGCCTTTAAATTCCAAGAACACATGTTGCATGGTTGACCCTAAAAAATGTCAGCTTGTGAGCTGTACAAGAGAGGCCCAAAGTTCAATATATTGTTATATAATATTATGCCTAACAAACAAATATGCATTTTTTTATTTATTTGTTAATTACACACTCTTATTCTATCCATGTGATTGATGAATTTCAAAAAAAAAAAAAAAAAAAGAAATTCAAAACTTTGCAGCTCTAAAGGATTTCTGCTCAATTTTCTTCTTCATTATCTCAATTATTCAATGCACTAAATAGAGTATAAATGGTGAAAGTACAAAGGAGAATGAAGAAATCGATTCCTTATCCGGAACTCCAATTCTCTACTATATGAAAATTTCTTTCTTTGCATAAAACTACATATAATTGTTACAAAAACATATCCAAGCAAGAAGTGAAACCTCAATTCACATGCTATTTTAAACAAACTGTCTTTATTAGACTAATAGAGATGTCCTCAACTTCTCTGCTTTCCAGCCTCTGTTGATCTTATCAATGAACTCTTCTACTCTTCTCCTCAGCTCATCATCATCATCATCATCATCATCTTCTTCTTCTTCTTCCTCTTCTTCTTCTTCGTTTTCGTCTCCTTTTTCTTCATCAACCATTGCTTTTTCAGCACTCCACTCGCTAACAATTGTCGATGCATTGTCGTTGTTCAATGAACATCCAGTAATTGTTCCTTCTATATCGCTATTTTTGGTTCTATGGGAAACAATTGGGGGAGGAATGGGACTTTCTTGACCAAACTCTGAAGCGGGTTTGGAGCCACCAACGAGTAAAATGCCGATGATCAAGTTGCAGAAGCAGAAGACGACGAGAGAATTAGAAGCTGCCAAAGTGATCAACTCAATTGTGGAATCTAACATGGTTGTTTTGTGGTATAGAAAGAGCAGAAGAGAAATTTGAAGAACAAAAACAGGGGAGAGAGAGATGGGGGAGAGAGAGATGGTTAGTGATTGTTTCTGCAGACTGGGAGGTATTGAGCCTTATATATTATAGTCTTGGTTTTTTTGTTGTGAAAAAAGTGTTGTGAAAGCTTTTTGTAGAGCCGAATTTCAAATCAGGTGTGGTGTGGAAGCTATTGAAGGGTGACATATCATATATATACATATATATATGTTTTTCCCTTTCTTACACATTTTAACGGTGTTTAGTTGGAAAATTTAAGAAAGGATTTAGAAAAAGAAGAGAAAAATGTATGTCAAATTATGTAAAATATAGGTATATTTTATTTATATTTTACCTATCTTTTTCATTTCCTTTCTAAATCTCTTTCCAAATCTCTCAACCTAACACAATGTAAGGGTTTACTTTTTCTTTTTTTAAAAGCCACATCAGCATACATTTTTTTTTTTTTTACATATAAAGTTCTACACAAATTTAATTTCAATTATAATAACCAATTTTATATGAATTCAATTTGAGAAATACTTATTTTCCATGTATATAATTATAATTTAATTATTATGATATTTGAAAAAAAAATATCTCGATATACAAATAAATGAATAAGATAGAATATGCTTAATTATGTGCATTGCATGGATCAAAATAAATTTTTTTTTTATATTTTATATTTTTTATCTATCTTATTTATGTCTTAATATTAATTTATATTTAATTTTTGGATAAATTACAATACATCCCCTTAGATTTGATTAAAATACGAATCGCCTCCTGTGGTTTTGAAAATTACATTCCACCCTCTGAAGTTTCTAATTTCATAACAAATAGCCCATTTTATTAATAAATCATCAAGTCAATTAACAGCTTTTAATAATATTAAAAATATGTTTCAATTAATAATTAATGTAATTCTATTATTGTATAGGAGAGCAATTATGAATTTTATTTTTTTAGTTAATTTTGTTAAATAAAAAATTATAACAAGGGGGTATTTGTAATTTTTCAAACCACAAGAAGCAATCTGTATTTCAAGCAAACCTCAGGGGATGTATTTGTAATTTACCTTTAATTTTTTATTTAACATGAAATTATTTATTACAAAATATTTATATTTAATTTAAATTTTATATACCTATATACAATATGTATGAATAATTCAAAAAAATATTAAAGAAAAAAATCAATGCTCTACATAATTAATTTATGAATTTTCTTCTTAATCCAATCACAACATATTTATATATAATCTTTAAATAAATTTTGTGTAATTCTATTTTTACATATTTTTATTTTCTAAATAAATATAAAATTAAAATTAAAGTTAAATAATTAGAATAACTTAATTCTCTTTCTATTTAACTATTATTTTTAATATCAAAATAAGTGTTTATTCTAGGAAAAATTAGTCTAAGGTCCATATTCCAATTTTAGTAATGAAAGAAATTTACAATATTATTTTATAAAATCTAAGGTTACTCAACCCCACACCTATATATTATAGAAAAATTTGACTCTCCCAAACACAAAACTTGCTACAAAACAGATCACAAAAAACGTGAAGTTTTGGTTTTCGATCATTGAGATTGCTCTACTATTAGCACCGCTCGATCCTCCTGATCACCCCGGAGTCGTATTTCCACTTGTCGGACTCGGCGCCGAAGACTCAACGCTACTCGTAGTCCCATACTATTACTCTGTGAAGCCTTCACCAAATCCAAAGTCGCCTTAGCATTTATATTCGCCAATTGGAACTCGTGCTTGTTCGGAAAGCCATTCATGACAGAGCCGTCGACCTGCCAAACCTGATTTGTCGATGAGCTATTTGCAGGCAATGTGAGAGTCATGACGATCTTCATCGTTCCGCCAAAGTACTCGGCGCTCTTTTCAGGGACTTCGAAGGCGATCTTTGATTGGAAGATGGAGCTGTAGGAGTTGATATTGTACATGTTGACTGACATCGAGCCGTTGGATTACTTAAGAGCGACGAGAACCTGTGCGCCGGCCATGCTGATTTCGGTGGGGTTGAGGGCCCAAGCAATCCAACCGTCAAATTTGGCCGAAGGAGCGATAAAGGCGATGGAAATTGAGGAAGGTCTAGTATAAGTAGGCATTCAAAGAAGGTAGGTCTCTGGTTTGTTCAAATTTCTCTAGTTTGTTGTTGTCTAAATGTTTTACAGTCCAGAGAAAATTGATCAAAATGAAAATGGTAGTTGTTCAATTTTCTTTGGTTTAATAAAAAACACAGAGAAAATTATGAGTAAATCAGAGAAAATTAGTCAAAACACAGAGCAAATTCTCTAGATCAAATTTTCTCTGAATCGATATCGAGGAACCTTAGACATTATGAAAATATTTGGTATCTTTTATGCTATAAAATTTTAATACTAGGGACCCTAAAAAAAATCCACATTATTTTACTATCTTATAATTTAATATATATCATATAAAATTATTATATGATAATTACACTTTTATAGCATAATAGAACTAAAATTATCAAAATAAATAAATAATTCAGCTAAAGTAATTATATTTAAGTATTCAAGTAGCACTTTTATAGAACGATAAAACTAAGATTATTAAAATAAATAATTAAAATTAAAATTGATAATATTCTTTTATAACCCATATCATTATATTAATTAAAGTTAACTCCATTGTAATTTTATGTCAGAAATCATATTTCTAGAAGTGATTTACATATACATGTAGCTTCCAATTTGATATTAATTGATTAAAATAATATAACTCAATACTTTTTTTTGTTAAGTTTTTAGAAAATAAATTCAAAAAATCAATTGATAAATAGTTTGTGGTATTATTTTAAAGAACAATGATCCACGAAAATGATTGTATATATTTAAGGCACTTATCGATATTTCTTGAATAATTTTTAAATAAAAAATTTAAATTTATAGTATTGCTGATAATACACAATCATGAGCTCTGCTAGAAAATATATGCAACAATAATTTGGCTGGAATAAAAAATTTGTGATTATTATGATGTGTCACATAATTAATCAAAATCCCTTTCAGAATTGAAATTATTAAAGTTATAGAGACTTTGTACCTGATTCCCTTTGAGGATGCCATTTATGATTTATATCTGTAATTTTTTATGTATCAATATGAATAATTCTTACGATCTTACTGATATAAACATAAATCTTACATGTGAGTCAACCCACCTTAAGAACTTTTTTGTATAATAAAATATTTAAATATTGTCATATAAAAGTATAAATCATAATCAAACATCACTTGAAGTATAATGTGGGAGCCGAATTAAACTGGATCAGTAGGGACGAATGGATCCGTCCGGTCCAAAACGTAACATCTATTCGGCATTTATCCTAGTCAATCGAAGAGCCAAATAAAGTAACCGACACTCCAGCCAATAAGACAGAGGCCGAGTAGAAGCACATATAAAGGATCGAAGATGGGCCTAGCCCCAGGGCCCACAAAGAACACTATAAATATGGGATCATCAGTCAGAGAAAGGGATGTGAGAACTATTATGCTTTACTTAGAATACAAGTAATCCTGAGTGTAGAGACTGACTTGCCCGTCGGAGTGCTAATTCTGGCACCCCCGACCGGAGTGTTTATTCATTTTCAGGTGACTAGCAGAGGATCACGAGTGTCCCTCAGGATCAGAAAAGTATTTCCAAACCACTTCTCCACAATTGGCGCCGTCTGTGGGAATACTCAAACACATCCATGGCGGGCGTAACGGAAGACCCTCCGATAGTCACTGATGAAACCACGCAGAGAGACGACCTCACTCCAACAAACATGCTTGGACCGGAGACTATCCCTGCAAGACGCGCTTTGAACTTTGCCTCACCCTCGACTTCAGAGCATGAGGCAATGCAAGCGATCATGGAACAAGTAAAGCAAAACGAACAGAGGTTGGAGAACATGATCGCTAAGAACGAACGTCTCCATCAGGATTTGGCCTTGGAAGTGGCGAAATCCAAACAAGCTGTACGCCAAGATCCGGAACGATCTGTGAGGACAGGTGGTCGACGATCTCGAGCTCGACAACAAGACACTGATAGCGACTCCGACTCATTATCCCCGGAGCCCAAGAAGAACGGACGATCTGAAACTTCCAGTTCCTCTGAAGAGAGTCCACGTATAAGGCATAAGCGCAGAAGAAACAGCTCAGATGAAGAAAACCAGCATGATCCCTTTGTACAACAGATCGCCAGGGCGGTTCTGCCCAAAAAGTTCAAAGCTCCGTTGTTCACTCTCTATGATGGAAAATCAGACCCCACCAACCATATCTGTCACTACAAGCAAGCCATGACATTGTATGCAGACGACGAGGCCCTTATGTGCCGAATATTTCCCAGCAGTTTGGGACCATTGGCTGTCAGATGGTATTATAAACTAGAGCTGGCTTGGATCAAAAGCTTCCATCAATTACAGAAATCCTTCAGGGCCAGATTCATCCCCAACGAGGTCCAGCTGAAACAAGCCGACTCTCTCTGGGCAATGCAGATCCAGCCAGGAGAAACACTAAGAACGTATTCAGAGCGCTATTGGGAGTGCTTTAATCTTGTTGATGACGCTTGCAACGACTCCATGGCCATCACCGCCTTCAAAATGGGTTTGTATCCTAACAGTGCTCTCCGCAGTTCTTTGACTAGAAGACCCTCAAAGACGGTCTGGTCATTGATGAAGAAAGTCGAAGAATACTGCAAAGTGGAAGATGACGCTTTGCGAGTTAAAGCCGGAAACACGGCCAACAAGATAGCTCCTTTTGAAATTGCTCAGCCAATAAATTATGTACCACCTCAGAGCCCTGAGCCACGACATTGGGCCAAACGGGACAAGAGATGGGATTCCCGCCTATCAAGCGACCAATGCTCCCACCAAGAAAGTGAACAACTGCAACTTGACAGCAGGCGCACGAGGCGCGCCGACAAGAAATATACGGAGTTGACAGAGCCGATCAGTGCGGTTATGTCCAAAATCCAACACCTTCCGTTCTTCAAATGGCTGTCGAAAATGGTGGGACCTCCCGACACGAGAAGACGGGATAGACGGTGTGAGTATCACAAGGACCATGGTCATGATACTAAGAGTTGTTATGCACTAAAGGATCACCTGGAGGAATTGGTACAAGATGGCCGGCTACAATAGTACGTCTAAAAAGGCAACCCAACCAAAGCAATAGCCTTAAGACAGGATTCACCTCTGCTCGACGTGATCCACATGATATACAGCCTGCCAATGTCATCGGCAGTGCATATGATTCAGTCGAATCCCGACCCTCAAAATCAACTCACTCCGGCTAAACGGCCCCATGAAGCCGCAGGCATTACTTTTGATGATTCAGATTTGGCCGGAGTAACACTGCCCCACATTGATCCATTGGTAATTGAGTTACGCGTAAACCGATTCACAGTTAAGCGCGTACTCATTGATCCGGGGAGCACATCGAAGGTTATGTACTACAAGACATTTACCAAACTCGGCTTCTCCGAATCAGATCTCTCTCTGGCCCCTTATCCACTATTCGGCTTCAACGCCAATCTAGAGTACCCGTTGCGAAAAATCACATTACCCGTTCGAGCGGGCTCCCGAACAGTGGATGTGAAATTCTTGGTCGTCAAGCTGCCATCGCCGTACAATCTCATCATGGGGCGATCTTGGTTGCATGTTATGCAGGCCGTGCCTAGCACCTATCACTAGTTGCTACGCTTCCTAACAAAACGTGGTATTGAGCAAATCCGTGGCTCTCAGAAATCGTCACAAGCATGTTATCTCCTTGCTCAAAAGACACCAAAGGAGTTGCAAATGAACTTTATTGAGGTAACAGATCGGGAAAGCCTCGACGATGTTGGGCGGCTCCCAAATGAAAAGGCCACTGAAGACCTAGATCGAATTGAAATCAACGGCAACCCAGACATGTTCTTCATGGTCGGCGCCTCCCTCAATCAAGCCGACAGACAACAGCTAATTTCCTTCCTGCTCGACAAGCTTGATGTATTTGCATGACTCCATATGAGATGCTGGGTGTAGATCCGTCTGTTTCGCAACACCGTTTAAATGTTGACCCTGCATGCAAGCCGATCATTCAGAAAAGCCGGCGATCAGTCACAGAGCACATTGCCGCAATTGTTGACGAGGTTGACCAGTTGCTTAACGCCGAGGCAATCAGGGAAGTGACTTACCCTACATGGCTCTCTAATACTGTGGTTGTAAAGAAGAAAAATGGAACTTGGCGAGTCTGCGTTGATTTCACGGACCTAAACAAAGCATGCCCCAAAGATTGTTTTCCTCTCCCCAGGATAGACCAACTGGTAGATGCTACAACACATCATTAGCGTATGAGCTTCCTCAATGCCTACAGAGGCTACCATCAAATTGCCATGCATCCGGAGAACCAAGACAAAACTGTATTCCTCACCCCAAGAGGAACCTATTGCTATAAGGTTATGCCTTTTGGGCTGAAGAATGCAGGGGCAACTTACTAGAGACTAGTCACCACCATGTTTAAGGAGCAACTCGGCCACACTATGGAAGTGTACATTGACGACATGGTGGTCAAATCCAAGGAAAAGCAGAATCATATAGCCGATCTAGAGGAGACATTCGGCATTCTACGCAAATATGAAATGAAGCTGAACGCTTCCAAATGTGCGTTTGGGATCGGCTCTGGCAAATTCTTGGGTTACATTGTCAACCACCGAGGAATCGAAGCCAATCCGAGGCAAATCACAGCAATCTTGGAACTCGGCTCCCCTCAATCAATCAAGGAGGTTCAGAAGTTAATGGGGATGGCCGCCGCACTTAACAGGTTCATCAGTCGTTCCACGGACCGCTGCCGACAATTCTTTCATACACTACAGTAGGGCAAGGCTTTGAGTGGTCCGCCGAGTGCGAAGTCATTTTCAACGGTCTCAAAACCTACCTCCGATCAATTCCACTCTTGACAACACCTTCGGCAGGTGACCCGCTCATTTTGTATCTGGCAGTTTTCGACCGGGCCGTCAGCGCCGTACTAATAAAGGAAGAGCTGGAGGAGCAGCAGCCAGTATATTATGTGAGCAAGGCAATGGTCGACACCAAAACACGCTACCTTCCGCTGGAAAAACTTATCCTAGCCCTAGTCATGGCGGCAAGAAAGCTGATGCATTACTTCCAGGGGCATAGCATCGGGGTGCTAACAGATTACCCCCTCTGATTAGTACTACGTAGTGCGGAAGCATCAGGACGCGTTTCAAAGTGGGCTCTTGAACTCGGCCAGTACGATATTCAGTTTCTTCTTAGAACCTCAATTAAGGGACAGTCGCTTGCCGACTTTATGGCCAAATTCACTGGGGGTCTTGCCGACTTCAAGTCTGATGAAGTTCGACCTAAGCCGAACTAGAGAATTTATGTCGGGGACATTTGGCAGTTGTACTGTGATGGATCATCCAATCAATGGGGCAGCGGAGCCGGAGTAGTAATCATGGCTCCCGACGGCACAATAATTAAGCAGGCTGTCAAACTCGGCTTCGAGGCGTCAAATAACGAGGCCGAGTACGAAGCCCTTCTGGTCAGTTTGAGGAATGCACACTTTCTGGGTGCTCGGCGTTTGCTGGTATTTTGCAATTTAAAATTGGTGATCAATCAGCTAAAGGGGGAGTACGCAGCCAAAAATGACCGTATGGCGGCTTACATGAAATCGACTAGTGCTTTGCTGGCCAAATTCGACCATCATGAATTGAATCAAATAACACGTGACCAAAACACACATGCAGACGTCCTAGCTTGCCTAGCCTCCGCCATTAATTTAGAGATTAAACGGACCATTGAAGTAGGTTTCATCTCGGAGCCGAGCATTGGCCCTTCGGAGGAAATCCAGGTCAATGTCATAGAATCAGGACCGAGTTGGATGGACCCCATTGCTGCATTCTTGTCTTCCGAATAGCTCCCAGCGGACAAAAAAGAAGCGCACAAGCTGCGAAACTCCCAGCGGACAAAAAAGAAGCGCACAAGCTGCGAAACAAAGCCCTGCGATACTTCTTGGATCCACAAGGAAAGCTTTATAAAAAATCCCTTTCTGGTCCATACCTGGAATGTGTACACCCGGACAAAATCAAAGAGCTTCTTACTGAAATACATGAAGGTAGTTGTGGTGCCCATTCTGGCGGGTGCTCTTTGGCCCATCGAGCTATAACACAAGGATATTACTGGCCGACAATGAGAGTTGATGCTGAGTGCTATGTGAAGAAATGTGAACAGTGCCAGAAGTTCTCCCCGTTAACCCACTTGCCTGCTGAAGAGTTAAGCTCCATTACCAGTCCCTGGCCGTTCGCCCAATGAGGACTTGATATCGTGGGACCATTATCGAGGGCCCCAGGGAACAAGCGATACTTGATCGTCGCGATAGATTACTTCACAAAATGGGTCGAAGCGAAGGCATTAACGCACATTCGAGATGCTGATGTTAAGCGCTTTGTATGGAGAAATATCATAACACGATTCGACATTCCACGAGCTCTTATTTCAGACAACGACACCCAGTTTGATTGTGGCGTCTACCGAGAGCTGTATAGCAAGTATGGTATCCGGCCTTACTTTTCTACGCCAGCTTACCCACAAAGCAATGGTCAAGCCGAGGCCTCTAACAAATCCATCTTTGACGGCATCAAGAAGAGGCTGGAGAAAGCTAAAGGCAAATGGGTCGAAGAATTGCCGAGTGTATTATGGGCTCATCGAACTACGCCGAGGCGATCCACTGGAGAAACGCCGTTTGCTCTATGCTTTGGAACCCAAGCAATCATACCCCTGGAGATCGGCCACCCAACCCTGAAATCGCAAGTTTTCGATATGGGCCGAAATGACATGATACTGGCTTTGGATTTGATTCTAATCGAAAAATGAAGAGACCGTGCCCTTGCGTCCATGGCGCGGTACCAGCAGCAGTTTGCCAAGTCATATAATCAACGTGTTCAGCTGCGCCGCTACACACCAGGAGAGTTGGTCCTGAAGAAGGTACTCCCAGCTGCCAAGAAACCAGCGGATGGAAAATTGGGTCCAAACTGGGACGGCCCCTATCAGATTGATTCGATCACAGGAGTGGGGGCATATCGGCTCAAAAACATGTCTGGAAGGAGTCTGCCACGGCCTTGGAATTCAACGCACTTGCGCAAATTCTATCATTAAACCCGACTTGTGGGGAATGATATTGGTTCTGAATGGCTCACCATGTACACATTCCACTTTTGTAATGCGAAGATTCCTGTTTACTCATTGTGCAATCCAGTTCAAAAGATTTCTGTGAAAAAGCCTCCGCATTCAAAGCGCCCTTCGTGGATATCACGATTGGCCAAATAGTCTCCGGATTCGGAGCCCCATCGGCGCATGATACCCTTGGGCCGAAAAAGTCTCCGGATTCGGAGCGTCCTTCGTGGATATCACGATTGGCCAGATAAAGTCTCCGGATTCGGAGCCCCATCGGCGCATGACGCCCTTGGGCTGAAAAAGTCTCCAGATTCAGAGCGCCCTTCATGGATATCATGATTGGCCAGATAGTCTCCGGATTTGGACCCCCATCGGTGCATGACATCCTTGGGCCGAAAAAGTCTTCGGATTCGGAGCGCCCTTCGTGGATATCACGATTGGCCAATCTCCGGATTCAGAGCCCCATCGGCGCGTGACGCCGTTGGGCCGAACAAGTCTCCCGATTCAGAGCGCCCTTCGTAAATATCACGATTGGCCAGATAGTCTTCGGATTCGGAGCCCCATCGGTGCATGACGTCCTTGGGCCGAAAAAGTCTCCGGATTCGAAGCGCCCTTCGTGGATATCACGATTAGCAATCTCCAAATTATGAGCCATGGCCGTGCGTAACACGTGTATGCCGAATAGATGTTTTATGAAGAATGCTCTGTTATGTCAAGCCGGCAAAAATCATCTACATGTTAAAACATTTAGAATACATTTATTCAAACATTTATATAATGACGTGCAAACACGTGTATGCCGAATATAAAACAAAACACAAACATTGAAAATAAAGCATTTAGAATACATTTATTCAAACATTTATACAATGACGTGCAAACACGTGTGTGCCGACTATGAAACAAAACACAAACATTGAAAATAAAGCATTTTATTCGATCTGCCAATGGTTACATAGTTTCGAAAGCAATCTGCGTTTGAGTATTACAATGAATATTTTTATCCGGCGGCTCCCTCATCCTCACTCTTCTCAACTTCAAAAGCAGAAAAGGGGAAATCATTCTACTGGTACAACGGCAACGCAGAATTTACACCTGCTGCCTAGAGAGACTCAGCTTCCTGAAGTGCCTTGATCCAGCCGTGCCTAAACCCATGATTTTCATATCGGCAAACTTCTTCGGCGAGTTTCTCCCTGGTCTTTTGAATTCCAACCTTTCGGCCGTCATGAAAGCCTTTTTCATAGGCCGCGACCCTCATAGTCTCAATCACGAACATGCTAGCCGTGTTCCGGTCGGCAATAGCATCACTAATCAGCCTTTGAGTCACCCTCTCTTCCACAACTGGGTTGGGATGGCTGGCTGATTGAGACTTGGAAGACTTGATTTTCCTTAGCTCACGCTCGGCCTTTTCCGCGCGAGCTTCTAACTTTCGAATTCGTTCATCTCTCTGCTCTATATCGCGCCGAGCGGCGCGAAGACGCATGCCAATTTCATAAGCGGTGTATAGCCTCTTCACCGCCCTATGAACGCCTTCACAAAACACTTCAAAGTCCTGGACTTACCATCGACTCTTGGACTTCGGGTGGAAAAATCTATCGAGCGAACTCGACCGCCACATTTGGATCTCAAACGATCGAATCCCCCTCTGTCATTGGTCTATTCCCCACGAAGACCGCAAAACTCAATGGGGGCGAAGTCGCGTCGGATTCCCTTCCAGAACGGGGTTGAGGAGATTTGCCCTGTGGCTGCTTGTCCCTCCTAGGCGACCTACTTCGACGACGAGAAGATTGGTGTCTCTCCCGATCCCTCGAAGTCCTACCCCCCGTGCGTGAAGGTTCACCACTTCGACTCATATCTCCTTCCAGCTCAGCTAGCGTCCTCGTTTCCCCTCTGCTGTTAAAGAAAAGTGTATTCGACATTCGCACTTGTTTAACCTTCCTCAAATAGCTGGACTGAGTTGCTGCACACGCCCATTTATTCCCTACGAGGGCAGCATCTCCGAGGCAATCTCATTAATATCAAAACCCCAACAGCCCGGCGCCGATTGAGTCACATGCCCCAATCGCCCCATCAACCTCTGTTATTCGGCGTTCTACATTGATGAACCAGCTGGGGCAAGGGCAGATTCATCAATCTGGTTGGCTTGAGTGCCCCAGTCGTTCCACAAATCCATTCATCAGTACAATATTCATAAGTAACGTTTATTCAGCGTTTCACGTTCATGAACCAGCTGGGGCAAGGGCAGATTCATCAATCTAGTTGGCTTGAGTGCCCCAACCGTTCCACGAATCCATTCATCAGTACAATATTCATAAGTAACATTTATTCGGCATTCCACGTTCATGAACTAGCTGGGGCAAGGGCAGATTCATCAATCTAGTAGGCTTGAGTGCCCCAGCCGTTCCACGAATCCATTCATCAGTACAATATCCATAAGTAACGTTTATTCGGCATTCTACGTTCATGAACCAGCTGGGGCAAGGGCAGATTCATCAATCTAGTTGGCTTGAGTGCCCCAGCCGTTCCACGAATCCATTCATCAGTACAATATTCATAAGTTCATTTTATTCGGCACCTCATGAATCCACAAATCCACGAACCTCCGTTATTTGGCACCTCATGAATTCATTTTGTTTATGATTAAATCAGATCCATTAATTTCGGCTATTAAGTTTGATGTCTCACATAGTCATAACATTTTGTTCTAACTGCTGATTCTCTTAATTATGTACTCATACAGCAAACCATACAAGAAATAACTTGAGAGCATAGAAAATTTTCATTCATAAATTGGGCGCTAACAGCGGACATTTTACACATGAAAATCCAAAAAAGATGAAAATCAACTAACAAAAAACATACATTGAAATTAAAAATACATAACAAAAATAATTTGATCCCCAAAATCAATCCTCGGGATCACACTCTAGCGGCTCAACGTCCACTTGCTTGTATGGAATCAACATGTCCAATGTCACTCCAGCGGCAGCAGGGGCTTTGAGCCAGCCATGTTTGAATCTCCGATTCTCGAACTTGGGGACCTCTTCTACATAGTTTTTCAGAGCGGGGCTCTGCCCAGCCTTGAATGCTTCGGAAGCCTCAGAGTCGGCTTTTTCCTTCGCCGCCTTCAACTCTACTAATTCGGCCTCCAGCTTGGTAAGTGCCTCATTGGCTAACTTGAGCTATTCCTCACTTGCGTTTGCCCTCTCCTCAGCGTCCAATCTAAGCTAGTCGGCAGTCCGCGCCCTTTCCTTCTCAGCTTCGGCCCGCGCACTCTCCATTATGGCTCTCATCGCCTCAAACTCAGCCCTACTCCTCTGACCGTCCACTTCCGACTGCAAATGGCCAATCCTTTCCACGGCATCATGCTGGCGGCGACCTAATTCGGCAATCCTTCCGACTGTCTGCAAAACAAGTTAGGATCGTCAGATACCAAGAAATACCGTATGCAAACAAAATCAAAACAAAGAGTTAGGATGGTCACATACCAGGAGGGCCGACTGGGCAGCTAACGCTATTGCTACCAAATCCGGCTCCGCCTGAAAGGTTGCCTTGTCAGTCGGCAACGAGACCGAGGCAACCAAACTCAACGCCACAGCCAGATCCTTCAAGGCTGACGCTTCGGAGGAGATCGGCGTGTTTTTTATCTTTGGTTGAACAACAAAAGGAACAACCACATCCGACTCCTCCAAACGTGGCCGTTTATCAACAGGGTTCTCCTCAGAGCCGGCCTCACCCTCGGCGGCACGTTTCTCCCCCCGATCTTCTGAAATCGGCCGTTCTTCTGGATCCGGCCGAACAGCTGCCTTTTCCATCTCGGCCACTTCAATGTGAGTTGTTTCCTTTACAATAATGGGTTTGGGAGATTCAATCGAGGCAGGTACAGAACGAGTGGCCTCGATTTTCCGTCGGGCGGCCAGGCGTTCGGCATTTCTCTTTCGCGCCATCTGCGTGAGATTTTCCCCAGCCATACCCTCAGAATAAGCGCCGAGAAGATCTTCCAAATTTGTAAAAATATCCTCGAAAACGTCCCCTCGGCTTGATGTAGACGGAGGGTCGGACGAGTTTAGTCCAGCTTCCTCAAAGGCCGAGTTAACAGCTTCGTCAACCTTCGCTGCCAACTGATCTGGGTCCTCGGCGATTGGTTCCGCCGCTTGTTCTTCTAAGTGTTCAAAATCAGATGATTCTAAACCAATCTGCCTCAAGTTCTTGAAGCTGGGGAAAATGAGAGCTGTAAGATGGTTGTCGCCTCGCGCGATCGGAATGTTGTTTGCCGCCGAGAATGTAGTATAAGTCGGCTCGTACCGCAGGAGAATGTGGGCCGCCTTCCCTTATTTTTGAAGGTTTGGACGGCTGACGAACTGTAACGCGGTCTTAATTTCTACAAGCACAACGTCGTCTTCTGAAACTAACACTTTCTTCAAGTCGCTGCCTGCATAAACAAAACGATTAGATATGTATAGTGCCGAACATAAATATAGAAATAACAGAAACAAGTGATCTAATCGGCCACCTGGTTCGCCTTTTTGTCTTGGAATAGGGTCTAGGCGATCTTCCCCTTCGCCGAATTCCCAATTGCCGCGGACGACGACCATCACATCATCGACACGCTTGCCAGAGCTGGCAAGCATAGTCACTAAGTGATGATCAGTATCCTTGGCTCTAAGAAAGTAGCGTCCTAGCCGGCCGGTAGATTTGGCTAGGACATAACAGTGCCGAATGGCGGGTATACCTAAATTAATCCTAAGACGCTGATTTATCTCTACAATTCCCATTATGATGCGAAAGAATTTCACATTGGGCGGGGAAGGGATTAGACCCCAGTATCGAAGAACGGCCCTCAGAAATGGGTGAAGAGGAAAGTGAACTCCGCCCTCAGCAATCGATAGGAGAGGAAAGACGATTGTGCTCTCATCTTCCCTCTCCATATCAGTAGTGCTGTCTGCCAAAAGTGACAGATGGACGTCATTAGGGATGGAAAAATGGCGTCGAAAGCCGGAGATTTGATCCGCTGAAAGGAGCTCCTTCAGATGTTTTGCCATTTTGGCCAACCTAAGGACTATGGAAAACTAAAAGCAAACAAGGAAGCGGGATCAAAAATGAAGGAGAAGAAAACTTACAGGGGACGAAGGAAAAGGCGAGAAACAAGGAGTTGCAGGAGCCGCGAAGTGAAAGAGTTGCACTAGAAGGCGGGCCAGATATCTTTGAGTATTCAAAACATACATTTGAAGAGACAATTTCAAATCGCATTAAATGGAGGCAGTGTACGAAGGGGCGGGAAAGCGTTACAATGACTAAAAAGCGTGTATGCGTTCTAACACACATTGGGAAGAGGGTTAACCGCCGAATTTTTGACTTCCCAGGCTAGAAGCCAAACACGCCGACTAACTGACGATAGTGGGGTGTTTGGGGGGGCAATTGTTGGAGCCGAATTAAACTGGATCAGTAGGGACGAATGGATCCGTCTGGTCCAAAACGTAACATCTATTCGGCATTTATCCTAGTCAGTCGAAGAGCCGAATAAAGTAACCGACACTCCAGCCAATAGGACAGAGGCCGAGTAGAAGCACATATAAAGGATCAAAGATAGGCCTGGCCCTAGGGCCCACAAAGAACACTATAAATACAGGATCATCAGTCAGAGAAAGGGATGTGAGAACTATTATGCTTTACTTAGAATACAAGTAATCCTGAGTGTAGAGACTGACTTGCCCGTCGGAGTGCTAATTCCGGCACCCCCGACCGGAGTGTTTATTCATTTTCAGGTGACTAGCAGAGGATCACGAGTGTCCTCCAGGATCAGAAGAGTATTTCCAAACCACTTCTCCACATATAATTAAAGACTTAATGTACTACTTTAGACATAACAAAAAATATAAGAAATTAGTATAACAAAAAATAATCAAAATAACACACCATGAGTTATAACCAAGTCATGATTTCTATATTATAGAATTTTCCGTTGTTTTTATTTTTTTTTTCAAAAAAAAAAAAAAATTGTTTTGGTACAAGTGAAATTCATGATTTTTTGTAAATTTGATTAACACAAATGAATTTTTTTTTTCATGTTGAGAATACACTTTTTATTTTTAACTTTGAATGAAATTTTTTTATGAACCTTTTATATATGATCACAAATAAAGTATCAAAAATTTTAATGAGCCATTGGCAAATCTATTTATATTTGACTTTCAATTATTAATTGTTTTACATAGAGTATTAAGGCTCAAAATCAAATTTTCAATTTAAAAACAAGTTTCCGTGCATCCCATGCGTTACTAGTTGAAATTATAGCTTGGAGAGGAAAAATCTTGTTCCTTAAAAATCGAACCGTTAATTTCTTAATAAGATATGTAAATTATGGTCATGTGACCTAATCCCAATCAGTATCTAAAACTCAATTTGGGGATGAGGGTCCCTCTGCTTTTTTTTCTTTTTTAAAATTTTATTATTATTTTAACCGTTTTCTTTAATCCTAAGCTTGAGGCAATTTTCTATTTGAGATAGGTTAAGGAATTTCTTATCTTTATCATTACAAAATTCACTTATAAAAATTAATTGATGAGTAGAAAGATCCACAAAGTTACAAGCATTTGACATAAAAAAATAAAAATAAAAAATTGACAATTATAATTTCTTCTTAAGTAAGATTTTCTCGCATCCTTAGGTATGTGTTCTTGTACTAGGAGTAGCAACTTCTTCGGTCCAAACCAAAGTTTTTTTGTTTACCTACTCTCCTTTCACCTTATTGGTCCTCTACTTTGGACATCATTACATTAAATTTTCTCTACTCCCTCCTTTCTATTGGGAAATTTGGGATGAATCACATTTTGCAACACTTTAGTGTTGAGGCACTACTGGTTTTGAACTTGTCGATAAACTGCTCAGCAGTTCTAGTATGCTTCTGCTTTAATCGCAATAAGTCTACCATAGTTACTTCTAGTTCTGTTCTAGAGAATTGAGCATGAAATCACCCTTCCATTTCTTCTAAACTGACTAGCGAGTTAATAAACCATGAGAATGCAGTTTTTGTCAAAGAATGATTGAGAGGGTAATTTATAAATAAATTGGGCCGAGCTAAGTAACAGGCTTCTTTGGAAGTTGGGCCGCACGATGGACCGAGGTTGGAGCTGCTGTAGCTCGGTCTATAAACTAACGAGCTTGGGCCAGGTGAAGTTCGTGCCAAGCTATGGGCCAAGGTGTTTGTGCTTTACAAATTGGACCTGGCCTTGTTAGCTCGGTCGGATATTGCGGCAGATAGCACGGTCTAAACAGAACCAAGGTATAAGCAAACAAGGGCCGAGCAAGGTATTACATATGAAGGCAGCGGATTTAGTATGACAAAGGGCTAGTGTTAGCTCGGTTATATAGCTATTCAACCGTGGTAAAACCATCTCACTTGGTTTAAGCAGTGAAGAGGGTATTGAAAGATAAGCATTATCTTTCAGGAGTGTGATTCCTAGGAGAACTCTGCATGGAGGAATAAGAGTCCTACTAGGATTGTGCTACGCAAAAACTATAAAAGCTCACAACAGAACCTATGCACAGGTATCAAAACTTTGATTTTCGGAATACACAGAGCTTTTGTCTATTTGTCTATTTTGCTAACTTAGGCATCGGAGAGGTATCCGGCACATACTTGCCGGCTAGCTCACGTTTGTGTTTTCAGGGAGCAAAGCGACAACGTCTGGAGGAGCTCAAACTTAATCAACAGGATTATACGAGAAGATTATTCTGCGCTCGTACAATGATGAAACTATCACATTTTTTATGTCTTTATTTCCTACTTCTCCACATTGAAGAGTAAATCTACCTACATGCTCAATGGTTGATTGGTTTTCTTCGCTGGAAAATAAAGAAAATTATGGCATTCTATAGTGCTTAGGAAATGCCACATTGTCCAACCATGGCGGATACAATTTCCTAAACATAGGCTTTTCTGGCCTCCTTATGATTTGGCTTAAGGCCTTGATCCTAAGGCCCCTGATCTTCAAATTCCATATTTTGACTAGGGTGTCTATGAACCATTGGCCTTTGATCAGCATAAGCATGATCTGTATGGGCTAGAGGTCTTAATTGCCCTCCAAGTGCCATTTTTAGCAGCATCTATTCTTATTTGCGTTGCGTCTGATATTAGGAGTTTGAAATACCTCTTTCATTTCTTCAATAAAAGTTGGAATCCGATATAAGGAAGTCGACTCTCCATGATGTGAAACCACTAGTGGTTCATGAATTCTGACCGGGGCAAATTCATATTTACCACTCCAACCTGTTCACCATCTTTTCCTTGTTCCATGTGTCATTGTTCATCAAGCAAATTTCTCAGTACTGTTCATCCCTCCAATGGCCATTTCTTCTGTTGGCTGCTTCTATAGATCTCCTTATAAGTCATCTTACTTCCTTATCCTCACTATTGTTCCAAGTTAGTAGAGTCCCACCGAGCATGCCGATTTATGTTAGTAAGAATTTTGTTAGACCACAATCGATTGAGCCTTAACTCAAATTTCTTTACTAATTCGTACAAAAAACGGGTGATTGTTCAAAGGTTCTTTTGCCTTCAAAGATTTTAGGAGTTCTTCAGAACAAATAAATAAAATAATTAATATGCAAATCTAACCAAAAAAGACGAAAAGTGAAAGAATTGTTACTTAAATAATTGAATTACAAATACTATTATTCAAATGATTGAATTACAAACACCCATGAACTACATCCTAGAAAACTACTCCGTTTGGTTTAATTTTTGAAAAGAATTTTTAGTTTTGCGTTGTATTTTGAAAGATAAGTTGTTGAAAAGAGTTTTGAAAATTTGTTTGATTATGAGTTTTAAAAATAATTTTGGGAAGATTTGTAATTTATATATATATATATATTGTAGTTGAATAGATAGGTGTGAGAAAAAATTTGATTGATTGATGTGCAGAATGTGGAAAAATGAGAGAGGAGAGAGAAAAAATGATTGATTTATTTATTAATTAAAAAAAGAAGGAGAGAGAAGAGAGACATTTTCTTTTTGAGAAGAGCATCTGGGTTAGAAAATCCAATTTAATTTTTTTTTTTTTGGTCCAAAGGTCCAGGTACTAAAATACTTTGTCCATAAGGTCATGCTTAAGCAAAATGACCAAAATACCCATGTTCATATATATTGTTTACACATTTGTTTCCCAAATCAAAGCCTTCGTCTCTCACTCCTCTTTCTTTCTCTCCTCTTTCTTCTCTTCTCTTTATCTTCATCTTCCCAAAGCAAACCCTAGTTACCGCAGTTCTAGTCCACGCCCTCGACAACTCGTCCACCGCCATCGTCATGATCTACGGCTTCGCCACTATTTACAACATTGTTGCCAACCACCTAACTCTGCGAATCAAATGCTAGTGCAATGATTGATCTCCTTCAACTACATCACCTGCAGCTCTGATAACTTCTGCAATAGTGCCAGGGTCAAAGCCCATTGATGGAGGCAATTCAAAGAAGGATCAGAGAAAGAGTTTGCAGATCTACAGATCCACCCGTTGTTACCAAAACCCTCTGTAGCACTCTAGAAAATCTCTTTTCTTCTCATCGCTCGAGTGACAAATTGATCACTCAAGCGGTCTTACGAAGCTTCTAATACTTTTGCAGGTTTGAGATTCATGAAGATGTTGATGTTCGCTCGAGCACAGGAGTGGTCACTCGAGCGGTCTATTCGGGATCAACATCTTTGAAACTCATATTTTGGTCCAATTTTCTTCATTTTCTCAAACTCTTTCTCTTTCCCTTCTGCCACTGTTGAGTTCCAAGCTCACAAAAGCTTGGTTTTCATCTCTTTCTACTAATTTTCTACCCCATGTTCCTTACATAAAAACAAAGAGCACAACGAAGGCTTCCTATCAATCTGAGCGGATTGTATTTTCATCAACGTTGAAATTTTGGGGTTCTTCGTCTTCTTGCTAGAGGTAGGGATTTCCTTACTCCTCTTCAATATTTTCTCATAAATAGATTGGTGGTATGTTTGTATTGCATAAAAACCTCATGTTGAGGAGGTTTTCTTGAAAGCATAAAAAGGGAGTTAGGGTTTTCAAAATAAGGGAGTTAAATATAAGATTAATGAGGAGTAAGAAAGTTTTGGGTAGTTAGAACATGGTTTTGTGTTTGAAAGTAAAAAGCCCTAATTTTTGTCTAACCCTAGTTATGGATATTTTTTTTAAAGGATGATTTATTTCAATTGGCCTTAAATTCTTGAAATTAAGCTTATGGTTGGTTAAGGTGATTACAAATGATGATAATTAATTATTGTGAAAATGACTATAGTATATGAGGGTTATGCTGGAGAAAATGATAATGGAAATTGAATTAATAAATCTTGGGAAGTGTATGATACAAACGGTGTTGTATGATTGAGTATAAAGAGTTGGTGTTAATGTTGAGAAGTAAGGAATATTGTGGAAAAACAAATCGTAATTATTTCTAAAGATAAGTCTTTATGCTTATTATGGGATATGTTGTTGAGTTAATGTATAAAGGAACAATGAATGACGTGGTTGGTTTAATCTTTGAGTTGCAATAATGAATGACAAAATTAATTGGTGGAATGTGATATTGGAATAAGGGTCCGTTTCCTTCTGGCTTGTGATCGGTAAAGCGTAGCACTTAATAGAGGTTCCGCAATCCTTCTGAAGTAGCGCCTGGAAAAGCGTGTGGTCTGTTGTGATATATGGAGCTTCTGCGTTCCTTTCGGCTTGTGACCAGTAAAGTGTGGCACTTGATAGAGGTTCTGCCTCTCTTTTGGAGTAGCGTCCGGAAAAGCATGTGGTTGTTGGTATGGCCTGGTTATGGAGTCAGTTGTTGAATAGTGAAATTTTATGGGATAATTATAATGGGATTTGTATGTATGAATGTAATAATCTGAATTGGAGAATTAAACTGTGTAAGTGAGATAAGAGGAAAATGAATTGATTTCTTTATATGGACTAGATATGTGATATGTGTTGCAATAGATGAATATTTACACACACACACACATACACACACACACATATTGGAGCTATACGAATTATGGTAGGGTGGTGGTTAATTGTGAATTAAAGAGTAGGATGTATGATAATTAGGAATGCATGGTTAATAGACCTAAGATCCTTTTGTATTGTTAAAGAGGGGTTTTTAGGAAAAATTGTTGAAATCAAACAAGAAGGATAAGAAGATAAAAGAATGAGTTTTTTTAGAAAAGTTAGCAGCTTCTTATAAGAAAGGTATTATTCACGTGTACTTTATTTTGAGTATAAAAGGCACATTATTTTCCTATATATCACTATTTAGTATTCATGATCGCATATATCTATCGATCTTATTGTTGAGAATCATTGCAGATCCTTACTGGACATATTTGTTCATCCCACGTTATTTTTACCATTTCAAAAACAGAATCGAAAACACCGGTTTGAAGATTCAAGAAGTTTATTGTCCTTTGTGTGTATTAGTTATATAATGTGTAGATAAGAGATATGTTGTGATTTGGGATTGATGAGTGTTTTCTTATGTAATTATTTATTTTGAAAAATTTCAATGTAAACCTTAGGTATGTATAATTTTTGTATTTATTCGAGAGGGAACACTTTCTATTTACTCAAGTTGTAGTGGCCCGGGATCAGTTTAACACGACCCATTTTCTTTTTAGTTGGGACATGGGGTTGTCCCGAGGGACGAGGACCTTTCTGAGTAGTTTAGGCCTTGGGAGTGCATTGGGGTGGCTGCTGGGTAGCTGCCCAATGTTATTGGGCTTGGTAGGTCACGCCTGCGACCAGTGTAGTCGTGCCCATGAAGGGTGGTTCTGGAGGTAGCACCCTCGAGTGGGTCGCGACCAAAAGTGGCTCTCAGGTCCCTTAGCTTGAGGCAGGGTGCGTTGCTTGTGATGGGCCGCGGTCAGGGGCTGCGGCATGCACGATCATGCCCGCGGTAATCCTAGTTACGACTAGGTTAATTGGCTAGCTCGCGACTGCGATGTAACCTTCGTGCCTGCGGTTTGTCTGTTTAGAAAAGGCTTCAAAAGTTGAAAATATCTATTTTTCTTGATTCCATCTTCTCTCTCTCTCTCTCTCTCTCTCTGTGTCCTCTTCACCATTTTCAACCTTTTTACGCTTTCAAGCTTGGGTTTCATCTATTTTTACCCACTTTCTACCCCTAGTTCCATGTACCAAAATGTAGAGCTGGGCGAGAGCTTCCATTTAATTTGAGCGGATCATTTTTTTGTCGTTGATGGTTTTTTCGTCTTTTCTCCTTTTCACTTCAAGAGGTAGAATCTATTTCCTTAACTCGATATGAGTTTGGTAGTGTATTTGTGGTGTATTTTGATATATAGATTTTGTGCTCATTTCATTGATTTTGAAATTATGATTTGGGCTTGAGGGTTTTGTTAAATTAGGGGTTATTGGGCTATAATTTTGCTATTACAACTATTTTCGGTATACAGAATTGCATATGGATTTCTAAGAATGGAAAAACCCCAATTTGTGAAAAACCCTAACAAATATTGTTTTTGGGAGTTGGGTTGATTTTGGTAAATGGTTTGGTTGGAAAGAGATGGAGAGGAAATGGTTATAGGATTTTGAAAATGATGAGTATTATTACTCTTTTGGGAAAATCTTGGTTTGTTAAGAAATACACAAGTTTTGGAATTTGTTGGAGAATATATATGTATTGTTATTTTTTAATTATTACATTAGAGATAACAGTTTTGGCTATCGGTGGAGGATAACATTGTCGTGTATTAGAAACTACATGTGGATTTAGCGAACTGAAATCATTCATATCATGAAGCCTGCCATGAATTTTGGTACTTAAAAACTGTATGTTTTGGAAAGAATGTTTTGGAAATTCTCGTATTATGTTTTAAGAACATTTGTATCATTTTGAAAACAATATTTTGGATCACATATAGTGTGCTATTGGAAAAGGATAAATAAAGTGGTAAAACTATAAGTAGGTGTTAGAGCAGAATTAAGTTACCGTGTGTGTCAATAGTGAAAAACCTAAAACCACACGATAGGTGCAGACTTCATCCAGATAATCCCCAAAAAATTGCATAGTGACTTGTATAGATATTATTATGAACACTAGCCATAGAGATTTATCCATTTTATTTATTATCGTGTTGGTTTTGAAAATGATTTTAGCTATGTATTAGCTGTTGTTTAGCGATGTATTCGAGTTTGATTTAGCAATGTATTTGTTGGTTGGTATTGTGATATATTGAACTTGTTTTGGAAATGGATTTTATTCAAATAGATGTTTTGAACTTGGTTTGAATAACCAAATTGTTTTAATCATTGGAACAAAAGGATTTTTGTTGATAAATCAGATGGGTTTTGGAAGTGCATTAAGCATGTTATATATATGTACTGCATCATGATCATTTATACTAGTGGAACATATTTAGTTTTTGAAATATTCTCTACTGAGCTTTCTGCTTACCCTACGTGGCTGAAAATGTTTTTCAGGTGTTGCGTGTATAGACATTGGAGTTATGATTGGAGTTGGGTAGGGCAAATAATTATTGGGCCATTTGTTTATTTATTAGGCTGCATGTCATTCTTCTAAGGGTATTTCAATTTGATATATAACATATGTTGTATGTTTTAGTTAAAAATCATCCATTCCACATAGATGTGACTGTAGGGTGTATGAAATCGGCCAACACATGTATTGTGTGACACTATTGTATCCATTTGCATAAGACATATTATTTTATTCTATCTGATTGTCGTCTTTCACTTATCAGATTTTGGGTTTATTCACGAGGGCCAGACTCTATAACTCCGAGGCATGACAACATGGTGTCAGAGCTAACCAGGTTTGAAAACCTTGGGCTCATGGGAAGTGGTTAGCCATAATGGGTTTAGCATGCTCGATGAGGAGATTTGCATGTTGTGTGCTAAGTGATAACACGCTTATGTGTTGCATTTTATGTGGGTATGGTGTTGAGACTCATAGATATTATCCGGTGTCTAATTGACTGACTTGGAGGTCTTATTGGAAACACACTTGGTCGACGTTGTTTCTTGTTACCTAAAAAGCAACTTACGAGGGGGGTGAATTAGGTTTCAACAATTTAAAGTAAATAATACCCCAATAAAAATTACCACTAATACAACAAACAAGGACAAGCCCAAATATGGATTAATTAGTGAAAGATCAAGCGAGAAGGAAATGAAATATAGCTAACACGGTGAGTATATCAAATATATCAGTTAGCTATAATAGTTAAGTAAAGAGATAAGAGAAGAGAAATGCAAACACAATTTATAACGGTTCTGCTTCAACTAAGTCTACATCCACTCCTCAAGCTTTCCTTGAGATTTTTCACTATCTTCTAGCTTCACAAGGGTGCTAGCAACCTCTCAACATGTGGAGCAATCCTCCACAGATTTTAGCTTCACAAGCTTGCTAGAGACCTTAATTTCCCTAGCTTTACAGGCTTGCTAGTGACCTTTACAAGATGAGTATGATGTTTTCGCTTTCAAAGAAAGCTTACAATAAATATCTGCCACAGATGGATCTACAACAGTGAAGCTCTCAAATTTTTGGTAAAACCTCTCAAAGGAAAATATAATTAAGGCTAAGCTCTGAGTGTGTTTTCCAAAAGAAAAATAATCAAACAACAATGGAGAATACTTCAGATAACTCTAAGGATGAGTTTGAGACTAATGACAAAATCAAACAAATTTTCTTGGCTCAAGTCTCTCTAATTTTTTTTTCTGATAACCTCTCACAGGTAGATAAGCTTAAGGCTAAAAACTCAGTGTTTGATTTTCTGAAAGATGAATGTAATACTCAGATGAAGATCACTTCAGGAACTTTGAAAAGATGAAGTATGTGAGTGATGAATGATATGAAAATGTTTTGCTTGTTGTCTCTGTTCTTCCTTTGTTCAGCAGGAGCATTTCTATTTATTTAAGAAGAAATTCATCGACTATTGTCTGTTGCGTATGTTGAGAAGATTGAGTGAGATTTTGGTTAAATCTATTCTACTCAACTTTGCATTTCCCATACATGATTAGATGTTAAAGGAGTTAAAAAATGGGTTTGATTGTTGACAAGTATTTTTGAAAAGGGAAATGCGCGAGAGTGCGAATAGCCCGAAATATTATCTTACCGGTAAGAGAATATGAAAAACCTCCAAAACGACGTCGTTTTGGGAGTTTCGGGCGATTCGGGGGACTGATTTTCGAGCTACCAATCACGGTCCTTTTGAAAAAAAGTCATTGCAGCACAAAGTGGTTGTCCACTCGGATGTCCCAGATGAAGATTTGTTCTTGGTGGTCATCCACCAGGACGTCCTCCAGATGTTCGGTCAAGCCCCGGTCTTGTCCGCGGTCGTCGAGCATACTGCTAGTCTGACGGCCAGAGCAAAGCTAGACTGAACTGGAGTGAAACGAGCTGATTTTGGCCTAGCCGGTCATCCCCCCAGACGTTCACCCAGTGTATTTTCAGCCTTCTTTGTTTTGGCTGCTTCTGCTGCTGCTGCTACTTGCTATTGCTGCTTGCTGTTGTTTTGGGTTTTTTCAACACTTGTTTAAGCTTATTTTTGGCCTTCAAAAACATAGTTAAACACTAAAAGAATCATAGATTATAATGATTTAATCAAACAATAAGTTTTCAATTATAATCCATCAAAACAAAATCAAAACAATGCTTCTGTTGCTGCTGCTTGTTGTTGTGTTCCACTGCTTGGTTTTTGCTTTGTTTGAGCTGAAATTTTGGCCTCTAATAAACATAGATAAGACAAAATGAGGATGAATTATGATGTTAAAATAATTATAAGATTTCAAACAATTTAACTCTTCAATTAAATCAAAACAAAATCATCATCAATATGTCTAACATTTCTAATGAGAATTCTAAGAGAGTACTAGAACGGATAACTATCTGTGTAGACTTAGCTCGATTATGTGTTACGTGCTATGTGGTAGATGACATGTGATTTGAATAAAGTCTTAACGTGCTTATTTGAGTAATTGGTTATGCTGAGTGTAATGTATGAGTGTTTTGATGACGGGTGCTCTCGTTGAATAGCCCAGGTTGTGTGTTTATCTCTATATAGAGATGTTTTGGGAGTGAATAGTGAATCCGGAGTGGGCACCCCGATGTGTGCCGTATATGTTGTGTAGTAGTTTTGGTTGTGAGTCGGTGTTGGTTTGCCCTTGGAGGCAATTGGTCCATCTTTGAGAGACGGTGGTTTTTCCGAGTCCTTTGTGGCAGTGTGAGGGCTGAGTTCTTATACTCACTAGAGTGATGTCGTACAGGTTTGGTGTGGGTTGTTAGTCTTTCGACTAATGTGTTTTTAGAGTTAGTTATGACCTTGGTCGGTCAGGTGTATGAGTTGTAGTGTAGGGTGTAGTTCCCTAATTGAGGTGTGTTGTTTTAAGTCAGGTAACTCAGTGAAGAGGTGCAGGTGGTGCCGGAGTTTGGGACACGAAGAGTTGGGTTTGAGCTCGTATGTGTCAGTAGTGTTAGTGTATGGTTCCGACTACGATGTTAGTAACCTATAAGGCAGTGTTGTGGAATGTGGTTGATTAGGATACGAGTTATAGTTTGACTTCCCTCGGGGTTGGTGAAGGTAGTTGGGCCATTTAGGCCATGAGTTTCTCATTGTAGATGTGTGTGATTGGTTGGAATAAGTGTGGTTGTTTCCTATAATTGGGTGAGGTAGTTGGTTTAATACCTGGTAATGTTATAGTTGTTGTGAGTAACTTGGTAAGGCACCAAGGGTGCTAGGATGTGGTGGATGGTATGGTTGGTTTTGAGTTGGCGTTTGGCGAGGGATTGTCACAGTGGGCTTGTTTAGGGTTGACCTAGTGGAACGATAAGGCGTGGTGTTGGGATGTATCAAAAGGCAGAGTATCCTTGTTGGTGGTTGTGTTAGATGTTTTATGTTGATTTGGTTTATTTTGGGTATATAGAGACTTGGGGTTATTAGTGTTTTGAAAATAGAGTAGCTGTTTGGTTTGGGTATAGACTTGTATCTTAATTGTAGGTAATGTCTGCGGATATTGATAGTGTATGTTTAGATGTTCTTGGTGAAGGGATGTTAGCCCCTTATTGTAATTTTGGTTGTTAGTGTTTGGTGGGTGGTGTGTTTTGAACACCTTATGTTGTGTTTTGGGAAGTCGTATAGCGGACTTCTCCTAAGTTCTAGGATTTATTTATTGTATTCGGGTGCGGGAGGTGAGTACCTCACTTTTGTTGGGATAGGAAATGTTGTGAACCAGTGGTTGGGTATATAACCCTTGATCGTGTCGTGACCGTATGTCATGTTGTAGTAGTTCTGTAGATATTAGTGGAGGATGTGATTGTCTTTTGGTGGTGAGCATTTTGGCTTATGAAGTGGTATAGCGTTGTTAAGACAGTAGTTGAGAGTATGGGGTTGTGCCGTGGGTGGTGGAGCTTCTTTTCCTCTTTCATGGAGTTGGGATGGTAAGACTTTGAAAAGTCTATAAGTGTTGTGTCTATTTGTTGGGGTTTGGGTTTGGGTTAGCATATTTGTTCGGTAAGTGTTAGCAAACTGGTAGGTTGGTCAGGAGAATTAGTATTTTGTATGTACCCATGTAAGGTGTGATGGTATAGAATGCTGGATCAAAGGTTAACCTTATCGATCACTAAGAGGTTGGGGTGAGGTGTTTGCCTATTGTGTGGTTCAAGTTGCCTTGTGGTAGCGGTAGCGTTGTGACACGATAGGCCCTTATGAGTTGGTGTAGCGCAAGAGGGCAAGTCTGTGTAGTTGGTTGCTATGAGTTCAGTCGGGTTATGTGAGCATTGATAGAATGAAAATCCAAGGTTGAAAAAACCCACTTGGCGTTAAGGGTGAGATGTTGTGTAGTGAGTAATGGGATTTTGCTTTGTACAGTGTGTAACCGTACGTGGTTTGTGTGTTGTTAGGTGATGTGTAGAAGGGGATTGGTCATGGGACTATCCCAGAAGTTTGCCTCGGTGTGGCAATAGTATGTTCGATATATTGAGTGGTCTAATGTTCAATAGTGTTGAGTCTCTTTGGTGTGTGTGTTTGTTGTTTGGTGGTTTTGTATGGAATCTCTCGTGTTGGGATGATTCTTGTTAGGACTTTGGTTTGGGAAGGAACTCCGAGTGATGTAGTAAGGTTGTGTGGAGCGGTTGGTGTATTATGTCAGGTTTATTATTGACCTTATCGGTCCTTGGATGTGTGGTGTGAGGTGTTTGGTTGCTACAGGTATATGTGTAAGTTAATGTAAGGGTATGAGTTGTGTTTTTTACCTTTAGGGGTCCAGTTCGGATGAATGTATGAAGTGACGTTATGTTGGTCATTTGAGGCATGTGTGTGGGGAATTATTTGAGATTAAACTTAGTGTGGGTTAACTTTGAGGAATCCAGAGTGATTTAACGAACATGCGAGGTTATGTATAGAACTCCATTTCGAAGTCAATGAGGTTGGGCAATACGTTGGTGTTGATGTTGAGTTAGGTGGAGTTAAGTAGTATGTTAGTGTTTAGAGGCTAATGTGGAATTGTTGTGTAGTTACATGGTTGATTGGTATCTGGATTGGTTGACATATAGTCACCTCAAAAATATATTGGAGTTAGATTTGAGGGTTATGTAGTTGAATAGTGCCATGGTATGGCATATAACTCCCGTATAGGCAAATGGGAAGTTGTTATGAGTTTAGGGCAACCGCTTTGGGGTTACAGGTGGGGACTTTGGTTTCTTGAGCGTTTTTGTGCCATTAAGTGATTAGTGGTTGTGAAACTTCTTTATTGTGTTTTATTGTGTTGTTGGCACTTTGGAGATTTCTAGTGCTTATTATCGTAGAAATTTTGTTTTGGTGTTATGTCATCACCGGAGGAGGGGAGTGTAATGGGTGTTGTTGAGTGACCGTGTTGTGGGTCACCAAAAGAATGTTGAGGAAGTGGTTTTAACAAATTTCTTTTTGGTGTTGTGGCCTTGGGTGGTCTTCTTGAACTAAAACGGTTTTGGTTTGAAATATACGTTTTCAGTTTAATAAAAAACTGTCACGACCCAAACCCGCCCCTATGGGTTTAGCACCGTAACCGGCCAGTAATCCAAGATTTCCGAAGGCCTGCTTAACAGTAATACAGCAAAACAGAGTGCAGGGGCATGGCGGAAGCCAAAACAGTAAATAAATAATGTCCAATGAGCTGTGACAGTCTGCATGCAAAAAGACTTCTCACACATATATACAGTCAGTGACAAAACAGTATGTACCTTATATACAATCATTCAGTTTAGGGACCTAATCCCTATTACAGTACAGTAACAGTGTTGCCAGTTTATACAGTATTACAAAAACATATACAGAGACAGACGGGGGAATAAAGACACCCCTAAGCCATAGCTAAGTAGGCTCAGAACCTCACGGTGAGGCACAGTGGTTGGCTTGACAAAACTGGAGTTAACCCCGACGCTTCTAGCATTGGTTCGGTGCCTGTACACCTACATATATATATGAGCAGTGAGCTAAAGCCCAGTGAATAACATAATGCGTAAAGAGGTTTAGAATGAATGTCCTTACAGTAATGAAAACAGTTCATTAAATCAGTATTTCAGTTTTTCAGTCAATCAGTCATATGTGGTACATCCGTTAGCATAACAGTACAGTAAGCAGTAGGTCTTAAAGACCGAACAGTAATGATGGCCATCAATCAGTAAACAGTAGCGGTTCCACGAGGGAACCGACAGAGATCTCGGTAACAGTAACAGTAAACAGTAGGTGCTAAGGATGCCACAGTACAGTTCAGAATATAGGACATACATTCATTCGGTAAACAATATCAGTTCAGTAAACAGTTCAGTTCAGTATTCAGAAGATAATCATTTTGAACATATCTTTACACAATTGTTACTCACAGAGTTCTGGGCTACAATAGGCTAGAGCGTCTCCTCGAAAAGCCAACCCTACACAGTTTACAGATTCAACACACACTAAGCTACACAGTTGGGAAAGATAATGATGACTTAATCCCTAATTTGCCTCGGTGTGTTCTACATCTATATCCTCATTAAGATGTCTTAAACTAGGCCTAAGAATGCCTAGGATGGAATGAGGATGCAAAGATGCACCTTTAAAAGCATTTTCAGAAATTTCAGAAAAACAAATCCCCGCTCGAGCGTAGCTTACGCCGCTCGAGCGGTAATGCAGACGAAGGTTCCCACTCGAGCGTCACTTCCCCCGCTCGAGCGGTCTGCCAAACAGTCAAAAGTACTGGATGGGTGAAAATCACGCTCGATAGGGCGCTCGATAGCCGCTCGAGTGTAAGACACAAGGTCCCGCTCGAGCGTCCAATACCCCGCTCGAGCGGACATCAAAACAGTGTAAAGTACTGGATGCTCGAATTTCTCGCTCGAGCGGAAGACCAAAATTTGGAAAATCCAGATTCGAGCTCCAAGTTCAAAACTCATGTTTCAACCACCAAATTCGATCCTCTTGGGCTAAATTTCTGGAAAACATTTGTGAACACACAGAATGACAGGATTCAAAGCTCAATTTGAGAAATCGAAGCCCAAGGGTGTTTCAATTAAATCCAATTTCAAATCAATTTTCATGAACAACATTCAAACATGACATGCATGAATTCAAACCATTTTAAAGCTTCAATGCTTGCTCAAATGAGCTTAAATCTTACAAAAACATAATGGATTCATGGACTAAAACACGAACATAAGCATGCATGCAAGATTTCCATGAAATCAACTCAAAACTTTTCAATGTACACATGTATGCATGACTTGAGCTATAATTCAACATGTTGGAACTAAATCATGACTTAGATCACTAATATCCTCATGGATCATGCTAGAACAACTCAAATACATAAAAGAGAGGATGGATTCCTACCTTAAGTCCTCAATGCAAGATATCCAAGCTCAATTTAGCAATCTACACTTCAATCCTCTCAATTTCCAAGCAAGACCAAGCAAAATGAGATGAAGACACTCTCACTCCCTATTCTCCCTCTCTCTAGTCGGTGGTGTGCTCAAAATGAGTTGAGCAAAAGTGTTTTTGATCTAATGTAATAAAGCTCAAGAGTGCATAGATAATGGCCACTAAGTGGTCTAATTATAAATAAGCCAAACTTTGCATTTTATCAATATTAATCTAATTTACTCATACTAAACACATTTAAATTAAATATGCCATAAAATCCTATAAATTTTAATGATCATAGAACACTAATCAATTTCTAGTTCGGCCGCCGATAAGGCCTTCAATTAACAGTTTAAACACATAAACATGAACAGATAATCACACAGTCAAACAGATAGAATGCAATTCAAACAGATATATACTCAATCAATTCAGTTTAGATTTCAGTCAGTAAGTTCAGTAATTCAGTCAGTTCAATCACTTATCATAATCAGTCTCAGTTTATCAGTATTCGGTAATCAATCAGTCATTAGTCGATAAACAGTATGAGGGTTGTTACAAAAACTGAATCCAACAAAAAAAATGGAATTAGTTTTGGGTTATGAAGAACACATGGTTTCTGAAAAATGGTTTTTGAAATCTTTGAGTTTTGGTGGTGGTGGTGGTGCTAGGTTGAGCACCATTTGAGAAAGGAAAGTGTGTTAAAAACAATGAGGAAATAGAAATTTTCTTAAATTTGAATGGATTGTATTTTATCGTATATTGTGGAGTTGCGTTGAGATCTAGCCCGAATTGTTAGTTACATGTTATATGTTTATTTTGCAAAGTTAATGTGTCATAACGTCGTTGGTTTAATAGTGTTTTATGTTACAATCTCGTATTACGAGAGAGTTGACTATGAGCTTTGTGTGCAAGTGGTTTTCTTTTTCTCCGTGTCCGAGCGCTAAGCACTCAGTGGTAGTTTGGGTTTTGTCAGTAGTCGAGACATGGTTAAAATCTTTGAGTCCGAGTGGTTGTTGCTATTGTTGTTGTAGCAGTTGTTATTTCTTGTCTCATAGACCATAGCGCGTTATGTGGGTCAAGAAGGCATCCGTGGGATTTTCTTCGTATTCTTGGTGTTCGGGGGTCTTTGGGGCCCAAGGTGTTGGACCGGGATATGAGAACTTATCTCCAAATGGATCCAAGCTTGGGTGGCCTCTTTGGTTTTGACGTTTCTTCAATTTCAGGGATGAAGTTTCCTAAGTGGGGGAGATTATAGTGGCCCGGGGTCAGTTTAACCTAACCCATTTTCTTTTTGGTTGGGACACGAGGTTGTCCCAAGGGACGAGGACCTTTTTGAGCGGTTTAGGCCTTGAGAGTGCATTGGGGTGGCTGCTAGATAGCAGCCCAGTGTTGCTGGGCTTGGTCAGTCGGAGGTCGCACCCGTGAGCGGGCCGTGACCAGGCCGCTACCAAAAGTGGCTCTTAGGTCCCTTGGCCTGGGGCAGGATGCGTTGCTCGTGATGGATCGCGGTCAAGGGCTGCGGCATGCACTTTCGCACCCACAATAGTTCTGGTCGCACCCGTGACCAGGTTAGCTGGCTAGCTTGCGACCATAATGTGGCCTTCGCGCCTGTGGTTTGTCTGTCTATAAAAGGCTCCGAAAGCTAAAAATATCTATTTTTCTTGATTCCATCTTCTCTCTCTCTCCTCTTTGCCATTTTCAATCTTTTTAAGCTTTCATGTTTGGGTTTCATCTATTTTTATCCACTTTCTGCCCCTAGTTTCATATACCAAAATGTAGAGCTCTACAAGGGCTTCCATTTAATCTGAGTGGATTGTCTTTTCGTCGTCAGCAGGTTTTTCCGACTTGTCTCATCTTCGCTTTAAAAGGTAAGGTCTATTTCCTTAACTTGATATGAGTTCGATAGTGTATTTGTGGTATATTTTGTCATATAGATTTTGTGGTCATTTGGTTGATTTTGAAATTATGATTTGGGGGTGAGGAGTTTGTTAAATTGGGGGTTGTTAGGCTATAGTTTTGCTACTATAGCTATTTTCGGTATACAAAATTCATATGGATTTTTAAGAATGGAAAAGCTTCAATTTGTGAAAACCCTAACAAATATTGTTTTGGGGAGTTGGGTTGATTTTGGTAAATGGTTTGGTTGGAAAAGGATGGAAAAGAAATGGTTGTGAAATTTTGAAAATGACAAGTATTATTACTCTTTTGGGAAAATCTTGGTTTGTTGAGAAATATACTTGTTTTGGAATTTGTTGGACAATATATATGTATTATTATCTTTTAATTATTGTATTAGATATAACTGTTTTGGCTATCAGTGGAGGATAGCATTGTCGTGTGTTAGAAACTGCATATGGATTAGACAAACTGAAATCATTCATATCACGAAGCCTGCCATGGAATTTGGTACTAAAAAACTGTATGTTTTGGAAACAATGTTTTGGAAATTCTCGTATTATGTTTTAAAAACATTTGTATCATTTTGAAAACTATTTTGGATCATATGTAGTGTGCTATTGGAAAATGGTAAATAAAGTGGTAAACCTAAGGGGTGTTAGAGCAGAATTAAGCTGGCCTGTGTGTCCATGGTAAAAGACCTAAAACCCGCGCGGTAGGTGCCGATTCCATCCGGATAATCCTGGAAAAATGGCATAGTGACTTGTATAGTTACTATTATGAATACTAGCCCTGGAGATTTACCCATTTTATTTATTATCGTGTTGGTTTTGAAAATGATGTTTTTACGTATTAGCTATTGTTTAGTGATGTATTCGCGTTTGATTTAGCAACATATTTGCTGGTTGGTACTGTGATATACCAAACTTGTTTTGGACATGGATTTTATTCAAACAGATGTTTTGAACTCAGAAAATGTTTTGAATAAACGAATGGTTTTAATGATTGGAACAAAAGGATTTTTGTTAATAAATTAGACTAATTTTGGAAGCACATTGAGCATATTGTATATATCTACTGCATCATGGTCATTTATGTTAGTGGAGCATACTTGGTTTTCGTAATATTCTCTACTGGACTTTATGCTCACCCTACGTGGCTGAAAATATTTCTCAGGTGTTGCGTGTACAGACATTGGAGTTATGATTGGAGCTGGGTAGGGCGGTTCCATTATTTGTAAGCCTTGGGCCATTTATTTATTAAGCCACGTGCCATTCTTGTAAAGGTTACACCTCTGTATATGATGTAAGCCTTTGGGCATTTCAATTTGATATATAACATCTATTTTATGTTTTAGTTAAAGATCATTCATTCCACATAGATGTGACTGTAGGGTGTATGAAATTGGACAACACATGGATTGTGTGACAATATTGTATTCATTTGCATGAAAGATATTGTTTTATTCTATCTGATTTTCGTCTTTTACTTATCAGATTTTGGGTTTATTCACGTGGGCTGGACTCTGTAAATCTGGGGTGTGACACAAGTGTAATTATTATTCCAATTCATGTTATGTAATTGGACTTAAATTAAAAGTTTTGGTAATGTATCCAGGCAATAAAATTTGGGGCGTGACAACTTAGTATCTGAGCTAACCGGGTTTGAAAACCTTGAGCTCGTGAAAAGTGATTTTTTTTTTACCATAATGGGTTGGCTTCACTTGGTAAGGATGTTTGCATATAGAAAGTATGAGGTATAGGAAATTATGTGTTGTATTGTCTGGGCATGGAGTTGAGTTTCAGGAATAACGCTTGTAGTCAGTTAACTTGCTTCGAGATCTTATTGGAAACGCGTCTGATCAATGCAGTTTCCGATGATAGTTCTTTGGGAGTTCCAGGTCAAGTTATCATCCTTGTAAGCTTAACTCGATTGTGTGGTTGGGTGTTTAAATTGCTTGTGTGTTATGTGATTATATACTAGGCAGGTTATGTAACTTGGTATGTGTAGAGTAAGTGCTTCAGGAAATGTTAGAGTTTCATTCACTAAGCTTGATGTTGTCATTGATAGGAAGTCAGGGCGAGCTAGTAGAGATGGTGTTGGGACTAGGAGTACTGGTAGGGGCATAACAGTTCCAGTAGTACTTGCACCCGTAACACCGGTTGTGGGCGAATAGATTGCACAAGAGATAGTAAGAGCTGTAAGGGAGGCTTTAACTTACAATAAGGGAGATGATTCTTATGCCCTCAAGATCACTAAGGAGTTCTTTCATTTTAAACCATTGGAGTCGTAGTAGGGCTAGAAAGATTAGAGGCAAAAAACTAGTTGGAGCAGGTCACTAAGACTCTTGATATGCTCAGAGTCACATGTAAGGGGTTAAGAGTGGTATTAGCGAGTTTTCTACTAAAGAGAGATGCCAGGTATTGGTGGAAGTATGTAAGCGCTACCATAGGCACCACCTGGGCTGCATTCACTAAGGCCTTTTGGGCCAAATACTTTCCTCCTTCCGCTCAGGAAAGATTAAGGAAATAATTTGTAGAGTTGCACCAAGGTACTACTCATTTGGCACAGTTTGAGGTGAAGTTCACCAGTTTGTCTAGATTTGCTCCAGAGTTGGAAGCAATTGAGGAGCATCGTTGTATTGAGTTTGAAGAGAGGTTATGCGATGATGTTCGATGGAAGGTTGTTGGGTGCATGCATAGGACCTATCACTCACTAGTAAAAGCGGCGGCTCATGTGGAAGCTATCAACCTTAAGGTTGGCTCGGATAGAGGGGAAAGGGCCATGTTGGCGAGTTCAATGGTGTGAGAGCACACCAAACCTAATAGGAGGCCAAGGAGAGAAGAATCTCAATCACAAGCCCAGTCTCAGCCTCAATCTAGCTTTACCTCATCGAGTTCGTCCTTCGGGAGATCCAATCAGACTCAGGTTTCCTCGAGTCGGTCATAGAGTAGAGGACCACCTTTTTGCTCCAAGTGTAGGCAGTTGGGCCATGTTAGGCGCCGTTGTCCTTCGCGAGGGAAAAATCCGTCGCAAGTGTCCAGACAGGAACGACAGTGATGTTATGTAATGGTGAAGTTTTTGTGCTCTAGTACTGTGATGTATTTTCACTTTTATGTAGGACTTTGTGCCTACGGATGTTGTCTATGTATATGTACATGTTTTGTGACCTAAATGGAGTGGGTTTGTATAGAACTTCTCCCTATTTGAAAGTGTTGCAATGATTGGCAAACTTAATTATATTGCGTATTTGTCGTTATTTCCCTAAATGAAGCATGTATTGGCTTATGAGCCTTGATTTGAATTAGAGTGTTTGTTGAGAAGCGAGAATTGTATGTTGATGTGATCAATCCTAAAATATGGCAAGGATGGAGTTGTGTATTCTAAAGGGGTATAGTTGGGACGAGGTGGAACCTTAGGATTGTATGAGGTTGGTTTGTTACTTAGAAGATTGTGAAAGTGCTTGGAATGGATATGAGTTTCGTGTCACTTGGTGATGAGAGTATTATTTACGTAGTAGTTGCTGAGAGTTGGTAGTTATGTGTGGATGTAAAGGGGTTGTAGTATTCAAGTATTGAGTGGCATGGTCAAGACTTGTATAGGGTTCATAAACGTAAAAGGAATTTCATGGTTAGATGCTAGAAGTGCTTCTCTGGAGGAAGTACAAGTTATGTTCTCAAGAAGGGGTGTTTTGTGTGTTCGAAGTAGGAGATTGCCAATGACTTTATAGGTCTTGTTTCATGCTAAACAGGGGGTGTTTCCATATTGGCATAAGAGTGGTAAGGATTATTGGAAATAGTGCAAGTACGACATATATTTGAGAAATCTAGTAAGATTCTAGAAATGTATGGAATGGTGTGTGAAGCTCCATCTTGGAGTAAGCGGTGCAGCCAATATTTAGGTGTTTGAGTGCTGGGATTAGAGTTTTATTGAATAGTTAGTTAGTTGGTTGATATTAGAGTTTGGAGTGATAAATAGTCACTTTAGAATGTTCTAGATGTGAGTGGGGTGGCAAGTTTGAGAAATGCCTTGGAGTGGTTTTTCGGAATTTTAAGTCACCTGTATATAGTGATAAGGCTTGGGTAAAGCTTGTCTTAAGTTGGTGGAAACTCCTCGAGTTGGGGGTTGACATAATGTGGACTTCTTGTCTTGTCTATGCTTTGTGCTTTGTGAGTAATAAACGACGATGATGATTATGAGGAGATGGAATTGTAATGTGGTGAATATTTCTTCATGCCTTATTGTATTGTAGCATGATTGTTACCTCTATAAATTGTGATTATAGAAATGTTGTGTATGTGTCGTGGCATCACCAGGAAAGTGATGGATCTTGTTGGGTGTTGTGTTGGGATTTACCAGGTGAAATGTTGAGAATGATTTGGAAAATGAAAATTTATTTTTCCTTGTGTTGTGGCATGGGATGGCACGATTAAACCAAATGTTAAAGATTTAATTTAAGTTGTGTCAATAAGTAGCTTGTTTGATTTAGTGAAAACTGTATATTAATAAGTCATGAAAGTGTGATTGGTTAAGTGTTTTGAGTAACAGTTTCTGTTTTCGAAAATTTTTATCATGTATTTTGATTATGAATGGTGTAAGTTGGAACACCTTTTGAGAAAGAAGCTATATACAAATGAACGATTTTCAAGAAAAAAAATAGAATATATTTTTTTTTAACAAGAAGAGGTTTTGTTCACTATTTCTCCTTTATATATGGTCGGGCTATATAAAGATTTGGTAATGTTTGCTGATTGTATATATATACATGTATTGGTATGTTTGATTTTAAATGAAGTGTAATGCGAATGGGATTGTTGTATTGGGTTGTGTCATTGGGCCGTGTGTTGTGGTGTGTCTTCTTCTTTTGCTAGTGTTGGTTGGGTATTTGTTAAATAGTGGTTTCTTTTCCCTCCATGGTTGGATTTTGATCACTCAATGGTCATTGTGTGCATTGTTGTTGGTTGGGGAGTTGTTGCTGTGTTTAGAGATGCAATGATTAATGGTGTCCCTTGTCTATTATACCCCAATGAGTATGTAGGTCAAAAAGGCATTCGTGATCTCTTCCTTGTGATTCTTCTTGTTCGGATGTCTTTGGGGCTCTGAGATGTTGGATTGGAATTCGGGAATTTATTCCAAGTATGACTCTAGCATTTGGTTGGTAGTAGTGTCTTTCCCCTAGGATTGAGCTACTTTTGTTTCGACTCCTTCTTTATTTCAGGAATCCATTCCAAGTATGGATCTAGGTTTAACTTAGGGGTGGTATTTTTGTTGATGTTTGGATTGCTTGTTGTTTTAGTTCTTTCCTAATTTCGGGGACGAAATTTCTTAAGGTGGGGAAGTTGTAGAGAAAATCTCTTTTCTTCTCATTGCTCGAGCGACAGATTGATCGCTTGAGCAGTCTTGCGAAACTTTCAATACTTTCACAGGTCTGGGATTCCAGGAGATGTCGATGTTCGCTCGAGCACAGAAGTGATCGCTCAAGAGGTCTGTTCGGGATCATCATCTTTAAAACTTATTTTTTGGTCCATTTTTCCACTTTTTTTTATTTTCTCAGACTCTCTCTCTCTCTCGCTTCCACCATTGTTGAGTTCCAAGCTCACAAAAGCTTACTTTTCATCTCTTTCTACTAATTTCCTACCCTATGTTCCTTATGTAAAAGCGAAGAGCACGAAGAAGGCTTCCTATCAATCTGAGCGGATCGTGTTTTCATTGATGTTGGAATTTCGGGGTTCTTTCTCTTCTTGCTAGAGGTAGGGATTTCCTTGTTTCTTTTCAATATTTTCGCATAGATAGATGGGTGGTATATTTGTATTGTATAAAAACCTCATGTTGAGGAAATTTTCTTGAAAGCAAAAAAAAGGAGTTAGGGTTTTCAAAATAAGGGAGTTAAATGTAAGATTAATGTGGAGTAAGGAAGTTTGGGGTGGTTGGAACATGGTTTTGTGTTATAAAGTAAAAAGTCCTAATTTTTTTCCAACCCTAGTTATGGATTTTTTATTTTTTTTTTTTATTTTTTTTTTTTTAAGGATGAATTATTTCAATTGGCCTTAAATTCTTGAAATTAAGCTTATAGTTGGTTAAGGTGAGTACAAATGATGATAATTAATTGTTGTGAAAATAAGCATGGTATACAAGGGTTGTGCTGGAGAAATTGATAATGGAAACTGAATTAATAAATCTTGGGAAGTGTATGATAAACGGTGTTGTATAATTGAATATAAAGAGTTGGTGTTAATGTTGAGAAGTAAGGAATATTGTGGAAAAACAAATCGTAATTATTTCTAAAGATAATTCTTTATGTTTACTATGGGATGTGTTGTTGGGTTAATGTTTAAAAGAACAATGAATGATATGGTTGGTTTAATCTATGAGTTGCAATAATGAATGACATGATTAATTGGTGGAATGTGATATTAGAATAAGGGTCTGTTTCCTTCCGACTTGTGACTGGTAAAACATGGCACTAAATAGAGGTTTCGTAATCTTTTCAGAGTAGCTCCCGAAAATGTGTGTGGTCTATTGAGATATGTAAAAGTTCCGCGTTGCTTTCAGCTTGTGACCAGTAAAGCGTGGCGCTTGATAGATGTTCCGTCTTCCTTTCGGAGTAGCGGCCGAAAAAGGATATGGTTGTTGATATGGCTTGGTGATGGAGCTGGTTGTTAAATTGTGAACTTTTATGGGATAATTATAATGGGATTTATATATATGAATGTAATAATATGAATTGGAGAATTGAACTACGTAGCGATTCTAGTTTAGACCTGACCCGTTGATGTTTTGGATCTAGATTTCATTGTTTTATAAGATTGTTCATGTCTTATTTCTTTTTATTTCTCATTAAGATTGGTTATTGGAGTGTCTTAGTTGTATTCGGAACAAGTCGGGAGTTAGTTTTTCAAAAAGGTTCATGCCCAAATTTTGGCTTCTTTGCTCGAGTGACATTTTTTGTGCTCAAGTGGTCTTTGGGAACTTTCAGTACTTTTGCAGGCCTACAAAAATACTGGGAGTTGGCATTCAACGCTCAAGCAGTCATTCTTGCGCTTGAGCAGTGTTGGCTTAAGTGGTCCTTCTTGAGCTCGAGCGATGGTCCTCTATCTGTAAAACTTATGGGAGTTTGTCTTCTTCGCTCAAACGGTAAACTTCTTTGCTCGAGCAGTCTCACTTATTGTATTTGGTCGCTCAAGTGACACTTCCTTTGCTCAAACGGTCTGCGCGTATATCAGTCTGTAAAAGTCACTTTTTAGCTCACTTTTTCATATCTCTCTCTCTCTCTAAACAATCTAAAAACCCTAGTTCTAGAGTTTCTCTCTCTAAAACTCACATTCTCCCTACAAATACACTCTCATCCATTGATTTCTTAACCCTAGTCCCTTTGTTAAAAGGTAGAGCTCATCTAGAGTTTCATTCTAATCAGAACAAGGTTGGGTTTCGGCATTTTTGAAGTTTCTCCACTCTCTCTCTCATCTTCTAAGCTTAAGGTAGGGATTCTTTGCACTTTCTTATGATGTTTAACTTAGCTATTTGTGTTTTGAAACAATATTGTGATTTGGGAGATTTTTGAACAAATCTAGGGTTTTAGGTTAAAAGTCAAAAGAGGAGTTTTCAAATACATTCTTGAAAATGGTTGTGGAATTGGAAATGATGTGGAATTGTGATAAAATGGTTGTTTTGATAATTGGAATCGATTTTGAAAGAAAATGGGAATCGATTGTGATAAAATGGTTGTTTTGATACTTGGAATTGATGTTAGAAATCTGAAATTAGATCAATGTTGATGAGGATGGTGGAGTTGGGTATGTATTATCACTCACATCTTGGAATTTGAAAAGTTTATCTTTATGGAAATTATTTTTTCGTTTAAAGATATCTGTTTTGGGCTATCAGTGAAGCATAGCTATGATTGTTGTAGAAATTGCATTAGAATTAGGAGAATTAAAAATATTTTCTCATCCATTGCATTGAGCATTGTTGCATATTTAACACATTGAAAATGTCTATTGTTTTGAGAAAAATGGGTGAATACCTTGGTAAATCTAGGTAAGAGAGTAGTTCTGGTATTAAGTTGTCCCGTGTGTCCTTTGTGAAAGTTCAGAAACCCGTGCGGTTAGATATCGAGCCTTCTAGTTAATACCGGTAAAAATGACAAATTAGTAGTACTTGTAGCCTACTTGCAGACACGTCCTAGAGATTCACAGTGTTGTATTCATTACCCTGTGTTTTGTCGTAAAGGAAATGATATTATGAATTGAGATATGAACTTGGCATTGTACGATTTTGGAAAGGGAAATGAAAATGTTTTGGCACGAGCATTGCACAAACATTCACCTTATATCTTTGTTGAGATTCATAAACTATGTTGTAGTATCTTTACTGGATTTTGGCTCACCCTATGTGGGAAAACCATTTTCAGGTGCTGATGATATGCCTCCGCCAAGACAGTAGCTTAGAAGGAAACTTGGAGCTGACGGCTTCTTTTTGTTATATGTCGTAATTATTTTTGTACAAGCCAAGGACTTTATTTGTATGGGGTTTCAAACTCACTTTTGATGTAACCAAGCATCGTCTTAGAAAGCTATAGCCAATAGGGCATTAATCTATCTATTTATTCTTTTACTTCATATCTTTAACTTGTAACACATGCTATAGGTTCAGAGTTAGGGCTTATGAATGTATAACTGCATGTGTTACCTTTTGTATAATGGGATCAGATGAATGGAAGGTGTTTTATTTAGAAATGTATGATTATTTAATAATTGTCTCGAGTTATATTATGATTATTATTTCGGAACATTACAACTTGATATCAGAGCGTACGGGGTTTGAATACCTTGGGTACGTAGAGAATGGTTCATACCACAATGGATTTTAGAGATATTTGTATGTATAGTATGCAATATGATAACATACTTATGTGGCTAAATGGGTATGGAATTTAAATTCTAAGATGTTGATTGGGTCTATGAGTTTCTAGAAGTCCTATTAGAAGAGCACTTGATTATTGCTATTTCTAACTGGAACTCTAGTAACATCGCAGAACGATTATTATCTAGAAAGGAAATTCATATGTGTTTATGTGATTGTGTGCTAATGTAGAGTGAATTAATTATTGTCCATCACCTCAGGACAAAAGTGAGTTAGCTTTTTCACATTTTAAAATGTGCTAATCTCTTGTGTTACCTTCATTAGGATGTCAAGGCGTGGACGTGGTGGTAGTCGGCATGGCAAGCCTAGACGGCAGGAAGTGCCATTACCGAATAAAATTTCAGTGCAGGAGGAAAGGGTTGGTCAGGCCAATGTGGCTGGACCAGTGGGTTAACAGGCCATGAGTGCTTTGGCCTGAGAAATGCCCAAAGCCTTGCGGGAATCCATGGACATTCTCAGGGCTAAGAATCAAGTCCAGGCCCAAGTAGAGGAGATAGGGCCATCTTTTCTAAAGATAGAGTTTTTCCGATCGAATCCAGATGAGTTTTTGGAAGATCTCAAGGAGCTACTAAAGGTGGATAAGTGGTTAGAGCAGATGGTAAAGACGTTCAAGATGCTTGGCATTGAGGACGATGGGTTGAGAGTGACCTTGGCATCTTTCCAGCTGAAGGGAAATGCGGGTCAATGGTGAAAGTTTGTGCGGGGACGCATCAGAGTGACTTGGGAGGCTTTTTTCAATGACTTCCAAGGCAAGTTCTTGCCTCCCACTATTAGGGAGAAGTTGAGAGAGCAATTCTTGAAGCTCAAGCAACTTAACACACCGGTGACCGAGTTTGAGGCTACCTTTACTAGCATGTTGAGTTTTGTATCGATGTTTGTAGCGACAGAGGAACACCGTTGCTTGGAGTTTGAGAAGAGGCTAAGAACCGGACTCCTTTTTAAGGTGGCCACATCTATGATTAGGGATTACGGTCGTCTTGTTGAGGCAGTGGCTCACTTAGAGACTATGATTCAGATTGAGGAGAAGAGGATGAGGGGCTCCAGGCAAAGGAGTTAGGAGGTTCAGGGAGAGACTCAGGACAGTAAGAGGCAGAGGGGTTCCACCTCATAGCAGTCCCAGGGAGCACAGTCTGGGTCCATTTTTCCCGTACCAAGTTCTGGGTCAAAGAAAGGTGGTCAGGAAGGGATCACTAGCTTCAAGTGTGGTCAGCTGCGTCACAAGTCGATAGTTTGCCTGCAGAAGAGAGGAGGGCAACAGTCTGCACCATTTGCGATTTGTTCTCAGAGCCAGAGTCAGGGGAGAGAGCAGCCGCCTACTTGTCATCAGTGTGGGCAGTCAGGGAATGTAAGGAGATTTTTTCCTCAGTCACGTGACACATCTAGTGCGTCTGGTCAGAGGCAGACACAGAGCCATCAGCCTGCACAGGTGTTAAGGGCCAATCAGGAGGCCTCTTTGGCTCAATCTGTGCATCAGACTTATGCTCCGAGGGGTAAGCAGATAGAGTAGAGACCTACATGGCGTATGTATGCTGTTACCACGCTAGATTTAGTGCTAGCGCCTTCGATAGTGAGAGGTAACTTCTTATTATGTAATTATATTGCTAATGTGTTAATTAATACAGGTGCATCCCATTCTTTTATCTCGTCTGCATTTGCATCAACATTGGAGTTAGAAGTGACTCAGTTAGCATCTCCACTTAGGGTAGAGTCACCAGTTAGTGGTGCGGTTGTGTTGGACTAGGGGTGTCAGGGTTGTGAGGTAGAGGTTGCCAGCTACCGACTTCCATTTTCCTTTGTATTGATTGATATGTTGAGTTTTGATGTTATATTGGGAATGGATTGGTAGGGTTACTATATGTACCTCGAGTGGTGACCGTTTTTATTTCTTGGGGAACCAAGTTGATAGAGCTTTGTTGCCAGTGTGTGATCCGGGTGAACTTAGTCTCCTTATTGCTACATTCTTGGGTGTTGAGAGTGATGTGGTCCGAGTTAAGTTGTCGAGGGTAGTTTGTGAATACCTAGGCCTCTTTCCTGAGGATCTCACTAGTTTGCCACCTCACCGAGAGATAGAGTTCTCTATTGATTTAGTGCCTGGCACGGCATCGATTTCTATGGCACCGTATAGGTTTGCACCCGCTAAGTTGAGTGAGTTGAAGGTTCAACTCCAAGAATTGTTAGATAAGTGTTTCATCTGCCCTAGTACATCACCTTGGGGAGCACTGACTCTCTTGGCCAAGAAGAAGGATGATATATTGTGACTTTGTATCGATTATCAAAAATTAAACCGAGTAACTGTTAAGAACAAGTACCCAATGCCTCGTATAGATGATTTGTTTGACTAGTTGAAGGGGTCTTGATGTTCTTCTAAGATAGACCTGAGATCGGGTTATCACCAGTTGAGAGTGAAGGAGGAGGACATCTAGAAGATGGAACTCCGTATGCGGTATAGTCATTATGAGTTCCTAGTTATTCCTTTTGCATTAACCAACGCACTGGCCTTGTTTATGGATTCGATGAATCAGATCTTTCGTGAGTTTCTTGACCGTTTTGTGGTTGTCTTCGTTGATGACATCTTGATTTACTCATTCTCTAAGGAGGAACACGAGGAACACTTACAAGTTGTGCTTGAGTTACTTAGAGCCCACAAACTATATGCTAAGTTCGGGAAGTATGAGTTCTGGTTTAAGGAGGTGAAATTTCTAGGCCATGTGGTATCCAGAGAAGAGGTAACTGTAGATTTCTCTAAGATCGAGGCAGTGCAAGATTGCAAACAACCTAAGAATGCCTTTGAGATTTGTAGTTTCTTAGGGTTAGCCGAGTATTATCGTCGTTTTGTGAAGAATTTCTCTAAGTTAGCCTCACATTTGACTAGACTGACGAGAAGTTTGTGTGGAGTGAGACTTGTGAAAAGTCATTCCAAGAACTTAGGGTTAGGCTTACCACCGCTCCAGTGTTGATTATTCTGGAGAGGGGTTTGGGCTATTCAGTGTATTGTGATGCGTCTCAAGAAGGTTTAGGTTGTGTCTTGATGCAAGAGGAAAGGTAGTAGCCTATGGCTCACATCAGTTGAAAACACACGAGAGAAACCATCCTACTCATGACCTAGAGCTAGCAGTGGTGATCTTTGCCTTGAAAATTTGGAGATATTATTTGTATGGTGAGAAGTTTGAGGTATTCTCCGATCACAAGAGTTTGAAGTATCTGTTTTTGCAAAAAGATCTGAATTTGAGACAAAGAAGGTGGATGGAGTTCATGGAAGATTATGACTTTGAGTTGTATTACCATCCCAGGAAAGCTAACATAGTAGCTGATGCCTTGAGTAGGAAGCCCTTTAGCAATGTAGCTAGTATTGTCATTCAGGAATGGGAGATATTGGGTGCTATTGGCGAATTCGACTTGCATCTTAGCGAGTCCATTGAGTCAGCTACCTTGTTTATTGTAGTTGCACAACCTACACTTGTGTGTCGAGTTATAGAAGCACAGAGGGGTGATCATGAGGTAGAAACCCTCCAAGAGAAGATCTCTAGTGGGAAGGTGGAGAAGGGCTTGAACATGTATTCTGACTTGAGTGTTAGATACCTCAATCCTCTTTTTGAACCAGAGTCTTGTCGAGAGGAGGTACTCTAAGAGTTTCATCATTCACGCCTTGCGGTACATCCGGGAGGCACAAAGATGTATCGCGGCCACAGTTGCCAGTTCTGGTGGAAGGGAATGAAGAAGGATGTAGCCTTATTTGTATCGAGGTGCCTTACTTGTCAACAAGTAAAGGCTGAGCATCAGAGGCCAGCAGGCTTGTTGCAACCCTTGCCTATCACCGAGTGGAAGTGCAAGCATGTCACGATGGATTTTGTTGTGGGTCTTTCGAGGACTTAATGGGGTAATGATTCCATTTGGGTGATAGTTGATCGATTAACTAAATCAGCACACTTTGTACCTATGTACATGAGTGACTCGGTATATTTTCTGGTCGACCTTTATGTTAGGGACATAGTTCGACTTCACGGGGTCCCTGTTACTATTGTTTCAGATAGAGATCTGCGTTTCATGGCTCGATTATGGCAGAGCCTACAGAATGCATTGGGCACAAGGTTGAATTTTAGCACCACTTATCATCCTCAAAATGATAGACAATCAGAACGTACCATTCAGATCCTTGAGGATATGCTTCGGAGTTGTGTTCCTGACTTTAAGGGGTTGTGAGAGAGGCACTTGCACTTAGTTGAGTTTTCCTATAACAATAGTTTTCTGGCGAGTATTGGCATGGCACCGTTTGAGGCCTTGTATGGCCGGCCTTGTACTCTTGTGTGTTGGGCCGAGGTGGGTGATGCACCTATGACAGGTCCTGAGTTAGTCTGGGAAATGATGGAGAAAGTTGCGCTTATTCGTAAGAGGTTGGTTACGGCTCAAAGTCCCTCAAAATAATACATAAAACCCCACATTCTCGACAAGCATTGATATAAGAGATATAAACATCTTTCTATTCATCAGAGTATTCATTAGAAAAGTATTACATGTTGACAACAAAAGTAAATGCCCTATGGGCTTACAACTTTCCAAGCCAACACTTGGTTACAAAAAGAGAGTACTAACTCAAATACATATTAAGCCATTGGCTTGAGTTTACATGTAATACATCAAAAGATAACGAAATAACCAAAAAAAGAGTTTTCAACTCCCAGAACCTTCCAAGCTATGATCTTGGAGGTGGCATATCACCTGGACTTGAAAATGATGTCCCATATAGGGTGAGCCAAAGCTCAGTAGAAATATGCTAAACCAAATATAAGCAATGCCTAAAATAGTAGCATGTGATAGATGGTCAACACTTATAACAATTTATACCACATTACTGTTCCATGACAATCATGTCCATGTTACATTTCACTTTCCTTTACTTATCAATTCATTTCATAAACGTGGCTCAGAACCTAGCCAGATAACTTAAAAGAGATTACATCTCAAATTAGCAATATTTCCAATTCAATTAGGATAACAACCCATGTTAAACATTTCTTACTTCATAATAGATACACATTTTGGTGCTGTATCAGTCTCAACCAAAATCACTTCCATACTTCACAAATGATACATATTTTAGTGCTGTATCAATATCAAACAAAATCCGGTTTAGAGGTCCATCCCCTATCTTCTCCTAAACCGGGGAATACATCCCCTATCTCCTCCCATATAACACAATGTATATAAGCAATTATCATATACATGATCACTCAATCAATACACAATTTCAATGTATTATACCAACCACCATATTCTATGGCATACTCAATTGATTAGTTTTGGTTCGCCTAATCATCATGCATTGTCTACAACAATCAAGACTATCCTCCACCGATAGCCCAAAGCAATTATCTCTATACAGAAATTAAATGTATTAAACTAATACAATATCAACAATTTCATCGGTGAGTGATAAATTAATCCAACTACACCATTCAATCCCATAATTTCCCAATTTCATGGATGTCAACTCAATTTCATATTTTCCCAAATTAATTATACTAATTAATTTATTTCCACAATTAGGGCATTTCCACCCTTTATCAAAAATCAACCCTAAGGTTCAATTTTCTCAATTTGACACTAATAATGCCATTTTCTAAATCTTACAAACACATGGAGTTTAATATATGAAAAACCCCCTTTTGTTAAATTACAAATCAAACCCTAACTTTTTCCAAAATTACCAAACAACCCCAACGTATCAAAATGCCAAAATTTAAAGACAAAACTCATAAGATGGAGTAGGGTATCCCTACCTCGAAATGAAGAGCTCAAATGAAGAAGATGATGAAAATCCAAAGTGCTCCAAACTCACAAATTTTCAGATTAAATCGAAGCCTTCAACACCCTCTATCTTTCTTGCAAAGAGAGTAGGCTAGAAACTCAATGGAAGTAGATCAATCCCTAGAGAGAAGGTGTTTAGAGAGAGAGAGAGCTCAGATCTAGGGTTTTAAAATAAAAAGAGATGAAAAAGTGAAGTGTTTACCCGTTGCTGCTTGCTGATATAACACAGGCTCGTTCGAGCGAAGGATTGGTCGCTCGAGCGACCAGACACAAAAACAGACTCGCTCGAGCGAAGATAGTCTCGCTCGAGCCAACAATGCAAAGCTTCAGGTCTGCAACCAGAAGCACGCTTGAGCGACAAAATGATCGCTCGAGCGAAGAACCTCAAAACATACACCTCGCTCGCTCGAGCGAAGGAAAGCTCGCTCGAGCGAATAACTGCATCCTTCAGTTCCAGAACCAGACGCAGACGCAGACGCAAGCTCGAGCCAAGAACTTCTCGCTCGAGCCACCAGATACAAAACTCAACTCTCGCTCGAGCGAACAAACCCTGGCTCAAGCGAAAGATCCAAAACAAAGAGCTCGCTCGAGCGAAGGACCAAAATTCTGGGCAGCAACCATTTGCTCCCAATCACTCCCAACCTGTAACAAACCTGCCCACAACATCCTATAACTCAAATACAAAGTATTGAAAGACGGAAACAAGATATAAACAACAACCCACATCCATAAAACCAAGTCCGGATTACACTAATCAATGGAGGGAAAACCGGGATTGCTATAATCGCCAGAAGAGCTATGCCGACCATAGGAGGAGACCGTTATCATTTGAGGTGAGAAATCACGTCTTTTTAAAAATATCACCTAAACGGGGTTTGATGAGGTTTGGGAAGAGCAGAAAGTTGTGTCCTAGATTTATTGGACCTTTTGAGATCCTAAAGCGGATTGAGGAGGTAGCTTATCGTTTGGCATTACCACCATAGCTTTTCGGGATTCATGATATGTTTCATATTTGTATGCTCCAGAAGTATGAGCTGGGTCCATCACACGTGTTGGATTAGACCAAGCTAGAGGTAGATGAAGATGCCTTATATGAGGAGAGGCCAGTTAGAGTCTTAGATACTCGAGACTGAGTCTTGCATGGCAAGACAATTCCTTTGGTAAAAGTGTTGTGGAGACATCACGGGGTTAAGGAAGTAGCTTGCGAGCATGAGTTAGAAGTCCGTGAGAAGTATCTGAACCTATTTGTTGATGTTTCAACATGTATTGAAATTTTGATTATATTAATGTAATATAAACATTGTATATATTTTGGAAATGTGAATTGTATATTCAGTAACGAGCACGTGTTTATCATGGTGATGGGAATGAATGACCGATAGATGGGTCATGGTGTTGAATTTGATTTATTATCATTATTGTAATTGGTTTAAACATGGTTTTATTGTTTCATTCAAATTTCAGGGATGAAATTCCTTAAGGGGTGAGGTTGTAGCGATTCTAATTTAGACCTGACCCGTTGATGTTTTAGATCTAGATTTCATTGCCTTATACAATTGTTCATGTCTTATCTCTTCTTATTCCTCATTGAGATAGGTTATTGAAGTGTCTTGGTTGCGTTTAGAACAAGTCGGGAGTTAGTTTTTCAAAATGGTTCATGCCCAAATTTTGGCTTCTTCGCTCAAGACACTTCTTGCGCTCAAGCTGTCTTTGAGAACTCTCAATACTTTTGCAGGCCTGTAAAGATACTGGAAGTTGACATTCTATGCTCGAGTGGTGTTGGCTCGAGCGGTCCTTCTTGAGCTCAAGTGATGGTCATTTGTCTGTAAAACTTCTTGGAGTTTGTATTCTCTGCTCAAGCGGTAAACTTCTTCACTTGTGCAGTCTCACTTATTGTGTCTGGTCACTCGAGCAACACTTCCTTCACTCGAGCGATCTGCGTATATATCAGTCCATAAAAGTCACTTTTTTGTTCACTTTTTCATATCTCTCTCTCTCTCTAAACATTCTAAAAACCCTAGTTCTAGAGCTTCTCTCTTTAAAACTCACATTCTCTCTACAAATACACTCTCATCCACTGATTTCTTAACCCTAGTCCCTTTGTTAAAATGGTAGAGCTTATCTAGAGCTTTGTTCTAATTAGAACAAGGTTGGGTTTTGGCATTTTTGATGTTTCTCCACTCTCTTTCTCGTCTTCTAAGCTTGAGGTAGAGATTTCTTCGCACTTTCTTATGATTTTTAACTTAACTATTTGTGTTTTGAAAGAATATTGTGATTTGAGGGATTTTTGAACAAATCTAGGGTTTTAGGTTAAAACTCAAAAGAGGGGTTTTCAAATAGATTCTTGAAAATGGTTGTGCAATTGGAAATGAGGTGGAATTGTGATAAAATGGTTGGTTTTGATACTTAGAATTGATTTTGAAAGAAAAAAAAGGGTTTTGCCATAAATATATCAAATGTTGATTTTGTATGAATACATGGAATTGATGTTGGAAATGGGAAATTGGATCGATGTTGATAGGGATGGTAGAGTTGGGTATGTATTACCACTCACATCTTGGAATTTAGAAAGTTTATCTTTATGAAAATTATTTATTTGTTTAGAGATATCTGTTTTGGGCTATCGATGGAGGATAGCTATGATTGTTGTGGAAATTGCATGAGAATAAGGAGAATTAAAACTATTTTCTCGTCCATTGCATTGAGTATTGTTGCATATTTAACACATTGAAAATGTCTATTGTTTTGAGAAAAATGAGTGAATACCTTGGTAAATCTGGATAGGAGTATAGTTATGGTATTAAGTTGGCTTGTGTGTCCTTGGTGAAAGTCCAGAAACCAGAACGGTTAGGTGTTGAGCCTTCTGGTTAATATCGATAAAAATGATAAATTGATAATCGTTGTAGCTACTTGCAGACATGTCCTAGAGATTCATAGTGTTGTATTGATTACCCTATTTTTTGTCATAAAAGAAATAATATTATGAATTGAGATATAAATTTGGCATTGCACGGTTTTGGAAAGGGAAATGAAAATGTTTTTGCACGAACATTGCATATGTATTCACCTTATATCTTTGTTTAGATTCATGAACTGTGTTGTAGTATCTCCACTAGGCTTTGGCTCACTTTATGTAGGAAAACCATTTTCAGGTGCCAATGATATGCCTCCGCCAAGGCAGTAGCTTGGGAGGAAACTTGGAGCTGAGGGCTTCTTTTTGTTATATGTTGTAATTATTTTTGTACAAACCAAGGGCTTTATTTGTATTGGGTTTCAAACTCACTTTTGATGTAACCAAGCATCGTCTTGGAAAGCTATAGGCAATACTGCATTAATCTATTTGTTTATTCTTTTACTTTATATCGTCAACTTGTAACACATGCTATAGGTTCAGGGTTAAGGTTTATGAATGTATAACTGCATGTGTAACCTTTTGTATAATGGGATCAGATGAATGGAAGGGTATTTTATTTAGAAATGTATAGTTATTTAATAACTGTCTCAGGTTGTATTATGGTTATTATTTCGGGATGTATCAAACTGTGTAAGTGAGGTAAGAGGGAAATGAATTGATTTGTTTATATGGACTTGATATGTGATATGTGTTGCAATAGAAGAATATTTACACACACACACACACACACACATATTGGAGCTATACGGATTATGGTAGGGTGATGGTTAATTGTGAATTAAAGAGTAGGATGTTTGATCATTAGAAATGCATGGTTAATAGACCTAAGATCCTTTTGTATTGTTAAAGAGGGGTTTTTAAGAAAAATTATTGAAATCAAACAAGAAGGATAAGAAGATAAAATAATGAGTTTTCTCAGAAAAGTTAGTGACTTCTTATAAGAAAGGTATTATTTATGTGTACTTTATTTTGAGTATAAAAGGCACGTTCTTTACCTATATATCACTCTTTAGCATTCATGATCGCATACATCTATCGATCTGATTGTTGAGAATCATTGTAGATCCCTACTAGACATATTTGTTCATCCCATGTTATTTTTACCATTTTCACGAATAGAATCGGAAACACTGGTTTGAAGATTTAAAAAGTCTATTGTCCTTTGTGTGCATTGGTTATATAATGTGTAGATGAGAGATATGTTGTGATTTGGGATTGATAAGTGTTTTCTCATGTAATTATTTATTTTGGAATATTTCAATGTAAACCTTGGGTATGTATAATCGTTATATTTATTCGAGAGGGAACACTTTCTATTTATTCAAGTGTAATTATTATTCCAATGCATGTTATGTAACTGGACTTAAATTAAAGGTTTTGGTAATGTATTCGGCTAATAAAATTTAGTGCATGACACCCTCCTTCTTCCGCCGCAAACACTGCCAAAGATCTAATGATAGACGATCATGTGCCGGCGGCTTGGTCGCAAATGGCGAGCTGGTCAAGCACATGTTTGTTGTTTGTTTCCACCGTGATCATCACTGACCAAATCCATCGCGATCATTTTTTATTTCTCTCACCAGAACCATAGTTGGTTTCTATTTGTTTGCTAGGAAAAAAAAAATAAAGGAGTGGTGAATTCAATGGTTTTGGAAGTAAATTAAAGAACAGATTCGATTGTATGTGTTGTAATATATATATATATATATTCTACTGTGTGTGTTGTTTTTAACTCTGTGTCACTGTGTGTATATATATTATATATATTCAACTATGTGTTGTGTGTGTGATTTTACTTGCAAAAAGAGAAGGATGAACTTTGTTGTTTTTAACTTTGTGTAACGCCCCGAAATAATTATAATAAACCATCCACGACAATAAGTGAATAACAATCTAAATTAGAGTATAACATTCTTCCATTACATAAGATCATGTTGTACAAAAGGGTAACACATGCGAATATACGTTCATTAGTCCTAACCCTGAATCTATAGCATGTATCAACAACAAAAGTATGAAATAGAAGTTAAACAGACAATTGAAATGCCTTAAAGGCTACAACTTTCCCAGACTGTACTTGGTTACATCAGATAGATTTAAATCCAATACAGAAAAATCCCTAGGCTTGTACAAAATAATATCAACAAGTAAGCAAAATGAAGCCCTTGCTCCAATCCTCCCAAGCTACTGCCTTAACGGAAGCATCTTACCAACACTTGAAAATGGTTTTCCCATATAGGATGAGCCAAAGCCTAATAAAAATAATCCAACACAATATATGAATCTTAACAAAGATATAATGGTGAAATGCATATGCAATGCCCATGTCAAAACATCTTACATTTCTTTCCCAAAAACCATGACATGCTCAGTTTATAACATAATTCTCAATTCATGCCCTTTACAACAGAAAACAAAGTGGAAATTCTTAAACAAGTACAACTTTTCACGGATATTTCGTTTGCGAGAAACCTTCAAACGACACCCATGTAAACGTAGCCTATACAAGTGCTACTATTGCTATTTTACGGATATTTCATCCACGGGAATCGGCGCCCATGTATATGCACATTTTTTGGGACTTTCACCCTGAACACACAGACCAACTTAATTTGGTAATACACACCTCTTTCATCATTTTTCACAAAATCATATACATTTGCAATGTATTAAATGAGCAACCATGTTCAATGCACATGAATAAGAAATTAGTTTCAATTCACCTAATCCTCATGCACTTTCTACAACAATCATAACTATCCTCCACCGATAGCCTAAAACAGATATTTTTAAACAAATATAAAATCTCCAATACAAGTAAACTTTCCAAAATTTAAGATGTGAGCGATAATGCATATCCAACTCTACCATCCATATTAATATCCGTCTAATTCCATATTTCCAACATTAATTCCATTTATTTATACAAAATAAAGATTTGAGACATTTAAGGCAAAACCTCATTTTCTTTTAAAATTCATTCCAAGTATCAAAATCAATAATTTTATCACAACTCAACCTCATTTCTACTCCCATAACCATTTTTAATACATCCATTTGAAAACCCCTCATTTGATTCTAAACCAAAATCCTAGGTTTGCTCAAAATTTCTCCAAAATCACAAGATTGTTTTATAAAAACAAATAGCTAAGTTAAGAATCATAAAAGAGTGTAGAGAATCCAAACCTCGAAACTAGAAGACTAAGGAGAGAGCAGAGAAACCTCAAGGAAGCTGAAATCCAACTCTATTCGGATGAAAACGAAGCTCTAGGTGGGCTCTATCTTTTTAACAAAGGGAGTAGGGTGGAGAAACGGGTAGACCTTGGAGTATTTGTAGAGAGAGAGAGTAAGTTCTAAAGAGAGGACCTTTAGATTTAGGGTTTTGAAATATTTTAGAGAGAGAGAGAGAGATGAAAAAATGATGTAAAAATGGACTTTTATGAACTGATATACGCACCGTCCGCTCGAGCGCAAGAAATGACGCTCGAGCGTCCAGACAAAAAAATAATTACTGCTCGAGCGCAGAAAGTGACGCTCGAGCGTAGAATACACACTCCTAGTAATTTTACAAACATAAGGCCAATGCTAAATCACAATAAAGGCTGCTCGAGCGCAATAAGTTCCGCTTGAGTGTAGAATATCACTTCCTAGTAGTTTTACAGACCTGCAAACATATTGAAAGTTCACAAAGTTCGCTCGAGCGCAAGAAGTGACGCTCGAGCGGAGGAGCAAAATTCTGGACAACAAAAGTTTGAAAACCAAGCTACCAACCTATTCCAAACGCATCCAATACAACTCAATAGCCAAACTCAAGGAGGTATAAGGGAAAAAGATATGAACAACAATAAGAAACCATAAAACCCGAGTCTAAAATAACAAATGGGTCGGGTCTAAACCAGAATCGCTATACTTTGTGTGTGTATATACATATTCAAACATATGTTGTTTGTTTTATATTTATAAATAAATAAATTATGTATGAAAAGAAAACAAATTCGTTAAAGAAGAAAAATAGAACACTTAAAAGCAAGGCACATCCAGGATGCTTTATTTAAAATAATAATTTCCCCTCTATTATACAAAAAGGTCTCCTAGAAATTATATCTCTAAGCTACAATGCCTTATTTTATAAAACAATACTAAGGTTGTATTCTTTAGCTATTTTCTAAACTAGAACCTTAACTCAGAAAAATCAAAATGAAAATAGTGAAGAAAGAAGTAGGATAAACTATGGGCTATCGAGGAAAGTTCCTTAAATGGAACTCAAATAGACACCAGCCAAGGAAAGGGTGCGTCCATCCTTTATAAACACTACCAGAATTTCAAAAGTTTAAACTAATTCCCAACGTCCATAAATCAACTAGCAGTTAGGATCTGAAATTGAAATCTTAAAACTGTTTTATTCAAATGATCTCAAACTAATCTATATATTTGAATATTTTATTTATTTATTTCTCTTTCTTTCTTTCTATATATATATATATCCAAAAAAAAAAAAAAAAGTAAAAGGTTCATCTCATGGATATCTTCAATGAAAGACCTCCAATGGAAACTTTAAGGAATATGGAAAGTTCTTCCTCTATTTTATTGTAGATGAGAGCATATTCATTTACTCAAGATTTCTATGTGGGAACCAAGTTAAAAATTTGAGTTCCAAGTGAATGAAGGGAAAATGAAATATTGAATTCCCTCCAAGTGAAAGTGTAGAGATTCTTTTAGATTCCAATATGGGAATCAAGAAAGGAAACAAAACAAAAACATGGAGATTATTATTGTTATTAGTAAATAATATATAACAATCCCCCACTAATTTACTAATAAAACAGGAAAAAGAAAAACAAACAAATAAAATCAAAAAAAGAAAAATTAGTATTTGTATGGCACATACTCTTAAGTGGACAAGCCTTGAACTTAGAGTTGAATATGACCTTTAAGATTCAAACAACTAAGAGAACTAAGTCTTGATCTTAGTGAATCCAAAACTAAAAACAACCATATTCGCACCATACATAGGTTAGTTCACCACGGCAGTGCGTTAACCGGCCTTGCGCAAATCCTGATTAGCAAGTACTCTATGACTAAACCCGTAATCCATAAGAAGCGGCCCTTACTTCTATATTTGCAAAGGAAAACTCATCTAAAACGTTCCACAACCTCTTTGTCATTCCATCAAAGATATGAGTTATGTTAAGGATTTAAAAAATCCAACATTCTAATTGTGGAATATTTAGTGCATTAATTAGATATGGAACTTTGTTTGGAGCATTAACCCCCACTATTCACAAGTTTATAAATGCACTTGAAATATAATCTCTCATTATATTTCATAATATAGATTTTAATTAAAAAAACCTTTGAACTCTAAAATAGTGATTATCTGAGTTATACGAACATCAACTAATTACAATAGGCTATAATAAAAAATCTATTTTTTAAAGTAACCGATGAAAGTCCCATTGTAATGCCCCAACTTCCAAGCCGTTAATAAATCAAATCAACCTCAAATTTAAAATTCTAACTAATTAATAACCTCAAAAATACAAATTAGCTCCAAAATAATTACACAAATGTCTATAATTTATAATTTATACAAATCTCCAAAAACAATATATAGTGGTGAGCCCAAAAATCCCCTACTCAATAATTTTTTAAATGCTTCAACTCCAATCGCCACTAGATTTCCTCCACACCTAAAAAATAAATTAATTCGGGAAGTAAACAATATGACAAGAATAACAATGTTCAAAGAGATAATAAATCAACAGGAATCCAATAATTTACGACATGGACAAACGATTCGATTTGAGACACCAAGCAATTTACCAAATTGCACAAACAAGTCAATTCGACATATGATAATCTATCCAGGACCAAATACGTGGTCCTACGCAGTACATGACCAGCGACCGACCTCACCCGCCTCACCCAAGCACAACCGCTTATTCGGGTTATTAGTCCAAGCTATTGGCAAGGTCCACCTATGTACGGAGTATTTCCATGTCATTTAGCCAGACAAATCAACACTAACTACACAGAACAACTTCACAGAATTTATCAAATGACTAGAATAATCAAACATATCAACAAGAATGATTCCACAGAATTTAACATATGACCATGATAATCAATAGGAGTACAAATGTGAAGTAATTAAGATAAAAACTCTTTGAAAAGAGATTTAGAGAAAGTATATTGTATACCATCCAAATTATCTCAAAACAATTCCATGACCACTTGATGCAAAATCCCTTCAACACCAATGCTTTAATCATCTGCTATATCACCATAAACCTCCAAAGGTTGTGGATCCAAAAGGTATGTAAAGTTTAACAAAATCTACAATTCTCCTCTTGAATAAAATGCTAACTCTTACTCTAAATACTCTTAATCTAAACTTTAAATTTCTATAATTGAAGAGAGAACAATATGAGAGAGAGAGAGAGAGAGAGAGAGAGAGAGAGAGATGGGAGATGGATAGACCAAGAAGAAGAATGGAAATAAGTTAAGAGGATGAGTTCCAATTTATAGGCAAAACAAAGAGTAGCCTCCAAGTAAAATTGGAGAAAAAGAAAAATAATTGACTTGTAGGCAAATAAAGGTTACTTGGAGGAAAAGAAAAGAAACTTTGCTTAGAGGGAAAGAAAAGAACTTTTACTCGGAGCCCAAGCAAACTAAAAAAACTAATAAATAAAAGAGATGAATAATGATAATAATGAAATTGAGGTAAAAAGAGATAAAAACAAATAGAGAAAATAAGTTAAATTTTCATCTAAAAATTTACCACCAATATCTCTCATTAAAATATTAATATCTAAAAAATACAGGGTTTCACACCCATATCTCTCATAATTTTATTGATCCTTTCACCCCTAAGTGGCTTTGTAAGGGGATCCACAAGCATTTGATCAGTAAGTAAATATTCAAGTAATATTTTACCTTTCTTCACAAGTTTTTTTATGTGATTATATCTCATAGCAGTGTGTTTGTTATTATTTGAGATTATCATATTTTTCGTATTGTGAATTGCTGCTTGATTGTCACAATACAAAGTAATAGGGCCCTCTAAGCACTTCAATAAGTGGAATGTATCCCATGAAATTTTTTATCCAAATTAAATCTTTACTTGCTAATGGCATAGTAACATACTTCGATTCCATAGAAGACAAAGCAATACACGATTGTTTTTTCGAAGGCCATGCAACTATAGCACCACCAAAGTAAATAACCATCCACTAGTAGATTTAGAATTATCAAAAGCCCAATTAGCATCACTACAACATTTAAGAACATGATTTGTGCATAAATAATGTAAACCATAATTCATGGTATATTTCAAATATCTCAAAACTCTACTAAGTTCATTCCAATGTTGAGTACTAAGATTACTAGTAAACCTACTTAACATACCAACTGCACATGCAATATCAAGTCTTTCATAGCATACATTAAACTTCCTATAATACAAGCATATTTTTCTTGATTAACAGAAGCACCTAAATGAGGCACTAATTTATTGTTAGGATTAATAGGAGTTTTACTAGGTTTACAATCAAAGTGATTAAATTTCCTTTACACTTTTTCTATAAAATGAGATTGAGTCAAAACAAATTCATTATTCTTTTTAATAATTTTAACACCCAAAATAACATCAACAAGACCTAAGTCTTTAATGTCAAAAGTTTGTACCAAAAAACTCTTAGTCTCATTAATACAAGCCTTATTAGAACCAAAAATTAATAAGTCATTAACATAAAGAGTTACAAGAATTTTATAATTTTGTATTACTTTAAAGAAAACACAACTTTCTACGTTAAAGGTTTTAAAATCAAGATTCTTAATTTCTTTCTTAAATTTGTCATACCTTGTCTAGGTGCTTGTTTAAGATCATACAAAGACTTATTTATTTTACAAACTAAATTTTCTTTCTCTTTAACAACATAACCTTTAGGTTAATTAATATAATTTCTTCTTCAAGAGTACCATTAAGAAAAGCAATTTTTACGTCCATTTGATGTACTTCAAATTATAAACAGAAGCAATAGAAAACATAATTCTTATAGAAGTTATTTCAGTAACAAGAAAAAAAATGTTTCAAAAAAGTCTATTCCTTCTTTTTTACTATATCCTTTAGCAACTAATCTTGCCTTATATTTATCTATATTTCCATCAATTTTAAGTTTCTTTCTTAACACCCATTTATATCCTATTGGTTTTGAATCAAGAGGAAGATTAGTTAAAGTCCAAGTGTTATTATCATGAATAGATTAATTTCATCATCCATAGCAATTTTCCATAAATTAGCATCATGCAAAGACATAGCCTCATTAAATGTTTTAGGATCTTGACCATGATATAATCAATAATTAAACATTCTAGGACCAAAATATTATTCAATTCATTGTCTTTTACTTCTTCTAAATTCAATAGATTTATCTACTATTTCAGTTTCTTTATTGTTATCACTAACATTAGGCAACCCATTCTCAACTAGTGAATCATTCAAAGAATAGTTAGTATTGTCTAACTCAGTTAACAATATTTATTCCAATTCATGATTACCGCATCTTTAATAGTTAAATGTTCATAATAAATTGCATGAGTCGCTTCAAATACACTATTTGATTTTAAATTCAAAAATCTGGAAGCTTTACTATTCATAGAATATCAAATAAAAACATATTTTATAGCCTTACTACCTAACTTAGGCCTTTTATGTGAAACATCTAAAACAATGCAACTCCAAACCTTAAAATAATTAATATTTGGTTTATGATTTTTCCACAATTCATAAGGAGATTAATTTTATTTTTATGTATGATTCTATTAGAAATATGACAAGCCGTATATAAAGCCTCATCCCAAAAACTATTAGGCAATTTTGAATGAATAAACATAGCACTAACCATTTCGAACAAGGTTTTATTTTTTCGTTCCACAACAACATTTTGTGGAGGATTATGAGAGGTTGTTTGACAAAATTCAATATAATGATTAAGTCGATATTCACCACCCCTATCAGATCTAACTCGTTGAATTTTCTTTCTAAGTTTATTTTCAACTTCTGCCTTAAATATTTTAAATTTTTCAAAAGCTTCATCTTTTGTTCTTAACAAATAAACATAAATAAATTTAGAAAAATCATCTATAAAAGTTATGAAATATTTTTTTTCCTCCCCTAGTAATTATATCTTTATTATCACTTATATCACTATGAACTAATTTTAACAAAGTAATAGATCTACTAACAGATTTAAAAAGTTTCTTAACAATTTTTGCTTGAGCACAGCATTAATAATTTTATGTAGTTAAAACATGCCTAGATTTAGGAACATAACCATGTGAAATCATGCGAGTCATAAAATTACTACCAATATGTCCTAATCTATAATGCCAACAAAATTAACATGTGAATCAAGCATATAAGCAAAAATAGAAACGTCTTTATTGAGACTAGTAGAATACATATTGTCTTTAGCATAACCCTTCAACAAAGGATCCCTTCTTAGAGATGATCACTTTCTGGGAATCAAATACAACTCTAAAACCATGATCATCAAGCCTCTTAACAGATGCAAGGCTCTTCTTAAGTCCCAGAATGTGATACCCATCTTGTAGAGTAAGGACTTTGCCGAAAGAAAGAGGAAGTTTCACCACTCCTTTGCCCAAGATATCACTTGTAGAAGAATTTCCCATGAAGACGGCTTTCTCACCACTAACTTCACTATATGAATGAAAAGCATCCTTATAGGGAGTAGCATGACAAGTCGTATCGGAATCAATCCACCAAGCATCTTCTATGTTGATTACGTTGATTTCCGTAAGCATGGTTATCATGTCTTAATTAGTGGTCATCATGTTAGTCTCACTTTTGTGTCCGTTGTGGTGGCAACAATCTTTCGCATAATTTCCCTTTTTACCACACACAAAACAAGAACCAAAACTTTTCTTTCTGACAAACTCGTCTTTAGTGAAGTTGCATTTCTTCCTCTTAAAAGATTTATTCTTGTTAGGAAACTTGACAACATGTTTATAAGAGGTAGATGCCGGTTCTTCAACATTATGAAGTTTTCCAGTCTCTCTCAAATTTTCAAGATTATCGCGTAATCTTGCTTCACTTTTTATCTGAGTGTGTAGAAGCAACTCATCTAATTCATAGATGTTTTCTTATGTTTTAAGATCCTTTGGTAATCTTTCCATGTAGATGGAAGTTTACCAATAATAGCTTGAAAAGTCTCTGAAATTGGTTCTCCAGCATCGGCACATTCAGTAGCAATGCCATTAAGATCATTAACTTGATCTATAATAGACCGAGTATCATCCATTTTAAAATAAATATATTTTGAGATTAGGAAAGACCGATTATCGACATCTTCATTAACATACTTGCATTGTATCGCATGCCAGAGTTCTAATGCTATTGTATACTTGTGGAAAACGTTGAACAGCACATTTGTCATTGCATTGAGAATGGTAAAGCGACACACATAATCATCCTCCATCCATTTCTTCTGAGTTTCTATTAAGGCTCTTTAGAATGTACTAGTACCATCAATAGCGTTAGTTCCATCAGTTTTAGGAGACATTTCTATTTTAGGGAAGGCAACAGAAAGCACATAAGCAACCTTTGCAACAATAAGTTGAAAAAAGATCTTCATACTCCAACGTTTGTAGTTAAGTCCATTGAAACGTTCAAGCCTTTCAACTTCATGAATCTGTGTCTTGATCACCATTGTGGGATTCATAATTACTATCTTAAACTTCTTGTATATTTAAAAATAAATAAACTATGTATGAAAAGAAAACAGATTCGTTAAAGAAGAAAAATAGAACACTCAAAGGCAAGGCACATCTAGGATGTTTTCTTTAATATAGTAATTTTCCTTCTATTATACAGAAAGGTCTCCTGAAAATTATAGCTCCAGGATATAATGCCTTATTTCATAATACAATACTAAGGCTATACACTTCTTAGTTGTTTTCTAAACCAGAATCTTAACCTAGAAAAATCAGAATGAAAACAGTGTTTTCTAAACCAAAACCTTAACCTAGAAAAAACAGAATGAAAATAGTGAAGAAACAAGTACGAAAAACTAAGCTTCTATGGGCTGTTGAGAAGAGTTCCTTAAATGAAACTCGAACAAGCACCAACCAAGGAAAGGATGTGTCCATCCTTTATAGACACTACCAAAATTTCAAAAGTTTAAACTAATTCCCAATGTCCATAAACCGACTAGCAGTTAGGATCTGAAATTGAAATCTTAAAACTGTTTTATTCAAACGGTCTCAAACTAATCCGCATATTTGAATATTTTATTTATTTATTTATTTTGATATATGTACATATATATATTTGAATATATATAAAAACAACTAGAAGTTTCATCCCATGAATATCTTCAATGGAAGACCTCCAATGGAAACTTGAAAGAGTATATACTAGAAGTTTCATCCCATATATGGAAAGTCCTTCATCTATTTATAGTAAATGAGTGCACACACATTTGCTCAAGATTTCTATATATGAACCAAACTAAAAATTTGAATTCCAAGTGAATGGAAGGAAAATGAAATGCTAAATTCCCTCCAAGTGAAAGCGTAGAGATTCCTTTAGATTCCAATGTAGGAATCAAGAAAGGAAACAAAACAAAACAAAACAAAAATATGGAGATTATTATTGTTATTAGTAAATAATATATAACAATTTTTAAGTGTATATATATATTCAACTATGTTGTGTGTGATTTTACTTGCAAAAAGAGAATGATGTACTTTTAAAATCTTGAATTGAGCCAAACTATCAATTTGAATGGAAGCCAACAACAACACCCTTTAACCTGCTTTCTTGACATGCGTGACCTTGTGGCTATTTTTGTACAAATTTTTTCATCTCTACTATGAATTAAGGGTGAAAATTTTGTACAGATAAAAAATTTCATTAAACATTTCTGATATGAATTAAAGGTGAAAATTTTGTATAGATAGAGAGAAACAGATAGAGAGAAGTTTAAAAATGGTATGAATTTGAACAGATAAAAAATGGATTATAAAAGTTCAACAGATAAAAAAAATTAACAGATCGATAGAAAATTTTAACAAATAGTTAAAAATTTTGAACAGATAGAAAATAATTTGAATAGATAGTCAAAAAAGTCAACAGATAAAAAAGTCAATAGATAAATTAAGGGGTAAAATTAGAAACAAAGGGTGTTTTTGAAAAATTAGTTAAAAACTGACTTTTTGACTTTTTTGACTTTTTTTGAACATCTGTGTAAAAAAAATAGAGAGGTTATGTGACTCAAAATAGGTTTTGGCTTTTATTCATCTTTCCAAAAGAGTCCAAAATGTCCTTCAAAACAAGCAGAAGGATTTCTCACTAAATTATTTCATAAAAAATGAATCTCTCACCAAAAAAAAAAAAAAAAAAGATCCACTAACCTAATGCCTTATACCCTTTTTTAATGGACTTTTCAACATGTTTGAAAACTGATAAATCAAAGATATTTTTTAAATTTTTTAATCTGAATGTTAATTTAAAAACCATGATGTTTCTAACTGCTATCCTTGACAGGTATCATCTTCCATGGCCATGATTTCACATTTATCCTTACTGTTCCCTTTTCCAACTGCCACATCTCTGTCGGCCACTTAGTTCTTGCCACTTGTCCTGGTCAGTTTCAGGTTGATTTTTAAAGAATAATGTTTGGAAGTTTTAATAATAGAGCTGTAATGGTGTGGATCCACAGGGATAGTGATATTTGTGTCTTGTTTATCTTCTTCTTTCTTTTTTTTTTTTTTTTTTTTTTCATTGTCAAGTATATAAAGTTTTATTTAGAGCTCTATTTTAAAGATGTATCACTACTGATTTTTAAATTCCGAAAGCAACTACTGCAACTACTAACTCTCCATAAGCACCAAAGTTTCAAAACCCTTATAATTTGTTCTATTGACAACCACCAGAAAACAAAATTGTTATCAAAGTGACAATTCTAAATGTTAAGATTGTTTCTTCTAGTTAAAGCAATCAGTAACACAATCATTGATCATCTAATCTACCCACAAGCAATAACAAAGGTTGTGAAGACCTCAACTTTTCTGAATTGATTCCTCACCTACAACCCATAATCTGATTCTGACCAAACACCAACTGGTCGATTTCTGAGTTCAAATAATTTCTCTGATTTGTGAAGAGATTGCATATTCTCTGCCAACTGCCGAGAACACTGATGGATGGTTGACCCTTAAAAAAAAATAAAAAAATAAAAAGTTTGATATAGATAAGCCTAGATTCGAGTAGCTTTTACAAATTTTCAAAGCAATTACAAGAAATGTGTCTACCATCTGCTAGCAAACATACCCTTCATATTCTGCTAACAAATATGTCCTTCATTCCACTCAAAATTTCTTCTTCAATATCTGAATTATTCCATATACTGAAGTATAAATACCTTCACCCTCACCTAAAACAAAAACAAAAAATGGAGGACAAGAAGTTCAAAGGAGAATGAAGAAAATGATTCCTTATCTGGACCTCCAATTCTCTACTGAATCAAAATTTCTTTGCATAGAACCCCACATAATTGTTACAAAAACAAGAAGTGAAACCTCAATTTACATGCTATTTTAAACTGTCTTTAGACTAATAAAGATGTCCTCGACTTCTCGGCCTTCCAGCCTTTATTGATCTTATCAATGAATTCTTCTACTCTTCTCCTCAGCTCATCATCTTCTTCATTTTCTTTTTCCTTTTCTTTTTCTTCATCAACCATTGCTTTTTCAGCACATGACTCACTAACGACTGTCGATGCATCGTCATCGTTGTTCAATGAACATGTAGTAGTTGTTCCTTCTATGTCGCCATTTTGGTTTCTATGATCAACTGTTGGGGGAGGAATTGGACTGTCATGAACAAACTCTGAAGGGGGTTTTGCGCCACCAACGAGTAAAATGCCGATGATGAAGTTGCAGAAGCAGAAGACAACGATAGAATTAGAAGCGGCCAAACTGATCAACTCAATTGTGGAATCTAACATGGTTTGTGATATAGAAAGAACAGAAGAGAAATTTTTGAAGAACAAGAACAAAGGAGAGAGAGAGAGAGAGAGAGAGATGGTTGATGTTTCTCCAGAGTGGGAAGTATCGAGGCTATATATAATTTTTTTTTTTTTTTTTTTTTTTTGGGTGAAAAAGAGTGTTGTGAAAGTTTTTTGTAGGGCAGGATTCAAGGGCTATACATGATGAGGTGTGGTGTGAAAGCGATTGATGGTTGACATATTTTATGGTTTTATTTTGTTTAATCATTAACATGTGAACGAATTGGGGAAGCTTGCATCCCAATTAAAATATGGGGCTTTCCCTTCATTATTTAAGTCATGGTCTTCGTAACTACCGAAGAATCTCACATGACAACTTCTCACTCGTTTTTTATTTTTTAATAGTTGTGTCTCTTTTCTATTTTTCAACAGTAACAGAGACGCCAAGTCATGTTTGGGAGGAACAAAACAAAAAGTTTTCTTCTCAAAAACAAATAATAAGTCTACTTGGAATGCCTTCTACATAAAATAAAACAAACAAACAAGCAAAAAAGAAGCATTTTTTAGCAAATTTATAAAAATAAAAAATAAAAAAATAAGGATAAATTACATTTTGCACCAATTCTCACTTTGGCCCCTATACATGAAATCATGACCGTCAACCCCCTGCACTTTTACTCAAATTTCACTTTGGTCCCTACACAAGTGTCAATATCCCTCTTCGGTTACTTCATTTTTAAATTTTTAATAAATTCAGTCATGTGACAAAAATATGACTACGAAATGTGGATAAGAGAAAAAAATCATCCATATAGCGATCCGGGCTTAGACCCGACCCATTTATTGCTTTTGAATCCGAGAAATCATATCTGTAGCGGTCATCACTCTCTCTTTGGATGTTTGGTTTTGGCTTCAAGAGTCGACACCAGTCTTGGTACTGTCGACACTGCTGTAGACACCCCATTTTTGACCACTCTTAAGACTTAGACGCTACTGATGGTTTACTTGGTGGTGAAAGATGTGCAGAGCAAAAGTTTGATTTCTTCGACAAGAGGAGAGTCAAATCCCAACCTCACACCCCATTTTGGACCAAAGCTATTTTGAATGGTTTTTAGACCTTAAAACCCTCTCTTTCAAAATATTTTTAAAATAAAGTTCCTACGATGTTCCGAGGCTCGCATTTTGTCAAATGTTGCGCTTTTCGGTAAACCGAGCAAGGACAAAGTGGAAATGAATAAAAGAGAGGTGAAATTTCTGAAAAATCTTTCAAAACACCTTACTTAGGGGTTTGGAGTTGAAGAAAAGAGGAGAAGAGGGAAGAAACCTAATTGAGGAAGAAGTTGGGCATGAACAGTTAAGAGAGAGAGTCGAGCAGCCCTCGCTAAATCAGGCCTATCCTTTTGAACACTTGGATTTCAGCTATGAGGCCACCACCGTTGGAAAGCTTACTTCCAGGGCTTCATTTTTCACTTAAGAATCTCCTAAAGCCGAGTCCGGATGAGAGAGATATGATTGGTTGAAGTTGGGCATCATTCCGGTTGGACCGAAACTGAGCAGCCTTCACTAAAAGAGGGATATCTCTTATCACACATGGAATTTTGATGTGAGGCCTACATAATTGGAAAGAAGACTTCCGGGGTTACAGTTTAGGCTCAAGAATGACCTGAAAAGGAGTCCAGATGAAGGAGTTAGGCTTTCTTCAAGTCAGGGACCAGGATTGATTTTTGCCATCGGCCTCTATGGAAGTGCATCGGCCATAATTTGACCTCATCAGCCATAGGTCAGCCAAAAGTGAACCTTATCGGCCACAAATGTTGGCCGATCGGCCAAAAATGTCCAGAAAGCCCAGAATTGGCAGATATTTCTCCTCTAGCTGTTTCCAGCTTGTGCCACCTGTCCCAAATCAGATATTTCGACCAAACTTGATATTTTGCTATATAATGAAGCCTTGTATCTCATATTCAAGGGTTAGAACATGGGAGAATAGATTAGAACAATTTTGGTAAAAGATTTGGGAGCCTCTCTCTCTAGAAACTCTCTCTAGATTTCACTCTCTCTAAGGATTTTGTGCTTGAAGGCTTGCATACATCCATCTTCAACCTATCAACCCTTAAGAAGACTTGATCACCATTGGGTTGAGGTCCCTTGGAACTTGTTTTGGGCTGCGAAAGCTTGGTTTTAACTCAGAAATCTTGCTGTTTTGCTGTTTGGCTTCAAGGGTAAGCACTTGTCCTTCCAAAGCTTTGTTTTGCATGCTTGTTTTACCACCTTTGCAAACTGTTTTTGGCTTAGTTTTGAACTAAAGAAAACTCTATTTTTCAGTCCTAAAAATGATGGTTTAGGCCTATTTTGTGTTAGGGGGTTGTCTCTCCCTTTTGTTCCTTAGCTTGTATAGCTTTTAAGCCATTTTCTAAGGCCTTTCAAAACAACTTTTCGTGGTCTTTTAACTACTTAAATCCAGAGGATTTTCAATGGTAAAAACCCTATTTTGAGGGCCCAAATAGGAGGGGGTGGTCCCCTCTCCTCTTGTCTTGCTTGCTATTGTTAATGGCCAACCAAATAAGCATGTGTTTTTACTTCTTTGTGGCTTTGTTTAGGCTCATTTTTGTGACTTATCAGACCTGCCATAACTCTGTTTTTGGCTGTCTTGGTCACCTCTTGCATGCTTATTGCACTTGTAGTGTAAATCCTCTTTGCTAGTCTTGTTAGCCTTACAAAGAAGCATGCTCTTGTGGTTACTTAGTTCAAGCATGTTTTTGTTATTATTTTGGCATGTTATAACTTTGATTTTGATTGGTGGACTCACCTCTTACATGCTTTATCCACTTGTAGTGTAATCCATGCTTATTAGTTTAACATGCTTGATGTTTTGGCTAATCATGCTAGCCTATTTTGGCTATACTCCATACATGTTTTAGCATTATTTTGACATGCTTTAGGACTATTTTGGGCTGCCTTGGTTATATGACTCATGTTTTGTATAGCTATAGTGCAAAGACCTTGACTAATCTTGAGTTTTGAGGCCTCTACCATGCTATACTTGTGATGTTTGCATGCCTTGGCATCATTTGGCATGGAATTTCAGAGCTTATATCTTTGCCATATTCTCATGTTTATCACTCTTTAATTGTCTTTAAGGGGTTGGTTCTTTATGCCTTAAGTATGAGCCTATATGCATGCCATCTTGCCTAAGCTTTTGGGCCACCATATCAATGGATTTTTGGTGTTATTTTGCCATAATATAACTCTGATTTTTGTTGTTAAAGCCAACTTATGCTTGGTTTTGATAGGTGCAGTGTAACTTTCCGTATTGGCCTTGCATATTCCATGCTTCATGCCCTTTATGCTAGCTTGTTTTGGCTATAGTCCATGCATGTTTTAGCCTTGATTTGACATGCTCTAGGACTGTTTTGAGGTTTCTTGGCCATATGGTTCATGTTTTGCATAGCTATAGTGCAAGTGTCTATGCTAGTTTCAAGCTTTGAGCCTTCTAGCATGCCATTCTTATGTTGTTTGAATGATTTGGCATCATTTCTTACTTGATTTCAGAGCTTATAGTGTTGTCACACTTCCACATTTGTCACTCCTTGAGCACTTCTGAGAGTTGTGCTTTTGTGCCTAGTTGATGTGCCATTGCATGAGCATGCATTTTCTAGCCTTTCATGCCATCTTTTAAGAGTGTTATGGCCACTGATTTGGGCATGATTGAGATCTGTCCACTTCTAGTTTAAGTCCATTGAGCATGTTGTTCAATGTTGTTATATTGTATCATGTTTGCATGCTTGAGTTGCATGACATTTGCATGCTTATGACATTCTTACTTATATGTTGTTGCATGTTCATGATGTTTAGCATGTTGATTAGATAAAGTGTTGTTGCATTGCTTGGTGCATCGCATGTTGCTGCATGCTAGTTGCATTGCATGACATTGTTGCATGTTGTTGCATGCCATGTTGTTTGCATGCTTGTCATTTGCATTGTGTTTGGCATACCTTGCATTGCATTGTGTTTGAATAGGGCATTAGTCCAAATACGAGGAACGAGGGACATTTCATACTTGAAGTGATGAAATGTACCTCAATCCTCGGTCGCCGACCCTCTTGATCAAGCATGATAGAGGTTAAGGCATTTTTGTGTCTTTTGTGCATTCATGTTATATTGATTTGTGCAACTCGGCCTCTTTGGCCATCATGCATCAAAATGCATGATTGATGGCTCGAGAGACGAGCACTACACACCTTTGAGCCTTAGACATGATAAGGGGTGTGGTGGCACATACATTTTCTTGCAAATACATTGCCATGCCTCTGTTTGTGCTCTGTTGCAGCAAAAAGGAGAGTTTGCAGGAAGACATGGCCGATCGGCTATCTAGTGCTATCAAAGTTGGCCGATAGACTTAAAATTTGGCCGATGACCATTACACTTGGCTGATGGCCTTTCCTCTTGGCCAACCACCTCTCAGATTGTTCCTAAGGTGGGTCAAAAGCACTATGGAAGTTGGCACAGTTTTTAGAGATACAAAAGAGTGCAAACAGAGGCAACATGAGGCACGGTAATGGATTTCCAAGCGAAGTCGACCAAGCATGCATATGCCCCTCTCCTCGAAGCTATTTTAACTGCTTTGTGTAGTTAGTTAATTTGCTGTTTAATTAGTTAATGTATTTGCTAATTGATTCCATCATTGTAAATTCTTAATTAGCTTAGCATAGCTAATTTTCAATTCGGTGTTGTAATAATTAGTCTAATTAGATTATTAGATTAGTTAGACTAGTTTAGTGTACTCATTCGGACCCTCCCTCAAGAGGGTGAATTTTGTAATAAGCGTGCGTGTGTGCGATGCATGTCTTCCAACCCCCATTTCTTTCTCCCTTTTACTTACCTGCTTTCAGTGGTTAGTTTTAGGGCATGTTTCAATTAGCATCCTTATGCTTGCATGCGTGCATCCATTCATCTGTCTTGCATGCACCAGGCTCGGCGCATCATACAAACTGCATTGTAGTTTCAATACATTTACTTGAATACGTGTTCAACAGCATGTTATCAAGTTGCATTTCACATGACATCTTAGAATAGCCGAGCCTATTTTAGCTGTATTTTTGCATGTGTTGCATTAGCCATCTTAACATGAACTAGGATCATGCATGATTTCTAACTAGTTCTCTGTTTTGGCTCGGAATACACTGTGAGTGTTTATGCTTTAGCATCCCTGCATGAGATGTGTATGTTGCCATGTTAGCATGCTTGCCATGAGGCTAACTGCTTAATTGATTAACTGCATGAATGCCTGTGGATGAAGGTTGGATTGCTTGAATTGAAACAATTCATCAAAATCCTCGTCTTAGCCTACTTGCGAGTAGCAAACTTTAAATCATTTTCACAAACGAATATGCAATGTTTTGTTCTAACTTAGGCGATCTAATCTATACTTGTATGTTGTGTGCATCACATAATAATTCTAGGTTAATAACCGGAATAAGAACACATGTGTTTTCAAAAACAAAATATCATGTTAGTAAAGGCCGATCTTTTGATCGGGCGAGGGCGAGCGGGGGTGCTCATTGCATAACCTTTCCCTCTCGTATCCAAGTTCCCGAGTTGAAGCAACTTTGGTGATGACGGACACGCGGCCTTAGGCACGAGTCAGGCTTTTCTAAATTTCCCCAAAATAAAATATTTAGGTGGCGACTCTGTATCTGGCAAAGCAGTCCATATTTGGCACTTCTTTATAAAAATCAGTTTTCCAAAACGATTTGCCGGATTTGGACTCTTTGGTGATTTATCGGTCTCACATCGCACTTTGTAAGATTAGATTCAGAACCGTGACACGAATCCGAACTTGTAGTAGCTAAAGAACAAACGATTCGCGCCCTCGCGCGCGGAGCCGAGAGTTCTCGGGCGGTCTACAACTGCCTTTCTTTTCTTGTTTTGTTCTGCTCCTAGGATCGACACTTGTCATGGTGGTGTTGACACCGCCTTGTTGCTGTGTTCTTGGTGAAGGTACTGAAATTTGGGATCAACACCAGTCTTGGCGGTGTCGACACTTGTTCTATTATTGGCCTCTAGAGTCGACACCAACCTGAGTGGTGTCGACACTGTCTTACTGCTCAATCCTAGAAATCACTAGTGAAATATAGGATCGATACCATGGGCTCCTAGGATCGACCCTTCCCTTACTATTTTGTTCTGGGTTGTCTTCTGAAAAATAGGGTCGACACCACGGGGTTCCAAGGGTCGACCCTTGTCTGCTGCAAAACATTAGTGTCTTAGCTTTTCTTCTTGAAGGTTGACACCACCATATTGAGGGTCGACCCCTGTGTGTATTTTCCAGATTTTTAAGACGGTTTTGGGCTCTACTTTTGGGGGTTTTGACTTATTCCTTTTGTTGACCTTGGGGTTATTATTTTATTAGTACCTAGCCACTATAAATAGGCCCCAAAATACTTTCCTCTCATTATTTTCCTTCTCTTTTCCTCTCTACACCGTGGGTTCCTCTTCTCTGTCTCTAAACTTTACTTTTTCCACTTAAATCTTCAAATCTACTCATCTAGAGGTATCTTTTCACCTTGCTCCTTTGAGATAGATTGTAGATCCTGTCAAAGAGCTACCTTTTGATCTAAGAGGTTTGTGGTTTCGCCAATTGTAGACACCCCATTTTTGACCGACCTTAAGACTCAGATGTCACCGATTGAGCGCTCGGTGATATTGCCTACTGTGCTCGTTCAGAAGTCTCAGAGTCGCGGCCGTGCGCCCTGCCTCCGGACTTCCGAACTCTCTTCTGTGCCTTGTCTCGGTTTGCGAACCAGGCTCGGTTTTCTCTGTTTTCTTTCCTGAGGGGTGGTCCCGTAGACTATCTCTCAGTGGCCGTAGGCTACGTTTTGTGGCCGTAGGCCATTTTGCCCATTTCGGAGCCCGGTTCCCGATTTTCGGGACCGTCAGGCCGTATGCCTCGGTTCGGGACCGCCCAACCATCTCCGATTTCTCCGATTTTTGGTAAGTGCCTCTGTTTTAGCAAAACGAGGGACACTGGGGTCTCTGATACCCACTTCGCAGCTGAACACCACTTCCGGTGCCCGGCAGCCCATTTTCGGGACCCCGAACTTCGCGGTTTAGGCCCCGAGCATTCATTTTGCATCGATGTCTGTTCATTTTTGGCAGACACCTCTGTTTGGTCCTTCCGAGGGACACTGGGGTCTCTGAGACCCACTTCGCAGCCGAACACCACTTCCGGTGCCCGGCAGCCCATTTTCGGGATCCCGAACCGCGCGGTTTTGGCCCCGAGCATTCATTTTGCATCGATGTCTGTTCATTTTTGGCAGACACCTTTGTTTGGTCCGTCCGAGGGACACTGGGGTCTCTGAGACCCACTTCGCAGCCGAACACCACTTCCGGTGCCCGGCAGCCCATTTTCGGGACCCCGCGCGGTTTTGGGCCCCGAGCATTCATTTTGCATCGGTTTTCTCCGATTTTTGGCAGGTATCTCTGTTTCATCATTCTGAAGAACACTGCGGTCTTAGATGCCCACTTCGTGGCTGAACAAAATCTTTTCTTTTTGCCCTCAAAATATCTAGATATTTTGCCCTCAAAATATCTAGATATTTGAGGCAAGATATTTCAACCCTTTTGGCCCTCCTTTTAAGCCCTCTCTCTTGTCCATTCCAGCAGCTGGCCGAACCCCATTTTGGGAGGAGAAAAAAATCCTTCAAGAACACTTAAGCTTAAACCTCCATTTTCATAGCAAAAAAGCTCCAAATTTCTTCAAGTCTTGCATTATTTCTTCACCAACACCAAGCCTCACCATCTCCACTACCATTCCAGCAGCAAGGAAGTGTTTTTCAGAGGTTAAGAGTCAACAAATTCAAGTCAAGAAGCAAAGAAAGAAAGATCTTCAAGGGTAAGCATTCAAATCCCTTTTTCTTGCATAATCTTGAATCAAATTTTTACCCTATTTCCTTTTGTTTTTGGGGCTCCGACCCCTACTAGTTTTAGGCTTATTTTGAGCCCCTCTACAACTTTGTAGAAGGGCTCAACTTCATTTGGTGTTTCCATGATATACTTGTTTCAATATACACCTTGTATGTCACAATCTTGAATGCTAGTTTTAGCCTCTTTGCATTTGTTTTTGGGGCTCCGACCCCTACTGATTTTGGGCCTATTTTGAGACTCTCTACAACATTGTAGAAGGGCTCAACCTCATTTGGCCATTCTATATACCACCTCTCTTGGAAATTCACTTTAGGCCCTAAATCTTGCTCATTTTGTAGCCTTTTGTGCTTATGGTTTTGGCTCTTGGTCAGAGCTAAGAGGGGTCTTATTTTGACCCCCTTTACATGTTTCATCAAGAATGTTTAGCTATTTGGTGAATGCTTTACATACTTTTCATTGTAGCCCTCTTGGTGGCCATATTTTGCATGCTTTGTTAAGCTTATCTTTGTTCTGTTTTCGGCCATGCTCAGGCCTGAAAATAGTCTTAAAATGGGCTCCTCTTCAATGTTGTAGAAGGAAATTTTGTGGTTTGAATTTTCTATATACTACTTGCTTTGTAAATCCTCTCTTTTACCGTATTCTTGCGAGCTAATGTTGCCATGCCTATGCTAGCATTTGGCCATGTTTTGTGCTGGAAAAGTGCTTTTTTTTTGGGCTGCCTTGCTACTTTTCTTGCTGCCATAATCATATTTTGCATGTATAGCATGGCTATAGGCCATTTCGGGGCTTAATTTCACATTTTCGGGATGATTGCATGCTTCGGGTGTCATTTCGAATTGTTTCGGGGCTGTTTCCCCCTTCATTTAGGTGCTGAAATATGGTTTTCATGCTTGCATATCATTTCCCATGTCATTTCATGCCTTAATGCATTGCCTCGATTTGCGTGCCCGTGTGCACGCACTTCGAGGCACCTCTTTTTTATCCGACGGCAGCCTATGTGAGTGTGGTTGAGGCCCTCTCATGTTGGCGTAAGCCCAATTTTCACTTTCATGCTTCTTTATCATTGCCTCGGTTTGCGTGCCCGTGTGCACGCATTTCGAGGCAGCCTCGTTTTATCCGACGGCAGCCTATGTGAGTGTGGTTGAGGCCCTCTCATGTTGGCGTAAGCCCAATTTGCACTTTCATGCTTCTTTATCATTGCCTCGGTTTGCGTGCCCGTGTGCACGCATTTCGAGGCAGCCTCGTTTTATCCGACGGCATCTGATGTGAGTGTGGCTGAGGTCCACTCATGTGAGTATAAGCCCAATTTGCATTTCCATCTCATTTTATCATCGCCTCGGTTTGCGTGCCCGTGTGCACGCATTTCGAGGCACTTCGGTTTTATCCGATTTGCATTGCATATCATCGCCTCGGTTTGCGTGCCCGTGGGCACGCATTTCGAGGCACTTCAATTTTATCCGATTTCCATTTCATCACCGCCTCGGTTTACGTGCCCGTGTGCACGCATTTCGAGGCACTTCGATTTTATCCGATTTGTATTTCATCATCACCTCGGTTTGCGTGCCCGTGTGCACGCATTTCGAGGCATCTTCATTCGCATCAGCATTGTGCATACTAGGCTGTATCTTAGTTACATATCATGCATATTGCATCGTGTTCGGGATAGGAGTTAGCCCGGGCACGGGAAACGAGGCACGTTTCGTACTCCGAGTGACGGAACGGGTCTCAATTCCCCAAGTCACCGACACTCCGGATAACCCATGATGGAGCTAGGTTTTGTTGTCGCATTCATATGCATTCATCCTATATTGAGTTGTGCAATTCGGCTCCTCGGCCATCATGCATCGAGATGCGTGATTGGTGGCACGAGGATCGAGGCATGCATATATTTGTGAAATACATTGCTATGCCCCTTTCCTGCTCTCTATTGCAGCAAAATCCAGGATCAGCAGTCTTCCGGGACTTGGCACGCATTTCGAAAACAGGTGCAAACAGAGGCTAATTGGGGCATCCCAGTGGATTTCCGCGCCAAGGCAGCCCAAACATGCGGCATTCATCGGAAGCAAAGCAGTCCCTGGCTTGCATGCCAGCTTTACAGCTTTCCTAGTTCAATCTGTTAATTAATTAGAAATCTGTATTATTCTTTTATTCGGACTGTATTATTTATTCGGACCCTCTGCGCGAGGGCATAACTGTAATAGGGGTGTGTGAGTGTGATGTATGTCTTCCAACCCCCATTTCTTTCTCCCTTTTATTTATCCGCTTACAATGGTTAGATATAGGGCATATTTCAATTAGCATACAGCATGACAGCATGTTTGCATCATTCATCTGTTTTGCACGCACCAGGCTCGGCGCATCATACAAACTGCATTGTATTTCAATTCCAAGTTGAATACGTGTTAGTTGTAGCATTTCATATACCATGTTTAGAATAGCCGAGCCTGCTATAGTTTGCATTTTGCATGTGTTGCATTAGGCAATTCCGTGTATTTAGGATCATGCATGATTTCTAATGAAGTTTCTGTTTTGGCTTGGAGTACTCGGTGAGTTTTATGCTTTAGCATCCTTGCATGCGTGTGAGTGTTGCCATGAATAGCATGCTTGCCATGAGGCTATTTGCTTATGTGATATAACTGCCTTGAATGCCTGTGGGTGGAGGTTGAGTTATTTGAATTGGGACAAATCGCTGAATGTTTGTTAAGCCCACTAGATAGTGGCAACACCATGTTTTCTAAGCCCACCCGAGGGTGGCAAAATCTGCATTTCAAGCCTACCTGCGGGTAGCAAACCGTCTTTCAAACAAACATGAAATGTTTTGTTCCAATTCAGGCGACTCAGTCTATACTTGTTTGCTGCGAGCATCACATAGTAACCTAGGCTAATAACCGGAATAAGAACTCACAATGTTTTCAAAAACAGATATCATGGTTAGGAGAGGCCGGTCTTTGACCGGGCGAGCGGGGGTGCTCACGATGTGACCTTCCCCAATCGTACCCAAGTTCCCGAGCCGAGGCAACTTTGGTGATGACGGACACGTGGCCTTTGGCACCGAGTCAGGGTTTCCTAAATTTCCCATTTTAAAAATATTTAGGTGGCGACTCTGTTATCTGGCAAAGCAGTCCATGTTTGGCACTTCTTCCAAAAAAATCTGTTTTTTCTTCAAAACGATTTGCCAGAGTTGGACTCTTTGGTTCAGATTTAGAACCGCAACAAAATCGAGTCCGAACTGTAGCGAGGTCCCCCGCGGGCTTGTTACACCAATGTTGAATATTTTTGAGTTTTTCTCTTCTACCCTTCTAAGCTTGAGGTAGGGATTTCTCTGCACTTTCTTATGATTCTTAACTTAGTTATTTGTTTCCACAAAACTACATGGTGAAAAAATGGGTTTTTGAACAACCTAGGATATCAAAAGAGGGATTTTCAAATGAATGGTTGGAATTGATTGAAGAAAATGTATTTATTGTTGAGTTGTGATGAAGTGGTAGATTTTTGTCACTTAAAGTGATTTATAAAGAAAAATAAGGGATTTTGCCCTAAATTCTCAAATATTGACTTGTAAAAAGAAAATGGAAAATGATATGGTTTGATGGAATTGGATTGATATTGATGAGGATGACGAAGTTGAATGTGTATCATCACTCCCATCTTGAGATTTTGGAATGTATATCTCTATTGGAAATTTATTTATCTATTTAGATATATCTGTTTGGGGATATCAGTAGAGGATAACTTTGATTGTTGTAGAAGTTGCATGAGAATTAGACGAATTAAAACCAATTTCTCATTCATTTGCATTGAGTATTGTTGCATGTTTAACACATTATAAATGGTTATCGTTTTGAGAAAAATGGGTGAATTTGGGAAGTAACTGTTGTCTCATTGAAATAAGTTGGCCTGTGTTTCTATGGTAAAAGTCCTAAAAATCGTGTGTATACATGGGTGCCAATCCCGCAAACGAAATTTTCATGAAATGGCAATTGTAGTGCTTGTATAGCCTACGTTTACATGGATGCCCGTTTACGATTTCCTATGGACGAAATTTCGTTGAAATGTTGTATTTGTTTGGGATTCCCAGAGTTTTGATTCACTGCCCTATTTTCTAATAAACAAGGAAGTGTTTTATGAATTGTGATATAAACCTTTCATTGCATGGTTTGAAAGAGATACAAAATGTTTTGGGCACAAGCATTGCATTTGCATATCACATTATATCTTTGTTAAGATTTATATACTGTGTTAGATTATTTCTACTGGGTTTTGACTCACCCTATGTGGGAAAACCATTTTTAGGTGTTGAAGATATGCCTCCACTAAAGTAATAGCTTGAGAGGACTTGGAAGCAAGAGCTTCATTTTGTTTGTTCTATTGTATTTATTTTGTACAAGCCTAGGGCTTTAGCTGTGTTGGATTTAAATCCATTTTGTTGTAACCAAGCACTGACTTGAAAAGTTGCAAGCCTTTAAGGCACTTCTTATTTGTTCGACTTTCATTCTGTTTCCTTATCATGTAACATATGCTATAGATTCAGAGTTAGGCTTTTGAATGTATATCTACATATGTTACCCTTTTGTACAAGAAACTGGAATTAATGAAAGATAATTACTTTATCATTGTTGTTATTTATTAATGTTGCGAATTGGTTATTGTATTTATTTTGGGGCATTACAATCCATGTTTCTCACCAATACACTTTGTCCTATGTGATAAGCACATAAGAGTTATATAATACAATATATATATATATATATATGTTCGTATGGTCAAAATTGGGACAAAAAGGCAAGAAAGTATAACTTTTGCAATTAAAAAAAAATATGACAAATAAATCAAAGAGAAAGAAAGACAAAAGACTGTACCGTGAAAAATAAAGTTTCGTGATTTCAATCTATGCAAAACCCTAGTTCATCTTTTTAATTGTTCACAATTTGCATTTTCTTTTAGCCTGATACAGTCATATTCTGATAAATTTTGAGATAAAATGTGTATTGGTAAAAGAATGTAAATGATTTTGTCTTTTACCCTCATATCGTAATTACATTCTTATAACATGACTAGTTCTTTTAAAGATTTAAACAATTGAGTAACAAAAAGTGGACATTGACACTTGTATAAGAACCAAAGTGAAATTTAACAAAAAAAACAGAGGGTTGATTGTCACATTTTCATGTGCAGGAACCAAAGTGAGATTTGACCAGACGTGCAGGGGTTTGACTGTCATGATTTCATGTGTAAGAGCTAGTGTAAGATTTGGTGCAAAGTATAGGGATGCAAAGTGTAACTTATCCAAAAAACAACTTTACCCTCGATGCTTTTAGAAATTCCATCGTATCTCTATAACAACTCCACAATACTATAAGGGTAAGAAATTAACTTCTCACCAAAACGCCAGTTTGAAAAGATCAAAAAATGGTGAATTACACTAATAGTCCCTATAATTTGAGGCTTGTGTCACTTTGATCCCTAACTTTTCAATTGTGACACATTTGACCCTGAATTTTAAATCTTGTTCCAAATTATGACAATTGAAAATATCATTAGATTTTTCAAGAGTAAAATCGTCAATTTGATAAAATATAAACTAATTTGACAAAAATAAATGTCAAACAAATATTTTTGAATTTTTAAAAATTATTTCTACTTACTAAAAATCAAATTATGTAAAATTGATAAATCTTTTAGACATTTATTTATTTTTTTTACCAAATTAATTTTTATTATGTGTTTGGATAATGATCATGTAAAATTAATTTTTAAAAATTAATCATGTAATTTTTATTAATTTTTATCAATTTTACATAATTTTATCATTGGTGGATAAAAATAATTTTTAAAAAATTAAAAATATTTTTTTGACATTTATTTTTGTCAAATTAGTTTATATTATATTAAATTGACGATTTTGCCCTTGAAATTAAACAATGATATCTTCAATTGTCCTTATTTGGAACAAGATTCAAAATTCAGGGTCAAATATGTCACAATTGAAAAGTCAGGGACTAAAGTGACACGAGTCTCAAACTATAGGGAATGTTAGTGTAATTTGCCCATCAAAAAACAAATTTGTGTTTGGTTTGATTCTCAAACCATGATTCCACACTAATAATCAGCCTTCTGTTTGATTACAGTTTTCAAATCATGATTCCAAATCAATTTCAAAACACATTTTGAAAACATGTTTATTAAACCAGAGAATTTTTGAATTTTTGGTCTATCCAATCGTCCATTCAGATATCCTCCTAGATAGTTTTTGAATTTTTGGGTCTACTCGGATGTCTGGCCAGTTAACTAGAACTTTTTTCTTTTTAGCAATTGGCACCCGTTATTTGAAAAAAAAAAATTTTTTTTTTTTGACATTTTTTAAATATAGAAAATAATTTTTTCAGACCAAAATGAAAAATTATTTGGACATTTATTTAAAATTAACAAAAAAAAATTAAAATTAAAATTATTTTGTCACAGTAGTTTTTAAAAAATTAAAAAATATATTTTTAAATAAAACAATTAAAATAAAATTTCCAACTAAATATACAATCAAAAGTAATTTTAAAACACTAGCTGAATATTTTTGTTAACAAATAATAATATTTTTTTAATATTTTAAATAAAAAAATTATTTTTTTCAATATTTATTTTTTGAGAATTGAATTTTAAAAAGAGTTTGGTTATGAGTTTTGTGTAGAATTTTCAATAGAGTTTTGAGTTATGTATTTGATTATTAGTTATAAGTTTTTGAATTAAGTTTTGAAATTTTTTTTCAAAACTCATAATCAAAAAATTTTTTACAAACTCAACACTCATTTCAAAAATTCAACACTCAATTCAAAACTCTCTTCAAAACTCATAACCAAACAAATTTTCTATTTTCAAATCATAATTTCAAAACTCACAAACTCAAAATACAACTTCTCACTCAAATTATAATTCTAAACACAAACCAAACGCTACATTTACATTTGTAACACGAAATGTATGAATTTTTTTAGATTTCCAAAAAAAACTTATCTGTTTGGGAAGATCACTTGGGCTAAAATAGCCATATAAAACAAAATATGTTATTTTAGTCAAATAAGACAAAATGTCACATCTAATCCATAATCATTTCATTTTTTCTTTTACAAAAGTCAAAAAAAATAATAAAAAATTATTTCAAACGAAACTTTTTAACTCCAAATTAAAATAATCAAAATAACTAAAAAGTCAGAAAATCAACCAACAACTCAAACGAAAGCTAAAAAAACAATTGTCAAATCCCATTGTCTAAACCACATCCTCGTTTGGTAGGTCTCGTAGCATGTGAATGTTATTGTGAGAGAGGTGGTGACTTAGGTGGTGCTTTACATGTATTGGTAATATTTTTTATTTTTTATTTTTTAAATCTATCGAGGATTGAAACTATAACTTGGAAAAGTCTTGCTCGTAAGAATTGAACTCTTGCCTCAAATATGAACTGTTATAAATTTAACTAAAATAATTAATTTTTAAACGGGGATATAAAACCCAATTTGGGGGTGAGGGTCCCTTTCCTTTCTTTTTTTCTTTGTTATTTTTTTAGCCGTTTTCTTTAATCATATGCTTGAAGAAATTTATACTTGAGATAGATTAAGTAATTTTTTATATTTATCATCATTACAAAGTTTACTTTTCATTAAAAACAAAAAAATTACTTGATGAGTAATAAAGAAGATTCACAAATTTGGAAGGATTTGACATTGCAAATTTGACAACTATATGTTTACAGTAATGTTGGCTGGTAGTGGCATGATTATATATTTACAATAGAAGAGGTAGGGGTAGGCGCGGGTCGGTTGCGGCTACGAAACTTCCAATCCGCCATCCGTCCGCTAGATTGGCGGATTAGAGAAAATCAATCCGTATCCGTCCGCCAATCCGGCGGATGTGGATTGAGCGGATTGGGGGTTTGGCAGATGGATGCGAATCGATTTGGCGGTTTAAAATTTTATAAATTTTTAACATAATTCAACTTGTGCACTTCGTCAAAAAAAAAAAGAAAAAAGAAAAAAGAAGAAAGTATTACAGTTAATGATTTAAAAAAATATTACAATCACTGCATGCCTCATCCAAAGCAAGCAAGTTTGAAACTTTAAAATATCACAATCACTGCATGCCCCATCCACATACTACAATCACATCATGCCTCATCTATATAAAGTATTACAATTTGTGGTTCTTAAAATATAAAAACAATTCAAATCACCAAAACCATTAACAGAGTAGTAGTAGAGATTTTATGTCTCTGTATTGTTACATCTATATTTGTTTTTGAAAACAAAAACCAACCAGCATATATCATATTTTTTATTTATTATTTTTAGAGATAGATTTAAAAACCAAAAAATATAGATAAATAATACGTTTATTTTTTTCAATTCAAAAAAGATATTCAAGTTGAAAACTTTTTTTCAACAGAATATTTAAACTCTTTTTTAATTGAAAGCACAAACATAATATTTAAACAAATTGAAAACACAAAGTCTTATAAATTACTAGGAATGTTCACGGTTTGGCGGTTCGGTGCGGCCAAAGGAATTTCAAATCCGCCATCCGTCCGCCAGATTGGCGGATTGGAGAAAATCAATTCGCAACCGTCCGCTCGTCATCACGCATCCGTCCAAAATGCGGCGGATCGGTTCGGTTCGGTCGGTTTTAGCGGATTGGTATATCCGCTGCTCACCCCTAATAAGAATACAATTATACTACAGTAAAAGGGCTTAAAAACTTAACAACTCAACTTGTGATCTGGCACTCGACTATGGAAGGATGAGCCAAGAATTCTAAGCACAAAAGAGTTGCTTAACTTGAAAGGATTGTTACAAATCTATATTTTGAAGTATAACAGCAACTAGTTGGCCAAATTTAGATCCAGACTTGAAAAATTGGAATTAAATTTAAGGAAATCTGGATAAAGAGAAAAGAAAAATAACATAAACTTTTGCCACAAGTGTCTCAATTATTTCTTTATATGGATAATCATGACCACACAAGTCTCTTTAGTTTGACAGAGTTGAGCATAATAGAGAATAGATTGTTTCATCAAAAATTGTTGGTTGAACATGCATATTGGGAAGGAGAAAAAAGTTCAATTATTTTTAAAGTACACTATAGGAATATAAATTAGACAGCACGCAAGTAGAATAGTACAATAATGTGACAACAATAAAACAAATAGCAAAAATTGATACAAAACCTGCCATCACCACCAAAATGCCAAACAAATGAACAAAATTCAGTGAAATATAAAGATACAGTATCAATGGATATTGCATATCAAAAAATAGCAATATATGAAGCAAGGAATAAGAATGATGATGACAACAATTGCAGTAGCAACCAAACAAATCCCATAATAATTTTAAAGCCAAGAGAAAATATCAATTCATCAAACTTCACAAGCCTTCCTCATCTCTTCAGCCTCCTCGATCTTTCTCTTCACCAAAAGCCGGCACTCTACTCTTTCCATGCGAGTATCAGTTTTCACCATCTGAGCATAATAGTCAGAAGGCCTGAGAAAAGGAAGCCGCATCGACTCAAACTTCACAAAAGCCTGCCTTTTACCTTCCAATGCCTGTGTGTAGAAAGCAAGCTCCCATGCCAGGTCATCATTCACATCCACTTCTTGCTCCTGATCAATATCAAGGGAAAGCTTTTGTATCCATTCCACATTCTAGGGCCAGCTAATGTCTCCAAGTTTATCAAGCAATCCATCCTTGTTGTATACGGAGTTCTTTGAAGCTTCTGTCAACTTCACATCTTCATCTTCATCTTCATCTTCATCTTCATCATTTGACTCTGACTCGGATTCCAATTTTGAATTTAAACCCTCCACTTCAAGATTCTCCACCTCATCATCATTCATACCATCCTTTAACAAAATTGGCGCTTTTTAGAGTATCCCCATTAAATATAAAAATACATTGCACCATTACACTAACAGCTGGAAAGAGGAAAGACATATCTTGGCTATTCCTTCAATATATACAAATCGAACCTAACCATCTCATCCTTTCTTCATTAACAACATGAAGAAAAAATACAGAGTTAAGTAATCATAACTCTTCCAATTTAACTAATATAATTTTAGAATTTGATATATACTGTATTCGTAGCCTTAGGTTGTGTTTGATTGGGAAATTTGGAAAGAGATTTGGAAAGGAAAAGAAAAAAGATAAGTAAAATATGAATAAAATATACCTCCATTTTATCTAGTTTCACACACTTTTTTCCATTTCCTTCTCCAAATCTCTTCCCAAATCTCTCAACCAAATACAGCGTTAGAAAACACAAGTGAGCATCTTTATCCAACGCTGTCTAGTTTAACAGAAGAAAAGAGAAGATGTGCAAAACAAAAATGAGTAACAAAACCCAAAAGCATATATCAAGTCAGAATCAAATAGTAAAACAAAAGGAAATTCAGATGAGATACTTAAAGCCCAGAATAGATATAAAAACTAGGCAAAGTCATGGAAAGCACAAACCATAAAAGAATCTATCAAAACCTGTAAATTTTCGGAACCATCAAATTGCATCCACCAGAAACTTCGTTAATACAGTTTGAAACTTTCACAAGCATTGGTAGGAATTTCGAAGAAGCAACCTAAAATGATCGTATTAGAAATGCTTGTAAAAGGGATTTTTGTCTTTTAAAGAAAAATAGTTGCTACAAATCACAAGAATGAGCTAAATCAGGCTATTTTAGTAATTTTTTGACTTTTTACGAAAAGATGTGCAAAAAAATAGAGAGGTGATATGACAACTTTTAGTAATTTTTTAGTTTTTTTGACTAAAATAGTCACTCCCCAAATGAGGCATTTGTCCTACAATTTGAAGATAGGAGGAGAGAGGAACATGAAATAGAGAAGCAAACAAAGAAATGTTAAAACAGAAACATGTATTATATGCCCCTTATAGTTAAAGAAGAAAATAACAAAATTTTATATTTTTGAGTTATAATATTAAAAAAATAAAAAATAATAAAAAAAGTTATAATCAAACACAAAAAAAAAAAAAAAAATCATAGCCGAAATCTCAAAATAATGTTATAACTGAAAAATAAATAAATAATCATAACTAAAAAAAAAAAATGACTATAGAATGTGCATAATAGAATTCTCCTTGTTTAAAAACGTTTAGAATATCAATACAATAATATGCAATCATAGGGGCTGTTAATTCGAGCCGTGTTCCAGCAAACCCTGCCTTTCGTTGCCTTCAAAGAAAAAAAAAATTGTTTCCTATTATTACTATTTTTTTAAGATTTCATTTGTTTTGACATAAAATATTTTACTCACTTTTTGTTATTAGGTTGAAAAAAATAAACAAGTAAAGCATTTTTTTAAAAAAATATTTTTATATCATTTTTTCAAAAATGACTTACCTTTAGAAATTCCATAAATCAATTTTTTACAAAGTTAACTCTCACTCATTACGTTTTCAACGCATTTAGTATTTTCAAATAAATATCTTAACTCACTAAAAAGTCATAAATGACACTTTATTGAATCAAAATTTCTCTCTTAAGAAATAAAATATTTTTGTTTCAAGTGTTAACCAAATGTCAAAAAACAAAAACAAAAATATTTTTTCTGTGTGAAATCAATTTACAAAAAAAAAAAAAAAAATTATAAAATATTTTACGTCAAAATAAACAGAAACTAAATGTTTATCATATTTTTTTTAAGAAAATATATATTCTTTCAAATTCTTTTTGTAAAAGTGCATAATGTATCATGAAAAAGAAAGTTATATATATATATATATATAAGTGGATCAGCAGTGTCTAAAGGCACTTATAAGACAATTTGACACCAATTAAAATCAATCACTCTCATGCAATTGATCTATCCATCCCCCTTATCTTCCCAATTTATATATAATCACAACTTATTTTAGATGAGTTAAAAAAACATTGTGCACAATCAAATCATCAAAACTAAGTTTTAGAAAGAATTATAAAAAAATTATAAAATTATAAAATTATAAAAAACAAAAAAAAAAACTTGACTTGTTCTTGAATGTAGCTCTTTAATTAGAAAAACATTAAAGTAAATTAGTTTAATAAAAACATGATAGAGAGAGAACTCCAAATTTATTTTAAAAAGTGTATAATCAAAGCAACGTTTAATTATGAACATAGATATCACATTGTTGTCGTCGTCAGATCTACTAATTGAATTCACAGTGTGGATGTTGAATTTTGATCTCACAACCAAATCGGATCTCTTTGCTGAGATCCTGGAAACTAAGTCGTAGAGCACGTGTAAGAATAGAGAAGCCCGATACCTACACACAAAGAGAAACAAGACCGGTGACTTTTCTATTCGGGAGCACTCTAACGATCAAGTCAGTCAAACAATATCACAAATATCTCAGCGCAAGTAAACAAATAACTCTCAAATAAAGTGTCCTTAGACCCACAACGGTGCCTTCTTTATATAATGTTTAGTGTCCACTTTCTCCAAAAAGTCTTACTTCATAAGACTCTATCATTACAAGGATAACACTTATCTAGGACTTCTCCAACTTGGAATAGGATTGACTCTCTCAAGAGTCCAACCTCACCCAAACAGGTAGTCTAATATCATCTAGGACGCTTATCCTCTATCCAAATATCTCATATTTTGGTATGATCGCATCGTACCTTGACAACCCTGGACCACCCACGTGGCACCTCGGCTAACAACCTAGGCCACATGGACAACCCAAAATTATATCCCCACAACTGTCCCTAGGTTCTATTACCTCGGCCATACTGAGGTAATGACACCTACATCATCCGATCTCCCAACATGTCGGCTAAACAACATGCTGGAAGATACCCTCCTAACCAAGATCATGACTCATTGGCTTCCAAGAAACAAGAACTCATTTGTGTCCACTAGTCAAGATCCAAGAACCAAGATATTCTTTCTTGTTCAAGTTCATCATGCCAATCGAGATCATTATACTAGCCAAAATCATCACTCGCTAGTTCAAGAACTCTAATATTGGAAATCTATCATCTCAAAACAAACTCAATCACCATACTAACACCAATGACGTGTCAATTCCTCATTGGTTCCCAACTTGTCCCATCATTGACGCGCATCGCCTCACCTGACGTCAGCCATCATACGTTTCGTAAGAAATTCAAATAATTTCATTTTACTGTCATTCCATCTACCAAAACACCTCTCTCTCTCTCTCTCTCTCTCTCTCTCTCTCTCTCTCTCTCTTTCATCCATCGTTTCACTTTCTTATTCGATCCCTCTCTATTCTCATATTTTCTCTCTCTAACGCCCAAACCACCATTATTGCTTCTTCAGAGCTTACTAATGCAACTTTCTCAGATCATCACTTTTGATGATCATTCAACTATTCTGATCGGATAAAAAACTTTGTCTCACTTCGACAACTCTGAATCTAGTCTATGTTCCACCGAAATCCTTCTATAAGTCACCTACTCTTCCGATTTAAGTTTTGGTTCCTGAGTTTCTTTCATTTGTTCTTCATATTCTTCAACTTTTCCAAATTTTCTTCGAATTTCCTTAGCTCTTGCATAGTTGTGTCTGTTTCTGCCCACTCTAGATAGAAATTTGAATTTCTAATACTTGAATCACCCTAAGCAAACATAAATTTAAACATTCCCAAAACTTTGACAGAATTCCCAAAACCTTAATAGGTTCCCATAAACCTTCCTGAAAACCCTAGGTCAACAGAACCAAGAACACATCATCTCCTTCATAATAGGTATGCACAAGTGGAGGGTTGGCACCCCTACCAAACTAGAGAACTTTCACCGAGAATTTGACATCCCAGACGATGTACACGTTAGGTTTGCTACTGAGAATGACTCCATCATGCCTGGAGAGGACTACATGTACTTCCCTGTAATGTCAATCATAGAGGGTGGAATCAAATTCTCCCTTAACATCCTTTTCCGCAAGATGATGCACTACTACAAACTAAACCTGATGCAACTTGCCATTAACACCTTCTGCATCATAAATGGCATAGCCAAGTTATGTCACCGACATAACGCTAAGATGACCCTTAGTGATGTCCAATACTATTATACTATGTACGGCCTCAAATCCAAGAGTAACATCTCCTACTACCTCAAACCCAAATCTACAACCTTCAAAATGATTGTCGACCTCCCATACTCCACCAAGGGTGCTGGAGAAGAAGAATACCTGATTGTCTCAGGCAAATCAAAATTTGCTTCTGACAATAACCTTCGCATCTATCTTTTACATAGGGAGATCCTGAGGGATCATGAAGGTAAGTATTAGATCTTACATCTCTTAAGTCCTCCTAAGATAATATCTTATACTTGACAATTTTTCTAATCAATCTTTCTCCATTTTGCAGAACTTCTCCAACCCAACAAGTTTTAGCGAAAGAGCTACATCAAGAGGCCTAACGTTGATCGCCTTCTCTAACTACCTCTCCAAGAACGAAAGGATTCCCTCTTGCTCAACTACATTGCCACCTACCAATCTCCGCTCCCTGACGTTACATCAAGAAAGCAAACTCTGCCATCAACAAGTACCCTAGGGTGTTCTGCCATCTAAACCAAGGCTCCACCTTTGACCCAACTGACCAGTCATCTACCTTGGAACCTTCCCAACACATTCTAATTGCTCAACGCCAACATCGATGCTGACAAAATGAAAACCCGACAACCAGAACTAGGAGCAAAAAAGGCCGATGTATTACGCTCCCATCATACAATCTTGACAATCCTCCCATCGCACTCCGAAAATCATCCACAGTGTGACTATTGCTGCTACAGCTGACGAGATGTCTCACCGAGCTCCAATTGTGGAAGACCTACTGGGCGACATCCCAAGCATCGTCGTAGTCCAATCCACTCTTTCTCCCCCATCAATCCAATACCCAAAAAGAACGACGAAGGCCAAGTCTAAGGCCAAGAAAACTGAAGTGCCGACCTCCCAAGCAAAAGATCCAAAAGACAACATGTCTATCTCCCAAATAGCTGTTGGGAAATGATCAGCTTCAGAATCAGCCGAAGCTCCTAGCGAAAAACACCTGAAGTCAGTTGGGCTTAGTAGATCAAGGAATGTCGCTCCTAATGGCACCTGGTTCCCCGAGATCTACGTCGGCAATTGACTACTAAAAGTCAGAGACAAACCCTCAAAGAACCCAAAATTGTTGCCGCCATCACTACTGGGCTACTACTACCATCTGACATGCATGCAATCAATGACCATAATGAGTATGAACACTTCGCTCGAATGATGCAATACTCAGTGCTAGTATATTCCTCAACTTACGTTTTTTACCTAATATTCAGAATGTTTTACTTACACCGACTAATTTCTTTCCTTTGCAGTCTATCCAACATGCTCACTTATTCACGCTCAAAGCCAAGATGATAAAGAAGGATCTAACCAAGCAGACTCAAAAGTCGGCAGAATATCTTCGTCAAATTAATGATTCAAAGAAGAAGCGTGAAAAACAATGGGCAGCTATCACCGCTGCCAAGGTTGAAGCCCAGAAAGCCAAAGTAGCTGATAAGGCTGCTGAAAAAAGGGCTACTGAAGCTGAAAAGAAGTTGGCCAAGGCACTGGAAACCTAGGCCCAAGAAATCAAGGAGGCAGATCCTAAGGCTTAGAAGGCGAGACAAGACTCCATCCGAGACAAGTACAAGGAGCAAGTTAACATTGCCTACAACAAAGTCTATGCTCTTGGATGGGTTGCTACCCTAGAAGCTACAACTATCCCCGAGGACTTACCACTTCAAGATCTGACCAAGCTTTTCCTACCTTTCCCTCTTTCCCCTATCAAAGACCCTCTTGCTGAAAAAACTAATGACTTCAATGGAGGAGATAAAGATAATGATGATGAAGAAGAAGATAAGGAATGAAGGAAGACGATAAGAAGGCCCTGCTACTGGCACCAAGTCCCTAACTTTGAACAACAACATCATTGATCTTACAGGGAATAATGACGAGGTCAACAAGAGCACTTTCTCTGCCACCAAACAAGCCGATAAGACTCTGGCTGAGAAGCCTGTTGAGGAGACCCTCCAAGAGATTGACAGGGAAATCGCTAAGGACGTTGAAGCCAACACTTTTGCCATCCAGGCCATTGAGGCCAACAAAACTGTTGTGGTTAGTCCAAGACTACTATTGCGAACCCTGAAGCTAATACTTAAAAATGTTCTCTTTCTTTCCTATCTTTTTTACTTTTGAACAGTGCTTTCTTTGTTTCTACATGGCCGAAGTGCCTTTTGACGTAACCACAACTCTATTCTATGAATGCAATCTCTATTTTTTGCCTAAGTCTTGACTCTAAGCTTTGCTTTTGTTGTTTCATGTCTTCTTTACTTTTATGTCTTTAATACTTGTCTTGCAAATATTTTTACAAGTGTAACATCCTTGATCCAAATTCTTGGGTATCATAACTACCTCAAATTACAATATCATCTCGGGCAGTACTGTTATCTCGAATACCCTTTCACATTTATTTTGAAAATTTCAGCAAGTTTTACTTTCAAATCTCTACCAACTCAAACTTCCATTAACTCATCTATGCTCTCTACCCCCTAATCTAAGATTAAACTAAGCTTACTCTTACATTACTGAGCCGACATAAATATACTCGCCTAGGTTCTCAAACCTGGACGTCCTTAACCAATGTTATCACATTTTGCTAATCTAAACAAAACACTTGAGGCTCTATCAGTGCACCGATTTTCATGATACTCATTACCTCAGCTTTACGTGTACCTAAATAATTATGTCAGTGGTCCGACATTATTATCCATTGGAAGAGGCTCAGTTAGTTTCATCTTGTTTCTCGTTGAAACATTTCTTTAACTTAGTTCCACTCTACCTTCAAGATAAGTCTAAGTCAAACGTCTAGTTTCTCGTTAAAACATCACATTGGCCTAAACATATCCTAACTTTCTGCCAAAGTTACACATCAATATCGTACAAGTTCTAACAAGAGTTGTAACAAACAAATCGAACTAAACTTTTATTAATAAAACATCAGCTAAAAACTTCTAATCAAACTTCTATGTTACATCAAAAAGTAAACTACCAATGAAAGAAAAACTTTAAGTTACTTGTGTTCCAAGGTCTTAGCTGTTGGTTGCCATCACTATCTTCTAGCCAATATGCTCCTGTGCCGACAACCGAAGTGAACTTGTAAGGTCCTTCCCAGTTTAGACCAAGTTTGCCCTATCTAGGATCCTTTTTGTTGCCAATCACCTTTCTTAGAACAAGGTCTCTTACCTTGAACTCCCTAGGATTAACCTTCTTGTTATATGCTCTTGCCAGTCCTTGCTGATATGCCCCAAGCCGGAGTGCTGCTATGTCCCTTCTCTTTTCAATTAAGTCAAGGTCTTGGTCTAAGAAAGCTTCATTCTACCCATTCTCTACTATTTGAGTTCTGACTCCTGGGATGCCAATTTCTAGAGGTATTACTGCATCTATGCCATAGGCCATGGCAAACGGGGTTTCTCCAATTGATCTTCTCCGCATAGTTCAATATGTCCATAGTACATTAGGCAACTCTTCTACCTACTTGTATTTCGTTGCTTTCAATCTCTTCTTGATTTCATCTAAGATGGTCTTGTTCGATGTGGTTAGGCGTTGAATAATAATTCTTGATCTTATACTTAGCACAAAAGTTTTTGATCAACTTGCTATCAAACTGGATGCAATTGTCTGCTACAATGGCTCTTTGTATGCCGAATCTGGTAATGATGTTCCGCCAGATAAAGTTCTTGACATTCATATCTCATATTATGGCTAATGGTTCAGCCTCTATCCACTTAGTGAAATAATCGGTTACTACTAGGAGAAACTTTCTCTAGCCAGTTACTTGTGGCAATTATCCGACTAAATACATGTCTCATTGGGTGAAAGGCCAAGGACTGGATACCGGATTCAAGTCTTCGGCATGCTGATGTATCAAAGTTGCAAACTTCTAACACTTTCCACACTTTCTCACATACGCCTCAGCATCCTTCTGCTTGTAGGGCCACTAGTACCCTTGGCTGATTACTCTATGGGCTAATGATCTGCCTCCAGCATGACTGCCACATACTCCTTCGTGGATCTCGTACAAGGAGTCTTCAACCTAAGGAAGGTGCATACATCACAATAATGGTTCTATGAATAACCTTCTGTAAAGATGGTCTTCCGTCGACAAGCAGAACTGGTCGATCTAAGCCTTATCTTATGTGTTTTATTCTTGTCCTCTAGTAGTTTTCCATCCCTAATGAATACCGTAAGGAGATCTATCCAACTAAGACCAAGCTCTACACACATTGTTTCATATTCAACAATTGAGGGTTCAACACTTGGGCCGGACAAATAGTCAATCATGATGGTTCTGGTAGTGCTATCTTCATAGTTGAAACTAGGTTAGCCAACGTGTCAGCATGGCCATTATCTTCTCAGCACACTTGCTAAAGACTACAACTTCTGAACTATCCCAATAGTTGGATAACCTTTTCCATGTAGACTGACATTATCTCACCTCAGGCAACATACTCACCCATCGCTTAATTGACGATAAGCTGGGAGTCGTAGTAGACTACTACATCATCGGCTTCAGCTGCTGCCACTACCTCAAACTAACAATCAATGCCTCATATTTTGCTTCATTGTTTAAGGCCTTGAACCAAAGCATGATTGACTATTCAATCATATGTCCGCCTGGTGTAGTTAGAACAACTCATGCCCCCGCTCCTTGTTGGTTAGAACTTTCATCAACAAAAAGCCAAAAGGATTCGCCGATATATACGTTACAAGGCTTCGGCTTCTTAAACTTTTTCTTCGGGATTATAATCTCCTTGGATGGCCTAGGAGGTTGGATCATAATCTGCAAATCTTCTAGCCCTACTATCCCCTCGAATCCAAGGTTCAATTCATTTGTCCGGGCCTCGAAATCAAGTTTAAAGTAAACTCAACAACAAAGTCGACCAAAACCTATCACTCTATTGTTGTTCTTGGTCTGTATTTTATGTCTTACTGACCTAGAATGATAGCCCATCATGCTATTCTTCCAGAAAAATCTCCATGCTGTAAAAAGGACTTCAAAGGATGTTCAATTATCACTACGATTGGGTGGGCTTGGAAATATTGGTTCAGTTTCTTTCACGCCACCACTAATGCAAGTGTTAACTTCTCTAATGGTAAATACCTCGTCTTGGCACTAGCTAAGGTCTTGCTAACATAGTAAACAGCTTTACGTTCCTCTTCTTCTTCTCGAATCACTGCTGCACTTACTACATGATCTGATACAGCTAGGTACAAGAATAACTCATTCCTAGGTATCAGTGTCATCAACAAAGGTGGGGAAGACAAGTACCTCTTCAAATCGACCAATACAACCTTGCGCGCCTTTATCCACTTGAAATCAGCGACTTTCTTTAGCAGATGGAAGAATGATCTACATTGGTTAGAGCTTCGACTAATAAATCTATTTGATGTCATTGTCATTCTAGTCAAAACCTACACATCATTTGCATTCTTCGAGCTCTCCAAATTGATGATAGCCTTGATCTGGTTGAGGCTGGCTTTTTTCCCTCTTCCAGCGACCAGGTATCCTAGAAACTTACCTAATCCAACTCTAAAAGCACACTTGGAAGCATTCAGCTGAAGTTGAAATGCCTTCAAGATCGCAAACACCTCCTTAAGGTCAGCTAAGTGATCTATGGATTCCTTGCTCTTCACAACCATATCATCTGTGTATACTTCCATCATCTTCCCAATAACATGTTTGAATATCTTGGTTACTAATCTCTAATATGTTACTCCTATGTTCTTTAGTACAAAAGACATCACCTTGTAGCAATATAAGCCCTTTGGAGTGATGAAGGTAATCTTCTCCTGATCTGGTTCGTACATAGCAATCTGATGATAATCTCAGTATGTATACAGAAAACTCATTCTGCCGTGTCCCGAGGTGGCATTAACAAGTTGGTCTATTTTTTGTAGTGGAAAACAATCTTTTGGACAAGTCTTATTCAAACTTGTGAAATTCACACAGACCATCCACTTCCCATTCTTCTTTTTGACCACCACTGTGTTGGAGAGCCACATCGGGTAATTGACTTCTCTAATTGCTTGTGCTTTTAGCAACTTCTCTACCTTTTCTTCCACCATTTCCACATGAATCATGGTGGGTCTTCTTGCTCTTTGGATTACTAGCTTTGCTGATCTATCTATATTTAGTAGGGGTGGTCGCGGTTCGATTTTGGACGATTTGCGGATCGGTTTGGACCCGACTGTATGTATGCAGGTTGGAGAAAATTCAACCCGCAACCGTCCGCAGTGCGGGTTGCAGTTTGTACAGATAGGGTTCGCGGATGTGCAGGCGGTTTGCGGATTAGACTTTTTTCTTTAAAAATTTATTTTGGAGCCTTTTTTTCCCATTTTGTAAATATTTATTTTGGGCTCTTTTCCTCCCATTTTCTAAAATGCTCCAACATTAATTATTAATGAATTAAAACTTATAAAATTGAAAACACAACAAAATCAACTCCTAACACTAACAAATCAGTCAAAATCCTAAACTTTTAAATCAAATTATAAACTAACACAAGCACATCTTTCAAAATCCTAAACTAGATCATCAATCTCATTCACTATCTACTACCCAACAATACAATTAAAGTAAAATCATTCAAAATCCTAAGCTTACCTAAAAGTAATTCTTCATTAACTTTTACATTAATCCAAAATGCAATAATAAAATAACAACGGTCTAGATTTAAAATTTTAAAAAAAATAAAAAGTAAAATAAAAAAGTCTAAGTGTGAGCGGGTTCTTGCGGATGCGGGTTAAACTCGTAACCCGTCCGCAACCCACAATCATGCCATATTCCAAACCGCATCCGCCCGCATTATGTCTGCAGAACCTCCCATTTGTATGCAGATCTGTTCGGGTTGGCGTGTTATGCGATTCGGATAACCCTATGTCCAACCCTAATATTCAATCAATGACAGGTTACCACGGGGTCAATACCTGGCATCTTATAAGGTGTCCAAGCAAATATCTCTATGTTTTATCTAAGGAAGGCTTTCAGTTCTCTTTCTTTCTCCTTAACCAAACCGAAGCCAACAAGAAAGAACTGTTCTTCATCCACTTCATTAACCAAGATCTTCTTTAATGGTTCCTAACTCTTGTCTATTGGTTCCTTACCAACGTCTTCCAAGACCTCTTGGTCTTCTTTTTCTACTTTAACTAACTTAACATCTCAAATAATGCAAGTAATTTCATTACTACCATAGAGCAATTCTTCGTTGGTACCGAATCTCCACTGATTTCCTCTGTCCCAAAATTTGTTGGAAACCAAAGTAACTGATGCAAGGTTAAACAAACAATTTGCATTGCATGAAGCCATGGTTTCCCCAAGATCACGTTGTAAGGTGATAGGGTATGATATCAGTGAACTCTGTCATCATTACTTTTGTGCCCGTTAGTACATCTAAACTCACAGCCCCTAGAGGCCATGTCGGCGTCCCGTTGAACCCAACCATTAGACTATCAAATGGTTCCAGATCTTCTTTCCTAAGGCTGAGTTCCCTAAAACATCCAACGTAGATGATGTCGCAGGAACTACCTTGATCAATAAGTATTCTTTTGACTTTCTCTTTTGCTATCCTTGAAACACCTACTGCAAGTGCTTTACCCTTTGGATCTCCCCTCTGATTTCGTTAGCGTTTACCTAGGAATGAATCACGTTAATGACTCGAGGTTCCTCGATCCGAGGTAATGCAAGCGAAGGTGGTGATGGTGCTCTTACTAGAGCCTGGGCCGATTTCGCCTATTATGTCCTTATTCTTTCCTCGTCAATCGAGTCCCTCAAATAACCATGCCCGACGAGGTCTTCTAAATGTTGTTTCAGAGACCGACATCCCTCTGTCATATGCCCATTCTCGTCGTCACTCCCCATGACTCCTTTAGGGTGGTCTAAAGTAAGGCTAGTTCCTTATGCTCTCCAAAACCCTATAGATGGGGATCTTGAAGACAGTGTTTACTGCCTGCATCGACTTCAACCTTGGCTCTCCATTGACATTGCTAACTCCATTTCTTCTCGATGAGTGGTTTCGCCTAGGTGAACTATTCACCTTCTCTTGCTTACAAGCACTTCCTCATTTTGGCTTGTCTTCCTCCGCCCTAGTATATTTTTCAATTCTGGCCATCAGATTCTCCATTAATGTCGGGAGAGTCTTGGCCAAAGATTGTCGAAGAGGGCTATCATATTCTGGGCCATTTTTGAATGAAACAACGGTGTCGATTCATCAAGTCCATGAATGAAACTAGTGCATTACCTAGCTCTAGGTCATAGGTAGGATAGTTTTTCTCATGGAATTCAATTGCCATGAGCCATAAGCTACAACCCTTCTTTCTTGCATCAACACACAACCCAATCTATCTCAAGACACATCACAATATACCGAGTAACCCAAACCCTCTCTGGAATAATCAAAACTGGTCTAGTGGTAAGTCTAGTCTTGAGCTCTTTGAGCAACTTTTCACAAGTCTCACTCCACACAAACTTAATTCTCTTCCTCGTCAATCTAGTCAAAGACGAAGCCAACCTAGAGAAATCCTTCACAAAGTGTCGATAATACCCAGCTAAACCCAAGAAACTACGGATCTGAAAAACATTCTTAGGTTGTTCCTAGTGTTGTACTACATGTATCTTAGAGGAGTCCACAGTCACCCTGGATGGCCTAGGAATTTGACCTCTGTGAGCCAAAACTCACACTTCCCAAACTTAGCAAACAAACATTATGCTCTAAGCAACTCAAGTACAACTTGCAAGTGGCCCTCACGTTCCTCCTTGAATGGTCAATAGATCAAGATATCGTCGAAAAACAACCACAAACCAGTCTAAAACTCACAGAAGACTCAATTCATCAAATCCATGAACGAAGCTGGTGCATTGGTTAGCCCAAAAGGCATCACTAAGAACTCATAATGGTCATAACGAGTACGGAATGCCATTTTCTGAACATCCTCCTCCTTTACCCTCAATTGGTGATACACCGATCTCAAGTCAATCTTCAAAAAACAACGAGATCCCTTAAGTTGGTCGAATAAATCATCTATCATCGGCAATGGGTATTTGTTTTTGACAGTAACCCGATTCAACTTATGATAGTCAATACACTACAAAGTGTTGTCCTTTTTCTTCACAAAGAGAGTCGATGCTCCCTAAGGTGAAGTATTAGGACTTATAAAACCCTTATCTAACAAATCCTAGAGTTGCACTTTCAACTCACACAACTCAGTTAATCTATATAGTGCCATGGAAATTGGAGTCGTGCTTGGCACCAAGTCAATAAAGAACTCAATTTCTCTATGTGAGGCTAAGTCAATAAGAACGTCTAGAAAAACATTTGGATACTCTCGAACAACTCTCGATAAGTCACCCCAGATGACACCACCCTTATCCGTTACCGTGATGGGAAAGAGGAAACTCAACTCTTCCCGACCTTTAAGGTCATATAATGGAGGAATAAAACTATCACCTCAGTCACATAAGAAGTAAAAACAATCTCCAAATGATGTACACACTAACACCCTCTTACAGTGACAATCTATTAAAGCCTGAAAGTAGGTCTACCAATCCATGCCCAAAATCACATCAAATCAAAGGAGAGTCGATGATTTGTGACATCAATCTCACAAGAGCGGCACTCTTGACCCAATGCAACTCTACCCCCAACAGGTGTCTCAACAAACAGAGGAGACTCTAACTGATCAAACTCCAAACCCAAGGCAGATGCAGAGGAAGACGATATAAATGAATGAGATGCACATGTATCTATCAACACCCTAGCTAGAGTATTGAACAATATAAAGTTACCTCTCACAACAGTAGACCCTAGCAACAGTTACGACATGGTAACAACATACACACAGGCCGAAGGCCTCTGATCTACCTACTCACCCCTCAGAGCATAAGCCTGATGAACAAACTGTGCTGAAGTGGCTCCTTGATTGGCCCTCGAGGCCTGAATCGACTGAGCTGCTAGGTGGCTCTGAGTCTGTCAAATGAACGCACCAAATGTGCCACCAAACTAAAGGAAAAATCTCTTCAAATCCCCGAACTACCTACACTAACAACACGTAGGTGCTTACTCTCCCCCTTGGCTTTGACTCTGAAAACGAGTCAAAAATGGTAATGATTGTTACCCTCATCCTTTCTATAGACAAGCTAGAGACTTGTAACCCAACTGGCCACACTTGAAACCCAACTGGCCACACTTGAAACAAGTGAAACCACCTTGGTTGCCTCTCTCTGAACCAACACTTTGCATGGGAAAAATGGATCTAGACTGCTGAAGCTGAGACTGCTATGAGGTAGAACCCCTCTGCCTCTTATTGTCCCTAAAATCACCATGCAACTCGTGCCTCTTGTGCCTTCAACTTCTCATACGCACCTCCTCCGTCTATATAACTGCCTCCAAATAAGTCACTGGCTCCACCAAACGCTTGTAATCCCGAATCCTAGAACCAGCAACCTTAAATAGGAGTCTGGTCCTCCACCTCTTCTCGAACTCTATGCAACGACGCTTCTTCGTCGCTATGAGCTTAGGAGCAAACCTATAAAGGCTAATAAAGGTCGCCTCAAACTCGGCCACAGGTATGCTCAATTGCTTGAGCTTCAGAAATTACTCCATCAACTTCTCTCTAGCAGTGGAAGGTAAGAACTTGTCTTGGAAGGAGATAACAAATGCCTCCCAAGTCGCCTCAATGAGGCCCTTGATGAATTTCCACCACTGACCCGTGTCACTTTTGAGTTGAAAAGCTGCCAAGGTCACTCTTAACCCGTCGTCATTGATGCCAAGCAACTCAAAAGTCTTGACCATCTGTTCAAGCCATTCATCTACCTTCAGTGGCTCCTTCAAATCTCTTACAAACTCGTCTGGATTTGATCATAAAAATTCTCTTTTGATAAAGGAAGGTCCTGTCTCAACAACATGAGCTTGGACCTGATTCTCAGCCTTGAAAATATCCATTAATTCCGTCAATGCTCCTGCCATCTCCTAGGCTAAAGCACCCATAGCTTGTTGGCCATAGGCTCGGCCACATTAGCCTGACCAACACCCTCTTCCTATACTGAGATCTCATCTTGAACCGACACTTCCTAGCATTGAGGCCTACCATGTCTACCTCCACCTCGTCCACATCCTAACATCCTGATAAAAGTAACACAACAATTTAGCACACTCACAAATATGCCATCAACTAAATCATGCACGTCCTACTACAATGGACAACACAAGAATTCACTCCACGTAAACACCGAGTCACGTAGTCACAAACGGATTTCTTTTCCCAGATAATGATCGTTCCGCAATATTGCTAGAGTTCCTGTTAGAATTAGCAATGATCAAGTGCTCTTCTAACAGGACTTCTAGAAATCCGTAGACATAATCAACATCTTAGAAACTTAATCTCTTACTCACTTAATCACACAAGCATGTTATCAAATAGCATACTAGTTATACATACGTTACTATCTAGTAAGATGAACCCATTATGGTAAAACCGCATCTCACGTGCCCAAAGTATTCAAATCCGATAATCTTTGATACCAAGTTGTAACACCCCAAAAAATATAGAGACCCGAACTATCCATTCCGTGTATCAGGTATATAGATATACAATATTTATTCAACAAGCGGAAACTTAATTAAATACCAAAACATTCTATATACTCTGTTAATATTACAAAATCATATCACATGCATTAATACATTCACAGATTCTAAAATTGGAATCAATAGAATGTGATTGATAAACAGTACTATCAAAACTATTACAATTTCATGTCTTATTGGTTAAAACTTTCCAAGATTATACTTGGTTACAACAAAAGTAGGTCTTAAGCCCAATACACAATAGCACAAGGCTTACACAAAATTAAACACAAAAATGAGCGTCTAGTTCCAACTTCTTCCCAAGTTATCTTCTTGGCGGAGGTATACCATCAACACCTGAAATATTTTTTCACATAGGGTGAGCTAAAGCCCAGTAGAAATAAGTTTAATGACATGTATGATGTTTAACAAAGCCATATGGTGAATACATATGAGATGCCATTACAACGACATGCATTTTATCTTTTTAAACAATATTATGCCAAAGTTCAGAATCACAGTTTATATGTCTTTGCTTCAAACTAGACAATAGGTCAATAAATACACACATTGGTAATCTCTAGATATATGTCTACAAGTAGGCTATAAAAGCATTACCAAAACCACTTTACTAGCAACTAACCGAAAGGAAGGCATCCTAATGGCGCGCAATTCTAGACTTTCACCAGGGACATGAACGCCAACTTAATTAATCACAATCACACCCCCTAACCAAATTCACCACGGTATTCACCATTTTTTCTCAAAACCATTCCTTTTAACATTTTTCAAATGTACAAGTATGCAACAATTAAATAAATAGAATGCATAAGTGAATGGCTTTCAATTAACCTAGTTCTCATGCAATTTCTACAACAAGTAATGTTATCCTCCAGCGATAGCCAAAACAGTCATCTTTATTCAACATATTCCAAAATGGACAATATATATATATATATAGATATATCAAGAGTATAACCCACCATTTCACAATATTTTCACAATAAATATTGTTTTACATCAACATTCCTCAAAGAAACCTCATTTATATCCATTTGGTTCAAACCATGACTCCACAACAAACCAAACCACATAATTCATTTCTCCACCTTGAACACCAATCAAGGGTTTTGGTAAAAAGATTGGGACTTCTCAATTTTATTTATTTTTTTCAAAACCATTCATCAAACTACCAATACCAGCCATCATTTTAAATTCCCAAATTGAGTTTAAATAAAACCTTAAGAAAGTCCATTCTTTATGCATCAAAACACACTATGATCGAACCCAAATCCCTCAAAGTGTTACTTTAATTAAATAACACATAACAAAGCTAAATAACATGCAAGTCATTAAATAAATCCCTACCTCAAAGAAAAATGAGAGAAGAACCACAACCGAAAAATCAACTGCGACGGAAACTCAAACTTTTCAGATTAAAATGTAGCCCTCAACGTGCTCTACCTTAAAGCCTTAAGTACTAGGGGTAGGAAATGGGTGAAGCTAGATGAAAACCATGGTTTTAAAGTTTAAAAGCCAAAAATGGTGATTTAGAGAAAGAGAATAAGAAGATGAGTTCAAAAAGTAGATATTTCTAGCTTTTGGGTGATATTTATAGCCAGTCGCATCGCAGGCACAAACTCAACCTTGCGGATGCGAAAGACACAATTGCGGGCGTAGACAACCATTCCGCGGGCGGGATTCCAAATCGCAGCCTACCTCTTTTCAGCCCCTCGCGGGCCACACAACTTCTTCATACTAAGGACCTGAAGGTATGTTTTGGTCCCAGGCGAAAGCGCAAGTGCAATCACACGGATCGCGGCCTCCTTCGTGGGCCACCACAGGCCATGCAATTCTGCTAGGCCAACAGATCTTAAGGTCATAATCGGTCGCGGCCCTAGTTACAGCCTCTCACGAGAGCAACCTAGCGCTATCGTGGGTGCAACCTTCCAACAGGTAAAAAATTATGCCAATGTGTTAAGTACAAACCAAGGTTCCCTGTGACAAATAAACTCAAAGAAGAGACAATACAATCCAAAATAATCACCAACCTAATATCAAAAACATAAAAAAGATCGGGTGTAAACCCAGGCCGCTATATCGGATCTCTTCATCGAGATTTAGGAACTAAGTCGTAAAGCACGTGCAAGAATAGAGAAGCCCAAGACCTACACACAAAGAGAAACAAGACCGGTGGCTTTTCCACCCAGAGGCACTCCGACGATCAAGTCAGTCAAATGATCTCACAAATATCTCGGCTCAAGTAAACAAATAACTCTAAAGTAAAGTGTCCCTTAGACCCACGGCAGTGCCTTCTTTATGTAATGTTTAGTATCCACTTTCCCCTAGAAGTCTTACTTCATAAAACTCTAGCCCTTATAAGGATAACACTTATCTAGGACTCCTCCAATTTGAAATAAGATTGACTCTCCCAAAAATCCAACCTTACCCAAACAAATAGTTTGATATTATTTAGGACTCTTGTCCTCTATCCGAATATCTTGAATTTTGATATGATCGCATTGTACCTCAACAACCCTGCATCTTGGCTAACAACTTAGGCCACATGGACAACCCAAAATTATGTCCCCATACATAGTCATCATCACTATGCTAAAATGAAAAAGATTTAAGAAAAAAAATAAACAAAAGGCTTTAAAAATAATAGAAAAGAAAATAGTTAAAAATAATATATATACATATATAAGAATTCTCTCTTCTACTATCACTTCTACTTTTGGACTTCTACTTTTGGCCAAGCAATGAACAATAACAAGGGAGGTAGATGGTAGGGGAAGGATAGGGATGGATTCCCATGCACAATCACTACTGTACAAAAAGAAAAAGTGCACCAAAATTGAAAGTCCAGCAAGAAAATAGTCAGAAATTTATGAAGTCATGAAAACATTCTAGTAGAGAAATAGGTAATTTCTATTATGAATGAAAGGACGACATTTTTTTTTTATATAACTTTGGCAATCAATTATTATAGTCAACTTATTCAAATTTATACAAACAGAGAATCCTTCATTTTGTGCATAAATAAGGAAAGAAATGAAAAGAGATGGGAAGTGAATTGCAAAATTGTTAAGAAGAGAAAAAAGAGAAAAAAAATAAGTGATGTTTATTTGAATTGTATAATTCAAGCAGATTTTGGTAAAGTTGAGCTCCACTACATGCCCAAACTCTCAGCCTTAGCATTGGGTTTAGGTCCAGCCCACACTTAGCTTTAAAAATTAAAAGTTTAAATTAAAAAAAAAAAATTGTGACTCACGGACCGATCAATCCGTCAAAACAGATTAACCCCACCCAATCCATCTGATTTTTTGCAGTTTTGATGGTACGAGTGAATGGATGCGGATGAGAATTTTCAAATCCACCTATATTCAGACGGAAGATGAATGAGAGACCACTTGATTCAATCCATATTTCCAACTCCCTCTAAAAATGATGTTATGTTTTTATACTTTGTATTTTAAAAAAAGAACATTTTATTTAGTAATAATATTAGCTACTTATGAAATATAAAAGTTTGACCTTTGTTTTAATTATAAAAAAATGAAGAATAAAAAATTTTGGACTCAAATAAAGGCTCAAAATAGTAAAAAAAATACTCCAAAATAGTTTCAAAAAACTCATAAAAGAGTAAAACCACCAAATCATCCGCATCCACCCACCAACCAGCACGGCCTGCTCAATCTGCATCCACTAACTAAGCAGATGGATGCGGATTTATTTTTTTCAATTCACCTAGATTTAGACAGTTGATGGATGAAAGGCCACCCGACCTAACCCGATCCACCAGTACCCTAAATGTCACTCACACTTAATGAATAAGAAGAAAATTAGATTGGTTCTAATTGAGTACCACAAATGGCATAAATCCCTCCAAAACACCAATATTCATACCTAAATTATCTTCTTCCTTTTTTTTCTTTTTTCTTTTTTTTTTTTGAAAAAATCTAGAAAAACAAATTTTGAAAACGAAACGCAATAAAGCCTTTTAAGTTTTTTTATTTTTTTTTTTAAATTATGTTTGTTAAAAGATAAAAATGATATGAAGAATAGTATTTATCAAACTAAAATTATACTTTTGTATAACATATGTCGCAATATATTTTTAATTTAACTTTATGTGTATGTACACATAATAAACATATATATATAACTAAAATTATCACATTTATTTGACTTACACTTTTGTAATACTGTATGATTAAGATTATTTTTTTGCATTGCATATACATTTAATATAATTTTATGTGAATATCTACATTGACATACATATAAATAATTCAACTAAAATTTATATATGAGTTAAAATATTATTTTGACAAATATTATATTATTATGTGCATCACACGAGAGTCAACTGCTAGTGAATATACTATTGCCATGGGAGATTAGCTAATGCAAAATATACTTTTATTAGTAATGGCTTTTAATCTGACGCAAACCAGTGAACTTTGTTGTTATTATTATACTTTTTTGTGGACAAAATATGGTGTCTCAAATAAGTCCATGCTAATATCCATTTTTATTGTTTTGCATTGTTATACCAAGTTGCAGCATTAGTATTTATAGGCCTGAGTTTGGGCCAGCCACCTGCTGTGGTGGAAGCATGGGTTTGGGTCGAGTCACAGTCGGCTGTGGTGCTGGTGTTGTACCCTTTTAGGAAATAAAGTTATACCCTTACTACTAGCTGTAACTTTTTGTACAATGGGAGAGTCCTTGATTCTACAGTACTCAGCAATGCAGTTCCATATACTTGGAAACACTTCGCTAAATTGTTTCACATTTTCCACATGATGTTAAACTAATTGGAAAAAATCAATCAAATCAAAATTTGAAGAAAGCTAACATTGATCCCCAAAAAAATATGACAATCAAAAGTTAGCTCATGTTCGGAACTCATAAACTATGTATGTACAAATTAGAGAAGCCAATGAAAATTGACTCACCAATCACATAACCCAGAGAATAAAAAGAACAAAGAATGCAATGACACTAATATGAGACTCAAGATCACCTAAAGTCATTGATAAATCGCACTTGTGTTATCGTCTTTAGATGTTGTATGTGTTCTAGAAAGTACAAAATCGGCTCTTCTTTCTTCAAAGGAGTATTCGATATCTTCTGAAACCTCTTCAATTGGCTCGGTACTTGGCATTACTTTAGGAGTCATATTCTCTTCTTCTTTTGTATTGTTGCTTCGAAGTGTATTCTTTTGTGACGTGTCATTTTGATTTCTATTCCAATCTTCTGTTTCATTTGTTGTGTTAGACTTGGATGATTCTTTGGAAGAGATGAGTATGAAGGGTTTTCGCTTCATGGGTGACTCTACTTCATGAGTGTTTACTGCATTCAAACAGTGCTCCTCTTTAGAGGGAGGTCAGCAATATTCTAACCTTTACCTAAGAAAATGAAATGAAAAAACAATGTGAAAGTAATCTTTTGATATGAAGAGTAGGACACATTGTTGTCATAAATTTGTACTTATTTTTATCAAGTTCCTAAAAGCAGCATCATAAAGTTTTATAAGGTTGTCATGTTATAAATATTTGTTTATCACTTTTTTACTGGTAAAAAGATTTTACAAAACTATTTCAAAAGTCTTTCATAAATGTAACTTCTTTGGGAATTTGCCAACTTCCCATCTTAACCCCAAAGAATAGAAAAAAACAAAAAATGAATAAAAATAAAAATATAAAAACCTAAAAAAGTGTAGTTTGAAGAATATTACCATTTGATGAAGTTACAGATTCATCATCTTGGGGTTGATTTAACTGGTCATTTGGGAGCAAACGATCATTCTTCTTGGCTTGGCGTGGTGTATTAGGATCAGATTTTCCTCCAACTGTGAGTCGTTTATTGCTCAGTGAAAATCTAAGATCCTTTTTCCCACCTTGGAGCTTCATAGGACTACTTGGTTTTGAACATTCTGCCATTAAATGCCCCTGAAATTTCTTCTGGTCCTGAAATAAAATCAATATTTTTGCACAGGCCATAACTACACAATTCAGATAAGAAATACCCAAGTGAGTCCATTGTTGAGTAAAATAATAAAGTCCATACATACCCTCTGCCTCTTGCGCTCTTGCTCTTTCTCTTGTCGTGAAATGGTATATTCTTCAAGCTTAGAAAGAAGACGAATCTGGACAGACACACAAGTTTACTTAAAGAGAGTAAGTAAAAAAAATATAGAGGAATTGAAACCAACTTGTTTCAAAAATCAAATCCTTTGTTTTTTTTCCAAATGGGAAAACACTAACACCATCATAAGTGAACTCAATGCCTCTCTCGCTTTCCCATGATGTGGTTTTCGAAACCAATGCCTCCACCATTCCTGTACCAACACAACACTGAATTAATAAGTACTTAATATTAGGTCAAACTGAACTTTGACATTAGTTCAAAAAAAAATGAACTTTGACAAACATAAGTACAAAAAATTGACCCATTATTGAACTTGGCTTCCAAGTGACATGATGGTTGCCAAGTGAGGATTCTCTTTTTGAGGATTCTAGCAAAAAATGGTTGCCAAGTGACATGATGCAATCTATACCTGGAAGTTTGTTAACTAAAGCTCGAGCTTTCTGAGCACGCTTTAAAGTAAGATGAGCACCTCTTCCAGCATTGTATCGATTTTCATCCTATACAAACATCAGGGTGGCAGTTAAACAAGAAGGTTCATGCAGAAGTAATGAAATAGAAAGGGAAAATTACACTTCTAACTCCTTTAGTATGACCAAATTTCACTTTAGTAGCTACTATTTCAAATTAAACAGTTTGATCCCTACACTTCAAGTATAATTTCAATTTGGTCCTTCCATTCAAGTTTGATGTTAAAATTAAAAATTTTGAAACACTTGTCAAACTCCTAAGGTGTACAAATAGGAAGAATTAATGAAAATTTGAATGGATTAACCAAATTGAAACTAGACTTGAAGTGTGAGGACCAAATTATTCAAATTAACTATAGGAACCAAAGTAAAATTTGTGTCAAATCATAGGGGTGAAAGTATAATTACCCGAATAGAAAATACAAGTACAAAGAAAACAACCAACCATGTTATACTCATCAAGCCAACATTCCTCCTCACATGCAGCCAACCATTTCTCAACCTTTTCAAGTATGTCTTTTCTACTAAAGGCTTCCTCTTTCACTTTAGCAATTTGAAGCTCAATTTGTTCAAGGACAAAAGCAGAGTCCACGGTCCCTAAATCAAAAAATTAGATGCATAATATTAAAAGACATCACAGAGATATTAGATCATGATACTTCTCTTATAACAACTTAAATACCTGACCCAATAGCTTCAATAGCAATTTCCAATGCACTATTTGATTCTGGATTCACATGTGTATTCCGAAAAATCTCCTCTAGCTCTGACCTTTTCTTCAAAACAAGTTCTTTCATTTTGCTCGATTTCAACTCTTCCAGCCGACAAACTTCTGCCTCAACCTACATGATAGCAGTTCCCCTTAAAAGAAAAATGTATTTTGATTGTTGCAAACATAATTACCATGAGAAGTAAAAAAAACATTGATCATGTTCAAAATCAATAAGACTCACATTATTGATGGAGTCCAAAGAAAGCATGTTGGGCTCCGTTATCTCGTGTTCTGAAGCAGCTATGTTACAGGTAACGTTCTGAAACATCTGTTGCTCTTCAATTGGTGTGTCCATCAAGTTCCAAAGCTCCAACAAGGAAGTTGCAAGATCTTGGAGCTGCCACACTTTGAAAGGTAAATAGGTCTACAAATTAAAGAAGAAAATAAATTTGAAGTAATTGGAAACTAATTTAAACCATTAATTACCTGTTGCATCCTCTGTATTTTAACCTTTCTCAATCGTTGTATTACGATTCCCAACTGCTCAATAGTATCATTACTTATGTTTGTCGTTCCTTCAGAATTATTACCTAAACTATGATGAACCTCATTAACTGTTTCCTTGAAATCTATACCAAGGACCAAGCATAGTGAGTTCAAAGTATTCAGGAGGTCCAAGACATGCTTCAAGCGATCACTCTACATGTGAAGAAACACCAAGATAAGTAAGAGAACAACATTTGGAAGAGTAAAGGAAATAAAAACAAAACAAAATAATAAAAAGATTACCTTTTCTTTTTGAAGTGCCATAAGCTCTCTGTGCAATTCTTCAAGCTTTCTTAAAGACAAATCAGTTTCATCTACAACTATGCATGGCGGAATGTACTCAAAAGACATATTTATCTCATTTGACAACTTCTGAATTTGATCTAGAACCTCAACAACTTGATTCCTTCTGTCACATTTCCTATTCCGCATCTCCTCTAGTTGTGGAAGAATAGCTCTGACCTCTTCCTTCAAGCTTCCAAGGCTTTGATTAGGCTGAAAAGAACCAATTACAAATTTTTGTAGCTAAAATTTTAATCAATCTTTTGAATTTCAACAAAATTTCTATAGTTTTTTAGGTTTGTTTAGCTCAAGGAAATGGTTTAGAGTCTAGACCTTGTTAGTCTCATAAATAATCTTTCGTTATGCTTTAACTGCCATGCACCAATTATCAAACCAGTGCAACAAGTTGCATCAAATTCAATCGGTTTTAGATCTCTTACTCAGTGTTTGTTAGTTTTTCTGCAATCGTCAATGACTGTTAATTGCACATTCTATATAACTAACATTAATTGCATATTCAATACAAGTGATTTTTTATTATTATATTTTTTTTTGGGGGGGGGGGAGTTTAGTTAACTAGTACCCTAGGGCACTCATTAACAAGCTTGGAATGTGGGTTACATTCTTTATAAAAGTGTGTGTCATCAAGAATGTATAACTATTTTAAGCTTTGTTTACAAATAATGCCCTTAAAAAGCTCGTTAACAAAATCTTTTTTTTTTTTTTTGGGATCATTAATGATAGTTAATTGCACATTCTACTATCAATATTAGTTGTACATCATGATTCATAATAGTGATCATGCCATAATCAGCATGCCTGTTTCTATCTAACATAAGGCACCATATCATATTTTTCAAGTTCTCTGTAACTCCACTTGAACTTCCCAAAATTGTGTTTAACTTTTACATGACTTAACTACGTCAAATTGAGGTTAGAAAGTGTCACTTACAATATATATATATATACAATAAAAAAAAAAATTTAAAAAAAGGATAAATTATGCAAATGGTCCCTATAGGTTACACAATGTATCAATTTGGTTCATATTGTTTTAATTTGTTCGATTTTCTCCCTTAATTTAACGGATTACGTCATATTGGTCCAATAAATAACGGCGGTTAGGTTTGGTGGACGAAAACTCAAACGATATGTCAATTTGGTCCTTGTCAAAATCGAGCGAATTAAAACAACATGGACTAGATTGATACATCGTATAAATTACAAGGACCAAATTGACACATCATTTGAGCACATGATAATTTTCCGTCCACTAAACATAACGACCGTTATTTATTGGACCAATATGATACAATTCATTAAGTTAAGGGGCAAAATCGAGCAAATTAAAACAACATAGACCAAATTGACACATCATATAAACTACAGGGACCATTTGCATGATTTCCCCTACAAAAAAACTTTCCAAATTTCCAAATCTTTATTCAGCCAAAGATAAACCAACCTGCCTGATATGCACCGGTCTCTCTCCCATTGCAGAGCAAATATCTGCGAGCTCTGCTTCAAAATCAGCAATTTCTTGTCTTAACTGAGCTCTACTTCGATTTGCCTGATCTACCTTTTTTCTGTGTACTTCTAGAATTTCTTGTTCAAGCTCAAGCAAAATTTTATCCCTCTCAACTTCAGACTCCCCAACTTCATCCCATATTATCTGATTTTATCAATAAATGAGAAACATATATAACAATTGCAATAACATTTTCTTACAAGGAAAAAAAAGAAAACAAGAAATGAATCATTGAGAAGCCAATAAAACCTGAAGTTCATATAGAAGAGACGTTGTTTCCACTTGCGAAATTGGATTGTTTTGGGCCTTAGACATTTTAAAGCAATTATACCTGTAACTAACAATTTTCTCTATAAGCCATCATCAACTATATGCACCTAATTAAATAACACAACACTAAATTGGACAAAAAGCAAAACTAGATCCACTTCAACGCTGAAAACAAAATACTACAAAGGCATTTCTTTAGATGCATAAAATCCGATGAATTACGGATTTTGTCACACAAAAGAAAAGCACCTTAAAAATAGAAAATATATTATGGAAAATGTTCATCAAGTTAATGAACATGCGTTCTTTTCTACTGTTAAAATAATCCCGTAGGGGGTCCAAAATGAATAGTAGATAATGATAATACTTAGAGAGGCAAAGCTATGTTAATGAGTCAATAATCTAAGGATGACCGGAGAGTGAGTAGCTGGGTGAGAGTGGAGCAAGTAATCCAGGATAAGCATGTGGCAGTGCAAAAATGGGCAACATATGCTCCCAAATCCCAAGAAGTTCTCATGAATTTTGGGAAATAGGTCCTATTTATAGGCTTTTCCCTGGTACTTGAATATACCAAGCGACAAAATAGTGTAGCGACACGTGTCGCAGGATATTCTGTGCTGGACCACCAAACTTTGGTAGACACGTGTCTTTCTGCATGTACTATCTATTTGGTACAAAACTTCAGCAAATGCCACTGTACTGTTTGTTTGGCACAAGCCTCAGCATGTACCTTTTTTGGCGCGAACCTCAACGAGTGTTGTTTTGGTACGGACCGTAGGAGGTGCACCTATTTCGGTGGCACTCTCTGCATTGGTACTCGCTACAGCATCTGCCTTCTCAGTTTGGTTTCCTAAGACATGCACTCTCAAGACTCATGACTTGCTATCAGTCATACTTGTGTCTACCTCAGTGACTCCTCCACCCTTAGCCACCTAACCGCAAACTCCCCAACCTCCCAGGGTGTAGGCCGCAGCAGGAGCTGTGCTTTATACCAAGCCCAATGGGTCTTCCTTGATTCTTCTTGTGCGACCAAGGCAAGCCTAAACCCTAGGTAAAATGAAAAGGGAGTCCCTCGCTATCAGACTACCCTACTCCCATCTTTGCGGGGTCGCCGAGGTATACCAATATCTTTGGGGACTACTATCAGCTCCGACTAATAAGCATTAGGGCATGCTATTAGCGCCAAGCATTAGCCCGTGTTTGTATGGGGGAGGCCTCCCTCAGGGGTACCTATCACCTTGGGGAGTCTTGCCTCAGAAGTTAGTTGTAGAGACTGAAGTTGCCTCGGTTGCCCTTCCCTTAGCAAGTGCTACAATGTTCTGGTAAGTTGGTGTCGTTAAGGTGGGCTGTCTCGGCTACTGTCTTGTAGCAGGTAGAACCTCAGCAAGTTCCCTTAGATATTTTTACTGCTGAGGACCCATACGAGTCTAATGGGTCAGATATGGTTCAGCCTTCTAGTTGGCCGATGTTCGTTTAATGATACCTATTCGCCTAACAGAGGCGACTTCAATAATTAGGTTAACACTTTAATTTTTGTCCCTCTACAAATCATAACCTAATTTTTCCTATACTACATCCAGTCTGTGAAGATTTTACCGCAGGGATGCCGACATTAATTGAAGTTAAATCTCGTAGTCGCTTTTTCGTTTTGTTTTTACATATGAAGAAGAAAATGTGGGTTTCATCTTCTTCGTGAAGTACACCTTCGCAAAACCTTACCTTTAGCTCTGACAACAAGGTTGTTGCCTACTAAATAACACAGCATGTCGGAGATATTTCTTGAAAATCTTTATCAAGAGTATTAAAAGATCAATGTTTAATTGTAATTTTTTTATTGTGTACCCTATTGTTATCCACCTAAAAATGTTATTCTCCTGTCATATAGACAGAGGGGGTAAAAACAAACTAAAAATACTTGTTCTAATCAAGTTAATATCATTTTTAAAATTCATCAAACTAGCTCTACCCAAAAAAAAAAAACAAATTACAAATAGATGGAACAATTACAAAATAATTACATTATAGCTAAGAATCTTTTTCGGTGTAATTTTGACACACATGAAAGACTTGCACCATGCACACATAACACTTGTACTATCATGAAAATACAATTATTTCTTCACTACTCAACTGAAATGCAATTTCCTCCCCCCTCCTAAAAAAATACTAAATCCTCCTCCAATGATTCTCATTTGAAGGCAAGCTTTTAAGACAGGTCCAACTCAATCAAATCAAAATCAAGACTAATTCAAATCATTATACATAAACCATTCAGAGAAACACAAAGGCAATGTGTTTGGATCATTGGAAAAAAAAAAAAAAAAAAAAAAAAAAAAAATCTAGGAAAAATAATCAAAGTCCTTCATATGCCATTGTTTAGTTCCCTATGAAAATCAACACGCAAATAACAAATTAATTTAATCATGTCCACGGTAACCAAAAATTAGGCATATATGTGGATCTCAATTCACATTTTCTTTCATTTTGCTATCATTTCTCATCGATCAAACAAAATATAGAAGAGGAAATCAAATGAAACAATTTGGAAAAAATAAAAATATAAAAAAGAAGAAGGAAAATAAAATAAAAACCTGAAAATATATAAAGTTATCTGGCAATTGCTTCAATTGATTCTATCAATGAATTTAATTATGAGAGGAATTGAATATAAAGATTGGATATCTTTCGAGGGCATTAGGTATGAATTTGATGAGAGGAGGAGCAGGAGGATTAACATTTTGAGAATTTGACTGTTGAGAGCACGGGTTATGGTTTTTTTAGAATGGTTGGGCGTTGAGTGAATGAAGAGGATTTGAATTTCCAAAGAAGAGAGAGAGAGAGAGAGAGAGAGAGAGAGAGAGAATGTAACTGTAACAAGCACCTTTCAATTTAGCATATATGGTGAGAATGGACTCAACGGTGAAAATGAAAGAACAACAGAGTACCTCGGAGTCGTGACGTTGTGGACCTTCCATTCCAAACTTGGTACATTTCCACCAAATCCAATAGTACAATGACCCATATTTTTATGTGTGTTACAAATTTTATTTTATTTTTTTTTGGAACTTTTATGTTGTCTCATGCCATTTAAAACGACAAAAAAAATGCTACCTCCGATGAAAAATATATTACGAACATGTCTTAAAGTTGTGATCCGAAGACCAGAAAAGCTTAGAATCGACCAACTGGTCAACTAAGGTGAAGTTTGGCAACTCTAAAATAATCTATCTTTTTATTTTTTTTTTCATCACATCACTTCTCTACTTTTTTGTATATCTTTTCGTAAAAAGACAAAAAGTACACTTATTTAAGTCATCCCAAACAACCCTTAACAAAGACTTCAAAATGATTTTTGTAAAACCTTTTTCATAATTTGTAGTATTTTTTTAAAAAAAAAAATGACAAAAAGAATACTCAAAAAACAACACAAAACAAAACAAAAATTTGGAGAACGCAAGTCATTTTTATCAATTTAAAAATATTTTTCCACTGATTTTAGATTTTTTTTTTAAAATTACATAATTTCAAAGCACTTTTCATCATAATCCCAGTATTAAACGTGTTAAGAGACACTTAGGGCTCTCTTAGGAAAGATTGAAAACGCTAGGTTGGCGTTTTGGAGCAAAACGCACAGTTGCGTTTTTCGACTCATTTGGCAAGTAGAAAAAGTAGGTTAGGAAATTACATAATTACCCTCAATATTAACATCTTATGATTTGGGTCAAATGTAATTTTTTTAAGTTTGGTGAGGTTATTTTAGTCATTTTGGTGTGATGTGACACCATAAATAAATATTAATTCAAAAAAAAAACAATTTTTTACCAACTTCCCGAATCACTCCCAAAAAACTTAGTTAAAAGTAAAAAAGTTATTTTTTACCATCTTCCCAAAATACCACTTATTAGTATTTGTTTACATTATAATGATTGCTTCTGTCACCACTCACCACCTCCCATTAGGTTTACATAATTATAATGGTAATTAGTTAAGGGTCCGGACGGTCTCCGGCCCAAATTTGGGATAGTCCGGTCCAATTCGATTCATTGGGTCCGCTTTTGGATCCTTTTTGATAATCCGAACCGTTCACATTTTAAGATTTGTTGAGTATGTTATTCTTATAAAAAAATCACGTTAATCAGATAACGGATACTATATATTCGGATCAATTTTGTCTTTAAAAAAAAAAAGATGATCAAAAAATTAACGGTTGATAAAAAAGTTATCCGAATAGATAGTATCCATTATCCAACATGATTTTTTACAAGGATAATTTACTCAATAAATCCTAAAATGTGAACGGTTCAGATTATCAAAAAAGGACCCAAAAATAGGCCCAATGGATTGGACCCTTCAATCCAAATGGTGGATTGAAGGTAAGCCCCAGCCATTAGTTAATATGTATATCTTTTCATGTCAATATCTAGTTAGAATTGGAATCGATGCTGGACTCCATTGATTGTAGATAAGCTTCATCGTCAAGTCAGGCTAGGCTGTAAAACTAGAATCCTAGTTTGCCCTTTTTTTTTCCGGCTGGCTTAGGCTGGGCTTAAGCCTTGTCGAATAGACTTGCCACAAATGGCCTCGTGAGCAAGGCTAATGTGTTGCCCCAAGAATTTAGCTCGACAAGCTAAGATTTTAATCATATATTTTTTTGTTTCATAATTTTTTATGAACTCACGCTAGCCGACGAGCAAAACCTACAGATGGGCCAACAAAAAGGCCCATAGGTTGGGTTGGGCTTCAAACCCAAGCCCCAAGCCTAGTTTCACTCGGCCAAGCAGCCCCATCCAATCGAATTACAAGTATCATATGTTTCTATCTAAGGGTGTGTACGGTGCAGTTCAGGCAGTTTAAAAGTAAAATTATAAACCGAATAACAGATAGGCGAATTGGCAAATCGAGGTTTGGGTGGTTTTAGGTGAATTGGCGAATTAAAGAATATTCTAACTAATTATCAAGTATTTGCATAATATATAATACTGAGCATAAAACTTGGTAGCTCGAAAAAACAATGGCCCGAATGGCTCGACTACCCAAAACGACGTCATTTTGGGTTTTCTTTTTCTTTTTCTTTTTTCTTTTCCTTTGTTTTCTCCCTAAAACAGACCGAAGAAGAAGAAGAAGAAAAGAAGGACAGAAGGAGAAGAGAAGAAGGAGATCGCCATGGACGGAGAGGCCGAAGGAGATGCCGAAGCTAGATCTTGATTTTGGGTTTGATTTTTTTGATTTTGTGGGTTGATTTTGGAATTGATTTTGGATTTTGATTCTGTGGATTGATTTTGATTTTGATTTTGATTTTGATTTTGGGTTTGGTTCAATCTTGTTTTATAGATCATCCCGAATGAAACATATCAATGAATCAACTTCTTTATCTGGATCATCCCATTAGAATTAGTTTGATGAATCAACTTCTCTTGTTTTCTACTTCTCTTGAATTCATCATCCCAAATGAAACATATCAATGAATCAACTTCTTTTTCTGTAAGTAAACCAACTTCTGTATTCTATATATATATACAAAAATCTATATACTCGTGTGCCTGAGAAAGATCTCTAATCTAAAAGAAAGATGGGATGATAATGATGAAGAAATTGGGGTGTTGCTGTTAGTTATATTGTCATTTTTTTTTTTCCTCTCTCTCTCATCCCAATGCCGTAAAATTGGAAAGAATACTAGAAATCCTCATACCCAATTAGTTTGATGAATCAACTTCTCTTGTTTTCTAGATCATCCCATTAGAATTCATCAAACTACTTTTTCTGTAAGTAAATCTGTAAGTATTGATTTTGATTTGGAAGAGTTGTTAGAAGAGTTTGCAATATTTCACCTCTTATTTCAAATTCCTGGTAAATTTGGAAGAGTTGTTGTTGCTTGTATTGAAGAAGAGAAAATACAGAAGAAGAAGAAGAAGAAGAAGAAGAAGAAACAGAGAAATGAGGAAAAGGAGAGAGAGAGAGGTGAAAAGTCAAAGTCGGGCCACTCAAGCCTCAACTTTTTCAAGCTACCAAGCGAGACTCTAATACTAATTTACATAATATTTTTCATATATATAACACAAACTAATTTTATATAATATTTTTCATATGTATAATTATTAATTTGTAACAAATTTCACATCTTAAATTTCCCTTACACTCATTTTTACTTTGATATTTCATTAGAAATTATAAAATATATATGTATTAACTCTAGTGGAGCAGAGCGGTTTTGAATGCGGATTATAAAATTTAAAGTTTAATCCGCGATTAGTGGATTAAACGGTGCAAATTAATGTGGATCGGTGCAGTTTTAATGAATTAGCCGGTATTTTGCACAATTTTATTTCTACCATCTTATGTGTCACTCTAATTGTTAGCGTTGCATTGGAGACATACATGAGTGGTTAGATCTATTACACCAATATGGTGTTGATAAGTATGATAGTAAGTATAGTATAATATGGTATAAAAACGTGATAAGTGTACTATTATTATTTATATAAGTATTTTCTTATCAAAAGTTTCCCTTACAAGCCATGTTTTATTATAAGAATAAGTAGAAGTTTATTATTTTTGTAAATTGCTCAAAAATTGTTTTTTTCTTCTACGAGGACATAAACCACTAGGGGGTGGTGGCCTAGTGGAGAAAGCATTTTTCTCCACAAGCATGACCCATGTTCGAATCTTGGGAGGGCGAAAAATGGTTGCTTTGTCTCTAACTCTCTTCGGAGACCTCGCCCTATACTCCGATTGAAATATGGGCTCGTCTGTAGTGTATGGTTGAACTTTGCTGGTACTTTGGTGGTTGGTCATTTCCTATGAGTTTGGTCAAATCAGGTCGACAACTGATTACCCTGGGACCTGGACCCATGGATACCATGATGACACCTCAAAACATCTTTTTTTCTGCATCAAATTGTGCTTCTATGGAGGACATAGATTCAATTTTTATATTTTGTACGAACAATTTTCTTTTTTTGATATATATATCAATATTTTGATTGAGATTCACAATCTTCAATCTCTCTCTCACCATCTCATCATTTCTCACCAAACTTAAAAATCAAAAATGTAAAAGTAATTCATTTCCTTTCATTTCTAATAATGTCTCACCAAATCACATAATCTAAACAAAATGTTAAACTACTTCTAAACTATTGATGTTTAAATTACTGTGTGGGTGAATTTCTAACCACACTGCCAACTTAGTATCCAGCTGGAGAACACCGGCAGAATAGGCGGCACCTGGCTGACCTGCAATAGAAAGAGAAGACTCCGGCGGTGGTTCGTCGACCCGGGGACACTCCGACGATCAAGTCAGTATATCTCTCAAAGATAATCAATAGTGCTAAACTCACTGTTCTGAGTATAAATTGTGTACCTTAGACCCATCGGGGGTGCCTCTCTTTTATAGTTAACATAGACTCAATCCCAATAAAAGCCTAGCTCCAATGGACTCTAGCTTAGTGCTTATCCTGGATTCTTCCATAGATAGAGATAAACTCCCTAAGAGTGTTATCCTTATCCATGCTGAAGTCCTTCCTCATTCTAGGACTCTTGTGCCTTATCCGCTTATCTCGGATTCTGATATCTTCGGATATAACCTCGGCCTAGCCGAGATCAGCTCGGCATCATGACCTGGACACGTGGCACCTCGGCTGACACGTCGGCGTCACCTTGGCCACGTGTTGGTACTCAGAAAATATATCCCCACAATTGCCCCCTAGGTTCTATTACCTCAGCATTCTGAGGTGATGGAACCCATATCAGTACTTCCTTCCAGTATGTCAGCTCAAAATTTCTCAGCCGAGATCGTCATTCAGGCCGACATGCCTTTTTACAGAGCAAGAATTTCCAAGTGCTCTTTTATGCGTATGAGCTGTCATGCACAACAACTCAACCGTTTCAACCACGCGTCTTTCTCTTACTGGATCGTACCGGATACGCGTCTGCAAATCAAATCATTCTCGCGTGCGCCGTCTGACGCATACGTTCTTCTAGGCACATTAATGACCTCTTTGCCGCCGTTTCTGTGTTTTAACAAAAATCAATTCCTCTCTCTCCGTCTTCTCACTTTTGTATCCCCAAGCTCTTAACTCTCTCTAGCTTCTGAATACGCCATTGTTCCAGACTTACAAGCTCTGTAACTGTTTCCATTCCTTTCCTCTGGTGAAGTTTTCGCCGTTCTGCCACTTTTGCAACCGTCGTCTAAGTTCGGCGATCCCTACACCGGCCTGACATTTTCTGGTAAGCCACTGTTCCTTTTGTTTTCAGTTTCTTGTTGCTTTTCAAGAAGCTTCGCTTCATTTATCTGTTGCTCTTGCTGTTCTTGCTCAAGTATTTGATTTACGAATCATGTATTCGAGCATATTTATCTTACGCTTTTGTTTCTGCCCAATTTATGTCTTGAATTCACACTGTTCACACATTTGTTGATTGTTGCCACTGTTCTTGGCCTGTTACACCTGTCCTGTATTTCTTGATGATCCTTCACTGCTCTTGACTTTGAATCGCATTACCTGTTTTTGTTTTCTGTGTTTTTGCCAGATTCTTGCCTCCAATCTTTGTTTCCATAGATCTAGATTTTGGATTTGTTTGTAGAACCCATAGATTCTAAAAAGAACTAAAATGGTTCCCACAAATTCTCATCCCAACTAACCTTTAGGCTTTTGCCGAGGTCCCTAAAACCCTCCAAAAACTCCTTCATTCTGAAATCCAAATCCTCTAAGTGAAGCCGACGTTATGGGTATGTGGAAGCATAGGGTAGACACCCCGACCAAGTTAGATCACTTTAGGCGTGAGTTTGACATCGCGGCCGATGTCCATCTGAGGTTGGCTGGGAAAGATGACTCCATCATGCCTACAACTGGTTCTATGCCCTTCCCTGTGGTAGCTTTTATCGAGTGCGGACTTCGGCTCCCACTAAATACCCTTTTCCGTGAGATACTTCATTATTATAAGCTGAACCCGATGCAGCTTACCATCAACTCCTACCGAGTCATCAATGGCATAATAGCCTTAGCCAAACAAGAAAACGCTAGGGTTACCTTATTCGATATCCAATACTGCTACACCATGTGTAGCCTCAAGAAAGATACGGGCTACGTTTACTACCTCAAACCGAGGTCCACAGAGTACAAAATTGTCGCTGACCTCCCTGACTCCAACAAGGGAGCTGGGGATGACTATTTCATTACCTCAGGGAACTGGGAGTTCGCTCCAAACGAGGACCTCCATCTCTACCCTCTTCCTCGATCAGTTTTTGTAGAGGGCAATGGTAAGAGCCCTGTGTTCATACTAACTTTTTTTTAAAAGTCTTCAACACTTTATTTGTTCTAATGTCTGTTTTCTCTTGCAGCTCTTCCTCAGCCACCAAAGGGCTTCCGTCAGTCTTTCTTTCCCAGCAAAGACTTGAGGAAAGTTTTGGATCTGCCAGTCCACAAACGGAGAGCCCCTCTGGTACTCAATTTCATCCCAACCTACAAATCGGCGCTGCCCGACATCCCAAAGAAGAAGAAGAAAAGCCAGTCACCTCCTTCTGCCACAACTCCTCAAGTTGTCTCCTCATCTCGGCCAGATCAAAGATCGACCTCTGATCCAGCTGAGCAACCGTCTACCTCAGCTCTATATCTGATCCCAATATCCCAACGTCGTCGACGACGCCGAACAGTTTTTGCTGCTCAAATGGGCCGCCAAAAAGCAGTCGCTAAGGATCTTTTGGCCAATATTCCTGATTCAGTTGATGCTCAACCAGCACCAACCCAGCCAAAGCTGAAGACAAAAAGGATCAAGAAGGCTCAGCCAAAGGCAACGGTGACTCAGGTTGACACTAAGGACACCTTGCCAATCTCCAAATTGGTTGAGAGCGATAAATCCCATTTTGCCGCCGAGAAGAGGCCTACCGAGGCCCAACCATTCGAGTCTAAACGATCAAAGAGGCTGAGGTCATCCGATACAACCACCTCGGGGTCTCTAAAGCATGATTCCCCCTGGGCCCCCCAAATCACATTGGAGGATAAGCCAGTTAAGGCTAGCGATAGTGCCGACAACATTAATGTTGCCGTCGCCCTTAGTACCGCTCTGCTCCTTCCCGGCGATCTCGACCGAAACGCCGAGATGAGCGAATATGAGAACTATGCTCTGATGCTCCAGCACTCTGTTCAGGTAAGTCTCTTTATTTGGTAATTTTTCTTCATTTCTCTTCATTTCATACTTATAATATTTTCTAATAACTTCTGTTCACTTTCAGGCCATCCAGCATGCTCATTCTTTCTCAGTGCAAGCCTTTGAGAATCGGAAGGAGCTGGCCGACAAGAAGAGGGAGGCTGCTAGTCTGCAAAAGACTAATAAAAACTTGCAATTAAAGATGAAGACCTTGGAGGATCAAGCCGAGGCTGCTATCAAAGCTCAAAATGACGCCGAAGTAAAGGCGGAATCCGCTGAGGCCATCAAGAAGGTTCTTGAGGCCGAAAAGAGAGAGGCTGAGGAAAAGACGGCCCAGGCCCAAAAAGAACTGCAAGAAGCCTTGGCCACGAAGGACGCCGAGCTCAAGGCAACCGATGAGAAAGACTACAGTGAGGGGGTGGCCGATGTCACGGCTGACTATGAAAAGCAAGTGAAGCAGGCATGCAACAAGGGTTTCGCCCATGGTTGGATGACTTTGCTTAAAAAGCTTGAGGTCCTCGAGGACTCCCCCCTCAGGAACGCTGACGTCCTTCCTCTTCCATTCCCTCAAACTCCAAGCCAATCCGATGACGATTCTGAGTCTGAGGAGGAGGCTCTGGTGAGGAAGTCCAAGGAAGCTGCTAGGGCCAAGTCCCCTACTCAGAATGAGCAGGTCCTGAACTAGACTCAAGATGAGGAGGGTGAGGAGGTTCCCAAAGATGCTACTCTTGAGAAAGCATCATCCGATGTGCCTCTCGCCGGCAAGAACCTTGATGTAACCCTTCAAGAAATCGATGCTGAGCTTGCGGCCAAGAAGACTACCGAGATATCTTCCCAGCAGTCGTCTGAACTTCAAACCCAACCATCTGCTGTTGCTGAGGAGTCTTAATTTTGATGTCTTTTTCCTTTGTATTTTGTACTTTTGTTTTTCTCTTTTTTGGAACAATTTGTAAGCTTTGGTCGACATGCCTTCTTTTGAAAGTTAATACAACTTTCCTGCTTGTATCTTTGTCTTCTCTTTACTGCTCTTGTTTGATTCCATACTTAGAATATTTTGCATATCTTTAATATACACTTTAGTCTTGTGTAACCTTCTCGGGGTGACACGCCTCAGTTTAATCTCAGTGTTAAACATAATCTCAGCTTAACTTTAACTTGTAAACTTTTCTCAAGTTTCAACAAGTGTTAAACATAATCTCAGTTTAACTTCAACTCTGCAAACTTTTCTCAAGTTTCAACAAGTGTTAAACATCATCTCAGTTTAACTTCAACTTGTAAACTTTTCTCAAGTTTCAACAAGTGTTTAAACATAATCTCGGTTTAACTTCAACTTGTAAACTTTTCTCAGTGTTAAACATCATCTCGGTTTAACTTCAACTTGTAAACTTTTCTCAAGTTTCAACAAGTGTTAAACATGATCTCGGTTTAACTTCAACTTGTAAACTTTTCTCAAGTTTCAACAAGTGTTTAAACATGATCTCGGTTTAACTTCAACTTGTAAACTTTTCTCAAGTTTCAACAAGTGTTAAACATAATCTCGGTTTAACTTCAACCTGTAAACTTTTCTCAAGTTTCAACAAGTGTTAAACATAATCTCAGTTTAACTTCAACCTGTAAACTTTTCTCAAGTTTCAACAAGTGTTAAACCTAATCTCAGTTTAACTTTAACTTGTAAACTTTTCTCAAGTTTCAACAAGTGTTAAAACCATTTTTCTTCTCTCTGCCCCCCTAGTGTGAACCTAAGTTCCGCTTGGGTTCTCATTATACATGTATTCCAGAAACAATGTTATGTATTTTTATCAGCCACAAGTGTATAAACAAATAAATCAAGTTAAAACTTTATTTATTTACTTCGGCAAATGACAAAAGAACAAAAAATTCTAATGATAGAAAAATTTCAAATTGCAAGTGTTCCAAGGCCTTGGCAACTCTTTGCCCTCATTATTTTCAAGTCGATATGCCTCATTGCCCAGTACTGAGATGATTCTGTAGGGTCCCTCCCAATTTGGGCCAAGCTTCCCCTCTCTGGGATCTTTTTTGTTGCCGACGACTTTTCTCAAGACAAGGTCACCGATTTGAAACTCCCTTGGGTTAACCTTCTTATTATAAGCTCTGGCAAGCTACTGTTGGTATGCTGTGAGCTGTATTGCAGCTCTCTCCCTTCTTTCTTCAAGTAGATCCAGATCTCGGGCTAATAATACGTCATTGGTCTCATTCTCCACTCCCTGGGTTCTGATCCCTGGGATGCTGATTTCCAGAGAAATGACTGCTTCTGTGCCATAAGCCATAGCAAATGGGGATTCCCCCGTTGATCTTCTCGGTGTAGACCGATATGCCCAGAGTACGCTTGGCAGTTCATCCACCCACTTTCCCTTTGCTACTTGCTGCCTCTTCTTAATCCCATCCAAGATGACTTTGCTGGATGCTTCTGCTTGTCCATTGCTCTGAGGAAAACTTGGGGTGGAAAAGTAATTCTTGATTTTGAACTTTGCACAGAAGCTCTTAATTAGCTTACTATCAAATTGTGTTCCATTGTCTGCAACTATTGCTCATGGAATCCCAAAACAGGAGATGATGTTCTTTCATATGAAGCTCTTCACATCTACATCTCGAATCTTGGCAAGGGGTTCAACTTCTATCCACTTGGTGAAGTAATCTGTTGCCACCAATAGATACTTTCTTTGTCCAGTTGCTTGGGGGAGTTGTCCAACAAGATCCATGCCCCACTGGGCAAACGGCCAAGGACTGGATACTGGGTTCAGGTCTGTTGCCGGTTGGTGTATCAGGGGTGCAAACCTTTGGCATTTTTCACACTTCTTCACATAGGCCTCTGCATCTTTTTGCATGTAAGGCCACCAATACCCCTAGGTAATGGCCCTATGGGCAAATGATCTGCCCCCAGCGTGGCTTCCACAAATTCCTTCATGAATTTCATATAAAAAATCTTCAACTTGTAAAGAATGTACACACCTCAAAAGGGGTCCAGTGAAGGATCTTCTGCAGAGATGTCCCTCTGCTGTCAGATTGAATCGTGCCGACTTCAATCTGATCTTGTGTGCCTCTTTGTGATCATCTGGAAATTTTCCTTATTTTAGGAATGCTGCTATTGCATCCATCCAACTTGGTCCCATGTCCACACACATTACTTCACGCTTTGTGGTCCGTGGTTTGATGCTCAGGCCCGACAAATAGTCAACCATTATTGTCCTTACTTTTCCAGGTTGTACTGCACTAGCTAGGTTGGCCAATGCATAGGCGTGACTGTTATCATCTCGGCTAACCTGAAGTAGTCGGCAGTTCTGAAACAAGGCTGCCAACCTGATGACCTCCTTTGCGTAGGCCGACATCCTTGCATCTCGGGCTGCAAACTCGCACGTTATCTGGTTAACTATAAGTTATGAGTCACAAAAGACTATTACCTCATCTGCTTGTACTACTGCTGCCAGTTTCTGTCCTGCAATGGCCCTGTTTGGTACAGCTTAATTTTAGCTTATTTCAGCTTTCAGCTTAATTTAAGCTATTTTGATGTGTTTGGTTTAGCTTAACAATACAGCTTATAGCTTTTTGTAAGTCAGAAATCAATTTATTCTTTGAGTGGGGCAGGAGAAACTTAATTTATAAGTCAGAAATCAGCTTATGTTCATAGTTATAAGGTATAAGCTATAAGCACTTTCCCACAGCTCTACCAAACAGGGTCAATGAGTGCTTCATACTCTGCTTCATTGTTTGAGGCCTTGAATCCCAAACGAATCGATTGTTCTAGTATCTGCCCATCTGGATATACCAGTACTACTCTTGCCCCCACTCCCTGTCGGTTTGAACTCCCATCAACAAACAGTCGAAAGGAGTCACCGATGTAAATGCTGCAGGGTCTGAGTTTTTCCTCTTTCCTTTGTTCTTTTCTCCCTTGGCTGGGCTCCTCCTTGCTTGTTTGGACATCATTCACCTTGGCTCAACGGAGCCTGATGTTTGATGGATTCTGGCGTGAACTCCACCACGAAGTCGGCCAAAACTTGGCCTTTGATTGCTGTTCTGGGTCTGTACTCCAGGTCATACTAGCCCAAGGCGACTGCCCATCTAGCTATTCTTCTTGTCAGGTCTCTTTGTTGCAGCAAAGACTTTAAGGGGTGTTTAGTTAGCACACAATTTTATGGGCCTGGAAGTAATGGTTCAGCTTCTTTGAAGCCATTACTAAAGCCAGTACCAATTTCTCTAAGGATAGATACCTCGTTTTTGCATCAGCTAGGGTTTTGCTTACATAGTAAACAGCCCTTTGCTCCCCTTTTTCTTCTTGGATTATCACTGCGCTTACTGCGTGTTCTGAAATTGCTAAGTACAAAAACAACTCCTCTCCAGGTTTTGGATTTGAAAGAACTGAAGCCGTGGTTAAATACATCTTCAAGTCGGCCAAGGCGGCTTCGCACTCCTCGGTCCATAAGAAGTTTGTGGCTTTCTTTACTAAGTTAAAGAAAGGTTTGGATTTGTCCGAGCTTCTGTTTATGAACCTATTCAGGGCTGCAGCCCTTCCAGTTAGCATCTGCACCTGTTTTGCCGATGTCAGGCTCTTCAACTCTAAAATGGCCTTGATCTGATCCGGGCTGGCCTCAATGCCCCTTCTGGTCACCAGGTATCCCAAGAACTTACCAGATCCAACTCCAAATGCACACTTCGATGCATTGAGCCGGAGCCGATATGTTTTAAGGATTTCAAATATTGCTTTGAGGTCGGTCAGATAACCTTCAGGTTCCTTGGTCTTCACGACTATGTCGTCGATGTAAACTTCCACCGTTCGGCCAATCAGGTGTCTGAACATCTTGGTTACCAATCTTTGGTAAGTTGCTCCTGCGTTTTTCAACCCAAAAGGCATCACTCTGTAGCAATACAGCCCTTTTGGGGTGATAAACGCAGTCTTCTCCTCATCTGGGGGATGCATGGCTATCTGATGGTATCCCCTGTAGGCATCTAGGCAGCTCATCCTTCCGTGCCCCGAAGTGGCGTCTACCAGTTGGTCAATCTTGGGTAGAGGAAAACTGTCTTTGGGACAGGCCTTGTTTAGGCTGGTAAAGTCCACGCAGACTCTCCATTTACCATTCTTTTTCTTCACCACCACTGTATTTGATAGCTATCTCGGGTAATTTACCTCTCGAATGGCCCTGGCCTCTAGAAGTCTGTCTACTTCTTCTTCCACTGTTTCGACATGCATCAACGTCGGTCTTCTTGTTCGTTGGATTACAGGTTTGGCCGACCTGTCAACGTTCAGTTTATGGCAAGTGACCTCGGGGTCAATGCCAGGCATTTCATAAGGCGTCCAAGCAAACACCTCAATATTTGCTCTCAAGAACGCCTCCAACTATTTTTCCTCTTCTTCGGCTAAGCCCGAGCCGAGAAGAAAGAAGCGTTCATCATCCCCCTCCTAGACGAGGATTTTCTTCAGTGCTTCTTTGCTCTTCTCGGCTGGCTTTTTGCCGACATCCTCTAGGACTTCCACGTCTTCGTCTTTGATCTCTACCTTCTCTGGTTCTCGTATGCTGCAGGTGGATTTCATTGCTGCCATGGAGCAATTCTTTGCCTGTAACTGATCTCCTCTGACTTCTTCTATCCCATGCTCTGTTGGGAACCACAGTAGCTGATGCAATGTTGAGGGAACAACCCCCATTGCATGCAACCATGGCCTTCCCAAGATAATATTGTAAGGGGACGGCGTGTCGATCACGGTGAACTTTGTGTTTATCTTCTTGGTGGCAGCTTGCACTTCCAAGTTTGTTGCGCCCAGTGGCCATGTCGGTGTTCCATTGAACCCGACCATCGAGCCGTTGGTTTGCTCCATATCATCAAGGTGAAGGCCCAGCTCCTTGTAACATCTAACATACATGATGTCACAAGAGCTGCCTTGGTCAATTAAGATGCGTTTCACTTGGCACTCCCCAACCTAGAGGGATACTACCAAGGCATCGTTGTGCGGATGTTATACCATATCAAGGTCGGCTTTAGTAAATGACACTACTGGTCCCTGGCACTCCTCTGCCCGATGTCTCTTCTCCCCGACTTGGTAGACATGCTGTAGGTGTTTTACCTTTTGGGTCTCCCCCTGAATTTTGTTTTCGTTGACCTTCGAGTGAATTACATTAATTACCCGAGGTCCTCCTGCCTGAGGTTGCTATGCTGGGGGAGGCGGAGCTGGTGGTGCCTAAGGCAATCTTACCTGTTCTTCCCTTGTCCTGGCCTCATCGACAAGGTCTCTCAGATAGCCTTGCCTCACCAAGTCTTCTAAGTGTGTTTTCAGGGCTTTACAACCCTGAGTCATGTGCCTATCTTCATTGTGGTAAGCACAATGCTTGCCAAGGTTTCTTCTCATAAACTCTCCTCGTGCCCTCGCTGGTGCTCTGAAATAGGGTTGGCTCCGAATTTTATCCAGGACTTTGTGAATCGGGATTCGGAACACAATTGTAACTGCCTGTGTAGCCCTCAGTCCTACCTCTTGCTTGCTGGATCCATTGTTATCTCGGCCTCGCTTCGGCGAGCCGTTTCCTTTCTCTTGCTTTGTCTCCTTTGTCTCCGACGTATCTTTCTTAGCTCTGGCATACTTCTCAATTCTAGCCATGAGCTCTTCCATGCTCTTTGGCAATGTCTTTGCCAAAGACTTTCATAGTGGACAGCCATCTTTTAGGCCATTCTTGAAAGATACGACCGCCACCTCTTGATTACACTCGAGTATTTGGTTGAACACCTCATAGTACCTTTTTGCATAGGCCCTAAGGCCTTCATCCTTACTGATTCTCAGAGCCATCAATGCATCCACCCTTAATGGTTGTAATTTATTTGTCACGAACCTGGCCACAAATATCTCGACAAGGCCTTCCCAGGTCTTCACACTTCCCTTTGGCAGTTTGTGAAACAAATCTGATGCAATCTCCCCAAAAGATGAGGGGAACACTTTACAAAGTAATGGCTCGTTCCCACTATACAATGCCATTGAGTTCAAGTATAATCCAACGTGAAAGTTGGGGTCTGACTTATCATCGTATATTTGGAACCTCGGCATACTGAATCTTTTTGGCGCCTGAAATTTGTCCAACTCCACTGAGAATGGTGTTCTCGGTTTATCTGGGGAGGTTACCTCGGCATCGACATTTTGTTGCTTCCTCTTGAGGTAATCCCCAAGTCCTCCTTTGTTCGCCCAGGAGCTCGGCTATCTCCCGACTTTAGTCTTTTTGGCGCACTACTCTCTGCTTCGTTGTGGGCCCTTTTTGACCTTTCTCCATGAGTTGTGTCGAAGCATAGCTCTTGTCTTTGAACATGCCGATGTTCTCTGGGGTCTGCTTCTTTAGTGCAATGTGTCTTTCGTGACTCTTCTCTTCTCGACTCCCCTCGTCTGACCTCTCTTGAAGGCCGGTGAGAGTGTTTTTCACTCCTGGTGTGCTGGGGGCTATTGGGATTGGTTTCTGGCCCCCCTTCTGGGCATTGGCCGCTGGAATCGGCGTGTCCTGCAGCGGGAATGGTGGCTGCATGACATTATTTTGCATCATGAAATTGACGATCAATTGCAGGTCCGCCAATTTGTTCGCCATCTCTTTTACTTCTTCGTCCCTCTGCAGGCATCTATCCTTCCATACCTGGAGGTCGTCCTCGTTGTAGTACCCACTTTGATCTGGTTTCTTCGGTACGTCACCATCCTAGCCGACGTCTTTTCTGCTGTGATTCTGGTTCTGGGTCTCCTCATTGCAATCGTCTTCTTCCATGTTAGGGTCAACGTGTTTACCGTTCCCAGCAGGGGTTTCATCCCCAACCTTATCCTTCTGTCTGTCACTGGCCATCTATTCTCCTTTCTTTCCCACAGACGGCGCCAAATTGTGTGGGTAAATTTCTGACCACACTGCCAACTTAGTATCCAGCTGGAGAGCACCGGTAGAATAGGCGGCACCTGGCTGACCTGCAATAGAAAGAGAAGACTCCGGCAGTGGTTCGTCCACCAGGGGGCACTCCGACGATCAAGTCAGTATATCTCTCAAAGATAATCAATAGTGTTAAACTCACTGTTCTGAGTATAAATTGCGTACCTTAGACCCATCGGGGGTGCCTCTCTTTTATAGTTAACATAGACTCAATCCCAATAAAAGCCTAGCTCCAATGGACTCTAGCTTAGTGCTTATCCTGGATTCTTCCATAGATAGAGATAAACTCCCTAAGAGTGTTATCCTTATCCATGCTGAAGTCCTTCCTCATTCTAGGACTCTTGTGCCTTATCCGCTTATCTCGGATTCTGATATCTTCGGATATAACCTCGGCCTAGCCGAGATCAGCTCGGCATCATGACCTGGACACGTGGCACCTCGGCTAACACGTCGGCGTCACCTTGGCCACGTGTTGGTACTCAGAAAATATATCCCCATAATTACAATTAATAATTTATATTACAAAATTATTTATTGTACCAAAAATTGTTGTAGGGAATCTATACATCCTTTTTGGGGAAAAATTGTGTCGTGATCTTCGGATAATGCTGCTTCAACTTATTTTTTAGTTAAAATTATAGTACTTACTCTACTTTTTAAGATAAACTATAAATACACTCTTTGAGTTTTACTTAAAATACAAATTGCCTTATATGACTTGGAAAATTATAAATATTCATTTGTCAGAATTTTTTATTTAACAAAATTAATTGAAAAAATAAAATTTCTAACTACTCTCCTATATAATGGCCCTGTTTGGTAGAACTTATTTCCACCTTATTTCAGCTTTTAATTTAATTTAAGTTATTTTGATGTGTTTGGTTCAGCTTAACAATACAGTTTATAACTTTTTGTAAGTCAAAAATCAACTTATTCTTTGAGTGAGGGAGGAGAAGCTTAATTTATAAGTCAAAAATCAGCTTATATTCACAGTTATAAGTTATAAGCTGTTAAGTTATAAACTATAATCACTTTCCCACAGCTCTACCAAACGGGGCCAATATAATAAAATTACCTGAATTATTAATTGAAATAAATTTTTAATAACATTAAAAATTATTAATTGATTTGATAATTTATTCATAAAATGAGCCAATTTTTATGAAATTTGAAATGTCAAGGGGTAGAATATAATTTTTAAAATCATAGAAGATAATTTATATTTTAAGCAAAAATGTCAAAAATTCCAACTTTTTTGCCAAGTATGGTTTATGTAAGTCCCACATAGGTGTATGTCACGCACCCATGTGAGAAACCCGAGAAGGGGTTGTGCCTCTAATGCACGACACTCTGTTCTGATGATGTTAGTCATTTATATTAGAGAGTTAATTAAGTGGAATATTCATTAAAAAAAAAAGAATAAAAAAAAGGAGCGTATATTAGGCATATATAATTTATAATAAGGCTGCATTAATATTTTAAAAAATAAATAATTAATATAATTTTAATAATTTTTTTAAAACATAATTATAGTCTAATCATGGGCTATGTATATCTAATTAATCTATTTTTTTACATAGATGATATATAGTCAATAAATCCTATAATATAAATAATTTAAATTATCAAAATAAAATCGATACAAACTTTTGTCCCCATATAAGTATTTGATAAAAATTACATACCTCTAACATTACTTTTTAGTAAGTATCAAATGACAAATAACGGGAAGCTTCTATTTGCACACATTACTTTCCCTTTTTTCACACACTTAATGATGTTTTTTTAATTACATTTTTATTCTGAAATAAAATTACCAAAATATTTCTTTCTTCTTCAACCAAAACCCTAACCATAACCCTAACTATCTCCACCGTTAGCCGCCACCCCCTCCGGTCGTCCCCTTTCTCAACACAGTCCCTCCCTTCGTCGCCTCCCCCTCAGCCCCCTCTTCTCAAATCAAAGTGCCTCTCTACCCCGTCGATCGTCGCTCACTCACCTTCCTCACCACCCCTGTAACCCCCTACTTCGCGACGCAACACCACCGCCACCACAGCTCTCACCCCTTCGCGATCCTCAATCTGCAGAGAGAGAGAGAGAGAGAGATGCATTGTGGAACTTAGATATAGGAAGAAGAATCATTTTCTTACCATTCGGACTACTAGTATCGAAAGAATCGCCTCAATTCGAAAATCAACCATCGAACCAATGAATTTGGTTCGACCATCAACATCCGAAACCTTCTTTCATTTGTGAACTGCTACTGTCATCATCGCTTTCTTTTTTGTGACTGAAAGGAGAGAAAGAAAGAGAGAGGAGATCGAGTAGATGAGGTGGGGGTCGTGGTAGTGTCACCGGTGGGTGGAAGAAGGGATGGGAATGGCGACTGGAAGTGAAAGAGAGGTGGTAACGGTGGTGCTGTGTCACCGGCGACGAGGTGACTACTGGTTAGGATTAGGGTTTGAACATTGTTTGCTGGTGTGGAAGGTGTGTGGATTAAGAGGGTTGGAAAGTTGTGTATATGGAAATATAATCGGAATAATAATATGTATAATAAATAAATTTTATTTTTTCTAAATGTTTAAACTAAGAAGGATGTGGACAAAGACAAATGATGTTCACAAATAGAAGCTCCCCAAATCGCGTGAATTAATGTTTCAAAATTACCAAATAATCACTATGTTGGAGGAGATAATATACGGGTTTCGCAGTGGTTCCAACTTCTATCTTTTTAAGAGCTCTATACTATTCATCAAGTGTTTTCCGGAAAGTGTAGAGGTAGACAAATCAATGAATATGCAAACAATACATAATACAAACTAGTAAACAAAGCAATCAACCCAAAGCTTTCCTCACGAAACCTAGGGTTTCTTCAAATTAATGGCCACTAATACCATTTCACTACTTCCAATTCCTTCTTTTAGGAAATCCAACAATTTTCCATTACCTCATCCTCTGATTCTCAAACCAGACAACTCGCTAAGCTCTTTCATCGGAACCAATCTCTCAATTCAGCCCACCATTCCCTGGAATCGCCTTTCAAATCACCGCCGCTCAACTGTCGCAACGGTCTCGTTTAGCCTCCCAACTGCGTAAGTTTCACAATTCACTCACATACAAGTAGAAAATACGATATGGTTTTGTTGCTAACGGTGATTAATGTGGGTTTTTGTAGGAAACCAGAGAGGGGTTCTTCCGAAAAACTTCCAAAGTCAGTGTTATTTTATTTTGATAGTTATGATTATTATACTGTATTTGCTGCTTATGAATTAGTTTGTGATTCGTGATGTGGGGTTGGTGGTGGTGTTAGATGGTCGGCGAGGGCTATAAAGTCGTTCGCGATGGCCGAGCTAGAAGCGAGGAAGCTCAAGTATCCAAATACTGGGACTGAAGCACTTTTGATGGGTATCTTGGTTGAGGGTTAGTGATTTTTTATTTTTATTTATTGCATGTAAGGACATGGTTGCCACAGTTTTTTTTCACATGATTTAGATATTTTAAGCAACTTGTGGAGATGTTTCATATAATTTAAGGTTTAGGTCAATGTAATTTTCATGTTTTATGGTGTAGTTGTTTATCTTCAAATGTAGTTTGAGTACCAATTTTGCTTTAGCGGGCTTCATTGCCCGTGTGATGAACACTGTGACATTTTGAAATGAGAATGGGTGGTCCAATGTGATCCATAGTAGTAGTAGCAGTAGTAGGTATTGGGAAGAGCTAATTTTTAGCCTAGCTTTTTGGCTAATTTAGCTTGGCTAAATTAGTTCCGTTTGGAAAGAACTTTTATCTTTTTTGGGTTTGGCTGTGATGGTTGTGAGAAAAAAAAAAAATGAAATGATTATGGTTTGGATATGATGGTCGTGAGAGAAAAAAAAATGAAATGATTATGATTTAGATTTGACATTTTGTCTTATTGGCTAAATTAGCCTATTTTGTTTTTTTGCGCTTATTTAGGCATTTTAGCTCCTCCCCGAACAAGCTTACAGGGATTGTTTGGTTGAAGTTACAGCATGTCACATTTTAAAGGCATCGATATTTGGTTTTCGTTACGTTATTCATATCGTGTCTTTTGTTTCCTTGCAGGAACCAGTTTAGCTGCAAAATTTTTGAGGGCAAATGGAATTACTCTTTTCAAAGTGCGAGATGAAACTGTAAAATTACTTGGAAGGTCTGACTTGTATTTTTTCAGCCCCGAGCATCCTCCATTAACCGAACCAGCTCAGAGGGCTCTTGATTGGGCTGTTGATGAGAAACTGAAATCAGGTAGCATTTTGTCTTCTACTGGATGTGATGATCTCCTACTTCTTGCGTTGAAATTAGTGTATAATAGTATTATTATCAATTTGTTTTGAACTCTAATAATTCTCTAGGATTTCATATGAGTCATCTGAATTGAATACTGGCTTGTGCTATTCAGGAGGATTTAAAGCCCTGTAGGTTTGTAAGCCATAGTGTTATGATCTCAATTAGTACTCATATTCAACTTTTAGGCATCATGAAATAGGAAATTAAATGCATTACACATGAAATAATTGTTGTGTAAATACGAGATATATTTGGGTTGTCCAAGTTAAAAAATAAATAAATTTGTGTTTAACGTATAAAGTGTGCTAGCATGAGGTTCTTACATAGATCCTAGGTAATTGACGTCCTCTAGATACATTATTTGTATTTACTCCCTGGTCACTGAATTTGCATAAACATATTTCATGTCCTTATTGAACATTTTGTCCTTTGCTGCTAAGAGGCTATAAAAGTTTCAAAGGGATTTTGTGGGGAGGGATGGGAAAAGAATTCAAGTGTCATTTAGTGAATTGGGATTCTGTTTAACCCCAGTCAAGGAAGGTGGTTTGGGTATCGAAAGTTTGGAGATCTTCATTGAGACCCTATTGTTGAAATGGCTTTAGAAGTTTTTTTGAGTGGATAGTGGTAGAGAAGGGTGGTGGGTGGTGGCCTTGAAGTATGGATGTGATTGGGGAAAGTGGACATCTTAAGAGGTCAATTTGCCTTATTGTATGGGACAACGAAAAGTTTGGTATTAGTTTGAGTAACACACTAGCTTGACAGTTGGGGATTGTAGGAAAGTGAAGTTCTGGCTTCATCTAGAATGGGGAAGAGAGGATGGTGGATATTTTCCCTTCAGCTTTTCGAGAAGCAGCAAACACAGAAGCTATAGTAGATGACAATTTATGAAGAGAGGAGCAACAAGTATTGGGATGTCTTGCTATGTAGGAGGTTACTCAATTGGGAGATGGTTGAGTTGATGGGGATGTTCGAGTGATTGTATGATAGCATTGGGACAAGAGATGATTCGTGAGATGGAGGTTGACGAGTTCGGTGTTTCGAGGTGAAATCTTTTTATGAGGTTTTGAATGAGCAGCATAATATGTACCCCCCCAAAAAATGAAAAGAATGGGCAGCGTAATTCCTCTATCTTGTAGAGAGCCATTTTGGTAGAAGGACCCAAGGTAGCTTCTTTTTTTTTTTTTTGTGATAAATAAACAAACTTTATTGAGAAAGCATCAAGGTGATGCAACGAATACAAAAACCAACTATAAGCTAGCCAGCAAGCTAAACCAAATAGAAGACCAACCAAAACAACTAACTAATCAAATCATCTACAAAAGTTAGCACATCCAGATCTATTGAAACCGTAATCCAACTATGTAACACAATAAGCAAATGTTGTTCTAGCCATGGAACCGATTGAGTCACACCCATAAAGATACACCTATTTCGCTCCAACCAAATCAGCCACATCAAGCAATTGCCAGCAAACAACCAAGTCTTCTGACGTCTTTTCCCCACCCTTCCCCAAGCCCAACTCTGCAACACCTCCACCATTGAACCCCGGTTGAACCCAAACCACACAAAAATTTAAACAATGAACATCCAAAGGCATGAAGCAACCAAACAATGGATAAGCAAGTGATCCACTATTTCCGCATCTCCACAACACATGCAACACCAATTAACTAAGATATGACGCCGACGAATTAAGTTATCAATAGTCAAAATGCACTCTAAAGCCGCTGTCCACACAAACAAAGTGACTTTGGATGAACAATCCACCACCTAAACACTTTTCCACGAAAAGGAGCTCCATCCCCTCTCACCAACGAATGATAGAAAGAGGACACCAAAAAAACCCCTTTGGACTTCAGGCAAGCCCACAACAAAGTATCCTCCCCTTCCCCCCTAAACCGAAGCCCATACAAAAAACCCAGCAAGTCTTCCAGTTGCCCAACTCCCAATCATGCACCTCATGACGCAACCCAACATTCCAAACTATGACTTGACCTTGCATAAACGCATAAGATGCCACCCTCGCCTCCCCACTAGTAGCAATACAAAAAATAAAGGAAACCTCACCTCCAAAGTCCCCCGCCCCACACCACCTATCCTTTCCAACACACATTAAAATCTTAACTTCAAATAACCCGTCTTGAACATCATGAATTAGTGTTGCATGTGCAAAGAGGATGGTGAATCAGTAAATCATCTTCTTATTTAGTGCCAAGTGGCAAAAGATCTTTGGACATTGGTGCTCTCTTGGTTTGCGGTGGAGTGGACATTTCCTTCTAGGTTATAGAGCTTCTTTAGAGTTGGCTGGTGGCTAGAATTGAAAGAAGAAGAAGAAAAAAAGAAGCTTTGGTCAATGATTCCATTACGTCTTATGTAGATTATCTAGAGAGTAAAATTGAAGGTCTTCCGAGAGTTCCCCTTGTAAGAGTTTGGTTTGTTTTTTGTATAGATCGGACTAGGGGATATTAGCCTTTCTATCAATCAGTTCCTTGATTTTGTAGAGAGTGTATAGGGTTTGATCTTTATTTTTGTCGTCACTTTTGTCTGTGAGTTTGGCATTGATATTGGGTTTAATGTTATTGTACTCTTGCTCATCATTTTTTTAAAATGAAAAACATAGTCAATCTTGCAACATGCATTAGTCAACTATGGGAACTTATTAGGGACAGACAGATGTCCAACAAACAAATTTAGCTTACAAGGAATCATAGATCTCCAAATAATTCTTACAAGGCTGAGTTATGAATGTTGTAGTTAGTTATGCACTCGAGGAAATAGTGAAATGTACAATATCCTTAAAAGTAAGTTAATAACTTAAAAAGTATGTGAATACTTCTCCGGCTGCAAGCCTTTGGTAAGATTGCAGTTTTGTATGGTTACTACGGTGATTTTGAACAAATAAGGTGAACATGGAATGAAGTGCCCCTTGGAGATCAGGCAGTGAAAACCTCCAACCAATTTTCTCAATATTTATTGTTTGATGTTTCCTGCTGAGAAAATAACAATGCTTCAAGAGATTAACTTCTGGTCTTGTTTGGTAACTAATTGTGTCTAATTGAAAATGTTAAGGAAGCACCTTACCATTTCTATACTCTTTTTTTTTTGGGTTGCCTTATCATATTCTGCATGATTTGGGTCTTGACAACCTTCAAATTCCACAGCTCTTGAATGCTGGCTGTACTCAGAATTAGCCTTGGTGTGCAAAATTTAAAGAATTTCGCTGCCTTTCTTATTCATTACATCATTGGTGCCATCGATATATTTGTTATGACTTTCATGTGAAATCAGGTGAAAATGGGGAAATAACTACAACTCATTTGCTTCTTGGGATTTGGTCGGAAAAAGAATCAGCAGGCCATAAAATAATGGCTGCCCTTGGTTTTGATGATGAAAAAGCTAAAGAGATTGCCAAATCTGTAAGTTATGTTCTGGGTTTGTCAAGCAATTAGCTTCCTCAACATAGCAATGACCGTATATTTGTTTTATGCAGATGAATGTGGATATAGTCTTGAGCTTTAAGTAGGGACTGGGAAAAGTTTTGGAGTGTTGTGACTTGCTTTGTTGCCTTGGGACCTTCACAGAACAGGTACAGAAAGATAAATGGTTTCTAGTGAAGTAATTGCCATCGAAGAAATTGTGAAATTTTTCTGCATGCAGTCATGTTCCCTTTTTTCATCCCATTGAATGCTTCATTAGATGACTGGATTTCACAATTTTTTGTATAAACATTTATAAGTAGTTCGAAAACCCTTGATGGTAATTGCCAGCGGCAGTCAATTATCTAGCCAATGTGCTCAGGTCTCTTGCATGTTGCATACTTTCTTTTTTTTTTTGTTTCATCTAAAAAAAAAAAAATGATTAAATCTATGCTTTATACCTTTTAATGACCATAACATTCCAAATTCTGATATTATTATTATTATTTTTTCAAACCTGTTGAAGTGATTCTGTGATTCATGGGAATGACTTTTTAATTGCCTTCTGCAAATTTCTCACTGCAGTCATATTGTTTCAGATGTCTGGAAGCAGCAGGAAATCGTTTGAATGACGAACGAGTAGGCGGGACATTTGACAATGGAATTCATTTTGTTGTGTTTTCTTTAGTAGTTAAAAAGGAGCCTGTTTTATTTGCTTATTTTGTTTTTTCATGGCAGTTATGGATTGGGATAGGCATCTATTATGCTGATTGAAGTCATTTTAGGGTTATGGATGTAACAAGGTCTTTGGAGTTGGTGCAATTCAAAGTTGGAAACAAGTAACCAGTCAGTTGAGGAACTCTATAATTCTTGTGCTAGAGAAGACAATGAATGACCCAGAAAGGGTAATGTTGTTGAGGAGAATAAAATTTTGTTAGAAATGTCATAGGAATAGAATTGGAAAAATTGCAAATCAGTGATGCAGTAAAAAAATAATTGCACTATACACATGAAGAAATTGTACCATGCACAAAGAAAATTTACATCACCCTGAAAATGCAAATATTTTTTTGGTGTCCTAGTAATTTGCAATTTGCCCAATAGAATTAGCAGTAGCAGGATGACTAGGACCAATGGCCCGCCCAATCCAACCTATTATTATTAAGATGTAATGTTTGTCAAATCTGGATCGACTCGTGTTTGAGATTGCCTTTTTAAATGATTTTTTTACTTTAAAAAAATAAAAAAAAAAGTTTAAATTTAGGTTTTATTCAGCCCCCGTTTGAGAAGTGGGTTGACTTTTTGGTTTTTTGGCTTTTTTGGCTATTTTAGCGTGGGGCTAAAAAGCTTAGTTTGGGAAGGGTTTTTTGGCTTTTTTGGCTTTTTGGCTTTTTGGTGAGGTGTCATCTTGTTAAATGACCAAATTGCCCTTGTCCATTTTTTATTTTTTTTTAATAAACTGTTTGGAATTTGACATATTTTCTGTTTTTTTTTTTTTTTCAATTTTGGTTTTTTGCTGAAAAAAAAATATTTTGGTATGTTTTTTTTTTTGGTATTTTTTTTTAAAAATTTTTGCTTTTTGCTTAAAAATTTTTTTTTTTGTTTTTTTGATTTGGCATATTTTGGTTATTTTTTATTTAAATTTTTTTATGTTAGGTTTCGATTTCGCCTATTTTGCTAAATTTATTTTTTTTTATTTTTTTTTTGGGGTTTGGATTTGGTTTTTTTTTTTTTTTGTATATTGGGTGTCGATCTCCCGAATTTTGCAAATCCAAATTTTTTATTTTTTATTTGTTTTTTTTTTGAATAGATTTGTCAGATTTTGCGCTAATTTTTTTTTTCTTTGAATTTTTCTTAATTTTGTGCTTGGATTTTTCGTATTTTGTTTAATTTTTTTTCCTGTTACTTTTTTTTATTTTGGGTTTGGATTTGGCATATTGTGCTTAAATTTTTCGATTTTTATTTGGAAATTTATGTTTTTGTCTTTTTATTGTTTTTTTTTTTACTATAAGTATGTTTTTTTTTAACTATGTTTTTTTTTTTTGTCTTGGATTTTTATTTTTAAGTATGTCTTGTTTTTTTTAATTGGTATACAATCAATTTTTTTTTTCATATATTTATGTGTTTCATTTATTTGTAATTTACGTCACACATGACAATTTGTGTATTATTTTTCTTTTTCATTTGTTTTTATTTGTTTCACCTTTTTTTTTTGTTTTTCCAAAAGCAAAATTCGTATGGATTGTTGTTTTCCAAAATTAGGCACGTCAGCAACTAGAAGAGGTTACATTCCCGTGGAAACTCATACATATTGTACATGATAATATATTTGAATACAGTCTGTTCCACGTGTGTCATTATGTGACAACCATACGAAAATTATTTCGACTACTATATATTTCCTAACATTCCGTTATTACGCATGTAACATAATTTGTCGCGTATGTGAAGGCGGACCAATGCCATATGGGGGTCCTCATCTCCAACCATTAAACCATCATTGTCATGTTCAACTTCTGGTATGGCATTTACTATTGCCATAGCCTCTTCCTCGTCACAGATTGGCTGAACAGTTGTTGGGTTACCTGTGTTTCGCCGTATATAATTATGTAATGCCATTGACGCACCTACTAACTGAACTTGCACATTTGCAAAATCATACCGAGGCATGTCTCGAATAAACCCCCATCGCTGTTTCCAGGCACCGAAAGTGCGTTCCACGACACTGCGTAAGGACGAGTGCACTTTGTTAAATAATTCCCTTGGCGTGTTTGCCATCGCGTTCCGTGCAATACGTCGGAATTCTTGTTGGTGGTAACGGTGGCCTTTGAATGGTGCTAAGTAACCAATCCGGTTTGGATAGCCAGAATCGACAAAATAATATTTGCCTGCAGATATGACAACAATGTATGACACAAAAACGAACATTCTGCGTCATTTTCATATAACGTTTTCTCAGGAAAAAATTATTTGTTATTAAATCTAATAACAGGACCATGTGTTACCTTCGTCACGATGTGGGAAGGGGACATTGTCATTTGTTAGTATCTCGTTGAATATGCGACTATCATGTATACTTCCTTCCCATCCGCAAAAAATGAATATGAAACATATGTCAAAATCGACAGCGGCCATTATATTTTGCGTGTGACAGTATTTCTTACCGAAATATGTTGCCGCATCTGGCCCCGTAACCCATGCACTGACATGTGTTCCGTCTATTGCGCCAATGCAGTCCTGCAAACATGGATAAATTGATTTGTTGCGTAAATTTGTAACAAGTGTTTCGTTTTTTCCAAGCGTCACGTGCAGTTAACAACAAAAACAGCATATATTGTCTTAATTTATATGTCAATCACGTTCTTCAGAAGTACCTTGAACGGTACGTATTTCCGTCTAGACCGCACGTATGGATGTATACGATGCTGACTGTATGTGGGCCGGCAATGAACAACAGTGAACTGTTTCATGGAATTTAATACGTTATGCACGTGCCTCGACACAGTCTCCCCGGAATGTTGGAACCGTTCTTGGATTTCCCGATTTTGCTTCCCTTTCAAGACATGAATAAACATCGCAACGCTTTCTTCAACAGCTAAGCCATGTGGACGTTGCGGGACTTGTAACCCAAAATCATTTACTAATGTCTCACACAATGCGGAAAAAACTTCCTTCGGCATGCAAACATTTTCCTCAAATCGACCCATATGCCCCGCGTATAGTTCGCATATCCATGCATTCCCGGTTAGTATAGAAGTGCGACACGGCGTTTTATTCATGTGTTTTTCGTACCATTCTGTCGCCAACTGGCATACTTGTAGAAATGTGCAGTTCTGTTCTTGTTGCACCTGGACCGCTATTTGATTAAGCATTTCCATTATTTCAGCATGGTTGCTTCCATCGCAGGGATTCATCGCGTCTTCGTTGATGCAAAACCTACAAAAGTGGCAGCCTTTCAATCAGTTGGCACGTGATTCATTGACTTTTTAATATATTGAATTTTGCAATTATAAAATGCCGACATTGTTTTTAATGAAAGCAATGCCGTCACCAATGTCATTTGGAACGCATGATCATATGAATTGCACAAAAAAAAGAAGCTGTTCAACTTATGCTTTACAGGGGGGCTATGGTGGTAACAACCACAAAACTAGCCAGCAAACTAAACTAACAAATGAACTTGCGACATATAGGCATTCAAAAGCGTGCAAGTAAAACGTAATTCCCTGTCTTAAACGTAGCGACACAAAATATTAAAACATAAACATCTCATTCATTTCCCCAAAACGAAGCACAACCATGCTTCCGGTCCGTCAACCCATGCACTTACCTAAAACTTGTTGCTGCCCGTAGCTAGCAAGAAAAAAAAAAAAAACGACAGAATGCAAACATGCACACACCACCATCCTGTTTTAGTACATTGCCAACAATACCATAAGTCAAAGTTTTAAAAAGGAAGACAAGGACATGCATCTTCAACACTCATAACACCGATACATCACATCCGGCGACCCCCAAACAGGTTTGCAAAAGGCGCCGACGCAGTACACTGGAGCTGCTTCTGTGTAAGCCATCCAGTGATGTGGTCATCATCAGGCTGGCACATCATGACCTCCCGGTAATCGGCGTTATCCATAAGTGTGGAGGCGAAGTGGAATAACGGCGTACTAATCAGGGATGGAATACTGCTCAGTTTATGCATGCACTCGGAAATAGTGTAGAGCGATTCGTTGCCTGTGAGGTGCCTCACCGTGACCTGCTGATTCTTCGAACGCACCACATCTGTCATTCTGTTCATGCTTTCCGTAATAACGGACGCACCACTTGTTGCCTTCTTCGACTTTGAAACACTTGTTGATGGTGTCTTTCTCCGTTTTGCTTTTTCAATCGGAACATGCTCCAGTGAAGAATCAGAATCCACGTCCTGTACTCCTGCGGGTATCGGATCAGCAAATGGCTGGGCTCCCAAACTACGCACTGAATCAGATGAGGCCTCAGCAGCTTCAGGAGGTTCTCTCCCGGGGTCCAATGGTGCTTCCCAATAGCTGATGCCCCCATGAAAACCATCTCCATCAAATCACGGTGTTCCAAAGTTTTTTTCCTGAACTTCGCACACGCCTTGTTGATCTGCAGAAATATAGATGTATGAAAGAGGCAGACGTTATATTTCATATAAATAAATTATATTGAAGTTAAATGAAGAAGTAAAAAATGTACTGGTAAATGACAAATATGAAACTTGTTTGTACATGTACTTACTGATTCCATCTTGTCCCACCACTTGTCAGGTGCCTGAAACAAACCGGTGTCATAGTCAAAGCCTATCCCGGACACTCCCTTGCTTGAATCCATCAACTTTGTCCACGCTTGTCACTCTTTTTTCAAGCTCATGTACTTATTCTTCAACTGTTTCAGTCCATGTTTTTTTCCTGTTTTTTTCTCAAATTTCCTTGACAACGACTTGTACCCTGCCTGGCTGAGGACTAAGAATGGCCGATTTCCTTTACTAATCTCATTTGCAATCAACTGGAGGAAAACTCGGACTGAGTTACTGTCCCATAAGGCCTTGTGGCTTAACTGAGTTTGTGTCTCTTCAAGACTGCTTGACTTGTCACTGACAACGCCTTTGCTTTTCGAGTGGTTACGCGGCGAAGTACGTGTGGAAGCCATTACTAATGTACGGTTACAAAAGAGTACCATCACAAATTTGGTTGTTATATACACACGCATAAGCCATGACACATTAATAACAACAAACAGAGACATATGATGCTAAAGTTAAATTTGCATATACCCATTGAACATTACTAACGTATGTACACAGGTTCCATGGAAGTTAGTAGTGGACAAAAATATGATAGTTAGTATTACGGCTCCCATATGCGACAACATACTACCAACATACTACAAACATACTAACTACGTACTACGAACATACTGACAACATACTAACGTCTTTGTACATACTAAGAACATGGTAACGGTGCTTACATACGGCACAACAAAATGACAACGACAATGCAGAGCACATACACAATGGTCTTAAGGACACGCAAGAATTGTTGAATGTCTATGACATCAGCCCGCAATTGCATGGCAATTTCATCTCCGGGTGACGCATAGCCTTGGTTCTCTTGCCTTCGTTCTTCACACCAACCAATCCAACTGACACAGGGCTGATGAGTGAAAATTATGGAACTATTAGTTTCATGGGTTGTTAATGTTCATAAAGTTATGACCGGTAAAGATTGGGTCACTCACCACAGGGCGAGGACAGACAAAGTAGGAATGCCCTGGATTTTTGGTGAACCTGGAAATCTTAACAATACACGGGCCATGTCCACAGGCACACATTCATCGTGGCCATGTACTGGAAGTTGCAGTAGAGGTGAACGACGCCATGCTACGCTTTAATATAAATTAAATTTACGTGAATCAACATGAACATTCATTTCCCAATAACGCAATTTTATATTTTAATATGTCTTTAACATCGTTTTAATATATTTTTAATATTTTATTTAATAAACCCAATTTTGTCATATATTTCTAAGAACTTGTTAATATTTACCTTCCTTCCCAAATTTAGTTTGTAATATATTTTTGACACTCTTTACTATTTAAATCAAAAATTGTAATATTTATATTAATATCTTTGTAATATATTAAATTTTGTCATATATGTTTAATAAAAGTTTTACACTCTTTACTTTTTAACTCTAAATTTGTAATATATAATATTAATACATTATTAATATCTTTCTAATATTTTTTTAATATATTTTTAATAAACTGTTTTTTTAATATATTTGTAATATAAATTTCATATATTTTGTAAGTTGTTGTTAATATATGTAGATAATATATCTACCTTCCTTCCCAAATTTAGTTCAAAATTTTTTTTTATCTAATTAATTTATTTTTTAGAAATGAGAATTGAGCATTTCGTCTTGAGTAAAAAATATACGCAAATTAATACATCTAATTTGTAATATATTTTCAATATATATTTTTTTATATTTTGAAAACATTTTTAAATATATTTATGATATAGTTTTTCATAATTAAATTTTGTCATATCGGTTTAATAAAAGTTTTACACTCTTTACTTTTTAACTCTAAATTTGTAATATATAATATTAATACATTATTAATATCTTTCTAATATTTTTTTAATATATTTTTAATAAACTGTTTTTTTAATACATTTCTAATATAAATTTCATATATTTTGTAATTTGTTGTTAATATATGTAGATAATATATCTACCTTCCTTCCCAAATTTAGTTCGAAAATATTTTTTATCTAATTAATTTATTTTTTAGAAATGAGAATTGAGCATTTCGTCTTGAGTAAAAAATATACGCAAATTAATACATCTAATTTGTAATATATTTTCAATATATTTTTTTTTATATTTTGAAAACATTTTTGAATATATTTATGATATAGTTTTTCATAATTAAATTTTGTCATATATGTCTAATAAAATTTTTACAGACTTTACTTTTTAAATCAAAATTTGTAATATACATTTGACATATATTTTTTTAATATCTTGGTAATATATTTTTAATATATTGCTTAATTGTTGACAATTTTTGTTTTTTTTTTGGTACTATAAGTTATATATATTTTGACAATTTGTTGTTAATATATCTAACTTCCTTCCCAAATTGAGTTGGAATTATATTTTTTATGTAATTAAAAAAAATTTCACAAATGAGAATTGAGCATTTCTATTAGCCAAAATTCAGGGTTCGGCATTGACTATGAACAAAAAATACAACAAATCTGCCCCAAATTTATGATAACCGAACAGATATGTAGAACAGATTTGTAAATCAGAAAAAAAAACAGATCCAGATATAAGATCTGCATTTCAAAATATAGAACAGCATTTCAAAATAAGATCCAGATATAGAACAGCATTTCTTATTTATCAAAAAAAAAAAAAAAATTTAAGATCTGCATTTCAAAATATAACCGAACAGATACAAAAAATATAGAACAGATTTGTAAATCAGAACATATATATAAGATCTGCATTTCCTTTATTGTTTAAACAACGGTGCCTTCATAAATCTGCCCCAAATTTGTGATTCAAAACAGATATATAAGATCGACAGAGCTGATTTTCATAAATCAGAACAATTATTTTAATCAGAACAGATATATTATATATATATATGTATATATACAAATTTGCCCCAAATTTGTGATTACCGAACAGATTTTGAACATAACAACAGATCCAGAAACCCAAATTTCTCACAAAAACAGATCGGTGCCCCGTCCGTGTGTAATGTAAGTGTAATCAACCCAATCACGACCGTGAAGTAACAGATCGGCCATGAACCGATGCTGTTATGAACCTAAACTATGCAGATGGGAAGAAGAAAAACAGAAATCAGATAGGCCATAGATCATCACCTGCAGATCGGTTTGAGTTTGAGAGACTTGGTTGTTGTTCGCCGCCGCCGATGCGTTCTCCGGTTGCGGTTTCCTCTGCCAAGGTCGGTCCGATGGCCTCCAATAGCTCCGTTCTTCTTCTCTTCTGCTTTGCAATGGGTGTGTGTTCGGTTCAAGCTGAGGCGTGTCCTGCAGATGGAGGAGAGTTTAACCTATCGGGGCATTTGGGTAAATTTACACGACTAAGCCTCTCTTACACCCGTGAAATGCATTTTTGTCGGGACGTGGCTGAATTAGCCAACTTTGTCGCGACGTGGCTAATTTAGCCTGGGTTTGCATTCCCAAACGACGCCTCAATTAGATAGACTATGAAAGTAAAATTTTGAATTTTTTTTCTTTCAAAAAGGACCCCAAAAAAAAGGGAGCAAAAAACAGTTGCCTGTGTTTGGCCTATTTTTGTTTTTTGTTTTTTGTTTTGGAATTTTTACTTTTTAAATTCATTAACAAAAAACCGATCTGAAAAATAAAATATATATATATATAATTTTAAAAAAAAGATCACTAAAGATATTAAATAAAAAAATGAATTTTTTAATTGTATTTTAAATAGTGGTGGCCTTGGAAATTTTAATAGATAAGGTCATTCACAAAAATAGAAAAATAGCTTCTCTTGTACTAACAATTAAGTTTTCCTTGTTAACCGATAACAAACTAAATTAAATATTTAAATCACAATTAAGTTTTCCTTGTTAACCGATAACAAACTAAATTAAATATTTAAATCATAAATAGATTAAGGCGTCATTTGGGAATAGATTTTTTTAGTAATTTTTTGACTTTTTAGCTAAAATATGATGTAGAAAAATTAGTATGTTTGGGATGATTTTTTGACTTTTTACGAAAATATCTGTAAAAAGTAGAGAGAAAAGGAAATATTTGACTTTTTAATATATGTTGTTGGTTTTTTGATTTTTTTTGTAACTTTTTTACTAAAATAGTCATTTGCCAAACGACCCTAAGTTTTTTAATATATTCATACTATTTGACAATTTAATTCAATGAAATTTCATATTTTGAACATGTTAAATTATAATATTATTGTCAACGGTATCAAACATTTTTTTTTTTTTTTGTTATATGTGACCAAGCAATCATTTAAATAAAATACAATGTCTTTAGATCTTGAACTCAAGAAGATCAATAATGGGGTCAATAAAATACAATATCAAGCACACAAAGTCTTTAGATGGGGGTCAATAATTTTTTAATAGAGGTAAAGATTGACTATTTTAATTTTTATCTTTTAAATTTTTTTTAAAGGTCCCTAGCAGCTTGATAGCGGCACCCTTAGGAAAATTATAACACTTCCTCATCTCTCAAGCTTTGGCCACGTTGCAAAGGAAAATGTTGTAGGTAATGTTAATAGTCTCAGTACAATTTGTCAATTGATAATATATAGTATCTGACGAATCTATGGCAGTTACTTGATCTATTGGGCAATTGAAGTTATGGGTCAGACTTTGAGGGTGTGTTTAGTTTGATTTTGGGAAATAAATTTTTAAAAAAGATTTTGGGGAGAGAGTTTAGAAATTTTTTTAGTTTGCTTGGTTGTATATTTTGAAAATAGTTTTGGAATATAGGATGATTTGATATTTTATTGTAATTGAGTAGATGTATATGAGAGAAAAAGTGATTGAGAATGAGAAAAAATTATTAGGTGCAGATGGGGTACCATGTGGCATGCCACGTGGTGCCTTCAACCAATCACAAATACTATGGCCTCCCATGTTGTCTCCCCATCACCCAACACATAAATGTAACATCCACTCTCTTAATCAATGAGAGAAAAGAAAGGTACCACATGGCACTTACCCTATTTGCACTCAAAAATTTCTCGAGAAGAAGAAAGGAGAGAGATAAAAAGTGATTGATTGATGTGTAGGAGAGAGAAAATGATTTTGGAATTTTTTTTTTCAAAAAAACTAAACCAAACAAAATTTTGAAATTTTTTTCCAAAATTTATTTTTCAAAAGCAAACTCAACACAGCCTGAATCTCCCTAACTTGTAAGCAAATTATTAAGAACTCATTGGTAGTGTCTTTTTCAAGAGTTTTCCGACAATCGAATTAGTATACTCAAATATAGAGAGAATAATGAAAGAATATAAGAAATGTTAGAATATAATACATATCTCTCTTTGTTGTGTATATATCTCCCTACCAGAATGAGGTGGTCTGAGGGAGTTTTCATTCTCTCAAGAGATGACATCTAGTGTATTTTTATTAGTCTGCAAGCGACAAAAAAATACAAGCCCGCGTAATATTCTTCTATTATTTGAAAAATTGATATGAAGGAAGCCCCAAAACATTAGATTAAAACATTGTAAGAGAAAGGAAGAGAGAAAAAGAAAAAAAAAAAAACTTCTAGATAATCCACATCACAACCTCTTATTTTTATATAGGCAAAGTTCACTAAAGTAAGGAATTCGCAGTTTTAAAGTGCAGAAGATAAGGGTAGTTTGAAGATTTTGTTTCAGAACAAAATGGTAATAAAAAATAGCTAATTATAAAAAAAAACCCTTTAAAATTTCATCCTTGTAACAAAATAAATTATAAGTTTTAATTTTATCAATTTAAATTTATTTTTAATTTAAATCATTTGTCTATTTCTTCTATTAAGCAAACTAAAGAAAAAAAAAATATAGTATTTCCATCATTGAACTCAAACCAAAAATGATATTTAGACATTTTATGTAGGTGTTAATAAAGTATTATTTTTCTGTCAATTTTACTTAACAGAAATAGATTGATGGTTTTAATTGAAAACAAAAAAAAAAAAATCAGTGTGTTTGGTTTGAGTTTTTTGGATTAAGTTTTTTGAAAATTGAGTTTTTTGATTTTTGTGTTTTTTTATTTTTAGCGAATATTTTTAAAATTTTAAACATTTTTTTTACTTTTTTAGATGCACCTTAGTTAGATGTATCCAAAAAGTAAAAAATTTGTGAAAAATATTTTAAAAAATTAAAAATACAAAAAATATACTGAATTCTCGTTTTTTTTTTTTTTGTATTTTTGGTATTTAGTGAATTTTTAAAAGGTTTTTTTCAAAAAAATTGTACTTTTTAGGTATATTTATGTTAGATATGTCTAAAAATTAAAAAAATTGCTCAAAATATTAAAAAAAATCAGTAAAAACAAAAAAACAAGGAAAATAAGAAAGTAGAATTTTCTGAAAAGTTTTTGAAAAATGATAACCAAGCAATTTAGAGTTAGAAATTTATTTTAACAAATCAAATTTTTTTTTTTTTTTTTTAAATCCTAGAAAAAAAATTCATCAGCAGCGTGCATTGAGAACAATTTGGCTCTATTTGCTTTGATATTTTAAAAACTGTTTTTAAATAAATTGACATTTATGTTTAGTGATTTTTTTTCATAATTTAGTCAATTTTTTAAAGTTGTTAATTGCACCTAATTTAGATACATTTAAAAAATAAAACAAATTGATTCAAATATTAAAAAAAAATCACAAAAAAAAGAAGAAAATTCGAATAAAAATTTCTTTGCATTTTTATTTGAGTTTTTGTTTGTTTTTAACGATTTTTTTTTTTGAAATACTTTTTTAGATGATATATCTACCAAGTAAAAAAATTTACAAAAAAACAAGTAAAATGCTTTTTAAAATAATTTTTATAAATAGAAGCTCCCACAATTTTTTTCGAAAGATTAGGGCTCCCGCGATTTGGTATACAATGCAAAGGCCCAAAATGCAAGGTCTTTTCTAAACTAAGCCCCTATACTAAATTATTTCCCAAACTAAGTTTAATTTGACCAAATTTTCCAAACTAAACTGAAACGTGTTTACAAAACACGCTTTCAGCATGTTTCTGGCCCAGGTAGACAAAATAAACAAAATCATGAAAGCGTGGTTAGAGAATATGACTTTAATTAAGAAACCAAAATTGCTATTAGCGTTTTTAGGCTTAAATAATAGCGCGATTTTGAAACACGCTTCGAACAGAAAGCGTGATTTGTAACCATACTTTTAAAGAAACATTTGTTTGTCCAGCATCTGAAATTTGTAAAAAACTGTTTATTATTATTTTGATTGATTTCTCTTCAATTCACATTCTATAATTCATTCAGTCATCTTTTAGATCTCTATATATAAATTATTCATATAAAATATCATATTGATAAACAATCTTAACTACCAAATTTTATTATTTTAATATTTAAAAATAAATTATCTACTTTTAAAATTATGTTTCTTATCCATTATTTTGAAAAAATGATAAATTTATATATACGATTATCAAACCAATTTGATATTTACATAAATAATTTATACATAATTTTTTTAAAAAATAAACAGTATGAATTGTCTAAAGAATAGTAATTAAGAGCTCTAAAACTAGAGTTATAATTTGAGCTCTGATGATGTGGCATAAAAAAATAAAAAGAAAACCACAAACAAACAAGCATAAATATCATAGCACATGGTGCGTCCCACCATTAAAGCTCCTCCTAGAGCTCTAAAATTAAAGCTCTCAATCATATTTGTTGTCTAAATCAGATGTGTGACCATACGTCTTGCAAATAAATGAAAGTAAAAGTAAAATGATTAATAATGCAATTCTGACACTCACACTATCATTGAACGGGAGAACTATATATAAGGAAGAGTTAGAGAAAAAAATAATTAACACATAGAGGGGTATAAATAACACTTACATCTCTACAATTTTTTATTTACAGCCTACCATAAACATGCTTGTATCCACCATGTGTTAATAATTTTTTTTTCTCTTTTTTCTACCTAAATGTAATCCCCTTACTAAAAAACTCCAAAACCCAAAATAAAGAGATTCTCTCAACAACTTTCTGAGTAGCCAAACAGTACCAGTTGGTACTCGTATAATGTGTTATATTATGAATTTAAATAAAAAGAAAAACAATGTTTGAATAGGACGTCTTAATGTGCATTTAGAAGAGAAAAAATTGAATACACACATAATTTAATAGTACATATTAATGTGTAAACATAGAAAAAGGAGAGAAAAGATTAGGTACACACCTAATATTAATGTGTGTTTAGGAGAGGAAAGAGGGAAAAAAAAAATGCTAGACCCCAAATATTTTACCAAATATATTGCTATAGATATAATAGATAGTTTTTTTAATTAAATATGGATCAAATTCCATGTCTAACTTAACATTTGAAGTTTTTTTTTTTTTTTTTAATTCCAAATTTAATATGGCTTAGATACTATTACAATTTTACTGATTATTAGTTCAATGTTCCATTCACTTCTTCTTTTGGAGTATAAAATATTGGTAGAACTGATGATATCACATAGCGATATCATTATTCAAAATACATTATAAGCGATGCAAACATTTGAATTCACAAAACCCTAGCCCTAATTCTCTCAAAACCACAATTTGAATTCACATAACCCTAACCCTAACCCAATTATGTTTTCCCATGACATACAAAAAATGAATAGATAACAAAAAATTGAACAGGTTAACACTCGATAATTTTAATCAAACGCAATGCTAGAGACTCTTACAAACTTGAATCCATTTGTACCAAACAAACACAGAAATTGGTGCAACTCATAATTAATCAAATAGCAGAAGTAGATTTGTTGGGAACATAAACCTAGTTTCAATCAATGTTTGTGGCAGACATTAATACAGCTCATGAAAAATAAATAAATAAATTAATTAATTAAGAGCACCAACCCTTCTGTGTCTTGTTCAATACAAATGCATATAATAACAAAAATTTGAATTCACAGAACCCTATTCTACCCACATTGGTATCAATTTGAATTCACAAAACTATTCTATCTTCCAAACTGTATTTAAACTATTCTATCTTTCAAACTTCCTCAATTTGAATTCACAAAACCCCAATTTGAATTCACAAAACCCCACATTGGTATCTTCCAAACTTCCTCCCTCACTATTCTACCCACATTTGCATTTTCACAATCAAAATCAACATAAATAAAATTCAAACTGAGAAAGAGACAGTGCCAACATACCTGCGAGAGAGACGAGCTCAGAGAAAGATCAGAGAGCGACAGAGAGACCCACAGAGAGAGAGAGCAGAGAGCGACCCACACACAGAGAGAGCAGAGAGCAACCCACACACAAAGAGAGCAGAGAACGACAGAGACAGAGAGGGACCGGTTCGGGTTTTGGGGGAAAATAAATAGTGGTCTTTAAAAGTGCGGTTGCAAATGAGGAGGGGTGGGCCATTTTATAACGGCTTTCTGTTAAAAGCGTGGTTACAAATCACGTTTTTTCAAATCGCGCTATTACACTTAAAAGCGTGTTTCCAAATCGCACTATTATTTAAGCCTGAAAAAGCTAATAGTAACAACGGTTTCTTAATTGAAGTCGTGTTTTCTAACCATGCTTTCAGCATTTTGTTTATTTTGTCCGCTTAGGCCAGAAACATGTTAAAAGCGTGTTTTGTAAACACGCTTCAACGTAGTTTGGGAAATTCGGTCAAACTAGGCTTAGTTTGGGAAATAGTTTAGTATAGGGGCTTAGTTTGGGAAAAGCCTCCAAAATGCAACCATCTCAAATAGTTAGAAAGTAAAAAAATTATTAAGAGGTAATTTTTTTTTCTTTTTTGGACCTGTTTTTTCGTAAAAAAAATTAAGAATCATCTTAAACCATCTCAAATCGTATATCAAATTTATCAGTAAATTTGAATTTGATGAAAAATAGTTCATTTTTCAGCTCCAACGGTTTCATAAAATCGGTATCAAATTCAGGATTTCACTTTTCTTTTATCAAATTAAGGACAAATGTGCTTTTCATCAAATCACTGATCATTGTCGCTGGATTTTCACATCCGGATGTCCTCCTGGATGATCACCTCAAGGCAAAAGTTTGTGAAAAAATTATACTGGTTGGTCGACCGCCCGGTCGTCCTCCCGGTCGACTCCTTGAATGACCACCTTAAGAAGAGAAATTGTAAAAAATTTGCACTGGCCAGACATTCGCCTGGTCGACTGGTGGTTTGACGAAGCCACAAAACCCTCCGTTGGAGCACTTGATATTAAAGATAGCTTTTCTTTAAATTCTTACTCAATTTTGGTGAAAAAATTGATGCATCATTGGAGATGCCATTACAAATACTAATTTTTTTGAGAGATTTGCATGTTAATGGTACGATTTTTATTTTTTTTTACAAAAACATAATAAACATTATAAATATTAATAATTAGTAATTTTATTTTTTAAAAAAAAATTCTTATCTGCACGATGTAGTTCTATCATATTTTTATCTTATATTTTAATAATAATAAAAATTATTAAAATAATCTATTCCTCTTAGGGCAGTTACCAGTAAGTCATACGCAAAATTCAAAATCCATCTAGTTCCAAAACAAAACGTTTGCACTAATTAGTCCTACATATTTTTAATTGTTACTAAAAAATCTTTTTTTATTATTTTTATTTTATAACTTTAAAAACGTTGCTACATCTCACCACCGTCGGACTTCCGTCAAAAGGTCACCTGTCACGACCCAAACCGGCCCCTATGGGTTTAGCATCGCAACCGGCCAGTAATCCGTGATTACCGAATGCCTACTCAACAGTAATGACAGTAATACAGAGTAAAGGGGCTGGCGGAAGCCAAAACAGTAAATAAAAGATGTCCAATGAGCTGTAACAGTCTGAATGCAAAAAGACTCTTTATAAACACACCACATTGATAACCAAAACGTATGTACATGTGACATATACACAAACATCCATGTCAGGGACCAAATCCTTAACTATAACTGTATAGTCAAGTCTTGAACATTTATTACAAAACAGAGACAAGAGGGTGAAATTGAGACACCCCAAAACAGCCTTAGTTTGAACGAACTCGGAACCTCGAAGTGAGGCGCGCTAGTTGGCTTGACAAAACAAGAGCTTTACCTGACGCTTCTAGCATCGGTTCGGTGCCTGGATACCTACACATAAATATAAACAGTGAGCTAAAACCCAGTGAATAACAAATGCGTAAAGAGGTTAATAATGAATGTCCTTTCAGTAATTAAAGCAGTCAATTGCATCAGTAAATCAGTCATTTAGAACCATAGTAGTCATTTGTGGTACATCCCATAGCAAAACAGTATAGTAGGTCATAACAGACCGAACAGTCAGTTGATGGGCATCAAACAGTGAACAGTAGTGGTCCCAACATTGGAACCCACAGAGATCTCTGTAACAGTAGCAGTAACAGTAACAGTAGGTTGCTATGGATGCCACGAGTACAGTTTGCAAATATGACAAACATCCATTCATTAAACAATCACATTTCAGTAAGCAGTACAGTTGATCATTCAAAAAATAGTCATAATTGAACATATCTTTACAGCATTATTACTCACAGAGTACTAGGCTACAGACAGGCTAATGAGCGTTCTCAGATGCTAACCCTACAGTTGCAGAACGAACACACACTCGGGATTAATAACTTAGCCCCAACTATACTGGCGTGGTTCTATAACATTATCCTCATTAAGATGCCTTAAACATGGTCTAGAAATGCCTAGGATGGAATGATGATGCAAAAATGCACTTTAAAACACTTTTCAAATTTTTGCTGAAATAGGGGTCTCGCTCGAGCGTGGACTTCCTCGCTCGAGCAGTCTGTAAAAATGCAAAAAGTGCTAGATGTTGAAAATCTCCGCTCGATGCTCGCTCGAGTGTGAGACACAACTCTTCGCTCGAGCATAGGTCTCGTCGCTCGAGCGTGCATCTGTGTGCACCAAAAATCTGAGAGCTTGCAATCTACGCTCGAGCCAGCATTCCTTCGCTCGAGCGGAGCTCTGAACAAAAGATGGTCGCTCGAGCGTGGAAGCCAAAAACTGAAATTTCCAAATTTGTCTCCCAAGCTCAAACCAAGCATTCAACACATCAAAACTCAACGTTTTGGGCCCATTTTCTGGAAAACACTTAAAAACTCATACTACAACATATTTTGAAGATCAATTTTGTAAAATCAAGCCCAAAGGTAAGCCAATTGAACACAATTTCAAATAAACTTTCATGAATTATGTAAAAACATAACATGCAAGAACTCTTATGAACTCTAGTGCTCTAAAGCTTGATCAAATGCAAGATTAAGCTCAAAACTAAGTGAATTCATGGGCTACAATCAAAATGTGAACTTGCATATAAGAGTCTTCATGAAAAACAGCCTCAAAATGCAAGGATATGTACATGCATGCACACTTTGCTACTCAATTCAACTCTTTAGACTATAACTTGACTCTCAATCACTAATTTACCATGAACCATGCACAAAACAACTTAAATTCACGATCAAGAAGGTGAATCTCCTGCCTTAGGTCTTGAATTCTAGGCGTGGAAGCTCAATTTGCAAATCTCCTTCAAATTCTCCTAAGTCCCAAGCCAAGCTCTTCTTGATGAACTCAATTTCTCTCACTCTCCCTCTCTCACTCGGTTTGGTCTAGAGGATGAACAAAAGAGGTGCCAAACACATGTGAATTAAGATTAGGTGAATGGCCTAGAATAATCCACTTAGTGGCAACACATGTAATTTACTTGAACTAATGTGATTCAACATTATTTAATCTATTTTAATCATTACAAATCGAATTTTAATTAAAGCTACCATAAAATCACATAAATCCTAATTAACATAAAATACTAACCAATTTTTGATTCGGTCGCCGATAAGACCTTCAATTCGCAGTTCGAAATTAAAACATGAACAGATTCATTTAGAAATCAAACAGATAGAAATGCATTCAAAACAATATACTCATACAATCAATTCAGGATGTTATTTTTATCAGTTACTTATCATGCTTAGTCACAGATTAGCACTAATCAGAGGTGAGGGTTGTCACATCATCGGAGACTCGCCGGAATATTCAAGATAATCGAGAAGTCGTTGGAGTGCTCTGAGCATCATTGGAAGTCGCTGGAATGTCCAGAATGTTCGTTGAATGTTAAGAATATTATCAGGGACTCACCGAAATATCCAGAATATTGCTGGGAAAAAAAAAGAATAAATGGAGAAATTATAGTGAAAAATATAGTAACATGTGCTAAATATTGATAAACCAAAAGGGGAAAAGGAAAAAAAAAAACAACAACAAACAACAAACAACAGTGATAAAAAAGTACATATTATTTTAAAATTCTTTTAGGGTTTAAGTAAATAATCTCCAATATTAATCAAACTGAAAAGTAATGTTACAGTTTCAAAGCATGATTCTATTAAGAATTTATCCGTATTAATCAAACTGGAAAACATATTATGGAATTGTAAAATTTTACAGTTCTAAATAATGTTATGAAATTACTAAATTTTACAGTTTTAAAATATAACTCATTTCAGTTCCAAAAAAACTAAAACTGTAAACAGTTTTCACCGACTATAACTAAAACTTAAAAATTCAAAACTTGAAATTTTTTTTCATGAAAACAAGAAAATAGAAGTGTGTAGTAGAAAAAATGTAAAAAATTTGAGAAATTAAACGAGAGAAATAAATATAGAGATAATATTGTATTCTGACAACTATTTTTTGTCTAAATATAGTCGGATCTCATGTAGATTTACTCAGATCTGACGTAGATCTGAGTAGATCTACTTTTGTTTGTATTTTTTTTAGCCAACTTCTAGTTTTTAGCTTTGAAAAAGTCATTTTGGACTGTTTAGTTAAACTTATTTCAAACAGTTTTTTATTCTAACAACTTATTTTAACTAAAAAAAGTTAATTATGAGAAGCTGCTCACTATTTACTTCTGATTATCAGCTTCTACTGTAGACATGTTAATTTACGGTTATACTCTTAGATTTTTTTTTTATTTTTTTATTATTTTAAAAATAGAAAAAAGATCCAAATGGACTATAGATTATTATTATTATTATTATTATTATTATTTATGAAAAATGTAGACAAGTAGTGAATAACAAAAAATAAAAGTTAATAGCAAAAGTTATTTCACAACTTATTTAACAAATACTATTCAGCAACTTAAATCTATAATCCAACAGTTACACTAAACAGATTAATAGCTACTGATTAAAGTCATAATTTATAATCTATAATATGTTTTAACAATTACACTACACGAGGCCTTTGTCAGAAACTCGCCATTTTCATTGTCGGTGATGGTGAAATAAGGAGTCGATAGTTAGTGGTTACTAGTGAACCCCAAGTAATGATGGTCATCGATCACCGATGACTATATATTAAAAAACAAAGAAAGTAAAGTATGATCGCAGATAACCAAAAATTCTAAAGAGATAGAGAAAAATAAAAACACAAAATCAAATAAAAAAAATACATAATAAATTTTCGAGAGCATTCAAAAAATTATGAGGGTAAGGCTAGGTTTGACATTTTTTAAAAAAGTCAAAAAGTCAAAAAATCACTATATTATTTAAGTCACGTTACCTCTCTATCATATCACTTCAAATTCAACTCATATTTCATAAAAAGTCAAAAAATACATTAATTTAAAACCAACCAAACAACCCCTAACTAAACTTATCTTCTTTTAAATAGTACTTCAAGTAATTTACCTATCCCTCTTTGTAATTTATCGTTTAAGCACCGTGGGCCTGTGTCGGAGTAATTGGGTGTACGGTTGTGGACTGAGGGAGGGCTCTCAAACCTCATCCCGCCAAACTCTCGCGAGGTTTAAGCTTCCCAAAACCCTAGTCCTTTCTCTCTCTATCTCTCTCATCATCATCACCTGCAATTCCATTTCTCTCTCTGTCTCTGTCTCTGTCTCTGTAAGTATGAGTTTCGCAGCCTACAAGATGATGCACTCGCCCACGGGCATCGAGAACTGCGCCTCCGGATTCATCACTCATTGTAGCGCCGACTTTGGCCCCCAAATTCCTCCCATTCAGACCGATGATCTCGACTCCGACTGGCCCGAGTCCAAGCCCGTTGGCCCAATTCCCAACCTCGTCGTCACCGCCGCTAACGTTTTGGAGGTTTACGTAGTTAGGGTTCAGGAAGAAGGCAGCAGCAGAGACTCCAGAGCTCCCTCGGAACCCAAGCGCGGCGGCGTTTTGGCCGGTGTATCGGGGGCTTCGCTCGAACTCGTTTGCCATTACAGGTGTTGATTTTTTACTGAATTGCAACATGTTTGGCCACTTATTTGTCTTGAAATTCCTGGGTTTTAGATGAAAATTTTCCTCCAATTTTGTCTCTCTGAAATGTTACAAACAATTCTATGCACAAAACTTACCCAAAAAAAAAAAAAAGGGTTTTTTTTTTAACCCCAACTTGAAATTGGGGGTTGCAGGTTGCATGGTAATGTTGAAACAATGGCAATATTATCCTTAGCGGGTGCTGACGGTGGTAGAAGAAGAGATTCGATTGTCTTGGCGTTTCAAGATGCTAAAATTTCGGTTCTAGAGTTTGATGACTCGATTCATGGACTTCGTACAAGGTGAGTTGGATGTATTGGAAGGTTTTGGTGAGTCTATTTTGGTCATAGTATTTATTTATTAATTTTTTTGAGACTGATCAGTCAATTGTGTACTTGTCTACTTATTCTGATCAGCCATTGCTTTTTGTAATGTAATCTTGATGAAGCTATATAATGTTTGAATGTTTGGGGCCATTTGAATGTAGTGATTCTCTGGATATTCCTGCCATTCACAAGCTGAAGACTACTATAATAATTGATGTTTTGTATAGACTTACTTCGCTGGTATTGTTGGTTACGAAATGCTTCTCACAAGTTAATTACTTACTTTATTGAGTAGGAAGCTTGTTTTATTGTCTTTGAAACTACTCACTATGTTCCCCCCTTCACGCTCCTTGGCATTTATCCAACAAGAGACATTGATTAGAGGTTCTAGCTTGATAGAATTGCTTATCATCCTCCCCAGTTTCCATACCATATCCCATAAACCATATCTGCTTTCAAGATCTCATCTTGGATCCTTAATTTTTTAAACAGAAGACTTGAGGAAACTTCATAAGTTTGGTCCGAAATTGCTTAGTGGCTTTTCTTATTAGCCTCAGTACCAAGCTTACACATATTTGGTTTGACCATCGAAGGCTCACTATCTAACCTAAACATCCCAAAGTCCATTTCATTAAAGAGGTGAAAACTGAAAGCAAGTTGAAGAGAAGGGAGAAGGGTCAATCTTGATATGATAGCCCTTTGCCTACAAAGACCACTGTGATGGAGAAGGGCGTTGGAAACTTGTTTTGTTTTTGGAATGTAGAAAATTCCTATCTACTAATTTTTCTCTTTACTTCTTTTTTTCTTCTGTTTTTTGTTTTAATTCATTTAGTTCTTATGGTAGACCCCACGTGATTAGGACACATGATTTAGTTTGGTTTGGTTTAATTATTTAGTTCAAATAGTGCCAAATGTGTATAATCAAAATCTTCTCAAGTTCAGCTCCCTTTTCAAATTAGAAACAAATATTGAATGAAAGTAAGAAAAATGAATACATAAAGAGTTAAATCATATAGAACATTGTTATAGATGAAAAGACAGTCCTCTATTTTATTAGCTGCTTATTTAGTTGAACGGCTTGCCCTTAATTAGCTAATTTATGAACAAAGATGATGCAGCCCACATGAGGTTAAAGGAAAAGCAAAATCAAAGAGAACTAGAGAAGACAAACTTTGAAAATTGGTATCATCTCATATTGGGGCCTTTGGAAATATGCCTGGTCAAGTTTTGAGCTTGCCAATGGTGTTTTTTTAATGCTAATTTTGGTTAGGCTTTAATCTATCATTAACCTATACGTGTTCTTGTATTTAATAGGTCAGGGTATTTTAGAAATTTGCAATTTTTTTGGAATTGGCTATAGCCTATAGGGTTGCCCATGGGTTGTCATGTTGGTCAAGTTGTAATTGGATTTCCATTCATGGTTTATATTTGGTTTTAGGTGTACTTTGGAAGTCACATTTTTTAGTTTCTAAATAGGTAGTCAAAATCTTTACTAGGATAAGTAAGAGCCATATGACGACTCTTATTGAATAGAGTTGAGTTCGAAAATAATTATTGAAGTTTTTAAAGTTCTATTGAGATTTTGTAATGCTATTCTAACCCTAGGTGATGCCTATGAAATTTAGGTGTGATGCTTAGATTTTTTCCCATTTTCATCTCTTCTTCTATATTTTTCTTAACTTTTAGCATATAAAATAACAAAACCATATCTGATTAACCTTCCTTTTGTCCCTAACCTTCCATTGTTAAAGTCTAATCAACCCCTCATCCAGTAATAGAACAAAAGTGCATAAAATTAATAAATAAATAAAAGAAAGGAAATAGAATATGCGAAATTACTTATCCAGGGTATGTTCACACTTCACACCCTTTAAACAGCATCCAAACTATTTTTTCATTCTAGAAGCCTTACTCTTTTCTTACCCCATATAAACCTTAAAACATTACATGTTTTATCACCCTCTTTGGCACAGATACCATCAACTAGTGTCATCTGTTGCAGCCTTACGTTAATTTTGGGTTCTTTACTAGTTGGAGAGTGTTGCTGGCACTTGTCCTACATCAGAAGAGATGGAAGGAAACTGGTCATTTGAGATGTCCACATATTGTGTAGTGAGTAGTTTATTTTTGGTGACTTAGGGATATACTTTCATCTTGCTTAATAACAGACATATACCCAGCTAGTCTACAAGAGTCTTGTCTTATGCAAGTAGATCACCAGCTGATAAATTTGATTGTTTTCCACTTTAACAACTCATAAATAGTGTCGCAATCTTTCTATTCTTCTTTAAAGTTGACCAAGTCTTATTTTGCAAACGTGAGGGGTTTTAAGTTGCATAAATGTGGAAAGCTAGCAATCACTTGGAAGGAATTTTACTAACCCAAAAATGAAAGTGGTTTTGGAATGCATTGGATAGAGGACTGGATAAAGCCTCTGTGATGTAACATACTTGGAGATATGCTCCAAATAGCCATTTTGGTGGGGAAAATGGTGTAGAAGTACCGAAAGTAAAAGCTTTTGGTGTTTTAATATTAACTTATGATTTCTATTGGAAACAGTCTAATGTCTTGAAATTAAGAGATGCCTGCTGCGGTTTTTTAAATACCAAATTGGGGATGAAAGGGAACTTTATTACTGGGAATAATTGGCACTATAATTGCCCTATCATTGGAAGATAAGTCTGTAAAGTTGTTCATGCATCTGGCTTCCTTGCTACAGAAAAAGTGGCTGGCTTGTTAGAAGATGATGGCTAGCAGTAGCCCATTACTGTTTTGAGGGAAGTATTGGAATTAAGTAGTGTTCCATTATATATGAAACCAAATACTTATGCAGTGTATATGGTGCAATGGACTTTCAATGACATGGGTGTCTTTGCCAGGAAATCAGTTTTCCATTAGATCATATCCCCGGGGAATCACTCACCTGGTATGAGATGATCTGGCACTTGGTTTATACTTTTTCTTTTATTGCTTGGCTGGCAGTGATAAACAAATTGCTTTCTAGAGATGAACTTCATTGGGAGGGAGTCGTTGCTAATATGAGTGTAACACCTTAGATGGATAAATTTATCATTTTTTTTTGTTTTTTGTTTTTTTGGAAATACTGGCTGTAGTTAAAATTTTGCTGCTCACTTTATAAAATTCAATTGAGATCTTGCTTGATAACTCAATGAAGTGCTTAAGAATTGAATGCATTGATTTGTTTTGTAATTAATGCTTTGTTTGTTTTGGGGAAAATATTTTGTGGAAACATTTTTTTTTGAAAAAATGACTTGTTTTCCTGTGTTTGGTTGAACCCTGAAAGTGAGCTGGAAAATATTTTTTGCTGTTTAGATGACACGGAAAATCAATATAAAATATTACCAAATAATTGTACGAACAAAACTTTTATTTAGAACACGAATATTGTTATTATGTAAGTGACTAGAAATTCATTCTAAAAATTATTATTTTTTTCTAAAGACACATTTACTAGTGGTAGTGATTGTGGCTGTGAAGCGAAGTCCCACATCGCCTAAATAGTAAAGTAATGTTAAGCATATAAGTGTGAGGGCACCCTCACCTTAATAGCTAGCTTTTGGGGTTGAGTTCTACCAAATACCATGTAACATGGTATTAGATAGAGCTAGAGTACTCAGGGATGGGTAGGTGTTGCCGAGTGAGCACGCTGGGTGTGAGAGAGGGTGTAGAGCGAACTCCCACGTCGCCCGCCCAAGTACTAAACTAATGTTAAGCATATAAGCAAGGCGGTGCCCTCATCTCAATAGCTAGCTTTTTGGTTTGAGTTTTACCCAAACCGTGTAATAGTGGTGACAACGATGATGGTGGTGGGGTGGTAGTTAGTAGTAGGGGCAATGGCATTGGTGGTGGTGTGGTACTTGTTAGGTCTGAAAAATATTTTCTGCCATGGAAAATGAAAAATTTCCCCCACCAAATCAACTCATTTTCCTTTGATCATGGAAAACATTTTTGTCCACTTCCATTTTTTGTCATACCAAACACTAGAAAATACAAAAAAATATTTTATAGAAAATGTTTATTGCCAAAGCAAACAGAGCAGAATTGCATTTTATAATTCCTAATCACTTAGCATGTAAGTATGAAAATTGAAAAATGGTCATCGATTTAAGTGAAAGGGATTTAATTTTATACTAAATGCTCACAATGAAAGGTAGTTTACATTTTCATTCTCAATTAATTTAATATATTTGTCTTAAAATTTTCAATTTTAAAAATGAGTGCTTAAATATTTGAGCACTACAAATGTAGTACTAAAATTTTCACTACTTAACTTGAGTGTTTTCAACCAACCTCTAACACTGCAGCTGAAATTAAACGTGTACAACTTCTAAGGTACCTATGACTTTTATAAGGAAAGTGGCTTAGTATGTTATTATCTACTATATTTTGCAAGAGCACAATAATCTTATCTTCAATATCTCATTGGGATGGTATCATGGTTATCAAAATCACGATCTCCTAAATTGCCAAAACCATCCATATTGTTGTAGAATTGGTGTCATAGCAGGATCACAAATAGGATTGTGTGGGATTGTGATTTTTCACCTTATTTTTAATATGCATCATTTTTATTTGTATTTTTACCTTAATTTTAATAGAGAGTAGAATCTTATGATCCTTGATTTGATCTTGTGATCCAATTGAGATTTAGCACGATTGAGATTTTAATAGAAAGTGTTCAGTTTCACTTTAGCATGATGGAGATTTAATTTTACTGTCCCAAAGGGGCTTCTACTGGTGTATATGGGAGCCCAAAGGAAAGCATAATAAAGAACTCTCAACTCAACAAAGCCTTTTTCCCAACTACTTAACTACATGATTTGTTTTTGCCATTTTGCTCGAACAAGGCCCATAATCTTAGTTAAAGTTAAACCACAAACTAACATGTCTTTCTTGATTATCTCACACCCTCAAGATGTATAGTGTCACCCTTCTTAGCTGGGCTACTTAATCACTTTTCCCTCATTTTATTTTCAATAGTTGCTATCTCTACCGTCTCATGAATTCATTCATTTCTAACCCACTCACTCTTAATCTCCTAGTTTTGCCACATATCTACCTAAACATCCTCATCTTGGTTGCATTCATTTTGCTAACATTTCTTTTTGTTGTCCGAAATTCATCTTCATTGGGCTTGGCAAAGTTTTACTTTGGCTGTCAGCTACTTGACATACAACCCTCCTCCTTTATCTGGCTTTGGATTGGCTGTGTAAGGATAAGACACTAACCATGGATGGGGTTCATGATCATGAACTCTGTTTGGTAATTCTGCCTAAATTGCGGATTGAATCACGACTCGTATAAGCTGTAGAAGCATACCCTTGACTGGCATGAATGCAATAATGCATGACCAGATCTGGATGAACCTTGTGTCAGAACAGTATGGACCTCACACAATTCTACATAAAGTAAGAATGGCAGAGAAAACCGACCATTGGGGTTCAAACCGAACTTGGTTGAAACTGTTGACAGAACTTGTGGTATTACTGAAAGAAAAGGAGAAGTTTAAGTAGAATAGTCAATTGTTAAATGTCATTTAGGATGTGAAAGTAACTGTCAGTTAATTTTCTTCTGCTTTGCTACTAGCTGACTAATTGTTCTCAGGAGTAATAATAAGATAGAAAGGAGAAGAGAGATCTGGGTAGAACAGTCATCCTTTAGTCTCCATTAATTATTGTACATATGTCTAGAAAGTCCTGCAGGCTAGAGTACAACATAAACAATATGGTATTAAGGCAACACAAGTATATGTTTCCATATACACGTGGTTTGCCGTTGTAATTTTCATTGGGAAGTGGCTGCTTAAACCAGGGCCAGATTAAATCAAATGTAGGATAATTAATTTCGGAAAAAATGCTCATGATTTGACATATTTACTATTGAAGCGGTTTTTACTTTGGAGGTTCTGTTTTTTATGAATAACTGCCTTCTGTTTCTTTGACTATTATTTCTATCAGAATTGGTTCAAATACAGGTACTACTTTATGTTGGGAAACTGGTTATAATTGTCTTTTCTTTACTAGTCACCAGCTGTTGATGTGTTTCTGAATCTTAAATAGGTTGCTTTACAATTACAATGGAACTTTTTTGCTTTCAAGCCATTTCTTATGACATTTTTTTGGTATGCTAATAGATAATACCTTTGGACACGTGTTTATCTGTCAGTTCTATGCATTGCTTTGAGGGTCCGGATTGGCTTCATCTGAAAAGAGGAAGAGAATCTTTTGCAAGTGGCCCATTGGTGAAGGTTGACCCCCAGGGCAGGTGTGCTGGGGTTCTCATTTATGGTCTACAAATGATAATACTCAAGGCGGCTGAGGTTTCCTTTTCCTTCTATACTGCCCTGTTGTTGTAGCTTGCTTCTTTTTCATATCATGTTTGATTTTTCTCAATTCAGTTCTGTTTGTTTCCATATTCAGGCTGCATGACCAGAACTCTGTTTCTGAAGACATATCTCATTAGTTGTAATGTATGAATATGGCACACTCTTATACATTTTCCTCCCTCTTTTCTTTCTAAATTTCCCTGACAATACACAACCACTTGGTTGTGTTTACTAACAGAGTTTCAGGCACCTGTTTACTTCTGAATCCTAAATGTTCAAAAGATGTTAATTTGTGCCATGACTGTCCGATTCGGATTATTAAGCATCTAACCGTATGAGGAAGTGGTCATAAACTTTCTCAGTTCTGTGTCATTTGTGCGTGTGTGTGTGTGTGTGTGTGTAACTACAGTAGTAGCAAGTACATGGAGATCGGTGACGTTCCTGCAAATGTATTGTTTCCTCTGAACTGTCCCCCTCCTTGGACCAAAATACAGTCTGAAATGTGCTTAAAGTCATGCAACTTTCATGTACACTTCACAATTGTTGGGTTGAAAGGAAAGGCTATTTGTATCATACTGACCGTTCCTAGTTATTTATCTATTTAGGCTTAGGTGTGTTGAGCATGAGCCCACTTGGACTGTGCCTGGAAATACTAAGAAGTTACTTTGTTAGCTTTACATGAAAGCAAGTCATCATTGGGGAAAAAAAGGCACTTGTTGTAATTAATTTTATTTTTCTATTATATTTTATTCCTTTGGGTGTGTTTTAATTTCAATTCCGTAATTTTGAATGTTAGGCCGGTTCTGGTTTGGTTGGTGAAGAGAATGCTTTTAGTGCTGGAGGTGCAGTCTCTGCTCGTATTGAGTCATCATATATAATCAATTTACGAGATCTGGACATGAAGCATGTAAAGGATTTCATATTTGTACATGGTGAGACAAAGCAACTATTCTCAATTGATTTTAATTAAAATGTAGTATGGATGTTTGTAGCTACCTAAGTTCTTGCTTTCGCTTTTCAAGTGAGTCCAAAATCTGTTTGACCATTAAAGCCAGCTCATACTACTTTTGGCTGCATGAGTTATGAGAAATAATTGAGAATACATATATATTGAAATTTCGCCAATTACAACATGGAAACACTCAGCAAATTGACAGTTCTATTATAATATCATGTGCTATAACTTTATTCAATTAGTTCATGAACTTTGATGTTTTTTGGTTTTAACAAAGACATTCTATTTCTAAACATTCTTTATTTTTAGCATTGTTTGAATTTGGTTTAATTAGGATAAATAGGAAGATTTCTCTCTCTCCCTTCCATTTTCCTAAAGGGATGGGTATGATTTTTGCATGTGTTCTGTTGCTTTTGATCCACTTTATTTGATATAATTCATTTTATAGGTTACATTGAGCCTGTGATGGTAATTCTTCAAGAACAAGAGCTTACATGGGCTGGGCGTGTCTCGTGGAAACATCATACCTGTATGATTTCTGCACTTAGTATTAGCACAACTCTGAAGCAGCATCCTCTTATATGGTCAGCTACTGTAAGTTCAAATCTTGATAAAAACCTGTCTGTTAATCAGTGAACAATTCATACAGAAGTTCTTATTTTGTCAACAGTGAAGCAGCAGCAAAAACAAAAAAACAAAAATAATCAGTTGAGTAATATCTACTAAAGCCTGGGGCCAACGTTGCTTTCTCATATTCAAGGTTCAACACAATTGACTATTGATTTTTTGCACTAATGTAGGATTGTCAAATGTCAATTACTCTTTCTTAAAAAAAAAAGGTTGCCAAAAATCAAAATATCAAAAAATGTTTTGGTTTTTCTCATCAAAACAACCTTTCTTCGTCCAACTTATGCCTCAACAATTGGTACAAGTGGCTTCTAAGTCTACCTTGTTTTTTTTCTTTCTAGCTATACTAGGACGCATTCCCTTTTTTTAGGATAAGTAAAGTATTATTAATTAATGAAAACGTCAAAAAGGGGCGAACTTGGTGCAGACAAGAACTCAATCTATGAGGTATACATCAACAGATATGTACAAGTCACCTATAGACTGAAAAAAATATAATACCGAATGGACACTGAAAAAAATATAATATCGAATGGACATTCCTCTTTCATCTAAAAAGAAAAAAAGAGAACAATGAGTACGGATCCTTTCAAACCATGTATGGGTAACTTTGATACCCTTAAATGTCCTTCTGTTACTTGCTCTCCGGGTCTGTTTGGTGTAACTTTTTTCAAGCTGAAAGTTGATAATTAGAAATCAGAAATTAAAAGCACCCTCCCCCAACTTTTAGATAATGAACTCTTTTTTTTATTTATTTTATTTATTTTTTTATATTTTATTTTTATTTTTTAAAGCTATTTCTATCCTATAAGCTATGAGCATAAACTGCACTAAACATTCTGACATAGACTACCAAAATAAAAAAGCTATAAGCAGCTCCAATAAGCTGCACCAACCAGGCCCTCCATAGAGTCCACAAAAGAGCCAAAGTAGTATGCCACACCTTTCTTTCTCTTTGGGCAACCAAGACTCCAAATCTCCATCGAAGAAGGCATCGTTCAAGCAAATTGAAAAATTGGGAAAACTAAACTCTATGACTCACCAACAACTAGGCATTGAAAAATGAAGAAGAAGGTGATCAACACTTTCCCCAATCCCCTTACACATGCGTCTCCAATCAATCATCAACTTACAACTCTTCCTGAGACTATCAATAGTCAAGATATTCTCATGTGCAGCAGTCCACACAAAAAATACTACTATAGGAGGGACCTTGCATCTCCAAATACCTCTACATGGAGGGAATGGACAACCTTCATCGAATCATCACTCAAATCCTGATAGAAAGAACAAATTGAGAAGACCTCGATCTTCGGGAATATGCCAAATCAAAGATTCCCGATCATTCTCATGAACCTGAGTCATATAAACAACTAAACAATGCGCCATGGATTGAACCTCTTCTAGAGCACTTTTGAACCTTGAATTCCGTACCACTCCACCGCCAAATAATCTTGCATGGAGGCATTCTTATCCAAAGCGAAGGTGAACAGGTCAGGGAGCACCTCTTCAAGGGTTTGTGGCCACATCATTTTTCAAGCTAAAATTTTGGAATTTTATCCAAACCCTCATAATGCCTTTCACAACCCCATCCTCTATGGTCCAACAATTCTGCCAGCGGACCAATTATCCCTCGCTTTTTCAAATTTCCTCTCCACCACCCTTCTCCATATCTTTTATCTTTTAGAGCAAACCTCTACAACCAGTTCCGCAACACTAGATTTCGGATCCCCAAACCAGCCTAATGTATTGAAAGGCACACTCTCTCTCAATCCACCAAATGGTACTTAGATTCCGCATCTTGCTCTCCCATAACTAATCATAACTAAATCTCTTGGCAACTTCTCCAACTTCTTAGTTTCCGAATAAGGAATAAATATGATCTACGGGTATGGATTCTTAGAACATAAATGTATTTAGTTGCTGAATTATGTAAATGATTTGGTTGATATATTTCAAGTTTGCCACCTTGAATTTGATTTGGATACATATTGCAAGTTTACTTGTAATGTAAGACAGAAATCCATAATCTACCAATTAAACTATTTTTTCTCGTATTTTTTATGATTAATGTTTGGATGGTTAATAAATATGATCACCCTTGATTTACAATTGTGCATTACCATTTTTCTTAATGGTTGCAAAAATGATGGATTGTTGGCAAACGATAGCTTTTCAACATGAGGAGTGTCATTTTTGCAACAAGGTCCTGTCTACGCTGAATCTGAAAAAGAAAAAGAGGGAGAAGAACAGAAAAGATGATCCTAGAATTTGGCGCATGGTTGTTAAATTTGCTGAGGGTTTTAAGCTTCACTCAGTGCTGAATTCATGGACAAAACTTTTTATGCTGAAAATTGTGTTCTTCATGGTCATTTTCATCTTGAATACGTAAAACTCTAAATTTTGTTGGTTGTATGGAGAATGCATTACAAGAGGGACGTGCCTAAGTTAGTCTAGATTTCAATTCTTTTGAAATTGCGAAAGGCTTTTTCCATTCAGATGGGATTCATCTTTCTTCTTGTTGTCAGAATCTCCCACATGATGCTTACAAGCTTCTTGCCGTGCCATCCCCAATTGGTGGAGTTCTTGTCATTGGTGCAAATACTATTCATTATCATAGTCAGGTAAACCTTCTTATTGCATAGGCAGTTCAATTGGCATGTTATCTTTTGAGTGTTTAAACTCTTTTATTCTTTTGCTGAGTTAGTGATCTTTGCTTGGGCAGTCTGCATCATGTATGTTGGCTTTGAACAACTATGCTGTTTCCATTGATAGCAGGTCAGTTCTCAGTGTACATTTGTTCATTCTGCAACTGCTTTGCAACTAAACCATTACAACTCATCCTCCGTGCAACTTGTGCTTTTATTCGGGATTGAAAATTCTTGAAGGATGCAAATAATACTCTAGAAGTGCTTTCCTTTTGCTGATTTATCTCTGTTGCTCAGGGTTTCCTTTTGTACAAGTTGGTTAAAGTATATACTAGGTTTTCTTATGTTGCATTAGTTGTAGTAGCTTAAATATATGAATTTCATTCTGTTTTATCTTTTTTGTGACATGTCTATTATCCATGTCTATTATCCACTAATACTTTAGGCAAATAAAACTTCGATGATGAAAGTGATTGTGAATAATAAAATAGTTAAAGAGGTTTTGAAAATTCAACCATATATAGTGATGTTTCAAGAGACAAAGTGTGAGGAATGTGATAGGGTTTTCATTAGCAGTGTTTGGGGGACCCGGTTTAGGAGATGGGCTGTTTTACCTTCTAGTGGGAGATTAGGGGGAATTTTGATTATGTGGGACGAGAGAGTTGTATCGGAGTGTGAGATAGTTGTTGGGGTGTTTTCAATGTTCATTAGGTTTAGGAATCGGGATAACAAGAAATGGTGGCTGATTGGGGTTTATGGTCCCAATAGGCCTAGTAGTCGTCATGAATGGTGGGAGGAGTTGGCTGGCTTATTTGGGCTTTGTTCCCCTAATTGGTGTGTGGGTGGGGATTTCAATGTGGTTCGGCTTATTTTGGAAAAACTCAATGGAGTTTCCATAAATAGGAGTATGTAGGATTTTGACTCTTTTATAAGAGAGTGTGAGTTGATTGACCCTCCCTTGAGGATTGCTCGGTTCACATGGTCTAATCTTCAGGAAAATCTTTTGTGTTATAGGTTGGATAGGATTCTTCATACTCTAGGATGGGAGGAGTTGTTTCCTGATTTAAGGCAAGAGGCAGGGCCCAGAGTTGTGTCAGACCATTGTCCAGTGATTCTTTGGAGCTGTCCTTTTAAATGGGGTCCTACCTCCTTCAGATTTGAGAATATGTGGTTGGAAAATCAATATTTTAAGGCAAATTTTAAGGATTGGTGGGGAAGCGGTAGAGTCCATAGGTGGGAGGGTTTCAAGTTTATGTGGAACTTGAGAGGAGTCAAGAATAATTTAAAGGTTTGGAAGCGTAAGTTTTTGGTGATCTAAATGAGGTGAAAGCGGAGTTAGTTTGGGATATTAAGGAATTGGATGCGAAGGAGCTTGGGGAGGGTTTATCTGGGACTTTAAGGGATAAGAGATCACTGCTCAGGATGAAATTGGAAGAGCTTATTTCTAGGGAACAGATTTTTTGGGGACAAAGAGCTAATGAAATGGGCTAAAGAGGGTGATATCAATTCTAGATTTTTTCTTAGGGTTTCGTCGGGAATGAGGAAGAAGAGTTTTATTAAAAATTTGGAGGTTGGGTAGGGTGTGATGGTGAGTAAGGAGGAGCTTATTGTTAAGGAGATTTTCAATTTTTATTCAAAACTCTATTATGATAGGGGAATGGATCGTCCAGGGATTGAAGGCATTAATTGGGCTCTTGTGGAGTTAGTGACAGTTGGTTGGCTTGAGTGACCCTTTGATGAATGTGAGGTGAGATAGGCTGTGTTTGAGTGTGAGAGATATAAGGCTTGAGGTCCAGATGGTTTTTCAATGGCTGTATTTCAAGATTGGTGGGACATTGTGAAAGGGGATCTTATGAGAGTGTTTGGTGAGTTCTTCGAAAGTGAAGAGGTTAACTCTTAGTTGCACGAAGCGGGAGCGGGAACAGGAGCGAGAGCGGGGAAGCGTGAGCTGATAGAAGTTTCTTAGGTTGGGAGCGCCTCGGGAAGCGGTAATATATATATATATTTTTAATAGTTATTTCTAAAATATATTTATTATATAAAGGTGAGTTAAATAGTTATTTTTAAATATATTTATTATTTTTATCTTAGGTATTATTTTTGTAAATAATATTTTAAATTTATTTATATATATTTTTTAATTGATATATATTATAAATAAAAAACAGTAAAATAATAAAATATGTTAAAGAACAATAAAATAATAAAAAATAGTAAAATAATGATTTATTTTATAAATCTTATTAGATTTTTTTTATTATATTTGATTTAATTAGATTTATTATATTATTATATAACAAATTATATTATTTATATAACAAATTATATTATTTATTATATTATTATATTATTATTTTATAATAAATTATATTATTTATATAACAAATTATATTATTTATTATATTATTATGTTATTATTATATAACAAATTATATTATTTATTATATTTATTATAGGTTAGAAACGGGGAGGGGGGAAGACGGAAACACATCGACAAGAAAGAGAGAGAGAGAAGAAGAAGAAGAAGAAGAAGAAGAAGCAGAGCAGATCGAAGGCGATGGCCATGGCGTGTCAAGACGATCGAAGGCGAGAGCGAAGAGGAGTAGATCGCGAGGCGAGAGCAGATCGCGAGGTTTGTCTTCTCACTCTCTTCCTTCACACTCTCTCTCCTCTGTCTCTCTCTCCTAGGGTTTTTGTTCTTCTTCACCAACGATCCTATCTTGGCCAGGATCGCGTTTCTCTCTACGGAAACGCGATTCCTACACGTTTCTTTCTAAGAAACGCGGAATCGCGTTTCTTACGAAGATTCGTCACCTGTTAGGACGATTCCTGCAACTAAGGGTTAACTTATGCACCAATGCATCCTTCATTTGTCTAATTCTCAAGAAGGAGAAGTCGGTCAAGATTGGGGATTTTAGACCCATTAGCTTGGTTACATCACTCTACAAAATTCTAGCAAAGGTGCTTTCTAAGAGAATTAGGGTTGTCCTTGGGGAAACCATTTTTTCCGCATAAGGTGTCTTTGTGCAGGGACGACAGATATTAGATGTAGTCTTAGTGGCGAATGAGGTTGTTGAGGAGTATAGGGGGTTACATAAGGAGGGTGTTGTCTTTAAGGTTGACTTTGAGAAGGCGTATGACCATGTTGATTGGGGCTTTGTGGATTTTGTTTTGGAAAGGAAGGGGTTTGGATCTAGGTGGAGAATGTGTATTTAGGGGTACTTGTCGTCATGCAATATGTTGGTCATTGTGAATGGTAAGGCTGGGCACTCTTTTTGGACATCTAGGGGTCTAAGGCAGGGAGATCCTATATCACTATTTTTGTTTATTTTAGTTGCTGATGTGTTGGGTTGGATTATTGATATAGCCAAGGATAAGGTGTTATTGAGGGTTTTTTTTTTTTTTTTTGGGGGGGGGGGGGGGGATGGAATTGGAGTCACTCATCTATAGTTTGCAGATGATACTATATTTTTTTCATCAAAGGAATAAAGTAAGGTGAGTAGTTTGCTAAAGATTTAGAGAATTTTTGAAATTGTGTCGAGCCTCAAGGTCAATCTTAGCAAGAGTAGTGTTGTGGGTATTAATTTGGGAGATAACTATGCGTAATGGGTGGCGGATATGTTGGTATGTTCCTCTCACTTAACCAAATGAACCCTTTTACCTTCTTCACACCCTTCCTAAAGAAAATTTCTCATCAATCTCTAAATTTTCCTCGCAATGCCAACCGGAATCTTGAATATGGAAAAGAAATAAATAGGAACATAGCCTAATACAGATTGTACCGAAGTATATCTCCCCCCTTAGAGAACAAAGCTCGCTTCCATCCCTCTAATCTTTTCCCAATTTTGACAAGAACAGGCTCCCAAAAGGATGCCAATCTAGGATCTCCCCCCAATAGAAGCCCTAAGTATTTCAGAGGAACCTAGGGATAGAAGGGGCCTGGCTATAGGGAATATCATTGCTAGGAATATTGCTCTCTTGGCAAGTGGTTATGGAGATTTCCTGTTGAAAGTGAATTGCTATGGTGTTCAGTTATTAACAGCAAGTATGAAGTTCAACCCAATGGTAGAGATTCTAATGTGATTAATAGAGGCAATTGTCGTTCACCGTGGAAGTCCATTTCTTGCTTGTATCCACTTGTGTTTAATTTCCTTTAATTGAGAGTGGGGAATGGTGTGTGCATTCGTTTTTGGGAGGATGTGTGGTTAGGAAATATCTCGTTTGATAGAGCTTTTCCTCTTTTTTATCGGTTGGTTTGTTCTAGGAATGTTTCGATAGCGTCAGTGGCATGCTCTTCTATGGCACCCGTCTTTTGGAATTTTGATTTCCTTAGAAACTTAAATGATAGGGAGGTTGTTGACTTGGCATCTTTGTACATATTGCTTCATGGGGTATCTCTTTCTTCCTCTCATGACATTAGGTGCTGGAATCTTAGTTCTTCAGGGGTCTTTTCCTCTAAATCCGTTTTTGATAAGCTTATTGATAATCTTTCTGTTCCTTTATTTCCTATTCGTAAGAAAATTTGAAAAATGGTTGTCCCTCATAAAGTGAAGTTCTTCATGTGGTCTTTAGCTCAAAGGGGTGTCACAACTAATGGTGTTTTCCAAAGAAGAATGCCTAATTACTCTCTTTGCCCTCAATAGTGTGTGATGTGAAAGAGGAATTCGGAGGTAGCGGATTGTTTATTCGTTTATTGCCCAGTGGCTTTTGTATTATGGTAGTGTCTTTTCGGCTTATGTGATGATCAGTGGGTTGCTCTGTGGGACTGCATTCAAATGCTTCTTGTTAGGTTCAAAGGGTTTAGGAGCACCAAAAGAGCCAAAACACTGTGGTCAAGCATTGTTTTTGTTATTTTCTGGACTATATGGTTGGAGAGAAATGCAAGAGTCTTTGATGGCAATGAATCAATGTTAGAATAATATTTTGGGTGATTGGGTATTGATTGGTTTATTAGCTGTTATTTCCTTATTATATTATTTCCATATTTGTGCCTCCAAGACTTCCATTGTAAGCTACTATTATCTATATAAAAGGGGATGATTGTCTGATCATTCCCTAAGTTTTGTTCTCTCTTAACAAACATGGTATCAGAGCTTCAGGGCTACCATCTCATATTCCACACACACCCATCCTCAGCTGACCATTACCTATCCTATTTCGGCACTCCTTTCACCTCTCTGAGGCTGCCAACAATCACTCCTCATCATTGACAACAGCCAGAGGTCAGCCAATGCCAGCCGATAGCCTCTTTCTGCTTGTTCGGCACTTTCGACAGCCTCCCTGTCCCTTTTGCCTCTTGCTGATGACTATTTGAGGGTCGCATATCATCAATAATTTTGTGGACTCCTTCGTGACACTTCTTTCACCTGATTCCTTTTCTCTTGGGTCGACATCTTCACTTGGTCGACTGTATGAATTGATTGGCCCCACTGCACTTTAGTTCTCCACTTCAAGCAAGTTTTTCTCTTCTTTGAAATTAGTTTAGCCACTGTTTTGATTGGAGGTTTCTTTTTCATAGTTTTGTTTGTTCTTTAGGGTCCTTATATGACCCTATTACGCAGCTTTGACTGATTGGTCCTATCATGGTCTGTGATTGATATTGCTTGGTCTTGTTGTTTTTAAGTCTCTCTTCCAATTATAGTGATTAGTGCAGGTTGTTATTTAGTTTGTAGAATATAAATGGTTGATCTTACTAGTGAATCCACCACTACTTCTCAACCATGTGTAGGGGAAAGTCCCATTATGACTACTACATTTGCAAACCTAAACCTTAGTCTTAAAATCACCACCTTTTTATTTAATGGTCAGAACTATCTTGCTTGGTCACAGTGTCTCTTGAAGAGTAGAGTGAAGATGGGTTATGTTGATGGGAGGATCAAGGCCCCAGGCATCATTGATCTTGGTTATGATCAATAGGAGATTACCAATTCTTTAATTATGGGTTGGCTTATTCGTTCTATGGTACCTGATATTGGGGAAGGCTATTTGTCTATGGAAACCGGTCAGGATATTTGGGATGCTATGGCTGCTACCTATTCTCGGAAGGGTAATTTCTCACAGACTTTTGAGTTGTGCCGTTCTATTGAGCGCTTAGTACAGGGGGAGATGACTATCCTTCAATACTTTACTTTTCTGAATAATGGTTGGAAATGTCTTGATCATCTATAGGATTATAAGCCTGTTTGCATAATTGATTCGGTGGGTTACCGGAAGTTTATTGAACAAGAAAGGGTCTTTAAATTTCTGGAAGGTCTCAACTTAGAGTTTTATCCTGTTCGGAGTTGTGTCCTTGGTATGCATGATCTTTCTTCAGGAGGCCTTTGCTTATGTACAGAACGAGGAGAGTCGTTCTGCTCTGCTACCACCTACTTTTATAGAGTGTTTAACCTTACTTTCTGCTCCTCCTAGGGATGGCACTGGCCTATCTCATATTGCACCGAGTCCTTCGGAAAGGATGCACTGTTCTGTGATTATTGCCATCGATTGAGACATACCCATGAGACTTGTTGGAAGCTTCATGGGGTTCCTTCTAGTGGTCGTGGTGACTGGTCTGGTAGTCGTGACTCGTGGGGGTCACTCCGGACTATCTCGAGGACGCGGGTTTAACCAACATGCACATCATACTAGTGTAGTGGATACTCCCAACGCCTCTTCAGTTGTTTCTCCTAGTAATGTATCTGGTCTGTTGTCTTCTGAGTTAGAAGATGTTTTGCGCCACTTACTGGACCGCCGCTTTTCTACTACTACATCTGGTACATCCTCCTTGTCTTTTGCCCACTCAGGTAACTTAGTTGCTAACACAAGTGCTTTTCTATCTCATAGGTCTTTACCTTGGATTATTAATTCTAGGGCCTCAGATCATATGTCTGGGGTATTTTGATCTATTCTCGGAATATAAGCCTTCTTCAAGTCAGGACAAAGTTAGGATTGTTGATGGTACTATTTCTTCTGTTTCTGGGAAAGGTTTAATCCATGTCATTCATTTTTTACCATTATCTTCTATAGTGTGACTTTCTGGACAAAGTCATCTTACTCATGACCTGAACTGTAGTGTGACTTTCTTTCTTGATCATTGTTTGTTTCAAAACTTTATCACGAAGAAGATGATTGGCAGTGGTAGAGCAGAACATGGTCTCTATATCTTGAATCAGGCGGACTAGTTGGCATGTCATTCCATCAAGTTTCCAACCACGAAGGTAGACCTGTGGTTGTGGCATCAACGTCTTGGGCACCCATTGTTTCTATTACTTAAGCATTTATTTCCTTTTGTTTTTACCAATGTTATTAAAAATGCGCCTAGGCGTAAGGCCCAGCCATGCCCACCTCCTGCGCCATGCAATGGTCAAGGCGTGGCGACTTCACTAAGGCGCAATTAAAGCGTGCGACTAGAACAAGGCGTAATTAAGCCCAAGGAACAGGCCTTGAGGGCTTTTTTTTTTAAAATTCGAATTGGACCACTGAAATTACATGGGTCAGCTATAGCAGATCATATCCTTCAAATATACATGCTAATATTGTCAATTTAGCCCCAAATCAACAAACGACAGGAGAAAAAACAAGGCCTAATCCAAAGCTCCAAAGAAGTCGAACTCATCGTCCAGTCCAGGAGCTTCGAATGTGCAGGCATGTTCTTCTCTTTGTTTCTTTGTCTTTTCTTTACCTTCTCTTCGTCTCTTCTCTTCTCTTCTCTTCGCCAGTCTTCGTCTGCTCTTCTTCTTCATCATGTGTTCTTCTCTTCTTCTCTTCTCTTTCACATGCTACCTTCTTATTTTTTTGTTTATTTTCTGGAATGCTCTGTTTTTGTCTATAGAGTTAGGTTGAGCTGATATTTTTAGGGCTTCAAATATACCCATGCAGTCTTCTTCTTCATCTTCTCTGCTTTTCTTTTGCTTTTATATTCTGCTTTTCTTCTTCTTCTTTTTATTTTATTTTATTTTCTTCTATGCTCTTCTTCTTTGGACTGCTCTGTTTATTAATATTTATTCTGAATTGCTCTGTTTCTTCTCTACTTTTATGATTTCATCAACCTTTAGATCATGGATATTCATGTTTTATATTGAACTTTGGAATACTACCCATTTGTCTATGTTAAAATAGCGATATTTGTTGGTATTTGTTTTTTAAAATGTCCAATGTTTCATTTTGTTTATGTTATACCAGTTAGTTATTTGCTTATATGCCTCATATTAAATTATATTATTTCAATTTGCCATGGTGCGCCTTATTTCGATGAAGCTCACACCTTGCCTTGCGCCTATGCCTTAGGATACCTTGGCGCCTTGGTGTGCTTATTGCTTTTAATAACACTGGTTTTTACAAACAATAATGTCTCTGAGTTTCATTGTGAGTTTTCTCAACTTGGAAAACAACACAGAACTTCTTTTGTTCCAAGCTTTAATAAAAGTTTAGTACCTTTTTCCTTAATTCACTCTGATGTTTCATGTTGTATCTTTAAAAGGTTATACAGATGGTTTGTTACTTTTATCGATGATTTTTCTCGTACTACTTGGGTGTATCTTATGAAAGACAAAAGTGAGGTTTGTTCTGTGTTTCGTAATTTCCATAAAATGATATGTACTCAACTTGGGGTGGTTGTCAAAATATTGCGTTCCGATAATAGGGGTGAGTATATTGATTCTGGTCTAGCAAGTTATTTTTCCACCTATGGCATTATTCATCAGACTTCTTGCACCAACACCCCTCAACAAAATGGGGTTGTGGAACGCAAGTATTGTCATCTTGATATAGCTCGGTGCATATCTTTTTCTATGCATGTGCCTAGGTGTTACTGGGGCGACGCAATTCTCATTGTTGCCTACCTCATCAACTGTCTCCCAACCCAAGTATTGCACAAAAAATCTCCTCTCCAGGTTTTCTTAGGTTTTGAGTCTGTATTCTCTATTCCTCCTAAAATCTTTGGCTATGTTTGTTTTGTCCACAATCATACTTCTTCTCATGGTAAATTTGATCCTCATTCTCTAAAGTGTGTCTTTCTAGGTTACTCTCCCACTCAAAAGTGCTATAAGGGTTACCATTCTTCATCTTGTAAGTGGTTTGTATCTATGGATGTCATATTCTTTGAGTTACAATCCTATTTCTTGTCACAGCCTTCCTTAGGGTCCCAGTCCTCCCCTTAGGGAGAGCCTTGGTGTGAAGAGATTCCTGGGTCTGTATCAGTTCTTGGCTCATCCCCAGTGGTTGACAACACAAAAGATGACCTTGCTACTAGTGGTGGAAATACATAATCTAATGAATTGAAGGAAGGAAAAGTCTATGTTAGGGACAAAGACAGACAAAAAGTTACTTGGATATATGAGACCACTTCTGATCATCCACAGCCATCTTCTTCTTCCAATGAAAATCCAGGTAACTCTGAAATCCTTATTCCTCCTATACTGATCTTGATGTTCCTATTTCCCAACGAATGGGTGTGAGGTCTTGTAGTAAACATCCGATTTCTAACTTTGTGTCATATTCTAACTTATCTCCTTCTTGTAGAGCTTTTGTGTCCAAAGTTTCTTTTATTAGTATACGTAATCATTTTCAGGATGCTCTTGCTACCCCTAAGTAGAAACATGCCATGATAGAAGAAATGAAAGCACTTCATAAGAATGATACTTGGGAATTAATTGAGTTACCTAAGGGCAAAAGACCTGTGGGATGCAAATGGGTGTATACTGTGAAGCATAAAGCGGATGGTTCAATTGAGCGTTACAAAGCTTGACTAGTGGCAAAGGGCGTTACTTAGACTTACGGAGTAGACTGTCAAGAGATCTTTGCCCCAGTGCCTAATATGAATTCAGTTAGAGTTCTTCTCTCTCTTGCAGCTAATCTAGATTGGCCACTTCATTAGTTTGATGTAAAAAGTGCTTTCTTACATAGTGATCTAGAAGAGGTATATATGGACATCCCTTCAGGCTTTGAGGACCATTAGACAAAGGGTAAAGTATACAAGCTTCGAAAGTCATTATATGGTATCAAACAGTCTCCAAGGGTTTGGTTTGAGAGATTCCCTCAGGTTATGCACCGATATGGATTCAAACAAAGTCAGACTAATCACACTTTGTTTGTGAAGTATTCCTCACATGGTAAGACTACAACTCTCATTGTTTATGTGGATGACATAGTGCTTACAGGAGATGATACTGAGGAAATACCCCGGTTGAAGAAATATCTGGCGAGCGAGTTTGAAATAAAAGACTTGGGAAATCTGAAGTATTTCCTAGGCATTGAGGTTGCCCGGTCCAAGGATGGAATTTTCATCTGTCAGAGGAAATATGTTCTTGATCTGTTGGAAGAAACTAGGAGGCTTGGGAGTAAAACTTATGATACACCATTGGAGCCAAACTAGAAACTTAGTAATGATAGTGGGGGAACTATTGTTGACAGGGGGAGTTATCAGAGACTAGTGGGTAAGCTCATTTTCTTATCCCATTCTCGTCTTGACATTGTCGTGGTAGTAAGTGTGGTTAGCCAGTTCATTCATGCTCCTCATGAGACACACTTAGCTGCAGTAATGCGCATCCTTAGATACCTAAAATCTTCTCCAGGAAAGGGTCTCTATTTTTCCAAACATGATCATCTTCGAGTGGAAGCTTATACAGATGCTGATTGTATAGGATCATTAATCGATAGAAGGTCCACATCTGGTTATTGTACCTTTGTTGGAGGTAATTTAATTACTTGGAGGAGTAAGAAACATAATGTAGTCGCTCGTTCTAGTGCAGGGCCGAGTTTAAAGCCATGGCACAAGGTGTATGTGAACTCTTATGAATCAAGTTGTTGCCAAGTGATCTAGGGATTAGTCACATTGATTCCATGCGACTGTACTATGACAATAAGGTTGCTATTAAAATAGCTCACAATTCGGTTCAGCATGACCAAACGAAACATGTCGACATTGATTGCCACTTCATTAAGGAAAAACTCACTAGTGGCACTATATGTACTCCTTTTGTGAAGTCAGGTGAATAATTGACAGACATTCTCACCAAGGGAATTGAAAGCAAATCGTTCCATGATGTGCTTGGCAAGTTGGGCGTGAGAGATATCTTCGCATCAGCTTGAGGGGGAGTATTAGAATAATATCTTGGGTGATTGGGTATTAATTGGTTTATTAATTGTTATTTCCTTATTTTATTATTTCCATATTTGCGCCTCCAAGGCTTCCATTGTAAGCTACCTATTATCTATATAAAAGGGGATGATTGTCTAATCATTCCCTAAGTTTTTTTCTCTCTTAATAAACAATCGAATGTAGAGGCTTTGTGGGATAGGGTGGTATATTCGGCTTTGTTTTGGGCATTTGTATCACCTCATTTTAAAGGAATCCCTTTGTTCTTGATCTCTAGGGATTGAGCTGCTGTTTGCCATCCCTAGAGCTAGGAGTTTTGTACTTTTATTTTGTTCTTTCTCCTTCTTTGTATAAGGACTTCTTGTCCTGTTTCATTTTTCTTTTTTTAATAAATTTTTTGTTGATGCTCAAAAAAATAAAAAAATTTGTGAATAATAAACCGTGTAATATTTGTCCCTGCATGAACTTCACACTAGTTGTCTACATGCTGTAAAAAATTATATACGTTTGAGTAGAGTTGAACACCCAAACTGTGTAGATAAAGATGCAGAGGATGTTCCTAAATCTTATATTATGTGTCTCCCCCATTTAAAGGAGTTCCACCTTTTCTGATTTCGAAGGATTCAGGAGCTGTTTGTCATCCTTAGTTTTTTGGAACGCTTATTTGTTTTCTTTTTTGGTCTTCGTTGTTTTCTCCTTATTGTATGAGGACATCTTGTCGTTCCTTTGTTATCTCTTTTTAATTAATTAATAAAATTCCTTTTGTTGCTGTTCAAAAAATAAAATAAAAAATATGCACTATATATAAGTGTTCAAGACATATCACCATACACATACCCAAGTTTTGGATACATGTTCCTATATCCTAAGATTTAAGTTTCGGAAAGTGACCCTTGGTCATGCAGTCGAACCCTGCTCTTTTACCTGAGTCCATGTAACATATGATGCCGTTGAGAGAGCGTGTCACTTGTGTTATATAAGTTATTCTGAAAATCAGAACCTAACAGAAACTGAATTTTTAAATTTAACCAAACCGAGTAGGCCAAAAGTACTAAAAAAAAAAAATGGACAATAACCGATTAGTTTCATTTGGTTTGGTCAATAATAAACATTATTTTTTTGTGGGTTTTTTTTTTTTGTTTTTTTTTTTGTATGCTCAGAGATGACTTAGATGCATCTGTTTTAAGTTTGATCCTGCTCTTTTACATAAAACACCATGTTAATTTGTAATGTGGAAAGTCTTTTTAATGTGATTTCAGCCAAGAGATGCCAAGATCAAGTTTCAGTGTAGAGCTTGATGCTGCCAATGCAACTTGGTTATTAAATGATGTGGCCATGCTGTCAACTAAAACTGGGGAACTTCTTCTGCTGACACTTGTTTATGATGGGCGGTATGTGATTGCTGTTTTTTATTGTCCCTTCTTCCTTTTAGACGATATTTAGATGATATTTGTAATGCATGTACCTCTCTTTCTTCTGCAACTCTGTTGGCATTTCTGAGAAATCTGCATTTTAATTGAGATGGGTGGTGCTGTTTGCCCTCCCCTTTTCACTAAAAACACTCCACATTTTTGTCCTTATTATTCAACTTTTACACAAATGTCAAAACTGACCCTCAGGAGGGGAAAAACAAGTGTAAAGGTTTAAGAGAGGCAATTGAGGTAATTGACAAAAGTGTGAAGGGCTTTATTGTAATTTTGTCTATTAAAAACAAAAAGTTTAGTATATCTAGTGAAAAGGGGAGTGTGAATTGGGCCGCCCTTTAATTATGTTACTTTCAAATTGTCTGTGGAGGAACTTGTCATATTCTTTAGTTCAAGTTTTATTGCATTAATTTATTTTCAAAGTATAGAAGGAAAATCAAAGAGAAAAAAAAGTGAAAAAGAAGTATTCTTACTGTTTTAGAAGGAGCTATTCTTTCATAGTACTCAGTTTTTTTCCTTGTGTAAGAGTTCTGTGCGAGATGTTCATACAAATCTTTACTCTTTTGATCGATTCTCTTACTAACCCACCCTTCTTTCCCAAATTAATAATTGTATTTATTTTTATGCCAACTAATCTTATTAAGCTTGCTTTGGTGAATTGAATAATTTTTATGTTGGGAGGATAAAATACCCATGATCTGTTGTACTGTGGCTTGCAACCAAATCTTTGTTTCATGCTAATTTTTTGTGTGCATTGGATACTTGTCTTGCTATGTTACGATTTATTGTCATTTAAGTTGCTTGTTAATAAGTTTCCAACGTTTTGTGTGAAAAACAGTTTCTGCACCACTTTATGCAATGATTATGTTATTTAGAAGTTGTTTTGTTTTTGTTTTTTGAAATGTACACTAGTAAAGAGAAAATGAATACTATGACTAATACATTAAGGAGATGCATAAAAACGCATAAAAAGCTTTAGGATGGATTGCATGATTTTCTGGCTTTACTTCGCATAATCTTAAGTTATAAGATGTGAAGGTTTCCAAGATCTTGTTTATATAGTGAAGTACATGGATGTGGAAATCTTTTGAGAGAATCTGCCGTGATGGTAGCATGGGCATTGGATTGATGGTTACTCACACGGGCCTTTATTTTTGTAGTAAAATATGCTTTCTTCCCCTCCTTTCTTACTCTTATCAGATCAAATTTCCAACTCATGACAAAATTATGACATTAATTTTTTTCTCCAAACTCAATCTGTTATTACCACTCTTAGTCTAAGATATGAGAATATAAGGAAAATTGTGGTGCTTGTGATGAGAAAAAATTGAATTTAAAGGCATAAATATAGAGTAATAATTGCCTGTAAAGTGTTGGGAGTCTTTAGGGAGCTCCGATTAGGATGTCAATAACACTTGGTGGGGGTTTGTGGTCAGCCAAAGCAGAGGCCCAAGGAGGTTAGAGATTCATCTAGTGTTTGGCTGAAAACAGAAAGGAACATACATTCACTTAAACAATAGTTACAATTTCTTGTTGAGTCATATTCTGGTTTTTCCTAGACTCACACTGGCACTTATCGTGTAAATGAATATCTTAGTGTACCACATGTTCTTTATCCCACCTGCAGGGTCGTGCAGAGACTTGATCTTTCAAAGTCAAGAGCTTCAGTACTTACTTCGGTCAGCCTCATTTCTATAAGCTCTTCACACTGTTGTACTTTTAAATTTGTTATCCCTGGCTTATCCATTGTAATTGTTTGACTAGTTTTCTACTGGTCTGTAGGGAATCACCACAGTTGGAAACTCATTATTTTTTTTGGGTAGTCGACTGGGAGATAGTTTGCTAGTGCAGTTTTCTTGTGGCATGGGAGCACCAACATTCCCTCATGGTCTGAAGGAAGAGGTTTGTATTGGAAGTCAGTGACTAACTTAGTTTGCTATGTTCTTTTGCACTATGGATAATTTATCACTGTCTAATATATTTCCTCCTTTTGACCCTTGATCTCTTGGACCCATTTACTCTGGCTCTTAATTATATTTGATTATCAACAGAGTGGTCTTGAAATGCCAAATGCTGTTGGATTTGTCGATGCATTCTTGTTTTCATAAAATTTTGTGGAATTCTTGAAATTGTTCAAATGTTTCTGATATTCTTGTACAAAATCTCCAAGGAAATAATTTTCAGCACTAAATTGCCTTTGTCTTTCTATGTTTTTAGGTTGAAGATATTGAAGGAGATGCCCCTTCAGCAAAGAGATTAAGGAGATCACCATCTGATACTTTACAAGATATGGTTAATGGCGAGGAGCTTTCCTTATATGGTTCAGGTCCAAATAATGCACAGTCCGCACAGGTTGAATATAATTCTGTGACTACTACAGCCTACAGGCCTTTGTTCTGTTCCTTTTGTTTTCCCAATAATGAAATTTGGATGGCACCAAAAAGCATTAAACAATAACCAAAGAACACACGAACGGGAGAGCAAATGAGGACAAATTGGTGCCTTCCATAGAAATTTTCCTTGCTTTCTCCTAAATCACCTTGTATCAAGACTAATAGTTTCTAACTAAAAATTGTAGACCAATAGTTTATAAAGAATGTCCTTTTTGAGTCGGGACCTTTTAATCTGCCATTAGTTTAAAAAAAGGACTTGTTGGATGAGAGAATAGGCTGAATTGATGCCAGTGAGGGATAAATGATAGACAATGGACATCAATCCTGCAATGAATAATATGGCATTTATTTTTCCTTACAACATATGTGATTTTTGTACAACAGTTCCACAAAAAAAAGGAAAAAAAAAAGGGTTATCTTTATTCACCTAGTCAATTTAAGATCAGCCTAAAAGTAGTGTGAATTGTGCTGTGGACTAACTCTGTCCTGGGTGCTCACTTGGGAATAAATTGAATGGAGATGCTTGATATATTCCTTCCTAGTCATCCAAATTTCTTGAAATTTTTGTCTTGAGTGTTCAGCAAACATTATGGTTGTGAGTATTTGTTTGCCCCCATTTGTGTGGCATGAAGTTGTATTAGGAGGAACCATGTTGTTTGGGACAAGATACTCTGCATTCTGGAAACATGATACCAAGATCCCGAAATAACCAAATCAAACCAAACTAAGCCTTGACAGAGGCCCAGAATTATCCAGATTAAATTCAAGAGAAATTTTAAGTTTTATGCATAGTCAAAGCGCGACAAGCATGCAATGAACAATTTTTTTATTTTATTTTATAAAATAGAAAAGAATGCAGCTGTAAGCAAAAAATCTGTAATAATGGAAAGAGTAGTAACCCATTGATTTAAAGTGATATAGGTTGAGTTTTCTGCTTTTCTTTCTATCCTTTTTTTTTTTGGGTGCAAATTTTGTTTTAGAAATTTGAACAAATCAACAAAAATTATAGATTTGTCTATATGAAATACATATACATTTAAAAAAATGTCCTAAATTCTGCGCTCTCTTCCTGTGCCCAAGTCTTACTTTATTAGAATTTGCTATTTCAGTATGTCCGTGTCATTTTGGTGTGTTTTATGTTGCTATTGTAACATGGATTCACATCATGCACCTGTCATTCTTTCTTTATTTTTCGTCTTTTGCAGCTTTACCGACATTACTTTCTAGTGAAATTGATTTGTCTTCTTGGGAGTTTGTATTTTGGCTTTTATCTTTAATCTAGCAGCTTGTTTACATTGTTTATCGTCTTATTATTTATTTTCTAGTAATGTTATGCTTTCTTGATCCATGCAGAAGACTTTCTCATTTGCAGTGAGAGATTCACTGATTAATGTTGGTCCTATAAAGGACTTCTCTTATGGTTTAAGGATTAATGCTGATCCAAATGCGGTGGGAATTGCTAAGCAAAGCAATTATGAACTGGTTGGTTTCTATTTCTTTAAACTTGATGCTAATAATAAGGTTTAGGGCATTAATTTGATCATGCTTCTGCTGTCTGGTTATACATGTTATTGAGTACAGTTGCTGTTAATGCTATTATTTGAAACTCTTTTCTTAAATTATTATTTTTTCCTTCTTATTAATCCATATTGGACTGACATTCCTAAAGCAGCAAATCATACAATTCTAATGGTTTATTGCTTTGTACATTTGTAATATGGTAACCTTTCTTACTTATCAAGAAAAAAAAAAAAAATGGTAGCCTTTGTTGTTTTCATTTGGGTGTACTTTTCAGGTGTGCTGTTCTGGTCATGGTAAGAATGGTGCTCTCTGCGTGCTTCAACAGTCAATTCGGCCAGAAATGATGACTCAGGTATGTCCTGATACTATAGTTTGATGTACTTGATGAATACTTTGTCTCCTATTTTGGTGTTTTGGTCCTTTTTCACCCCTCGTATATACTTTTAATAACAGTTAAGGTGGATTGTTTCTAGATATTTACCTTTGTTTAACCAGTTTATTTACTTTTGAATAGTCTCCTCAATTTTAGATAAATGTAAATGCTTTTCTGCATTTTTTGTTTCTCACTGACAATCAGTGCTCAACTTTTTGCTGTCCATTGTGCTCCACTTTTGCCTTCTTTCTCTCTTCCTATTGTTTCAAGCCCTGATTGGCCCTCCTTGTAATCTGATTGATTGAAATAAATTGCATAGGGCATTTTTTTTAAATGATGTCATACTTCCATGAGAAGAATTGGCTGAATGTAACTGCTGTAGATGAGGCAGTTTCTGGTTTCTTGTTTCCAAAGCCACCAGAATGGACAGTCTACTGTTAACATTGACTCATCATGCCTTGGACTATGTGTATGAACCATAGGATGTGTTTGCCTTTTAAATCCATATGTTTGCCTTTTTCTTCAATATAATACATTTCTATATTTACAAATTAATAAATTTACCTCTGTTTTAAGGAGTTCTGGTGCATATGGGCACTTGCTCTTTCGTTCACATTTTCCCTCATATTTTGCCAACGAATAAGCTCGTTTTATATATGCTTGCTTCTGAAGTGACATAAACTTAAATAGTTTTTGAGGAACGCATGAGCTCTGACTTTGCTTGATGAGTTCTTTAGGTTGTTTATTTAATAATTCAACGTGGACCTTTTCCATGCTGCAGATGGAACCTTGTACACATGGACACATGCTTTTGGTTAGCAACAATTGAAAATGTAACTTTTTTACTTTTTCCAGGAACAATTACCTGGTTGCAAGGGAATATGGACTGTTTACCACAAGAACACACGCAGTCATAATGTTGATTCTTCAAAGACGGCTTTGGAGGATGATGAATATCATGCGTATTTGATTATTAGTTTGGAGAATCGAACCATGGTATTTACATTCTCACGTCATTTTCATTACAAAAATTGAGTACGTTTGTGAAATCTATCCATCCTGTTACAAGTACTTGTTCATAGTCATTAAATTGGTCTTATTGTTTTATTATAGTTCTATTAGAACACCTTTGAGTGCCACATTTTTTTGATCTATTTGTTGGGATTGGTTGCTTCGTCTTGTATATATTCTTCTAGTTGTCTCGGTTGGAAATAATTTTTCTTCTCTTTTTTCTTTTCACATAAATATAGTTTTGTGATTGGAGTTGTTGTTTGATTGTTGTTTTCCTTGTTAGATTTGGCTAGACTTTCTGCAAGTCTGGAAAGATTATAGTGTTTCCCGGCTCTAGCCTGTTTTGTTGCTTCTTTTTAGTTTTTATTTCACAGGTGGAATGCCCCTTATAATATTTTGTATCATATGTTTTCTTCGTTCATTGAATTATTTTACCTAAAAAAAAAAAAAAAGGGGAGCTTTTTTGACAACTAAAAGAGCCATTGCCAAAATTGTTTAGTTGTTTGTGAGCTCCCCTACGGCCTGGAGTGAAGCTGTTTTACTTTTGTTGTTATATATTAGTAAGGCAGTATATATGACTGGAGTCTTGTCTGTAGATGTTTAGTTGAATGTGATCCAGCTTCCACTTCAAAATTTTCAAAAGATAACCTGTGATATCTTTTTATAGCTGATCATAGCTATTGAACCCTTGAGAAGATAAATGTCTGTTGCTTACTTAGCTTATAAGAGAATGTGTAGATGGCGGAGTTGACCCGTTGTAGCACTTTGTGAGTAGTGTGCAAGCCAACTGCATAGTAGATGGCATAAACGGTAAGGACAAAGTACGAAGCTGAAGATGATGGCGCACAAAATGACAATTTCAATATGCTTAGTCCTCTCATGGAAGATAGAGTTATGAGCAATCTGTGTGGCACTTTTAACACTAGTGATCATGATTCAGCTCTCTTTCTTTGCTCTACCTCTGCTGGTCGGATTATTCTTCTCTTGTATGTTGATGACATGATCATCACTGGTGGTGATCTTGATGGCATTTCTGCTCTCAAAGATCACCACGGTCGTCATTTTGAGATGAAGGATCATGGTCCTCTTCGGTATTTCTTAGGAATTGAGGTGGCTTCTTCTCCTAAAGGCTATCTTCTCTCTCAGTCCAAATATGCATTAGAGGTCATTCAGTGTGCTGTGTTGACTGATACTCACACTGTTGACACTCCACTTGAGCTTAATGTGCATTATACTTCGACTAATGGGGTTCCTATGTTTGATCCTACTTTGTATCATGTTCTTGTTGGTAGTGTTGTTTATCTTACTGTTACTCGTCTTTGTATTACCTATGCTGTCCATGTTGTTAGTCAGTTTGTTGCCTCTCCTACTACGGTTCATTGGGCTGCGGTTCTTCGTATTTTGCGGTATCTTCGTGGGTCTTTGCATTAGAGTTTGTTTTTCTCATCTACCTCGTCATTGGATCTTTGTGCCTATTCTGATGCTGATTGGGCTGATGATGCTATGGATCGTAAGTCCACTACTGGTGTTTGTGTGTTTTTGAGTACTTCCCTCATCTCTTGGAAGAGTAAGAACCAAACAGTTGTTTCTCGTTCTTCTGCTGAGGCTGAGTATCGTGCTATGGCCACTACTATTACTGAAATTGTTTGGTTGCGATGGTTACTTGCTGATTTTGGCATTTCACTTTCTGCTCCTACTCCTATGTATTGTGATAATAAAAGTGCCATCCAGATTGTTTATAAGTTTGTCTTGCATAAGAGGACTAAGCATATTGAGATTGATTGTCATTTTGTGTGCCATCATCTTCAGCTTCGTACTTTATCCCTGCCGTTTGTGCTATCTACTATGCAGTTGGCTGACTTTTTCATGAAGTCTCATACGACTTTGCGCTTTCATTTTCTGCTTGACAAACTCTCGATGCTTCCTACCGTCACATCATGAGTTTGAAGGGGGGAAGGGGGTGTTAAGCATATATGTATTTGATATTATTATTTATTATTAAGGGTAGTTTAGTCTTTGGTACTTTTAGGATTTGCTTAGCTTAGATATATGTATCTCCTTTGTATCCTTTATTTTTTAATGCTAGTGTTCATTGAAGTTTTCGAGTTTAACATCAGATGGCATGGAGGAATCACCAGTAACGTAGGTCCAAACATTTTTACCAAGAAGAAAATTCTTCATAACATATGCCCAGTAGTTATAATTATCACCTACCAACTTAACACCAATAGCTTGGAGAGAATCGGAGGTACCACCAGTCTTGATGAAGAAAGACACAAAAGAAAACTCACCAGCCAAAGAAATAGAACCAGCAACAGACCAGAGATTACTAGACAGGGCAGAGAAGGCGACGAAGCCAAGACAAAGAGTAGACGAAGCACCACAGCAGCCAAACGAAGTGTGAAGCGCTCAAAAGAGACAAAAACAGTAGACAAAGCACTAGAACCAGCAACAAAGCCTCAAATGAAGCAGCAGAGGCTATTTCGGCAACCAGAGGCTGTTTCAAAGACACCCAGAGGCAATCCAGCAATTGTGGGGCACAGTGGCAGTCGTGGGTGCGAAGCAAATAGGACCACGAACCAATTGAAGAAGAGAAAAGTCAATGGGTAACCCAACAATGGAGTAACGAAGAAGGAAGAGAGATACGAAGTCGTAAACAAGTTCGCTGAAAGATTTCAGCGGCCTGAGACCAATCCAACGAGCACCAGCAGCAAAACGACAATCATTAGGCATGAACAATCAATAGTTAAGGTTGAAGCTTAACTCTTTGCTCTGATACCATGATAAACAAGTTTAGAAGAAACTAACGATTGTTTATTGAGCATTGAAAAATAAAGGATACAAAAGAGATATATATATGTCTATGCTAAGCGAACCCTAAAAGTATCAAAGACTAAACTACCCTTAATAATAAATAATAATATCAAATACATATATGCTTAACAGCTAGAAGGGGTTCTCTGCTGCAGAAAACACTGAAGACTGCGGTATCATGTGACACAACCAGTAAAATTACCACTGTTGTCTTACCACTAGCTGCTACCTTGAGTGATATTTTCTGCCCATCACTGAAAGGAGGGTGAGTTTCTGTTTGGAACAAGTGTGTCATATATGCTGGACCAAACCTACTATTTGACTTTTTATATACAAGTCAAACAAATTAATCCATCATGAATAAAACAACATTATATTCCATAATGCTCAAACAGTTAAACTTTTGAATTAATTAAATACAAGCCAAGGGGTAATAAAGTCTGATAGAAGTGGTTTTATCATCTCTTTTAGAGTTGGTGAATATGAACTGAGAAGTTACAGCCTTTTTGCTATGTTTGTGAGATGATGGTTGTTTTGTTTCTTTCTTCTTTCTTCTTTCTATTCGCTTCTCTTCTTCTTGTGTAAAGTTCGATATGTTTGTGAGATGATGCTCAAACAATTAAACTTCTGAAATAATTAAATACAAGCCAAGTTGAAATCTCTTCTTCAATAAAGTAGAAAAAAATAACTTTTCAAGCAATTGAATACTTGGCTTTGTCGTTTTAACTTCAAAGATATAATTTTTTTAGTTTCTTGTCAGACCAGTGGTCAACATACACTATTGTCCAAATTTATCTAAAAATATCATATATTTTTAATTTTTGTTTTGAAGTTTGGTGACCCACTATATTACATGCGGCACCACCCTCTAAGAACCCATCTCGGTCTTCTTGATTCACCACTGCAAGCTTACTTGGAACTTCCAGTCATTGGTCAAAGCTCCAATTCAAGACCTGTAGTTACAAAATAGTTTTATTTATTTATTATTATTTAATGATCATACTTCTCTCTCTCTCTCTCTCTCAATAAATGAAATGATAAGCATTCTTATTGCCTTCCTTAAATTATGTGATTTTAGTTTTACAATATGCTTACTTTCTACGTTACACAGACTCCTTGGAATTTCGGAGTTACCCGTGTCGATACAACACGACACGGGTACGGGATATGGCCCTTTATAAACGGATACGACAGAAGAAGCAAAAGAGGAGAGAGCGAGAAGAGAACTTGGTCGCCGACTTCAATCTCATCTTCTTCGCCTGATGCTCGATCTCCATCTCATCTTCTTCGCTCGATGCTCCTCTCTCGATCTCGATCTGTCTTCTCTCTCGTATCTCGATCTCCCTCTTCTCTCTCTCTCTCTCTCTCTAACAGATAACAAAACAAATCATATATAATATAAATTATTTATATTATAAAATAATTATATACATAAATTGTTATTTTATTTATTATGTATATATATATATATAAAATAAATCATCTATTTAAAAGAAAATATAATAAAATCATGTATAATATAAATTATTTTATGTCTTAAATAATAATTATATTTTATATTTTAGTGGGTTGTCAATTAAAAACTACATAATATTTTAGTGGGATGTCTAAAAAATAATATTTTTTGACACATCCATGTTTAGCTGTATCCACGTACCCGCGTCTAATTTTTGGATACTTTTTAAACGTACCCGTGTATCCCTGATTTAAAGGTTTGTCGAGTCCGACCTCTAGATGCATATCCGCACCTGACACTCGTACCTGAGTCTATATAGCGTAGCTTACTTTCACGTTCATGCATTTTGCTTGAGTGAAGACCCATGTGATTGAAATTGTTATATTTTCTCTCAATTAAGGGAAGTGATTATATGAAATTCTGTATTTTTAATTCCATGATATTGCATATAGTTGACAAATATGTGGCTAGTATCTAGTGCTTGAGCACATTGTTATATGCTTCATGTGTGCATTGTATGTTGAGGTCTAAAAATACAGAGGCATATGTTTATGTAGATTTTTTGATCTATTGAAACTCTGGTCATCCTTTGTTGGTTAATTGTTTAACCTTTTTCTCTTGTAAAATGTCCAGGTATTAGAGGCAGCTAGTAACTTAGAGGAAGTTACTGAAACTGTTGACTACTACGTGCAGGGAAGTACAATTGCTGCAGGAAATCTCTTTGGAAGGTGAATTTGCATATAATTTTAGTTATGTGCAATTACTATTTTAGCAAAATTTTTTATATTAAAATCTTGTTATTTTTCTCCTTCATATAGGCATTTGGATATTTTTAGATGTTTTCTCTTCCAATTCTTTTTTCCTCTAATACTAGTTTTAGTTTGGTTGTAATCTGCGATTTTTTTAATGCTCTTTGTTCTGCTGCATAGACTGCAAGATGCCTTAATCATCTTCTTCCACCCATCTATTCAACTTTTGGGATTGCAGGATTGTTTCTTGCTAGTTCTGCACCTCTATTATACTCTGATCTGCATATTTACTTTGCTTTGCTTTGTTGTATGTGATATGTTACGCTTGCCTATTTCTACCATATAGCCGGGAACTCTGGTTGTTTACCTTGAATTTCTGGGAACTTTGTTGCATTGATGTCTAAAGACTATTGCATAGCCTTGATATCTCTATCCTGTGCATAGCATTGATATCTATATCTGGCAGATTGGACAATAATTAGGCTATTTCTTTTGTTTTGAAGAAAACTCGATCTTCTAGTTTGTATAATTTTTCTGCAACAATCATAGTAAATATTATTGTATTGTTTTTCGTAGTCTCTGTTAGCCTTTGTGTACTATAATCTCCTTCAATGAATATTGCCTTTTTACCTATTTGGTTGTACCCATACTAAATCTTCTTTTGGTTTTCTATATCTATGTTGTGTTTGCCCAAGATTTAAAAATCAATCTCATTTGCCAATTTTTGTGAACTCAAGTTTACCATGGAAGTGTTTCATTTAAATTCCACTTTCTATAGGCGTCGAGTAGTCCAAGTCTTTGCTCGTGGTGCTCGAATTCTTGATGGTGCTTTTATGACTCAAGATTTAAGCTTTCGAGCTCCAAACTCTGAATCTGGCTCAGGTTCTGAAAGCTTGACAGTATCAACTGTTTCTATAGCTGATCCATATGTGTTACTGACAATGACTGATGGAAGTGTTCAGCTTCTTGTTGGAGGTACATCTAGCCATCCTAACTTCTTACTTCTTTTCTTATTCAGACATCAACAAATTTTATGGGCTTGGATATGGCATTGGATGAATTTGTTGGGTAGGACATTTCTACTATGGTTTCCTATTTCATTGATAAGAAAAAGAAAACCCCCCAATGTAGATCCCCTTGACATGATTATAGTGGAGGTTGACGCTGCTGGGGGTTGAATTTTGATAAAGAAGACCAGAAATCTTGGAGACATGACATGCTCTATACTAAGGGTTGTTTTGGGATTTGGTTATTTTTGTTGGCTTTTTAATTTTTTTATTAAAAAGACGTGTAGAAAAATAGAGAGAAGGGTTGACTTTTTTGTAGTGACTTTTTGGCTATTTTAGTAGGTTGCCAAAACAAGTCTAAGCACGGTCAATGTGTAGAAGTTGAGCTATGCACAACAGACGAAAAGGACGACATATCTAAACCAGAAATGCAAATGGTCACCAGGGATTCTTTTTCTTTATGGGGGCTTCTAATGACCAAACATTGCTTTTAATTGTGAAACGACAAAAATGCTGTCCAAATAAACTAAAAATGCGCTAGAAAGTTTTTATTTGTCATAAAGGTGGTAGGATAGTAGTATTAACAGAAAACAATTGCTATACTCTCCAAATGCTAGTTTCACTTGTGATGATGTCTCAAGATACTCAAAGCTTCAAAGTTGGTGCACTAGTTTAGCTGGGCTAGAGAAAAGGTGCCCTCAATGTAATGCAAAAACTATGGCTTTGAGGTAGAGATCATTTCAAGAAGTTTTGGTTATGAAAAAATGTTTTAGATAGTTTCATGCCATCAGTTACTTATTGGATTCATACCTTTGTTTAATTTATTCATCATCGTTGTATTTGGAATCAGGAATTTAATTTATTGTAGCAAGTTGGGGTATTAGTGTCATGACATGTTTGCAGTTATTATTCATGTGATGTTATTGTTCATGCAACTGTGGTGTCTTAAAGTTTACCTTACTAACATGCTATTGTAGCAGGTTATGTTTGTCTTTAAGCTTTTTTCTTAATATTTTATTTTGAGGTGTTGGGATTTGTTTGAAAGAATCGTTTCTTTTTGGGGGTTTAAAGTCTAATAGAAGTGGTTTTATGGTCTCTTTTAGAGTTGGTGAATACTGAGCTGAGAAGTTACAGCCTTTTTGCTATGTTTGTGAGACGATGGTTATTTTGTTTCTTTCTTCTTTCTATTCGCCTCACTTCTTCTTGTTCTTCTTTCTATTCTTTGAGTTTCTTTACAACAAATGATGCTTTATGGCACTCTTTAAACTAATATGACTATAATTTTTGTGGTCTTGAAGAGCCATTGCATAGGCTTAAGAACAGTTCTGTTGTCATTTTTGGTTTTTGTTGACACCTTGTTGTGTAACTTATTCTTCCTCTTTGTTGGCCTTTTATTTTCTTTTATCAGATTTTCTCTGCTGTATTTGGGTTGCATCTGTCTGCTGCCCCTTTTATAAAAAATCTTTCTTACTAATAAGAAAACAATCCATTTAACTGTACGCAACTGTCCATGATCTGTTTTGTTGCAAACTACCCTATTCTTCTTCAAAGTGCTGAAACTTTTAAAGATCCTGCACATGTCCTTCAACGAAATAGCTTTGCTGAAAGAAGCTATGTTAGACAATTCTTTTGTGAATCAAGAAGAACCAACTTCTAATCAAAAGTATAACATAAAGATTTCCAGAGCAATAAGATAAACTAACTTAAATAATGAATATGCAAGATGCTAGTGAACACTGTTTGTAATAAAGATTGTGCAACTTACTGTTTTAATTTGGTAGCAAGAGCATCCAAATTCTTCACCTCCCATCTTGCACAACTCTCTTTCACGTGATGTGGATGATGGGTTTTGGGGGACCTTGGAGAAGATGGTTGAGGTTTTGTATTGTGATGGAGGCTCTAAGTTATGGTGGCTAGTGTGGCTAGTGTAGGGTTGATTCATGGATTTGAAGTAGGGGAAAGGGCTGGATTGCAGATTTGTGTCTCACCTTTGTTTGCCGATGATACCATTCTTTTTTTTGGCGAAGCTAATGTGGAAGAATTGAGGTGGTTAAGGTGTGACTTCTTGTGCTTTGAGGCTGTTTCTACTCTTCACATGAATTTGGCTAGTGATGCTCTTATCAAGGTTGGAGATGTGGAGAATTTGGATGTTTTGCAAGGATTTTTGGTTGTCATGTGGATTCACTGCCTGCATCTTACTTGGGATTGGGTGATGGAGAGATTTGGGAGGAAGCTTGTTGATTGGAGAAGAGAATATCTTTCTAGTTTTCACAGGTGGTAGATTGACCTTGATTAAAAGCACCCTTTCTAGCTTGTGACCTTATTCGATGTCTATTTTTACTATTCCTTGTTTGGTAGCTCAGATGCTTTTGTTAGAATAAGAATTATATTAGAATAGGAATTAAGGTGGAATAGGAAATAAGTGATTGTGTGATTGTGTTTCCTTATATTATACTCAGTATTATCAATATAAAAGGGAATGAAGTCTAACTCATTCCCTAACCTTTTGTCTTTTCTAACTTTTCATGGTATCAGAGCCACAATCCTAGCCAATCCCTCCTTACCTCTATCGGCAGTCCTGTCTTGAGTCCAGGAGACCAAACAGCCACTGTAGACCCTTAGATAGCCACCGTTGACCCTTCGACAGCCCAAACCCCACCTCCGCCAGCCTTGCCCAGACCCTCGACAATTCACCTGGGCTCCTCGACAGCCTATTAGGCTTAGTCGGCAGCTTCTCTGAGTCCCTATGGGCCTGTCAGTAGTCCCTCTGACTGTCTAGGGGCCTGTCGGCAGTCCCCCTGGCCTTCGCGGTCCTTGTCGATAGCATCTCTGGTATACGTGACTCCGGTCGACATCTTTGAGTCTTCGTCTGCCTTCGTCTTCATTTGTCTTGGTTGGATCGTCTGTCTGGGTTGTGTAGGTCAACACCCGTTCCTTTTCTTTTAATTCTTTTTTAAAACACAACCAGAAGAAAGGAAAAAAAAAAAAAAATGGCTTTTTAAATTTTTTATGTATTTCTAGTTCTTCTTGTCCTGATTCCTCCACTCTTTATCTTTCGGGTTTGTGATTGGCTTTGTGATTGAGGACTGGTGAGTAGAGTTTCCATGGCAGATTCGACTAGTGAGTCTACTACATCTCAGCCATCTCAGGGCGTGAGTTCGGTTATCCCTTCTCCTATAACTGATAACCTCAACCCTGGCCTTAAAATGACCACCTCTCTATTTAATGGTCAGAATTTCCTCGCGTGGTCGTAGAGTCTGACTATTTTCCTGAAGAGTAGAGGGAAGTTGGGATATGTGGATGGGAGGGTTCAGGCACCAGTATTGCTGACCCTCATTATGACTAGTGGGACATCACCAATTCTCTAATTATGGGTTGTTGATCCAATCTATGGTTTCGAAGATTGGAGAGAGCTACTTGTCTATGGACACTGCCTAGGATATTTGGGAGGCTGTAGCTACTACTTATTCCAGGAAAGGGAACTTCTCACAAGCTTTCGAGTTACATCGTTCCATTGAGAGGTCGGTGCAAGGTGAGATGACTATCCTCCATTATTTTACATTCCTTAGCAATGGATGGAAGCGCCTTGATCACCTTCAGGATTACAAGCCTGTATGTCCCACCGATTCTGCTGGTTATTGGACATTTGTAGTCTAAGAGTGGGCCTTCAAGTTCTTGGAAGGCCTGAATGTAGAGTATGATCCTGTTCGGAGCCGAGTCCTTGGCATGGATGTGCTTTCCTTTCTCCAGGAAGCCTTTGCTTTTGTGCAAAATGAGGAAAGTCGCCGCTCTGCTATGCTTTCTCCTGTCACTAGTGATCTCTCAGCCTTGGTTTCTGTCCCTCCTCGAGATGGTGTGCCTCGTGGTTCTCGTCCCTCATTTGAGAAGGATCAGCTTTACTGTAACTATTGCCGTAGATCTCGCCACACCAGAGAAACTTGTTGGAAGCTGCATGGCACCCCTTCTGATGGCTGAGGAGACTGTTCTGGTACTTGCGGGGGTCGGTCTGGTCAGTCGAGAGGCCGAGGGGCCAATGGACAAGCGCATCTTTCTGACACGATTGAGCCACCACCTTTATCTCCAGTTGTCTCATCGGCTGCTTATGTTTCAGGGTTATCTGCCTCGGATTTTGAGATTGTTCTTCGCCACTTGCTAGACCGTCAAGCCTTTCCTTCTGCTACAGGTGCACCCTTTTCTTCCTTTGCCAATTCAAGTAACTTGGCTTCATTCCCATGTGCATTGCTATCTCATACGTCTGTACCATGGATTATTGATTCTGGTGCGTTCGACCATATGTCTGGCTCCTCTAATTTATTTTCAGAGTATAACCCTACCTCAGGTCAGGAAAAAGTGCGTATTGCTGATGGTACCATTTCGTCTGTGTGAGGGAAAGGTTTAATTCATACCACCTCTTCCCTTCCTTTGTCTTTTGTCCTCTGTCCTCTATGTTCCTAATTTCAATGTTAATCTTTTATCTTTGAGTCATATTACCCGTGACTTAAATTGTAGTTTGACGTTTTTTCCTGATCATTGTCTTTTTCAGGACCTTATCACGGGGAAGAGGATTGGCAGTGGTAGAGAGGAACATGGGCTCTACATTCTGGATCAGACAGATAAGCTGGCTCATTCATCTATTCAGTTACTATTCACCAAGGAAGACATTTGGCTGTGGTACCGTCGCTTAGGACACCCCTCCTTTTTATTACTCAAGCATTTATTTTCTTTTGTTTTTGAGAAAAATAATGTGTTCAATTTTCAATGTGAGTCTTGTCAACTTGGAAAACAACACAGGGCCTCTTTTGCTCTTTCAATTAATAAAAGTTCAATTCCTTTCTCTTTGATTCATTCTGATGTATGAGGTCTCTCTCGTTTTGTGTCTTTAACTGATCATAGATGGTTTGTTACCTTCATAGATGATTGTTCTAGGACTACTTGGGTCTACTTGATGAAAGATAAAAGTGAGGTGTGTTCTCTGTTTCAAAACTTCTATAAAATGATTTGTACTCAGTTTGGGGCGGTAGTACAAATTCTACGTTTTAATAATAGGGGGGAATATATTGACTCTGGTCTTGCCATTTATTTTGCAACTCATGGCATTATTCACCAGACTTCCTGCACTAATACTCCTTAGCAAAATGGTGTTGCCGAACGCAAAAATCACCATCTCCTTGATGTCACCCGTTATCTATCCTTTGAGATGCGGGTTCCTCGATCCTGTTGGGGGGAAGTGGTTCTCACTGCCGCTTATTTGATTAATCGTCTTCCTACCCAAGTCCTGCAAAAACAAACACCTCTTCAAGTTTTGTTTGGGTCTCTCTCTTCCGGATTCTTCATTTCTCCTAAGACTTTTGGCTGTGTTTGCTTTGTCCATAATCATTCACCCACTCATGGTAAATTAGATCCTAGGTCCTTTAAGTGTGTTTTTCTGGGTTATTCTGCCACCAAAAAGGGTTAAAAGTGTTATCATCCTCCTACTCGCAAATGGTTTGTCTCTATGGATGTCACTTTCTTTGAGTCTCAGCCTTACTTTTCGACCTCTCCGGTCTCACAGTCATCCCTTCAGGGGGAGCCTTGGTGCGAAGAGATTCTTGTTCCACTTCTGCCTATGGTTGAACAGATAGAGGATGATGAGCCAACAGTTATTGAGGAAAAGGAAGCAGACAAAGTTTATATCCGGGACAAAGATAGACAGCGAGTCACCTGGATGTAAGAGACTACTTTCCTTCCTCTACTGCCAACAATTTCTTCTCCGGATGAGTGTCCAGAGTCCAGTGTTTTTTAAGGCGAAAAGCGAACCGAGGCGACAAGGTCTCCTAATGCCTAAGCGCGAGGCGAGGGCTTCATCGATTTGAGGCGATTAGAAATGATATTTTTTTAAAATAAATGGTATAGACAAAAATATAAATATTTTCAAGAACCATCATGCAGTTATCATTCCAAATACTAAATATCCATAAACAAAAGAAAATATCCAACAAAGACAAATACAATCCATCAATCCAAAAGTTCTAAAAATCATCTTCAACATCAAGCAAATGAACTTCTTCATCATTATCATTGGCTTCAGCATATCCCTCTGCATCTTCTTCCTCTCCCCTATTTGAAATTGACTCTTCCTCGTCAATAAGTTGCAATCTAGGTCTAGCTGCTAATTTTGAAGTTGAACAACTCCTTTCTATTGCCCTTGTTGATCTAGTTCTTTGGCTACTTTCCTCAACTCTAGCAGCTCTAGCAACATCATACCATGTCAAAGTATCATCCTCAAAGACAAGTTCCTCCTCCATCCTCCCAACCAACCACTCGTTACTTTCATCAATATCCGTCAAAGCAATGGGATCAATAGTGTCATGGGAATTGTATTGACGTCTCAATGCTCTATTATACTTGACAAATACCAAATCATTCAGACGTTTTTGGACTAACCTATTTCTCTTTTTGGTGTGAATCTGCAAAAATTCAAACCAAATAAAAATATTCAAATTTTTATCTAGGTATTAATAAATTTATAGGTATTCATATTCACTATAGTTAAAAATAGGTACTCACATGTTCAAATACACTCCAATTCCGCTCACATCCAGGAGAGCTACAAGTTAGACTAAGAATTTTGATGGCGAATGTTTGCAAATTTGGCGTTTCAGAACCATGTGCCCTTAACCAATCAGCTGTTGATTATAACTAATTAATTAGAAAGAATATTTAAAATATAAAAAACTAACTAAAATTACTTAAGTATAAAATATAAATCACCTGGTGCCGTTGTAGCTCTTTGTCTAATGGCCAAAGCCATCCCAAAGAGACCATCAGCTTTCTTATAGGTAGTCAACTCTGCGCAAACTTTATCTTGTGTCTCATTGTTTGGGACCAACCTTTGTATGCATTTATACAGGCCTGACGTGACTTCCTTATCTTTCTCAATATTCGGATTTGCATAAAAATATTCTGGGTTTAAATAATACTCAGCTGCATGCAAAGGCCTATGCAATTGAACATTCCATCTATTGTCAATTATTTCAAAAAACTCCTTGTACTTCTCTTCATTTCCATTAAATGATTTTGCAATGGCTTCTTTAGCCCTATCCATTGCCTCATAAATGTATCCCATGGGAGGCTTTCTCTCACCATCAACCAATTGCAGTACACGAACAAGAGGACTTGATATTTTGAGAGCATAAAGAACAGTGTTCCAAAAAGAAGGCATTAATATGACTTGTGCTGTCTTTTTACCCTGTGATTCCTTCGCCCATTTGCTTGTGGTCCATTCCTTCGAAGTGAACATCTTCTTCAAGTTGGTTTGTTGTTGATGAATCCTTGATAAAGTTAGAAAAGCAGTTGCAAATCAAGTTTTTGCTGGCTTGATCAAATCCTTGCACTGGGTAAATTGCCTCTCATATTCAACAAATCAGAGCGGTTCACAATATAACCATGCACCGCAATTGCCTTTTCAAATGTCTTGTTGAAGTTGGGAATTTTGAAAATGTCCTCCAACATCAAGTCCAAGCAATGAGCTGCACATGGTGTCCAGTACAAATGTGGCCGCTTTGCCTCCAAAAATTTCCTTATTACAAGTTTAAAAAAAAAAAAAAAAGAACGAGTTTTTAATATGAGAATTGCATATTCATATTGTAAGTAAGTACTAAGTAAATGTATACTACTAAGTTACTAACCGGCCAACACATTTGCTGAGGCACTATCTGTAACAACTTGAACCACGTTGGCTTCACCAATACGCTCCACATAGTTGTCAAGCAATTCAAACATCTTATTTGCATCCTTGGATAAGCTAGAAGCATCAACGGATTCAATAAACATTGATCCTCTTGGGCAATTAACCAAAAAATTAATTAATGCCCTGTTTTTTTTGTCCTTCCACCCATTGGCCATTAAAGAGCATCCATATGTTACCCAAGCTTTTTTATGATCCTCCATGGTCTTATTAGTGTGGTCTACCTCTTTCTGCAAATAAGGAACCCGCACCTCATGGTAGCTTGGTGGTTTCATGCCAGGACCATATTGCCCAAAAGCTTCAACCATTGGTCCAAAACTATTGTAGTTCACAACATTGAAAGGTATACCCGTATCATACATCCACCTCGAAAACCAAACAAGAGCCCGATCTCTCAACACCTTCTTGCTAGGATCATTATCATCAATTCTTGTTTGCTTTCCCTTGGCTTTACGATTTTGCACCGCAACTTCCGGATCAGGGGTGAAGTACACATCCATGGGTCCTTTTTGCTTTGGTTGTTTGGAACCAATAGATTTGGAGGAGTTACTTCCTTGTTCTCGACGGGTAGAACCTTGAGTAGAAACAGGCCTTTTACCATGTTGATTTATCTCAAGAATTTCATCATCATCATCATCTTCATCATTATCCATCTCTTCAAAATCAGGAACCATCCTCAATTGCACCTTTGATTGACTTTTTTATAGTCTTTAATCTCATCTTTGACATGAGATGGACATTTTTTATAAGCAACAACATTTTTATAACCACCAGCAAGATGTTGCTTGACTCGGTAAACATTGCCATTCATTTCTTTGTCGCAAAAGTTACAAATGAACTTTGAAAGGTTTTGGGGATTTACCATCCGTGCATATTGCCATGCCGGATCTTTTTTACTTTCACTCGACTTCGACATTAATTCTATCCAACAAGCAACTCAATGTTTCAGCATAAAGAAATTAAAGAACATATTTTTAGCAGCAAAATAATTGAAAATTTTTAGCAAAATTAATTGAAATTTTTTCAGCAAAATATTTAAAATTTCAGCAAAATTGTTGAAATTTTTCAGCAAAATTAATTGAAATTTTTTCAGCAAAATAATTAAAATTTCAGCAAAATAATTAAAAATTTTCAGCAAAATTAATTGAAATTTTTTTAGCAAAATAATTAAAATTTTAGCAAAATAATTGAAATTTTTCAGCAAAATAATTACACAATTAACATAGCAAAATAATTGTAAAATAACACAAGGAAATAATTAAACAAATTAATTGAAAAAAAATTCTGATGGAAAAAAATTATCACAGAAAAATAATTAATTGAATTAAAATAACCAGGAAAAAAGGAGGGGGGTCCGACAGTGTTCTTCAAGTCGAAGAAAAAAATGAACAAAAGAAGAACAGAGGGGAAGAAAGGGGGGTCTGACAGTGTTCTTCAAGTCGAAGAAAAGAAGACCCAGGTGAAGTCGAAGGGAGGAAAGGAGAAAGGAAGAAGAAGAAGAAGAAGAAAGGAAGAAGAAGGAAGAAGAAGGAACTCACCTCGGATATGCCTTTCAATGTTGATGAACGAAGACCCAGGTGAAGTCGACTTCAGGTATGCCTTTCAATGTTGACGAACGAAGTCGACTTAGGGTTTCGACTTCTTATTTAGTAGAAAACAATTATAAAGTGCAACGCATGCCCGTAAATTGCACAAAAGTCATCCAGATGAAGGGCCCAGATGATTTGAACTGAAATAAGGAAAAAATCTGGTGAAGCGTTGCTTCGTTTCGCCTCTCGCTTCATCGCCTAAGTCTCGCTTCATGCGCTTCTCTATCGCCTCACCATTTCGCCTCGCCTTAGTGTGCGTGAAGCGCTACAGTCTCGTTTTGCCTCGCTTAGCGCTTAGGCGAGCGCTTAGGCTTGCCTCTGATAACACTGCCAGAGTCAACCCCTTCTCCTGAGAGTCCAAGTAATTCTGATTCTAGTGTTCCTATTCCTCAATTTTCAGATCTTGATGTTCTCATTGTTAATAGGAAGGAGGTTAGGTCATGTACTTAGCATCCTATTACTAATCATGTCACTTATTCTAATCTGTCTTCGTCATATAAAGTTTTTCTGTCTAAAGTATTTTTTGTGAGTCTACCTATAAATTTTCAGGATGCTTTCTCTATTCCTGAATGGAAAACATGCCATGATGGAAGAGATAAGAGCTCTCAGCAAGAGTGGCACTTGAGAGTTAGGGGACTTACCTAGAGGAAAAAATCCAGTTGGGTGTAAGTGGGTGTACACGGTAAAATACAAAGCAGATGGGTCCATAGAACAGTATAAAGCAAGACTGGTTACTAAGGGCTTCACTCAGATTTATGGGGTGGATTACTAGGAGACATTCGCACTGGTTGCTAAGATGAATTCTGTGAGAATCTTACTCTCTCTTGCTGCAAATTTGGATTGGCCACTTCATCAGTTTGATGTGAAGAATGCCTTCCTTCATGGAGATCTAGCAGAAGAGGTCTATAGGGATATTTCTCCTGGTTTTGCGGATGCTAAGTCCAACGGTAAAGTATGTAGGCTCCAAAAGTCACTTTATGGGCTAAAGTAGTCTTCTAGGGCTTGGTTCGAAAGGTTTGCTCAAGCTATGCTGAAATATGGGTTCAAGCAAAGTTAAGCTGATCACACCTTGTTTGTGAAATACTCCTCACATGGTAAGACCACAACTCTTATTGTCTATGTTGATAATATTGTTCTGACAGGAGATGATGTTGAGGAGATTCTCTGACAGGAGATGATGTTGAGGAGATTCTCTGTTTGAAAGAATACTTAGCCAAGGAGTTTGAAACCAAAGACTTAGGCTATTTGAAGTATTTTTTAGTCATTGAAGTAGCTCGGTCCAAGGATGGCATCTTCATATGCCAGAGGAAGTATGTACTTGACTTGCTAAAGGAAACTGGAATGCTTGAAGGTAGACCATGTGATACACCTCTAGAACCGGGCCATAAACTGAGTGAGGATCAAGAGGGAGATCCTGTGGACAGGGGGAGATACGATAGACTAGTGGGGAAACTCATATATTTATCCCACTCACGTCCAAACATTGGCATTGCCGCGAGTGTGGTGAGTCAGTTTATGCATGCTTCGAGAACTTCTCACTTAGAGGCCATTATGAGAATTCTGAGATACCTGAAATCTTCTCCTGGAAAGGGTCTCTATTTCTCAAAACTTGGCTCTCTCAATGTGGATGCATTTACTGATGCAGATTGGGCTGGATCCGTCATTGACATACAATTAACTTCTGGATATTGCACATTTGTTGGTGGCAACCTACTCACATGGCGAAGTAAGAAACAGAATGTGGTTACTAGTTCTAGTGCTGAGATAGAGTTCAAGGCTATGGCTCAGGGTGTTTGTGAGTTACTATGGATTAAACTATTGTTGGAAGACTTGGGAATCCATCTGAATGACTCCATGCGACTATACTGTGACAATAAGGCCGCAATCAACATAGCTCATAATCCCGTTCAACATGATAGAACTAAGCATATGGAGATTGATAGGTATTTCATCAAGGAAAAACTCATTAGTGGTATCATATGTATTCCATTTGTGAAGATTGGAGACCAACTAGCCGATGTTCTCACCAAGGGATTAGAGAGCAAACTATTTCATGGCATTCTTAACAAGCTGGGCATGAGAGATATCTTCGCACCAGCATGAGGGGGAGTGTTAGAATAAGAATTATATTAGAATAGGAATTAAGGTAGAATAGAAAATAAGTGATTGTGTGATTGTGGTTCCTTATATCATACTCAGTATTATCAATATAAAAGGGAATGGAGTCTAACTCATTCCCTAACCATTTGTCTTCTCTAAACTTTCAGCTTTACAAGTCTCAAAATGCTCATAGTTTTCATCAAGATTTCCTTTTCAAGGAGGTTGTTTATTTAAGTACTCTTTACAACTGTACCCTAGTCAAATTAATGTACATACCACCATCCTGGGTACATAGATTCTCTAGTCATCATCACCACTTTGAAGGTGGAAATCAAAGGATACCGGAGCCATTTTCATATAGCTATGGATGTCATGCTTATTCACCAATGCCATTATGTCCTGGGTGTCAGCATTTGTAGTATAGTTGTTAAATTATGCGTGATATCTATTACCTACCATTTGTGAACCCACATTAAGGTCTCACCTTCGTTGTTAATAGTTGCAGTTTTTTTCCTCTTCCATTTGTTCTGCTTAACTCTTACAAGTTTTATCTACTTTTTCATTCACACTTCTTAAGTGTAGTTCTTTGACCTTAAATGTTATCTACAGATCCTTCTACTTGCACTGTTTCTACCAGCATTCCAGCAGTATTTGAAAGCTCAAAGAAATTGATAACTGCCTGTACACTGTATCATGATAAAGGATCTGAGCCATGGCTACGGAAGACAAGTACTGATGCATGGCTTTCTACAGGCATAGGGGAGACAATTGATGGGTCTGATGGTACATCTCAAGATCAGGGTGATATCTACTGCGTTGTTTGTTATGAAAGTGGTACTCTTGAAATCTTTGACGTGCCTAATTTCAATTGTGTTTTCTCCGTGGATAAATTTGTGTCTGGAAAGGCCTATCTTGTAGATACCTTTATCCAGGAGCCATCTGGTGATCCTCAAGAAACTATGAATAAAAATTCTGAAGAATTACCTGGCCAAGTTAGGAAAGACAATACCCAAAACTTGAAGGTTGTTGAGTTGGCTATGCAAAGATGGTCAGGACAGCATAGTCGCCCTTTTCTTTTTGGAATATTGACTGATGGAACTATTCTTTGTTACCATGCTTACCTATTTGAAGCTTCAGAAAATGCTTCCAAAAATGAGGAAGTTGTTTCTGTTCAGAATTCTGTTGACCTTAGCAGTATAAGCACCTCTAGGCTTAGAAATCTGAGATTTGTTCGTGTGCCCTTGGACACATATGCAAGGGAGGAGACATCACCTGGAACCCCATGCCAACGAATAACCATCTTCAAGAATGTTGGTGGTTACCAAGGATTATTCCTTTCTGGGTCAAGGCCAGCTTGGTTCATGATATTCAGGGAACGGCTTCGAGTTCATCCACAGGTCAGTTTTTAGTTGGTTTAAACTCGTTAAATTTGATTTTCCTGTAACTCACCTTTTTCTTATTTGCATAAAATTAAAAAAAACAGAAGAGAGATTTAGAGGGAGTGAGAAGGATACCAAACTGATGTAGGACCACTTAAAAGCATTGGTAGTACTATTGACTAAAAAATCATATCATATGGAGGGAAGAGGCTATGACCGACTTCTTGATTTGCTGTTTAAGAGGATGAATGTTTTTTCTAGGCTTTCTGGAAGAAAGGGTGCAGAGTAGACTTAACATTGAGTGTGATTGAATGAGTTACACTGTATTGTCGTTTTAATATAAAAGGTCGTACCCTATGCGAAAGGCTCCCTCTTACAGTAGAGTCTGGGAGAGGTAGTAAATAGTTAGGTTGTGTTTGGTAGAGTTTTGTAAATATGATTTGAGAGTATGAATTGTATTTTGAGTTTGTAAGTTGTGGAATTATGATTTGAGTGTAGAAAATTTGTTTGGTTATGGTTTTTGAATAGAGTGTTGAATTGAGTTTTGAATTGAATGTGGAATTGAGTTTTGAAAGTTTGATTTGATATGTGAAGTAAGAAAATTTGTTTGGTATGAGTTTTGAAAAGAGTTTTCAAAACTTAATTCAAATTGTTATAACTCATAACAAAACACACTACTTTCACACTATTGAAAATTCTGATCAACACTCATAACCAAACTTTTTTTAAAATTCAATTAAAAAAATTTATTGTTAACAAAAAATAACATTAATCAATTTTTTAATTAAAAATACTACAAAGGAAGTAATTTTTTTTCAAAATAAACATTCAAAAAATTTAAATCGTAAAAATTTAAATAATTTAAAAATTCAAAAAATTTAAATAAGTTAAAATGTTAATATTTTAAATAAAAACAACTTTACACTCAAATCGTAACCAAACACATAAAACAAAACTCAATTAAGAAATTATTTTTAAAACTCATAACCAAACACATAACTCGAAACTCCATACTACTTTCATAATTCTACACTCAAATCGTAACCAAATACATAACAAAAAAATTAAAATATTTAAAAATATTTTTTTATAAAATAGAGTTTGAATTTATTTTTATAAAATATTTTAAAATTAAAAAAATTAAAATCGTAATATTTTGAATTTAAAATATTTAAAAATATTCAAAAAATTTAAAAATTAAAAAAATCGTAACATATTTAAATATTAAAATATTTAAAATCTTAACAAAATTAAAATATTTTAAAAATATTTAAAAAATTAAAAAAATTAAAATATTGATTTGAATTGAGTTTTGAAAAGAGTTTTAAATTATGTATTTGGTTATGAGTTTTGAAAAGTAATGGTTATGTTTTGAATTGAGTTTTGAGAAATGGGTGTAGAATTATGATTTGAAAGTTCAAAACAAACAACACACTCAAATCAATAGGTGAAACTATAATTTGAGAGGTTTACCAAATAGAGCCTTAATTTTTATAACTTGAATCCACACTGTAGTGCTGCAGGCAGATATCACTGTCATCGTGCCAGGCTAGGAACACTATTTTGTTGCTTTTATATCTGGACATTAATTAATCTAGTGTTAGGGTAAGGACTCACATGGTAGGAAAAGGGATACGGTTATGGATGTAGGGATTTTTGTCACGACAGAAGGAAATTAAGGTTTAATTCTTTTTAAAACAGTAAATTTCTGTCTTGTATTTAAACTAATCTATGACCCATCCTACCTAAAGTGCCTTATGTTTTCACTGGCCAGGGCTAGGGCTGCATTTCATTAGCTTTTAAGAGTTTCGATGGTTGTCGGAAGATCTTCTTAATTGATCTTCATTAAACTAAAAAAAGTATAGGGGCACATATAGCTTGCTGGTTTTTTCTTCCTTTTTTTTTTTTTTTCATTGATTAGTATTTCAAAATTTGACTAGTAAGAGTGATGTAGACCTAATTAAATCCATGGGTAAAGGTCCCCAACAACGTAACTGATCCTGTCTATGTAAAAACAAATAAAAACCATAGGGCCCACAAGGATCAGAAGTTGCTCTTTTCTTGTATGATGAAAAAGTGAATTATATATATCTTTTTGGGACCAAAAAAATTGTATTATAGGCTAGTTGGCACCTAAAAAGTAAGGCCTAATTTGTTAAAGTATGTGTGGTAATTTGGTTTGTGTCACATGGACCAAGGTTACCTCCATGATGTCATCGGAAAACATGTTCTCAAGTAACTCAAAGCATGTCAGTGCTTGCATGGTTGCATGTTGGCTTTTTTTAAGATTTCCAATCTGGTTGGGCACCTTCTGGGCAAGTTTAATTCCCATAACATCATTGGATGTGAAGTGATCTTTATTTGTGCACATGTGAATGTGTTATTTTCTTAAAATAAACATGAGAAGAAAATAAATATTGAAAATAATTATTTTGAAGAAAGAAATTGATTGTAATGGATGCAATGAGATCTTCTTTCCTCATTCTTTTTTAACCAAATATTTTCTCTCATTTTTGTCTACAAGCTACTCCTATGTCACAAAATAGCTGATGTGAAGTCACTACATGGCACATTGTGTTAGGGATTTCTGTGTTGGGTTTTATGTGAAATTTCATCCTCTACAGTGGTTGTCAGAGAATAATTCAGAAATGTTATTAAAACTAGGGAAATTGCAATATGAGATATATTGTTAACAATGTTGTCAGGACTCATGCAAGTAGAATTAATATTTTGGGCTTTGTACTAGTGTATCCTGTTTCTTTCATAATTCTTCATGCAAATGAACAAGCCCCAATGCTAACTACTTGGGGTTGGCTGTACAGATCCATTGTCTATGGTTTGCTCCATGGAAAGAAATATCCTTGATCAAATTCAAAACAGTAGTTTCAAATGTTTTTAAGGAACTTCGATTAGCTGGATTAATTTTGTAATAATGATGTATAAACTAAAGTGTGTATCTTTATTTGCAGCTATGTGATGGACCTATTGTTGCCTTCACTGTCCTTCACAATTTGAATTGTAATCATGGTCTTATACATGTTACCTCACAGGTAGGAAAGTGCACTGCTCATTGATTTTTCCTGTTGGTTTCTGCATCATTTAAATTTTACCCTTGCCTTTGTTTCAGGGTATTCTGAAAATTTGCCGGCTGCCATCTGTATCATGCTATGATAACTATTGGCCTGTACAAAAAGTCAGTGTTCCTTTATTTTATAATCTGTTCATAAACAAGGTATTTTCATATAGATTGCCATTTTGGCATTGATCCACTTACTTGAAAGTTACGTTTTCTATAATCAGATTCCATTGAAGGGCACTCCACATCAAGTCACTTACTTTGCTGAGAAGAATCTATACCCACTTATAGTTTCTGTTCCAGTAAGTGGATTTTCTTGCTTTTAATCTGTCTTTTGTCCACAGATAATCTCCTTAAAGTGTTTAGCCTAAGCTAATAAGTATGCACATGGGCACATGCATGCCCATAATATCAACAGGGACTTGCATTAACTTCATGTGGTTAGTAGCACTAATTTAAATTTATAAATCAAGCTGCTCTAGCATCACATATTTTTATCAAATAACATAAATGTTACTAGTATCTGCTTGTTCCTTGTGTTATGTGTAATTCTTTCCTAGTTTTTTTCTTTCTATAATTTAATCACAGGATGACCTAATGAAGTATTTCATCTAACATATCAAGGATTCATAGGTGATAGGATATTGATTTCTTACAACGATTTGGCGTTTTGTCAGAAATTCAGTTCATAATGAACCGATGACCCCCCTAGGGCACAGAGAGTGCCTTCACCATGACATGTATTTGGTCTCTAGCAGTTTTGAATTTTGAAGCTTGTGCTGTATTCTTCAGATAGCAGTTGTAATTCTTGATTTCTTTAAGAATGTTATTCTTTTGAATCCATCCTAAAACAAATTTTGTTGCTTAAAAGTATTGTGACGTATGCTTTTATGAGCTTTGAGTCTTTAGGAGTATCAAGTTTTTCCTTGAGCGTGTTATGGAGCTTCATTGTTAATCTATTATTTTCTGCAGGTTCTTAAGCCATTGAATCAAGTTCTGTCATCTATGATTGATCAAGAATTAGGTCATCAGATTGAGCACGATAACTTGAGTTTTGATGGGAGTTACACTGTAGATGAATTTGAGGTTCGGATTTTGGAACCAGAAAAGTCTGGTGGCCCTTGGCAAACTAAGGCTACAATTCCGATGCAAAGTTCTGAAAATGCGCTGACTGTGCGAGTGGTTACACTATTTGTGAGTTCAATTTTTTTGTTCCAGCTGGTTTTGTCTTATAATTGGCCTTTCATTTCCTGTTGGTGGTTTTGTTGTGTGGGATGGGAACAAAGATGATTTTGCTTATCTTGAATTCTTATTCTGCGTGTTATTGCAGAATACAACAACAAAAGAAAATGAAACACTTTTGGCTATTGGAACTGCTTATGTTCAAGGGGAGGATGTCGCTGCAAGAGGGCGTGTGCTCTTGTTTTCTATTGAAAGAAATCCAGATAATTCACAGACTTTGGTAACCTGTCGAATTATTTTTACCTTTTGTATGCAGTTCAGTTTCACTTGTTTTTGCTACAACAAACTCTACTGCTGTATACGTTTGGTTTCTTTTCCTGTAGTCCTCAAATTGTCAGTAATGCCCTTTTGCTATGTCACCAAATAAATTGTTAACCTTTTCAGGTTTCAGAGGTTTACGCAAAGGAGTTGAAGGGCGCTATATCTGCTCTAGCTTCAATTCAAGGTCATTTGTTGATAGCTTCTGGTCCTAAGATAATCTTACACATGTGGACAGGTTCAGATTTGAATGGTATTGCCTTTTCTGATGCTCCCCCGCTTTATGTTGTGAGCTTAAACATCGTACGTATCACTTCCATAACCTCAATATCTCTTCTTTTATGTTTTGAGCTTAAACATCGTAGTTTTTTGATTTGGCTCTTCATCAATAAGAATGGCATGCTATAGAAATACAAAAATGTGATTATTAGATGCGTGTTAGATTGACCAGTTGTTGTCATTTGCTTATAAAGACAACAAATGTATGGAACAAGATAAATCGGAGGATAAAAGTAAAAAAGAACCCGAAAATTAACACTTTATGTAAAGGTAGAATGTCCAATACATTCGGCCATGTGATCATGCCTTGAATTTACCTAATCCCGCTATTCATACCACATACATCTGTTCAATTTCTGGCACAGTAGCTAAATCCAAGTATCGTAGATTGGATGACAGATGACAAAAATAAAATTATTCCTGGATTGCTTCACTATTGATTGGCTTTTTTTGTTTGCCATGTCAGTGTAGTTAAGGTTGCAAACAATTTATTTTTGTTGTAAACTATGGATCTAGGAAGCATGGATATGAGATATGGATACAATACGATACGGATATGGTGATACGACAGAACTTAAAAAAGTAGGATATGGGTACGGTTAAGATACGTTTGTAAAAAATATGTATATTTTTTAAATTATTAGTAGTGAGTTACACATAAGCTAAAGAAAGTTGAGAAACCACAATGTAATTTATAATGCAAAATACAAACATTTAAGAATTAGGTATTAATGTAAACTAGTAGCTTGTTAACCTTCTAAATTTTCAATAGGCCTTGCAAATATTTCATTTATGTTTATATTACAATAATAGAACAATTCACAACTTGTCTCTGTGCTTTTTCCTTTAGCACCAAGTAAAAAAATGTTGTAGTCAAGTTTTCTTGCTTATTTATTTATTGATATTTAATTTTACTATTGTCATATTCTTTTGTTTATCCTTACTTTCTATATAGTTAAAGGAGACAAGCATGAAACAATTGGGATGCATTAATTTGACAAATTCTATTATTTAACCCACTATATTCTTCTTATCAAAGAACAAAACAGTATTAGAAAAATATTCTTATATTTATCATTGCAGCTATATTATATTATAATACTATGCAAGAAATGCTACAATTCTAATTTCATAAAACAAGTAATATGTCACTTGGAGTATCCGATGCTTCAAAATTAAGTATACGATACTCCAAATTTAATAAAAATTTAATTAAGAAGTATTCGGTACCTTTAATAAGTATCCGAGAGTATCCAAGGAGTATTGGTATCCGATATGGATACGATACGGATTCGTCACCCTATTTGAAGTATTCGTGCTTCATGTTAGAATAGGTAACAAGTTAGAATAGGAAGTATGTGATTGTATTTTCTTCTTATTTATTCCCTTGATTGGTGTAATGGGCTGGCCCATATATTATGCCTTATGGCATTCCTGTAATTACCAGTATTATTAATATAAAAGGGAATGAAGTCTAACTCATTCTCTAACTTTTGCTTCTCTAAACCAATATGGTATCAGAGCCATGCCCTAGCCAACTCTCCTTCTCTGTTACCTATCACTACAGGTGATCTCCTTTTTCCTATAGACCAGACGACAGCCCTAAACAGGTCTCCCAACCTTGTTTAACCCCAATAGACTCTATGCAGGTCTCCCAGTCCCTTCTCTCCCTTCGACAGCCATCACCTAGGCTTCTCTCTCCCTTGGTAGGCCTTTCCAGCCACTACCGAGGGTTCCCAAGGGGTCGACCAGCCTTCTTGCTGGCCTGGTCAAAGTCGTCTGGCCCTTTAGGGTTGCCTGGGGTGGTTGCTGCTCTTCCGTTGCTCTTCGAAGTCCTCTGGTGATGTAATACGAAATCGTCTCTTATGTAGTGGACTGGTGATGATTATACATAGTCTCCTGGTAATATAAAATAGTACCGAAGCAAGACCCAAAAAAAAAAAGAAATCCAATTGGGTGTAAGTGGGTGTACACAGTAAAACACAAAAAAGATGGTTCCATAGAACGGTACCAAGCAAGACTGGTTGTTAAGGGTTTCACTCAGACTTATGAGGTAGATTACTAGGAGACATTTGCACCGGTTGCTAAGATGAATTCTGTGAGAATCTTAGTCTCTCTTGCTGCAAATTTGGATTGGCCACTTTATCAGTTTGATATGAAGAATGCCTTCCCTCTTGGAGACTTAGCAAAAGAGGTCTATATGATATTTTTTCTGATTTTGCGAATGCAAAGCCCAACGGTAAAGTATGTAGGCTTTGAAAGTCAGTTTAGGGGCTAAAGCAGTTTCCTAGGGCTTGGTTTGAAAGGTTTGCTCAAGCTATGCTGAAATATGGGTTCAAGCAAAGTCAAGTTGATCACACCTTGTTTGTGAAACACTCCTCACATGGCAAGACCGCGGCTCTTATTGTCTATGTTGATGATATTGTTTTGACAGGAGATGATGTTGAGGAGATTCCTCGTTTAAAAGAAAATACTTAGCCAAAGAGTTTGAAATCAAAGACTTAGGCTATATGAAGTATTTTTTAGGCATTGAAGTAGCTCGGTCCAAGGATGGCATATTCATATGCTAGAGGAAGTATGTACTTAACTGGCTAAAGGAATCTGAAATGCTTGGAGGTAGACCATGTGATACATCTCTAGAACCGGGCCAGAAACTGAGTGAGGATCAAGAGCGAGATCCAGTGGACAGGGGGAGATACCAGAGATTAGTGTGCAAGCTCATATACTTATCCCACTCACGTCCAGACATTGCCATTGCCGTGAGCATGGTGAGCCAGTTTATGCATGGTCCTAGAACTTCCCACTTGGAGGCAGTTATGAGAATTCTAAGATACCTGAAGTTTTCTCCTGGAAAGGGTCTCTATTTCTCAAAACATGTCTATCTCAGTGTGGAGGCATTTATTGATGTAGATTAGGCTGGATCAGTCACTGACAGATAATCAACTTCCGGATACTACACATTTGTGGGTGGCAACCTAGTCATATGGTGAAGTAAGAAACAGAATGTGGTGGCTGGATCTAGTGCTAAGGTAGAATTCAGGGCTATGGCTCAGGGTGTATGTGAGTTACTATGGATTAAACTACTGTTGGGAGACTTGGGAATCCATCAGACTGACTCCATATGACTATACTGTGACAACAAGGCCGCAATCAACATAGCTCATAATCCAGTTCAACATGATAGAACTAAGCATGTGGAGATTGATAGACACTTCATCAAGGAAAAACTGACTAGCAGCATCATATGTATTCCATTTGTGAAGACTGGAGACCAATTAGCCGATGTTCTCACCAAGGGGCTAGGGAGCAAACCATTTCATGGCATTCTCAGCAAGCTGGGCATGAGAGATATCTTTGCACCAGCTTGAGGGGGAGTGTTAGAATAGGCAACAAGTTAGAATAGGAAATATGTGATTGTATTTTCTTCTTATTTATTCACTTGATTGGTGTAATGGGCTGACCCATATATTATGCCTTATGGCACTCCTGTAATTGCTCAGTATTATTAGTATAAAAGGGAATGAAGTCTTACTCATTCTCTAACTCTTTCTCTTCTCTAAACCTACACTTCATAGCTATGGGTTCATTTTTGCCATCATGTCAGTGTAGTTAATGATTCATTTTTGTTGTAAACAATTCATTTTGCCATGTTAGTGTTGAAAACTGTGGATTGCTTTATTTTTGCTGTAAACAATTCATTTTTGTGAAGGTTGATGTTGATCAAGAGTCTGTTCGGGAGTATTCCAACTTATTTTATTTCGGTGCATGTTATCCCTGTTTTAGTGGCGCATTGGTTGGAGAAATTGCAACGGGATTTTCTGTGTTGTGGTGTGGGGTGGGGTGGGTGGTGGTTTTAAGTATCATTTAGTGGATTGTAAGGTGTGTAGGCCCAAGGAGTAGGGATGTTTAGGTATTCGGAGCTTAGTGATTTTTAATAGGGCCTTGTTGGGGAATTGGTTGTGGCACTTTTTGGGGGAAGTGGTCGCTTGTGGCATAGGTTGGGATGTTTAGGTATTGGTTGGGGGGATTGGTGTTTTGGAGAGGTGAGGAGTACTCATGGGAGGGGTTTATGGAAAGGTATTTGGCTTGGGAAGGGGGAGTTATGGAGATGGGTTAGTTTTAGGGTGAGTTGTGGTGTCCGGGGTGCGCTTTTGGACGGATTGGTGGTGTGGCGAGTGGAGTTTGGCTTCTTGGTTCCCATTGGTGTTCCAGATTGCGGATTGTCAAGACGTGGAGGTTGCCTCCTACTTGTCTATAATGGATTGTAGGATGGTGTTGATGTAAAGCTTTGTCAGGTAGTGTTTGAATGGGAGGTTGATTAGCTGGTGGACCTTTTGGCGAAGTTGTGTGGTTTGAGGGGTGTTGGGGTGGGTGAGGACGGGTTGAGGTGGCAGTGTAAGGGGGCCAAAGGGGTGTTCTCCGTGTCGTCTTTTTATCGGCCACAAGTGGAGGCTACAGATGTTTCTTTCCCTTGGCGAGGGGTTTGGGTTTCTGGGGTGCCTTCTAAAGTGGCATTTTTTGTTTGGTCAGCTGCACATGGTCAGATTTTGACTTTGGATAATTTAATCCGGCGTGGGCATGTTTTGGTTAACCAGTGCTGTTTGTGTTGTCATGATGCGAAGTCTGTGTTGCATCTTGTTCTTCATTGTCCAGTGACATTTCAGTTATGGAGGTTGATTTTTAGCGTGTTTAATTTGGCTTGGGTGCAGCAGGGTACAATGAAGGAGATGTTGGGGAGTTGGAGGGGGCCGGGTAGGGAAGCGGCGTTGTAGGGCCTGGTTGTTGGCCCCTCTATGTCTTATGTGGTTGATGTGGCTGGAGCGGAATCGGCTGTCGTTCGAGGGATTAGCGTCTTCAGTTTCTTGTTTGAAGAACAAGTTGCTAGTTGTCTTGCACAGATGGATCTCAGGGAGTGTGGATCCGGATTTATTTACTATTTTGAATTTCATTGGGTCTTTATTTCTTCATTGATTGTAGTTAGTTCTTTGCATCATCTTGATGCTTCTTCAATAAAATTTACTCCTTATTTATTTAAAAAAGAAAAAGAAAAAAAAGAAGCTCTTGTCAGCCTATACATGTAAGCTTTTTTTATTCTTACTTTTGACCTCTTCTCTGGTAATGGTTTTATATCTTCTAATACTAATCCAGAAAAAAAATATATATATGGAAATTTAATTCATGCTCATTTGATATGGGTGCATTGTGGACAATGACATTATTGAATTGATGATCCATCCCTTCTTTCTTAGTCTAACTACTTGTTATGTATTCAAGTTATGCTTTTTGTTAATGCCATTTAATATTGCAGGTTAAAAATTTTATCCTCCTTGGTGACATTCATAAGAGCATATACTTTCTTAGTTGGAAGGAACAGGGAGCTCAACTTAGCTTGTTGGCCAAGGATTTTGGCTCACTTGATTGTTTCGCAACAGAGTTTTTAATTGATGGAAGTACACTTAGTCTGATAGTTTCCGATGAGCAAAAAAATGTTCAGGTTAGAAACTTGTTTTTTAGCAGTTTCTTATGCATATAATATTGATAGTTATGCTGTGTTGCACAGTTCAGAAAGTAACTGAAACTTGTGGCAGTCGAGATCATATTATATTCCTCAACATGAACAAAGTTTGTGTTGAAGATAAAATGGAAGCCATTGTTTTCCTTTGTTCCTTCTTCTTTTTATTGTTATTTTTTATTTTTTAATAATTTAAAGTTTGGTGTGTTTATTTATACCACATGATGATGTCCACCGCATCCAGTACCTATTCTATGTGGGGGGAAGATTTACGTCGTGACTCATGGTAGCATAATTTTTGTCGTCGTTGTTAAATCGCGAATTGAATTATGAATCATTTTATTAAAATAGTGAATCGTATCAAATAGTGAATCATAAGATTCACTTTATTTAAATATATATTTCTATATATGTATATACAAAAAAATATACACATGGTGTTTAAAATAAAAAAAATATCAATATAACTAAATTGTAAATATGCATATACATATAAATCTACGTATGTCAACATAATTAATTTGTCTTTTTTTATTTTGTATAAACGACACTATATTATACATTATGCAAACAGAACCAAATTGCAATGAATCGTAGTGAAACGCGAATAATCATAGTGAAATGCAATTGAATCGTAAGATTCACTCTTTAAGATTCAACAACACACTAGCCCTCTTTGAGCTTTCTTGGCATTAAGCATGTCTTGTTAAGCCTCAGCTCAAAGGTTCAAGGGCCGGTTAGAGAATTCAACAGCATGAATTGACTGGTTTTGATTGAAACTCATATCGAATTCGATGGATCGAATTATGAATCGTAAGATCCTAACAACCATGATTTTTGTCAATACCATGGAGATTCAATATCAAATTATATATCCCAGAGCTATGGTTCTAATGTACTTTGGGAATCACTTTTTAACTAACAGTAATATTGTTTCCCCTAATGAATCCCTTGCATGCACAAAACAGATATTCTATTATGCGCCGAAGATGTTAGAGAGTTGGAAAGGACAGAAGCTTCTTTCAAGGGCTGAGTTTCATGTTGGTGCTCATGTGACTAAGTTCTTGCGGTTACAGATGCTTCCTACTTTATCTGATCGAACCAATGCTAATCCTGGCTCTGACAAAACCAATCGATTTGCTCTATTATTTGGCACCCTCGATGGCAGCATTGGCTGTATTGCACCTCTTGATGAACTCACATTTCGTAGACTGCAGTCGCTGCAGAAAAAGCTTGTTGATGCTGTTCCCCATGTTGCTGGACTAAATCCAAGATCTTTTCGTCAGTTCCGTTCAAATGGAAAAGCTCATCGGCCTGGCCCTGACAGCATAGTTGACTGCGAGTTGCTTTGCCAGTAAGTAATTTTATTTTATTTTATTTTTGTTCCTCTAGGTATTTCTAATATCTGAAAGGAAAAGACTTCATTTCCAAGATAGAGTAACTTCCCAAATAACTACTTTCACTCACAGAGAACACTCATACACTGGTGGAGAGTGTAACGCCCTGAAAATTAGGCAGTGTATATCTATTTATGCTACAAAACCCACTTGATAGACAAACACATATATATAGTTAACTATTCCGTACATCCATTTCCATTAAATCCCAAATGCCAAATACATGCTATTCACATCTCAATGCCTCAGTTCCAATCCCAAGCATACATTTTACAATAAGTATGAAATGGAAGCCGAACAAATAATAAGTGCCCTACAGGCTTACAAATTTATCCAAGAACATTCTTGATTACACAAAATGGAGTTTCAACTCAACGCAAATACAGTCCTGGGCTTACATTCAACAAATAACAATAAAACAAAAATAAAGCCTCAGCTCCGAGTCTTCCCAAGTCAATGCCTTGGCGGAGGCATAGCACCTGTACCTGAAATGGTTTCCCTTATAGGGTGAGCCACAGTTCAGTAGAGATATACTACACAACATATGGATTATGACAAGACTAAAGAGGAGTATGCTCATGTCATGCTCATGATAAAACCGTTTCTCTCTTTTTATAAAGCATGCAATGCTGAGATACAACAACAGATATAAAACTATTTCCATTTTAAACCATATCTGTTACATGAATACAGGCTTTGTGAATCTCTAGGTGAGTGTCTGCAAGTAGGTCCTAATGCACTACCACTGTCATTTTTACCAGTAAACTCGAAGGCTCGACACCTAACCACGCGGTTCCACACCCCTTACCCAGATTCACGAAGTATTCATCTTTTCGCAAATAGATACATTTTCAAACATTTCTCAAAAACAGATACATTTCCAATGAAATGAATGTAATGCAATGTCCAATGCAACAAATGAGGCATGTGGTTCAATTTACCTAAGTCTCTTGCATTTCTACAACAATCATGGCTATCTTCCACCGATAGCGCAAAACAGATATTTCTAAATAGATATTTAAACAATTAAATTTCAAAAATTCCGATAAATACAATCTATTCCACATCTCATCAAATATGAACAACTACACTAGTTTTCATATCACAATCACGTTCGGTAACCTCTCAAGGTCTATTTCTAATCGTGTCGGTTTTATTTCAACAGATACATTAAGCAAAATAATACCGTTAATGCCCAAGAAAACATCATTTTCTTTCCAAACTCATTCTCCAAGTATTATTCAGCTATGACATCCTATTTTGATCAAAAGCCCCAAAAATTAAAAGTAACTCCTTTGTTTTCTTTAAAAATGCTCTTTTGGTCGCAAAACGGTAAAAATTTCAAAACCGATCGAATCAAAGTCCGTTTTTGTTCAAATTTAAAACATAGCTCTTTTATAACCTTACAAACATATTCCAAGTTTACACTTTCGCAATTTGGGCATCAACTCTTTATGTTTCTCAAAATTTCTCTTTTAAGCAAATAAATCACAAATTTTTCAAAAATTCTAATTAAATTATATACAATTCTAAGCTCCATATAATTAAGTAAAAGTACATAAAGAAGTGTAGGAAAAATCCCTACCTCAAGCCAAGAAGCTTTCAAATTTTTTGGCAACAAAAATTAAATTTGCTTGGAGCTAAACGACGATTTTTCTGCCCTCTATGTTTTGATCCAAAGCATTAGGGGTCAAAAATGACTTATACTAGATCAAACCCATGAAAAACCAACATTGGAACCATTTTTTCTCTCTTTCGCTTCACGGCAAGAACCCAAAGTTGAACAAAACATCCTATTTGGTCACTTATATATATATACTATAAACAAATATCTAACCAAATATCTAACTATAAATATCTAACTATATATATACACCTATATATATATATCAATCAAAAATACATTTCAACATCTTTAATGACAAGTAAATATAATATTTTCTCACCACAAAATATATTTCGTTTAATGGTACACACCATAAATATTCACAACTCTTTTATGGTAGTCAAATAATAATAATAAAACCACAGCACTATTACATGGTTATTAACGGGTCACAATTCAATCAATTGGGTCCAAAATGAATGGAGTTTAATAATTTAAAATAAATCCCCAACTGATTTATCTCAAATCATGGTTCGAACACCCAAAACTCAATTTTAAATTCTGTTATAAATTAAACTGAACACCAATCAGTCCGTGAATTTTCATAAAATAAATACTCAATCATTAAATTCTGAAATTTTTATCCAACGTGCTAGACTCATATGGGAACAACATAAAAATTTCATAATTTTCTGAAATCGGAAACTATTTTTAAAAAATACAAAACCGAACTGTTTTCGCACAGAATTTACATGGCAATTAAATTCGAAAATTTGCTTAATTAAATTATGCGCTGGCTATTAAAAAAAAAATTTGGGTCATTACAGAAAGTCTATATAATCTTTATTATCCCCATAAAATTTTGAGTACGAGTAAAAGAAATTAGTACTTTAGTCGCCTGAGTATCTGTATGCTTTGACTTGGGCCCTCCCAAACTTAACAAAATCCTTATTAGTCCCATTCAATTGTGAGTATTTAGAAAATTAATTAGCATTTTGGCCCCCAAAATCTATATAATTTTAGCTCGCCTAAAATCTAAATATTTATACCTTTGCTTTTGCACAATTTTTTGGTATGCCACTACCCCATATGGTGAACTCAATTCCATGAATTTGTAAGTTTGCTGAATGAAAATGTATATTCAATTGTGTAATAATACAAAAAAAATACATCTAATTATATAGGCACCGTTTGGGAAGATGGTTTGTGGCTATTTTAGTCACAAAAGACAAAATATGCTATTTTAGCCACAACAAACAAAACATCACATCTAACCCATAATCATTACACTTCTCTCACAAAAAAAGCCGAAAAAACCCAAAAACCCTTCCCAAATCAAGCTTTTTAGCCTAGGCTAAAATAGCCAAAAAAGCCAAAAAAGCCAAAAAGGCAACCCACTTTCCAAACAAAAGCCTAATCCTAAGACTAAAGGAAACACTGCCATATATATACACTTATACAATCTCTCAGAAAAGGAAACATTGCCTAACCTAATATTCTCACACTCCCGCTCAAACTCTTAAGGTGTTGTAGCAGAAAATACTGAGAGTTTACCAAAAAGAAACTGAAACTGAGTAGTGGTGTGAGTCTTGATAAAAAAGTCAGCAAGTTGTAGAGCCGAAGAGACGAAATGAAGCGAGATAGAGTCGGACTGTAGATGTTGACAGATAGAGTGACAATCAATCTCAATGTGCTTTGTGCGCTCATGGAAGACAGTGTTATGGGCAATCTGTATAACACTAAGGTTATCACAATAGAGGGAGTTCGGGGAAGATTGAGGAACACCCAAGTCAGAAAGAAGACAATGAAGCCAGATAACTTTAGCAGTAGCGTAAGTCTAATCAGGAGCAACAACAGTTTCAGTAGTAGAACGAGCAACAACAGTTTGTTTCTTACTTTTTCAAGAAATCAAGGAATCACTAAGAAACTTACAAAAATCAGAAGTGGACTTACGATCGGTAGCATCACCAGCCTAATCAGGATCAACATAGGTAACTAAAGCCAAGGAAGAAGTAGAGGACAACATCAATCATTGGAAGATAGTACCACGAAGAGAGCGAAGAATTCGAACCAAAGCAACCCAATGTGTAGAACAAGGAGCAGAAACGAACTGACTAACCATATGAACAACATAGGCAAGATCAGGATGAGTAACCGTCAGATAGACTAAGCAACTCACGAGTTCCCGATATAAAGTATGATCAGGTGGAGGAACACCATCAGTAGTATTAAGTTTCACATTAAGCTCAATGGGGGTATCAACAATTTTAGTGTTAATAAGACCAGCACGGTTAATAACTTCATTAGCATATTTGGCTTGGGACAGAAAGTAGTCCTTAGGAGAAAAAGTCACCTCAATACCAAAAAAGTACCACAATGCACCCAAATTCTTCATTTCGAATGTGCAGAAGAAATGCTGCTTGACCTCAGAGATAGCAGAAGAATCAGAGCTAGTAATAATCATATCAGCTACATACAACAATAAGGCAACAAAACCAGCAGAGGTGTGGAGGAGAAACAAAGAAGAGTCCTAGGCAGAAGGATAAAATTCAAGCTCAGTAACAGCAGTCTGAAAGCGATCATACCAAGTATGAGGAGATTGTTTCAGACCATACAAAGCATGCAGAAGACGACAAACCTGTCCAGAGGAATGGTGAAGGCCAGGGGGCGGACACATGTAAACCTCCTCAGCAAGATGACCATTAAGAAAAGCATTCTTAACATTCATCTGATAAAGAGGCCAATGACGAACAGATGCGACAGATATCAAAGTACGGATAATAGTCATTTTGACTACAGGGGCAGAAGTCTACTCATAATCAATACCATACTCCTGTGAAAAATCCTTGGCAACCAAGCGAGCCTTGTAGCGCTCAAGAGAACCATTAGAATGAGTCTTGACTTTCTAAACCCATTTCCAACCAACCAACCAAATTCTTACTAGCAGACAAAGGAACCAACTCCCAAGTACTAGTTTTCTGTAAAGTAGAAAATTCATCCTCTATAGCTTGAATCCAATGAGGATCCTGACAGGCCTCCTTGTAAGACTGAGGTTTTGAAAAAGTGTGAATAGCAGACAAAAACGTACAATATGAAGGTGAAAAACATGTTTTAGCAAAACCAAGTTTGATTATCTATTTACGGATGCGAAGGGGATACTTACGGTTAGCAAGATTAGAGTCGTCAGAAGTAGGGGGATCAACAGCAAAGGGCAGAGACAACTGGTGGAGGGGGAGCTTTGCGACGAGAATAGACTAATGGAGGAGGAGAATAAGCCAAAGGAGGAGAAGTGGCCAGAGGAGAAGTGGCCAGAGGTGAATGAGAAATAGCCTTAGGGGGGTCAGTGGAGAAAGACTCAGCAAGAGGGATGGTAGGAGGAGAAGAGGGAACAAGGTCGTGGGGAACAGTAGAGATGTACCCATTAGAAGGGACCTCAAAGGGAAATGGATCAATGTGAACTAAATCCTCTTTAGAAACCAGAGCAGTGGTAGGACGAAGCTAAAAGTAAGGCAGACGTTCGAGAAAAGAAACATGACGGGAGACATAAAGACAACTGGAAATATGGTTGTAACACCGATAGCCTTTCTGAGTAGGACTATAACAAAAAAAGACACATAGGACAGACTGGGCACTAAGTTTGGTCCGTTTTTTGTGGGAAAGAATGACAAAACAGGCAGACCCAAACACACGAAGTAGAGAGTAATTAGGAATTTGGAAGAACAAAGCCTCATAAAGAGATCAACCAGAAAGAAGGGGAATAGGCATACAGTTGAGAAGAAAAGCAGCAGTAAGAACTGCCTCCTCCCAAAATGAAGCCGGAACTGAGGCAGAGAGAAGAGACCTAGCTATCTCAAGGAGATGACAGTGTTTACGTTCGGCTCGACCATTTTGGGTAGGTGTATCTATACAGGAAGTTTGGTGAATAGTACCCAAATTGGCCAAATACTCGGAACTCATTTTTAAGATATTTCCCGCCTAAGTTAGACCGTAACACTTTAATTGTAGGCCCAAATTAAGTAGTAAGCATAGACTGAAAGGTACGGTATATCTGATAGATATTAGACTTATGAGTCATAAGATAAACTAAAGTATAACGGGTGTAGTCATCAACAAATGACACATAGTATGCAGAACCTCCTTTGTTAAGAACAGAAGAAGGGCTCTAAATATCAGTATGAACTAAAGAAAACGGTGTATCAAATATAGAAGTACTTTTATGAAAAGATAAGGCTGTCATTTTGGTAAGTTTACACCCCTCGACATTTAGTAAGTTCACTAGGAGAAACTTTACCTAATATACCTGATTGAGCTAAAACTGTAAATGGTCAGCAGACGAATGACCTAATCTAGAATGCCATAAGTAGAAAGGACTGGATAGAGAATCTAACTGAAAAGAGAAAAAGATAGTCAAAGAGGTTGTCATAGGCAGATGCAAGCTCTCTACCACATAGAGGTCTCTAATTTTATGGCCAGTTCCAATTTGCTGGTTGGACATTCGATCTTGCACAAAACAGATAGAAGAAGAAAAAATAACATCAAAATCAGAGGCATCAAGCTGACTGATAGATAATAAATTGACAAATAACTGAGGAACATAAATGACAGATAGAATAGTGACAACAGACATAACAGATGGTAAGACATACCCAACAGATATAACAGACATACCAGACCCATTAGCAGCATTAACAGTAATAGAAAAGGGAGGGGGGGTACAATTTTGAAGTAAGAAGAGATGGAGAGTCATATGATGAGAGTCACCAGAGTAAAAAATCCAGATTGATGAAGAGATATTTGAAGAAGACCCAAGCAAACCTGAATGAAGAGAGGAAACAATCGAAGCAGACAGGAATGGCTAAGAGGTAGACAAACTATGCTGAGGCTGACTAATCTGAGTACTCAAGGAAGCCAAGTCAGGATCAGGAGCTAGAGCAGATGTAGTAGAACTGGCAGGAGGTTAAATGGTACTTAGAGGAGGGGTGAATAACTAGATCAGAAAATTGCTGAGAAGACAAGGTAGACATAGGTAAAGCAGAAAGATATCCCTTTTTGGGACAATGATACTTCCAATGGCCCCCTCTGATAGCAGAAGGCACACTCATCTGATGCCAATGGCCCCTTCTTAGGCTTTGCTGGAGGCTGAAGCTGATGGGTATTCGTCATTATGAGTGTATTCGTAAACAAGAACAATGAACACACTCACAATATTGGAAGTCAAATGGGTCCAACCAAAACCAGAGATACAAACTGTGATCAAAACGTAATAAGGGAGAAACTCCAAAACAGGGTCAAAATGTAACATGTTAAAGGACCAAATCGAGAGAACCAGAAGGAGAGAGACAGATTGAGTTGTGAGGAGACAAATCACTGCTACCACATCGAATAGATGGGCCGACTAGATAGGTCACCCAAGTCATCCAGAAAGAAGATGTCGAACTACGTCAGAGGTCGAGAGAAGAAACAGACCCAAACGAACCATAATTAGACAGCTTCGATCGAGAGCAATGAACCATAATCAGAGACTAAAGGCTTCAATCGAACATAAACGACGACCCACGATGAGTGTCGAGTCGAGTTTCTGAACCTGAGAGAGAGACGACGGCCCTTTGCGATCAGGCCTAGATCAGAGAGTCGCGACTTCAACCTAGAGACAAGAAGTTGTCGCGACTTCACAGAACCACTGAGAGAACTTCAACAACCTAGGGTTTTGGCTCTGATACTATATAAGTTTTCTGAATGAAATTGTATATTCAATTGTGTAATAATACAAAGAATATACATCTGATTATATAGTAAGCCTAACCCTAAGTATAAATGAAACACTGCCATATATATACACGTAAAACACTGCCATATATATATAAACCTAACCTAAAGGAAACACTGCCATATATATATACACCTAAAACACTGCCATTTATATACACCTATACAATCTTTTAGAAAAGAAAACGCTGCCTAACTTAATATTCTCACAAAACTCATCACCTGTCAATTAAGTTTGGTCTTCGACACATCACTGTTTGTTTAGTTATATGCCATTTTGTGTTCAAGGTGAAAGTTGTCATCCTTTTCTTGCTGCTTGGTGGGTGCTGTAACCTCAACTTGAAATGTAACCAACCAGATCGGGGCTTGGTACAATGATGTTTTGATTCTGTATGCATTTTATTGGGCTCAAGTGTGAACATCATGAAGAACTTTGTTGTGGACTGCTCCTGTTCAGAATGAAGCACTATATAATTTCTCCACCACCATCACAAACTACAGTAAAATTATATGGCATAATGGATCCATTCAATTTTCTTAGTTGGCCCCATCATAAATTCAAAGGTGGGATGTAAGATAATGGATCCTATTAATGCACAGGGGAGAGTTTAGAAGAGAGAGAGAGCTTAATCAATATGGATTAGCTCCTCTAGCCTTGTATGTATATATTAAAGAAGTTACGTGAAAATTGCATTAATACCCAACAAATCCATTCAATTTCCTTAGGATGCCTGTTGTTTTGTCAGTGTCCTTAGAACCACGAACATGTGAACTTTAAAAAAATGTAGTACACGACACGACATGTGAGGGATCTCTTAAACGTTTTAATGAATGGTTTTAGATGCCAAGATGAATCATAAGGATTCATGTGTAATTGTCCTCTGATTTCCATGATTCTGTAGTTATGAGATGCTCCCACTGGAGGAACAGCTTGACATTGCTCACCAGATTGGAACGACTCGGTCACAGATTATGTCAAACTTGAATGACCTAACTCTGGGCACAAGCTTCTTGTGAGCATGGATGGGTAACAGATTATGTCAAACTTGAATGACCTCACTCTGGGCACAATCTTCTTGTGAGCATGGATGGCCATTCCAGATTCAGAACTGCAGCCAAGGAGCATGAAACAACAAAAAGTGACTAGCCACATGTCGGTGGACCTACATCGTGTTGTATCTGATCAAATCCAAACATATTTGTTGTAAGATGGGCTCTTTGTTTGCCAGTTGGTGAAACCCGACTTGATATGTATATTTCTTTTAACAGCTTGGGGGCTCATTTTGTTGCAAGACTGCCCTTTACTTTCCATCAATTACTTTATATCTTTTTCTTTTCCATTTTTTTTTTAAATTTAAATTTTTTTTTTATAGGTATTTTTCTGACTATAGGATGTGATCCTTTTATCATTTGTTTCTGATAATTGATTATGTATTAGAAAGCTGGATGTCAACCTGGCCACTGATTGAGTCTGATATCTCTTTTAAGAACCCAATTGATTTGCCAAATCAACTAATGTAATAACTTTATATTATCTTGTAGGTATGGTGTGCATTATGATTATTGCATGCATGGCGGAATTAGCATTTTGATTTGAAGGGGGCCAAACTGAGGGATTTTAATCAATGAAGACTCACTTGAGATAATTTGAGGCTTAAAATGATAATTTTAAATGGGTTTTTAAATTTTTAATATTGTTATAATTTTTTATTTGAATGTTTTGCTTGCAAATGCATGGAAAAATCTGGTCTTTAAAATTTATTTCTCTCCTTTGTAACTGCAAAATAACCAAAGAAAATAGAAAAATTATCTCCACAATATAAGTTTAATCATATGATGATGATAAAATCTTGACAATATGTGTTTTTGCCCTGAGAACGACAATGTGTTTTGAAACTTTGTGCTAAGAATTTTGTGATTGAAAGACAAAAAAGTGGAGGTATGCTAATTGAGCATTTTTTTTTTTTATCACTATTCTTGTATTGATAAAGTGGTTTGGAAACTGTAATTTTTTTTAAAGAAAATGTATGGGTGGGGAGTTTACAAAATTACGGGCTTCTTTGATCATTTGTTTGGTAGAAAATTTGATATCTCTAGCATTATTTTTTTTTTTTTACATCAATGTGTTCTTATTTTTTTAAAAGTTAATTAGTGTAATTGATTTCGGAAAATAAAAGACTAAATGTGTATATTTTTAGGTAATTTTTGGTTCATTAAAATACAATGAGATGATTATTACTTAATCTTCTTATGGAATGATCATTCATTTGTAATGATGAATGCTAATTTCATTTGCAAACTAGGTCTTTTTTATTTTTATTTTTATTTATATTTTTAGTCAACTAAACGCAAGGACGAACATCAAGTATGAGTTTTTCATAAAAAGTTCAAGCTATAGAAATTTAACATCAAGTATGAGTTTTACATCAATGTGTTCTTATTTTTTTAAACGTTAATTAGTGTAATTGATTTTGGAAAATAAAAGACTAAACATGTATGTTTTTAGGTAATCTTTGGTTCATTAAAATAAAATGAGACGATTATTACTTAAGAATGATCATTCATTTTGTAATGTCGGATGATAATTTCATTTGCAGACTAGGGTTTTTTTTTTTTTAAAAATCTTTTAGTCAATTAAACGTAAGAATGAACATCGAGTATGAGTTTTTCATAAAAAGTTCAAGCTAGAGAAATTTAACATCAAATATTGATCTTAGGTTGAACATCAAGTTGTCTTAAATTAACTTATGATACTTCTTGAAAAAAGAAAAGAAATTATATATATATATTTAAATTTAAAAACATGAAATATGAGAAGAAAATTAAAATTAATTTTGTTGTAATATGGTTTAATACTGTGGAAAAATATTGAGTAATATAAGTCTATTTCATATTTATTATATATAATTATGTATATTAATAGTAGAATTCTATTTTCTTAGGTTGAGAGACTAATTTAATTTGAGTTGATAAGTTTTAATTTGAAATTTGATTGCTTAGAATATGTTTGGTAACGTTTATATTTATAATTTTTTGTTTATGTTTATAGAAGTTTAAAAATTATAAACAAAAACTCGTTTGATTTATGTTTTTATTTTCAAAACGTTGTAAACTAAACATAAGAAAGCTCGTTCTACACATTTTTTAATTTTTTTTTTGTTTTTATTTTTTGTTAATTTCTTCTTCTTTCTCCTATTCTTTTCTAGTCCCACTCATTGATCGGCGGCTACCATTGCCAATAATCTCCTTTGACTATCATATCCTTTAGCAACCACTTGCTATAGCCGCTACCAACTACCTCCTATCGGTGGTGATCACTTTTGGACACCACATTTTTTTGAAAATCACCTTGGGCAGTCAATCGACTACTATCTCCGTCCATTGAGAATTACTTTTGGCCATCACGTTCCATGGCCAACAACCACATTTGGCCACTGCCAATTGCTTCCCACCGACAACCACTAGTGGCAGCTCCTTATTTTCACTTGTTTTCAAAATAAAATTTTAAAATACTTCTGTATCAAACTTAGTATTATTTTTTTTACCCAAAATAAATATAAGTATATTTAATATTTTTTGCAAACTAAAAATAATAAATTGTAAACGTTGTCAAACGATACCTTAAAATTATACTGTCCAAATTTTAAAATTTTACAAATTACACTTAAAATTATTTGAATTAAATCCACTCTAGTTGCATCCTTACATATGACAATGATGGTTGAGGGTATCATCAATTTTTTTTTTTTTTTTTTTTTTTTTTTTTTTTTTTTTTTATAAATAATCTAGAAACGGTTCTTAACTCCCAAATCATCTCTTGTTGAGGGGTATCATATCTTTTGACTTGGTCAAAGAAACATAACCTACTAAAGATGCCTTAAATCCTTATTAAGGAATCCTAATTTTTGGTAATGATCTTGGAGTTGAATCCATCAATACATTACACATGTAATAACGTACAAATCCAATAATCGAACGATAAGAAAGATCTTTAAATGAATACAAAAAAGTTGTGTAATTGAGAATTATCAAAAGAGTTATGATCCAATTAATCCTGTTAACTAATATAACTACAACTTACACTACCTTAATTTATTTTTAATTTTTATTATTTTTTCTAGAATGTGGTTGAGGAATGATTAAAGTTGGGGGGGGGGACCTTTGACGTTGATTCCTCACCAAGCAATTGAAACATTTTGTGCATTTGCAGCACTGCCCAAATTGCTGTTTAGGTACCAAGTGCTTGTCAATCAAAAATCTTCTCGAGTTAAAATAAAATAAATTAACTAACCCACTCGCAAAGCGACATGTCTTCATTGATCAAATCTTCAAATCAAAAAAAAATAATTAATACACAAATTAGTAAATTTTATAAATTTTTTATACTTATTAATGCAATACTTACTCTATCATCTTAATAAATCTCGTTTCAAATATTAAGGTTTTATTCATACATATCTATCAGTAAGTATAATAAATTAATAAAATTTATTATTATTTTTTAATCAAGTGATGGACAATGAGCCAACACAACAGGGCATGGTTAAACTTGTTTTGAGGGCCCTAATTTTACTATTTTTCTTGGCACAAGATAGAAAAGGGGTTAGACACAACAATATGTCATGATTAGTTCAATTTTGCAGATAATATAATCACCTTTTTTTTAGGGTACTGATCTGTTGGTGTATAGAATTTTTGTAATAATAGTTGGAACATTCCTTCAAGGCAAGGGTCCCCCATGTTGGACTTGGTTTTTCTTTTACAAAGTAAAATAACTGTGTCAGGCCAATTTTATTTGTGTTCTTAGACCTGGTTCATATATAGTATATTTTTTCAACCAAAAAGAACATGAACTAAGTCTATGGTTACTATATTGAAACTATTTTTCAATGTGATGTTGGTTATAGCATAAAATTGTGTGTGTTAAGATTTGAAATGGTGGTGAGGTTCAAATTAAAGTAGTTTAGTCTTATATGATTCAAACTGGTATTCCTCACTAAAAAGTCAGGAGCTCGATTTTTACTACAAAGAAGACCATCTTCTTTACAACTTTCATGTACTAACAAAACGTAATGTTAAAATGTTAATTATGATTTAGAGTAATGGGTTGGATGTAATGCAGGCGGATTTTAGTCATGCCAAAACATTTCCAAAGGGCCAAAATATATGCATATTGTATGTTTAAAAGGCCAGAAATTATCTAATATTTTAAGACGATTATGTAACTGTTTGTTCAATTATTAATGTTTTGTGAATTTTTTGCTCCCTTTCTAATTTTTGGGGCCATGTAAAGACTCAATCCCTTTCAATTAGACTGGTACACCACAATCGTTTCAAAAAATTTACTTTTAAAAAAGATTGTATGATTTGAGATCAGGCAATTAACATTATTTTATTACCTTCTTTTCCTACAATATCTTTAATTATGTTTTTCTTTATTTAGTTATTTATTAAATTACTAAATGGAAAATGCTTCGGACCCCCAGTGGGGGTGCTGGGGGTCGGCTGTGATTGGCCCAAAAAAACTATTTTTCTTTTTTTTGTTTTTGTTTTCAGCTAATGAGAGGCTGACATGTCACTGGGGGTGCCATTGAAGGTTGGAAGCATAGCCCTTACTAAATTAAGGCATGGGGGTGTAAAGAGAATTTGCAATCGACACCATAAAACTAGATCTACAAACGGTCAGGATGGACCGAAATGAAGGGCTTGGGGCATGCTTTGCTTTTTTATTATTTATAAATAAAAATATAATAATCAAATGGAGGGGGGACAATGCATCGCGTGTGAGGGGCTGTTCGCACGTGCGTGTCGACCCCTAAAATGATTTGGTCGTCTTCGTACGTACAAAATGATGATGCCGCACGTGCCTACAGTTTATGATGAATATGTGTAGAGAGTAAAAGGGAAGGGGGGGAGGGGGGGAGTGTTTATGCAATTATATATGTTTAGGGGAGATGTTTCCAAGTGTCAATTGGTTTGGGACCAATTCCTTTGGGGAATGTCTACCAAAAGTGTAGCATTTCTCCTTCTATTCTGATGAAATTTGAGGCTCTTTTTTTTTTTTTTTTTTTTTTGATAACTCAGGTATCCCCAATCCTCCGATTTTTAGGGAAGCCAGGACTACTCCTGAGGGGTATTTAGCCGGTGGGAAGCCGGACACCCTTGCACAAACTGCTGCAGGCACTCACCCAGTGGGGAATCGAACCTGGGACGTGCGCCTAACCCACACATCCCAAGCAACGCCCTAACCACTGGGGTAACCTGCCCCACCTAAATTTGAGGCCCTTATCTTGCATGCCCTTCATCCCATTTTGTCCTTAAAAATATGAATTTTTATTTTTATTTATTATGTTAAGGGTTTGAATTCTCTCCAATTCATAAATTGGCATTGTTGGGCTCTGTAGGACTTACCAAGTTCACGAGTCTTATTTCGATAATTTGAACTTTTTATTTTGTTCAATTATGCATGTAGATCATCTATAATTTTTTATTTTTATTTTTAAATTGATCCGATAAGCATATTCACGTGTTTTGATGATATTTGTTTGCAAAAAAATAGATGATAAAAATAATTTTAGAAATAGGCCATCCATTTTTTTTTGTAGTCAAATTTCATAAAATCATGAGTTATGATTATGATCAATTTAATTTTTTTTTTCATAAATGATCTACCTGCATAATTAAACAAAATGAATGATTCAAATTATCGAAATAAGTTCCTAACGGACCCAATAAAGCCTAACAATACCTCTAGCTTGTGAACAGGATATAAACCTTTTTTTTTTCAATAAGTGTCTCTACAACATATAAGAAAAGAGTAATAAAATAAAATAAAAATTAGAAGACACTCGTCATTAAGTTAAAATATATATTTTTCTTTATTACAACATATTTAACCGTAAATATCACATGTTGGGGCGACTATTAAAGAGGTTGTTTTAATCTAATTTTGTAATTATGTTTTAAGATCGATTACGTGTTGATAGACTTATTCCTATATGTAGGACGTTTACACGTCTATAATGAAAATTTTTTATTACATATTTAACAGTTATAAAATATAAATGTAAATTTATAATTATTTTAAATTAAAAAAATATTATTATAATTTTTATTAAATAATATAATGAAATCTTTTTATTACAAATATATAATAGAGAAGATTATAAACCATAGTTATTTATTTATTTATCACGAGGCCTTATCTTTGGGGAGTCTTAATTTCCAAAAGCACTTATATAGTGGGATCCCAGTAATGCACACTCAGGTCCCCATCAAGAAAGAGAGAGGGAGAGAGAAAGAGAGATACAAAATGAATGTGTGGGAGAAGAGGCCAAGAAGGACAAAGCAAAATGAGTGTCCCTTTGACATGAAAAGAGGGCCTCTCATTTCTTCAAAAAGTCTTCATATGGGGTGTCCTAAAAAGCCATGGTGGTGGGCATGGTGAGAGCACTGAGTCAACTCGGTAAGAGGTTGTTAGTTTCGATCGATCATGAGACTGAGTTTCCATCTCTTGGCAAAGTGTTAGGTTATACAGTATTAGTCCCACCAAATTAAAGTCATGATCGTTTTGTTCTTCCTTTACATCCCTTTCACATTTTTTTTTCTTATTAATTATATTAAACTCTGAACTATTAACGAATATTACTTTATTTTTTATTTATGAATTCATATATATTGATCATTTAAATATAAAAATTCATTAAAAATACTCATTTTGAAAATGGTTTACATATTTATATAGTTAAATGAGCAAAACTTTACGGACTCGTAAATGAGAAGGGTAAAATAATTTTGCTAATAGGTGCAGGCCTTGTGTAAATAATTTTTTTTTTTTTGGAGGAGTAAAAATAGGCAATTAATGGTCAATGTCCTTAGTGAATACAGTTCACGTGCAGAGCAGATGAACGCATTTTCTTCTTTGGAGCTTTTTCGAAAGTAGATGTCTTATCGGTGGCATCAAGAAAAATGGGTTCATATGTTTGATTGCCTGTATTTCTCATCAAGTGATAAAATTCAAGTCTCATCTTCTTATGGGTGAGTTGTTTATTTATGAAAAATGGTAAAGGTTTTAAAATTTTTATTAAAATTTTTATCAAATATCTCATATAGATGTGAAATTTCATACTTATGTGAGATATTTTATAAAAATTTTGATAAAATTTTTGAGATTTCTAACATCATTCTTTCTTTCTTTCTTTATTTTTCTTATTTTTTTAAGAGACATTTATTCATAAATCTCTATTAACTTATTTATATTTCACTTAATCTAAATTATTTTCTAATGTTCCAATAAATTTTTTGGGTGACATAATTTACAAAACATTTTTAATAATAATATTCACATTGACAGTGTAAATATTTCGTGATGTGAATATGTGAATGTTCACATGTCAATGTGAACATTCACACTATTAAATATGAATGTTCACAACGTTAAGTTTCTAAATATTTAAAAAATATTTACAAGGGTAAAATTATCTATAAAATATCTTACATATGAGAATTAAAATTTGATAGATCAAATGTCTAAATAATAGGACTTATTAGAATACAAAAAAGTGTTATGAATTAATTGGGATTCAAGTACTTGAAAAAAAATTTCCTAATTAATCTTTTTTTTAATTTTTTTTTTAATGAATATTTAGAGGGGAATAATGAAAGAAAAAATTGCATCATATTACAGTGAAATTTAAATTTAGATATCACATTTGATAAATGAGCTTTTCATCCACTAAGCTAATTACTTGAGATATCTTGAACCTTCCTAACCAATGGATTTGCTGCCGTTGTATCACCTTTAAGTTTTCCTATTCCTCGTGTAATTAGTTCCCCTTATTTCTAATTTTCACTTAGTATTTGCTAAACCACTTTCCTAAAGTGGAGTAATCTCCACTACTTCTAGTTGTACAAGCATTTTCTTAGAGTACCATAATGAAAAAGTTGACATATGTAGTCCAAGACAAAACTAAACTCAACCTTCTCTCTAGTTGTTATCAATAGCGTAGTTCTACTAACACAAGCAAATTGCAAAATGACTCATATTTTTTTTGATTAACAAAAGAAGAACTTTATTGATGAAGATAACATACAAAATATGAAATTACATCAATAAAGATGAGGCACGAGAGAAGCATCAAAGAGAACACTTCAAATCCCAACTAGGTTGGCACTAGGAGCGAGTCCCTGACAAATGCAAACTCAAGCCAAAGTTGGTGACCGACCAACAAAGTAAAAGAGGAAAAGAAAACAAGGAGGCCTACAGAACAGTAGAGAAAACATTGCAAAATGACACATATATCCTTACATATTTGTCGGTTTTATATCATATGAGATTTATAGACATATGAGTATTTTGTATCTCACTCTATAATTTATTAAAAAATTTTAAGTGCACATATTCGATTATAAAATTAAACACAATCCTTTCACATAAGATGAGATCCATTAAATATGAGTCTTATTCCATGTAAAAAGATTATATTCAATTTTGTGATCAGAATTATATGTAAACAAAAAAAAAAAAAAAAAAACCCCATAATTTCTATTATGTGTTAATAATATTTTTGCTTAGTTATTCTTGCACTTCTTCTCACCACCATATAAGAAAGGTCACATCTTTTATAGGCTCATATAACCTAACTTTGAATTTTAATCATTCTTCCAAAACCATGCATGCTCTACGCACTGCCACGCCACACAACTGCATTTGAGTTCAAAAATGCCCCAACCTTATTATTGTGTCCCACATTAAGCATATGAGAGAGACATTCATCATTAGGACATATATCTATACAGTATAACTCTGACCTAGCTAAAAAGCCAATTAATGTCACCAAATGGACCAGCTTCATTTATCATATAGGAATATATATATATATATTTTCTTTCTTTCTGTTTTTGGGGGGTCATAAGGTTTGATTCATAATAATACACCACTTCCAACAGTTTTCTCCATATGCTTCTGATTTTTTCTTTTTTGAGGGAAGTGGGGAGGTATATTGAGCTTCTAGTAGTCGTGATATCATTACACCATCCTATATGGATGGTGGCATCACACCACTATGTATAAGGGAGTCACAAATACCAATTCCTTGCCATCGACAACCGTGTCCATGATTTCTTCTTTGTGATTGGTGCTTGCACGCGTCGGTGCTCATAAGAGTCATCATTTGATTCGAAGTTTCGCTATGTGATCCAAGTTCATTCATCTTGGTGGGATTTTACATGGTCCAAGCTCATACTGTGCGAGCGGGATGGGACAACCTTAATAAGACTTGGGTTGTGCATGGACCTGGGGTTCGAAACTTGGCTCTGAGAGTCGACTCATCTACCTAACCTGTGAACCCAACTAGAAATAGAAAAAGTGAAAAAAAAAAAAAAAAAAAAAAAAAAAAAAACAAAAATATGGGGCTTAATCTTAGCCTGTTGGGCTAAGTCCATAGGCTGGCCAAGCGGCCAGGCCTGCTTTTTGGTCCATTAGCTTGACCGAGAGCACAATTAGGTCAAGTCTGTTGGATAAGGTTTGAGCCTAAAGTTTTGACCTACAATCTGACCTATAAAAAAAAATCCACTAAGCTTAACCCACGGGAAGCCTTGGGCATCATTTTCATGTGCTAGCCCGATCTGATGTTGATCAATAACTACTTACAAAGTTTAGCCGAGTCAAATTAGGTTAAGTTTGATTTAAAAAATATAATGAATTTCAAAATGTATTTGAACTTGTTTTATTTATGTTTTGGCTTTGATCTAAACGTGTTTTAATTGAGCCAAGATCAAATAACTTGATTTTATGTTTATTAGGTGGAGTAATAAGTTGTTCATCAAACTAAGTACTAATGTATTTATGTTTATTTAGACTAGTAATAAGTTGTTAAAATTTAATTAAAAACAAGTTTTAAAACGTGTTTAAACTTGATTTACTTATGCAGCGAATTAATTTCAAATGAATTTTCAATAAGGGTTTGGTTTCTTTTATGTTGGCTATCTCAATTTGAGAGAACATTTGGGCTTGGTAAGCTCATTTTGAGATTGATTTTAGTGATCTGAACCGTTTATTTTTTAAGACTCATTGAATAAAATATTAATGCAAAAAAATTAATATGATCGGATATCGATAGTTATATGTTTGAATTAAATTTGTATTACAAAAAAAGGATAAATATCTTGAAATGATATTTGTCGTCCATTTATAAAAACAAGGGCAATTTATATTGGTAGTCAGAATATTTTACCTCTTGTGTCATTTTGGTCCATACATTTTTAATTGGCTCAATTTTGACAATTAATTTTGAATTTTGTATCAATTTGGTTCAATTGATAATATCGTTAGTGTTTTTTAAAGAAAATTATCACTAAGTTCATTGAGGTTAACTCATTGAGTTGAATAAGTTTATAATTTTTTCCTTAAAAATATGACACATGATTGTTGGTGAAAATACCAGAAAATTTAATTTTATTGATAAATAATACAAAGAAAATGAGATACAAAAAAATCAGGTTGAGACATGAATATCTCGTTTTCTTTAAGGAGATCAAGTCCACTGCGGTAGGAAGAACCCAAATACTGATGCAGCAGTCACGAAACTATGATTTGTCTCCTCTAGGATACAACAGCCCGACCACTTATCGTATGGTTCAGGCCAACTCTACACAAGATGGTGAACCCAAAGCTCTAGATTAATTAGATGAGAGGAACTATTTATAGGCCACTAGGACCTAACAATTTATACAAAAAAATAAAATAAAATAATGACCATTAAACTATAGATAAGGGAGAGTCGCCAAATATTAACTCATCACCAAGTTCATGAACTTCCAATTAATCTCCATTCATGAACAAAACAAAAGATCACCAAAAAACAATGAATCTCCATTTATCAAAAATGAGATTCATGAATAAGACAAAATAATAAATAAAAATAAATAAATAAAAGATATTAAAATGGTTCAACAATCCCCCACTCATTTTAATATCAATAAGGACAAGAGAGAGATTACCAAACAAAGACAGACTAATATGTATCATGAAGGTGTGCTCTGCATTGAACCTTCATTAGTGAAACATCAACATCTACTCCAAAGTCAGTAGTGGTCTCAGACTTGAACTATGATTACTTAGGGGAAATAAAGTATTACTGCTCACACATGATAATCCAGGTGTTGACATGAGCTTTTAATAGCCAGCACATTACGGCCTTGTACCTATCCCAGTTTTTATGAGCATATTTGAGAATAAACCTTATTCTCATAGAAAGCGGCCCCACTTTCATGCTCACATAGGTGAAATCTGTCAATGATGTTCCTGTAATTTACACATCCCACTCAACAAGAGCTACAAAATTTCATTAAGAGTATAAAAACTCAACTCTCAAACATTACAGGACAAATGCACTTACATCATAGGGATGGATAACAAAATATTAAGGAGTGCATTTTTACAACCACCGTATGATTTATTCTTTCCATTGAACCTAGTTACAAGATCTTTGGTCCCCAGGTTGGGTATCTTTATACATGGTTTATGATTTTATAGGCTTCAAACCCATCCCTCTCGATGTATTCCAGACCTTATCTCTCGCCAAGGCTTTGGTTAACGGATCCGCAAGATTATTATAAGATTTTACATAATTCACAGTTATGATGCCATTACTCAAATAGGATCTTACATTACTGTGTTTCCTTCAAATAGGTCTGGATTTACTATTATAAAAATGATTATTCACTTTACCAATAGCAGCACTGCTAACACAGGAGGAATTGGTTTTTTCCAAAAAGGGATTTCATGTAACAAATCTCTCAACCAATTCGCTTCCTCACATGCTGAAGCTAATGCTATAAGCTCAGCTTCCATAGTTGAATTAACAATTATAGTCTGTTTTTTAGACTTCTAACATATAGCACCACCACCCAAGATAAAAATAAAACTTGAGGTAGAGAGAGAATCACCTGACAAAGTGTTCCAATCGACATCACTATGTCCCTCAAGTACCACAGGATACTTGTTATAAAACAAACCATAATTTTTGGTACTAGATAAATATCTCATAATTCTTCTCATGGCTAGCCAATGATCTCGACTTGGCTTGCTAGTAAATTTGCTAAGTACTCCAACAACATATGCAATGTCATGGCTAGTACATTCAGTAGCATATCTCAAACTACCGATCATGCTAGCATATTCGTTTTGATTAATCACTTCTTTTTCATTTGTTACAATAGATAAATGTATATTTGCATCAAAAGGAGTAGCAACATGTTTACAGTCTAGAAAATTATATTTTTTTAAACTTTTCTCAACATAATGCGATTGATCAAGAAAAATGCCATCATTAGTCTTGGTAATTTTAATTCCCAAAATAAAATTGGCTTCACCAAGATCTTTCACATCAAAGTGATTATTAAGCATATTTTTAGTCTCATTTATAACATGAAAATTAGAGTCAAAGATAAGTAGATCATCCACATATAGGCTAATAATTACATGTACATTCTCACAAGTTTTATAATATATGCACTTATCACATTCATTAGTCTTATAGCCATTCTCAAGCATGTAAGAATCAAATTTCTTATGTCACTGTTTAGGAGCTTGTTTTAAACCATAAAGGGATTTAGTTAGCTTATACACCTTATTTTCTTGGCCAGGCTCCACAAAGCCCTCGGGTTGGTCCATGTAAATCTCCTCATCTAGATCTCTATTTAAAAATGCTGTTTTCATATCCATTTGATGAATTTTTAAATCATGAATTGCAGCCACTGCTATCAATAGTCTAATGGATGTAACTCTAGTAACCGGAGAAAAAGTATCAAAGAAATCAAGATCAACTTGTTGCTTAAAACCTTTAGCGACAAGCTTCGCTTTATATTTATCTATAGTTCCATCCGGTTTAAGTTTTTTTACGAAGGACTCATTTACATCCAATAGTTTTTCAACCTGGAGGTAAATCTACTAGCTTCCATGTTTTATTTGAAAGTAGTGAATCTATCTCATCATTTACAGTCTGTCTTCAAAAAATAGCATTAGGTAATGATAAAACTTCTTGCACCGTAAGAAGAATTTCTTCCACATTGTAAAGATAATAGTCAGGGCCAAAATCTTTTTCAACTCTAGCTCATTTACTCTTCCTTGGTTGGATTTGAGAATTTTCTTGTTCTTGAAAAACTTGAGATGGAGTAGAAGAGCTAGGCATGGATAAAATATTTTCAAAAATTATTTGACTCCCATTATTTCTAGATTTGAAATGAAATTTATTTTCATGAAAAATAGATTCACCTGATTCAAAAATAATATTATTTTTCATATTATGATATAAGCGAGCATGCCAAAAATTAATAGAAGACAATATATAAATGAAACAAAGTTTACCTTTATAGTGGCATTGTCATTACCCTCTTGTGTTATTAATGCATCTTGGTCTCTAGCCTTCTCTTCAACTCGGATGCAAGTGATCAACGCCTTTAAGGAAGTCTCTTTTTGTTTGTGGCGCGTGCTCTTTTGGAATTCTCTCCAAGATGGCGGTAGCTTGTCAATAAATCTTGCAACTACCAAGTTATCACCAATCTTGATGCCTTCAGATCTTACTTCTGCAACTATCATTTGGAAATCTTGTGCTTGCTTCACAACAGATTTTCCATCCACCATTTGAAAGAGAAAAAAGCGGCTAGCTGCATACTTTTTAGCTCCTGCCTCTTTAGTATCATACTTAGTCTGTAAAACTTTTCAAATTTTCTTTGCGGAAGTGTAAGTGGTGTCATAGTAATCATAAAATTGATTAGAAAGGCAATTTAAGAGATAAAAACAACATTAATATTCATCTGTATTGTAGGAAGCCACTTTTGCTTCATGTGCTTCGTAGTCTTCATCATTCATCTCCTCGGTTGGGATTTTGTTTGGGTTCTTCTCGGTAAGAACATAAGCAACTTTCAAAAGGCTGAGGTAAAAAAGAACTTTTCCTTTCCACCTTTAAAAATGAACTCCCTTGAACTTGAAAGGCTTGTTGAGATCTCTAATTACATTAGTGGTTTTTTTTTGGTACTTGTTCCATGGTTGATCTCCTTAAAATTGTTGGTGAAAATATTAGAACAATTATATTTTATTGATAAATAATGCAAAGAAAATGAGATACAGATAGATTAGGTTGAGGCATGGATATCTTGTTTTCTTTAAGGAGATCAAGCCTACTGCGGTATAAAGAACCCAAATACCGATGTAGTAGTTACAAAACTATGACTTGTCCCCTCCAGGATACAACAACCCGACCACTTGTCGTATGGTTTAGGCCAACTCTGAACAAGATGTTGAACCCAAAGCTATACCAAAAAACATGCTTCTTTGGCTAGTAATCTCTCAAGTATAAACAATAGTTGGTGTAAAAAAGAGTAGATGAGAGGAATTATTTATAGGCCACTAGGACCTTACAATTTACACCAAAAAATAATAATGACCATTAAACTAGAGATAAAGGAGAGTCTCCAAATATTAACTCATCACCAAGTCCATGAACTTCCAATTAATCTCCATTCATGAACAAAACAAAAGGTCACCAAAAAACATGAACAAGACAAAATAATAAATAAAAGATATTAAAATGGTCTAACACTTATGTATATATTTTCTATAAAGAAATGCCAAGAGTTGTAATTAATTGGACCGAATTGAGACAAAATCAATTCAGGGTCAAAATCGAGTTAATTGAAATTACAAGAACTAAAATGATACAATGATCAAAGTATTGGGACTACCATCGTAATTTTTCTTAAAAATAAATATGATTCAAATATATAGGTAACGATATCGAATCATCTTAATTTGTTGCATGAATATTTTCCTCAATGAGTTCTAAAAAGTGAACGATTCGAATCACTGAAATTGATTCCAAAATAAATTTACCAAATTCTCTCACATTAAAATGATAATTTGAAAATAGCCAAATGCTTTTGATAAATCCAGCACCACTGTGGATCAATGCTCACAAATTCAAGACCTAATCTTCTGTTCCCAATCTCTTTTATTTGTTTTGTCTTAACTCAAATTATCTTTATATATACGACACGATTAGAATCAAGAGTCAAATCACAATCCAAAAATCATAGTATAATAGAGGGGTAAATTAATGTAAGTGAGCAAAAGAGATTGGAGATAGAAGATTTGTCTATTAATCTATCCATTTAATGGAATTAATCCATATAGCAGTAAAGTTTATTTCCCTTTGTATTATTATACTAGACTCTTTGTGATATTACAGTCAACTTTTTAAACTTGACTATATTAAATGGCCTCATATTCTTTGCCCTCCGATTTACGGATCGTCGTCAGAGATCAACATTGGAATTTTGGGTCAAATCGGGCAAAAGTATAATTTTTGATCCAAAATTTTAACATGATCGAGTAAATTTTATGTCTGATATTCACGAAAAGGACCGGATTGTAGCATAACCTAATCAACTAGGCAACTGCGCGACTGAGCTAACGTTTGGCTCATTCGTGCAACCATGCTAAAACCAGCTCACTTGTGCGACCAAGTTATGATCCAGCATTTGGGAGACTTGTCTGAACCTTGTGCGACTGAGTTAAAATCGCTCATATGTACGACCAAGCTAAAACCAAGCTCACTTGCACAATTGAGCTAAAATCGAGCTCACCTGCATAACCGAGCTAGAACCAGCTTGCCCGTGCGACCGCGCTATCATTTGAACTTAGCTTTGGTTTTCCACCATGTAGAATCTTAGGAGACTAGGCACACCAACACAAGCGCTCTCAAAGTCCGAGTAGTTGCAGTTCATAACTAGGCCAATACATTTCGCCGAGCAAACAAAACCGAGCTCTATGGGGCGCTATTGCTTCCTAGTAAACAATCCGGGTGGAATGGATGAGTTTCTCAAAGATTACGACGTTCCAGCCGATGTACATTTTGAACTTGGCAAGGAAGGAATCCTTCCTTAGGGTAGGGAGAATGCTTGTCCCTTCACCGTGCTGTCCACAGTAAAAAAGGGACTCTGCTTCCTAGTACAACCCTTGGTCTGTGAGTTCTTAAGACGGACCGAGTTGTGCCCTACACAAGTATCCACCAACACTTTCCAAATAATAAACGGGGCTACCGAGTTGAACAGTTGGCTTGATCTAACTTTAGGTCTTGCCGAGATGTTGCAGCAATACATGCTAAGCCATACAACAGATGGTTTTAATTGGTACCTAAAAATAAGATAGGGTCGTGAACACTTGGTGACCAGCACGCCGGACAATGACTTGCATGACGATAACTTCCTTTAGGTGACCGGCAACTATGAGACCGCTGAGTAAAAATAAAGGCTCAACAAGTAAGCTAAATTTGACCAGTCAAATTGTTTGGATTCGTTGTTCCGAACTAACAACTTTTCTTTCGCAGGTATTGCCGAGCTACAAGCCTTGTATCCTTACTCGAACGAGGACGCAGTGAAGGTCGTGTTAAGATACAAGAAGCACAGCTGCCATGATCTCCTTGGTTACGTGTTGAGCTACCGATATTTGGCGAAGCAAAAAAGCAAAGTCATAGATTTCCTGTCAGAACCTTCTCCTCCGCCAGATCCAATCCTTCTAGATGTTCCACTTATCCGTTTAAATGAGGAAGAAGAAATGACGAAGAGAAATAGAATCAAAACCTTATCACTGCTACCTCTTTTGACCCACTGGCCAACTCGTCACTATTCGTGCCGACTGCTGGTCAAGGTTCAGGAACCGTGCTAGCCTTGGCCTCCACCGTCGTCCAATCCACCAGCACAGAATTGCGCTGGGTTGGTAAGAGGGCCGCATGACTGATTTTTCGGCTGAGCTGGTGGTTGAGCTGAGCATTGAAGAGATGATTGACGAGGTTGAATAGACGCCTACCTGGCAGTCCAAGCTGAAGCACCGTGGGAAGAACATCTCGGCGAGTGCTTCCATCACTAGGGACAAAGAACACCTTCTTACCTTTGATCTAACTAAGGTGTTGTTGATGCTAGCCGTCATAATAGGGAGCGACCACGTCCTAGATACTCGGATGGTTAAGTTTGCGGTGAAGTCCATGGCTACGGTAAGTATTCTTATAAAAATTGTTTAACTGTTTGCTCGGTCTCGCTTTCTAACATTTTCGTCTTGCAGGCAATTCAAAAAACCCACCTTGTAATGGACCGAGTTGTCAAGCTGTAGCAGAAAGTCATTGACACAACCACGCAAGGAAATTACTTTGAAACCGAGCTGGGGTGAGCTAAAGCTTCGTTAGAGATGGCAAATGCTAAAAATGCTAAACTCCTTGGCCAGCTTGGTAGCATCGAGCAGGAAAGGGATGCGGTGCGGGGAGTTGGAGAAACTAAGAAAAGAGAAGTCTGACACCGAGAAGGAAGCTCAAGACCAGGGCTTCAAAGAGGCCGATAAGAGCTATACCAAGCAGGTTGACACCACCAAGAACATCTTCTTCAAGTTCTGCTAGAAGGTTGCTTGTGAGAAGCTTTGGCACGAGCCTTCGACAAAGGTGTTCACTACTCCTCATTCCTCACTTCCTATCGGACTACACGATCCCCTATGTTAAAAAATATTTTCAAGGCATTGCAAGAGGATGAGGAGATCGAGGAAGAAGATGAAGCCGCTTAAGAGGAGCTTGGTGAGGGCAAAGAGGCCTCTGCGGCCGAATAGGAGAAGGCTACGACTGGAGATGATTTCACTAATGATCTTTCTCCTTTAGTTTAACTTGTATATTTTTGCCTTTTTTCCTTTTCTTGTGTTTGGCAATGGATGTAATCGGGCTCGATGCCCTTACTTCTGTACTTAAATTTTCTATCAACGAAAATCGCATGAATCTTTTTCCATCTATGATTCCAAGTTGTGCATTTTTCACTTTAGGCTGAGCAGCATCACCCCGGCATGGAAATTTGAACATCTCTTCTCAACGAGCAAAATTAGCTCGGTAAAGTGTCACATCCCGAATTTACAAGGTCCGGCTCACGTGAATAAACCACCAGACAATGAACAATAGATAATAACTCTCATGCAAATGAGTATTATATAATCAGACAATATATGTGTTTATCCAATTTTCTACATTCCTAGATACAAGATCTAAGTCGAATGGATGTTTTTTTACTAAACATGCACAGATGTTATAAATCAAATTAAATGCCCTGAGGCTTATATCATATACAAGGGTGTAACCTTTACAACAATGGCACACGGCCAATAAATAATATAAAGGGGCCTTTGGCCTACAAATAACAGAGCCACTAGCCACATAGGGTGAGCATAAAGCCCAGTAGAGAATATTTCAAAAAACTAAACATGCTCCACCAGTATAAATGATCATGATGCAATACATATATACAATATGCCCAAATGCATTCTCAAATCCATTTGATTTCTCAACAAAATCCTTTCCTTCCAATTGCCAAAACCTTACGTTTAATCAAAATGTTTTCTGAGATCTAATCGCCCGTTTGATATAAAATCCCTTTTCAAAAACCAATCCTAGTGCCTCAATGTTAACTAGCAAATACATTGCTAAATCAAATGCGAATATACCGCTAGACAACATCAAATACATTTTTAAAACCATTTTCCAAATATCCTGTTCCAAACCAACATAATAGTAAATAAATAGGTGAATCTCCAAAACACATACAATCTTTCACAGATATTTCGTCCGCAAAAAATCATCAAACAGGATGTAATAACCCGACCCTCGTATATGTTTTCTAGTATTCTTTCGGTCCCTTACTTTGTACATTTATGTGTTCACTGTGAAATTCCATGTGAAATTAAGTTTGATTGAGTGAATCTTATGGTTATAGATTTATATCTGTTAAGTAAAAGAAATATCTGTTATAATTGTAATGTTTAGATCAGAAATTGAAAGCCTTAGAGGCTTGATAATCCGAAATTGACTTTATATTTGAGATCAGCATGATTTTTAGATCATAATATGATTTTCTGTAAAAATTTGATTTGGAATGATTAAACTGATTAATTTTTGTCTTTATTCACATTTTATATATACTTGCTCCCTTAAGTATTTGACTTAATAATCTTTAACTCAAAATATTTCCTGAGTGAGAGAGTTAGAAAGAAGGGTTTGAGAGGAAGAGAAGAAGTTCATCAAGAAAGGAGGAGATTGAGAAATCTGAGAGGGTTGTGGATAATTGAGTTCAAGGTAAGTTTAATCCATCTACAATAATCCCCTATTTGGACTTGAATAAGGTTCTCTTTGTATATATATATGGCTAGGGTTTGTAATTGAATTAATGGTAAGGATGTTGTATCATTTTGACCACTTGAGTTAAATTGAGTTTTATGGAGATGAATTTCATTATATTCCTTCCTTTTCATGCTTGAATTTGTGTATGCATTTATATGATTACATATTTGAGAAACTAGATGTGGTTAGAAACTCAAAGTGATTAAATTGTGTTTATGAGTTTAGAGCTTTCAAGGATCAAATTGAGGTTGTGAATTATGTTTATGGTAATAATACATCCTAAAAATTACATTGTTGTGCCTATTTTTCTACTCCTCCATGTGTTGGCTTTGTTACATTTGTGGCTTGGTTCAGACTGTCTGATTTTGCCCAGACCGCACGAGCGGCCACGGGCACCACATGAGCGGCCACGGGCACCATACGAGTGGAATATGAAAAAAACAGAGCATTGCATTCTGCATAACCCACTGCTCGAGCGGCCCTGTCACCGCACGAGCGGCCAAAGGGGGCGCACGAGCGGCCATCCCTGTTTCAGCATGTATTGGGTAACTTCAAATAGGCATATCTTTTGCATTCGGACTTCGTTTTGAGTGATTCTTGAGCCTAAAATCAAGCCCCAGAAGTCTAATTTCCAATGGTGGTGGGCTCACTCCCAAATTCTAAGTACAGAAATAGATATGCCCAAATTAGTGGGAGTTGTTCACTTTCTGGTTACCGAATTTGTACTATTTCCTCGTCTGAACCTTTTTCCTACCGATTCCTCCTATCTTCTGAGACATAGATTATAACCTATGGAGGACTAATGAGTTTAGAACCACCATGGCTAAGTGATTAATTGATCAAAGAGAATAAGTAAAGGATCAGTTATAATCTCATATTATGTGTTGTGCACTGTGTTTGTAGGTCGAGACGAGGATATGGTCCCATTACTATCGGAAGCCGATCACTATGAGTAATAGTACTGTAGTAGTACGTTTTGCTTACTGTTAATAGTTAATATTAACGTTATGTTATCTGCAAGTTAACTATATTGATTCTGATGAACAAATGGAACGTATGTGCATTATGGAACAATGATATCTTTGCGTATCTGGAATCATTCTGTTTTGTTAATGATGGGCCAGAGGCCGTCATGATGTGAATTGTTCTGTCCCAATTAATTGTACTGTAATGATACATGTGCCTTTTGTTAATAGTTATTATTACTATTCTGTTATATGTAAGACAACTATGTCGACTTGTAATAAACCATAGGAAATTTATGTGCACTATTGTGTAATTGTATTCTTATGAATCAGGGATTATTCTGTTTTGCTAGTACTGGGCCGGAGGCCGTTCTGTATTATCTGTGGACCAGAGGCCAATCTGTTAATATTTGGGCCAGAGGCCAATCTGTTAATATCTAGGCCTGAGGCCAATCTGTTGGATCTGTTGGGCTTGAGGCCGTTCTGCATGATACTGGGCTTGAAGCCTCTCTATATGAAAATTGGGCCCAAGGCCATTTTTAAAATGTTTACAAGATAAGAGTACTTATATGACCTCTGCACTTATATACATTATAAATATTACAATTCAAGTTTAATCATTAAATTGTTTGAGTGCTATTATTCACTGAGCCTTGCTTACCTTGTGTTATGTCTATTTCTGTAGGCAATTAACCTGAAGGTCGGTCTTAGTTCAGCTTTGGTCACCCCTTCTTGGTCAAGCCATGTGGAGAAGCTTATGCATTTTGTGGGGTTCCCTCAATGACCCCTAGTTTGGTCCTTAATCTTTTGTCTAATGCAATTAGTCGTGTATAATTTCCTTTACCAATATTTTTGTTGTATGCCCACGTGTGGGGCTGGTTCTGTATATATGCCTATATATGTTATTGTGTGAATGCAAATATCTGCTTCTTGTATATTTGTCTATCATATGAGGAACTGTTGAATGGCACATTGAGATCCTGGCATATAGGTGTGAGCTTGATGGATGTTAATTTATATTATTTTATGTTATTAAATGCTTCCGTTCAGGCCCCATATGTTGTATATATCGTATTATCTGTCCGTTTCTGAGGTGGTCATGTTCAAACTTTTAGGGGCGGGTTTGGGGCGTGACACAGGACCTATGTAAACGTAGGCTATGAAAGCCCTACTATTGCCATTTAATGGATATTTCGTCCGTAGGAGCTGACACCCATGTATACCCGTGGTTTTGGGGACTTTCACCCTGGACACACAAGCTAACTTGATTTGGTGATACATACCTTTTCCCAGATTCACCATTTTATTTACCCTTTTCAATAGTACAATACATGTAACTCAAAATGTTATTTTTCGAAAATAATGCAAATGTTCTAAAACATAATGTAGGAATTTCCAAAACCTCTTTTCAAAACATACAGTTTCAATTTCTAAAATCCATTACATGCTCCATGATACGAATGATTTCAATTGCCTAATCCACATGTAATTCCTAACACACGGCAATGTTATCCTCTACCAATAGCCAAAATAGTTATCTTTAATGCAAGAATTAAAAGATAACCATATAGATATATATTTCCAAGAGAGTAACAACACCCATTTCCAAAATCCTACAACCATTTCCTTTTCAACCAAACCATTTACCACAAATCAATCCAACTCCCAAAACATTATCATGTAGGGTTTGTCTACAAATTAGGGCTTTTCCACTTTTAGAGATCCATATGCAATTTTGATTACCAAAAAATAAATGTAGTAGCAAAATCATAGCCCAACAATCCCCCAATTTCACAAAACCTCATTTTCTTTCAAAATCACTCTTGAGTAAAGGAAAACCACCATGTCAACATATCTCAGCCAACTTTACCAAATCATAACCTTGTTCAAAAACTCATTTGAAAAATCTTTCTTTGAAATTTCAAAATCCACACCCTAAGTTTAACCCAAAACACCCAAATCCATAGATCTTTTGAAATAACAAATAATAAGGGTAAAAATCATACGACAAAATTCTTGGATCAAGAGGAGAACTCCAAAAAACTCAAAGTCGATGAAACCACGAAATTCTTAGATCAAAAGAAGGCCCTTGACGAGATCTACAATCTTTCTCAAAGGACCAAGGTGGAAAGATGCCTCTACGTGAGTAGATCTAGAGATCTAAGTGAAAAAGGTGAGTTTCTAAAAGAGAGAGAGAGAGAGAGAGAGAGAGAGAGAGAGAGAGAGAGAGAGATTACAGTGTAAAGAAGAAAGAGAGAGAGAAAAAGACAAAAGTGAATGAGAAAAGTATGTTTGGGGCCTATTTATAGTGGTAGAATAATAGCCCTAAAGTCAAAGAAAAGAATAAGTCAAACCCCCAAAAGTAGAGCCCCAAAATCGAACAAAAAATCTGGAATTTTACTCATAGGGATCGGCCCTTCAGACAGAGGTGTCGACCTTTAGGAAGAAAAGCTGAGACACTAATGTGTGCAGAGGACAAGGGTCGACCCTTGGAACCAGTGGTGTCGACCATTTATTTCAAAATGCAACCCAGAACAAAACAACAAGGGAAGGGTCGACCCTGGGAACTCAGGTGTCGATCCCAAAAACCAGTAGAGGCATTAAGAGTAAGGCAACAAAGTGGTGTCGACCTCCAGAAAGGCAATTATTGACCCTAGAACAAATTTTCCAAGTTTCTAAAGAACTTTTCAACGTAAACAAGTGTGAACGAACAATCCTAACAAGTTTAAATCAAATTGTACTCCTCCAAAACCAAAATAAAACAATTCCAAAGACTCGCAAAATGAAAATAAAGGAATTAAATACACTCTCCAATAGTTTAAAGGACACAAGTGCTACACAAAGTGTTTTGAGAAACAAAAACCCAACTCATCTTGCTGAGCGAAGTTAGCTCAGTGATGATCTCGGAGTTGAACAAAACATCAATTTAACTTGCCAAGCAAAAATCAGCTCAGTAATAAGCTTGGAGTTGAACAAGGGTGTTGCCCATTAGCTAGGCAAGAAGGTCAATTTGCTAGGTAATATGCCCTTTTGCCTGCCAAATCGGTTATCTTGTAATGTTCTTTCCAAATTGCTCCCAATTTTCCTTCGCCCGGTACTAGGGTGTTGCCCATCACTTTGTGAAAAACCCAATCCCTAATTTTGAATTATTTGGGATGGATCATCTTGTTGTACTTCTTGGACAGCTCCTGTTGATATGCCACAACGTGGATTAACTCATTTTCTCTCCACTCTTCCACAAGGTCCAATTCTAGGGTAATGGCTTTCGCATTTAAGTGTAATAACCCGACCCTTCTTTATGTTTTACAATTTTAATTATATGTGTGCCTATATGCTTGATAAGAAATTTCATGTGAATTTGTGTTTAATTATGTGAATTATATGCTTATGACATTATATCTGTCAGTTATTGGAAAAATCTATTGAAATTGAGACATTTGGATTAGAAATTGAAAGCCTTAGAGGCGCGATAACCCGAAATTGACTTTGCCGTTATGATTAGCATGATTTTTAGGATATTATATGCAGTTTTGTAAAAATTCGATTCGTAACGAATTAAATTCAGTTAATTAGACTAACCATGGTTAGACTTTCTTTGTGGGCTCAAATAAAAGTAAGTCTTAGTTAGATATATGAGACCATGAGTGAGAGGCAACACTTGATCAAAAATATCTCTTGGAGTAAAAGAGAAGAATAGAAGGGAGAAAAGAGGAGAGAGCTCAACCGAAGTACAAGATTGAAGAAAATTAAAGATTAATTCAAGGATTCACTCAAGGTAAGTGTAAATCAACTCTAATACCCTTATTCTTTTCTTAATTGATGAGATTCAAGCCTTATAAGTTAGGGTTTTGCCATAAAGATTTTGTGGGAGAAAATATTCATGAAAATCATTAAGATTCATTGTCTTTGTTTACTTTGGGAGTGGATTCTTGTATTTAGAGTCTATTTTGATTTGAAGGAACTACCTTCTCATCTTTACTTTTGCATACTTTGGCTTTTATATGCACCTATTTTGATCAACCATGAGAAGATGAAGAAATGAATGAAATGTGGGAATTTGATTTGTAAATATGCAATTGAGATGAGTTATAATCTACTTGGACTTGGGATTTATGATTATTGTGAATATATATAATGTTTGTGATATGTAATTGCTTGGATTAGGGCCTTGAATTGTCTCTCAAAAGTTGAAATTATTGAGTTTTTGGACTGCCCAAAACAGAGCTAGAACTGCAGATGCGGGGCCCATGGCCGCATGTGCAAGATGCATAGCCGCACGCGTGGGGCTCATAGCTGTATGTGCGGAAAACAGGGGAGGCAGATTGGGACTTACTATAATAAAAGCACGTGTGGGCCGCACGTGCGGCGCACCTTCCCGCACGTGCAGTGGGAGACTCCCGCAAGTGTGGCTAATGGGAAGGAATTCTGCCAGCTTCCTTTCCCCTGTTTGACCCTTTGAAACTGATAATGTACATATTCGATCCTTTTAAAATACTTAAAACTGAATGAGAATTTACGAATCGGACATAAGAAAAGGCTAAGGAAAAGTGAATAACTTATAAGTTGTGTGTGTGTGCCTTGTGCAGGTCACGTGCCAGAGGGAACCATTGCTCATTCACATCACTGTGAGTAATAGTAGTGTAATGATATGTTTTATTTATGTATTGCGCGTACACCTTGTATATTTTTGATCATGAATGGCATAACACATATTCACCTGATAAGAATTGTGTTTATGGCAATGGTATACACAATGTGAATTATATTTTGATGGAAATGAATGAACAATGGCACAAGAAATGGACCCGAGGTCGTTCTGCTTCAATCATGAATAATGGGCCCGAGGCTGTTATGATATGAATTACTTACGATTGGTGGCCCTAAGGTCGAGGGAAATGGAGACATGTCGATGTTCCATCTACCCTCTAATGTTCCGAACAACTGTTAATATGTTGGGCCCAAGGCCGTTTCGTTACTATAATAGGCCTAAGGTCGTTCTGTATTACATTGGGCCTAAGGCCGTTCTGTCTTATGTGGGCCCGAGGCCGTTCAAAAATGAAAATATAAGTAAGACCGACTTATGACCTACAATCATGCACTACAAATTTATGCTCATACTAATAGCCTCTTTACATTGCTATTATTCATTGAGCCTTGCTCACTCTGTATTTATGTGTGTTTATGTAGGTGATCAGCTCGGAGGACAACCCTAGGTTAGCTCCAGGAGCCCTTCTTGTTGGACCTGTTTTGTTGAGTCACTCGAAGGGACCTTTTGTTTTATTTTGTGAAGTCCCATATGGTGGCATGTTTTGCTTGGATGACTTGTCTTGGATATATTATTAATATGCAATCTTGGTTAACCTTTGTATATAGACTTACAAGTGTGGATTCAATGAGTATGAATGGTATATGAAAATGTTATGTATTCATGTATGATATAATGTATTAAGATCTTGGCATGTAGACACTGCTCAATGGATATAAAATTTTGATTTCATATTTGCTTCCGTTTAGGCCCCAATATTGAATAAAAAAATTATGAAAATTTAGTTTTGAGGCTTAAGTACAGGTCGGTCATGTCCAAACTTGTAGGGGAAGGTTTGGGTCGTGACATTAAGTCTGGCTCAAAATTTTCACTTCGGATGGTAGGCATGTCGATCTTCAATGGGATGAATGCCTTTATGCTATATGCTAAGGCGAATGGCGTCTCCCTAGTCGAATGTCTTGGCATTCTTTGGAAGGCCCAGAGGATATTAGGGAGTTCCTCGGTCCATTTTCCCTTTGCTTTCTCTAGTATTTTCCTTAATCTATCAATGGCCTTGTTTGAGGCTTTGGCTTGGCCATTTGATTGAGGATAGGCTAGTGTTGAATTGTAGAATTCTATCTTTAACTCCTCACAGAATCCTTTAAACAGCTTTCCATCAAATTGGGTGCTGTTGTCGGAGATCAATGCCTTGAGGACTCCGAACCGCATTATCACGTTTTGCCAGACAAATTTTTTCACATCCTTCTCCTTAATGGTTGCCAGAGGTTCAGTTTTTACCTATTTGGTGAAGTAATTTGTTGCTGCGATGAAGAACTTGCAGTTGCCTGGCTCGGTTGGGAGTGGTCCCATTATGTCTAGCTCCCACATTGCAAATGGCCAAGGACTTGTAAGAGGAAGGAGTTCTCTGGCCGGTTGATGAATCTGGTGTGCAAACTTTTGGCATTTTTCACATTTTCTTACATATTTCTGCGCATTGGCCTGCATGCACAACCACCAATACCCTTGTGAAGTAGCGCGATAAGCTAGAGATCTTCCACCGATGTGGCTTCCACATATGCCTTTATGGATTTCGAAAAGAAAGGCTTTGACTTTGCTTGGATGGACGCATTTCAAGTATGGCCCTGTGAAGGACGTTTTTTACAAGGTACCAGATGGGAAAAGCCAAAACCGCTCAGACTTTGCCTGAATTTTGTTTGTTTCTTTCTTGTCGGTTGGCAGAACTCTATCCTTCAAAAAGATTATGATAGGGTCTATCCAAGAGGGCCTTAGCTCGATATAAAGGACTTCTGCCGCTTCTGGTTCTTCAATGCTAGGCCTTTGGAAGAATTCAACCAGTCGAGGGCTGGGTGTTGATTTGTTGGCCATAGAAGCCAAACCGGCCAGCTCATCTGCCCGACTATTCCCTTTGCAGCCAATTTGTTCAACTTTTATCACTTGAAACTTCTTGAGCTCCTCTCTTACTAGGGCCTGGTCATTCTGCCATCCTTCGCCTCATCTTCTCCAGATACTTAGTTGACAACGAACTGTGAGTCGCTATAAACCATTAGCTTGGATGCTTTTAGTCAGAGTGCACTTTTTAGCCTGGCTAGCAACGCCTCATACTCAGCCTTGTTGTTTGATGCTGGGAACCTAAGTGTGATTGAATGTTCTATGGTTAGGCCATCTGGCGAGATCAAAACTACACCCAGTCCAGCACCATGCCTATTTGAAGCGCCATCGACGAAAAGTTTCCACATTTCTCTAACGAACAGCTTTCAACATTCTGAAGGATCTTGAGATTTTTGAAGAGTCAAGCGTTCTCTATCTTTATTGCTCGACTTAACTGTCCGCGGGGCCATATCTTTGCTCGGTTCCTCAGCTATTTCCACTTCAAGTGTGCCATTATTGACTCCAACTTGAATGACCTCTTCCCCTCTTAGCGATGCGTTGTTGGATCCAACATGTTATCTTGTTATTTCCAAACTCACCAGTGCATTGCTAGGTCCTGGTTGCTCTTCAATTAGTAAGTTAGCTGTTTGGCGTGTAACTTTCATAATGCTTTCCCCGTTTTGTTCGGCTGGTAGATTGGGATTGACTGGAGGGAGCATAGGCTTTCCAATTTCCTTAATGACGTCTCCGTTTAGTTCCGTTGACTTCGTGGGATATGTTGAAGGGATAGTAGGCTTTGCAATTTCTGTGGTGCCCACTCTTTTGTATTTGGTTGTGTCTGTAAGATCCACCGAGAAAACCGGGTGAGTCCCTGGTGAGAACTTTGCGATGAAGTCGACCAACGTTTAGGCTTTGATGGCGGTTCTAGGTTGAAACTTGATGTTGAATGGCCCTAATTTGACTGCCCACTTCAGGATTCGACCGGAAAAGTCTGCTCTCTTAAACAAGGCCTTCAATGGGAATTCAGTCAACACTATGATCGTGTGAGCGTGAAAATAGTGCGCCAACTTCTTAGAGGCCATCATTAGTGCTAGGACAAGGTTTTCCAATGACAAGTATCTTGACTCTGTTGAAAGAAATGTTTTGCTCACATAGAAGATTGGGAGGTGTTAAATGTCTTTTGCCCTAATGAGCACTGCACTAATGGCATGCTGAGATACGATGAGATAGAGGAAAAGTTCTTCACCCGGCATTGGCGTTATGAGATGTGGAGCGGATGACAAGTATGTCTTCAGGTCTACCAATGCTTGGTCGCATTTCTCATCCCACGAGAACTTCGGCTTCAGAGCTTGAAAGAAAGGACGGCAATGATCTGAACATTGGCTTATGAATCTATTAAACGAGGCTACTATTCCACAAAGATGTTGGACGTTCTTCATTGAGTTTGGCCTTTTCAACTCTTGTATGGCCTTGATTTGGGAGGGATCCACCTCAATTCCTCGGTTGGTCACCAAGAATCCCAAAAACTTTCCTGATTCCATGCTGAGGGCGCATTTAGATGCATTAAGTAGTGACTTGTACCGCTTGAGGATCGCGAATGCCTCAGCTAGATCAGTCAGGTGATCGGCCTTATTCTTGCTGTTGACCACCATGTCATCAACGTATGCTTCCATAGTTCGGCCAAGTAGAGGGTTGAACATCTTAGTAATCATTCTCTAAAAGGTGGCCCTAGCGTTCTTCAGCCCGAAGGGTATGACTTTGAAGCAAAACAATCCACTTGGGATCGTGAAAGAAGTAATTTCCTAGTCCAGTTCATTCATGTCTATTTGGTGGTAGCCGCAGTAGGCATCTAGGAAATTGTGCCCGGCTATAAGGTCCATTAGTTAGTCGATTCGAGGCAATAAGAAGCTATCTTTGGGGCAAGCTCTATTGACCATCTTGTAGTCAATGCAAACTCTTCATTTTTCATTCTTTTTGGGCACAACTACCGTGTTAGAAATCCACCGCGGGTAGTGCACCTCTTGGATGACCTCTTCTTTTAATAAGTTCTTAACTTCTTCCGCCAACACCTCGGTGTGATGAAGTGTTGATCGTCGTGTTCTTTGTGTAATGTCCCAAAATAAATACAATAACCCATCCACAACATCAATAAGTGACAACAATGATAAAGTAATTATCTTCCATTAGTTTCCAATTAAGTTTTACAAAATAGTAACATATGCTGATATATATTCACAAGCCTAACCCTGAATCTATAGTATATGTTACATAATAAAGAAATAGGATGAAAGTTAAATAAATATGAAATGCCCTAAAGGCTTACAACTTTTCAAGATGGTGCTCGGTTACAACAAATGTAGATTTAAGTCCAATACAGTTAAAGGCCCTTGGCCTGTACAAAACATATACAATAATCAACAAAATGAAGCCCTTACTCCAAGTCCTCCCAAGCTATTGCCTTGGTGAAGGCATATCATCAGCACCTAAAATGTTTTTCCCATATAAGGTGAGTCAAAGCCCAGTAGAAAGAATCCAATATAGTATATGAATCTTAACAAAGATTTATATGCATATGCAATGCTTATGCCAAAATATTTTATATCTCTTTCCAAAACCATGCAATGCCAAGTTAATATCATAATTCATAAAGCATTTCCTTTACAATAGAAAATAGGGCTGTGAATCACACTCTGGGAACCTCAAAACAAATACAACCTTTCACGAAAATTTCATCTGCGGGAAACCGTAAACCAGCACCCACGTAAATGTAGGGTATATAAGCACTATTGCCATTTCACGGAAATTTCGTTCGCGGGATCGGCACCCACGCATACGTGCGGTTTTTAGGACTTTCATCATGGACACTCATGCCAACTTATTTCAATGAGTCAATACATATTTCCCAAGTTCACTAGTTTTTCTTACAACGATAAACATTTCTAGTGTATAAATATGAAATAATGCTCGATTCAAATGGATGAGACAATAATTTTAATTCTCCTAATTCTCATGCAGTTTCTACAACAATCATAATTATTTTCCACCGACAGCCCAAAACAGATATTTCTAAACAGATGAACAATTTCAATAAAGATAAACTTTCCAAATTTCAAAATGTGAGTGATAATACATATCCAACTCCACTGACCTCCTCGATATCAACCCAATTCCATATTTACAACATCAATTCATTATTTATATAAGATCAACAATTGAGACATTTAGGGCAAAATCCATTTTCTTCCAAAATCAATCCTGAGTATCAAAATCAACCACATCATCACAACTCAACTTTATTTTCAACACCACAATCATTTCCACTAATCCATTTGAAAACACCTCTTTTGATCTTTAACCAAAACCCTAGGTTTGTTTCAAAAATTCCTAATATCACAACATTGTTTAAAAATAGCAAATAACTAAGTTAAAACTCATAGAAGGTGTGAAAAATCCATACCTCAAACTTAGAAGACGAGAGAAAGAGTGTAGGAAACTCAAAGATGCTGAAAATCTATTTTGTTCCGATTAGAACGAAGCCCTCGTCGAGCTCTACCATTTTAACAAAGGGACACGGGTGTGGAACTTGACGGATCTAGGTGTATTTGTAGAGAGAAGTAGAGTTTTAGAGAGAAGGGGTGTAGATCTAGGGTTTTTAGAATGTTTAGAGAGAGAGAGAGAGAGAGAGAGAGAGAGAGAGAGAGAGAGAGAAAGAGAAATGAAAAAGTGATTCAAAAGTGGCTTCTTATGATATGATATACGCACAGATCGCTTGAGCGCAAGAAGTGTCGCTCGAGCGACCAGACATAAAAAGTTGCATTGCTCGAGTGCAAGAAGCTCTGCTCGAGCGAAGAATACTAACTCCTAGAAGTTTTACAGACAGAGAACCACCGTTCGAGCATAAGAAGGCTCACTCGAGTGAACACCGCTCGAGTGCAAGAAATACTGCTTGAGCAAAAAATGCCAACTCCTAGTATCTCTACAGACCTGCAAAAATATTGGAAGTTCACAAAAACCGCTTGAGCCCAATATGTGTCGCCCGAGCAAAGAAACAAAATTCTTAACAGCAATAGTTTGAAAAACAAGCTACCAACTTGATCCAAACGCAACCAACACATCCCAATAGCCAAACTCAAAGAGAAATAAGGGGAAACAAGATATGAACAACTATATATGACAATGAAACCTGGATTTGAAATATCAAATGGGTCGGGTCCAAACTAGAATTGCTATACGTTGTATGACTAGCCAGGCGTTTGGAAAGACATTGAGTTGGTGGCAAATGAAGTTTGGGTTGACGCCAGGCATGTCGTAAGGCATCCATACAAACACTTCAATGTTTGTCACTAAGAAGTCCACAATCTCCAATCGCTCTTGGGCGGACAAAGATGAAAAAGAACTTGCTCGAATCGTTTTCGTCGATTCTTACTTCTGCCAAGTCTTCAACGACCCTACCTTCAGCTTTCTTGCTGACAGCGTCTAGGACCTTTTGATCTTCCAGTCCTTCGATCATTTGCACAAAGCCTTTAGCTGCTCAGCTTATATTTACGGCCATGAAACATTGTTTGGCCATGACTTGATCACTTCATACTTCCTCTATTATCTGAGTGGCAGAGGGGAACCTCGTTACTTGGTCGTAAGTTTATGCCACTGCTTGCATGACATAAAGCCATCATCTACCTAGGATTAGATTATAAGTCGAGGGTAACTTCAATACCCAAAACTCTACTTGCTTGACAACATACCCTGCTTTGATTGGTAGAATAATCTTCCCAACTGGCCATTCTTGTTGTGAGTTGAAGCCAACCAGTGGCGAGGTTCCTGGGACTAAGTCTTTGTGTTCCAGCTTAAGCTGTTTGAGAGCATCATAATACATTATTTTGACTAACTCAATTAAAATGTGTTTGATGTCGAAGTCTTTGACGTGTAGCGTGATGACCAATGTGTCATTGTGTAGAGTTTGGATTCGCTCCAGATCTATACTAGAGAAGGCGAGGACATCTTTCACTTCAGTCTTCATTTTCTTCACGGCGGGCTAGACAGATAGAACTTTCGTCACATGTTCAGCTTTCTTGATCATCCAGCTGAGCTCACATGCCCGTGTTGGCTCAATGATCCCATGGATTACATTGATAACACCTTGGGCAAGGATGTCTAAGGTGGCTAAGCGGTTAAGTTCAGTTTGTCCTTGAGGCATGGCTTTGATGCCTCTTTCGATGTATCAGTCCAAATGCCCAGCTACCACCAATTCTTCTAAGTGTTGTTTCAAAGGCACGTAGTCTTCTATGCGATGCCCTTGCTTGTCATAATAGGTGTAGCAATACCTCAGATTAAAGCCTCTTTAGGCATCTCCCACTGGACGTATGCCTCGTCATGGATCTCGTTAAAGATGCAGTAAATTGGAATTTTGAAGACTATAACAATTCAGGTTTAGACCCAACCCATTTATTGTTTTGGATCTGGGATTCCTTGTCTTATTTGGTTGTTCATGTCCTTGTTCATCTTATTCTTTGTTGAATCGGGTTGTGTGAGCATTGTGGTTGCGTTTGAAACAAGTAGGGAGTTCGTTTTTCAAAGGAGTCTTGGCCAAGAATTTTACTTATTTGCTAGAGTGAAGCTTCTTGCGCTTAAGAAGTCTTTTACAGTCTGTAAAACTACTGAGAGTTTGATATCTATGCTCGAGTGACGCTTTTTGCGCTTGAGCGAATTTTTATAGGTCTGAACTATTAGAAGGGGTGCACTATGCGCTCGAGCGACCATTCTTGCGCTCGAACGGTGTCTTCGTTTGTGTCTAGTTGCTTGAGCGACCATTCTTGCGCTCGAGTGGTCTGCGCATATATCAGTTCGTAAAACTCATTTTTTGAGTCACTTTCTCATATCTGTCTCTCTAAACTTTTTTAAAACCCTAAATCTAGACCTTCGCTCTCAAAACTCATCTTTAATCTCCAAATACTCTCAATCTATTGATCTTTACACCGTAGTACCTTTGATAAAAAAGTAGAGCTCACCTAGAGCTTCATTTTAATCGGACAAAGTTGGTTTTCGACCTTTTGTCGAGATTTCTCCACTTTCTCCCTTGGCTTCTAGCTTTGAGGTAGGGATTTCTCCACACTTTAGTATGATTTTTAACTTAGTTATTTGCTTTTCTAAACAAGATTGTGATTTGGGGATTTTTGGATAAAAATATAGGGTTTTGGTTTTGAAATCAAAAGAGGGGTTTCAAATGGATTCTTGAAAATGGTTGTGGAATTGAAATTGTGGTTGGGTTATGATAAAATGGTATATTTTATCCTTGGAATTGATTTATAAAGAAAAGGGGATTTTGCCGTAAAATGTGAATATTTGATTTTGTAAAGAGGAGATGGAAATGATGTTGGGTTTTATGAAATTGGAATGATGATGATGATGATGGTGGAGTTGGATATGCATTATCACTCCTATCTTGAAATTGTGAAAAGTTTATCTTTATTGAAAATTATCTATCTGTTTAGAGATATCTGTTTTTGGCTATCGGTGGAGGATAGATATTGTTGTAGAAATTGCATGAGAATTAAGAAAATTGAAACTAATTTCTCATCCATTTGCGTTGAGCATTGTTGCATACTTAACACATTGAAAATGTTTATTCTTTTGAGAAAAAAAGGGTAAATACCTTGGTGAATCTGGGTAGGGGATGTGGTTGTGGTATTATTATTGGCTTGTGTGTCCTTGGTGAAAGTCCAGAAACCCATGCGGTTAGGTGCCAAGCCTTTTGGTTAGTACCGTTAAAAATGGCAATTGGTAGTATTTGTATAGCTTACTTGCAGACACGTACCTAGAGATTCCCAGTGTTGTATCCACTACCTTGTTTTCTATTGTAAAGGAAATGATTTCATGAATTGTGATATGAACCTGACATTGCATAGTTTTGGAAAGAGATATAAAATATTTTTACGCGAGCATTGCATATGCATTCACCTTATAACTTTGTTAAGATTCATACACTATGTTAGAGAATCCCTACTAGGCTTTGACTTACTCTATGTGGAAAACCATTTTCAGGTGCTGATGATATGCCTTCGCTAAAGCTGTAGCTTGGGAGGACCTGGAGCCAAGGTCTTCTTTTTGTTATTGTGTAACTATTTTGTACAAGCCTACGGCTTAAGCTATATTGAGTTAAAAATCACTTTTGTTGTAACCAAGTATTTTCTTGGAAAATTGTAGCTATTAGGGCATTTGTATATTTGTTTAACTTTTATTTCATACCATTAACTTATGGCACATGCTGTACATTCAAGGTTGAGGCTTATAAATGTATAGTTGCATGTGCCATCTTTTGTAAAATTGGATCATATGAATGTAAAGTTATCATATTCAGATATGTACTGTTGATGGATGATTATTGTGAGATGGTATTATTGTCATTTAATAATTGTAATGGAATGAATTATGGTTATCATTTCGGGGTGCTACAAAGATTGTGGTGATGCTTGTTTGGGTGTTCAGTTTTCTCTTAGCATCCTCCGCGACATCATGGGGGGAGTTTGCCTAATCAGAGTTGCGATTCTCGTTATTGCTATTGTTTCAGCGGTTTTGTTCTCTTCCGCGATTGTTCAGACGGTTTTCTTTCTGTCCGACCACATGAACTTTTCCCGTAACTCTCTTGTCTGCCACTATCAGATTTGCCTTCGCGGTAGCTATGGCCGCATCATCTTTAACTCGGATGTGTTCATTGATGCGTTGCTTGAGCAACTCCACGATTGATAGTTGGCTTATGGTAAGTGAGTCTCTGAGTTTATGTTCGACTGGAAGACTGCGCTTATATTGAGTGATTGCTAGGTTAGTCGGGCAATCAAGGATCTCGTTGAATGTCTCCTAGTACTTGGAGTTGTACGCCTTCAAAGAGTTGTTTAGTTCCATCTTGATTTCCAAAAGATAGTCAACTTTATTGGGCGTTTTCGTGTTCGTCTTAAATCTGGTGACAAATGCCTCCGCTAACTGTTGCCGCTTATTGATACTCTCCTCCAGTAGCTTCTCGAATCATTTTAGGCCCAATTCGCCTAAACTAGACTGCAAAATAAGACACATCCATGCATCGCTCTACCTATGTCGAGACATAACTTGCCGGAAGTGACTTACGTGCATGTACGAATCAGTTTTTCTGTCATAGAGTGTCAATTTTGGCTGGTGGAACCTAGTGGGAAGTGGTGTGTTTTCTATCTCAAGGGAAAAAGGGGTGGCACTCAGCCTCACCAAATCCCTATCTAGTGGTATGGGCGCCGCCAAAAGCGGTGGTGGCATTGTGACCTCCTCACTGGCATGACCTCCGGGGGCCAAACGTTGTAGTGTCGGCACCCTCTAAGCCTCCCGCCAGCGTGCTTGCTCCTCTAATATATCCTTAGATCTCCCAATCGATCTGAATATGAGTATCTCGACGTCGTCGATGGACGTGGAGGACGATAGCTGTTGTCTTGAGTATGAGATAACTCTGCAAGTGTGACAGAGTCATCTGCTCTGAAACTCCTCCAAATGGAAAGTGAAGGAGTTGGCCGCCTACTCCGACTGCCAGAATAGTGGAACTAGGCGTGTTCATTGTGGTTTCCCACTCTAGCAACGTTCTTTCTCTTCAGCTGGGGTTTCATGGCCTCCATCTCTATCGCTATCTTTCTGATGATGGCGTCTTGGTCATTTAGCTTGCTTTCCAGGTCTTGAATGTGCACCTCTCACCATTGGCGCGGTTCTTCTGGGCTCAATGAGTGCCTAGAACTCTTTGCGTATTTGTCTCACATGTCTTTGGAGGCCCTCGTGTGGAGGTCTCCAAACCAACCATCGTCAGAGCGGCGAGCAAGTCATCGCACCGCCGAATTGACTCTGGCGTAATGCCATCGATAACGGCCTTTAGAACGTCGTCGTTTCTTGCCATAGAAAGTGATCAGAAAAGCTTGGAGGTCAAGGTTTTGTTTGTCGGATTTTGACAAATGACGCCAATTGTATGGGGAGCAAATATTCTTTACTTTCGTACTCTTTTCGTCCAAGCCTCACATTACTACGAGTGATGTCATTCAACCTGAAAACACGACGACGGTGAGGTACTTGGCAGGTGTGTTGCCGGATGACGATCAAGTTAGCACCCTTAGAGAAAGAAGAAAGACAAAAGCAAAGGTAGCTCTGTGTAAGGAAAGTTTCAGGCTTGTTGCATGGAAATGTCGCAGGGTTTATATAGTTTGTGCGTACACTACCTTGCTCGTCCTTTCCTGGATGCGTAGATATACTATTCTCTCTTTATCTTACATGCGTGTGCGTCAATACTGTCAAATAGCATCGACAAAACAACCAAACGACATTAACACGTACGGATGGTGGGCTTCTCTCCTCGCGCTCCAATTGGGCCACGTAGCACGCTACTACCGAGCTAATTCTCCCTTGGCTGGGCTTAGATATCCTCATGGTTTTTCCAACCCAGCTTGCTCAGCTAACAACTCGGTTAAGCCTTAAATAACCCTTATGTCAAAACTCATAGCACGGTTGAGAGCCCCTTCATCCTCTCAACCTTAGCTTGGCCATGCTCTGGAGATGCCGATGTAACTCGGCCGAGATCTTTACCTCGGTCAAGAATGTCATTCTCAACTCGCTTACTGCGGCCCATAACTTAAGTCAGTCATATCTGAGGACTTTGCGGCCTGGTTGCTAGGTCAAGAACAAGGCCTAAACCTTATTTTGCTTAGCCCATTTGTTAGGCACAAATTCCCCTTTCAGTAGTCTATTCAATTTATTGTGTTTGTAAAAAAAAATAAAATGAATGGTCTATTTTTAAAAATACAATTTTTGTCTATTTTAAATTTTTTTTTGGGTGAGAAACACAATAAATTGAATAGGCGACGATTCTCGAATTGATCTAATTTTTGTGTAGACAATATACACGAAGTGCCCGACAAAATGAATGATTCAAACCATCGCAATGGTACTTGTGGCGATCCCTATAGGTTCAAACAACACCTTTCAATCTAGATTATGGACGGGAAAGAATCCACCTCCAACAAAATATAAGTTTTATACCACTCATTTCAAGATATTTGTTAAATTGCTTCTTAAAATTGAGACACAAAAATAGCAGATTTTATTATTTTAGTCAATAAAATTTAAGTAAAGACATCACATGTATTTACTCCTGGACAAATTATAATTTCCACTTGCTAGTTTTTTTGTTTTTAAATGTTGGTAGTTCATTAAAATGTTTGTTGTCTTCGATTAATTTATCTAACAGAATATGATGACGTCATGCTGATGTCATGTACTATGAGTAAAAAATTTTAAGATGCCCTTTATATATTCAAAGGACTTTTCTTAAGTGTGCAACTTACACCTTTTGTGTAAGTTGCACACTTACACCTTCTGTTTTATGTTTACACCTCCTGTTTATACTTTTTGTGTTGGTTGCATATGGGGTTGCACACTATAACAGAACCCTATTCAAATAGTAAATTTCACTTACTTCTCCTAAGGTTTTACAAAAAATTAATAAAAACTCATACATTATTTTAATACTATTAAACAAAATTATTAGATTCTTTACGATATTTAAAAAAATTTTAAATTGTGGAGACAAGCATATATATAGTAGAATAACCAAACATTACCCGATCTAAAAAAAAAAAAAGGAGCTAATAAATTGATCATCATCAAACCTTATACTAGATTAAATACAATCATTTATTTAAAAATTACGAAACAAAGTATAAAAGATGTTTTATTTTTCAAAAGGACCACCAATTTTATAAATAATTATTTTGAGAAATTAGAATTTGAATAAAAATGTAAAAATATATATAGGTATTTGATTTTTTTCCCCATATGAAAAATACACATTTAGAGAAATTATCCTTCTCTTTCCATTTTCTTTATTTTATTTCTTTCGTTTTTCTTTCTATTTGTTTTCTCATTCATTTTTTCATAGTGTCACTATAACAAATAGAAACACCATATAATTTATTATTATTATTATTTGTTCTCTTTTCTATGTTTTTTCCTCAATTTTTTTCATCATTTTTTTAACTCTTTTATCAATCTTAGCTAGCATCACTTAATACCACAGCAACTTACGAAACATGAATTTTTCTTTTATTTTGTAAACATATTTGTGTATTAATTTTTTTAAAGAAAAATAAACATACTAACATTTTATATTTATAATAAACAAATTGACTTATAAAAATTACCAAATGTTACCTCATATATATATATAATTATCATTTTATCTTTTCACAATCTTATATTATTCTCAAATTTTAATTATCATTAAAAAAAAAAGTCAATATTTCTCACCTTAATAACAAATTTTTTAAAAATAAATATAAAAGTGAAAAAATATCTAATCATGTTACTATAAATTAAAATTAGATGTAGGGAATAAAAGATAAAGAAATTATTTGAGAATAATAAACTCTTTAAATTTATCATTTCTTACATCTAATTAAAATATAATTTTACTTGAGGAAATAAATTATTTAAAAATAATAAAAATACTCAAATAATTTGTTATTTATTACATCTAAAATCTATATCTCCATCTTTATTTCTTTCATTTAAACTATTTTTATTAAATTAAATCTCAAAATCAATTCAAATAAGAAACATGGATATTTTTTCTTAATTTCATTAATGGTTGATTTTTTTTATTTTTTATTTATAAAAGTTCAAAACTTATAGTTGGAAAAAAAAAAAAATACAAAGTCAAGGAAATACAAAAAATATTTGTGAGAAATAAAATGATAATTTAATATGTAGGTAAATTACAATTAAAGGGTATTATGTATAAGGGGTATTATGATCATTTACACAACCAAGTTAACACTATTTGGCTTAAATTATGAAAATTTTATTTCTACATACTTAATTACCTCAGTGCACATATTCTCTCAATACACACATTTATTAATTTGATTATTAATTAATTTTCTCAATCCACATATTGAAAGTCACAATTATATCCTTCACTAATAACTATTGTATGCACCACTCAACCCTCCTTTTCAGCCCAAGGATCCTCTGTCTCCAAATAACCCTGCCCCCTATTCTAAATCACTCACAATCATTAGATATGTATTGAGATTTTCACATCTTGGATTCTCATATGATCCAATGGTCGTGACTGATTTGGGACAAAGGGACACAGTTATTTGGGGACAGAGGATCCTTGCTATCCTTTCCACACATTTGTTGAGTGACCATACTTCTAGATTTGTAAACTTAGGCCAAGTTTGGCATCTACTAAATAATACAAAAAATCAAAAAGTCACTATCCTATTTAAGTCACATCGTCTTATTAAATCACATCACCTCTCTAACACATCACATCAAACCCAACTCAAACCCAACCCATATAAGTCAATAAGTCAAAAAGTATACTTTTTTAGAACATTCTAAACCAACCCTATTATAGATCCACGTAAAAAGTATTCAAGACGACAGTATAAAATGAAGTGAATTGAAGATAAAATCTCCTATTGAAGTCATAGTTTAGTCACGCAGCACCATGGTCAGAGCTAAATCTCGAACACCGACCATTTGACCCACCAACGACAACGACTTTGTATTCACAACCGGCAAAGTAAGCTTTCTCTCTCTAGGATCTAGAAAGAGAAGCTATGATTTCCATTCTCCTTAGCACAAATCTATACCAGCAAACAAATATGTACTCACTCTCAAGGTCTTGGGTAGACAAGATACAATCTGGCCGGAGGTGCTGAAACAAAATATTATATCTCTATTTCTTATCATCTGTTTCAAACAGATGAATCCATACTAAAAACTCACTCAAAACTCACTCTCTCACACAATATGTTGCAAATCTATGGAACCTACTACACGGGGGAAGCTTTCTCTCTCTAGATTCTAGAGAGAGGCTCTCTACTTTCGTCCTCTTTTATTGCCCAATAGTTTAATAAAATTTTAATTACTAATAGAATATAAACTTGGAGATTAAAATAGTATGAGAGTTGTTATAAAAATATTATTTTGTAAGTGATAGAGGAGTATGTAACAGACAAAGTAACAATAATGAATAAATTAGGATTTATTTTTTTTTTACTCAAAAGGTGTACATTGAGATTTTTATTTTTATTTTTAAAAGATGTGTACCGAAATATTTTGGGTAAACTACCAATAGGTCCTATTTTGGAGACTTATTACCCAATAGGTCCTACTTTGGAGACTTAATACCCATTAAGTTCTATTTGATAAATTTATTAAGTGATAAAGATAAATTTATCGGTCTTTTTTTTTTATGAATAAATTTATAGTGATAAATTTATCAGTCTCTTTGTTTTTATGAATAAATTTTTAGTGATAAATTTATCACTCTCTTATTTTTATAGTGTTAAATTTATTAGTTAGGACCTGTAGGTAAATAAGTCTAGTGAATAGGACTAATTGGTAAGTATCCCAAATATTTTCATATAATATTATGGGTGTTGGTGGATGTCCATTATGGTTATTTTAGTTTAGTATATAATTGCCATTAAAATAATATTTCATTAAGTGTGTGTATTGAAATAATTATGTGTGGAAATAGAATTTTCCCTTAAATTAACGGTAGGGAAAAATCTTGACAATGTCAGAAAAAGTAAAAGATGTTTATGTCATTATTGAAATTATAGGAGAGATCCCTAGAATTGTTTGAAACCTCAAGGGAGGTGAGTGTAATTTACCCGGAATATTGTGTTTATTAGCGTGGGGTTTGTGTGTATAGCTCTGTTTGGTAGAGCTGTGGGAAAGTGCTTATAGCTTATGCCTAAACAGCTTATAGCTTATAACTATGAACATAAGCTGATTTCTGACTTATAAATTAAGCATCTCCTGCCCCACTTAAAGAATAAGCTGATTTCTGACTTCTAAAAAGCTATAAGCTAAACCAAACACATCAAAATAGTTTAAATTAAGCTGAAAGCTGAAATAAGCAGTTTTTAAGCTGTACCAAACATGGCTTATGTGTTGTTAACTAATAAGCTTTAAAATGTTTATTTTGTCTCAATATTTTGAGGGATTTGATCAAAATCCCATTACAATAAAACTTCATTGTATTAAAAACAAATGCAAAAAAATTTCCTCGAAAAGTCCAACACATATCATTATTATCAAAATATGCTTAGCGAGTAATTTAAGATTTTAAATTTTAAAATAACACAACTTTTGATTTAGAAGTCAGTTTTTAATAAAATTAGTATTTTTAGAATTCTTTCATCAAGATCTATCAAACAAAATCTACGTTGCCTATGAAATTCTTAAGAAATTAAAAATAAAAAATATCGTCGAAATTGATGTAAATAGTAACATGTTACTCTGGTTTATAGTAACATGTTACTTTAGTTTACAATAGCATTTTACTATTACAAAAACAAAGTACATACTAGATGAATCAACTAAAAATACATATATATAACATTTTTAAACTTGTATAAAATAAAATAAAAGTGTTCTTTGTTAAAAGAATTATGTGATATATATATATATATGCATAGACAATATTGTCCAAGAAAAAATAAATTTTACTTTGTCATTGCTCAATTATGCGCTTCTTCCTTGGGGAGTTTATGAAGCAAAATAAATTGGGTTGTCTTTTTCACTAAATAAGGGTCCAATAGAGGGGTTTTGACTAAATTTTCCAAATATTCTTTGAAAATGTTAATACGTGAAAAAAGAATAGGACTTTTAGATAAATAAGTTTGGTTAATAACACTGACCCGTAATTTTATTTTTAATTTTATTTTTTTGGGTCTAAAGGCCCATAATAAACTTCTTTATCCAAAGCCTATGAAACAAATGGGCACAACTATACTGGTAGTCCTTATATTTTAATCTCATGTCATTTTAGTCTCTATAATTTTAATTGGTTTGATTTTTTATTTTGAATTTATGATTTTGTCTCAATTTAATTCAATTACTTACAATTGGTGGCATTGTTTAATGAAAATATGCACATAAGTGACACGTACCATATTTTTAGAAGTAAAATTATATTTCTCAACTAATTTAGTAATCAATTTTCGTCAAAAATATTAATGGTATTATCAATGAGCATTGCTATTAACCCCTACCTTTCTTCTTAGAACCCCCACATCATTCATTTTTTTTAATTCCAGTTTTGTCCCAATCTAAAATTCCACTTTTACTCTAATTCCTAATCTTTTAAACTTAATTTTCCAAACTCTAACCCTAACCCTAACCCTAACCCTAACCCTAACCCTAATCACCTCCGGTAATGCCACCATCTTCGACCAACTCTTACCACCGTAACCACCACCATCTCCGACCACCCTCACTGCAACCTCTACCACCTCCGACCACTCTTCACCGTCGCAACCACCACTCCTTCCGTCGCAATCAGCCATCACCACCACCGACAAGCACCCACATTCCCTATTGCAGATTTGAATCAGAGAAGAGAGAGCGACCCATTTAGTACTGTGTTATCGAACTAAAAGGATTTGTTCAGCACTGTGTTGCCGAACATTTAGGATTCGTTCAATATCGTGTTGCCAACCATTCAGGATCTGTTCAACACTGTATTGCCGAACCCCTCCGCCATCGTGACCTCCACATCCATTGCAAGAGAGAATGAGCAAGAGAGATAGAGATGAAAACCTAAGGTTTTCAGAAGAAGATGAAGAAGAAAAGAGAGAAGAGTGAAAAGGAATGCAAGAAATCATTCGCCATAGCCTGTGATAGAGGTTTTAATGGTGGCCATTGTTGATGGGTTTTCTCTTGCTTTGCTTCTCACTCATACTTGATTTTAATGCAAGAAAACAAAGAAAACAGAGAGATAATCTAGATTAGAGAGAGAAGTGGAAGGGGTTAGGGTTTGGGTTTGGGTTTGAGATTAGGGATACAATTGGTACTAAGGTAGGGATTTAAAGAAAAAATGTAGGGGTTTCATTTTGCTGAGTGGGGGTTTAAAGAAGTGGGTGGGTCAAAGTAATTAGGTGGGGGCAAATATCAACCCTCATTATCAATTAGACCAAATTAATACAAAATTTAAATTAAAGATCAAAATTGAGCAAATTAAAAGTATAGGAACTAAAATAATACAAGAGATAAAATGTGGGGACTATCAATATAATTTATCCTAAAACAAATCTACTTGATTCAAGACTCCATTTGTATACACCTAAAAAGAATATACAAATATTAATAAATATCTCATACAAAGGTGCAACTAAAAGAATCCTTCAGACTAAAGCCTCAAAATTTTATTTACTAGATCAGAAAATTAAAATTTGCATAAAAATAAAATACAAAATTTTAATAAATATTATTCTAAATATAATAGAGTTTTATTATGAGATTTTGATTTAGGCATCGTCAAGCGTTGGGATGGCGTTATCTATAGATTTGGATCAGTGAAGATTGATAAAAATTCTCTACCAAGGTCTTTCTACAATGATTTTGCTTTTTATTACAGTGAGTCACTTGAACAAAGTAGATAATTTAATGATTTGAATTAAAACTAAAATAAAATAACACACTCTAAAATGATGTAATTTTGCTTGGCTTTTAAATATAGGCAATTGAATTATTATAACAAATTTAGTGCAAAGAAATCCATTACTGAGATTCTAAATTTTCGCCTAGAAAGCAAATTGCTCGACAAATTATATGGCTAGATTTTGATTTATAAAAAATTTTCCAATGTTCAACCATACCCATTTGTTAGGGAATCTGATAATACGGAGTGTCGTCGTGTATGGGCTGGTCCGATCCAAGCTCCTCAGGCCCACTGGAAAACCTGCAAACAAGTTCAATCGGGAGACGGGGTAGTCCCCCGGCGAACCCTCCGGTGTGTGAATTAGTAAGGGTGATAAGCAAGACGTAGAGAGAGAGAGAGAGAGAGATAGAAAAACTTAACTTTCTTCTTGTCTTCCAGCTTTGCTTATATCCTCTGGTAATCATTTCGTTGTCTCAGCCGTTCTGACCTTCCCGCCGAAAGCTTGCGCCGTGGTTCGTCTTGTTCAGGGTGAGGGGGCGCCATCCCGGCTGAGTGGTGTTGTCGCAATAAATGCGGTGATGGGTTGCATTAATGGTGATGTGCTTGTGGCAATAACTTTGCAGATCTTTGTCTGCTGACATGGCCTGTTCTGCGCCTGCCACGTGTCCGGGCATCATTGGCCTTCCCTGCTCAGTTGGCTTCCAGTTGTACCGGGTTTCAGTGACCGGGTTGCGTAATGGGGTCTAGACGGTGGGCTTGGGTTTATCCATGGTGGGCCGTGGTCCTTGTGGGCCTATCCCTGTCCTTGTGGGCCTATCCCTGTCAGTAGTCCCCCATTCCCGAGTGCAGCTTTAGTCCAACGAAGGGAATAATGATAAGGAGGATGGTGGACGAGGCCGAGCAAAAAAAAGGGTGGGGGGTGACCGAGCGGACGGGGACGACCGCAAGGGTGACCGAGTGGGTGAGGCCGACCGCACGGGTGACCGAGGGGCGAGGCCGACCGCAAGGGTGACCGAGTGGGCGAGGCCGACCGCACGGGTGACCGAGGGGCGAGGCCGACCGCAAGGGTGACCGAGTGGGCGAGGCCGACCGCAAGGGTGACCGAGGGGGTGGGGCCGACCGCAAGGGTGACCGAGGGGGTGGGGCCGACCGCAAGGGTGACCGAGTGGGTGAGCACGGGGCTCAAGAGGCGGCGTGTCACGTGGTGGTGTGAAGTGGAGAAGACAAGGTGAGGGCAGAAGTCAGTGCATCTGGACCATACACGTGTCAGGATTTAGGAGGAGGGGAAACGTCAAGCGTTGGATTAGGAGTGAAGCGTCAGGGGATTATTATGGGCATTGATGAGACAGTTTTGGCGGATGATTTGAAAGGTTTTCAAACTGGCGAAAATTAACTGGGACCCTTGGAATACGGGTAAACCGTGGGGATTTGCTATCATTCGATTTACTTACCTGTTTTCAAGAACCCAAAACATTCCAAGTATCACACCATTTGTTGCGCGCGATACACCATTAGAGCATTTCTTCGACTTCCTAGTGCCTGCTGCAGAAGCGATCCGCAGACATACTCTAGAGATGGCGCGTGAAGGGGACGTGAACGTGAGGGTGGATCCTCTGGGAGACGACGATGCGGAGGAATTAGCCGCACAATACAGGACGGAGAAGGTGGGGGAACCAGCGAGGCGTGTCCATGATTCCACCGTGGTAGTCGCGGCCCAGCCCATCAGCCAGGTGGAACCAGACCACTGGCATTCGAGGGCCGACAGATCCCTAATTACGGCGGCGGAGTTGGAGGCTATCCGTGAGAAGTACCAAATTCCGGTGGAAGTGGAATTACAGGTGCCAGAATCGGCGGAGAGGCCGTCTGACGTCAAGGTGGGGGCGTTCTCCCTCTACGAGGAAGCTCTGAAAGGGGGGTTGAGGTTGCCTCTGCCGCAAATCGTGGTAGATGTGCTCAATCACCTGGAGATAGCACCAGGGCAACTGATGCCCAATGCATGGAAAATCCTGCTGGCCTGTGCCAGTGCTTGGTCGAAGGCGAGCGGAGGGGTGGCAATGACGGTGGAGGAGTTCTTTGGATGTTACAAGGCTGCAGGCCAGCAGGAGACTTGGGTCACCCTCCAGGCGTTGGCAGGGAAGGGTTTGGTGGCTGGTTTACCGACGTCCATCAAAGGTTGGAGGCCGCGGTGGTTCTATGTGTCCATCGCTGGGGCGGTTGGTGTGCGCACTGCGTGGAAGGTGCCAACCAAGTATGCAGAGTTGAAGTTGGGGGCGGCGGCGGAGGAGCGGGTAAAGAAAGTGAAGGAGTGGAGGGAAAAGGAGAAGGTGAAGTGGGACGAGTTGGTGCAGCCGTCGGCGCTATTTCAGGCGGGGCTGGGTCCGCGACCGATCGGGGGGGACCTCGACCGATCGGAGTTGGAGGCCAGAAGGAAGGCACAGGAAGCGGAGGACCAGGCCGCTATGGTGAAGGCTCAGAAATTCAAAGAGGCTCAGGATGATCGACCACCGCAGCCGCTTGCGGGGGAGAGGATTCGACCTCGTCCCAAGCCCCTGGGGGAGAAAGATCTGAGCGCATTTGAGCCGCGGAAGCTCCCTGTGGATCCTGTGAAGGAGAAGGCCAGGAAGGAGGCAAAGGGACTGAGGAGGAAGAAGAGAAGTGCCCCAGAGGGGGCTGCAGAGGAGTCTAGGCCTAAGAAGATGAAGGAGGCCCCGATGGCGGAGGAGGCCCCGGTTGCAGAGGGGACTGCAGAAAGGGAGGTCGTCGCAGAGGTGGTGGACGTGTCCTCTCAAATTAGGGATGTTGTGCCAATGAGGGCTGCGATCAGGATGGGGGTGGGGACCAGGGATCCTGAGCAAAGGGCGGAAGAGCGACCCCAAGGGGGTCCTGAACAAAGGTTGGAGGAGCGACCCCAAGGGGGTCCTGCGCCAAAGGAAAAGGGGGTCGGTCTGAGCACCACTATCTACCATGCGCGGGCTGTGGCTGGGAAACTTGAGGGAGATGGAGGCCCAGCTAAGGCGGTGGCAGATCGGTTGGTGAAGGTGGTGGAGGAGTCGGCATTGCGCTCGGCCGCTGGATTTAGCGAGGCGGACCTGTTCAGGGGGTTGTGCTCCGCCCAGATGGAGGTGACTACCCTGGCAGGGGCCTTGCTGAGGAAGGCTGCGGCGTCCAAGATTAAAGCTGAAGAGGCCAAGGCAGACCTCACCAAGTTGAAGGAGGAGAGTGCTTCATGGAAGACTGCCCACACGGAGCTGCCATCTGTCAAGTCGGGGTTAGAGGATGCACGCCGCAGGGTTGTGTCGCTCGAGTTCCAGTTGACTGGTGAGCAGAAGAAGTTAGAGGAGGCCAAGAAGGCTCATGATGTGGCGGTTGAGCGGCATGAGGAGGCCATGAATAATAACGAGGATCTTGTCAGATAGAGAGACGAGGCAGATGCTAAGGTGGAGGCTCTGCAGAAGGCGTTGGAGGATGAGTTGGCCAAAGCAGAGGAGGAGAAGGTGAAACTGAGGAGGGAGTTGGAACTGGAGGGTGAGAAGGCGAGGGCGGAGAGGGAGGGCCTAAGGAAGGAGGCGGAGGAGGAGAAGATGAGGTTGATTGCTGAGGGGGAGGCCTGGAAGAGGGAGCTAGAGGCTGAAAGGGCCAAGGCTGCGGCTGAGAAGGAGGCCCTACAGAAAGAGTTGGACGAAGAGAAGGCGAAAGCGGCCTCAGAAAGGGCAGCCTATCCTGATCTTTGTGTTGCGGCTGTTACGCAATTCAAAGGGTCTCCTGAGTTCCAGATGGCAATTGACGCAGCAGTGGCCAGCAGCTTGGCAAGGGAAGAGTCTGGGGGGGCTGGCTCATCGCGGATGACGGCTGAAGGAAGACCTGAATCTGAAGTTATAGAGAGCTTCCAACGATCAGATTTTTATAAGCATGAAATGGCAGAGTTCTGGGACAGCGGCTGGAGAATGTTCAAGCGCAAGGCTGAAGAGCTGTTCCCAGAGCTTGACTTCAGCAGGGTGGTGGTTGAAGAGGATGATGTGGTCCAGTCCCCCCTGGACGAGGGGATAGAAGAAGCAGATCTTATCTCCAGTGAGGAGGAGGAGTGATCTGGAGGATAGGTGTACTTGGGAGTTTTTGGTTGTTTGTTTTGTTTTTTTTTTTTTTTTTTTTTTTTTTTTTTTTTTTTTTTTGGGAGGTATGTAAGTAATTTGTACACACATTTTTGAATGAATAAAATGGCAGTTATGGTTCGAATTGATGATTCCAGTGGATTTCCCCTTGTGTTGGTCTGGCCTTTGTTTGTTTGTCTTGTGATTATTTTGTGCACTGATGTTTTCAGCAAAGACTTGTGCCAGGCAGTAGTGAAACTAAAGTCATACCAAAATGCAAGCCAGAATAGGATGATGAATGATCCAATACAGAGTGAAATAGCAAATTTGGTTAAGTGTAGGGGGAATCTGGGAAGTAATGTTTCAAGTTGAATGAGCATGGAAGTAGACTAAAACGTAATGTTGAAGATGTGATGTGCGAATGAAATATGGGAGAGCATCTTTAAAATATTGACTAAGTGTCAAATTACCTTGAAAGAGTAGACCGAAATGTGATGTTGAAGATGTGATTGGCAAATGAAATATGGGAGGACATCGTTAAAATATGACTAAGTGTCAAATTATTTTGAAATTGTGGTTAAGCGTCAAATCATGATTGAGTGTTGTGCTTTACGAGTTTTCATTCATAGGTCTGACTGGAGCGTGTAGAAATGCTCAGGTCTGGTTCTGACTGCGGCTGTTGAGGTTTTGAGGGGTGCTCAGTGCTCGGTCTGGCTGAATCTTTTGAACGTGCTCAGGTCGGACTGAGGCTTTTGTACGTGCTCAGGTCGGACTGAGGCTTTTGAAAGTGCTCAGGTCTGGCTGAGGCTTTTGAAAGTGCTCAGGTCGGACTGAGGCTTTTGAAAGTGCTCAGGTCGGACTGAGGCTTTTGAAAGTGCTCAGGTCTGGCTGAGGCTTTTGAAAGTGCTCAGGTCTGGCTGAGGCTTTTGAAAGTGCTCAGGTCGGACTGAGGCTTTTGAAAGTGCTCAGGTCGGACTGAGGCTTGTGAAAGTGCTCAGGTCGGACTGAGGCTTTTGAAAGTGCTCAGGTCTGGCTGAGGCTTTTGAAAGTGCTCAGGTCGGACTGAGGCTTTTGAAAGTGCTCAGGTCGGGCTGAGGCTTTTGAAAGTGCTCAGGTCGGACTGAGGCTTTTGAAAGTGCTCAGGTCGGACTGAGGCTTCTGAAAGTGCTCAGGTCGGACTGAGGCTTTTGAAAGTGCTCAGGTCTGGCTGAGGCTTTTGAAAGTGCTCAGGTCGGACTGAGGCTTTTGAAAGTGCTCAGGTCGGGCTGAGGCTTTTGAAAGTGCTCAGGTCGGACTGAGGCTTTTGAAAGTGCTCAGGTCGGACTGAGGCTTCTGAAAGTGCTCACGCTGGAAATAAAAGTTTCAAGAAAACTACATTCAAACAGTTGAATTATAGCAAGTGGGAACTGCCAGTCGATATCTGTATTATGTATTAAAAAGGAAAGTACAATAATACAAAAGCAAGGATTCATTGATAGTAACGCTTCAGATGTTCAGCATTCCAAGGATGGGTAAGGTCTCGGCCATCCATATCTTGAAGTCGATAGGTGCCTGGCCGCGGGCGGGCCTTCACCACGTAGGGACCCTCCCATTTGGCTGCCAATTTGCCCTCGGTTGGATTCTTGGTGGCAAGAGTTGCTTCTCTCAAGACAAGGTCGCCAGGAGAGAACTCCCGTGGTCGGACTCGGCGGTTATAGTGTGTTCTCATTTTCTGCTGATATGAAGCCAATCTGACAGCGGCAGTCTCTCTGAGCTCCTCGATGAGATCCAGGTCTGCTCGACGGAGTTCTTCGGCCGAGGAGAGATCTGGATGTAAGATCCTGGGGGTGGGCAGACCGACCTCCACAGGAATGACCGCCTCGGCGCCATATGTTAAACGAAAAGGGGTCTCCCCAGTGGGAGTCCGGGCAGTGGTTCGGTAAGCCCAGAGTACATGTGGTAGTTCCTCAGCCCAAAGGCCTTTAGCAGCTTCGAGCTTAGTTTTGATGATCTTCAGGAGAGAGCGGTTGGTGACCTCAACCTGGCCATTTGCTTGGGGATGACCGGGGGAAGAGAAGCATGGTTGAATGTGGAGGTCTGCACAAAATTTCCTGTATTTAGCGTTGTCGAACTGTTTGCCGTTGTCTGAGACGATGGCCTGGGGGATGCCAAATCTGCAGACAATTGATTGCCAGATAAACTTGGTGGTGTTCCGCTCGGTGATTGTGGCGAGGGGTTCTGCCTCGACCCACTTGGTGAAGTAATCAATGGCGACAATTGCGAACTTGGTCTGGCCTCGACCGGTGGGAAGTGGACCAACCAGGTCGATACCCCATTTGGCGAACGGGTAAGGGCTACAGAGATTGATCAGCTCAGTGGGAGGAGCATGGGGGATGTTGGCGAAGCGCTGACACTTGTCGCATTTCAGCACGAAATCAGAGGCATCTTTGTTGAGGGTCGGCCAGAAGTAGCCTGTACGGAGTACTTTGAGTGCGAGAGACCTGCCCCCCGAATGATTGCCACAGATTCCTTCATGGATCTCTTGCATTACATAGGTTGCTTGGGCAGGGCTGAGACACCGCAGGTACGGTCGTGAGAAACCGCGCTTGTAAAGGAGGCCGTCGACCAGAATGTAGTTAGCTGACCGAGCTCTGACCTGGGCAGCCTGCTGTTGGTCATCTGGGAGTTCACCAGTGGTCAAGAAGAGGAAGATGTCGGATGCCCAAGGGATGGGTTCCGTCTGGAGGAACTGGACTTCTTGCGGGTCGGGTGAGATGGCCGGGTGAGTCAGGTATTCGAGGCGAACCCCATGGCTGAGGTCGGACTGATCGGCGGAGGCCAGCTGGGCCATCTCATCTGCTTTGGAGTTTTCCGCCCGAGGTATATGTCTGATGTGGAAAGTGTTGAAGAGGCGGACAAGGGTGAGCGCCATGTCCCTGTAAGTCCGCATTGTGGTATCCTTGGCATCGAATTCACCGGTGATCTGACCGACGATGAGTTGGGAGTCACTGAATACGCGGATGTGGCTTACACCAATATCTTTGGCTAAACGGAGTCCCGCTACCAGTGCTTCGTACTCGGCCTCATTGTTGCTGGCCGCAAACAAGAGGCGGAGGGCACATTTGAAATAGCCCCCTTCAGGGGATGTGAGGATGAGGCCAGCCCCGCTTCCTTCCCTGCGAGACGAGCCGTCGATATTGAGCGTCCAACAATGAGGATCTTCGGGTTCTGGGGGAGTTGTTGGGGGTGCTGGATTTGCGGTCGGGACTGGATTGGTGAATTCCAAAATGAAGTCGGCTACGGCTTGGCCTTTGATTGCTGTCCGGGGGCGATAAGTGATGTCGAACTGGCTTAGCTCTACTGACCACTGTATTAGTCTTCCTGAGAGCTCGGGTTGTTGCATGACTTTCTTCAGGGGCTGGTCGGTGAGAACTACTATGGAATGGGCTTGGAAGTAGGGGCGGAGTCGTCTGGCGGCGGTGACCAGGGCCAGGGACAGCTTTTCTAATAGGGGGTAGTTCTGCTCCGCTCCCCTGAGGGCTCGGCTAATGTAGTAGACCGGTCGTTGGACTGAGCCGTCCTCCCTGATGAGTGCTGCACTGATGGCAGTGCTGGATACTGCCAGGTAGAGGAAGAGGGGCTCGCCGGTAATTGCCTGTGAGAGGAGGGGAGGATTGGCCATACACTGTTTTAACTGTTGAAAGGCTGCTTCTGATTCAGTTGTCCACTCAAAAGTCTGCCGCAGGACTTTGAAAAATGGCAGGCACTTATCCGTTGCGCGGGAGATGAAGCGGTTGAGGGCTGCCACTCTGCCGGTGAGCCTTTGGACCTCTTTAACGGTTTTGGGTGATTGCATCTCGACCAAGGCCTTGATCTTCTCTGGGTTGGCCTCGATGCCGCGCTGACTGACCATGAAACCTAGGAATTTGCCAGATCCCACGCCGAAGGCGCACTTTTCTGGGTTGAGTTTCATCTGATATTTGCGAAGGGTGGCAAAGGTCTCTCGTAGGTCGGTGAGATGGTCAGCGGAGAGTTTGCTCTTGACCAGCATGTCATCCACATACACTTCCATGTTCCGTCCGATCTGATGGTGGAAGACTGTATTGACCAAACGTTGGTAGGTGGCCCCAGCATTCTTTAGTCCGAACGGCATGACACGGTAGTGGTAGGTCCCCCGGTCAGTGATGAAGGATGTGTGTTCCTGGTCGGATGAGTGCATCGCAATTTGGTTGTAGCCTGAAAAAGCATCCATAAAGCTAAGCATTTGATGACCGGCCGTGGCGTCGACTAGTAGATCGATGCGGGGGAGAGGATAGCTATCTTTGGGACAAGCTCGGTTCAAGTCGGAGTAGTCGACGCAGAGACGCCACTTGCCATTGTTTTTGCGGACCAGGACCACGTTGGACAACCACTTAGGATAATCCACATTGCGAATAAACTGGGCCTCGAGGAGTTTGTCAACCTCTGCAGCTATGAGATTGTTGCGCTCTGGATGGAAAATACGCTGCCTTTGTCGGTAAGGTCGGAAATGAGGTTCGATGCTGAGGCGGTGAGTTATGAAAGAGGGGTCAATGCCTGGCATGTCTGCATGGGTCCAAGCAAAGACGTCTCTGTGCTCGGTCAGGAGGGCGGTGAGGTCGGCCTTTGCTTTGGGAGGCAGTTGACTACCGATTTTGGCTGTTCTGAGTGGGTTGGTGGGGTCGATGTTAACTTCAACGAGTTCCTCCACAGGTTCACCTCTGATTAATTCGTCCTCATCTCGGGCGTCAAGTCCTTCAATGATCATCGCCTCCTTCAACTTAACTTCTTTGAGGGAGGCCACATAACATTCTCTGGCGACGGTCTGTTCTCCCCTGACAGTTCCGACCCCGAGATCGGTAGGGAACTTGAGGGCAAGATGATAGGTGGATGTGATGGCTTGGAAGGCGTTGAGGGCAGTGCGGCCGAGGATGATATTGTAGGCAGATGGGCAATCAACCACCAGGAAGGTGAGCAACTTTGTGGTTTGCCGTGGGTACTCTCCAATGGTGATGGGGAGATCAATGGAGCCGACAGAGGTCACTCGGTCACCAGTGAAACCAACCAAGGGGGTTTGGAGTGGAGATAGGCTTTCCTCCCCGAGTTTTAGTTGGCGGAAGCAGTTGAGGAAGATGATGTCCGAAGAGCTACCATTGTCGATGAGAACTCGTCTGACTTTATAATTGGAGACAACGGTGGAGATGACGAGGGGATCATCGTGAGGGTAACGGATGCCAGTGCAGTCGGTGTCCGTGAAGGTAATGGGCTCTGTCCACTGCTTGGGTTGTTTGAGGGGCCGGTCGACTGTAGCGACTGCTTTGTCTGAACCCTGTCGTACTTTTCTGAGCTCTGCCCTCTGAGCCGAGCGGGATGGCCCCCCACAGGCGAGACCACCTGAAATAACTCTAATTTCGCCGACTGGTGGAGGTGGATTGCCTTGAGGCCGAGGTTGTTGAGGGGGTCGATCATGCCCCTGGTCTGGTTGAGCTGGCCGGCGTGGTGGGGTGTGTCTGCGATTGTCTCTGTGGGGCTCGGTCCTTTGTCTCTGTTGGGGGCGGGCATCTGTGAAGCGGCTTAGACGCCCCTGGCGAATGAGGGTCTCCACCTGGTCTTTAAGGCTGATGCAGTCGTCGGTGTTATGGCCATGATCCTGGTGGAAACGGCAATATTTGGACTGGTCTTTACGGTTGGAAGGGTTCCGTGGAGGAAGAGGCCACTTGAGGGGGTAGTCCCATTGGATCTGGTTAAGAACTTGTTCCATGGGAGTATTGAGGGGGGTATATTGCTCGAACCGACCGGGGGGTCTGGTTGGGGCTGACCGGTCGGCACGAGGGGGTCGGTCGGCATAGCGGGATGTTTGGTTATGATGCCGGGCGTTACTGGGTTCTTGGTCTTTCCTCTTTTCTCTGGGGGCCAGATATTTAGTCGTGGAGTCTTGCCGAGCGGCTAGAGAATCCTCGGCGTTCATGTACTTTTGGGCTTTGGAGAGCAAGGCTGCCATGGATGTCGGGGGGTTCTTGGAGAGGGAGAAGAGGAAATCGGATGACCGCAGACCAGCCATGAAGGCTGTGAGGATGACCTTATCGTCATTTTCGGCAACTTGTAAGGCTTCGGTGTTGAAGCGAGTGACGAAGCTGCGCAGTGACTCCCCCTCGGTCTGACGGATGTTGAGGAGTTGGGTCGCCGGACGTCGCTGGCGTTGGGCCCCGATGAAGTGGTTCAGGAAGGAGTCGCTGAGGTGTTGGAATGTGGAGACCGAATCCGGTGGCAACTGACTGAACCATAGCCGGGCCGACCCCTTCAGTGTCACGGGAAAGGCTCGGCACATGATCTCGTCAGGGAAAGCATGGAGGATCATGAGGGTACGGTAGGTCTCCAGGTGGTCGACGGGGTCGGTCGTTCCGTCAAAGGGGTCGATGGTGGGCATTTTGAACTTGGCGGGTAGGGGTTTGTCTCGGATGGAGGCGACAAAGGGGGAGTTTGCTGTGGTGGAGGGCTTATGTTGGATGTTCTGCATAACCCCTTGGAGCTGGAGTTTCATGGCTCGGAGTTCGGCGTCCCAAAGGGGAATGTTGTCGCCGCCAGAGGGAGACAGATGTTGGACGCTGCTAGCTTCTCCCTCTGGAGCCGGAGCTATGACTGATGGACGTGGGGGTGGAGGAGGCGGATGTATATGTGAATGAGGGAGTTGCAACCCCCCCGAGTTGGGAGGATTGGGTTGTGGAACAGTATGGCCTGGAACTTGTTCTGGATTGGGTGGAATATCTGGGGGTGGAGGTATAGGGAGGTTTCTTTGTAGCAGAGCATTGATTAGGGCTTGGTTTTGTTCGGCCATACGGTTGATGCTGTTGGTGAGCTCGGTGAAGTACTGTGGTGGATTGTTTGGGTTGGGAGGGTCGGTTTGGTGGTCGGTAGCATTATGGTGGGAAGCCATGGATCTAGTCGTGACCATACACTTGACGGATGAGGTGAGAAGGTTACTGGAACAGGGTCTCCGGCGGCAATGAACACAACTGGCGCACGGACAAACCGGTTTCCCACAGACGGCGCCAACTGATAATACGGAGTGTCGTCGTGTATGGGCTGGTCCGATCCAAGCTCCTCAGGCCCACTGGAAAACCTGCAAACAAGTTCAATCGGGAGACGGGGTAGTCCCCCGGCGAACCCTCCGGTGTGTGAATTAGTAAGGGTGATAAGCAAGACGTAGAGAGAGAGAGAGAGAGAGATAGAAAAACTTAACTTTCTTCTTGTCTTCCAGCTTTGCTTATATCCTCTGGTAATCATTTCGTTGTCTCAGCCGTTCTGACCTTCCCGCCGAAAGCTTGCGCCGTGGTTCGTCTTGTTCAGGGTGAGGGGGCGCCATCCCGGCTGAGTGGTGTTGTCGCAATAAATGCGGTGATGGGTTGCATTAATGGTGATGTGCTTGTGGCAATAACTTTGCAGATCTTTGTCTGCTGACATGGCCTGTTCTGCGCCTGCCACGTGTCCAGGCATCATTGGCCTTCCCTGCTCAGTTGGCTTCCAGTTGTACCGGGTTTCAGTGACCGGGTTGCGTAATGGGGTCTAGACGGTGGGCTTGGGTTTATCCATGGTGGGCCGTGGTCCTTGTGGGCCTATCCCTGTCCTTGTGGGCCTATCCCTGTCAGAATCTAATATCTATTATTATTATTATTATTATTAATATTATTCTAAGTGTCATCAAACGAATGGTTTGGTGTCTTCATTTGGAATCCAACCTGGTTATTTGAAGCAACACTTGTTTCCTAATATTTTACTCTAAAAAATGTGCAAATTGCAAGGTCAACATGCCTTATGTATAATATTGGACTTAATCATTTATATATATATATATTGATGAGGACAAAATCACCCAATTTATTAGACTTAGAAAAGAGTTGTTTGACTGACTGTCGTTGACTCATGAAATCTTCAATTTTTGACAATTTAAAAAGTTTGGGCAAATTACATATACCTTCCTCGAGGTTTAACTAAATTACAGATACCTCTGAAGTTTTGAAAATTACAGACACCTCCTGAGGTTTATATTTTCATAACAAATTGCCCCCTAAGGTTTATATTTTCATAACAATTTGTCCCCCTAATTTGTTATGCAAATAGTACCTTCAGGGGGGTATCTGTAATTTCTCAAACCTCAGGGGAGTATCTGTAATTTTGCTAAACCTTGAGGGGTATATGTAATTTGCCCAAAAAGTTTTATATGTAACCAACCATTCACCAAGTGACAAATGTCTAAAACATGTAGGTTGTTAAATGTATATAAAACATTATTATGGGAGAATTACTTCAAGAAAAAAAAAAAAATACAAAAATATAGAGGATGTAAGTGATTTTATAGTGGGGTGCAAGTGAAAAGTTGTGGGATGCAAGTCACTTACACTCCTTTATATTTGTGTAAATTTTATTTTTTGTGTCCAACTAATAAGTAATTCTTCCTACTATTATTATTATTATTATTATTATTATGCATCAAAGTAAAAGGAACGCTTCTTTTTCCAATATATAATTCTCCAAAAAAGCTTGAGACCCCCAGTGGGGGTACTGGGGGTCCTCTCCCATTGGCTGAAAAAACAGTTTTTTTTTTTGTTTTTTTTTTGTTTTTGGTCTTAGCCAGTGACAGTTTGGCACCTGTCACTGAGGGTGCTGGGGGTCGCCCCCTACTGGGGGTCCCCAGCATTGCTCATAATTCTCGAAGAGCTCTTCGATCCCTCCATAAGAACAAACCAATTATTGATCTTCTCATCCAACCTCACTACAATCCCTGTGGCTCCGGGAACTTATAATAAGAAAAAACTTACACACAAATTTTCATTAGTTCAAAACTAGTTTTGAACCACCATGAACCGTCCTCTTTCCTTGTAATGCGTGAGGGTAGAACAAAGAGTAAATCTAAATACATATATTATTTTTGTGTAATGAGATATATGAGACTTATATTTGATGTGAAACAAACAGCAAATCTTATTCTTGAAGTCCACCATATATGAGACTCAACAGGACTGGCTTTGGTCCAAAACTATCGCTTTGAGCCTCTAAAAATTGATCAAGAAAAGAGTCGCCAAAAATTTGTAACTATTATATTAGTTCAAAAAAGAAAAAAAATTACTTATATTTAAAAGACCTCGATAAAGTTTGGTAAATGTTGAAAACTAATAAATATTTGATAATTTGATTTACCACTTAAAATTAAATGTATTAAGTGATAATAAATTAAATCAGTTTGATAATTACAATTGATATCAGTTAAAAATTTAAGTGCCTTTTAAAATGTAGGATAAAACTAAAAAAAATTTAAATTATATGAAATTTACTTAATTCTGACTAAATTTATAAATGTTCTCTCCATCTCAAAATATTAATCCCTTATTCTATTTTTCATTGTCCCAAAATATCAATCCATTTTAAAAAATCAAGAACTAAAATAATATGAATTTCTCATTTTGCCATTCTTTTAAATTTACTAACAATACAAAAAGTACAATTATGACAATTGATATTCCCCAAAAAATGTACTATTAAAGAGTAATTTTGGAAAATCAATTTTTTTAAAGTGCAATAATTGTATTACGAAAAAAAGTTAGATTCCCGAAAATGGAGTATTATTTTGAGACAAAGGGAGTACTAAAGATAAGTGTCGATATATATATACTATTATAAATTCACTATCACTACCAATATGTCACCACCACCACTACCACCATTGCCACCAACACCACCGTTACTACTACCACAACCATTACCATGATGTCACCGCCACCATCACCATCACCACCACCACCACCACCATCACCATCACCGCCACCATGCCACTTCTACCATTATAATCACCACCACCACATTACCACCACTTCCATCATGCTACCACCACCACCTTCATCACCATTGTCATTGTTGCCATAAGTACTATAATCATTTTACTACCAGTACACTATTGATACCACTACCACCACCACCACTACCACCATGTCACTACTTCCATTACTATCACAATATAAAAATTAAAATATACAATTTGAAAATATTAAATTTTAAATTTGATCTTATCTTATACATATCAAACAACTTATTTTTAGTTTAACATTTAAATTTTTATCAAATAGTTTTTCAACTTAAAAAATTCAATATTTAATTTTCAATAATTTTCAATTTTCAGTTTTATCAAACACCACCGTAAAAAAAGAAAAAAAAAACAAAAAGTCAATTGATATGGTGAGTTATTTAAAATAATGAATGATTGTTTCCCAAATATATGGATGGTATACAGAAATGATTAATTATATAAATTACAATTATTTATGAGGAAATAAACTTTTCAAATTTAAGATTGACTAAATCTTACCTTTAGTCAACTAGGTTATAAGAAAGATCGAATCGATTAGCAATTTTATCTATAAAAATGATTTAGTTAATAAGAATGATTATGCAACTTTAATTATAAATTTTGTAGCTAAAAATGTGAGAAGCGTAATTTTTAATTAATATTTTGTTACAGTTTGTTCACTTTTTATTTAGTACTTGAGTTTGGATTATTTTGATTTTTTTTTTTATTATTGTAAATTTTGTTATATATTCAAGTAAATTTTATGTCAAAAAAAGAAAAGAAAAAAAGTTCATAATCTTTTATCACAAATTATTATTATTTTTAAATGTATGGAAAGCGCCATATCTAGAACTCGCTTTAAGCTTTAAAAATATCAGAGTCGACTATGGGACTCAGCCTTTGTTTTACATATGTGTTTTATTGTGTGAAAATTTTCTCTATTCACAAAAGATAGAAATCTGAAATTTATTTTAACTGTCAAACCCACTATATATAGAACTAACATGTACAACACATTAAGTTTTCTATGTGCATTCCTATGTTGTGTTTATATGCAAAAACATTATTCTTAATATTGGAGCGATGATTGTTTGGAATGATCTAAATAAATATACTTTTTGACTTTTTACGAAAAAATGTGCAGAAAAATAGAGAAGTGATGTGACCTACAAAAGATGAAAATATAAAAAGTGTATTTATATAGCACACTCCCAAACACCTCAATGTCATCGATATATTAGTCCAATGTATGAAAAATGAAGCTCATTACATTAATATAATAATAACACGTTAAATAGTCAACAAATTAAGTACAAAAATTTGGGCAAGCGGGTTTTGTTAACAAATGTTTCTGATACAAACTCTTTTGATAGAATTTACCACTTAAAATCGACTAGCAAAAGCCACTCTATTCACACTAACCTAACTTTATTATGTATTCTAATCCAACCAACTCATAGGTCGTTCCCTCTGCAACTCAAATTGCAAAGCCGCACTCATCCATTCTTATACTCACATAGATGCATCCTATCAAATGATATGAAGTCCGTAGAACTTATTCTTAAAAACTGGATGGGAAAGTTGTCTAAGACATTAATTACATGCCCATGACTAAGCCTTTATTACGTGATGCGAGATCGCAACTATTTAAGAGACTTACATTTACAATTATTTTAATTTTTTTTAAACAATACCATTAGGGTGTGTTTGTTTTGAAGGATCAGGGTGTGAGATTGGACTATTAGTCCGGTGGGACTAATAGTCCATTGTTTGTTTCAATTTTTTTGCTTCGGACTAATAGTCTCCCTGGACTATTAGTCCCATATTTGTGGGACTATCCAATCTCATGGAGGGATAGGATTATTTCTATGGGATTGGTATCCCATGAGATTAGGCTCTGAAATGCTCATTTTACTCCATGCTATTACTTAGTAAACAATTAGAAAATTGTAAAATAGTCTTTTGAACATCTATAAATTATTTTTTTAGTGTTGTTAATTTAAAATTATATATTAAATAAAAAATATAAATTATAAATTAAATTTATTTAAAAATAATAAATTATAAATTATGGCCTTATAAATTAAATTTTTTTTTAGTGTTGTTGAAAATTTAATTTATATATTAAAGAAAATTATTTTTTATTGTTGTTAATTTAAAATTATATATTTAATAAAAAATATAAATTATAAATTATAAATTTAATTTAATTGAAAATAATAAATTAAAAATTATGGCCTTATAAATTAAATTTTTTTAGTGTTGTTAAATTATAAATTATAAATTATAGATTACAAATTTAAAATTATATATTAAATAAAAATTATAAATTACAAGAATAAAATAGTCTTTTGAACATTTATCCTTATCCAGTCCGTCTAACTAAATATTGGATTCACTAAAAATAGTCCAATCCAGACATCTAATCTCATGACTAAACAAACATAGGATACAAATCCAATCCAATCAAATAGTCCGGGGACAATGTATCCCGGGACTAACAGTCCGATGGAAGATTACAATCCCCCCTTATCCAGTCTGTCCAAACAAACACACCCTTAAGGTACTAATTATAAAAGTATATGTATAATTATTTTAATCTTTTGTTAACCAAAACTTTTAAACCACTGTTGATAAGACTTTATATATTAATTAAATAGTATTTGTGTAAAGAGGTGAATTATAGTATTGATTTTTTGAGAAAGCACTTTTAACAAGGCATGCATCACAGTGTAGGATGGCTGCCCATCAATTTACCGACAATGTAAACGGGGATCTTGTTTACTGCCCTTCATTTGGTAGGCAACCCCAAAAAAAGAAAAAAGAAAAAAAGGCAAAGGGTGTTACAAATGAACCTTTGCAGATCAATGGCACCAACCCCCTAATAATTAAAATTAAACCTGTTTTTAGAAATGTCAAAAAGTGTCTTAATTGTCAAAACCCCCTTAGAAGTTATGACCACCAAATCTGCCAACCCATCACTACTCTTCCCACTAGCCATGTGATGTCAATGAGTAACAAGTAGCGGTTAATTTATATATATATATATACAAAATTATTAGAAATTTCAAAAATTCTACCAAAATTTATACTAAATGTCGTATATGAGTGTGAGCATCACAACATATCATGTGGGTCACCCATGTAAAACATTTAGTAGAAATTTTGGTGACACTTTTGAGATTTCTAACATTATTCATATATATATATATATATATTCTTCTTCTATCTTTCCTAAGCCTAATGCATTATGTTATGTTGGATGGCAAGTCCAGTTGTTGATCACTTAATTCCCAAAAGAGAAATCACTTAATTTATCACCTACCTTTGGCACTCCATGGTGAGGTTATGCTTGGCAAAAATTAATAGTGTATTTTTTTTGAACATTTTTGTTTTTTCAGCGAAAAATTTTAAATTTGTGACAATTTTTTTTTTCTTTCATGTCATTCTTTAAACAAAAAAAATCATTTTCATTTTAAATTTTTTGTGGGTCTGTAATGAACTTTTTCCACAAATTTTCTATTTTTGTGTTAATTTTAGGTTTTTTTAGTCTAAAAAGACCTAAAAATAAAATTTTTCTAGAATAGATATAAAAAGATTTCACTAGAAACGAAAATATATAAACAAAAATATTGTTAAAAATAGCAATTGTCGAACTAACTCTTAACAAGTGTAAACAAGAGATGATACTTACATTAATTTTAAGAATTAATAAAGACAAAGAATAAGTGGCGGAGACATGTGAGGACAAGGGTTCAAGATGAAAATTCTAGGTATCATGACATTTGAAACCTTTTTGGAAAGTGCCCTATGCCTATAAGGGGAAAATGCTAAGGGTAAGATATCAACGTAAGATTGCCAAATCTCAGAATTTAAGAGAAGAAGATTTGGTGCTTAAGGACAATTAAACTCCTATTCGCGACCCTAAGGGCAAGTTGAAAGTCATTCTCATAGATTTGAATGGCTTGGAATTCTCACAACTAATCAACATGGACAAGCTGAAACAAAACTATCCTTGAGAGGCTTGTTAGGCTGAAAACCCAAAAGAATGACCCAGGCAAAAGTTAGAGCAAAAAAAAAAAAAAAACAAAATAGAAAAGAAAAAAATGAAAAAAATAGAAAAAAAAGAAAAAAGAAAAATTGAAGAAAAGCTTGCAAGGTCTAAAACTCGGAAATGGCAGTTTTGGCAAAAGTTAGAATACAAAAGGAGAGTGTTAATACCCGAGTGAGCCTTACCCGGGAACTACGTAAGGCCTGATTCCTATCTTTGGGATACGTAGGCAGCTTCATCCTGAAGTTCGGCAACCATTTTCAGCTTGCTTGTCTCATTCATGTTTGATTGGTTTACCTTTATTCAACTCAGCTATCCTATCCATGATCAATTGGGTTATCTTTATTCAGTTTGATTATCCTATCTTTTCTTCATGAAAGGTTCAGTTGCAAGACAAATTTAGTGGTAATATGGTACAAAAAATAGATTTTGAGGATTTTTAATGAAGTTAACTAATTTTCTCGAAAATTATTCCATTTTTTCAAACCCAGACCATTCTTTGGATCCAAAAAGGAAAATTTTTAGTACTCACAGCTTGATTTATATGATTTCAAAATAGAGAGTGGAACAAGTATGCTTATCTAATTCTCATATTGGTCAAAATCTTTTTAGCAGAGAAAAAGGTCAAAGCGATAAACTAGGGGCACAGTCGAGTTAGGTTTTCTATTTTTCCTCCGTATTCTCGAAAGTCTCCATTTACACTGTCAACCATTCACCGAAAAGTGCGTAATAGTTGTCTCCGACAATGTAAACAGAACCTTTCAGTCGGCCAGTCGTTTGGGTGGTTAACAGGTGGTGTCTTTTTGTTTTGAATCTTGTTTTATGCCATTGCGCCCACGATATTCTAAATCGCACCCGTGATTTTCGCTGCAGCGGTGTTTATAATCGCGCCCATGTTGAAGCTTTGTGTCCGTTCTATTCCGGCAAGTGTCAATAGGCCTGTTTCGGTGGTTTTTTTCTTGGTTTTTCTTTCATTGAGTCATTTTCTTGATTTCTGGTCAGTTGAGGGCTCAATGTCCAATTCAGAATTCATTTTAATCATTCTCAAATTCAAGTTTAAACAAAATGTTTTCATGCTCAAGTACTGTGTTATTCACACCATGATGTGCACACAAACCGAAACTCATTTTATTGAAAATTCAGGGTAAAGTCCCTCGATTACAGCTTTCAAAACAAGAAACTTTCAAAAACAATAAAAGAGAAATCTGAAGCATTGGTGCTCCTTCCTAAGCCCAAAAAGAAAAAAGAAAAAAGAGAGAGAGAGAGAGAATACAAGCATTGTTCTCGGTTTCGGTGACTTGTGTTTCCAGCGACAAAGGGTATAGGCTGACCTTAGTTTCACCACTCGCTTCTATTGTTGATTGCTTCACCACATCTTCACTCCTTGGAAGCCCTTGAAGACTCTGCTTTAGCATTGGTAGAGCTTCCAAAAGAGATTACTCTTAGCCGGCCGTTAAATGAAGAGCACCAAGGAGCTCCGAATCAGGCCACGAAGGTCGCCTGTCGTTTCAGCTCTTTGTTTTGCTTCTTCAAATTGCTGATCTCTTCTCGAGCATCCTTGTACATACGCTGAATAGGGAGAGTTGTGCATTTAATCGATGCATTTCAGTTGTCTTACCCTGCAGCCAGCGGGACAAATTGGAGACCACGATCACGGTCTCCACACAAGATTTCAGTGTGTTATGGTTGGCATTGATGTCAGACTGCGCTGCCATCATTTGCTCAATTGACAGTGCAGGGAAATTGAAAACAGGGACAGGGGTAGGGGCACTCTGTCGAGGCCCAGAGGAGTTGATGTGAACAATCTCTATCGGGGGAATCATCAAGGTTTGGGAAAAGAGAGAGAGTACGATGAGAAAAGGCCATGTATAATGCCAAAAAGAGAGAGTTTTCAGAGTGATTTTGCAGTTGTTTTTTTTTGCTCTGCCTCTCCCTTACAGATTGTCCTTAGGAAAAAAAAGGAGAAGACGGATGAGAAGAATGAGACAAAAGGAGAAGGTCGAGGCGATCGTTGAAAGATTTGGGTTGGCCTAGTTGTGTTAATCAGGCGCCGCACTTGTTGAAATCGCGCTAGACACAACACTCAAAGAAGAAGAAGAAAGAAGAATAAGAAAAAGAAAAAGAAAAAAGGTGCATGGTGCCTCAACAAAAAAAGAAACAAAAAAAGGAAAAAAAAAGCAAAAAGGAAAAAAAGAAAGAAAAAAAGAAAAAAATACAAACAAAATACAAAAAAAAGAGGAAGGAAAAAAAATATAATATTTGTGTTTAGGTTCTACCACACTTCAATTGCAATCTTAGAAAATCAAAAAAAATCAAGAAATCAGAGTTGGGAACCTGATATTTTTCCCTATGAGGTGCTTCTCTAGAACACCGTTTCCCAAGATGTTTTCTACAAAACATTGCTTCCCGGAATGAAATGAACCTATACATTGAGTTCCAAAATCTTTCAAAATTTGGTGTTTGAAACAACATTGCCTTTTTCGAAACAAAGTCACCCTGGCACCATTTCCAACCGCTATCGTGCATCTATCGCAACCGTGCATCTATCGCATGATCACACCGCTACCGTGCATCTACCGCACGATCACATTACTATTGTGTATCTACCATACGATCAAACTGTTATCGTGCATCTATCGTACGAGCAAACCATTATTGTGCATCTATTGCATGATCACATCGTTATTGTGCATCTATCGCACGATCACACCATTTTCGTGCACCTATTGCAAGATCAGACTGTTCATGTGTATCTATTGCACACTTTCGTCTTACTCATTGCATCTATCGCATAATCGCACCGCTCCCCGTATATCCATCATGTCATCGTACCATTCTCGTGCATCTATCGCACAATCCAACCGCTTTTGTGCATCCATTGAACGATCGCATTACTCTCATGCATCTATTGCATAATCTAGCCGTTATTGTGCATCCATCGCACGATCACACCATTTATATGAATCGATCTTATAATTGCACTATTCTTATGCATCAATCGCACAATCTGATTGCTCTCGTGTATCTATTGCACGATTGCACTGTTCATGTGCATCTATCGCACAATCTGTCCACTCTCGTGTATCTATCGCATGATTGCACTATTCTTGTGCATCAACCACACAATTCGGCTACCTTCGTGTGTCTATCACACCACACCATTATTGTGTATCTATCACACAATCACACCACGTATGTACATCAATTGCACCATCAAACCGTTTTTGTACATGGATCGCACAATCACACTACATAGTGCATCTATCGCATCACAATGCAAAGCATGTTTAGTATTTGCATTTCGGTCATTCATGTAGAAAGCACGTTTGCATATCATGTAGAAAGCATGTTTAAGCAACATTCTGTACTATATTTGCATCAGTTAACATACATCTTGTTCTTAACATGAGGTTTGTTTTATTTCTAGCATTGCATCACACAATCATGGGTTTTCAAAACAAAATTGGCTTTGCAAAGCGTGTAAGTCCAACTTTCAAATTGCATTATCATATCATTTGTATTTTGCCCCTGAACTACGCTGGTTTGATTTCTTACAAAAGGATACGTAGGCAACCTTCGGGTTCAACCAACTGCATTCGCATCTTGTTTGTTTGCCCACGTTTTACGGCCTCGTCAAAAGGGTCATCTTTGGGCTTTGACATTCATTCACGTCATCAAATGACTTCGAGCTCTGTCAAAGAGGGGCAACTATAGATACTTCATTTTGACCGGCCCTTAAGACTTGGGCACTTTCTTCCGAACACTCGATGATGAAAATTGGAATGTGCTATTTTACGAATTTCCTAGTAGAAAAGTCGGGTTTAAGCTTTAATTTCAACTTTACACCCATTTTGGCCAAATTATTTTAGACCTATTCGAAAATATTTTTCTAATTTTTTTTCTTTTTCTGAAAATTTAGCAGTTGTGGAAAATCAACTCTCACACCACATCATCACATGGCACGCCACATAGTTTTGAGATACCAAATGGAACGTCATGTGTTTTTTGGAAATACCACATGTCTAGCCATGTGTTTTGGAAGTCTATAAATATCACCTCATTTTGTTATTTGGAGAAGAGGAAAAAAAAAAAGAAAATTTTGGAAACATTTTGTTTCACAAAGTTTTGAGAAGAGAAAACTTTGGAAAAATAATTTTTGTCTAAACAATTCTTAAACTTTTCTATCCACTGATATATACCATCCAAAAATTCCATTAAAACTTAAATTTGCAACTTCTTGTTGAGAATTCAAAACATACTCCATAACCATGAGGGTGTTAGGAAGAAAGTTTGGTAATTAGAAAATTCATTTTTTTCTCCAAAGGTGAGTTTTCACACTTTTCCCATTTATTTTTCCTTTTGTTTTGTTTTGTTTTTTTTTTTTTGTTTCTCTTATCTTTAATATATAACACAACATGGTAGAAATGGTTAGCTGATTTATCTGATATAATTTCTTTATTTTCTTGTATCTTTTTTACTATTTTAAATATGTAGTTTTTTTTTTTTAATAATAATGTAAATAATATAATAATATATTAATTATACTATATTGTATATTATTATAATAATAATATATGTTTTTCGTACAATGGTAGTTGAAACCGCCACACACACACTTCTCTCAAATGTATGTGTGTATGTATATTATTATTATTATTATTATGTTTGATTTGTTAGATTCAACTTATATTGAAGTTAGATAGTCGTTTGTTGTAATAATTTCTATCTCACGTCTTTTATTCGGTGTTGTAAATATTCAGTATTGTAATAATTTCTCGCCCTGCTTCTTTCTATCCCTTTTCATTTATTTGTTTTTTTATATCTATAAATAAGCATCATGCTTTATTTTTCACCATATCCATGTTTTGCACTCATATTTCATGTTTTAAAATTCGGTTCATTTGCATATATGGGTTTAATCAATTTCTATGTGATTTTGTACGCCATCCATTGTCTTGAAATGATTCACATGTCATGCATTAGTAGTCAGATTTTTAGTTGCATTTTTGTATATGTATTGCATTAGAATCTTGAATCTAGGATCATGCATATTTTTCTTTGTTTTGTAACTGTTCGCGGGATGTCAGTAAATATATAAATTTTTATGTTTTAGCATTTTGCTTGTGTGTGTTTTTCTTACTATGTTTAGTATCCTACCATGAGGCTATTTACTTATTTGATATATCTCTATGAATACTAGTGGATGGAGGTTGTGTTGTTCAATTTGGAATAAAATAGATTTTCATGTTGTGAACTCAATTTTTGTTAAGTTGTTCAAAATTCTTTAAAAAATACATGAAATGAGATTGTTCCAAAATGAACGACACAGTCTATACTTGTTTGCTTCACATATTAATTTTTAGATTAATTAAATAATCAGAACATTAACATATAAAGTTAATTAAATTCATATTATGGTTTAGTAAAGGTTGATCTTTTGATCGAGATGAGCAGGGGTGCTCAATTAATGATCTTCCCCCTCATACCTAAGGTTTTGAACTGAGACATCTCCGGTTACGACGCATAGTGGCATTTGCATGAGTCACGGGTTTCTTAATTTTCTCAAAATATTAGGTGGCGATTATGAGATCTGGTGATATAGTCTATTTCTGGCAAAGATTTTGTCATAAAATGGATTTTTTTAACATATAAAAATTGCTGGATTTGGACTCTCATCTATGTTTCATATTGCACTCGTGAGACTAGATCAAAAAAATCGAGGGTTCGAACTGTTTAGCATGCACGGGTACCTCCTAGGCGATGCGACAGTTAAAAGTCAACTTGGTGCCCAAGGTACTCTATAGGCTCTGTCACAACCAAGCCGTAAAACGTGGATCCCTATCTGAAACGATAGTCATCGGGACCCCGAGAAGTCGCATTATGTCCCTAACATACAGATCGGAAAAATAGTCTACTGAGTCACTCATGCGCATCAGTATAAAGTGTGCAGATTTGGTTAACCGGTCAACAACTATCCACTCAATATCATTATCCCATTGAGTTCTTGGAAGACCCACAATAAAATTCATCGTGATGTGCTCCCACTTCCACTCGGCTATAGGTAAGGGTTGCAACAAACCCGTTGGTTGTTGGTGCTCGATTGTAGTGACCCTAATTTTTCTTAAATTGTTATTATTATTATTACTTTATTTAATTTTTTTGGCTTTATTAATTGTGTGGATACATGAGAATTTAATGTGATATTTAATTAATTTAATGTGATTTTTAATTATATATAATTAATAAGAATATTTATATATATTTATATTTTTTTATATATATTGATCTTATATAGCATATTTATATAGGTTGTATTTATAAGGGAAGTTACCCATAAATCCTAAATGTTGATCTTGTGTTCCATTTGGTCCTAGTTTTTTTTCTTGTGATCCATTTGGTCCTCTCTATTGTGGAAAAGACACAAGTGCCATTGGGTTAATCACGGGCTACGTTATGTAAGGATTTTATTCGGTGTATGCTTAAAACTTGTCACATTATGCTCATGGTTGGGTGACACACAACACAAAAGTACACTAACACTTTTTATACTCTTTTTTTTTTTTTTTTTGTGGGTTGATGCATTGCATGTGACACACAGACTACTCTTTCTCCTCATTACCTGACCCGTCACGTTAGAGGGTCACATTTGGGAAAAGTACACTAAAGAATTTTTAATTTTTAAAGTGTCATGTCATATCCACCACGTTAAAGTGTCACATGTCATGTTTGAGAAAAATACACTAAAGAGTTTTTTTTTTAATTTTTTTTAGAGTGTCACATCATACCTGCCACATTGTCACGTTTGAGAAAAGTACACTAAAGAGTTTTTATTTTTTTTGAAGTGTCACATTATACCCGCCACGTTGTCACATTAGGGAAAAGTATACTAAAGAGTTTTTTTTTTTTTGAAGTGTCACATCATACCTGTCACATTGTCATATTAGGGGAAGTACACTAAAGAGTTTTTATATTTTTTGAAGTATCACATCATACCGCTACATTGTCACATTAGAAAAAAGTATGCGAAAGAGTTTTTATTTTTTTTGGAGTAAAAGTTTTGGAGTGTCACACCATACGCGCCACGTTGTCACATTTACGAAAAGTACACTAAGGAGTTTTTAATTTTTTTGGAGTGTCACATCATTGGAGTGTCACATTAATGCCTGCCACATTGGAATATCACATCATACCTGTCACATTAATAAAAATGTATAGTTATCCACCAAAACACTACCAAAATCAAAAATAGGACCACACAAAAAAAAACTCTCCGCTAATAAGACTTAATAGATCAATAGAAAAAACTTAGAACTAATTGGAGTACTTGTTTGTGAGATGGGATTTATTGATAAATATCCCGTATTTATACCACAAAATATAATATAATAGTTATTAGGGTATAAATTATAAGAAGAAAAGAGTGTTCTGCGGGAGAGAGAGTTGAGAAAGAGAGAGGGAGAGGAAGAGGAAAAAAGGGGGTCAGGGTTTTGTTTTGGTGGCTTCATTAATTCTCCGAGTATTTCTTTGATCTTCAAAAAATAATTGTGAGTGCAAAACCCACTTTCCTTGACTAATGTTTATTTCTTTGTTTTATTTATTTATTTGATGTTGGTTTGATATTGTACTTGCACGTAGATGATGTATTGATTTCAACTATTTTGGTTAGTTGTGTATGCAAGGTTTAGAGTTTTTATATGTATTTATTTTATGGTTGTAATCACACTCATGGATATATGAAATTAAAATAAATTAGGAATCCATAAATAATTTCCGAATACTCCACCATGACTCCATAAATTGTTGTTTTATTTGAGTGTTGGTGAGAAAAAGTGTATAAAAAAAGTGAAGATTATGAGATTTATTTGAATACCTTAGGCTCGGCATTGTTATGTTTGTTCTCATGAGTAGATGATGGGTTGTGTATATATATATTGTTGCCTCGTTCTCAAGTGTAGACGAGTGCTTTGATTTACGCACGTACGTATATGTTAACCGTTCGGGGAGTGTGGGCCAAACTTGGAATGATACCCCCATGCAAGTTTGGCTTCAGAGCAGTGTTAAGTATGCGGGAGGCACATGGGATATATGTGTAGGCCGGAAGTGAAGGGTTGAAAAGGTAGAGTTAAGGTACAAAGAATTAAATATGAACTTACTGGTATAGTTTGAATTGTTTTGATTTATACATCTTGAAAAATAGTAAACGATCTCATTAAATGACAAAATTTGGACAGAGGCATGTATACGTAATTATAGACAACTTTTGCATTTTAACTTTTTACTAAAAAGATCGATTAGAACTTGTAATCGGATGATCTAGTTACAATAGTTTTTATTCTTTTAGCAATGCATATTTTAGATGGTGTTTTAACCCATGAAACGAGCTCATTTTTATTGATTTTGCACAAGTTAAAGCAAAACATTATTTTGAACATTTTTTGTGTTTTGAACTTTTCCGAAAAAATTCATCTTAGGACAATTTCTCTTCATTTTCAGCTTTAGATTTTTCGGTCAAATTCCGTCTAGGTTATTCTATCAAGTTTTTCTCTCAACCTATTCAGTTTTTACTAAATTTGTTCATGTTGCGTTTTAGGAAATTTGATTATGTACAACTTTTACTCTTTGAGTTTTGGTCAATTCAAATGATTTAAGCATGAAACAATACATTTTTTTTTTACATTTCTTCAGTAATTTACTTATGATTAAATTATACTAACTTTATTATTATTATTATTTTTTTTTGCAGAATGGTGGGTCTTACTAATTTTTTATGCAAGACTGATCCACCATATTATTATTATTATTATTATTATTATTATTATTATTATATACTCAATTTATATTTAGTTGTGTACATGTAAGAAACTAAATGCCACCGTATCTCGGGAAACTACCCATTCGTCTCGATGTGAGTGGAACTACTTGTCTTGTTCCGTAACAAGAATTAAATATAGTTTTGTTTGTGTCTGATGGACACGTGGGTGTCAAATCTTGTACTCATACCAGTATATTTGTATATTGACCCGTTTTGTCTCTTGGCATCTTGGGTGCATTCTGTTTGAGTGCAGTCGAGCTTTCTTTGTAGGATTAATTAGGACTACGGTGGTGACGAGAAATAACTATAATTGTAGGACATGTCTTTCAGACTTCTTTTGTTTTCTGGAGTTTAGGATTGATATTAGTTTATTTATTTTTTTATGACCTTAGTATTTTGATAATTTGGCATTGTGGGTTATTTTCTAACTTTATATTATTTAAGTTGTTTTGACTATTTGTTGCTACTTTAATGTTTGAGGTGTTGGATAGTCATGAATTTATGATGGATAGTTTGGTTGGCGTTTGTTATTATTATTATTTTTATCCCTTGTATATATATATATATATTTCAGCATTGAAGTTTACTTAAACCTTATGGAGACGAGAACATTTAGATTTTTGTTTCACCCCTACGATTTGGATAATGGAATATTGATTGGGGTTTAGTCCTAATTTAATATTTAATTGTCCAAATTTTGGGATGTGACATCGGCCTTCACATGTTGACAAGTAAAGCACCTCGATATGATCAAGGCCATATCTCTCTTCATCTCCTTCCACCAAAACTGACAGCAAAGTTCATGGTACATTTTCGTGCCTTCCAGGTGCACCGTAAGGCATGAATAGTTGAATTCTCGGAGTACATCTTCTCTACAAGACTAAAGGCAGTCTAGATATCTCGCACTTGAATCTGAATGAACATTCAAAACACTTCTTTACCTCTCCATTAGAGATCTTCCTTTGGATAGTTTCTACTTCGTGATCATACTGTTGTGCCTCAATAATGCGACTAACTAGGGTAGGTTGTGCAACCGCGGTAAATAAAGTGACCAATTCAAAGGACTCTCCAAGGTGCAAGTCAAACTCGTTGATAGCACCCAACATCTCCCATTTTCGGATAGCAATTCTCGCTACTCTATTTATGGATTTCCTAATTAATGCATCGGCCACTACATTGGCCTTCCCCGGGTGATAATGCAACTCAAGATTGTAATCCTCCATAAACTCCATTAATCTCATTTGCCTCAAATTCAAGTCCTTTTGTGAAAATAGATATTTTAGATTCTTGTGATCGGAAATCACCCCATATCTTTTTCCGTACAAATAATGTCCCCGAATAACCCAAACCCCTCTCCGAAATAATCAAAACAAGAGTAGTGGTGAGTCTAATCATAAGCTCTTGGAACGACATTTCGCAAGCCTTATTCCACACAAATCTAACTCATTTTCTTGTTAACCTAGTCAATGGCGAAGCCAGTCTAGAAAAATCTTTTACAAAACTCGGTAATACTCGGCTAAGCCCAAGAAACTTTGGATCTCAAAAGCAGTTTTAGGTCACTCCCAATCTTGCACTACTTCTATTTTAGATGAATCTATAGTCACCCATTCTCCATACACCATTTGGCCTAAAAACTTAACTTCGTTAAGCCAAAACTCACACTTCCCGAACTTAGCATACAGACAATGTGCTCTAAGCAACTCAAGTACAATCTGCAAGTGTTCCTCCTTGGAGGGTGAGTAGACTAAAATGTCATTGACAAAGATGACCACCAACTGATCTAAGAACTCATGAAAGACTTGATTCATCATGTCCATAAACGAAGTCAGTGCACTGGTTAGCCCAAAAGGCATTACTAAGAACTCGTAATGGCTATACCCTGTACATAATGCTGTTTTCTAAATATCCTCATCTTTTACCCTTAACTAATGATACCCCAATCTCAAATCAATCTTTGAAAAGCAACATGACCCTTTCAACTGGCTAGACAGATCATCTATTCACGGTAATGGGTACTTGTTCTTGGCAATTACTTGATTCAACTTTTGGTAATCAATGCACAGCCGCAATGTGCCATCATTCTTCTTTGCAAAGAAAGCCGATGCTCCCAAAGGCGAGGTACTAGGGCGAATAAAACCCTTATCTAACAAATCCTAAAGCTACACTTTCAACTCACATAACTCGACTGGTGCAAACCTATATGGTGCCATGGAAATTGGAGTCGTGTCTGGCACTAAATCGATAGAGAACTCAATCTCTCTATATAGTGGTAACTCAGTGAGATCTTCCGGAAAGACATTCGGATACTCTCGAACTATTCTTGGTAAATCACCCTAAACTGTACTACCCTCATCAGCTACCAAGATGGCAAAAGTAAACTCAACTCTTCTAGACCTTTAAGGTCATATAATGGAGGAACAAGACTATCACCTTGGTCACACATAAAGTAGAAACACTCGCTTGATGGTGTACACACCAACACCCTCATACGTTGGCAATCTATTAAAGCCCGAAAATAAGTCAACCAATCTATACCCAAAATCACATCAAAAGTATGCATATCAAGAACAACGAAATCAAAAGAGAGTCGATGATCTACGATCTTAATCTCACAGGAGCGGCATACTCAACCCAATGCCACTCTACCCTTAATAGGTGTCTCAACAAATAAAGGAGACGCCAACTGATCAAACTCAAACCCCAAAGTGGATGCAAAAGAAGACGAAATGAAGAAATGAGATGCACCAATATCAATCAACACATTGGCTAAGGAATTGCATAGCAAATGGTTACATCTCATAACAGAAGGTATCGACAACTGTTCCTGCATGGTCACAACATACACACGCCTTGGAGGACTATGATTAACTTGCTCACTCCTTGGAGCAATTGATTAAGCCAAAGTGGCTCCTTGGTTGGCCCTTGAGACCTGAACGGATTGAGCTGGCTGATGTGTCTGTGTTTGCCTTAAACTAGAGGCACCAGATGTCCCACTCGACTGAGGGCAAAACCTCTTCAAATGCCTAGACTGCCCACACTATTAACATGTAGTCTGTTGCATTCTCCCTTGGCCTTGACTTTGATAATAAGTCGAAGACGGTGTAGACTGTTACCCTCCTCCTCTCTGCGTGCAAGCTAGAGACTTGTGGCCTAACTGACCACACTTGAAGCACGTGAACCCACCCTAGTTACCTTTCCCTGAACCTGAACTCGACATGGGAAATGTGGACCTAGATTGCAAAGCTTGGGACTGTTGCGGAATAGAACCCCGTTGCCTTTTGTTGTCCCTTGCATCCTCCTAAGACTTATGCGTTCTCTGTCTAGAGCCTCTCATCCATTCCTCCTCCGCCTAAATCACTACCTCCAAATGGGCCACTGATTCGACAAGGCGCCCATAGTCCCAAATCATAAACCCGACCACCTTGATAAGGAGCTCGGTCCTCAATATTTTCTCGAACTCGATACAACATTCTTTCGTCACCACAAGTTCTGGTATAAACCTCGAAAGACTAGTGAAAGCTGCCTCAAACTCGACCACTGGTGTGCTTAACTGCATGAGTTTCAAAAATAACTCTCTCAACTTCTGCTTCGTTGTGGGTAGTAAAAACTTATCCTGGAAGGCAATAACGAAAGCCTTCCAAATCATCTTGATACGACCCCTTGCAAACTTCCACCATTGATCCCTGTCACCCTTCAGTTGAAAAATTTCCAAGGTCACCCTTAAATTATCATCTTTGATGCCAAGCATCTCAAACGTCTTCACCATCTACTCAAGCCACTCATCGGCCTTTAATGGCTCATTCGGATCCCCGATAAACTCATCCGGATTCAACTGGAAGAACTACATCTTCAGAAAAGATGGCCTTGTCTCCGCAATGTAGACTTGGACTTGATTCTCACCTCTGAGAATGTCCATGGATTCCCGCAATGCTTTTGCCATTTCGAGGGCTAAGGCACCTATGACTTGCTGATCTATTGGCTCAGCCACGTTTTCTTAACCAACTCTCTCCTTCTGTGCCAGAATTTCTTCTGAAATCGACACTTCCTGCTGTTTAGGCCTGCTATGCCTACCTCCACCATGTCCGCATCCTGACATACTAATAATGGTAACACAAAATTTAGCACATGTACAATGTGCCATAACTAATTCACAAATGTCCTAAGATAGTGGACTACACAATAATTTCACTCCACATAATCACATATTCACAAATGAATTTCTTTTCTAGATAATGACCGTTACGTGACATTAATAGAGTTCTAGTTAGAATTACAGTGATCAAGTGCTCTTCTAACGGGACTTCTAGAAATTCATAGACACAACCAATAGCTTAGAAACTAAATTCTATATCCACTTAATCATACAAACATGCTATCACATAGCATGCCAGGTATACGTCTATTATTATCTAGCGAAACAAACCCATTGTGGTAATAACCACTTTCCACGAGCCCAAACTATTCAAACTCGGTAAGCTCTGATACCAAGTTATGATGTCCCCAATAACAACAATAGATAATCCCATAAAGTACGCTGGTTGTAACGCCCCACAAAATAACAACTATCTACCTCATGATATCCGATGGAAAAGCTTGAATTTATAAAACATTAACCTTTCATTGATTCTATTTTCATGTACAAAAGATGACATATGCATGTATACATTTATAAATCCCAGACTTTGAATCTGTAGCATATGGCATGTGTAAATGAATTGAAATAAAAGGAAATATAGATAAGTTTATGCGCTAATGGCTACATCTTTCCAAATCATTGCTTGTGTATAACAAAAGTGAGTTAAACTCAATACATAAAAAGCCCAAGGCTTGTACAAAAATCATTACACAAAAGAAACAAAAGAAGCTCTCGGCTCCAAGTCCTCTCAAGCTATGTCCTTGGTGGAGGCATATCATCAGCACCTAAAAGTTGTTTTCCACATAAAACCTAATAGAGATACTTGAACACAATGTATGAAACTTAATAAAGTCAAAAGGTGAATGCATATGCATGCCATTTGTCAAACATTATACTTTTTCATCTCAAAACAATGCAATGCCAAATTATATATATATATCAGTTCATGAAAAAAATATACTTTTATATTAAAAAATAAGGTAGTGGATACAAAATACTAGGAATCTTTGGGTATGTGTTTACTAGTAGGTTATACAAGAACTACCTAAGCCATTTTACCGGGACTAACCGGAAGGATCGGCACCTAACCGCGCGGGTTTCAAGACTTTCACTAAGGACACACATGCCAACATAATAAACCACAACCACATTCCCTAACCAGATTCACCAAAGTATACACATTTTTTTCTCGAAATAATACATTTTCAATGTTTAAGTATGTAACAATGCTCAATGCAAGATGTATAAGTAATTAGTTTTGATTAACCTAATCTTCATGCAATTTCTACAACAATCAAAGTAATCCTCCACCAATAGCCCAAAACAGATATTTCTACTCAACAGATAACTTTCTAACAACAGAAGTAATCTCATAAATTTCAAAACAGGAGCTATAATATATATATCCAATTCCACTCTCATCATCAACATATACATTCTTCTTATCTTTTCATACCCAACATCTTTTCCTTTTCTTTTATAAATCAAACATCAATGATTTTCAAATAAAACCTCATTTACTTTTAAAATCACATTTAAGGAAGGAATTTCTAATATTTCAACATGACCCAACAATATTCACGTTCCCATAACATTTCTCAAGAATTTATTTGAAAAACCCCTTTTTTATATTTCAAAATTGAACCCTAGATTTAAACCCAAAATCCCTAACTTACTAAACATTTTCAAAGAGCAAATAACCAAACTAAGACCTTGTTTGTCATAACCTAAAAAAGCCAAAGAGTCAAAAATTCATTATCCTATTTAAGTCACATCATCTTATTTAAGTCACATCACATCACCTTTTTATCACATCACTTCAAACCCAACCCATATTTCATAAAAAGTCAAAAAGTGCACTTATTTAGATCATCCCAAACAACCCCTAAGAGTCATACCAAAGATTGAAGAAATCCCTATCTTAAGAGTAGAAGAGGAAGAGAGCAAAGGTAGAAGTTTGGCGGAGTCGAAAACAAGATCTTCTTTGATTAAAATGAAGATTTCAATGAGCTCTAAGTTTTCCTCCAAGGAACTATGGTGGAGAAATCAAAGGATTTGGGTATATTTGAGGCAAGAACTAGAGAGAGTGTAGAAATTAGGGTTAGGAGTGTTTTAGAGAGAGAGAGGAAGTGAAAAAGTGACAAAACCCCTTTTCCTCGATCTGATATACGCATAGACCGTTCGAGCAACCAAAATACTGCTCAAGCGCACAATGACCCCTCTCAGAAGTTCAGACCTGCAAAAGACTACTCGAGTGAAGAAAGATCGCTAAAGTGAAGATCACCCTACTTCCAGAAGTTTTACAGGCCTATAAAAATATTGAAGGATCTTAAAGACCACTTGAGTGACTAAAGCACCGCTCGAGTGAATCAGAAATGAAACATATAGCAGCTCTATTGAAAAAACTAACTTCCAACATATTTCAAGAACAACCAACAATTCTAAACAACCAAATTCAACAAACAACAAAATGATAAGGGCATAAACAACAATTAAAGGTACGAAATCCCGAATCTAAGAGCATGAAAGGGTCGGGTCTAAACTGGAACTGTTATACTGGTTATGTTGTAACTAATAAGATTTCATTCTTTCATTAATTCACTTGATAACATTACAAAAGGTAACACATGCGTTATACATTGATAAACCCTATATTTTGAATCTATACTATTCGACACATGGTGATAGATAGAAAATAAAAGAAAATTCGGATAAGTTCATGCCTCAATGGCTACATATTTCTAAGATGATGCTTGGTTACAACAAAAGTGGGTCAAGCCCAAAACAAATAAAAAGCGCAAGGCTTATACAAAAATGTTTACAATAAAAGAAAGACAAATGAGCCTTCAGCTCCAAGATCCTCCCAAGCTAAGTCCTTAGTGGAGGCATACCATCAGCACCTGAAAATTGGTTTCCACATAGAGTGAGCTAAAACCCAGTAGATAATGCCTTAACACACTGTATGATGCTTAACAAAGTCATATGGTGAATGCATGCGCATGCCATTTACCAAAACCTTACACTTTTATCTTTCAAAACAATGCAATGACATGATTATAATTCAATTCGCAAAACAATATTTCTTAAATCAGAAAATAGGGCAGTGGATACACAACACTAGGAATCTCTAGGTACATGTCTGCTAGTAGGCTATACAAGCACTACCAAAGCCATTTTACTGGTACTAACTGGAAGGATTAGTACCTAATTGCGCGGGTTTCTGAACTTTCACCAAGGACACACAAGTTAACATAGGTAATACCACAACCACACTCCTTAACCAGATTTACCAAAGTATTCACCATTTTTTCTGAAAATGATACATTTTCAATGTATAAATATGAAACAATGTTCAATGCAAGATGTATGAATAATTGGTTTTAATTAACCTAATCCTCATGCAATTTCGACAACAATCAAAGCTATTCTCCACCGATAGCCCAAAACAAATATCTCTATACAAAAGATAAATCTCCAAACAACAGGTATAATTTCATGATCTCAATATAGAAGTGACAATACATATTCAACTCTACTCTCATCATCAACAGATATATTCATTTTATCATTTCCAAAGCTCAACATTTTTCCCTTTATTCTTAGTTCAAAAACCAATGATTTCTAACAAAACATGTATTTCTTTAAAAAACACATTTAAAGGGGAGATTTTGAGGATTTCAACCCAATTTATCACTACAACCATGTCCATAACATTTCTCATTAACCCATTTGAAAATCCCTCTTTTATACTCGGAAAACTAAACCCAAATCACTACAACTTTTAAGGAACAGATAACGAGGCTAAGAATCATACAAAGATGTTGGAGAAATCCTTACTCAAGATTAGAAGGAGAGTAGAACAAGACCCAAAGTTTGATGGATCCGAAAGCTAGAACTTTTCCGATTATAATGTTCACCTCTACGAGCTCTCCACTTTTTCTTAAAGCACTATGGCAACAAGACTAACGAATTTGGGTGTATAGGGGTGTTTAGACAAGAACTAGAGAGAGAAAATAAAGAAATTTGATAAAGTTACACTTTTATCTTTCAAAACAATGCAATGCCAATATTATATATCAATTCATAAAAACAATACTTTTTATATCAGAAAACATAGCAGTGGATACAAAACACTGGGAATCTCTAGGTATGTGTCTGCCAGTAGGCTGTATAAGCATCACCAAAGCCATTTCACAGGTACTAACTAGAAGGATTGGCACCTAACTATGCAGGTTTTTGGACTTTCACTAAGGATGCACAGGCCAACATAATAAATCTCAACCACACCCCCTAACCAGATTTACCAAGGTATACACCCCTTTTAATCAAAACAATATATTTTTAATATTCAAGTGTGAAACAATGCTCAATGCAAAATGTATGAGTAATTAGTTTTAATTAACCTAATCCTCATGCAATTTCTACACCAATCAAATCTATCCTCCACTGATAGCCAAAAATAGATCTTTACTCGACAGATAATTTCATAACTTTCAAAATGGAAGCGATAATATATATATATCTAACTCCACTCTCATCATAAACATATACATTCGTCTTCTCTTTTTAAACCCAACATCTTTTCCTTTTTTTTCATAAATCAGCATTAATGATTTTCCAATGAAACATCATTTACTTTCAAAGTCACATTTAAGAAAGGAATTTCTAATATTTCAACACAACTCAACGATATTCACCCTCCCACAACCCTTCTCAAGAATCCATTTGAAAAATCCCTCTTTTACATTTCAAAATTAAACCCTAGATTCAAACCAAAAATCCCCAAATCACTATACTTTTTTAAAGAACAAATAACTAAGTTATGAATCATACAAAAGGTTGAAAAAATTCCTACCTCAAGTTTAGAAGAAGAAGAGAGCAATAGTAGAAGTTTGACGGAGCCGAAAACAAAATCTTCTCCGATTAAAACAATGCTTTTAACAAGCTCTACCATTTTCTCCAAGGAACTATGGTGGAGAAATCAATGGATTTGGGTGTATGGAGGTGTTTAGATATGAACTAGAGAGAGATAGAGAGAATGAAGAAATTAGGTTTAGAAATGTTTTAGAGAGAGAGGAATGAAAAAGTGACTAAACATTGACTTTTCCCAATCTGATATACATACAGACTGCTGGAGCGACCAAACCACCGCTTGAGCGTCAGATACAAATAAGTGACACCACCCGAGTGCACAATGACCCCCTTCCAAAAGTTGTGCAGACTGCAATAGACCGCTCAAGCGAAGATCACCATACTTCCAAAAGTTTTGCAGACCAGCAAAAATATTGAGAGATCTCAAAGACCATTCGATTAACCAAAACACTGCTCAAATGAACAAGAAATGAAATAGTCAGCCACTTATTTGAAAAAACTAACTTCTAACCTATTTCAAACACAACCAACAACTCTAAACAACCAAACTCAACTAACAACAAGATGAAAAGCGTATAAACAACAATTAAAGATAAAAAATTATGGATCTAAGAACATAAGGGCCCAAACCGGAACCGTTATAATCTCCCTCCCTTAAGAAATTTCGTCATCGAAATTGAAATCAAACCAATAATTACCAGGTTCTAATCCTATTGACAATCCATACTAGTAACAATGATAAAAGAGGGTCCTCTAGTACAAAATATTACAATTCGAATCTCCAAAACACTTACAATATTTATATAGTACAATATGATAAAATTTCCAATGCAAAACTCAAATATCAACAAAGTCTGGACACTTCTCATGAACTTCAGCCTCACGCTCCCAAGTCACCTCCTCAACCCCATGGTGTCGCTGTAACACCTTAACCAATGGGATAATCTTGCTTGTCAAGACTTGATCCCAAGTATCTAACACCCAAACCGGCCTTTCTTCATACGAGGCATTATCGTCTACCTCTAATTCAGTCCAATCCAACATGTGTGAAGGATCACGCTCATACTTCCGGAGCATATAAATATGAAACACATCGTGAACCCCGAAAAGTTAGGGTGGCAAGGCCAAACAATAGGCAACTTCCCCAATTTGCTCTAGAATCTCAAAAGGTCCAATAAATCTAGAAGACAACTTCCCGATCTTTCTGAATCTCATCAAATCCCGTATCAGCAATATTTTAGGAAATACTTGATCTCCCACCTCAAAAGACAAGTATTCTCCTACGGTTACCATAACTTTTCTGATGACTTTGAGCCGGGACCAACCTCTTACAAATAAGCACAACCTTCTTCGTCGTTTTTCGAACTAATTCCGCACCTAACATAGGTGTATCACCTACCTCGGCCTAACACATAGGAGATCTGCACAGTCGGCTATACAAGGCCTCAAAATGTGACATACCAATACTCGCCTGAAATCTATCGTGACATGCTCCCACTTCCACTCGGCTATAGGTAAGGGTTGCAACAAACCTATTGGTCGTTGATGCTCGATCTTCACTTGTTGACAAGTAAGGCACCTTGAAACAAACAACGCTACATCTCTCTTTATCTTTACCAAAATTGGCAACTAAGATCGTGATATATATTCGTGCCTCCTGGGTGTACCGCAAGGCGTGAATGGTGGAACTCTCGGAGTACCTCCTGTTTACAGGATTCTAGCACATAAAGATGATTAGGTATCTCACACTCGAATCTGAATGAACCTTGAAACCCTTCTCCAGCTTTCCACTGGAGAACTTCTCTCAGATAGCCTCTACTTCTTGGTCACAATGTACCTTTATAACCCGACTAATCAAGGTAGGTTGTGAAACTATGGTAAATAGAGTGGCCACCAACTCAATGGACTCAACTAGGTGCAAGTCAAACTCACCAATAATGCTCAACATCTCCCACTCTTGGATGGCGATACTCGTTACACTGCTCACGGATTTCCTACTCAAAACGTCGACCACTACGTTGGCCTTTCCTGGATGATAATGTAACTCAAAGTCGTAATCCTCCATAAACTCCATCCATCTCCTCTGCCTCAAATTCAAGTCCTTCTATGAGAATAGATATTTCAGACTCTTGTGATCAGAAAACACTTCAAATCTCTCATTGTACAAGTAATGCCTCCAGATTTTTATGGCAAATATTATTGTCGCTAGCTCTAAGTTGTGTGTAGGATAATTTCTCTTATGTGCTTTCAATTGCTATGAACCATAAGCTACAACTTTTCTTTCCTGTATCAATACACAACCCAAACCTTCCCGAGACACGTCACAATAAACTGAGTAACTCAAATCCCTCTATGGAATAATCAAAATTGGAGCGATGGTGAGTCTAACCTTAAGCTCTTGAAATGACTTTTTACAAGCTTCACTCCACACAAATCTAACCCATTTTCTCGTCAATCTAGTCAATGGTGAGGCCAATCTAGAGAAATCTTTCATAAAACGTCAGTAGTACCCGGCTAAGCCTAAGAAACACCGGTTCTCAAAGGCATTATTAGGTTGTCCCTATTCTTGCACTGCGTCTATCTTGGATGAATCTACAGTCACCTCTTCCTTGGATGCCACATGGCCTAAGAACTTAACTTTATTGAGCCAAAACTCAAACCTCCTGAACTTGGGCATATAATTGGTGTACTCTAAGCAGCTTAAATACAACCCACAAGTGTTCCTTGTGTTCTTCCTTGGAGGGTGGGTAAACTAAGATGCCATCGACAAAGATAACCACAAATCGATCTAAGAACTCACAAAAGACTCAATTCATCAAGTCCATTAATGAAGTTGGTGCATTGGTCAACCCAAATGGCATCACTAAGAACTCGTAATGGTCATACCGTGTATGGAAGGTTGTTTTTTGAATATCCTCCTCCTTCACCCTCAACTGGTTATACCGTGATCTTTAATCAATCTTCGATAAACAACACGACCCGTTTAACTGGTCAAACAGATCATCTATTTACGGTAATGGGTAATTGTTCTTAACAGTTACCTAGTTTAACTTTCAGTAATCGATAGACAGTCGTAATGTGCCATCTTTCTTCTTTGCAAAGAGAGCTAGTGCTCCCCAAGTTGAGGTACTACGGAGAATGAAGCCCTTATCTAAAAGCTCCTGGAGTTGAATTTTCAACTCGTGCAACTCAGCGGGTGCAAATCTATACAGTGCCATGGAAATTGGTGTCATGTTGGGCACTAAGTGTAACTCTCCGAAAATCTACAACTAAACCCAAAAAAAAAAAAAAAAAAAAAAAAAAAAAAACAATAGAGATGTACGCATAATATTCAACTCAAATTCACCACAATCCCAAAATTTCTATTTCTCATTTAACTATAATTTCAAGGTTACAAATACATACTCAACCATTCATAGTTTCAGAAGATAAAGAAAGTTGAACAAATGCCCCACGGTATCCAATGATAAATACATGGTCTTCAATGAACAAAAGAGCCCATGGTCTCGAAACTATGTAAAAGTTCAACAATTACATACAAATTGAAAATATCATTAACTTTTTTAAACAAGAGAGTTGGGCAGCTTCTTCTTCATTTGGGTGGTTGCGGTTCACCAAGTCCTAAAATTTGTTAGATAGGAATGAGCAAATATCCAATAGAGAATATATTTAACCACGTATATAAACATTTGATTTAAATTACGTGTAACCCAAAATACATTGCCCCAAGACTTCTATTTAAAACAAATCCCCATGAGTATATATATAAAGAATATAAAACATTTCCAAACAATCCCACATTTATTAACCAATTTCACATTTTTCCGTCCTCACACGGATGGCCAATGGGCACCTCAACTCTTCTACATTCGTCATCCTTACACGACTAAGTATGTGGAAACCTCAAAACATTCCCACATTTTTTGTTCTCACACGACCGAACAAGTGGGTACCTCAATTTTCTCTGCGTGAGTAAACCATATCACATAACAAGCAACAATTCAAAAAAAAAAAAAAAAAAAAAAATCAATCTTAACACAAGGGATCTCAACACATGATCAATTTACCCATTAATTCCTCTTCCATTACCCACAAAGATTTATGAACAACAATTTGGGTTTCACAAGAAATTTAGGGCTTTTCTTTCTATTCCTTAGCCTTCTGAAATTATTGGTGTACACATTATTTTTAACAAAGAAATAACCAAATCTTCTACCAACCTTAAAACAAAAATTGCAATCACCATTAATGTTTACATATATATATATATATCACCCATTCCAAATCACACCTTCAAATCATGGGATTAATACATATTCAAACCAAAATATAGATATACATGGGTAAAAATATTCGTACTTCAAGAATGGAGACAAAAGATGAAAATCCAAAGAGAAACCTTGAAGAAATAGCAATCCAATCGGTCAAAATATTGATCTTCTCTTGTTCTTCACCTTCAATGCAAGATCTATGGTGGATTCTTGGTGAAAATTAGATGAAGCCAAGGTTTGGAGGTCTAGGGTTTTCGGGTATGGAGGAGAGGGAGAGAAGAGAAGAAGAAAGAATGAAAAGTTTGGGCCAAAAAGTCACTTTAAAGTGACTGATTTTGAACAGACCGCTCGAGCAGTCAAAAATTGGCACGAGCTGTGAAAGGAAGCTCCCAGAATCTCTGTAATTTGCAGAGAATGCTCAAGCAGTCAACAGTTCGCTCGAGCGAACTTGTTTCTAGCACAGGTACTCAAATTTCAAACGGGCATAACTCCCTTGTCCGGACTTCGTTTTGGATCATTCTTATGTCTAAATTGAAGCCCCGGAAACAAGATTCCCAATGGTTCTAGCCTCACATATAGATTCAAAGTGTTGAAAGAGAAAAGCTAAAAAAGTGAAGACTATTTAGGATAATTATCCGAATTAATGCTTTTCGTTCAATCCTACTTTACCATTATGATACCACTTCAATCAATATTCTGAAATGAATCAAAGAGGCTCCAAGTACAATAATAAGAGTGTCAAGAGCAATCCCACTAGTCAAAGGAATACGAAGTTTTACGTTTTCCCCACCTTAGGAAATTTCATCGCTGAAATTAGACACTTCAAGAATTAAAGTTTGGACAAACCGAAATGAAACAGATATTGGAATTAACACTCCCACTAACTACTCACAAACGACCTCTACTCAACGATTTTTTAGAGGATTCTCCCAATGCAAAAGATTTCATGTGATGAAAAAGAAATAACTCCCACAAAAGATGATAAAGTAACCCAATGATATAAGGGTTAGATTAACTCCAATAGAATTACAATTGCCACTCCAAATTCTAATTCGAAATCTAAAAGAAACTTTCATATTTTAGTCCCACATTGGTATTTTGACAACACACCAAATGATGTGACCAACCATTCGAAAGTGGTGTGTCTCTCTTTCAACTCATTCGCAAGAATTACCTCTATGAGCCACAAGAGCCCATTGATCCTACGAAACAAAAGTCAAGCAAAAGGTGTCACTAACATACCCTATAGTACTCGTGTCTCAAATAGACTCAACGTCAAAGGAATAACTCTCGGTTGTTTAACGACCTACAATCTTAGAAAGATAAGCTCTCACATCACATTCACACCCTAAGAAACAACTAGCAGTCACTTGGCAACTAAACATTTTCAAACGATTACCTCACACTACTACATAAGTCCTCAGCCCCCTTTCATGAGAAGAAAAGGTTCTAATCAGAGTTCCATCTGCCAATCATGGCATTCAAGAAATACAACCAACAAAACCAAAGTACCATGAACTACGTTCTTACAACACAACCAGTATTCCATGCCTACATATTTACTCGGTTGCGTTTTTGAAATACTTAAGAACCAAAAACACCCAAAAATAATACTTACTGACTTTTGAAATTAAAAGAGATTATTCTTGGTAGAAAACTTTATGTATAAAGAAAAAGATGTTTTAGATGCGTACAAATGATTTGTAAAAGTGAAGAGTTTGAAAAAGAAATTTATTTATTTATTTGAAATAGTTAAATGTTATACACATCATAAGACTCCATACGCCCTCTTCGTGACTATTTCTCCTTTACTCACCGGTTCATCCATGACGATAAATTCTCAATTTTGGCAAAAATAAGGTCATACTAATTAGGAAAACTCCGCTCTCATCTTTTTTCTCAAACATATTTCAATCGATGTCTCTCAAACATCACCCAACCAATGATCCCATCACTTATGGTGATGCCACAATCCATTTATAATTATTCAAGCAACAACCACACATAACGGGTACTATAAGATTAAATAAACAAACGAATGGGCTAAACATCACAAGCTTGGGAAGCCGCATCCCATTCATGATGACCACTACAATCCCCCAATTGCTCATTATTTATTTCATGTTTGCATCACAAATTTTCATAATTAACCCCATTTTGGGGATCAACACATACAACTAAAACAAGTATAAAATATTTAGTACGACTTGTTACTTTCGTGAGTGACATATACACGACCAAGTAATCCTCATCCCTACGCGTCCCATCTGAAGTTTAAGATGAGTTCCAAGTTGACTCATTGTCAACCTTTCTCTACGCTACAACTACAATAGACAAAACACGTAAAAGGAAAATTATCTACACCTACATCGCTTACCTATACCCTCACAACACGGTACATTCCTTGAAACCAACACTATACCCCAAATCCTTAAATCACAACTCAATGATGAGTTACACCTCATATCCCGACAAAAACTTCCCAACTAACTATAAGATAGAAATTTCAAGATAACGACTAAATTTGGAATTTAAATTACCTCAACTGATCAAACATAGGGAAACTATTAATTATCTTAACCTATCAAATTTAAATATATAAATTATCTTAATCATGCATCCACAACATCAACTACCAACTCAACTAGAACATGAAATATTAGCACGATTTAAGTAAGGAGTTACCTCGATAAACAATTGCAATCTTAATGTCATCTCCAACGTCCATTCGAAACCACCAGTCACAAGATTTCAAAAGTATAACTAAGGATCATGTACCAAATAATTACCCTCATGTATTTCTTACAATAGAAGGTTCCACAAAATGAAACTGAAAACACAAAATATTTTCTTTTAACATGGAAGATAAATATTTCAAGGTCCAAACTATTGTCATTCACCAAAAGTCACATGCACAAGGGTGACCTCAATAACCCTACTATATTAACACAGTAGTAACTGAAAATCTTTCCACACCTATGGTGAAACTAAATTTCCAACTAGGATTCATAATCAATCACTAAGAAAGAATTTTGACTTGAAAAATACAATTATTCGCATGCACATAAAATAACAAATGTCAATCACGAACCAAATCAACCTCTACTCCCGGCCATAAAACGATGACAACCCTAAGTATACACAAATCGGATCATGTTATCCTAAAAACAAAAGGCCTAGTTGACTATTCATATCATTGTACCACTGTAATAAATTTAAACTTATAATCAACACAGGCTCATAATCAAATTTAGGGTAAAACTCTCACAACTAGGAAGGTTAATCATTCGTGGCTCCAACTGCTAATTTAACTAAACATGACTAACCATCGATGTACAGAAAAATTTACTTATCAGATTTTCATATTATTCAACTGTTGTACAACTCCATCTAGCACCATGGCAACCTCGAAAAGAATAACTGTAGATTAGCTTTACCTTCTCATTGCATAACTAATGATTTCAACCCAAACTTTCGTTTGCTAAAGGGCTCACATGTTTTGAAACAAACTTCCATCAAGGCAACAATGAACACTCACTATGCAAGTCCATCTTTTAAGGAAAGAAAGCTTATCAAGGTGACATCTGAAACAACACTAATAGCAACACTATAGTCCAATTATAGAGCGAAAGGTTTTCAGATTTATTATTATTATTTTTTTTGTGTATTAGTATCTTTTTATTAGGATTAACATTAGTCACTCATCAACGCATACCTTCGTCCTCTCACTCAATGATACTTATGTTTCAAGATCCTTAGTACATAAAATTTATTCACTTTAACGGTAAGGTAAATTTGGCATGAGACCACTAGATAATTGACATTACTATTGACAACAACTCAACGTAATTTAAACAATATTGTAGCCCATCAAACGTAGTGCAGGACTCAACCTCAGCTCTAACCACATAACTTGTATTGCAACAATTTACACCATTTTCACTCATAACTCTTTCATATATATATATATATATAACTCTTACAAACTTGAAGTCATAATCCAAAACAGTCATGATTAACAATGATCAATCATTCCAAGTTGAAGGTCTTAGCTAAACTCAATAGTACTACAAACCCAGTATATCAATAACATAAACATACTCACACTATCATGGCATGCATCAAACCCAACCCCAAACATTTGTTTACATTTCCTATATCTACAACTCCTATCTTTTAACAATGATGGAACATGAAAAGCACGCCTATTTGTCTCAACTAGTCAAGTACACATCTTCTTACGAAGGATTCCCTATCCTAACCACATCAGTCATCTCAGAATGCATGTCAGAAGTCTCTGTTAATTCACAACAACTCCACATTTGACTCATAATATCGATGCTTATGAAGCCAATAAGATACCCATCCCATAGCCTCTTACTTATGCTACTCTGCCAACCGAGTTAAACATCACTAATTTCACCTAGTTTGAGATAGTTTTAAAACTAGTTCACGTATTCTGATATTAACTTTCCAAAACGCTTACTCTTAGTCACTCTGATTATCCTTAAGGCCTCAATCAATGTAGATTACTATATGGTTTAATCCTTACCTTACTCCACTTCTAAGACCTCTCTTCTAGCCTATTTTCAAATTTTCAATGTGAATCTATGAGGTAATCTGAACTCTTCATAACCACAAACCACTCACCATACAATAAAAACTTTACTATCATAAGGTCATAATTGCTTCTCATGAACTTACAAAACCAGTAAACTAAGGTTCCACACCAATCTCATAATCGTGTTCTCATGTGATCCCAAAATGATATACTTTACCAATAAATGTGGAGCCAAAGGTTCAAATCCCAAAAGTTTTCCCCTCCATTTGGGGTCACTCGTATCTTGCATCCTATAAGAAAATAGACATAAGGCTTAACTCGCACGTAAATACTCCACACAAGATTTCACATGCCATATGTGAGCCACAAATATGTCTATAAATGTATCTACTTCAACAAAAAACAAACCACATATGCACATAGTCACATAAAGCACATGCAGATCACTCTCCTGAGATATCAACTTGTCCCATGGCGCTTAAAGACTTCCAAGTGGAAAAAACATTGATCAGATGCCTTTCCAAAAAGATTTCGATGAATGCAATAGGTTCAAGTTGTATCCTAGAAGTTTAACCCATACCCACATAGTCACATAAACACATAAAGCATACAAGATAAACTAACGTTCCTTCCTAGCATGATAAACCCATTGTGGCAAAAGCCATATCCCATAAGTTGAAGGTATTCAAACCTAGTTAGCTCTGATACTAATTTGTAACGCTCCGACAATCTACAACTAAAAAAAAAAGCTATCCAACACAATAGAGATGTACATATAATATTCAACTCAAATTCACCACAAATCCCAAAATTTCTATTTCTCATTTAACTATAATTTTAAGGTTACAAATACATACTCAAGCATTCATAGTTTCAGAAGATAAAGAAAGTTTAACAAATGCCCCACGGTGTCCAATAAGAAATACATGGTCTTCAATGAACAAAAGGTCCCATGGTCTCAAAACTAAGTAAAAGTTCAACAATTACAAACAAATTCAAAATATCATTAACTTTTTTAAACAAGAGAGTTGGGTAGCTTTTTCTTCATTTGGGTGGTTGCGGTTCACCAAGTCTTGAAATTTGTAAGATAAGAATGAGCAATTGCCCAATAAAGAATATATTTAACCACGTATATAAATATTTTATTTAAATTACTTGTATCCCAAAACACATTGCCCCAAGACTTCTATTTAAAACAAATCCACACGAGTATATATATCTATATATAAAAGAATATAAAACATTACCAAACAATCCCACATTTATTAACCAATTCCACATTTTTCCGTCCTTATACGGATGGCCAGTGGGCACCTCAACTCTTCCATATTCTTCGTCCTCACACGACCGGGTAAGTGGACACCTCAAAACATTCTCATATTTGTCGTCCTCACATGACCAGGCATGTGGCCACCTCAATTTTTCCCGCGCAGGTAAACCATATCACATAACAAGCAACAATTCAAAAAAAAATCAATCTTACACACAAAGGATCTCAACACATGATCAATTTACCCATTAATTCTTCTCCCATTACCCACCAAGATTTATGAACAACAATTTGGGTTTCACCAGAAATTTAGGGTTTTTTTTTTTTATTCCTTAGTTTTTTGAAATTATTGGTGTACACATTATTTTTAACAAAGAAATAACCAAATCTTCCACCAACCTTAAAACAAAAATTGCTATCACCATTAATGTTTACATATATATATATATCACCCATTCCAAATCACACCTTCAAATCATGGGATTAATACATATTCAAACCAAAATATAGATATACATGGGTAAAAATATTCCTACTTCAAGAATGGAGACAAAATATGAAAATCCAAAGAGAAACCTTGAAGAAATCGCAATCCAATTGGTCAAAATGTTGATCTGCTCATGTTCTTCACCTTCAATGCAAGACCTATGGTGGATTCTTAGGGTTTTCGGGTATGGAGGAGAGGGAGAGAAGAGAGGAACAAAAAATGAAAAGTGTGGGCCAAAAAGTCACTTTAAAGTGACTAATTTTGAACAAACCACTTGAGTGGTCAAAACTTGGCTCGAGCGGTGAAAGGAAGCTCCCAGAATCTCTGTAATTTGCACAGACCGCCCGAGCGGTCAAAAGTTCGCTCGAGTAAACTTGCTTCTAACTCGGGTACTCAAATTTCAAATAACTCCCTTTTCCAGACTCTATTTTGGGTCATTATTGTGTCTAAATTGAAGCCACAAACACAAGCTTTCCAATGGTTCTAGTCTCACATATAGATTCAAAGTGTGGAAAGAGAAAAAGGTAAAAGAGTGAAGACTGCTCATAAGACAATTATTTGAATCAATGTTTTTGGTTCAATCCTGCTTTAGCATTATGATACCACCTCAATCAATATTCTAAAATGAATCAAAGAGGCTCCAAGTACAATAATAAGAGTGTTAGGAGCAATCCCACTAGTCCAAGGAATATGAAGTGTTACACTAAGTCAATAAAGAATTCAATCTCCCAGTAGGGTGGCAAACTGATAAGATCTTCAAGAAAAACATTCAGGTATTCACAAACTACCCTTGACAAGTCACCTCAAACCATGTTACTCTCATTATCCATGAAAGTCGCAAGGAGAAAACTAAGCTCGCCCTGACCATGTGAGTTGTACAATGGAAACAAAAATCTATCAGCTCAATCCCCCAGAAAATAAAAATAATCACCACTTGAGGTGCACATGGTAACTCTTATACGGTGACAATCTATGATGGCACGATACGAAGAAAACCAATCCTTGATAAAGATGACATCGAAACCCGACATGTCTAATAAAATGAAATCAAAAGAAAGTCGGTGACTGGCAACCTCAATCTCATAACCGCGGCAACTGGTACCCTAAGGAAGACGCTAACCGAGCCATTTTTACCCTAAAATTGATGTGAATGCAAATGAAATAAAGGAATGAAATACACTCATATCAATCAACACATTGGTAATAGAGTTGAACAACAAAAAGTTACCTCTCACAACAGAAGGTTCTGGCAATTGATCTGGTGTGGTAACAACATACACACACCGTAAAGGCCTCTAATATACCTGTTCATCCCTTGGAGCTTAAGTCTGGTACATGGATTGAATTTAAGAGGATCCTTGATTGGCCCTTGAGGCCTGTGCTGACTGCGATGGCTGATGGTTTTGCATATACCTCAAACCAGATGCACTAGATGTGTCGTTAGACTGAGGCCAAAACCTCCTTAAGTGCCTCGAATGCCCATATTGATAACAGGTAGGTGGATGCTCTATCCCTTGGCTCTAACCCTAAGGACGAGTTATGAACGGTGTAGATTGTTGCCCGTCTTCTCTCTATGGGTAAATTGAAGATTTATGGCCTAATTGACCACACTTGAAGCAAGTAAAACCACCCTAGTTACCTCTTCCTGAACTAGAACTCGATACGAAAAAAGTGGATCTAGTCTGCGTAGCTTGGGATTGTTGTGGGGTGGAACCTCTTTGTCGCTTGTTGTCCCTTGCATCACCCTGAACATCCTGGCTCCTCTGCTTAGAGCCCCTCATTCGCTTCTCCTCTCTCTAAATCACGGTCTCTAAGTGAGCCACCGTCTCTACTAGGTGGTCATTATTCCTAATCATAGACTCGCCCATTTAGAAAAGGAGCTCGGTCCTCAACCTCTTCTCGAACTCGATGCAACGACATTCTTCCACCGTCACAAGTTCCGGTGCAAACGTCATTAAGCTTGTGAAAGCTACCTCAAACTCGGCTGCTAGTGTGTTCAACTGTTTGAGCTTCAAGAACTACTCCCTCAATTTCTTCTTAGCTATAGGTGGAAAAAACTTATTGAAAGGCATTGAAAAAAGCCTTCCAAGTCACCCCAATGAGCCTTCTCGCATACTTCCATCATTTACCCGCATCTCTCTTAAGTTCAAAAGATGCCAAGGTCACCATCAACCTATCGTCCTCAATACCAAGCATCTCGAGCGTCTTCACCATTTGTTCAAGCCACTCGTTGGCCTTCAGTGGCTATTTCGGATCCCCAACAAAATTGTCCAGATTCGACCAAAATAACTCTTTTTTCAGAAAAGATGGCCCTGTTTCTGCAACATGAGCCTGGACTAGATTCTATGCCCTGAGAATGCCCATGAATTCTCGCAATGCTCTTGCCATTTCGTAAGCTAAGGCGCATATGGCTTGTTGGCTTTGCCGGCTCGGCTATGTTGGCTTGACCAACACCCTTCTCTTGTGCCGGAATCTCATTCGATATCAACACCTCTTGCTACCTAGGCTTGCCACACCTAGCATTACCACATCTGCGTCCTGACATCCTAATAAATGGAACATAATAGATTAGCACATTTATAGATGTGCCGAAGCTAATTCACTCACATCCTAATACAGTGGACAACAAGTAATTCATTTCACATAAGCACCGAATCACATAGTCACAAATGAATTTCCTTTCTAGATAATAACCGTTCCATGACATTGCCAAACTTCCAGTTAGAATTAGTAGTGATCAAGTTCCCTTCTAACAGGACTTCTAGAAACCCGTAGACCCAATCAATATCTTAGAAACTAAATCTTATACCTATTTAGTCATATAAACATGTTATCACATAGTATATCAGGTTTACTTCTAATATCATCTAGCGAGATAAACCCATTGTAGTAAAAACCATGTCCTACAATCCCAAAGTATTCAACCATGGAAGCTCTGATACCTAGTTGTAATGCCCCAAAATAACAACAACAAACCACCTCACGATATCAATCGAAAAATTAGTAAATTATATACATTTAACCTGTAATAACCCGACCCTCGTATATGATTAGGGTATTTGTTTAGTCCTCTATTCTGTGCTTTTGAGTACTATTTATGAGAGTCTATGTGGAATTATGTTTAATGCAGCAAATCTTGGAAATATGGATTCCTATCTGTTAATAAGAAAATTATCTATCCCACTTAAGATGTTTAAATTAGAAATTGAGGACCTTAGAAGTTTGATAATCTGAAATGGACTGCACATTTAAGATCAGCATAATTTTTAAGTCATGATAAGCGTTTTTGTGAAATTTCGATTATGAATGATTAAACTGATTAAATTTTGTCCTATTCACTTGGTTTTTATATATATGTATATGCTTAAGCCATTGGACTCTTGAACCTTAAAAACAAAAAGCAACAAAAACACTTCTTGAGAGGATTAGAAAAAGGGGGAATTAGGGAGAAAGAAAAGAGAAGGCTCTCAAGGAAGGAATTGGGGAAGATTTATAGGATTGTGGAGAATTTGACTCAAGGTAAGATCTCTCTCTCTTTGAATAAAGAGGAAATTCCTCTATGTTGTTGTGTTAAATGATTTATGGAGTTGTTATCTTTGTGTTGAATTGATGTGAAGTTGTATTGAGTGAGAATTTATCTTAATTCCTCAATTATCAAACTTAAACCCATCTATGTGGATATATGGTTGCTTATGTGTGTGTGTGTGTGAGGAATTGGAAGTATAGTGGAAGTGGGTCATGTTCATGAGTTTTAAAGATCAAAGATCCAAGTTATGTTGAGATTGATATATGTTGTGATGTTTAATTACATGTTTTTGAACCACCTTTTAACAATTAAAGACCTTATTTTGAGCCTTGAACAAGAGCACCAAAAGTTGGATTTTTGCTGAATTTTCGAACTGTTTTCTGCCTGAATCGCCGCACGTGCGGGGCTTCTTGCCGCACGTGCGGGAAGCACTGCCGCACGTGCGGGGCTCACAGCCGCACGTGCGGCCCAAGCTGAAAAAAATGTTTTGCTTCGTTTCGCGTGCTCGACCCTCTGATATTTTTAAAATATTTTTCTGATGATTTTAAAATGGCTTTAAATTCATTCGAATCGTAATGCGTCGGGAAGTAATTTGACAAGGAAAAAGGGAAGTTAATTTGTGAACTTTGTACGTGTGTAGGACATGCTTCAGGGGGGAGCAGCGTTCCGCCACCACACTGTGAGTAATAGTACATTTCAGTATTTATTATTCTTGATGTTGTGACCCTTGTTGAAAGTATTATCACATTTTGTATTGACGTTATATCTTGATGTTACGAACTTCATTATCAAACTTGTGTTGGCATGAAATGATATATTTGCTATAAGTGAATCATTACGAAATTGCGGAAACATTACGGCAGGTTGTGAAGTTGTACACATCTTATGTGAAATCTTGTGACTAATGAAATGTATCAAGGCAATTGTGAACTTGTGAACCAATGTGGCTTAGAGCCATTTGTGAATTAATGGGGCCACGAGCCCTAATGTGAAACTATGTGACCAAGGGTCATTTGTGAATTGCGAATCAATGTGGCCAAGGGCCATTTGTGAACGATGAAATTATGAGGCCAAGGGCCGTTTTTTTTGTGAATTATGAAACTATGTGGCCGAGGGCCATTTGTGAAGTAAGAGTTTCTAAATTGTGAAGTATGAACTTTCAATTTGTGAAGTTATGAAATGATGTGGCCGAGGGCCATTTGTGAAGTATGAACTCCCAATTTGTGAAGTTATTAAATGATGTGGCCGAGGGCCATTTGTGAAGTATGAATTTCCATTTTGTGAAATATGAAACCATGAGGCCAGGAGCCTACTTGTGGAATTATGAAATGTGAATCTATGAGACTGAAAGCTAACTTGTGAAATATGAAGTTATGAGGCCGAGGGCCAGCTTGTGAAACTAAGAATCTGAGTTATGTATCCATGAAGCCAAAGGCTAATTTGTGAATATGTGAACCCATCAGGCCAAGGGCCAAATTGTGAAGTTGTGAACCGACGAAGTCGTTCTGCCAATGAATTATTATATGATCTCTGCATTACTTGCACTATTATATATGTTACAAGTTTAATTGGGCATTCTGAATCATTTTGCTTTATCACTAATGCATCAAGACTATTGTAAGGTAAATTGTTCGGTCCCTACAAATAGTATTATGATGGTTCATGTACAATCTGCGGGGTATGCTATACTTATTGTTAACCATTGTCGTACACTGATTATGTTAACTCATGTAAATGATTGAAAGGACCTGTATACCTCTGTAAACCTTGGGACTAGTCAGTTCTGATAATATCTGGAATTATTCTGCTTGTGGGTTGTCCCAAGAGCTATTGATTTATGGTAAGGGAACTATGGTATCTACGTATTTCTGGAAGCGTGCTATCTGTGAAATGTGTTCACCTATTCTAACAATTATCAGCAACGTTCTGTTCAACTTATATTATTTATGCTAATTCATATGAATAATGGGAAGAATGTGTGTATTTTCTGATGGTTACTGATATGGAATGAAGTGCTACGCCCTGGTGGGAGCCACCTCATGAGTCGACACATATGTATATATATTTCTGGGCCTATGATCGATTTGTATGTGTAGACCTATGGCTGTTCGGTACATATCGGGCTTAAAGTCACTCAGTTAAGAAAACTAGAACCCATGATTGTATTAGAAATAATCATAGAATGTAATCAATCATATGCTTTTACAATTTTGTACTTTAACCATTCAAGTTGATCATTACATTATTCATGTACTATTATTCACTGAGTTTCGCTCATTCTGTATTTTGTCTGTTTCTGTAGGTAATCAATCGGGAGTCCAGCCCTGACCCTTAAGACTCGTCCCCCTTTTGTCAACTCAGTGTGTCTAGGCACTAACTGAACCCCATGCATTTTGTAGAGTGTTGTTAGGTTATTGGCTTATGCTTTGGCTGGCTTTCATTAATATTTTCATTATACACTCAATTATGGAGCTGAGTCAAGATATGTGTGTGCGCATTTTCTGTTTATTATTTATATAGTGTAATGTTGTGATCTTGACATAATAGTGGTAGCTCAATGGAATAGATTTTTGTTATCAGATGCTTCCGTTCAGGCCCCTCATGTTATGCATAACAGGTTAAGTGTCTATTTCTGAAGTGGTCATGCCCAAACTTTTAGGGGCAGGTTTGGGGCGTGACATAACCTTTCATCAATATTCTCTTATCGTACAAATGATAACATATGCCTACATATATTCATAAATCCTAGATCCTTAATCTATAGCATGTGACTTAAGTAAATTAATTGGAACAAAAGGAAGTGCAGATAGGTTTATGCCTTAATGGCTAGATATTTCCAAGTTAATGCTTGGGTACAACAAAAGTGAGTTAAACTCAATACATGGAAAGCCCAAGGCTTGCACAAAAATAATTACACAAAAAACAGAAAAAGCTTTCGGCTCTAAGTCCTCCCAAGCTAGGCCCTTGGTGGAGGCATATCATCAGTACCTGTAGACACTCCATTTTTGACCGTCCTCAAGACTTGGCCGTCACTGATTGAACACTCAGTGGTCACCCTTATTCGTGTTCGTTTTGAGTTCCCGGAGGCCTCGGCTGCGCGCCTTGCCTCAGGATCTCTTAACTCGTTCGTTTAGTGTTTGGTTTTGCACCAAACACTTGTGTTTTTGCCTTGGAAGGCAGGGAATGGCTTTTTGGTCATCCCCACACTCCACCGGCCCTCCCTTTACATCATCTGCCATTCCTTGTTGCTACCGGTCGTGGTTTCCTGGTATCAATGGCCGGTCGGCACTATCTGTGGCCGGCCGGCACTTTGTTTGGCCGGTGACCCATTTTTCCGGCCGGTGACCCTTCTGCACCCCTTCAGGCTTGGTGCATGCCAGCTGTGCCAGCTGGAATACACCAACACCACTCCCTATGCACGGGGATGGCTGTTTTGAGCCCTTGCCCCCCCTAGTTCCTGCTAGAAGGATGAACCTTTGGCCAAGCTTCTTGGGGAAGCTTGGCTAGCTATTTTAGCTTCCTCAGGAAGCCTTGACTCCTTTGCACCCTTTGCCCCTTTCATTTAGCTTCTTGGAGAAGCCTAGAACCATTTGCTTTGCCTATATAAGGAGCCCTCTTCTTCCATTGTTGGGGGTTAGTGATTTTGAACAACAAACCAGAGCTATATAGATATATACATTCCCTCCCTCTATATTTCCCTCTCTCTCATCCTTAGTGTGTGTTTGGAGGCCTAGAAAGTGCATTTTGACCTTACTTTTGCACTAACACACACACCATTACACCTTGCTCCGAGATTGAGAGGCATTGAGGGTTGTTTGTTGAGGTTTTGGACTGCTTTTGGTCAGTAGAGGGTGGCTGGACCAACTGTTCTTCAAGGGTTCTTCAAGGGTAATCACTTTACTTTAGTTTCCCCAATCTTGCATTGGCTTTTGACCTATCTTGCTTTCTGTTTTAGACTTTGTGTATAACTGAAAAAAGCTTTGTATTTTCATGTTTAAGACATCTTATTGAGGTCATTTTGGCATTGGGGGTCGAACTCCCCCTCTTAGGCCTCTTTTGGCCTCTTTTGGTGCCTTTTCTTTAAGCCTTGTTGACTTTGTTGTATTGCTCTTTTCACCACTGAAATCCAATGGATTTTCAGTGGTGAAGAAGATGGTTTGAGGTCTTGCATAGGGGAGGGACACCCCTCTCCCCTTTGTCTCTTTTTTATCTTTGTTTTTGGCTTAAAGGGCAACATGCATGCTTGACTGATTTTGGCCCTATTTCAGAGGTTTTTCGGTGTCTTTTGATCATAATATATCTCTATCTTTGGTCAGGTTTGTGGTCTTTTGCATGCATAATACCCTTGTTTTGTATCCCTCCCTTTTGCATAGAAATGCATCTTCTATTTAGGCTTCCAGGCTTGCATGATTTAGCTTAGCTTATTGAAGCTTTCGGTCATGATTTGTCATGCTTAAGGTCTGTTGGCCACCGTTTTGGTCATGTTTGACATGCTTGATGTAGTTACTTTGCATTTTGGTTTGTAGGCCTTGAGTATTTTGGCTTCTAGCATGCTTAACTTAGACTATCCTCATGATTTGGCATTATTTAAGATCATATTTTAGTCCATGTAAGGTGGTCTTATATTGTCATTTGTGTCCCTTCCCATGCTTTAAGGTGTTGTAGTTTTGTGCCTTGAAATGGGCATTGTGCATGCTTGTATGTTTAAGACATTTTGGGGCTGCCATATCAGCGGGTTTTTGGGTGTTTTTTTGCTGCATTGAACATCTGTTTTTGGTCGCTTAGTCCATGCCATGAGTGGTCATGATGGTTGTAGTAGAATGCCCCTTGTTTGTGCCTTAGCTTTGGGCCCCTTTGGCTTGCATGTTGGCATGAGTGCTTGTTCACCATTTTGGACACTTTTTGGTCACTGTTTTGGGATGGACTGAGGTCTGCCCTTCATGGTTTAGCACCACCATTGCATGATCATGTTGCATTGTTTTGGTCCTCATGCTTACATTGTATCATACTTGCATGTTGGCATGGCATTTATCTAGTTGCATCTCACATACATTGTACCATACTTGGCACACTTAGAATGCACTAACTTAGTTTGCATGTTTAGGTTGCATTACATTTGGCATGTTTTGCATTTTAACCTCATGTTGTGCATTTGAGCCAAGTTTGTATATATGCATTGCATTGCTTGGTTTGGGGTGTCAAACCGGGCATGGGGATTGAGGAGTGTTTGTACTTCAAGTGACAAAACACGCCTCAACCCTCGGTCGCCAATCCCCTTGACTCCAACATGATAGGGTGTTGGTATTTATGTGTTTTGTTTGCATGCATTTTACATTGAATTGCAACCTCGGCCTCTTAGGCCATCATGCATAAAAAATGCACAATTGATGGCCCGAAGGTCGAGGGTCACGCTCCCTTGAGTCTATTGCATGATTGGGAGTGTGACCAAGCTCACATTTGCTCAAAATTCCATGCCATGTACTGCTTTGACCTCTGCTGCTGTCAACTGCAGGTCCCAGCAGGAATTTGTGGCCGATCGGCAGTGTTTAGTGCCGACCGGCAAAGAATATGTGGCCGATAGACTTGAAAGCAGCCGATGGAAATTTCCCATGGCCGGTGGTTATTTCCCTTAGCTGATGGTGTTCTACAGTGTGCAGAGAACATATTCCAAGACTTTGGCAATTTTTGGAGGAGCAGGGCAGCATTAACAGAGGCAGCAGTGGCATGGTACGGGTTTCCGGGCAAGATGGATCGAGCATGCATCATTCGCGCATCCCGAGGCAGGGCTGCGGCCATCTCTATTCTGCATTTAATTTGTTAAATTAGAGGGTCTGTAATAATTAATTAGCTAGGATAGGTAATTCATTATTCAGATTGTATTATTCTTTTGGTCCCTCCGAGCGAGGGCAAATTTGTAATAAGTGTGGGTGCGTGTGTGCATGTCTTCCAATCCCACGTCTTTCTTCCCTTTTATTTACCTGCTTATGATGGTAGACTAGGACATATTTAAATTAGCATAACAGCATGACAGCATGTTTGCATTCATTCATCTGTTTCGCATATACCGGGCTCGGCGCATCATACTAACTGCATCGTATTTTCAATCCCAAATTGAGTACATATTATTTGCAGCATTTCACACGCCATGTTTAGGATAGCCGAGCATGTTTGGATTGCATCTTTGCATGTGCTGCATTAGCCATTTCAAAACATGAGCTAGGATCATGCATGTGATTACTAACTGGTTTCTGTTTTAGCTTGGAGTACTAGGTGAGCTTTTATGCTTTAGCATACCGCATGCGTGTGAGTGTTGCCATAATTGCATGTTTACCATGAGGCTAGCTGTTTATGTGATATAACTGCTTGAATGCCTGTGGATGAAGGTCGAATTGCTTAAATTGGGATAATGCATTAAAAACCGCGAGTTTAAAGGCCACTAGATAGTGGCAAAATCATCTTTTCCAAAGCCCACTTGAGGGTGGAAAAACCTGCATTTTAGCCTACTTGCGAGTAGCAAACCATTTTCAAAACAAACATGAAATGTTTTGTTCCAATTTAGGCGATGTGGTCTATACTTATTTACTGTGCGCATAACATAGTAATTCTAGGCTAATAACCGGAATAAGGACATATAATGTTTTCAAAACAAGATATCATGGTTAGTAGAGGCCGATCTTCGGATCGGGCGAGAGGGGGTGCTCATAGCTGACCTTCCCCAATCGTACCCAAGTTCCCGAGCCGAGGCAACTTTGGTGATGACGGACACGTGGCCTTTGGCACCGAGTCAGGGTGTCCTAAATTCCCCCATTATAAAATATTTAGGTGGCGACTCTGTATCTGGCAAAGCAGTCCATGTTTGGCACTTCTTTAAAAAAAAAATCTGTTTTCTCAAAACGATTTGCCGGATTTGGACTCTTTGGTTCAGATTAAGAACCGTGACATTTGAGTCCTGAGCTGTAGTAAGACGCGCAAAAACGAACGGAACGGGAGCCTCATCCCTCCCGGGGCGTTCGGGGACGTCTACAGTACCTGAAAGTTGTTTTCCACGTAGGGTGAGCTAAAGCCTAGTAGAGAAGCTTGAACACAGTGTATGAAACTTAAACAAAGTTATACGGTGAATGCATATGCATGCCGTTACCAAAACATTATACCTTCTCTTCCAAAACAATACAATGCCAATATTATATATCAATTCATAAAAATAATACTTTTTATATTAGAAAACAGGGCAGTGGATACAAAACACTGGGAATCTCTAGGTACATATCTGCCAGTAGGCTATACTAGCACAACCACAACCATTTTATAGGTAGTAATCAGAAGGATCAACACCTAACTGCGCGGGTTTCTAGACTCTCACCAAGGACACACAGACCAACATAATAAACCACAACCACACCCCCACCCCCTAACCAGATTCAGCAAGGTATATATCCCTTTTGATCAAAACAATATATTTTCAATGTTCAAGTATGAAACAATGGTCAATGCAAGATGCATGAGTAATCAGTTTCAATTAACTTAATCCTCATGTAATTTCTACAACAATCAAAACTACCCTCTACTAATAGTCCAAAACATATATTTCTACTAAACAGATAAATTTTTAACAACAGATATAATTTTATAAGTTTCAAAATGAAAGCGATAATATATATATCCAACTCCACTCTTGTAACAATCTATTATGGATGATTGCTCGAGTGGTCATTTGATCGCTCGATCATGGAATTTAGTCTCCCAATATTTTCACTATAGCTCTGCAAAACTTCTTGAGTCTTGCGTTTACTGCTCGAGTGATGGAAAGTTCGCTCGAGCAGTCTGGTCGGGGCAACACATTTAAAAGTCGATTAAACTCTTTTCTCTCCCACTTTTTCTAACTCTTCTATATATATATATATATCTCTATCACCCCCATAAAAACACTTGAGTTGGGTTTTGGAAATTGAGTTGTGTGTTGTATCTAGTACCCAGCGCGGGGAATCAAGCTGCCCAATTGCCCTGTCTTGTGCATATCGCCGAACGAATGTGGGAAAGGTGTTTGAATGTCCATGAGCCTGCCGTGTATAAAGTCAGCGAATGTGAAAAACTTGATTTTGGGTGTCCACAAGCCTGCCGTTTCATGAGTCGGCAAAATTGGAGAGAGAAAGGTTTTGGGTGCCTTAGAGTCGGCAAATGAGGGAATATTTTATGTATTTAAATCTATGTGTATGTATGGTTTTGTGACTCTTGCTTGGGACATCATAGGATTTACCACCCTATGGTTATAGATGAGATGGAAATCATGCATTGAACAATTTTGGTTTTAAAAAAGGAAATATGGATTTTATCCTGACAAGTGCATGGCATGATTATATACATCTTGATTATTTATATAACTTGTTAAATGTATTTCTTATTGGGCACTAGCTCACCCCAAAACTAACCACCTTTTAAGAAACAATGTTGATGCGCCACCTCAATGATTGGCTTAGGGAAAGATTTTGGATGGAGGCACGAATGCTCTTTTTTGATGTTATATGTTTAAGCCTCGGGGTTTTTTTGTATGGAAATTTAAAATTCCAATTTTGTGTATTCAAGGACACTCCTTGAGAAGATATTTGCCGTTTTGGCTCTTTCCTTTTACGTTACCTCCTGTCTTTTGAACTATTTTTATTTTGTTGATCGATGTAAACAAACAATGATGTAATCACTGGAATAGTTCAATAGGGATGAGGTAGTCTTGGAATTTATTTTATTATTATGGATTTACTTCTCTCTCTCACATTTCTATATTATGCAAAACCCAAGTGAACATGATTTATGAAGGCATTTTCCCATGGGCGTTACAATTTGGTATCAAAGCTAATTAGGTTTGAATACTTGAGCTTGTGGGATGTGGCTTATGCCACATTAGGTTATCATGTTGAGATGGGACACTAGTACTTTATACGTTTATGTGCTTATCTGACTATGTGGGCATGGAGTCAAGTTTCTAATATATGATTTACGTCCATCACACTTATCGAAGTCCCTTTGAAAAGGCACTTGATCAATGCTTTTTCCACATGGAAGTCTTTGAGTGTCATGGAATGAGTCGGTATCTTAGGAGAATAACTCGTATGTGCTCTACGTGTTAATGTGCTTATGTGGATTGTTTTATGTTTAATGAATATGTGGATAGGGTCGTGATTATTCGAGTGCGATGCATGGTTTGGAGTATGGGTGCATGAATTGTGAGTTAATTTCATTCTCTCTTATTCTTATATAGGATGTCTGGATGAGGCAAAGGCTGTGGTAGACCTCGTCGGGGTGGTAGGGTTATTCCAACCCAACAAGATCTTCCTTCCCAAGAAGAAGGGGTAGGACAAAACAATGTTGCCGCTCCTGTGGCCTAAGATGCAATGGGGGCACTAGCCCGAGAAATGGCTGGGACTCTTTGAGAGTCCATGGACATACTCCAAGCCAAGCAAGCGGTAAGGACAATAGAGGGAGAAACTCGAACCTCCTTCTTAAAGAAGAATTCTTTCACTCTAACCCTGCCGCGTTTAGTGGAAGGCCCGATCCATTGAAAGTTGATGAATGGTTAAAACAAATCATTAAGTCCTTTGAGATCTTGGACATCCACAAGGAAGAGCTCCGAGTAGCGTTGGCGGCTTACCAACTAAAAAGGGAGGCCGATCAGTTGTGGGAATTTGTTAATCTTATGGTTGAGCACACTTGGGAGGAATTCACCCATGCTTTCTAGGAGAAGTACATGTTTTCCATGGCTAGGGGGAGGTTAAGGAAACAGTTCGAGGTGCTTACACAATTAGATACCCTAGTGGCAGAATTTGAGGCCACTTTCACTAGTTTGGCACACTTTATACTCGAGCTTGTGGCGACCGATGAGCGTTGATTCTTGGAGTTTGAGAAGAGATTGAGACCCAAGATCTTGATGAAGGTGATTGGCAATATGTTTAGAGAATATGATATGCTAGTTGAGGCCGTGGCTCATGTAAAGATCATGTTAGAAGCTGAGGAATCTAGGCTGAAACATAAGAGGTTGGGTTATGGGGAATCTCAGGGTGACACGAGATCCTATAAGAAGTCCAGGGGGTTCTTCTTATTCTTCCTTCCAGTCCTTGCCCCAATAGACGAAGTCTTCAGGGTCTATTTCTATGAAGAGTTCAGGGAATACGGGTCCTAGCCGTATTACTTGTTTTGGTGTGGCCAATAAGGTCACAAGGCATCGGAGTGTAAGTAAAATTTCAACCATCATCAATCAACTCATTCTCAGAGCCAATCTTAGGGGAGGGGCTAGTCGTTTGCATATTGTCATTGTGGGTAGTCAAGGCATATGAAGAGGTCTTGCCCGTAGTTAGCTGGGACGGGGAGTGCTTCAAGGTCCTAACAATCTAGAGGTTATCAGACATGCCATGGTCAGAGACAAAATTATCAGTCAGTTCAGCCTGGGCAGGAATCTAGGGCGATGCAAAGGGCCACATCTACACAGTCAATGCAACCGGCCTATATTCTGAGGGGTGATCAAAGTAAACATAGGCCATAAGGGTGAGTTTATGCTGTCACTACTTCTGAGCAATCTTCTGGACCATCGGTGATGAGAGGTACATATCTTATCTATAATACTTGGACCAATGTATTGATAGATACCGGAGCATCTCACTTATTCATATCATCTACATTTGCATCCATGTTGGAGTTAAAGATTGAACAACTAGAGTCTACACTTATGGTATAGTCACCAATTGGGGGTCACATTGTCTTGAATCGGGGATGTCGTGGGTGCGTGATTAAAGTGGCTGATCGTTAACTTCCTTTCAATCTTGTGTTATTAGATATGTCGGGTTTTGACGTCATCCTTGGTATGGATTGGTTGACTTCTTATCATGCCATCATAGATTACTACCATGGAAGAGTTATTGTGCGCATAGCAGGTGAGGATTGTTTTTATTTTCTAGGGGATAGGACCAATGGTGGCTTGTCACTGTTGGATGACCCGCGAAGTCGAGGCAAACTTAGTTTTCTTCTTGTAACCATTGTGCATGATGGAGGTAGGGTGGTTGGGGGCTATTTCCTAGAGTGGTTTGTGAGTGTTCAGATTTTTTTTTCTGAGGATCTCACCGAATTGCCACCTCACTATGAGGTTGAATTTTCTATAGATTTGGTACCTAGCACGGCACCCATCTCCATGTCACCTTATAGATTTGCACCAGTAGAGTTGCTTGTTTTGAAGGAGCAATTGCAAGAGTTGTTAGACAAGGGTTTTATACACCTTAGTACCTCACCATGGGGAGCACTGGCTTTCTTTTCCAAAAAGAAGGATGGTTCGTTGCGGTTATGCATTGACTATCGCAAGCTAACTAGAATCACGGTTAAAAATAAATATCCGTTACCTAGGATAGATGATCTTTTCAACCAACTTAAGGGTTCTCGATGTTTCTCAAAGATAGACCTAAGATCGGGTTATCATCAGTTGCGTGTGAAAGTGGAAGATATTTTGAAGACGACTTTTCGTACTCGGTATGGCCACTATGAATTTCTTTTGATGCCGTTTGGTTTAACCAATGCCCATGTTACTTTTATAGACTTAATGAATCGAGTCTTCCAAGATAATCTCAATAAATTCATGGTGGTGTTTGTGGATGATATTCTTATTTATTCACATTCCGAGAAGGAACACGAAGAGCACCTCCGCATTGTCTTGCAACTGCTCAGGGAACACTAGTTGTATGCTAAGTATAGTGATTTCGGTTTTGACCCATTACTTGTCGTATTTTGGACTCGGGTTGGTATGGTTTAGAATGGTTATTCCTGTCTTGTTTCCCTTGTCTTCCCCTTATTTTGGTTATCGGGTTGTAATTGTGCATTTGGAATAGGTTGGTTGCTTGTATTTCAAAACCTGTGTTGCCCAGATTTTGGCTCTTTCGCTCGAGCGGGCATTCTTGCGCTCGAATGGGCTTCACAAATTTGTTCCTCCGCTCGAGCGGGCATTCTTGCACTCAAGCGAGAATTGTCAACTCTCAATATTTTTGCAGATCTGCAAATACTAGGAGAGTGCATTGGGTGCTCAAGCGTCCACTCTCACGCTTGAGTGGGGACCTTCGTCTGCAGAACTTATGGAAGTGTGTATTTCATGCTCGAATGTAACTTCTCATACTCGAGCGGAACTTTGTGTCTGACGCTCTAGCGTTACTTTCCACGCTCGAGCGGACTGCGCGTATAACAGTCTGAGAAGATGATATTTTGAATCACTTTTTCATATCTTTCTCTCTCTAAAACTTTCCAAAAAGTTTGTTCTTGAGCCTCTCTCTCTACAATTCACCTTCTCTCTTAGATTTCATCTAGATCCATTGGGATTTCCACCCTAGTGCCTTTGAGAAAAAGGTAGGGTTCGTCAAGATCTACATTTTGATTCGAATAGAAGTGGGTTTTGGTGTTCTTGGAGTTTCTCTCTTGCGTGGCTCATCTTCTCCCTTTGAGGTAGGGATTTTTCTACACGTTCATATGTTATTTAGCTTAGATATTTGTCATTTGTGTAACAATGGTGTGATTTGGGGAAGTTTTGAACAAACCTAGGGTTTTGGTATAAATGGAAAGAGGGGTTTTTGGTGAGTAAGATGAAAAAAATGATTATGGGGTTTGAAAATGATGTTGTGTTATGTCTAATTTGATAATTTTGACACTTGGTTAATGTTTGGGAAAAAGGGGGGGAGTTTTCCCTAATGAGATCAATATACTATTTTGTATAATAGTTGCAGTTGACATTGAAAATATGGGATTAGAAGGGTATTGGTATGAATGATGAGATTTGTTATGTATTATCTCAATCTTTGGAAATTTTGAATAGATTATCTGTCATGAGATTAACTATCTGTTTAGAAATATCTGTATTGGGCTATCGGTAAAGGATAACCATGATTGTTGTAGAAATTGTATGCGGATTAGGTAAATTGAAACTGATTGCTTGTGGTTGTCATTGAATATGACTATGTTTATATACATTGTATATGTATGATTATTTGGGAGTAGAAAGAAGATGTGCTCCACGTATGATTATGTGCTTAAATACATTGCATATGTATGAATGATTGTTTGGGAGGAGAAAGGGGATGGACTCTATTATAATTAAGTTGGCCGGAGTGTCCTGGGTGAAAGTCCTGAAATTATACATGGGTGCCGATCCCGCGGATGAAATATCCGTAAAATGGCAATGGTAGTGCTTGTATAGCCTAGGTTTACATGGGTCCCGTTTGACGGTTTCCCGCGGACAAATTATTTATGAAAGGATAGTTTGAAGTGTTTGTACGTTGATGATGTGATTGATGAACCATTGAGTTGTAGTCTCATTTGGATTGTTAAAGAAATTATGAAATTGACTCACAAATTGAGATAAGTAAATGAATTGGAGAAAATCGGATTATGATTCGAGATTTGATGACTTATGAGAATATAAATCGTGGATGTATTATTATAGACATTGCATACACTCCTTGTACTTATACCTTTGCTAAATTTGATATATTGTGTTAGATGATTTCTATTGGGTTGTGGCTCACCCTATTTGGGAATAACATTTTCAGGTAATGATGACATGTCTCCACCAAGGTAGTAGTTGTAAGGACTTTTTGGAAGCAAGAGCTTATTTACTTTTGATTATTTCTTTTGTAAAGCCAAGGGCTTAATATGTATTGAGCGAAGCTCACTTTTGTTGTAACCAAGTTAAGGCTTGGAAGGATGTAGCCCTAAGGGCATTTATTTATGTTAAACACTTTGTACTACCAATGTTATGAAATGGAAGGACTTGTACTCCGATTTATGTAGTTGTTATGTATGCTTTGGATTATATTTATTGTACTATATTTTGGGGGCGTTACACTAAGTATGAGAAATGTGAGTTTTAGCTTTTCGAGGTGAAGTTTTTGGGTCACGCTGTCTCCGGTGAGGGGGTCACTATAGACTCTTTGAAAATCGAGGCCGTGCAGAATTGGGAACGACATAAGAATGACTTTGGGATTCATACCTTTTTGGGTCTTTTCGGGTATTACTAGCGGTTTGTGAATGACTTTTCTACCCTAGCATCACTATTGACTAAACTAACTAGAAAATGAGTAAAATTTGGTTGGAGTGAGTCTTGTGAAGAATCATTCTCGAATTAAAAGCTAGATTGACCTTTGTACCAGTTTTAATCATTCTGAAGAAAGGGTTGGGTTACACTATATATTGCGATGCTTCTAGGGAAGGTTTAGGATGTGTACTGATGCAAAAAGGTAAGGTTGTGGCATATGGTTCACGTTAGTTAAAGACTCATGAGAGGAATTACCCAATTCACGACCTCGAGTTAGCCGCAGTAATTTTTGCTCTAAAACTTTGGAGGCACTATCTTTATGGGGAGAAATTCGATGTTTTCTCAGATCATAAAAGCCTTAAGTACCTATTTTCTCAAAAAGATTTGAACCTACATCAGAGAAGATGGGTCGAGTTCATGGAAGATTATGATTTTGAATTGCATTACCATCCAGATAAGGCAATGTGGTGGCCGACGCATTGAGTAGGAAGTCTGTGAGTGCCAATCCTAGTCTGACCATGAGAGAGTGGGAGATGCTAGGTGATTTGGGTGAGTTTGACATGTATCTTGGCGAGTCTATCAGGCAAGCCACTTTGTTTTCAGTTTTTGAACAACCCACACTTGTCACACCAGTTACAGAAGCACAATAGGAGGAAAAAAGATTGAGAGTACGTTCTGATTCGAGTATCCGGTATATAGACTTCCTTTTTGTACTAGAATCTTGTAGAGACGAAGTACTCTCGAAATTTCATCGCTCACACCTTGCGCTACATCCGAGAGGCACAAAAATGTATCGTGATCTTAGCCATCAATTTTGGTGGAGAGGTATGAAGCGAGATGTAGCCTTCTTTGTGTCCAAATGCTAAACTTACCAACAAGTTAAAACGGAGCACCAAAAACCAGCTGGCTTGTTACAACCCTTGTCTATAGCTAAATGGAAATGGGAGCACATCACTATAGACTTTGTTTCGGGTCTTCCTAGAACACATGGGGTAAAGATGCAGTTTGGGTTATTGTGGATCGACTGACTAAGTCAGCCCATTTTCTCGCTATGTGTATGGGCGATTCAGTTGATTACCTAACTAAACTTTATGTTAGGGAGATTGCTCGGCTTCATGGGGTTCCGATGAGCATTATCTCAGCTAGAGACCCTCACTTTACTGCACGATTGTGGCAGAGTTTACAAAATGTCATGGGCACTCAGTTGACTTTTAGCACTACCTACCACCCTTAAATCAATAGGCAGTCCGAGTGCACTATCCGAAATTTAGAAGATATGTTAAGGGCTTGTGTATTAGACTTCAAGGGTTCTTGGGAGAGGCACTTGCCTCTAGCAGAGTTCGCCTACAATAATAGTTTTCAAGCTAGCATTGGGATGACACATTTTGAAGCCTTGTATAGGCATCCGTGTAGATCACCGATGTGTTAGACTGAGGTGGGGGATTCACCCATGCTTGGGCCAGAATTGGTTCGTGAGACCACCGAGAAAGTAGCTCTCATTCGGAAGAGGTTAATTACGGCTCAAAGTCGACAGAAGTTATGTTGACCGAAGAACGAGACCTCTATCTTTTGAAGTACGTGATCATGTGTTTTTGAAGATATCACCTAGGAAGGGTTTGATGAAATTTAGGTGAAGTGGAAAGTTGTCACCTAGGTTCATCAGTCCCTTTGATATCATCGAACGGGTGGGAGAAGTAGCCTATCGTCTCTCTTTACCACCACAATTATCCAGGATACATGATGTGTTTCACATTTCTATGCTTTGTAAGTATGAACCCGACCCTTGCCACATCTTAGATTGGACAAGTCTAGAGGTTGATGAGAGCGGTTCATGCAAGGAGAGACTTGTGAAGATCCTAGACTCCCGAGAATAAGTTTTGAGAGGTAAGAGTATTCCCTTAGTGAAGGTATTGTGGCACCATCATGGAGTGGAAGAAGCTACTTAAGAACAAGAAGTTGTGGTCAGAGAGAAATATCTGGATTTATTTAATAAGGTGTCATCTTGTTAGATGGTTGTGTTTATCACCATAAACATCTTGAATTAAGGAAATGAGTAATGGGAAGTGTTAATTTCTTAAAGACTTGAATTTTTGTATCATGATGAGAATTTTGACTTGATTTTGGTTTTCAATTGGTGATGTTGTGATGATTGGAGTTATTGTTAATGCAGTATTCATCTTCCAGGGGAATTATTGGAGTTGTTTTGGCAGGAATTATGAAATTTAGGGGACAAAATTCCTTAAGGAGGGTAGGTTTAACAATCTGTTCTGGGTGACAGCTTGAGTGGTCATTCGGTCACTCAAGCACAGAATTTAGGGTTCTAGTATTTTCAGCTTTGCAAAACTTTTAGAGTCTTACGTTTACCGCTCGAGCGATGGAAAGTTCACTCGAGCGGTCTGGTCGGGGCAACACACTTAAAAGTCGATCAAACTCTTTTCTCTCCCACTTTTTCCAACTCTTCTCTCTCTTTATCACCCATTTTCGAACCCTAACCCTAAAGTACTTGATTTCCTCAAGTTTTACTAAAAGACTCACCTTAAATCCTTTAGGAAAAGTGAGGAGCAAGTTTGATTCAAAATTCTCACTGATTGGATCGTGTTTTTGTCAAATTTCTTGTTGGGTTTTCAACTATTAGCCACCATTTTCTAGGTAGGGGTACTTTTAACTTGTTATATTCATGATTTGAGATCTATATGTGGTAATTTCTTAGTTATAATAATGTATGAGATAATTTGTTAAATAAAGTGGGTTTGTCAAACTATTTTTTTTTGGGGGGTGGCGCGGGGGGATGGGGGTGGGGCGGTGGAGGCCTGTGCCTAATGATTTTGAGAAAGATTGTAAATATTCTTGTGGACTTTGATGTTGATGATGAATATTGACTTTCTATATGCAAATGAGAGGAAAGCCCCAAATTTTATGAAACCCTAGTTTTCAAATTGAATTGATAAAGGAGATTTTGTTCAATTTACTCTTGAATGGTGAAATTGAATGCATTGAGTTTACTTTGGTATTGAGATATGAAATTTCGATAACTTGTGGAAATAAATCCTTAAGATTATGATATGATGAAATTGTGAAATTGAAGAATTTATTATGTGATAAATATTATTAATAATGTTGTTGTGGATTAAACCAACCTTAGGGAAAATTTATTTGAAAACTCATGCATTCATGTGCATCCTAATTTCTCATGTGGTTTAACAACCTTGTGAATGTTTGGAAAATGCCAAAGGGGGTAAATAACGTATGAGTTCGGGTAGTTGAGTCGGGTTTTGGGAATTGAGTTATGTGTTGTATCTAGTACCCGCGCGGGAAGTGAAAGTGTCCAATTGCCCTGTCTTGTGCCTATCGCAGGATGAATGTGGAAAAGGTTTTTGGGTGTCCACGAGTCTGCGGTTTATAGAGTCGGCGAATGTGAAAAACTTGATTTTTGGTGAACACAAGCCCGCCGTTTTAGGAGTCGGTGAAAGTGGAGAGGGAAAGGTTTTGGGTGCCTATTGCCCCACCATTTTTAGAGTCGGCAAATGAGAGAATATTTTCTGTAAATAAATGTATATATGTATTGTTTTGCAGCTCTTTCCTGGGACATCATAGTGGATTTACCACCTCATGGTTGTAAATGAGACTTTGAATGGAAATCATGCATTGAACATTTTTGGTTTTAAAAGAGGAAATATAGATTTTATTCTGACAAGTGCGTGGCATGATCATATACATCTCGATTATTTATATAACTTGTTAAATGTATTTCCTACTGGGCACTAGCTCACCCTAAAACTAACCACCTTTTAGGAAACAATGTTGATGCGTTACCTCAATGATTGACTTGGGAAAAGATTTTGGATGGGGGCATAAAGTCTCTGTTTTGATGTTATATGTTTAAGCCTCGGGCTATTTTTGTATGGAAATTTAGAATTTCATTTTTGTGTATTCATGGACACTCTCCTTGAGAAGATGTTTTCCTTTTTGGCTCTTTCATTTTACATTACCTCCTGTTTTTTGAACTATTTTTATTTTATTGATATATTTATACAAACAATGATGTAATCACTGGAATAGTTCAATGGGAAGAGGTAGTCTTGGAATTTATTTTATTATTATGGATTTACTTCTCTCTCTCACATTTCTATATTGGGTAAAACTCAAGTGAACATTATGAAGGCATTTTCCCCATAGTTACAACTCTCATCATAAACAAATACATTCGTCTTATCATTTCAAACCCAATATGCTTTTATTTTCTTTCATAAATCAACATCAATGATTTTCCAATAAAATATCATTTACTTTCAAAATCACATTTAAGGAAGAAATTTTTAGCATTTCAACACAACTCAACTATATTCACACTCCCACAACCCTTCTTAAGAATCCATTTGAAAAAACCCTCTTTTACATTTCAAAATCAAACCCTAGATTCTAACCCAAAATCCCTAAATCACTAGACTTTTTTAAAGAACAATTAACCAAGCTAAGAATCATACAAAAGATTGAAGAAATCCCTACCACAAGTTTAAAAGAAGAGGAGAGCAATAGTAGAAGTTTGACGTAGCCGAAAACAAAATATTCTCCAATTAAAACGAAACTTTTAACGAGCTCTACCTTTTTCTCTAAGGAACTATGGTGGAGAAATCAATGCATTTGCGTGGATGGAGGTGTTTAGATATGAACTAGAGAGAGAGAGAGAGAGAGAGAGAGAGAGAGAGAAAGTGAGAGAGAGAGTGAAGAAATTAGGTTTAGAAGTGTTTTAGAGAGAGGAATAAAAAAGCGACTAAGAATTGACTTTCCCCGATCTGATATATGCACAAACCGCTGGAGTGACCAAGCCACCACTCGAGCATTAGACACAAATAAGTGACACTGCTTGAGTAACCAAAACACCGCTCAAGCACAAAATGACCCCCTCGTAGAAGTTTTGCAAACCATAGAAGACTGCTCGAGCGAAGATCACTTTACTTGTCACGCCCCAAACCCGCCCCTAAAAGTTTGGGCATGACCTATTCAAAAACAGACTTGAAACCTGATATACATAACATATGGGGCCTGAACGGAAGCACGAAATATGAAAATAATTAAACAAATAAACTCCATTGAGCTACTTCTACATGCCAGGATCTCATTCATCACATGCATTATAGTGGCTAGATAAATCCCAAACTATAACCCGGAGCATATACATGCACATTTACAGTTCCAGTCCTATGATTGGGTGTATACAACAAAATAAACATGAAAGTTAGATACATCACTCTTAGATGGACACCCCTAAACAGCCAACATCTTATACGGGGCTTGGACATATGAAGGTTGACAAAAGGAAGCGGCGTCTTGGCTAGGACTGACCACTTGATTGATGACCTACAGAAACAGACATAACAGAGAGTGAGCCGGGCTCAATGAATAGTAATACGTAAATAAAATGATGCATAACTTGGAACATAATACATATCAACGCATATATAGAAATGCAGAGTTTACATAATTAGTCTGATTCTGTGCTAATTTTATAATGGCCTTAGGCCCAGTCTTAAAACATAATAGCTTGAGACATAATAGCTTAAATCATAACGGCTTTAAGCCCTTGAATATCATAGCATTAAACTTTTAAACATGTTGGCATAAAGCCCTTGAACATGTGGCATAAAGCCCTTGTAACTTGTAATGGCGTAAAGCCCTTGTAACTTGTAATGGCATAAAAGCCTCATAACTTGTAATGGCATAAAGCCCTTGTAACTTGTAATGGCATAAAGCCCTTGTAACTTGTAATGGCATAAAAGCCTCATAACTTGTAATGGCATAAAGCCCTTGTAACTTGTAATGGCATAAAGCCCTTGAAAATGACATGAAGCCCTTGTAAACATGTTGGCATTAAAGCCCTTGAAAATGGCATGAAGCCCTTGAAAACATGTTGGCATTAAAGCCCTTGAAAATGGCATGAAGCCCTTGTAAACATGTTGGCATTAAAGCCCTTGAAAATGGCATGAAGCCCTTGAAAATGTATCTAACTTTGTAGCATACTTAGACTTGTAACATATTTAAAATATACCTGAAACATGCTTGAGCTCGTAACTTACTTGAAGCATACCTGTAACATACTTGAACTTGTAATATACTGGGAACCATACTTGAAACATGTTTGAACTATACTTGAAACCATACTTGAACTATCCTTGAAATATACTTGAAACCATATTTGAACTTGCAACATGCGTGACTTAGAACATGCATGAACTTGTACCATACATAAACTTGTAACATATTTAAGCTTGTATCGTACTTAAACTTGTAACATACTTGAATTTCTAACATACGTGAACTTGTAACATACGTGAGCTTGTAACATACGTAAAACTCGTAACATACTTTAACTTGTATATACTTGAACTTGTAAATTTACTTAAACTTGTACATACTTGAATTTGCCACATAAATAAACTTGTAACGTTTTTGAGCTTATAGCATATGTAAACTTGTAACGGACTTAACTTATAAACTTGTAACACAACAAAATAACTTCCAATTCACATGGAGTCACATAACTTTCCAATTTTCATAATATTTGTAGAACACTCACAAAGAACAGAGCATTAATGACAATGATTATCAACAATAAATAACATGTACATTTTTGTACTACTACTCACAGTGTTCAGGTGCTTGGTCCGGCCCTGCAGCTGACCCTATACAATTCACGTAATTCAAACATAATTCATCATAGTCTATTCAATTCAATATTAGTTAACACAATATAATCCAACAAGGTCAACACCACTTAGTTCATTAACACCATTTAAAATTCAACATAATGCAAAATAAATCCTTGAATCATATTCCAACATTCTAAAACCAAGTTCATATCATCTATACCATGTATCCTTGAATTACAATGTTTACACCATAGTTCATTCGCAAATTTTAAACATAATTTTCAAGTATCACCAAATTCCAATTAAACTTGCACATATGTAATTCAACCTACTAATTTCATGATTCTACTTCCAATTTGAGCCAAATCATAAATTAACATCATTACCCAACCTAGGGTTTCAAGAAAACATTGAAATTTAAGAAAAATTCAACTTATTAACCCATCACTTTTCATTCCAATTTTTCCATTGATTATACACCTAGGATACATGGTCCATCACTTTAACCCATCAATTTAACTCTCAAGATTCCTTACCTCAAGAATTAAGCAAGCCTTGGTGAGATTCCTCCATAATTTCGAAATTCCAATCGGTTGCAAATGTTGATCTTCATGCCTTCTTCATTCCTTGGTGGAAAATCTTGATCAAAACTTAGAGAAATGGTGAGGATTTGGGATCAAAACCCTAGGGTTTTCGGACCTAGGGAGAGAGGAGAGAAGAGGGGAAAAGGAAAATGTGAGAAATGATCCAAAAATTCTGGTTTAAAGCTGCTGTCCCGTAATTCCCGCTCGAGCGGAGAAATTCCCGCTCGAGCGGACCTGTTTTCAGCACAGATCCCGAAACTTTGAACAGGTATAACTCTCCCATCCGGACTCCGTTCTAGGTCGTTCTTGTGGTCAAATTGAAGCCCCAGAGATAAGCTTTCCAATGGTTCCAACCTCACATCCAAATTCAAAATGTGGAAAAAGAAAAGGGCAAAAGAGTGATGGCTGATCGTAGATTACCTAACCGAATTATATTCTTTGGTCCAATCTTACTTTACCATCACACCACCACCTCAAGCAATACTCCAAAATAGATAAAAACATTCTCAATTCCAATAGATATAGTTGAATTAAAACACATTAACCCCTAAGTAAATAAGGATGACTTTTGGGGTCATTACATTACTCCTAGAAGTTTTGCGGACCTGCAAAAATACTGAGAGACCTCAAAGACTGCTTGAGCGACCAAAACATCGCTCGGGCGAACAAGAAATGAAATGGATAGCAACTTTTATGAAAAAATTAACTTCCAACTTGTTTCAAATACAATCAACAACTCTAAACAACCAAACACAAGTAACAACAAGATGAAAAGGGTATAAACAATAATTGAAGATACAAAATTTCGAATCTAAGAACCTAAAAAGGGTCCGATTCAAACCGGAACCATTATAATCTCCATATTAACAATTCTCCATATTAACACTAATATTACTAACCCCACTAACTATATATATGTAAATAATACCTATTATTATATACATCCCTTAGTTAAATGTATAGTATATATACTGGTACGGATTCTTTCGGTCTTTATTTATATTTCTATTATTTAAATACCAATACTATATATACGTAAATAATACATATTATTATTGTATGCAGTTCCTTAGTTGAATGCATAGTAAATACACTGGCACGGATCTTTTTGATCTTTATTTGTAATTTTGTTATTTAAATACCAATACTATTTATATGTAAATAATACAAATTATTATGTACCGTCTCTAAGTCAAATGTATAGTAAATACATCGGTGCGGACTTTTTGGGTCTTTATTTACATTTCTGTCATTTAAATACCAGTCCTATATATATATGAATAATACATATTATTATATACCGTCCCTTAGCTGAATGTATAGTAAATATACTAACACGAGCTTTTTCGGTCTTTATTTACATTTTTGTCATTTAAAAAACAATACTATATATATGTAAATAATACGTATTGTTATTATATATTGTCGCTTAGTCGAATGTATAGTAAATAGACCGGTGCAGACTTTTTTAGTCTGTATTCATATTTTAGTCATTTAAATACCAGTACCATATATATATATATAAATAATACATATTATTATATTTATCGTCCCTTAGCCGAATGTATAGTAAATACACCGGCACATACTTTTCAAATATATATATTTTTTACATTTTCAATACTATATATATATAATATTATATTATTGTCTCTAGCATAGAGCATAGTAAATATACTATTGTCCAGATTTTTGACAAGCTAATCACACATATATATATATAGTGTTGTAATACTATATGAGTCCAGATCCTCTCTAGCCCTCTTCTCCAGCCTTCCCTCCAGTCAACGGTTAGGATTTGGCCACGTTACCCCTAACCAAATCTACAGCTTAGATCAGATTAGCTAACAAAAAAATAAAAAATAAAAAAAATAAATTTTGAATTTCATTCAACACAGCAAAATAGAGCTTCCTCCCATATTTTCCCATTCACTTTTTTCCTACCTCTTGAGCTCTGGTGAATTACGACTCCATCTTGTGACATTGACGGCCGTGAATCCAAGTCAGCGGCCACCACACAGCCACATCTCCACCATAGCACAACCACAATCCATGTTTTTCTTGCGAATGGACATTGAATTGTGACTCACATATTAAACCCATAGGGGTACTCTTAGATTAAACCCACAACGCTACTTTGTAACTCCTCTTCTACACAATAACCTTTAGACCCTTTTTCAATGGGTGATATCTCTGATCATGCACCATTGAGAGAGCGTATTTGTGGTTTGTTTGAAAGAAGATGTTTTTCGAATTGCTCTATTTCTGTGTTTTGAGAGAGAGAGAGAGAGAGTATGAACAAAACAAAGAAATTATATGAACATATATATATATACATATATGAGATAAGAAGGAATGGAAGAAGTGGATATTTGAAGGGCAAGTATTTCTAGGATTGCTTTGTTTACTCTTCAATGAATATATGTTGCAAAATATATGTATTGTTGAGAGAGAGAGAGAGAGAGAGAGAGAGAGAGCCGTTGATGTTCACCGCCGACTTGGATTCGCCATCGTCGATGTCGGAGGGAAGATTGTTTTGCTGTGTTGAATGAAATTAAATTTTTTTTTTTTTTTTTTTTTTGGTTAGCTAATCTGATCTGAGCCGTAGATTTGGTTAAGGGTGATGTGGCCAAATCCTAGTTGTTGACCGGAGGGAGGGCTGGAGATGATCTGAACTCATACTATATTACCCATACATTGACCTAGGTATATTAAAAACCAATAACCATCCACTCACCTTGAGGTCTACATGCAAATTAATAAACATTATAATCAACACATTGTCACTTATATGTTGGGCTAATGCCAATAACAACCCACTCGCCACCAGGCCTGCAAATAAATTAATAAACATCACAATGAACACATTCTCATCTCAATAAGCAATACAGTTAACAAATTAATAAATCAATCATTACATAAACTTAAACTCGTGTATTCCAACAAGTTTTAGCACATATATAGAAAACAGTGTTGAAAGGATGATGTAGGGTGGCTAACATCTTTCCTACTTGTAATAGGACACTCCCGAACTCATCTTTAATCTATGCAGATCATTAATAAGAGTCATTAAAATAAAACAGACCCCACATTGATAAATAGAAAATATGAAAGTATCGGCTCATTAAAAATCTATTTTCTGGGTGGCCTAACACACCCAAACTCTATATTAGGTAGCAACTAAGTAAATCTTTCAAGGGTTTGACTAAAGTAATAAAATTAAACACTATTTCAAGCTATTAAAAACTCAAATTTTTCCCAATAACTATTAAAAGTGAAAATTCAGGTTCGACAATAACCATCCAAAAAATCTGTTAACAACAAAACAACCATCTGTTGCATAATAACCATCCAAAAACATCAATAAAAACAACAACTCATTACATAATCATCATCCAAACATATAAAAAAAAAATTAATTTGGTAAAAATATAAAAGTGTAAAAAATTTATTATTTTTATATAATTTTATCTTTGGTGGATAAAAATAATTTTTTAAAATTCAAAAGTAACTTTTTGACAAACTATTATATTTTATCAAATTGACAACTTTGCTTTTAAAATGGAGCATTTTCTGTTTGCAAAGGAAATGGTGTCTTCAATTATCCCTATTTGAAACGAGATTTATAATTTAGAGTTACATATATCATAACTGAAAGGTCAGAGACTACAGTGACACAAATCCAAACTATATGGACAGTTACTGTAATTCGTCATTTTTTAAAACATAAATGTGGTCTTGTTATGAGTTACGAATGTCTAATTAATTTGATTTTTTTCATGAATGATCTACTCGACGAATCATACAATATGTACGGTTCAAATTATCAAAATAAATTCAAAAACTGCCCACACAGACTTACAACACGGTGATTTACCTTCCTCAGGTTCATATAACAAGGGATGTAAGGCAGGGGAAATCTGGTGTCCCTTCCAAATCAAGACTTGTGGTCTCACAATCATTAGCCAATTTGTTTTTTTCTTAATTTTTTAATTTTTGGTTCTTGGTTTGATATTCTGGTATTCTAGGACGTAGAGAAACTATACCAATCCATCTTGAAATTTATGGTTAAACCCTACAGTGATAACGATATGGTAAGGGAATTATTGCGGAAACATAGCTCGCAGTTAAGGTGATAAAAAACTTAACACCCCTATTCTTACTACTTTTTTAATATGAAAAAAATAAAAAAAATAAACTTAAATGCCATTTTATTCAAAAACTTAATCATGACACCCTTTTTCTTTTACTTCACGCATCGGAACACACCGTTGTTATAAAGATAAATATGCTTTCACATATTTTTAACCTGAAGTGGCTGGGTTGAGAAAAACTTCCTTTTTTAGTATAGTTCCAAGAACAAATCTAATGGAGATGGGGTGAGACTTGTAGCTTATTAGAACCCTTGGCTAGGAACTAGTGTCAAGGTTCCGATTTCTTCTCGCCCACAAGCGGCCAAAAAGGAAAGGATCTTTGCATTGTAACTATTGCATTCTTGCTAGATGGGAATTTGGACTATTGTCGTTTTGTGCAGTTAGCACATCTCTATCACCACTCTTTATTTTTAACCAACAAAAATATATGGTACATTTTATAAAATATAGAATTATTTTTTCATGAATGTACTTTGACACTATTCTCTGTACTAACTCTTCATCCAAACTAACAATAGAGCTTATTGGGGTTTCAGTGCTAGAGATTGAGAGAAAGGAGGTCAGAACCTCTTGATTCTTCAAATGCAATCAGTATGAAAGATGTTGATAAATACACTACAATATATAAAAGTTTTAACGATCGAATTTTTTAATCTCTAAAAATAAAATTTTTTTTATAAAAGATATTTAGGGATCAATTTCTATTGTTACGAGAATAGTTGCTAAAATATCGTTTCAAAAAGTTAAAAATAAGGTTATTAACGACAAAATTTTGAAAATGTCAGTAATAAATAAATTTTTAGGGACAAAATAATTTGGTCTCAAAATGGTTTATTTTTTGAGACAACATTTGGTCATAAAAGGATAATAATTCATTATTAATATCTAATTTTCATTACTAAAAATATAATAACGATATTTTTTGCAATTAAAATATTTGGTACCTAAAAAATAATCTTGTCCCTAAATTTTGATTTTTAAAACCTTAATTTTTTGTAGTGATAATACATCATTTAAGTTAAAGTTATAAAAAAGGAGCGGTGCATCTTTTGATCCACTCCTGTTTTGTCGGATTTTTCTTTGTTATTTGGGCGTAATGGAATATTGCATAACTATTTGGCAAAAGTGAGGCTTGCTCATTATTTGACCCGTAGCAAAGTTGAATTTTTTAAAGTGGATTGATTCAATATTGTTGCAATATAGAAATAGTTTGTTGTGTATTTATTTATTGGCTCTTTTCAAGTAAGTGGAGTGCTGTGGATGAAATTTTTGTTGACTACAATGTGGTCATGAGATAGTTGTAACAAAATATCATTGAAAAAAAATGTTGACTTGTTAAATTGTTACTTTTAAAATATATATATATATATTATCTAAATTTAATGCTTAAATTTTTATGATATTTTCATATTTATGTAATTTATATATAGATTGAAAATTATAATGATTTCTCCCTGATAGGTAAAATTTTAAATTACATAACCACTCACAGAATCGAATATAATTTTCTCACAATGTCATGTTTGTGATTGGCTCGGTCAATGATTTTTATCTATCTAATATTGTTGTCAATGTTCAACAAATTTAATAATGTTTGGTCTATGTGTGGCCTAGACTAAAAAATTCTATAAGATGAATATTGGCCACAAAATGAGAGGAGGCATTATAAGTTGTTGCCATATCACACTCAAAGAAATCCACAGATGCTTGACCAAATTAATGCTTTACATCATCATCAATTAAACCAAGAAAAAGATCAAAAGAATGTGGGTATAGTTTGAACACGTATGGAGCTTAGCAAAACTTAATTTATTGATATTATTTCTTCGACAACAATGTATGCATTCAAAAAGATATGGAGAAAATTTAGTGTATCGTAAAAAATAAAAATAAAATAAAAATAAAGTTTTGCTACATCTGTCTATTTCATCACTCCATTTATATCTCTAATGAGATAGTAAATAATTTGAAAATGAGAGAGAAAAGTTTGAAGAGAGTTGATTAATTAGTATTATTTGGTACCACATTAGAAGTGCAATTGGGGGTGATAAAATGAGAGGATAAGGCATTTCTCTAAAAAAAAATGCATATTGTATGAAAGTTACAATTTTCTGTAATAAAAGATGAATATTTATGATGTGTATTAGGTCACTTTGAGATAAAATTATGAATGTGGAATTTATGGTGAGTACGTAAAGTTACTGTTGAAAATTGGGTCGGATCTAACCTAACCCATTACCCATGGAGCATTCACATGGGTTATAGATAATTCATATATTGCATAAATAAGATAATTAAGGGATTATCTTTGGAAGTGTTAGAGTTGTTGTAGAAGTCTACAACTCCACTTCAATTTGCAGAGATATGCTCTGTATAATATATCTGATGTAGAGAAACGTGATATGAGTGTAGGAGTTTATCCGAAAAATCTTTGCAAAATTTTTTGTCTTCTTGTTCTTCTCTCTTAGGTCACCATTGTTGAACCTAGGGATTTGGAGAGTGGATACAATATTGAGAAACTCTAGTAGTTTCTCAATTAACGAAGGATTAGCAAGACGACGATTGTAATTCAAGTAATTCAATCCAAACCCGTTTCTGCATAAGGTAACTTGTTTACCCGTTATTTTCCTTCATTGGTATCAAAGCAATGCTTGCTTGTTTTCACCTCATTATTTGCATGTCATAGATTAGATTTATTCATATTAAACTGAATATTATATGATTTAGTATTGTTGTATATTATGGCATGTTGAAAAGGATTTTTGAAAATTCTAGTTTTTGGGAAACTTTATTCGAGCAAATTTTTTATCTCAAAAAATAGTATAAAGAATTTTGTTTTTTGTAACTGGAATTATATTTTATGAAAGTACTATTCGTAAGCTTTTCATCCATATAAAATTGGCTTTAATTAGAGTTAAATTAAAAAAGTTATGGATTCTCAAATTTTTTTTGGGTAAAAATCACAGTTTTAAAATTTTTTGGGAAAAACAAGAGATTCTAGGAAGCTAAATACATGCAGCTTAGACCGGTGTGGTGTGGCTCAACATGGCTTAATATACGGTGCAAATGATGTTAGCGCATTACGTACGACTAACGTCAGCGATGTGCAAGGTGCACGCACATTATGCACATGCAACATAGCACGCATGGATGTGCAACACTTGCTACATGGGCAGAGAAACAACCATCGACGTGTGAAGGCGCGTGGTACCGATCCCAAGGTATAACGACTCCAGTTTTGACTCGACCCATTTGATATTTCAGACTCGGGTTTTATGGTTTCTGAATGTTGTCCATTGTCGTTTCCCCCTTATTCTTACTTGGGTTTGGCTATTTGGTTGTATTGAGCGTGTTTGGAACAGGTTGATTGCTTGGTTTTCAAACTCTTGTTGCCTAAGATTTTACCCCTCTGCTCGGGTGGCACTTCTTGTGCTCGAGCGGGCTTTGTGAACCCTCAGTATTTTTGCAGGTCTACAAAAGTACTAGAAGAGTGCATTCTACGCTCGAGCGACGTTTTCTACGCTTAAGCGGGTGGGTGCTCGAGCGTTGGTCTGTTGTCTGTAAAACTACTGGATAGGTGCATTCTGCACTCGAGCTTCATTTCTTGTGCTTGAACAGAACAACTTATTGTGTCTGACGCTCGAGTGTCAACTCTTGCGCTTGAGTGGACTGTGTGTATATTAGTTCTCGAAAATGACTTTTTACACACTTTTTTAGATCTATTTCTCTCAAAACCCTATGGTTGAAACCCTCTCTCTCTAAAACTTATATTCTCTCTACTTTTTTTTATCTAGATCTAGTGATTTCTCTATCCTTGTGCCTTTGTTAAAAAGGTAGAGCACATCATGGGCTCTCTTTTCATCTGGACCAGAGTGGGTTTTGGTGTCTTTGAAGTTCCTCCTTTGCTTTGCTTGTCTTCTAACTTTGAGGTAGGGATTTTCTCTATTCTTCTATGAGTTTTAACTTGGTTATTTTTTGATGGGTAAGAAATGTTGAGACTTGTTGTGATTTTGAACAAGCCTCGGGTTTGGGTTAAAATCAAAAGAGGGGTTTTCGAATTAACGTATTGAAAATGGTTATGGGAGTAAATATGAGCTTGTGCTGTGTTAAAATGGTTGATTTTGGTGTTTGGAATAAGATTGGGAAAAATGGGGTTTTATCCTAAAATGTTTGAATAAATATTTTGTATAAATAATGAAGTTGGTATTGGGCATATGAAATTGGATGGATGTTTATATAAATAGTGGAATTAGATATGTATTATCTTGCACCTATGGAAATTTGGACAATTTACCTATTATAAAGATTGTATATCTGTTTAGAAATATCAGTTTTGGGTTTTCGGTGGAGGATAGTCAGGATTGTCGTAGAAATTGCATGTGGATTAGGCAAATCTCAACAAATCTCTTAGCCATTATCATTGAAGATGATTATGATTTATATATATTATACATGTATGATGTTTGGGAGAAGAAAGAGAATGTACTCCATGTTTGGGAAGAGAAAGGAGATGGACTCCATTAAACTAAGTTGACCTGTGTGTCTAGGGTGAAAGTCTCAAAAATCGCACGTATAAATGGGTGCCGATTCCTGGGGACGAACTTTCCGTAAAATGGCAAGTGAATGTATTTTGTATGATAATTATGTTGGTTGAAGGCCTATGAGGTGTATCCTCTATTTGGTTGACTAAATGAAATGGGCATGGCTAATGGATTGAGATATAAGTTTGACATAACATGGTTTTGGAAAAAAGATTGTAAAAGATTTGTCATTTGGGAATTGAACATGTGCATCGTACTCATATCTTTGTTAATATTCATATGTTGTGTTAGATTATTTCTACTGGGCTTTGGCTCACCCTACTTGGGAAACCATTTTCAGGTGCTGGTGACATGCCTCTTCCAAAGACTTAGCTTGGGAGGACCTGGGAGCAGAAGACTCTGTTTTTTTGTTTTCTATTTAATATTTGTACAAGCCTAGGGCTTTATATATATGGAGCTTAAAACTCTCTCTTTTGTTGTAACGAAACATAGTCTTGGAAAAGATGTAAGCTTATAGGGCATTTATTTTGTTGATCATTAAGTTGGTATCACATGCTATAGATCCAGGGTAGAGCTTATGAATATATATTGCATGTGTCACTTTTGTAAATTTACTCTAATTAATGAAAGATTACTATTTTGTTTATGTCGCTGTGTATATGTTGTTGGGAGCCGATTTATGTTATTTATTTTAGGATGCTACAACTTGGTATCAGAGCATACCGGGTTTGAATACTTTGGGTATGTGGGAAGTGATTAGTACCACAATAGGTTTGTCTCGCTTGCTAGAGATTTTAGTATAAATGAAGTGTGCTTATATGATAACATGCTTATGTTATTATACGGGTATGAAATTTAATTTCTAGGATGTTGATTTAGTCTACGGGTTTCTAGAAGTCTTATTAGAAGAGTACTTGATCACTACTGTTTCTAATTGGAACTCTGGCAACACCGCGGGATGGTCATTATCCAAGAATGAAATTCATATGTGTTCACATGACTACGTGCTTATGTGGAGTGAATTACTGTTATCCACCGTATTAGGACACAAGTAAGTTAGTTTCAGTATATTTGAAAATGTGCTAATCTATTTTGTTACCTTTATTAGGATGTCAGGACGTGGACATGGTGGTGGTAGGCGTGGTAGGCCCAGGAAGCATGAAGTGCCTTTATCGGATGATATTCTGGCGCAGGAAGAAAGGGTTGGTCAGGCCAATGTGGCCAAACCAGTTGGTCAACAAGCCATAGGCTTCTTAGCCCGCAAAATAGTCGGAGCATTGTGGGAATCCATGAACATTCTCAAGGCTGAGAATCAAGTCCAGGCCCAAGTAACTGAGGCAGGGCCATCATTTCTGAAGCTAGAGTTTTTCCGATTGAATCCGAATGAGTTTTTGGGTGATCCCAAAAAGCCACTGAAGGCAGATGAGTGGCTAGAGCAAATAGTGAAGATGCTCAAGATGCTTGGCATTGAGGACAACCAGTTGAGAGTGACCTTTGCATCCTTCCAGCTAAATAGAGATGTGGGTCAGTGGTGGAAGTATGCCCATGGGCGTATTGAAGTGACTTGGGAGGCTTTTGTTAGCGCCTTCCAAGACAAGTTTCTACCTTCCATGGTTAGGGAGAAGTTGAGTGACTGATTTTCCAAGCTTGTGCAGTTGAACACTCAAGTGGCCAAGTTTGAGGCCACATTCACTAGCCTCTCTAGGTTTGCACCAAAGTTAGTGGCTACTGAGGAGCGTTGTTGTTTGGAGTTTGAGAAGAGGTTAAGGACCGGGGCTCATGTTTAAAGTGGCTGGGTCGATGATTAGGGATTATGGCCGCCTTGTGGAGGCGGCGGCTGCTCATCTGGAGACCGTAATACATATGAAGGAGGAGATGATGAAAGGCTCCAGGAGGAGTCAAGATGTGCAGGGGGATAGTAAGAGGCAGCGGGGTTCTAACCCATAGCCGTCCTAGGGAGCTCAGTCGAGGTCTACGTTTCCAGTGTCGAGTTCGGGCTCTAGGAAAGGTGGTTAAGGAGATTTTACTTGTTACAAATGTGGTCAATTAGGCCACAAGTCTCTAGCTTGCTCACAGGGAGAAGGAGGGCAACGATCTGCATCGTCTTTGGCTCGTTCTCAGAGTCAGAGTTAGGGGAGAGGCCAGTTGCTCACTTGTTATCAGTGTGGGCAAACGGGGCACATGAAATGGTTTTGTCCACAGTTGGGTGGCACACCTGGTGCGTCTGGTTTGAGGTAGACACAAAGTCACCAGCCTGCATAGTCAGCACAAGCCTCGAGGGCCAATCAAGGAGCCTCTTCGGCTCAGTCAGTGCATTAGGCTTATGCTTTAAGGGGTGAGCAGGTTGAGTAGAGATCTACAGGGCGTGTGCATGCTGTTACCGCGCCAGATCTTGTACCAGCGCCGTCGATAGTGAGAGGTACCTTCTTGTTTTGCAATTTAGTTGCTAATGTGTTGATTGATACGAATGCATCTTATTCATTTATTTTGTTTGCATTTGCATCAATTTTGGGATTAGAGTTGGCTCAATTAGCATATTCTTTCAATGTAAAGTCACCTATTGGTGGTGAGATTGTTTTGAAATAGGGGTGTCGGGGTTGTGACATAGAGGTTGCTGGTCACCGACTTCCATTTACATTTGTATTGATTGATATGTCTAGCTTTGACGTTATATTGGGTATGGACTGGTTGTCATCCTATCGGGCTATTATAGATTACTACCGTCAGAAGGTTACTATATGTACCTTAAGCGGTGATTGTTTTTATTTCTTAGGGGACCGGGTTGATAGAATCTTATCACCGGTGTATGATTCGCATGGGCAGAGTGAGTTTAGTTGCCTTATTGCTAACTTCTTGAGCACTGAATGTGATGAAGTCCGAGTTGAGTTGCCAAGGGTAGTTTGTGAATACCCGGATGTTTTTCCGGAGGATCCTACTAGCTTACCATCTCACCGAGAGATCGAGTTCTCTATTGATTTAGTGCCTGGCACGGCACTGATTTTTATGGCACCGTACAGATTTGCACCTGCCGAGTTGAGTGAGTTGAAGATTCAACTCCAGGAATTGTTAGATAAGGGTTTTATTCGCCCTAGTACTTCACCTCGGGGAGCACCGACTCTTTTTGCTAAAAAAAAAGATGGTGCGTTGCGACTTTGTATAGATTACCAGAAGTTGAACCAGGTGACTGTCAAGAACAAGTACCCAATGCCTCATATAGATGACTTGTTTGATTAGTTGAAAGGATCTTGTTGTTTCTCCAAGATAGACCTAAGATCGGGTTATCACCAATTGAGAGTAAGGGAGGAGGACATTCCGAAGACGACATTCTGTACGCAATATGGCCATTATGAGTTAAGTTTCTAGTGATGCCCTTTGGGCTAACCAATGCACCAGCCGTGTTTATGGATTTGATGAACCGGATTTTTCGCGAGTTCCTAGACCGTTTTGTGGTCATCTTTGTAGACGACATCTTGATTTATTCACCCTTTAAGGAGGAGCACGAGGAACACTTGCGGGTGGTACTTGAGTTACTTAGAGCCCATAAATTGTATGCTAAGTTTGGGAAGTGTGAATTCTGGCTGAGAGAGGTTAAGTTCTTAGGCCATGTGTTATCAGGAGAAGGGGTGACTGTAGATTCATCCAAGATAGAGGTAGTGCAAGATTGGGAACAACCTAAGAATGCTTTTGAGATCCGTAGTTTCTTGGGATTGGCTGGGTATTACCATTGGTTCATGAAGGATTTCTCTAGATTAGCCTCACCATTGACTAGATTAATGAGGAAGGGGGTTAAGTTTGTGTGGAATGAGACTTGTGAGAAGTCTTTTCAAGAGCTAAAGGTTAGACTTACCACTGCTCCAGTATTGATTATTCCGGAGAGGGGTTTAGGCTATTCAGTGTATTGTGATGCCTCACGAGAAGGCTTGGGTTATGTTTTGATGCAAGAAGGAAAGGTAATAGGCTCGCGGTAGTTGAAAACACATGAGAGGAACTAACCTTCTCATGACCTAGAGTTAGTAGCGGTGATTTTTTCCTTGAAGATCTGGAGGCATTATCCATATGGTGAGAATTTTGAGGTATTTTCTAATCACAAGAGTTTGAAATATCTATTTACACAGAGAGACTTGAATCTGAGACAAAGGAGGTGGATGGATTTTATAGAGGATTATGATTTTGAGCTACATTACCATCCAAGAAAGGCAAATGTTATGGCCGACGCCTTGACTAGAAAATCCATTGGCAATGTAGCTGGTATCGCCATCTGGGAATGGGAGATGTTGGGTGCTATTAGGGAGTTTGACTTGTATCTTGGCTAGTCCGTTGAGTCTGCAATCTTGTTTTCGGTAGTTGTACAACCTACACTTGTGAATCGAGTGATAGAAGCACAAAATGGTGACCTTGAGGTATAATCCCTCCTGGAGAAGATCTCCGGTGAAAAGGTAGAGAGGGGCTTAAATGTGTATCCCGATCTGAGTGTGAGATACCATGACCGCTTGTTCGTGCCGGAGTCTTGCCGAAAGGAAGTACTCCGAGAGTTTCACCATTCACGCCTTGCTTTGCATCTGAAAGGCACAAAGATATATTATGATCTTAGTCGCCAATTCTGGTGGAGAGGTATGAAAAAGGATATAACCGTATTTGTATCAAGGTGCCTTACTTGTCAACAAGTGAAGGTCGAGCATCAAAGGCCAGCGGATTTGTTACTACCCTTGCCTATAACCAAGTGGAAGTGGGAGTATATCACGATGGATTTTGTTGTGGGTCTTCCTAGAACTTAACAAGGTAGTGACACAATTTGGGTGGTAGTTGACCGGTTGACAAAGTCAACGCACTTTATTACTATGTGCGTGAGTGACTCGGTAGATCATCTTGCCGAGCTTTACATTAGGGACATAGTGAGGTTGCACGAGGTCTCAGTGATGATTGTTTCGGATAGAGATCCGCATTTCGCAGCTCGGTTGTAGCAGAGCCTACAGAGTGCTTTAGGCACGAAATTGACTTTTAGCACAGTATATCATCCTCAAACTGGTGGGTAGTTAAAGCGCGCCATTTAGATTTTATAGGATATGCTTCGGGGTTGTGTTCTTAGCGCACTTGGTGTATTTGAACTGGATTGGTCTAGATGGATTGACTAAGCTAGACCTTTCTAAGTTGACTGAACTTGACCTAAACTGAACCAGGCTTTTCTGAATAGGTTTTCTAGGATAAAGTGAACTGGCCTTTTTTAGAGTTCGCTTTTTGGGGTTTGAAAGGATTAGGGTTTAGGTGCGTCCATCGTACACAAGTCGATGCCCTCTAGAATGAACACCTTAGGCTTTGTAAATGGGACGGAGTGATGTACATGATGGGATTGTAGATAGATGGTAGTGTTTGGATGATGTTGAGACTGGAAGGGGGTGGTATTTTGTCATAGGAAGGCAATGGATTGGTAGTGACATTGGGCTTTTCATGTGGAGCTATTGTTTTGTTGTCGATGAGATCTTGAATCTCATAAAAAATGTGATATCAACGATTAGTGTCATGACCGTGCTGTTGGTGAAAGGCATAGTATTTGGTAGGGTCATGTCTAGCTGGGAGAGAAATAGGGAGAGGTCAGGGGTTAAGGGATTTGAGGTACCCCTTTTCTACAAGACTTTCATGCTTGGGTTAGGGACATATGAAAAGGATGATAAGTTTATTTTTTCTGGGCTCAGGTTGAGTTGGCTATTTGTGGGTTGGCATTGGCGAAGAGATTGGTCGTTTTGGCACTGGTGGTAACTGTATCGATTTTTAAGGGCTTAGCATTGGCAGTTGTGCTACTACTTGTAGTAGCATTGGAACTATAGGTGAATGACTTCTTTACGGGCTCATTTTCATCTACTATGATTTCTTGCTTAATGGCCCCTCGATCTGAACCCCATTTCGTACAACTCCTTGAAAGTGAAGAGTGGAAGGACTATTATTTTCTGCAACATCTTTCCATCCTCAATGTCCAGAATGGAGTTGATTCATTTCGACCCTTTAAACAACTTTTCAAGTTTAGCTATTTTCAATATAGCTGGGTCAAACTCACTAAGATTGATGGGGGAAACCCCTCAATAGGTTGTGCTGGAGCTTTGGCAGCATGGGCCTGGCCTAATCTTTCTTATAGATCAAGACCCTGGAACTCTTCAGCTGGTGAAGGTGGATCTGTTACTGGATGATTGGCTAGAAGTGAATGAGTAGTGGATGCGCCAGATGGATGCTACAATCCAACAATTATCTCAGCTGGGGTGGCACCTGTGTAATTAAGAGCATCCACAGTCTGCTGAAGAGACGTAGGCATGTCTACTAGATCCATTGGATTTTGGGCCATTATGGGATCTAATGACTAGACTGTTTTTTACTTAGATAAGTCATATTTATATAGTGTGGGATGGGTTTTTCAGGTAGATTCGACTTTATCGGAGATGGCTTTTTCGGGTTTGGATAGACTATAGTGTTTTTGACTTAGATAGATCAGATTTATATGCAGTGTGATTTATATAAAATGGGATTGGTGACTTAACAATTGGGGAATTGAGTGGATGCGACTTTGTCGGCGATGGCTTTTTGGGGTTTGGATAGACTAGAGTGTTTTTGACTTGGATAGGTCGGATTTACATGAAGTGGGATTCGTTAACCTTTTCGTGAGTTGGCTTTGACCGGGCTTTTCCCAGATTGGGTTAGATGGGCTATTTCTTGAATTTGGTATGATTTCTCCTGGGTGATCCACCAAAGTATACAAAATTGAGCTCTCCTAGCCTCGGTGAATCCTATTATTAAAACAAATACCCCATTTGATCATGGTACTAGACATGTCAGTCAAAACAAAGCAAAACACAATTTTTGACTTCGTAGTTCTGATCTTACTACAAAGTCAACCATTTGGATATAATCCCCAAATTCTAATCCTCCACAAAATACAACCCCCTAATTTCTGACCCAAATTCTGATTCTGCTACAACCCTAAAATTTGAAAGAAATCCTTTTAAAGTTAAGACTATCTAAGAATTTGGTGCCCTTTTTTTCCTCAAGATTTCACATTCGCACATAAGCAAATATTTCACATTCCAAACACCCTTAGAGGTTAAGGTTTCCTTGTCCTAACTTTGGAAAGATCTGGAGCTTCACTATTCAAACAAGCGATATCACAACAACCTTAAAGTGGGAGAGCATCCGGTCCTAGGTTGGAAAATTATTACAGCTCAATATATGCACTAGGTCAGTTTGGTTCAAAAGGGTACCTCATCAAGATACCTATATACTTACCCTTCCTAACCCTTATAAGTGAAGGGAGACTCAAGCAGTACGTTGGTGATCCAGATCCGAGGCTTGTATTCCCACCATAACAAAGCCCATGTCCGGTAAGCCATCAAAGATATCAGATGGCAAACACAGTGACTTATGGACACAAATACATGCAATGCAGTAAACATATATATGTAAATAAATCTCATATCATAGAGTTCAAGTTAAGCTCTCTTAGTTACCCCAACAGAGTCGCCAAAAACTGTAGGTCTCCCGGGGTTACCCGAGCGCGCCCGACAGTTCAGACTCCCGATCTCTTAATCTAGTCTCACAAATGCAATGTGAAACGTAAATGAGAGTCCAAATCCGACAAATTTTATAGAAAATCATTTTATTCTAAAACATTTGCCAAAAATAAACTACATCACCAGATCTCAGAGTCGCCACCTAATCTTTTAAGAAAACTAGGAAACCTCTGACTGCTGCTAAAGGTCATTGTTCATAATAACCAAAGTGACTCAGTTCAGGAACTTAGGTATGAAAGGGAAAGGTCATTTAATTTAGCACCCCCGCTCACTCGATCAAAAGATCGGCCTCTACTAAACCATGATATGAGTTTTATAGATAATATATTCTCATGTTCTTATTATTTATTAATGCTACAAATTACTACATGAATCAACCAAATATAGACTGTGTCATTCATTTTGGAACGTTCGAACCTCATGTATTTTGAAAGAGTTTTGAAATGTATACAACTCAAATGAAACTAAACCCACAAGCACAAGAATCAATACTATTCCAAATTAAATGAAACAACCTCCATCCACTGGCAATTATAGAGATATATCAGTTAAGCATGTAGTTGCAAGATAAGATGCTAGACACAGTAATAATGGTATACACAACTGGGATGCTAAAACTAGAAATGCTTACCTAATATTCATCCCCGGTGAACCAAAATAATATATTATACACATATGCATGATCCTATATACAAATAGTTAATGCAATACATACACAAAATGCAACTAGAGATCTAGTTACTAATATTTTATACATTAATCATCTCAAGGCATGGATTAGCGAACAAAGGCACATAAAAATTGATGAAACCCACAGATGCAAATTAGCAGAATCTTAATGCATGAAAGATGGATGCAAAGCACGGACATGACAAACAAAACATAATGCTACTCGACAGATACTTAAGCGTATAAATAAAAAAAATAGAAAGACATGGAGTTGAAGATTATTACAACAATTGAATGAATAGATGTGGGGTTGGAAGTCATTACAACAATGAATTAATTCAGCTAAATGGAAGTTGAATCTAACAAATTATAATAAAATTAAAAAACAAAGTATAATAATAATCAAAAATGCCCAGGAGAGCACTTATCCAAAAACTGCCCTGTTTTACTCTATTTGAAGAAATCATCTGGCTATACAGAAAATCATCCGGCTGAAGGAAAAGTAATTCGGCCTTATAGACCATTCGAGGGAACTCTGTTTTGTGCAGCATAACCAAAACAAAACCAAAACACATATTCTAAATAGTACTCATCTTTCCTACCTCTTCCTCTTACAGGTATGCTAAAAAAAGAGGTAGATAGGCCTCAATCATTATTTAACAATGCAAAGAGCTATATCCTACATGATATCAAATGAATTAGAAATTGAGATTGGAAACAATCAAGCCCAAGAAATAGATGAGAATCTACAATCATCTCTTTGTGAATAAAGGCAGGTTAGTACTCAAATCCATGCTATTAATTGGAGAGAGTAGATTAACGCACAGCATTTCTTACTAGAAGCTTTGTTTTGCAAGCAAAAGATTCGTTAAAGGTTATTGGAAACTCCTCTTCCTTATCATGGAATAAGGATATCCCTCTCCATGCTCAAAACGAATTAAGAATGGAGCTATCAGCACCTTTGACCAAGAATCTTTTACTTGGCTTCCAAGGAAAATAACAAAACGAAAGCTAACAACTCTCTCAATACCAAATCTTAAGAATCATCCAACTAAATCCATGTAACAATCACAGCTACTCGTTAGAATTGAGTATGGATTGAATCATGAAAGCCAACGCGCTTGAATGATGAGATAAGTGATAAGAAAGTGTATGAAAATGAAAGAAACTAAACTACATAATCAAACTTGTGGATGGATGGCTATTTTCTATCTCCCTCCACATCCACAAGGTTCCAATTAACACATCTCTATACAACAATAATGAATCATAGCACTAGAAAGCAAGAAAATAGTACAAAAGTATAGAAAAGTAAAGAACTTTATCAACTCAATGGATGGGTGGCTATATCCTACTTCCTCCCACACCCATGAGGACCCATTACATGGTTACAACAAGTTAATATTGAAGCACAAGGCTTGACAATGAAGAAAGATAGAGAAATTGAGGAAAAAAAGTAAAAGTTCACCTCTTGTAAAGTGAGTGAGCTTCTTAGTTGTCAAACCCTTTTCCTAACACCCTCAAAGCCCTTGAGTATGGCTTAGAATCTTCAGCAATGAGCTTCAAGCTAAGCTTTAATGATGTCTAGGTTGTATGTGTATGAAAAATGGAGATTGAAGATGAATTAGGAATGATAGGCTCTCAAACTAGTCTCTTTGCCTCTTAAAAATTTTGTAACCTCTTTTAATGAAGGGAGGGTCATATTTATAGACTTGGAGGTAAAACAAAATATCTAAGAAACTTGCAAAGGAAGCTCAAAAGCAAAATATTTGAGATATTTGTGTAAAACTCGCAGAAAAAGATGAATTTCCTGAAACTACTTTGTTTCCCAGACAAATCATCCGGCCAAACAAAAAATCATCTGGCTAGACAAAAAATTGTTTGGCCAAACAATATTTTCCTACACAGCCAGATCAGTTTTTAAATGGAAAAACAAGTTTTTTTTTTCTAAAGAATTCTCATTCATTCCACTCATCTCCATTTTATCTATGCTCAATTTATTGAAAAAGTTATAACACTTAAATTTTGAAAATGTGAGCCTCAAAACTTTATATAGATGTTTGGATCCACACGACAAAAAAACTTTTGAAAAGGGTTTTAAGAAGGTCTAAAATGTTTTGGCCAAAACGGGTGTAAGGTTGGGATTAAAGCTTGAACCGACTCTCCTGCTGGGGAATTTATAAGATAGCGCATTCTAACTTTCATCATCAGGTGTTCTGAAGAAAGTGCCCAAATCTTAGGGCCGGTCAAAATAGGATGTCTACACAATTCAAACCAACCAGTTAAACACAAATTCACAGCTCATAGTTCCCTCATTATACTCGCCTTCTATTAGTTCCCAAAAAACATCAACTAGGTGGCTGCTAAAGTTGCTAACCATCCCATAATACAGTTGCAATTATATTCACAACATAAACATTTGTTAACATGGCCTCAAGGAAACAATAGCAACCCGTGGTCCCAACAAGTACCACTTCACAACTAAGGTCTCACTGAGCACCCTATTAGCCTGCTTTACCAGGTGCTAGTCGGAGGGAACTCATTACCTCTATATAGTATCAACCTGCTTTACCGGGTGCTAAACGGAAAGAACGCATTACCTCAATATAACACATACGCCAACTTTACCGGTGCTAATTGAAAGGAATGTATTATCTCAATATAGCACAACCACATCCTATACATCACATATTCATTGCATTCTAGATTATACAATTAATCTACAGCACATAAGTATGTGTACTTCACTCAACAACTGTCATGACCCAAACCCGCCCCTATAGATTAGAGTCATAACTAGCCAGTACTCATGAGATTACTTACGGCCTCAGTCAGATATCAAATCATATTTAATAATAGGAGGCCAAAATGCGGAAGCAAAATTTACAAATTTGTCCAATGAGCTGTGCATACATGGCTCAACCAAAGCATTCTCATATATGTAATAACTCACACTATACAAACGTCCATATTCTGTATGTATTACATAAGTCTAGGATCATTCAAAAATCAGTATTAACAAAGATCAAGGTTATACACTGGATCGGTCATATGTGACCACAAAAGAACAAAAGGAAAAGCAAAACAAAAGTAAGGCCTCTTGCGTAAGGGGACCTTGGTTGACTCCTCAAAACTTGGTTTCTCATTGCTTACTGGAGCTGAGGCTAAATATTCCGCTGCTCACTTACATACATATAAATAAGGGGTGAGCTAACACCCAGTGAATAATACCAAAGCAAAGGAGTTCATGAATGAGATTTGTTTAATTATAAGTTATAAACTAAACTTGTTGATCGATACCAATGCATAACAACCTTAGGTCTAAAGCATCGTACATCATATCCTTATTCATCTACCAAACGACCTCGGGTCCAACTCGTATTTGCAAAACGGACTTCGGTCCAATATATGCGAAACGACCTTGGGTCCATCATATGTAAGACAACCTTGGATCCAATTTATTTACAAAACGACCTTAGGTTCAACCAATCCATATTCACGTTTGTGTGCACTCATGATCCATGATCATGTTCACATTCGCCTTTGCGTTCAAAACAACCTTAGGTCCAGTCATTTTTTTATTCAAAATGGCCTTGGCCCATTTCACAGTTTTGCAAAACGACCTTAGGCCCATTTTATATCCTCTTCAAGTAAACCGAACGGCCTTGGGCCCATTTTATAATCATATATCAATACTTCACATATTTCATTGCGAACCAAGTGGATAGAATACTCATTCACAGAATCAAATCAGAAGTTTAGAAACTTACCACACAGGTAACATTTAGAAGATAATATATGCACAAATTATCTTTACTAAGATATTACTCACTGTGTTTCAGTGTTTGATTCGTCCTTGCACTTGACCCTACATAAATCATAACATATTGGGTCATAATACAATTCAATCCATTCTTTAGTTTGCTTAATGTTCTTAGGCTTCTTTCATGTCCTTTAATTCATTTAGGATACTCAATGTGTGCCTAAGACTACTCAGAAATGGAAGAGAACGGAAATTGGAACATATTACAGCTTTTCAAAAATTTCTGAAACAGGACACCTCGCTCGAGCGGTTTGTAAAACTCTGTAAAAGTACTGGTTACATAAATTTTACGCTCGAGCGAGACTTCTGTCGCTCGAGCGACGAGCCATAAGAAACAAGGTTCGCTCAAGTGCAAGGTTTGTCATTTTAGCTACTGTGCAATCCTCTGTAAAACTTCTGGGAGCTTGATTTTTACGCTCAAGCGACGCTTTCCTCACTTGAGCGGACAAGTCAAATTCTGGAATTTCCAGAACTGTGTTTGAAGTTCAAATACACATTCAAAGGTCCAATTTCGTGCTATACTCACTCAAACATGTAAGAACACTCCCAAGTATATATACTTGAAGATGACTTTAGCCATAGTTCAAAATTCTATGGATTCATCAAACTTTAAACCGAAAACTTTAGATAATTATAGTCCATGTTCTATATCATGCATTTACAAGCTTCAAGGCTTTCAAAACTCAACAATTCATCCATGCATGTATTAAACACCCCTTAATTTAACATGATTATTAAGGTTTATGCTCAAACATGAGAAATCATTATGAATCCAAGCATGCATGTCTATATCGATCTCAAATTCATCCATTTAAGCTTAATTCATGTAATTAACTTCTTATATGCCTTGAATTCACTTAATAACAAACTCTTACTCAAGAATTAAGAGTTAATTACTCACCTAGGAGTTTCAATCTTCCAAATTCTAGCTAGTTCTTGAGTTAATCTTCTCAATCTTCCAGCTTTTAGCTAAATTCTTCAAATTTGCCTTCACTCTCTCTCTCTCTCTCTCTCTCTCTCTCTCTCTCTATATATATATATATATATATATTCTTCTCATCAGATTTTGAGCTCATGTAATGAGCTTAAGCACAATTACCTTCTATTTATACTCTTCCTTAATTAAACTTAGAACTAATTAATTGTCCTTAATTAATCAATTTAATCTAATTAATTCGATCCGAATCAACTTTTAATTAAATTTCATCATAAGCTCTAAAAATTATGTTAATCACAATGGTACAATCAATTTTAGTTTCTGACCCCTTTATGGCCCTCAATTTTCAATTTTATAACAGAAAATCAAACAGATTTTCCTACAGTGAACAGATAAAAATTCAAAAACACATATAATCATATAATTAGTACTCAAAATCATATCAAGCATAGAATTATAAACATAATTAGGATTAATTAGCATAACACAGAGTAGGGTTGTTACAAAACAATCAATATCATACTCCACCAATGGCCAATGACAAAACCTCTAACCCGTGAATACACAACCCTCACAACGAAACAACATACATTTCTTAACTAAAGACAACATAACTATCTTAGTTAATTTTCCAACTCTCATAATTAAATTCATAACCAATTTCATGATTTCAAGTTATCAATATTATCTTTTTAACACAAGCTCAAAGCAACCATTATCTCTTTTCACTTCCCATTTCTCAATTCATAAAAGGACTTACAAATATTCCTTCGCTTCTCATTTTCATTTGTACATTTTATAAATGATTCCAGAAATCTCTATCTTCGAATTATCAGGACCCAATCTGTTGATATCAACACATAACCCAACACACACACACATATACAACATTGATAATATAAATTAGGGCATTCAAGTTATAACGTCCTAAAGATGCTCAAGTAACACCATTTTCCCAAAATCAACAATAAAACATAGTTTAAACCCATAAACTCCCAAAACCCTATCTATCAAACTGATGCTTTTAGAAATTGCATAGCAAATCATGTTTTTATGCAATAAAAACTACCACAAGTCTATCTATACAAGGTATAACAAAGGAGCAAAAAAATTCCTACCACTCAAAGCGAAGAGAAGATAATCCAAAAATCCACAGCGCCGAAAACACAATATGCTCATATTAAAACAAAGCCCTTGCCACCCTCTACATTTCGGTATATGGAACTAGGATGTTTTTTCCCTAAGGTAGATGAATCCAAGGATTTAAGGATTGAAGAACTAGAAAATGGTAGATGGAAGAGAGAAGAGATATAAAAGATCTCAAAAAGTGACTTTTTACATGCTCAGACGACTATATAGATGACTCATCATAGGCGCAAAGCAACACATTACGGGTGCAAACCCCCCGTTCGCAACCGCGGTCTCATGCATCACGAGCGGAGTCAAGAAAAACACCAGGTCATGGGTGCTACCCAAACCACCGTGCGCGCAAGCCTAACACCAAGGCAAAAGTACTGGGAGGTGAATTCCATCATGGCTTGGTCGCAGCCTCTCGCAATCGCGACCTCTACTCCTTCGCGGTCGCGGTCTCCATGTTCACGAGCATGAACAACAACACCACCTGTGACATCACGACCTTACCGGCACAACCAAGCAAAAACAGGAATTTCTGGGCTACTTTCCGAACCCAACCCGAAGCATTCTTAGGTCCAAACTGAACAAGGTCAAGTCAAAGTCAACCGAGATGACCATGTGTCCCAACCAAAAACAAAAAGGGTCAGGTTTTCTGACCTGGCCACTATAGTACTGCATTTTGTAGGCCCCAGTATGATCTAGATTATCTAATTCAATTTGTAGATGGGAGAGAAGCTTAGACATTGAGTGATAGGTGAATTCCCAACCTCTCCCTTGTAACCATCAAGGCATAGGCTATTTTATCCCTTAGGCCTAGTTTAGGGACCCTTATTTTTAGTTAAAAAGTCAAAAAGTTATTAAATTATTCAAAAAGCCAACAACTCATACCAAAAAGTCAAAGATTCTCTTTTCTCTCTACTTTTTACACATCTTTTCGTAAAAAGTCAAAAAGTCATCCCAAACATATTAGTTTTTTTTAGCTCATATTTTAGCCAAATAATCAAAAAGTTACTAAATTAGCCTGTTCTCAAACGAAGCCTTAGTATCGCTTTATCTTGATTAACTAAAAAATATTATAATTCAGTATCTTGAGCTATCAATTTATGTCATTGCAAGTTTTTTTTTTTTTTTAATATATATTACGTAACTAATAGAAATTGATATGTAACTTGCACATAGCATCTCAAATATTGTGAAATTTTAAAATTACTTTTTTTTTTTTATATTATAAATACTATCCTTCTTTTCTTCTATCTACAACATCAATTATATTGTAGGCAGTTGTTGCTAGCGTGGCTAGGAAAAAGAAGGAAAATGAGAAAGGAAACAAAGGAAAGAAAAAGAAAAAAAGAAAGAGAGGTTATTTAGAAGCATTTCACAATACTTCACATGTAAGACATGTGGTAATTTTCCATAATGGATCATTAACTGAGGATTTATATTGATAAAAATTAATAATTTAAGATGACGAAATGATATATATATATATATATTGTTGAAGGGTGAAATGATATCAAGTAATAGTTTACCTGGCTAAGGGGGAGTATGGTATGATTTGGTTTGGTTTGACTTAAAAAGAAACTAAAGATCGTACCATACCTTCGGTTCTATGAAATTTTGAAATCGAACTGAACTAAATCAAATCAAATTAAGCTATAAAAATTTCAAACCAAACCAAATAAAACCATTGAAACACAATTCAGTTCGGTTCGCTTTGGTACCATGATTTTTGGAAATCAATCATCTTTCACAACAGGTTCACAAAATATAACGAACCTACTCAAACCTCAACAAAATTTTCATAATTTTTCAAACAACAATTATTTAAATAATTATTTAGAACTAATTCTATCACTATATAAGAACACATTTACAAGTGTAATAGACCTTCACCTACTTTTCTTGAATTCAAATGGTTTTAGGTAATAAAAATTAGAACAAACCACATTTTACTCCCTAAATTACTATCTGGTAGCACTTAACTCCGCTTATTTGTTAATTTTTTTTTTAAAAAAATTAAACATTAGTGATGAAAATACCCTTTTAATTATAGGATTAAATTGCGCTTTACCACCCTTGAACTATCACTCAATAAATACTCTACCCCCTCAACTAAAAAAAAAAAAGTTTAATTTTAAATTTAAAATTCATTTTTAAAGGTTTTTTCAATATATAATTTTTCATGTTTTTTTGTTTTTAGTAAAAATTTTGATATTTTAGTAAAAAAAAAAAATTAAAAAAAAACTAAAGGCAAAAAAATAAAAAATAAAACTAGTATATATATATATATATTTTTTGTCTTTAGTGAAAATTTTAAATTTTCTTCATAAATATTTCCGCTCTGTTTGGTTTGATTTTTAAAATTTATTTTATATTTCTTTTTCTAAAATCCAAAAATTAATTTAGTGATAAAATGAAAATAATAAGAAGGTCCAAATTGAAAGTGATATTGGGTGATAGTTCCAAAAGGTAAAGTAATATTGGGTGTTAGTTCATGGGGGTAAAGTGTAATTTATCCTATTGATGAAATGGTATTTTAATCATAAAGGTTCAAATTAAAAATAAAAAATAAAAAAAATAATAGATTGGGGAGATTAGTTGTTTTAATTTTTACTTGATGAGGGTAAAGTGATACAGAACAATGGTTAAATGGGGTAAATTTATACTAAAAATTATACAAATTTTTTCATCACAAAAATAACTTTTTATTATTTTTTGTTTAAGAGAGTTGTGAAGCCAAGAAACAGTACTATACATATAAACATTTTGATTTAGTTCCGTTGTAAATCAGAATTATAATTATGAAATTATAAATTAAATTTTAAAACATCATTCATTTTTTTCTAAAAATTATAATTAATTTGTGAGAGATGATATAACTCAAAACAAGTTAAAAACTAAAAATTAGCTTCTATCTTAGCTTAGCTTTCCAAATTGCCCCTTAATCTGATTAAGACCGATTTACACTTTTTTCCATTTTTTTTCTCAACCTAGTAAAGTGCAATTTACCCAATATACACTAGAAATTTTTCTATGAGCCAAGAAAACTATGTGGTCGTGTGCCCATCAAATGGAATTATGTCATTTTTTGTTATCATTTTCTTATTTTTAACGTTATATAATTCTTAACCCCCTGCTATTTATCATTTCTTATTTTCATTATTTTCTTATGGTGTACCGTCAGCGTGAAATTTTCGTAGAACTGGATAATTCTTTCAAGATACACTTACATCTAGTCAATGGCCCACAATTATGTGTAATTATTTAGTATTTTTAAAGTATTATTTCACATCATTTATTAGTTGATACTTATCAAATTAAAAATAGACATTTATTCATAAATCTCTCTTAATTTACTTATTTTTTACTCAGTCTAAATTATTTTATTATGTTCCAGTAAGTCCTATGGTGACGTAATTACTAAAATACTCCTAATAATAATAGAGTGAAGTACACATTAATATTCACATTGACAGTGTGAATGGTCTATGATGTAAAATTAGATAAACATTCACATTATCAAATTTATTTAATATGAATGTTCACATCACTAAGTTATTAGGGCTCAAAAAATATTTATAAGGATAAAATTATTAATAAAATGCCTTAAATATGATAATTAGGATTTAGTGAATCAAATGTCTAAAATAATAGGACTTATTAGAATACAAAAATATCTTATAAATTAATTGTGATTCAAATATTGAAAGATAATTTTTTAATAAATTTTTCAATTAAAAAATATTTAATTTAATTACACCCTCCGTTCCAAAATATTATTCCCTTATTCTATTTTTCATTGTTCCAAAATATTAGTCCCTTCTCAAAAATTAAGGAATAAAATAATATGAATTTACTATTTTGCCTTTCTTTTAAATTCATCAATAACACAAAAAATATAATTATGGTAATTGATATTTCTAAAAAAATGAATTATCAAAGAATAATTTTTTTTTAAATGATAAAAAAAGAATAATTTCTAAAAATTAATATTTTTAAAATATAGTAATTATATTATTAAAAAAAATAAATTCTCTAAAAAAAATTATTATTTTAAAACCGATGGAGTAATAAATATGAAGGTAAAACAATTTCACCACCCTCATAATTTTCCAAACATGACAGACTATGGAAGAGCGTGAACTTCAAGCAGATAAAAATAATTTGATTTGTGTTTTGAGAGAAATTAAAAAATAATAATAATAATTGGAGAGAAAGTTTAGAAATTTTTTTAATCTGTTTAATTATATATTTTAAAAATAGTTTTAGAATTTGAAAGTTTAGAATAATTTGATATTTTATTGTAATTGAGTAGGGCCTTGTTTGTAATAACTTAAAAAGTTAAAAAGTCAAAAAATCACTATTTCTATTTAAGTCACATTATCTTATTTGAGTCATATCACCTCTCTACTACATCAATTCAAACTCAACTCATATTTCATAAAAAGTTAAAAAGTACACTTATTTAGATCATTTCAAACCATCCCTAAATGCATGTAAGACAAAAATAATTGAAAAAAAGAGAGAAAAGATGAGACCAAAAAAAAAAAAATTGATTAATATGTAATTAAAATAAAGTGGTTTTAAAAAAAAAAAAATTCAAAAAATTTGAAATAAACAAACTCAACTCAACGTACTCAAATTCATAGGAATCGCCGCACGCTCTCTTTAGTGCGTGTGGGTACAACAACAAATCTCATCAAACGAAAACAAGCTTCTCTCTCTCTCTCTCTCTCTCTCTCTCTCTCTCTCATTTTATTACTCTATTTGTAATGCTTTCAACATCCCACGAGCCTTCCGCAATTACAAGCTCTCCTTTCTTTCGTTCTATCTATCTTCCTTTCTTTTATCCTTATCTCTCTGCAAACTCCACTCTTCAATTATTTCTCTCTCGCTCTCTCTCAACCCAACACACATACAATTCCATTAATTTCTTCATCTTTTTCTACCTCACTGAAAACACACCCATCCAAAATATTTACACTAAATTCTCTCTACTCTAATCGATCCCACAAAAAAATGGCTCTCGAAACATGGCTAATTAAAGTAAAAACAGCCATATCCAACAGTTTGGATTCAGTACGTGGCACTGCAGCAACACCCACAAAACTCATCAAGAAATCCAAAGTCGGAGTTTTAGCCTTCGAGATCGCCGGCCTCATGTCGAAGCTGCTCCATCTATGGCAGTCTCTCTCCGACAAGAACATAATTCGCCTCAGAAACGAAGCTCTCTCATTCGAAGGAGTCCGCAAGATCGTCTCCAACGACGAAACCTTGCTCCTCGGCCTCGCCTGCGCTGAGATTGTTGAAAATCTCCGACTCATCGCTAAGTCTGTGTCTACCATATCTAAGAGATGCGAGGACTCGAGTCTCAGATCGTTTGATCGGTTGTTCATTGATTTTGCCAACACGGGTCGCGATCCTCACAATTGGGTTTTGAGTTGGAAAGAGATCGAGATAAAGAACAAGAAGATCGATAAGCTAATAACCGCAACAACAACGCTTTATAGAGAGATGGAAGAGCTGTCGATACTCGAAAACAGTTTGAGAAAACAGTTACAGTGTAAAGATAAAGAGCACGAAGTGTCCATCAAACAACAGAAGATTATCGATTTGCAGCAGAAGATCTTGTGGCAAAGACAAGAGGTTAAGTATCTCAAAGAGAGGTCTATATGGAATAGAAGTTTTGATACAGCTTCTTCATTGCTTGCTAGGTCCATCTTCACAGTTTTAGCAAGAATCAAGCTTGTTTTCGGGATCGGAAATGGATATCCAGCTTCTTTGCCTCGAAGTCTATCTGCTTCAGCTACTGTCTACCCATCTGAAAATCCCACTGCTTGCAATTTCGTATCAGGACCATTGATGAAAAGCTGTAAGAATCAAGAAAATAAAGATTCAACTTATGGGTTTTTCGAATCGAATTCGAAGATACTAAAACCGCCTTCGAGTACTTTAGGTGCTGCTGCTCTAGCTCTACACTACGCAAACTTGATAATTGTGATGGAAAAGATGATAAGGTCACCTCACATGGTGGGTGTTGATGCTAGAGATGATCTTTATTCAATGCTACCAAGTAGTATAAGATCAATGTTGAGGGCTAGATTGAAAGGGGTAGGGTTTTCGGCTAGCGATTCAGTACTTGCCGGAGAATGGAGAGAGGCTTTGGGGAAGATCTTGGGATGGTTGTCACCATTGGCACATAACATGATTAAGTGGCAAAGTGAAAGGAGCTTTGAGCATCAAAATTTGATGCCAAAGACTAACGTTCTTCTCTTGCAAACCCTATTTTTCGCAAGCAAAGAGAAAACTGAGGCTGCCATTACTGAGTTGTTGGTGGGTCTGAACTACATTTGGAGGTTTGATAGGGAGATGAATGCTAAGGCCTTGTTTGAAGGTACCAACTTCAATGGTTTCTTGAATTTGCAGACTTCAAGTTAAAGCAAATGTTTTTTTTTTTTTTTTTTTCCCTTTGAAGTTTGCATTTGGGTCTATTTTTGATTTTGATATGATGGTTTTTCTTAGATTGAACTCAAACTTTCAGATCTGTGAGGGTTTGTTTTGTTTCTAACCCCGGTCTGTATTTTGTAATATAATTAATGTATGTAAATGATATGGCTGAGTTAAATTGTTAAAAACAATTCATGAGCTTTTGATTACTACCATCTTTACTAAAGTCATGTGAATATATTCTTTTGTTGTTGTGATTGTTATTTTACATGGTATCAAGCAGATCTAGATTCAGTAGGTTCTATAGCTAGTTAGGTTAGTTATGAACTCACTTTTTAATGTAATTTAGAATTTAATTTCAGACTATACATGTAAATTAATTGAAGAGCATGGTTGGATGTGGGACCTAATTATATATTTAAAATTTTTAATTTTTAATTTTGATTTTTTTTTTTTTTGGATAGGGTAAACTTTTGTGAGATAATTCTTATCTCACATAACAAAAATAAAATATGATTAAAGCAATTTTTTGTTTTATTTCTTTTAATTAATATAACAGTCCATTTATTCTATATCTATTTGTAAAATTAGTTGAAGTTACTCAACTCATGTGAATCAATATAAAAATTTAATTTATAATTAACTCTAATATCTCAATTCCTGTTATTTGCTTGTGATAATATTATTTTTTTCATCCTAAGGCCATGTTTGTTCGGGGCGGACTGGATTAGCATTTCCATGACTAATAGTCCTAGGATTACGAATCCGTTGGATTATGTATTATATCTTAACTAATAGTCAAGTTTAAAATAATTAGTCCGTACTTCAATTGTTTAACCAAACATCGGATTAATAATTTTATTGGACTATTAGTCCAATTCCAAGCTCATGTCCATCCAAACAAACATGGCCTAAGAGTAAAATTATGGGAGAACTACATGCCGGTGTGTAAGAAAAAGAAAAATTCACCAACACATGAAGGGGTCCGAGCGACACTTGTACCCCCACAATTTTCATTTGTATTCCATCATAAACATACTTACAAGTTACACTCTATGTGTTTGTAATTTTTTTCTCCTTCTCGCACCTAGATGTAGTTCTCCTTAAAATTATTAACTCCTTAATTTGTAAATATTTTCATAATCTGATGAGCCACACTATGCAAATTGCACTATGAAATTCAATGCTCACATAAAAACCAAGATTGTTTATTCTTCCTAACAATTACTTTACTTATAAGATGATCGAATAAAAACAAGGCAAACATGGAAACATGTGAACCTTTCTTTAAATAATATAAATGCTATGCCTACATTTCGCTGTCTCAAATGCATATATACACACTTGCAAAGGGCCCCCTTACAATTATAACCAGGAAAACATATTCAAAACAATCACTGATATATAAAACCAATAAGACTACATGGTCAAAAAAAGAATTTTTAAAAAAAATAATATTCTAAATTTTAAATATATCAATCAAATTTGTCAAATATAAATCAACATTATACATTAAATTCTGAACAAAATTTGTAAAATAAATACTATAATTTCTAATATGATTGAACTTTGGCCCAACCTTCTAGAATTTCTATCATCTTTTTTTGTTTTCCCTTTATGTCACTTTTTGGTTTAGATTCCCATCCGAATGCAATCTACAAGCAAGCATGAGACTCTTGTTACTTATCACTAAGCCAATAATACACATTGTTGATAAGTTAGATATATTTTATTTATTTTATTCTAATTATTTTTTATCATATACTAATATAATTAACATTTTTATAAACAGTATCAGTATAAAATTAAATGTATAAACATATATAATTCATAAATATATTTATATAAATATACAGTGTATATTCAATACCTATTTTTTTATTTAAGCAAAATTTTTGTAATATATTTATTACAGAATTAAAACATTACGGTTCAATCTGATTCAAACTGGCAATTAATCCAATGATCCGTCTATCCAATTTTTCTTTTCCGGTTCACCCACTAATCCTGTTTTTAAAACCTTTAGTTTAGTCAAATCTAGAGAGAGAGAGAGAGAGAGAGAGAGAGAGATATTGAGCTCATGTATGTGATGTGGGTTGATCTGTCCTGGTATTTGTGTGTATTGGGTTGGCAGCTTAATAAATGAAAATGGGCCTAACTGAAAGTGATGAATCACCTTAGCCTCCAGCCCTCTTCCCAGTGTTCTCTTCCTACCAACCCCACGTCACCCCTTGACTTTGCTGGTGGCTTTTACCACACTCTCGTCCAAGGTTAAGCTATATATGGGCCCCTCCCCACAAATCAACACCTACAAACAAATAAAAATTATAATGGTGGCATATCAAAGTTGCCTCTCATGACCCAATTTGGGCAAGGTGAACTCCACCAAGACACAGAGAGAGGGCTATTTGCTAGGCTTAAACTAATACTTATCATTCATTACATGATATTTATTATGTCATTTCTTCAAAATCAATTTAAAAAGATTAAAAGTTTTTTTATTTTAATCAATAAAAATAAAATTAGAGCATCACATGAATTATCCAAAAATCACTAAATATTTTTTCCCACAAAGACGGCGGACTTCAACCTACATAAGATCATAATTTTTTTTAATAAAAATTTGTAACATTTTCTCTACACAAAGAGTTGATAATATTTTTATCACTATTCATAATATAATTACAATGGTTTATAACTTTTAGCACAAAGTGATTAAATTAACATCACAAATTAATATAATGTTTCTTACGGTGTATCTTTTTAAGAATTCACCATAAATTTTTTCTATATATACATGACCATTACGATATAAAAACTTTTTTTATCTATCAAGCAACATGCCACTCTAGACCATTCATGTACTAGAAATTATCAGTCATCAATTTTGTCTCAATGCTTCACCATATAAAGAGTGCACTAAAAAGGATCTGTCATTACATAAAATATATATGTGTGTGTGTGTTAGTCCTATCTGCACCTCAAAAATTAAGTTGGATACTTCAATTATCAATTTTTTTAATACCATTCTCCGGCCACCCTTCCAGCTCCGGCGACCTCCGGCCATCTTGAACCTGTTTAGCCGTACTTAATGGATCAAGTAAGTCATGCTACTCAGTTATCAACCAATGATGTTCCAGACCTCAGGACTTTAAGATCATGGGCTCAGCCCATGGAATACGAGATATATAACACCACAAACACAATTCGGGGTTATAATGATAATGTTAGATTTTGGTTACTTCTATGCTATTGTCAGTCATGCTATTATTCTCATCCAGTTATGATTTAAACAACAGAAATGCTGTGGCAAAATGTGTCAGGCTCTGTACATTACTGATCAATCTGGGTTTGAACCCCCACTACACACTATCTTCTTTTTTGTTTCATCGAGATAAATCATGAATTTAACATCCAGTTCAATTTGAATTGAACTGGGATGAATAGCAATAAAATAGCATGACTAAATACATCATTCAAAATAGCAACAAATGGTTGAATTTTGAGCAGAAAACATAGATAAATCAAGACCTTAACAATATTTCAATAACAATTCTCTTCAAATTAACATAAGAACATATGTGCTTATGGTGTGCTCCGGCAAGAGGCAGAGGTGGTGGAGAAGGAGAAGGAGGCAGCGAGAGGCGGTGGCGGCGAGAGAGGAGGCAGCGGTGGTGGAGATTTCAGCACAGGTAAGTGAAAAGGATAAAAGTGAAATTAATTGAGATTTTGGGGTATCCAACAAAAAAATATTCAAAACTCAAAATTAGGATTGGGGTGTTGAAAGTAATGGAGTGTTCAACCTAATTTTTTTTTTGGAGTGCATTTAGACTCACCCCATAAAAAAACATCATACCCAAATTATATTTACAAATTTCTCCCTCTTATACATAAAAATAACTATATTTTAGATTGACTTGAGCATAACTCACCTAACAAAATACCTATTTTCTTTTTTTGGACTCAAAATACCTATTTTCAATCCTTCAACAACCTAAACCTTTCAAGTTGTGGCAAGCCATATACTGACGACTTTAAGAATTTTTATAGATGGGTCACTTCAAGACCAAAAAAAAAATTAAACTAAACACATTTATTCTGTTTGGTTTTGAATTTTTAAAAATAGCTTTTGAGTTTTTTTTTATTTTTATGTTTTGTTGTCTATATTGAATTTTTTTTAATATTCTAGTCATTTTAGATTCACCTAAAAAATAAAATATTTGTGAAAAATATATTGAATTTTTGTATTTTTATATTTTGAAAAAAAATTAAAAAAATCTTTTTTTTTTAAGTGTATTTTAGATTAAGTGAATCTAAAAAAAAAAAAAACCTGCTCAAAATATTTAAAAATTCACAAAGACAAGAAATACGAAAAATCAAAAATCAAAAACTATTTTTGAAAAGTATTTGTCAAACAAAATAAAAATTCAATGTCACGGTAATACCATATCATCACTCGCATGTGCTATTACTTACAAAAACCAAATTACCTATAGAGGGTGAATTCCACTCTCAAAAAATAACTACTTTACCACATATACATGAGAAGATGAATGACAAGATATTATTGAATGATGATACTAATGACACAATATCACCGTTGTGTTAAACATTTTATCTTATTTAATGGGTCCCTTAATTTTTTTAAAACAATCAAAGTATATAAAATAAAATATTAACAATAAAAATAAAAATAATAACTTTGGTTATTTGATGGGGGATGGACCCATGAGCATGTAGGTGTCGTCGCCGCTGGCTAACGAAAAAAAGAACAAGCTAGAATTTAGTGAATATACATGTTCTTCGAAAATTTTAAAATCTATACTTTTCAATTAGCATTAAAATAAAGTTAATATACATAAGTGTAATTTAAAGATAAACTAGTTACATTATCAAGAAAGTACCAAAAATTAATTACTTCTTTTTTGGGTGAATATTTTTAATTAATTAATTAAAATTAATTACTTCTCATTACATTATTAACCTTATATCCATCGTGTAAACCATTATAGTCGCAATTAAAAAAGTCAATTCATTATTATTGACCTATTTAAATCATATCAACTCTCTATTTTTTTTACTTATTTTTAAAAATAAAAATAAAAAATCTAAAAGATTCAGTTTCTTTCTTACTTTTCAAAAAAAGGCTTCCATTACCTTGCGAAGTGATAATGGTATCATTACCTAAAAACATATGCAATCAAATCATAACCCAAGTCCTCATGCCAAATGCCAAATGCTTTTAATATTTCAGTCCCTAGACACCTTTTGTATACGTCGGCCCACGTAGCCCACTAACATTACATACAGTTCCTAGGGCCCAAACTACATTGGAACTTCTGGCCCTATAGGCCATATTTGAATACAAGTTCAACCAAAAAAACATGATCAAAAGAACTTGTATTGTTATTTTTATAAATATGTGAACAAATCAACTACTTTCTTTAACATAATACATTTTCAATTTTTGGTATTCATATATATAGCATACAGTGTGAATCTCCATTAGAGTGAGTTGAGAAGAGTTCAGGATTGAGATATTGCAAAGTTAAAGATGATTCGTGTTCATTCGTTTGGAGTTGATAGGCCTTCAAGTCTATTGCGTGGCCTTTGGTCACTTGGTGGTCATTTTTTTTCTAAAAAAGTCTGCCAAGGGTCTATTAAAAAACAAAAAAAATGTTTGGTGGTCCGAATTTGTATGGCTCAAATGACTCGAATGTATCAAAACGTCGTCGTTTTACACTCAAAACAACGTCGTTTTGAGTGTTTCGAGCCATTCAAGTTATAAATTTTCGGGCTACCTATCATTGTTGTAAAAAAAACCTCCAAAACAAAAATTACAAAAGATTGTTAAGGATGCTGAAACTCCACCAATATTTATAGTAGACCACTAAGAAAACATTTAAGAATAAGATCTATTCCAATATGTCAAACAAAAATCTTCCAAAGACCAACGAATACAAATCCACCAAGTAATCAAAGGCTGCACAATGACCTAAAGGTCTACCAACAAACCCCTAACGGGTGTTCCCAAGGAATTAAAAAATTCACATTTACAAATTTATAGTCCAAATAATCCTTTTTAATGCTAATCCAAATCAAAATTGATTTCTTACATTCAATCCAAAATCATTTAGGAGACACCCACATTAAAATTTTAAAAAAGTTTAAACTAAGAATCCAAACCCAATGAAAACGTATTACATCAAAACCAAACCAAACCCAATTGAGACCGAACATTGAGTCAAAATCTAACAACTTGGTGACATCAATTTGCTTGTTATATTTCATTTTTGGGTTACAAAAAAGCATTGAAGTTGGATGACATCTATATATATTAAAGTAAATTATATTTATCTTTTCGGGAATTGGAAAAAAAAATACAGTTAGTCTTACATTTTTTTTATCTAATTACACCAATCTCTCTCAAGATTTTTAATTCATATAACATTGGGTCATTTTTCATTAGTAATTTGTGAGTCAAGTGAATGAAAAAATGATAATTACTTTTGTTTGTTTATTTATGTGTCTACCACCATTTATTTTAGTTTTGATAGCTTTAACCTTCTTAAAAGAGAGGTTAATGTAATTATATCGAATTTGTGGGACTAGCTATATGTTTGTCAAACCTTAAGGAAGATGAGTGTAATGTAGCTGTTTATATCAAGAAAAGGGATATTTTTTGTAAGAACCTTTTGAGAGCTCCAAAGTACTAATCTAATATTTCAATTTTATAATTTTTAAAAATAAGAAATGCACTACTATAAAGAGAAAATGAAAAAAAAAAAAAATGCACATATGATAAAACCATTGACTCATCTTGCCATATCTAATTTAAAAAATTTAAAATATTTACATGAGAAGTGCAAACATAATTGTAATCATATATAAACATATCAATTTTGAAATTTTAAAATTTTAAAATGGTAAATTTAACATAAAATTTTAGTTGTATTTAATTAAAAGTTGTTTTTTTTATCTCTATATATATTAACACAATTCAAAGTATTAATAATTTTCTTAGACATAAATATATTTTAAGAAAACTATTTTACTTATTAATAGAATTTTAAAAAGTATACATTAATATATATAAACATATATTTCTCCAAAAACTAGGCATGGGCCTAAGAGTGTTGGCACAGAGGTCAATTCATTCGGAATTTTGGGCCACTTTTAGCGTCTGGCCCAATTTTAAATTCCTGAAATCAGTCCATATCTTATGATATAGGCAGGTACCTGTGAGAAAGTGATTATAAATTATAACTTATAACTGTGAATATAAGCTGTTAATATGTTTAGTGCAACTGTGAGATTATGGATTTAAGCAACAAAGTAGTGTTTGGTTGATAAGCTGTAAAATATAATTGTTCTTTTTGCCCTTATATGATATAAAAATGATTATTTTGTCATTTTTTTCAGTTTTAATTTTTAAAAAGTTATTTCATTAATAAAAATTAATATAATTAGTATTACAAAAATTATTATTTTCATTAATAGTATCAATTAGGATAAAATTATTTCATTTTTTCATTATAAATTAATTAGTGTCAATTAATGGCTTAATTAGCATTAATACTTTTTTTTTTCTTTTTCTCCTTATTTTCTTTTCCCTTCTTTCTTTTTCTCCTTAGTATTAATGTTGTGATGTCATTACATTATTTTTCTTTATATATTAATTTCAATTAGTTATTTAATAGAAGTTAATAATATAACAATTGTTATAAATTGCACAATCAATAATATAACAATTTTAATTTTTTTAATTTTTTTTTCATTACAATTAATAATATAACAATTGTATTTCTTTTCATTAGTGGAAGTAAATTGAATTTTTTTAATTGAAATAAAATTGTGCAATTTATTTCTTTATTTAAATTGTGCAATTGTGCAATTTATATCAATAATTGTGAAATAAACTGTGTAATTTATTTCCATTAAATAAATTACACAGTTTATTTCAATATTAATTGAAATATTTTTTTAGTGATATTTCATTTTTTTTCATTTGACAAATCCTTTCATTTTTTTCAATTTATATCATTTTTTTTAGTGATATTTCATTTTTTTCATTTTTAGTATAATTATTTCATTTCTTTATTATGAATTAATTAGTGTCAATTAATGACTTAAGTAGCATCAATTAATACTAAAATTATTAATTAGTATCAATTAATATAAAATTTATTTCATTAATGGCTAAAATGCTTAATTATTATTATTAATTTTATTAAAAAAATACTGAAAACCTCAACAAACAAAAAAAAACATTGAAATCCATTGCCGGAGAGAGAAAACAGCAGCGACGAACCAACGTCAGAGAGAGAAAGATGGTCATTGATAGTTAGCGTCAAAGACACAGTGGTGATAGGGAATAAGGAACGACGACAGACGGTTGATCATCACTGTCAATCATCACGCAGTCGATCGTGACTCTAGGGTTTCAGATTGCAATCATCACGCAGTCGATGGTTAGGGTTTACAACGCGATGGTGGTGGTGAAAAGAGAACGAAGAGAGAGAGAGAGAGAAGAGAGAAGAGAGCTCTGGTTCGTGAGTGTAAGAGAGAGGGAGAGCACTAGTTCGTGAGTGAGAAAGAGAGAGAGAGAGAGAGAGAGAGAGAGAGAGAGAGAGAGAGAGAGAGAGAGAGAGAGAGAGAGAGAAAGAGAGCACCGATTCGTTGAGCGCCATAAATCGCCCGTCGAAAATCGCCTCTCTCTCTCTCTCTCTCTCTCAAAGAATGAACAGTGATGCTTTGTGATTTATATAATGACAATTTGGTAATCCTTCAAATTAGTAAAGGACATTTAAATAATTTTGCCCCTCAATTTTTAGCTTCTCACTTAAGCTGAATAAGTTAAGCACCCCGGAGGCCACTCAGCCAAAAATCACTTTTTTGGCTTAATTTAAGTTACAAAAAGTGATTTTAAGCTCTACCAAACACACAAATTGTAACTTAAATTAAACTAAAAGCTGAAATAAACAGTTTTTAAGCTGCGCCAAATAGGCACATAATAGTGTAAACTATAATTTCTAGATGGTCAAATTTTAATTTGTACTAATAATGTTAAAAAAAAATGTGTTCATTATTAATATTTTAAAAAGACATTAATGACAACCCATTGTATCATCGAAGGAGAAAAATATTTTTCTTACAAAAAAAGAAAAAGAAAAAGGAAGATTTGATTAACTTCAAAAAAACTTTCTCAAGTATTAGCACAACTTACTTCATTTTGATTATTATTATTATATTATTATTATGTATATAATTTAAAAGAAAAGTTCATTACTGTTTAATTTGATAAATGTGGTGACCACTTTCTAAATTGATATCAATTATTATGTTTCACAATTGTCCTTAGTTTATTGATATTTTCATAATAAGGGAAATAAATAAAATAAAATAATAAAAATAAAAATAAAAAAGCTTAAATAACATTAGAGATTAAATTTTTTTTAATATATAGAAAATAAAAAAAATAACTAAGAAGACAAAAATTTATCTCTATTCCCTTGAAGTTTGGTTAAACTTCAGTTCCAAAGTCTAGCAAATCAACCACCCCAAAAGAACAAGTTGGGATCTTTGTCCCGCTTTTTTGTCCTAGTTTAACGCTATCACATCTCCATCGCTAATTGAAAAATCCATCTGGTGATCAATCCATTGAATTGTCCTCTTCACTAACGTACATCTTCTTGTGCGGAGAGTCCATAAAAATTTAACTACACCAAAGTAGTTGATGCTTTGAATATAAAGCAAAATAATTATACAAATTTAAGAAAGAGAAATAACTAACAAAATATTAAGATTTGTGTTGTTCGGCCTAACCCTACATCCACGGACAATCACAAAGAGAGCGATGCTCCGAAGAGTTACAATGGTGACAAAGCAATTTCTTACAAATAACTAAACTCACCAAATTCAAAATACAAATTCTCTCACCAAATCCAAATCCTCTCTACACAAGTTTCACAAAACTAAAGTTTCAACCAACAGACATCAAAAGACTGAAGGCCACACCAAAGACCCAAAGGCCTACCAAGAGAATTGAAAAGTTATACCAATGGAACTAAAAAGTTCAACTGAATTAATGATATAGACGCTACCTATTTATAGCCAAAGATTTTTCCTAAAGTAACATAGGTTTTCTTTGAATCCAATCCAAAACCAACTAGGAAACATTAAATCCAAAACTTTAGAAAGTCTAAACCAAGACAAATAAGTCTTTTACAAATCCAAACCAATATGAGAGTCAAAACCAAGTCAATGTTTGACTATCCACAAGTTCTATTCCGGTTAGGAAATAGAATACCAAATCCAAATCATATTGAAAATGGATATTGAGCCAATAATCTAACAAATCTCCACCTTTGCAACATGTCCAGCTGCAATGAGCTAACCAATCAACAAATCTCCACATTGGCAAGATTTTCAACTATTGCATTGAAATAAACGTTGAACCAAAATGAACAAAAATCCACCTAAGTGAGATGTCCAATAATCAAAATCAAACTAAACAAATTCTGCTATACCGAACCAAAATATGAGTGCTCAAATTGAAACCATGCCAAGCAAAACGAAATAGCAAAATTAGACAAGTGCTCGAGACACATTGAGCCATCCAAACAAATTGCAGAACAAACCAAGCTAGCTAGCTCTTCTAATTTTCTACAATCCCAAACTAAACTCCACCATGATACCAAGTTCTGAATTTAAAACCAAAGGCGTCAAACAAAATAAGTTGTTTTCAACAATTTTAAGCAAACCATGGGGAGCAAACAAACTAACCGCATGAACCAATGTCGAGGAGACCAATCCAAAATTAAGAGAGGTTTCAAATTCTCCATCCACACAACTGTAAAAGCGGTAATAAATTTGCTCTTAACAAGCTCAAACCAAAATAAGAGAGCCTAACGAATAATGATCGAATAAGAGAGCCAAACAAACTCGGAAAACCGTAACGACCTCTCATCCAAACCAACCAAACAAACTATTGATGCAAACAAGCTCTAACCAAATTATGAAGTTTCAGAACAAACTCCAAACAAGAACGAAAGAGTCAAATTCTCAAACAAATTCCAAAAATCTAAAACAAATTCAAAAAATCACCATAGTCCCAATAACTGAGTCTCCATACGATCTATCTTTACCAAATCAAAGGTGTCATGCCTGATATTTATAACCCATTTTCTAATTACCAATCAATTATTGTTACCCAATTTCACAATACAAGTGTAAATAGAAAAGGCTAAATACAACCATATTATAAAACAAATGCATCTTTCCTGTAAGTCCTTATAAAATTGCATACATTAGATTTCAATACAAATAAAACAAAAAGGAAAGAGAATACATCAAAAGTGTCATAAGGGCTTACACCTTTCAATGCTAAGGCCTTGATGTAAGCCCTTGATTACAACAAAAATATAATGCTATCCTGGAGAAGTAAGCTCCATAGCTGTAAACAAAGAAAACATCAAAATGAGCTTCAGTGCACCATCTAGATCTCCACGTGGTCCTCAACGGGGTGGAGGCTCATCATCATCACTTGGAATTTTTGAATATCCAACCCATAAAAAGGGAGTGGGCTTTTACGCCTAGTAGGAATAATCTTAACATTATATAAAGGTTCATTATGATTATGATCATGTAATGCCATGCTCAAGACCCTTTACTTCCTTTGAAAACCAATTCTCCATGTACAATTTCAACCCATGTTCGACTCTATCACTTGGACCTTTATTACACATTCAAAATCCTTTTTCATGACAAAAATCCATAGTACTTATTTCAAAATACTCCCATATTTATCGGCCACCAAGTATGGAATGGCAATTGGGTACCTATCGGATTTTAAAACAATACTTCCATATTTATCAAGCACCAAGCACAGAGGGGCAATTGGACATCCATTACCTTTCAAAATCTTTCCACATTTTCCAACCACCAAGCACTGAGGGGCAATTGGACACCCAAAAATATTTCCAACAACCTTCTCACATTTACTGGACACCAAGCACAGAAGCACAATTGGGCACCTCGAAGCATATTCAACAATATCCACCACATTTACCGGTATCAAGTATGGAAGGGAAATTGGGCACCTCAGAACATATTCAACGATAATCTCCACATTTACCGGCATCAAGCACGGAAGGGCAATTAGGCAACTCGAAACATATTCAACAATATCCCACACATTTACCAACATTAAGCACGGAAGGACAATTGGGCATCTCAGCGAATATACACTACATTTTTAGATCTACACACACACCTCTATAAAATACTCGACACATGTTCCAAGACCATGATGATTCAATCTAATGCATGTGTTTACAAATATTATAATTCACCTAAGGTTCAATTCAATTATATAAGTAATCAACAATTAAATATATAATGAAATATTCATATTTCCATAACTCGAAATTTTCCTCATCATCAACAATAATTTTATACGAAATCCAGACTTTATGTAATTCCAACATTTTCAAGTTTCCACCCAACTCAACTTCCTTAAATCATCAATAGCATCATCATAGATCATAAATGTATACAACTTCAATATTTTCATAGAAATCAACTTAAATTTCAACATAAAGCACTGTAGACACCCCATTTTTGACCGACCTTAAGTCTCAAACGTCACCGATTGAGCGCTCGGTGATGTTGCATATTGTGCTCGTTCAGAAGTCTCAGAGTCGCGGCCGTGAGCCCTGCCTCCAGACTTCCGAACCCTCTTCTGTGCCTTGCCTCGGTTTGCGAACCAGGCTCGGTTTTCTCTGTTTTCTCTTCCTAAGGGGGGAGAGGTCCAGTAGACCACCTCTCAGTGGCCGTGGGCTACATTTCGTGGCCGTAGGCCATTTTGCCCATTTCGAAGCCCGGTTCCCGGTTTTCGGAGCCGTCATGCCGTGTGCCTCGGTTCAGGACCGCCTAACCATCTCCGATTCCTCCGGTTCTTGGCATGTATCTCATTTACTCCCTTTCGAGGGACACTGGGGTCTTAGATACCCACTTCGTGGCCAAACGCCACTTTCGGTGCTTAACGGCCTATTTTCGGGACCCCGAACTGCGTGTTTTGGCCCCCGGGCATTCGTTTCGCATCGGTTTTCGTTCGTTTTTGGCAGGTACCTCTGTTTTATCACCAGGAAGGTCACTGGAGGGTGGGAGGCTAGTAATTACCTCAGCAACCAGTTATATTCCATTTTCGCCCTCCGGCGCCCGTTTTTCTCACTTCCGGGCTAATGTTGAACACCCTAGGGTCATTTTCTTCAAGCCCAAACCACATATTTGTGTTGTACACACATGGGAGGACCCTAAAAACATATGGCCGGCCAGTAACTCCAATTGAACCTTTTGAACCCCTCCTAAAAGTGGCTTGTTCTCTCTCATGTTTTACATTTTCCAAATTTGAACCACATGGTTGTGTTGAGGGGACCTGGGAGGACACCAATATCTGGTGGCCGGCCATTAAATCAATTTGAACCTTTTGAACCCTAGCCGACCGGCCATAGGGGGTGGCCAGCCGGCCACCTGCAGCAAAAGTACCTGGCCGGCCATACTCCCCTCAGTGCATACTTTACAGCTGTATAGCTGTTTGTCCCGAAAGATCTTTGTATCCGGGGGATATTTTGGGGGGAAGCACTTGGGTGTATTTCCCTCCACCTTTACACCCCTCTCTTGGTCCATATAAGGAGCCTCCCAGCTCTGTCCCTAGGGTTAGAAAAAACTTCTTGGAACATACACATACATATCCATCTCTATCTCTCTCATTCTTCTCAAGTTTGGTGCCATTTCTTGATCATTACCAAGCACCACCACCACCACTCCATTTCCAGCAGCAATGGAAGGTTTTCCAGCAGCTAAGAAGCCACCAACTCAAGCCAAGAAGCAACAAAAGTATTGGTCTTCAAAGGTAAGCCATTTTCCCTCTTTTGTAGCACATTTTTGTATCACTTTTCTAGCCTTCTTGCTTACTGTTTTGGGCTCCGACCCTAACTGAAGTTAGGCATATTTTGAGCCCCTCTTCAACATTGGAGAAGGGCTCAACCTTGTTTGGGACTTTCTACTACCACTTGCTTCAATACCCTCTAAGATGCCATTATTTTGCATGAGATTTCTAGCCTATGTGTGATCTGTTTTCGAGCATAATGTAAACTGTAAGTGGGGCTATTTTGAGCCCCTCTTCAACATTGAAGAAGCGATCAACCCTGTTTGGGCCCCCTATCTTGCACTTACTTCATAATCTCTCCTATTTACCGTAAATTTGCATGATTTGTTTGGCCTATGTGTGATCTGTTTTGGAGTATTTCATGAACTGAGATTGTGCTTATTTTGAGCCCCTCTTCAACATTGAAGAAGGGATAAATACTGTTTTCATACTCCATGTGTCACTTGCTTTGAATCCATGTTTTACCCTTGTTTTTGCATGCTTTGCTAGCCCATTTTTCTTCAGTTTTTGGACCATGATCAGAACTGAAAGTGGTCATTTTTTGACCTTCTTAACATGTTTTATTAAGGGTCTTTGCTTATTTGATGAATGTTTGGGGTACCTCATGTTATAACCTTTGTTGGCTTCAATCTTGCATGGCATTTCTAGCATGTTTGAATACTGTTTTGGGGGTTTTCATCTACTGTAAATGTGCATATTTTTGGCCCCTCTTCAGTGTTATAGAAGGGCATTTTTATGTTTGGGCTTTGCATTTACCATCTACTTCAATACCCCTCTCTTGGCCCCTATTTTTGCATACCATTGTTGCCCTATCTATGATTGCTGTTTGGCCTTGTTTTCTACTGAAAAAATGCTTGTCTTGGGGCTGCCTTGCTACTGTATTTTCATTCCATGTCCATATTGTGCGTGTTTGGTGTAGCTATAGGCCATTTCGGGCACCTAATATCGCATTTCGGGATCATTCCATGCTTCGGGTGCACTTTGGCCATGTTTCGGGGCTGTTTTCCCCCATATTTCAGTGCTGAAATTCATTTGCATGTTTGCATATCCTATTCCATGTCATTTCATGCCTTAATGCCATTGCCTCGGTTTGCGTGCCCGCGGGCACGCACTTCGAGGCATCTTGTTTTCATCCATCGGCCTCCTATGTGAGTGTGGCTGAGGTCCACTCATGTTAGTGTAAGTCCATTTTGCATTCTGTATGCCATTTTAATCTCACGGCATTGCGTATGCCATTTTCTCGCTTTGAGTGCCCGTGTGCACGCATTTCGAGGCATCTCTTTTTCATCTCACGGCTTCTTATGTGAGTGTGGCTGAGGCTCTCTCATGTTGGTATAAGTCCAAATTGCATTGCGTATGCCATTTCACGCCTTAGGATCATTTCCTCGGTTTACGTGCACGCGTGCACGTATTTCGAGGCATTTCATTTTCATGACATTGTGTATGTTAGGATTGCATATTAGCTGCATTTCATGCATATCATGCGTATTGCATCGTGTTCGGGATAGGAGTTAGCCCGGGCACGGGAAACGAGGTGCGTTCTGTACTCCGAGTAACGGAATGTGTCTCAATTCCCCAGTCACCGACGCTCCGGACTACCCATGATGGAGTTAGGTTTTGTCGTAGCATTCGTACGCATTCATCCTATATTGAGTTGTGCAATCCGACTCCTCGGCCATCATGCATCGAGATGCGTGATTGGTGGCACGAGGATCGAGGCATGCATATATTTGTGAAATACATTGCTATGCCCCTTTCCTGCTCTCTGTTGCAGCAAAATGAAGAATCAGCAACTTTTCGGAGTCTGGCACGCATTTCAAGAAACATTGCGAAACAGAGGCTAATTGGGGCATCCCAGTGGATTTCCGCGCAAGGTAGCCCAAACATACATCATACATCAGAAGCAAGGCAGTCCCTGGCTTGCATGCCAGTTTACAGTTTTCTTAGTTAATTTGTTAATTAATTAGGGATTTGTACATTATTCGGACTGTATTATTTTGGACTGTAATATTCTTTTATTCGGACTGTATATTCTTTTGGACCCTCTGCGCGAGGGCATAATTGTAATAAGTGTGGGTGAGTGTGATGTATGTCTTCCAACCCCACGTCTTTCTTCCCTTTTATTTACCTGCTTATGATGGTTAGATATAGGGCATATTTCAATTAGCATACAGTATGACAGCATGTTTGCATCATTCAACTGTTTTGCATGCACCGGGCTCGGCGCATCATACAAACTGCATTCGTATTTCAATTCCTAATTGAATACGTGTTAGTTGTAGCATCATCATATGCCATGTTTAGAATAGCCGAGCCTACTGTAGTTTGCATTTTTGCATGTGTTGCATTAGGCATTTCTGTGTACTTAGGATCATGCATGATTTCTAATCAGCTTTTGTTTTGGCTTGGAGTACTCGGTAAGTTTTATGCTTTAGCATCCTTGCATGTGTGTGAGTGTTGCCATGAATAGCATGCTTGCTATGAGGCTATTTGCTTATATGACATAACTGCCTGAATGCCTGTGGGTGGAGGTTGTGTTATTTGGATTGGGACAATTCATCAAATGTGTGTTTTAAGCCCACTAGATAGTGGCAACACCATGTTTTCTAAGCCCACCTGAGGGTGGCAAAATCTGCATTTTTAAGCCTACCTGCGGGTAGCAAACCATCCTTCAAACAAACAAACATGAAATGTTTTGTTCCAATTCAGACGACTCAGTCTATACTTGTATGTTGTGCGCATCACATAGTAACCTAGGCTAATAACCGGAATAAGAACATACAATGTTTTCAAAATAAGATATCATGGTTAGTAGATGCCGGTCTTTGACCGGGCGAGCGGGGGTGCTCATGAAGTGACCTTCCCCAATCGTACCCAAGTTCCCGAGCCGAGGCAACTTTGGTGATGACGGACACGTGGCCTTTGGCACCGAGTCAGGGTTTCCTAAATTTCCCCATTAAAAAATATTTAGGTGGCGACTCTGTATCTGGCAAAGCAATCCATGTTTGGCACTTCTTTCAAAAAAATCTGTTTTCAAAACGATTTGCCGGATTTGGACTCTTTGGTTCGAGATTTAGAACCGTGACATTTGAGTCCTTCGAACTGTAGTGACCCAATATCGAACCAGAACGGGGGGGACTCGCACTCCTTCCCCGGGATGCGTTCGGGGACGTCTACAGTTTCTGGCGACTCTGCTGGGGACTTAGAGAACTTGACTCGAACTCATGATATCTGGTTTTGACTACACTTGTGTGTTTCTTTGCATTGCATTTGCATCGGTGCGCCTAGGACACCGTGTTTGCCATATGCCATTCCCGAACGATTTGCCGGAGGCTTGTCTTGTCAAGGCATGACCATAACGCTGATCGGCTCTGGGCTCTGACAGCATGGGAACACAAACCCCGGTTTTACCGGGGCACCCTTTTTGACCATTCGACCTAGTGCATATTCGGATCCATAGTGACCATTCCAAACTAGGACAGGTTGCTTACCCGTTTATAGGTTGTTTGAAGCCGCTGCGTGCGTAGTGAAACCCTAATTCCTGACAAAATAGGACAGGGAAACCCAACCCCAACATAGGGGTGTTTTGGCTCTCACTTATCTGCTATGTGCTTGTTAGAGTGCGTCTCTACAGGGAATGCATGTATCAGTATCTAAGTTTGTGCATCAGGCCTACGAGCATCAGTTTTGAGATTGGGCATCACGCCTGCGGGCATCAGTCAGTATCTGAGAATCAGTTATCCGCGGATACCGGATTCAGTTTTGGGGACAGTGATATAAGGACAGTAATCAGTGATCGAGGACAGTGTATACCCAGCTTATCAACCGTGTGTTGTATGCCCGACTGTGTTGTGTATTTAATTTAAGCTGTTATGCTGTCCATTTTTCTGGTTATTTATTTCCTTTTCGCTTTATTTATCTCTTTGCTAGGGCAGGTTTGTAGCACAATTGCTTCTGAACCCGTAGATATACCCCAAGCACTTTGGACACGAGGTCGCCGACTCATTCGATCCGAGGATCTGGTTGACGGACATCCAGTGTTCCACTCTCTACCCCCGGTTGTTAGAAGAAGACCGAGGAGGCGCAATGTGTCAGAGCAGAGATTACCGAGGCAGCAGTCTACTTTAGCAGCAAACAGTTGGACTGAGGTTTCTGTTTCCACTATAGAGATACACTTACCGGTCATTCAGATGGATCCACCGAATACATCAGGGATGGAGGCGATGATGCGCCAAATGCAAGAGAGCATGAGACAGATGCAAGAGGATGCCATCCGCCAAGCGGAATTTTCTAAGCAACAGGCTACAGTTATGGCCCAACAGGCTGAGCTCATTACCAGGCTCCAGCAGCAAACCGGAACATCAACCTTACACCCAGCTCCTCCTCCACCCGGAGCTCCATTACCCGAGCAGGCATCCACTGGTCAGAATACCCTGCCAAATCCCCAGAATACCCCCCTGAACACCCAGAACACCCTACCCAATGTCCAGAATATTCAAGAGGACACAGGCCATCCAACGGGGCTGGCTCCGCCCCCGCTTCTGCCTCAACTGTCCAAGGATCTTACACCCAATCACCCGGACTCTCCATTCGAGTTCGAGGTAGACCACACAGCTCTGAAATTGAGCAAACTGGAGAAGCTTTTTAAGAAGTCTCAGGGGGTGAAGGCCATCCCAGACATCGAAGATGGGTACACCGACGTGGCCGTAACATTGCCAGACAGATTTAAGATGCCACAGATTGATCGTTTTGATGGGTCAGGGGATCCTATGGTCCATCTCCGGCTGTTTTCAGACATCCTGCGGCCAATGGGCCTAACCCGACCACAAAAGCTTTCCCTGTTTGGCCGAACTTTGTCGGGTGTGGCAGCCATTTGGTACGCGAAGCTAGAAGATGACGTGAAAAGAAGCTGGGATGAGATGGCTGAGGCCTTCATTGCACAGTACTCGTACAATACACAGATCGAGATTACAACTCGTGATCTCGAAACAACGAGGCAAGAGGCCAAGGAGACTTTCTCGGACTTCGTCACTCGATGGAGGACAAAGGCATCGATGATGACCTTGAGACCTACAGACAAAGATCAAATTAGGATGATTGTGCGCAATCTCCAACCAAAACTCATGCAGAAGATGATCGTACTCCCCTTTCCCACCTTCTCAGACTTACACGAGATGGGGGTACAGATCGAGGATGCGATAAAGCAAGGTCTGATTGACCAGGACCGGGAGCAACCCCGGAGGACATTCAACCGCAATAGCAACGCAGGCCCGAATGGCGCTGCAAACACAAGGACTTCGGAGGTCAGTATGGTCACCACCAATCCCCCTCCCCAGCCAAGGCCCATGGCGGCCACCCCCTTTTCCAGTACATCCGGGAGCAGTACCCAAGCCCCGAGATTCCCGCCCAGAGGCCAAAGAACCTTTACTCCACTATACATGCCCTTGTCCAAGGTTCTGGGAGTCTTAATTAGAAAGGGACGTCTAAAACCCCTGGAGCCGAGGCCGCCACCAAATCCACTCCCCCCCTCTCACAACCCAGCCAAATACTGTGCCTACCACCAGCAGCACGATCATGATACCGACCATTGTTTCAGGCTGCGTCACGAGGTTCAGGACCTCATCGACAAAAATATTATTCTACCTCCCGAAAGACCCAACGTCACAACCAACCCACTCCCTACCCATAACCAAGATCCACCACCCAAAAGAGTCAACCTCATCCAAACTGGGGTCGTATCCTACGATCCTAGTATTTACATTACTCCCTCCCACCTACCCAAGCCGGAGGTGATCATTCCCGACTGCACTGACTTGTGCATGTTGGACACCTTCACGACCCAATCCGAGTCAAAGGTGGTGACCACTGAAGACGGAATAAGGCGGGTTTCAGAGGAGAACAAAGTTGTTGAGTCTGGGGTCAAGCGGTCTGGGAATTACACTGGGGGAGCCTATGATCCAAGCAAATACATTTTATCAGTGGGCCGGTCTGAGCTGAGTGTGGGGTTGCCAGAAAAAGCTGAACTGTGCATGATTCAGGGGGACAGATTTGAACAGGGGGCAGATGATTTAGCAACAGTGGAGGAGGACTTCGCCAACCTCCAGTTCTTCAATGACCAAGAATCAGGAGATGCAACAATCAACTGGTTTGAATATGAGGAGTCGGCGGAGGCCACCGGGTGGTTAGATGATCAGCCTGATATTGTGGAGTTTCAGCCAGAGCAGAGCCCGCAGGGGCAAGGGTATCAACTGTGGCCGGAAGGGCCGAGAGTCAGAATGGATTGCCGGAGAGCGCCGGTACAAAGAATTCCGCTCGGGACTTAAGCATTGTGGATGCAAAGACAATGGAACAACAAACTGCAGCAACGCAGACAGAACAGGAGAAGTTTTGGGATTCCGAGAGAATCAGAAAGGCAAAAGCCCATGAAGGGGCTGAGAATGTTGTGGGCACAAGAACAGAACATGCTGCGAGCATATGGGATGAAGGTATTGAGAGTACGAATCTGCCAGAACCAGACAGGTGTCTTTTGGATGCTAACGGGATGTGGTGGGAAGACGACGACTTATGTCTTGCCCACACAGACGAAGATTGGGGAGTAAATCAACCAGACAGCACCTGGTACCTCGATGAGGTAGACCACATGACCAGGAGTGGGCGGTACTTCAAGCCCCCGCACCTAGACCAACCAGAAGCATCTGGTAAAGACAAAGAAGCTGAGAAACAGAGAGAGAGACAAATTGAAGAAGAAGCTGTGCTAAGGCAGTTGAAGAAAATACAAACAGACATCTCCATCTGGGGACTGCTTATGGCTTCACGGGTACACAGACAGGCTGTCCTATCTGCCATGGACAAGGCCAAACTCTCAATCGATACTACACCAGAGCAACTGGTCGGGCTGGTTTTTCCGGGAGGGGGTTCCCCGGCATTAACCTTTTCGGACAAAGAGCTGCCGCCTGAGGGCGTGAATCATAACAAACCTCTCTACATTTCCGTGGAATGCAGAGACAAGTGGATACCGGTGGTACTTGTTGATACCGGGTCTGCTATCAATGTCTGCCCATCCAGAACAGCGTATGCAATCGGGTTGAAGCCCGCAGACTTCATCCCGACAACTCAGGTGATCAAAGCATACGATAATACAAGTCGAGAGGTGATGGGGACTGTCAAAATCCAAACCAAGGTTGGGCCTGGACAGCACGAGATAGATTTCCATGTCTTGGAGGTCCCCGCAACTTTCAATCTGCTTTTGGGGCGACCGTGGTTACACCAGGTGAAGGCCGTCTCGTCTACTCTGCATCAAATGGTGAAATACCCCTGTGGAAAGGGAGTAGCCATCGTGTTTGGGAATTCATCGATTCATCCCCCTCCGGAGGTGTCTACACCAGTCCTAGAAATCGAACACGGCATGGAGGACGTGTTTATATCAGGATTGACTCTAGCCGAGGCCCGGGTTGTGCAAAACATCATGGCTGTAAATGAAGGTATGTACGTCAGTGCTCAATCCGTCTACCTCATGAACAAGCTACAACACATCCCCGGGATGGGATTAGGAAAGAGCGGCAGGAAAGGTGTCGCAACATTGGCCGAAGTGCCACACAACCCGCATACCTTTGGACTGGGTTATTTGCCCACCAAAGAGGACTGGGTGAGGAAAGGGAAGGAAATGGCCGGAAGAGCCAGAGCAAAGCAGGCTGGGAAGCCATTTGACTTGATGCATAGGCCCATCCAGGGCACCCTGAACGGACGCTTCGTCCGGAAGGGGGAGGATTTTCCATTTTGCGGCTTCCCAGAACCGTGGATAAACGCGGAGAAGAAGCGCGTGCCCGGTTTTGAGATCTTTTTCGACCTGCAACTACCCGGGGAGGATGTTGCCGAAGAGCAGACGGACCCATCAACTGAGGTTGAGCAGTGTAGGGCAGTGGATCCTGAGGGCACAGAATTTGAAATGGGGGTAGCGCTGGCATGTCTACTCTCTGATCCTCCGATCGACCATAAGTGCTTGGGGGATAACTCCGAGGTTTCCATGATTGGGGATGAAACGGCTGCGAGCCAACCAGCAGCTATCTTGGATGCATCTATCGCACCCTCTCCCACTTGGCAGTACGAGGAGGGATTTTTGTCCAGCAGCACCGGGTCAGGTAGTGAGCCGAAATCTGATTCCACCGAGTCTTGTGAGTCGAAATCAGGTTCCAGCTCGACTGAGTCTGAGTCTGGTACTTCTGGGGATGTTAACCCGGATGCCACAGTCCTGTCTAGGTCGTCTTTTTCCTTTTCATTTGGGTCTGTTGTAACCGATGAATTGGACGATCTGGCTGTGCCTAATGAGAATGAACTATCTGTGGTTTCCGAGTACTTTTCTGTGCCCCTAATTTATTGCATTAATTCAGACTTTCAAAATTTTGATGAAAACGAAGAGGACGAAGTTCCTCCGGTTTTACAACGTTTAATTGAGCAACAGCAAGAGAGATTTGTTAAACCATTAATGGATGAAATCATTACCGTGAACATTGGTACTGAGGAGGACCCGCGGCTGGTCCAGATCGGGTCCACGTTGTCTTCGGAGGAACGCGAGCGACTAGTCGTTTTATTAAAAGATTTCAAAGATGTTTTCGCGTGGTCCTACGAAGACATGCCTGGAATCGATCCTGAGATTGTACAGCATCGGATCCCCCTTGACCCGAGGCCCGACCCGTCAAGCAGAAACTCAGAAGGATCCGCCCGGACTGGGCTCTCAATATTAAGGAAGAGGTCACCAAGCAAATCGACGCAGGCTTCCTGCTGGTATCTGAGTATCCAACTTGGTTGGCCAACATTGTTCCGGTGCCGAAGAAGGACGGCAGGATCCGGGTGTGTGTGGACTTCAGGGATTTGAACAGAGCTAGTCCGAAGGACGACTTCCCCTTACCGCACATCGATGAGTTGGTAGATTTCACAGCAGGGCATGCATTGCTCTCATTTATGGATGGCTTCTCAGGATACAACCAGATAGTGATGGCACCAGAAGACAGGGAAAAGACTGCATTCACCACCCCGTGGGGGACATACTGCTACAGGGTAATGCCGTTTGGGTTGAAAAACGCTGGAGCTACTTATCAACGGGCCGCGACCACAATATTACATGATATGATCCACAAAGAGGTTGAGGTGTATGTGGACGACATGATTGTCAAGTCCAAAGAAAGAGAGGGCCACTACACCGCCTTGCATAAGTTTTTCCAAAGGATCAGGGAATTCCGGTTGCGGCTGAACCCTCAAAAATGTACGTTTGGTGTTACAGCGGGAAAAATGTTGGGATTTCTGATTACACAAAGGGGCATCGAAGTCGACCCTTCCAAAATCAAGGCCATCCTAGAAATGCCCCCACCAAGGACTGAAAAGGAGGTGAGAGGCTTTCTGGGTAAAGTGCAATTCATAAGACGGTTTATCTCAAAATTAACCTTGACTTTTGAACCACTTTTTGGTCTCCTGAAGAAAGGAAAGAAGTTCCAATGGGACGGCCGATGTCAAGCTGCGTTTGAGCAGATTAAAGAGTATCTACAGAACCCGCCCGTTTTATCGCCACTAGAACCGGGGAAACCGTTGATTTTGTATCTGTCAGTGACGGAGACCACGATGGGCTGCATGCTTGCTCAAGAATCAGAAGACAAGGTGGAGAAAGCCATCTACTATTTAAGCAAGAAAATGCTGGAATATGAGACCCGATATACACCGCTGGAAAAGGCTTGCTTAGCTCTGGTATGGGCTACCAGGAAGCTGCGGCACTACTTGTTAGCTCATTCCGTAATGTTGGTTTCACGTCTCGATCCCATCAAATATCTTTTCGAGAAACCAGCGCTTACGGGTAGGCTAGCTCGTTGGTTGCTGTTGCTCTCCGAATTTGATTTGAAGTATGTCACACGCAAGTCGGTCAAAGGAAGAGCAGTAGCAGAGTTCCTTGCCGACCATCCGGTTGAGGGGGATAAAGCAGTTGAATACTTATTCCCAGATGAAGCCATTTTGCATATCGACGATGAAACTTGGACGATGTACTTTGACGGAGCGTCAAATCAACATGGGTATGGGATAGGAGTGTTACTGATAGCGCCCGACAATTCCCGCATCCCTCTAGCCTTCAAACTCCGGTTCAAAGTCTCGAACAATGAAGCAGAATATGAGGCGTGTATCGCTGGCCTAGAAGCAGCCCTGGAACTAGGGGCAAGACGGCTGGACGTCATTGGGGACTCGAACCTCGATGTGTCTCAAGCTAAAGGAGACTGGAAAGTAAAAGAGGAAAAGATGATGATGTATCACCAAACCTTGGATTTGCTAATTCCTCGGTTTGAGAAGCTAAGTTTTACTCATCTACTAAGAGAGAACAACAGGTTCGCAGATTCTTTAGCAACTCTATCATCCATGATAGACATCCCGTGTGGAGTCCGGATGCGTCCAGTCATCATTGACCAGAAATTTGCACCAGCCTATGAGTCGATTGCAGCCATAGATGAAGTTCAGGACGAACACCCTTGGTATTACGACATTTGGAATTTCTTGGAGAAGGAAGCATACCCGCCAGAGGTAAATGCCAAGGACAAAAGGGCAATAAGAAGATTGGCCGTTCAGTTCATCATCTGTGGGGGTAAGCTGTATAGAAGAGGTCATCTGGGAATGCATAAATTGTGTGTTGATGCCGAAGAGTCAAAGAGTCTAATGGAAGCCATCCATGGAGGGGAATGTGGAGCACATATGAATGGGGTAATGCTAGCACGGAAGATTCTCAGACAAGGTTACTACTGGTCTACCATGGAGGAGGATTGTATTGGTTTTGTTCAGCGATGCCATAAATGTCAGATCCATGCAAATCGCATGAACATCCCGCATCAAAGCTGTACAATATGACTTTGCCATGGCCATTTTCAGTCTGGGGAATTGATGTGATCGGAGCTGTCACGCCAAAGGGGTCGAATGGGCATGAGTTCATCCTGGTAGCGATAGATTATTTCACAAAGTGGGTTAAGGCCCAATCTTACGCGGTGTTGAAGGCTTCGCATGTTGCAAAGTTTATCAGAAACAACATCATCTGTCGCTACGGGGTCCCAAATGAGATAATTTCAGATAACGGTTCCCACTTCAAGAAGGAAGTGATAGACTTGTTGGAAAAATACAATGTGGCTTTTCATAAGTCATCTACATACCGGCCGCAGACCGATGGAGCGGTTGTGGTCGCCAACAAGAATATCAAGCGCATACTGCAGAAGATGGTGGAAACCTACCGGGACTGGCCAGATAAGCTGCCGTTTGCTCTGTGGGGCTACCGAACTTCAATCAGAACTTCAACTGGGGCGACTCCGTATTCATTGGTTTATGGGATGGAGGCCGTTCTATCTATTAAGATTGAGGTTCCGTCATTACGAGTATTGGCTGAATGTCAAATAGCCGAAGCGGATTGGCAGCAAAACAGATTTGAGGAACTCATGCTCTTTGATGAAAGAAGACTGAAAGCACTGTACCACATTCAAGGCTATCAACGAAGAATTGCCCGGGCTTTTAACAAGAAGGTTAAGTCTAGGAATTTAAAGGAAGGAGATTTGGTACTCAAGGACAACCGAGCTCCCATCCACGACCCAAGGGGCAAGTTCAGACCCAACTGGACTGGTCCCTACATCATCAAGTCAATCTGGTCAGGTGGAGCTGTGGTTCTGATGGATCTAGATGGCTTAGAGTTTTCACAACCGATTAATATGGACAAGTTGAAGAAATACTACCCTTGAGAGGCTCGCTAGGCCGAAAACCCGAAAGGGCGACCTAGGCAAAACTTAGAGTACAAAAAATTTGAAAATATAAAAACTGAGCTCGCAAGGTTGAAAACCCGCAAAGGGCGGCCTTGGCAAAAGTTAGAGCGCAAAAGGAGAGTAAAAATACCCGAGTGAACCTAAGCCTGAACTACGTAAGGCTTGATTCCCATCTTTGGGATACGTAGGCAGCTTCATCCTGAAGTTCAGCCATAAACATTTTCCCCGATCAACTTTGTCCATTTTGATCATCTCAGTCATCCTTATCCATCAGCATTCATCGTAATCTCTGGTGCAGCGCTATTCAGACTAGGGGCAACTTTCCGTTGCCAGGAGGTGCTGTGGTACCATTCAGACTAGGGGCAACTTTCCAGTTGCTGGGATCCGGGGTTGTGCATCTCAGTGATAGATCTCAGGCGTGTCCAGTTCTGATCCTTATCGAAAATAGTTTTGAAAAGTTTTAATAAAAGTTGACTTTGTTCAAATTAATCTTTTCACAACTAAGACCATTTTTGGACCAAAACGGGAAATTTTCAGTACCACAACCTTCAATTTCATTGATTTCAAAACAGAGTTCTCATGCTCTTGCATACAATTGAAGTTGTTTTTTATTACATTCATAACGAAAACTTGAAAGTACTAATAAAGCAATAAATCTGGGGCATAATCAAGTCAGGTGTCCCTGCGCCCCCTCCCAGAGCTGGTTGAAGCTTCCGATGCCAACCTAGGCCCAGTCTGTGCCTCCTCATTGAGCCAATCCCAGCACTCGTCAGACAAAGCATAACTAAAAGTAGGGGCGGGGGCCAGGAGCTCTCTAATTCTCCACGCTGCGGCCTGCCGAGCCAACTGTGAGCCTCGAACCAGGAATGTAGCCAGATACTCTATCCCCTCTGGTGGGCAAGTCTGATCACGGCCGAACTGGCGCAGAATGCGGAATGGGAAATAGAATACACAGTGAGTCAAGCCGATCAGCCGAACCCCGACCTGTCGGGACATGCTGAAGCTCATCGCCGGGAGATTAAGCCAAGGGCAACGCCAAGCAATGCGATCTGCTGACACATTACACATCCATTCAAACCACCATCCCTCATCAAGGGCGTCGACTAAGCGTGGTCGAAAGAAGTAGCCGCGGGCTGAGTAAGCAGGGCAAGAGTCCACAACTTGCAGTTTGTCCATCAACCATATCTGGGGAGGGATGAAAAATGAGAGAATAAAGAATAGAGAGATGAGCGATGAGAGAAAAGTAAGATAAGGGTCTTGTGAGAAAAACTGAGCCTGAGGGCCGAGTGATGTGAGCAAATACATATGTGAGATCGGGTGGAAAACATTACCTGTAGTAGTAGTGGACTCCCTGCAAACCTGGTTGTCTCCTAGCGGTAGAAGGCATCCAAACCCAGCAGTGTCTCAGCCAAAGTCATGGCGATACAGCTCTTTCCTTCCCTCAAGCCTTGAGCGACTTCAATCAAACGGATGTTAGCTCCCCCGGAGCCCGAGACAAACAGGAAATGAGATAGCATGCACAAGCAGAGGGCATGTTGTCGAAAACCTTGCCGATAATGGTCACTGCGGTCACCAGCATCGGAAAATCGGTAGACCAAACTCGGGATATCCAACATTCCGTTACAAATCAGAGACCGAGCGTCATGCGCGGAGAGCCCGCACATCCGCCCTAAGTATTGAGCATAGCCAAAGTTGAGTTGGGGCAAGAGTTCCTCGCCACGCTCGGATTCCAGCAAAACTTGAAAATCTTCAAAAGTGGGACATACCTCTTGACCGCCGAAGCTGAAAATGTGCGTCACCGGGTTCCAAAACTTCGCCGTGGCGTGGAGGAGTGCGGCTCGGTGGGAATAGTGCATTTAAGCCGAAACCTCGGAAGTTCAACTTTTCCGAGCCATCTAGAGAAGAGATCCAAGATGTGAGATTTTCTGAGAGAAATGCCTCCATTTTTGTGCAAAGCAGTGATGAAATGAATGAATCTCGAAGTTGGAGCTTTTATAGAGGAGAAAACACTATTTAGGGGACAAGTGTCAAAATTCTGGAGGCTGCAGAGAAAAGTGGCCAGCCGGCCACCTATTCTAGCAGGCCGGCCACCTATGGCTCTCCAAAAGCAAAGTGGGGCCCACCATGCTCATTGGTCCTGTTTACCCTCCGGAAGGAAATTTGAGGCATCTCGATGCATCGGGAATGTCAAAGGCCTCCATTTCTCTCAGTTTCGGATGCGTTCCGTCACCTAGCTCATCTAAATGTACGCTTTGTTTTGTCTATCGAGTTGTTGTTTTGCTTATCGAGTTGTCGTTTTGTTTATCGAGTTGTAAGTTTTGTCGAGCTGTCGCATTTGGTGTTTTGAGTTGTTACTTTTTTGTTTACGCAATTTTGTTAAGTCTTGTTTATCGAGTCGTTAACATTGTTGTATTTTGCTTATCGAGTTGTAAACTTGTTAAGATCTTGTCTTTTCTTAATGAGTTGAGTTGTTTGTTTTGTTGTGTCGACTCATTACCTGACTCGGTGGATACACAGTGCGCACATTTCATTCGATTTTATTTTTGTGCAAAATGACGCGATGCGATGCTAAGATTTTCAAATACAAACATCCTTTTCAAAAGCTGTTTCATTTCATCATGTTTTACAACAAATAAAGGTACAAGTTTTACAGGAAATAAAACTGCCTAATAATCTGCAAAGTGCTACAAACTACTAGCAAAAAAGTAAAATAAAGCAGGAAACAACATCAATGCCCTCAGGAGCGGGAATGAGGAGGCCCCCTCATCCTCTTCTGCGGGACAACCTCTGCACCATCATCGCCATCCGGGTCGGAGCTGTCATCCTCAGGATCCCCCTCAGCCTCGCCTCCACTTCCGGAACCAAGGCCGGAACCCTCCTCCTCAGCGGATGTATCCGACTGACGGTCTGCGACCTCCTCCTCCTCATCCTCATCGGGCTCTGGCTCTATAACATGAGCCCTACGTCTGTGAGACGACCCCGCTCCTCGAGTCCCTCGAGAAGGCCTAGATGGCCCAGCTCCTCGGGACGGCCCAGATGGTCCAGCACCTCGAAAAGATCCAGACGGTCTACCTCCCTCAGAAGGCCCAGGCGGTCTAGCCTGTGGCGGAGTATATACAGGAGGCATCTGAAAATGAACAGTTCAATACATCAGTTCAAATATGAAAACCAGATGAAAGTACAGTATGTGAGTGCAGTGTGTGTCAGATGTGCTCTACACAGCCTATCAATGCAGTAGAATGTGCAAAACCAGCATATCATCAGGAGTATGATAAATACCAGAAAACTAAAGGGTACCTGGAAGCCCATGATAGACATCTGCGCCTCTCTACGCAGGACCATCCCCTTAAGTGAGGCTACCATCTCGAGCATCTGATCTATGTACTCCCGGGGTGGCTACAGATACAAGCTCAAGTCGTCAATGAATAAGCAACTGCCAAAATGTCTGTGTGATAAATGGAAAATGATGGAACATACCGGTGGTGAGTCAGGATCACTGACATATCTGTGACCAGGCATTGGAGGCTCTATAGGGATCGAAATCGGAGAAGTAGTCCCATACTGCCATCCCATCAACTCGGTCGGCATGTCTGGCCACCCAGGATGATGAAGAGTCGGAGGGATCGGGGGAATCGATCCGCGCCCACCTCTGGACGTACCAGCCCTGCTGCTAGAAGGGATGTCCGTAGCACGAGCTCGACTCGAAGAGGGTACATCGGCAGACCTTCGTGGCGGAGCACGCACTCCCGTCAAGGGGGGCATCAGATATGTATGACGATAAGTGGCGTAGTCCCCTTCCGTAAGATGCAGCAAAGCATCGGTGCCCTGCATAGCGCTAATGACCTCCTGGGTAGAGAGTCTGTCAGCAGTCCGCATAGTGGCTGGAGGTGCTGCAGGAGGATCTTGAGAAATGTATCTCCACACCTGACGCAGAAAGCGTTCCCCCAAGAACCATGCCCTACCAACCGGTCCCTCGAGCAGGATCCTGTACTGGGAAGTGCCCGATCCTCCGGCATACTGAAAACGGAGACCATCGCCCAAGACCGCCCAGGGCTGCCATGTGATCTGCAGATAACCAGTGCATGAATCAATCAGAAATCGGGAATATACAAGGCAGATCAAAGATGAAAACGGCAGAAAACTGAGAGTTCTGAAATACCTCTGTCGTTCGCACGGTGTCAAAGTATTGTCGTAGATAGAGGAGAGTCTCTCGGGGTCTCGGTCGGTGCTCGCCCTCGAATACCAAGGAATACGGGGTCATGAGGGGCCCTGCCACCACCATCTCCGGGGCTAATGTCGGAAAATATACATAGACCCATAGCTGTGGAAAACAGTGCAGAATGTGAATACAAAATGCTGAGTGCAAAATACAGGATGTAAAGTGCGCCGTGTGTGCAATGAACAAGTAATAAGGAGCAGAAATGTAAATCAAGAGGACAGAACGTACCTCCCAGGCTCTCCAATAGCCGCCGAGTAAGTCTCCCTGCCCGCGGGAGGTGGCGCTCATGTAGCAATAGAGGGTAGCCAGGCCGGCGCCACCCCAGTCGTACCGACTGACCTGTGATAGGTCTACCAGGGCACTCAAAAGATACAACCCGACAGTGTTCCCCCTATCTGCAAACAGAGTGGTGCCAAAGAGGAACATAAGGAAACCACGCGCGTACTGCTCAGCCTCCGCAGGAGACTCAGGCTCCATCTTCGGCCTCCGAAAATGGGAAGAGAACCAGGTGTACCGGACTCTCCCAGAAGCTCTGTCCACAGGCGGGCGGGCTCCCAATAGATGCAACCAAGCGGCCTCCCACTCGCCCATATCCTCGTCGTAAGGAATGGGCCAACCTCCTATGTCTAGGCCGGTGAGTACAGCAAAATCTAGCGGGGTCATAGTCAGATCCCCGGTGGCAGAAAAATGGAAGGAATTGGTGGTGTCCCACCACCTCTCCACCAAAGCTCCCAACAGAGTCCTACTGGCAGGACAGCGTGATAATCCAACGCAGAAGGCCCCGAACCCTGCTAGATCAACTAAGTCCCGGACAACCTCCGGAAGCTCAACATACCAATCCCTGGCTGCAGTGGAGCCATACCCCCGTACCGTGCGAGAGCCAACCTGCATTCAGAATGAATACACGTTTCAGCAAATCAAATGAATGAGCTGTGTGCAAATCAAATGAATGAGCTGTGTGCAAATCAAATGAATGAGCTGCGTGCAAATGAAATGAATGAGCTGTGTGCAAATGAAATGAATGAGCTGCGTGCAAATCAAAGGAATGAGCTGTGTGCAAATCAAATGAATGAGCTGTGTGCAAATCAAATGAATGAGTTGTGTTCAGTGGGCTGCGTGTTCACTTCAATCTGGGCTGCGTGTTCAGAAATTCGTTATTTGGGCTGCGTGTTCAAATTTCAAAGTCAGTGGGCTGCGTGTTCACTACAATCTGGGCTGCGTGTTCAGAAATTCGTTATTTGGGCTGCGTGTTCAAATTTCAAAGTCAGTGGGCTGCGTGTTCACTTCAATCTGGGCTGCGTGTTCAGAAATTCGTTATTTGGGCTGCGTGTTCAAATTTCAAAGTCAGTGGGCTGCGTGTTCACTTCAATCTGGGCTGCGTGTTCAGAAATTCGTTATTTGGGCTGCGTGTTCAAATTTCAAAGTCAGTGGGCTGCGTGTTCACTTCAATCTGGGCTGCGTGTTCAGAAATTCGTTATTTGGGCTGCGTGTTCAAATTTCAAAGTCAGTGTGGGCTACGTGTTCACTTCAATCTGGACTGCGTGTTCAGAAAATTTGAGTTGGGACTGCGTGTTCTACTCTTGATCAGTGTGGGCTGTGTGTTCACCATCAACTTGGACTGCGTGTTCAGAAAATTTGAGTTAGGGCTGCGTGTTCTACTCTTAATCAGTGTGGGCTGTGTGTTCACCATCAACTTGGGACTGCGTGTTCTACTCTTAATCTGTGTGGGCTGTGTGTTCACCATCAACTTGGACTGCGTGTTCAGAAAATTTGAGTTAGGATTGCGTGTTCTACTCTTAATCTGTGTGGGCTGTGTGTTCACCATCAACTTGGACTGCGTGTTCAGAAAATTTGAGTTAGGACTGCGTGTTCTACTCTCAATCAGTGTGGGCTGTGTGTTCACCATCAACTTGGACTGCGTGTTCAGAAAATTTGAGTTAGGACTGCGTGTTCTACTCTCAATCAGTGTGGGCTGTGTGTTCACCATCAACTTGGACTGCGTGTTCAGAAAATTTGAGTTAGGACTGCGTGTTCTACTCTTAATCTGTGTGGGATGTGTGTTCACCATCAACTTGGACTGCGTGTTCAGAAAATTTGAGTTAGGACTGCGTGTTCTACTCTCAATCAGTGTGGGCTGTGTGTTCACCATCAACTTGGACTGCGTGTTCAGAAAATTTGGGTTAGGGCTGCGTGTTCTACTCTTAATCAGTGTGGGCTGTGTGTTCACCATCAACTTGGGACTGCGTGTTCTACTCTTGATCAGTGTGGGCTGTATGTTCACCATCAACTTTGGACTGCGTGTTCAGAAAATCAGAGTTTGGGACTGCGTGCTCTACTCTAAGTCAGTGGGCTGTGTGTTCACCATCAACTTGGACTGCGTGTTCAGAAAATCAGAGTTTGGGACTGTGTGTTCTACTCTTAGTCAATGTGTGCCGTGTGTTCACCTTCAAATTCAGGCTGTGTGTTCGACAAATCAGTGTTTGAGCCGTGTGTTCAATTCTTAACTAATGTGTGCCGTGCGTTCACAATCGATCAATGAGCCTAGGGTTCAGAAGTTCAGGTGTTTAAGCCACATGTTCAGAATGCAAGCAAAATACTATGCCATAGGCTAGACTGTGTATTCAAGCATGGCAAAGGTACGAAATGCGCGGAAAATGCAGAAAATAAGGTAAAATACCTCTCGTACCTCATAAGAGAGGTGATGCTCCGGCTCTCGCAGAAGTAGATCCCCGGGTACCCGATCATTGAAGTCGGTGAAATGACGAAAAATAGCCCGCGGAAGAATGTGTACCGATGGGGCATATCTCCCGGGAATAAAAGACCGGACCCTCGGGGGTAACGTCATAGCATCAAAATCATCCCCGGCACCTGGAGGACCTCCGCCATGAGGGAAATTTCCCGCCATTTCAGAAAATCTGCAAAAGGAGCAAAAATGAGCAAAAATGAGCCAAAATTGGAAAAAGTCAACAAAAGTCAACTCTCGGGAAATGGAAAAGTCAACAAAAGTCAACTCCCGAGAAAATCTTCCAAATATTGAGACAAACTTACCTCAAGTGGTGAAAATGAGAAAAGAAGCCCCCAAATCAAAATTTAATCGGTCCAAAGTGCTTAAAACTGAAAGATTTCGCGAAAACAACTTGCGTGGGAGGTTGAAAAACGCGTATAAAGTGCAGATCTGAAGGAGAAAATGGTTTGGGAGACAAGAGAGGAAGATTTCGCAGCTGTGGGTGTGATCTCGGAGGCATTGGATGAGGGAATATAAAGAAAATGAGGCGAAAAGACAAAAAAGTCCCCGGATTTGGGCAGGTGGCCGGCCGGCCACCTTTTCTGGCTGGCCGGCCTTCCTCTTTTTGGTCCCTGGCCGGTGGCATCGCCTTGGGCAACCACTTGGCCGGTGGTGATCCCCACATGCTCCCCTAGGTCTCTACAAATTTTGAGGAAGATTGGAGTTCCCGGCACCTGAAAAAGTTCAAGGAAAGTGCACTCTCTGGCGCGAAATTGCTCCGCCGGAACTTCAACTGCAATTCCTGACGTGTGTCTCATCATTACTCATCAAAATCAGGGTGTATCCTTTTTGAACATGTTGTAACCTCTCCGGGAGGTGAATCAGAGGCCGTGATCGAGTCACCTTCGCCGAAACGCGCGTTTCCTTGCTCGTTGTCTCGCAACAAATGCGCATCCTGATTTATGCTTGTTTTGCATTGTTGTGCACATTACTTGCATTCTTATGAGCATCTTGCATTGTCATGCATGATTTCTTGGCATACCATACCTCTGTGCTTGAGCATGCGTTGTCACGCACGGTCCTTTCTCGCATTGCGATGCATTCACTTGCCGACACTGCGTGTGTCAAACTCACAGGAATCACATTGAATATATGTTGTTAGCATATTGTGCTTGTTGAATTTCTCTCTTTTACAGGCACGATATTGTATGTACGGTTCATTCGAGGCTGTGCGACCAGACGAATCGCGCAGGTATTGTATCTTCTCCGTGTGAGACGCGACGAGAGTTGAATAAACTCTCCGCATTCCTAACTGCATGAAATGTAGTTGTTGCTTTGCATTCTTACTTAAAACTGTTGCATCTATTTGCGAATACTTGCTTCATTACAGCTTGCTGCATTTGCATGATCATCTGGCTCTGTGCATATCGCTTTGCATTTTGCCCCCTTTGCCTGCGGGCACGCTTGCGGGCACATATCTCTATGCATCTTGTATGATTGTTTAAGTCTTCGGCCTTGTCAAAAATGGGTTGTCTCTGGGCTTTGACATTCACTCCCGTCACTTTGTGACTTCCGAGTTCTGTCAAAAAGGGGCAACTGTAGACACCTCATTTTTGACCGACCTTAAGACTCAGACGTCACCGATTGAGCGCTCGGTGATGTTGCATATTGTGCTCGTTCAGAAGTCTCAGAGTCACGGCCGTGAGCCCTGCCTCCGGACTTCCGAACCCTCTTCTGTGCCTTGCCTCGGTTTGCGAACCAGGCTCGATTTTCTCTGTTTTCTCTTCCTGAGGGGGGAGAGGTCCAGTAGACCATCTCTCAGTGGCCGTGGGCTACATTTCGTGGCCGTAGGCCATTTTGCCCATTTCGGAGCCCGGTTCTCGGTTTTCGGAGCCGTCAGGCCGTGTGCCTCGGTTCGGGACCGCCTAACCATCTCCGATTCCTCCGGTTCTTGGCATGTATCTCATTTACTCCCTTTTGAGGGACACTGGGGTCTTAGATACCCACTTCGTGGCCAAACACCACTTTCGGTGCTTAACGGCCTATTTTCGGGACCCCAAACTGCGTGTTTTGGCCCCCGGGCATTCGTTTCACATCGGTTTTCGTTCTTTTTTGGCAGGTACCTCTATTTTATCACCAGGAAGGTCACTGGAGGGTGGGAGGCTAGTAATTACCTCAGCAACCAGTTATATTCCATTTTCGCCCTCCGGTGCCCGTTTTTCTCACTTCCGGGCTAATGTTGAACACCCTAGGGTCATTTTCTTCAAGCCCAAACCACATATTTGTGTTGTACACACATGGGAGGACCCTAAAAACATATGGCCGGCCAGTAACTCCAATTGAACCTTTTGAACCCCTCCTAAAAGTGGCTTGTTCTCTCTCCTGTTTTACATTTTCCAAATTTGAACCACATGGTTGTGTTGAGGGGACCTGGGAGGACACCAATATCTGGTGGCCGGCCATTAAATCAATTTGAACCTTTTGAACCCTAGCCGACCGGCCATAGGGGGTGGTCGGCCGGCCACCTGCAGCAAAAGTACCTGGCCGGCCATACTCCCCTCAGTGCATAGTTTACAGCTGTATAGCTGTTTGTCCCAAAAGATCTTTGTATCCGGGGGATATTTTGGAGGGAAGCACTAGGGTGCATTTCCCTCCACCTTTACACCCCTCTCTTGGTCCATATAAGGAGCCTCCCAGCTCTGTCCCTAGGGTTAGAAAAAACTTCTTGGAACATACACATACATATCCATCTCTATCTCTCTCATTCTTCTCAAGTTTGGTGCCATTTCTTGATCATTACCAAGCACCACCACCACCACTCCATTTCCAGTAGCAAGGGAAGGTTTTCTAGCAGCTAAGAAGCCACCAACTCAAGCCAAGAAGCAACAAAAGTATTGGTCTTCAAAGGTAAGCCATTTTCCCTCTTTTGTAGCACATTTTTGTATCACTTTTCTAGCCTTCTTGCTTACTGTTTTGGGCTCCAACCCTAACTAAAGTTAGGAATATTTTGAGCCCCTCTTCAACATTGGAGAAGGGCTCAACCTTGTTTGGGACTTTCTACTACCACTTGCTTCAATACCCTCTAAGATGCCATTATTTTGCATGAGATTTCTGGCCTATGTGTGATCTGTTTTCGAGCATAATGTAAACTGTAAGTGAGCCTATTTTGAGCCCCTCTTCAACATTGAAGAAGCGATCAACCCTGTTTGGGCCCCCTATCTTGCACTTACTTCATAATCTCTCCTATTTACCGTAAATTTGCATGATTTGTTTGGCCTATGTGTGATCTGTTTTGGAGTATTTCATGAACTGAGATTGTGCTTATTTTGAGCCCCTCTTCAACATTGAAGAAGGGATCAATACTGTTTTCATACTCCATGTGTCACTTGCTTTGAATCCATGTTTTACCCTTGTTTTTGCATGCTTTGCTAGCCCATTTTTCTTCAGTTTTTGGACCATGATCAGAACTGAAAGTGGTCATTTTTTGACCTTCTTAACATGTTTTATTAAGGGTCTTTGCTTATTTGATGAATGTTTGGGGTACCTCATGTTATAACCTTTGTTGGCTTCAATCTTGCATGGCATTTCTAGCATGTTTGAATACTGTTTTTGGGGTTTTCATCTACTGTAAATGTGCATATTTTTGGCCCCTCTTCAGTGTTATAGAAGGGAATTTTTCTGTTTGGGCTTTGCATTTACCATCTACTTCAATACCCCTCTCTTGGCCCCTATTTTTGCATACCATTGTTGCCCTATCTATGATTGCTGTTTGGCCTTGTTTTCTACTGCAAAAATGCTTGTCTTGGGGCTGCCTTGCTACTGTATTTTCATTCCATGTCCATATTGTGCGTGTTTGGTGTAGCTATAGGCCATTTCGGGCACCTAATATCGCATTTCGGGATCATTCCATGCTTCGGGTGCACTTTGGCCATGTTTCGGGGCTGTTTTCCCCCATATTTCAGTGCTGAAATTCATTTGCATGTTTGCATATCCTATTCCATGTCATTTCATGCCTTAATGCCATTGCCTCGGTTTGGGCACGCACTTCGAGGCATCTTGTTTTCATCCATCGGCCTCCTATGTGAGTGTGGCTGAGGTCCACTCATGTTAGTGTAAGTCCATTTTGCATTCTGTATGCCATTTTAATCTCACGGCATTGCGTATGCCATTTCCTCGCTTTGCGTGCCCGTGTGCACGCATTTTGAGGCATCTCTTTTTCATCTCACGGCTTCTTATGTGAGTGTGGCTGAGGCTCTCTCATGTTGGTATAAGTCCAAATTGCATTGCGTATGCCATTTCACGCCTTAGGATCATTTCCTCGGTTTACGTGCACGCGTGCACGTATTTCGAGGCATTTCATTTTCATGACATTGTGTATGTTAGGATTGCATATTAGCTGCATTTCATGCATATCATGCGTATTGCATCGTGTTCGGGATAGGAGTTAGCCCAGGCACGGGAAACGAGGTGCGTTCCGTACTCCGAGTAACGGAATGTGTCTCAATTCCCCAGTCACCGACGCTCCGGACTACCCATGATGGAGTTAGGTTTTGTCGTAGCATTCGTACGCATTCATCCTATATTGAGTTGTGCAATCCGACTCCTCGGCCATCATGCATCGAGATGCGTGATTGGTGGCACGAGGATCGAGGCATGCATATATTTGTGAAATACATTGCTATGCCCCTTTCCTGCTCTCTGTTGCAGCAAAATGAAGAATCAGCAACTTTTCGGAGTCTGGCACGCATTTCAAGAAACATTGCGAAACAGAGGCTAATTGGGGCATCCCAGTGGATTTCCGCGCAAGGTAGCCCAAACATACATCATACATCAGAAGCAAGGCAGTCCCTGGCTTGCATGCCAGTTTACAGTTTTCTTAGTTAATTTGTTAATTAATTAGGGATTTGTACATTATTCGGACTGTATTATTTTGGACTGTAATATTCTTTTATTCGGACTGTATATTCTTTTGGACCCTCTGCGCGAGGGCATAATTGTAATAAGTGTGGGTGAGTGTGATGTATGTCTTCCAACCCCACGTCTTTCTTCCCTTTTATTTACCTGCTTATGATGGTTAGATATAGGGCATATTTCAATTAGCATACAGTATGACAGCATGTTTGCATCATTCATCTGTTTTGCATGCACCGGGCTCGGCGCATCATACAAATTGCATTCGTATTTCAATTCCCAATTGAATACGTGTTAGTTGTAGCATCATCATATGCCATGTTTAGAATAGCCGAGCCTACTGTAGTTTGCATTTTTGCATGTGTTGCATTAGGCATTTCTGTGTACTTAGGATCATGCATGATTTCTAATCAGCTTTTGTTTTGGCTTGGAGTACTCGGTAAGTTTTATGCTTTAGCATCCTTGCATGTGTGTGAGTGTTGCCATGAATAGCATGCTTGCCATGAGGCTATTTGCTTATATGATATAACTGCCTAAATGCCTGTGGGTGGAGGTTGTGTTATTTGGATTGGGACAATTCATCAAATGTGTGTTTTAAGCCCACTAGATAGTGGCAACACCATGTTTTCTAAGCCCACCTGAGGGTGGCAAAATCTGCATTTTTAAGCCTACCTGCGGGTAGCAAACCATCCTTCAAACAAACAAACATGAAATGTTTTGTTCCAATTCAGACGACTCAGTCTATACTTGTATGCTGTGTGCATCACATAGTAACCTAGGCTAATAACCGGAATAAGAACATACAATGTTTTCAAAATAAGATATCATGGTTAGTAGATGCCGGTCTTTGACCGGGCGAGCGGGGGTGCTCACGAAGTGACCTTCCCCAATCGTACCCAAGCTCCCGAGCCGAGGCAACTTTGGTGATGACGGACACGTGGCCTTTGGCACCGAGTCAGGGTTTCCTAAATTTCCCCATTAAAAAATATTTAGGTGGCGACTCTGTATCTGGCAAAGCAGTCCATGTTTGGCACTTCTTTCAAAAAAATCTGTTTTCAAAACGATTTGTCGGATTTGGACTCTTTGGTTCGAGATTTAGAACCGTGACATTTGAGTCCTTCGAAATGTAGTGACCCAATATCGAACCAGAACGGGGGGGACTCGCACTCCTTCCCCGGGATGCGTTCGAGGACGTCTACAGTTTCTGGCGACTCTGCTGGGGACTTAGAGAACTTGACTCGAACTCATGATATCTGGTTTTGACTACACTTGTGTGTTTCTTTGCATTGCATTTGCATCGGTGCGCCTAGGACACCGTGTTTTCCATATGCCATTCCCGAACGATTTGCCGGAGGCTTGTCTTGTCAAGGCATGACCATAAGGCTGATCGGCTCTGGGCTCTGACAACATGGGAACACAAACCCCGGTTTTACCGGGGCACCCTTTTTGACCATTCGACTTAGTGCATATTCGGATCCATAGTGACCATTCCAAACTAGGACAGGTTGCTTACCCGTTTATAGGTTGTTTGAAGCCGCTGCGTGCGTAGTGAAACCCTAATTCCTGACAAAATAGGACAGGGAAACCCAACCCCAACATAGGGGTGTTTTGGCTCTCACTTATCTGCTATGTGCTTGTTAGAGTGCGTCTCTACAGGGAATGCATGTATCAGTATCTAAGTTTGTGCATCAGGCCTACGGGCATCAGTTTTGAGATTGGGCATCACGCCTGTGGGCATCAGTCAGTATCTGAGAATCAGTTATCCGTGGATACCGGATTCAGTTTTGGGGACAGTGATATAGGGACAGTAATCAGTGATCGAGGACAGTGTATACCCAGCTTATCAACCGTGTGTTGTATGCCCGACTGTGTGTTGTGTATTTAATTTAAGCTGTTATGCTGTTCATTTTTCTGCTTATTTATTTCCTTTTCGCTTTATTTATCTCTTTGCTAGGGCAGGTTTGTAGCACAATTGCTTCTGAACCCGTAGATATACCCCAAGCACTTTGGACACGAGGTCGCCGACTCATTCGATCCGAGGATCTGGTTGACGGACATCCAGTGTTCCACTCTCTACCCCCGGTTGTTAGAAGAAGACCGAGGAGGCGCAGTGTGTCAGAGCAGAGATTACCGGGGCAGCAGTCTACTTTAGCAGCAAACAGTCCGACTGAGGTTTCTGTTTCCACTATAGAGATACACTTACCGGCCATTCAGATGGATCCACCGAATACATCAGGGATGGAGGCGATGATGCGCCAAATGCAAGAGAGCATGAGACAGATGCAAGAGGATGCCATCCGCCAAGCGGAATTTTCTAAGCAACAGGCTACAGTTATGGCCCAACAGGCTGAGCTCATTACCAGGCTCCAGCAGCAAACCGGAACATCAACCTCACACCCAGCTCCTCCTCCACCCGGAGCTCCATTACCCGAGCAGGCATCCACTGGTCAGAATACCCTGCCAAATCCCCAGAATACCCCCCTGAACACCCAGAACACCCTATCCAATGTCCAGAATATTCAAGAGGGCACAGGCCATCCAACGGGGCTGGCTCCGCCCCCGCTTCTGCCTCAACTGTCCAAGGATCTTACACCCAATCACCCGGACTCTCTATTCGAGTTCGAGGTAGACCACACAGCTCTGAAATTGAGCAAACTGGAGAAGCTTTTTAAGAAGTCTCAGGGGGTGAAGGCCATCCCAGACATCGAAGATGGGTACACCGACGTGGCCGTAACATTTCCAGACAGATTTAAGATGCCACAGATTGATCATTTTGATGGGTCAGGGGATCCTATGGTCCATCTCCGGCTGTTTTCAGACATCCTGCAGCCAATGGGCCTAACCCGACCACAAAAGCTTTCCCTGTTTGGCCGAACTTTGTCGGGTGTGGCAGCCATTTGGTACGCAAAGCTAGAAGATGACGTGAAAAGAAGCTGGGATGAGATGGCTGAGGCCTTCGTTGCACAGTACTCGTACAATACACAGATCGAGATTACAACTCGTGATCTCGAAACAACGAGGCAAGAGGCCAAGGAGACTTTCTCAGACTTCGTCACTCGATGGAGGGCAAAGGCATCGATGATGACCTTGAGACCTACAGACAAAGACCTACATACAGTTAAGAGAACTCCTCCCTCAAAGATGAAAGCAAAAGAATGAAGACCTAAACTTTGACAGCGATGAAAACTTGATCTAATCGGCTCAAAATGTCAATCTCGACGTGCTCTATGTTTTTACTCAAGAACTAGGGTGGATTCTTGGTGAAAGTAGATGAAATCTAGAGTTTGAGGGTTATGGTTTTCGGAAAGGGAGGAGTGAGAGAGAGAAATGAAAGAAAAGTGAAAGAAAAAGGCTAAAAAGTTGGATTTTAAGTGGCTGACTTCGAACAAACCGCTTGAACAGTCATTCTTGCGCTCGAGTGATGAATGAATGATTGTAGCATCTCAGACTGCAGAGCAAGGTACTGGATGTGTTAAAAGACTGCTTGAGCGCTACCTCTTGCGCTAGAGCGAACTAAAATTTTCAAAGTGCCACACTTATTTAGTTTCTAAGGTAGTTCTTGCACAACAACCTTATTTTCATATACAATCATTTAGTCTCATATATTTATATTTTATTTACTTAAGTTTACAATGTAAAGAAGGAAGTACCTCTCATTTAGATTCAAAGAAAAATACTAAAAAATCAAAATCTAAACAAATCAAAAAGTGGTTCCACCAATTTTAGTACAAAATAATTATTTGGCTACAAATATTAAAGTTGATGCTTAAAGCAAAGTGACTAATTCTACATAGAAAAATCTGAAAAAATCTAATTAGACTATTTAATATATAAGGAACAATTACCGTCAAAAATTATTTTCAAAATCAAAAATTCTGAAAAATCCAATTTCCAGACATAGTCAAATTTTGATGGAATGCCTTTTTATTACAACCGCTATACGAAAAAGGAAAAAAAAAAATCAAGTCTCCACCCAAGTCATTACAAAAGGCACATATGCAAACAAACTTGATTTCCAAAGGATAGATCCAAAAATAATGAGGAAGTTACAAGCAACATATCCAAAACTTACCTCCCAAAAAGATGAGATTTGCAATTATCATCTCCAAATTACACTCACCCAAATACATGTTCTTTTACCGAACCCAAAATTCTCTTCTACCTCCAAAAGACAAATTCCTCACAAGGAAACACCAATAGATTTAGATAAACATAACCATACACTCCAAATAAGGAGAAATCTTCTTCAATACCTCTAAAAGAGGCCAATGGCCTCTCTCCAAAGAGAGACCCCAAGGAACTTCCAATATGTTGACCAAAGGAATTGAAAAATTCTGTCAATGGAACTAGAAAGTTCAATTGAATGAATGAGAGTCTCCACTTATTTATAGCTAAAGATTTCCTTCTAAAACATAGCAGGTTTCATTTCAATCACTACAACAAAAAGCACTTTTGGCTACCAACACTGCATTTTTCGTCGCTGAAAGTAGTAGAATTGGCGACTAAAATGGAATTAGTCGCCAAAATTGATCACTTCTGCCGACTAAAATAGTTTAGTCGCCAAATATAAGGGTATTAGCGACTAAAACGCAGTTTAGTCGCCGAATGTAGGGGTTTTAGCGACTAAAGGTTGTTTAGTAGGCAAAAGTCACGGTTTTTGGCGACTAAAAATGTTTTAGTAGCCAAAAGTGATGGTTTTGGCGACTAAACGGCAGTTTGGTCGCCGATTCTAGGTGTTTTGCCGACTAAAAACAGTGTAGTCACTGAAAGTGAATCTTTTTGGCTACAAAAAAAAAATTAGTAGCTAAAGGTCAAGAATTGCCGACTAAAATGCAGTTGAGTCGCCCAAAGTAGAGGTTTTGGCGACTAAAATTCAGTTTAGTCGCCAAAAGTGCTATCCTTAGGCGAGATTTAATTCTTTTAGCGACAGAAAACAAATTAGTAGCAAAAAAATGGAGAATTGGCGACTGAAATTCAGATTTAGTCGCCAAAAGTGCTATCCTATTTTTTTTAGTAAATAATTTATTTTTTACATAAAATATATTAAATAAAAATAATTATTTTTATATATATAATTTTGTATTAATACCAGTCAATATAGTATATAAATAATAAATGTTGCATTAATAGTCATTTGATGTTGTAGTGACGTAGTGGGGAGAAAGTGTTGGTAAGGGTTGAGAATGTTGGGACGTTGCGGGTTCGAAACTTGGGACCAGGCAAATTTTTTTTTTTTTTCTGAAAAATGGTTTTGGCGACTAAAGTCTGTGGTCGCCGAAAGTTATACTTTTTGGCGACGAAAAATTTAGTCGGAAAATGTTTAAATAATAAAAAAAAAATCAGTATTGGCGACTAAAAGTTTAGTCGCGAGATGTATAATTTCCAAAAATGGAATTGCATTTGGCGACAAATTATTTCGTCGCTGAAGACCTGTATATTGCCGACTAACAGTTTTTTAGTCGCCAAATGTATTCGCGACAAAACCGGCGACTAAAAGTTTTTGTCGGGGAAAGTGAAAATTCGACATTTGGCGACTAAAAAATGACTTTTAGCGACTAAAAATTTAGTCGTCTAAAAATTTAGTCGTCAAAGGTGTTTTTTCTTGTAGTGAATCCAATCCAAAACTAGCTAGGAAACACTAAATCAATTTATGAAGTCCAAATCAAGTCAACTAGGACTCTCATAAATCCAAACCAACTACCCACAAATCCAATTTCAATTAGGAAATAGAATATCAAATCCAAATCATATTAGGAATGGACATTTAGTCAATAATCCAACACATCTCTCGGACACATTATCAACCCTACCGAACTTGCTTGAGTTACACTCCTATGTAAGAGACTAGAGGGAAGTCAATTTTTGCATTGTAAATAAAAGCCCTAGAAATATTCTATTTTATATTTTTCTTTGATTCTGGTTCCTCCTTTGTCTTGGTATATCCGTGGTTACAAATTTGCCCCATGTAGGTTTTTAAGAGGTAATCCCTTCTTATCTTTGTGGCTATCAATTAAATTACAGAGAGAAATGTCATATAAACTAACAAATGTTACTAACTTTACTAACTAATTGATGGTCATGCAATAAAAATAAAAGTACAAAATTGAAAATACAAAACAAGATTTCAATGTGTCACATAAGTGAATAAAGAAAAATTTATAAGATTCATTAGTTTATATAACATTAGTCTATTGCAGATATTGACAGTAAGTTATTTTATGCTTATGAAGTAATATCCCAACATTCCTAACAACCACACGAACGATCTTTAAATACATGGTGCGCCCACATAATCGTTTGCATGTAAGGGAAATTAGGAGCATTATTTCAAGAGTTCCTAATAATTTTTTCTATTAATCACTTGGGTAAGGCACCCGAGTCTAGATCTCGGGTTGATGAATGATGGTATTTGCTAGTAGTGATACAAACTTTCGAATTCTTGGGTTTGTGTTTCTCAAGAGTTATTAAAAACCAAAAATATTAATGGGAATTAAAAATATCAAGTGGTAAGCTAAAGAATAGAATAAAGCAATATCTAATTGATGCTTAACACTGCAACTTGCCTTGTACACTTTGTTAAAGCAAGCTTTACAATGTGAATGTTGTAATCTAAGTACAACTTTCTTAGAAGGTGCAATAACTTAAACTATTAATATGAAATCATACCAACCCATTGAACCCAGTCACTCTTAAATTTTGAAACATTAAAAAATATATAAATGCAAGTCGGATTCATGATATTTTTCATCATTATAACAAATAAAAAAATATAATTGCAGCTATAGCATGATAATGTATTAATGGATTGATGATTCAGAAAGATCTGTTCATACCATGGATAATATTTCAATTATTCAGTTTTTGGTCTCTTAACACTACATCTTTCAATAATCTCACAATTCCTTCTTCCTCGACCCCATTAATTATGTACTTTCCATTCTTAATTATCAACACATTCTTGTCAGATGGGAAGCACCGTCATTAATTAGCTTATCAAATTCTACATAGTTGAACATTTTCAATTAGGAAATAGCATTTCAACATAGATGTCCAAAACAATTTATAAATGAGAGATGCTATTTATAACACTTGTTTTTTTCATTATTTTAGATTACTAGAGTACTTGGCCTGATATCATTTATTTTCATTCATTCTTTAATAATTACTTTTCAACAAAGAAGTTAAACAAAGGGGAATTTAGTTAAAACTCTCTCATAATAAAATTTTAATGCATTAAGGATAAGTGCAAAAAAAATTTCTTGAAAAATCTAATACATACCATTATTATCAAAATATTAAACTTTAAAATAATATAACTTTTGATGTAGATATCGGTTTTTAATAAAATTAATATTTTTAAAATTTTCTCATCAAAATCTATCAAATAAGATCTAGGGATGTAACCCGGATCCGAGCTCAAGCTAGCCCATATCGGGCTTCGCAGACTCCAGCCAAAATTCAGGCTGGACCACGGGTCAGAAAATTAGGCCTAGGCCTAGTAGGTATTTGAGCCTCGGCCGAGCCAGGCTGGTGGGCCTAGGCCCAGGTTCAGACTTGGGCCGGACTTGGGCGAGTCTAAACATTTTTATTTTTATTTTTATTTTTTCCGCCAAACTTTTATTATTTTTCACTAAAAATGACATTGGGCCTCCATCAGGCCGGGCTTTGAGTGGGTCGATGGGCCAGGCCACAGATCGGCCCAAGCAAGCTGGATCGGGCTTCAAAATGACAACCTAGGCCTAAGGTCTTGGGTTGGATTCGAGCCTGGACAACCAGGCCATGCCCACCCTAGGCTGCGAGTGGTCTTCGGGCCGCCCACGGGCCATTTATACACTCCTGATAATATCCATATTGACTATGAAATTCTTAAAAGAAAAAATATTGCTGTTGAAATTAATGTAAACAGTAACAGTAACATGTTATTCGATTTGACAGTAACTTGTGACTCTGATTCACAGTAATATGTTACTTTGGCAATATTGTCCAAGAAAAAAAAAATATTTTACCTAACCCTTGCTCAATTATGTGTTTTCTCTTTAGGGGATTTATGAAGCAAAATAAATTGGGATGTCCTTTTCAACAAATAAGGGTCCAATAGAGGAGTTTTGACAAGATTTCCCTTAAACAAAAGTGTATGTAGGCAGTGATAAAATGTGATTTATAGCATTTTTCAACGATAAATTTGTGAGAATTTTTTTGGGTGCAATTTTAAAATTTGCACCCAATATATATTTGTAGGGTGTTTTTTGTTAAATCATCTTTCTAAGTATTTTATTCCATTTAACCCATCTTTTCCTTTTTTAGTATTCCATTAGATCTTGTTTAATTAATATGACCAAATCATCCTTCTAATTTTTCGCACATGTTTCCATTTTGAAACTAATATACAATAAAAAATAACAATAATCATTCATTTTATGGAGAAAATCTATCCTTCATTCTATGGAAAAAAATCTCAAATTACGAACTTTCAAATTTTTTATAATGTAAAAAATTTTAAAAATAACGCAACAAAAAAAAATTTGAATATAAATATTTACAGTAAACAACAAACATCCAACTAACTTTTGAAAAACAAAACACATACTAAAGTACAATGTGAATGTTTACAATAAACAATAAATATAGAATTAACATTTGAAAAAATAAAACTCATACCAAAATACAGTGTGAATGTTCACAATTTACAATTTACAATTAACATAGAATCAGCCTTAAAAAAATAAACTAATCCTAATGTAAACATTTACACTGCAACGTGAAAACATAAAACAAAATTGAAAAAAGTGAAAATCGACTATTTCGATTGTTCAATGAATGATTGTTCAATCAACAAGTATAGTAATAAAAATAACAAATATACAACTAACTTTCGAAAAAAAAAAAAAAAAAAACTCATACAAAAGTGCAATGTGAATACTCACAATTAATAATTAACATACAATTAGTCTTAAAAAAAACTAAGCTCATACCAAAGTGAATATTCACACTGTAATACGAAAATATGAAACAAAATTGAAAGAAAAAAATTGACTATTCTGATTGTTTAATGGCAACAAAAATGATTGTTTAACAATAAGCATAGTAACAAACAATATACAAAAAAATCATCAAACAATATATAAAAAATTATCAAACAATTCATATATATTGACTCACCTTTTTTAAAAAAATATGTATATAATCAACGCCGGTATAACACCGGTGAATAAACTACACAATACTGGTGGCTATACAAATCGACAAAGAAACTATGATTTATGTGTAACAGTGGTAAAAAAATGATTATACATCGCCGGTTTACCATCCTCTCTATTGTGAGTCCATTAGCATCTCTATTATCAGACTACATCTAACCTTTTCTTCTAAATGTTCTTCCATGGTAGGACCTTAATACAAAATAATAGTGAAAGAAGATCATTGATTAAGTAAATTCCTCACATTGAGATAAATAAAATATTAAAAATAATAATCTTCCATATTCTATATACAATGTTTTATATATACTACAAATAAATTCTATTTAATAATTAATATTCTCTCTCCTAGATATATGGTAATATATATATATATTATATTATAATAAAAGTCTATAAGGGTAAAATAATCTACATAATAATTTTAATATAGGAAAAATGACATATTAGAATATAAGTCTAATTATATGGGACTTGATGGAACAATACAAAATTTATGGACTTACTAGGCTATAAAAATGGATTTATAAATAAATATCCCTCTCACATTCACCAATAGTTAGTATTCCAATGATATAAAATGGTGAAAAAATAAAGTGATAAATAACAAACATCTTTTTCTATTTTATTTTTTGCATACACTATTTGTTGGAAATGATCTTATGAAAATCATAATTTTAGCAAACTTTGAGCAAAATTAAAAGTGGGCCCCATTTATTATTTTTATTGAGTACGAGTAGTGAAGTGTTCTATATCGTATGGTGAATAACACAATGCAATTGGTTCGACAAAACCATTTACAAATGAATAAGAAATTGACTCTAAAGTGAGTTTTATGAAAATGGAGTTTTGGTGGTTTCCTACATATTAATGAAATAGACTTGTCTAGCATAGGAAAGACAAGAGAACTTCTGTATGTATATAAGTTTCAAGTTTAAGACTTGGATTTGAGCTCTTGAGGCACCCAAATTTTATAAGGATGGGGGTTATGGACAAACTGGACTAGATCAAAATTATGACATGCTACCACCCCGAGCTAAGCTTGAGCACACTAGTGTCTGGGTTGGGTTGATTTGTATTATATTATTTTAGACAAAATTTATTTGAACTTTTTAAAAAAAAAATTGCATGTAATTCAAATTTAAATTCATTTGCGCCAAACTTCAAATTTTAATTTTAATTTTTTTTTCCTTCCTCCAATCACCTTAGTTTCAATCGATTGGGGTTTCGGGGTATTGTTGTGAGTCTCTCACAGCAGTAACTGTTGTGACTTAAAACTACGTAGTTTTGACTCAAAACTATGTCATTTTTGAATAAGTCCTTTAGCACAATATTAAGCTTAAAACTACGTCATTTTGACTATGAAAATTCAGACAAAAATTAAAATACAAAACAATGAAAAACCCTACAAAACGTTAGGAGGGTTTGGGTTCTCAACTGTTGCTCTGTCATCTCTCCACCATTGCTCTGTCGTTCCTTAACCGTACCTCCACCGTTGCCCCAACATTCCTCTGCCACTGCTATGCCGTAGCTCCACCATCATCATTGTCATTGAGGTTGCTTATTTGCCTCGTAATTGAACCTTCAGGTTTGAAAAAATATATATATATTTTTTTTATATGTTTACAATATAATATTTTTGTTTTAATATAATATTATACGAATCTCTTATGTGTATATATATATGATGATTTATTTTCATATCAAATAGAGATTGTGTTTTGGATTGAGGATATTAATATAATATTATAGGAATCTGTTATGTGTATGTATATGGTGATTTGTTTTGGTATCTAACATATATTGTGTTTTGAATTAGGGATTGATGCTCTGTTAAATTAACTTCACAATTTGATATAGTTTTACAAAATTGGCATGATAGTGACAAATCAAATGGTCATCAGTAATTTCATTAGGAAGCTGTGTGAAAACAACGTCAATTATTTAACTCTTGGCATTTTCATTATATTTTTCACAAAGCTATATAATAAGGCAAGTATTCTTATCAATACACGTTTTTTTGTGCTGAAAGTTAAGAATATTTGCTGTGTTATGCTAATTTGTGGTAAAAGTCAAGAATGGAGAATTTATAGTAAAAGTTATATTTTGTGGCGAGAAAAATTATGTCCTTACATAATGTAAGTTATAAAATTTTATGATCTCTTTTAAAGGTATACTCTTTTAGTAATATAATTGATTTGTCTCATATATATCAAGAAAGTAGACAATTTTTTAAAGTATGTGGTATTATCTTCTTGTTGATGTTATTTTTGTACTATTCTTATTCTTATTGTACTATTCTTATTTTTAAGAAGTTGGCTAAGCATTCCATGCCATGTGTTGGAATGAAATTTGATTCTGAGGAAGCTGCACATGAATTCTACAATGAATATAGAAGGATTGTGGGATTTAGTATTAAAAGAGATTACCATACGAAAAGTAAGAAAGATGATATTATGATTAATAGAATGTTTGTTCGTTGTAAGGAAGGAGAAAAGGTAAAAGATAAATGGTACCTAATGGTAAAACAACCTCAACATGAGACAAGAATGACATGTAATGCATTCATGTATATATATCTTTTAGACGGGACTTGTCAAAATGGATTCTAATGAAGTTTGATGATAATCATAACCACCTTTTGCATATTCCTCAGTGTACGCATATGATGCCATCTTAGAGAAAGTTGCGTGATGCTCAGGGTATAAATATCGATGTAGCTGATGATACTGGTATTTCACTTAAGGCATCACATGATCTCATTAGCACCTTAGCAAAGTGAAGGAATTTGTAGAATTCACGCGAGAGGACCAAAAAAACTACTTGCGTGCAAAAAGGCAACGAAACTTGTAATATGGTGAAACAGGAAGTTTGTTGAGATATTTCCAATAACAAGACACTGAAAATCCATAATTTTACTATGCATTTCCGCAGGATGTTGATGAGATGATTACTAACATTTTTTGGACTAATCATCAAATGATTACAGATTATGGCTTTTTCGGTGTTGTAATGTCATTTGACATAACATTCTGAACAAACAAAGAGTATCGTCTACTTGCTTTATTTACTAGCTTTAACCACTTCAAAATGATTATGATTTTTGGTGCTGTATTATTATATGATGAAACTAAAGCATTATTTGAGTTGCTATTTGAAACTTTCTTACATGCAATGTCAGGGAAAAAGCCTGTTAGTTTTTTCACAGACTAAGATCAGGCAATGGTTAAGGCAATTTCTAAAATCATGCCTGATGTATTTCATGGATTGTGCACTTTTCATCTAATTCAAAATGCTTTGAAGCATTTAGGCTACTTATTCAAGGGTGGTTTTAAATTTGGTTGCAATTTCAAAAATTGCATTTTTGGGTATGAGAATGAACATGAGTTGGTTGAAGCTTGGGATTATTTGATTCATAAATACAACTTGCAAGAGAACTTATGGATAAAGAAAAATTGGGAACTTAGAGAGAAGTAGGCGCATGTGCATATGAAGTTGGTATATACTGCAGGAATGCGAAGCACTCAACTTGGTGAAAGCTTGAATGCAAAATTAGAGAAGCATTTAAAAGTTGACCATAACATTGTTCAATTTTTAACCCACTTCAATCGAGTTATTATGGATAAGCGGTATGAAGAAGTAAAAGCTTGTAGACACCCCATTTTTGACCGACCTTAAGACTCAGACGTCACCAGTTGAGCGCTCGGTGATGTTGCATTTTGTGCTCGTTCAGAAGTCTCAGAGTCACGGCCGTGAACCCTGCCTCCGGACTCCCGAACCCTCTTTTGTACCTTGCCTCGGTTTGCGAACCAGACTCGGTTTTCTCTGTTTCTTTCCCTGAAGGGAGGGAGAGGTCCCGTGGACCATCTCTCAGTGGCCGTGGGCTACATTTCGTGGCCGTAGGTTATTCTGCCCATTTCGGAGCCCGGTTCCCGGTTTTCGGAGCCGTCAGGCTGTGTGCCTCGGTTCGGGACCGCCTAACCATCTCCGGCTGCTCCGGTTTTTGGCATGCATCTCATTTACTCCCTTGTGAGGGACACTGGGGCCTGAGAGACCCACTTCGTGGCTGAATGCCACTTTCGGTGCTTAACGGCCTATTTTCGGGACCCCGAACTGCGTGTTTTGGCCCCCGAGCATTCGTTTTGCATCGGTTTTTGTTCATTTTTGGCAGGTACCTCTGTTTTATCACCGGGAAGGTCACTGAAGGGTGGGAGGCCATCAATTGTCTCAGCAACCAGTTATATTCCTCCGGCGCCCTCCGACGCCCGTTTTTCTCACTTCCGAGCCAATGTTGACCACCCTAGGGCCATTTTCTTCAAACCCAAACCACATATTTGTGTTGTACACACATGGGAGGACCCTAAAAGTCTATGGCCAGCCAGTAATTCAAATTGAACCTTTTGAACCCCTCCTAAAAGTGGCCTATTCTCTCTCCTGTTTTAGAGTTGCCAATTTTGAACCACAGGGTTGGGTTGAGGAGACCTGGGAGGACACCAATATCTGGTGGCCGGCCAGAAATTGTTTTGGACCATTTTGCCCCTTGGCCGGCCGGCCATAGGGGGTGGCCGGCCGGCCACCTGCAACAAAAATAGCAGGCCGGCCATGCTCCTTGGGATGTGTGCTTTACAGCTGTATAGCTTTTTCCCCCAAAATATCTGATTTCGGGGGACTTTTGTAGAGAGGGGAACTTAATCCCAAGGCTCTCCACACACTTTCCCTCCCTTTCTCCTCCACTCTTGCTTACATACAGCAGCTCCCTCTCTATCTCAAGGGTTGGAAAATTGCTTACACACATATCTCTCCATTTCTCTCTCATTTTCTCAAGTTTTGGCTCCATTTCTTCACTACCACCAAGCACCACTACCACCATTCCATTTACAGCAGCTTGGGGAGCTTTCTAGCAGCTAGGAAGCAACATTCCTTGGTCCAAGAGGTAGCAAAGAAGTGGTCTTCAAGGGTAAGTGCCAATCTCCCTCTTTTGTAGCACTTTCTTGCACCATTCTTCTAGCCTATTTGCTTGCTGTTTTGGGCTCCGACCCTAACTGAAAGGGTCATTCTTTTGAGCCATTCTTCATGTTTGTTCAAGGGCTCAACCCTGTTTGAGCCCCCCATTTGGTACTTGCTTCAATACCTTCTTGTATGCCATTATTTTGCATAGTATTTCTAGCCTATTTGTGATCTGTTTTTGAGCATGATATAAACTGTGAGTTGGCTTATTTTGAGCCCCTCTACAACATTGTAGAAGGGCCCAACACTGTTGGGGGCCTCCATGTAGCACTTACCATTATACCCCTCTTTGGCCCCCATTTTTGCATGCTTTGTTAGCCTATTTTGCTTCTGTTTTTAGGCCATTATCAGAACTGAAAGTGGCCATATTTTGACCTTCTTGGCATGTTTCATTGAGGGTCTTTGGTTTTTTGGTGAATGCTTTGTATACCTCATGTTATAGCCTCTTGTTGGCCTACTTCTTGCATGGCATTTTTAGCATGTTTGTATATTGTTTTAGGGCTTGTCACCTACTGTAAATGTTCATATTTTTGGTCCCTCTTCAGTGTTGTAGAAGGGTATTTTTCTGTTTAAGCATTGCATCTATCATTTGCTTCATTGCTTCCCTTGCGGAGCCATTTTTGTATGCCATTTTAGCCCTACTTGTGATTGCTGTTTGGCCATGTTTTGTACTGTAAAAATGTGAGTTTTGGGGCTGCCTTGCTTCTTCTTTTTCATGTCTTGTTCAAATTATGCATGTGTTGTATAGCTACAAGTCATTTCGGATGACTAGTTTTGCATTTCGGGAGAGATTCCTCACATCGGGTTTCATTTCGCCTCATTTCGGGGCTGTTTTGCCCCTTATTTTGCCACTGATTTTTGCATGTTTGCATGTCATATTCCGTGTCTTCGCCATGTCTCATTAGAGTGGCATTTCAGTGCCTGAGGGTCCGTTCTCGGTTTGCGTGCCCGCGGGCACGTACTACGAGGTGTCTTGTTTTCATCTAATGGCCTCCTATGTGGGTGTGGCTGAGGCTCTCTCATGTTGGTGTAAGCCCATTATTGCATTGCGTATGCCATTTCATCCGTAGCATTGTGTATGCCCGGTTATGTATTACTTCGTATAGCGTGTATGCCATTCCATGACATTGTGTATGTTAAGATTGCATATTAGCTGCATTTCATGCATATCATGCATATTGCATCGTGTTCGGGATAAGAGTTAGCCCGGGCACGGGAAACGAGGCGCGTTTCGTACTCCGAGGCGCGTTTCGTACTCCGAGTAACGGAATGTGTCTCAATTCCCAAGTCACCGACACTCCGGATTATCCGTGATGGAGTTAGGTTTTATTGTAGCATTCATATGCATTCATCCTATATTGAGTTGTGCAATTCGGCTCCTCGGCCATCATGCATCGATATGCGTGATTGGTGGCACGAGGATCGAGGCATGCATATATCTGTGAAATACATTGATATGCCCCTTTCCTGCTCTCTGTTGCAGCATATCAAGAATCAGCGGTCTTCCGAAGCTTGGCGCGCTTTTCGAGAAACATTGCGAAATAGAGGCTAATTGGGGCATTCCAGTGGATTTCCGCGCAAGGCAGCCCAAACATACATCGTCCATCAGAATCAAGGCAGTCCCTGACTTGCATGCCAGTTTTATTATTTTCTTAGTTAATTTGTAAATTAATTAGGAATTTATATTATTTGGACTGTAATATTTATTTGGGACTGTACTATTCTTTTATTCGGGACTGTATATTTATTTGGACCCTCTGTGCGAGGGCAAAATTGTAATAAGTGTGGGTGAGTGTGATGTATGTCTTCCAACCCCACGTCTTTCTTCCCTTTTATTTATCCGCTTATGATGGTTAGATTAGGGCATATTTCAATTAGCATACAGTATGACAGCATGTTTACATCATTCATCTGTTTTGCATGCACCGGGCTCGGCGCATCATACTAACTGCATCTGTATTTCAATTCCAAGTTGAATACTTGATAGCTGTTGCATCTCATATGCCATGTTTATAATAGCCGAGCCTGCTATAGCTTGCATCTTTGCATGTGTTGCATTAGGCATTTCTGTATACTTAGGATCATGCATGATTTCTAATGAGTTTCTGTTTTGGCTTGGAGTACTCGGTAAGTTTTATGCTTTAGCATCCTTGCATGCGTGTGAGTGTTGCCATGAATAGCATGCTTACCATAAGGCTATGTGCTTATGTGATATAACTGCTTGAATGCCTGTGGGTGGAGGTTGTGTTACTTAAATTGGGACAATTCATCAAATGTTTGTTTTAAGCCCACTAGATAGTGGCAAAATCATTGTTTTCTAAGCCCACCCGAGGGTGGCAAATCCACGTCTTAGCCTACCTGCGGGTAGCACCATCAAACCATTTTCAAACAAACAAGCATGAAATGTTTTGTTCCAATTCAGGCGACTCAGTCTATACTTGTATGCTGTGCGCATCACATAGTAACCTAGGCTAATAACCGGAATAAGAACATACAATGTTTTCAAAATAAGATATCATGGTTAGTAGAGGCCGGTCTTTGACCGGGCGAGCGGGGGTGCTCACGAAGTGACCTTCCCCAATCGTACCCAAGTTCCCGAGCCGAGGCAACTTTGGTGATGACGGACACGTGGCCTTTGGCACCGAGTCAGGGTTTCCTAAATTTCCCAAAAATAAAATATTTAGGTGGCGACTCTGTATCTGGCAAAGCAGTCCATGTTTGGCACTTCTTTAAAAAAAAAAATCTGTTTTCAAAACGATTTGCCGGATTTGGACTCTTTGGTTCAAGATTTAGAACCGTGACATTTGAGTCCTTCGAACTGTAGTAGACCCAATATCGAACCAGAACGGGGGGGAGTCGCACCCGCCCCGGGATGCGTTCGGGGACGTCTACAAAGCTATATACGATTCTAAACAACAGTTGCCGAGAATAAAGTTGAAAATGTCTCCCATGCTAATTCAAGTTGCTAAGTTGTATACACTTCCTATCTTTAACTTATTCCGTAATGAGTTAGACACATCTGTTTGTTGTCAAATGAAGCGATGCTATGAGTTAGGAAGAGAAGTAACGTATGTGATTGGCTTATATGGAGAGGATAGAGAGTACATTGTGAAAGCTAATGTGGAAGTTAATGAGCCAGAAAGAGACAATAATTGTTGAGAAATTCAATGCACTTTTCAAAAATTTGAGAGTTTTGAAATTTTATGTGGTCATGCAATTAAGACGCTTGATAGAATGAATATTATGGAAATTCCTGAAAGGTATATATTAGGTTGATAGAGACTAGATGCGAACGATTGTGCAATTGAGGAAATAGTTATAGTGGTTGAGACTGACCCTAAGTTGGTGATAGCAGTACGCTACAGAGATCTGTGTCTTATAATGGTAAAACTAGTAGCTCGATCATCTGAATGCAAACCTGCCTATCAATTAGTTGACGAAATTCTTAAGGATTTGTGTGCAAAAGTAGACAATATGATGGCTTCATTAGACGGCTCGGGCACTTCTGGTAGTAGAGGCAATATTGAAGTGGGTACCAAAGAATTTGTAGTTGATACAAACTTTGCACGAGCTAAGGGCTTAAAAAAGAAAGAGGGCGGACACAAGGGTGGGAGTAAATTAAAACCTTGATATAAGAAGACTACTAAGAGAACAAAATTCATTTCGCAACCTACCCGCCTTACTCAATTATTGAATTTACCGAAGTACTTGATTTCAAATTGGTTAGATTTATTTTTAAAATTTTGCGATGTACTGATAAACGCTTTACAACCTCTTTAGAGTATTGGTCAGTCAAGCGACACTAGAAATATTCAGAATTCATCTTCAAACCACCCACCGGTATCTTATTCTTTGTATTAAAATCATATTACTTAAGTACATAATGATCATAAAATTTAGTTGCTATTAACAATATTTTATGGACTAAGGTGTGAAGATACCCTATTAGCCACAACTAATGAATTCCAGATATAATCTGCTCATTCATGATGTTAATTTTGCTTGTCCACCAACTTATCCACTATCAACGCCTTTATCTTCCCAAGCATCGTACGATCCACAAAGTTCTCAAGTGTGTAATATACTTGTTTGTAATATAGATTTTTGTTTTACATATATGTGTATTTAATTCCAATGCATTTCCTTATATATATATATATATATATATTTCTTTTCTTTTCTTTTTTTGCAAGGATTAGGATTTGATCTAGCAAAGCACAGTCCCATGGTGGCTAAGTTGGTCTTTCGTAATGATAGTTTGTTTGATTTTTTCAGTCATTCGGAACCACCTTGCAAGATTGAAATATAAACATTTGTTATAGCGGACCACCCTTTTGCTTTATTTTTGAGAATTAAATTGAAATGGATTGAAGGTTTATTTAAGGAGAAGCCACTGTTTTTTTATTTTTATTTTTTTTTATTTGTGTTTGAGAATTGTAGTATTTGTTCATTACTTTTTGGCATTGATAATTATTAGTATTCCTACATATTGCAATTTTTTTGGGGCTTTGTTGTAATTATTTTTGGCCTAAATGTATGTAAATAGAGCAGGTATTGCTTTTTAGACTTTCACAGGTTGAATTTTTTATTTTTTACTTTATTGTGGTTGCAGATTATATATATATATATTTTTTTTTATTTTTATTTTTTGAAGATGGAAAGGATTTTTTTTAAAAAAAATTTAGATAGTTTAGTGATTGAGGAAACTGATTGACAGTCTTGGACTGTTTGATAAAAGAAAAAAAAAATCATTCTAACAATGAGTAGATGTGATATATATATTCAATCGATAGTAAATGTGACAATTGCGGAACGAAAGAACAATCTCAAAAAATACAAGTGTGTGACAGAATTCACACCAACTGATTGAGATAATTCCTCACTGCCTTTTAGCCAGCATGTCGGCACACTGCTAGCTTCTTGGTAGGTATGTTGTGTTCCACAGCACTTCCCAACCCAAATGGCTCATTAATCCACTACCAGAGTAGCATGCCATTCTATGTGAGAGGGTTAGTGCTTGATATAAAACAAATAATAAAAATAGAAGAAGATAATTAGGGGTCCCAAATAGCTCGCGAATAAAAAAAATTTGATATCATCTAATTTGATCAATTCGTTTCAACCTGTTTGAGTATCCAGTTCGTTCGAACTCATAAAAAATAATTTAGGACTTTCGACAAAATTTTGTAATTCAAGTCCGCCCATAAACTTGGCCCGTAAGAACCAACATACATAAATTTAATATTTAGTTTTTTTTTTTTTTCTCATGTTTAAAGGTTTTTTTTTTTTTTTTTTTCATTTTTTTCCTCCACTTTTGATTTTTTTTATTTTATTTTATTATATGAGATGTAAAAAGATTTTAAAAATTAAATACTTGAATTATGTTGGAAAGTAAACAAGAAAAATAACTAATGAAAATATTAAAAATATGTCAATAAAATGTGTAGAATAATATAAGTGTAATGAAAATGTGTGATTCGGTTCGATTTGATTTTGACCCTTAAGATTTGGTTTATGAGTAGGATGTGATTTTAAATTTTTAAATAGGTCCAGCCTGTACCAGCTCGTTGACAAGTCAAAACCTGAAAAACCTGTTAAAATATGAAATTTAGATACAATAATTGTAAGATGGATAAACCTGGCATGTCCTATTAATGACCCCTAAAGATAATAAAATAGTGCTTTACAAGCAAATTTTTCTAACAAAATTTCTAAAACATATCATATTAATAAATTTGGTTTATTTCATATTTAAAAATTTAGCCAGTCAATGTCATTTTAGTTTGTCAAAAAAAAAAAACATAATCATTTTGGCTAACAATTTTTTTCATATTCGTTACACTTTAATCTGTCATTTTTCAATTTTCATTTTGATTTCCGAAATATATGACTTGCTACGCTTTAGTCCTTAACGCTTGTACCATTCAAAATTATAACAAGAGGGAAGGAATTTTTGAACTTTGCCAAAAAAATACAACAAAACTAAAGGATTGAGGACCATAATAAAACAAAACACAAATTTGGAGACCAAAACGTAACAAAATTCATACTTTGGGGATTTTTTATTGGAACTTTTCTATTTTGTTGAGATTTCAAGTCAAAAATTTGCAAATGCCCATCCTCCTGTTTAACTGAATTGTATATCGAATGGCATACTTTGGAAACAACAAATTAAAAAATTTAAGCACTAAAATGTCACAAATTACATATTTTAAAAACCATTAGCGCCATTAACCTAAAAAAAAATCCCCTTTATACCTCTAAAGTAATCAGAACATTCAATTAACCCTAAAAAGGCATCCCCCTTTATACCACTAAAGTAATAAGAACAAACCGGCCTATTGGAACAAATGAACACACTAACTCATCAATATATACTTAAATAAAGCCCAAATTTCCAAAGCACTCGACCCACTTGAAAGTTGACATCCGACGTAGGCATGACAATGTTGCTTCATGTTCATCTCACCTTCCCATGTCAATTTATTTTTGGATTATTTATATATGGGTAAATTACACTTTACTCTCTTTATATTGATCACTTTTCACTTTCGTCTTTAAAATTTTTTTTTTTTTTTTCCACTTTGACCCTTCATATATTAAGTTTTTCTCAATTTACTCCTAAAATTAATCTCTGTTAAAAATTAGACAGAAAATGACACATTAAGGCCAAGTGTTTTAAAAATATTTTATTATACATAACTCACATCTATAACATAAATTTAAATCCTAATACAATAATATATTATTTATGTTATGTAATAGTTATTATAGAATTTTTTGTTTAAATTTTAACAGAAATTAGTTTTAGGAGTAAATTGAAAAAGATTTAAAACAGGAAAGGCTAAAGTGAAAAAAATAAGAAATAAAAAATTTAAAGGTCAAAGTGAAAAGTGATCACACATAAAAGAGATAAAGTGTAATTTACCCTTCATATCTAGACCCTCAATTATTAATAAATATCCATTTATCTTATTATCTATGAACCCATATATTTTAATCCATTTTAATTATAAAAATATATCATTTTCACCCTTGAAAACTCTCTATAAACCATCTTTAAAAAAGGTGTATTTATATGATTTTATAGTTAATGAATCAATATATTCGAGGAGCTCCTAGTAAAAACCATTTTTTTTTTTGTTTTTTTTTTTGTTTTTTTTTGGATGTTCCACCAATTCTTTAGATTTATTTTTTATTTTTTGGAATTTTGCCGTAACTATCACCTTCTCCATCTAAATTAAGAGCCGGAGCATATCTAAATTATCTATCTCGTGACGGTGATATTTTTTCTTTTACGAGCACGATAATATATATTTTAGTTTAAAATAAAAAGATTACAAAGAATAACAACATTTTTTATAAAAATTTATACACAAATTATGTTCATGTAGCATTATTTTTTCAACCATAGAGAAAATGCATGTTTTTTTTTTTTTTGTTACAGGGAAATCCTCCCTACCCTCCCGCAGGTCTAAAGCAAAATGCATGTTTACTGTAACTTATTATAAATTAAAATTAAGAACTAAAAAGTAAAAGTTAAAAGTATCATTTATTCAACCTCTTAATTAATTTTTTTTTTAATTTATTAAATTTATTTTTATCTCATATACTATGAGTTAAAACCACACCAAATATTCTATTATAAAAATTTCTAACTACCTTAAAAAACTGCACCACACACATCCTCTCAAAGTTTCGGGCAACACTACACAGCCAAACCAACACATTTATGCTATAAATATTTACAGAACATCGTATAGTTTTTAAGTTGCAAACTCTGATAATCCAATCTTCTTATTTTCAAATTTATGAAATGAAAATACACACGTGAATATCATTTGTTCCAAAATCAATCCGTTAACATTTTTCTTTTACTACAACATATAAACGTTTTAAAAATCAAATTTTTTGGTTTCTAAAAGTAAAAAATTTATTGCAAAAGACATTTATTGATCAATTTTTATCGTCATGAGAATAGTCACTAAAATGTCATATCGAAAAGTCAAAAATAAGAGGATAAGTTACAAATACACCCCCTGGGATTTGATTAAAATACGAATCGCCCCCTATAATTTTGAAAATTACATTCCACCCCCTGAGGTTTCTAATTTCATAACAAATCACTCATTTTATTAATAAATCATTAAGTCAATTAATAGTTTTTAATGATATTAAAAATATGTTTCAATTAATAATTTTGTTAGGTTTTTATTATTGGCAATCCCGTTTGACAAAACTCCTTTCAGTTGTACTTATTTTCGCACTTTTTATTTTAGTGAAACCTTTGATGAATTTTATTTTAATGTCTTAGGATTTCATGTATTCATGTCATGTGTCGGATGCATATGTCTTAGTTTTCATCTATCCATCTATCCATACTACATGTTCTTAAAATCTCCAAGTCGCATCTATTCATATTTTCCATCTCATACTTCAAGATAATCTTATCATATGTTTATTGTTTTTTCATACACTCTTGTGGGACTAATAGTTGTTTTAGAGATTGTGGCACTAATAGTTGTTTTGCAGATCATGACCTTGAGAAAGAAGTTTGCTTTTGTTGGCGATAATGGGTTGGGGTGTTTAGGATTTTATTTGTTAGGTGTGTTTTGTCACGGCATTGCCAAAGGGGGAGATTGTTAGGTTTTTATTCTTGGCAACCCCGTTTCACAAAACTCCTTTCAGTTGTACTTATTTTCGCACTTTTTATTTCAGTGAGACTATGAGTTTTTAGATGTGAATCCAACCCGAATTGTGCCTTGCAAAAAAGTTTGTGATGTTAATGCTTTCAAGATTGCCACTTCGCTGATTATGACGGGGATCGAACTGCCCGGTCAGCTCGCGAGGGTCCAGGGGGCAGTGCCCCTTGGCGGGTCCGGGGCAGCGCCCAGGCGGGGTCGAGAGGCAGCGCCCCCAAAGCAAAATGAAAAATTGCATTCGAAATTGCATGTCCGCCCTTGCTCGCTCGAGCGAAGGAATTCTCGCTCGAGCGAAGACTGCGTCTGCATAAAAACCTGAAAGAGTTGATTGTACGCTTAAGCGAAGGGTACGTGGCTCGAGCGAAGCCATTAATGGAAAACACGCGTTTTTGATTCCTCGCTCGAGCGAGAAAAGCTTCGCTCGAGCAAGCTTCGTAGTCCCAGATTTCTATAAGTATTTGTTTTAGTCCAAAACTAGGATTGCTACTCCAAATCTTCTTCTTAGGTTCTAGGGTTTATATCTGGGGATATTTTACTAGTTTTCTTTGATATTTTGATTGAGTATTCAATTCATGGTTTAAAGAGTATACATCAAAGGATTATTCGTTTGTTCTACACAAAAGAGAGAGTTGTTCTTCTGTGGATTCTGAAAAATTCGAGCCTGAAGCTTTGGTGGATTCTAAAGTGGCTCATCGTCAAGACAATTCCGAGGTGAAGACGGGGTTGGAAGAGGCACATAGGGGTTGGTTCAATTCGGGCGTGGATTCGCTAGGTAATTGAGAGTATACCTGTGTAATTCCTTTATATCTTCTTAGTGGATTGTTTTGCGGCTGTTGCCCGTGGTTTTTTATCACAATTGGAGGTGTCCAATTGTGGTTTTTTCACGTAAAATTGTTGTGTCGATTTGTCTTAATTGTTTGATTGGAATTGTTGTTTACTGCTTAAAATTGATACATAATCACAAATCAATATCTAGGGAATTTCTAGATTTTTCAAATTTAGGTAATTTTATTATTGTGTAGGAGAGTAATTATGAATTTCATTTTTTTAGTTAATTTTGTTAAATAAAAAATTCTAATAAAGGGATATTTGTAATTTTTCAAACTACAAGGGACAATCTATATTTTAAGCAAACCTCAAGAGTGTATTCGTAATTTACCCAAAATAAGACTTTTAGCAATAATTTTAAAAATGTCACTAATAAATAGACTTTTAGAAACAAAATAGTTTAATCTCAAAATGATTTATTTTTTAAGACAAAAAAATTGGTCCCAAAAGGATAATAATTCATCACTAATGTCTAATTTTCTTTGTTAAAAATATAATACCGACCTTTTTCACAACAAAAATATTTAGTCCTTAAAAAATAATTTTTTTATAAATTTTGATTTCTAAAATCTTAATTTTTTGTAGTTTTTATTTTAAATCATAAATTTTCCAAAAAATACTTATGGAACTTAGTCAAAATCTTATTTGAACAAGGGCATTAGGAGGTGAGTTTAATATTTGTAATTTAGGAATTGTTTGAGATGATCTAAATAAATATATTTTTTGATTTTTTATGAAAAAATGTATAAAAAATAAAAAAATGATATAACCCAAACAAAATAAAAACATAAAAAATATTCTTATATAGCACACCCTAAATAAATTTTTATTTTCCCTTAATATGGAATTGTTTGTAGTTATTTAATTCCTCGACCCACTTCAGAGTTCACTTCACTCCAAGTTATTTCTGGAAAAAAATCTCTCCTATTAATAGCACTGCTTTGGACGTCAGGATCCTCTAAAATGAAAAGCGTAGAGTCATCTCCTAAAGTGATCAATCCAACGGCTGACATTAAATCTCACCAAAACGCCATCGTTTTGGTGAGTAATTTGAGAAAGAAAAAAAAAATTTCAACCTTCTGTGTTTCTCTTTCACTTAGTTCGTGGGAGAGTTAGAAAGAGAGAAGGTATAGCGATCCCGGTATTCCCTTTACTGTTCAGTTGTTTTCCGGACTCGGTTCCGTGGGGTTGGTAGTTGTGTCTACCTTGTTGTCGTCCTTTAATTCCATTTGATTGAGTTTTAGGATGTGTTGGGCATGTTTCGAGCAGGTGGGTCGAGCCTTGGTCCAAAACCTTGTTGCTGTGTTTTTGGTCGTTCTGCTCGAGCGGGTCTTGGAACGCTCAAGCGGAGATTGCACACTCCCAGTATTTTGGTGCCCTGCAAAACTCCTGCAGGTTGGTTTTCTACGCTCGAGCGGGTTTCTTGCGCTCGAGCGGGTCGCGCTCGAGCGGCTAGTACATTTTCGGTAAAAGTTTTGGGAGAGGGAAAATTGCGCTCGAGCGGACTGGTTTTTCACGCTCGAGCGGATGTGCTTTATTGATGTGTCTTGGCGCTCGAGTGGGCATCCTTGCGCTCGAGCGGACTGCGTTTTTTGTTCTTAACGCTCGAGCGTTGTGTTTTCCGCTCGAGCGGATCCAGCGTATATCTGAAGGCAGATAGGCTTTTTCAAATCACTTTTTACATTCACTCTCTCTCTCTTACTTTTCCATTGTTGAACCTCTCTCTCTAGAACCTTGCCTTCTCTCTAGGTATTGATCTAGTAGGAGTCGTTTCCTCACCTTTGGCCTTTACAAAAAAGTTGTTGATCGTCGAGGGCTATCTTTTGATCCGAGAAAGTTGTGATTTGGAGGATTTTCGTTTTCTTCATCTCTTTCGTTGGGTGTCAACTTTTGAGGTAGGGATTCCTACTCACTCTTATGGTTTTTGACATAGATTTTTGGTTGTTTTGATGAAGTATTGAAGTTGGGTAATTTTGGGACTTAAGGTTTCAAAATGTTAAAAAAGGGTTTTGTTATTTTGATTCTAAAACGGGTAATTTGGGTTTCAAAATAATGATATTGTTGTTGGTTGTAGAAATATAGACCATTGGGTCAATATTGGGAAACGGGGTAGAAAACCCTAATTTGTTGTATAAATTAATTGGTATAATTAATTTGGAAAAGTTATGGATTTATGGAATTGAGTTGGAAATAATGAAATTGACTCATTATATTGTGAAATTGTGGAGTTGGATTTGTTAATCGCTCACTTTTGAAAACATTGATATTATATCTGTTGGACCTTTTATTATCTGTTTAGAAATAATTGCTTGAGCTACCGGTGGAGGGTAGTTTTGATTGTTGTAGATAATGCATACTGATTAGGCAAACTAAAACTAATCAATTGGATATGTCACAGAGTGTGACGGTTGATAGAATACATTAACGTTATGTATTGTTTGATTGTGTATATGATATATGTGTATATACATTGTGTGTATGGGAGGAGATAGGGGATGTACTCCACTGTTTAGGGGAAGATAGGGGATGGACCTCTAAACCGGATGTTGTTTGGGAGGAGATAGGAGATAGACTCCACTGATACAGCTCATATGCTTGTCAGTTATGGTGTTGATATAGCTCATATGCTTGTCTATGGAAGTGCTGATATAGCTAATATACTTATCTGTTGAGATGTGGATACAGCTTGTATACTTATCTGTTGAGATGTTGATACAACTAGTATGTTTATCTATTGTAAAATGGGAAACGTTTAATATGAGTCACTGTCTCATATAAGTGGTTGGCCAGGTTCTGAGCCGTTGATGTAAATTCTGAAATCGATAAGAAATGGAAAATGGAATGAAACATGAACATAGTGGTCTTGTAATGGAAATGGGTTATGAATTGATTTATGGAATCAAACATTTATCAATTGCTAATGTCTTAGTTATTGCTCATACTATGTTTAGCATATCTCTACTGGGCGTTGGCTCACCCTATATGGGACATTATTTTCAGGTACAGGTAGCATACCACTACCAAGGACATAGCTTGGATGATGATGAGAGTCGAAGACTCTTTTTGTTTATTTTGTTTGTATTACATGTACATCAAGCCAAGGGCTTATTTTGTATAGAGTTAGTACTCTTCTTTTGTGTAACCAAGTGTTGACTTGGAAAGCTGTAAGCCCATAGGGCATTTGCTTTTGTTGTTAACATGTAATACTGCTGTAAGAACTACTCTGATGAATAGAGATGGTTGATTTCTTTTATATCAATGCATGTCTTAAGTGATGGGTTTTATGTATTATTTTGAGGGCGTTACAACTTGGTATCAGAGCGTACCGGATTCGAATACTTTGGGTACGTGGGAAGTGATTAGTATCACAATGGGTTTGTCTCGCTTATTGAGAGACTTAGATGTAATGTTATATGCTTATGTGATAACATGCTTATGTGACTATTTGGGTATGGGATTTGATTTCTAGGATATCGATTGGATCCTTGGGTTTCTGTGAGTCTTGTTGGAAAAGCACTTGATCAATACTATTTCTAACCGGAACTCTAGTAACGCCTTGGGACTATCATTATCCGGGAATGAAATTCGTAAGTGCTTATGTGTTTATGTGCTTACGTGGAGTGAATTACAGTTGTCCATGTATTAGGACGCGAGTGTTTAGTTTCGGCACATTTATGAATGTGCTAACGTCTTCGTTACCTTTAATAGGATGTCAGGACGAGGACGAGGTGGTAGGCATGGTAGGCCTAGGAGGCAAGAAGTGCCTTTACCGGATGACGTTCTTACAATGCAGGAGGGAGTTGGTCAGGCCAATGTGGCCGAGCCGGTGGGTCAGCAGGCTATGGGTGCCTTGGCCCGAGAGATAGCAGGAGCTTTGGGTATTCTCAAAGCTGATAATCAGGTTGCTGAGGCAGGGCCTTCTTTCTTGAAGAGGGAATTCTTTCGGTCTAATCCGGACGAGTTTGTTGGGGATCGGAAAGAGTCGCTTAAGGCTGACGAGTGGTTGGAACAGATGGAGAAGACATTCGAGATGCTTGGCATCGAGGACGGGGCTTTAAAGGTGACCTTGGCATCCTTCCAACTGAAGGGAGATGCGGGTCAATGATGGAAATACGAGAAGGGCCGTGTTGGTGGTGCATGGGGCGCTTTTGTAGATGCCTTCCAAGAGAAGTTCTTGTCTTCAGCTGCTAGGGAGAAGCTGAGGGAACAGTTTTGCCAGCTTAAACAGCAGGGCTTGACAGTGGCCGAGTTTGAGGCTACTTTTACCAGTCTGTCCAGGTTTGCACCTGAACTTGTGGCGTCCGAGGAACGCCGTTGCTTTGAGTTTGAGCAGAAGTTGAGGCGTGGACTCAAGTTGAGGGTTGGAGGGTCGTTTATCCGGGAGTGTAGACATTTGGTGGATGCTGCAGCTCATATGGAGCTTATGATGCAGGAGGAGGATGAGGAGAAGCATAGAGGCTCCAAGAGGAGCCAAGATGGCCAGAGTGATGGCAGGAGACAGAGGGGTTTTAACCCTCAGCAGTCTCAGGGTGGTTTGGCTAGATCGACCTTTCCAGTGCCGAGTGCAGGCTCCGGGAGAGGTAATCAAGGAGGCTTAACTTGTTTTACATGTGGCCAGCTGGGTCACAAGTCTTCGGTGTGCCCGCAGAAGGGAGGGGGTCAGCAAGCCGCTTCTTCTTCAGCTAGACCTCAGGGCCAGAGTCAGGGCAGGGGCCAGCCTTTGTCTTATTATCAGTGTGGACAACCTGGGCACCTAAAGAGGTTTTGCCCATAGTTGAGTGCCACTTCAGGAGCGTTTGGTTCTAGGCAGATGCAGAGTTATCAGCCAGTTCAGTCTGTGCAGGCCTCGAGGGCCAATCCGGGAGCTTCATCATCCCAGTCTGTGCAGCAGTCGTTTGCTCCTAGAGGTGAGCAGGTGGATCAAGGGCCTACAGGGCGCATGTATGCTGTTACCTCGCAGGACCTAGTACCGGCTCCATCAGTTGTGAGAGATACCTTTCTGTTTTGCAACTTGGTTGCTAGTGTGTTGATTGATACTGGTGCGTCTCATTCTTTTGTATCTGTTGCATTTGCATCTGTGTTGGAGTTGGAGTTGGCACTATTAGCATCTCCTATTTGTGTAGTATCACCTGTTGGGGGTGAATTGATTTTGAAACACGGATGTAGAGGTTGTGATATAGAGGTCGCCGACCGTAGGCTTCCTTTTCCCTTTATTGTTATGCCTATAAAGGGTTTTGATGTTATTTTGGGTATGGACTGGTTATCGTCGTACCGGGCTGTTATTGATTGCTACCACTAGAGGGTTACAGTTTGTACCTTGAGCGAGGAGTGTTTCCATTTCTTGGGGGATCGGGTTGGTAGTGTGTTGCCACCGGTGTATGATCCGCGAGGGCGGAATGAGCTTAGTGGTCTACTTGCTAGCTTCTTGAGTGGTGAGTGTGATGAGACCCAGATTGTATTGCCGAGGGTGGTTTGTGAGTATTCAGATGTTTTTCCTGAGGACCTCGTTAGTTTGCCACCTCACCAAGAGATAGAGTTCTCTATTGATTTAGTGCCCGGCACGGCGCCGATTTCTATGGCACCTTATCATTTTGCCCCAGCCGACTTGAGTGAGTTGAAGATTCAGCTCCAGGAGTTGTTAGATAAGGGTTTTGTTCGCCCTAATGTATCGCCGTGGGGAGCACCGGCCCTCTTTGCTAAAAAGAAAGATGGTGCCTTGAGATTGTGTATCGACTACCGAAAGTTGAATCGGGCTACGGTTAAGAATAAATACCCTATGCCCCGTATAGATGATCTGTTTGACCAGTTGAAGGGTTCCCGTTGTTTCTCTAAGATAGACTTGAGGTCGGGTTACCACCAGTTGAGGGTCAGGGAGGAGGATATTCCGAAGACGGCATTCCGTACGCGGTATGGCCATTATGAGTTTCTGGTGATGCCATTTGGGCATACCAATGCACCGGTAGTCTTTATGGACTTGATAAACCGGATCTTCCGGGAATTCTTAGATCGATTTGTGGTCGTTTTCGTGGACAACATTCTTATATATTCGCCTTCAGAGGAAGAGCACGAGAAACACTTGAGAGTGGTGCTTGAATTGCTTAGAGCCCATAGGCTGTATGCCAAATTTGGGAAATGTGAGTTTTGGCTAGGGGAAGTCAAATTCTTAGGCCATGTGGTATCCGGGGAAGGGGTGTCTGTTGATACATCCAAGGTAGAGGCAGTGCAAGATTGGGCACAGCCTAAGAGTGTTTTTGAGATTTGCAGTTTTCTGGGATTGGCTGGGTATTACCGCCGGTTTGTGAAAGATTTCTCCAGGCTAGCTTCGCCGTTGACTAAATTGACACGAAAATGGGTCAAGTTTGTGTGGAGTGAGACTTGTGAAAAGTCGTTCCAAGAGTTGAAGGTTAGATTGACCACCGCTCCGGTTTTGATTATTCCGGAGAGAGGATTGGGTTATGCGGTTTACTGTAATGCCTCACGAGAAGGTTTAGGTTGTGTGTTGATGCAAGAGGGGAAAGTGGTAGCTTATGGCTCACATCAGTTGAAAATACACGAGAAGAATTACCCTACACATGACCTAGAACTAGCAGCAGTGATTTTTGCCTTAAAGATTTAGAGGCACTACCTTTATGGTGAGAGGTTCGAGGTGTTCTCGGACCACAAGAGTTTGAAGTATCTGTTTACACAGAGAGACTTGAATTTGAGGCAGAGAAGGTGGATGGAGTTCATTGAGGACTATGACTTTGAGTTGCACTATCACCCGGGAAAGGCCAATGTAGTGGCCGATGCCCTTAGTAGGAAATCCATTAGTGATGTAGCTTGTATTGCCACCCGGGAATGGGAGATGTTGGGTGCGCTTGGCGAGTTTGATTTGCTTCTGGGCGAATCTGTTGAGGCTGCGGCCTTGTTTTCTGTTGTTGCGCAGCCTACACTTGTGACTCGAGTGTTAGAGGCACAGAGAGGTGACCTTGAGGTAGAGTCTCTCCGAGAGAAGATCTCCAGTGGGAAGGTTAAGAAGGGTTTGACGGTGTATCCCGACCTGAGTGTGAGATACCGAGACCATTTGTTTGTGCCGGAGTCTTGCCGAGAGGAAGTACTCCGAGAGTTCCACCATTCACGCCTTGCGGTGCATCCGGGAGGCACTAAGATGTATCGGGATTTGGGCCGCCAGTTTTGGTAGCGGGGTATGAAGAGAGATGTGGCAGTTCTCGTGTCTAAGTGTCTTACTTGTCAGCAAGTGAAGGCCGAGCATCAAAGGCCAGCGGGTTTGTTGCAACCCTTGCCTATTGCCGAGTGGAAGTGGGAGTATGTCACTATGGACTTCGTTGTAGGTCTTCCGAGGACTCAGCGGGGTAGTGATGCTATTCGGGTGGTTGTAGACCGGTTGACTAAGTCGGCGCACTTTATCCCTATGCGCGTGAGAGATTCGGTAGATCATCTCGCCGACTTGTATATTCAGGACAGAGTGAGATTGTATGGAGTCCCAGTGACGATCATCTCAGATAGAGATCTTCGTTTTACTGCTAGGTTGTGGCAGAGTTTGCAGAGTGCCTTGGGCACTAAGTTGACCTTTAGTACGGCTTACCACCCTCAGACTGACGAGCAGTCCGAGCGTACTATTCAGATCCTTGAGGATATACTTTGAAGTTGTGTCCTTGACTTTAGTGGGACTTGGGAAAGGCACTTGCCCTTGGTGGAGTTTGCCTACAACAATAGTTTTCAGTCGAGTATCGGTATGGCACCGTTTGAGGCCTTGTATGGCCGACCGTGTAGGTCTCCAGTTTGTTGGGCCAAGGTGGAAGATGCACCTTTGTTGGGTCCGGAGTTGGTTAGAGAGACGACGAAGAAAGTTGAGCTTATCCGTAAGAGGCTTGTTACAGCCCAGAGTCGCCAAAAGAGTTATGCTGACCGTAGGAGGAGGCCGTTGGCGTTTGAGGTGGGTGATCATGTTTTCTTGAAAATATCACCTAGGTGAGGTTTGATGAGGTTTGGAAAGAGTGGGAAGTTATCCCCTCGGTTTATTGGTCCCTTTGAGATCCTTGAGAGGATTGGGGAAGTTGCTTATCGTTTGGCTTTGCCACCGCAGTTGTCCGGTGTGCATGACGTATTTCATATTAGTATGCTTCGGAAGTACGAACCGGATCCGTCCCATGTGTTGGATTGGACCGATTTAGAGGTAGATGAGGATGCCTCGTATGAGGAGAGACCGGTGCGGGTCTTGGATAAGCGGGATCAAGTCTTGCGAGGCAAGACCATTCCCTTGGTAAAGGTTTTGTGGAAGCATCACGGAGTGGAGGAAGCCACTTGGGAACGTGAGTTGGAAGTCCGTGAAAAGTATCCTGACATGTTTGTTGATGTGTGATCATGTAATGAAATATTGTAATAATATTGAACTTTAATAACATTTTATATGTCTTAAGTTGTAAAACATTGTAAATGTTTTGGTAATTGGAAGCTGTGTTAACATTGTGTATGTTGAATGTATTGTAGAAATGGAGGTATATCATGAAAGTTGAATATGATATAGAATTGTGAAACATGTATGTAGAAATTGTTGAATTTCGGGAAAAGCATGTTGTTATACATATTGAGATATGTGGTGAATTGCCTCTTGAAAAGAGAAGAGATTAACCGGTAATGGGTCGGGTTGTTAAATATTATGTTGTAATATTGTTGGGAATTGAGAAGATCTTGTTTTTTCTAAAAACTTGTATTTAATTTCGGGGACGAAATTCTTTAAGGGGGGAAGGTTATAGCGATCCCGGTATTCCCTTTACTGTTCAATTGTTTTCCGGACTCGGTTCCGTGGGATTGGTAGTTATGTCTACCTTGTTGTCGTCCTTTAATTCCATTTGATTGAGTTTTAGGATGTGTTGGGCATGTTTCGAGCCGGTGGGTCGAACCTTGGTTCAAAACCTTGTTGCTATGTTTTTGGTCGTTCCGCTCGAGCGGGTCTTGGAACGCTCAAGCAGAGATTGCACACTCCCAGTATTTTGGTGCCCTGCAAAACTCCTGCAGGTTGGTTTTCTACGCTCGAGCGGGTTTCTTGCGCTCGAGCGAGTCGCGCTCGAGCGGGCTTGTTGGCGGTCGAGCGGCTAGTACATTTTCGGTAAAAGTTCTAGGAGGGGGAAAATTACGCTCGAGCGGACTGGTTTTTCACGCTCGAGCGGATGTGCTTTATTGATGTGTCTTGGCGCTCGAGCGGGCATCCTTGCGCTCGAGCGGACCGCGTTTTTTGTTCTTAACGCTCAAGCGTTGTGTTTTTCGCTCGAGCGAATCCAACGTATATCTGAAGGCAGATAGGCTTTTTCAAATCACTTTTTGCATTCACTCTTTCTCTCTTACTTTTCCAAAACTCCATTGTTGAACCTCTCGCTCTAGAACCTTGCCTTCTCTCTAGGTATTGATCTAGTAAGAGTCGTTTCCTCACCTTTGGCCTTTACAAAAAAGTTGTTGATCGTCGAGGGCTATCTTTTGATCCGAGAAAGTTGTGATTTGGAGCATTTTCGTTTTCTTCATCTCCTTCGTTGGGTGTCAACTTTTGAGGTAGGGATTCCTACTCACTCTTATGGTCTTTGACATAAATTTTTGGTTGTTTTGATGAAGTGTTGTAGTTGGGTAATTTTGGGACTTAGGGTTTCAAAATGTTAAAAGAGGGTTTTGTTATTTTGATTCTAAAACGGGTAATTTGAGTTTCAAAATAATGATATTGTTGTTGGTTGTGGAAATATAGACCATTGGGTCAATATTGGGAAACGGGGTAGAAAACCCTAATTTGTTGTATAAATTAATTGGTATAATTAATTTGGAAAAGTTGTGGATTTATGGAATTGAGTTGGAAATAATGAAATTGACTCATTATATTGTGAAATGGTGGAGTTGGATTTGTTAATCGCTCACTTTTGAAAACATTGATATTATATCTGTTGGACCTTTTATTATCTGTTTAGAAATAATTGCTTGAGCTACCGGTGGAGGGTAGTTTTGATTGTTGTAGACAATGCATGATGATTAGGCGAACTAAAACTAATCAATTGGATATGTCACAGAGTGTGACGGTTGATAGAATACATTAACGTTATGTATTGTTTGATTGTGTATATGACCTATGTGTATTTACGTTGTGTGTGTGGGAGGAGATAGGGGATGTACTCTACGGTTTAGGGGAAGATAGGGGATGGACCTCTAAACCGGATGTTGTTTGGGAGGAGATAGGAGATGGACTCCACTGATACAGCTCATATGCTTGTCAGTTATGGTATTGATATAGCTCATATGCTTATCTATGGAAGTGCTGATATAGCTTGTATACTTATCTGTTGAGATGTGGATACAACTAGTATGTTTATCTATTGTAAAATGGGAAACGTTTAATATGAGTCACTGTCTCATATAAGTGGTTAGCCAGGTTCTGAGCCGTTGATGTAAATTGTGAAATCGATAAGAAATGGAAAATGGAATGAAACATGAACATAGTAGTCTTGTAATGAAAATGAGTTATGAATTGATTTATGGAATCAAACATTTATCAATTGCTAATGTCTTAGTTATTGCTCATACTGTGTTTAACATATCTCTACTGGGCGTTGGCTCACCCTATATGGGACATTATTTTCAGGTACAGGTAGTATGCCACCACCAAGGACATAACTTGGATGATGATGAGAGTCGAAGACTCTTTTTGTTTATTTTGTTTGTATTACATGTACATCAAGCCAAGGGCTTATTTTGTATAGAGTTAGTACTCTTCTTTTGTGTAACCAAGTATTGACTTGGAAAGCTGTAAGCTCATAGGGCATTTGCTTTTATTGTTAACATGTAATACTACTGTAAGAACTGCTCTGATGAATAGAAATGGTTGATTTCTTTTATATCAATGCATGTCTTAAGTGATGGGTTTTATGTATTATTTTGAGGGCGTTACAGAAGGGACTAGAGCAAGAGAAGGGACCAGAGCTTTGATTCACGTGAAATCCTTGAATCAAGTGAATATCTTGTTCTTGATTCAAGGGACCAGAGCTTTCATTCTAGAAATTCTTTGATTCAAGTGAATATCTTGTTCTTGATCTATACATTAGTGCTTCACAAATCAGTCCTTAATTTTGATGATGATGTTGCTCATTTTGACCGTATCTGCTGATTTTGTTGCTCGTTTTGATTTTGATGATGATGATGATACAGATCTAAATCAATCTTTGGTACTCGCACTATAGGATCTGTAAATATACATATATGCATATAGAAATACATATTCTCATTTTGATTTTGATGATGATGATGATGATACAGATCTGAATCAATCTTTAGTGCTCGCACTATGGGGTCTGTAAATATACATACATGCATAAATAAATACATATCTGAATCAATCTTTTGATGATGATGATGATACAGATCTGAATCAAATTTATTATCAAATCGATTTAATCTTCTTCACAAGGTCTGTAAATATACATATATGCATATAGAAATACATATCTGAATCAGTCTTTTGATGATGATGATACAAATCTGAATCAATGTTGTTTGGGGTACCCTATTTTAGTCCATCTTTTTATCTTTTTTGGGTCACATCAATCAATATCTCCTCTCTACTTTTTCACACATCTTTTTATAAAAAGTTAAAAAGTGCACTTATTTAGAACATCCCAAACCACCCCTATTATCGAATTGATTTAATCTTTCTTTTTCATTTATTTAGATCTCTCAGATCAAAGAAGAAGTTGAATTTGTTCAATGTTTTCAAAGAAGAAAGATAAATTGTTTTTTTTTTTTCAAATTACTCAAAGCTCTGGTCTCTTCTCTCTATCTCTCTAAGTCTCCCACCAACTAACTGAAAGAGAAACTCAGAAAGTTGAATTTTTTTTTATTATTTTTTTTTCAAATTACTCACTAAAACGACATTATTTTGATGAGATTTAATGTCAGTCGTTAGATTGCTCACTTTAAGAGATGACTCTAAGGTCAAGTTTGGCATGACCTAAATAATACAAAAAGTCAAAAAGTCACTATCCTATTTAAGTCATATCATCTTATTTAAATCACATCACCTCTCTAACACATCACATCAAACCCAACCCAAACCCAACCCATATAAGCCAATAAATTAAAAGTACACGTTTTTTAAACATCTCAAATCAATCCTAAGTTTTTCACTCTAGAAAATCCGGACGCCTGGTTTAGTGCTTAGTTGTACGAACCGGGGTTTTGTTACGTGGTGTAGGACGATGACAATGACATCCAAAGATGTACGAGAAGTGATATCACCATGCATCCTCGACCCGACAAATATACCAAAATTGCAAACCCTAGCTGCCACGTCACTATATCCTCGACCCGACAAATATACCAAAATTGCAAACCCTAGCTGCCACCTCACCATATTCTCCCAAACCTAAGCATGCTTACGTTCAAAAGAAAATGTATCAAAAAAATGTACAGAAAGTGTATTTAAATATATAAAATATTTTTAAAATATGTAAAAAATATATTTAAATTATAAAATTTGATAAATTTACAAAAAAAATAAATAAATAAAAAATAACTTGATCTTTGTAACAAATAGTAAATTCTTAATTATTAATTTTGTCAATTTAAATTTTAATCTTTTAATTTATTTTCAATCTAAATTATAGTCTATTTTCATTACGTAAAACTGATAAAAATGGTATTTTAATTATTAAACTCAATAAAAATGATATTTAAAACATTTTATGTATACCCGCATTAAATTTAATCATTAAAATATTATTTTTCAATTAATTTTACTTAATGAAAATAGAAAGATAATTATATTAAAATAATTTAAATTTTAAAATTTTAAAAATTCATTTTTTAATTTGTTACAACGGTTAAACTTTCATTTTTATTTTTTATTTTTTTGTAATTTTTCCCAAAATTTTGACATTTTTTTTTGTTTCTCGTTAAGTGCTCTTATAAATATCATTATCAAGACATATCTAATATTATCTTTAACTGAACAACTCATCATCCACTATTTCTACAAATCCCACAAGGAAACAAAACTGTACACACATGGTTAGGCCTAAGTTGAAATGACATGTACAGCACCCAAATCTCACAAAAATTTTCACAAAGTTGCTTAGGTGTCATGTATCACGTTTACACATGTTCAATTTCAATTCGTTGACTTCATTTTAGTCAAATATCTAAGGCGCCAAACGTAAAGTTCAATTTCAATCTCTCAACGGCAGTTAGGCACATACACACAATAGTACTCTCAAATTTTCTACATTATTCACCTCTTTGTATATATGTGGTGCATGCATTCTTCTGTGTCATACACTCTCTTTATCTCTCTCTCCCTATTCAATTCGATCTCTTTCTTCGAATTTTCAGATCTTCAAAGAAGATCAATTCAACTACGAAAAATGGATCTTTCCAATTTTAATTTTCTTTCTCTCTTCTTGTTTGTAATCTTCTTTGTAGACGTATTATCAAGTCAAGACAATGCTCAAATTTTGAATAATGATCAAGCATCTCTCCTCTCATTCATGTCCGGGATTAGAAATGACCCTGGACATGCTCTCAAGAGTTGGAACAGTTCGAGTGTTCATGTTTGTAATTGGTCAGGAGTGAGGTGCAACACTAACAGAGATCGAGTGGTAGAGCTTATTCTTAGTGGTAAGTCCTTGAGAGGCACCATTTCACCAGCTATTTCGAATCTTTCTTTCTTGGCAATTCTTGATTTGTCCGGTAACTTCTTTGAAGGTCACATTCCAACTGATTTAGGCTATCTTTTCCACCTCAAACAGCTCAGTTTATCATCCAATCTTCTTGAAGGAAAAGTTCCTACTGAATTGGGCTATCTTAGACAATTACAGTACCTTTCCCTAGGAAGTAACCAGCTCACCGGTGAAATTCCGGTGCCATTGTTATGCAATGGGTCTTCTTCTTTGGAGTATGTAGACCTCTCTAACAATTCTCTTAGTGGTTTAATACCTTTGAGTAATGAATGTGAGCTTAGGGAATTGAGGTTTCTTCTACTTTGGTCCAACAAAATTGTGGGTCATGTTCCTCAAGCCCTTTCGAACTATTCAAAACTCAAATGGATTGACTTGGAATCAAATTTTCTTTCTGGGGAGTTGCCAAATGAGGTTGTGAGTAAAATGCCACAGTTACAATACCTTTACCTGTCCTACAACAACTTCATAAGCCATGATGGTAACACCAATCTTAAGCCTTTCTTTGCTTCTTTGTCTAATTCCTCTAACTTGCAAGAACTTGAATTGGCTGGAAATAATATTAGTGGGGAGTTACCTTCTATTATTGGTGATCTTTCCATTAATCTTGTACAGATTCATCTTGATGACAATCTTATCTGTGGTTTCATTCCTCCACAGATTTCTAACCTTGTCAACCTCACTCTCTTGAACTTGTCTAGTAATCTTCTTAATGGATCCATCTCACCAGAACTATGTCGACTCGAAAAACTAGAGAGACTTTATTTATCGAATAATTCACTCTCCGGTGAGATTCCATCGGCTTTCGGGAATGTTCCCCATTTGGGTCTTCTAGATTTATCCAAAAACAGGCTCTCCGGTTCAATCCCGGATAGTTTTGCTAATCTCTCTCAGCTGAGAAGACTCTTGCTCTATGAGAACCAGCTCTCAGGAGCCATACCACCAAGTCTAGGCAAGTGCATTAACTTGGAGATACTAGACCTTTCTCACAATCAACTTTCAGGGTTAATTCCTAGTGAAGTTGCAGGACTGGAAAGCTTGAAGTTGTACTTGAACTTGTCTAGCAATTACTTAAAAGGGCCTATACCACTAGAGCTGAGTAAAATGGACATGGTGCTAGCTATTGATTTGTCCTCAAATCACCTCTCTGATACAATCCCATCACAAATTGGAAGCTGCATTGCCTTAGAACACCTCAATCTTTCCATGAATGTTTTAAAAGGCCCGCTTCCAATATCGATTGGTCGGTTGCCTTACCTTAAAGACCTCGATGTGTCCTTCAACCAATTAACAGGTGAGATACCGCAATCTTTGCAGGGTTCTTCAACTCTGAAACAGCTCAACTTTTCTTTCAACAATTTCAAAGGGAATGTGTCGAACAAGGGGGCATTTTCATCACTAAGCATTGATTCTTTCTTGGGAAATCCGGGGCTTTGTGGTTCAATCGAAGGCATGAGAATCTGCAGGAAAAAAAGGATTTACCGTCTTGTCATCTGGCCAGTTGTCATTTCATTATTTACAATTCTAGTATTGTGCATGTTCGGGTACTCTCTAGCACTCAAGTCAAAATTCAACAAGCAATTTTCCATTTTTACCGAAGAAAATGGAGAAACTGAAAGGAAAGAAGAGCTCAAACACCCAAGGATCTCTCTCCGGGAGCTCATTGAAGCCACGGGTGGGTTTAGTAGTTCAAGCCTAATTGGGTCAGGTCGATTTGGTCATGTCTACAAGGGGGTCCTCCAAGACAACACAAGAATAGCTGTGAAGGTATTGAATTTGAATGATTCAAGAACATCACCAGCAGAGATTTCAAGCAGTTTTAATCGAGAATGCCAAGTTCTAAAGCGAACGCGACATAGAAACTTAGTAAGAATCATAACAATCTGTAGTAAGCCAGATTTCAAGGCTCTTGTTTTTCCATTGATGCCGAATGGTAGCTTGGAAAACCATCTGTATCCGAGGCACGGTTTGAGGAACCATGGGCTAGATTTGGTTCAATTGGTGAGCATTTGCAGCGATGTCGCTGAGGGAATGGCATATCTGCACCATCATTCTCCTGTTAAAGTGGTGCACTGTGATCTTAAACCGAGCAATATTCTTCTTGATGAAGGCATGGCAGCTTTAGTAACTGATTTTGGTATTGCAAGGTTGGTAAAAGGTGGTGACCATGAGAATGTTTCTTCTACACATGATGATTCAGTTTCTTTCACCTCTACTGATGGCTTGCTTTGTGGATCACTTGGTTACATTGCTCCAGGTACATTACTAATTAATTTTAAACAATACTTTAGTTGTAGCAATTGAAAATTATCTACTCCTAGCTTATAATAATAATGGTTGGTGTGTCCATTCTGTGCTTTTCCTCACTGTTCATTCCACCTTATTAAGCACAGCACACTTTGGATTTCTCCATTAAAATTTTTTTATGTATAATCTATAATCTCTCATGGGAAAAGTTAGGAATCATGAAAATTTTGTCATAAAAATGATCATAAAAAATTTATGATCCTTGGATTACCTTGATTAGTGTGCAGTGCTTTATTCTAAATGTAATCTAAGAATCACAAAACTTTCATAATTATTTTCATGATAAAATTTTCATGATATCTAGCATTGCTGATCTCTCATATCCAAAGTCTAATATTTGTTTTCTGAATCTAGTGCACTGACAAGTATAGACTCTAGGTATGTGATAGATTGGACCAACTCCCAAGATTCTCGAGATCCTGTATTTTTTTTTTTTATACAATTTGTCAAATTTCCTACAGAAAGTTTGCAAGTGTGAGTGTAACAATCCTACACAAATTGCATTTACACTGGACATAGTTAATCTTTGCACTCGTATGCATTTTGAGAGATCGTCATCCAATTTCGAAAGGTCCGTACACTTTAAATGGATTATTTTGTCCTTAATTTCTATCTAATGTTTTCATCTCGCATGAACATTAATGCAGAATATGGAATGGGAAAGCGAGCTTCAACACAAGGAGATGTTTATAGTTTCGGGGTCCTTCTGTTAGAAATCGTGACAGGAAAGCGTCCCACAGACGTCCTTTTGCACGAGGGTTCGAGCCTGCATGAATGGGTGAAGAGTTGCTACCCACATAAACTTGAACCAGTGGTCCAAGAAGCACTTGAGAGGTGTGCACCCCATAACAACCAGGTCTATGACCGCAAGGCTTGGCATAGTGTGATATTTGAGTTGATTGAGCTTGGGATAATTTGCACACAGTACAATCCTTCAACAAGACCAACCATGTCAGATGTAGCCCAAGAGATGGCTACGTTGAAGCACTATCTTTCTAGTCCTTCCACCCTTCTCATTGAAGAAGAAGGATAAAAAGCTTGTGCCAAAGTCAGTGTTTTCTGATTATGGAAAGAAGAAATCATCCACAGAGACGACAGCTTATGAAAATATTTCACCATTTCACTTCTTATATGTTTTTACTCAATAAATGACATGAAATATGTACAAGTAAGACTTACTTTATTTACAAGATACTGACTCTTGTTATTATTTTTAAAATGTAATGAATTATATATATAACGTTTATTGTGTGGATCCACACATGTAGGGAAAAAAATATATTGAAAATTCATTTGATGACATATACCCATAAGCCCTCACAGAAAAATAGTAAAAGAATGAAAGTGAAACTATGTTCTTGATTAGATTATTTAACCATTTTATTAGATAGGTGTGAAGCTGATCATATTAAAAAAATTAATGAAATTTATTATGTCATATGAAAAATCATATAAGAGATATATAGTTTTGATTAAATGTTGGAGAAATATCAAATTAGTATTTTAAAATATTATTACAAATCATTGATAAATTTTATAAATATTATTAATAATTAAAATTGTTCACTTTTCAATGAATTTATAATTATTTTTAAAAAGTTCCATTGAATTGTGATTACCCCTTCAATGTTTCAATAACAAAAAGCCTTCTAATCATAATTATCTTATTCTGAGTATTTTCTATGATTGAATTTTATATACTATTTGGAGATGATGTATGATGGGTGTTAGATTTATCCAATATCGTCTTTCTAAAATATCCAAGCTTACTTAATATATTTCACTAGACCCTTCATTCATGGTCAATTAGTTTTGAATTTGATGTTTTAATATTATATTAGAGCAAAGTTTTGTGTGGCTAAGTTTCCATCGGAGGCTATTCTACCGCTAGGGGTATAAATCTTACCCGAGCCGGGGCCATGTCGGGCCTCGCGGGCTACAGCCAAAATTCGAACCGGGCCACGAGTCAAAAAATTAAGCCCAAGCCTAGGGGTATTCAGGACTTGGGTGGTCCAGTGGGCTAGGCCTTGGGCCGGCCCAATAGGCTTAGGCTTAGGCTTGGGCTTGGACGGGCCTAACCATTTTTTTTGTTTTTTTAATTTTTTTCTACTAAAATTTTAGGGTTAATTACACTAATAGTCCCTATCGTTTGGAACTTATGTCACTTTGGTCCCTAACTTTTCAATTGTGACACATTTGACCCTGAATTTTAAATCTTGTTCCAAATAAGAACAATTGAAAATATTGTTAGATTTTTCAAGGGTAAAATTGTCAATTTGATAAAATATAAATTAATTTGACAAAAATAAATGTCAAAAAAAATATTTTTAATTTTTTAAAAATTATTTTTATTCACCAATGATAAAATTATGTAAAATTAATAAAAAAATTACATGATTAATTTTTAAAATTAATTTTACATGATCATCATCCAAACACATAATAAAAATTAATTTGGTAAAAAAATAAATAAATGTTTAAAAGATTTATCAATTTTACATAATTTTATTTTTAGTAGGTTGAAATAATTTTTAAAAATTCAAAAATATTTGTTTGACATTTATTTTTGTCAAATTAGTTTATATTTTATCAAATTGACAATTTTACCCTTGAAAAATCTAATTATATATTCAATTGTCCTTATTTGGAACAAGATTCAAAATTCAGGATCAAATGTGTCACAATTGAAAAGTCAGGGACCAAAGTGACACAAGTCCCAAACTATAGGGACTATTTGTGTAATTTGCCCAAAATTTTATTATTTTCCATTAAAAAATATACTGGGCCTTGGCACAGGCTGGGCTTCAGACCGGGCCCTAAGTGGGCCTTAAGCGGGCTGATGGGCTAGGCCATGCGCCCGGCCGGGCCGAGCCGGGTTTCAAAACAATGGCCCAAGCCATAGACCAGGGGTTCGGGCTGGGCTCGAGCCTGGGCCCAAGCGGGCCTAAACGGGCCAAGCTTATCTCGAGCCGTAGGCGGGTTTCAGGTCGCCCACGGACCGCGGGCCATTTTTACACTCCTATCTACCGCATTTCATTTCTCTATTACCTCCACATACTATCAAATGTATTAGATCTGTCTCCTATCATCTTTTTAAGTCCTTGACTAATATATTTTATAAGCCCCTCTACTTATGATCACTTAATTTTGAGTTAAATACTTTAACAGTGAGAATCAATCATTTTTTTATAATTGATTGATAAAGTTTCGAGAAAGTCCATTTGAATTCATTGAAATGATTTTCTTTATTATTCTTCTGTTCGGTAAATTCATCCTTGATATCTTTTGAATTTTTTTTTTAATAATAGTCTAAAGTGAAATTAACAAAATAAACAAATCAATTGGGTGGTCCTTAATTAAGCTACATTCTAATAGTATAGGTTTCCTGACTTGTAAACTTAAACCAATGGCTTTCTGTTTTAATGTTTTTCCATAATCTTAATTAACATATTATTATTAGCAGTGTTTTGTGGTAACCAATCTATTCTCTCTCTATATATAGTGCATTGCATAATCAAAATTGCACTTATGTTTTTTACTTTCTGCCGACCATATTAATTATATATATTTAATATGCTAAATATAGATAGCCAGTGGAAGGTAAGGATTTCCAAATCAATAGCCCGCATGCCATGATTACGTCAGAGCGGTCCTGGCCTAAGACCAGTAAGGCATGTGTCTTAGACCCTAAAATTTTAATCTAAAAATAAGGTTTTCAAATTTAGTAAAATGTTATAGGCCTAATGGTTTTTTTTTTTTTTTTTATGGGATCAATTTAAATGGCCCCAAAATATTTTATTAGTTTCATGTATGGTTTAGCCCATATTTATTTATAAGTGTAGTTTGGCCTATATTTATTAAAATGAAAATATTTATTAAAAAAAAAAGAAGTGTTTGAGTCCAAGAAGAACAATACATACAATATATGGGTCTTAACTTTTATTTTTATTTTTACCTTCTTTATCTATTAGATTTTAGTGGAATAAATAATTTTGTCCTAATTTTTTTACCTATGTCTTTATCAGTTTTAATTGAATAATTTTTTCCTAATTTTGTTTCATTAAATTGTTTTGTTTATAATTTTAATGATTATATGTGTAAATAATTTTTTTTGTGGCCACAAACAAATAAAAAATTTATAACTTATCGTTTTATTCATGAACTTTTTTTTTTTCAATATAAGAGAGACTCTCATTTCCAAAATTCGCCTTAGGCACCCTAAATCTCGGGGCCGGCCCTGGATTACATCATGACATTTTTGGAAAGGGAGAGCCTTCTTTCCGATCTATATCGGACTGAAGAATGTTTTGAGGTTACGAAGCTCATATTGATAATTTGAAAGGAGACTTACGTATAGGTCTTAATAGATATATTTATTGGGTCTTATGATAATTAATGACGTTTTTAATCAAACACTATTAAAAACACGGCACTAATTGTTAATTTTCAGTGACAGTTTAAAAATTATCACAAAAAATGTCACTAATTATAAGTTTTAGCGATAGTTTAAAAAAAATCGTCATAAAAAAGTCACTAATTTTTAACTTTTAGCGATAGTTTAAAAAATTCGCCACAAAAAAATATTTTTTAGCGACAATTTATAAAAATCGTGACCAAAAAAAGTCACTAATTGTCAATTTTTAGCGACATGCAAAAAATGTCACAAATTTATTTTTGGCGACGATTTTATTATGACTTATTTTTAATAGGATTTTATGGGAATTAAATCTAATTATTAGGACCTATTGGTAGTTTACCCTAATTTGAACTATATAATTTGAATTGTTTAATGCGTACGACTTGTCGAGTACTTCAATCTCTATAAAAAAAAAAAAGTTCGATTTCTCTCATGAACATCTTAATGTGAGAGAACTTGAGGGGATTATAGAGATCACCATAAGTTTCGTTTCAAAGATCCGAACTGTTCATTTTTTAAAACTCACTGAGTAGAATATTCATACAAAAAATTAAGATAATCGGATCTCAACAACTATATGTGTGAATCAAATTTGTATTATAAATAATGGATAGTTATTCTTCAAATTATATTTGTCGTCCATTTTAAAAAATAAATATAATTCAAACATATAATTACTGATATCCAACCATCTTAACTTTTTGCGTGAATACTCTACTTAAAGAGACAAAAAAAGTGAACGGTTTGAATCACCAAAATCGGTTCCAAAATGAGTCTACCAATCCTAAACGCTCTCTCAAATTGAAATAACAACTTGAGAAAAGCCAAATTGTGGAGAAAAATAATGCGTTGATCGGATATCGATAGCCACTTAATCAAATTACATTTGTGTCAATAGTAAGTATGATTTTAAAAATAAACTACTAAAATAAATGTAATCTGATCAAGTAACTATTGATATCCGATCAATACGATTATTTGCAAGAATAAAACAATCAATGATCCCTATACATTGAACGATACAGATCATCAATGTGGGATCTGTAGTGAGCCCAGAAAGACCTAACAGTATCCTCCAGTTTGTTTTACCAACTAAAGAGAAGTCTTACCCTTTTCATAAAGATGGTTTTAAAATCTAATTTTTATTATTAAAAAAAAAATGGAAGACAAAATTCATTTTATCCCATATAGTTCAAATATAACCAAAACATCTTCATGTGATTTTGAATCAAAATTCAACCGTTAACACCATTAACTATAAATGTAACATGACCTTGATACTCTGAGACCTCAACCATTTTTTATTTTATTTTTTTTCTCTCCTCTCTCATACACATAATTTAAAACATCTAGCATTAATTCAATTAAATCACAATTAGTAATAAATTTTTAATTATTTATTGTAATTTTAAATTTTTTATTCTAATTTTAATTTAATTATATTTTAGATCACAATTAATCCTAAATGTTTAATTATTTGTTGTAATTCCTAACCTTTTAATCTAATTTTAATTTATTTATATTTTAGATCACAATTAATTGTAAATTCTCAATTATTTATCATAATTCCTTATATGTTAATCTAATTTTAATTTAATTATATTTTAGATCAATTGTTAATTGCTAATTATTATTTATTTTATATTTTTATTTAATTACATTTTAAATCAGTTCTTATTTATATTTTAGATTTTAGATTTTGAGAAAATAGGGTAAAATTGCCTTTTTTTGTATTTATTTACTTGATTTTTTCAGAAAATCAAACCCACTCTAAAAAATGGTGTGTGATATTCCATTATTTTGATGTAAAAATTAACAATGACACTTAAGCCTCGTTTGGAAACATGTTTTTTTAGTAACTTTTTGGCTAAAATGTGATGTAAAAAAAACTAGTATGTTTGGAATGACTTTTTAACTTTTTACAAAAAGATGTGCAAAAAGTAGAGAGAAAATTAAATCTTTGACTTTTTTATATGGATTGTTGACTTTTTGATTTTTTTAGTAACTTTTTGACTTTCTGACTAAAAAAGTCACTTGCCAAACAAGGCCTTAAGTTCAAAACCATATGACGACTTTCCAACTTGAACCATAAGGGTAAAGTTTGCCAACCTCAAACCACGAGGGGGTAAAATAAAAAAATTTCATATGTAATGATATAAATTTGATATTCTTTTAAATTTGAGTTACAATGATGGCATGGTGGTGTTTTGGCTTGAAAGTAAAAATCACAAAATGCCACATCTATTCTATATTATAAAGCAGGGTCGGTCATGACTTTATGAAGGCCAAAAGCGAAGTTAAAAGATGGAGCTTTATACATAATTAAAGTTGTTTAGTTTATTAATTTATTTTTTTTAACCAACACAAAATTGGCTTGCATATATAAATATTAAACACATCTATTCTATATTATAAAGTAGGGTCGGTCCTGACTTTATGAAGGCCTAAAGCGAAGTTAAAAGATGGAGCCTTCCCACATAACTAAAATTGTTTAGTTTTAGTTTTTTTTTTTTTTTTTTTTACCAATACAAAATTTACTTGCATATATAAATATTAAAATTATTAATTTTTTTTACCTATGCTACGCACAAAAATTATTTAAAATATTAGGTGATAAATTCAATTTGAAAATATTATATTAGTGAATAATTTGATTATATTTTTCACAATATTTATAATATTATATTTTTTGAGCAATTTTATATAATTTTATAATTGACATAAATCATAATTATTAAAACAGATGTAAATCATAAAACATTTTCGATGGGTAATATTATTAATTTATTTAAACTCTATTATGATGTAACTGATTAAATGTAAAATTTGATCAATTTTAGTTTAAAAAATTATTTCTCAAGAGACAAATGTAACTGATATAGTTAACAATATTCTATAAATAATTTAGGGCGAATTACACTAACGGTCCTTATAGTTTGAAGCTTGTATCAGTTTGGTTTATGACTTTTCAATTGTGACACATTTGACCCTAAATTTTAAATTTTGTTCCAAATAAGGACAATTGAAGATACCATTGCTTAATTTCAAAGGCAAAATCATTAATTTGATAAAATATAGACTAATTTGACAAAATAAATGTCAAAAAAATATTTTTGAATTTTTAAAAATTATTTATACCTACTAAAGATAAAATTATATAAAATTAATAAATCTTTTAGACATTTTTTTTTACTAAATTAATTTTTGTTATGTGTTTGGATGATGATCATATATTTAGTGATTGTTTTTATTTTCATTAAATTAGTTTCTATTTTTTCAAAAGTTAAATATGACAACAACTTTGATATCATTATTAAACCAGTCTATTAAATCAAAAAATCTAAAACTAAAAACATTTCATATATTAAATATATCAATTATACATTAAAATCTTAACAGCCACCCATTACTTAATCATCATCGAAACACATAATAAAAATTAATTTGGTAAAAAAAAAATGTCTAAAAGATTTATCAATTTTACATAATTTTATCTTTAGTGAGTAGAAATAATTTTAAAAATTTAAACATATTTTTTTAAAATTTATTTTTATCAAATTAGTTTATATTTTATCAAATTGGCAATTTTGCCCTTGAAATTAAGCAATGGTATCTTCAATTGTCCTTCTTTAGAAAAAGATTCAAAATGTAGGGTCAAATGTGTCACAATCGAAAAGTCAGGGGCTAAAATGACACAATCCAAACTATGGAGACTGTTAGTGTAATTCGCCCAATAATCTATACATTTAGCAAATAACCATCTTTTACTATTAAATAATTCACCACTCTAATTATTTTAAAAAAAAAAATCAGGGAAACTTCATTTTTAAATTACTAATACAGCAATAACATAATATTTGGTTCATTAAAATAAAATTACATATAATATAATGGTTATTCCTCATCCTCTCTATAGAATAACTATTCTTTTGCAATGATGATTTTATTTGTAATATTTGTTTATCATTTTTTTAGTGAAAATAAATATTATAATGAAATGATTATTTCATTTCGACGAATCAACTTAACGTACAAACTAAATCAGTCAGGAGCCCTAATTTTTACACAAAATTTAGAGGTTAGGGGCCCTCTTATGAAGCAAACAACATATTTGGTATAGATGATGCAGATAATGTCAGTTACTTTTCTCACACTTTGGAATAATTTCTTATCCTACATAACTGTTTTAATTAGTAATTGTCGATCTAACTGTTTCACACACTTATTGTGTGACAATGTTCTAGTAATTCTGTATGCAAATTCTATAGAAAATATTATATATGCATAAACCATAAGAAAGAAAAAAAATTACTCCAAAACGTACTCAAAATATTAAGTTTATGGTATAGATTTAAATTTAATATAGTTTGAATAATACAAAAAAATAAATTTACATTATACATATCTTTTTTTATTTTTCTTTTTTTAATATTTTTCAAGATACATAACATTTATATGTCATTACTCTATATTTTTTACTTTAGCAAGCCTGAGAATATGCTATTCATTCTCAAACTTCCTCACCCAATTGAAGTTTACTCTAGAAAGTAGTAGAGGCATATGGAAAGAAATGCAAACAAATATAGGGTAAGTCAAGTGATGAATTTGTTTTTATTTTTTTATTTATTTATTTTTTTGTGATTAGCTTAAATAATGAGATTCATTATATTTATATTAGTGTTTAAGAGAAAACAGAGAAGTATAACTATTTTTATTTGTGATTAGTAAAAAATACCACCTGACTTTGTCACATGATATTCTATCACTGTGTAATAATTTTTTTCTCCTTTTAGAGAATAAAATCGCCTTCCAAACAAACTCATTTCCACCAATCTCCTCCATTACATTCTTGTTAGTATACTTCACTATGAGAACTTCTACATATGTATACATGTAGTTTGTCATGTAAATGATACACATATATAACATGTAAAGATCAAACTTGTAATCCAACCAATATTATTTTAAAATATAGGAGTGTTCTAGTTGATATCCACTCATTGTTTAGCATCAACAAGAAAAATCATAGTGCACCAAAATGTTATGTTTTCCAAAAAAAATCTTCCCCTGCCTTCTCCTATTAAACCTACTATCACTACGCCCAACCCCCACAGAGACAGAAAAAATAAAACAATTGATAAAGATCTCACAAAAGCAACTTTGATTATCCACTAATGATCGATCTTCAATAAACAAGCTTCTCCTTTTGGTAGAACGACAATCTGTATTATCATAAATATACAATGGACCATCTTTTGCAACTGCTAGTAGCACCACCCAACTCCTTGTGGCTTGTATGTCTAGCAACTGAAGTGTGTGAAAAATATACTGGTCTCATATGCAACAAATTTTTTTTTTGTTTTTTTTTTTTTGGAGAAAAAGTAAATTTTATTAATATATAACGCTGATATAGGGTGTAAGGTCATGGCTATAATGAATGATCTTTAGGCTCCATTTACATTACCTCTAGAAATATGTGATCTTTTGAAACAATATTACCCACTTCAAGAAATAAAGATGTTTTTTCATGACAACCCGTGATTGTTTATGTGACATGAGATAGTACACAAATTGTCGCTAAAAATTAGAAAACAACACTTTTGGTAACGAAATGTATGGCAATTAAATTTTTTTCACACGCCATTATAACCTTTACCGACGATCCATTTTTTATTAACAATGATGTTGTCCTTAGCGAAAGCTTATGTTGGGCAATGGGATGTTTTTGTCACAGATAGTATTTTGTTTATACTTTTGGTGACCGCATCACTTTCGTCAATAAACATTTTACAATTTCACGAAAACAAGGCAAAAAAAAACTAATATTTGATCATTGAAAAATCAACAAAGACCTTCTCTTTCTAAAGTGACTGAATTGCTTACAGAGATTACTAGTAGTTCATAATTTAATTGATTGAACCATACAATCAAATATTCAATAAGATGACTTTCCTATTAACCAAATCACTTGAATTAGTTGCAAATGCCATACAAAAACGACATTGCATCTTTTAATAGAAGATTAGCATCTTGTTGGTGCCGCTGTCGAAGCCCTATGGTCAACAACTGCATCCAACTTACAAATGTCCCTTCCAAAAGGATGGTTTCAATTTTTATTTTTATTTATTTTTCAAAAACAGTTTGCCAAATAATTTGTGTGTGTCTGAGTTTTAGGATTTTGCTATTTAAAAGAACATAAACAAAAAAATAAAAATGATAACAAGTAAGCCCCCTTAGGTGAAGTTCATGATGGAAGAAGTTAGTGCCATGCACCCATCAAATGAATGATCAATTTGTCTTCTCAGTTCAACTGCAACTGTTAACAAAGCAAACAATGGGAGAGTGACAAAATACCATGAAACTAAACGCCATCGGCATAAACTACCAACATAACTAGGGATCACATTTTTTTTTTTATACAACATTGCAAACAACAAACAGCCGACTTGGAGCTTGATTGTTTAAGAAACTGTCACTCCAACAATCATTATCCATAGTTAATCAACCGGGACCTCAACCTCCATTTTCAAATCAGAGTTTCCAAGAATCTGCAAGAAATATGAATTAGTTATTTAGCAAAACATTTATTAACCAAAAGAAAACAGAAAGAAAAAAAAAAAAAAAAAAACTGTAAAACATAGTTTGCACTCAAACCAGAAAATGACATCATTAAATTCAAATGCATTTCCCTAGACATCACTACACAAAAGTTTCTCTTTTACTCGACAGTGTGCATTCATCCAAATTACCTTATACCAACCATTCAAATCCTGGTTTTAAAAAAAAAAAACAAAACAAAACAAAATGAATAATGCTATATGTACCAAATGATAAAATGAATAATGCTATATGTACCAATTGATATACTAACTAGTGTACCAATTGATGATGTGGCATAATTTAAGAGGTTTTTGGAATTTGTAATGTGATTAATGAGCGGTGTCAATAATAATGTCATAACTAGTGTTAGTACACTAATTAGTATACTAATTGGTACATGTAGCACCATCGAAACAAAATTAATGAGAGTTACATGGACTCCTATATACCCTGTACCCACCACCACCGTATATGACACACCCTATACCAAAATTAGATCCTTGGATCATCTAAATTTTTACCATGTGTGAACAAAAGAAGTTCACATTTGATAATAAAAAAAAATTTATAACCTCCACGTGGATGGGAGATATAAATCTCATTCCTCCAAAATTCCATTTAATTTTTAACTAATAAACAACATCTTCCGTCATAATATTATATGTTATACTATATATTTAATACCTTAAGTTCAGGTTATTAACCTTATACTATAGAGGACCAATTTTGTTTTAGCATTTTTACGAGATATAAAGGCAAATCAATTCTAAGGATTGAGCAGCAGAATGTGCCAAACATTTGTTCCACATCCGATACTTGTATCTGAGTCCATGTTACAAAGCTTAACAATATGTTGCAGGGGTAATTCCTATAATTTTCAAGGTAATGCCTGGAACTCCCAAGTCTGAACAATGTCTGATAACAAAATTGAGCACTATGCATTCCAACTTCTCTAAAACGAGGGTGAAAATAACTAGTATCCATAGAGAACATTGAACAGCATGTTATTTTGCTAACAAGTTACAGTTAATTAATGTTGGTGGATAGGGTTGCCATGATACAAGCTATGTTATATGGACTCGGGTGGGGATGTCAGGTGTGGGTATGTATCTAGGGGTCGGATCATCAAACCATAAATTTAAAGGTATGTGGACTCAGTAAAAAAAAATGTCGTATTTTCATATTTTTAATCAAATGAGATAAAATGATATTATATGTAACTTACAATGTCAAGAAAACATTTATAGCAATTATACAACAATATGTACATATAATAATAGTGTTAAATATAATTATATAAAAAGTGTCTGTTGAAAAGTAGCCGACACATATTCCATACCCTTATCCGAGTGTCGGGTGTTCGGTATTTGATTTATTATGAAGAATCCATGTAACATAGTACAACTACTGTTACTAACAATATATGACAAGAAAATACAAAGTTTGTGTGTGTATGGGCATTGCGCTCGCATGCATGCGTGTGTGCTTAAGGTTCCATATTCCCTACCATAAGCACAATAAATAAATAAAAACTTCTATCATTTCTATCATCCTTTTCTTCATCAACAAAACAGTCCACAACCACAAGGTCCTGTACCCTTTTCCTCTACTTCAGCACTCATGCACACCAGTTTGGAAAAACTGTTTCTAAATTTGAACAGGGGAACATATTTCCTTCACTGGTTAGAACATTCCTACAGTCACTTACTTTTAAGGACACCATTCGTGAGGGGTACTTCCAACTGGTTCAATGCATCTTCTTAGCAATAAGCTCGAAAAGCTTGTTTAAACGTCAGATATTTGTGATCCTATGAATACGATAAATAATTTTTTTTCCATATACTTTTGCCATCTGCATTGTTTTAGGAACTTAGAAACAAACACATTTAATTTTGAATGAGATTCAATGTGTCAAGATTCAAAGAATTACACAAAATAAATAAATAAAATACATAAAGTTGGCCACATGTGAAATGGTAGAGTGGCACCAGAGAAAGTGATGCGGCGGAAATATCACACAAGGCTAGGAAGATGAAGACACAGATATATTTGTAATTTTACATTACAGTTAGACTTTAAAACTCTTTTTTTCCTCCCGCGTACTCTTAAATTTGGAGTGTGTAGACGACAATTGCAGTTAATTTAGACAGAATTTGTAACTGTAGGGAGGTATAGAGTAAAATGATCAAAATCATGAAAGGTTTCTGACTATTTTAAACATGTGAGGGGTTAAAGTGCTATGGCACCAAACTATAAGGGAGTAAAATAGATTTTGCCCAAAGAAGAAAGAGACATGCCAAGTCAAAATTTATGTATTTCATCTTGAACATCATAACTATTTAACAAATCGTGTCCAAAATTGCATAAAGTACATTTGCTAGAAAAAATTCTTATTACCTTCATAAAGTCTGATGGACCTAACGAAGAATCCTTTGTGTAGCCAGCTTCCTCAAGCACATGGGTCAAAACTTGCTGTACAAATACAAGCACAAAAGACAGACATGTATGTTAGCAACAACTTCAGTCTTGCAGAAATCATACAATACTTTTACTTATTTTCTTTTGATAAGTAAAGTTAACAATTGCATTAAAGGGCACCAACAAAAAGGGAACACAACCTTGTACACATTATGGATAGAACAAAAACAAATTATGGATCTCCCATATACCTACAGGGATAGACATCTCCCCAAAACATCAAGAAAAGAAATATAAAGGAAAAGAAAAAATCTCCCTAAGCCAAAAATACATGGAGACAAGTACTGTTCCTTTCAAACAAAAAATTGAGCTATGAAAACCCTCAAAAGATCTAGTCCTTGCTCCACAAGCACCACATTAAACATAAAAGAGCTACCTCCGAAGCCTTTTTATAACTATCCCTATGACAACCCCTACTTGAGGATGCAAAAATCTCCTCAACTGACTATGGCATCAACCACTCAACTCCAAACACAGAACAACATACTTCACACCTCTCTAGCCACCAAGCAATGCAATAAAAGATGGTTCACACTCCCCAAGAGTCTTGCACATGCAACACCAATTTAAAACAAAATGGGAGGAGCCATCCAGCTCTAAATCCTTTTTCAAAGAAAGATTTTGAGTCCACCCCAACCAGTTTCCAAAAAATAAGGAACCCACTGCAATATGCTTCTTAGACCCTTTCCATACCAAGAATCTTCCACCCCCTACTGCTCTGATGCAACCCAAAAAGCACCACCACAAACTCAACCACCACCCAGTCCTAAAAAGGTCTTGAAACACAAGATTTCATACCACTTTCGTAAGAAGTATGAAGTGAATAAAACTCCATGTCAATTTAAAATGGGCACATTCTGCATCATAGTGCAGATAGACAAGAAATATGTCTGGAACTGGAAGACTAGAAAGAATGCTATTGAAGGGAGTACAGTTTGCCTCCTCGGAAAGGTCATTGTTTTTTACATGTAGTCATACTCGTCTCAAATCATTTCACCATCACATCCCAAGCAGCCTTGTTTTGGAAGGACAAGCATGATAGAAGCCCCAGGAAGGTTGAAGGCAAAGATCCCATCCTACATCCCAAATTTGCTACTGAGGTTTCCATATCAATTACCTCTCCTACTCAGATGATTTCACTCCTCAGTTTCTTCATTCCTTTGGACTCTATTGAAAGTCTACATTCCCCATGAGCGACTTTGCATCCTTCTTCTCTCTCTTCCCAAAAGTTGACAGCTCCTTTCACTGATACGCCAGCAGAAAAGAAAAAGAATGTGAAGCAACAACAGTACCTTGGACTTTGGGCCTACCCTAACATTAATTGCCCCACTAAGAATCTTTGTCACCTGTAATTGGGCCTTAGAAGCTTCTATTAGTCTCCTTTTAGGGCCAATCATAAACCTTAGCCCACTCTTCATATGAACCTCACAATTGGTATGTAGTTTTTTCCCTGATCTTATCTTTCTCCCTTGGTACCCATAAAAGTCCAAGAACTCTCCGGCATAGTCCGTATTGGATATCAAGGGCCCATTTCTTGTTTTCAACTGGTGAATGAGGGATTTTGTACTACATGGCCTAATGAAAGCCACCATGTGTATCGCCTTTAGATCTCAACTTTTCTAGGCAACGAGCCTTCGGAGCTTATATTCCAAACCATTTCCCTCCACTTCAATTTCCCCTTTTGTTTGTACAAAGTGCTCTGAACTCTGGTGCGGCCAAACCTCCATCCACATTGTTATTTCTCCAATGCCCATCAAAGATAAGATCTGATCAGACGATTATTACCGCTTATGCAAATCCTAGCCCATCGAAAGAGGGCTATAGAAGTTGTGTCATCATCCACACCTAAGAATAAGATACATACATCAAAAGACTTTCATTGTGTTTTCAATATATGGGCACTCGCCTTTTGTTGGCTACCTATTTTAAGTTGGTAAAGCCACACCCTTGTTATGATGAATGATCTTTTATATTTCATAGGAGATCTTGGTCCTTTATTTAACCCGCATAGTTAACTGATTATTGAGTGCTTGATTCGAGATGGCTCCGCCAAGTAATTCTCCTGTCCATTCAAGAGGTTAATAAGATCTCTGAGATAGTTGTTGAATCTCTTAGTAGTTCCTTCTCTTAGATGCCCTTTTCTTTTTCTCTTTAGCCATACTTGTCAGTTTCGAAATTGATCATGTGTCTCAATTCAAAAGCATGGTCCCCACAACTCCGAATACTAAATACTATGTCATTCCACAAGTGCAAAGAAAATCCCATCAATCAAGCTAAAACTTTCTTTAGGTTGTCCGTTGACCTCTAAACACTGATCACAAAGCTAGTAGTACTGGCCAACCCTCTAAAAACAATTGTTGACTAAACCGAACCCTCCCAGTCCCAGCTTCCTTATACAATGGAAGGATGATTAGCATCTATTCCTATCACACTCTAACCCCCATTGACACTCCCCAAAAGGGATCTACCTATTTGCGCCCATCCATCTCTATGTTACCTAGAACATATATAATTTTGGTATGAGGATTGGGAACGGGTCGTACGCCACATGCTCTAAAATGTGACATAATAGTGGCAGACTTCTTAAGTGGACATCCAATATATTATAGTGCATTTTTCTTCAAATTAATTGTCTAACAACACAATTCTATGAGCATTTTGTCAACTCTAAAATGTGATCTATTGTTTTACATTTTGTCAATCCAAAACTCCACTCTATCAAATTTTAGTTTATTATATTTGATTTTCAATGATGAAAACCTTAAAAATAATATGGGATCATTTTGGATCGTTAGATTCACCGTTTTGGAACAAAAGTGTACCACATTTTGGAACGTACGTTCCAAAACGTAAATCGCTAAGGGGCTAGCCTTTTCGGGTAACATTGATCCATCCATTCAACCCACCAAGCACCTTCTAAAGAATGAGATAGTTCCTTTACACAATGAGGGATCCATCTTGATCACTATACCATTTCCAATTGCTCATCATAGTAAATAGCTCCTCATCTCTTAGTCCCAGTGACTTCCAAATAAGAACTTTGCCAATCTTCTTCCTTCATTCCTTTGACAAAAACTCACCCAACACTTCAGCAACCAACCCCATCATCTCATATTCTCCAAGTGAGAGATTCTCAGCAAGTTCTTCGTAACCACAATCTCAAAAAATCTCCCCATATTGATCCGAAGTCTGCTAACAGTTTACCGTTAGTTTCATGATACATGTTTTGTACCTTTTGTATCATCAATCAAGAGGGCTACACTTCTCAACTCTTTTCACCATAAAATTGTGAAATAAATTTTTTTGAAAGATTCTCAAGTCTGTTTGTTTGATTTGCTTTCTTGACAATGCATAACAAGAAAAATCTCCGCCAATAATTAATCTTGCATAACCATCACAATCATCTAAAATCAAGATTTTAAAATTTTTAATAACATGGACTTTAGTTAACTTTAAAAAGTTTTGAAGTTTCTACTCAAGGTACTCATATTCATATATCCAATAGTTGAAAACAATTAAGCGAACTCAAATTAGATTTCATTTTTGAAGTAGAAAGCACCAATGACAACCATTTGGGGAAATCTATTTTTTGCATGATTGCCTGCTCCATAGCTATGTAATGAAAATACAAGATCTCATGAGAAAGGCTTTCAAGAAGTTTGGATATCATGAAAAATATGTTATTTGATTTCCATATGAGACAGGACATATGAAACATGGAATTTATGACAAACTACGGTCACTGGAAATGAATCATGATTCAAATTTTTAACTCTTTGCTTAAATTTTCAAATGATATTGGTTTTAAAAAATATAAAAAATAAAAAAGTCCATATTTTATGTATTAGGAAGCCTTTTTGTTTTCATTCTTCCCAAATCAGAATGAACCAAAGGTTTTTTATCTACTATGCTCACAAAATGTTGGCCGTCAAATGGAAGATGTGCTCAATCGGTGGCAAAGAACTAACTAGGGGATCATCTCTCATGGGCACAAAATGACAACAAATACCCTATTCAATTTTCCATTGAACATGTTTGTGCATAAATAATAAATAAATAAATAAAAGACAGAGAACCAACCTCCCTTTGTGGCTCAGATATAAATTGTCCGGTCAAATCCCGCAAAACATCCAACATATCATTGAATGCAACCTTCCCGTTACCATCTGAATCATAAACCTTGAAGATGACTACACAAAACATAGGTACTGTCACGATATTTGGACATGGAAAAATTGAAAGACAGAGAGAATCAATAATAATCTAAACAAAGAAGGTAGCATAGTCTGATCCAGTCTCCAAAATTGGAGGAAGCCCCCAAACCCCCCCGCCCCGTCCCCCTCGGGGCAAAGACCCTAACTAGAGAGAGAGAGAGAGTTTGGCACTCCTCCAATTAGAAGAAAATCAACATAATTAAAATGTGAATTGACAAAAAAAATACACGAGTAAGAGTCATTACATTCTACTTTTTGTTGTAAACTTGCACGAGAACTAAATGTCGACAAGAATGCTACAAATTCCTTGAAATTCAATCCATCCACCATCCTGAACAATCTCTGAACAGAGGAAATAGATAAACAAAATCAACATTAAAACTCCATATGCTCCCTTAATTCATCAATACAACATCTTGATATAATTAAATATATGCATAAACAATACAATGTGTGCATATGCCAGCATATAAATTCATTTGAGGCCTCTTTGAGGTCCAAATCCCTAATCCATTTTGTGGGTTTCAGTGCTTGTGTGTATGTATATATAGATAGAGAGAAAGAGAACGGAGTGTGATTGAGAACCTGAGAGAGAGGATTGACGGCGAATTCAGGTACTGACAAGAACTCATCGGCGGAGATGAAGCCACCACTGTTGCGATCGAGTTGACAGAACCTCTGGTAGAGCGAGACTATCTCCTGCTGAGAAACTATACCCAAAACCCAGTAACAAAATCAAAGTCTAAACAAAACCCAAGAATTGAATACATGAAATTAATGGCTTACAGGTGTGATTACAATGCTCTTGAACCTCTTCGATGTCGTACTGAGTGAGCATTGAAGATGTGTTGCCCATTGTTTCAATTTCCCAAAGAGATGAGCAGAGATCGAGTAAGAATGAGAGGGATAAGGAAACTACAAGAACCCTAATTTCGAGCTTTGAAGGACGGAGAAGGCGGGGGTTTGGACATCTGCAGAAATCTGTCAGTTGAACAACTGAATGGGACAGCGTGGGCCCCGTCAAAAGAAAAATTGACACAAAGCACTCCCCTTTCTAACGTTTTTTTTTTTACCGGTTTTCAGGCCTACTTTATATTAACACCCACGTCAATCCAGTTTGGGCTACGCCGGAGTGTCAGATTGGACTGAGAATACTGTTAGATTTGTGAAGGTTTATTATGAATTTTATTCTGATAATTTAAATTGTTTAATATGTAGAATTCGTCGAGTATTATATATTTGTAAAAAATTACTTTAATTGAATATCGATAGTTATTTCATCAAATCAGATTTTTGTTAACCGTTTATTTTTTCACCGTCAAGTTTTTTATACAAAACTGATTTGATCACGTAACTATCGATATTCGATTAACTTAATTTTTTTATAGGCATATATTACTTGATAAGTTCTACATATTGAACAGTTCGAATTATCGAAACGAGACCAGTGACATGTTCTCACGAGCTTAACAGTACTCTTCAATCCGATCTAGGACTGAAGGGAAACCAGACCCTAATTTTAGCATCACACAAAGTGCACAATTGAATCCGTTATAATAATTTGCCTACAATCGTTGGCAACACAAATAATATAAAGGATAAATTATCATCTTAATAGTTAAATTTAATTCATATCAAGTTTTATTGAAAATAAATTTTAATAATATTATTGTTAAAAATAATTTTTTGTGACGATTTTATATATGTCGTTAAAAATTAATAATTATTGACTTTTTTTGTCACGATTTTTTAATAAATTGTCGTTAAAACTTACAATTAGTAACGTTGTCCTATGACGATTTTCTCAAACCATCGCTAAAAGTTGTAAATTAGTGATCTTTTTTGTGACAATTTTTTTATACTGTCGCTAAAATTTATAATTAGTGACACTTTTGTGACAAAATTTTCAAGCTGTCGCTGGAAATTAATAATTAGTAATATTTTTTTAATAGTATTTAATGAAAAATACCATTAATTATTATACACGTAAGTCCACTTATTAAGACTTACACATAAGTCTTTTTTTTTTTTTTTTTAAGACCCTCTGGACCAGCTTATATGCACACCAATTAATTTTGAAATCACGCAAAGCGGCCATTTCTAATGTGTTTATGTGTTCCATACATTATAAATTTTTTTTTTTTTATCATAAAGAAAGAAAGCTCTGTGGTGTCATCACTGCCTCCGTAGGCCCAGGCCCCGGGATAACCGGTTGACAGCCTGACTTGACCCAACCCAAAGGAAGGGACCTACCACCGAGGCACCAATGGAGCTCAACTATACGCCACAGGCCGCCGAGGGTTCGAACCGGAGTACAGAAGGGGGGTTCTCAAAGAGAACACTTCCACCTCCCCCCAAGATTCGACCCTGGGTCATGCCTGTGGAGACGAGTTGCTTTCTCCACCAGGCCACCACCCCCGGTGGTCCATACTTTATAATTTGTCTACAATCGTTGGCTACACAAATAATACAAAATTTTTAAAAGATAGAATAATTGAAACTTGAAAGGGCATTTCTGTAAAGTCATTTATCCAAAATGGATAAAAAGAAAAGGATAAATTACATTCACTTCCCTGTGTTTGGCCTCGCTGTTGTGTTGTGAATACAATTGTCACTGTTGCACTGCTCCTGAGACTCACTTCGAGTCATATTTTAATGATTTAGATCGTTCAATTTTAAAGAATACCGGGTAGAATATATTTAAAAAATCAAGTTAATTGGGTATCAATTGTCCCTTCATCAAATTATATTTGTATTCAGTTTAAAAAAATTCTGATCACACATAAAATTCATACAAAAAACTTAACAAAAATGATGTGACAATAAGATTATTGTTAATAAATCTATCTTTAATGGTATTTTGTTTTCAAGTAAAATGTCCATAATGAACCATATCATCATATATATATATATATATATGAGGCCTACTATTTACCCCTATCTTATTTCTTTGGACTCTCCATTTCTTTAAATCCCTACCCACTTAATTAAGTGCCTCATAGTTTCTCTTTGAACCTTCACCTTAATCCCAATTATACCTTTCTTCTTTGAACCTCCTAAAACCCTAACCCCTAACCACTACAACTCCAATGACTCTTCTTAACTCATTCTTGCCGCCATTCACCATCGATCACCCCTCTCTAATCTCCATTTGACCCTTGTCCACCACCCCACCACCCATCAACCTATTCTCACCTACTACCTGTGACAACCCTCACCTCTGATTAGTGTTAAACTGTGATTGAGCATGATAAGTAATTGATTAGGATGAAATCCTAAATTGTCATGTAAGTGTGTTGCTTTAATTGTATTTCTATCTGTTTGTCATTTAATGATCTGTTCAGGTTTTAATTTCGAATTGCGAATTGAAGGCCTTATCGGCGACCGAATCAGAAATTGATTGGTTTATTATGCTAATTAGGATTTATAGAATTTTATGGTAGGTTTAACTAAAATTTGATTTGGAATGATTAATTAGATTAAATAATGTTAAATTACATTAGTTTGATTATTTATATGTTTTGCCATTTAAGTGGGCCACTTTCTAAAACATTGTTTGGGGTAATTCATACACTATTTTTCATCCATCTTCTTGCCAAAAACCGTGAGAGAGAGAGAGAGAGATAGGAGAAACTTGATTTCATTTGAGAGTTGCTTGGAGATTTAGAAAGAATTGAGGAGAATTTGTAAAATTGAGCTAGCACACTTGGAATTCAAGACCTAAGGTAGGGAATTCACCTTCTTGAACATGAATTTAAGTTGTTTCTTGCATAGTTCATGGAAATATTGGAGATTAGAGTCAGGTTATAGCCTAAAGAGTTGAATTGAGTAGCAATGTATGCATGCATGTCCATATCATTGAGTTTTGAAATCATTTACATGAGAATTTCCACATGCATGTCCATATTTTGGTTGTAGTCCATGAATTCACCATGTTTTTGAGTTCAATCTTGCATTTGACCATGTTTTAGAGCATTAGAATTCATAAGAACTCATGCATGTTATGTTCTTGCATTGTTCTTCAAGTTTCTTTGAAATTGGTGTTCAATTGGCTTATCTTTGGGCTTGATTTTACAAAAAGGACCTTCAAAACATGTTGTAGTATGAGTTTCCAAGTGTTTTCCAGAAAATTGGCCCAAGAGGTTGAGTTTTGATAAGTTTAATTCTTGGTTTGAGCTTTAGGAGCAAATCTAGAAATTCCAGATTTTGGCTTCCACGCTTGAGCGACCATCTTTTTGTTCAGAGCCCCACTCGAGCGACGGAATGCTGGCTCGAGCGTAGATTGCAAGCTCTCAGGTTTTTGGTGCACACAGACGCACGCTCGAGCGACGAGACCTACGCTCGAGCGAAGAGTTGTGTCTCACGCTCGAGCGAGCATTGAGCGGAGAATTTCAACAACCAGTACTTTTTGCATTTTTACAGACCGCTCGAGCGAAAAAGTTTACGCTCGAGCGACCCCTCTGTTTTGGTAAGCTCGCTCGAGCGTAGAAAGCCACGCTCTAGCGAGACCCCTGTTTCAGCAAAAATTTGAAAAGTGTTTTAAGGTACATTTTTGCATTCTCATTTCATCCTAGGCATTCCTAGGCCAAGTTCAAGGCATCTTAATGAGGATAATGTTATAGAACCACCCCAAGTCAAGTTAAGGGGCTAAGTTATTAATCCCAAGTGTGTAACTTAGTGTGTGTGTTCATTCTGCAACTGTGTAGGGTTAGCACCCGAGGACGCTGACTAGCCTGTCTGTAGCCTAGTACTCTAAGAGTAACAATGTTGTAAAAATACGTTCAATTACAATTATTTCTGAACGATTGATTGCACTGCTTTCTGAAATAACACTGTTTACTGAACGAATGTTGTTCCTATTTGTAAACTATACTCGTGGCATCCATAGCAACTTACTGTTACTGTCACTCCTACTGTTACAGAGATCTCTGTTGGTTCCAATGTTTGGGACTACTACTGTTTACTGTTCTGATGGCCATCAACTGACTGTTCGATCTGTTAAAACCTACTATACTGTTTTGCTATTGGATGTACCACATATGACTACTATGGTTTGTAAATAACTGCATGGCATGAAATATGAGCCACTGATTGAATAATTGATCTACAGATGCAATTGACTGTTTTAATTACCGAAAGGACATTCATTCTTAACCCCTTTACGCATTTGTTATTCACTGGACTTTAGCTCACTGTTTATATTCATATGTAGGTGTCTAGGCACCGGACCGGAGCTAGGAGTATCGAGTTAAGCTCTTGTTTTGTCAAGCCAACCACTGTGCCTCACTTCGAGGTTCCGAGTTCGTTCAAGCTATGACTGTTTAGGGGTGTTGTAGATTTCCCCTTTTGTCTCTGTTTTATATCGACTTAATAAGTCTTGACTGTACAGTTATAGTGAAGGGATTTGGTCCCTAACCTGGATGTTTGTGTATATGATGTATGCATATATGTTTTGGTTATGAATGTGGCTTTATTCATAAAAGTCTTTTTGCATTCAGTTTGCCACAGCTCATTGGACATCTTTTATTTACTGTTTGGCTTCCGCCTACCCCTTACTTTGTATTACTATTATTACTGTTAAGCAGACCTTTGGTAATCACGGATTGGCCAATTACGATACTAAACTCATAGGGGCAGGTTTGGGTCGTGACACCACCACCATAGCCCAACCCCATCTAGACTTGTAATCTCTCTCTCTCTCTCTCTCTCTCTCTCTCTCTCTAACCTTCCTTCCGGCGATCTCTCGACATTTTTCTCGCCAACGGCATAATCAACTTTTGACAACAATCGCGACCCTTGTTCGAAGTTCGAAGCCTTCTAATTCTCACAAAGCTCTTCTATCTCTCTGGGTTAGTTTCATTCACAAAGCTCCTCTCTCTCTTGCTAGATGAGTCACGAAGCTCCTTTCACTCTCTCTCTTCTCCAGCACGACCATCGCAAACCCACACCCCTTATTCTCCTAATTCTTCTTCTTTGCATAGATTATGGCGGCGATGGCAACGATGGCTAGAAAGAGTGGCCCAAACCCTAGATCTAAGGTTTATAGGAGTCTTGCAGCAACAATGAAGAAAAAGAGGGCTCACAGCGGGAGTTATGGGGTGATGGCAATGGTTGGGGGTGATAGCGGTGCTGCGATATGGTAGTGGTCGAATCTGATGATGACGGGAAGATTGCCAATCGAAGTAGAGGTAGAGATGGGTTTGGGTTTGGGTTTGGGTTTGTGTTTGGGTTGGAAGAATAGAGATGGGGTAAAAAATGAAAATTGATGTTAAGGTAAAATTGTAATAAAAAAAATAGAAGAAGTGGGGGTCCAAAGAAAAAAGATAGGTGCATTTAGCAACCTTGTATATATATATATATATAAGTAGAGTTTTTCCCTTACTTAAATAGCACATTATAAAAGCTTACATTTTTTTTTTCTAAAAAAGCCACATCAACACGCCTTTTCCGTTTATATATAAAATTCCACACAAATTCAATTTCAATTATCATAATCAATTTTATATGGACTCTATTTGATAAGGGATGTGATTGAGACCCCTTCAATCACCAACCCCCACCACCCCCCTCCCCCCACACATGTGGCAGGTGGTAATTGGAGAAAAAAAAAAATTGGCCAATCAGGAAAGAGAGGGGGTCAAAGGGGGTAGGGGCAAAGGGGGTCTTGATCATTTTTCATTTGATAAATATTTATTTTTCATATATTTTTTATCGTGTATTTAGTTTTTCGTTGTCAAATTTATTTTATATAGTTGATATTTTAATTTAATTATTATGATATTTAAAAAAAAAAATTTATTATGTATGAAAGCAAGCATAGTGAATCACATAGATAAGCCCTTACTTTTCTAGTGCAGAGATAGATAGGGTGAGCGAAGTGGAGGTTTTTAAAGAATTTCGTCCTAATCAAGCGAAGTAGAGGTTTTTAAAGAATATCGTCCTAATCAAACAAAATTTATTTATGGAAATACAAAAGGTGGGAGAGTGATGGCTCGCACATAGATTTTTTAAATAATTTTTTCTCTCTTTTTTTATATCATTCCTCAAGTCCCATAAGGGTTTGATCCTATAGATTTTGATTCATTTTCTCTAATTTTTATGATTTTTTTATGTTCCTATCTTGATTAGGCCCAATTCATTGTTGGAGAACATATATAAAATTGATACAAAAAAACTTGATTAGGCCCAATTCATTTCAATGATGTTTTGTTTTCAAATAAAAAGTCCATAACGAGCCACATCATTATTTATAAAAATTATATATAAATGTTTTTATTTATATAGCATTACTCTTCAGTTTAATACTTACATATTTAGTTTTGAGTAAACTACCAATAAGTAATAATAGTTGAATTTAATTCTTATCAAATCCTATTGAAAATAAGTCTTAGTAAAATTGTCATTAAAAATAATTTTTTGTGACGATTTTTTGCATATATTGCTAAAAATTAACAATTAGTAATTTTTTTATCACGATTTTTATAAATTGTCGCTAAAACTTATAATTAGTGACATTTTTCTGCGTCAAAATTTTCAAACTGTCGTTGAAAGTTGATAATTAGCGATTTTTTTGTAATGATTTTTCTAAACTGTCGCTAAAACTTATAATTAGTAACATTTTTTGTAACAAAATTTTCAAACTGTTGATGAAAATTAACTATTAATGACGTTTTTTAATAGTATTTAATGAAAAACGTCATTAATTATTATAAGACCTATCGGACAATAAGTCCACCTATTAGGACCTATATATAAGTCCCTTTTTAGTTTTTTATACATAGAGATTATCGATATTTGATCAATTTAATTTTTTACAAATATATTCTATTCAATCCTTACGAATTAAACGGTTCAAATCAAGGATAGACCTAGGGGGGGCCAAGAGAGGGCGATCGCCCCCATCCGATTTAAAAAACACCCTTTATTATAGTAGTATTTGCTACAATTGTCTACTAATTATGAAGGTTCGCCACCTCTAAGTTTTCCTTCTTTTACAAATTTTAAGTGGCTAGCACTTCATGTCTATAAAATATAAGATCAAAATAAAAAAATAGACAAAATATAATAAAAGAAATTAATTTCTTATAATTAGAGTTAATTCTAAGTATTAGTCTATTAAAAATAGAATAAGGCATCAGTTAGTTACTTATCACGTTTATTGGGAAAAATATTGTACCAAATTTTAATGTTAGTTCTATCATAGACATTTTTAATAACATGAGAGAGTGTCAATCACAACAACGTAAGATGTCTCACTTTAATATAGAGATTATTTTATATTTCTATCTTTTATAACTAAATTTGGATTAAAAAAATGCTATTTATATATATTTTCATCATATCTTCACCTTTTATATTAGTAGAAATTGCTATTATAATTCATATTTGTTTAAAAAAAAATGTTAGAATATATATGTTCGCCCCTATATGAAAATCCAGGTTTGTCCTGATTCAAATCATCAAAATAGAACCAAAAGTGAATCTCAAGAGTATCACAACAGACATTGTTGTGTCCACTACACTACAGTAACTCTGAACCCCACATCCCTTGAGGTTCGGAAAAAAATATAATTAGTGTCACACTTTTGACATAATTATACCAACCTCCTTTTTAAATATAGTTAAAGCGATTGAAATTAATGTCAATGGTGAATAAACACTAAAATAAACAAAGATAAATATATATTTTAGTAAAAAAAAAAATGATAATATCATTTTTTCATTCATATAATTAACAAATTACTTATAAAAAAAGGTCCTAAATGTTATGTGAGTGAAAACTTTAAGGGAGAGGTCAGTGTAATTATGTCAAAAGTATGGGAGTAACTATATTTTTTTCAAATTTCAAGGGATGTGAGTGCAATTTACCCAAAAAAATTAACCTACTCTAAAAATTATAAAAGACATTATTAACATGAATATGAAATAGTTTTCAAAATTTTAATTCTATTAATTAGATTAAAAAATATATTTGCATAGTGAAATTTCATTGTGCAAATGTGATCGCCACTAACATCACCCTCACTAACCAACCCAATCATCACAACACTCTTAATTTTTCATATCAAATTTCTTATGATTTTAAATATAAAAATAAATAACTAAGACCCAAAATTGATATATATATTTAAAAAAAAAAAAACAAACAAACAAAACAAACAAAACAAAACTTGTTCCAAAACACATGAAATTTATTGTAAATGTTCCTTAATAGATGTCTTAACATGTATATGAAACAATTGTCAAAATTGTATTCCATTTATTAGACTACGAATGAAACTTTGAAATTTTTTTTTACAATTGTGAAATATGAGAAAGTTAGGCACACTCTCTTTTTATTAGTTATATGGATTACAAGACTAGAGTTGTGGGAAAATGATTATAACTTATAACTTAACAGCTTATAGCTGTGAATATAAGTTGATTTTTGACTTATAAATTAAGCTTCTCCTCCCTCACTCAAAGAATAAGTTGATTTTTGACTTACAAAAAGTTATAAGCTGTATTGTTAAGCTAAACCAAACACATTAAAATAGCTTAAATTAAGCTAAAAACTGAAATAAGTCCTACCAAACAGGGTCTATATGACTTTGCGTGGTCTCCAGTAATAATAGCAAGGGACGAGGAACACATCAATAAAGATGAGGGTGATGGACAAATATCATATTGGAGATTTGCATCATCTTCACACCTCTCTCTCTCTCTCTCTCTCTCTCTCTCTCTAAATCAATACAAATTGATAGAGACCAATATAGTGAAAGATAATTCAAGTTTCGATTTTTTTGTTTCTGTTGTATGAAATTTTTATTCTGAAAGAGTATATACACTAAAAATCTGTGTTGAGAAAGTTTTTGCCAAATTTCTATTTTTAAAATTGAGCATTAGAGTTCAAGAAGTCTATCGCCTCGTTAGTTGTGCTAAGAAATTATTCACAGCTTGGCCCATTTGCAGAATTACTTTTAACTGATTTGAATGTTCGATTATTAAACATTTTCTTATTGTCAGTGGATTGGCTACAAGCCACGGACAAAATGAAAGGTTTTATTATTAAAATCCGAGTGTTGAAAGAATTGAGCAAAGCAGGTGAACCTACTCATCAAGACATAACAATGGTTCGGTTAGCGATGCAAGTTCGGTGGAAAATGTTTCTAATCCACTTTGTTTCCAAATTATATATATATATGCTCAGTGCAAACTAAATTTCAATCCCAGGTGTGCATAGGTTGATGCAGAGTGATTTTGAAACAACTTTTTTTTACAGAATTTATAACAGGTTGGGCGGTGTTTTGCACAGTACTACCCACAATGGTTGAGATAAAGGAACTCCCGGAGCAGTGTAGTAATAACAGAAAGAAAATCAGACAAGCAATCTCTGTTCCATTTCTTTGGGAAGAAAAGCCGGGAACTCCTAAAAAAGATTGGAAACCACCGACCACTCAAACTGTTAATCCACCAGTTGCACCACCTCCAGTGAAGTTTGTTGCCTCAGTTCCTTTCAAATGGGAGGAAAAGCCTGGAAAACCACTTCCCTTCTTTCTCCGGCAACCATCAGATTCGGAAGTAGAAATTCAGCTCTCCCCTGAAAACCTCATTGCTTTAGCATTGCCTCCTCCAGCAACTGCCACAGGTATGTTGGAGCCGGGAGGGGCACAGGCCCCTCAACTTTTTTACAAAAAATAAATTATACTTGTAATCTCTGTAGTTTGTTTCTCGTATCAATTTAATCTTTGTAGTTATAATTGCATTAGTTTTATCTTATAAATTTTTTTATTGTGTTCATTTAGTTCAACTATTACGCTCTTTTACAAATTGGACTAAAATCAATTGGCAAAATAATTTATTTACTCTCCTCAAACTAATTGCGGGTTTCCATTTTAACCCTTAATTTTGTTCAATTGCTTAATAGATATTATCAATTAGACTAAATTGACACATTGTATATATATATAAAATAAACAACAAAATAAGCGAATTTTAAAGTTTGTGTTCTTTTTAAGTATTTTTATAGTTTATAAGAAGAAAAAAAATTGACTTTGCGATTAATAATTGTCCCTGTACTAATTTTCTGACTCGGTCACTGACTCATTAGTGTACTGTCAAGACAAAAGTGGTGGTGATCATGATAGGCATATTGATTGTGGCGATGACTATGGAAGTGAGGCTGAGCAATTTAAGTTTTTCGAATCTGATATTGAAGCATGGGGTTTTGAAACTGATGAATCCTTTGGCTCAGCTCCTACTCTGACTCTAGCTGTTTCCAATGCCATTCCTATGTTGCAAACACCTTCTTCACCAGCTTCTGAAACAGATAGCAGCAGCAGCACAAGGAGCTATGCCACTGGAACAAGAAGCTTAGTTGGTGCAGCTTTCTTGGAGTGCATGTTTCCATTGTTATCGCCCGATTCAAGTTTTCTTGGAAAGCCTGGCTGCTCTGAAAAATTCAATTCTTATGTTACTACTCCAATGAAAGTGCAGAGTAAAGATTTGGAATGGGAAAGCAGTTGCAGTGTTGCGATAAGAAGGCCAGCGACGCTGGGAGAGCTGATAATGATGAGTAGAAGGAGAAGTTACCGGAGGAAAGCTGTTCAAATGCGGAGACACAACCTCTCCATGGTAATTCTTCTGCTCCTCCTCCTCCTACATGTTTTGATTAAGAAAAATGTTAAATATACAAAATTTTATATCAAAAATATAAATAAATTTATATAAATTCAAAATTCCTGCAATCATAAATGGTTTCTGTACCAATAAAACTAGAGTGCATAATGAATAAATGGTTTCTGTAACCAATAAAACTAGAGGGCATATTGAATCAGAAGTTAGCTATCTTGAAAAGTGAGGGGGGAAAAATGTATTTCATTTATTTTGTGTTTGAGAAATATTATGCATTTGGGCAAAAAAAAATTCAAAATATTTAGGATTTGAATGCATTGGATAGTGTTTAAAATTTGAACAGATGATATTCACTTAAACTTGGTGTGGCGTGCGTCACACTTATAATAAATCTAGTCTACACATTTCAATTTTTGAACACGTTTCTAAGTATATATTTTTTAGATGCGTAATGGCATTGTTAAATTTTATATCGTAATAATCATGTACAAATTAATTGGGCTAGTCGGATTAGTAGAACCCTTGTAATTTCCTTAAAAGCCTCAGATGTAACAAAAATAAAATAAAATCATATGCAAACACCTTACTATTTTGCAATTGAAATTCATGGGTGCTACAAGCCTTTGCCTGATTGTAAAAATGACAGGAATATATGAGGAAGACAACAGTTGGATGCGGCATATTTGGAATTAACAACTGGATTGAAGTATTGCAGAGGAAGTGGAAGAGCCAGATACAACTTAAACTCATGTAGATCACATCAAAAATAAATCTGATTCACGTATGTCAAATTCTGAATACTTTTTGAATATATTTTATTTTTGGCTGCATAGTGTTGCTTTGTAAATCATTACGACTTTTTTCTGTTGTTGTGTGTGGACAGACTTGTTACTACTCTCTTTGGTTTAACATTTTCAAAAACAGTTTTTTGAATTTTAAATTTTGAATTTTTATTTATTTATTTTATTTTTAGTTATTTTTTTAATTTTTTTAGTTTTTAAATTCACTTAATATAAATACACTTAAAAAGTACGGAATTTGTGTAATTTTTTTTTTCAAAAATTCATTGAATACAAAAAAAAAATACAAAAATTCATCACATTTTCGTATTTTGTTGTATTTGATGATTTTTTTACAATTTATTATAAAAATTTTATAATTTTTAAGCGTATCTATATTAAGTGGATCTAAAAAGTTAAAAAAAAATAAAAATAAAAATGTCAAAAAAATTTGCTAAAAACAGAAAAAAGAAAACACGGATTAAAAACTGATAAAACTATTTTTAAAAATTCTAAACAAAACAGAGTATTGTAACTAGTATTTTATTAGTTCCATAATGCAGATAAATCTCAAAATCTGCAAAGCTCCAACATAGTTGTACTAGAACATTTTGTTGGAACAATCTTCTGTGCACAATAAATAAATTGAAACTAAATCAAGCAAATAAAATAAATAACATACCGAAATTATTTTACGGAATCGAAGAATAATAAAAAGATCAAGTCGAGTGTGTAACACTTTGTCCTTAAGATAGATTCGCCCCGCTACGGTACTTACGGACTAATGGTGTCTATATCCCAGGATACAATGATCTTCACAAATTTGTAGTAGCACTCCAAACAAATTTATCCAGCGAACTAGAACCTTGTATACTATACTCTCTTTAATTTTCCTAAAAATTAATATGAAGAATTTATGCAAACAGAGCAAGAAAATGAAGAGAACAGATTTTTTCTGGATGATTTTCAGACTAATTTCAGATCCCCAAACTGCTGGAATTAAACTGGTATTTATAGGCAAATTTGACAGCCCCAAACAGGTGCTGTTTGTCATTGAACAGGTGCAGCACTGTTTCAACAGATACAGTTTTGAAATTCAAACAGATTCAGTGGCAGTTTCAATCTGTAACTGCTGGTAGTTTAGGACAGATAATTGCCTAGCAGTTTGGATCTGTTCAGGTAATCTGTAAACAGTTTGAATCTGTTGAACTGTTGGAAAATGGACTAAAAACTAGGTACAGTTTGGATAGAGATTTTGAATTCAAATTTGAATTAATTTCCTGCAATAATTTTTAGAAAAAATTCAAATGAATTTTGTCCAAAAAATTAATATAAGAACCAATCCGACTCGACCCGACCCAGCACAGCTCGGCCGGTCGGACGGACGGCAGCGCGCGCGCGTGTGTGGTGGTTTGGGCTAAGGTTTATTTTGTCTATAATTCCTCCATTCTACAAACTTGAGGTGCCTCTTGGGGCCCAACCCAAGTTAATACACTAAGAGTTTATATACTTACAAAAGCTCTCTTAAAGTTTCAATGTGGGACAACTCATTTCAAAGAAAGCCACATTTACTTCTTTAATTGTCCATTCCACGAACCCGAAAACGACGTCAAGTTCCCATTCACTCACAAATGGTTTTGACGAATCGTCTTCACTATATGACTTGCTACGCAGCAAGGAACACGTCACCTTTTCGCACCCACCTCAATAGACGTTTGGGGCCCACTCAATTTTGGGCTCAAAGATGGCCCAAAATAAGCCTTATAAAATCAAATTTTCCAATAATCCCCCACATGAATGGAATTTGACAGAGAGAAAATGTAACAACATGATCTAATTATAGAGAGTACATAAATTAGAGATATTCTGCAAAGGATAGGTAGCTTTTGGCTTTGAACCTTTCCTTGTGAGACACTATCGGATTTACTAACTAACTAGTGAACATGATGTCTTGAACTGTTCATCCGTTTGTGTAAACCAAGACAATAGAATTCACACAGTATATCCCCAGACACAGTTTAGTTCTCACTATTGTGTTCATTTTCGCCCTGACCAACCTGATCTTTCATAAGTGCTCTAAAGATTTGTAGCCCTTCACAAATCTCATAGAACTGGCCTAGTTCACACTCACATAGATGATTCTTATAAAGAGTATCTTGCCATACTTCACTAGGTTTACCTAGATATAAGAATCATTAAAAGTATTACTTAACCTAAAACGCTGTAGACATCACTATTTCATCATAGAAATTGGTAGGAGTTTGACTCCCCAGTGATCTTTCTGAGTCATACACAACTCGGTTGTCCCTTTGAACCTAGATCTTGAGATCTTCAGTCAACTAGGTTGGGTTGCCGTTGTAGTAACTCTTACTTAATAGGCTTAAGTCTCATTCCCCTCGATGAATTCTCAACTAACTCTCTTGCTAACCCTTCGGTTAGTGGATCCGCTATGTTGTCTTTAGACTTCACATATTCAATGGAAATAATTCCATTAGAGAGTAGTTGTCTTACAGTGTTATATCGACGACGAATGTGTCGTGGCTTACCGTTATACATATGACTCTGTGCTCTACCAATTGCTAATTGACTATCACAATGTATACATATAGCAGGCACCGGTTTTGGCCATATTGGAATATCTTCAAGGCAGTGGTGAAGCCATTCTACTTTTTCCCCAGCAATGCAAGTCTGTTTGGAAGATTTCCAAGATACAGCCGCCCCACCAAGAGTAAAGACATATCCACTAGTGGATTTTGAGTCTCTAGTATCCGATATCCAATTTGCATCATAATACCCTTCAAGTACTGTTGGATATCTAGTATAATTTAGCCCAATGTTACGAGTAAATCGGAGATATCTTAGAACCCTTATAATTGCTTTCTAGTGTTCTACTTCTGGGTTACTCGTATATCTACTTAATTTACTTACTGCATAAGCTATATCTGGGCGAGTGCAGTTCATCAAGTATATTAAGCTTCCAATAATTTGGGCATACTCTAATTGAGAAATAATTTCCTGTACATTCTTAGAAAGAAACAAATTAACATCCACAGGTGTTCTAGCAAGATGATCATAATCTTTGCTGAATTTGTTAAGTATTTTCTCAATTTAATGAGATTATGACAAAACATAACCTTCTGATGTTTTGGTAATTTTCATATCAAGAATTACATCAGCAATGTCCATGTCTTTCATGTCAAAATGTTTATTTAACATTTTCTTGGTAGTTTTAATCATATCATTATTACTACCTATGATGAGCATATCATCTATATAAAGACATACAATGACATAACCTTTGTTTATGTTTTTAATATAAACACATTTGTCACACTCATTAATTTTAAATCTATTTGACATCATTGCCTTGTCAAATTTCCCATGCCATTGCTTTAGCGCTTGTTTTAAGGGTAAACTACCAATAGGTCCTATTTTGGAGACTTATTACCCAATAGGTCCTATTTTGGAGACTTATTACCCATTAAATCCTATTGATAAATTTATTAAGTGATAAAGATAAATTTATCAGTCTTTTATTTTTATGAATAAATTTATAGTGATAAATTTATCAGTCTCTTTGTTTTTATGAATAAATTTTTAGTGATAAATTTATCACTCTTTTATTTTTATAATGTTAAATTTATTAGTTAGGACCTGTAGGTAAATAAGTCTAGTTAATAAGACTAATTGGTAAGTACCCCTTGTTTTAAACCATATAATGATTTAACCAATTTACACACTTTTTTTTCCTGAAATAGAAAATCATTCTGGTTGTTCCATGTAAATTTCTTTATTTAACATACCATTTAAGAAAGCGATTTTCATATACATTTGATGAATTTCTAGATTGTACAAAGACGCAATAGTAATTAGTATTCTAATAGATGTTATTCTAGTAACCGGTGAGTACGTGTCAAAGTAATCTAAACCTTTTTGTCTATACCCTTTGACCACAAGTCTTGCCTTGTATTTGTCAATTGATCCATCTGCTTTCATTTTCCTTTTGAAATTCCACTTATATCCAAGAAGTTTACAACCTAGTGGCAAATCCACCAATTCCCAAGTGTGATTTTGCAAGATGGATTCAACTTCACTATTTACAGCTTCTTTCCATAAAGGAGCCTTGGAACTGGACATAGCCTCTTTAAAAATTAAAGGCTCATTTTCTAACAAAAATGTTAGAAAATCTGGACCAAAAGATTTTGAGGTTCTAGCACGTTTACTACGCCCAGGTTCCTCTTCCTCATTTTGATCTATTTCTTGCCCTTGTTCTTGATCATGACTAGTAATAGCATCATAAGCTCTTTTATTAGTACTAGTCTCTTGTCCAATCTTGTTTGGAAATACATGTTCAAAGAATGATACATTCTGAGATTTAATAATAGTATTTACATGCATTTCGGTATGTTCTGATTTATGAATCAAAAATCGATATGCACTACTATTCTTGGTATAACCAATGAAAATGCAATCAATGATTTTAGGACCTATCTTAGTCTTTTTAGGACTAGAAATAGCCACTTTAGCCAACACCCCCACACTTTTAAGTATTTATAGGATGGTACTCTCCCGTGCCACATGTCATAAGGTGTTTGATTCACTTTCTTTCGGGGTACTTTATTAAGTATATAATTAGCAGAAAGTATTGCTTCCCCCCACAAGTTCTGAGGTAATCCAGAACTTATTAACATGGCATTCATCATTTCTTTTAAAGTCCTATTTTTCCTTTTAGCAATTCCATTTTGTTGAGGTGAGTAAGGAGCAGTGGTTTGATGAATTATTCCATGTTCTTTACAAAACTCACCAAAAGGTGATTCATATTCACCACCTCTATCACTTCTAAGTTTCTTAATTTTCTTACCAAGTTGATTTTCAACTTCATTCTTATATTGAATGAAAGTTTCCAAAGTTTTATCCTTGGTTCGAATTAAATAAACATAACTATATCTAGTATAATTATCTATAAAAGTGATAACATATTTTTTCTCACCTCTAGTTTGAATTGATTTAAAATCACAAATGTCACTATGAATTAATTCAAGTGGTTCCGTACTTCTTCCAATTGAATGAAAAGGAGTTTTGGATAATTTTGCCTCAACGCAAATTTCACATTTATGATTTGAATCAATGTCAAATTTAGGTAAACATTCCATATTAATTAATCTACACAAAGATCCATAATTAACATGTCTAAGTCTACCATGCCATAAATTTGAAGACTCAAGCAAGTAAAAAGAAGATGTATTTTTATTAATAACAGATGGTACAACAGTCATTACATTCATTTTGAAAAAGCCATCAGATATGTAGCCTTTTCCTACATACATTCCGTTTTTGGTAAGTACAAACTTGTCACTTTCAAAAACTAGCCTAAACCCATTTTTACTCAACAATGATTCGGAAACAAGATTCTTGCGAATGTCCGGTACATGCAGCACATTGTTGAGAGAGAGTTCCTTTCCAGATGTCATTTTCAAAATAATCTTTCCTTGTCCTTCAACTTTGGAAGTTGAGGAGTTGCCCACAAAAAGTTATTCACCGTTGTCCACTGAAGAATAAGATGTGAACATCTTTTTGTCGACACAAATGTAGCAAGTAGCACCAATGTCCACCCACCATTCTTTAGGATTTCCGACAAGGTTTGCCTCGGAAACAACTACAGAAAGATTTATGACATCTACACCATTGGAAAATTTTTCCATTTCAGTTATATTGGCTTGAGCAGGCTTCTTACTTGATCTTTCTTTGCCTTTACGTTTGTAACAGCAATCTTTGGCTCGATATCCCTCTTTGTCACAAATGTAACATTTGTCATTAAACTTGTACTTCTTAATTTTCCCTTCTTTAGATAGCATTTTCTTCTGCCATCTTTTAAAAATAGTTCCTAAGAACTTCTCTGATTTTCCACCATGATTGACTGGTATAGTCACAACAGAATGAGGGTTTGGCGTAGTTGCAGTCACCACACTAGTACTTGTTTGGGCATTAGTTTGTCCAATTTCAGTAGCCATAAATTCTAAATTATAAAACACAATTATAATTAGAATTTTATACCACAGAGTAAATTTGAACCAAAACCACAGAATTAAATTCTGTTAAAATAAAAGAAACACAAATTGTAACTTTTATTTTCAATTAATTTGAAAATAAAATAATTTTATTTAAACAAATTAATTCCACACAGTAAATTAAATTCTGTAAAATAAAAGAAACAAGAATTGTAACTTTTATTTTTTCAATTAATTTGAAAATAAAATAAAATTTTATTTAACCAAATTAATTCCACACAGAAAATTAAATTTCTATAGCACTTCAATAATTAAAATACTGAAACAGAATTTTAATTAATGAATACTCAGAAATAATTTCTGAAAACCAAATTAATTTCGGAAAAAATTTCACAAATAAATATTCTGAATTGTTAATTACTCCAGTATATTACTACTAGTTGTCAAAGAAAATAGACAGTATATTACTACTATCTATCAAACAGTATATTACTACTATTTGTTTACCAACCAGAATATTATTTTGTAAAACCACAGAAAATAATTTCTGTAAGAAGAAGAAAGAGAAAAGGAAACAAACGAAAAATTTTGTATAAACAGAATAATTCGAATATGTCTTAAGATTGTTGAAACAATCTTCTGTGTACAACAAATAAATTGAAACTAAATCAAGCAAATAAAATAAGGGTTGTGCTGGGGAGCCCTAATTTTTGGCCTCCTAATCCCCCGAAATTTCAGACCAAGGCAAAAAAAAAAAAAAAAAAAAAAAAAACGACGTCGTTTTGGGCATTAGGGGGATTAGGGGGGCATTTTTAGAGGGACAAATCATTTTTCATAAAATAAATAATGTACCGAAATTATTTTACGGAACCAAAGAATAATAAAAGGATCAAGTCGAGTGTATGACACTTTGTCCTTAAGACAGATTCGTCCCGCTACGGTACTTACGGACTAATGGCGTCTATCTCTCAGGATACAATGATCTTCACAAATTTGTAGTAGCACTCCAAACAAATTTGTCTGGCGAACTAGAACCTTGTGTTCTATACACTCTTTAATTTTCCTAAAAATTAATATGAAGAATTTATGCAAACAGAGCAAGAAAATGAAGAGAACAAATTTTTTCTGGACAATTTTCAGACTAATTTCAAATCCCCAAACTGTTGGAATTAAACTGGTATTTATAGGCAAATTTGACAGCCCCGAATAGGTGTTGTTTGTCATTGAACATCTGCAACACTGTTTCAACAAATACAGTTTTGAAATTCAAATAGATTCAGTGGAAGTTTCAATCTGTAACTACTGGCAGTTTAGGACAGATAACTGCCTAGCAGTTTGGATCTGTTCGAGTAATTTGTAAACAGTTTGAATCTGTTGAACTGCTGGAAAATGGACTAAAAACTGGGTACAGTTTGGACAGAGATTTTAAATTCAAATTTGAATTAATTTCCTGCAATAATTTTTAGAAAAAATTCAAATAAATTTTGTCCAAAAAATTAATATAAGAACCAACCCGACCCACACCTACGCTCGACACGGCACGTCTCGGCTCGGCTCGGTTCAGTCGGCCAGTCGGATGAATAGCGGCGCGCGCGCGCGTGTGTGGTGGTTTGGGTTAAGGTTCATTTTGTCCATAACTCCTCCCTTTTATAAACTTGGGGGTGCCCCTTGGGGCCCAACCCAAGTTAGTACATTAAGAACTTAAATACTCACAAAAGCTCTCTTAAAGTTTCAATGTTGGACAACTCATTTCAAAGAAACCTATATTTACTTCTTTAATTGTCTATTCCATGAACCCGAAAACGACGTCAAGTTCCCATTCACTCATAAATGGTTTTGACGAACCGTCTTCACCATGTGACTTGCCACGCGGCAAGGAACACGTCACCTTTTTTGACCCACCCCAAAAGACTTTGGGGCCCACTCAATTTTGGGCTCAAAGATGGCCCAAAATAAGCCTTATAAAACCAAATTTTCCAACACATTTACTTCAATACCAACACTCAAATGATTTATTATAGAGTAATGCCATCAATAATCAGGCATGTTAATTAGCTTAAACTCTAAAAGTATAAGGCATTTCAAGTGGTATGTTTACATGTTTTAGAAGTTGACTCAGGAGTTAACATTGAGTTATTCTTAATAACTTCTCAGTTATTACTATTGTTGCTTTTGATCTTACTATGGCGGTCTTTGAACACCACATAAAGTTGCAGTCTTCATAATCCATGCAATAAGTGAAGGAAAAGTGTGTCATACGCTTGGTTTGAACACCACAACTGGTTTGACAGGACAATCATACAGGCAAGATCAATTGGAAAGCGGTGATCAATGCTGTCACGCCCCAAACCCGCCCCTAAAAGTTTGGGCATGACCCATTCGAAAACAGACACTAATCCTGTTATATATATCATACGGGGCCTGAACGGAAGCATTCAATAATATAAAATACATAGAATAACATCCATTGAGCTATTCCTAACATGCCAGGATCTCAACATCACACTAAGTAAATATTATACAGAAAGTTTACACACATATGCCTCGACTCATCCCCACAAATAGGCGTATAACAAAAATATTAATGAAGAAGGAATTATATACAATCAACCATAAATAGACGTCCTAAGTATACATCAAAACTCAGCAAACCTTTACATAATGTACGGCTTCAGGTGGTGCCTGGACGCATCAAAGTTGACAAGAGAAACACAAGCCTTAAAGTTAGGGCTGAACTCCTGGTTGGTTACCTACAGAAATAGATAGACAAAATACAGAATGAGCGAACTCAGTGAATAATAGTACATAAATAATGCAACGTTTAACCTGAATAGTCAGACATATAACTGCAAATACAGATGATTAACTACATTCCGTAATTATTTCCAAAACAGCCATGGGTCCACTTTCCGTAACAGAATGGCTTTAAGCCCAGTATATACAGAACAACCATAGGCCTACAGATGCAGAACGACCATAGGTCCAGAAATATCAGAAGTAACAGAAATAACAGAAATAACAGAATTAACAGAATTAACAGAAATAACAGAAATAACAGAACTAACAGAAATAGCAGAAATAACAGAAATAACAGAATTAACAGAAATAACAGAACGCATCAGCGTGGGGTAACAGAACGTATAAGCGTGGTAACAGAACGCATAAAGCGTGGGTAACAGAACGTATAAGCGTGGTAACAGAACGCATAAAGCGTGGGTAACAGAACACATAAGCGTGGTAACAGAACGCATAAAGCGTGGTAACAGAAGGCATAAAGCGTGGGTAACAGAAGGCATAAAGCGTGGTAACAGAACGCATAAGCGTGGTAACAGAACGCATAAAGCGTGGGTAACAGAACTAACAGATGTATGGACTCAAGAGGTGGCTCGTACGGATTCTAGAGGTGGCTCCCACCAAGGTGTAGCACTTAGTTCCGTACAGCACTTTGCTCCATACCAGAAACATCATAACAGATTAATACATATAAACATATTCTTCCCATTAATCACATAAATAAACAGATGTATTATAAGTTTAGCAGAACGTTGCTGATATTTGTTAGCAAAAGGTGAACACATTTCACAGATTGAACACTTTCAGAAATACGTAGATACCATGATTCCATACCATAAATTAATAGATCTCGGAACAAGCCACAAAGCAGAATAACTTCAGATATCATCAGAACTGACTAGTCCCAAGTTAGACAAAGGCATACAGATTCTTTCATATCATTTACATAAGTTAACGTAATTAGTTTACGTTTAACAGAATACCAATGGTAATCATTAGCAATACCTATAAGGTATCTCACAATTGTACATGTGCCATCGCAATGCTATTTGTAGGGACAAAATAATTATCTCATAACAGTCTTAAACCATCCTTAATAAAACTGAATAGTTCGGGATACATAAGCATAATTGTTCCATTCGTTCACCATGAATTATTAAGGTTAATCTACGGATAACAGAATATTAATAACGTCTTTTAACAGTAAATTAAACACAATACTATATAGGTTATGGCACATTACCGATAACCATTAATCATAGGCGGAATACATAATAGTTTCAGAGTCATATCAATGGATGCCAAATCCTTCTATGTTCACACCAATTCTCAATTACAAACATGTTAGCATAATTGCCATGGAACAACAGAATGTAAATAGTAACAATAATTATTAACGGTAATTGATGTACATTTATAGTACTATTACTCACAGTGTTCAGGTGCTTGGTCCGCCCCTGTAGCTGACCCTATACAATTCACGTAATTCAAACATAATTCATCATAGTCTATTCAATTCAATATTAGTTAACACAATATAATCCAACAAAGTCAACACCACTTAGTTCATTAACACCATTTGCAATTCAACATAATGCCAAATAAATCCTTGAATCATATTCCAACATTCTAAAACCAAGTTCATATCATCTATATCATTAATAGATTATTTCCCAATTTTCCCCTTCACATTACCGCATGAATTACAATGTTTATACCATAGTTCATTCGCAGATTTTAAACATAATTTTCAAGTATCACCAAATTCCAATTAAACTTGCACATATGTAATTCAACCTACTAATTTCATGATTCTACTTCCAATTTGGGCCAAATCATCGATTAACATCATTACCCAACCTAGGGTTTCAAGAAAACATTGAAATTCAAGAAAAATTCAAACTTATTAACCCATCATTTTTCATTCCAATTTTTCCAATGATTATACACCTAGGATACATGGTCCATCATTTTAACCCATCAATTTAACTCTCAAGATTCCTTACCTTAAGAATTAAGCAAGCCTTGGTGAGATTCCTCCATAATTTTGGAATTCCAATCGGTTGCAAATGTTGATCTTCATGCCTTCTTCATTCCTTGGTGGAAAATCTTGATCAAAACTTAGCGAAATGGTGAGGATTTGGGATCAAAACCCTAGGGTTTTCGGACCTAGGGAGAGAGGAGAGAAGAGGGGAAAAGAAAATGTGGAAAAAGATAACAAAAACCCGTTTTTAAGTTGCTGTCCCGCTATTCCCGCTCGAGCGTCCATATTCCCGCTCGAGCGGACCTGCTCCCAGCACAGATTCCGAAATTTCAAACATGTGTAACTCTCCCATCCGGACTCCGTTTTAGGTCGTTCTTGTATCCAAATTGAAGCCCCGGAAATAAGCTTTCCAATGGTTCTAACCTCACATCCAAATTCAAAGTGTGGAAAAAGAAAAGGACAAAAGAGTGACGGCTGGTCGCAAACAAATTATTCTAATTAAAGCTTTTGGTCCAATCTTACTTTACTATCATATTACCACCTCAACCAATACTCCAAAATAAAATAAGAAAGTTCCAAATACACTAATAAAAATGTCCAAAAACAAACCCATGTGCCTCAGAAATACAACTCAACCAGGAGACCCGCTCGAGCGCCCAACCTTGCGCTCGAGCGTACAGACTAACAAAGCCGTCCGCTCGAGCGTAAACTCCCCCGCTCGAGCGGAGAATCACAACTCCCAGAATCTCAGGCCGTCTACAGAATTGCTGGAAACCCCAAAAGTCCGCTCGAGCGTTAACTCCTCCGCTGGAGCGGAGGGAAAAATTCTGGGTCGTTACATTCTTCCCTTCTTAAAAAAATTTCGTCCTCGAAATTGAAGAAAACCAAATAGAAGATAGTTCATATATAAAGGGAAACATATTATGTAATGTTCCAACATACACGTATCAGAAATCCAACGACAAGGAGTCATTTATAATCCCAAAGTCCATAACAACTTCTCATTTCAATTTATTGACCCAAAGGTCATAGCTTCCAAATACTGTTACAACTTAAGGACATTCAGAAATGGGTTTACTCAAATATTTGATCACATGTGCCTCATAAGCTGCCAAACCTAGCTCAACCTCATTAGGTTTACAAACAAGTTCTAAGTCAATGACTTTATGGCTCTTTGCTCACTATCAGAATTAGATTTATCAGGCCAAATCAGATTCCTAGCAGACTCCAAATAACAACTCAACTCCCATCTCAAGGAATTACATGTTCAAGGTAAATTACTAGCAAAATCAAATACAGATTAAACCTCTCACAATTCCCAAATTACAATATGGTATAACCACATGTTTGCTTGGAAGATCTTAAAGTCAATATCATGACATCAAGCATATAATACATTTATCATAACATTTGAATATATATTTCGCAATTACACTTAACACGTTGTTCAGAGACAGTACTCAGAAACTTATCAGACCTTGCAAAATGTCAGATGATGAAATAATTCCCAATAGTATTAAACTAATGCAACCTTTGACAGAATATTCTCCAAGCCGACTTACAACAGATAAGACAGAATAGTTTGAAGCTCAACATAGAGCCTTCATCAATTATCAATTGAAGGACTTGTTCACACATAGCAAAATATTTCTTTCAAAAAACTTGTCATATCATAAACTTGTCGGAAGTTCGTAACATTTTTGTCACTTCAGAAAATACTTATCATATTGAACATTTCGTAACCCGAAATATGGATTTCCTTAAACATTGAATAGCATAGTTATAGTTAAAATCATTCATGTCAAATCAATTCATCAGTTATAGCAATATCAAAACTAACATTATATACTTGGATTGAAGCATAAAGTACAAAATTGTAGAAGCATATGATTGTTTACATTCTGTAATTATTTCCATTACAGTCACAGATCCAGTTTCCTTAGCAGAGTGACTTTAAGCCTAACATGTACCGAGCAGCCATAAATCTTTAGATGCAAAACGGCCATAAGCCCAGAAAGATATATACATATGTAACTGCAGAACTCAAGAAGTTAGTCCAATACCATTGTATTTTCAGAACGGCCTTAGGCTCGGAAATAACAGAACGGCCCTTGGCCCAGAAATACCGAATGGCTCTCGGCCCAGAATGTTACAGATTAAGTTACTAGATGCACACAGACTTATATCACGGAAAAGATTTCTCAATCTCAAATTCTTAATACACCGAGGCAGGATTCTAATTCTTGCAGTGATTATTAGAGTACCACTCATTCTGGTTTGATGTCAAAGTAGTCAGTAATTATCTATTGTTTTGCAAGTGTCATATGGACAAACACGTATTATAGGTGGAATTCCTCATGTCATTCGACTATTACTTAGAAAAAGTCCCAATTACAGATTGCAGATTATCCATAAACAGAATAGATTACAGAGTACGAATTTCAGATTTCAAATCACAGATTACAGAGGTCAGAATACGAAGTACAGTACAGAGTACAGATTTCCACAATCAAATCCCAATTACCCAGAAACCATACTCATTAGGCACCATCAATAATTTCCTATCAAAAGTTGTTGGTAATTAAACAACTTATATATCATTCTTTTGATGTTGAAATTAAACAAATGCTAAAAAGCCCAACCATATTGTCATTATTTCTACAGATAACCATGAACCAATAATACACATTTCATTTAATTCTTACCGATCAACCCAAGTCCTTACCACGTTTCCGCAGTGCAATATTCACATTGCATGTCTTGCATTCTTTCCAGCCTATATAAGATAAACAGAGGCAATAGAAGGGTATATAACAGATATAGATTGTAGTCATCAGAGTTAGCAAATAAAACATTTAGCGTTGCCACCAAGTTCTTTCATATGCATTAAGGATGTCATGCATGACGCCTCAGTCTTTTCTAGACATCCTAAAGCTCAATGGATTCGTGTGTGAGGTAGCAACTCGTGCTCTGATACCACCTGTCACGCCCCAAACCCGCCCCTAAAAGTTTGGGCATGACCCATTCGAAAACAGACACTAATCCTGTTATATATATCATACGGGGCCTGAACGGAAGCATTCAATAATATAAAATACATAGAATAACATCCATTGAGCTATTCCTAACATGCCAGGATCTCAACATCACACTAAGTAAATATTATACAGAAAGTTTACACACATATGCCTCGACTCATCCCCACAAATAGGCGTATAACAAAAATATTAATGAAGAAGGAATTATATACAATCAACCATAAATAGACGTCCTAAGTATACATCAAAACTCAGCAAACCTTTACATAATGTACGGCTTCAGGTGGTGCCTGGACGCATCAAAGTTGACAAGAGAAACACAAGCCTTAAAGTTAGGGTTGAACTCCTGGTTGGTTACCACCTCAACCAATACTCTATTATTCTAATTAAAGCTTTTGGTCCAATCTTACTTTACTATCATATTACCACCTCAACCAATACTCCAAAATAAAATAAGAAAGTTCCAAATACACTAATAAAAATGTCCAAAAACAAACCCATGTGCCTCAGAAATACAACTCAACCAGGAGACCCGCTCGAGCGCCCAACCTTGCGCTCGAGCGTGCAGACTAACAAAGCCGTCCGCTCGAGCGTAAACTCCCCCGCTCGAGCGGAGAATCACAACTCCCAGAATCTCAGGCCGTCTACAGAATTGCTGGAAACCCCAAAAGTCCGCTCGAGCGTTAACTCCTCCGCTGGAGCGGAGGGAAAAATTCTGGGTCGTTACAAATGCAGTACAGAACATACCCTTGGTCCTGTATGATATTGGATCTGTGGGTGGTAACATAAATATTGGCACACACAACGATGTTGAGAAGTTGAAAACGAGGAAGGAGTTCATTTTGTTTGATTAGAGCCCTGGAGACCCAATTTCGGGGTGTCCCATAGATTTTAGTGACAACCAAGTTAAAATCAACACTGCAAGAAGCAAGAAATGGATAGTGACGTTTAGTAACTACCAAGGAAAGACCAAACTAACGCCTTAGTGATTTTGATTTCTTTTGACTGGACCCTAGTTTTGAAAGAAGGGTCGTATTCATCTATGGAGTGAATCTTGCAGTACAATTCACGGACCCAGGACGAATAGGAATAGACTCAAATGTGTCTAGTTGGACATTTCTCTCAAGGTGGACAGTTCTAGAGTCATGGAAATCCCTAAAAATTATTTTTTCTCTTTCGATTGGAATTTGATAGTGTTATAAGAGGGACGGAAAGCAATAGCCTTTCTTTGTTTGGAAAATTCAACCATGACTAAAACACTAAAAGATACAGAGAATCCACAAACCCAGTAACAACCCGACACACAGAGCCCATCAAGGGACAACCCAATAGCCCCAAACAGTAATCATCAATTAACAACCACAATTAGTAACCAAGAGAAAATAATCAACAAAAAAATCAAAATGCAACATTATATATGAGAGAGAAGGCACCACCAAATAAACTAAGTTATTAACTACCAAGAAGGATTAAAAACACAAATAATCTAAAAAATAAAAATACAAGATAAACCCTAGATAGATGCTACTAAAACATGAAATAGGTAAAATATAGAGCAAACTAACAACCAATAAGCAAAAACTGACACCAAAAAACAAGGAAAAAGAACAAACTAGGATAAAAAAATAACCTAGACACAAAACAAAACACAAAATAAAGTGAATAAAAGGGAAAAACTTACCAAATCAGGATGATACTCACTGGGAAGGGACCAAAATCGAGTGAGATCAAGAAAAGAGAGATCGGAATCACTAAAGAGGGAGTAATCACCCAAGAAGAAGAGAGCACAAAGTGATTTGGGGGAAAAGTGAAACTGAAATGATGGTTGAAACAATTTAAACCCACACAAACCGCTCAAGCGATTAAGTGGTCGCTCGAGCGAACTCACTAAAGTGTGTGCCCATCGCTCGAGCCAAGACTCCATCGCTCGATCGGATAAAAGACCCTCTCACAAGTTCAAATGCACTGCAAAAGTACTAGATGAAGTCATTCACAACTCGAGCGCAAAAATCATCGCTCGAGTGGTTTAAACAATCAAGGAAAGCTCTCAAAGGCCTTAAACACACAACCCTAAGCATCCAAAAACACTCATAAACAAAGCATCACCTGAAATGCAGATGTGTTAGTAATGCAGCAATAATGTGATACTGAGATGAGATAATCCACACATCATGAAACCTTCAAACTTGCAAGATAGACAATTATGAACATGAGATCATCAACAAGCAAGTTAAAATGGATAAACCGACAGAGACATCACCTGAATGCAAGGCTCAAATAATAACATGATAGCTCACAAAGATAGTGTGTATGTGCAGTCTTTGAATGTCCACAATCGCTAGAGTTAATCCTAGTAGTGATCGGATGGCTGGACCTTCGACACGAGAATCTATATGAACTTGAGAAAGTCAAACCACTAGGAATCAAGGGGTATTTGTTGAGTAAAGGCGGAGACTCTCCCTCAGTCAATGAATAATTTTATTTTTTTCTTTCTATCTTTTGCACACTCACTGGTAGCTTTCATGCTTAAGAGTATGGAAACCTAACCAGAGACGCATGGAAAAAATAAGGATAGCATAGTTGGTGACTCTAAGGTAGCCTTTTCCTCATGCCTTGATTATAATGACCCGAGAGAAAAGTCGTGGAAATACAAAAAGATGGTAGGAGGTTAAAAGACTCAACATCACCCAAGATATGCTAGTATAGGTTAATTCCTCTAAAAATGCACAGGACATAATGCTAGAAGTCCATAAAGAAATTTGATGACTTATGCAGAAACCCCTACAATTGTTTAACTCAAAGGTGTGTACAGAATGAGATCAATGAGCATATGCATTCAAAATGGGCTATAAGCTAACACATATGAAACCTTGCATGCAGCAAGAGCGATGTTCAAATAAATCTATGTGCAAAAAAGACAAGTATCAATGACAATGAGATTATAACATCCAAGCACACAGAAGGCCAATTAATCACCATCCACTCATGTAACAAGTCACACTTTAGTCAATGAGCACTACACCCAAGGTCTTTCTAAAGAACTCAAACCTAAGAAGGTCAAGGGATTTTGTAAAAATGTCGGCTCTTTGATGCTCAGTGGAAACATGTTCAAGAGCAACAAAGCCCTCCCCAACTAATTCTCAAATGAAATGATGATGAATATCAATATGTTTAGTGCAAGAGTGTTAGACTGGATTCCGAGAGATATTGATGGCACTAGTATTGTCACAGAAAAGAGTAAGTGTGTGTTGGTCTATACCATAGTCATGAAGCATTTGCTTCATCCAAATCATTTGAGCACAATAACTCCCTACAACAATGTACTGTGCCTCAACGGTCGAAAGAGAAATGACATTTTGCTTTTTGACCAAGTTATTTCTGAGGAAAAAACAACCTCCGGATGTGCTTTTGCCATTATCAGCACACCCTGCCCAATCAACATTAGAATAACCAGTAATGTCGGTCGTGGTGTCGGAAGAGAATCAAATCCCAAACCCCAAAATCCCACTCACATACTTGATAATACGCTTAACGGCTAATAGGTGAGACTCTTTAGGGCAAGCTTGATAACGGACACATACACCAATACTAAAGGCAATATTGGGCCGACTGGCAGTGAGATATAAAAGACTCCCTATCATACTCCTATAGAGGGTAGGATTGGCATTAGTGCTAAAGGGGTCTTTAGACAAATGAAGGCTCGTGCTCACAGGGATCTATGTGTGTTTTGGCAGACTCTATACGAAACTTAGACATAAGGTTCTTAGCATACTTGGTTTGAGACATAAACATACCCGACGACAATTGCTTAATTTGTAGCCCCAAAAAGAATGACAATTCTCTCATCATGCTCACTTCAAACTCATGTGTCATGCAATCCGAGAAGTATTTAACAAGAGATTTAGATGTGGATCTAAACACAATATTATCAACATAAATCTGAACAACAAGGATATGCGACTTAATTTGTTTCATAAATAAGGTCTTATCCACACTACCCCTTTGAAAGTCATTGTCAAGAGAAAGGTAGTCAACCTATCATACCAAGCCCAAGGAGCTTGTTTCATCTCATAAAGTGCCTTGTCTAACTTGTAAACATGATTTGAAAACTTAGGGTCCTCGAAACCCTTTGGTTGCTCAACATAGGCTTCCTCCTTCAGGTACCAATTCAAAAATGCACTTTTCACATCCATTTGAAACAACTTAAAACCAATAAAGCATGCAATAACAAATAATATACGATTCGAGACATGCAACAGGGGCAAACGTCTCATCATAGTCAGCACCCTCAACTTGTGTATAGCCTTGAGCAACTAGTCTAGCTTTATTTCTAACCACTGTACCATTCTCATAAGATTTATTCTTAAAGATCCACTGTACCTATCACATTCCCATATTTAGGTCTAGGAAAAAGAGTCCAAATTTTGTTACGTTCAAATTGACCTAATTCCTCATACTAGCATTTACCCAACTATCATTTAGTAAGCCCTCTTTTACATTCTTAGGTTCAATTAAAGAAACATAACACACATGTGATACCTCCTCCTGAAGTTGCTTTCAGGTTTTCATTCGATCCATGACACTCCCTATCACTTGTTGTATAGAATGATTCAGCTTCACCCTTGTCGATGGCTTCAAGATAGGAAGAGTAGAGACTGGAGTGGCAATGGTGGTATCTCCTTGTGCACTATTTGGACTTGGGCTTGCCATGGAAATTGGTACTTGTTCGCCTTCTTGAGCTTTGCCTTGAACTTTTTCTTGACTCTATGGTACCATATTCGAAGCTTGAGGACCACCATCTTCTTCCTTATGTAGAGATGCTATTTGAGAACCTATGTCATCTACAACCACATGGATATATTCCATTTTATATAAAGTACGAAGATTATAGACACGAAAGGCTCTACTAGTGATTGAATATGGGAGTCAAATTTTCCCAAAGGCCCTCTATTTTTGAAAATGTAACACTTACTCCTAAAAGTTTTGAAGCATTTCACATTAGGCTTCAACCATTTTCATAATTCATATGGAGTTTGTAATGTGTCGGGTCTCAAATACACACGATTTACCACATAAACTGCAGTATTTAAGGCTTCGGCCCAAAACTTAGGACGAACTTTCTTACTAAGGAGCATGACCCTAGCCATCTCTTGAACCACTCGGTTCATCCTCTCAACAACTCTATTTTGCTATGGGGTGATTGGAATTGAAAATTCATGCTTAATGCAATGCATATCATAAAAGTTCGAAAACAAGCTATTCTCAAATTCACAGCCATGATCGGTTCAAATTCTTATGATACACCCAAAAGAAACACCATGTACATTCTTAATTCTTAGGACTCAGGATTTGAAAGAATCAAACATATCAAAATTTTCTCTTAAAAAATGTACCAATGTGAACCAAAAAAATCATCAACAGTTAAAAATATATATATTTTACCTCCGATGCTTTTAGTACGAATGGGTCCATAAGATCCATACAAACTAGCTCAAGAGGATGCTTGGTTGTTAAGCTATTTAACTTCTTGTGAGGGGCTTAAGTTTGCTTCCCCAATTGACATGGCCCGCACATTTGGTTCAAAGACTTAACTATTTTAGGCACTCCTCGAACTATCTCCTTATTGGCTATCTTGGTTAAATCTTTGAAGTTGATGTGACTTAACCATTGATGCCATAAGTCTAGATTACTTATGATGGCTGAGTGACATCTGAGATCATTAGTAGTAACAATCACATAGCAATTATCAGATGTGCGAACACCATGCATAATAGTATTTCCTCTTTTGTCTAAAATTTCACATTTATCTTTTGAAAACAATACCTCATGATGTGAGTCACACATTTGACTGATGCTCAAAAGATTAGTTTTAAGGTCGTCAACAAGCAATACACTGTCCAATTTAAGAAGACCGGGAACACTTATAGAGCCCTTACCAATGACTCTAGAGGTGCCGCCATCTCTAAATGTAACAATTGCTCCTTTATATTTCTCAAGAGATGTGAAATAAGATTTGTTACCGAACATGTGACGAGAACACCCACTATCAAGATACCACATATGCAAGTCACGTGCTTTATAAGCAGTGTAAACAACAAAACAACACAAGTCACTCTTTCTCACCCACTGTTTTTTAGTCTTAACAAAAGAGGGAATAACACGATACTTGGGAGATGTGTAACATTGCCCGGGAAGGTACCTGCGTGTGCTAAACAGTTCAGACTCTCAATTTCTTTGAGCTAGTCTCATGAGTGCAATGCGAAAGATAGATGAGAGTCCAAATCCGGCAACTTTTATTGAAAATTCATTTTATTGCAAAACATTTGCCAAAAATGGACAGTGTCACTCGATCTAAAATGGGGCGTCAAAATGGTCGGTCATTAATTGAGCACCCCCACTCACCCAATCAAAATATTGGCCTCTACTAAACCATGATATGAGATTTATTTACTTTATATGTTCATATCCTGATTATTTAATAAATCATAAAATTTACTATGTGAAGCATACAAGTATAGACTATATCATTTATTTTGGAACAAGTTGATTTCATGTATTTTGAAAGAGTTTTGAAGATATACAACTCAAAGAAATTGAGTTTACAAACATAAAAACCAACATCATTCTGAATTAAGCAACACAACCTCCATCCACCGGCATTCATAGAGTTATATCAAATAAGCAAATAGCCTCATGGTAGAATGCTAAACATAGTAAGAAAAAAACACAGACATGGGATACTAAAGTATAAAAACTTACATATTTACCGACGTCCCGCGAACAGCTATAAAACAAAGTTAGTAACACATGCATGATCTTATATATAAAATCTTAATGCAATTCACTCGTGAAATGCCACTAAAGATTCGACTTCTAATATATGACATGTGAATCATCTCAAGAACATGAGATAGCGCACATAATCACATAAGAATTGATTAAATTCATAAATGCAAAGTTAGCTGAATCAATATGCATGAAACATGGATGCAAAGCATGGATATGATAAAAAGTAAAACATAATTCATATTTACAAATAAGAAAAGCAAATAAAAGAATGGGGTAGAAAAAAGCGAGGCGGGGAATTATTACAACACTTTGAATAATTACATATTTGAACAAGAGAGGATAGGAAGAAAAATATTGCAACAAAATAAAACCTCACAAATCTCTCAAATAAAAATAAAAATAGTAGCTTCATGTGCCTCGAAAACCATCAAAAATTGTTCTACTCATCAACGGAAGATTGCACTGTTTTATCCATTTAATTATCCAACTGGCCATTAAATTGGTCGGCCGGTCGGCCAATACGGCTTGGCAAACTTGATTCACAACAAATCCAAAACAAAACAAATAGGAGATATATTGGTGGCTCAACCAACCACTTTCGGTTAGATCACAACAGATTTATAATATGAAATTAAAGTAAGAAAACTGATATATGAAAGAACACACAAGAAAACCGAAATAAATTGAAAATTCACCTTCCAAAGAAATGATGAACTTCTTGATTTTCAAACTTCATTTTGATCACCCTCAAGGTTGTGAATTATGTTCTCGATCTTTAATTCAAAAGTTTGAAATTTGAGCTAGAATAGTGGCTTTGGACAATATAACAGTGTGGGGGAAGGGAGGAAATTGGTGAACTCCTTGATTTTCTCTTCTTCAACAACAATCACTCTCTCTTTGATCAAAGCTCTAGAATTTGAATACAAAGGAATTTCTTGGATGATTTTGATAATAAAAGATGAGATATAGTGTGTAGCTTGAGAAAATGAAAGTTCGCAACTAACACTCAATTTTGGCCAACTCTTGAATTCAAAGCTTAGACTCTCTCTTTACCTATCTCTAGTCTTCTCCTCCCAATCAATCTATCCTCCTCTCTCTCTCTAGTCTCTAGTCCGTTTTCTCCTTAACAATATGATGTGTTTATATAGACAATGCAAGTAGAGAAATGGTACAAGACAAGAATAAATCATTAATGAAGATAATGGAGCACTAATGGAGCTAATGGAAGACAAAACATTACCTTCAATGGATTAGGCACTAGGCAATGAAGGCTGAGTGTATATGTAATCAATTCATGAATATATTAGAAAATGGGATAGTGGAGTGCCTCACATGAATTAAACAAAATTTGGGTCTGCATTGTGTTGCATATCACGGGCACGGACAGAATGATCGCGGGCGCAGTCGACCTGTTAGTAAAAAAGATGTCCCTGGGCAAATGATCAGGCGATCGACCGGTTAGTGACAAACTCGCCTGTTTCACTCCAGTTTAGTCCAGCTTTGATCGAGCTGTCAGACAATACTTAAACACTTAGGGTTGGGAGTAAAGCTCAAATTTCATCTTTCTTACTGAGGATTTTGTGAGACAACACATTTTTTTTTATTAAATCCCATCTGTTGAGACCCAATGACATCTTCCAGTGTCTTTAACCCTTGTTCCATAGGTCAATTGTAGCTTTAGCATTCTTGAGTTCTTCCTCTTTTTGGCTGACCAGCTCTTCTAAGGTAGCTTGAGACATCTCAAGAGTTTTAATCTTTTCTTCATAACTAGCATAGATTTTCTATAGCCCATTATTCTCAGTCTCACAGGTCAAGAGTTTTACACAAAGAGCTTGTCTGTCATTTGAGATCTTGATGGCATCGTTCCTAGCTGAAGAAATCTCCTCATTTAGCGTGACATTCTCACTTTCACATGCTTTGAGTTTGATAATGAGTTTGTCATTCAACATTGATAAGTTTAGAGATTCCTTGTACAACTTTTCATATGCTTGTTGAAGCTCTTCACCATCTATTTTTCCATCATCCTCCGAGGTTTCATCATCTGTGACATTCTCAAATGACGGCCCATCTTCTTTTTGTTTCTCTTCCTCCTTGAGAGCATCTAGTCGAGCAACTAGAGCATTGAGGTGAACAGTGCTCTCCTTTAGAAAGTGCTTGAACTTGCTTACTAGTCTTTATGTTAACCCTTTCATTAGCACTCCACTCCTTAATCGACTTGGCGACCTTTTGATTAGTAATAGGATCAATCACAGATGGTGCTTCGATATTCTCCTCAATTGTGCGCAAACCTTCAAGATCCCAAGCTCGAAGATACACCCTCATTCTACACTTCCAAAACAAATAGTTACTCCTATCAAAGGTAGGAGTACGATGCAAATTAGCCCCCACTAGCAAACTCAACTAGCCCTAGCCTAGGAGTTGGTTGAGGGAAGCTAGAGTAGAATTCCATAAAAGTACTATCCCTATCTTCACCGAATTCGGCTTTATCAGCTTCTTGCTCTGATCCGCTTTCATCATCCTAAGTCACTATGTAGACTTTCTTTCTATTATTCTTGGAAGGACACTCGAGAGCAATATGCCCAAACCCTTGACATTCATAGCATTTGACCCTCTGTCCTCTCATTATCTTATTTTCGGGTTTTGGAACAACTTTGAGTTTATCATTACCCTTATCTTTAGCACTAGTGTCCTTGAAATTAGGCTTCTTTATCTTTAATTTGTTTTTGAATGGTTTAGTAAACAAAGTTGTCATTTTGGACTCTAGATCAATTTTCACCTCAGGATTCTTAATAATCTCATGAGCACTAGAAAAAGCCACACTTTCCATTTGTTTTTTCTTTGAAGCCAGATATGCCTCATAAGTTTGTAAGTTTCTAACCAACTGATCAAGCTTGAGGTTCTCAACGTCTTAAGCCTCTTCTATAGCTGTCACTTTTTATTGAAACCTATCGGGTAATGACCTCAGAATTTTTCCAACACGAGATTTAGGGATTTTTTCACCTAGTGTGAAACAAGAATTCACAATGTCAATGAGTTTAGCATAAAAATCATTAAAAGTCTCATCCTCACGCATAAAAAGAGTTTCAAAAGCGAAGGTGAGACGTTGAAGTTTTGATCTTTTGACAGAAGTAGTACCATCATGAATTGTTTCAAGAATGTCCCAAGCCTCATTTGCTACCTCACAAGTGCAAATATGCTAGAACTCTTCCGGAGTGATGGAACAAAAGAGGTAATTGAGCGCAATTGGCTTTATTATTCCAACTCGAGTTTTGATAATCAATTATGTCACATTTATCAATTGGTTTGGGAATATCAACACCATCAATGGTCACCATAGGTTCACTCCACCCATAGATGATGGAATGCCAAACTTTCTCATCAATAGATTTTAAAAATGCCCTCATACGAGCTTTCCAATATGAGTAGTTTGTTCCATCAAGTAAAGGAGGTCTATGAGTCGAGTTACATTTGTGAATCGAATGCATTAAAACAAATCACACAAAATCATACTCCCATAGCCTTTTTTAAAATTTAAAAAAAAAAAAAAAAAGGAACGAGTGGCCCGCTTTGATGCCAATTGAAAAACCTAAGTGATTCATGATTTGAAATAGATTTAATTGCGGCAATTCCCAAACACACAAAACTAACAATCTAAATCATCTAGCACGTACGAAAGTGATTTAGATTGTTGTTTCACAATTAATAAATCGACACAAAAGATTTTATTGTGAAAAAAATCATAGTTGAAGCACCTCTAATTGTAATTAAAAACCATAGGCTAAAAGCCATTAATCAATCCACTATGAAGACAATGAAAATACACAAGGGTACAAACAATTACCCAACACGCTCAAGAATTGTCTTTTGCCTTTTGTGCCTTTTTCAACAACGCCTTTGTCTCAGAATTGATTAGCCTAGTGTTGAATCCATAACACCCAAGTTGAGTCCACGACGATAAGCCGCTTTGAACTCCTTCAAAGCCTTCAAACTCAAATCTTCATAATCCACCGATCAAATATGCTTGCAGAGTAGAATGAAAAGAAACCCCCTTGATATAGGCAATCTAATTCATGTGACATGACCAATCTCACAAAAACATCAAGGGAAACAATAGACAAGCACTCCATAAGCAAACACAATCTCTCAAGTTTTAGATCTGGAATCGTAACCCTAAAATCTACAACTTGTGCAGCTTTATATGAAACAAGGCTACGAAGATTGCTCGAGTACAGAAAAGTTCGCTCGAATGATGTGTCTTAGATGCGGAGAAACCATAAGTGTCTTCGCTCGAGCGACAAAAAGTTCGCTCGAGCGCAGAATCAAATCTCCCAGTATTTTTGCAGACAAATTTAAACTACTAAGAGATATCATTCTTTGCTTTAGCCATCACTTCACCGCTCGAGCAGTCCAAGTGCAAATAAGGCACTAACTTTACGATTGAGATGTGTTTGTTCATAGAATTTACAACACAAAGGGACCTAACAACTTCAAAGGTAAAGTCAAGGTTTCCCCTGCCTCTTATGGGCACCCCGGCAGCTGCATGACAAAACATTTTTCAGTGGAGTAGGAGTTTTTCCAAATTTCATTTCTCAATAAAATCATATTAAAATGGGACATTCGATAAAAGCCCCTTGCTAAGCAATTATGTTTCCAAAAGGACATGGTTAAAAAGTTTCATGGGTAATTCTATTTCCACACATTATTTAGTCTTTGTGGAAACACTTAATGAAAGAAATTTTTTATTATAATTTTACCATAAAACAAAATGACCAGTATGGACATCAATGCATGCACCAAATCTTAAAAATAAGTTTTCTCTATACACATATTTTGGAAATAATAATTCCCAATGCACATCTTTTTAAGGAGGAAAAAAAAAACACTAAACCTTACATTGTTCATCTATTGTTTTTCACTCCCTCCATTGCTATACCCTATTGTCCTCCATTGTTTGTCATAAAATCCTTTGATATTGCTCCATTATTCACTCTCTAGGTTTGTGTAAGTCCATACTCCATTGCTTCTACCATGCTTCCATTAGAACTCACCATCAATCTTGATTTGTGTGATAAAAGATTTGCAAACCAATGAAAATTCAGATTCAAAGATGTAACAACCCTCACACTGTTTACCGATTAATGGCTGATTGACTACCGATTACTGCCAAACTGAGACCGAATATGAAAAGTAATTGAACGGACTGAATTACTGAACTGACTGACTGAAATCTGAAACTGAACTGATTAAGTATATCTGTTTAATTGCATTTCCATCTGTTGCCTGTTTGATTATCTGTTCATGTTTTTATGTTTAAATTGCAAATTGAAGGCCTTATCGGCGGCCGAATCTGAATCGATTGAAGTTCTATGGTCGTTAGAATTAATGTGATTTTATGGTGTAATTATCTGAAATGTGATTTGGTATGATTTAATTAGATTAAAATAAGCTAAATTGTAAGTTGGTTTAAATTACAACTTTGCCATTTTGAGTGGGCCACTATCTAACATCTATAGGAGCCTTATTACACTTGAACAAAACATCTTTTTTTGCTCAGCCAAGTTCATTGTTTTTGCCGACCTTAAAGAGAGAGGAAAGGAAGAGAGTTGATTTTCATCTCATTTTGCTTGGTTGTGCTTGGAACTTAAGAGGAATTGAAGTGTAGATTGTCAATTGAGTTTCTAGACTTGTAATTGAGGAACCTAGGTATGTTTTTCATCCTCTTAATTGTGTATTTAAGTGATTCTTGCATGGTCTAGAGCATAGTTAAAGTCTTGAGCCAAGTTATGGCCCTTCTTGGTGGAATTGAAGCTTAATTGTTGCATGCATGGCTATATCCTCGCATTTTGAGGTCGATGACATAGAATTTGGTACATGCATGTTCATAATATTGTTATGGTTCATGTTGTCATCATGTTTTTGAAAGATTTGAGCTCATTTGAGCAAGCATTGAAGCTTTGACATGATTTGAATTCATGCATGTTTGCATGTTCATGGAATTTGGTTTGAAATTGGATTTGATTGAACTACCTTTGGGCTTTGATTTCACAAATTGATCCTTGAAATATGTTATATTATGAGTTTTGGAATGTTTTCTGGAAAATAGGCCCAAAGAAATTGATTTTGATGCATTGGTGTTTGATTTTGAACTTGGAGCTCAAATCTGGATTTTCCAGATTTCAGTCTTCCGCTCGAGCGGGGAGATCGGCGCTCGAGCGGGAAATTCGTGCTCCTAGTGCTTTGCACTGTTTTGCAGTCCGCTCGAGCGGGGTAATTGGCGCTCGAGCGGGACCTTGTGTCTCACGCTCGAGCGCCCTATCGAGCGTGATTTTCACCCATCCAGTACTTTTGACTGTTTTGCAGACCGCTCGAGCGGGGTATGTGACGCTCGAGCGGGAACCTATGTCTGCATGAACGCTCGAGCGGAGTAACCTACGCTCGAACGGGACTCTATTTTTCTGAAAGTTCTGAAAGTGTTTTCTAAGTGCATCTTTGCATCCTCATCCCATCCTAGGCATTCTTAGGCCTAGTTTAAGGCATCTTAAAGAGGATATGGATGTAGAACACACCAAGGCAAATTTAGGGATTAAGTTATTATCTTTCCCAACTGTGAAACTTAGTGTGTGTTCAATCTGTTAACTGTATAGGGTTGGCATTCCGAGGAGACGCTCTAGCTTACTGTAGCCTAGAACTCTGTGAGTAACAATTGTGTAAAGATATGTTCAAAATGATTATCTTTTGAATACTGAACTGAACTGTTTACTGAATTGATATTGTTTACTGACTGAATGTATGTCCTATATTCTGAACTGTACTGTGGCATCCTTAGCACCTACTGTTTACTGTTACTGTTACAGAGATCTCTGTCGGTTCCCTCGTGGAACCACTACTGTTTACTGATAGATGGCCATCATTACTGTTCGGTCTTTAAGACCTACTGCTTACTGTACTGTTATGCTAATGGATGTACCACATATGACTGATTGTAACAACCCTCGTACTGATTACTGAATTACGTACTGATTTCTGTTAAACCGAACTGATAATGACTGATAATTGGATTAACTGAAGTACTGAATGAACTGATTGAAATCGGAACTGAAATTGAATAAGTTATCTATTGAATTGCATATTGTATCTGTTTGATTGATTGAATATCTGTTTGAATTCATATGTTTGAACTATTAATTGAAGGCCTTATCGGCGGCCGAATTAGGAACCGTTTAGTGTTTTGGAATCAGTAGAATATTTGTGATTTTATGGTATATTTATCTGAAAACTGATTAGGAATGATTAAATTAGATTAAAACGAGTTAATTACCAAGATTGACTTATTTACCACATTGCCACCCATAGTGGACCCATTGTTTAATATTATTTGAGCCTTGCATACATTGAATCAAAGCTTTTGATCAGCTCTTCTTCATGTTCTAACCGACCAAACAAGTGAGAGAGGAGAGAGAGTGAGAAGTAAGAGAGATTTGAGCTCATATTGGTGAATTAGCTTGGAGTGCTTAGAATTAAAGTGTAACTTGGCTAAATTAAGCTTGCTAGACTTGAAATCAACACTCTAGGTAAGTGAATTCATCCTCTTCTTGTTGTCTTGAGCTTCATCTTGCATGTTCTAGGCTCCATTGTAGAATCAAGCCATGTTTTAGTGCATAGAGGTTGAATTATGTTTGAATTCATGCATGCATGTTGAATTGATGAGTTTTGAGTTAAATTCATGGTTGATTGTACATGCATGTTCATGTCTAAGCTTTAGTCCATGTTTTCACTTTGTTTTCCAACTATTGAGCTCTTGAGAGCAAGATTTGAAGCTTGAAATTGGTTTGAAACTCATGCATGTCATATTTGAATGTTGTTCATGCATGTTCTTGAAAATTGGTTTGGAAATGAGCTTGATTAAACTTCCCTTGGGCTTTGATTTTACAAATTGAGCTTTGAACCTAGTAATACTATGTGTTTTCATGAGTTTTCCAGGAAAAGGGCCCAAGAGGATCGATTTTTGTGTTCCAAACTTGAGTTTCCAAATTCAGAGCACAATTCTGGGTTTTCCAGATTTCTGGTGTACGCTCGAGCGGAGGGTTGTGAGCTCGAGCGCAGAAATCAAGTCCCCAGCAGTTTTGCAAATTTTGTGCTGTCCTCTCGAGCGGAAATATTTACGCTCGAGCGTGTTTTGCGAGCATCCAGTATATTTTGCAGGCCGCTCGAGCGGAAGGGCTCACGCTCGAGCGGGGAACGTTTTTGCCTGTACGCTCGAGCGGGGATGTGTACGCTCGAGCGTGGCTCCCTTTTTCTGAAAATTCTGAAAATGTTTTCTGTATACATCTTTGCATCCTCATTCCATCCTAGGCATTCTTAGGCCTAGTTTAAGACATCTTAATGAGGGTTTAGATGTAGAACACACCGAGGCATAATAGGAAGTTAATTATTGTACTTCCCCAACTGTTAAACTTAGAGTGTGTTCGATTTGTTTACTGTTTAGGGTTGGCACTCGGGGACGCGCTCTAGCATACTGTAGCCCAATCTCTGTGAGTAACAGATTGTGTAAAGATATGTTCAAAAGGGTTATCTTTTGAATACTGAACTGAATTGTTTATTGAACTGATATTGTTTATTAAATGAATGTATGTCCTGTATTGTGAACTGTATTGTGGCATCCTTAGCATTGACTGTTACTGTTACAGAGCTCTGTCGGTTCCCTTGTGGAACCATACTGTTTACTGACTGATGGCCATCATTACTGTTGGGTCCGTTGAGGCCCGGTCCTTTTGGACCTACTGTTTATAGGCTAATGGATGTACCACATATGATTGATTGACTGACATACTGAAAGACTGAAATACTGATTAATGAACTGTTTTCATTACTGTAAGGACATTACATTCTTAACCTCTTTATACACTATGTTATTCACTGGGCTTTAGCTCACTGTTTATAAATATATGTAGGTTCTCAGCAGCCAGACCGGAGCTAGGAGCGTGGGTTAGTCCCCCAGTTTTGTCAAGCCAGCCTATGTGCCTCACCGCGAGGTTCCGTGTTGCCATGCTATGGCTTGGGGTGTTTTTGTGTCCCCTACTGTATAGACCGTCTACTGTTTACTGTACTGTTATCGAGGGATTTGATTCCCGTACTGAATGTTGTATATGATTGTATATAGACTGTACTGTTTGAACTGAATGAATGCATGAAAAATGTTTTTGGCATACAGATTTTCACAGCTCAATGGACACTAGTTATTTACTGTATTGGCTTCCGCCAGGCCCTGTACTCTGTTTTACTGTATTACTGTTCTGCAGGCCTTCGGTAATCTCGGATTACTGGCCAGTTACGGTGCTAAACCCATAGGGCCGGGTTTGGGTCGTGACAGAGTGGTATCAGAGCGATACTTAACCACGAGTTATACCGCACACACGTGTCCAAATGAGCTATAGGGTGTCCTAGAAAAGTGATTAGGGCATCTCATGAACTTGAAAAGTGTGTGCTTATGACTGACTGATTATATGCTAAATGTTAAACTGTTTAAGTATACAACTGCTTATAATGATAACTGTTATAACTGCTTATAGCGGAATGGATAATGCAAATGAACCTGAATCATCATCTTCTGAGGCCAGAATGGCCAGACTTGAACAACTGATGGGACTGGTAATTGAAAGACTAGATCAACAACAGAACCAACAGCCCCCACCTCCTCCTCCTCCGGTGCAACCGGAACAGAATGTACAGAATGTGAATGCCAATGAGGTGGACATTATTGCACTGACCCATAAGTTCAGCAAGATGAAACCGCCGTCCTTTCAGGGAGGCTTAGAACCGTTAAAGGCTGAAGCTTGGGTTCTTGAGACTGAGAAATTGTTTGAAATGTTTCCATGCTCCGAAGCCAACAAAGTACTGTTAGCAACCTTCACCCTTCAGGAAGAAGCAAGAAGGTGGTGGATGTTGACCCGTGATGCGAATACTATTGTGACTTGGACTCAGTTCAAGGAGTCCTTCTTTGAAAAGTATTTTCCCCAGTGCATCAGGGACAGAAAAGTGACTGAGTTTGAACAGCTGAGACAGGGTAATATGTCTGTTGCCGAGTACGAGAAGAAATTCACCGAATTTGCCAGGTATGCACCACATATGGTGGATACCGAATATAAGAAGGCCAGAAGGTTTGAAGGAGGCCTTAGTGCTGCTATACAGGACCGAATAAATGTTTTGAAAATGCCAACTTTTGTGGGTGTTCTCGACCGTGCATTGATGGCCGAGTCAAATATTGCAGCAGTAAAACAATCTGAAACACCAACAACTGAATGGCAAGGTAAAAGGCAGGGTTTCAAATTTAAGAAAGGCAAACATAACTCTGCAAACAAGAAACAGAATACGGGGTCAACTACTAGCCCCAGCCAAAGGAGTGGATTTATTCCACCCTGCTCCGTATGTGGCAACAAGCACAAAGGGGTTTGCTACCAGATTTCAGGAGCTTGCTTCAGATGTGGCAAGGTGGGCCACAGAATTAAAGACTGCCCTTCTGCTCCACCAGCTAGTGGTAAAGCTGCACCAAGTGCAGCAGCATCAAATGTAGCACCAAAGCCTAACCCCAAAGCTACCGGGAAAGAGCCTATGAGGCAGGGCCGAGTATTTGCCCTAGTACCGGGAGATGTTCAGAATACTGAGACCGTTGTGTCAGGTATCCTCTCTATTTGTGCTCAAAATGCATATGTATTGATTGATTCGGGGTCTACACATTCTTATGTGTCGCATGCTTTTTCGCGTAAATTGAATAGACCCTTGGAACCTATGAATTACTTGTTAGCTGTATCATTACCTGTTGGAGGATCCATGACATGTGCATATATGTATCCTGCTTGTGAAATTATTGTTGGGGATATGCATCTGTTTATTGACTTACTGCCCTTAAACATAGATCACTTTGATGTGATATTGGGGATGGATTGGTTACAAAAATATCATGCCACCATTGACTGTGTAACGAAACAAGTTGTTTTCCGTCCACCTAGTTTACCTGAATTTGTGTTTAATGGGAGTGGAGTAGTACCTCCTCCGTATCTAATTTCTTCTGTAAAAGCTGTCAAATTGATTAGAAAGGGATGTAAAGGATATCTGTGTTCTGTACTGACTGTATCTGCTGATGATAATGTTAAAACTGATGTGAATTGTATTCCTATAGTCAGAGAATTCCCAGATGTATTTCCAAATGATTTGCCAGGGGATTTGATTGATAGGGAAGTTGAATTTACCGTTGATGTAATTTCGGGAACACAGCCAGTGTCTAAAGCTCCCTACAGAATGGCTCCAACTGAACTGAAAGAGTTGAAAGTACAATTGCAGGAACTGTTAGACAAGAAGTTTATCAGACCCAGTACTTCACCGTGGGGTGCACCTGTTCTGTTTGTAAAGAAGAAAGATGGCTCACTGAGACTGTGCATTGATTACCGTGAACTGAACAAGGTAACTGTGAAAAATAAATACCCATTACCACGTATTGATGATTTGTTTGACCAGTTACAGGGTGCACAAGTGTTTTCCAAGATTGATCTCAGATCGGGATACCATCAACTGAAAGTTAAACCAGAAGACATTGATAAAACTGCTTTTAGAACGAGGTATGGCCATTATGAATTTTTTGTTATGCCGTTTGGAGTCACGAATGCCCCAGCTGCATTTATGGACCTTATGAACAGAATTTTTAAACCATACCTTGATGATTTTATTGTGGTATTTATTGATGACATACTGATTTATTCTAAGACTGTTGAAGAACATGAACATCATCTGAGACTTGCCCTGCAAACCTTAAGAGAACAGAAACTGTATGGTAAACTGTCTAAGTGTGAGTTTTGGCTTGATCATGTTATGTTTTTGGGGCATGTTGTTAGCAAAGATGGAATTTCTGTTGATCCGCAGAAAATTGAAGCTGTAGTGAACTGGCCTAGACCAACCAATGTGACTGAAGTCCGAAGCTTTTTGGGATTGGCTGGATATTACAGAAGATTTGTCAAAGATTTCTCCAAAATTGCCCTACCATTGACTCAGTTGACACAGAAGGGGATATCATTTGACTGGACTGACCAGAGAGAATCAGCATTTCAGGAGTTGAAAACTAGACTTGTGACTGCACCAATTCTGACTCTACCTTCAGGTACGGATGGTTATACTGTATTTAGTGATGCTTCTCATAAGGGTTTGGGGTGTGTTTTAATGCAGAATGGGAGAGTTATTGCTTATGCTTCCCGACAGTTGAGACCACATGAAAAGAACTACCCGACCCATGACTTAGAACTTGCTGCAGTGGTATTTGCATTGAAAATTTGGCGTCACTATTTGTATGGAGCGACATGTGAAGTGTATACCGACCACAAGAGTTTGAAATATTTCTTCACACAGAAAGAACTGAATATGAGACAGCGGAGATGGCTTGAACTGATTAAAGACTATGACTTACAAATACTGTATCATCCGGGAAAAGCCAACACCGTTACCGATGCTTTGAGCCGAAAATCGATTGGGAACTTAGCCTGTTTGCTGACTGGACAGAAGGAGTTGCTTTGTGATCTTGAAAAGTCTGAAATTGAAATTGTTTTGAAGGAACAAGGTGGAACCTTAGCTGCTATTTCTACTCAACCAGCCTTGATTGAAGAGATTAAAGAGAAACAGCAACTGGATGATTTCTTAAAGAAGATTATTGAAGAAAGAGATTCAAAACCGAGACCGGGATTCAAAGTTGAGAACAATGTACTGAAATTTCAAGAGAGACTGTGTGTGCCGAATGACACTGAACTGAAAAGGAGAATTCTGCAAGAGGGCCACAATTCAAAATTTTCTATCCATCCGGGAAATACGAAAATGTATCAAGACTTGAAATTGAATTTCTGGTGGCCGGGAATGAAGAAAGAAATTGCCGACTTTGTATCCAAATGTCTTCATTGCCAACAAGTCAAAGCGGAACATCAACGACCCGCTGGATTATTGCAACCCTTACCCATACCAGAATGGAAATGGGAGCATATCACGATGGATTTTATCGTTGGATTACCTCGCTCCAGAAAAGGTATGGACTCTATTTGGGTTATTGTTGATAGACTGACTAAATCTGCTCACTTCTTACCTGTCAAGACAATTTATAATGCGGACAAATTGGCTGTTATCTATATTGATGAAATTGTGAGATTGCATGGAGTGCCTGTATCTATTGTTTCTGACAGGGATTCGAAGTTTACATCGAGGTTCTGGCAAAGCCTACAGACTGCATTGGGTACTGAATTGAGGCTGAGTAGTGCCTATCATCCTCAGACAGATGGACAGTCAGAAAGTACCATCCAGACTCTAGAGGATCTACTGAGAATGTGTGTCCTTGATTTCCAGGGAAATTGGGAAAGTCATTTGCCGTTGGCTGAATTCGCCTACAACAACAGCTACCATTCGAGTATTGGTATGGCGCCTTTCGAGGCATTGTACGGCAGAAAGTGTAGATCTCCGATTTGCTGGGCAGAAGTTGGAGATGGGCCGTTGCTTGGGCCCGAAATTGTTTATGAAACGACTGAAAAGGTAAAACTGATACAGCAAAGATTGAAAACTGCACAGAGTAGACAGAAGAGTTATGCAGATGTCAGAAGACGAGACCGAGAATATGAAGTGGGTGATCACGTTTTTGTGAAAGTGACACCAATGAAAGGCCAGACTCGTTTTGGAGTCAAAGGCAAGTTAGCGCCAAGGTATGTTGGACCGTATCAGATTATTGAGAAAATCAATCCGGTGGCGTATCAAGTTGCGCTTCCTCCTGAAATGGAGCATGTGCATAACGTCTTCCACATTTCGATGTTGAGAGATTATCTCCGGGATCCATTCCATGTGATTGAGCCTACTCGGATAGTGTTGAGTGATGACTACACTTACGAGGAGAGGCCTATACAGATTGTAAATAGACGGATCAAGAAACTGAGAAACAAAGAGATCCCGCTAGTGAAAGTTGATTGGCAGAACCATGGTGGTGTGTATGCCACTTGGGAAAGGGAAGATGACATGGCTAAAAGATACCCAGAACTGTTTCCACTGAACCCTGTTTTCTTCCAGACTGAAGGTAACTCGAGTTTAGAGGACTAAACTCCTTATAAGGAGGGGAGACTGTAACAACCCTCGTACTGATTACTGAATTACGTACTGATTTCTGTTAAACCGAACTGATAATGACTGATAATTGGATTAACTGAAGTACTGAATGAACTGATTGAAATCGGAACTGAAATTGAATAAGTTATCTATTGAATTGCATATTGTATCTGTTTGATTGATTGAATATCTGTTTGAATTCATATGTTTGAACTATTAATTGAAGGCCTTATCGGCGGCCGAATTAGGAACCGTTTAGTGTTTTGGAATCAGTAGAATATTTGTGATTTTATGGTATATTTATCTGAAAACTGATTAGGAATGATTAAATTAGATTAAAACGAGTTAATTACCAAGATTGACTTATTTACCACATTGCCACCCATAGTGGACCCATTGTTTAATATTATTTGAGCCTTGCATACATTGAATCAAAGCTTTTGATCAGCTCTTCTTCATGTTCTAACCGACCAAACAAGTGAGAGAGGAGAGAGAGTGAGAAGTAAGAGAGATTTGAGCTCATATTGGTGAATTAGCTTGGAGTGCTTGGAATTAAAGTGTAACTTGGCTAAATTAAGCTTGCTAGACTTGAAATCAACACTCTAGGTAAGTGAATTCATCCTCTTCTTGTTGTCTTGAGCTTCATCTTGCATGTTCTAGGCTCCATTGTAGAATCAAGCCATGTTTTAGTGCATAGAGGTTGAATTATGTTTGAATTCATGCATGCATGTTGAATTGATGAGTTTTGAGTTAAATTCATGGTTGATTGTACATGCATGTTCATGTCTAAGCTTTAGTCCATGTTTTCACTTTGTTTTCCAACTATTGAGCTCTTGAGAGCAAGATTTGAAGCTTGAAATTGGTTTGAAACTCATGCATGTCATATTTGAATGTTGTTCATGCATGTTCTTGAAAATTGGTTTGGAAATGAGCTTGATTAAACTTCCCTTGGGCTTTGATTTTACAAATTGAGCTTTGAACCTAGTAATACTATGTGTTTTCATGAGTTTTCCAGGAAAAGGGCCCAAGAGGATCGATTTTTGTGTTCCAAACTTGAGTTTCCAAATTCAGAGCACAATTCTGGGTTTTCCAGATTTCTGGTGTACGCTCGAGCGGAGGGTTGTGAGCTCGAGCGCAGAAATCAAGTCCCCAGCAGTTTTGCAAATTTTGTGCTGTCCGCTCGAGCGGAAATATTTACGCTCGAGCGTGTTTTGCGAGCATCCAGTATATTTTGCAGGCCGCTCGAGCGGAAGGGCTCACGCTCGAGCGGGGAACGTTTTTGCCTGTACGCTCGAGCGGGGATGTGTACGCTCGAGCGTGGCTCCCTTTTTCTGAAAATTCTGAAAATGTTTTCTGTATACATCTTTGCATCCTCATTCCATCCTAGGCATTCTTAGGCCTAGTTTAAGACATCTTAATGAGGGTTTAGATGTAGAACACACCGAGGCATAATAGGAAGTTAATTATTGTACTTCCCCAACTGTTAAACTTAGAGTGTGTTCGATTTGTTTACTGTTTAGGGTTGGCACTCGGGGACGCGCTCTAGCATACTGTAGCCCAATCTCTGTGAGTAACAGATTGTGTAAAGATATGTTCAAAAGGGTTATCTTTTGAATACTGAACTGAATTGTTTATTGAACTGATATTGTTTATTGAATGAATGTATGTCCTGTATTGTGAACTGTATTGTGGCATCCTTAGCATTGACTGTTACTGTTACAGAGCTCTGTCGGTTCCCTTGTGGAACCATACTGTTTACTGACTGATGGCCATCATTACTGTTGGGTCCGTTGAGGCCCGGTCCTTTTGGACCTACTGTTTATAGGCTAATGGATGTACCACATATGATTGATTGACTGACATACTGAAAGACTGAAATACTGATTAATGAACTGTTTTCATTACTGTAAGGACATTACATTCTTAACCTCTTTATACACTATGTTATTCACTGGGCTTTAGCTCACTGTTTATATATATATGTAGGTTCTCAGCAGCCAGACCGGAGCTAGGAGCGTGGGTTAGTCCCCCAGTTTTGTCAAGCCAGCCTATGTGCCTCACCGCGAGGTTCCGTGTTGCCATGCTATGGCTTGGGGTGTTTTTGTGTCCCCTACTGTATAGACCGTCTACTGTTTACTGTACTGTTATCGAGGGATTTGATTCCCGTACTGAATGTTGTATATGATTGTATATAGACTGTACTGTTTGAACTGAATGAATGCATGAAAAATGTTTTTGGCATACAGATTTTCACAGCTCAATGGACACTAGTTATTTACTGTATTGGCTTCCGCCAGGCCCTGTACTCTGTTTTACTGTATTACTGTTCTGCAGGCCTTCGGTAATCTCGGATTACTGGCCAGTTACGATGCTAAACCCATAGGGCCGGGTTTGGGTCGTGACACTGATTGACTGAAAGACTGAAGTACTGATTTAATGAACTATTTTCATTACTGTAAGGACATTCATTCTAAACCTCTTTACGCATTATGTTATTTACTGGGTTTTAGCTCACTGCTCATATATATATGTAGGTGTACAGGCACCAGACCGGAGCTAGGAGCGTGGGGTAGACTTCCCTTTTTGTCAAGCCAACCACTATGCCTTACTGCGAGGTTCCGAGCCTGCCAAGCTATGGCTTAGGGGTGTTTTTAATTCCCCCGTCTGTCTCTGTAACTGTCTTGTTTACTGTATAGACCATATTGTACTGTTTAATAGGGATTTGGTCCCTACTCTGACTGGTTGTATATATTGTACATACTGTTTGTCTTTGACCGCATATATGTATGAAAAGTCTTTTTGCATACAAACTGTCACAGCTCATTGGACACTGTTTATTACTGTATTGGCTTCCGCCATGCCCCTGTACTCTGTATTACTGTATTACTGTTAAGCAGGCCTTCGGTAATCTCGGATTACTGGCCGGTTACGGTGCTAAACCCATAGGGGCGGGTTTGGGTCGTGACAAAAGAAGAATATGACTGACTATCTACAACCAATGTTGTGAGAAGAGATGAGTTTTTATGTGCAGAAGTTGATTTTTTTTTTCCTACTCGCGATTTTCATTTGGCAAACCAGTGTCAAATATTTTCATCATATTTGAAAATCAAAAGCCAAATAATTTTCATTAGTTTGGAAATTAACTTCTGAAAACTATAACTTAATTCAGTTTCCAAGAGCCAAAATATTTATAATAATTCGGTTTTCAACTGCTGAACTCTTTGAATCTATTCGGCACTAAAGTTTTGAATTTTTATTTTCCCTTTTCAAAAAGAATCCACTCAAGGAAATGAGGTTTGATTTGAAACGGTGATGGATTATACTAATTAATTTACAATTGGTGTGTGTAGGGCACAATTAGGGTGTGAAGGGTGTGGTGTATGTAAATGAGCTTTTGTTTGGTGTGTGTATAGATTATGGGTTTGGTCTATATTTAAAATATTTGATGTGTGGAATGAGAAAAATAAAATATAATCAAACTTATATGATATGAGTGAGACTAATAGTGTGTGACAATAGAATTATTCGATTTTCATCCACTAAGGACAAGTAGGCGCTAGTTGCATACAAAATGCCTCTTAAAATCTTATATCATTGTAGATGATAATTTTTTTTTTTTTTTAAATAAATAAAGAACTCTTCTTTGGAATCCTCTTTCATTGAGATCTATCAAATATGATCCATGTTAATTATGAAATTCTGAAATTAAAAAATAAAATAGTAATTTTTATTGTCTAATTTTAGTATTAAGTAAATTTTTACTGCCTAGTTTAGTATTTAAAAAGTGAAAATTAAACTACAATCACTAACCATCACACTTACTATTACCATTACTATCAGTATTTGAAAAATATGGGAATTTTTACAAATTAAAAACATAATTTCTTTGTACAGTAAAACTTTACTATTATTTTATTGTCTAAACAAATTTGAAAAAATTATTTAGGCAAGTAAAATAGGAAAGACATATGCACACTCTTTTCTCTGTTGAGTAAACTGTATAAATTATAAGATTTTATATTATATTCGAAGGTCACCAATGACCTAAATGATTATGACAATGCTACTTGTTAAAAATTAAAACACAAAAGTAAATATAAGTGCACTTTATGATTTTTATTTAGGGTAAATTATGTAAATGGTCCTCATAGTTTATATGATGTGTCAATTTGATCCCTATTGTTTTAATTTGCTCAATTTTTTCCTTTAATTTAACGAATTGTGTCATATTAGTCCAATACATAATGGCCATTAGGTTTGGTGAACGGAAAGTCGTCATGTACTCAAACTATGTGTCAATTTGGTCCTTATAGTTTACACAATGTATCAATTTGATCCATGTTGTTTTAATTTGCTCAATTTTGAAAGGGATCAAATTGACACATTGTGAAAACTATAAAGACCAAATTGACACATTGTTTGAGTTTCCGTCCACCAAGCCTAACGGTCGTTATTTGTTGGACCAATATGACACAATCTATTAAATTAAGGAGCAAAATCAATCAAATTAAAACAACAGGGACCAAATTAACACATCATGTAAATTACAAGGACCATTTGCATAATTTATCCTTTTATTTATTTCAAGTATAACCTACATAATATTTAAGCTGAATCTCAACCACACATCATATTGTTTTGTGAATTTTTATGTTTGAACGACCCTCACTAAAACACTCTAGAAGACACTTGAAGGCTCTAAAGATTGATAGAACTTTATAGAGTTTTCTAGAGCCTTATAAAGAATGGTAGAATCTTGTACATAATTTTGAAGTTGTATATATAGTTCTTGTATATTCTAGAAAAATCTATCAAAAGAAGTGGAAGAAAAATCAAGAATTCTCTCTATTCTTATATTTCTAGAAATTTTTTTGTAGCCTATAAAAATTGGAGACCCTTATTTGCCCAAACCATCCAAGGATTCACTACTACAAAAATAGTTAAAGATCACACTTTGACAAAAAAAAAGATCTCACTTTTATTGGAAGTGTGATAAAAAAAATTATATTGATATTTTAATCACACTTAATTTGATTGAGTGTGATAATATTTATTTTTTATGTCACTTTTCAATTAAGTGTGATTATATATATATATTTTTAATCACACTTTTTAATTAAAGTGTGATTATATATACACTACTACTTTTTAATCACACTTTTTAAACAAGTGTGATTATATATATATTTTTTAATCACACATTCTAATTAAAGTGTGATTATTTATACATTTTTTAATCACACCTTTTAATTAAAGTGTGATTATATATACACTACTACTTTTTAATCACACTTTTTAAACAAGTGTGATTATATATATATTTTTTAATCACACATTCTACTTAAAGTGTGATTATTTATATATTTTTTTAATCACACCTTCTAATTAAAGTGTGATTATATATACACTACTACTTTTTAATCACACTTTTTAAATAAGTGTGATTATATATATTTTTTAATCACACATTCTAATTAAAGTGTGATTATTTATATATTTTTTAATCACACTTTCTAATTAAAGTGTGATTATATATACACTACTACTTTTTAATCACACTTTTTAAATAAGTGTGATTATATATATTTTTAATCACACATTCTAATTAAAGTGTGGTTATTTATATATATTTTTTAATCACACATTCTAATTAAAGTGTGATTATATATACACTATTACTTTTTAATCACACATTCTAATTAAAGTGTGATTATTTATATATTTTTTAATCACACAATGTAATTAAAATGTGATTATATATACATTACTACTTTTTAATCACACTTTTTAAATAAGTGTGATTATATAAAATATACAATTCCCAAATTTTTAATCACACTTAATCTGATTGAGTGTGATAATATTTATTTTTTATGTCACTTTCTAATTAAGTGTGATTATATATATATATATATGATAAATTACACTGACACCTCCTAAAGTTTATGTTTATTACAGTTCCCCCTTCATGTTTTGGAAATTACATCTCCCTCTCTGAGGTTTAAAGTTTCATTACAGATTCCCCCTTAGCAATTTAATTTTTTTAAATACTAATTTTGCCTTTATTGGGTAAATTACATTGACACCCCTTACATTTTAGAAATTACAACCCCCTCCCTAAGGTTTAAAGTAGCATTACCAATTGCCCCCTCGATTAGTATTAGTTGGAAAAAAAATTAATTGGAAAAAAAATTATTTGAAAAAAAATTAATTGAAAAAAAAATTGTTAGTAAAATTTTTAAATTTCTGTTTAAAAACCAACATAAACTTATTTTTTGAATTTACGTTTTTTTCTCAAATTTACAAACTGAAACAACCATTTATAAATCAAAAAAATTATCAAATAAGTTTTTATGACAATTTTTAAAATTTTTGTAAATATAAATTGAAAACTGAAAACGAAATGGTTGCCAAACAGGTTTCAGATGGTAAAAATGTCGTAAAATTAACAAATAATTAAATAAGTTACCAACATCAGAAATGACTTGTCAAAAGATTCTTAGGCTATGTATGGTTTGATTTTTAGAAAAAAAATTAAAAATTAATTTGGTTAAGAAATAAAAAATAAAAAATAATTATCATTTTTATATAATTTTTATCTTTCGAGTGGTTAGAAATAATTTTTTACAAATTAAATTGAAACAGCTATACGTATGTATATAACCTGCCCAAAAGTTAAAATGATAATTATTTTTTACCCTTAAATGATAATTATTTTTTAGTTTTTATTTCTTAACCAAATTAATTTTTAATTTTTAAATTTTTTTTCTAAAAATCAAACTATATATGGCGTAAGAATCTTTTGATAAGTCATTTCTTACATTGGTAACTTATTTAATTATTTGTTAATTTTACAATATTTTTACCATCTAAAGCCTGTTTGCTAAGGTGTCATACGTTTTCAATTTTCTGTTTATATTTACAAAAAATTTAAAAACTCAAATAAAAACTTGTTTGGTAAATTTTTTATTTATAAATCAGTGGTCTCGGTTTATAAATTTGGCTAAAAAACGTAAACTCAAAAAATGTGTTTCCGTTTTGAGTTTTGAGTTTGTTTTTTTTTTTACCACCCAACACTAGCCACCACCCGTCACCATTTTCCACCACCACCACCCACCACCCATCCTCCACCACCACCTGCCACCACCACTCGCCACCCACCTGCCACCACCACCCACCACCCGCCACCAACACCCACCTGCCAGCCACCATTACCCACCACCCACTTGCCACCCACTCGCCACCACCACCCACTTGCCATCTACCCTGTCACCCGCCACTACCATCCACCGCCCGCCACCACTACTCAGCACCCATCTACTACCACCATCCACCACCCGCCACCATCCACTACCACCAGCCACCCACCACCACCAGCCACCTGCCACCCACCCGCCACCACCCACCACCCACCACCCACTACTACCACCACCACCTACCACCCACCACCCACCCGCCACCACCACCCACCACCCACTCGCTAACACCTGCCACATTCACTTACCCACAACCACCATCACCCGCCACCACCCACCACCACCCGCCATCTGTCACCCACCTACCACAACCACCTACCACCCGTTACCACCACCACCACCACACACTCGCTACCACCTACCACCCGCCACCGTCACTCATCCACCTACCATCACCATCTGCCACCTACCTGCCACCACCACCCACCCGCCACCACCCGCCAACACCTGCCACACACCTGTCACTACGACCACCCACCCTCCACCACGCGCCACACACCTGTCACCACCACCCACCACTCATTCGCTACCACCCGCCACCGTCATCCACCCACCCACCACCACCACCACTGTCACCCATCCACTCACCACCACCACCACCACTGTCACCCATCCACTCACCACCACCACCACCACCCGCCGCCACCACCCACCACCACCCGCCATCCGCCACCCACCTGCCACCATCGCCCGCCACCCGCCACCACCACCCACCAGTCGTCACCATCACCCACCCACCTACCTACCACCACACCACCCACTCGCCACCATCCGCTACCCACCATCACCACTTTCCACCACCGTCTTCCGCCGCCACTTGCTACTACTTGTCATTTCTCACTCTTTTTTATATTTTTAAATTTTTTAAAACATTTTGTCAATTACCAAACGCGTTTGTATTTTATGTTGTTCGAAAAATAAACAAAACCAGTTTATAAAATTTTTGTAAATATAAACTGAAAACGTAAACGTTACCAAATAGACCCTAAAACCATTTCATTTTCAGTTTTCAATTATATTTACAAAAATTTAAAAAACTGTCATAAAAACTTATTTGATAATTTTTTTGTTTATAAATGGTTGTCTCAGTTTGTAAATTTGAGGAAAAAAATGTAAATTCAAAAAATAAGTTTACGTTGGTTTTTAAATAGAAATTAAAAAATTTTACTAGCAAAATTTTTTTTAATTAATTTTTTTTTCAAATAATTTTTTTTCAAATAATTTTTTTCCCAATTAATTTTTTTGGGTAAATTACACTAACACCTCCTGAGGTTTATGTTTATTACAGTTCCCCCTCACCTTTTGGAAATTAATTTTATCAAGAAATAAAAAATAAAAAATAATTATCATTTTTATATAATTTTTATCTTTTGAATGGTTAAGAATAATTTTTTATAAATTTAATTAAAACAATCATACGTATGTATATAATTAAAAAAAAATAGGCGCCAAAATAAAATGTTTTAGCGCCCATCACCAAAAATATTTAAAAAACGAAAAGAAAAAAAAAAGAGAAAGGGTTCTGCTGCTATTCAGCAAATAAGAGGGAGAAGATAAAGGGTTAGAAAGGGAGACTAGGCAGCGGTGAGACTTCGACCTAGAACGCTATCTCTTCAGCAGCAAGACTGGGTCGGCGCCGGCAGCGATCAACGATTCGAAAGGGAAGGGTTTTCTTATTCTCTTCTCTTCTCTTATTCTCTTTGCGTTGGAGGGGATAAATTCTATGGCTTGTTTGTTTGAAGTGTGTCTTCTTACTTTCTATTCACTTAGTACCATGCTGAGATTCCAAAACTTACAAAAATGCTCTGATAGTTCATTTATGTCTTCTGTTGTGTGAATTACAGTTTGAAATGATACCAGACCCTGACCTTCCTGGACACCTTCTACTTGAACAGTATCAGGTATGCTGATTGAACTTGCGTTAGGTTTTCTTCACTCTTCCTTCCATTTCAAGGATATAAATTTTTCATTGCTGAAACATGTTTCTTATTTAATGCAACTTCAGGGAATGGTTTTACAAAATATGTATATGTATTTTCATAGTTATTTTTTATTTTCGTTCTTTTATAGATTTGTACTAAATTAATTCTGTACCATTTTTAGGCCCAACTAGTATCTGCTGTCCGCACTTCATTAGGCACGTCCTCTGGCCCTATTCTTTTGGAGGCAGGCTTGCAGCTGGCTACAAAGGTTTCAGAATAAAAATGAATATATATCTTTGATATATTCTAATTAAATTTTGCATATTAATGATGGGGTATATCTTGTAAAAATTTCAGATACTAACGAATGAGATAATTAGTGGAGATCAAATTGCAGTTAAGAGAATATTTTCATTGATATCACATCCACTGAACAACTTTGAGGATCTTTACTATCCATCATTTGCAGAATGGGTATCATGCAAGGTATATCATTTCACTATTCTCCAAATTGTTCAATGTAAATGGAAAAGGCCAATTGGTGGATCTGCTCCAAATTATTCAATGTAAATTAAGGGTTGGTTTGGGAATAGGCTATTTTAGTAACTTTTTGGTTAAAATAAGAGGTGAAAAAAATTAGTATGCTTGGGATGATTTTTTGGATTTTTACATTAAAAAAAAAATGTGCAAAAAGTAGAGAGAAAATGGAATTTGTGACTTTTTATATAGTTCTTTGGCCTTTTGGCTTTTTTATTGATTTACAGGTTTGCGTTGCAAAGGCTATTGATAAAGAGGAGAAGAAGAGAATTAGCCTGGGCCCTGGATTTTCTAGATTTGCAATCCAAAGTTTTGTGACTTGTGAGGCTGACAGTTTAAATAAATTTTGAAATTTAAAGCATTTTGCTAGCAAATGAACAAAGATAAAAATCCATCATCTCTGTCTTCTTTAATTTTCTGGAACACAGAAGTTCACACTGTTAAAAGAGCAAGAGAGCCTTTAGGTAGTTATCACATCACATGTTTGAATGGATTCCATGATCACTTAAGGGATGTCATTTTCCCATCATGTGTTCAAATGGTACCCTATGATGGGGGTTGTGGAATTTTTCACGTGGTCCAGTGCATATTAAATTCTAGATGACAGACAAATAAACAATTGATTACTCTTGATCCTTTTAATTTGAATTGCAACAAACATGAAGGGTACTGGCAGGTTTGTAACCATAAGTTATAGTTCATCCACCTTTAAGTTAGTGGTACTGTATCAAACAATAAAAGAAAGCAATTTTGAGTGTTTAGTAGTTAATTTTGAACTCACCTGCTGCTACAATTGCTAGTTTAGAGAATGCTAATGTAGTACTATTCTCTAGCACTTCCATTCATGGAGATCTAGTGCGAGTGTTCTCTTATGTGTTTGTATATTATCAGTTTGTTGCTTTGCATCTAAGTTAGTGTTTGTAATATATTTGCTAGTTTAGAGAATGCTAATGTAGTAATATTCTGTAACACTTCAATTCATGGAGATCTAGTTCGAGTGTTCTCTTATGTGTTTGTGTATTATCAGTTTGTTGCTTTGCATCCAAGTTAGTGTTTGTAATATACGAGAGTTCTGATGCTTTTGCTTTTTGGACTTGATGAGACTTCATGGTTTTCAACTTAAATCTCAGTGAAGTATGCAGGACAGGAGGTGCATTGTGCATTAGTTTAAAGCTTTAATTTTACCTTTCATTCTGACATCTGTTAGTTAAATTGACATGAAGTCAGTGGAGAAGATCACATTCATTTCCTCCACAACCAAAGTACAGCAAATTTTGAAAGTCTTCATGAAGGACAGGTCAGCTCCTAGGGAATTGGGCACTAAAGCTCATAGCTTTTTCTATTAAACGAAATTTGATTTTCTAAAAAAAAAATTTATTCTAAATTGAGGATTTAAACTGTTCTAATATGTAGGGATGTGACACAGTTTTTGTGACACCTACAGCTCGCACAATAGATATTGCCCATGCATGGATTATGGTAATCCTCATGCCATCTTTCTTGTATATAGTTGGCTTTTCTATGTTGGTAATGTTCTCTATGTAATTTTTTTCCCCTTAAATTTTACACACAGAAATTCTGTTATGTTGGTGGTCTCGCCGGTGTCCAGTGGAAGCATAATTGAAATGCTTGAGAAGTATGTTTATAATATTCTTGTACAAATTTTTTTTTTTTGTTGATTTTCCATGTATGATTCTGACTAATTCTCTTCAGATTGTCTCCATTTTCTTGTATAATACTTGGTTTAGTAGTCTTCTTATCGTTGTACATGTGGATGCTTGTTTAATTTCTAGGTACATATTTTTTGCTGACAAAGTAGAAATTCAGGACATCACTAAGCAAACATGCTTGTTTGTACTGGTGGGACCCAAAAGCAACCAAGTATGGATGTTGTGAGTTTGATTTTTTATTTTATTTTATTTTGTTCTTCGTCCTACTGGTTTTGACTTATCTGATTATGTTGACATTGTGCTTGTACATTGTATGCAAACAAGTAATGGTGGATTTAAATCTCGGTGACCTTGTTGGACAACCACACGGATCACATAAGCATTATACTATAATCTTCAAAGTTGCCCTGATCGGTCATACACCTTTATGAGAATTATTTGTTTGATTTTTTTGGCAGCATATTTGTAAGAAATGTTCAGTTTTTTGAAGCATCGCATATTTACTTGGAGGTCGACATGAGTAGAGTTGGTTTATGAATGAGTGGTCTTAAATCTTCTTAAGATTTCTTCCCTTCACTCTGACATTTATATCCTGTAGTCACATCCAACTGCAAAAGCAACTCCTTTTCTGTTCCATTCTGATTAGGCAACATCCTCTTCTTTTTTAGGTCTTCAGCCTAAATAGTGTATCTTAGGTATGTCCTATGGTGGAGGTTGTGACCGGGAGCAATGACAAGTGTTATACACTCTCAGCGCTGTGGCACAGGTTTGAGTCATGAGAATTGACTTCTCCATAAAGATGTGGGGGAAAGGCTACATACCTACTTCCTCTCCAGACCTTGCTGTAAGCAGGAACCTTGTGCATTAGGTACAACCTTTTTAGGAATGTTCTGCAGTCAACTAAACTGTTCACTCATTTTCTACCCCTAATTTACTTCAGTTACAGTAGATTTTCTGTTTAGTTAAGTGAGAGCTTTTCTATTATACTTCCTTTACTTTGGTGGTTGATGTTCTTGGCAGGATAGTGGATCATGAGATAGCTCTGGATTTGAGAGCAGGTTTCTTTGCTCATCTGCACCTCGACTATCATTCCATCTTTCTCAAGATGAAAATAAAATTATCAACCTCAATCTTATTGTAAAATGTTTTGAGAAAGTCTTGAGTAAGATGTGAATTTGAGCAAACTGGGACCAACTTAGAGGATTCCAAAATTCCAAACAGATAATGTCAGCCAGTCAACTCCAGGGGTGTAGCAAGGTATATTGTATAAAAAAGACAAAAACTAAAAACACAGCCATGCTCCGTACAAATACTACTATGCTATTTTGTGACAATTAAATATATACAACTATTTCAAGGAATTATTGTTGCCAATATTGTAAATGGAGACTTTTTTTTTCTTCTGAATATGCAGTTTATGGACGTGACGTACAAGGTGGTTATAAAAGGAGTGACATCAACGGTGGAGAAAGAAATACTAAATGGGATTTCTGGTTTGGTGAATCCTGGAGAAGTTTTGGCATTGATGGGGTCTTTGGGGAGTGGAAAGACTACACTTCTAAGTCTGCTCGGTGGCAGGGTGAGAGGGTCGACACCAGGAGGTTCAATTACTTATAATGACCAGCCATATTCGAAGTTCCTAAAGAGCAGGTAACAATCTAGATATACATGAAAGAGCTAGTAGCACTGTATTTATGTGTGTTTGGTTCTCAGGAAACTTACTGAAAAACTCCTATCTTTGGTTACAAGGAATATTTCACTACTAAAAAATCTATATATGAGACTTGAAAACTGGTATGCATATACACAGCAGTAGGCAATCCGAGTAAGGTAAGTAATGTGCTTATGCATATAAAGAAAAATAAACACTTTCAGTTTGTACAAGCTATGTCTATCACTTGGGCTGCATGTTAAAAAAGAGTAGTATACACAATAACAGTTTTCTCATAGGCCTTTGTTATATATATTCACAGAAATTCATCATCACTACAACTAATGCAAAGAAAGTTAAAACCTAAGAAGCATGGATATGGACACGGATACGTGACACGACTCAGACACGCTGATATTGAAATTTAAAAATTTTATAAACAAATTGAAACTTTCTTGTATTTTTCTGTGTTTTTTGGCATGAAATTTCTTTGTGATTGTTAATTCTTTTTATATGGCAAGGTTGCAGGGTCTAAGACTGTTAAAACATAGCAAGATAATTGTTAATTCTTGACATTGGTATACTTCCAAAGTTGGTTTCACAAATGGGCCTAAGTTGTATTTGAGGTGCATGGTGCAAAATCTAAGATATGATATCGTTGATGAGATCCTTATGAGCTACTTTTTCTGCCTAAAAAAATATGATTTCAACAAATAATGTCATGGTCCAACAGAAAATTGGGTTCATATAAGAGTTAAGATATACTAATTGAATGAATTGATAATTACAAGTCTCCTACTTCAATTTTTGCGAATTGCTTTTATATGTTGTATGTGATAGATTTCATTGACATGCACAGAGAAGTGCTGGATAGTGAGGACCTGTTATTGTTTGTCACTTACATGGACAGACTTTAATTGTGGAGAATTTGCTATTTCAATAGAGTATTTTGTCATGGTTGAAAATCATATAATTCTCGTATTTTTGACAGTTACAATCTTTAAAGTATCTATCTGTGGCTGATCCTATTCCTATAAAGATGTGCTTCATCTCAAGTTATTAAATTAGGGAGCTGAAGGTTTAGATAAGGGGGTTGTATGCAAGTTGTTTCTTTTTAATTTAGTGTGCTGGGCTCTTATTATTTCCTCTACATGGATTGCTCCCATACCAATTTGTAATTATTCAGGCTATGTGGTTTCTGCTTTTAAGACCAATAAGCTTTATTGATCCTTATTTGTTTTATAGTTTTTAGTGGGTTATATGTTGATATCATATGATTTTGATTGTCCATATAATACTCCATTTTATCATTTATGTGATCCTTACTGCATTGTTGCATATTGTCTTCTTTTGTGGTGTTGTTTTACTAATATTTGTGTGGAAAATCAAAATAATTATGTCATTTTTGGTGGTTGTGGGGAAAGGATTGGGGGCAGTTTAACAACTGGTTAAATTACATTATTTTTGGTGTGATCTAAATGTAAGTTTATAAATTAATTAGTAAGTTTGTTCTTATGTTTCTAGTGGTTTTTAAATTAATTTGTTTTTTTATTTTTCAGGTCAGAAATTTCTTAGAGAGATGCAAAATATGGTCAAAGAATTCAAGAATTTAGTTTTTTCAAGTTTTTTTATTTATTTTTTAATATATGTAATCACAGTTAATTTTTTTTATTAATTTCTTTGTATATACTTTTAAACATTTAATTTTTATTTATGAAATATATGACGTTATTTCATTCAATATATGGTTGTGATTTAAAATATAGTATATAGTGTGTATTACATTCTTCAAATGCGCGTATAAAATAATATTGATTATTCTTCAAATATGTCAATTTTTTTTTATCACAGATTTTATTAGTTATTAATCACATTTAAAAGGTGTGATCTAAAAGTTTTTAATCACACTTAAAAGGTGTGATATAAAGTTTTTAATCACACTTAAAAGGTGTGATCTAAAGTTTTTAATCACACTTAAAAGGTGTGATGTAAAGTTTTTAACCACACTTAAAAGGTGTGATCTAAAGTTTTTAACCACACTTAAAAAGTGTGATTTAAAGTTTTTAATCACAATTAAAAGGTGTGATTTAAAGTTTTTAATCACAATTAAAAAGTGTGATCTAAAGTTTTTAATCACACTTAAAAGGTGTGATATAAAGTTTTTAACCACACTTAAAAGGTGTGATCTAAAATTTTTAATCACACTTAAAAGGTGTGATCTAAAGTTTTTAATCACACTTAAAAGGTGTGATCTAAAAGTTTTTAACCACACTTAAAAAGTGTGATCTAAATGTTTTTAATCACACTTAAAAAGTGTGATTAAAAATGGCCATTTTTAATCACACTCTTAAAGACCACACTTTAATAAAATTTAAAAGGTGTGATTAAAAAACATACATCACACCAAAAAAGTGTGATCTTTATCTATATTTGTAGTAGTGATTGGATGTGATCAGAGTAGGTGTAGAGAAAATTCGAGATAGTATAGTTTATCAGACATTAACACCTAAAAGAATGGAAAAATTTGAAGAAACAACCCGTTAAATGAAGAATTTGAATACTAAAAAGTTAAGATTTGAATGTGCGACTAGCTGGAATTCAACATACTTGATCAGGGCGGACCCAGATCAAGTATAAATTACAACATTGATTTCTATTGATATAAAATGTGAAAAATATCATGAAAACACACACACACACACACACACACACACACACACACACATATATATATATTTGTATTCATGTTGAGTTACAAAAAATAAGAATCGTAAGACAATTTATGATCTCTAGTTGTGATAAATCAAAAAAAAAAAATTTTTGTCCTAATTGTTAAATTTTATAATTCAAACCTCGTGTTTTCATAGATATAAATGTGTAGACTATGTAACCACTTAATCATTTTTATAACTTAGAGGGGGCAAATTTGTATAATTAAAAATAATCAATAGCTAATATTGGTATATAAAGGGAGTTCTTGACCGTAGGGGGTGCAATTGCCCCCTCTCCCCTCCTCCTCCTCCTCCTCCTCCTCCTCCTCTTCCTCTAGGTTGATGCTTCAAATTGTCTTATTGTATAAGGATGTCTTTTATCGCTTGAGAAATAGAGAGCTCCAATATACAAAATTTCCAAGTGAAGACAAGTGGGAGTTTGCTAGAGAAATTTGTGGGAGATTCAAGATATTTTATAAAGTTACTGAATTATTTTTTGGAACTAAACATCCCACGACCAATGTTATTTTTCTAAGTTTATGTGAGATTAGGATAACAATCTCTCAATGACTTTGTTGTTCAATTGAGGTGGTGAAATTAATGGCATTAAAAATGTCAAAAAAGTTTGATAAATGTTGAGTTGTGATACATGGTGTTATAAAAGTTGTTGAACTTGATCCTAGGTACAAAATGAGTGTTTTGAAATTTTATTTTGAAAAGCTTTTTTAATGGACATGGAGCTAAAAGGTTAATTGCAAAGATTTGTCAAAACAAATATCACTTTTATAACATTCAATGACTCCTATCAAAAGTAAACGATAGCATTCGTTGAAATGTTATGTTATCCCGTGGTCTATTATTATTTATAACATCCATTGCATTCTATGAATGAATGCCATGAAAAGTATATTATAGCATTTTGGAAATGCTATAAAAAAGTGATCATAGTACTTTTCAAATGCTATAAAATTTCTTTAATAACAATTTGATATTGTTATCATATTCATATATAACATACTGTAGCCATCTATATAAATAATGTGTCAACACATTTGTTGTAGTTTTTTTTAGATGTTATAAATACCATTTTATGGTAATCATTTTAAAGTTTGTCATTATAATTTGGGTTAATTACACTAATAGTCCCTATAGTTTGGGACTTGTGTCATTGTGGTTCCTGACTTTTCAATTGTGACACATTTGACCCTAAATTTTGAATTTTGTTCCAAATAAGGACAATTGAAAATATCATTAGATTTTTCAAGGGTAAAATAGTCAATTTGATAAAATATAAACTAATTTGACAAAAATAAATGTCAAAAAAATATTTTTAATTTTTTTAAAATTATTTTTATCCACCAATGATAAAATTATGTAAAATTAATAAAAATTACAGGATTAATTTTACATGATCATCATCCAAATACATAATAAAAATTAATTTGGTAAAAAAAAATAAATGTCTAAAAAATTTATCAATTTTACATAATTTTATTTTTAGTAGGTAGAAATAATTTTTTAAAATTCAAAAATATTTGTTTGACATTTATTTTTGTCAAATTAGTTTATATTTTATCAAATTGACAATTTTACCCTTAAAAAATCTAATTATATATTCAATTGTCCTTATTTGGAACAAGATTCAAAATTCAGGGTCAAATGTGTCACAATTAAAAAGTCAAGGACCAAAATGGCACAAGACTCAAACTATAGGGACTATTTGTGTAATTTGCCCTTATAATTTTTCTCCCTAAAATTATTATTATTTTTTTATTTCATTAACACCTATATTAGAAAACAAAACGGCTTACATAAATAATGATATCATCACACAAATGGACAACATTTCATCAACACAAATATCAGTAAATAAAGAATAAAATTAAGTATATTATCTTAAAACTATCAAAATATATGATTTTCATATTCATACAAGATAACTTATAAACGATGCTAAAAAACAAAACATAACCATTTACAAGTCAAAAAAATCTACTCGTTCAAATGTCCCACTTCACTTACGAACTTTTCAAAATTTGGTTTCATTGACGAGTTTGGTCCCCTTTTCTTTCTGAAGCTACAAAATGATAATTAAAATTTTTTAATAAGTAAAAACCAACTAAAAATTAAAAATGGATAAATTTTGTAACGCACCGAAATAATTATAATAAACTGAGAGTAATGATTAATTAAACAACATCATAATCCAAGAATAAGGTCCTTCCATTCATATACTTCAAGAGTACAAAAGAGTAACACATGTGTTTATACATTCATAAGCCTTAACTCTGAATCTATGGCATGTGCCACAAGTTAATAATATGAAATAAAAGTTAAACAGATATAGAAATGCCCAAATGGCTACAACTTTTTAAGACGGTACTTAGTTACAACAAAAGTGACTTTAAACTCAATACAAATAAAGCCTTAGGCTTATACAAAATAAATACAACAAAGACAAAAATAGAAACTCTTGACTCCAAGTTCTCCCAAACTATTGCCTTAGCGGAGGCAAATCATCAGCACTTGAAAATGATTTTCTACATAGGGTGAGCTAAAGCCTAGTAAAGATACTCTAACACAGTATATAAATCTTAACAGAGCTATAAGGTGTATACATATGCAATGCTCGTGCCAAAACTTTTTACATCTCTTTCCAAAACCATGCAATGCCAAGTTATATCACAATACATGAATTCATTAGCTTAACAATAGAAAATAGCGTGGTGAATACAACACTGGGAATCTCTAGGATGTGTCTACAAGTAAGCTACGAGCACTACCAATTGTCATTTTTACCAGTACTAACCGGAAGGCTTGACACCTATCCGCACGGGTTTCTGGACTTTCACCAAGGACACATAAGCCAACATAATACCACAACTACACTCTTACCCAGATTCACCAAGGTATTCACCATTTTTCTCAAAATGATAAACATTTTCAATGTGTTAAATATGTTACAATGCTCAATGCAAATGGATGAAAAATTAGTTTCAATTCACCTAATTCTCATGTAATTTCTACAACAATCATAGTTATCCTCCACCGATAGTCCAAAACATGTATCTCTAAACAGATAATTAATTTTCAACACAAATATACTTTCCAACATTTCCAATCAAGAGTGATAACTCATATCCAACTCCACTACCATTATGATCATCGTTCCAATTTCATAAAATTAATATCAACTCCATTTTCTCTTTGCAAAATCAAATATTCACATTTTAGGGCAAAACCTCATTTCTTTAAAAATCAACCCCAAGGATAAAAATCCATCATTTCATCACATAAACCACATTTAGAAACCCATATACATATTCAAGAACCCATTTTGAAAACCCCTCGTTTGATTTCAAACCAAACCCTAGATTTTTATCAAAAATCTCCAAATCACAATATCCTTTTTAAAAGACAAATAACTAAGTTCAAAATCATAAAAAGAGTCAAAGTAATCTCTACCTCAAAGAAGAAGACTCAAAGGAAAGATGGGTAGAACTCAACGGAGCCGAAAACATGAACTTCTCCGATTAAAATGAAGTCGTCGACGTGCTCTCTCTCTTTATCAAAGGAACAGGGGTGAGGAAATCACTAGATCAAGGTGTATTTGGGTCAAATATTTAAGAACTAGAGAAAGAGAGAGTAGATCTAAGATTTTGGAGTGTTTAGAAAGAGAGAGATGTGAAAAAGTGATCCAAAAACTGACTTCCTTGGACTGATATACACACAAATCACTCGAGCGCAGAAATGGTCGCTCGAGCTACCAGACACAACAAAACACCGCTTGAGCGCACAATGCACCCCTCCTAGTAGTTCAGACCTATAAAAGTTTGTTTGAGCGCAAGAATGATCGCTCAAGCAAAAAACTCAAATTCCTAGTAATTTTGCAGACTGCAAAAGACCGCTCGAGCGCAGGAATGGTCACTCGAGTGAACAGGCAAATTTTTGGGCAATAACACCTTAAAAAGCTAACCTCCAAACCTGTTTCAAACTCAACCAAAAATTCAATAACCAAACCCAACAAACAATAAGATGAAAAGGAGATGAACAACCAATAATACAAGGGAATTCTAGATCCAAAATAATAAAAGCGTCGGGCCTAAACTAGAGTCGTTATAACCTCTCGCCCTTAATGGATTTTGTCACCGAAATTTTAAATCAAATAATAACACCGTGTTTAAATCAATTACAACCATGATAACAAGTTGAATCTCACAACCATGAGCAATCCACCAGCCATTTATTCTGAAAACAATGATCAGCTAGTTTCCAATACTGGATATGCAATTTTTATGTTTTTTTTTTTTTGTTCCAAAACATATACATTGTTCACATATAATCAACATAGCAAGAATTTCATTACACATTTCAAACATTAACAAAAAGATCCGGATACTTCTCATGGACTTCGGCCTCACGTTTCCAAGTCGCCTCCTCAACACTATGGTGTCTCCATAACACCTTTACCAATGGAATTGTCTTGTCTCGCAAGACTTGGTCCCGTGTATCTAAGATTCTAACCGGTCTCTCCTCGTATAAGACATCCTCATCTACCTCTAACTCGGTCCAATCCAACACATGTGACGAATCTGGCTCATACTTTCGAAGTATACAAATATGGAACACGTCATGGACCCCAGAAAGTTGTGGAAAAAAGGCCAAACGATAAGCTACCTCCCCAATGCGCTCTAAGATCTCAAAAAGCCTAACAAATCTAGGAGACAACTTACCACTCTTCCTAAACCTCATCAATCCCCATCTAAGTGATATTTTCAAAAAGATGTGATCTCCTACCTCAAATGATAACGACCTCCTCCTACAGCCGACATAGCTTTTCTGACGACTCTGAGCCGAAACCAACCTCTTATGAATAAGTGCAGCCTTCTCTGTCGTTTCCCGAACTAACTCAGGACCTAACATAGGTACGTCACCCACCTCGGCCCCACACACAGGAGATCTACACGATCGGCCATACAAGGCCTCTAACGGTGCCATGCTAATACTCGCCTGAAAGCTATTATTATAGAAAAATTTCACTAAGGACAAGTGCCTCTCCCACGACCCCTTAAAGTCATGAACACAACCTTGAAGTATATCCTCTAGAATCCGCATAGTATGCTCTAACTGCCCGTCAATCTAAAGATGATAGGCGGTACTAAACGTCAATTTGGTACCAAAGGCATTATGTAGGCTCTGCCACAATCGAGCCGTGAAACACGGATCTCTATCTGAAACAATAGTCATAGGGACCCCATGAAGTCGCACTAGGTCTCTAACATAAAGGTCGGCAAGGTAATCTATCGAGTCACTTGTGCGCATAGGTTTAAAATGTGCTGATTTGGTTAATCGATCAACTATGACTCACATGGCATCATCATCCCGTTAAGTACTCGGGAGACCCACAACAAAATCCATCATGATGCTCCCACTTCCACTCAGCTATAGGCAAGGGTTGCAACAAACCCGCTAGCCTCTGATGCTTGGCCTTCGCTTGTTGACAAGTAAAGCACCTCAATACAAACAAGGCTACGTCTCTCTTCATCCCCTTCCACCAAAGCTAGCAACTAAGGTCGTGGTACATCTTTGTGCCTCTCGGGTGTACTGCAAGGCGCGAATGGTAGAACTCTCGAAGTACCTCCTCTCTACAAGACTCCAGCACGAAAAGACGGTCAAGATATCGAACACTCGAGTCAGAATACACGTTCAAGCTTTTCTCTGCCTTTCCACTAGATATCTTCTCCCAAAAGGAATCTACCTCATGATCACCCTATTGTGCTTCTATAACTTGGCTCACCAACGTAGGTTATGCAACTATAGTAAACAAAGCTGCTAACTTAACTAACTCGCCAAAATACAAGTCAAACTCGCCAATAACAACCAATATCTCTCATTCCCTGATGGCACTACTAGCTACACTGCTAATAGATTTCCTACTCAAGGCATTAGCCACTACATTGGCCTTCCCTGGATGATAGTGTAACTCAAAGTCGTAATCCTCCATGAATTCCATCCACATTCTCTACCTCAGATTCAAATCTTTCTGTGAAAACCGATACTTCAGACTCTTGTGATCAGAGAATACGTCAAACCTCTCACCATACAAATAATGTCTCCAAATCTTCAAGGCAAAGATCACAGTTGCTGGCTCTAAGTCATGAGTAGGGTAGTTTCTCTTGTGTGTTTTCAACTGTCGTGAGCCATAAGCTACTACATTCCCCTCTTGCATCAAAACACAACCCAAACCTTCCCAAGACGCATCACAATACACAGAATAGCCTAAACGCCTCTCCGAAATAATCAACATTGGAGCAGTGGTAAGTTTAACCTTAAGCTCTTGAAATGACTTCTCGCATCTCCCTTCAGCTAGAAGGATGCTAAGGTCACTCTCAATCCATCATGCTCGATGCCAAGCATCTCGAACGTCTTTACCATCTGCCCCAACCACTCATCCACCTTCAGTGGCTCATTCGGATCCTTCAAAAACTCATCCAGATTCGATCGGAAGAACTCCCTCTTAAAAAACAACGAGTTTCTCTCAGCAACATGGGCCTAGACTTGATTCTCAGCTCTAAGAATTTCTATGGATTCCTATAAAGCTCTGGCCATTTCACGGGCCAAAGCGCCCACGGCCTACTAACCAACCGGTTCGGCCACACTGGCCTGACCAACCCCTTCTTCTTGCGCCAGAATATTATCTAGTAACGGCACCTCCTGCGGTCTAGGTCTACCATGCCTACCACCATCACCACGCCCACGTCTTGACATCCTAATAAAGGTAACACAAGAGATTAACACATTTACAAATGTGCCGAAGCTAACTCACCCACGTCCTAAAGCAGTAGACAATAATTAATTCACTCTACATAAGCACGTAGTCACATAATCACATACGAACTTCCTTTCCAGATAATGATCATCCCGCGACATTACCAGAGTTCCAGTTAGAAATAGCAGTGATCAAGGGCTCTTCTAACAGGACTTCTAGAAACTTGTAGGCCCAATTAATATCTTAGAAATTAAATTTCATACCCACTTAGTTACATAAGCATGTCATCACATAGCATACCAGGTTTATTCCTAATATCATCTGGCAAGAGAACCCATTGTGGCAATAACCACTTCCCACGATCCCAAAGCATTCAAACCCGGTAGCTCTGATACCAAGTTGTAATGGTTTGAAATAATTACAATAAACCGAAGGTAATGATTAATTAAACAACATCATAATTCAAGAATAAGGTTCTTCCATTCATATATTTCAAGCGTACAAAAGAGTAACACATGAATTTCTATAGCATGTGCCACAAGCTAATAATATGAAATAAAAGTTAAACAGATATAGAAATGCCCTAATGGCTACCATTTTCCAAGACGATACTTGGTTACAACAAAAGTGAGTTTAAACTCAATACAAATAAAGCCCTAGACTTATACAAAATAAATACAACAAAGACAAAAATAAAAGCTCTTGGCTCCAAGTCCTCTTAAGTTATTGCCTTGGCGGAGGCAAATCATCAGCACCTGAAAATAGTTTTCCACATAGGGTAAGCCAAAGCCCAATAAAGATACTCTAACACAGTGTATGAATCGTAATAGAGTTATAAGGTGTATGCATATGCAATGCTCGTGCCAAAACATTTTACATCTCTTTCCAAAATCATGCAATGCCAAGTTATATCACAATTCATGAATTCATTAGCTTCACAATAGAAAACAAAGCGATGGATACAACACTGGGAATCTCTAGGATGTCTCTGCAAGTAGGCTACAAGCACTACCAATTGTCATTTGTACCGGTACTAACTGGAAGGCTCGCCACCTATCCATGCATGTTTCTGAACTTTCACCAAGGACACACAGGCCAACATAATACCACAACTATACTCCTATCCAGATTCACCAAGGTATTCATCTTTTTTTCTCAAAACGATAAACATTTTCAATGTGTTAAATATGTTACAATGCTTAATGCAAATGGATGAGAATTTAGTTTCAATTCACCTAATTCTTATGCAATTTTTACAACAATCATAGTTATCCTCCACCGATAGCCCAAAACAGATATCTCTAAACAAAATCAAATATTCACATTTTAGGACAAAATCCCCTTTCTTTAAAAATCAACCCCAAGAATAAAAATCCATCATTTCATCACATCTCAACCACATTTACAAACCCATATACATATTCAAGAACCCATTTTGAAAACCCCTCTTTTGATTTCAAACCAAACCTAGATTTTTATCAAAAATCTCCAAATCACAATATCCTTTTTAACAGACAAATAACTAAGTTAAAAATCATAAAAAAAAAAAGTCAGAGTAATCCCTACCTCGAAGAAGAAGACTCAAAGGAAAGATGGGTAGAACTCAACAAAGCTGAAAACACGAACTTCTTCGATTAAAACGAAACCCTCGACGTGCTCCCTCTCTCTCTTTTTATCAAACGATCAAGGGTGAGGAAATCACTAGATCAAGGTGTATTTGGATCAAATATTCAAGAACCAGAGAGAGAGTGTAGATCTAAAATTTTGGAGTGTTTAGAAAGAAAGAGATGTGAAAAAGTGATTCAAAAAGTGACTTCATCGGACTGATATACGCACAGATCGCTCGAGCGCAGGAATCGTCGCTCGAGCGACCAGACACAACGAAATATCTTTTAAGCACAAGAAAGGTCGCTCGAGCGCACAATACACCCCTCCCAATAGTTCAAACTTATAAAAGTTTGCTCAAGCGCAAGAATGACAGCTCTAGTGAAAAACTCAAACTCCTAGTAGTTTTACAGACTGCAAAAGACCGCTTAAGCGCAGGAATGGTTGCTCGAGCGAACAGGAAAAGTTTTGGGCAACAACACCTTGAAAAGCTAACCTCCAAACCTATTTCAACCTCAATCAAAACTTCTAATAACCAAACCCAACAATCAATAAGATGAAAAGGAGTTGAACAACCAATAAGACAAGGGAATTCGGATCCAAAACAATAAATGCGCCGGGTCTAAAATAGAGTCGTTATAAATTTAATCAATGCAAGGGATTCAACCTTTTCGGTTTAATACCCAAAATAATCATTAGGTAATCTAATTTCTATTTTTTGAAAAACAAAACAAAACAAAGATCCTATGAACAAAACCAAACAATATGATTAAGACTTTAGACTTTCATACAAAGTGGTGACCAAGATAAAAGCAAAGAAATAAAATGACAAAAGCTTACAAAGTTTATATATCATATTCTCCCCAATTTACTATCTACAACAACTTCTAGACATAAGGTTACACTACACGAGAAGTTCTACTATACAACTCTTTGAAAGGGGTATATCATATGCACTCTTAGTTATATCATTTTCTTCTTTAGTTATGACTCATTTTCTTTTTTAATTATGACATTAGTTTAGTTATAACTTATAAGATCCTTAGTTATGCCTCATGTGGTATTTAGTTATGATTTCTTTTTTTTTTTCTTTTTTTTTTTTAGTTATAACTAAGAAAGTATGGAATTATGCACTTTTCTTCTTTGGTAATAAGGGGCATATGTATAGTACATAGTCTTTCCCTTGATTACTAAGATTATAGCATAGGATTTGGATTGTTAGTCCATGGAATCACAATCCCATATTTGATTGTAAATTTTATTAATCGGATTACATGTATGACAGATATTCAATCCGATAAAATTGACGATTTTTTAATATTGCGAAGGGTTGGAGATCATAATTTCAAGTATAAAAGGGAAAAAAATAATTAATACATAATAAATAGTTATTTCACTAATTTAGTTGGATAACTAATCTGATACTAATTCATGGGATTGTTAATCATTTCACTACTAATCTTGTTAATCAAACAAAGCCTATAACTACATCACGAATAATCAGCAGTAAATAAAAAAATGATATAAATGAGAAAAATCAAAAAAGAAGTAAAAGTTTTAAACTATGTTTGCTCAGACCTATTCAGTTCATGAAATAAATTTGTTAACAAATAAACAAAGAACGACGATTGGTAAAATGAAGTCACTTATGTAAAGAATGAGAGAAAATGGTGATTTTGTGTGTAAATCAATATGCAGATATTAAATATGTGTGTATAATACAAATACAAACATATACAAAGAAACAGAGATGAGATTATTACCATGATAGAGGAATTGTCTTGAAAAAACCCTAGCAAAAATCTTGAAAAATAGAAAGGATGAAAGAGGTGTGAGCATCAAACCCAAAAACAATTCAAAGAGGAAGTTGGGTGAGATTTGGAAACTAACGAAAAAGAAGTGGGATTGCTTAGCGCCTAAATTCTAGATATATTTTTTTATTTAAATTCTCTTATAGCGCACCTATTATGCAATAATATCTTTCCAAATTTTGCAATATATGGTAGTGTTCTTCAAAGTATTAAAAGAGTAATATAATGCTATGAAAAAAAAAATGCTATGAACTAATAATTTTTCATAGCATTTTCTATAAAAAATGCTATCAATATCTCCTATTTTATAGCATTTTTAAAATTAAAAAAAAAATCTATAAATAAATGTTATAAAATATACTTTTTGTTGTAATGATGATTTGTTGCCAGAGTATCAAAGAAAAATTTGTTTGGAGACTGATTCTAGTGTTGAATCTTCTATGAGTTCAAATTTAGGGATCCAGAGATACTTTCATAATATGATTTTCTTATTAGTAGAAAAAGACAAAAAAGAAAAAAGAAAAAAAAATGATGTAAGACCAAAGTTGGACCACTTTTTAGAATATGATATTTTGGCAAGAACCTGGTTGGCTTGGTGAAAATCCAATGTATTAAAGTATCAACCTTATAAGCAATAGCTATGGATGTTTTAGCTAGGAATGGCAACGGGGCGGGGCAGGGCCGGGGATCACCCTCCCCATCCCCGATCCCCGATGGTCGAATTTCCCCCGGCCCCGATCCCCGACGGGGAATCTATCACTGTCCCCACCCCCGCCCCCAATGGGGATCGGGTTTCCCCGACCCCGAGCATTCCCCGGTTAAAAAAAAAAAAATTCAGAAAATACAACAACAACATCATCATCCGAGACAGATCTGAAACAGATCTAAAAACAAAAAAAAACAAAAAATGGTGAAACAGATCTGAAAAAAAAAATTCAGAAAATACATCATCATCCGAGACAGATCAGATCTGAAACAGATCTTAAAAATATATATATATATATATATGAAACAGATCTGAGACAGATCTGAAAAAAAAAAAAAAAGATCTGATCTGTGAGCGGCGGTGGTGGTCGGCGACGTCGAGAAGGGAGGGAGTGGATGAGAGACGCTGTGTGGTGGCGGTGGATCTGAGAGAGAGAGAGAGAAGTCAGTGAGCTAGAGGGAAATGAGAGACGGAGACGGAGACCTGGTAGAGAAGAGAGAGTTGAGACCAGAGGTGAAACAAGGTAAAGTGACTTTTATATATATATAAAGAAGACGGGGTAGTGACTTTTACTAAAGTCAGTGCTTATTAAAAAAACAAAAAAAAAGATAAAGTCAGTGGTTTGAAAAAGCCAGTGGTTTATATATATATATATATATACGAGGGTAAAATCGTAATTTAATATCGGGGATAAATCGGGCCGGGGGTCGGGGACGGGGCCGGGCCAGATACGGGGCTGGGACACTGATCCCCGTCCCCGGCCCGATTCTGTTCGGGGATTGATTTTTAAATACCATCCCCGTCCCGTCGGGGGTATTTTTCGGGGAAAACCCACTCGATTCGGGGTCGGGGGATCGGGTCCCCATCGGGCCGGTTTCAAATTGCCATCCCTAGTTTTAGCTATTCATGCATTCACTGTTACTACTGAGTCTGCATTTAGAACTAGTGGTAGGTTGGTGAATCCCTATCGGAGTAGACTGTAAAGAAAACTATTTAATAAATTAGTGAATTTGTGTGTATAAAATAATCCAAAGTTACAGTTCAAACTTAAAGTCTATATTCGTGTTTTAAAAGGCTCTAGGCGTACCGAGGCGATAAGGTCTCCTATAGCCTAAGCGCAAGGCACAAGTAGTAGAAGAAAAACAAAATTATAAAATAAGCAAACTTTTCAACATAGCAAATATATATATAATTCCAAAAATAACAAAGCCAGCTTCACCATTTCAAATAATTGATTAACACAACATTCAATTTTTAAAAAACTAGAAATATAATATCCAACAAAAGATATAAAGTATCACATTCATATCCACCAAAAACCTTAAGTTTTAAGATCATCCACATAAAGTTCAAAATAGCTAAGTTTCTAGCTTGCAGTTCAAACAAGAAATAAAAGGCACTTAATCAACCATTGGTGTAGAAAAATAGGTAAAACTCATGAAGCTCACACCTTGCGCCTCGAAAAAAAGCCCTTACCTTAGTGCCTAAGCTGTGCCTTGCCTCGGCCAATTTGAAGCGCAAGGCTGCGCCTCACGCTTAGCCGCACGCCTAAGTGTGCCTTTTAAAACACTTGCCTATATATTCATATAAACTTTCCAAGTGTGCAAACTTAGAGTTTATATACTCACATAAACTTTTTCTTCTTCTTTCAATGTGGGATAACACAATTTGTGCAACCCACAATTATCTCCTCAACTTCCGACTTCACGAAACTAAAAATGACATCAATTTTTCATTCACTTGAAAATGATTTTGATGAACCAATTTCGAGGTATGACTCACCATGCGGCAAGAAACACGTCACCACTCGGACCTACCTCAAAAGATGTGTAGGTCACGCTTTAATTTGGGCTCAAAGTTAGCCAAAATCAAGCCTATGAAACCCAATTTTCCAACATAGACTTCATCTAGATACTTTGGAAGCTTTGATGTGTGCACATAGATGGTTATGGGCTGCAGAGATGCAAGATACTCAAGTACATTTACATATAATTATTATTATTATTATTATTATTTGTCTATGTTTCCATTGAATAATTTCAATACTTTGTATGGTTATTTTTAGGTAATTCAACATTAGAATCAATTGGTTATGCCACCATATGTGATGATATGGATGTGAATGAGTGATGCGTGGCTAATGTGGTATTTAGCATTATTTATTTATTTATTTATTATTTTTTTTCTTTTTATGTCTTAGTAATATAACTTCTTCTCTTTTTTCTTTTTTTTTTTAATAGGAATGACTAATGTGCATTTTATTCGCCTTGTTTTGCTTGGAGACACTAATGCTTGTGGGTTTTTCAGGTTAGCAACTGGATTCTCTGGTTATCGTCTAGTTCAATACATTGATAAGTTTGGAAATGGAAGTGGAGGCTAATGCCTCTAAGTAGATTTTCTGATTATTATTATTATTATTTTTGCTTGTGTCATTTTCTTTATCTTGATTTACATAGAAATGCTTACAAGATATCTTTCTTTTGCATTTCTCTTTACCTTGACTGCTCATACTCATGGTAGGATATGGAATTTGATTTTGTCATGCATGCTTTTGTTCTTTTTGTGTTTTGATGTTGAATTGTTTTTCTTGTTGGCATTTTTTACTATTGTTGGTCAGTATCTTCCTTACTTTTCCCAGTACAACATATACATGTTTCAATTTCAGGATCTCATGGTGCTTTATTTGGGACAATGGTAGCAAACAAAGACTCAAGGTGTTCTAGATTTCTTTTAAAAGTATTAGCTATCTTCCTTTGGTTTTACTTTATTTATTTATATTCACGGTTTTCTTTGTTAGGTTTGAGATGTTTATAATGGGGTTGTTTCGTGTAACTGTGAACAAATGATTATAGATTATACCTTAAGGCCATGTTTGTTTGGGTAGACATGAGTTTGGGATTGGACTAATAGTCCAATAAAATTATTAATCCGATATTTGGTTAAACAATTGAAGTACGGACTAATTATTTTAAACTTGACTATTAGTTAAGATAGGATACATAATCCAGCGGATTCGTAGTCCTAGGACTATTAGTCATGAGAATGCTAATCCAGTCCGCCCAAACAAACATGGCCTTAGAGTGTGTTTGTTTTGAGATATTATTTCATGGGATTGGACTATTAGTCCGTTGTTTAGTTTAATTTTTTTGCTCCGGATTAATAGTTCCTCCGGACTATTAGTCCCTCATATAAGGGATTATTGTATCCTAGGGGGAGAGGTGGGATTATTTCCGTGGGCTAGGTATCCTATGGGACTAATGTGTGAAATGTCCATTTTACCCTCATGCTATTATTTAATAAACAATTGGAAAAAGGGTAAAATAGTCTTTTGAACATTTATAAATTATTTTTTTAGTGTTGTTAATTTAAAATTATATATTAAATAAAAAATATAAATTATAAATTTAATTTAATTAAAAATAATAAATTAAAAATTATGGCCTTATAAATTAAATTTTTTTAGTGTTGTTAAAAAATTAAATTTATATATTAAATAAAATTATTTTTTTAGTGTTATTAATTTAAAATTATATATTAAATAAAAAATAAAAAATATAAATTATAAATTTAATTTAATTTAATTAAAAATAATAAATTAAAAATTATGGCCTTATAAATTAAATTTTTTTAGTGTTGTTAAAAAATTAAATTTATATATTAAATAAAATTATTTTTTTTAGTGTTGTTAATTTAAAATTATATATTAAATAAAAATATAAATTATAAATTTAATTTAATTGAAAATAATAAATTAAAAATTATGGCCTTATAAATTAAAAAATTTTAGTGTTGCTAAATTATAAATTATAAATTATAGATTACAAATTTAAAATTATATATTAAATAAAAATTATAAATTACAAAGGTAAAATAGTCTTTTGAACATTTATCCTTATTCAGTCCGTCCAACCAAACATTGGATTCACTAAAAATAGTCCAATTCAGACATTTAATCCCATTACTAAACAAACATAGGATACAAATCCAATCCAACCAAATAGTCCGAGACAATGTATCACAGGATTAACAATCCGATAGATTACAATGCCCCTTATCTAGTCCGTCCAAACAAACACACTCTAACAGATTATAAATTATAACCTTAAACAAAAGTTGTTAACTTGTTTGGTGTAATTGTGGGATTATGAATTTAAGCAGCAGAGTAGTATTTGGTTGAATAAACTGTAAAATAGTTTTTTGCCCTTATAAGGTGTAAAATTTTAACTTTTTTTTTTTCTTTTAATAATTAGTATCTATGTTGGTACATTTCATTACAATTCCATTTCAACATTTTTTATTTTTTTATTATTTTGATACCAAAAAAAAGGGGGGAGGGGGACTAGCCCTAACAAAAAGTGCACCAACTATCAACAATGAGCAATTTTCCTAGTTTACTCTACAATTGGTAGAACAAATCTCTATCCATTCAAAAATTTTCATAACATCTTTTTCGATTTTCCTCTTGTAATTCTACCATCCATTGCCTCCTTGGGAGGATTTGCCCTTATTCTTCTTCTTTTGGGACTGTGATTCAACTTGGATACTCAAGTTGATGGACATATCATTGATTGCATAAAAATACAAGATTCGTACAAAATTTAGTAAATTTAGGGAAATTAAAATCACTTGCTGAAAAGTAACCAAACAGGGACTTCTACCTAAATTTAGTAAGCTTGATTGTTTTAATGGTAATATATATTAACCTTGATTGTTCTCATGAAAAAGGAATTCTTTATTGATAGAAAATCATATATACATATGAGAACTAAACAAGAAAAACAAATAAGCAATAAACTAACAGTAATATTTGTAAGGTGAGAAACCAAGCAATGCCTAAACAAGCACCAAACCAGCAGCAATCCCTAACAAACAAACAAACATCAATCCTCATACATGAGGTCATGAACAGAGTAATGCAGATCAATGTACCTTTATCCACAATGCTATTCTCAATTGTATCACATAACTCATCCCAATTTGGCTGACAACCATTGAACATCAATTGGATTTTTAATTCTACTTTCATCTTTTAGTTAAGAAATTAAAGCACATTAAAGTATTTACACAAGAAAGACAATACCAAAAACAACCATGAATTTGCAGACAAAGAGACTAAAAATAAAATTGGAAATAAAAATTTGACTTAGAGGAGAATAATAATATGTGTTTCCCTAAAACTCTAAACCTAAACATGTGTTTCCCTAAAACTCAATCTACATGTAAATCACAAATGAGTTGTTTTTAAGCCACATGAAACACCCACAGTATCTTAGACTGAGATATGTGAAATCCATGCATAGCTCATGTGATATGCTTTGATATGATTGATTTATTTTGCTTGTATACGATTTTTTTTTTTTTTTAAACTTTTTACGAGTCTGATTTTGCAATTACAATTTACCAAGGTTGTCATCAAGTGGAGCTCTTTGAAAAGTTTGTTTACTGTAGAATATATTTGAAATAGTTTAAGCTTTTCCTACAACTTTTTTGTTACAATATCTAGGAGAAAGAAAGAGAGAATACTATATTGAATGTTGTGTTGAATAATTATGTAACAATGTATATAAGACTCATTTATATAGGAGGAGAGAAACCTAAGTATGATAATCCTAAACATGATAATGAATATAATATGACATGTATAATAGACAGAATATATAGTTACTAGATTTAATACCCCCTCAAACTCAAGTAGGGATACCAACTTGAGTTTAGAGAGAGAAACTAAAACATGAAATAAAATTAAAAATAAAATAAAATATGGATAGATCCAAGACAAATAGATTTCAAAGTCCAGATGGATGCACAGGGGTGCTTGAGATAGATCAGAGGCCGGAGCTAATGTCGAGAGATAGTTTATGGTCGTGCCGAACCGTTATAGAAATTGGTTGGAACTAATGTCAGAATAGTTTAAGGTCATGCTAGCCAATGCAGGAACTAACCAGAATCAATGTTGGGACTGTGAAGCCCCTGAAATATGTATTCAGTTTTAAGACCCTAATGTTGAATTATTTTCATAAAGCCCTCGATTACTTGAATTAATTCGAATATTGTCGGTTAGCATTTTTATTTATTTTATTTTATTTTTTTTCAAAACAGGAATTTTCCTAGCCGGATCAGGTTCCCTAACCTAATTTAATTTAATTCTACCTAAGTAGGGTCCCAATACAAGAATTTAACACCAAGCCCTCACTCCTTAATTAAATTCAAAATTTACCCCAAAACTAGTACTTGTACCTTATACCATAAGAACCATCATCAAGATATATCTATTCTATTATTAAAAGCCAACACTAAGTTTGGTGTCTTGAAGCCTAGAAGTCCAACTTTTATCTCCAGCAGGTTTTGCCACCTGTAATTAGATAATAAAAATAAATAAATAAATAAATACATCCACATCCTCCCCAACCCACGTTCCCCCACGTTTCCAAACTGCATAGCAGTTTTAAATCAGTTTCAACGTCTTCCAAAACTGAGAATTGCTTGCAGTTTTTTTGTTTTAAGAACACAATGCAAGAAAAGACAAAAGTAAGAGCTCTCTAACCAGGTTGGTCCTCCACTTTGGGCCACAAGAAATCGACCTTAGTAGAAAGACAAGCCCCCGACGCAATCGCCAAGGCGGTCACCGCCACATGAGTGATGGCCGACGTCACAGCACCGTAGACCGAACCGGAGCCAGACGCTGCCGCGGCGGCGATCACGTTCCCTGTCGTAAACACAGAGCTCAGTGACGAGGAGACCGCGAATTTGGGCACAATTTGATCCAAAACGCACCGGAATCTCATCGAATCGCGAAGGTTTCGGTCAGAATTGTAGAGAAAAGAAGGGCTCTTGCGAAAGATTGAGGAGGTTTGGCGTGAACACATGTTTGGTTTCCTAGAATATGTATTACTGTGTATTATTTATTTATTTATTATTATTATTTGTTTTTGTGTGGTTATTCAGTTCATATATCAAGAAGGTTGCAAACTTCAGTTTTAAAAAAGTTGATTTGTTTGTTTGTTTAATTTTGTGAGTGTATTTTTTTTTTTTTTTTTAAATAGTGTTCTCAATTGGTTTGTTTGGTTGATTAATTTTGTGTGGGTGTGTTTAAATTTTTTTTTTTGGTATGTTTTCAATAAAATCTCTTTATCAGTATATTTTTATTTTATTTTACAGAAGAAGCAGAGGTTCTGAAGCAGTTGGAAATAAAAACGCCCTGGGCTTTGTGTTCTTTCATGGGTCGTCCAAGGTAAGTTGGTAAAGGTTTTGATTGTACAAAATCCTTCTGCTTCATTTTTTTTTTATTATTTCATTTTTAATTTTAATATGGGTTATGGTGGTTATTCAGTTCATATATACAAGAAGGTTGCAAACTTCAGTTTTAAAAAAAGTTGGTTTGTTTGTTTGTTTAATTTTGTGAGTGTATTTTTTTTTTTTTTTTTTAAATAATGTTCTCAATTGGTTTGTTTGGTTGATTAATTTTGTGTGGGTGTGTTTAATTTTTTTTTTTTTTGGGTATGTTTTCAATAAAATCTCTTTGTCAGTATATTTTTATTTTATTTTACAGAAGAAGCAGAGGTTCTGAAGCAGTTGGAAATAAAAACGCCCTGGGCTTTGGGTTCTTTCATGGGTCGTCCAAGGTAAGTTGTTAAAGGTTTTGATTGTACAAAATTCTTCTGCTTCATTTTTTTATTTATTTAATATTTATTTTTAATTTTTAATATGGGTTATGGTGGTTATTCAGTTCATATATAATTTTTTTTTTTCTAAAATGCTGTTCTCAATTGGTTTGTTTGGTTCACTACTTTTGTGTGGGTGTGTTTAATTTTTTTTTTTTTGTATGTTTTCAATAAAATCTCTTTGTCAGTATATTTTTATTTTATTTGAGATTTGAGATAATGCAGAAGGATATGAGAATGTGTGTATATGTATCATATAAATACAGGAAAAAAAATATATACAATTGAATATATAAATTAAAAAAAAAATTGAATGAGGATGGATTAAAATTTTTATCAATTGAGTTGGTTGAGATATGTGAGGGAACGTGGGTGCGGGAGGATGTGGATGTATTTATTAATTTTTTTATTTTTATTATCTAATTACAGGTGGCAAAAGCGGAGACAAAAGTTGGCTTCTAGGCTTTTAATAATAGAATAGATATATATATATTTTTTGGTGGTGAAAATTAGGAAATATTGTATATTTTTAAAAGATTTGTGTATATTATATTGTTTATATTTTTGTTTGAAATATATACCAAGTAAATATTATATTACACATAGTTAGAAATATTAAGCTTGCATTACATTACATTACACTTATAATACATTGGTATATTATTATTAAAAAATATAATAAAAGAATAATATGATTTTTTTGCAGAATTTGAACACGCATAGCGTGTGCCTCAGCCGCTAGTATATATATATGTATACACCTTAAGGAGTGTGCCTAGGACAAAAAAATAATTAAAAAATGGGGATTTGGTCATAGCCCCCTCACTATCTAATTTCTCTTTCAAAAGGACAAGAATTATATAAGTACTTTCAAAACCCCCTGATAATTTAAAACTTGTTTATTTTACTATATTACCCTCATATCTATCAGCTCTCTTATTAAGACATTTTCACTATGTATTTCAGAGTAAAATTTTACTCTGTATGAAAGTAAAATTTTACACTCTGAAACTAAAGTAAAATTTTACTCTGTATGAAAGTAAAATTTTACTCTGTATAAAAGTAAAATTTTACTCTGAATGAGAGTAAAATTTTACACTCTGAAACTAAAAGTAAAATTTTACTCTGTATAAAAGTAAAATTTTACTCTGAAAAATAAGTAAACTGTGAGACTCTGAAGCTAAAAGTAAAATTTTACTCTGTATAAAAGTAAAATTTTACTCTGATTCTGTCAAATGAAAAAATAGAGCAATAGAACCAGAGTAAAATTTTACTCTGGTTCTATCAAATGAAATTTGATGTTTACTCTGAAAAATCGATGGAACCTTGAGCTTTGAGCTTTGAATCAGGCCTATAATCCTTGAATCAATCGATGTTTACTCTGAAAAACATTGAATCATGCCTATAATCCTTGAATCAGGCCTATAATCTGAAAATTTTAGAGGAATCTCAATTTTTCATACCCCGGTTCTTCAGATTTTTCAGATTTTACAGATTTTTCAGATTTTTGAAACTTTGAGCTTTCAAAAATCTTGAGATTTTTCATACACACAGATTTTTCATATTTTACTTTAAATCTTTGAGCTTTTGAGTTCGAATCAAATGATCGCCGAGACCGATCTATGCAATCATTCAAATCTCCGATCTTAAAGACTCAAAACACACATATATATAGATATATATATAGATTACAGATCGGAATATGTAGATATATATATATTCGAATTCAAATCTCAAAACACACAAACACACACATATATATAGATATATATATATGTATCAGCGCGATTTACAAGTTCTCCACAGCTCCGGCCATGGAGGAAGCTAGGGTTAGAAGAGAGAGACGAGATAGAAGATGAACAGTTGAAGGAGAGTTGAAGGAGAAGAGTTGAGAAGATGCGGAGAGAGATCGTCGGAGCTTAGGAATGACATAGCTCCGGCCATGGAGGAAGCTAGGGTTAGAAGTGAGAGACGAGAGAGAAGATAAATTTTGTATCTGGATTTTGTATATGTGAGGGTATAATAGTCTGATAAAATATTTAAATAATAAATTTTGTCTTTTATGCAAGATTTTATAATTATGAGGGGGTTTAGAAAGTATAATTTTTTTCTTAGTCCTTCTAACAATGAAAGGAAGGTAAAGGAGGTTTATAGCCAAATTTCCCATTAAAAAATTGGCCCTTCACCCTTCCCTATGGCTAGCCTTCCTAGGAGAAAGTGAGAAACCAATTTCCAAGAACCACCATCATGAAATTCTAGGAAAACACCCACCTAGTGACCTAGACCTAGGTTGCTAATTTCAAAAACTAGTTTCATTACAACTAAGTGTTTCCTAAACCAATGAGCAAGCCTCCCAAATCCCTTCTATTCCTTTAGAATTCAAACAAATCCTAACATTTCCATCCATTTTCAACTAAGGGGCTTTTAGGACTTTTTGCCTCAAAAGTTTGTCTATAAATACCAACACACCCCCCTAGCTTGCAAACACACATAACACTCACCCACATACACTTTCGATTAGAGAGAAGGAGGAGAGCAAGAGAGAGAGAAGTCTAGAGAAGAAGAGGGAGGAAGAAGAAAGCCTTCTTGTGCAAAGTAGCAAGCAAGCCATAAACACAACCTTCTCTTTCATTTTCCTTTTTCCAATACATGTTTCTAAACAATGCCTTTCAGATCTGTTATTTATGAATTCTTGTGTTAAAAATACTAAGAGTTGAGTATTAGTTTTATCTCCCTTATATTTTCCCCATCTTGGCTCAAAACCATTTTTTTTTATACCAATCTCTCAACTTTTCAAGGGCACGCTTTCAAGCAAATTTTCTGAGTTAAAAATATGTTAGTTAGCATGTTTTCTTCACAAAAGAAACAAAAATTTTCCCTTGGTGGAACCCTTTTCTCATAAATCTTCTTGTTTTGAACATTCCACCTTAGAATCTGTTTTTGCAGCCCACTTTCAAAAATTCTAGAAAAATGTAAAAAATTATTCTGGCCCTCTATTTTATGTCAAAATCTTCCTTAAGGAGTTAGATTTCAACTAAAATTGGTTTCATCGAAAAACATTAAGCGGTTTGCAAGAAAATCAAATTTTCGTAACGATCAACGGGTCTGGACAGAATCTGGACAGCGCTGAAATGTTTTCTAAATAACTTAAAATCTGGAAAAGCAAACCCATTTCCGAAAAATGTTCTAGAAACTAGATCAAAACCTCTACGAACCATAGGAAGACCGAGTCCGGTGAAGGATCTAAAATAGCCTTTCATTTTTAATCTTTATGTGATGTTAAATCTGGAAATCTGGTTATGTTTGGATGTTTATTGCCCTTGTATTCATGAAAATGTTTAATAGCTTATGATCACATCTTGGCATGATATTGTATGTGTTATGTTATGTTATTTATCATTCTCATCTTAAGGATGCATGCTTATGTGGATATTATAATCTTGTAAGTTGGACTAACCTTGATTTAAAACACTTAATTCAATGGGAAACCTAATTGGGTGGGTATTGGGTTTCGAACACTTGAGTAATGAAAAGATGAGAATAAGTGATATATGGATTATTGGGATGCGTTCCCTATTTGAAGTTAAAGTCTTGCGCAAGTGGTTTTCGGAACCCTTGAACGGAGCGGTTGTATTCGGACCCTAGGTGGTTTGGTGTGAGGAGGGATTCGGGCAAGGCCCTATTTTACCGTCTCTTTTGAGGCCCTGCGGTTGGCGCTACGCGGTATATAACCGTTGGTAGGCATCCGAGGTTAGTTCTGCAACAAAGCAGCAAAAGAAGGGGCATACCGAATAATCCGCGTCCGATTCTTGTGGTTGGGAGGACGAAATCTCTTTGGGGGATTTCTAGTTTGCTAACATCTAACTTCACCCTTTATTTATTTATTTGAGTATCATGCTTTACTACTTGATGTTATAATTGTGATTGCGTATTGGACTGGGAAAAAGGGACAGGGTGTGTGTGTGTTTACTGGACATTCAAAGCTCACAGCGTATCATGCCAGGTGACGAAGAGGAACTTATAGCTAGAGGCGACGAACCAGAAACCTTCGAAGACTTTTGGCTATCTTAGGAAAAACTAGAAATTTCCTTTTATTATTTTGTAAGACTCATGTGAAGTTTTAAACTTTCTTTTGGGGATGTAATGTAATGGAGCAAGCTTTTGAAATTAATGATATTCGTGGTTGTTATGAACTTTCATTCTATATTTATCCATATACTCCTTATCGTTGCTTATGAGACCTTGTGTCAACGCCTTGTAAGATCTGTCAAAAAGGTAGTGCGCTGCCTAAGAAAGCTGGACTTAGAAGGGAGGCTATTTTGACTCCTCCGGCGATCTGGGATCTTACTTGGTTATTGGCCATAGGACTCACTAGTGACTCTCCCTTGATTGCAACCTATAGTGTAGAATCGGGGCGTCACAGGGACAGTTTACGAGGTCATGCTAGACCACTGTAGGAATTGACCAGAATCATTGTGAGGACAGTTTAAAGGGTCATGTTGGACCGTTGTAGAGACTAACCAAATCAATGTCAGGACAGTTTACGGGGTCATGTCGGACTGTTACAGAAGAACTAGATGTTGAACCAACAAACATGGCACACACGTAACTTATGATGTGGTACTGAACGATGATGGCAACAAATGACATTGTGCGCCAATGGGTGACTTATGAGAAAATGCGCCAGGGGGCAGCTTGGGTTATGCGCCAAAAGGGGCAACTTGGATTATGCGCCAGAGGGGGTGACTTGGGTTGTGCGCCAGAAAGGGCAACTTGGATTGTGCGCCTGAGGGGACGGCTTGGGTGGTGCGCCAAGGGACGATTTGGGTGATGTGCCATAGGGGGCAGCTTGAGTTGTATGCCACAAGGGGGCGGCATAAATGATTTGCATGATATATAACCATGTTCACCATGATATAGGTATAATACCCCCTCTCCCCTCAAACTCAAATAGATTTGAAGATAGAAACCTATTTGAGGTTGAAGTATAAGGAAAGACAAAGTGGAGCAAAAGCAAGCGCGCACGCGTGCGCACACACACACACAAAAGGATTATGAAAAATATATATATCTAATAGAAATATTTGGGGTAGAAATAAACTAGCGGATAGAGGAAGAAATCACCGCGAAGCGGTATTGAAAGAAAAATATGGTAGTGGAATGGGTTGAGGGCGGGCAAACAAACCAAGGTTGTCACATTGTCACCCGTCGGTAAGGCGAAGAACACCAAGAGCTTAACCTATAGTTCTGATACCATGTTACAATATCTAAAAGAAAGAAAGAGAGAATATTATATTGAATATTGTGTTGAATAATTATGTAACAATGTATATAAGACTCCTTTATATAGGAGGAAAAAAACATAAGTATGGTAATCCTAAATATGATAATGAATATAATATGGTATGTATGATATAGACAAAATATATAGGTATTATATTTAATTTTTGTTGCATGTTTTCCAGGATATATCATAGGGAAGAAAGAAGATATTGAGAAATTTAAGTGTTAAATGTCAAAGACTACACAGTTTTGTGCCATAAATCAATTCTATACTTTTTATTTTTGTTTATGAGCACCTTTGGGTTTGGAATTGTGTATGGTATTGGAATTTTTATTGTTTTTAACCACTTTTTTTAATATTTTGCTTCTAGTTGAATTAATGGTGAAACATACTATACATTTTATCTTTTGTCTTTGCGATGATCAACAAGGTATATATAGAAAGTTGGTATATAGTTAACAGAAATTCAGATGTTTTTGGTTTTGAGAGAATCGTTTGTTGAATTGATATGGTTGATCATTATTTTTATATGAAGTCTTCAAATATGTCAAAAGTTCAGGGTGATTGGATGACAAAGTCCTAAAATAAAAGAATTAATATTTATTTTTGGGATGAATTTCTCTCATGTTGAGATCTTAACATGAGAGAACTTGATGGACCTACAGCCCCTACCATGGGTTCTGTTTCGATGATCCAAACCATTTATTTTGTATGACTCTCAATCTATATCATCCATGAGAAAATTTTGGTCAATCTGATAAGAATAACCTTTTCATTTTATTGCATTTGTCTCTAAAAACACATGGATGGTCTATTGCGAAATATATTTGTCGTCTATTTTTTCGAAAACAAGTACGATAAAATGAAAAAGTTACGATTATTGAATCAAACTTTTTATGAATAATATATATATTGAAAGCCCTACAAAATAAACGGTTTGAATTATCAAAACGAGACATGTGGTGAGTCCTATAGACTCCCTCAAGTTCTCTCATGTTGAGATCTCAACATGAGAGAAATCTAACCCTTTATTTTTATTTTTTTAATACTTGCATATGTTTATTTTTTTTGCTTTTTTTGTTTTCAATTACTAATTTCTTATTTGATTTTCTCAAGATTATAAATTTGATTATTTATTTTAAACTTAATTAATTGTTTGAATGTGCTTTTGTTTGTGATGATAAACCTTTAAAAAAAAAAAAATGAATCCGATAGAATACGAGGATGGTAGTCCCTGTTAGGGAACAGTGATCAGGTATGGGGAAAAAGTATAATTGGGGACAGGGAGTTCAATAACTGGCCCATGGCCCCTTATTGCCATTCTTAATCATATTATACCTTGAGTTACTCCAAACTATTTTATGTTAAATCAAATTGTACAAATTTTAAAATTGTTTCAAAGATATTAACTCTACTACTATATTTGAAATGATATTGATTTGTATGATGAGCCAAATATTCAGTAAAAGTAAAAATCCATAGATATATGTGTTTACTAAACATGGATTTGACAATGATTAGATAAATGATTATCTGAATAAATATTTATTTACTACGATGGAGGTCACGAGTCTTTGGTGACTTCAACATACATTAAAAGTCATGTTAGTGAGCCTTTTGGGACGGTAAATACATAATGAAAGTGGCCCTTTGTTTGTCATGAATTTATTGTCTGACTGATCTATCATCACTGATAATAAACTGATCTTCTGATCGGTCATCATTGTTAGTGTGACCCTCTGTATTGCCCTGGGTATAGTTATATGTTCTGTACAATATCATACATATATGACTTCTAAAATAAATTTCTGTTATCTAAAGCAGATATAAACAATGCTTTTATTTTGACTGAAATGTTTATGATATAATCAATTTTAGTTTAAATATTTATTCATGGTAATTTTATGATCCTTATACTCTCAATATAATACTCTCTACTCTGCAATATCCTTGTAGTTGTTTACCAATTTTTAAAAAATAACGATTAGAGGAAGATGTATGACTCGTTTCGGGGGCAGGGCTATCAGATGGACACACAAGTACACTTTGTAATATTCATAAGAGTAATGATTGAGACCCCCACCCCATAAGACCACAAATCTAAACTACTCATGATGTGGACCCAACACATACATGAGTGGGCTCCGTACATACATGGAGGGTCAAGATCATTTTAGGAGTGTGGAGGTCATCCCCAAAGGGAGTCCCAAACATTTTCCTATTTATAAATATGTTTGGTACAAATTAATTTTTTTTTAATTTTGTAAACATTGGCCCAACTGTCCTTTTTGTTATAAATAAATAGAATTTCCGATGTACGTTTTAGTATCATATTTAATTAATTATTTTCGCATATGCTTATTCATTTGATTGTTATGTAATCCACCTTACGTAATCACGATTATTGGTTGGTCCACGACGCTTAATCATTGGGTAATGTTGTCCTTCCATTAAGCCATTAACATTTTAAATAAAAAAAATTCACATGTGAAATTAGATGGACCCAAGTGGATAGTTTCTTTTGAATGTACTTTGATTCCTCTAGTATTGCACGTGGTCTTTTTTTATTTAAAATTTTAACGACAAATAACAAAGGAACAACATTGCAATAAAATTAAAAGTGCATGATTCAAATTGAAATTATAAGAACCAAAGTAAATTTTGATCAAATTAAAGAACCAACAGTATAATTTACTCAAAAAATTACCATGAATACATTGTATAGTTGAGATTTGATTGGTAAATTTGGAGCACTGTGGACGCGCCCTCGAGGGCCTTGCTTACCACAGTTCGGACTCAAATGTCACGGTTCTGAATCTAATCTCGCAAAGTGCAATGCGAGACCGATAAATCACCAAAGAGTCCAAATCCGGCAAATCGTTTTGGAAAACTGATTTTTAAGAAAGAAGTGTCAAACATGGACTGCTTTGCTAGATACAAAGTCGCCACCTAAATATTTATTTTAGGGGAATTTAGGAAACCCTGACTCGTTGCCTAAGGCCACGTGTCCGTCATCACCAAAGTTGCCTCGGCTCGAGAACTTGGGTACGATTGGGGAAGGTCATCTATGAGCACCCCCGCTCGCCCGATCAAAGATCGGCCTGTACTAAACATGATATCTTGTTTTTAAAAACACATGCGTTCTTATTCCGGTTAATTAGCTAGAATTACTATGTGATGCGCACAACACACAAGTATAGACTAGATCGCCTAATTTGGAACAAAGCAATGCATATTCGTTCGTTTGGAAATGGTTTGAAGTTTGCTACTCGCAAGTCGGCTAAAACACGGATTTCAATGAATTGTCACAATTCAAGTATTCCAACCTTCACCCACAGGCATTCAGGCAGTTATATCACATAAGCAATTAGCCTCATGGCAAGCATGCTGTCATGTTAACACTCACATACATGCAAGATGCTAAAGCGTAAACACTCACAGTGTACTCCGAGCCAAAATAAAGAATTAGTTAGTAATCAATGCATGATCCTAATTCATGTCAAAATGGCTAATGCAACACAAGCAAAGATGCAACTAGAAATAGGCTCGGCTATTCTAAAATGGCATGTGAGATGCGACAACTGGATACATGTATTCACCTTGGAATTGAAGTACAATGCAGTTAGTATGATGCGCCGAGCCTGGTGCATGCAATACGAATGGATGGATGCAAACATGCATAGCATAAGGATGCTAAATGAAATATGCCCTAGAACTAACCATTGAAAGCAAGTAAGTAAAAGGGAGAAAGAAGTGGAGGTTGGAAGACATGTATCACACACACGCACGCTTATTACACAATTGCGTCCTCTCGACGGAGGAACCGAAAGAATAATACAAATTAACTAATTAACTAACTAACAAGCTAATTAATTAATTACACAATGCTTAACTAATTAAACAAATTAATTAAGCTAAAAAAGGCAGTAAAGAGGCCTCGGGAAGAGAGACAAATGCATGCTCGGACGGCTTCGCTCGGAAATCCATCACCATGCTTCATGTTGCCTCTGTTTATACTGCTCTGTACCTCTGAAAGCTGTGTCAACTTCTGTGACACTTCTAAACCACCTTGTGGGTATGCTGAGAGGCCATTGGCCAAAACATGGGACCATCGGCCAAAGGATAGTGGTCATCGACCATATGTAAGGCTCTCGGCCAACAATGTTTAGCCGATCGGCACTGAAGATAACCAATCAGCCATATCTTCCTGTGAAATGCTCCTGTTGCTGTAGTAGAGGACAAACAGAGCATGGCAATACATTTGCAAGACTATGTTTGCAACTACACCCCTTATCATGGTTAAGACTCAAAAGTGTGTAGTTATCGACTCTCGGACCACCAATCATGCATTTCAATGCATGATGGCCAAATGAGCCAAGTGTGCAATATGATGTCAAATGAAATGCACAAAAACACATAAGGGGGCCCCAACCTCTATCATGGTTGATCAAGAGGCAAGGGATGCATGCTTAACGCTATGCAACCTAGGCATGCAAGCAAGCTAATGCAACATGAGCATGCAAACAAGCAATGTGCAATAGGCATACAACCTAAACAAGTAAACATGCAAGGCATGTAACAACAATGCCAATGACAAACATGCAACAACATGTGAGGCAAACATGTGACAACATGTAAAGGGACAAGTATATTTAGACCAATGTAATACATGCATGATGAACTTAACAAAGTAGCATAATCATGTAAGCATTACAATGCGATAAGCATGCAACAACATGCAATGGGACTAGCATGCAAACATGCAAAGATGGACTTAAACTAAAGATGGATAGGCCTCAGCCATGCCCAAAATCAGTGGCCAAAGTGATGAAACAAAGGCATGAAATACACACACAAACATGCATGCTAACTAGCCTAAGGACTGAGGCATAAAGGGCAACTCTCAAACACACTTAAAAGAGACAAATATGGACATGTGACAAACATGTTAGGCTCTGAAATCATGCAAGGGATGATGCCAAATCAACCAAACTACACAAGTAAAGCACACAAGAAAGCCCAAAGCTTGAGGCTAACCAAGGGACTCAAACCATGGCTATGTGAAACATGAAGCAAATGGCCAAAGTGAACCAAAACAGTCCTAAAGCATGCCAAAGTAAGCCTAAACATGCAAGGAATGAGGCCAAAATAAGCAAGAACAAAGGGCCAAAAGCATGAGGCATGCAAGGCTACAAAAGAGGTGTTACACTACACCTAATTACAACCAAACATGGCATGATTTAAGCCGCCAAAATCAGAGTTATGGCGTGTTAGAACAAGACCAAAAACACATTATGATGGCATCCTAGAGGCCTAAACATGGAGGCATGCGCAATGACCCATTCATGAGGCATAAAACATCAACTCTTTAAAACATTAAAGGAGTGATAAATGCAAGTATATGAGCATACTATATGGACTGAAATAACATAACAAGTGATGCCAAATCACTGAAATGACCCAAGTAAAGCATGCTAGTGACTTGAACACTCAAAGCTAACAAGCTAGAATGCCTTATAGCTATACAAAGCATGGCATACATGGTTAAAACAACTCAAATAAGAGCTTTAGTATGTTAAAACAAAGCTAAAAACTTCATGGAGTCGAGCCAAAATCATGCTAGAATGACATGTGACAACATGATGCATATTAAGGCAAATGAAAGGATTGCAAGACAAGTATATGGAGCATGTAAGAGGCCATTAAACCAACTTTGGACAGAGGTAAAACATGACAAAATAACACCAAATACTTGCTGAAATGGAGCTAAAACAAGCTAAGCATACATGCTACCCACATAAGCCATTTATGCAAGCATTCAAGACAACAAGGAGAGTGGATGACCCTCTCCTATTTGAGACACCAAAACCACCTCTCCACCACTGAAAATCCTCTGGATTTCAGTGGTAGAGAGGCCATGCAAAGCTTAAAGCAAGGGCCAAAAGGGATGGCCTAAAACAAGGCCTAACAAGGCCTTGGAGGGGGTAAACAACCCCAAACCTTAAAATGACCTTAAACAAAGTTCTAAAGCAAGTAAAAACAGAACTTTTATCAGTTAATAGCTAAGCTTAAAACAATAAGAAAGAAGGGCTAAAAGCTTAAGCAAGAATGGGGTATCTAAAGCAAGAATGCTCACCCTAGGAATGGCAACGGGGCGGGGCGGGGCTGGGGATCACCCTCCCCGTCCCCGATCCCCGATGGCAGAACTTCCCCCTGTCCCCGTCCCCATCCCTGACGGGAAACCAACTACTGCCCCCACCCCCGCCCCCTAACGGGGATCAGGTTTCCCCGACCTCGAAAATCCCCGACCAAAAATACAACATCAACATCAGAAGAAAAAAAAAATAAAAAACAAAAAAATCAACATCTCAACAACATAAAAAAAGCAGCATCAAGAACAGATCTTCATCACCATCAAGAACATCAAAAAAAAAAAAAAAATCAAAACAACAGATCTTCATCACCAACAGATCGGAAAGCAACATCTTCATCACCAACAGATCTAAAACCAATGGATCCGTGTGAGAGAGAGAGAGAGGAGATCTGTGAGAGAGAGAGAGAGAGAAAGAGAGAGAGAGATACCGTGTTGAGAGAAGAAGGCGACAGTGAGGGAGCTGCCGGTGAGACGAGAGGAGCCGGCAGTGGTAGCTTCAGATCGATCGAACCACGGTCTGTCCATCTTCAAACTTGCCCTGTGTACGGGGCTGTGACACGGTGAGATGAGAGAGATGAGAGACGTGAGTGAGGAAGAGAGAGACGAAAGAGATGAGAGGCGTGAGAAGGAGGAGGAGGAAGGAGAGGAGTAGTGGGAAGATTGGTGCAGAAGGAGGTGGTGGTGAGAGATGGTGAAGAAGAGAGAGACCAGAGACGGTGGGAGAGACATGTGAGGAATGGAGAGAGAGAGAGAGAGTATATCTATAATGAGATATAGATGAGAATAAAAAATATATATATAATATATAAATCATTCGGGGACAAACGGGCGGGGCTCGGGGCCGGGGCCGGCCAGGACTGAAACATGTATCCCCGTCCCCGGCCCGATTATCATCGGGGATTTTTTTTTTATCACCATCCCCAGCCCGTCGGGGGTATTTTTCGGGGAATAACCATTATATTCGGGATCGGGGGGTCGGGTCCCCATCGGGCCGGTTTCAGATTGCCATCTCTAGCTCACCCTTGAAGAACACCTTCAAGAACACAACACTAACACCTTTCTCTGATCAAAAACAGCTCAAAAACCCTAACACCAACTCCCTAATGCCTCAGCAACCAAGGATGGTGTAGTGCTAGGTGTTTGTGTGCAATAGTAAGACAAAATCACACTTTAGGTCACAAAAACACACACAAAAATGTAAAGAGAGGGAGATATAGAGATAGAGAGATACAACTATTCTAACCCTAAAATCCAGAACCTCTGAGAAGGGAGGAGGGTCTCCCCTCTTATAGAAATCTAATTTGCAAAGCTTCTTGGAGAAGCTAAGCAAAGGGCAAATCCGGGTAAATGTGGATGCCAGCTGTGCCAGCTGGCATAAAATATCTGCATAAAGCAAATGAACAAGGTTCGGCCACCAAAAATGGCCGATCGGCCAACACAAGGGCCGGCCGACCAACTAAAGTGCCGATCGGCCAAAACTTTTGGCCGATGAAAAGAAAACAAGGCCGATGGCCTCAAGCCTTGGGCGATGGGTTGAGGGGATGGCAAACAGGCCACCCTTTTCCCCCAAAAGCAAAAACACAAGTGTTTGGTCTACAACCAAGCACAAAACAAACAAGTTGAGAGATCCTAAGGTAAGGCGCGCGACCGAGACCTCCAGGAACTCAAAACGAACACAAACATGGATGATCATCGAGTGTTCAAACGATGACGTCCAAATCTTGAGGACGGTAAAAAATGGGTGTCTACAAGCACATATTAACATTAATAGGTAAAATTGTACGTTAGAAATTTTACTTAAAGCATCTCCAATGGAGGAGGTAAAAGGGCAACAAGATGTATTTTTGTTAGTGAAATTGGTTTTCTCTTCTTTCAACATGTTCTGCATCACGGGAGGCATTTTTTCATTTTAATTTTCACTCTCCACATCTAGCTAGCCTCCATTGTTAGACAAAAGAATTTTCCTGCTGTTGCGAGATCTCTATCTTTGCTTGCTCTATATCTATGATTGTTCCAACCCATTGTTTAAAAAATATAATCACACAAAAATATTATTTAAAAAAATAATTTAATTATATATTTTTAAAAAATTAATATTTGTAAATACCACGTCAATACTAGATGCATAAACATCACATCATGAATAGATCATATTTTTTTATTTATATTTATAGTTTTTTTTTTAAATTAGTTAATTTAAGAGTATGATTAGAGTGCACATTAACTAAACTAGTTAGGTTTCGTTTGGGATGTGAGTTAATTTTTGATTTTTTGACTTTTTAACTATTTTAGTCTAGGACTAAAAAGTCTCATTTGAGATATATTTTTTAACTTTTGTGAGAGAAAAAATAAAATAATTATAATTTACATTTAATATTTTATCTTATTAAACTAAAAAACTTATTTTATCTTTTTGTAACTATTTTACGCTCACCCTACCCAATCCAACTTCCCAAACTATAGCTTAGTCAAAATATATATTGTACTGTTTTTTATACTTTTAGAAAGTATTTTACCTAACAACTTTGGAGCAATTAAAGGTTGGTAGCTCGAAATTGCCTTAGCTCGAACGGCTCGACAGCCCAAAACGACGTCGTTTTGGGCTGTATTTTTTTTTTTTTTTTTCTTCTTCTTCTTCTTCGTCATTTTGGGCTGGAACCAGAGGGAGAGGAGAGGGAGGGAGAGGGAGAGAAAGAGAGAGAGAGAGAGGAGGCAGCCCTCCGCCCGCCGTCGTCGTGTCGCAGCCCTCCGTCCGTCCGTCGCAGCCCTCCGCCCCTCGTCGGCTCTGCTCCGATCGCGTCGCCTCCGTCACCTCCGCCGCCTCCGCCCCCTCCTCCTCCTCCTCCCCTCCCCTCCCCTCCCCTCCCCCTCCATTTTTTAGGCCCCCTCCAGTCCCCTCCTCCCTCCTCCCCTTCTCTCCTCTCCCCTCCTTCCTCCTCCCCCTCCATTTCTGCGTCTGGAAAAAAAAAAAACAAAAACAAAAACGACATTCGGGGCATTCGAGCTACGTAGCAAGACCCTTAAAGGAAAAAAAAAAAAAAAAAAAGTATAACGGGACAGAAAATGATGAGATGCACAGCACGACACACAGTCATCTCGTTAATTAATGCATGCGTCGCTGGTGGCAACTTGTTATTTATGTTTGAGGGAGCCTTTGGTTTTTTTTTTTAAAATAAATTATAAATACAACTTTTGAAATTTGTTAAAAATATAGATTATTTTTTGAAGTTTTAAAAATTATAAATATTTTTATATCAAATTTTTTTATTTAATAAAATTAATAAAAAAAATATTAAATATAGTAACTATATATTCTGTCTATCATACTTACACCATATTGGCTTCTTACCATATTGTATTATTATTATATTATACATTACCATATTAGATTCTCCTTCTCCTTTTCCTTCTCCTATATAAAATAATCTCGTATTCACTCATAATTTATTCATTTAAAATATACAGAAATATTCTCTCTCTCTCTCTCTCTCTCTCTCTCATAGCATGGTATCAAAGCTAGATTAAGTACTTAATAATTTCGCTTTACTGGCGAGTGGCAGCCTTACCTTGGCCGCCCGTCAGACTTCAACCCCTACCGTCATATTTTCCTGTCAGTATCACTTCATGGTAATTTCTTCTTTTGTCCGCTGGTTTATTCCGACTCCAGATATCTCTATCATATTTTTTTACTCACAATCTATTTTTTTTGGTGTGTTTCTACCCCACTTTGTATTTCTCTCTATTTGAACCTCAAATAAGTTTCTATCTCCCAACTTATTTGAGTTTAAGGGAGCATATTATACCTATATCATGGTGAACGTGGTCATACACTATGCAAACCAGTTAAGCCACCCCTTGTGGCACACCACTCAAGTCGTCCCATGGCACACCACCCAAGCCTCCCCTTCTAGCACACAATCCAAGCCGCCCTCTCTGGTACACAACCTAAGTCGCCTATTGGCGCACTACCAAAGTCGCCCCTGGTGCACCATCCAAGCTATCCTCTTTGGCGTACAACCAGAGCCACTCTTTAGCACACTACCAAAGTTGCCCCTTAGCGCACGATCCACGCCGTCCCCTAGTGTCATTTATTGCCATCATCGTTTAGTACCATGTCATAAGTTATGTGTATGTCACGCTTGCTAGTTCAACATCCAGTCTTTATAATGGTTTGACATGACCCTGTAAAGGGTCTCAACATTAATTCCGGTCAGTTCCTACAACGGTCCGGTATGACCCCATAAATTGTTCGGACATTGATTCCGGTCAGTTCCTACAACAGTCCGGCATGACCCCATAAACTGTCTCGACATTGATTCCGGTCAGTTCTAACAACGATCCGGTATGACCCCGTAAACTGTCCCGATATTGATTCCAGTCAGTTTCCACAGCGATACGGCATGACCTCGTAAACTTTCCTAGTATTGATTCCAGTCAGTTTCTACAATGATTCGGTATGACCTTGTAAACTATCCCGACATTGGTTCCGGTTAGTTCCTACAACGGTTCAACATGACCTTAAACTGTCTCGGTATTAGTTTCGACCAGTTCCTACAACAGTCCAACACGACCATAAACTGTCTCCCAACATTAGCTCTAGCCTCTTATCTATCTCAAGAGCCACTACATTCCTGTTCACACTTTGCAATCTATTTCCCTTTTATTTTAGTTTTATTTCATATTTTAGTTTCTCTCTCCAAACTAAAGTTAGTATCCCTACTTGAGTTTGAGGGGGTGTTAAATATAGTAACTATATATTCTGTCTATCATACTTATCATATTAGCTTCTTACCATATTGTGTTATTACCATATTAGCTTCTTCTTCTCCTATATAAAGGAGTCTTGTATTCACTCATAATTTATTCATTTGAAATATACAGAGATATTCTCTCTCTCTCTCTCTTTCTCTCTCTCTCTCTCTCTCTCTCTCTCTCACACACACACACAGAGTTTCTCTCTATTCTCATAAAAAAAAAATTATAACTATTCACCTATACAACAATAAAGTTATTATAACTATTAATTAAAATATATTTCTGACATCATTGCAAATTGTTAATTGACATAACAATTCATTGATGACATGGGTCATTTATTATGGAATTAAAATTTTGAAGGAGTGGGATATAATTTCCAGAACATGTATTTATCATTTTTCCTCTCTTTTTTTCCGATAAACTACCAATAGGTCTTAATAGTTAGACTTAATTCTCATTAAGTCCTACTAAAAATAAATTCCAGTAAAGTTGTTGCTAAAAATAACTTTTTGTGACCGTTTTTTGCATATGTCGCTAAAAATTAACTTTTTGTCACAATTTTTATAAATTGTCGCAAAAACTTATAATTACTTACGTTTTTCTGTAACGAATTTTTCAAACTATTATTAAAAGTTAAAAATTAATGACTTTTTTTATAATGATTTTTTTGAACTATCGCTACAACTTATAATTAGTGACATTTTATTGTAATTTTTAAATTGTCATTAAAAATTAATAATTAGTGATATTTTTCAATAGTATTTGATAAAAAAAATATCGTTAATTATAATAGGACTTATTACAATAATAAGTCCATATATTAAGATTTAAATATATATTTTTTTATTTATTTTTTGGGGCAAATCTCGTCTTAAATGCACCCAAACACAGCCCGGGAAAAAAACGTAAACACTGATTTTGAATTTGTAAATTTGTGGCAGCTTTTGTGGGTGCAGTGAAGGAGGAGCGTGTGTGTTGTTTTTTTGCTTCATATTTTGATTTGCAAAGAACCACACGTCTACTTCTATCAAAGACTTTCAAAGTGGAAGAAACTGCTTGCGAAATTACACAATAACTGACAAATTTTATAATTTGAAAAAAATAATAATAATAATAATAATAAAATAATAAAAAGGGGGACTTCGCTGGTTTCTCCCAGAAAAGACAAACTAATGCCAGTTGTTCTTGTTCTTCTGAGATGTTTGTTATTTGTCTTTTGGTGTATCCAATATTGATAACAGGACCAATGTAATGGACCAGTCAATAAGGACTTGTATTTCATTTTCTTTTATTTTTGAATGTGTGATGTCAAAGGAAAAGGGCTTCAATTCGAAATCAGCCGGCCCAAATAGATGTTCCCACTTGCACAATTTTTAAGTTTTAATTAAATTATATCCAAGGCACGTGTAAATTATAAAGCTATTTGTGTATATATATATATATTTGAAAATATGTGTTAAATTATTTCATGCAATTTTTATTCATAGTTTATTAGGTAAACATAACTTAAATAAGTTAGAGAAAACTGATTATCTAAAAGCTAATAGAAATGTATTCTTAACTTTCACTTTTTGATTATCAATTTTTATTAGGCATTTATACATAAATCTTAATTTATGAACTTTATACTCCATTAGGTCTTAACTAAGATTTTTTGAACCTTCAAATCTCATTAAATTTTTAATAGTCGAAATTACCCTTCAAATAATGATTGTTAATCATTTATGATTATCTATAAAGGAATATGATAATTTAACATTTATTTTGATTTTCAGAACTTTAAAATATCAACTTTCAAATTGAAAAAATTTTTAAAAAAATTATGTGCAAAAAAAAAAAAAAAAAACTAATTAGTGTTTGGTTTCAGTTTTCTGAAAATTGAGTTTTTTATTTTTTGTATTTTTTTATTTTAAGTGAATATTTTTAAAATTTTAAGCATTTTTTTTTTACTTTTTTAGATGCACCTTACTTAGATGTATCTAAAAAGTAAAATATTTTTAAAAAATTAATAAATACACAAAAATATAAAAAAATATACTAAATTTTTGTATTTTTTTATTTTTGGTATTTAGTGATTTTTTTTAAAGATTTTTTTTCGCGAAAATTATACTTTTTAAGTGTATTTATGTTAGATGTGTCTAAAAATTAAAAAAATTACTTAAAATATTAAAAAAATTCAGTAAAAATAAAAAAAAACAGAAAACAAAAAAGTAAAATTTTCTGAAAAGTGTTTTAAAAAAAAATGAAAACAAACATGCTGAATGTTTTTTTTTTTTTTTGAAAAAATTGAATGATTTTTTTAGGCAAAACTGAAAATTTTGTATCTATAAAGGAGCATGATGATAGAACATTGATGTGCAAAAAAAAAAGTTTTAAAAAAAAAACTGATAATGTTCTCAATTTTAAAACTGAACAAAACTTATAATATTCTCAATTTTATTGGATAGTTGAATCAAATCAGTAAATAGAATGACAAAAACGTTTAATCTTATGCTCTAATTTTTTATCAGTTAATGAAATAATTATCTGAAACATTATTATGCAAAATTTATAATATTCTTAATTTTAAAAATTAATAATATTCTTAGTTTTACTAAATGAATAATGCTTGGGACCCCCTTTTGGGGTCACCCCCTCACCCCCCTTTGCCACGTGGCGAGGGGTGATTGGAGGAGCAGAAAAAAAAAGAAAAAGAAAAAGAAAAAGTAACCAATGAGAGAGAGAGGGGGTCAAAGGGGGTGGGGGGAAAAGGGGGATGAATCATTGTTGTTACTAAATAGGACTTATTGATACAAAAAAATCTTAAATAAGATCTAAACTATCATAACATTTGTAAATAGAATTTTAAATAATTAACTCATTTTTATTTTATAATAAATTATAGCAAACGACCTTATGTAAAATTGTCTATAACTTATCACTTGCACCGTGCACATTGCGCCTGTGCATACACTTTACATTTATATTTACACCGGTACCAAACAAAAACTTATAATAATGAGTGAAAGGAAGAGCTTGTGACCTGGAGGGAAAGGAGAGAAAGGGAATAATGAGAAAGACAAGGACATTTTCATGAAGGGCAAATTATCAACACCGGAGATTTAATTAAAATACGAATTTTCTTTTGAGATTTAAAAAATTGAAAATTACCTTCTGAAATTTATATTTGCAGGCGGAATGTAATTTCTCAAATTTCAAGAAAAAATCCGTATTTTAATCAAATTTAAAGGGGTGTTAATAATTTGCCCTTTCATAAATTGAAAGCTTCCATATTTGTTGTTTTTTAGTGTGTAGTGATTTTCCCTTTTTTGTGAAAGTTTCCAATCATTTGTAATTTATGCTCCAAATCCCACTGTTACCTTATTTTCCGTTTAAGATTTACCTAAAATATTGACAACAAACCCAATAAAGTACCAATCAATCGTGCGTTTTCTGTTTTGATCAACAATGATCCATCCCACTAAAAATAACACCACTAATAGCACTAATACATTAAAAAAGTAAAAAAAAAAAAAAAAATACAACTTCAAGACCAAAACATCACATCATTACTGGTGGGACCCACTGCCACATAATTAGTGGGAGCACTAATTAGTGCTCCCACTCATTTTCCTTGTTGAAAAGAAGCTCACCAACTCACCAACTTTTCTTAGTTGGGAGCTCGAATTGTGGGGGCCCCGAATCCCTACAATTTCCATTTCAAGTAAAAAAAAAAAAAACAGAAAAAAGAAAAAAAAAAAACAGTTTCCAAAAAAGGAAATTAGGGGTATTCGGTGCACTATTTTTAGGCACACAAAATATTTTTCTTTTTTTTAATCTAAAAAAAATAATTTTTTTCTTTACAATTTACAATATATACTAATTTTATATTCGTGTCATGCACAAAATGTGTTGGAAATTTAATTTTATGTATATATCTGTTTGATTTAGAGTTTTTAAAGATAATTTTATGAGTTTTTTAATTTGTATTTTTAGTATTTTTTTTAAATATTTTATTCCTTTTTTTTTTACTTTTTAAATCTACCTAATCTTAATATACTTTAAAAGTATAAAGTTTTTATAAAAATATTTTAAAAATTCATTGAAAACATGACAAAATACAAAAATGTATTGAATTTTCGTACTTTTTTTATATTTTTTTTTGTATTTGGTGAATTTTTTTTTTTAAACGATTCTACAAATATTATGGGCTTGTTTGGTTTGTTTTTGGGAGAGTTGTTTTTAAAAAAAAAATTTAAGAGAGAGTTTAGAAATTTTTTTGATTTGTTTGGTTGTATATTTTGGGAGAGTTGTTTTTTTGGGAGTTTGGAATGATTTGATATTTTGGGAAAATTTGAGTAGATGTGTGTGAGAAAAAAAATGATTGAAAAGGAGAGAGGAGAGAGAAAAAGTGATTGATTGATGTGTAAGAGAGAGAAAGTGATTTTGAAAATTTTTTGAGAAAAACTCAAACCAAACAATTTTTTAGAAATTTTTTTCTAAAATTCATCTCCCAAATACAAACCAAACATATACTTTTTAAATGTATCTAAATTAGGTATATCTAGAAAATAAAAATAAAAAAATGCATAAAATATTAAAAACATTCACTAAAAACAAAAAATCACGAAAAATAAAAACTCAATTTTCAAAAAAACAGGACAACCAAACAAATTTTTCAATAATAGTGCAAAAACTCTCTCTTTTATGTAATGTATTCAATCAGTTCATGGTCAAGCAACACAATATCCGAAATTAATCTACCCATCACAAAAGCATTTTGATTCTCCAAAATCAAATATGGAAGGACCAAATTGAGCCTATTAGCCCCAAATCATACCTCGATTCTAAATACAACTCCTGTGTTTGCCTCGGATAATCACTCTCTTTGAATCTTCTTTTATGCTCCCTTGAACAACCTTCTCAACTGTTGATAGATGCAGAATGTGTATAACAACCCCGACCTGTGATTAGCCTATAATCCTTAATTAAGAATGTTTAATAAGTAATTAAGGAGAAATCATGTGTTAATTATGCATTAAATGTGTGAATTGTGTTTATATATGTTCATAGTAAGAATATCTGCTTGTATTTTTAATTGGGTATGCGAATTGAAGGCCTTATTAGTATCTGATCACGAAATTGACTCAGTTTATGTGTTATTTGAAATTTTTAGAAATTTATAGTAAGTTTAATTGAAATCTGATTTGGAACCAAATAATTAGAATTAATAATGACAATTTGATTAGTTTAAACCAAGCTTGATTAGCCAACACTAAAACAAGTCTATATAAGGCTTCTAGATTACAAAACACTCTTATTTTGTCATCCTTGAGAGCAAAAATGTGAGAGAGAAAGAGACCAAGAGAGATTGAGGTCAAAGCTTGAGGTTTTGAAGGAAATTGTTAGGAGATTTGGAGAGTTGCTCAAGATTATCACTAAACCTTAAAGAAATGAAAACTCTAGGTAAGAATCATGTCCTTAAGCTTTGTATTCAAGACATTAGTGTAAGAATTCAAAAGATTCAAGTGGTTAAACATGAGAATTGAGCCTAGATTAAGGAATTTGGGAATAGTTCATACATGCATGCATAATTCATGAAGTTTTGAGTTCAATTTCCAAACATTTACACATGCATGAAGCTTTACTTGCATACTTTGAAGAATCCAACTTGGTTTCACTCGTATTCCTTCAATTGTGCATGTTTTGGACGCTTTACCTAGAGTTCTTATTTCTTTAAGGTTTAGTGATAATCTTGAGCAACTCTCCAAATTTCCTAAGAATCATGTCCTTAAGCTTTGTATTCAAGACATTAGTGTAAGAATTCAAGAGATTAAAGTGGTTAAACATAAGAATTGAGCCTAGATTGAGGAATTTGAGAATAGTTCATGCATGCATGCATAATTCATGAAGTTTTGAGTTTAATTTCCAAACATTTACACATGCATGAAGCTTTACTTGCATACTTTGAAGAATCCAACTTAGTTTCACTTGTATTCCTTCAATTATGCATGTTTTGGAAGCTTTGAAATTAAATCATCACATGCATGTTATATACTTATACATTTCAAGTTTGGTTTTGTACAATTGACTTGATTTTGGGTTTTGATTTTGCGAAATGATTTTCAATTCATGATGTTATATTAGTTTAGACATGTTTTCTCAAGTTTTGGGCCCAAAGGATGTGTTTTGACATTTTGAATTTGAGTTTTAAAGCTGGAGTGCAATTTGAAAATTCTAGAATTCGCACTCTTCACTCGAGCAGTGGAGTCTGCGCTTGAGCGAAGAATGCAAGCTCCCAGTACTTTTGCAGAGTTTGGGGGTTGGCTTGAGCAGCAGAACCCGCGTTCGAGCGACCACCCTTATTTTTTGATCCTCAGCTCGAGCGTATTGTAGAGTTTGAGGGTTGGCTTGAGCGACAGAACTTGCGCTCGAGCAACCACCTTTTATTTTTTGATCCTCATCTCAAGCGTAAGAAGTTGCGCTTGAACGTAAAATGAGAGCTTTCAATAGTTTTACAAAGTTTTGCAGACTTCTCGAGCAACCAAAGTTGCGCTCAAGCGAAGACCCTGCTTTCAGAAATTTTGACAAGTGTTTTCAAAATATATTTTGGCATCCTCATTGCATCTTAGGCATTTCTAAGTCTTAATTAAGACATAATAACGAGGATAAATATTAGAAACACACCAAGATAGAAAAAAAAAAAATGAAGTGTTTTCCGAGTGTGTGTTTCAATATGTATCCATTGTGTGTTTGTGTAGGTCACGCGCCATAGATTATTTGATCCGACTGTTCTGATGTCACGACCCCATTCCGCCCCTAGTGGAATGATGTCGTGATGGCCAGTAATCCGAGGTTACCAAAGGCCATCTTACAAGATTCACACACAAACAGAGTATACATATGGGGCTTACAAGTGCGGAAGCAATAAATTTAAACCTAATTAGTCCACAAGAGCTATGCGTAGATCAAATGAAATGGCATACAGCTTAACATAGTCTTACAACTCTAGTACAAGTAAAATAAAATAAAATACAAATATTACATCTTGATCAAAAGGCTTCTCAAGCCGACAAATACAAAAGAATTTAACTACAAGCCAAGAAGCATGATCTTCAAGATGTTGCAAACATGAATCCAAAAACACATCGGCAAAACACATCTAGGCGTCGCCGCCGTCCTGCTCATCACCTACATATATATAGAGAGGGTGAGCTTGGATACTCAGTGAATGGTACGAGTAAAAAAAGGGTTTGCATGAATGATATCCGAGATCTTTTAACAAAACAATACATAAAACATAGCCTGTAACAAAACATGGGATGAATCAATTTCATCTAACAAATCTTTCAAGGCTTTCATGTTTCAAGGGATGACATTAACAAAGGTTGTGCTACAAATGCTTATAATCCCCTAGCACGTACGGACTTGTGCCACAAATGCTTAAAGTCCCCTGGCACGTACGGACTTTCAAAGGTTGTGCTACAAATGCTTATAGTCCCCTAGCACGTACGGACTAGTGCCACAAATGCTTACAGTCCCCTGGCACGTACAGACTTTCAAAGGTTGTCATCAAAACCAAAGCTAATACTTGATACACAAAATAGAGATAGTCATTCATGCTTAGCAAAGTCTTTTCCAAAACAAAGCAAAGCAAAGCTTTGTCAAAATTTTATAACGTAACTTTATTAAAAATACCACTCACATAGTTCTTCAAACGTCGGGGTCAAGCGAGAGTCCAAGTCCTACAAACATATGGCAAGGTCTATTGAATGCACTTTCAAACAAGCTTTACATGAATGCAAATGATCTCGGCATTCTTTCAGAGCCAAGGCAAACCAAAACAAAACACTATTTCTCATCCTAGGAAAACATGATGGGTACCAACCAGGTCTTGGCCGAGGTCCCACACCTCCTTACCGAGGTGTGGTCCCGAGGGTCGCATTTAAGGGAATGAAGTCGGGAAAATCTGGGTTTCCCTTTCTTGAAGAACATGACGAATATGAAGAACATGAACATGAAGAAGATGAATGCAAAGATCATAACTTGCTATTACAAAATATGAGATTTCATGCTACGAGTTCGAAAACATGGACCTGGGTACCCATACTTGAAGATCTTACGAAAACAAACACAAAAACATGGTTCTTGATACAAACTTTCGGATCAAAACAAGACTTTTCTTCAAGAACATGAACACTATTTTCTCTTTCTAAAACCAACTTTAAATCAATGCATGGCGTGCAGAACAGGTTCGATCATGTAATGCAGCTAGATGATCAATAAGAACAACAAAAGTAGTTTAAGATTCTAACCTCAAAACTGGAATCTAACGGTTCAAACTCCAAAGATCAAGCTTGGAAGTCTACTCCCTCTCTCAAGAACTTCTTCTTCTTCCTAGAGTCTCTCTCTCTAAAAGACAAAGATGTGATACAAAAATGATGTGTTTTCTCGACAGTCACTGACTTAACCCTCTGCTAGGACACGTGGCATCGACTGATTGGCTCTCTTCAAAAAGGTGACTAATTGAAAAGACAAGATTATGACAAAGTGTGTTCAACAAGCTAGATGGCATAGGCACTACAGTAGGTAATGACATCGGCTAAGAACAAAGCTTCGGCAAGTAAGAGGACAATGATCTCGACTAGGATGCACAACACTCGGCCTAGCTGTGCCACACCTCGGTCTAGGTCATACCAATCCAGGGACAAGATCACTAGGTGCAAGAGGTTCAAAGGTGTAACCTAGGCTTAAGATGACCTCGGCTAAACACACACCAACAAGGAACAAAGCATGCAAGTAACACTTATGCAAGACAATTCAAGGTTTGCAATGCAACATATCAAGACAAGATCATGTAATATATGCAAGCATGACTAGAGTAAAGTGAAGGTTGTTACATCTGACTCTTCTGCTATTGGAGCTATCTGTGAGTAACAACTCCGTAAAGCGATATTTCATGATAAGTACTTTTAGAATGCTAAGATAAGATTTGGTATAGGAAATGCTATTTCATGAATAATGAATGAATGTCCAATTTTCTGAAATGTAATTGTGGCATCCTTAGTTCACATGGCCCTCACCCGAGGGAAATAATACAGTGCCTTATGTTTATATGGCCCTCACCTGGGAAAAACAATGCCGTGGCCAATATGTACATGGTTCTTGCCCGAGGGAAATAATATCGTGGCTTATGATCATATGACCCTCGTTTGGGGGAAACAATATCATGGCTACTTGTGCACAAGATATGGACATTTAGGGTCGTCGGTACCAACTATGCATATAGGTCTTAGGACCAAGTTGATATGATAGCTAATGGATGTACCACATATAATTGCTTATGACTTTTGATCAAGTATATGAATTTGAATCAAGTATATGAATCTGATATGAACTCTAATTTCTGAAACTATTTGGACATCATTCATAAATCCTTTACTCTATTGTTATTCGCTGGGTTCCAGCTCACCGTATTATTTATGTGTGTATCTAATCAGGCGCGTGACCAGGCTTAAGCTGCTGCCTGGAGATTTGTTTTGGTCAGCCAACCACAGTGCCTCCCGAAAAGGTTCCCGAACTAAGAAATGCTCAAGTTTTGTGTGCAAGTTTAAGACTTTTGATTTCCTTTTTGTTTAAGTTTGAACATGACTTTTAGCTTATCTGTAAGTGTGGTGATGTAAGACTGACATTTCGATGACATCATATATGTAAATTAAGTTTTAAATTTCTGTCTCATGTATGTCTACACAGCTTTATGGATATTATTTGTTGGTATTTGCTTCCGCTAGCCCCTGTATTTTGTTTAATTTGTTCAGAGGCCTTTGGTAATCCTAGGATTACTGGCCGGTTAAGACGCTAAACCTATAGGGGCGGGTTTGGGTCATGGCAATGTGTCTACCCCATAGCTCTCTGATCCCACCAATCACTTTGCCCGATTCCTTCTAGCTTTCCTTTTGCTTAAACAATTTTGGTCTATGGCTGGAGTGGTTTCCTTTGCAGATCGATGGAATAATCAGAAATGACAATGTCTCTTCAGCTGATAAAGATGGATGAATCTGATAACCCTCTCTTCCATCATAGATGTTATGCTTCAACCTTTGGAGGGTCAGATGATTCATCAAATTGCTTCACATTTTGTGGGTTTTCTTTCTAGGATCCATCATTTCTAATCCCATCTAGGTTTGGGTTAACACAAAGCCCAGTTCTATTATTACCTGATGAGTTAAAAGCATTAGGTTGGCTCAAAACCACCTATATGCACATCGTGTGAAAATTAGGCCCAATATTTAGGGTCTGATCTATCAATTATGTGTTTGTTCACCAAAAGGTATATTTAATTGCCTCTCAACCCATTCTCCTAAGATTATTTATTGTTGCCTCTATACTTGCATCTTCATATCTTTGATGTTCCATTAAACCTGTCACAAAGCTTTCTTCTCCAACCACCCCACGCGGTGCTCTTGTTAAGTCACTCCATTCAGCATCAATGACCAATTGACCAGCACTGATTCCCAATGCCTACAAACTTCTATCCTATTTACTCCACATCACTTCCAACTCATCTATTAAGTTAACTAGGTTACTCGGTAAAGTTGACAGAACTTGGTGGGAAGCTATCAGCTTGATTCTTAATCGAATTTTGGAACCAATTTTTTGACATGCCATTCTTCAATAATTGAAATTGCGAGGTGGATGGTGCTTTTTCCTATAATTTTTTTTTTAATTTCAAGAATAGAAGATAATTTTCAAAATTCATATTCGAATTGAAAATATAATTTCTCATTTTCTTTTCATCAACTTCACATTCATACATTTATATTTGTAACAAAAGAGAAAATAAATACAAATAAAAAGAGAAGACAATTTATAAAGTTAACAAAGGCAAAAGAAAATAAAAGGCCCAAAAGATAGAGAAAATAAATAAAAGGGCGAATTTTATTAACGGTCCCTGTAGTTTAAGGTTTGTGTCACTTTGGTTCCTGACTTTTCAATTGTAATACATTTGAAATCCCTACCTCTAGCAAGAACAAGAAGAAGAAGAAAAAGAATCTTGAAATTCCAATGTTGATAAAAACACGATCCGCTCAGATTGATAGGAAGCCCTCGTTGTGCTCTTCATTTTTATATGAGGAACATGGGTGAGAATCTTACTTTAAAGAGCTGAAATCCAAGCTTTTATGAGCTTGGAACTCAACAATAGCTGAAATAGAGAGAGAAGAGAGAGAATTTGAGAAAAAAATGAAGAAAGTGGACCAAAAATGACTTTTAAAGATGTTGATCCCGAATAGGCCGCTCAAGCGACCACTCCTGCGTTCGAATGTCAAAAACACCACACCACTCGAGCGACCAACCCTGCACTCGAGCGAACATCGACATCTCCCAGAATCTCAGACCTACAAAAGTATTAGAAGTTTCGCAAGACTACTCGAGTAATCAATCCATCGCTCGAGCGATGAGAAAAAAAAGAAGAAAAAAAATTATGGAGTGTTACAAAATAAATATCAGAAAAAAATTATTTTTATCCTCCCAAAAGATAATATTATATAAAAATGATATGTTTTTAATTTGTTTCACTAATTTAATTTTTAGTTTCTTAAAAAAATTTTGAAAATAAATTCTGAAAGTAGATTCTAAAAGTCAAACCAAACAGAAAAAGTTTTAACATTATTCATTAACAAAAAAACTATTATATTTCAAACAAAATTTAAATTAACCAATACAAAATAAATGGTATGACGATTTTGCCCTTAAAATAGAGCAACAATATCTTCAATTGTCTTTATTTTGAACGAGATTCAAAATTTAGGATCAAATGTATCATAATTGAAAAGTTAGAGATCAAAGTGACATAAGTCTCAACCTTTAGGAACTATTAGTGTAATTCGCCCTAAATAAAATGGCATACGGCAAGTTTTGAATATGCCACGTAGCACAATGTTAGAGTATTCTAATGAAAGGCACTACTTTACTCTTTTATATATTTGTGTGTGTGTGTGAGAGAAGAGCTTAAAATTTTAATAAAATGAGTTTAGAATTATTATTATTTTTTTAAAATAGACATACAAAACAATGTCTATTCAATAATGGAGATAGACATTATTTAATTGAATTAGTGGGAGAAAATTTAATATAAACTAATATTTTTTCAAAATTTATATTATTAGTTAGTGTGTTCTGCAATAATAAAATTTGAATCTCAAACAAACTTATTTGAGTAATATAATAAGTGACACAATAATAAATAGAGAATATTAAATTTATTAAAATTTATTTTTGCAAGTGTATATGGCATTAGGTAAATTGATTTGTTTTGGTTATAAAAACATGGTTAATGAAATATCAAATCTGATTGGTGCCTCGAAAACAAGGGGCACTAATGCCCCGAAATTCCCAAAAAGGAAAAACAGAAAAACAGTTAAGGCAAAAAAAAAAAAAAAAAAAAAACAATTACCCAAATTAAAAATTAGGGGCATTAGTGTCTATTTTTTTAGTGCCACAAATTATTTTTCATGAAATATACTGATAAGAAATATAAATCATTATTTTAAACAATTTTTATTTTTATTTTTGTTATTTTTACCTTCCTACTTTTTCTATTCCTACTTTTGCTCAATATTTTCGCACGAGTCAAGAGCCTCTCCTTGCAGGCTTGTGCTTGCAACCGTCCTTGCAGGCCTTCGGGCCTACTTTTAGGTCCAATTTTGATAATCCGAACCGTTCATATTTTATAATTTATTCAGTATATCATACCTGTAAAAAATCAAATTGATCGGATATCGTAAAGCATATGTTCAGAAAACTGTTTATTAAATTATTTAAAAAATAATTTTTAGTTCAATTTTTTGAACACATACTTCCCGATATCCGATCAACTTGATTTTTTACAGGTATGATATACTGAATAAATCATAAAATATGAACGGTTCGGATTATCAAAATTGAGCCTAAAAGTAGACCCGAAGGCCTGCAAGAACGGTTACAAGCACCAAACCTGCCAGGAGAGGATCCTCACTCATTTTCGCACACTACGATCAATCATCACCTACTATTGTCATGACTCATCTGTTGTGACTGACAACGGACAAGCAAACACTTAGACATGTGAATAGGTAAGTAGGTTAGTAAAAAATTTTAAATTAAATTTTTTGAAGTAATTACTTCAAAAAAATCAATTTAAATTTATGATTGCTCAAAAAAAACTTATAACATATTTTTATTTATTTTAAATTTGTTTATTAATTTTATTTTTATATAATTTTGAATACAAATAATAAGTACTATAAATAAATAACAAGTATTAATAATTAAAATTATAAATTCTTTCATAATTTAAAAAAGGGTAAATTACAGTCACCTCCCTTGAGGTTCCTACCAATTACACTAGACTCTCCCCTATTTTCTGAATTGACAATGACATTTTCTATAACTAACGGAATTAATGGGAGGGTTAGTTTAGTAATTTTTATATTGTAGATATTTTTGTTGATAACCATTAAATATGTGATTATTATTTTGGTTATACCTTATGTGATATTTGATTATAACTCATGTTTTTTAATTTTTTTTAGTTGTAACTAAAAAAAATAGTCATGACATTTGTGATAATCAAAACCATAAATGCTATAACGTATTTGTAGTCCACATAAAATGATGTTTATTGAAGATAATCTATTGTTATAACAAAAGGATAAGAGAAGTTATTTATTAATTTGTTTTTAATACTTGACATCATATAGTTCAGTTGTCTTAAAAAAAAGAAGAATATAAAATTGATATTTCTCACCGTCTAAATTAATAAAAATCAAATTAGGAGACTCATATATTTATTTAAATAGTTTTAAATGATGTTTTTAAATAATTGCACGGTTTGAGTATATATATAATTTATTATATTACATAAATACAAATTATATCATTTTTTTAAATTATAATCAATTTTCTTCTTTTAATTATAATATTATTTTAGTTACGATTCATGAGATTTTTAATTATAAATCATATTATATTTGGTTATAATATATATTTTTTCTTTTTTAGTTGTAACTTCCTTTTTTTTTTTTAGTTATAACTTAGAAATTATAAAATTATAACATTTTTTCTTTAATTATAAAGTGTATATAGACTAATTTTGGAAACTTGACTAAAAGTTAGCTTTTTAATTTTTTAAATTTTTTTAAGGCCTTGTTTGTCATAACTTAAAAAAATTAAAAAGTCAAAAAGTCACTATCCTATTGAAGTCACATTATCTTATTTAAGTCACATCACTTCTTTATCATATCACTTCAAACCAAACCTATACCTAACTCATATTTCATAAAAAATAAAAAAATACACTTATTTAGATCATTCCAAACAACCTATAAATTACATCACCTCTCTACATTTTTTTTTACACATTTTTTTAAATAAAAAAATTTAAAAAATGAACTTTTCACCTCCTTTTCCAAAATAAGCCATACTGTACATAGGGTTTGACTTGATAATTTCACCTAGTAATTTTATAAAGAAGCATGGGACCCACATTTTCAAATTTTGCAGTGTCCCCTGCGGCTGCGGGTCCTAATCATCGGGGGGGATTGGGCGCTATGTATATATAGACAGAAATGCAGATAATGTCACCGTTGTTTCTTTTCACGTCCTCTCTGCAATATACGCAAATTTCGCCTGTCACCCCCGACAAACTCTCATTCTCTCATTCATTCCTTCTTCTTCTTCTTCACAATTAGGGTTTCGCCATCAAAAACCCCTGTACCAAAAAATCAAAACACCTTAGATACAGAGAGAAAGAAGCTAAGACCGTGAATGGAGTCCTCTGATTTCTTCGTCTGAAAACACTATGGTTTCCCAAGAAGCCGATACGTATGGAGATATGGACGAAGAAATGGAGGACTTCGTTGGAGACTATTTCCAGGACGTCTCAGAAGTTGATTTTGATTACGAGTTCGATGCTGCTCGCTTCTTCGATTTTACTCGCCTGGAATCCTATTCCGAGGCTCAAGAAGCCGAACGCTGGTTCCAATCTGCAGGAACTTACCCGCCTTCCCGTAACAATTTCATCCATTATATATTCCATACATATTTTATCTATCTATCTATCTATCTATCTATCTATCTATATAAACATTTGATTCTTCATATAGTATATGATCTTTGTTCCTGTATTTCCTGCTTATTTGATTCATCATATATTTCTGTTTGTAATGTCTGATACGTGTTCGTTTGCAAGTTTTGTGCTTCTCTTTGATCAATGTAGTTGAATTTCAAATGCCTGTAGTCAGAGCATCTCCAATCCTTTCTTTTTCTTCTTCTTTTTTTCATTAAATTTGAGTAGAAATTTGGTTGAAAGCTTGATCTGCTACGGAACACTCCAATCCTTACTTCTCTCTTCATAAAACCTTGTTTTAACCAATTTTTTTAGTTTTTATTTTTTATTTTTTTTTATGAAACTCTTATTCTTACTCTTCTTAAAATTTCATTAAATTTGACTAAAAATATGACTGTTGGATGTTTGGTGAAGGATTTGGTTTCACCTTGATTTGTTGAAAATTTTGTTGATTTGATAAAAGTTTGATGAAATGATTGGAGCTCACTTGTAGCTCTTTTTGTTTATCAAATTTGAATTTGATATATTCCCTGAAACTGATACAGTAGAATGTTTGTATGATTTCTTTAACATCGGGATCGAATCGATATGCAAATTTATGATCTTAAATATGAAAGTAAAATTCAGAAGTTACTGTGGGCCATCCGCTTAATCAGTTATATTTATTACAACTTATTTCGTATTTGATCACTAGTATCTACCCTCTGAACTACTTTGCTATATATGTATACATTGATGCACCGTACTTCTTTTCGCTACGAAGATGTTTTCCATTTGTTTTGCATTCGAAAACAATCCTTGCTTCCTCATTGTACACTTTGCTGTGTCTAATCTTTTTCTTCATTGCTCGTCTTTGTTTTGGTTGTTGTTCTAACAACAATTACACGGAAGTACTACAGATTTGAATTTGGCATTTTTTTTATCAGCTTATGTCTGTAGTTAATATTTGGCTTACTCTTTTTCTCTCATTATTTTGAACATAGCGTTTGCAATAAAGTTGAAATTGAGAGAAGACACCGCAGCAAAAAATGCAAATGCCTCTCGTAAGTCAAATGATGGTGAAAGCATGACTTCTAGTAGCAACAACTTGGATCATGACATGGATCCTGAAGTTTTTGAATTAGATGACAATGAAAAAGGTACAATTTCTTTTTGCTGCCATAAATATTATTATTAATTTATTGTGACCACATTAGTACAATTTGATTGGACTTTGGTTCTGTTGAGATTTTTTTACAATACCTCAATATATTATGCTTTGGAAATACATGTTTGTAGTTTGTTCCCATGGTAGAGACAGTAATTCAATGATGGGTTTATCTTTAGTCTTGATACACATCATTTGGAGAATGAAATCTATTGTGAAATAGAGTAATGTTGCCACACATCATCACTTTTAATCTCTTCTTTTCTTTTTATTCTTCTTCTTCATTTTTTTTTTTTTTAAAAAAAAAAAAAAAAAAAACCAATAATAATAATAGTCGTTGGATAGATTTTTATGGCATCATGATGCTATCATTTTTATTTTGTGAGAAACTTTTATGTTATTTTTTCTGAGGTTTAGTTGTTATCTGAATTACAGGCCTACAAGTATAACTAGTGTAGTCTGTTAAGATTCAAGTACCATAACAGTTTTGAGTTTCTAGACTAAAAATGTCAGGGCAAGTTTAAAGGTGGATGAAGTGTCACTTTTTAAGTTGTCATTAGGGCTATACCAATATAATATATCTGATCTCATTAAATAGATGATGAGCCAATCCTTTTCTTTTCTTTTAAGTAATTTCCCCCACTCTTCTCTGGCTTCAATCAAATGGTTCCTAATTTATACTATTGCAGGACCAAAATCTCGTAACGGTATGGCTGAGGATATTCCCAAAGCGAAAATAAAGTCTGTGGCCAAATCATCCAAAATAAGGAGTTCAACTCTAATGCAACCTACAGCAAGTCATTTGGCAAAGCTAAGCCGAGGAAGAGAAGTTCATTCCATCCGATTCTTGGAAAGGTTATAGTTGTTCTTTCTAAAGTCTGATTGAATATTAACAGTTTGTCATTGATCTTTTAATTTGTTGCCTGCACTATTGATAGTGTCTTTTGATTTCTAACTATCATTATTATTAATTTCTGGTTTGTTTAGTATCATTCCGGTATATTTGCTTTTTTTTTTTGTCCTCCCCCTCGCCACTTGTCTATTTCTGATTTTCTGTATCTGTTGTCTTCAATTCACTTCGCTGCCTTTAACTGCCAGGTCACAAAAGCCATTAACTAAATTAGATGAGAGAAGTTTGAGGAATCCTCTTGGGGTAGACAGAGATGCTACCAAAAGGCAAAAACTAGAGAATGGTTATTTGTGTAAGGTAAATTTGATGTATTTACCCATATTTTGGTGGACTTGAGTCTTGATGTATGCATTATGAATGTAGAATCTGTATGAAAACCAATATCTTTTTGTCAATGTATTCATGTGTTAATAATTAAATACATCGCACACATGTTATACCAATTACCTTGGTATTAATCGGGTTTGGAAATTGTGTGTGCATCATTTACTTTCTAGAAGCCAGACTGAACTTGAAAGCTGAAGCCTGAAACTATTTTGACAAGTTTTAAGGTTTACTTCTAATGACTTTCCATTTAGAGTAAAATAACATATGGAAATGGGAAGAAGATAAGAGTGGAAATTTGCTCAATTTCTATCTGATAATCCCCCTATATTCTCTCTTAGGCTTGTGCAGCCACCTTCAGGTGTTGAAAAAGTCATTGATTCTTGATGCCGAGCTAGTATTGGTATAGTCGTTATCGCCCCCCTCCCCCTATTAGATTTGTTTAGTCATAAAGAAACTAAAGGAAAGCCTATTGACAACTTTACTAATAGAAAGGGGATGCGCTCAAGCATGCGAAGAAAGTTCATTTTAATGATAGTCATAAAAAAAAAAAATCAAATCAAATCAAGGGTCCCAAACCCTATTCAATAGTCGAAATCTGTGTGGCATCAAACCAAAAAGGATGGTTTGAGAAGCTCACTCAGGGTAGAAAGGTAGCTCAGCTTGGGTACACCTGGTGGGGGCCGCATCCCCCTCTCTTTCGTCGGTTAAGTGCTGGACTAATGATGCCTTGAGTTCTACCTCTGAGGACAAGTGTGACTGTCCAAGAAAGAAGTGCATCAAAAAGCATATATCTTAGTAGAAGCGAGGCTCTACAAAGTAAACCCTCTAAGTCTTTAAGTTACATGAATAAACTAGGAGAGCTTCTATTTGCACAACAATTCTATCTCACACCCATTTTCTACTTATACCTCCCTTCAAAATTCAAATTTTCCATTTTATCTCATTACACCCTCCATAATTCCAAAAACAAAAAACTTATCCCTAACCTCCTACCTTCCCTTTACATCCCCAAACATTTCAAACCCTAACTGTTGCACCCACCCGACCGCCACCACCCTGCAGTCCATCCACCCCTGCCACCAGCCCCCTTTAAAACCCAACACTGTGACCCTCCCTCGTTCCACTGCAAATCCCTCCCTCCCTAACCTGGTTCATGGCATACGAACTCTTTATTTGGTACTTTTCGTTTTTATTGTCATTTTGTTGACCACAATACAATGTGGGTCATGTTTTCTGCATCCTCCTCTTCTTACCTTGGTGCACATGCTTTTAACTGAATTGCATGTCTTCATAGCTTTCTGCCTTTTATGAAATGCATTAATAGTTTGCTGAACTGCTGTTTTATATTTTTTATTCATAGAAGTACGTTTAATCCAGAATCTGCTATAATAGTTTGTGCAACTACTGAGGATGTCCTTATGCCATGAACCAGGTTGCTCATCTGAAGCACCAAAGTCTGTTGTTACACAAGTCGCCTAAGGTATGCTGTACCTCAGAAGTATGAAGCAGTCGTTACACTGATGTTTATCACTAATTTCAGATGATACTGATTACTCATATTTTGTTTAATGCATCATAAGAGTTTTAAGTCTGCATCTTTTTACATTTTTTTGGTTCTTTTTCTTTCTTTCTTCCTATCTTCTTCTCTCCCCCCTCCTGTATCGGGCGAAAAAAAACAGGTTCGACAAGTTGATCCTAACACAGTAAATTCCAGATTAAAAGTTACTGTTCCAAGACAGCCTGATCTGGAAACAGCACATAGAGCACAAAAACATAGGTATACTCGTATGATGTTCGTATCTTCTATCATGTCTTTGGGTAGAGAGTTAGCAGACATCTCTAAAATTAATGGCATGGAACATGTTGTTTGTCTTAATTCAGGTCAAGGAATAATTCAGAATCAGGTGAACATGCAAAATCAAAGGGCCCAACCTTTAAAGCACGGCCATTGAACAGAAAAGTTGGTAGTCCAGTTAAAATTTGAGTCTTCTTGAATCTCATGAAATTTTAATTTTCGATTAAGTTGCTAGTTTATATTTGATGTATGGTATGTGCTTTGGGTTTGACAGATTCTCAAGGCTCCTTCATTGCTTCCTCAAATAAAGAGCAGACCACAATCTCCAGTGTTCCAAGTAAATTGTCAAAACTTGTTTGTTTGCCATCCCTTTGATAATATCAATTGCACAATTCCGTGACTCAGTGTTCCTCCCACCTTCCATTTCATTGCTTTTTAGGAGTTCCACTTGAAGACATCAAAGAGGGCTATGCAACACTCATCTGCTAATAATGTAAGGTTCTTGAATGTGCTATTGTCTTCGGTATATATTTACTGTTATGTACATTTTGACACTTCTTCATTATGTCTTTTTTGGTTATAATTTCTTTTAAAAAGCAGTTTTAGTAAGTTTATACTTAGTTTATGCCTATGTAGTGACGATTGCTCATCTAGTACCATTGGTGCTTGTGTATTTTCACAATTCCAAAGCTTATAATTTTGTAGTTGTTGGCACTGAACTTGCAGAATTCTGAATCCATATCCAAAAATGAGGCCACACACACTGAAAGGTAAGAGTTTGGACTGTCAACCTATTTTGATTTCGAAGTTGGACATTTAAAACATCATTCCTGTTTCTATTATGCTGCCTTAGGGGAAGTTTTACTAGAACTTACTTTTTCGATCTTCTGTCTAAACACTATTTTCTCATTTAGTAAACAAGGACACACTTGAATTATAGTCAGTTGTATGGAAGAGTGCGTTGCATTACCACAGTTTTTCCTGAGCAGGCCTCTCATTCTAAGCTTCTTAGAGGATACATTTTTGTTCGGATGATTATGGATTGATATGACAGATTTGTAGACCTCCGTTTCTCAGGCTAAACTGTGAAGAGGCATCCAAGCAGGAAAAGTGTAAAACACTAAAAAGAGTCAAATATCCCCCTCATAATAAAAAGGTGAACTATTGACTTGTGTGAGCCTTGTGATTGAGTTTATTTATCGTGATTGCCATGACAACATACTGTTTTGATGCCAGATTGTTTCCAGTAAAAAAGATGTTTGCACTTTCCAGAATGTCAAAGAGGAAGCCAAGGTTTCTGTGATTATATGACGCCTAAACATATGAATTACCGTTTTCTTGATAGATTATTCTCTTTCTGTTTCTATTAGAAAAAATAACTCTTTATCTTTTACTTCCCTCAGGAACTCAAGCTTCTAAATGATGATGGATTGTCGTATAATCCACCAATAGAATTATTTAATAAGGTGACAGGATATAAATTCAAGTCTTCTATGTTTCACATTTTACTTTTCCTTCAGAGTTGCTTTGAGTTTCATTCGGCTTATGTAGATGCCGGACCATTGATTTTCCTAATTTTTTGTTGTCCTCTCTCTTTCAATCTATATGCTAGCTGTCCCTGAAATCTGAACTTGAGCATAATGCAATATCTCCATCCAAACTGCCTCTGCACACTAAGGTTAGTTTCTCACAAGTCTTGTGACAGATAGAGTTTATACATTGCATCCTTTTTTAGTCACACAAGTGCTTTCATTGTTTTATAATAGGGATCTAAAGAGAATATTCCGGGTTCCTTAAAACAAGTAGTCCAGGTATCATAGCATGGAAGATGGAACCTTTTTATTATGTTCAATTCTAAACCCAATAATAAATTCTGAGTTCATAACCTCCAGAGGTATGGGAGGAAGCTGAGCCATTGTGGGAGCAAGTGGATGATCCCTGAAATTGGACCGCAGCCGAACATCTACAGGTACACCATGCCTGATTTACTGAATCGTTTACAATAACTTCTTTTACATTCACTTCGTTTGGATATATAGTTCAACCTCACAAGCTTCTAGTTTTATGACTGATTTCTTCCATCTTAATCTTTTGAGCTAAAAATGTAAAGTTCTTAAGTTGAAATACTTTCATCCTGCTCTAATTTGGACAAGCTTTTCTACTTATTCTTTATGACATTGGAGCCTCATGTTCAACGTGGACTTATAACACTGACGTGATTTTGTTGTGGGAAGTGTCATGGTGGTTCTTGTTTGATCTTTCTCAAGAAATGTAGATTTGGCCCAGATGAAATCTGACATTTGTTACAAGTGTATATTCCACATAACATAGCTACAAATGCTGAAGTAAACCTAGGATCATTTTAGATGGAATTGTCATTCGTTGCGAAACCTTGTAATTCACTGAAAACAAAAGACAGGAACGAGTTGCATATGCTAAAGTTGTGTTCTTTGTTTTCTGCCTACTCTACTTTTTGTTTTTGGCAGAATATTTGATGTGATACATTTCAACTGCAGTCTGCAAATCAGTTTGAAAGAAGTAGAGCATGCAATTTGTTAGAAACGTAATATGCACTAAGAATTCTTTTTCCTCGTCTTGCTAAACTCCAGCATTAATCTACTTATAATGAAACAAAATTGGGTAGGGAAGCAATAGCTTGCATCTATCTAACATGTTAGACATGACATATACACTTTGGAAGATATTCTGCATCTCAATGTTTAACCTCCCATGTTAATGAATCATCCAATTATGTTCTAAACACAAGAAGGAATCAATTTTTTGAATTTCATAGGAAGAAACAAGGATCCATTATATTTCTTTGATTGAAATGCAACAGGAGGAGGAGCATGAACATCCGCTGAGAGCAAGAGGAGTTTCTCCAATGGCTGGTATACAATAAATTAAAAGTGTTTCTCCTGTGTCTGTGAAGGTGTGTCTGTCCTTGATGCATTTCAGAGGCTCAAAAGGGTATAGGTTTTGCATTTTGAGATATGCACAGAAGCCAGTTCCTGCAGACAGATTGGGCCTGTGTTTGGGATCAAGACTTCCATGCATAATTACAATAATTTATTCTGCAAAATGGTACAACATCGAAAGTACTAAAATGTGGCAGAATGAAATTTTTTGTTTTTTTGTTTTTGGCGCCCCTTGCTCTTTTTCATTCCAAGTAGTCACATGTAGCAGAAAAATGAGATGTAATCGTTATAATTGAGGTATTTATAGAGGTTTTTTTTCTTTTCTTTTTTTTTTTTTTTAAATTTTGTTTTTAGGAGAGGTATTTTGTTTTGTAATTCTCATGTTTTTCCAGTCTTCGTAAATACATTTATATTGCAAGGGGTTCTTCAATAATATCCAGGGAAAATAGAAAGTGAGCATAAGGCGATAAAATTTGTAAATGCAATTGGTTTAGTAGAAATTTATTCTTCTGAGTTGCTTTTAGTTAAAATGAACTCTTTTTCCTTTGGAAACATTATCCATATTTTTATACAAATTGCATTTAGCAAGAATGGATAAAAAAGTTGGAATCCTAATAATACATAAAAACATATATGGGAAAGTGATTTCTCTCTCTCTCTCTTGTTTGTTTTTCCTTTTTGGGTAGCAAATTATTGACCACATTGTCAAGAAAAAAATCATGTCAACAGTAAACATTTTTGAATTTATTCCTTTTCTTTGAGACCCAGGGTGGAATCTTGGGAGAGGTGGAATTGCTCTCTTTGATACCTCCTCTGTACTTTGGTTTGAACTTTCAGCGGTGTGTGGTGTATAGTTGAACTCCATTGATATCTCGGTGGTAAGTCTCTTTCCATGAGTTGAGTTAAGTTAGGCTGTCAACCGATTAACCCGAGGCCTGGGCTTATGGAGGCAATGATAACACCATAGAGTTTTTTTTTGTGATCAAAAAATTTTTTAAAAAAAAATTTATTCCCTCTCTAGTGAAATTTTAAAAATTATAAAATATTTAATTTATTCATGTATACTGTCTATTCTAATCCAAAAATTATACTTCTTCCGTCTCAAAATAGTAGTTTTTTATTCTATTTTTCATTATCTTAAAATATTAATCCTTCTTAAAAAATCAAGTACAAAACTAATATAAATTTCTTATTTTACTCTTTTAAATTCATAAATAATATAAAAAATACAATTATAACAGTAATATTTCTCAAAAAATATACTACCAAAAGAAAATTTTAAAAAATTAATTTTTTTAAAAGTCAAATAATACCAAAATAAGTTAAATTCCTTAAAAGAAACCATTATTTTAAAACAGACGGAGTATTCATATTTCAAATGTAATGCCGTAATAATCAATTAAAATGTCTAAAATAATTCTCTTTCTTTTAATCATTAACTAATTATCTCTTTTACATATCACATTATTGAGTCTAGTCATCGAGTCTAAAAAGTGTTTTAAAAAAAGATTTGTGCATCAATTTTTCCTTTCCTTTCCTTTTTTTTCTCTTTCCCCCTGAACAACCCTTTTCAACTCTAAACATCACTTTCCAAGAGTCCACTAAACCCAAAAAAGGCCTTTCATTCCACAGGAGGCCTGAGGCAGACATTCAAATAATCCCACCTACCCACACATTCAACTAGCTAGAGATTCAAATAATCTCACCTACCCACATTCAACTTATCAGAGTCCAGCCAAAACACAGCTTGCAATTCAAGCCCGTCAATTGTCCAGCAGATGATTTTTAATTACCATGGAAACACACGTTATGATCTCTCACGTAAATGAAAGATACAAATAGTGTGATGCTCCAAATCCAAAATGTCAAATTACACAAATATAATGTCATCCGTCAAGTATACAACAAAATAAAGCACCACACTATTTCGGAAATGCTTGTATAAAGTAATTGATATTCTAAATATATATAGGTACAGGTTACATTTACTAAAAATAACCTTTGTCCAGAATATCCTCGAAAAGAAAAAATTAGTTAATTGTTCAGGCCACATCTATGTTGTCCCAGATTGAAAAACAAAAAACCCCAGCAGGAACCAAAATTTGGGATTTTCCTATGCCATTCATCTCACCCATTTCCCTCTCTTCAGGGGAAGCAAAAAAAAGATAAGAAAAACAGTGCGAACTCTGTTAATGAGTGTTTTTAGAGATCACTTCACGGAACCTAACATACCATTGTGCATCAGAGGAATTGTTGTCAGCCTGGGGTTGAAGTCGCTGAGCATTCAGTTGAGTCTGCCCTTTATCGATCACGAATCGCGCATAGTCAATAGTTTTTGGCAGAGCTGCACTTGCCTTTGCTGGAGGAGCTGGAAGCAAGGAGATCAAGACCCTAGTGACTTCGTGCATGGTTGGTCTCTCAGATGGATAGCGCTTTGTGCACAGCAAGGCAAGCTGAAAGGTCTTTCTGACGTGGGTTAAATCCATGCATGTAACAGAGACCTCAGGATCAACTGCCTCCATCACAGTGTTATCATCTGCCTTCGCCAATATCTGAAAATGAACCCGAAAATTATTCAGACCAACAGTTTCTACTTGCCCAACTCAAAAATTACTCAAATTTCTTCACCACATAAAAACTACAACACTACACTGCAAACAATTGGTTAATCCATGCAGTGAAGACATTTAAGTTTCAAGAGTAAGCACGGTAGACTCGATAGATTGCCACTTCCAAGTAAATAAAGATATGGTCTAAAGTGTTTGTCTAATAGATCAATGCAATATCAGGGGAACATACCAGCTGATGCAAGTTAGACTCATTGTCTACTGCCTTCTTTCCAGTCAGCAACTCCAAAAGAACAACACCAAAACTATAAACATCCGATTTCTCATTTAGCCGAGAGGTCCGAGCATACTCTGGGTCAATGTAACCAATGGTACCCAGAACATAAGTTGATGCGTGGGTTTTTGCAGTGGGAATAGATTTTGCAATCCCAAAATCAGAGAGATGAGCCTCAAAGTTCTCATCCAGTAGGATATTTGAGGACTTAACATCCCGGTGAATAATTCTCGGGTTACAATCATGGTGAAGATAAGCAAGTCCTTGGGCAGCTCCGATTGCAATCTTAAGACGTGTCTCCCAATCAAGTTTTACCTTCTTCGCAGGTCCTGTCAGCCATATTAACCAAAAAATGATTGTAATTATCCAGATGGGACCCAGGAAAAATATATCTAACGATATTGCAAACTAGAAAATATTATGATTTATTGGGAAAAAACAAGATATAATTTAAGCAAATATGCTCCAGAAACAATCGCAATGGTCTTTTGTTTCATTTTACCATTGTATACAGAACAATTCTCCTCTTCTTGTTGCTTATTATCAAAACAAAGTTTCACAGCATGGCAAACAAAACGCACAGCAAGACAAGCTTACTTTTAAATTTGTACCATTCCTATAAAAAATAAATAAATAAATAAATAACAAAAAACATGCAGGCAAGTGAGCTTACCATGAAGAAGATCCCAAAGAGAACCATTCTCCATGTAGTCATAGAAGAGGAGGTTTCCATAGGGTGTCAGTGCATAACCATGCAAGCTGACAAGGTTTCTGTGCCTGATGCTACCAACTGTCTCAAGCTCAGTCTCAAACTCTCTAAAATTATGTGGTTGCTGAGTGTATATTCGCTTAATTGCAATTGGTCGGGAATTCTTCAATATACACTTGTATACCGTACTGGAAGCACCATATCCTATAATGTATTTCTCGCTCATATTCTCAGTGATTCTCATTATATCCTCATAAGTGTGAATAGCCATATCCATGTGAAGAATAACGAGTTTTGGAGGACCTGACCAAGGGGGGGGGGGAAAAAAAAAAAAATCCCACATTGGTAACTTGACTTGAAGATTACCAGTCACAAAGATACCAGGCAGTATTATATTATACCTTGCATGCTCTTCTTAGACTCCATAAATGGATCCAGCTGGTTCGATTTGTACAAAGCCACTATTACCACGGCTAGCAGTATTACAAAGCCGAGTGTGATACAAACCACCATTGTCCTAGAGAAAATTGCTGCAATAAAGCAAAACAAGCAACCCTAACTCAGAGAGATTAAGGGGAGAAGGAGAAGAGAGACAAGGACTTGCAAATGTAACCTCATAAACTGACATTGGCCTCGTTTGGGAAGTGGCTATTTTAGTAGGCTATTTTAGTTTTTGTGTTTGGGAAGATAAGATGGATTTTATTCGAGTAGTTGTATTGAAAAATGTGTTGAAATGATGTTTGAAATTAAAATGACAAATTTGTCCCTAAAAAAATATTTTTTTAAATTGCTATCAGGGGTAAAATCATAATTTATTCATTGATGGAACAACTTCTCTAGCTGACAGTGTAGGCTGTGCCTACACTGCCGGCTGTGCAGTCCTCTTTTTTTTTTTTTGAAAAAGCTTGCAAAAGTGGACTTTTTGGCTAAAATTTTTTTTTAGGCTATAATAGCCTCTTTAGGCACTTCCCAAACAGCGCCATTGTAAAATCAAATTGATACCTTTCGATTTTGGTGCATAAGGATGACATACTGATCCAAACCAGTTCCCACATAATAACGGATTTCCTATGAAGCTGATGATGGAATAGAATATAAATGTTCAGAACTCAAAAGAGCATCACACACATTAGAGGGTTCATCACAAGTGAGAAGAAACAAGTTGTTTTCCCCATACCTGTCAGGTGAAAACCGTGAAAAGTTTCCAATAGGAGGAACAATTCCAGATAAGTTGTTGTAGGAAACATTCCTAAAACATACAAGTAACAGAAATTCAGAAAGCTTTCAGACGAGTAGATAGCCAGAGGAGGGAAAAAGAACTCACAGAGTAGCAAGACTCAAACAATTAGTCAGCTGATCTGGAATTTCTCCACGGAGACTGTTGTTATTCAATATACTACAGCACAATTCCGAGGAGGAAAAAGCAATAACATTAGAGTAGATTGATTCCAATTTTATAAGAAACTCATCAAAATATTAGTAGGCTGGCAAAACACTTGATAACCAACTTACAGAGACGCAATGTTCTGCAATTGACCCAACTCCTCAGGGATATGACCAGACAAGTTGTTGAATGACATATCTCTACAAAAACATAAATATAATTACAACTTTAAGAAAAATATTAAAATAATGTCCATGATTAAACAGAAACGGATGATATTGACCAACAAGTTGAATGACTTGTCACTACATGAATCAAAGCAAGTATCATCACAAGTAAAACAATAATAAAAAACAATGCCCTTTAACTGAAATGGATTAAATTACAGAGGTTTTCACAGAAACTCACATAATTTGTATACTTCTGAGAATGCCGAATTCTGAAGGTATTGGTCCATTAAGATGATTATCACTCAAATTCCTTAATGTATAATACATGTTCACAAGTCAGGCAAACAACCATATACTCAACCACTTGAAACAGTGTTGCTAAAGAGCATGAATTTCTTACAGAGTGAGGAGATGTTCCAGGTCACCTATAGCAGCAGGAACGGGTCCCAAGAAATTGTTGCCAGATAGATCCCTAAGCAAAACAAAGTTGCTTGTAAAGACTAGATGATTGACAACAAGCGCAACACATCACACAAGTTGTTTAGAAACATACAATGTATCCAAATTGATGATACGTCCCAGCTCAACAGGTATACTTCCTTTGAAATGATTTGACGAGAGATTCCTGGTGTCGAAAATTATTTCCATAAACATCAATGAAAGCAAAGTTTGAACCAGAAGTAAACAGTCACTTTAAAATTCAGCATTTGAACTTACAGATAAGTCAACCTTTCAAGACTTTGGAATCCCCGAGGAATTGATCCACTTAAGCGATTACCATACACATTACTAGAAACCAGAACAGAACACAATCACAATGTTGATATGATTGGATATATAAGCATAAAATAGATGTTCATGTAGTGCTGCATAAACCAGACATCTTACAATTGATTCAATGCAGTGCAGGAGCTGATGTTGTGTGGAATGGGACCTTCCAGATTGTTATTGGCAAGGTTCCTGGGAACAAGGAGGTTAAGCCATTAAAAGAAACAGTAAAGAACCAAACAGAACAAACTTCTGACCCCAAAAAATAAAAAAGAGAAAAAAAAGAAGATATAACCCTCCAAAAAAATTGGCTCACAATTCAAAAAGCTGCTCAAGTTTCCCAAGTTCAGCTGGGATTCCACCAACCAATTGATTGCCATTTAATTGCCTGCAAATTAAAAGTCTCGTCAACTGAATCCAAACAATCACTTAATGTGACCTGTAAACAATAAACTGGCAAGATGCATCTTACAAGTAGCTGAGCTTTGACATATTGCCAAGCTCTGGTGGAATTGGTCCTGTAAGCTTGTTGCCATGTAGATACCTACTCAGACAAATAAATATGTGAGCACAACAAAAAAGGAGGCAACAGAAATTCATCATCTATATATCTCTCGAGTTATTAACTCACAGCTTCCCAGTGTAAGACAAATTGCCAAGAATTGGTGGAATTGGCCCAACTAGTTCGTTCTCACTTAAATCCCTGAAAGACAACAATGAAAAGGACAAGCATAAAACATCTTTTTTTTTATCCCAAACATAGTTGTTCCATGGGTCGTTAAATTCAAATATATATTAAGCACACTTACAAAACAGCAAGGGCTTGCATTAGACCTATCACCTCTGGAATTTTCCCTGTCAGCCTATTTCCTTGCAGAGATCTAATAACAAGAATCATAAGCACAGTAATGTCATAATGAAAAACAAGAAATGCATTTTGTATTAGCATTCAGAAATTAAGTGCATATCAATTTTAACTTCAATTGACCTTCCTTGAAGACAACAGAAGAAGAACATTTCTAGCTTCTACTTCTTCCACAAAAGAAAAATATAAAGTGGAGTGAGAGAACTCACAGAGTGGCCACTTGCAGAAAGCCAATATTGTATGGAATCTCCCCAGAGATCTGATTGTATGCGACATCTCTGAAAATCATACACTACAATTTTAACCAAAAATGAAAAGAAAGAATGTATTTCCGTAGTAGGGTAGTTATCATTAAGAAACTTACAAGATCTCAAAGCTTGTACAATTGCCAATGTTATCAGGGATTGTTCCAGTTAGGTTATTGCCTCTTACATCACTAAAGAGATCAAGGAAGATTTCAATGTCCCCATGGATATGAAGCAGAAAGCAAGTAGGAAGCACAGAAAAAGCCAAAAGCAAGCATAACCAGGAAGTGAACACTCACAAATACCACAGGCCAGTCAGTTGGCACATATCTGGGGACAGGGTTCCAGTTAAAGAATTGCCACGTAACCCTCTGCAAACATAATTACCACCAGATGACAGATGAACCAATAGTTTGTCCAGAGTAAAATTATAAACCAAATTAAATGTTTAAGTGTTAATAGCATCAAGGGTTGATAATGAAATTGGATTTTATCTATCAGTTGTTAAACCCTAATTGATGTAGTACTTACAGATATTGTAATACTTCATTCCAATAGATTAACCTCGGTATCTCACCAATAAGCTGGTTACGAGCAAGGTCCCTACAGAATAAATTTACACAAAGACCAGGCATACATATATATTAGCACAAGTGTCTATGGCTTTGGTGTAAATAAAATCAAAAAAACATATGGTAATGTTAACTGCATGGACTCCCCTAAAAAATAAAAAAAATAAAAAAATTATGACTCACAGAGTTTTGAGGTTGGGAATCTGTGTTAATGTTGAAGGGATAGGACCAGTCAATTGATTGTTCTTCAAATTCCTGCATTTACAGAGCTTACTCAAGCCCTTGGTTGGCAGAACTAAAAACTTATCTATCTTAAACAATCCAGCATATTTAATTAATAGTACTTCACTTCAGCTATTAACTTACAATAACTCAAGCTGCTTAAGCTTGGATATTGAGAATGGTATATCTCCATACAGTAAATTATCAGATAAATCCCTGCATTATGGAAACCCAACCATTAAAATAAAAACTAAAAATCTTAATCACCTAAAGACAGAAGAAGAAATTAATATATCCACATATATGTAAATAAAATTGTAATGAAGAAAGAAGATGAAATTTTACACTAGCATCAGAGAAACACAGTTGCCTATCTCATCAGGAATTTGACCAGTTAATTTGTTGCCCTGAAAATCCCTGAAAATATTTCAACAATAACATCAAAGTTGGTATTATGTTAACCTGGTTACAATGAGCAAGAACACCAAATCAACAGGATTAGCAAAGAAAGCATACATGGACTGCAGATTCTTCAGGTCTCCAATGACTGGTGAAATCTCCCCACCCAAGTTCAAATTTGACAAATTCCTTCAACCAACAAATATAATAAAAATATATATATATAAAAATAAAAAATAAATAAATAAAAACTCCAGTAGAATCAAATGGAAAAAGAAAAGGGAAGAAAAATAAGCATGAACAGAAAACACATACAGAGAAACAACAGATAGGGTGATATTGTCACAGAAGACGCCACGCCATGAACAGAAATCATCGTTATGAACATCATCCCAGTCCAGCAACACATTTGCTATGTTGTTAAACGACGCCTTAATCGACATTAACGCTTTGCCTGTGCAGATACAAACCATTTTCTCATCATGAGAATAGCTTTCTATTAATTATATAGCATGATTTTCTTCAAAAACGAAGAGAAAATAAATTCCCTCCCTGGTAGCCAAAAAAAATTTTTTTGATTGATTTAAAAATCCAAAAAAATTGCGGAATTGTTGTTTCTATTGTTGTTCAGTTTCAAAATATACTGAAAATAAGATTATATGAAACCAGCTGAACTGAACGACTGTCTACTTCCTGCAAGTGTCTTCTTCTGGGAACAAAAAAACCGAACTGTCGTTTTCTCCAGCATTTTCTCGGAAACCAAACAGAGAACATATAGAATCTCCAAAATGTACAAACTTAAAAAGAATTTCCAAACTCTTCTTCGAAGCTACCAAACAAGCTTCCGTTTCGCAGAAATCACAATCGAAAAGATAGTGGAAAAAATAGTAAAAACTTTTTTAAGTCCACATTCTTCAGTGGCAAAACAGCTCAAAAGACAACAAAACAGAGAGAGAGAGAGAGAGAGAGAGAGAGAGGAAAGATGACCTTCGTCATTGAGAGGTGAAGCAAGGGGAAAGAGAAGCATAAAAGCAAGCATCACAGAATAGAAAACGAGCTTCTTCTTCTTCTTCTGAAACAACAGTGCTTCCTCCATTGTAGCACCCAACAAACAAAAGCACTGCTCCAAAGTAGAGATGGATAGTTGAAGAATATTAGCAGCTCGGCTTCTCTCTCAACACACACAATGTAGAGAGAGAGAGAGAGAGAGAGAGAGCAGACGTTTGGCGTGAACTGTAAGGAAGAGCGTTAATGGCAGTAGTGTTACGAAGAGAGAGAAGAGAGCAGAGTTAGAGAGAGAATGGAGATAAGTTTGGACAATTAGGGGGTGTTTGGGAAGAGGAGGTTTAGGCTAATATACCCACTTTTCAAAAATTAGCCAAAAAGCTGTACTATTCACCCTTTTTATTAAAAAAAAAAAAAAAAAATAGGAACTGTGCCGTGACAGTGTAGGCTGGCCCTACACTGTCAAAGTGTCACATTTGTCTATCACGTGGGAAATTACGTATTTGCCCCTTGACATCAATTTAAAAAAATATATTTTTAGGGACAAATTTGTCATTTTAATTTCAAACATCATTTCAACACATTTTTCAATACAACAACTCAAATAAAATCTATCTCATCTTCCCAAACACAAAAACTAAAATAGCTTATAAAATAGCCAAAAAGCCAAATAGCCTACTAAAATAGCCACTTCCCAAACGAGGCCTTATTCGGTGTTCTACGATGTTACTAGTGTAGTTTTTTTTTTTTTTTTTAATCAGAAAATAAAATTGAGTCTCGTTTGAAAATATGTTATTTTAATAATTTTTTAATAAACAAATGTACAGAAAAATAAAGAAAGTATTGTGATAACTTAGGCCAAGTTTGGAAAGACTAAATAAGTGCACTTTTTGTCTTTTTGGACTAAAAAATTGAGGTTGAAAATATGAATGTTTGGGTTAACTTTTTGACTTTTTATGAAAAAATGTGTAATAAAAAATTGTAAAAATTGATTTTTAGAGGAAAATTTGAATTGGGAATTGTGCAGCCGTAATTGTTGACTTTTGGTGAATAGTGTTAACTTTTTGACTTTTTAGATTATTTTGCACCTCCCCAAACTTAGGGTTGGTTTGGGATGTCCTAAAAAAATGCACTTTTTGACTTATTGGTGGGTTTGGGTTGGGTTTGATGTGATGTGTTAGAGAAGTGATGTGATTTAAATAAGATGATGTGACTTAAATAAGATAGTGACTTTTTGACTTTTTGGCTTATTTAGGGTTGGTTTGGGATGTTCTAAAAAAGTGCACTTTTTGACTTATTGACTTATATGGGTTGGGTTTGGGTTGGGTTTGATATGATGTGTTAGAGAGGTGATGTGATTTAAATAAGATGATGTGACTTAAATAGGATAGTGACTTTTTGAATTTTTGTATCATTTAGTGTACCCCAAACCAAGCCTTAGTACATGCCAAACTAGCCCTTAGGCCTTGTTTGGGAAGACTAAATAAGTGCACTTTTTGTCTTTTTTGACTAAAAAATTGAGGTTGAAAATATGGATGTTTGGGTTAACTTTTTGACTTTTTATGAAAAAGTGTGTAATAAAAAATTGTGAAAATTGGTTTTTAGAGGAAAATTTGAATTGGGAGTTGTGCAGCCGTAATTGTTGACTTTTGGTGAATAGTGTTAACTTTTTGAGTAACTTTTTGGCTTTTTGGATTATTTTGCACTACCCAAACAAGGCCTTAGCCTTATAGTGACTTTTTAACCTTTTGACTAAAATTAAAAATTGTCAAATGAGACCTTAAGAGCATTTCTAACAGTTCAGTATTTTTTTCATCAAATTTGAGTAAAAAATGGCTCATGTTCTCAATCTGATATTAGTTATTCCAACGGTGCATTAAAAGAATTGTCATGCCGTGGGTCAATCGATTGGTGAATCGGTAAGGCAAAATTTTATTTTTTATTTTTTTTAAACCTTTTTGAACTGTTTGAACCTGCCTATTTTGAACTGTTTGAACCTATTTTCGGTCGACCGGCCAGACGTCCGGTAGGTTGACTGGTGGGTCCACTTGCAACGTTACAGCACAGTGAATTGGTGAAGGCTCACGCAGATTCTCAGTGTAGTGAAAAATTTGCTCCGTTCTCAGTTTGATATCAGTTTGGTAAAACTATTGGAACAGAAAAAAGTGACTTTTTTATCAAATTCAAATTTAATACTGAATTTGATGAAACATTGGAGATGGTCTAAAAGCTTCCATTTCCTCATTTTTAAATAATCAATTTTTTTTAATTTAGGTCTCATTTAGGAACATATTACTTTAATAATTTTTTGACTACAATACGAGATAAAAAAAAACTAGTATGTTTGAAATGATTTTTTTATTTTTTACGAAAAGATGTGTAAAAAATAGAGAGAAAATAAAGGCCTTGTTTGGTTTGTTTTTCAGAAAAAAATTTTGAAAAAAATTCTCTACAAATAAATTTTTAAGAATAATCAAACCAAACAAATTTTTTCAAAAAAAATCTCAAAATTTTGTTTGATTACCTACTTTCCAAAATCACTCTCTTTCTCATACACATCAAATCAATCATTTTTTTTAAAACTCTCTCCCCAAAATAATTTTCCAAAACCATTTTTGAAAAAAGGCAAACCAAACAAGTTTTCGTATTTTTTATCTAAAAAACTACTCTACAAACACAAACCAAACACACCCAAAATCTTTGACTCTTTGGTATATGTTATAGGGTTTTTAATTTTTTTAACAACTTTTTTACTTTTAGACTAAGGCCTGGTTTGGCATACTTGAAAAAGCTAAAAAGTTAAAAAATCACTATCCTATTTCACATCATCTTATTTAAGGGGTGGTTTGAGATGATCTAAATAAGTGCATTTTTTGACTTTTTACGAAAAGATGTACAGAAAAGTAGATAGGTGATGTGATGGAAAAAAGATAAAAAGTGTGTACTTATTAGTACACCCCAAACAAGGCCTAAGTCACATCACTTCTCTATCACATCACTTCAAATTCAACTCATATTTCATAAAAAGTCAAAAAATACACTTATTTAGAACATTCCAAACAACCTCTAAAACTGTTACATGTCAAACATGGGCTTATTTAAATTATTTTCACCTAATAAACTATAAGTAATTAATAGATTAAATAGTCTAACACAAACTTTCAAATTAAAATAAATTATGGCCAAGTTTGGCAACCAAAAAATAATCCATCTTTTTATCCTTTTTTCATCACATCACCTCTCTACTTTTCTACACATCTTTTCGTAAAAAGATAAAAAATATATTTATTTAAGTCATTCCAAACCACCCCTATAATCAACTTATCAAAGTTGTAACAAGTAGCCCTTACATATCTTATTATTTTATCTTTAACAATACTATGGCCCTGTTTGGTAGAGCTGTGGGAAAGTGCTTATAACTTATGCCTTAACAGCTTATACCTTATAACTATGAATATAAGCTGATTTTTAACTTATAAATTAAGCTTCTCCAGCCCCACTCAAAGAATAAGCTGATTTATGACTTACAAAAAGTTATAAGCTGCATTGTTAAGTTAAACTAAACACATCAAAATAGCTTAAATTAAGCTGAAAGCTGAAATAAGCTAAAAAAAAACTGTACCAAACAAGGCCTATAAGCTTATAATTATTTATTCACTCAGAATTTATCTTAAAACAATAATTAATTATTTAAATTTGTTTTACTCGTAAGTCTCGTTCTCGTTATTCATCAATTTAGGGGTTATTTGGGGTGTCCTAAATAAGTGCACTTTTTGTCTTTTTAGACTAAAAAATTGAGGAAGAAAATATAGATGTTTGGGTTAACTTTTTGACTTTTTATGGAAAAATGTGTAATAAAAAATTGTAAAAATTGATTTGTAGGAGAAAATTAAGATTGGGAATTGTGCAGCCGTAATTGTTGACTTTTGGTAAATAGTGTTAACTTTTTAACTTTTTAAGTAACTTTTTGACTTTTTGACTTTTCCTGAGCATGTCAAACTTGGCCTTAGTTTCTACCATATATATTTATTTTGAGTAAAATCTGAGAATTGAATTATGTGCTCCCAAATTCTTTTCTTTCATCTTAAATCAGTGAATTTTACCTTTTACAGCAATCATATTCGATTTGGAACAGTATGTAGATGTGCCCTTGGAGCACCGAATAAATTATGTAAAGGCAAACGGCGGTGAAGAGACGTTAGTTTATAGGCTGTGGTGCAGCCTGCAGGGGGAGGAAGAAGGTTGCAGCGGCCGTCACACGTACTACCGTTTCCCAAAGTTAAAAATTGTTGACAGCTAATGCTCTTTGGGGACTTTTGTCACGCGCTCAAACAAGTCTGACTGAGCGCGTGAAAGCATCGTACGGTTGAAATGTCAGTGATGCATTTTTAGGATGTTCTGAAGATATGAATCGGACGGTGGAGTTGATAGTTGGGATTGGGAATAAGGAGTCGGGGTGGAGAGTATTGGCAGTGTTTTGGTGTAGAGAGAGAAAGGTGGTGCTTATTAATATCAGTGTCTCTCTCTCTCTCTCTAGCTCTGTGGGTCTCTCTGTAGGTAAGGGAACTGAGATAAAAAGAGGATGGAGATAAGGACAGCAGAAGAAGAAGAATCATCAATTATGGGTAGTTACACTCTCCCTCTTTTATTTTTTATTATCTTAAAATATTAAATTATTTTTTAAAAATTAAAAATTAAAATAATATAAATTTTTTATTTTGTACTTTTTTTAATTTATTAATATTAATCAGTGTGTTTAATTTTAATTTTTTAAATTTCGTTTTTTTAAAAACTGAATGTTTTTATTTTTCGTATTTTTTTTATTTTTAGTGAATATTTTTTAAATTTTATGCATTTTTTAAACTTTTTTAGATATACCTTACTAAGATGTGCTTAAAAAGTAAAATATTTGTAAAAAATATTTTTAAAAATTAATAAATACACAAAAATACGAAAAATATTCAGAATTTCATAATCTTTATATATTTTTTGTATTTAATGAACTTTTTTGCACAAAAATTATAATTTTTAAGTATATTTATGTTAGGTGTCTAAAAATTAAAAAAGTTCCTTAAAATATTTTTAAAAATTCAGTAAAAAAAATAAGGAAAACAAAAAAGTAAAATTTTCTAAAAAATATTTTCAAAAAACTAAAAACAAACATGGTGAATATTTTTGGATTGTAATAATTTAATATTAAAATGTAATTTTGAAAATTTAAAATTTTTGAAATGTAATAATTGTATTATCAAAAAAAATTAAATTTCGAAAAAATAATATTTTGAGACGGATGGAGTAGTATTTTAGTTTGAATTTTTAAAAATAACTTTTTGAGTTTTTAGTAAATTTTAAATATTTTAAAGAAAAAATAACAAACTTAGTGAAGTTGGAAAAAAAAAATTCAACATTAATCTACAAGTTTGTGTAAAAATTTAAGTGTAACAACAATTTATTTAGTAATTAAAATCCTCACGATTTTCAAACTCTAGGAGAGTTAAGAAATATTTAAGGCTGTGTTTGGTTGTGCTTTGGAATCATGATTCTACATGTGTGTTTGAGCTCCATGTTTGGTAAGAGTTTTGGAATTTATTTTCCAAAACTCTGCCGAAAACTCTGTCTTTTCTGCGTCTGTTCTGCGCGTTGTCTGCAATTTTTTTTTCCGTTAGGGTCGTCCGGCCGGTTGACCGGCCGGCTGACATTATATATATATATATATTTTTTTACAATTGATATGTTAATTAATTTATAATCGAAAAAAATATTTTCTGAATTTTTTATGTGCTTTAAAATAATTTTGAGTTGTATGTTTAGTTATGAGTTGTAAATTTTTGTATCACATATCAAATGTCACATCAATAATTCCCCACTCAAATCAAAACTCTTTTCAAAACTATTTTCAAAACTCTTTACCAAACAAATTTTCTACACTCAAATCATAATTCCACAACACACAAACTCAAAATACAACTCATACTCTCAAATCACATTTACAAAACTCTACCAAACGCTACCTTAAACTTGCAATTATGTTTTTTTCTCTCTCTATTTTTGACAAGCGTCATAGAGGCAGTGTTCCAGCTATGTCCATTAAAATCTCTGGGGCCGGATGGATTTCCTGGTTTCTTTTACCATACTTATTGGGATACAGTAAATTCTCAAATCTTTAATGCTGTCAGGAGCTTTTTCAATGGTGGCTATCTTCTGAAAGAATTGAACCAAACAAATTTGGTTTTGATCCCAAAAGTCCCTCACCTTGAAAAATTATCGCATCTTCGACCAATTAGTTTGTGCAACTTTAGCCTGAAGATAATTACGAAGATTCTGGCCAATCGTTTGAAGCAAGTCTTTGGCAAACTAATCTCCCCTCAACAGTCTGCTTTTGTTCCAGAAAGAATGATTCAAGACAACATTCTAGTTGCTTATGAAGCTTTCCACTCCCTTAAAATCTTGAGGAGGGGTACACCGGCGATGGCAATTAAGTTGGACTTCAATAAAGCCTATGACAGAATTCAGTGGGATTTTCTCTTAGCAGTATTGGCAAGGATGGGTTTTCACTCTAAATGGATCCAGTAGATAAGGGAGTGTGTGACCACAGTCAGGTTTGGAATTGTTGTTAATGGGGCTATTCGGGTAGCTATAACACCGTCCCGAGGTTTACGACAAGGGGATCCTCTTTCACCTTACCTGTTTCTTCTGGTGTCCGATGTGCTTTCCAAACTTCTCAGCATTGGTTTGAGATCTCGTGAATTTTCCGAATTAAAGCTTGCTAGCCATTGCCCAACTCTCTCGCATCTTCTCTTTGCTGATGATGCTCTTTTGTTTCTTAAAGCGGATCCTCAAGAAAATGCTAACTTGCTGGCCATTCTCCGTACATACTATGAGGCTTCGGGCCAAGTTATCAATTTTGATAAATCCAATATTACATTTGCTTCAAATGTCCCTCAGAACATTCAAGATGAGATCTGTCAAAAAACTAGAATTACCAAAGCTTCTTCAATTGTAAGTTATCTGGGATTGCCATCTTCTTGGGGAAGATCAAAGGCTGAAGCTTATAGCTATCTCCTTGAAAAATGGTATCCAAGCTCCAAGGATGGAAAGCAAAACTTCTCTCTCTAGCCAGTCGCGAAGTCCTTCTTAAGGCTGTTGCCCAATCTCTCCCATTGTACGCTATGGCATGCTTTGTGTTTCCCAAATATTTTTGTGAAAAATTGAACTCCTATATCTGTAACTTTTGGTGGGGAGGGGATTCGGAAAGTAAAGAAATTCACTGGGCAAAATGGGAGGTTCTAACACTTTCAAAATCTAAAGGAGGCTTGGGCTTTCGTGATTTTCATGATTTTAACTTAGCAGTTTTGGCCCATCAAGGATGGCGGTTGCTTAAAAATCCCAATTCTTTTTGTGCTCGCATTTTGAAGGGTATATATTACCCTAACACTGATTTTTTGCACGCCTCAAGTGGCCAAAGAGCGTCTTGGGCCTGGGCTAGTTTAATGCAAGGAAGGAGTCTCTTAGCTGAAGGCATCCGTTGGCAAGTTTATAATGGTTCATCCATATCTATCTGGACTAACAAATGGGTCCCTGGGCTTCCTGGTTTTAAGATTGGCATAGTTCAACATTTCTGGTGTAACCTTCACAGGCTTGAGGATTTGATTAACAGTCGGAGAGAGTGGAACTTGCCTACTCTAAATCAAGTCTTCTCGCCCGAAGAGGTATCTGCAATTAGGTCTATCCCTATTTCAGTGGAAAGGAGATAAGATAATCTCATCTGGCACAATGAGGCAAAAAGAATTTTCTCTGTTAAATCGGGCTATCATTTAAAGGGCTAGGAGAAACCCAAAAGGGCTGCTTATTGCGCTTCATCATCATTCCAAGTCCCAAAAAAGTGTGGAAAATTATTTGGCATCTCCCCGTCCCACCGAAAATTCGCCACTTTTGGTGGCGGGCTTGCACAAACTCTTTAGCCACAAAAGATAACCTTTATAGACGTAAGTGTGCCCAATCGAACCAATGCCCTATTTGTTGGAAAGCCCCAGAAACAGTGGAACATCTTCTGTTTGGCTGTGAATGGATGCGAGCTGTTTGGTTTGGGAGCCCGCTGAATTTTAGAATAAATATTGAGGAGGTTTCATCAGTGTTACATTGGACTTGTACATTGATAGATCAACAGGGGACTCAATCCTCTGCATCTCAACTTCTGGGACAATTTGCATGGTTGGGTTGGTTAATCTGGAAGGGAATGAATGACTATATCTTCAACCATGTTGGAGTAGAACCCTCATCCACTTTATTTCGCTTCCAGACGGACACAGAAGAGTGGCTCCGAGCACATTCCTTGACACCCTCTTCCAGCCTTAGTTCCACGAGGCTTGAGCTGCTTTCGAATACTCAACTTGCTTGGCAACCCCCTCATTCAGGAGTCATAAAAATCAACTGTGATGTCACAATGGGAATAGGCTCTGATAAGGTTGTGGTGGTAGCTGTGTTTAGAAATTCTCATGGTCAAATTTTGGATGGTTTTACTCAAAAAGTCAACATCTCATCTTCCTTCCTAGGGGAAGCATGGGCCATTCGATCGGCTTGTTATGCGGCTCACGCCCACAACCTCTCTTCTGTTGAAATTGAAAGGGATAACAAGACTGTCATCTTTCTGTGTGTCTCTGAGACTGATCCTTCCTGGGAAGTTGCTGTCATTATTTATGTTATTAGAAGCTTGGCTCGGGAAGGGTCCTTTTCGTTTTCCTGGTGTCCGAGAGGGGCTGACATAGTAGCCCATTGGACGGCGAAAGCAATGCACAAAGGATTGTTTCCTATAGATTGGGTTTCCAACCCTCCTTCTAGTTTAGCCGCCTGTTTGGCTTTTAACGAGTCGTTGTTTTTTCTTTGATGATGTACCTGATCAAAATAAAATAATAAATAAAAAATCATAGCATCTTCTACTATTACTATTGTTATCGTCCACTATTGTTACCATCTACTATTGTCATCTTCGATCATAGCCACTGTTTACCATTACAATCATCACTGTTTGCCATCGCCATTATCCTTCAACTAAAATTATGTTAATATCTCCATCAAGTTTATTTATGATAACGAAATTCCTTACACAATCTTCTTTAATTTATATATTTTTTCCCCTCGTTCATCTCTTTCTTTCTTTGTTGTCTGGCTTTCAATTATCTCTATTCTCTCTATGTGGGTGTTTGGGAAGTGAGTTTTTATGTAGGTTTTTTAGTTGTAGGATATTATTGGAGAAATTTTTTTTTGTATTTTGGAAGATAGTTGGATTTTTTTGTGGTTGGATGTGATGTTTGTGAGAGAAAAAGTGAAATGATTATGGGGTTGGATGTGATATTTTGTTTGGATTTTTTTTTTTTTGTTTTGTAAAAACTTTGTCTTTTAGTGAAAAAAAGACAGTAAGTAAAAATGAAATTTCATGTATTTAAAAATGAAATCGCATAATAAAAATTCACCATCTCAGAGAAATTTTACAAATTTCATTGACCGTAAGTAAAAATGTATTTAAAATTCATAATTACAAAACACTCAATTTGAATTTTTTATATATAATTTTGAAATTAAGGACTTAAGTTTTGTAATTGATTTTCATATTTTTAATTTATAATTTTTTAATAGAAATTTCAATGAGTTTGGATGGTGAAATGTTCACTTTGTAAAAGTCAGTGAAATTTTACTATTTTTCACTGACTTTCTCCCAAATGAAATTTCATATTTTTTAAGATTTATATTATTAATGGATTTTATTTAATACAAGATGATTATAAAAATATAAATTCGGCAAAAAATAGAAGCATAAATCAAAAGTTTTCAAATTACCCAAAAATTGAAAACGTTATTGTCGAGGGTATTTTCATCCAGCGCATTTTTACAGGACCTAAACTCTTTTTTGACAAATTTAGGGAGCTAAAAAATAAAATAAAATAATTCCCCTTCAAAAAAATATAAAAATTTATTATATTTTTATATTTATTAAAAAATTTAAAATTTCTTTACAATTTTTTTACTTTCTAAATACATCCAAATTAAGTGTATTTAAAAAATAAAAATAAAAAATTAAGTAAATATGATAAAAATTCTACTTTGCTTGGTTACAGTTTTCAAAAAATACTTTTCAGAAAATTCTACTTTCTTATTTGCTGTATTTTTTTGTTTTTACTGATTTTTTTTTTAATATTTTAAGCAATTTTTTTAGGGGGATTTTTTTTAAGGTCACTGATATTAAGATTTTATAGTATAAAAGACATCAAATATTTTCATGATGTCTAAAATCCCTGAATATCGATCCAGAGAAATTTCAGTCTCAAAGAAATTCTCTGGTTTGAATCCAGATAAAATTGAGTTTCTCTAAGTACCAAAGAAATCCAGAGAAAATTTGTGTGGCTATCCAGGAAATTTCTCTGACTTCACAAATTTCTATGGCTCTATTCACAAAGAATTTCTCTGACTTTATGTAATATGTAAGCCAACAATACGATCTTTACTAACAAACCCACAAATTTCTCTAGTCCAAAACCAGAGAAATTCTTTCCAAACCAGACAGATCAGAGAAATTCTCTCTATTTGTTGCAAAGTTATATTTTTATGAACAGACTTTGGTGATTGTACATTGATCCAAGAAATTTCTCTAACTTCACAAATTTCTCTAGTTCTATTCACAAAGAATTTCTCTAACTTTGTGTAATATGTAAGCCAACGATATAATCTTTACTAACAAACCCACAAATTTCTCTGGTCCAAAACCAAAGAAATTCTCTCCAAACCACACGGATCATAAAATTTCTCTGGATTGTAACAAGAGAAATTCTCTCTATTTGCAGTAGAGTTGTATTTTTATGAACAGACCTTGGTGATTGTACATTGATCTAGAAAATTTGTCTGACTTCACAAATTTCTCTAGCTCTATTCACAAAGAATTTCTCTGACTTTGTGTAATATGTAAGCCAACAATACAATCTTTACTAACAAACCCACAAATTTCTCTGGTCCAAAACTAGAGAAATTCTCTCGAAATCTGACAGATTAGAGAAATTCTCTGGATTGAAACCAGAGAAATTCTCTCTATTTACAGCAGAGTTGTATTTTTATGAACAGACCTTGGTAATTATACATTGATCCAGGAAATTTCTCTAACTTCACAAATTTTTCTCTGACTTTGTGTAATATGTAAGCCAACAATATGATCTTTATTAACAAACCCACAAATTTCTTTACTTACCATGAACATCAATCCAAGCAATATACATATATCTAGAGAATTCTCTGAACTTTTTAGAGAATTTCTATCCAGAGAAATTTTGGGAAGACCAGAGAAATTCTTTAGATTATAGTCTAGAGATTTTCTCTGAATTTTTTCTAGATTTAAAGTGAATCATAAAGTATAAAGTTTGTTTGGTTGCCAAGAAAAGTAGACAAAAAATAACATGTTCAATAAAAAACACATAAAAAGTACAACATAAAAATGCAGAGAAATTTGTAGTAATTATAATTTTTTCTGGATTGTAATAACAAGCTATATTTTTCAATATATATATATATGGATCTATAAATTTCACTCAGGACCAAGTCCAGGTGTTGAAAAAGCTCTGTTTTTCTCTGCAACTGAAATCAATGGAGTTTGTTTGGGTGTAATTGTTAATATTATTATTTGTTTTCTAGTTTTCGTTTTTCCTGAGAGTCGTGACACAAAATTCTCACCATCGACCAACCCACCCCCCCCTCTCTCTCTCTCTCTCTAGTCTTTCACTCTAGTGAAGGGATCATCAAACTTAAACTCTCTCGAAAGAGCTAGCGTTACGAAGATCGGAATTTTCAATTCCAAACGCTGGAGCAGACGATACCAGCTGAAAAATCGAGAGATTGGTTCAGTGGAGATGGAGAGAAGAGCAGAGAGAGAGAAAGAGAGAGAGAGAGAGGATGAGAGAGAGATTTCTTAATATCAAATTTCTCTGTGATGGATGGGTGTGGGTTGAGGGACCTTAGACATCAAAAAATAATATTGTAGATCTCTTTCATTACTAAAAATGGGAGAGGGACTTAGACTTAATTTTCTTTTTTTTGGTACTTTTTAGACATACCCAACATAAATATACCTAAAAAGTAAAAAAATTGTGAAAAAAACATTTCAAAAATTCACTAAATACCAAAAATACAAAAAAATACTAGAATTCAGTACATTTTTTTGTATTTATTAATTTTTTAAAATATTTTTTTTATAAGTTTTTTATTTTTAGATACATCTAAGTAAAGTGCATCTAAAAAAAATAAATTTTTTTTTAAATTTTGAAAATATTTACTAAAAACAAAAAAACACGAAAATCAAAAAACTCAATTTTTAAAAAACTGAATCAAAAAAACTCAAACCAAATATATTAATTACGTTGTTTTTTTTTTTTTTTTTTTCCTTTCCCCAACAAATTGACAACAAATACACTAATTGCAGTTTTCCTTCAGAAGTTAGTGAAAATATTAATTTATTTGATAAAAATAAACTTACAATAAAAAATCCAACTTTAGTGCATTCATACTTTTTGGTATTTTACATTTTACTTATAAGTTTTTTTTAATAAAATGAACTCTGTTTTTTTAAGTTAATAAATCAACATTGAGCCCGTTAGGCATCTGACTTTTTTAAGATTGATGGCTTTTTTAGGCCAAGTTTGGGAAGATAAGAAAAAGTCAAAAAGTCAAAAAGTTACTCAAAAAGTTAAATAGTTAACACTATTCATCAAAAGTCAACAATTACGGCTACATAACTCCCAATCCTAATTTTCCCTTACAAACCAATTTTTATAATTTTTTAATACACATTTTTCTATAAAAAGTCAAAAAGTTAACCCAAACATCCATACTTTTTTCCTCAATTTTTTAGTCTAAAAAGACAAAAAGTGCACTTATTTAGGATACCCCAAATAACCCCTTAGTCATAAAAATATAAAATAAATTAAAAAATTAATAAAATAAAATATCATATTTAAATCATAATTATTTTATTTTTTCTTTCATAAAAATTTAAATGTTCAAAAAAAAACAAACCAAATAAACTTTGTAATTAAAACTAAAATAACCAAAAAAATATTAAACCGCAAAAGATCTAACCCAACTTCCCAAACGAAACTATCAATGCCCAACTTTCTTTTGTCTCGTGTAACCCATATTGCCCACAAAAAAGCCAAGAGAGGCGAGGACGAGGAGAATCCCTGCTCTTCTACTTCGGGTAGATCTTTGTTTTTACTAGTTTCAAGGAAACGGACAAACTTCTTTCCCAATAAAATTTCAATTATTATATATAAATATATTTTGTTGTTACACTGCAAGGATTTATAACTTATTAAATTTTTTTTTTTAAATTTACCTTTAAAGTTATTTTTTATTAAAAATTAGATAAAAAAACACATTAATAATTACGTGGTATAAAATTTTTTTATTATATATCACTTATATATTTAATATAAACTTAAACTCTAATTATATAATATAAGTAAAAATGTTATGACGTCTTTGTTAATAAAAATCTCAATTTTTTTAATTTTTGAATTTTTATAATGTAGAAATATACGTGTCATCACATTATTGGTTTTCATAAATTCTTTTTCATTTTTTTAATTTTAATGATCAATATGGCAATAACTTTCAATTTTTTTCTTTTAATTAGAGAATAAAATTGATAATGAAAATCTCAGTATATTTCCCTCAAATTTCTGAATTTTTATGATTCATTTGTTCATTATTTTTCCATTACAAAATAAATAAATATATATTTTAAAAAGTCTTCAAAAAATAATACATGGACCAAATTTGTTATTGTTGTAACGCACGTTACACGAATTTTAAATCTACACCACAGCTTATTTTTTGATAATTTGTCTAGCTACTTTTTTGAGCTCCCTAATTTTTTTTTAAAATTTTTCTTATTAACCATCATTGATATTTTACTCAATACTTATATATCATTTTTTTAAAAAAATACCATTTAAAAAATATATAAAAAATATTTTCAAAAAATAAAAATGTTTGAATCGGATGCATTCTAATTGTAGTCATACCTCACACAAAATTTAAATCTACTCCATACACTTCATTTTTGAATAATTTTTTGAGGATCGTTCATTTTTTTTCTCTCCATATTAGACCACATAGATATTGTTATTCAATACTTATATATATATATATCACATATTCCAAAAATGTTAACAAAAATAAATAAATAAATAAAAAAATTTATGAAAAAACATTATATACTCAGTTAATTTTTTTTAAAAAAACATAAAAAATAAAAATGAAGTAAAAGAAACTATTTTTTATTTATTTATTTTGGTTGTGTTAAAGAATACAAAAAAAAAAAGAAGATAATTGTAAAAAAAAAATAAAAATCTGCTTTTGTTTTTATTTTGTTTTCCCTTTAACCATTATCCAAAAGTAGCATAAATATATGTTAGAGACCCCATTTTTTCTGGACCCCCACAACCCCCACAAACACATATCAGTGAGTGATAGAAAGGAAAAAAAAAAGAAAAAAAAAAAGAAGCAAAAAGTAAAAGTTAGCCAATCCCAAAACATTAGGGGTGGTGGTGGTCAAGAAAAAAAGGAGATCTCAACCTTTTTCCTTTATATTATATATTATGAAAAAGGAGATTTCTAATAAGAAGAGTCTTGTGAAACTCAAAACTCTCATACTATTTTTCTAGAATTCTTATTGTTTAAATAATTAAAAAATCTTCTATTGACTAAATTTTATTGAATCATTAAAAAAAATCTTGTTATGCCTTGATTTATACATTTCAAAAAAAATTAATCAATCCATTTAGAAATTTGAAAAAGAAAGTTAACTAATCAATTTTAAAATTTTTTAAAAAAATTATAACTTTTATTGAATCATTTAAAAAAAATCTTATTATGCCTTAATTTATATGTCAAAAAGAAAGTTAATTAATCTATTTAAAATTTAGATTTTTGTACCACTAAAAATATAGGAATCAATTCACATCTTCATAGATTATTTCTCTTGATGTTTAATTTTTTAAATAATTAAAAAATCTTTTATTAGCTAGCTTTTATTCTCTAATAATATGATTGATGATCCATTTTAAAACTTGCTTCTCAAACCAAATATTATATAGGTCTTTTTCAGATAGTGTATATCAATACAATAAAAGATCCAAAACTCCTTTCAAACATCGATGATTTGTTTGGTTCATAGTTTTGAGTAAAAATTTTGAAAGGAAAAATGTAAATGTGTGTGAAATTAGGTAAAATGTAATTATATTTCATTCATATTTTACCTATCTTTTTCCTTTCTCATTCTAAATTCCTAGAAAAACATTTTAGGTACTGATGGTATGTCTCCGCCAAGAGGATAGCTTGGGAGGAAGTTGGAGTTGAACACTCGTTTTGTATTTTTTGTTTTTGTTTTTTGTATTTTTTGTTTTTGTTTTTTGTTTTTTTTTGTGTTTTTGTGTGCGTAAGCCTAGGGCTTTGGTATATTGGGTTTAAGACCCATTTTTGTTATAACCAAATACAATCTTGCAAACTTATAGCCACTAAGGCATGAAACCATAATAGTTTAGATATAAATCTTTATCACTTACATGCCATAGATTCTGGTTTTAGAATCATTCAATGTATAAATGCATGTGAAATGATCTTGTAATCTCAATAGGGATATTATTAATATAATGTGTTGGCATTTAATTAAGCTTTCGCTTGTTGTTAGAGTACTATGTATAATTGGGGTGTGGAAATAGATAGTTCAGGTCATATATTTTGGGGCGTATTAGTCGGGTCCGGTCTTTTGTCTTTTGTCTTATATTCTCTTCTTTTGTTTCTATGTGTTGAGTCTTTTTTCTATCATTTGGTGCACTTGTTGGAAAACTCACGACTATCTGTATTGTCATCAAAAGTTCCTTGAGCCATATGATAATTTTGCCTAAGGAAGAAATCTGAATGAAGATGAAAAATGCCCAATGAACTACCTTCGGACTACCAAGAAAAGTAGTGGATTGATATCATCAGTCTCAACTAGGGGCAATACCAAGCTCATTTTTTCACATGACTAGGTGCATACATTGATCAATCCAAAATGTGGGTAATAAAGAGTCACTATAGCTCGACCACGAATCACATTTAGAAGAATAAAAGTGAAGACATAAGAGAGGTGGGAAAAAGAAAAGAGAGATAAAATAATAGAGAGGTGTGAAATAAGAGGAAAATGTGAGATTGGGATATACACTTGAAAATGAAAAGATACTAATAAAATATGAGGTCTCTCATTCATAAATAGTATTAAAGCTCGGTCTTGTGAGATTCCTCCTCATCACCCTCGATATGCTTGATTACCTTAGACAACATTGTTACCACTTGACACTAGTTCGGCGTTATAAATACTTGGTGTTTCTTCATATGGATGTTTAGTGTAAGAAATTGAAACGTCGATATGGTAGTTTAGAGCGCCGAATTCCAGTATTTCCACTTCAGCAAATGTGTTGAGTCTTGTTAGAGTGTTAGGTCGTTGTTCTTCTATTGTCAAGTTGTACTTCCTCTCTTGGTTAGTTAAGGCTCATAATTTGTTGGAGTAATTTTTGGCAATAATTAATTAAAGCAAATAAAATAAATAAAGTAAACAACAAAAATTAAATCTTACAGAATTTCTATAGATTGAATACAAGACTGTGATTAAGGCCAGTGCTTGAACAATATATATTTAAGACAAAATGTAATAACCCGATCCTCATATATGTTTTCTGGAATACTTTTAGTCCCATATTCTGTGCATTTATACGCTTATTGTGAAATTTCGTGTGAAGTAAAGCTTAATTGAGTGAATCTTATGAATATAGATTCATATCTGTTTAGTAGGAGAAAAAAATCTCTTACCATTATAATGTTTGGATAAGAAATTGGAAGCCTTAGAAGCTTAATAATCTGAAATTGATTTTATATTTGAGATCATCGTGATTTTTAGGTCATAATATGATTTTCTGTGAAAATCCAATTTGGAATAATTAAACTGATTAAATGTTGTCCTTTTGTGCCAAACTTTAATCTCCTTTAAACTTTCGCTTAGTAAATCTATCTTATAAGTCAAAAATATCTCATGAGAGAGCATAGTGAAGTTGAGAGAAAGAGCTAGAGGCAGGAGAAGAAAGAAAGGGAAGAAGATTGGGAAGTTAAGAGGGATTGTAGGATTTAAAGCTTAAGGTATGTGTATTTTACTTGAAGTCATTCCTCTCTTGAAAATGAGTAAGGTTTTCTTTGCTAATCATGCAAATTAGGGTGTGTATTGGAGTTGTGTTTGTGTTGATGGTTGAATTGAAAAGATGTTGTATCATTGGGGTATTTTGGGTTTAAGTTGAGTTGTATGGAGAAGAATTTCATTCTCTTCCTCTACCATTACATGTTTGAACTCATTTGTGTGTTTGGATGATTGTATATATATATATTTGGGAATTATATAGTAAGAATTCAAGGTGCCTTAATTAAGTTATGAACCATGTTTATGGTGATTTTAAATCTTAAAATCTCATTAATTTCTCTATATTTCCCCTATAGAAGGAAGTGGCTTTATGTAATTGTTGTTTGAATTTCGGAGTGCAAAATGGGCAAATCGCTGCACGTGCGGGAGTCGTGGCCGCACGTGTGGGAGCACTGCCGTACGTGCGGGGGTTATGGCCGCACGTGCGGAAAATAGGGGCCTTTGGGAGTTTAGCTACTGGAAAAAAGGCACGTGCGGGGCTTCACTGCCGCATGTACGGGACCAACTGCCGTACGTGCGGGGCTCACAGTCGCACGTGCGGCCCATGCTGAAAAAGTCTGTCTGCTCCGTTTTCCCTGTTTGACCCTCTGATATTATTAAAATAATTATTTGATGTTCTTTAAATGTTCGTAAATTCGTTGAGACGGAACGAATCAAAAGAATGGTTGAAAAAGGAAAAAGTGAACTAATTTATAAATTGTGCATGTGTGTAGGTCACAATCTGGGAGAAACCATCGCTCCGCTACAACACAGTGAGTAGTAGTACCGTAGATGTACTTTTACTTACCGCTAATATTTATTGTTATTAACACTCTGTTTTTCGCAAGTAATCACATTAACGTTTATAAATGATTGGAAAATCTGCGTACAGTGGTACGACTCCGGACTTACTCTGCTTTGTGGATATCTAGGCCTAATGCCAATCTGTAAAACACGCTTTACTTATTGCTAATAATTATCATTAGCATTCTGTTAATCGCAACTTAACTATGTTAATTCATGCGAATGATTAAAAGACTCTGTGTACCTCGGTATAACTCTGAGACCAGTCTGTTCCGATGATATCTGGGCCTATGGCCATTCTGTATAATCTGTTAGGCCAGAGGCCATTCTGTATCATCTGTTAGGCCTATGGCCGTTCTGTACCATCTGTTAGGCCCATGGCCGTTCTGTATCATCTGTTAGGCCTATGGCCATTTTGTATAATCTGTTAGGCCGTGGCCGATCTGTATATTCTGTTGGGCTTGAGGCCGTTTTGTACAATCTGTTGATATTTGGGCCCAAGGCCATTATGGAATGTTTACAAGATAAGATTAATTATATGACCTCTGCACTTATATATGTTATGAATATTACAATTCAAGTTTAATCATTAAATTGTTTGAGTACTATTATTCACTGAGCTTTCCTTACTTTGTGTTATGTCTGTTTCTGCAGGAAATCAACCTAGAGGTCGGTATTAGTTCAGCTTTGGTCACCCCTTCTTGGTCAAGCCATGTAGAGAAGTTTATGCATTTTGTGGGGCTCCCTTAATGACCCCTAATTTGGTCCTTAATCTTTTGCCTAATATAATTAGTCATGTGTAATCTTTTTTGCCCACATTTTTGCTGTATGCCCATGTGTGGGGCTAGGTCTGTATATACGTACCCATATATGATATTATATAACTGCAAATGTCTGCTTCTCGTATATCTGTCTACCATATTTGGAACAGTTTAATGGCACATTGGGATCCTGGCATATAGGTATGAGCTCGATGGATGTTAATTTATATTATTTTTTTGATATTAAATGCTTCCGTTCAGGCCCCATATGTTGTATGTATCGAGTTAACTGTCCGTTTCTGAAGCGACCATGCCCAAACTTTTAGGGGCGGGTTTGAGGCATGACAAGTGGTATCAGAGCACGAGTTGCTATCTCACACACGAATCCATTGAGCTTTAGGATGTCTAGAAAAGACTTAGGCATCATGCATGACATCCTTAGTGCATATGAAAAAGATTGATGGCAACGATACTTGTGTGTGTAATATCTGCTAACCGCAATGGTTACTAACCGTGTCTATTGTATATCCTTCGTGTATGTTGTGATTAATTGTGATGTAGAACATGGTGAACATAAAGATGGAAGATCCGGAGGATTCTACCTCCGCCTGGCTGGACAGAATGAAAAGGGAAAATTGTACAACATAAGTAAAATGAATTGCAAAAAATAAAAAATTTAATTAAGTAATAAATAATTATGAGAACTATTACCTCTGTTTATTTTACATAGATTGGTGGACAATGTAAGACATGCAGATGGGATTAAATCAACAACGTTGAACTACGGAAGCGTGGTGAGGGTTCGAGTTGATCAGTAAGACAATTTATATGCAAATGGTTAGATGACATGTGTGTTATCTGTTGATAGTTACCTGTGGGAAACGATGGCAATATAATTGTACTTTCTAGCATCTGTTTAGATGAATTGATTAAACTCTAAGTATTAAATATTTCTAAGACTTATTGACCAAATGATATGATATATGTGATGTTCTAACTTTTATGACATAGCCATGCCCTCCTTGTGATAGCAATGTTTAGACCTGTGATTTTGAGAAGTTACTGTGTTTAGGTATTTTGATAAGTTGTGTTTTTGCATGATAGTTTGAATTGTGTTGAGTATGACCGGCTGTAAGAGAAAGTTAGGCATATAGTGACCCCTCTTAGAATTGTGTAAGAAGTTAATTGATTGTGATTTTGTTCCTACTGATTGTTTAAATGGATAAGGGAATGACTTACACGTTAGCTATGCTTGGAAGTTGATTATTGACCTTGAACCAGCATATAATTGATATGATTTCGTGAACCGGGGGAATTGTGGATGGCGTCTAATGAGTATTGTTTATGTGTAATCGGGACTTGTCTATGGGAATCTGTAATTATAACTGTGTCTGCTCATAGTTAAGAAATCTGTAATCTGTAATCTGTAATCTGTTTTGTTTATGTGTAATCTATAATCTGTAATTAGGACTCTTATAAAGAGTGGTCGAATGACATGAAGAACCCCACCCATATTATGTGTCTGCTCATGTGACACTCGTAAAAAGATATGTAGTTATTGACTACTTTGAAACCGAAACTAAATGATTGGTAATCTGACAATTTACCGCAAGAATTAAAATTCTGCCTAGGTATATTCATGGCTTAAGATTGGGAAATCATTTATGTGATATATTTCTGTGTAAAAATGCAAATGTTGAATATTACAAATTAGTCCTCTATTGCCTATTTGGAGGCTATAATGTGAACTGTTCTACATAACATTGTGGACTTTGGTAAAAACAAATGGGCATGTGGATGTTCCATATTGATGATGGGTTAACGATATGTACTGAGTATTTACCTCCTCTTGTATGTTTATACAGATTTGTACAATGTGCACTATGTAGTTCCAAATTGATTCACTATCACATTGAACTGATTTTGCTAAGAATTATTAACTTTGATATTATTTGGTCAAATTATTCTTTTGCTATATCATTGCATATTTTGTTTTGACATTATGGAATCTAGATGGATGTGATTACTGTATACTTAATGAAATCTACGATCCTATGAACGGACCTAGTAGAACCTACGTACGTGAAGTAATTGGATACTCTGCCTATGTTAATGACTAAGCCGCACGACTGGTCTATAATTTCCGTATGGCTGTTTGCTGACCCACTGTAATTATAAATTGTGAATACGAAACCATGTGGTTGACCTTGTGTCCTACAGTAGGAAAATAAAGAATTATCGGAACAGTGGAACACTGAAATGATTAAAAAGGGGCCAAATTAATTTGTGCTGTAGCAAGAAGAAATGCTTATTGAGGGAGGATGTTGCACCTTACTGTTATGACTGATTAATTAAACATGAATTCGAATTTGATTTCTGGCTTTATCTTTGGATGGCTTCCTTTGCTTGAGGAGATGGTTGTTCTACCTGACGCTATTGCTCAGATCCGAACATATAATAGTATGATTAAGTGTCTATCATGGCACATCTGCATGAATTTGCAAGAGTATATGATACTAGTTTGATATTATCATAACTGTTTGATTCAGAGCATGATTCTCTTTGTGTTACTGTACTTAGAAGTAATGCTAAGAGGAATTAACGATGGGTATTGTGACCCTTCTTTCTGTCGTACTGACCTTGTTAAGAACTATTATGTATAATTCTGAACTAATATATGGTATGCCTTTAAAATGTTTTTGGAAATAGGGGAATACTGAGAACAAGTTGTGAAGCTAATGGTTACGTACTTAAGCGACTTATTTGTGACTGTTGGAATGAAGTATGCCTTGTTAAATATGCGGAAACCTTGTTGGTGGGCTCTGATATCCGATTTCATTATGCATAATCCGATTTGAATTTAACTACATAATTGATTTCTTTTAAAAACGATATATAACTTTAGTTAACAACTTGTCTCTAAGTGACTTGCAATATGTGATTTACCCGATAATGAGATTTGCATATGAACTATTAATACTGGGTTGGTCTGGTTATGAACATAGTAAAGAACATTTTTTTTTTATGGCAATTGAAATTAACGTATGCTATAAGAATATATGAATTATGTGCTTAAGGAAACGATATCTACTATATTTCTGTATCTGAGAATTGTATATCTCTGTATTTGAGAATTGACACAGTGAATGTAATGACCCAACCCTCGTACATGTTTTCTGGTATGTTTTCAGTTCTTTATTCTGTGCATTTATATGCTTATTGTGAAACTTCATGTGAAATTAAATTTAATTGAGTGAAACTTATGATTATGGATCCATATCTGTCTAATAGGAGAATAATCTGTTACAATTAGAATGTTTGGATCAGGAATTGGAAGCCTTAGAAGCTTAATAATTTGAAATTGATTTGACATTTAATATCAGAATGATTTTTAAGCCATAATAAGCATTTTTGTGAAAATTCAATTTAGAATGATTAAATTGATTAAGTTTTGTCCTATTCAACTTTATATATATATATATGTGTGTGTGTGCCTTTGAACATTTGACTTAGAACTCTTGTGTTAATTCAAAATATCTCATGAGAAAGAACTTGGAAGAGGAGGGTTTTAGAGGAAGATGAGAAGTCTAACAAGGGAGGAAATTGGGAAAAATTGAGAGATTATCTGGGAATTGAAGCTCAAGGTGAGTCTAACCCACCTAATTCCACTCTCTTTTCATGATTTAGAATACGAATTCTTTGATGTTGTGGGACATAGAGAGGTGTTGGAGATCTTGTAATTGTGTGTTGGATGATTGGCATAATAACTTTCTCCTTTAATTACTTTGACCCAACTTGAATTATTTATAAGAAGTTGCATTCTTTTTCTTCAATTGACATCCTTGCACTCAATTATGTGGGTATGGCTTTGTGTATATATGTTTATGTGTATGTGAAGTTAGAGATCTCATGAAATTGAGCATGTTTATGAGCTTAAGATCAATGATCTAATCTATATTAGATTGATGTATGTGTTTGTAGTTCCTATTCATATGATTTCTTGGTCTATAGTTTAGCAATTTATAGACTTATTTTGGAGCTTTAGGAATACCTACCAACGTTGGGTTTTTGCTTGGTTTCGGACTGCCCTAATGGGGAATCGCCGCACGTGCAGGGGTTATGGCCGCACGTGCGGGAGCTCTGCCGCACGTGCGGGAGTCATGGCCGTACATGCGGGAAATGAAGAATTTTTGGGCTTTTGGCTACTGTTAAAAAGGCACGTGCGGGCTTCACTGCCGCACGTGCGGGACCAACCGCCGCACATGCGGGGCTCACAGTCGCACGTGCGGCCCATGCTGCAAAACTTTGTTCGCTCTATTTTACGTGCTTGGTCCTTTGGTATTTTTGAAATCTGTATTTGATGTTCTTAAGATATCTATAAATTCATGCAAAGTGAAATGAGTAAGAAAATGAATTAAGAAGGAAAAAGAATTAATGTATAAGTTGTGCCTGTGTGTAGGTCATAACCCGGGAGGAGCAAGCACTTCGCTACAGCACTGTGAGTAGTAGTACTGTCGTAGTATGCTTTACTTACAGCTAACAATTACCATTAGCACTCTGTTAATTGCAGGTTAACTATGTTAACGTATATGAGCGATTAAACAAATGTGTATACCTCTGTATGATTCTGATTAATAGTTAATATTAACATTCTATTCTCCGTAAGTAAATTACGTCTCTTCTTAATGAATAAAGGGAACTTATGTTCATTCTTGAATAACAGTTTCAGTGTAAATATGAGAGTATACCGTTTTGCTACTAATGGGCCTGAGGCTGTTCAGTTATAAGTCATCGAGTATGGATATCTCCGAAGAATCAGAATAATTGGAAAAGCTATGTGTATCCGTATGAATCTGAAATAATTTTGTTGTGTTACATATGGACCCGAGGTTGTTCAGAACCTACGATATGAATGCAAAGGTTTAACATTATTATGTGCTCTCTGTAATAGTTACTATTCTTATTCTGTTATACGCGAGACAACTGTGTTTATCTGTAACTAAACCATGAGAAACTTATGCGCACTATTGTATAATGGTATTCTTAGGAAACTAAGATTATTCTGTTTCTGTTTATCTGTTCCGGTTATGCTATGTTATGACATGATATGGATTGTTCGGTCTTTAAGACCTAATGATTTCTGGTATGGAACAAAGTGTTGTACGGAACTAAGTGCTGCAATGCGAGTCACCTCTAGAATTCGTGCGAGACACCTCTTGGGTTCATACATGCATGAACAGGGCTGAGGCCGTTCTACATTCTGGGCTTAATGCCACTCTGTTTAAGGGCTTAATGCCACTCTGTTTAAGGGCTCAATGCCACTTTGTCCAAGGGCTTAAAGCCATTCTGTTTAAACACTGGGCCTATGGCCGTTCTGAAAACAATTACAGGATAAGTTTAACTATAAGTTCTCTGCCTTTACATATCTTGTGATTCAAGTTAACCATTGGATTATTTACGTACTATTATTCATTGTGCTTGGCTCACTTTATGTTATGTCTGTTTCTGTAGGCACTCAACCTGGAGGTCAGTCTTACCCCATGGCATTCGTTCCTCTTTTGTCAACCTCAGAGTGTCCAGGCACCTAGATGGAGGCCGCTTATTTTGTGGGGTTTTGTTAAGCTCTCGGTTTTGGTACCCTGAATGTCTGTCTAAGGTTGAAGTGTATACAATCCTTTTACTTTCTAATGTGTTATACGCCCACGTATGAGGCTGGGTCTGTATATGTATATGTGCATAACTAAATTCTCAGATGCATGTCACTGTATGCTCATCTACCTTATGCAATGTTTGTGATCCTGGCATAGTAGTGATAGCTCAATGGATATTGTTTTATGTTCATTTTTGATATTAATGCTTCCGTTCAGGCCCCATATCTTATGTACATTGAGTTAAGTGCCCGTTTTGAAGTGGTCATGCCCAAACTTCTAGGGGCGGGTTTGGGGACGTGACAGTGAAACTTATTGACAGGAAAATATTATGATTATAAACCCTGCCTACTGAGGATTTTATGCCTTAAATGTCCTGCAATGGACTCTTATAGTCTTATCTTATTCGATACAGGATCCTATGAAATAAATATATGGAGTTGGTTTCTTTTATTCTACATGCCTGAAATAGACATCGAAACGACTAGTTGGATAAAACTATGAGATGCTTATTATGTTGAGAACCTTGGAATAACTGTGATAAATATCGGATTAACTTGCAAATTGTTCGAACTGAGGAATTACGTGAACATCTATAACAGAATTGGACAATGATGTGAGACTGAGATTTCTAATCTGTTACATGGTAAAACAAGTTTGAGGGACCAAACTTATTTAAGGGGGGGAGAGTGTAATAACCCGACCCTCGTATATGTTTTCTGGAATACTTTCAGTCCCCTATTCTGTGCATTTATATGCTTATTGTGAAATTTCGTGTGAAGTGAAGTTTAATTGAGTGAATCTTATGAATATAGATTCATATCTGTTTAGTAGGAGAAAAAAATCTATTACCATTATAATGTGCCTGTTTGGCAGAAATTATTTACAGCTTATTTCAGCTTTCAGCTTAATTTAAGTTATTTTGATGTGTTTGGTTTATCTTATAGCTTATAGCTTATAGCTTTGTGGAAGTCAGAAATCAGCTTATTCTTTGAGTGGGGCAGGAGATGCTTTAAGAATAAGCTGGAAATCAGCTTAAGCTGAAAGTTATAAGCTATAAGCTGTTTAGGCATAAGCTATAAGCACTTTTCCACAGCTCTACCAAACAGGGCTAATGTTTGGATAAGAAATTGGAAGCTTTAGAAGCTTAATAATCTGAAATTGATTTTATATTTGAGATCATTGTGATTTTTAGGTCATAATATGATTTTCTGTGAAAATCTGATTTGGAATGATTAAACTGATTAAATTTTGTCCTTTTGTGCCAAACTTTAATCTCCTTTAAACTTTCACTTAGTAAATCTATCTTATAAGTCAAAAATATCTCATGAGAGAACATAATGAAGTTGAGAGAAAGAGCTAGAGGCAGGAGAAGAGAGAAAGAGAAGAAGATTGGGAAGTTAAGAGGGATTGTAGGATTTAAAGCTTAAGGTATGTGTATTTTACTTGAAGTCATTCCTCTCTTGAAAATGAGTAAGGTTTTCTTTGCTAATCATGCAAATTAGGGTGTGTATTAGTTTGTGTTTGTGTTGATGGTTGAATTGAAAAGATGTTGTATCATTGGGGTATTTTGGGTTTAAGTTGAGTTGTATGGAGAAGAATTTCATTCTCTTCCTCTACCTTTACATGTTTGAACTCATTTGTGTGTTTGGATGATTGTATATATATATTTGGGAATTATATAGTAAGAATTCAAGGTGCCTTAATTAAGTTATGAACCATGTTTATGGTGATTTTAAATCTTAAAATCTCATTAATTTCTCTATATTTCCCCTCTAGAAGGAAGTGGCTTTATGTAATTGTTGTTTGAATTTTGGAGTGCAAAACTGGGCCAATCGCCGCACGTGCAGGAGTCATGGCCGCACGTGCGGGGGTCATGGCCGCACGTGTGGAAAACAGGTGCCTTTGGGAGTTTAGCTATTGGAAAAAAGGCACGTGCGGGGCTTCACTGCCGCACGTGCGGGACCAACTGCCGCACAAGCGGGGCTCACAGCCGCACGTGCGGCCCATGCTGAAAAAGTCCGTCTGCTCCGTTTTCCCTGTTTGACCCTCTGATATTATTAAATAATTATTTGATGTTCTTTAAATGTTCGTAAATTTGTTGAGACGGAACGAATCAAAAGAACGATTGAAAAAGGAAAAAGAGAACTAATTTATGAATTGTGCATATGTGTAGGTCACAATCCGGGAGGAACCATCGCTCCGCTACAACACAGTGAGTAGTAGTACCGTAGATGTAATTTTACTTACTGCTAATATTTATTGTTATTAACGCTCTGTTTTTCGCAAGTAATCACATTAACGTTTATAAATGATTGGAAAATCTGCGTACATTGGTACGACTCCGGACTTACTCTGCTTTGTGGATATCTGGGCCTAATGCCAATCTGTAAAACACGCTTTACTTATTGCTAATAATTATCATTAGCATTCTGTTAATCGCAACTTAACTATGTTAATTCATGCGAATGATTGAAAGACTCTGTGTACCTCGGTATAACTCTAAGACCAGTCTGTTCCGATGATATCTAGGCCTATGGCCATTCTGTATAATCTATTAGGCTAGAGGCCGTTCTGTATCATCTGTTAGGCCCATGGCCGTTCTGTATCATCTGTTAGGCCTATGGCCGTTCTGTATAATCTGTTAGGCCGTGGCCGATCTGTATATTCTGTTGGGCTTGAGGCTGGTCTGTACAATCTGTTGATATCTGGGCCCAAGGCCATTCTGGAATGTTTACAAGATAAGATTAATTATATGACCTATGCACTTATATATGTTATGAATTTTACAATTCAAGTTTAATCATTAAATTGTTTGAGTACTATTATTCACTGAGCCTTCCTCACTTTGTGTTATGTCTGTTTCTGTAGGAAATCAACCTGGAGGTCGGTATTAGTTCAGTTTTGGTCACCCCTTCTTGGTCAAGTCATGTAAAGAAGCTTATGCATTTTGTGGAGCTCCCTTAATGACCCATAATTTGGTCCTTAATCTTTTGCCTAATATAATTAGTCGTGTGTAATCTTCTTTGCCCACATTTTTGCTGTATGCCGATGTGTGGGGCTGGGTCTGTATATACATGCCCATATATGATATTATGTAACTGCAAATGTCTACTTCTTGTATATTTGTCTACCATATTTGGAACAGTTTAATGGCACATTGGGATCCTGGCATATAGGTATGAGCTCAATGGATGTTAATTTATATTATTTTTTTGATATTAAATGCTTCTGTTCAGGCTCCATATGTTGTATGTATCGAATTAACTGTCCGTTTCTGAAGCGACCATGCCCAAACTTTTAGGGGCAGGTTTGAGGCGTGACACAAAATTTCGTCCTTTTCGATAGTGCTTAAGAATAACAGACGTCTTGTCTCCAAGATACAACAATCACCACAAACGAAGATAGCACTTTCTTTGATTGTACAACGAACCAGAATTATACTTTGCACTCATAAGAACTTAGACATGAATGAGGATTGAGTGTATACAAGAATGGAAGGAATTTTGAGATGAAGAAAATTGGAATAGGGCTGCTTTTTTATAGGCTTGTTAGCACATGTTCAGTTTGAACAGAAAAGGCACAAAGAAGGGACATGATCATTGGGTCACACCCTTTAAAATGAAGGAATACTAAGAATTTTTCACTTTTTCATTCGAATGGAGTTTATTTCTATTCACGTATAATTTTTTTTCCAACAATCCCCCACATGAATGAAATTGACGAAACGAGAAATACAACAATATGCAGACTATATGAGTACAAATCTGGAATATCCTGCATAGAATAGGTAGTTTTTGGCCTTGAACCTTCCCTTGTAATAGACTATTGGATTTACTAGTTGATCAGTGAAAATGATGTCTTGAACTATTCTGCCGTTGATGTAAACCAAGATAATAGCTTGTCATACAGTTTTATTTCTATACACAACTTGGTTCTATCGGTTGTGTCCATTTTGGCCCTGGACAATTCATGGATTCACGAGTGCTCTAGAGAATTTAGCCTTTTCAATTCTCATAGAACCAGCCTAGTTCACACTTATATAGGTGATTCTCATTAAGAATATCCTGCTATACCTGTCATGACCCGAACTCGCCCATATAGATTAAGGTTATAACCGGCCAGTAAGCATGAGATTATCTATGGCCTCAAACAAGATCAAACAACCTTAATAGTAATAAAGGGGTCGAAGCGGAAGCAAACTTAAAAATTTTGTCCAATGAGTTGTGCTTACATGGCATATCAAAAATATTTCCCATATACTTGATAATAACTCACACCATAAACCAAAATTAACATCTTGTACGTCCAGGATCATTCAAATATATAGTCAGCCAAATTGAAAGTTTATATACATAGGTGATCTAACGGAATCACCAAGGTAGCAAAAGAGTAAAACAAAAGAACAAAAACAAAGTCTCGTACGTGAGACATCCGAGTTGACTCCACAAAACTTGGGTTTCTCTCACATTCTTCACGGAGGCCGGGGTTGGACATCTCTTTGCTCACCTACATTCATTTAAATAAGTGTGAGCGAAAGCCCAGTAAATAATACCAAAATAAAGGGGTTATATGAATGAGATTTATATTAAATACTTCAAACCCGTAAATTTCATATACAAACGGCCTTACGTGGCCTTAAACCCATTTTGTGTTTTTGTTGCACACATCAAACGGCCTCAGGCCCATTTTAGATCCTTATCAAACATATCAAACAGCCTCGGGCCCATTCCATAACTTTGTCAGATTCATCAAATGGCCTCGGGCCCAATTCAAACACTTCAAACATATCAAACGGCTTCGGGGCCCATTATTTTTCATATTCATATTTATGGGCATTTCATATTCATGATCATGATCACATTTTCATTCAAACGACCTTTGGTTCATCATAATATTCAAACGGCCCTTGGCCTATCATAATATTCAAAAGACCTTTGGCCCATCATAATATTCAAACGTATCAAATGGCAAACGACCTTAGTCCCATTTCAGACATATCAAACGTATTAAATGACCTCAGGCCCAATTTATACTCTTATCAGACGCATCAAATGGCCTTAAACCCAATTCATACATATCAAACAGCCTTGGGCCCAAATCATGTTCTTCACTGAGTCTTACACAAAAATTAAGCATATAGAACACTCATTCATAATTTAAATCAACAAATCCATGAAACTTATACAGAAGTAGCATTTGGAAAATAACATACTTGAAAATATCTTTACTAAGATATTACTTACAGTGTTCCATCAATGGATTTGCCCTCGCGCTTAACCCTACACATTTCATAACACATTGGGTCATAAGCAATTCAATCCGTTCTTAACTTGTTTATTTCTCTTAGGCCTCTTTCTTATTCCTTTAGTTCATTTACAATGCTCAATGCATGCCTAAGAGTACTTAGAAATGAAAGAGAACGGAAAACGGAACATGAAATGACTTTTCAAAATTTCTAAAACAGGACACTCTGCTCGGGCACAGCTTTGGTCGCTCGAGCGGTCTGTAAAACTCTATAAAAATACAGGCTACATGATTTTTACGCTCAAGCGAGATTTCTATCGCTCGAGCGATGAGTCTTGCAAAACAGGATTTGCTCGAGCGCAATGTTTGCTGCTCGAGCTACCATGTAATTCTCTGTAAAACTTTTAGGAGCTTGATTTTTACGTTCGAGCGACACTTTCTTCGCTCGAGCGGACAGGTCAAATTCAGGGATTTCCAGAATTTTTTTTGAAGCTTAAAGCAAATTTCCAAAGGATCAAAACTTGTAAGTTGATACTAAAAACATGGAAAAACATTGTTTAACATGAAAACATAGGTAATTTGAAACCAACTGGCTAAAATTATGGTCCATGTTCCAAATCATTCCAAATTCTTCTTGTCAAATTCAAAACTCATGCAATCAAGTCGCATATCTTCAAGAATTGTGCATGCATGTCACAAATGTCTATCAATCCAACATGATTAACATGCTTCATGTTTAAATATGCAATTATCATGGCAAATCTTACATGCATATACATATTAACTTTAAATTCATCATAATCAACTCAATTCTTGTTCTTAGTTACATGTCATCCTTAAATTCACTTAGCTATGAACTTAAACTCATGAATTTGAGTTCAATTACTCACCTAAAAGCTTTAACCCTTCCAATTGTAGCCAATTCTTAAGCTAATCCTCTTAGTTCTTGAATTCACTTACAAATCTTCAAGGATGATCCCTCTTTCTTTCTCTCTAAATTCGGCTCACTCTCTCTCTAGAGTGTGTATTTTCAGATCTTTGTGCTCATCCTATGAGCTTAAATGTGTTTAACACATATATATACTTGGTGATTAGCTTAAGTTAATCAAACTCAATTAAGACTAACCAATTGTACTTAATTTAATCAATTTAATCTAACTCATTTGGTTTGAATCAATTTTTAATTAAATTTCACCGTAGGTTCTAACAGTCATGCTAATTACAATGATAGTCAATTTCAGTCTCTGTCGTCTTTATGACCTTCAATTTAAATTTTATTACAGAAAAATCAAATAGAGTTCTCTATGGTGAACATATATGGATTCAAAAACATAATTAGTCACATGATTAGCACCCAAAATCATATTAAACACATAATCACAATCATAATTAAGATTAATTCACATAGCATAGGATATGGTTATCACAATACCCCACTTGAATTTCTAAGCTATGAGTCTCATTAAAAGCAAAGCTTGATCTATTTATCGCTACTGTAATCACTATCGCATCATAGAAATGGGTAGGAGTTTTACTCCTTAGCGATTCTAATGAGTAATCTTAATTGGGTTGTCCCTTTGAACCTAGATCTTGGGATCTCTAGTCAACTAGGTTGGGTTGCCATTAAGATACTCTTAAGTGATAGGCTTTAATCCCATTCCCCTCAATGATCGCAACACTTGCTCTCTGGTCAAAGCCTTTGTTAACGGATCCGTTATGTTTTCTTTTGACCTTATAAACTTAATAGAAATTATTCCATTAGAGAGCAGTTGCCTAACGGTGTTATATCTATAATGAATGTAACGAGACTTACCATTATACATATGATTCTGTGCCCTAGCCATTGCAGTTTGACTATTGTAATGAATGCAAATCACTGGCACAAGTTTTAACTTAATTTCCAAGAATTCTCTTATACATGTCATTATTTTAACTTGGTTTTGGAAATTCATCATGTTCTATGTCATTTTGTCTTAATTGATCATGCTTTCAAAGTAAAGAACTTAGATTGTTACATGCATGTTCCTAACATGTAAATAAGGGCATAGTTTTGAATAATTGACTTGCTTTTGGGGTTTGATTTTGTGAAATGATTTTCAATTCATGATGATATATGAGTTTCTAAATATTTTCTTAAATTTTGGCCCAAAACAAAAGAGAATAGAACTTAAAACTCAAAACATAAAACATTGACCACAAGACTTGATCACAAAGATTTCCGGAACCTCCTCGGGAGGCACACAGGTTGGCTGACAGAACAGAATTGCTTCTGCTAGCCCCCTTATTTTGCTAATCTGTTTCAGAGGCCTTCAGTAATCTTAGGATTACTGGCCAGTTATGATACTAAACCTATAGGGGCGAGTTTGGGTCGTGACAACTATATTGGAATATCTTCTAAGAAATTACAAAGCCATTCCACTTCTTCTCTTACTTTGTCTAAAGTAATAAATTTAGATTCTATTGTGGATCTAGCTATGCAAGTCTATTTAGAAGATTTCCAATAGACTGCTTCACCTCCCAAGGTAAAGACATATTCATTAGTAGATTTAGAATCCTTAGTGTTAGATGTCCAATTAGCGTTGCAATACCCTTCTAGGACTGTTGGATATCTAGTATAGTACAACCCATAGTCATGGGTGTATCTTAGATATCTAGGAACCCTAACTATTGTTGTCCAATGGTATTTTCCTGGGTTGCTAGTATATCTACTCAATTTACTTATTGCATGCGCTATATCAGGACACATGCAACTCATGAGATAGATTAGACTTCCAATTATTCGGGAGTATTCCAATTGTGATATGCTTTCACCTTTATTTTTTATTAAATGAAGGTTAGCATCCATAGGTATCTTTACATAACGATCGTCATACTTATTGAATTTCTCAAGAATTTTGTCAACATAGTGAGTTTGAGACAAAACATATCCTTCAGATGTTTTAGTTATTTTCATTCCTAAAATCATATCTGCTACTCCCATATCTTTCATGTCAAACTTAGTGTTCAACATTTTCTTGGTTGAATTGATCAGTCCACTATTGCTACCAATAATTAACATATTATTTACATATAGGCAAACAATGACATAACATTTCTTAGTGTTTTTAACATAAACACATTTGTCACACTCATTGATTTTAAATCCATTTATCATCATGACATTGTCAAATTTTTCATGCCATTATTTTGGTGCTTGTTTCAAACCATATAATGATTTTACTTATTTGCACACTTTCTTTTCGTTGCCCGGAACAACAAAACTTTTTGGCTGTTCCATGTAGATTTCTTCATTTAGATCACTATTCAAGAATGCAGTCTTTACATCCATTTGATGTATCTCTAGGTTGTTTAAAGTAGCAATTGCAATTAACATTCTAATGGATGTAATTCTCATTACGAGCGAATAGGTATCAAAGTAATCTACTCCTTTAGTTTGCCTATAACCCTTGACCACAAGTCTTCCTTTGTACTTGTCAATTGAACCATTCGATTTCATTTTCCTTTTTAATATTCATTTATATTCAAGAGGTTTAGAACCTGGTGGAAGATCCACCAATTCCCAAGTATGATTTTGAAAGATGGATTCAATTTCACTGCTAATAGTTTCTTTCCGTAAAGGAGCTTCAAGAGTTGATATTGCTTCTTTGAGAGTTCAAGGCTTATTCTCAAGTAGAAATGTTAAGAAGTCAAGACCAATAGTTTTCTCAACTCTGGCCCTTTACTTCGTCTAGGTTGTTCTTCGAACTCTCCTCTTTAGTTTTCTTTAACCAATTCTTGACTATTGTCAAATGCAATCTCATGAATCAGTTTAGGAATACTAATCTCTTGAGTGGATTTGCAAGGAAAAATATTTTCAAAAAATGAAGCATTCCTTAACTCAATAATTGTATCAACATGGACCTCCGAGTTGTCACTTTTATGTACTAAAAATTGATAGGCACTACTTTTGTTTGCATACCCAATGAATACACAATCAATTGTTTTGGGACCAATCTTGACCTTTTTATGCTACCTTAGCCAAACACTTCCATACTTTCAAATATTTATAGGAAGGCTTTCAACCTTTTCATAATTCATAGGGCATTTAAAGGGTTTTCTTGTGAGGTATTTAATTCAAAATATAATTGGTAGAAAGATTAGCTTCCCCCTACAAGTTCTGAGGTAGTCCTGAACTTATTAACATAGCATTCATCATTTTTTTTAAAGTTCGGTTTTCATTTCAGCAACTCCATTTTGCTGAGGTGTATAAGGCACAGTATTTTGATGCAAAATTTCGAGTTGTGAACATAAGTCACCAAAAGGTGCATCATATTCACAACCTCCATCACTTCTTAATGCCATAATTTTTTTGCCTAATTGTATTTCGACCTCATTATTATATTGAATGAATTTTTCCAAGGCTTCATACTTGCTTCGTAGCAAGTACACATAGCAATATCTAGTGCTATCGTCAATAAAAGCAATGAAATACTTTTTTTCACCCCGAGTTTGAACAAATTTCAAATCACAAATGTCACTATGGACTAAGTCTAGTGGCTCAATTTTCCTTTCAATTGATTGAAATGGTGCTTTAGTTAATTTTGCTTCAACATACACTTCACATTTATGATTTGAATCAATTTGAAATCTAGGCAAATAATTTAGGTAAATTAGTTTTCACAAAGTATCATAATTTACATGACCTAATCTACTATGCCACACATAAGAAGACTTAAGCAAGTAAGCAGAAGATGTGTTAATTTCATTAGCCTTTGAAACAACAATCATTAAATTGAGTTTAAAGAGCACATCGTTCATGTACATTTTTCCTACATACATTTCATTTTTGGTGAGTACAAACTTATCATTCTCAAACACTAATTTAAACCCATTCTTGCTCAGTAACGATTCATAAACCAGGTTCTTTCAAATATCTGGTACATACAACACATCTTTGAGAGTGAGTTCTTTGTCTGATGTCATCTTTAGCACCATATTCTCTTGTCCCTTAACTTTGGAACTCGAAGAATTCCCCATGTAGAGTTATTATTCATCTTCTACTGCATGATATGATGAGAACATCTTTTTCTCGGAACAAATGTGGTGAGTAGCACCTGTAGGATGTTTTTGGGGTTACCAACTGTGCCCAACATTTTAGACTCCCAATCTCTTGATCTAGTCTCACTAGTGCAATGTGAAACAAAAAATGAGAGTCGAAATTTGGCAACTTTTATAGAAAATCTATTTATTGCAAAATATGTCAAAAATGAACTATATCACCAAATCTCAGAGTCGCCACCTAATCTTTTTGTGAAAACTAGGAAACTCGCTCGTGCCAAAGGCCACTGTTCGTCATAACCAAAGATGCATTAGTTCATAACCTTAGGTATAAGGGTGGAACATCATGAATTGAGCACCTCCGCTCATCCGATCAAAAGATCGGCCTCTACTAAACTATGATATGAGTTTTATAAACGTTATACGCCTATGTTCTGGTTATTAATAATGCTAACATTACTATGTGAAGCAAATAAGTATAGATTATGTCATTTTATTTTAGTATACTTTGATTTTATGCATTTTTGAAAGGTTTTTGAATAAATGTACAACTCAAAGAAAACTGAGCTCATATGCATATCAATCAACATCATTATAACCTAAGCGACACAATCTTTATCCACTGGCATTTAAGGAGGTATATCATTTAAGCACTTAGCCGCATAGTAGAAGGCTATACATAGTAAAATAAGATATACAGTCGGGATGCTAAAGCTGTAAATGCTCACATAATACTCCTCCATGGCAAGCCAAAAAATAATATGCTATAGGCATATGCATGATCCTATATACAAATAGCTAATACAATACTGTAGACACCCCATTTTTGACGGCCCTCAAGACTTTGATGTTCTTGCAGGTACATCTGATGATGAGTCTGTTTGCTTACCAAGCGCTCGAAGTCCGCAGCGGAATGCCACAACTTTGAGCCTTTCAAACCCTGCATCCATTTTGTCTCATTTTTAGACCATGCCTTGGTCTTTCCATCCTGCAATCTTTGGTAGCCTGCCAGCCATCCTTGGAGGCTGCCGGCTATCATTTCTTGTATGCCGGCCATTGATGTGCCTTGCCAGCCATTGATGATGCCTTGCCGGCCATCGCTGATGGCCGGCCGGCCACCAGTGTTTTCTGCAGATATTTTATGCCAGTTGTGCCAGTTGTTTGCACAGATGCTTGTATCTGTCCATACGTGGAGGGCTGGATCTCTTTGTATAGATTTCATGTTTTCTATATATAGGGACTCCCTCTCTTATGTTTTGAGGTTAGAAAATTTTAGACTAAAAAATTTTCCTCTCTCGCTATAATTCTCTCTCTCTCTTTACAAATTTTCTACACTTTTACCTATAATTCCTGCACTCTTGCCTATACACCCTTAACCAAATCCTCTCATCTCTGAGTTGAGGTGTTCTTGGGCTTGGTTTGAGCTCTAGAAGTTGGTAATTGCTTGGAATTATTGCTTGAAATCACTCTTCTCTTCAAGAGGTATAATACTAGCTTTGTAGGCTTACTTTACATACTTGTATTCCTATCTTTTTTTCACTGTTTTTGAGTTGTTTTTAGGCTATAAAAAACTCTATTAAGGTGGGCTAAAATTTGTGATTTGAAGCCATTTTAAGGTAGGGGTGATTCACCCTTCTTTGTACCTTGTTTGTAAGGCTTTCCCACTTGTGTTTCCCACTTTTAAACAATCTTTTTTTCAAGCTTTTAACCACTGAATTTTAGAGCTTTTTCAGTGGTGAAAATCATGTTTTGAAGTCCAAATTTGGAGGGGTTAGCCTCTTCTCCTTGTGCCTTGTTTGCTAGCCTAGTTGATGCCATGCTTTAGCTTATTTTGCTAGCTTGTTGTAGCTTGATTCCAGCATGTTTTAGCCTCTGATTTAGGCTGTTTTAACTCTGTTTTGGGTTGGTTGTTGCATTTAAGTCTTGTATTGCATAGTTGTAGTGTAATAGTCCTTACAAACTTGGTGTTTTAGACCTTTAGACACCACTTGTTTGAATTGATTGTATGTTTTTGGTGCTTTTCACATTTAATTTCAGCACTAATCATTTCTCCAACCTCCCTCCTTTCTTGGCTTTTCTTTTTGCTTTGAAAGTGGTTTCAAGTCATTTGTTTGCCTAAGTGTGAAATTGAGGTTTCATACTTAATGGTTTAATCCCTTAGGGGGTTCATTACCAATGGTATGATACTTCTTTCATATGCAAAGCAACTTGTGTTTTGAGCGCTCTTTCCATTAGAGGACTTTAATTCACCTTTGGACTTAATCAGACTAAAGAATGGTTGGTAAGTTAAAAAGAGTAATTAAAACTTGGGACTAAAAGATGAGCAAAATAATAACTTGGTGTGTTCAATCAGACGTTAATTGAATACATAGAACTTGGACCATTTCATACTTGCTAGTGATGAAATGATCCAAGTCTCCAAGGTCAACTTCTTCCCTTGATTTTTCATAAAAGAGAGGAGGTTTGTGTCTCATTTTGCATTTATTGAACTTGCACATCTTGAATCACAAGCCATCATGCAATGAAATTGCTTGAGTTGGTGGCTTGTGGCTTAAGTTCACATTTCCTTGGATTTGTACATGAAAAGGAGGGTTGAGTTGTGCAAACAATCTGTGGGAATACCATCTTTTTGCTCTGTTTGTCCTCTATTGCAGTAAGATGAACTAGTGCATCAATGGCCGGCACGCCACTATCTATTGCCGGCAAGTGGCCGGCAGAGCACCATTGATGGCTGGCAGGCCATTTCCATGGCCGACAGGTGGCCGGTAGTCTTTACCAGTGGCCGGCTGGCTACTGATGCAAACCTCAGCAGAATGTTGGTAAGATGCAGCAAAATTGTTCTAGAAGTGTTCAATTGTGCAAACAGAGGCTTTCGAGAGTGAAGCAGAGGTCTTTTCGGATGGAAACCGAGCATGCGCCCTGCATATCTTTCATTTCCCAAGGCGGAGCAGCTAATTAGCTTAGTCTAGTTACTTAATTTAATTATTAGTTGCAATTGTTTTGTAATTATTTAAATTAGTTAGTTAGCTAATTAGTTCAAGTGTTGTAATAATAATTAGTTAATTAGTTTAGCTATTTATTTTGTTTGTAGTAATTAGCTTAATTAGCTCAATTAGCTTAGCTTAGTTGCTTAATTAGCTCAATTAGCTTAGCTTAGTTGCTAATTAGCTTAGCTTTTATTCATTCGGACTCTCTTTCGTGAGAGCGAAATGTAATAATGTACATGTCTTCCAACCCTACGTCTTTCTCCCTTTTACTTAAACACTTTTGATGGTTAGATTAGGGACATATTTCAATTAGCATACCTTATGCTTGCATTCATTCATTTTGTATTGCATGCACCGAGGCTCGGAGTATCATTCAAACTGCATTGTCGTTTCAAATACTTCATTGAATACGTGCTTAGACCTCATGTCTTGAATTAATTCATATGCCATATTAGTAGCCGAGCCTAGTAATTTCATATTGCATATGTTGCATTAGACATCTTGTATAGTTAGGAATCATGCATTTTTTTTCTAACTCATATCTTCTTAAGCTTGGAGTACTAGGTGAGTTTTTAGTGCTTTAGCATACTTGCATGAGTGTGAGTGATTGCCATGTCTATCATGCTTGCCATGAGGCTACATGCTTACTTGCTAAACTGCTTGAATGTTTGTGGATGAAGGCTTGTTACTTGAATTAGAACGATTCAACGAATGTACGTTTTAAGCCCACTTTGTTGAGTGGCAAATTCGCAAACTTTAAGCCCACTTTAGGTGGTAAATTCAAACCCTTTTTCGCAAAACAAACATGAAATTGAATTATTCCAATTTGGTCAAACTAGTCTATACTTGCTTGTGTGCATCACATAGTAAAGCTAGTCTAAAAACCGGAACAAGAACACATAATGTTGATAAAAAAGCATATCATGATTAGTAGAGGCCAATATTTGATGGGGCGAGCATGGGTGTTCAATTCATGACTTTCCCCTCTCGTACCTAAGTTCTCGAGCTGAGGCAACTTTGGTGATGACGAACACGTGGCCTTTGGCACGAGTCATGGGTTTCCTAAATTTTTCCAAAAATAAAACATTTTGGTGGTGACTCTGTATCTGGCAAAGTAGTCTAATTTTAGCATTTTTTATTCTAAAATCGATTTTCCAAAAGATTTGCTAGATTTGGACTCTTTGGTGTTTATCAATTTCACATTGCATTTGTGAGATTAGATTCAGAATCGCGGGAGTCCAAACTGTAGGGCTTTCTTTCAAACCTTCCGAAAGGGGGCGCGAAAAAGGCGAGCTACAGTTTCTGGCGACTCTACTAGGGACTTAGAGAACTTGACTGGAACTCATGATATGATATTTGTGGAGAAGTGGTTTGGAAATACTCTTTTGATCTTGGCGGACGCTAGTGATCCTCTTCTAGTCACCTGAAAAGAAATAAATACTTCGGTCGGGGGTGCCGGAATTAGCACTCCAACGGGCAAGTCAGTCTTTACACTCAAGTTTACTTATATTCTCAGTTAAGTACAATAGTTCTCACCTACCTTTCTCTGATGGGTGACCCCATATTTATAGTATTTTCTTTGGGCCTTTGGGCTGGGCTCATCCTTGTTCCGTCACATGTACCTCTACTCGGCATCTGTTTTATTGGCTGGGATACTGATTATTTTATTCGGCTCCTTGATTGGCTGGGGTATATGTCGAATAGAGGTTATGTTTCGGATCGGACACGCTCATCCGTTCCTATGGATCCAATAATTTTCGGCTCCCACAATTGCCCCCCAAACACCCTACTAGCATCAGTTAGTCGGCGTGTTTGGTTTTTAGCCTGGGAAATCAAAAATTCGGTGGCTAACCCTCTTCCCAATGCGTGTCAAAATGCGCACACGTTTCTTAGTCATTGTAATGCTTTCCCGCCCCTTTGTACACTGCTTCCATTTAATATGATTTGAAATTGTCTCTTCGAGTGTATGTCCTGAATGTTCAAAAGATATCTTGCTCGCCCTCTAATGCAACTCTATCTCTTCGCGGCTTCTACAACTCCTTGTTTCTCGCTTCTCCCTTTATCTCCTGTAAGTCTTCTTCTCCTTCATTTTTGATCCCACTTCCTTATTTGCTTTTAACTTTTTGTAATCCTTAGGTTTGGCTTAAAAAGAATGGCAAAACATCTGAAAGAGCTCCTTTCGGCGGATCGAATCTCCGGCTTTCGACGCCATTTCTCCATCCCTGATGACGTCCATCTGTCACTTTTGGCAGACAGCATCACCGATATGCAGAGGGAAGATGAGAGCACAATCGTCTTTCCTCTCCTATCAATTGCTGAGGGCGGAGTCCGCTTTCCTCTTCACCCGCTTTTGAGGGCCGTTCTTAGATACTGGGGTCTAATCCCTTCCCAGCCCAACGTCAATTTCTTTCGTATCATAATGGGGATCGTAGAACTAAATCGTCGTCTTAGGACCAATTTAGGTATTCCTGCCATTCAGCACTGTTATGCCCTAGCCAAGTCTATTGGCCAGCTAGGGCGCTACTTTCTTAGAGCTAAGGATACTGATCATTACTTAGTGACTATGCTCGCCAGCTCTGGCAAGCGTGTCGACGACGTGATGGTCGTTGTCCGCGGCAACTGGGAGTTCGGCGAAGGCGAAGATCGCCTAGACCTGGTGCTGAGGAAAAAAGGCGAACCAGGTGGTCGATTTGATCACTTTGCTTTTCATATTTGCATGTATATGTATTCGGCACTATGTTTATCTTATCGTTTTGTTTGTGCAGGTAGCGATTTGAAGAGAGTGTTGGTTTCAGACGACGACGTCGTGCTCGCAGAAATCAAAACCACACTACTGTTCATCAGCTGTCCAAACCTTCAAAAACAAGGGAGGGCAGCCCACATTCTCTTGCGGTACGAGCCAACTTACACAACGTTCTCGGCGGCAGACAACATTCCGATCGCGCAAGGCGACAATCAACTTGCTGCCCTCATCTTCCCCAGCTTCAAAAACTTAAGGCAGATCGGTTTAGAGTCATCTGATTCTGAACACGCGGAAGAACAGGTGGCCGAACCAATCGCCGAGGATTCTGACTGGTTGGCCGCGGAAGTTGACGAAGCGATTAATTCGGCCTTTGAGGAAGCCGGATTGAACTCTTCTGACCTTCCGTCTACATCAGGCCAAGGGGACGCCTTCGAAGATATTTTTTCGAACTTAGGAGACCTTCCCGGCGATTACTCTGAAGATATGGCTAGGGAAAATCTTACGCAGATGGCACGAAAGAGGAACGCCGAACGCATGGCCGCCCGAAAAAAGGCCGAGGCCATCCATTCCAGACTTGTCCTGACTGAATCTGTTCAACCTATTGTTTTGCAACATATTGTTGTAGAGGAATCAGCTCAAGTTGTTGTCGCCAAGACGGAAAAGGATGTCGAGCGCCCGGTTACAGAAGAGCGGACGATTTCGGAGGAACGAGGCGACAAAAGAAGCGTCGAGGACAAGGATGGCTTCGAAGAGGGCCCTGTTGATAAGCGGCCACGCTTAGAGGAGTCGGCTGTGGTTGCTCCTTTCATCATTGAACCAAAGATAAAAAACATGCCGATCTCCTCTTAAGCGTCGGCTTTGAAAGATCCAGCTGTGGCATTGAGCTTGGCCATCGCAGTCTCCTTGCTGGCTGACAAGGCGACCTTTCGTGCCGAGCCGGACTCGGCAACGGTAGTATAAACTGCTCAGTCGGCCCTTCTGGTACGTGTTTATCCTTGGAATATGACGATCTTTTGGTTTGCATTCGATGTTTCTTGGAATGTGACGATCCTTTGTTTTGCAGACAGTTGGAAGGATCGCCGAATTAGGACGACGCCATCGTGACGCTGTCGAAAGGATTGGCCGTTTGTAATCGGAAGTCGATGGCTAAAGGAGCAGGGCGGAGTTTGAGGCAATGAGAGCCGCAATGGAAAGTGCACGGGCGGAGGCTAAGAAGAAAAGGGCCAGGACTGCTGATCAACTCAGGTCTGACGCTGAGAAGAGGGCAAACACGAGCGAGGAATCGCTCAAGTTAGCCAATGAGGCGCTTGTGAAACTGGAGGCCAAGTTGGAAGGGTTGAAGTAGGCCAAGGAAAAAGCCGAATCTGAGGCTTCCGCGGCGTTCGAAGCTGGAAAGAGCGCTGCCTTTAATGACTACGTAGAAGAAGTCCCCAAATTTGAGAATCGGGGATTCAGACACGGCTGGCTCAAAGCCCTTGTTGCCGCTGGAGTTACATTGGCCATGCCAATTCCATACGAGCAAGTGGACGTTGAGCCGCTTGAGTTTGATCCTGAGACTTGATTTGGGTGATATTCTAATTTTGTTAGGCTTTACTCAATTTCAATGTATTTTTTTTGTTAGTTGACTTTCATCTTTTTGGATTTTCATATGTAAAATGTCCGCTGCTAGTGCCCAATTTATGAATGAAAATTTTATATGCTCTCAAATTATTTCTCGTATTGTTTGCTGTATGAGTATATAGTCCGGAGAATCAGCAGTTATAACAAAATGTCAAGATTACGTGAGACGGCAGACTTAACAGCAGATTAAAATTAGGGATCTGATTTAATCATAAACCAAATGAATTCATGGCTACTGTACAGATAAATCGATTCGTGGAACGGCTGAAAATTTTATATGCTTTCAAATTATTTCTCGTATTGTTTGTTGTATGAGTATATAGTTAGGAGAATCAGCAATTACAACAAAATGTCAAGATTACGTGAGACGATAGACTTAACAGCCAATTAAAATTAGGGATCTGATTTAATCATAAACCAAATGAATTCATGGCTACTGTACAGATAAATCGATTTGTGGAACGGCTGGGGCACTCAAGCCGTCTAGATTGATGAATCTGCCCTTGCCCCAGCTGGTTCGTGAACGTAGAACGCCGAATAACACGTTACTTATGAATCTTATACTGAAGAATCGATTCGTGGAATGGCTGGGGCATTCAAGCCGTTTAGATTGATGAATCTAGCCTTGCCCCAGCTGGTTCATGAACGTATAACGCCGAATAACACGTTACTTATGAATCTTGTACTGAAGAATCGATTCGTGGAACGGCTGGGGCACTCAAGCCGTCTAGATTGATGAATCTGCCTTTGCCCCAGTTGGTTCGTGAACGTAGAACGCCGAATAACACGTTACTTATGAATCTTGTACTGAAGAATCAATTCGTGGAACGGCTGGGGCATTTAAGCCGTCTAGATAGATGAATCTGCCCTTGCCCCAATTGGTTCATGAACGTATAACGCCGAATAACACGTTACTTATGAATCTTGTACTGAAGAATCAATTCGTGGAACGGCTGGGGCACTCAAGCCGTCTAGATTGATGAATCTGCCCTTGCCCCAGCTGGTTCGTGAACGTAGAACGCCGAATAACACGTTACTTATGAATCTTGTACTGAAGAATCGATTCGTGGAACGGTTGGGGCATTCAAGCCGTCTAGATTGATGAATCTACCCTTGCCCCAGCTGGTTCATGAACGTAGAATGCCGAATAACACGTTATGAATCTTGTACTGAAGAATCGATTCGTGGAACGGCTGGGGCACTCAAGCCATCTAGATTGATGAATCTGCCCTTGCCCCAGCTGGTTCATAAATGTAGAACGCCGAATATCAGTGGTTAATGGGGCAATTAGGGCATATGACTCAGTCGACGCCAGGTTGTTGACGCTTCAGTATTAATGAGATTGCCTCGGAGGTGCTGCCCTCGTAGGGAATAAATGGGCGTGTACTTCGTGAATGAGGGTCCTATTTATGTGCTCAGTCAGCAACTCAGTCCAGCTCTTTGAGGAAGATTAAACAAGTGCGGATGTCAAATAAGCTTTTCTTCAACAGTAGAGGTGAAGCAAAGATGCTAGCTGAGCTGGGAGGTGCCATGAGTCGAAGTGGTGAACCTTCACGCACGGGCAGTAGGACTTTGAGGGATCGGGAGAGACACCAATCTCCTCGTCGTCGAAGTAGGTCGCCCCGGAGGGACAAACAGCCACAGCGTAAGTCTCCTCAACCCCGTCCTGGAAGGGAATCCGACGCGACTCCTTGCCCATTGAGTTTTGAGGTCTTCGTGGGTAATAGACCAATGATAGAGGCGGATTCGATCATTCGAGATCCAAACGTGGCAGTCGAATTTGCTTGACAGATTTTTCCACCCGAAGTTCAGCAGTCGATGGTAGGTCGGCCGGACTTCGAAGTGTTTCGTGAAGGCGTTCACGGGGCGGTGAGGGGACTGTACATGGCTTATGAGATTGGCATGCGTCTCCGCGCCGCTCGCCGCGACATAGAACAGAGAGATGAACGTATTCGGAAGTTAGAAGCTCGCGCTGAGAAGGCCGAGCATGAACTAAGGAAAATCAAGTCTGCCGGGCCACAATCAACCAGCCACCCCAACTCAGTTGTCGAAGAGAGGGTTACTCAAAGGCTGATTAGTGATGCGATCGTCGATCGTAGTACGGCTAGCATGTTCGCGATTGAGACTGCTAGAGCCGCGGCCTATGAAAAAGGCTTCCATGACGGCCGACTGGTCGGAATTTAGAAGACCAAAGAGAAACTCGCGGAAGAAGTTTGCCGATGTGAAAATTGTGGCTTTAAGCACGGTTGGATCAAGGCATCTCAAGCCGTGGAAGCTCTGCGAGCGTCGGGCATTGATTCGGCATTGCCAGTCTACCAACGTAATCATTTTCCATTTTCTGCCTTTGAAGTCGAGAAGAGTGAGGATGAGGGCGATACCGTATAAAAACTCTATGTAATTATGTAATTATTGCCTGATTGAATAAAACGTCCTATTTTAAATGTTTCATTGTAATTTGCATTCGGCACACACGTGTTTGCATGTGTTTCATTGTATAAACATTGACCGGCCCGAGTCAACTAGGCATTTAATTTCGAACGGTTATATGCCGATTCATTAAATATATATTTTGCATGTGTCACGCACGGTCAATGCGCTGATGAGGCTCCGAATTCGGAGGCTTTTATCGGCCCAAAGGTGTCAAGCACCGATGAGGCTCTGAATTTGGAGGCTTAATCGGCCCAAAGGTGTCATGCACCAGGGGCTCCGAATCTGGAGTCTGCCAGCCCATCTATAATTGCCGTTTATATAATTAGGCCATTTTAACTCCAAAAAAACCAGTGGCTGTGGCCAATATCGATCAGCGTCCGTCTTTTGGAGTTTAGGGTTAATGAAATTGCCTCGGGGTCACTGCAAGGATTAGAAATAAATCGCCTTGGACTCTTCGCGCCAGTAACTTCACTTACTGAGTTCAGAGTCGATTTAAAACAATTTTGTTGCGTGGGAACGCCAAATGGAGTTTTCTTCAACAGCAGAGGAGAAGCTCGAGCTCTGGCTGAGCTTAATATTGCAATGAATCGCAGCAGAGAACCCACCCGTGCGAGAGGTAGGGCGTTCAAAGAATGGGAAAAACGTCAGCCTCCAAGTCGTCGTAGCAGATCACCCCGAAGGGAGAAACAGCAACGGGGAAATTCTCCGCAACCGCAACCGCAACCGCAACCGAGAAATGAGGCCGACATAACGCCGCGACCGTTGAGTTTTACTATTTTCGTGGGGAATTCCTTTCTTGTCCTAGATCTTGGCCTTGGCGTTGTCTATGGTGTCAAAGCTCTCCACCTCGACGGTGATTGTCTCGCCGGTGTGAACATCATGGATTTGAGAGCGGTCTGATTAAAGCATTTCAAGCTGCGGATGCTCTCCGAGCAGTGTGCGTTGATTCGGTGCTGCCACTGTACCAACACGACCACTTCCCCTTTTTCACCTTCGAAGTTGTGAAGGGTGACGAAGGCGACGCCGTATGAAAATAGATATTGTAATGCTCAAACGCGGATTGCATTTTTGTAATTACTGTTTAATCGAATAAAATGTCTTATTTTAAAAGTTTATCTCATTCTGAATTTTTATATGCTTAATGAAGCATCTTACTTCGAATGTTGGCACGTTTTGTTTTGTTCATGCGGTTGTGCCGGCTCAACTTACATATCCCTGCTTTGATGTGTAAATGTTTTTTCATTCTAGAGGGCGCTCTGAATTCGGAATATTACTCGGCCCTTAAGCGTCGCCCGGTGGCACACTATTTGGTCAGTCGAATTTGGAGGCTTTATCGGCCAAAGACGTCATGTGCCAATGGGGCTTCGAATTCGGAGTCTATTTGGTGAATCGTGATATCCACGAAGGGTGCTCCGAATTCGGAGACTTTTTCAGCTCAAAGGCGTCACGCGCCGAGGGGGCTCCGAATCCGGAGACTGGCCAATCGTGATATCCACGAGGAGCGCTCCGAATCCGGAGGCTTTTTCGGTCCAAAGACGTCATGCGCCGATGGGGCTCCGAATTCAGAGGCTTTCTGGCCAATCATGATATCCACGAAGGGCGCTCCGAATCCGGAGGCTTTTTGGCCAATCGTGATATCCACGAAGGGCGCTCCGAATCCGGAGGCTTTTTCAGCCCGTAGATGTCATGAGCCGATGGGGCTCCGAATCCGGAGGCTTTTTGGCCAATCGTGATATCCACGAAGGGCACTCTGAATCCGGAGGCTTTTTCAGCCCAACGACGTCATACGCCGATGGGGCTTTGAATCCGGAGGCTTTTTCGGCCCAAAGACGTCATGCGCCGATGAGGCTTCGAATCCGGAGGCTTTCTGGCCAATCGTGATATCCACGAAGGGCGCTCCGAATCCAGAGGCTTTTTGGCCAATCGTGATATCCACGAAGGGCGCTCCGAATCCGGAGGCTTCTTCGGCCCGTAGACGTCATGAGCCGATGGGGCTCCGAATCCGGAGGCTTTTTGGCCAATTGTGATATCTACGAAGGGCGCTCCGAATCCAGAGGCTTTTTTGGCCCAACGACGTCATGCGCTGATGGGGCTCCGAATCCGAAGGCTTTCTGGCCAATCATGATATCCACGAAGGGCGTTTCGAATCTGGAGGCTTTTTGGCCAATCGTGATATCTACGAAGGGCACTCCGAATCCGGAGGGCTTTTTCGGCCAAAAGACGTCATACGCCGATGGGGCTCCGAATCCGGAGGCTTTCTGGCCAATCGTGATATCCACAAAGGGCGTTCCGAATTCGGAGGCTTTTTCGGCTCAAAGACGTCATGCGCCGATGGGGCTCCGAATCCGGAGGCTTTTTGGCCAATCGTGATATCCATGAAGGGCGCTCCGAATCCGAAGGCTTTTTCGGCCTAAAGACGTCATGCGCCGATGGGGCTCCGAATCTGGAGGCTTTCTGGCCAATCGTGATATCCACGAAAGGCGCTCCGAATCCGGAGGCTTTTTTGGCCTAAAGACGTCATGCGCCGATGAGGCTCCGAATCCGGAGGCTTTTTGGCCAATCGTGATATCCACGAAGGGCACTCTGAATCCGAAGGCTTTTTCGGCCCAAAGACGTCATGCGCCGATGGGGCTTCGAATCCGGAGGCTTTCTGGCCAATCGTGATATCTACGAAGGGCGCTCCGAATCTGGAGGCTTTTCGTCGGAGCACTTTTTAACTAGATTTCGCAGTGGGTGCGACTACAACTTTTCAACAAGAACCCTTGCATTATAAAAGTGGAATGTGTACATGGCGAATCATTTAGAATTAGGATCATTCCCGACAAGTCGGGTTTAATGACAGAATTTTCGCAAGTGCGTCGAGTTCCCAGGCCGTGGCAGATTCTTTTCTGACATATTTCTGAGCCGATATGGAATCTATCCAATAATGGCCATCTCAGTTAGGACCCGATTTTCCATCAACCAGCTTCTTGTCATCCGGAAGTACCTTTAGGATCAACTCTCCCGGTGTGTAGCGGCGCAGCTGAACGCGTTGACTATACGACTTGGCAAGCTGCTACTGGTATCGCCTAGGGCTTCCGTGGCTTTTCGCTAGGGAGCCGTTCGACACCGTCGAGGCTGTTTCGATTCGGCACTTCCAGAAAGGAGATAGCATGCTTGTGCGGATTGCTGGGAACCACGAATTTGCTCAATGCTGTGTTCGGTCGGGAAGCGTAGCAGCTGATGGTAGGTGCTTGGCACGGCCTAAATAGTATGCAACCAAGTTTGCCCCATGATGAGATTATACGGCGAAGGGAGCTTGAAGACGAAGAATTCCACATCTACTATTTGGGAGCTCGCTCGAACGGGTAGTGCGATTTTTCCCAACGGGTACTCTGGATTTGCGATAAAGCCGAATAATGGATAAGGAACCGGAGACAGGTCTGATTCGTTGAAGCCGAGTTTGAGAAGGTCTCGTAATACATAATCTTCGAAGTGCTCCCCTGGTCTATGAGGACGCGTTCAACGGTAAATCAGTTTACGTGTAGTTCAATGACCAATGGATCAATGTGGGGGAGTGTTATGCCGATGAGATCGGAATCGTCGAAGATAATACTCGGAGCTTCGTGGGGCCGTTTCGTTGGTGTGCATTGCTTCTGGGGGGCTGACTGAATTGCGTGAACGGTAAGAGGCGTTAGAAGGCTGTATATCGTGTGAATGACGCCGAGCGGAGGTGAATCCTGCCGAAGGGCAACTATTTTGATTGCGCTCTTTCGGACATGTTGTTGGAGCCGACCATCTTGCACCAATTCCTCAAGGTGGTCTTTCAAAGCATAGCAACTGTTCGTATCATGACCGTGATCTTTGTGATATTCACACCGCCTGTCCCGCCTTCTCGTGTCAAGAGGTCCCACCATTTTGGACGGCCATTTGAAGAACAGAAGGTGTTGGATTTTGGACATAGCCGAGCTGATTGGCTCTGATAGCTTCATATATTTCTTGTCGGCGCATTTTGTGCGCCTACTATCAACTTGCAGTTGCTCATTTGCTCAGTGTGAGCATTGATCGCTTGATCAGCGAGAATCCCGTCTCTTGTCTCGTTTAGCCCGCTGTCATGGTTCAGGGCTTTGAGGTGGCACGAAACTTATTGGCTGAGCAATTTCAGGAGGGGCTGTTTTGTTGGCCATGTGTTCGGCTTTAACCTGCAAGGCGTCATCTTCCACTTTGCTGTATTCCTCTACTTTCTTCATCAACCCCCAGACTGTTTTGGGGGGTCTTCTAGTCAAGGAACTGCGGAGGGCACTATTTGAATGTAATCCTATTTTGAAGGCGGTGATGGCCATGGAGTCGTTGCAAGCGTCATCGACAAGATTAAAGCATTCCCAATATCGCGCCGAATATGCTCTTAGAGTTTCTACTGGCAAGATTTGCATTGCCCAGAGAGAGTCGGCTTGTTTCAGCTGGACCTCGTTGGTGATGAATCTGGCCCTGAAGGATTTTTGTAATTGGTGGAAGGTTTTGATCGATGCCGGCTCCAGTTTATAATACCACCGGACAGCCAATGGTCCTAAACTACTGGGAAATATTCGGCACATGAGGGCCTCGTCGTCTGCATGTAATGTCATGGCTTGCTTGTAGTGGTGGATGTGGTCGGTGGGGTCTGATTTACCGTCATACAAAGTGAATGACGGTGTTTTGAATTTCTTGGGTAGTACTGCCTTTGCAATCCGTCGTACAAAAGGATCGTGTTGATTTTCATCCGAGCTGTTTCTTCTTCGCTTATGCCTTATACGGGGACTCTCTTCAGAAGAACTGGAAGTTTCAGATCGTCCCTTCTTCTTGGGCTCCGGGGATAATGAGTCGGAGTTGCTATCAGTATCTTGTTGTCGGGCTTGAGATCGTCGACCACCTGCCCTCACAGGTTGTTCCAGGCCTTGGTGTGCAACGTGTTTGGACTTTGCCACCTCCAAGGCCAAATCTTGACGGAGACGTTCGTTCTCTGCGATCATGTTCTCCAACCTTTGTTCGTTTTGCTTTGCTTGTTCCATGATCGCTTGTATTGCTTCATGCTCTGGAGTCGAGGGTGAGGCAAAGTTCAGAGTACGTCTTACGAGGATGGTCTCTGGTCCAGGCATGTTTGATAGAGTGAGGTCGTCTCTCTGCGTGGTTTCATCAGTGACTATCGGAGGGTCTTCCGTTATGCCCGCCATGGATGTGTTTGAGTATTCCCACAGGCGGCGCCAATTGTGGAGAAGTGGTTTGGAAATACTCTTCTGATCTTGGGGGACGCTAGGGATCCTCTTCTAGTCACCAGAAAAGAAATAAATACTCCGGTCGGGGGTGCCAGAATTAGCACCCCGACGGGCAAGTCAGTTTTTACACTCAAGTTTACTTATAATCTCAGTTAAGTACAATAGTTCTCACCTACCTTTCTCTGATGGGTGACCCCGTATTTATAGTATTTTCTTTGGGCCTTTGGGCTGGGCTCATCCTTGTTCCGTCACATGTACCTCTACTCGACGTCTGTTCTAGTGGCTGGGATACTGATTATTTTATTCGGCTCCTTGATTGGCTGGGGTATATGCCGAATAGAGGTTACGTTTCGGACCAGACACGCTCATCCGTCCCTATGGATCTAATAATTTTTGGCTCCCATAATATTTTATCGACAATTGTGTGTTTCTTTGCATTTGCATTGGTGCGCCTAAGTCACTGTGTTTGCCATCTGCTATTTCTGAATGATTTGCCGGAGGCTTGCTTGGAAAAGCTTGCCAAAAGGCTGACCGGTTGCGGGCTCTGCCATGATGGGAATACAACCCTTGGATCTAGACTACCACTGTATCGTTTGATCCTCCTTTCACTTTTCGGTGTCAGGTGTGAGAGGTATATTAGGTAGTCTTGTTGAGGTACTCTTTTTGACCAATCGTCGTAGAGACCATTCCAAATTAGGACAAGTTGCTCACCCTAATGCAGGATTGTGTGAAACTGCATTGTTTGAGTAGTGAATCCTAGTTCCTGACGAAACTAGGACAGGGTAACCCTACCTCATCATAGGGGTGTTTTGGCTCTCAGTTAACTGGTATGTGCTTTTAGAGTGAAACTCTATAGGAATGTATGTATCAGTTGCAAGTTTGGGTATCAGATTTGGGGGCAGAAATCAGTGTTGAGTGTAGTTCTACAGCTTATGATTACAACTGTGTCTTGTTCACATCTGAGCTGAGGTGCTGTGTGGTTTCTGATTTTCGCTTTCTTTTTTGCTTTATTTCTTTTTGCAAGGTAGTTTCTCACAATTGCTTCGGACTGTTTTGTTACCCCCTAAGCACTCTGGACCCGTGTAAGTAGACTTTACAGATCTGGAGATCTTGTTAGGGGACAACCAGTGTTTGCTTTACTCCCACCGGTTATGAGACGGAGGAGGGTTAGGCATAATTTGCCAGTCCAACAGTCACCTTTTACTTCACTTGCGCCTAGTCAGGTTCAGTCTTCTACTTCCATTCCGGTAAGAGATTATTCGCCAGTTTCGATGGCTCAACAACCCTCGGTTAGCATGGAAGACTTGCTTCGTTATCTCGAGCAAGCCATTGAAATCATGCAGCAAGATGCAGCCCACCAAACTGAAGTTACAACTTATCAAGCTGAGGTGATAAATAGGCTGCAGCAACAGCAACCATAGCAAGCAGCGGCTTCTGCTTCCCATGCACCTCCTGCGAGTATCCCAACACCTGAAATCACTACTAATGTCCAAGAGAACCTGGGCATTATGGTAGAACCCATCCCACCGCAGGCTTCCAAGGCACCAGTGTACCAAACTGAGGCGCCATTTGAATTCGAGGTTGACTCCACTGCACTAAAGGTTAACAAGCTAGAAAAGCTTTTCAAACGGGCACAGGGTGTGAACTCAATCCTTGACATCGAAGATGGATACACCGACTCCACAGTAACTTTGTCGGACAGATTCAAGATGCCACACATAGACCAGTTCGATGGGTCTGGGGATCCCATGGTCCATTTGCGGTTATTCTCAGATATCCTGCGGCCAATGGGCCTCACCAGACTTCAAAAGCTGTCACTTTTCGGCCGGACCTTGTCAGAGATAGCGGCTATCTGGTATGCAAAGCTGGAAGACTCTATGAATCGGAGCTGGGAGGAAATGGCTGAGGCCTTCATCACATAGTTCTCCTACAATACCCAAATCGAGGTCACAACCTGTGGTCTTGAAGCAACTCGATAGGAGCCAAATGAGGGCTTCTCGAACTTTGTGACCCAGTGGAGGGCCAAGGCTTCGATGATGACTACTAGGCCATTCGAGAAGGACCAAATCAGAATGGTGGTCCGCAATCTGCAAGGGAAATTACTGCAGAAGATGATTGTCTTGCCATTGTTCACATTCACTGAGCTCCACGAGATAGGGGTTCAGATTGAAGATGCGATGAAACAGGGGTTGATCGCCAATGAAAAGGAATAGCCTAAGAAGCCTTTCACACGCAGTTTCAGTGCAACCATGAGTGGAAGCACAACTGCACAGCTATTTGATGTGAATGCCGTTACCATGACTCCCAAAACTACCAATCCTTTTGCCAATACTAATCCACAAACCTCTGCTAGCCAGGCCCAGTCTTAAAGGGTCTTTACCCCGCTCTATATGCCTTTATCCAAAGTTTTAGGGGTGTTGATCAAAAAAGGGCATCTTAAGTCGTTGGAACAAGGCCCACTACCCGATCCCCTCCCATCTAAACACAACCCGGCCAAATACTGTGCCTTTCACCAGCAGCACGGTTACGACACCGACCAATGCTATAGGCTGCGTCATGAGATTCAAGATCTCATTGACAACAAGGTGATAGCACCACCCCAAAAGCCAAATGTAACCACCAACCCTCTTCCAGCCCACAACCAAGTTCTCCCACATCGGAATCTAAATTTAATACATACATTGGCCATCCTATATAACCCCAGCGTATACATAACCCCTTCTCACCTACCCAAACCGGCTGTGTTCATTCCTGAAAGCACGGACTTGTGCATGATGAACATTTCCACTCTTCAACCTGAACCCGTGGTGGTGACGGCGGCAGAAGGAGGGAGGTTGGCCTTGGAAGAGAATGCCAGTCCATTGCTTGAGAGCTCTGCGGATGTATTTGAGGGGTTTTATGACCCGTGCTATTATATTGTGCCAGTGGATCAAGCCAAACCCAAAGTGGTATTGCCAAAAGCAATGGAGGTTTATGTGGTTTGAGAAGATGGCCCCAGCCAAGGTCTGGATGATCTAGCAGAACTGGAAGAAGGTTTAGACAATCTGCAGTTCTACGATGAACAAGATCAAGGGGGCGTGCAGATTGACTGGTTTGATCTGAATGGGTCAACAGACGACTCCGGGTGGCTTAGTGATGAACCCGATCGGGAGGATAAAACTGAACCAAAACTTGAAGGAAAGGGAGCTAGAATAGCTGCAGTGGCCAGAATGGCCGAGGATAAGGGGAAATTGCCGGAGAGCATCGGTATCAAGAATTTAGCTCAAGAACTGGGCGCTGTGAGTACCGCGGATACTGAACAAGAAGTCGCACTGAAGTGGTTTGTGCAATAAAGGGATTAAGACAAACAAGAAGCTAGAATAGCTCAACACCCTGAGGGGAATGTTTCTGCTGAGAGGATGACTAGTTTGGAGCTGGATAATAGTTTGTTGGCTGCTGGAGGTGCATGGTGGGAAGACGATGATCTATGTCTGGCCCACACTAATGAGGATTGGGGTGAAGACCTGCCAGACAACATCTGGTACTCTGAAGAGGTGGACCATATGACTAGAAGTGGGCAGTACTTCAAACCCCCATATTTGGACCAAGTTGAAGCCTTCAGAAAGGATAAAGAGGTTGAGAAGCAGAAGGGAAAACAGTTAGAAGAAGAAGCGGTGCTGAAACAGCTGAAGAAGATCCAGGTCGATATTTCAATTTGGGGTCTGCTTATGGCTTCTCGCGTGCACTGACAGGCTGTGCTATCAACGATAGATAAAGCCAAATTGTCCATTGACACAACTCCTGAATAGCTTGTGGGGTTGGTCTTCTCAGCAGGCGTTGTGCCAATTTTAACCTTCTCGGACAAGGAATTGCCGCCAGAAGGCTCAGCACATAACAAACCTCTGTACATATCAGTAAAGTACGAAGAAAAGTGAGTACTAGTGGTACTGGTCGACACCGAATCGACAATCAACGTCTACCCATCTTGCACAGCTTACGCTCTCGGCCTGAAACTAGCTGATTTTGTGCCTACAGCCTAGGTGATTCGGGGGTATGACAATACGAGTAGAGAGGTTATGGGCACAGTACAGATCAGAGTTCAAGTGGGCCCAGCTCAACAGGATATCGAGTTCCATGTCCTGGATGTGCCGGCCACTTGCAATCTATTGCTAGGAAGGCCGTGGTTGCATCAAGTAAAAGCTATTTCCTCTACCCTCCACCAAATGCTGAAATATCCCCATGGGAAGGGGGTGGCTATAGTGTTCAGAAATTCATCTATACATCCTCCGCTAAAGGTAACTACGCTTGTGTTGGAAATTGTTCACGGCGATGAGGATGAATTCCTCTATGGATTTACCCTAGTTAAGGCCAGGGCAGTGCAAACCATCTTGGCAGCTGATGAGGGCTTGTATGTTAGTGCCTAATCAATCTACTTCATGAACAAGCTCCAACATATGCCAAGAATGAGGTTGGGAAGAAGTGGCCGGAAGGGCATTACTGCATTGGCCGATGTGCCACATAACTCGCATGCTTTTGGTCTTGGCTATATGCCCACCAAAGAGGATTGAGTTAGGAAAGGAAAATAGATGGCCGGCAGAGCCAGAGCTAAGCAGACCGGGAAGTGCTATGAGCTTGTGCATAGACCAATCCGGAGGACCCTGAATGGTCATTTTGTTTGGAAGGGTAAAGACTTCCCATTTTGTGATTTCCTCGAACCCTGGTTCAACTCTGAGAAACAACGTGTTCTCGGCTTTGAAATCTTCTTTGACTTGCAGCTGCAAGACACTGATACAGAGGAAAGGGCTGAGCCAATTACTGTTGAAGCTGAACGGAGCATAGAAAGTGACCCGAACAGCAACGAACTTGAAGTAGGGGCAACATTGGCATGTCTCCTTTCGGATCCTCCGATCGACATAGAGAGCTTGGGGGATAACTTGACCGTTTCCATGATCATGGACCAACTGGGTGTGAACCCTTAAAGCAGTATTTTGGATGCATCTGATGCACCATCCCTCGTTTGGCAGTTAGAGAAGGGTTACTTGTCTAGTAGTTCTGAGTCGGGTAATGAACCAGAATCTGATTCCACAGAGTCTGTGAAGTTGGAATCAGATTCCGGTATTCTTTGGGTTGATAACTTGGATGCCAAGGTTTTGTCCAGGTCGTCCTTTTCTTTTTCCTTTGAGTCGGTTGTAACCAAGGAACTGGATGAGCTCGGCTTTGTGAATGAGAATGCCACTGTAGATTTTGAGTATTTCTTTGTGCCGCTTGTTTATTGCATTGATCATGATTTTCAAAATTTTGATGAAAATATGAGGAAAGAATTCCTCTGGTTTTGAAAAATTTGATTAATCGAGAAGAGAAGAAGTTTGCAAAATCCCTCACTGATGAAATCATTGCTTTTAATGTGGGTACTGAGAAGGATCCACGTCTGGTCCAGATCGGGTCCACGTTGTCTTTAGAGGAGTGCGAGCGCTTAGTCGCTTTATTAAAAGATTTTAAAGATGTTTTCGCGTGGTCCTATGAAAACATGCCTGGAATCGATCCTGAGATTGTATAGCATCAAATCCCTCTCGACCTCGAGGCTCGACCCGTTAAACAGAAGTTGCAGAGAATACGCCCGGATTGGGCTTTGAAGATTAAGGAGGAGGTCACCAAGCAGATAGACGCAGGGTTCTTGCAAGTATCTGAGTATCCCACTTGGTTGGCCAACATCGTCCCAATGCCAAAGAAAGATAGCAGAATTCGGGTGTGTGTGGACTTCAGAGATCTAAACAAAGCCAGTCCGGAGGACAACTTTCCTTTGCCACATATTGATAAATTGGTGGACTTCACTGTGGGTCATGTATTGCTCTAATTTATAGATGGATTTTTTGGGTATAACCAGATTCTGATGGCACCCAAAAGACAGAGAGAAAATTGCCTTCACTACGCTGTAGGGAACCTACTGCTATTGGGTGATATCGTTTGGGCTGAAGAATGCCGGGGCTACCTATCAAAGGGATGCAACCACAATTCTGCATAATATGATCCATAAGGAGGTTGAAGTGTATGTGGACGACATGATTGTCAAGTCCAAAGAAAGAGAGGGCCGCTATACCGCCTTGAAGAAATTCTTTCAACAGATTAGGGAATACAGACTTAGGTTGAATCCACAGAAGTGTACTTTCGACGTAACAACAGGGAAAATGCTGGGTTTTTGGATCACACAGAGGGACATCGAGGTATATCCTTCCAAAATCAGGGCTATCCTAGAAATGCCACCACCAAGAATTGAAAATGAGGTGCGAGGCTTTCTGGGTAAAGTGCAATTCATAAGACGGTTTATTTCTAAATTAATCTTGACTTGTGAACCACTTTTTGGTCTCCTGAAAAAAGGAAAGAAGTTCCGATGGGATGATCGGTGTCAATTCATTTTCGAGCAGATCAAGTAGTACCTTCAGAATCCACTTGTGTTGTCACCGCCGGAGCCGGGGAAGCCTTTGATTTTGTATCTGTCAGTAACGGATCAACGATGGGATGCATGCTTGCTCAGGAATTGATCTGAAGTATGTCACTCGCAAGTCGGTCAAGGGGAGAGTAGTAGTAGAGTTCCTGGAAGATCACCCAGTAGAAGAGGATGAAGCGGTAGAATACCTGTTCCCAGATAAAGCTATTCTGTAAGTCGATGAGAAGATTTGGACAATGTACTTTGACTGAGTGTCTAACCAGTACGGTTATGGGATAGCGGTGTTGCTAATAGGGCCCGACAATTCTCATATACCCTTAGCCTTCAAACTCTGATTCAAGGTATCCAATAACGAAGCAGAATATGAGGCATGTATCGCTGGTTTGGAAACTGCGTTGGAACTAGAGGCAAAAATGTTGGACGTCATTGGGGATTTGAACCTAGTTGTGTCTCAAGCAAAAGGAGACTGGAAGGTTAATGAAGGAAAGATGAAAATTTATCACCAGACCCTGGACGTTCTAATTCCTAGGTTTGAAAAAATGACTTTCACGCATCTATTAAGAGAGAACAACAGGTTTGTTAATACCTTATCAACTCTATCTTTTATGATAGACATCCCATTTGGAGTGCGGATGTGTCCGATCATCATTGAGCAAAGATATACGCCAGCCTATGAGACTATCGTTGCAATAGATGAAGCACAAGATCAGAACCATTGGTTCTACGACATCTGGAACTTTTCGAAAAATGAGATTTACCCACCAGGGGCAAATGCCAAAGATAAGAGGGCAATACGGCGGATGGTCGTTCAATTTATCATCTATGGAGGTAAACTGTACAAGAGGGGTCATCTGGGAATGCACAAGTTGTGTGTCGACACAGATGAATCAAAGCGTTTAATGGAGGCCATCCATAGGGGAAGAGTGTGGAGCACACATGAACGGAGTAATGTTAGCCTGAAAGATTCTCAGGCAGGGTTATTACTGGTCTACAATGGAGGATGACTGTATTGGTTTTGTTCGGCGATGCCACAAATGCCAAATTCATGCCAATCGCATGAACATCCCTCCATCAAAGTTGTACAATATGACTTCACCAGGGCCTTTCTCAGTCTGGAGAATCGACATCATCGGTGCAGTCACACTGAAAGGGTCGAATGGGCATGAATACATTCTGGTGGCAATTGATTACTTCACAACGTGGGTGGAAGCTCAGTCCTACGCAGTGTTGAAAGCAGCGCATGTGGCTAAGTTCACTCGAAACAACATCATTTGCTATTATGGAGTCCCAAACGAGATCATTTCAGATAATGGTTCCTATTTCAAGAAAGAAGTGATCGACTTGTTGGAGAAATACAACGTGGCTTTTCATAAGTCATCTACTTATCGGCTGCAAACTAACGGACCTGTTGAGGCCGCCAACAAGAACATCAAGCATATTTTGCAGAAAATGGTTGAGATCTATAGGGATTGGCTAGACAAATTGCCATTTGCACTCTGGGGCTATAGAACTTCAATCCGGATGTTTATTAGGGCAACTCCTTACTCTCTTGTCTATGGACTGGAGGCTGTTCTGCGAATCGAAATAGAAGTCCCATCACTGCGAGTTATGGCTGAATGTCAAATAGCAGAGGCGGACTGGCAACAGAGTAGGTTCGAAGAACTAATGCTAGTTGATGAGAGAAGGCTGAAAGCATTGTACTATGTTCAGGGTTATCAATATAGGATTGCCAGGGCTTTTAACAAGAAGGTTAAGTCTCGGAATCTCAAGGAAGGGGATCTGGTGCTGAAAGACAAATGAGCTCCCATTCATGACCCTAGGGGCAAGTTTAGACCCAATTAGACTAGTCCTTACATCATCAAAACTATCTGGTCAGGTGGAGCTGTTATTTTCATGGACTTGGATGGCCTAGAATTTTCCCAACCGATCAACATGGACAAGTTGAAGAAATATTATCCCTGAGAGGCTCGCTAGGCCAAAAAACCCGAAAGGGCAACTTAGGCAAAAGTTAGAGCACAAAAAAAACTGAAAATAAAGAAAAACTGAGCTCACAAGGTTAAAAATCCTAAAGGGCGGCCTTGGCAAAAGTTAGAGTGCAAAAGGAGAGAATTAATATTTGAGTGAACCTGAACCGAACTATGTAAGGCCTGATTCCCATCTTCGGGATACATAGGTAACTTCATCTTGAAGTTCGACTGTAAACACCTCCAGATCAACTGTCTTGTCCATGTGTTTGATCAGGTCATCTTTGTCTATTCTTTATCTGAATGTTCGGTTATGATCTTCTCTGAGAACTGGTTACAGTACTGAGCAGTGCTATTCAGTCAAGGGGCAATTTGTGATATTCAGATTCAGGGTTATATATCTCAAGGATAGATTCTGTGCGTGTCAAATGATGATCCTTATCGAAAATGGTTTTGAAAAGTTTTGATAAAAGTTTATTTTTGCTCAAATTTTACCTTTTACAACTTAGACCATTTTTAGACCAAAAGAAAAATTTTCAGTGCTCACAACTTTAATTTCATTAATTTCAATACAAATTTCTCTAACTCTCGATGCAAATCAAAGTTGCTTTTATTACATTCAAAAAACTTGAAAAGTAAAGATCAAAGCAATAAACTAGGGGCATAGATGAGTCAGGTGCTCCTGCGTCTCCCGCTCGTAGAAGCTTCGGATGCCAAAGTGGGCCCAGTTTGTGCCTCATCTTCGAGCCAAGTCAGGCACTCGCTAGAAAGGGCGCAGCTGAAACTAGAGGCAGGAGCCAGAAGCTCTCTCGTCCTCCAAGTAGTGAGGTACCTAGCCAAATGTGAACCTTGGATGGGGAATGAAATCGGGTACTTTATCCCCTATTCTGGGTAGGTCTAATCATGTCCAAATTGACGTCTAAACCAGAACGAAAAGTAGAATATACAGTGTGTAAGGCCAATCAGTTGAATGCCAGGTTGTCGAGTCATACTGTAGCTCATTTTGGTCAGATTAAGCTAGGGGCAACGCCAAGCAATGTTAGCAGCAGACTTGTTACACATCTAGTGGCACCACCATTCTTCATTTGGGAAATCCACTAGCTATTGGCGGAAAAAGTATGCTTAGGTTGAGTATGCGGGGCAAGAGTCCACCACCTTCAGTTTGTCCATTAGCTATATCTGGGGAGGGATGAAAGAAAAGAGAGATTAAAGAATAGAGAGATGTATGTCGAGAGAAAAGGGCTTTGAGAGTGAATGCTGAGTGATGTGAGAAGTATATATTAAAAAGGATGGGAAACATTACCTGAAGAAGTAGTGGACTTCCCGCAAATTTGGTGGTCTCTCGCCGATGGAAGGCGTCTAAGCCCATCAAAGTCTCGGCCAGCACCAAGCCAATGCAACTCTTGCCCTTTTTTAGGCCTTGCGCCACTTCAATTAGCCGAATGCTAGACTTGCCAAAACTAGGAGCAAGAAGGAAATGTGCTAGCATACACAAACAAAGAGCGTGTTGCCGAAAACCCCGCCAAAGAAGATTACCTCGGTCGCCGACCTTAGAAAATCAACGAATCAGACTGGGAATATCTAGCTCTCCGTTATAGACCAAGGATCGAGCATTGTGTAGAGGGGGCCCACACATCCGTCCCAAAGCTTGGATGTGGCCGAAACGGAGTTGAGGTATGATTTCTTCATCGCGCCGGGATTCCATTAGCACTTGAAATTCTTCGATTGTCGGGCACATTTCTTGTCTTCCGAAACTAAGACGTGTGTAATCCGGTTCTAACATCTAGCTGCGGTATGAAGGAACGGAAAACAAAGTGGAGAACGGCTTAGCAGGAAAAGTACATTTATGTTGAAACCCAAAAAATTCACCTTTTCCGAGCCATCTAAAGTCGCAATCTAATTCGAGAGTTTTTCGACGAAAAATGGCTCCATTTGCGAAGAATTTGCAGCTGAAATGAAGAAACTACGAAGTTCAACCTTTTGTAGAAGATAAGGCAGTGAGTGGAAGCCAAGTGTCAACAATTTGGAGGTCCTGCACATTGATGGCCCGCATGTAGCCGTCAAGATGAATTGATGGCCGGTAAGAGGCATTGATGGTCGGCAGGCCACCTCTCATGGCCGGCATGTGGCCGACAACCCCTTTTTGAGGCCGGCAGTCTCTCACTTTGATCTGCTGTCCACCTTTGTGCTGAACAGTGTTGGAAACATGTGTTTTGTTATGCTTTTGGTCTATTTTAGGGTCTTGTTTTGAGTCCTTTCGGCTTTAATAAGTTTGTTATTTTTGTATGTCGTTGGTTGTTGCATTGTTTTGCTTATCGAGTTGTTTGTTGTTCTGTTTATCGAGTTGTTGTCGTTTTGTTTATCAAGTTGTTGTCGTGTTGTTTATCGAGTTTGTATGTTGCATTTCACATTTCAGTTGTTGGTCGATTCATTACCCGATTAAGTTTTGTTTCAATCAAGAATATTAGTTTGGCCAACTCGATTCCATGTCCATTCCACGCTAAGTGGTGCTCATGATGCAAAATACAACACTTTTTCATAAAAACTGGTTTTTCATTCTGATCATGGTTGTTTTTACAAAAGTGTAGTACGAGTTTTTAAAGCAAATAAAACTTGTCTGAAGCTGTACAATGTGCTAAAACTATAAACAAAAAGAAACTAAACAAAAATTAGTGTTGGTCGCCTCAGGCTCTAGAGGCCCACTTTGTTCTCTTCCTCGGAGGAGAGGACTCTGGGGCACTGTCTCTGTCAGCACCTCTGTCTGAATCTCCTTCTGAACCAGAGTCTGAGCCGGTGCGATCTTCACTCTCTGCTCCAGAGCTCGCCTCGGCATCACCTTTACTCTCGGAACCCGAGTCGACGTCATCACCTTTACTCTCAGATCAATCTGAATGTTGACTCCCTGCCTCCTCAAAGTCGCTCGTCTTAGCATCATCATCACTCAGAATAAGCTTTGAAGGACCACTCTCAGCTCGGGTGCCCCTAGCTCTGCCTCGGCCATGTGTTGGAACCTATCTCTCTCTCTTCCCTGCTGCCAGAGGAGGTACTGCTGGTACGGATGCTGCAGCTACCACTAGTGCCATCGATATGGGTGGAATCTGAAAAGATAATTGTCACATATCATTTATAGCGTGTATTAGATGCGAGCAGAATGTGCAGAATAAGTATATGTAGAAATTCGATACGGCGTATGAATACCACGTATGAATACAGTGTATGAATGCAGTATGTAAATACAGGGTGTGATTGTTATGTATTAGATACATTTTCAGTTGAAATGTCAGTGTCAGTGTGTCAGTGGAAGTTTGATGCTTGAAGTGCAAAATTGAAGAAATTACCTAAATACCGTGGAGGTCGAGCAGTGCCTCCCTCCTCTGTTCCATCCCCATCAGCGAGGCTATCAGCTCGAGGGCGCCTTTTGTGTACTCGATCGGTGCTTGCAAATGTATTTGAATGATTAGTATCTGCCACAGATATATCTGAAATAAAATATGGAGTGCAAGTACTAAAGTGTGGTTCATACTAGAGTCGGGCCTCGGACCCCGACAAGCTCGTGACCAGCTGCCGCAGGCTCAATCGGGACCTGGTAGGCATCCCCGGTGTGTTTCCAGCAAGTCAACGTGGTTGGAAGCTCTGGCCAATCAGCCCCCCTGCCTTACTTGGGAAGCCCCTCTGCTATGGGCCTTGCTCACCCGGGTCACTCTGGGTGTCGCTCTCGCGGCAGAAGCTCTCACTTCGTTAGCTCCATGAACACTGATCAGGAGCGACATCAAGTGTGTCTGGATAAAAGTTGCATAATTACCCTCCGCTCGAAAGAAGTCGGCGTCCAGGCATACTATGAACTGGATGACCTCCTCAATAGATAGGCTTTCTGTGGATCGCATAGACTCTAGTGGAGCCATCGGGACAATCGGGTCAGGCAAGCCCATAATCTGGCACACGAAGCTCTCGCCCAAGAATCAAGCCAGACAGATTGGGCCCTCGAGCAGAATGCGATAGCGGGAAATGGCCCAGGCCCTGACATACTGGTCCCGGACCCCTCCAGCATCAAGGCCTATGGCTGCCACATGATCTGCAAACAGAAGTTGTACAGATTATTAATTGGTGTCAGTTGCTAAATGTGTTAAGCAAAACAGTTTCAAAGGAAAAATGATTGTGTTTTGGATTACCTCATGGGCCGTTACTATGTCGAAGTACTGGCAGAAGAATGAGAACGGCTCACGAGTCCTATAGCGGAGCCGACCGTCATATATCCATGAATAGGGGACTGTCAATGGCTCCTCTACAGGCTCCGGGGCGAGAGTCAGAAAGTATGCGTATACCCATAGCTACAAGGAAAATGCAGTGGTATCTGATCAGTATAGTATTGAGCAGATACATAAAGTGCAAAACAGGAAACATAGTGTATGAACAGTGTTTGAGTAGATGTAGAAAGTACAAAACAGAAAGCATATAGTATCTAAGCAGATATAGAAATGCGAAGCAGAAAGCATGTGTTGAAACAGATGTAAAGCAGAAATTGTAAAGAAACTATAAGGTACTAAAAGGAAGTTGAGATGTATACTTTCTAGGCTCGCAAGTAGCCTCCAATCAAGTCTCCTCGCAGACGGGAGGTAGAGCTCATGTATCCGTATAGCGTGGTGAGGCCGGCTCCACCCCAGTCGTAAAAACAAACCCGAGGAAGGATCACCGGGGCACTCAGCAAATGCAGGCCTATGGTGCTCCACCTGTTTGAGAACAAGGTAGTACCGAAGATAAACATCAGGAAGCCCCTGGCGTACTGCTCGATCTCCTCTACCGTCTCAGGCTCGGTCTCTCTGAATCGCTCAGTAAACCAAGTGTATCTGACCATCCCCGTCCGGTATATGGGTGGGTATGCCCCCAGCAGCTCGAACCAAGCCGCCTTCCACTAATCCATATCTGTATCAAGAGGGATCGGATCACCCCCTATGTCTAAGCCAGTGATCATAGCAAAGTTGTAAGGAGTTACCGTCATCTCCCCTGAGGTGAAAAAGTGGAAGGAGTTGGTGGTATCCCACCACCTCTCTATGAGTGCTCCTAGGAGGGGACGACTCGAGGTGACCTGAGTCAGGCCAGAGCAGAAGAGGCCAAAGCCCGCCTTGTCAATGATGTCGTGAACTCCAACTGGGAGCTCATCATACCAGTCTCGAGCGGTCGTAGCACCGTAGCCTCTGAAGGTGTGAGACTCGCCCTGTGGCAGAGAATAAATGCAACAGATATAAGGCAGTGCATGAAATGCAACAGATATAAGGCAGTTTATGAAATGCAGTCAGATATAAGGTAGTGTATGAAATGCAGTCAGGTGAATCCAAGGTAGTGTAGGAAATGCAAATAAAGAAAGGAGAAATGCATAAAAACAGAGTTCATACCTCAATGGTAATGGCCGACAAGTGAGAATTTGGCTCCCTCAGTAGGAGGTCCTCCTGTGCGTCGCGAGCAAACTCGGTAAAACGTCTGATGCCTCTGGAAGTGGGCAATATGTGTGTTTGAGGATGATATCTCTTCGGATTGAAACGGCTCTAGCTCGGCCTCGGGCTCGAACTTTGCCTCTAGGTTAGCCTCAAGGTCAGCTACCAGCTTCTCTACCTCGAGAATAGGTAGAACTACTGGGGGAACCTCGGGAGGAGCCCCGTTATAAGGAAGCTCATCTGCCATCTGAAAATAGGTGCGAAATGGGTGAAAAGTGAAGAAAAATGAAGAAAAAGGGTAACTTGAAAAAAGTCAACCCTAGGAGAGAGAAAATCAAGGAAAAAGTCAAAGTCGGGAAAAGTGCATTGAACTCGAGAGAAATTCAAAGGGAACAAGCCTAGAATGGTGGAAATGAGTAAAGAAGCAACGAAATCAAATTTTAATCGGTTCAAAGTGAAGGAAATAAAGAGGGTTTAGCGAATCAAATTTGTGTGGGGCGTTGGAAAACGCATAGAAAGTGCAAATCTAGAGAGAAGGGGTGTTTAGAGAGAGAGGGAGGAAGATTTCGAACAAGAGGAAGTGAGGAAATGAGCCCTAGTGGCTCATATTTAAAGACCCAAATCGAAAAGTCAAGTTTGCCCCTATACTGCCATTGATGGCTGGCAAGGCTCATTGGTGGCCGACAGGTGGCCGGTGGCTTCTTTTGGGGTCCTGATGATGTTTTGTGTCCTTGGTTCTGAAGAATTGAAGGGATTGTTCACTGTTTGGTTCAGATTGTCTCTATGGAAGCTCAAAACTGTGTTTTTGATGCGTGATGTTCGTCGCTTGTCAACATGAACGAGGTGTATCTTTTAAACGTATTATAACTTTTCTGAGAGGTGAATCGGAAGTTGCTACTAAGTTTGTTTTCGTCAAATCATGCTTTGGTATCTTGCATAGAACATGCATTTCTTATTCGTTGTTACATGGAACATGCACTTCACTTTGTGGCATAGAATATGCATTTCACATATGTTGTTGTAAGATGTACATCTCATGGGAATTCCATGCACGTCTTGTATTTGCTCTTGAATCATACATGGAATGTGCATCCGCTTTTGAATCATGCATAGAATATGCTCCCATTATTAGTCATGCATAGAATATGCTTCTCAATTGTTTGTGTCGCATAGAACATGCCATTAACATTGTATCTCGATTGTTTGTCTTGCATAGAACATGCATTCGTATCGTATCGCACTTGTTAAGTATTTTTCCTACATATGCACGATATTATATTTACGGTTCATTCAGAGGAGTTCCAGGTAAAATCATTCGTTCCCTTCGAATTTCTTTCTTCCACTCTTCCTCCTCTTGCGTGAAACGCGTTAGGATTGTTTATTTCGGTTAAAAACATTCGGGTGTGTCTCGGTGTTCACACCACTCTTCCTCCTATCGCATGAGACGTGTTAGGATTGTTTATTTCCGTTAAAAACATTCAGGTGCGTCCCGGTGTTCCCACCAACCCCTTCGGTTAAAACCATTCGGGTGCGTCTCGGTGTTCACACCACTCTTCCTCCTCTGGTGTGAGACGCGTTAGGATCGCTTCAGTTAAAAACATTTGGGTGCGTCCCGGTGTTCACACCAATCCCTTTGGTTAAAAACATTCAGGTGTGTCACGGTGTTTACATCACTCTTCCTCCTTTCGCGTGAGACGCATTAGGATTGTTTATTTCGGTTAAAAACATTCGGGTGCGTCTAGGTGTTCACACCAACCCCTTCGATTAAAAACATTTGGGTGAGTCCCGGTGTTCACACCACCCTTTGATTAAAAACATTCAGGTGCGTCCCGGTGTTCACACTAACCTCTTCGGTTAAAAACATTTGGGTGCGTCCCGATGTTCACAACAAAACCTTCGGTTAAAAACATTCGGGTGCATCCCGGTGTTCACACCAACCCCTTCGGTTAAAAACATTTGAGTGCGTCCCGGTGTTCACACCACTCTTCCTCTTCTCACGTGAGACGCGCTAGGATTGCTTCGGTTAAAAACATTTGGGTATGTCCTGGTGTTCACACTAACCCCTTTGGTTAAAAACATTCGGGTGCGTCCCGGTGTTCACACCACTCTTCCTCCTCTCGTGTGAGACGCGTTAGGATTGTTTGTATCGGTTAAAAACATTTGGGTGCACCCGGTGTTCACACCATCCTTTTTTTCTTCTGCGTGCAACGCATTAGGATCTCGATTGAGACCTCGGGTGTGCCCGATGGTCGTGTCGTTCTTTGCCTTTCTTACATGACGTGTAGTTAAGCCTGCATATTTTCTTACATCCTTTCTGCATGAAATGTGGTTTGGCTCGTGTTTTTCACGCGAGGCGTGTTTGTTTACTTACTTCCTTACATGATTGGAATAAGTATGCCTTGTTTCAGTTTGTTTAAATGTGGCATTTTCTTTGCATAGCATTTGCATTTAAATGTTTCATTGTACAGCCTCATTGCATGATCATAAGTTATGTTCTTGCATCATGCGTGTCATTTGTATTTTGCCCCAGAACTACGCTGGTTTGATTCCTTGCAAAGGGATACTTAGGTAGCCTGCTAGCGCAACCATTTATTTCTGTCTTGATTGTTTGTCCAAGTCTTACGGCCTTGTCAAAATGTGTCGTCTCTAGGCTTTGACATTCACCCACGTCATTTCATGACTCCGAGTTCTGTCAAAGAGGGGCAACTGTAGACACCCTATTTTTGACGGCCCTTCAAGACTTGGATGTTCTTGCAGGTACACCCGATGATGAGTCTGTTTGCTCACCAAGCGCTCGAAGTCCTCAGCGGAACGCCATAACTTTGAGCCTTTCAAACCCTACATCCATTTTGTCTTATTTTTAGACCATGCCTTGGTCTTTCCATCCTGCAATCTTTGGTGGCCTATTGGCCATCCTTGGAGGCTGCCGACCATTATTTCTTGTCTGCCGGTCATTGATGTGTCTTGCCGACCATTGATGATGCCTTGCCGGCCATCATTAATGGCTGGCCAGTCACCAGTGTTTTCTGCAGATATTTTATGCCAGTTGTGCCAACTGTTTGCACAGATGCTTGCATCTGTCCACACATGGAGGGCTGGATCTCCTTGTATAGATTTCATGTTTTCTATATATAAGGACCCCCTCTCTTATGTTTTGAGGTTAGAAAATTTTAGACTCACAAATTTTTCTCTCTCTCTCTACAATTCTCTCTCTTTCTCTATCTACAAATTTTCTACACTTTTGCCTACAATTCCTACACTCTTGCCTATACACCTTTAACCAAATCCTCTCATCTCTGAGCTGAGGTGTTCTTGGGCTTGGTTTGAGCTCTAGAAGGTGGTATTTGCTTGGAATTGTTGCTTGAAATCACTCTTCTCTTCAAGAGGTATAATACTAGCTTTGTAGGCTTGCTTTACATACTTGTATTCCTATCCTTTTTTCACTATTTTTGAGTTGTTTTTGGGCTATAAAACCCCTGTTAAAGTGGGCTGGAATTTATGGTTTGAAGCCATTTTAAGGTAGATGGTGATTCACCCTTCTTTATACCTTGTTTGTAAGGCTTTCCCACTTGTGTTTCCCACTTTCAAACTATCTTTTTTTCAAACTTTTAACCATTGAATTTCAGAGCTTTTTCAGTGGTGAAAATCATGTTTTGAAGTCTAAATTTGGAGGGGTTAGCCTCCTCACCTTGTGTCTTGTTGCTAGCCTAGTTGGTGCCATGCTTTAGCTTATTTTGCTAGCTTGTTGTAGCTTGATTCCAGCATGTTTTAACCTTTGATTTATGTTGTTTTAACTCTGTTTTGGGTTGGTTGTTGCATTTGAGTCTTGTATTGCATAGTTGTAGTATAATAGTCCTCATAAGCTTGGTGTTTTAGGCCTTTAGACACCACTTGTTTGAGTTGATTGTATGTTTTTGGTGCTTTTCACACTTAATTTTAGCACTAATCATTTCTCCAACCTCCCTCCTTTCTTGGATTTTGTTTTTGCTTTGAAAATGGTTTCAAGTCATTTGTTTGCCTAAGTGTGAAATTGAGGTTTCATACTTAATGGTTTAATCCCTTAGGGTGTTCATTACCAACGGTATGATACTTCTTTCTATGATTCAAATATAATCAGAAAGCTCCCATATGATTTTGGATTAAAGTGCAACTGTTAACAACATTAATTATAGATGTGAAATGACTGTAATACCCTCAAATATTTTTTTTTGGTTTTTTTTCTTTCTCTGTCCTCTTTCATACACATAATTTATAATATCTAACATTAATTCAATTAAATCACAATTAATTATAAAATCTTAATTATTTATTGTAAGTCGTAATTTTTTATTCTAATTTTAAGGTAATTATATTTAAGACCACAATTAATCCTAAATATTTATTTATTTATTTATTGTAATTCCTAATTTTCAATCTAATATTGGATCACAATTAATTTTAAATTCTTAAACAACTTGTGTTTTGAGCTCTCTTTCCATTAGAGGACTTTAATTCACCTTTGGACTTAATCGGACTAAAGAATGGTTAGTAAGTAAAAAAGAGTAATTAAAACTTGGGACTAAAAGATGAGTAAGATAATAACTTGGTATGTTCAATTGGACGTTAATTGAATACATGGAACTTGGACCATTTCATACTTGCTAGTAATGAAATGATCCAAGTATCCAAGGTCAACTTCTTCCCTTGATTTTTCATGAAAAAGAGGAGGTGTGTGTCTCATTTTGCATATATTGAACTTGCACATCTTGAATCACAAGCCATCATGCAATGAAATTGCTTGAGTTGGTGGCTTATGGCTTAAGTTCACCTTTCCTTGGATTTGTACATGAAAAGGAGGATTGAGTTGTGCAAACAATCTGTGGGAATACCCTCTTTTTGCTCTGTTTGTCCTTTATTGCAGTAAGATGAACTAGTGTATCAGTGGCCAGTAGGCCACTATCCATGGCCGGGAGATGGCCGGCAGAGCACCATTGATGGCCAGCAGGCCACTTCCATTGCCGACAGGTGGCCGGTAGTCTTTACCAGTGGCCGGCTGGCCACTGATGCAAACCTTAACAGAATGTTGGTAAGGTGCAGCAAAATTGTTCTGGAAGTGTTCAATTGTGCAAACAGAGGCTTTCGAGAGCAAAACAGAGGTCTTTTCGGATGGAAACCGAGCATGCGCACACATATCTTTCATTTCCTGAGGCGGAGCAGCTAATTAGCTTAGTCTTGTTACTTAATTTAATTATTAGTTGCAATTGTTTTGTAATTATTTAAATTAGTTAGTTTGCTAATTAGTTCAAGTGTTGTAATATAATTAGTTAATTAATTTAGCTATTTATTTTGTTTGTAGTAATTAGCTTAATTAGCTTAATTTTTATTCATTCGGACTCTCCGTCGTGAGAGCGAAATGTAATAATTTGCATGTCTTCCAACCACACATCTTTCTCCCTTTTACTTAAATGCTTTTGATGGTTAGATTTGGGACATATTTCAATTAACATACCTTATGCTTGCATTCATTCATCTTGTATTGCATGCACCGAGACTCGGCGCATCATTCAAACTGCATTGTCGTTTCAAATACTTCGTTGAATACGTGCAATGCGTGCTTAGACCGCATGTCTTGAATTAATTCATATGCCATATTAGTAGCCAAGCCTAGTAATTTCATATTGCATGTGTTGCATTAGACATCTTGTATAGTTAAAAATCATGCATTTTTTTTTCTAACTCATATCTTCTTAAGCTTGGAGTACTAGGTGAGTTTTTAGTGCTTTAGCATATTTGCTTGAGTGTGAGTGATTGCCATGTCTAGCATGCTTGCCATGAGGCTAAATGCTTACTTGCTAAATTGGTTGAATGCCTATGGATGAAGACTTGTTGCTTAAATTGGAACAATTCAACGAATGTACGTTTTAAGCCCACTTAAGGTGGCAAATTCAAACCCTTTTTCGCAAAACAAACATGAAATTGAATTATTCCAATTTGGGCAAACTAGTCTATATTTGCTTGTGCGCATTACATAGTAAAGCTAGTCTAAAAATCGAAACAAGAACACATGATGTTGATAAAAAATCATATCATGATTCGTAGATGCTGATTTTTGATCGGGCGAGTGGGTGTACTCAATTCATGGCCTTCCCCTCTTGTACCTAAGTTTTCGAGCCGAGGCAACTTTGGTGATGACGGACATGTGGCCTTTGGCACGAGTCATGGGTTTTCTAAATTTTTACAAAAATAAAACATTTAGGTGGCGACTCTATATCTGGCAAAGCAGTCCAATTTTGGCATTTTTTATTCTAAAATTGATTTTCCAAAAGATTTGCCGGATTTGGACTTTTTAGTGTTTATCAATTTCACATTGCGCTTGTGAGATTAGATTGAGAAGGTTGGAAAGAATCTCTGAGCTCGTAGAACTCATGCCATTATCAATGCTCATCGTGTGATTATGCGAATTTGTGTGTCTAAGTACACTTGATTGTGTTCGTTCTCTCTGTTTGAGTATAATTCTCTCGCATCGTAGCATGTGTATGGTAACTGCTTTCATAGCTATTTGCATCATAGTCAATCCAATAATTTTGTCATGGCACAAAACAAACTTCATGTTAACTTTGTACGTTGTACAACATATCTAGTTTTTAATATGTCGAAGAACATATTTGACTATTAACCTTGTGTACATCTGGTTGTGCATTGTAAAACGCGTTTAGTCTTTATCATTGTAACCTTATGCGTCGTAGAACATGTCCAGTCGTTATTGGTGTTAACCTTGTGTGTCATAGAATACATTTGGTTGTTAAGCTTGTATGTCGCAGAACATATTTAGTTGTTAATATGTCGTAGAACATATAACCTTGTGTGTTATAGAATACTTCTGGTTGTTAACCTTGTATATCGTAGAACAAATCTGATTGTCAATATGTTGTAGAACATATAATCTTGTGTGTTGTAGAATACTTTTGATTGTTAACCTTGTATGTCGAAGCACGTATTTAGAAATTCATGTTGTAGTACATATTTGGAAATTCATATTGTAGTACATATCTCATGTTGTAGTATATATTGGAGTCGTAGTACATATCGTACGTAGTAGAACATATTTGCACATATTTGGAAATTAATGTCATAGTACATACTTGATATTAGGTATTCTCATGTTGTAGTACATATTTTTATAAGTATATCATGTTCCGTCGTAGTATGTACTTGGTAAAATAACTAAATCAATGCATGTTGTAGTACATATTACATGTCTTATCATAGTACATATTTAGTAATGTTGTGATCCTTTTTAACTCATAGAACTTGCACGATTTGATATCATGAATTGGCATAATTCTAACCACACTACGGTGTGTATTATTGCTTCGAGTTTGTTTTCCTTGTGTATTCGCAAAATGGACACACATGGAGAACTTGGAAAAAGATTGGATTAAACTACTCTAGTATGGTAAGGTGAGTATGGTAGGTATTATATTCTCTCATTCTTCAATTATTGTATGCTTAGATGAATGCTTGAGTGCTTGTTGCACACACTCACTCACATATAAACTGTTGCACAACCACCCCCGAACTACACTGATTTGATTCCTTGCATCAAGGATATGTAGGCAACTTGTGGGTTCGATTACTTGCATGAATGTACAACACTGCCTTAAGTATTATGGCCTTGTCAAATGGGTTGGTCTCCAAGTTTTGACATTCACTCTACATCACTTCATGATTGTTTGAGTTCTGTCAAAGAGGGGCAACTGTAGACACCCTATTTTGACTGTCCATTAAGATGTAGGTGCTTGAAATGTTTCTCGATGATGTAAGGTATCATAATTTCAACTTTGGAGATTCTTGAAGTTATTAGAGCAACTGCATTACTATTTTCGTGCCAAGATCTGTTTTTTTACCAAAATTACTATTTGTTGGTTTGTATTGAGATCCTATTTTCACCTAGAAGGAGTTATAATATGGAAATTTCTGTTCACATAGAATTGTATCTCTTTGAATTAGCTTTCCATAGCTACTTGGTTCGCCACAATCCGATGTAGGATAAGAAAGATATGCCCAAAATACAACAAGTTGTCAAGGATGTGTTTGCACATCCTTGCAAAGAAGCCACATATGAATTTTCGTGCATGCGCACATCCAACTGATGCATAGAATTTTGTTGTTTTAGTGTGATTTCCTCGGGAGATGCAAGGAGAATGCAATTGGGGCAACCATAGGATGACTTACGGTGTTCCCCAAGCATCTCCTAAGCCTATAAATACAGCCCCTACTCCCATCTTTTAAGGGTTTGAACATTTAGCCAAGTTTTAAACAATTTTTGAGTGAAAACCCTTGCCTCTCTTTCATTCTTAACCCTAATTCCGAAAAACCTAAACCCTACAGCAGTTTAAACACATCAAAGTGTATTCGAGGTTTTAAGAGCTTGAATCAAAGTAAGGCTAGAACCTGAGGGTAGGGATGGCAATTTGAACCGAGCCTGACGGGGACCCGCCCCCCGACCCCGATCAGAGCTGTTTTTCCCCGAACAATACCCCCGACAAGTCGGGGATGGTATTCGAAAATGAATCCCTGATAATTTTCGGCCCGGGGACGGTGATACCTTTCTTAGCCCCGGTCCGTTTTCCCCCGAAGTAAAATTACCATTATACCTCTGTCTATATATATGTGTGTATCTCTATTTTGTTGACTCATTTTAGGGTTTGTTTGACACACACTCACACAAACACATCGGCCGTCGCCTCTCTCTGTGCTCTACTTACATATTTGCTCTCTGCTCTCTGCTCTCTGCTCTGCTCTGCTCACACATCTCGACTCACCCCCCTCTCCATCCTCGCCTCTCTCTCTACTCTGCTCACACACGGCTATCGGTTGCTGCTCCATCACCGCTCGCTCGCTCGCTACTCCCTCACCGCCGATTTTCAAAGAGTACTCTCTCTCTCTCTCACTTTCTTTCTCGTTAAATAACTAATCGATCTCGGTTTTGATCATTTATTTTCACTCCCTTTCTCTATCCTCGATTTTTTTAACTACTAATCGATCGTTACACTACTAATCAATCTCGTTAAACTACTAATCGATCATATATTTTCATTCTCTCTCTCTCTCTCTCTATCATCTATTTTCACTCCCTCTCTCTATCATCTATTTTCAATCATTGATCTCGTTAAACTACTAATCGATCTCGATTTCGATAATCTATTTTCACTCTCTCTCCATCATTTATTACTAATATTTGATTTTTCTGCTACTATATTTAGGGTTTACATGCATACATACACACACACGCATATATATATCTGTACTATTCCTCACTCTAATTTTCATTTATTTTAATTTTCTAATTATAATTTACTGGAGGACAATGATTGAAAATATCATTATTGTATTGTTGGTTGTAGTTGAAGGATCTTCAAGTTTTCATAGTTGTTCGTGTTATCTTCCAACTTACTGAAGATATTCCTTGCATATCTGCTATTGTTGTTGCTCTACTTTATGAGGTATTCCATTAGGATATTTGGATGTGCTTAGTGTTTACATTAGGGGTTTTGGCCTATTATTTTCCTGTTGCTTTTAATTATTTTCTACTTAGTTTCATTCTTTATAACTTGGAATGTTGGATGGTCTATGCATTTTAATGATATGTTATCTTTGTATAATGGGCTATCATGAGATTGATCACATCATTTCCATAGCCATTAGTTTCTTTTGTTTTGACTGAATGAATTGCTGCATATGTTTTCAGATTGTATAATATGATTAGTTCAATCCATTTTTTTATTTGTTTGTTTGTTAACATTACTAGGATGATAAAAAATTACTAGGATGATCATTTATTAATTCAATATAGTTTGTTAACATTACTAGAATTGTTGCATACGTTGATCATTTATTAATTCAATATATCTTCCTTAATCAAAATGTTAGAAAAAATTGTGTTAGAAAAAATCTTTCTAGAATTGTGTTAGAAAAAATTGCTCTGTAATTTTGTTGCCTCTGTTTACTCATTTCATGTTATTTTTAGAAAGGTTAAAAATGTCAGATGTTAACTCTTGAGTACCAGTTAACTCTCAAGTACCATTTGAGAGCGAGGCCTCGCAACAATAATCTCCAGCTACCAACTCACCTACCAACTCACTGTCTCCCCTCTCTAATCAAAATGTTATTGATTTAGAAGAAGAGTCTAATACTTGTGGAGGAATTAAAAGAAAACCTAGTGTTGTGTGGAAACACTGTAAGAAACAACAAGTCAATGGGGTGTGGAAGGCAATATGTAATTATTGTAATAAGCATCTTGGAGGTGATTCAAAAAATGGAACTAGGCATTTGCATGATCACTATAAGAGTTGTACTAGGAAAAAGTGATGGATATGAGGCAAAAAGTTTTAACTAACAACTTTGATAGAGAGAGAGTCTAAAAATGAATTCTTATATTTTTTATCAAGATTTTGCTAGGAAAGAGTTGTCACATGCCATAATATTGCATGAATATCCCCTCTCTATCGTAGATCATGTTGGTTTTAAAAGATATTCAGCAGCACTCCAACCATTGTTTAAGTACCTTCTCGAAATACGATAAAGAGTGATATTTTAAAGATTTATAATTATGAGAGGGTGAAGACATTGAGTTTGGTGGAGAATAATAAAAGTAGGGTGGGAATCACAACTGATATGTGGACTGCTAGTAATCAAAAGAAAGGATTCATGGCTGTCACAACACACTTTATTAATGATTCATGGACATCGCAAAGTCGCATTTTGAGGTATATATTTGTAAATTTGCAAATCATTTAAAAGTTCTATCTTGTTCAATTCAATTTGCATGTTATTAATAATTGTTCATGAATATTGTATTTTAGGTTTATTTATGTTCCATGTCCACACATAAAAGAAGTTCTTTGTGATACTTTGCTTGACTGTATGATGGACTAGAATATTGACAGAAAAATCTCTACTGTTACTGTTGATAATTGCTCCACAAATGATGCCATGATTACCATGTTGATGGATAAGTTGAGTAATACATCATTTTTGTTAGGTGGTACTTTGTCTCATATGCGTTGTTATGCTCATATTTTGAATTTAATTGTCAAAGATGGACTGGATGTCATATGAGTGGGTGTAGAGAAAATTCGGCAGAGTGTAGCTTATTGGACACCAACACCTAAAACACAAGAAAAATTTGAAGAAATAGTCAATCAATTGGGTAGTCCACATACTAAGAAATTAGACCTTGATTGTGCAACTAGGTGGAATTCAACATACTTGATACTTCAAACTGCCTTATTGTATAAGGATGTCTTTTCTTGGTTGAAAAATAAAGAGCCCCAATATAAGACCGTACCAAGTAAGGAAGAATGAGAGTTTGCTAAATAGATCAGTAGGAGGTTTAAGATATTTTTTTTCTATCACAGAGTTATTTTCTGGTACTAAGTATCCCACATCTAATATTTGTTTCCCAGCTTTATGTGAGATTAGAATGACACTGTCTCAATGGCTTTCTTGTGAAATTGAAGTGATTAGAACAATGGCATCAAAAATGGGGAAAAAATTTGATAAATATTGGTTAGTGATACATGGTGTTACTGGAGTTGTTATTGTACTAGATCCTAGGTACTAGATGAGTGTATTGGAATTTTAGTTTGAAAAACTTTATGGAGACAGAGTTGAAGAGGAAATTGATAGGGTTCATTAGATTTGTTATGATTTGTTACAAGAGTATCAGTACCGAGTTAGTATAGAGACCGATGTTATTGGTGAATCTTGTACCCATCTAGAAATTGTTACAGAGACCCTTTCAGAGTATGATTTATTATTAGTAGAAAGAGAAGCAAAAACATGAAGAATGTAAGATCAGAGTGGGACCATTATCTAGAAGATGATGTTTTGCTAAGAACTTCAGGTTTTGATGTTTTGAATTGGTAGAAAGCCAATGGACCAAAGTATCCAACCTTACAGGCAATAGCTAGGGATATTTTAGCTATTCCTGTATCCACCATTGCTTATGAGTCAGCATTTAGTACTAGTGGAAGGTTGGTGAGTTCACATCATAGTAGACTTCATCCAAATACATTAGAAGCATTAATGTGTGCACAAAGTTGGTTGTGGGCTGCAGATATGAGAGGTACTCAAATAAATCTACATATTATTATTTCAATTTTATATTACCATGGAATAATTTCAATACTTAATTTATATTCTTTACTTTTTAGGAAATTCAACATTGGAATCAGTGGGCTATGCGACTATATATGATAATGATGAGATCGACTTGGATGAGTCGTGTGGCACTTTTGTGTTAGTTGCTATCTTTTTTGTTTTAATTGTTAACATTTTTTACATCTTATTATTATTATTAATTATTATTTTTTTTTCCTTTTGTTATTTAATAGGAATTCAAGTTGAAGGAGACGATGAAAGTTGAGGTTATATCAGATTTTTGGAGAAACAATGTTTTTTTTTTTTTTGGTGGTTGCCAGCTTGCTAGATAGTTCAAACTTATGGCATTGTATAAGGATTTGTTATGTGGACTATTCCGTTTTTTTATATTGTAATTGATGTTTTTTTTTGGGTAGCCTATCCCTTGCGGGCTGTTCTTGGGACTTTCTTTTCTCTTTGTAACTTGCTCAATTCTCCTTTGTGTGGAGCTTGAATGTGTTATGGTTTCTAAATGGATGGAATATAGGGTTGCTGTATATATTTTTGAGTAGTGGCAGTGTTGTTATTCCAGATATCATGTCGAAGAATTTTGAGAAGGTTGCTGCAGTTGTTATGTGCTATGGCCCAAGTTCTTTTTGAAATGGTTTTGCTATGCTACTGTTTGTGGATTGGGCTATTGTATGACATAGATGAATGTAAGAATTTTAACAGATCAATATAACAACTTTTATGTGTTAAAAAATTAGTCTTAAATCTGTTTGTGAAATTTGAAGAACTGGAGCAATGCTGCAATGTGAGTGTCAATTTTTGAATTTAAAGACATGGGAACAACTGGAATTTCTATTTACATATCACTGTCTGTTTGGGGATTTTTCGGGGCCAGGGAAACCTGATCGCCGTTAGGAGATAGGGGTGGGGACAGGGAATTTGACACCTTCGGGATCAGGGACGGGGAGTGTAATCCCCGGCCCCACCCCACCTTGTTGCCGTTTCTACCTGAGGGAAGCTTTTAAGCAAGCAAAACTTCTCTTTTATCACCTCTTTCTTGCTTGTTCTTTGGTTTGTTGCAAACCAGCGAGTAAGTCTTTTATTTCTTTTAATTTCAGCAGCTTTTAATCTCATATTTTCGGTATATAATCATAGTTATGGTGGCATGATCATCATGTAAGTTAATTATTTTGTTAGTTTTTCGCTTTATTTTGCACGTTTTGTTTAGTTTAATAAAACAACATGTTTAGGGTTTGATTAATCATGTAATCATCTTGCATGTAACCCGGTTTAATGCATCATTGTATCATAGTTTGCATTATTTATGTGTTAGTCGCTTTGCGTGCATTAAATCATATTAGTAGCTGTTAAATCGAGTTTAGGTTTGCATTTTGTATGTCTAGTTGCATATTAGGATTATGCTTATTTTCTATCTTTGCAGGGAAGATGCTTGAGCGGCATCTGTGTAAGTCTTCTCATCCTTCATAGCATATGTGTGTTCTTGGTTGTATTATCTTTTCAATAATCCAAGTTAATTGCTTATTTAAGAAAAATTATCTATTTTGAATGTTTTTATGAGTATTATTTATTTTAAGTTGGGTTTATATCCATGGATTAATAAAAATCCACTTTTTATTGAAAAATCATTATTCTTTTGAAAATATGGTTTTATTCCTTTAATCTAAAATAAACGATGTTCATTTTATTCAAATCACATAGTTTTAAGTTAGTTAAGGATTTTAAAGCTTAAAATGAATTTGTATGAATAATTAACCATTAAAATCATAAAATAAAAAGTTAGTAGAGACCAATTTTCGGATTGGGCAAAATGGGGTTCTATCATTCAATGACATTCCCCTTTTATACCTAAACTCCTGAACCCGAAATTTTCTTGATTGTGATGGACTGATCCTTAACTTAGTTTTTATTGTTAAAGGTTTCTTAATTCCCTTTTAAAAATTAAATGGCGACTCTTTGTTGGCCAAGGCGAGTAGGTGTGGGAAATGGGCCTTAGACTCGAAAAAGGCACGACGTCTACAACCCCGCATGATGAAATGTTTGACAAATCAAAATTTGACACTTGTCAGACGCATCATTAGGGGTGATCTTTAAGGGTGATAAATTAGGTGTCTCAAACATTTTTCATGTTTATTAGACAAAAATAACTTAAATGAACTGAAAAAATTGAATATTTAAAGGGTTTGCCTTCTGTTGATCAGATTTTAGTTTACAATAAGTTACACCAAACATGCCCAACATCATATACTTTTTGGGTTTGAACCTGAGAAAACTTAAGGAACTTGTGGGATCCATTACGAGTTTTGTTTAGATGATTAGAATCATTTATTTTGTGGAGTCTTCAGTGTATATCATTCATGAAAAAAAATTAAGCATAATTGTAACTTTTTCATTTTATCATGTTTGTCTTAAAAAAACAAATAAGTATATTTTTTAAAATAGATTATCTATTTTTTTTGAAGACAAATACAATATAATGAAAAATTATGATTATTGGATCGTTTTATTTTTTTAGATGATAAATATGGAGGGCATACAAATTGAATGGTTTGAATCATCGAAACGAGATCTGTGGTAAGCTTTATGGCCTCTCAAGTTCTCTCAAGTTTGTATTTGAATATAAGAGAAACCCAACCTGTTTGGAAATATTTTATAATGTGGAAAGCTATGAACTAAAGAAAAATTCAAAATTTTATCTAGAACTACAATGTGTGATTTAGATTTAACTTATGTTATGTAGGGTTCATATAATGAATTTAGATCATTCATAGATAATTCTAAATAAATTTATATATAAAAAATATTAAATTTGTATTTTAGAATATCCACAAATTAAGTTTTATGTATATATATATATTCTAAGAACATTTTCAATGATTAAGCCAAATGGTTTCTCAAAACCAAAAAATGGCTAAAATTTACAAATGCACCCCTCCAATAATATGTCAAAACCATTGTCATAAGGGCAACTCTAATGGTAAAAATAAAAAATAGCCTTGCTAAAATCAAAATTTAACTTGTTATAGAATAAACAAATTATTATTGTTTGCTGCACCACTACAATGGTTCTTAGGCTATTTTGGCACAACCCAGTCTCATATTAATTTTTAACTTCTGGATCTATATATATATTTTTAATCTAATAATCAAAATTGCTTTTGTTGATATGACAAATTCGACAAAACCAAATTTTGGCTCAAAATTCAACACACCATTTGAGGAGGTTTTTGGTATAGCTAAAAGGGCAAATTTCACTTTACCCCTGTAGTTTGTGTCATGTGGGGTTTACCCTCTAACATTTAGAAATGATCACATAATTCTCTTGTGATTTGTGAATTGAAGTGCACTGTTAAGTTCGTTAACGATTTAATGAAAAAAACTAAAACATCTCTATATTTTCGTCATTTATTTGGAAGACAAGTGCACTTTAACCCCATGTATTTTACTCCATATGCGATTTACCCCTCTAAACTTTGAAAATGAGCATACAATCTCCTTATGTCTGTCACGTGTTTCATACTAGCTATTAAGTCGGACAGAATGTTTAACAGTGCACTTTAGTCCACAAACCATATGGGGGTCATGTGGTCATTTCCAAATGTTAGCGAAGTAAATCACGCATGGCCCAAACCATAGGGAGGTAGAGTGAAATTTGCCCTAATTAAAAAATGGCTTTGGCTCATAAATTTGGCAAATCACTGGAAATACTCTAAAATAGCAAAGTCAAATCTTGAGTTATAATTTGACTCAATGTTTGGCAAAGCCATTTTGTTGCTGTATTAGATTTCTTAAAAAAAAACTTAACTATTTTTTCACAACTCTCACAAATCAAAATGCTACCAAAAATTTTAAATTTATAAAAAAATTACAAATTATAAAAACTCAATAATATTAAAAAATTATAACTATAATTACATAAATTAATTACTTATAATTTATCGTCTTAAAAGCTACAACTCAATTAGAGCAGCATTCGCTACATTTCTTATGACTAATGAACTTTAATTCATTGCATTTACTATTTTAATAGTTGAAATTTTTGAAAATTAGTTAGATTTGGTACTTTGTTGTGCCAAAATAACGAGTCCTTATTGGAGTGACATAGCCAAGAAGATGAATTTTGTCCAGTGGACCTGCAAATAAAATGCGATTCGATCGGTAATTTCCAGTCAGAAGACACTTCGAAGGTTAAGTTAGAAACGGTGGTGCTATATGTATCAATTAATATACTAACTAGTGTACCAACTAATGTTATGACATTATTACTGACCACATTTATTATACATATTATAAATACCCAAAACCTCTAAAATGATGACACATCATGTATTAGTACATTAATTAATATACCAATTAATACATATAATATTATTCAGTTAGAAAGGATATGTTAGAGAAATGAAGAGAACCATCAATATTTGCTATAAGAGGCATGCCTTCTTTCAAAGAATGCCCTTTTTATATAGCAAATGTCTTATCCTAATTATGTGCTATCCTAATTCTAACCCAAGTTTATTCAAATATGAGAAGTATTAATTAATAAATAATGTGAAATATTAATTGAAGATCATCCAATAATTGGGCTTTGAGATAAAATAATTAGAAAGAAAATGTTAAAACCAGCTTTAAGTAGTGTTAAAATGTATGTAAAAATGTATAAAAATATATTAAAATTGTAAATATTTTGATATTTATATTCCTTATTGACCATCCTTAAAACTATTGTTGGTAGAACCCTAATTAGAAATTTTGCAAAGATTGATTTCAATTGTTAAAAGTGAAAACAAAAAGAGTAAATTATATTGACTTTCTCTAAGATTTTGAGAAAGTGTAATAAGTTCTTTTGACATTATTATATTATCCTTTAAAATTTTAATTCACATAAAACTAAATCTTTTTTTTTTTTTATCAATAATTCGTTGGTCATATAAAAATAATAATGTCATATTTTTTATATTAAAAAATACATATTTTTTTTGTTTACCATTGTAATTTCATACTATTTGTATTAATTTTTGTCACTTTATTCTTACTAGAATAAATGTCAATATAATTATGGAGCTAGCTAATCTCCAATCCGTTATCGGCTTAGACGATATTGTTCAACTATTGTGGGCTCTAATTTGGGCCCATCTTGATAATCTAAACCGTTCAATTTGTAGAGCTCAGCGAGTATATCACTCCTGCAAAAAAACATGTTGATCAGATATCAATAAACAATTCATTATATCACATTTCCATCAATGATAAGCATAATTTTCAAAAATGTGATCTAATCAAGTGGCTATCGATATCCGATTAACGTGATTTTTTACAAGTATGATGTACTCGATGTACTCTATATATTGAGCAGTTTGAATTATTGGAATGGGCCCAAATTAGGGCCTAAAATGGCCCAACAGTACCTCTCCAGTAATTATATTAAAGAAGATTTTATTAGAAAATCCTTTTCAAGTACTTATATTCCAATTAGTCTATAAAATATTCACTTATTCCAATAAGTCCTATTATTTTGGATATTTGATCAATCAAATCTTAATTCTCATATTTAAGGTATTTTATGGACAATTTTATCCTTACAAATATTTTTTGAACCCTTAGCAAATTAGTGTGCACTATTTTGTACTATTTTGAATGTTTTATGATGTGAACATTCATATTAAATAAATTTGATGGTGTGTGTGATACCCCTGTTCCGTATTATGCTAATTGATCCTCCTTATGCATATGATTATGTGTTTGATATGATTTTGAGTGCCATTTATATGAATATATGTGGTTTTGAATTTCTATCTGTTCAACGTAAGAATATCTGTTTGATTATCTGCTTTGGAAATTAAATTGAAGGCCTTATTAGCCACAGAACCCGAAAGTGATTGCGCCATCGTGATTGGCATAATTTTTAGAGCCTACGATGAAATTTGATTGAAAATTGATTCGGATAAGATTAAATTGATTTAATTAGTGAATTAGTGCTCTATTATTATATATTAAAATAATATAACAAGAGGGGCTTTTATATAAGCACTACACACACTCAATTCCTCTCTTTGTTTCACCTTTTGGTTGATTTAGCTCTCTAGAGGGGGAGAGACCTGAATTAGAGAGAGAGAGGGGAGAAAATCTGTGTTTTGGTCTTGAAGCTTGGAAGTCTTGAAGTTAAACTCAAGAATTAACCATAGATTGGGAAGATTGGGCTTCTAGGTAAGCAATTGATTTTGAATTCATGAGTTTAATGTGTAATTTTGGGTATGCAAAGTTGATTAATGACCAAGAGTAAGAATTGAAATGAAATTGAGTTGTATTTGTTGAATTTAAAGTCAAATAGATGCATGCATGTAGGGAATTACTATGAATTTCCATATTTGAGCACAATGTATATGATCCATGTTGGATTTTTGGTTTAAGTCCATGTATTTGATCATCTCTTCACCAATTAAGTTGAGGATATTGTGTATATTTCACATGCAAGTGCAAATCATGGGAGTTTGAGTCTTGCATGTTTGAATCTAGTGAGTTGGTGATGAGTTTGAGTTAATTTGAGACATGCATGTGATTAAATTGTGAAATTGAGCTTCATTGTGTTGTAATTTGGCGTTTATACCGTGTTAGAATATGTATATGTGAAGTTTGAGCCAAAATCATGCATTTGGAACCTTTGAACATCAAATTGAAACTCAAGAACATGTTCTGGATTTTCTAGAATTTTGATGTCCGCTCGAGTGGGGAAACCGCCGCTCGAGCGTGAAATTCGTGCTCCTAGTATTTTTGCAGACTTGGATGTCCGCTCGAGCGGAAAGTTCACGCTCGAGCGGGGAGCTATGTAGACAGACCTTCAGCTTGAGCGCCAGACTTCACGCTCGAGCGTACTTTTGATGCATCCAGTACTTTTGCAGACCTCATGGGTCCGCTCGAGCGGAGAAGTCCACGCTCGAACGGGGACCCTGTTTTCTGAAATTTTGAAAATGCATTCTGTGTTCCGTTTTCTGTTCCCTTTCACTTTTAAGTACTCTTAGGCATACATTGAGCATCGTAAATGAGTTAAAAGAATAAGAATTAAGCCCAAAGAGGAATATGTGAATTAAGAACGGATTGAATCGGTTGTGACCCATATGTGTTATGTGATGTGTAAGGTCAAGCTCCAGGGCAAATCAATCAGCCGATCACTGTGAGTAGTATCTTAATAAAGATATTTGAAATATGCTATTTGTCCAATTGCTTAGCTTCCTACAAGTCTGTTAATTTGAATTGTGGACAAACGCTTACTATGCCTGAAGAGCGAATGGGCCAAAGGCCAGTCTGATATGAATGATAGTTTGATATGAAAGGATAAATGGACCGAAGGCCAGTTTGATACGAAAGTTTGAATGGGCCTGAGGCCAGTTTGATCTGAATAATAGAGTGAATGGGCCAGAGGCCGTTTTGACATGAATGAATGGGCCGGAGGCCGTTTTGACATGAACGAATGAATGGGCCAAAGGCCGTTTTGACACAAATGAAAGTTTAAATGGGCCGAAGGCCAGTTTGACATGATAGTATGAATGGGCCCGAGGCCAGTTTGACACGAATAACAGATTGACACGAATAACAGTTTGATACGAATAACAGTTTGACATGAAAGTATGAATGGGCCAAAGGCCAGTTTGACCTGAATGATACTGTAGACACCCCATTTTTGACCGTCCCCAAGACTTGGACGTCATCGTTTGAACACCCGATGATCATCCATGTTCATGTTCGTTTTGAGTTCTCGGAGGTCTCAGCTGCGCGCCTTGCCTCAGGATCTCTCAACTTGACTGTCTTGTGCTTGGTTGGACCAAACACTTGTTTGTTTCTTGCACCTGAGGGTAGAGAATAGCTTGTTAGCTATCCCTGGTACCCACCGGCCTTGGCTTAGGGCCTCCGGCCTTATTTTCCTTTCCACCGGCCATTGGTGATGGCCGGTCGGCTCTTTGTGTGGTCGGCCGACCATATATTTGGCCGATGGCCCCCTTTTCTGGCCGATACCTCCTTTTTGCCTTTTTCAGGCATGGTGCATGCCAGTTGTGCCAGCTGGAGTGCACGGACTTGTCCTCTATACACGTGTATGGAGGAATTGCATCCTTTGCACCCTTTTGGCCTAGCTACTTGAAGAAGCTTGGACCTTTGTCTTAGCTTCCTCAAGAAGCTTGCACCCCTATCCCAGCTTCCTCAGGAAGCCTTGGCCCCTTTGCCTTAGCTTTCCTTAGAAGCCTTGACCCTTTTGTTAGCTTCTCTAAGAAGCTTAACACTTTGCCTTGTCTATATAAGGAGACCTTCCCTCTCCTTTGAGGAGGTTCAGCAAAACCAGACCTAATATCACATATATCTGTTATATATCACTCTCTCTCTCTATATCTCTCTCTCTCTCTTCATTTGTATGTGTTTGAGGGCCTAAAAGTGTAGTTTGTTCTTAGTTTTGCACTAGAACACCTATTATTACACCATACTTCGACTTGGGAGGTGTTGAGAGGTTGTTCTTGGAGTTTTGAGCTAGTTTTGATCATAAGGAAGAGGCTGAGGTTGCTGTTCTTCAAGTGTTCTTCAAAGGTAACACTATTTGCTTTATATTCCCCAATCTTGCACTAGTTTTTAACCCACTTTGCATGCTGTTTTAAGCTTTATGTATAACTGAAAAAAGTCTTGTATTTTCATGCTTAAGATCTTTCATTAAGGTCATTTTGTTGTTTGGGGTCAACTTCCCCCTCTTAGGCCTTGTTTGGCCCTTTTTGTGCTTTCTTTGCTAAGCTTTGGAACCTTTTGTGTATTGGTCTTCTCACCACTGAAATCCAGAGGATTTTTAGTAGTAAAGAAGAGGTTTTGAGGTCTTGCATAGGGGAGGGACATCCCTCTCCCTTTGTCTTTCTTTTGTTCGCATTTTTGGCTCATAAGGTTAGCATGCATGCTTAGTTGCTTTTGGCTTCATTTCAGAGGTTTTTTGGGTGTTATTGGGTCATATTACATCTCTGTTTTGGACAGATTTATGCCTCTTTGCATGCATAATATACTTGCTTTGCATTCCTCCTCTTTGCCTAGAAATGCATCTTGCCTTTAAGACCATCATGCATGCATGTTCTTGCCTAACTTTGTGAAGTTCTTGGTCATATTTCATCATGCTTGAGGTCTCTTAGGCACTGATTTGATCATATTTTCCATGTTTGGTATAGCCTCTTTGCATTTTGGCTTGTGAGCCTTTAGTGTGTGAGTCATGAGCATGCTTGAGTTGGGTTGTTTTAGTGATTTGGAATCATTTCTCATGCCCTTTCAGTCCCTAATCCATGCTTGTATGCTTGCATTCATCATCCCTTTCATGCCTTGAAGTGTTGTTCTTTTATGCCTTGAAATAGGTCTTAATGCATGCCTCTTGGTTTGTGTCCCTTAGCTGCCATATCAGTGGGTTTTGGAGGTCCTTTTTGCATGCTAAAACTTTGTTTTGTATTGAAAAGTTCATGCCATGTTTGCTTGGGGTAGGTGTTGAGTAATGCCCTCTTTTGTGCCCTTGAATGCCTTCTATCTTACACCCATCCCCTAGCATGTTTTGGCATCATTCTTCGCATGCTTTTCAGAGTTTAACATGAGTGTTTAATGTCCATGTATATCACCTTTGAGTGTTCTTGAGAGTAGCCTTCCATGCTTGGGTTTTTGGCTCATTGGTGTGCATGTTTGCATGAGCACTTGTCCATCATTTTTGGCACTTTTGGCCACTGTTTTTGGGTGTGGCTAAGGCCTCCCATTTCAGTTTAAGACCACCCTTGTATATAGTTGCGTACTTAGCATGTTGCATGTTGCATTCCATTAGTTGCATGCTTGCATTATGTCTTGTTTGCATGTTTGCATATTGTTTAGTTAGTTGCATCACATAGTCTTGTTGCACGCTTGATATGTTCATGTTTAGCTTGCATGAATAGGTAGCATGGCATTGCATTAGGTGCATTACTTTGCATTGCATACGGCATACATTGCATTACATCTTGCTTGGTTTGGGATGTCAAACCAAGTATGAGGATTGAGAAGTGTTCGTACTTGAAGTGACGAAACACGTTTCAATCCTCGGTCGCCAATGCCCTTGATCTCAACATGATAGGGCATTGGCACTCATTTGTTTTGTTGCATGCATTTACATTGATTGGCAAACTTGGTGTCTTAGGCCATCATGCATTGGAATGCGTGATTGGTGGCTCGAGTACCAAGGGCCACACCCTCTTGAGTCCATAACATGATTGGGAGAGTGGCCATGCACATATTTGCTTGAAAATTCCATGCCATACACTGCTTGCCCTCTGCTGCTGTCAACTGCAGGATTCTGCAGGAATAAATGGCTGACCAGCCATCTCTAGTGCCGACCGGCCAGCAGTGTCCAGCCGATGACACCATCTTTGGTCGATAAGCCTGTTCCCATGGCCGGTGACCATTCCCCTTAGCCGGTGGTGTTCCACAATGTCCAGAGAGTGTTCCTTGGGAATTGTGCCATTTTCAGAGGGGCAAGGCAGTGTAAACAGAGGCAACAGTGGCATGGTATCGGGTTTTCGGGCAAGGTGGATCGAGCATGCATCATCCACGCATCCCGAGGCAGGGCTGCGGCCACCTTCCTTTTGCATTCATCTTTTTTAATTAATTAGAAGTTCTGTAATAATTAATTTGGTAGTATTCATTTGGTTGTGTAATATTTATTCGGACCCTCCGAGCGAGGGCAATTGTGCAATAAGTGTGCGTGAGTATGTGTATGTCTTCCAACCCCCACTTCTTTCTCCCTTTTACTTACTTGCTTTCAATGGTTAGTATTAGGGCATATTTAAATTAACATACCTTATGTTATGCATGCGTGCATTCATACATTTGTCTTGCATGCACCGGGCTCGGCGCATCATGCTAACTACATTGTATTTCAATTCCAAATTGAATATGTGTTATCTGTTGCATTTCACATGCCATGTTTAGGATAGCCGAGCCTGTCTAGATTGCATCTTTGCATGTGTTGCATTAGCCATTTTAAACATGAACTAGGATCATGCATATGATTACTAACTAGTTTCTGTTTTGGCTTGGAGTACTCGGTAAGCATTTATGTTTTAGCACCCTTGCATGAGTGTGAGTGTTGCCATGATAGCATGCTTACCATGAGGCTATATGCTTACATGTTATAACTGCCTGAATGCCTGTGGGTGAAGGTTGGGTTACTTAAATTGGAACAATGCATTGAATGCAAGTTTTAAGCCCACTTGAGAGTGGCAAAAATTATATTTTCTAAGCCCACTTGAGGGTGGCAAAATTCATGTCTTGGCCCACTTGCGGGTAGCACCATCAAACCATTTTCAAATAAACAAACATGACATGTTTCGTTCCAATTTAGGCGACTTAGTCTATACTTGTTTGCTGTGCGCATCACGTAGTAAATCTAGGCTAATAACCGGAATAAGAACGCATAATGTTTTCAAAACTAGATATCATGGTTATTAGAGGCCGATCTTCGGATCGGGCGAGAGGGGGTGCTCATAGCTGACATTTCCCAATCGTACCCAAGTTCTCGAGCCGAGACAACTTTGGTGATGACGGACACGTGGCCTTAGGCAATGAGTCAGGGTTTCTTAAATTTCCCCAAAATAAATATTTAGGTGGCGACTCTGTATCTGGCAAAGCAGTCCATGTTTGGCACTTTTTTTACAAAAATCTGTTTTCCAAAACGATTTGCTGGATTTGGACTCTTTGGTTCACATTAAGAACCGTGACAATTCGAGTCCTGAACTGTAGTGAGCCCAAATGAACAAAATGGGATTCATCCTCCCGGGACGTTCGGGGACGTCTACAGTTTCTGGCGACTCTGCTGGGGAGAATGGAGAACTTGACTCGAACTCATGATATCTTGTTTTGACTACACTTATGTGTTTCTTTGCATTGCACGTGCATTGGTGCGCCTAGGACACCGTGTTTGCCATCTGCTATTTCTGAGCGGTTTGCCAGAGGCTGCGTGCCATAAGGCTTACCGGTTACAGGCTCTGCCAGTATGGGAACACAAACCCCGGTTTTTACCGGGGCACCCTTTTTGACCATTCGACCTGGTGCATATTCGGAATCCATAGTGACCATTCTAAGCTAGGACAGGTTGCTTACCCGATTATAGGTTGTTTGAAACCGTTGCGTGCGTAGTGAAACCCTAGCTCCTGACAAAATAGGACAGGGAACCCCTACCCCAACATAGGGATGTTTTGGCTCTCTTTTACTTGCTATGTGCTTTTAGAGTGTATCTCTACAGGGAATGCGCATGTCAGTTTGCAAGTCTGGGCATCAGGCCTGCGGGCACCAGTTTTTTGAGGATCAGTTATCTGCGGGTATCAGATTCGGTTTTGGGGGCAGTAATCTGGGAACAATGATCAACGTCTAAGAACAGTGTATTCAGCTTATCAACTGCGTGTTGTGATGCCCAACTGTGTGTTGTGTGTTTATTTACGCTGTTATGCTGTCCGTTTTTCTGTTTGTTTATTTCCTTATTACTGCTTTATTTATCTTTTTGCTAGGGTAGTTTAGCACAATTGCTTCAGACCAAGCAGATATCCCCCAAGCACTCTGGACAAGAGGTCGTCGACTCCATCGATCTGAGGATCTAGTAGACGGACAACCAGTGTATCATTCTCTACCCCGGTTACCCGACGGAGGGCAGTTAGGTAGAGGATATCAGTTCGACAGACAGTTCAGAGGGCTTCGTCCACCCCGCCTAGGTATAGTAGGAATCAGAGTCCTGTTTCTCCCGCAGAGAGGGAACATATACCGGCAATACAGCTAGATCAGAGCAGTATGGAAAGTTTAGAGGAGATGGTGCGCCAGCTCTAAGAAAGCATGAAGACTATGCAGCAAGACACTGTCCGGCAGGTGGAGTTCGCCAAACAACAGGCCACGGTTATGACTGAACAAGTAGAGTTAATCATAAGGCTACAACAACAGACCGGGGCATTTGCTTCACACCAGGTTCCTCCCCCACCAGGAGTTCCAGCACCCGGGGAGGCGCCAAATGCCCAGAATGTCCAAGAAGAGACAGACATCCCAATGGGGCCACCTCCACCCCCGATTCTACCCCAACTATCCAAGGCACCTACGCCTATCAATCAACCGGACTCTCCTTTTGAGTTCGAGGTGGACCCTACAACATTGAAGTTGAGCAAACTTGAGAAGTTGTTCAAGAAATCCCAAGGGGTAAAGTCTATCCCAGACATTGAGGACGGGTATACCGACGCAGCTGTGACGCTGCCAGACATATTCAAGATGCCGCAAATTGATCGATTTGATGGGTCCGGGGACCCTATGGTGCACTTGAGGTTGTTTTCAGATATTTTAAGGCCGATGGGCCTCACCAGACTGCAGAAGCTGTCTCTGTTCGGCCGAACCCTGTCGGGTGTGGCGGCCATCTGGTACGCCAAATTAGAGGATGATGTCAAGAGAAACTGGGACGAGATGGCTGAGGCCTTCATTGCACAATACTCGTATAACACACAAATCGAGATTACGACCCGTGATCTTGAGGCGACGAGACAGGAGGCTAAGGAGAGTTTCTCCAAATTTGTGACCCACTGGAGGGCCAAGGCTTCAATGATGACCATTAGGCCAACGGACAAGGATCAAATACAGATGGTTGTACGCAACCTCCAACCCAAACTGATGCAGAAAATGATCGTGCTCCCCTTCCCTACCTTTTCAGATCTGTATGAGATGGGAGTACAGATTGAGGATGCCTTGAAGCAAGGCTTAATCGACAATGACAGAGAGCAACCCAGGAGAACCTTCAACTGCAACACTAATGCGGGCCCGAGTGGCACTACAACTACAAGAGCCTCAGAAGTGAGCATGGTCACCACCATCCCCCCTCTAAGAACCACGGCAGCCACGCCATTCTCCGGTGCGTCCGGGAGCAATACACAAACAAACAAATACCCGCCCAAAAACCAAGGAACCTTTACTCCACTATATATGCCCCTATCCAAAGCTCTAGGGGTCTTAATCAGAAAAGGGCACTTGAAGCCCCTAGAGCCGCGACCATTGCCGGAAAAGCTTCCCCCTACCCACAACCCAGCCAAATATTGCGCATTTCACCAACAGCACAGTCATGACACCGACCAATGCTTCCGATTGCATCATGAGATTCAAGATCTCATTGATAACGGGGTGATTGTGCCTCCCGAAAAACCCAATGTCACAACAAATCCTCTCCCACCGCACCACCAAGCTCCACCTCCCAAAAGAATCAACTTTATCCGGATTGGGGTCGTGTTTTACGATCCTAGCATATATATCACTCCATCCTACCTACCCAAGCCGGAGGTGCTCTTTCCTGACTGCACTGACTTGTACATGTTGGACATCTCCAGAACCCAACCCGAACCAATGATGGTGACTGTCAAAGACAGGACAAGGGAGATTTCAGAGGAGAATGGGATTGTCGAGTCAGAATCTGAGGAATCTAGGAGTTTTGCCAAAGAAATGTACAGTCCGAGTGACTACATTTTGTTAGTAGGCCAGGTTAAGTCAAGTGTGGAATTGCCAGAGAGGGCAGAACTTTGTGTGATACAGGGTGATGGATTTGAGCAGAGATCAGAGGACTTAGCGGCTGTGGAAGGGGACTTGGCTGACTTCCAATTTTTCAACGAACAAAGCCCAGGGGACATGGCCGTCAACTGGTCAGATTTCGAGGAATCAGTAGAGGCCACCGGGTGGCTTGATGACATACCAGACGTTGTCGAAGAATCTCAGTTGGAACAGGGCCCGGCAGGGGCAAGAATAACAGTGGTGGCCGGAAGGGCCAGAAATCGGGATACATTGCTGGAGAGCGCCGGTGTCAAGAATTTCGCTCAGGATTGGAGCATTTTGAATACAGGAATTGTTGAACAAACAGCTGTACTGACGCAGTTGGAACAGGAAAGGTTTGGGGATTCTGAGAGAATTAGGAAAGCTAAAGCCCACGTGGGGACTGAAATTGCTGTGTGCGCAGGGACAGAGAATGCTGCGAGCATATGGATGGAGGGTACCGCGAGTATGAGAACAGTCATACCGGAGCCGGACAGGTGTTTGTCAGCTGCCGATGGAATGTGGTGGGAGGACGATGATTTATGTCTTGCCCACACGGATGAGGATTGGGGGAGTAACCAACCAGATGATACCTGGTACATCGGCGAAGTCGATCATATGACTAGGAGTGGACGGTATTTCAAGCCTCCACACCTAGATCAACCAGAGGCGTCTGGGAAAGATAGGGAGGCAGAAAAGCAAAAAGAGAAGCAACTTGAAGATGAGGCTGTGCTCAAACAATTGAAAAAGATACAAGCAGACATCTCCATCTAGGGACTGCTTATGGCATCGCGGGTGCATAGGCAAGCTGTCTTATCAGCCATGGACAAGGCCAAGCTCTCGATAGAAACCACGCCGGAGCAGCTGGTGGGATTAGTTTTTCCGGGAGGAGTTACCCCGATGTTGACTTTCTCCGACAAGGAATTGCCACCTGAAGGTGCGAATCACAATAAGCCACTCTACATCTCTGTGGAATGTAGAAACAAATGGATACCCGTGGTACTTATCGACACAGGGTCTGCCATCAATGTGTGGTCGGCAAGAACCGCATATGCAATCGGTTTAAAGACCGCAGACTTTGTGCCGACAGCCCAGGTGATTCGGGCGTATGACAACACGAGCAGAGAAATGATGGGAACAGTGAAAATTCAGACTAAGGTTGGGCCGGGACAGCATGAGATAGACTTTTACGTCCTAGAGGTTCCCGCCACTTTCAATCTACTCCTGGGGCCGCCGTGGCTGCACCAGGTAAAGGCAGTTTTGTCCACCTTGCATCAGATGGTGAAATACCCCCATGGGAAGGGAGTAGCCATTATTTTTGGAAATTCATCGATCCACCCACTGCCAGAAGTATCTACGCCGGTTTTGGAAATTGAGCACGGAATGGAGGATGTGTGTTCATATCGGGTTTTACCCTGGCTGAGGCCCGGATCGTGCAGAACATCATGGCTATTAATGAGGGGTTGTATGTTAGTGCTCAATCAGTATACCTCATGAACAAGCTTCAACATATCCCCGGGATGGGATTGGGAAGGACTGGCCGGAAGGGCGTTGTAGCGTTGGCCAAAGTGCCACACAACCCCCATACCTTTGGCTTGGGTTATCTGCCCACCAAAAAGGATTGGGTAAGGAAAGGTAAGGAGGTGGCTGGGAGAGCCAGAGCGAAGCAGGCAGGGAAGCCTTTTGAGCTGATGCATAGACCCATTCGGGGTACCCTAAACGGACGCTTCGTCCAGGAGGGGGAGGACTTTTCGTTTTGTGGCTTCCCAGAGCCGTGGCTGAACGCGGAGAGGAAGCGCGTGCCAGGTTTTGAGATTTTCTTTGACCTACAGTTATCCGGGGATGACGTTGCGGAAGAACAGATGGACCCATTAGCTGAGGTTACACAGAGCAAGGAATTGGAGTCTGAGGACGCCGAAAGTGAAATGGGGGTAGCATTGGCATGTCTACTTTCAGATCCTCCGATCGAACAAAAGTGCTTGGGGGATAACTTCTCGGTGTCCATGATTGGGAATGAAACGGCTACGGGCCTACCAGCAAACATTTTAGATGCATCCATCACACCCTCCCTCATTTGGCAGTATGAAGAGGGATTTTTGTCAAGCAGCACCGGGTCAGGTAGTGAACCGGAGTCTGATTCCACCGAGTCCTGTGAGTCGGAATTAGGTTCCAGCTCGATTGAGTATGAGTCCGGTATTCCTGGAGGTGATAACCCGGATACCACAGTCCTGTCCAGGTCGTCTTTTTCATTCTCTTTTGAGTCTGTTGTAACCGAAGAATCGGACGGTTTGGATGTGCTTAATGAGAATGATGTGGATGTGGTTTCTGAGTACTTTTCTGTGCCTTTGATTTATTGCTTGAATCAGGACTTTCAAAATTTTGACAAAAACAACGAGGAAGAAATTCCTCCAGTTTTGCAACGATTAATTGATCAAGAGTAGGAAAGATTTGTTAAACCTTTAGTTGATGAAATCACTACCGTGAATATTGGTACTGAGGAGGACCCGCGGCTGGTCCAGATCGGGTCCACGTTGTCTTTGGAGGAACGCGAGCGCTTAGTCGCTTTATTAAAAGATTTCAAAGATGTTTTCGCGTAGTCCTACGAAGACATGCCTGGGATCGATCCTGAGATTGTACAGCACCGGATCCCTCTTGACCCCGAGGCCCGACCCATCAAGCAGAAACTCAGAAGGATCCGCCCGGACTGGGCCCTCAAGATTAAGGAAGAGGTCACCAAGCAAATTGATGCAGGGTTCCTGCTAGTATCCGAATACCCGACTTGGTTGGCCAACATAGTTCCAGTACCGAAGAAGGATGGTAGGATCAGGGTATGCGTGGATTTCAGGGATTTGAACAAAGCTAGTCCGAAGGACGATTTTCCTTTACCACATATTGATGAGTTGGTGGACTTCACAGCGGGGCATGCTTTGCTTTTGTTCATGGATGGCTTCTCAGGCTAAAATCAGATAGTGATGGCACCTGAAGACCGGGAGAAGACTGCTTTCACCACCCCGTGGGGGATATACTGCTACAGAGTGATGCCGTTTGGGTTAAAGAATGCGGGGGCTACATATCAACGAGCCGCAACCACGATATTACATGACATGATCCACAAAGAGGTTGAGGTGTATGTGGATGACATGATTGTCAAGTCCAAAGATAGAGAGGGCCACTACACCGCCTCGCAAAAGTTCTTTCAAAGGGTTAGAGAATTTCGGTTGCGGCTGAATCCTCAAAAGTGTACGTTTGGTGTTACAGCGGGAAAAATGCTAGGGTTTCTGATTACACAGAGAGGTATCGAAGTCGACCCTTCCAAAATCAAGGCCATCTTAGAAATGCCACCACCAAGGACTGAAAAGGAGGTGCGAGGCTTTCTGGGTAAAGTGCAATTCATAAGACGATTTATCTCAAAATTAACCTTGACTTGTGAACCACTTTTTGGCCTCCTGAAGAAAGGAAAGAAATTCCAGTGGGATGGCCGATGCCGAGCTGCTTTTGAACAGATCAAGGAATATTTACAGAACCCGCCCGTGTTGTCACCGCCAGAGCCAGGGAGACCGTTGATTTTGTATCTTTCAGTAACTGAGACTGCAATGGGCTACATGCTCGCGCAAGAATCTGAAGACAAGGTGGAGAGAGCCATTTACTACCTGAGCAAGAAGATGCTGGAGTATGAGACTCACTACACACCGTTGGAAAAGGCTTGCTTAGCTTTAGTATGGGCTACCAGGAAGCTGCGGCACTACCTGTTAGCTCACTCCGTAATGTTGGTTTCACGACTGGATCCCATCAAATACCTTTTCGAGAAACCAGCGCTTACGGGTAGACTAGCTCGCTGGTTGCTGTTGCTTTCCGAATTCGATCTGAAATATGTAACGCGCAAGTCAGTCAAGGGAAGAGCAGTAGCAGAATTCTTAGCCGATCATCCAGCGGAAGGAGGTGAAGCAATTGAGTACTTATTCCCAGATGAGGCCATTCTTCATATCGACGACGAGTTTTGGACAATGTACTTTGATAGAGCGTCAAACCAGTACGGGTATGGGATAGGAGTGTTGCTGATAGCACCCGACAACTCCCAGATCCCTCTAGCATTTAAACTCCGGTTCAAAGTCTCAAACAACGAAGTAGAATATGAAGCATGCATTGCTGGTGTAGAAGCAGCCCTGGAACTAGGGGCAAAACGGTTGGACGTCATTGGGGACTCGAACCTAGTTGTATCTCAAGCAAAAGGAGATTGGAAAGTCAAAGAAGAAAAGATGATTATGTATCACTAGACCTTGGATTTGCTAATTCCTCAGTTTGAGAAACTGAACTTTGCTCATCTATTAAGGGAGAACGACAGGTTCGCAGATTCACTAGCAACTCTATCTTCCATGATTGACATCCCGTTTGGAGTCCGGATGCGTCCAGTCATTATCGACCAAAAATTTGTACCGACTTACGAGTCAATTGCTGCTATAGATGAGGTTCAAGATGAGAACCCCTGGTATTACGATATTTGGAATTTCTTGGAGAAGGAAACGTATCCATCAGGGGTAAATGCCAAGGATAAAAGGGCAATCAGAAGAATGGCCGTTCAATTCATCATCTGCGGAGGTAAATTGTATAAGAGAGGTCATCTGGGAATGCATAAGCTGTGCGTTGAAGCTGAAGAATCAAAACGCCTGATGGAGGCCATCCATGGAGGGAAATACGGTGCGCATATGAACAGGGTAATGTTAGCGCGGAAGATCCTCAGACAGGTTACTACTGGTCCACCATGGAGGAGGATTGTATCGGCTTTGTTCGGCGATGCCACAAATGTCAGATCCATGCAAACCGCATGAACATCCTGCCATCGAAGCTGTACAGTATGACTTCGTCATGGCCATTTTTAGTTTGGGGAATCGATGTGATCGGGGCTGTCACTCCGAAGGGGTCGAATGGGCATGAGTTCATCCTGGTCGTGATAGATTATTTCACAAAGTGGGTCGAGGCCCAATCTTATGCGGTGTTGAAGGCTTCACATGTTGCGAAGTTCATCAGAAACAACATCATCTGTCGCTATGGGGTCCCGAACAAAATCATTTCAGGTAACGGTTCCCACTTCAAGAAGGAAGTGATTGATTTGTTGGAAAAATACAACGTGGCTTTTCATAAGTCATCCACCTATCGGCCGCAGACCAATGGAGCGGTCGAGGCTGCCAACAAAAATATCAAACACATATTGCAGAAGATGGTGGAAATCTACCGGGATTGGCCAGATAAGTTGCCGTTTGCTCTGTGGGGCTACCGGACTTCAATTAGAACGTCTACTAGGGCGACTCCGTATTCATTAGTTTATGGGATGGAGGCCGTTCTACCTATCGAGATTGAAGTTCCGTCTTTGAGAGTGCTGGCTGAGTATCAGATAGCCGAAGCAGATTGGCAGCAGAGCAGGTTTGAAGAACTCATGCTCTTTGACGAGCGCAGACTGAAAGCACTGTACCATGTTCAAGGTTATCAGCGTAGAATTGCCAGGGGTTTTAACAAGAAAGTTAAGTCCAGGAATCTAAAAGAAGGAGATTTGGTGCTCAAGGACAACCGAGCTCCCATCCACGAGCCTAGGGGCAAGTTCAGAGCCAATTGGACTGGTCCTTACATCATCAAGTCTATCTGGTCAGGTGGAGTTGTGGTTCTGATGGACCTAGATGGCCTAGAGTTTTCGCAGCCGATCAATATGGACAAGTTGAAGAAATATTACCCCTGAGAGGCTCGCTAGGCCGAAAACCCGAAAGGGCGACCTAGGCAAAAGTTAGAGCATGAAAAAAATTGGAAATTATAAAAACTGAGCTCGCAAGGTTAAAAACCCGCAAAGGGCGGCTTTGGCAAAAGTTAGAACGCAAAAGGAGAGCGAAAATACTCAAGAGAACCTGAGCCTGAACTACGTAAGGCTTGATTCCCATCTTTGGGATACGTAGGCAACTTCATCCTGAAGTTCAGCCATAAACTTTTCCCCGATCAACTTTGTCCATTTGATCATCTCGGCCATCTTCGTCTATTCAGCATTTCAGAGTTCGGTTATAATCTCCGGTGCAGTGCTTTTCAGACTAGGGGCAACTTTCCGTTGCTGTGCAGTGCCGCGGTACTATTCAGACTAGGGGCAACTTTCCAGTTGCTGAGGTCCAGGGTTGTGCATCTCAATGACAGATCTCAGGCGTGTCCAGTTCTGATCCATGTCAAAAATAGTTTTGAAAAGTTTTAATAAAAGTTGACTTTGTTCAAATTAATCTTTTTACAACTTAGACCATTTTTGGACCAAAGCGAAAAATTTTCAGTACCCACAACCTTCAATTTTATTGATTTCATTACAAAGTCTTCCTGCTCTTGCATACAAATTGAAGTTGCTTTTGGTTACATTCATAAAGAAAACTTGAAAGTACTAATAAAGCAATAAATCTAGAGCATAGCTAAGTCAGGTGCTCCTGCGCCCCCTCCCAGAGCTGGTCGAAGCTACTGACGCTAAAGTGGGTCCAATTTGTGCCTCTTCATTGAGCCAGTCTATACACTTATCAGACAAGATGCAACTGAAAGTGGGAGCGGGGGCCAGAAATTCTCTCGTCCTCCATGCCGTGGCATACCGAGCAAGCTGTGCGCCTCGGATCGGGCATGCAGCAGGGTACTCTATCCGGCGGGCAAGTCTGATCATGGCCGAATTGGCACTGGAACCGGAAAGGAAAGTAGAACACGCAGTGTGTCAAGCCAATCAACTAAATCCCAGTCTGCCCAGACATGTTGTAACTCATTGCCGGTAGGTTGAGCCAAGGACACCGCCGAGTAATGCGGTCTGCGGCTGAGCTGCACATCCAATCAAACCACCATCCCTCATCAAGGGCATCGACCAGACGCTGCCAGAAGAAATAACCGCGAGCTAAATATACCGGGCAAGAGTCCACAACTTGCAACTTGTCCATCAACCACAGCTGGGGAGGGATGAAAAATGAGAGATTAAAGAATAGAGAGGTGTACGATAAGAGAAAAGTGAGAAAAGGGTTTTGTGAGAAAAACCGAGCCCGAGAGCCGAGTGATGTGAGCAATACATATGTGAGATTGGGTGGGAAACATTACCTGCAACAATAGTGGACTCCCCTCAAATCTGGTCGTCTCTCGGCGATAGAAAGCGTCCAGACCCATCAATGTCTCGGCCAATGTCATGGCAATACAGCTTTTGCCCTCCTTCAAGCTTTGGGCAACCTCGATCAACCGGACACTAGATCCTCCGGAGCCCGAGGCGAACAAGAAATGAGATAGCATGCACAAACAGAGGGCGTGTCACTGAAAACCCTGCCAATGATGGTCACCACGGTCCCCGACATCAGAAAACCGGCAAATCAAACTCAGAATATCCAGCATTCCATCACCAATCAAAGATCGAGCGTCATGTATCGTGAGCCCATACATTCGCCTTAAAGCTTGGGCGTGGCTGAAGCGAAGTTGGGGCAAGATTTCTTCATTGCGCTCAGATTCCATCAAAACTTAGAAATCTTCGAAGGTAGGACATACCTCTTGCCTGCCGAAGCTAAAGACATGTGTTACCGGATTCCAAAACCTCGCCACGGCATGAAGGAACGGGAAGTGCAGTGGAGTATGGCTTAGAGTGAATAGTGCATTTATACCAAAACCCCGGAAATTCAGTCTTTCCGAGCCATCCAAGCTGACAATCCAAGCTGCAAGATTTTGGGCAAGAAGCTCTTCCATTTGGAGCAAATCAGTGTTGAATTAAAGAAAACTACGAAGTTGAGGCTTTTGTAGGGGATAAGCTATGAGTGGGGGACAGCTGTCAGCATTCTGGTGGTTCCTGCCATCCATGGCCGGCTGGCCAAAAATGGTGCCAACCGACCACCACTTTTGGTCGGTGGGTCGAAGCTGTTGGCCGATGGCCATATCTTGAGGCCGTTGGATTTCCCTTGTGGCCGGTGGTCTTCCTTCTTGTCCCCTGAGCTGTTTATGTGTTGAACATGTTGAGAATTTTGGGACTGGCACCACTTCCAATGCCCTCCGATGATGATTTTTACGGAGTCACGCCCATTTGCTTATCGAGTTGTTGTACATTTGCTTATCGAGTTGTATTTCATTTCTTCGAGTCTTTGTTTTGCTTATCGACTTGTACTCGCACTTGGTTAGCTCATCGTCGAGTTTCTTTGTTTTGATTATCGAGTTGTTAGTCGGTTCACTACCTGATTATTACGAGGCAAGTGCTTAATTTTCAAACAAAGTTCAATTTCATTCACATTGTTATGTGATGCCACACGATGCGATGCATGGGAAATACAAATGTAACACCTTTTTGAACAAAATAGCTGTTTCATTTCCATCATATCTTTTGCAAAAATACACAGTCTTGAAAAACTAAAACTGCCTGAGGCAGTGCAATGTGCTTAAAACTACCAGTGAAAAGGAAAGTAAAGCAAAAGGAGAGTAGGGTAGCAGAGTGTTTGGACTAATACCGGTGACCCCCCCCCCCCCGGTTGTGATTGATACATCCCCCGCACCCTTGTTCGGGTCAATTATATGGTTTAGCACCTTCATTACTCGGGATAGTGCAAGAAAGTGTGCTTTGAAATGTTAACTAGTCTTCGTGTTAACCTCGAGCCATGTCTTCTGTCTGCGATTTTGGTGCGTGCAAGGAGCATCCTTTCTCGTATCCTTTTGTACCTTGCGGGCTCCGCAAATCGCTTCAATTATGTTGAATTGCATTACTTTATTTTGACTGTAATTGTCACGCTCGTTACACATCTTGCATTACACAATGCCTTGTCTTGTGTTGAATTTGCATCTCAACATCATGAATGACATGCCTTTACCATGTTTCAGTTGAATGTGCCCCCTTTTCGCATTGCTATACACATTGCATGCGTTGTCGCGTTATGCTTTACTTACATGTGTTCAAGTTCCTTTTATACACATTGCATGCGTTGTCGCGTTATGCTTTACTTACATGTGTTCAAGTTCCTTTTTATACACATTGTATGCGTTGTCACGTATGCTTTACTTACATGTGTCTACATCTCCACACATTATGCACGTTGTCACGTGTTCTTTACTTACATGTGTTTGTGACTTCATAGCATCGTTGTGCTTGCCTTGGGTCGCATTGATATGCTTCCCCACTCAATTTGCGTCGTCACGCACTTTCAATTGCATTATTATGTATACCGCTAACAATATTGTACCTGTTAAGTTTTCTTTCTCCTACAGGCACGATATTGTATGTATGGTTCATTTGAAGTTGGAGCGACCAGACGAACCGTACAGGTATTGTATTCTCCGCGTGAAACGCAGCGAGAATCACGTAATTCTCTTGCATCCTTTTTGCATTATAATGTGGTTGGATTTGCATTTGCTAGCTTAAAACTGTTGCATTGTCATGCTTCGTTACGGCTTTCTTTGCATGATCATAAGTTATGCTCGGCTTTGTGCATTGTCTTGCATTTTGCCTCTGCCTTCGGGCGCATACCTTTATCTGTAGCTTGTGTGCTTTGTCCGAGTCTTCGGCCTTGCCAAAAATGAGTCGTCTCTGGACTTTGACACTCACTCCCGTCATTGTTATGACTTTTGAGTTCTGTCAAAGAGGGGCAACTGTAGACACCCCATTTTTGACCGTCCTCAAGACTTGGACGTCATCGTTTGAACACCCGATGATCATCCATGTTCATGTTCGTTTTGAGTTCTCGGAGGTCTCAGCTGCGCGCCTTGCCTCAGGATCTCTCAACTTGACTGTCTTGTGCTTGGTTGGACCAAACACTTGTTTGTTTCTTGCACCTGAGGGTAGAGAATAGCTTGTTAGCTATCCCTGGTACCCACCGGCCTTGGCTTAGGGCCACCGGCCTTATTTTCCTTTCCACCAGCCATTGGTGATGGCCGGTCGGCTCATTGTGTGGTCGGCCGACCATATATTTGGCCGATGGCCCCCTTTTCTGGCCGATACCTCCTTTTTGCCTTTTTCAGGCATGGTGCATGCCAGCTGTGCCAGCTGGAGTGCACGGACTTGTCCTCCATACACGTGTATGGAGGAATTGCACCCTGTAGACACCCCATTTTTGACCGTCCTCAAGACTTGGACGTCACCGTTGGGACGCTCGGTGATTATCCATGTTTGTGTTCGTTTGGAGTTCCCGGAGTTCTCGGCTCGCGCGCCTTGCCTCAGGACCTCCGAACTTGACTGTTTTGTGTTTGGTTTTGCATCAAACACTTGTGCTTTGCCTGGGAGGGGCAGGGAATGCTTTGTGAGGCATCCTCACACACCACCGGCACTGGCTAGAGGCCACCGGCTGGCTGGTGTTGCCACCGGCACTATATTGTGCCGGTCGGCACTCTTTTGTGCCGGTCGGCACTTGTTTTGGCAAAATGACCATTTTGCCCTGCCGACCACTTTACAGCTGTTTTTGGAGATATTTTCAGACAGCTTTCTGGCACTTGTTTCCCCTCCATACACGTGTATGGAGGGATGAGCCCTTGGATGACTTAGTTTGTAAGTCTTGGTTGCCTATAAGGAGAAGGCTCTCCTCTTGGCTCAAGGGTTAGCAATTTTAGAGAGTTAGAGAGAAAAAGAGAGAGAGAAGCTCTGGTTTTTCTAGGGGTTTGAGTTGCATACACCTTCTATCTCCATCCTTCTCTTGTGTGTCTAGGTGTTTTGTGCCTTACTATTGCACACAAACACCTAGTGTTTCACCTTCTCCTTGCAACTGAGGTTCTAAGGGCTGGTTTTTGAAGTTCTTGACTGGTTTGGAGCTCAAGGAACCAACAACTTCAACATTTGTAAAGAAAAGCTTCAAGGGTAAGAAACTCACTTTATTTACCCCATTTTTGCACTCCATTTTTGTCTAGCTTAAAACAGTTTTTGTGCTTAGTCCATAACACATAAAAGTTCTGTTTTTTAAGCCTCTTTATTGTTCATTAAGAGTGTTTTGTGGTTTGAGCAAGTTTGACCACCCTTGGGCCTTGAAAAGGTCCCTTTTTGTGCTATTTTGTGGAGATCCGGGACTGTCATGCTTGGGCCTCTCCACCACTGAAATCTTGAGGGATTTCAGTGGTGGAGATGGTGCCTTAAAGTCCTAGGAAGGAGAGGGCCACCCCCTCTCCTTGTTGTCCTTGAAAAGGGCATGTTTTGGCCTCCGAAGGAGCACCATGTTTGGTGGTTTGTTGAGCATGTCTTAGCTGCATTTTATGATTATTATGCCCTAATATGACATTGCTACAAGTTGGTTTAGGTCCCTTATGCATGCTTAGCATGGTTGCCTTGTAATGCCCCTTTTATGCCTTAACATGTCTAGGTTGCATGCCCTAGTTTCTAGCATGTTTTAGGCTTACATTTGTGAAGTTTTTGTGTTTATATTATCATGTTTTAGGTCTGTCCATAAGTATTTGGGTCAATCTTAGCATGTTTAATATAGCCCCTTTGCATTTGGCTTGTTGGCCTTGAGAGTATGAGTGTGTAGCATGCCATGCTTGCTTCATTTTTGATAGTTCGGAACCATCTAGCATGCTATTTCAGACTTTTTGGTGTGCTTGTATGCATGCTTTAGTTGCTTCTTTAATACTTTAAAAACATGAGTTGAATACTCCATGTTTTGGTCATGTTGCATGCCTTTGTACTTGAGCCTCTTAGATGCCATCTAAGTAGTCCTTTGGGCCTATTTTGACATGCTAAAAATCTGTTTTGGGTTGATCAATGCATGCCATAATTGCTTTGTCTTGGTTTGGTTCAAACCCCCATTGACTTGCCTTGAGCCTAGGCCATTTGCATGCTTTGTTTGGCATGCTTCATTGCATGATTTGGCATCATGTTTAACTTGAATTTTAGAGCTTTAAGTGCATACTAGTTGCCCATGTTTGGTCTCTTTAAGTGTGCATGAGAGTTGCTTTTGTATGCCTAAGTCTTGAGCCTTAACACTTGCATGTGTGTGTGTGCATTTGGTCTCATTTTCTAGGCACTTTGGCCACTGATTTTAGGCCCATTTTGAGTTGCCTAATTCATGTCTAAGTCCATCATTTCATTGGTTTGCATGCTTGCCTTACATGCTTGTTTGCATGCTTGCATAAGTGTATCACATTGTCCACATTGCATGCCTAGTTGACATACTTAGGATTTCACCACATTGACATGCATACCAAGCCTCTTGAAGTGAGTTTGATAGAGGTTTGGTACCCCTTTTATGCCTATGTGATTTGCATGCATTTGAAATCAAAATTGCATTCTCGGTTCTTTGGGCCATCATGCATGGAAATGCGTGATTGGTGGTCCGAGAACCGAGGCACATCTTCCTTTGAGCCCAAAACATGATAAGGGGTGTGTGTAGTGCATAAATACCTTGAATCACATTGCCATGCATTTTGTTGTCCTCTGCTGCTGTGGTCTGCAGGTTCTGCAGGAATTTTGTGCCGACCGGCACTGTCTAGTGCCGACCGGCAGTAATTTGGCAGCCGATAGCTTTATTAAGTGCCGGTGGCCACATACTTCAGCCGGTGATGCTCTGCCTCAGCCGGTGGTACTCCCCAATGCCCTGAGAGGCACTCCTGGGACTTTGGCAATTTTCTGAGGAGGATATCAGGGAAAACAGAGGCACACTTGCATGACAGTGCGATTCCGAGCGAATCCCGGGCGCGCGACGCATTTGGACCCTCCTCCCGAGGCATTTACTGCTTTAATTAGATTAATTATTTGTCTAATTAATTTAGTCAATTTGTAATAATTAATTAGCTTGCGTAGTTAATTAATTTGTATTATTCTTTTAGTTCCTCCGAGCGAGGGCAAATTTGTAATAAGTGTGCGTGAGTGTGTGTATGTCTTCCAACCCCACGTCTTTCTTCCCTTTTATTTACCTGCTTTAATGGTAGATTAGGGTACATTTATTTTAGCATACCTTATGCAATGCATGCGTGCATCCATGCATTTGTTTACATGCACCGGGCTCGGTACATCATACAAACTGCATTGCAATTTTCAATTCTAAATCGAATACGTGCTACTCGCGCATTTCACATGCCATGTTTAGGGTTAGCCGAGCCTACTCTAGATTACATCTATGCCTGTGTTGCATTAGCCACTTAACATGAACTAGGTCATGCATGTTTGCTAACTGGATTATTGTTTTTGGCACGGAGTACGATGTAAGTTTTTACGCTTTAGCATATCGCATGCGTGTGAATGTTGCCATGACAGTAGGCTTACCATGTGGCTAAATGCTTATGTGAGATAAACTGTTTGAATGCCTGTGGGTGGAGGTTGGATTGCGTGAGTTGGAACAATTCATTGAAATCCGCATTTTAGCCTACTTGCGAGTAGCACAAAAATTAACACGTTTTTCGAGACAAAACGGATATGCAATGTTTATTTCCAAATTAGGCAATCTAGTCTATACTTTTGTGTTGTGAGCATCACATAGTAATTCTAGGCTAATAACCGGAATAAGGACGCATAAAGTTTTCAAAAACGGATATCATGGTTAGTAGAGGCCGGTCTTCGGACCGGGCGAAAGGGGGTGCTCATAGCTGACCTTCCCCGATCGTACCCAAGCTCCCGAGCCAAGTCACTTTGGTGATGACGGACATGTGGCCTTCGGCACCGAGTCAGGGTTTCCTAAATTTCCCCTTTTAAAATATTTAGGTGGCGACTCTGTAATCTGGCAAAGCAGTCCATGTTTGGCACTACTTTTCAAAATCTGTTTTTCTTCAAAACGATTTGTCGGATTTGGACTCTTTGGTTCAGATTTAGAACCGTAACACGAAAGGGAGTCCGAACTGTAGCGTAGCGCGAGGTCCCCTCCCGCGGACGTGCTACACACCCTTTGCACCCTTTTGGCCTAGCTTCTTGAGGAAGCTTGGACCTTTGTCTTAGCTTCCTCAAGAAGCTTGCACCCCTGTCCCAGCTTCCTCAGGAAGCCTTGGCCCTTTTGCCTTAGCTTCCCTTAGAAGCCTTGACCCTTTTGTTAGCTTCTCTAAGAAGCTTAACACTTTGCCTTGTCTATATAAGGAGACCTTCCCTCTCCTTTGAGGAGGTTCAGCAAAACTAGACCTAATATCACATATATCTGTTATATATCACTCTCTCTCTCTATATATATCTCCCTCTCTCTCTTCATTTGTATGTGTTTGAGGGCCTAAAAGTGTAGTTTGTTCTTAGTTTTGCACTAGAACACCTACTATTACACCATACTTTGACTTGGGAGGTGTTGAGAGGTTGTTCTGGGAGTTTTGAGCTGGTTTTGATCATAATGAAGAGGCTGAGGTTGCTGTTCTTCAAGTGTTCTTCAAGGGTAACACTATTTGCTTTATATTCCCCAATCTTGCACTAGGTTTTAACCCACTTTGCATGCTGTTTTAAGCTTTATGTATAACTGAAAAAAGTCTTGTATTTGCATGCTTAAGATCTTTCATTAAGGTTATTTTGTTGTTTGGGGTCGACCTCCCGCTCTTAGGCCTTGTTTGGCCCTTTTTGTGCTTTCTTTGCTAAGCTTTGGAACCTTTTGTGTATTGGTCTTCTCACCACTGAAATCCAGAGGATTTTCAGTGGTGAAGAAGAGGTTTTGAGGTCTTGCATAGGGGAGGGACACCCCTCTCCCTTTGTCTCTCTTTTGTTCGCATTTTTGGCTCATAAGGGTAGCATGCATGCTTAGTTGCTTTTGGCTTCATTTCAGAGGTTTTTTGGGTGTTATTGGGTCATATTACATCTCTGTTTTGGACGGATTTATGCCCCTTTGCATGCATAATATACTTGCTTTGCATTCCTCCTTTTTGCCTAGAAATGCATCTTCCCTTTAAAACCATCATGCATGCATGTTCTTGCCTAACTTTGTGAAGTTCTTGGTCATATTTCATCATGCTTGAGGTCTGTTAGGCACTAATTTGATCATATTTTCCATGTTTGGTATAGCCTCTTTGGATTTTGGCTTGTGAGCCTTTAGTGTGTGAGTCATGAGCATGCTTGAGTTGGGTTGTTTTAGTGATTTGGAATCATTTCTCATGCCCTTTCAGTCCCTAATCCATGCTTGTATGCTTGCATTCATCATCCCTTTCATGCCTTGAAGTGTTGTTCTTTTATGCCTTGAAATAGGTCTTAATGCATGCCTCTTGGTTTGTGTCCCTTAGCTACCATATCAGTGGGTTTTGGAGGTCCTTTTTGCATGCTAAAACTTTGTTTTGTATTGAAAAGTTCATGCCATGTTTGCTTGGGGTAGGTGTTGAGTAATGCCCTCTTTTGTGCCCTTGAATGCCTTCTATCTTACACCCATCCCCTAGCATGTTTTGACATCATTCTTCGCATGCATTTCAGAGTTTAACATGAGTGTTTAATGTCCATGTATATCACCTTTGAGTGTTCTTGAGAGTAGCCTTCCATGCTTGGGTTTTTGGCTCATTGGTGTGCATGTTTGCATGAGCACTTGTCCATCATTTTTGGCACTTTTGGCCACTGTTTTTGGGTGTGGCTGAGGCCTCCCATTTCAGTTTAAGACCACCCTTGTATATAGTTGCATACTTAGCATGTTGCATGTTGCATTCCATTAGTTGCATGCTTGCATTATGTCTTGTTTGCATGTTTGCATATTGTTTAGTTAGTTGCATCACATAGTCTTGTTGCACGCTTGATATGTTCATGTTTAGCTTGCATGAATAGGTAGCATGGCATTGCATTAGGTGCATTACTTTGCATTGCATACGGCATACATCGCATTACATCTTGCTTGGTTTGGGATGTCAAACCAAGTATGAGGATTGAGAAGTGTTCGTACTTGAAGTGACGAAACACGTTTCAATCCTCGATCGCCAATGCCCTTGATCTCAACATGATAGGGCATTGGCACTCATTTGTTTTGTTGCATGCATTTACATTGATTGGCAAACTTGGTGTCTTAGGCCATCATGCATTGGAATGCATGATTGGTGGCTCGAGTACCAAGGGCCACACTCTCTTGAGTCCATAACATGATTGGGAGAGTGGCCATGCACATATTTGCTTGAAAATTCCATGTCATACACTGCTTGCCCTCTGCTGCTGTCAACTGCAGTATTCTACAGAAATAAATGGCCGACCGGCCATCTCTAGTGCCGACCGGCCAGCAGTGTCCAGCCGATGACACCATCTTTGGTCGATAAGCCTGTTCCCATGGCCGGTGACCATTCCCCTTAGCCGGTGGTGTTCCACAATGTCCAGAGAGTGTTCCTTGGGAATTGTGCCATTTTCAGAGGGGCAAGACAGTGTAAACAGAGGCAACAGTGGCATGGTATCGGGTTTTCAGGCAAGGCGGATCGAGCATGCATCATCTACGCATCCCGAGGCAGGGCTGCGGCCACCTTCCTTTTGCATTCATCTTTTTTAATTAATTAGAAGTTCTGTAATAATTAATTTGGTAGTATTCATTTGGTTGTGTAATATTTATTCGGACCCTCCGAGCGAGGGCAATTGTGCAATAAGTGTGCGTGAGTGTGTGTATGTCTTCCAACCCCCACTTCTTTCTCCCTTTTACGTACCTGCTTTCAATGGTTAGTATTAGGGCATATTTAAATTAGCATACCTTATGTTATGCATGCGTGCATTCATACATTTGTCTTGCATGCACCGGGCTCGGCGCATCATGCTAACTACATTGTATTTCAATTCCAAATTGAATATGTGTTATCTGTTGCATTTCACATGCCATGTTTAGGATAGCCGAGCCTGTCTAGATTGCATCTTTGCATGTGTTGCATTAGCCATTTTAAACATGAACTAGGATCATGCATATGATTACTAACTAGTTTCTGTTTTGGCTTGGAGTACTCGGTAAGCATTTATGTTTTAGCACCCTTGCATGAGTGTGAGTGTTGCCATGATAGCATGCTTACCATGAGGCTATATGCTTACGTGTTATAACTGCCTGAATGCTTGTGGGTGAAGGTTGGGTTACTTAAATTGGAACAATGCATTGAATGCAAGTTTTAAGCCCACTTGAGAGTGGCAAAATTCATGTCTTGGCCTACTTGCGGGTAGCACCATCAAACCATTTTCAAATAAACAAACATGACATGTTTCGTTCCAATGTAGGCGACTTAGTCTATACTTGTTTGCTGTGCGCATCACATAGTAAATCTAGGCTAATAACCGGAATAAGAACGTATAATGGTTTCAAAACTAGATATCATGGTTATTAGAGGCCGATCTTCGGATCGGGTGAGAGGGGGTGCTCATAGCTGACCTTCCCCAATCGTACCCAAGTTCCCGAGCCGAGGCAACTTGGGTGATGACGGACACGTGGCCTTAGGCAACGAGTCAGGGTTTCCTAAATTCCCCCAAAATAAATATTTAGGTGGCGACTCTGTATCTGGCAAAGCAGTCCATGTTTGACACTTCTTTACAAAAATCTATTTTCCAAAACGATTTGCCGGATTTGGACTCTTTTGTTCAGATTAAGAACCGTGACAATTCGAGTCCTGAACTGTAGTGAGCCCAAATGAACAAAACGGGATTCATCCTCCCGGGACGTTCGGGGACGTCTACAGATACAAATGAATTAGGCCCGAGGCCGTATGATGTGTTTGGTACCGCAATTACTTAACTTACATATGTCTATGTATGTATGTATTATTAGAAATATAAAATGGGCCCAAAGCCGTTTGATGTATATTGTTCCAATGTATATTCTTTATTTGATATTATTCACTGGGCTTTCGCTCACGCTCATTCATGTGTTTGTAGGTGCGCCTAGAGAGGTCCGGACCCAGCCTCAGTGAAGTCTGTATGGGACAACCAAAGTTTTGAAGAGTCAGCCCTTGCGTCTCACGCACGAGACACGTCTTCGCCCTTTTGCCATTCTGTGTATTTCGTTATGTTGGCGAGGACTTTGGTTTACGTTTGTGTATAGTTTTGTTTGGCTGACTCAGATTTGAATGATCTTGTCTTTACAAAACTTTATGCCACTATACTTTCCGTTGTGAGTTATTAACATATGTAAATGTGGAATGTTATGATGTGCATATAAGCATGGCTCTATGGACAAAGTTTTAAATTTGCTTCCGTTTGGCCCCTTTACTCTAATGAGTTTTGTCTTATTCGGTTTGAGGCCGTAGGTAATCTCGTGATTACTAGCCGCTTATGGCCTTAACCCATAGGGGCGGGTTCGGGTCATGACAGTGTGAATGTTCACATCATGGAATATTCACACTGTCATTGTGAACAGTAATGCATGCTTCACCCTGTTATTATTAGGGATATTTTGGTAATTATGTCACCCATAGGACTTATTAAAATATAAAAAAATAATTTGGACTAAGTGGAATATAAGTAGATAAAGAGGGATTTATGAATAACTGCCCCTATATTAAAATGGTAAAACTATTTATAAATTGGACTGGGCTTCTCTTTAGTCATTAATCGGATTGGAGGGGGTGTTGTTCGGTCCATTGGGCCAGCTTTTGGGGTCTGTTTTGATGATTCGAACTGTTAATATTTTAGGATTCATCGAATACATTATCCTTGCACAAAATCAAGTCGATCGGACAACGATAACAACGTGTTCAGATTAGTTTTGTATGAATCGTTTATTTTACGTGGTTGTCGTTATTCAATCAATTTGATTTTTTACAAGAATGATGCATTCAACGAACCCTAAAATATAAATAATTCAGATTATCTAAATGAAATCTAAAAATTAGCCTAATGGGTTGAATATCACCTCCAGTTCAATTAAGGACCAAAGAGAAGTCCAATCCTTATAAATTCTATATATTTTAAGAAACGGTCAATATAATTTATCCAAACAACAAAGAGAAGCATTAAAAGTTGGGGATATGCTTCCCTCCATACTTGCATCTCTCCATATTCATCCATACTCTTCTTGTGGACCTAAATTTGAACTCATATTAATGATATAAACTGTCTACTTGTAGGTTCCGTAATAAAGGTAATCTATGTAAAAAATTAATTTCAATAGACATTTATAAATATAAGAACAAATTATATTTTATTTTATAAAATGAATAGTAAATATGATTGTAAATTTAAACCATTCATATTAATTAGGTGGTCTGTAATAATTAATTAGCTTGTAGGTTAATTAATTGGTATTATTCTTTTGGTCCCTCCGAGCGAGGGCGAATTTGTAATAAGTGTCGGTACGTGTGTGCATGTCTTCCAACCCCCACTTCTTTCTCTCTTTTACTTATCTGCTTTTGATGGTTAGTATTAGGTCATATTTAATTTAGCATACCTTATGCTATGCATGCGTGCATCCATACATTTGTCTTGCATGCACCGGGCTCGGCGCATCATACTAACTGCATTGTATTTCAATTCCAAGTTGAATACGTATTAGTTGTAGCATCATCATATGCCATGTTTAGATTAGCCGAGCCTATTCTAGCTACATCCTGCATGTGTTGCATTAGCCATCTTAACATGAACTAGGATCATGCATTGATTACTAACTAGTTTCTGTTTTGGCTTGGAGTACTAGGTAAGCTTTTATACTTTAGCATCCTTGCATGCGTGTGAGTGTTTGCCATGACAACATGCTTGCCATGGGGCTAATTGCTTATGTGATATAACTGCCTGAATGCCTGTGGGTGAAGGTTAGATTGTTTGAGTTGGAACAACTCATTGAAATCCGTGTTTTAGCCTACTTGCGAGTAGCAAATTTCAAACCATTTTCCAAACGAGCGGATGTGCAATGCTTTGTTCCAAATTAGGCGATCTAGTCTATACTTGTTTGCTGTGCGCATCACGTAGTGAATCTAGGCTAATAACCGGAATAAGAACACATAAGGTTTTCAAAATCGGATATCATGGTTAGTAGAGGCCGATCTTCGGATCGGGTGAGAGGGGGTGCTCATAGCTGACCTTCCCTAATCGTACCCAAGTTCCCGAGCCGAGGCAACTTTGGTGATGACGGACACGTGGCCTTAGGCAAACGAGTCAGGGTTTCCTAAATTCCCCCATTAAAAAATATTTAGGTGGCGACTCTGTATCTGGCAAAGCAGTCCATGTTTGGCACTTCTTTCTAAAAATCTGTTTTCTCAAAACGATTTGCCGGATTTGGACTCTTTGGTTCAGATTAAGAACCGTGACAATTTGAGTCCGAACTGTAGTAGACCCACAGGCGAACCGAACGGGAGTCATCCTCCCGGGGCGATCGGGGACGTCTACAACGTCGAGTCTTTCAATGATCATTGCCTCCTTCAGCTTAACCTCTTTAAGTGAAGCGACGTAACATTCTCTAGCTACGGTCTGTTCTCCCCTCACAGTGCCGGCCCCAAGGTCGGTTTATGGCTAGGTAGAAAGTGGATGTGATAGCTTGAAAAGCATTTAGGGCGATGCGGTTGAGGATAATGTTGTAAGCAGAGGGACAGTCGATGACGAGGAAAGTGAGCAACTTTGTGGTCTGCCGCGGGTATTCTCCAATGGTGATGGGAAGATCGATGGAGCCTATGGAGGTCACCTGGTCCCCAGCGAAGCCAACCAGTGGGGTTTGGAGAGGGGATAAACTTTCTTTCCCGACCTTGAGCTGGCGGTAGGCATTTAGGAAGATAATGTCTGAAGAGCTGCCGTTGTCGACGAGAACCCGTCTGACTTTGTAATTGGAGAGGAGGGCAGAGATGATGAGGGGGTCGTCATAGGGGTAACGGATGCCTGTGCAGTCGGCCTCTGTAAAGGTGATGGGCTCCATCCATTGCTTGGGGTGTTTGAAAGGGCGGTCCAATGTGGCAATTTCTTTATCTGAACCCTGCCTTATCTTTTTGAGTTCTGCCCGTTGAGCCGAGTGGGATGGTCCTCCACAAGCAAGCTTGCCAGCAATAAGTCTGATCTCTCCCACCGGAGGGGCAGGGTTGCCTTGTGTCCGGGGTTGCTGCGGGGGCCTATCATGACCTTGGTTAGGTTGTGCGAGCTGTCGAGGAGGGGTGCGCCAATGGTTGTTTCTGGTAGGTTCAGTCATTTGCCTTTGTTGAGGGCGGGCTGCCATGAACTAACTGAGACGCCCCTGGCGTATCAAGCCCTCGACCTGGTCTTTGAGGTTAACACACTCCTCGGTATTATGGTTGTGGTCCTGATGAAAGCGGTAGTATTTGGACTGGTCTCGCCGGTTGGAATGAGACCGTGACGGTTGGGGCCATTTTAGGAGATAATCTCGTTGGATCTGGTTCAGGACTTGTTCCATAAGGGAATTAAGGGGTGTGTATCGTTCGACCCGGCCGAGCGGTCAGGTAGGTGTCGGCCGGTCGGTCGGCTCGGGCAGGTCGGTCGGTATACTGAGGTGTTTGGTGAGTGTACGGGGTGTTTCTGGTTTTAGAGTCCTTTCTCTTCTCTCTGGGGGTCGGGTTTTTGGCTGTAGGGTCTTGTCGGACGGCTAGGGAGTCTTCGGCGTTCATGTATTTTTGGGCTTTGGAAAGTAGGGTTGCCATGGAGGTCGGGGGGTTTTTGGAGAGGGAGAAATGGAAATCAGATGACCGTAGACCGGCCATGAAAGCCATGAGAATGACCTTGTCGTCATTTTTCGCTACTTGTAGGGCTTCGGTGTTGAAGCGGGTGACGAAGCTGCGCAGCGACTCCCCCTCAGTCTGACGGATGTTGAGGAGTTGGGTTGCCGGATGCCGCTGGCGCTAGGCACCAATGAAATGGCTGAGAAAGGAGTCGCTTAGGTGCTGGAAAGTAGAGACAGAGTCTGTTGGCAGTTGACTAAACCAGAGTCGAGCCGACTCCTTAAGTGTTACGGGGAATGCCCGACACATGATCTCGTCAGGGAATGCATGGAGGACCATGAGGGTCCTGTAAGTTTCCAAATGGTCGATTGGGTCCATTGTGCCATCGAAAGAGTCGAATGAGGGCATTTTGAACTTAGGAGGTAAGGGTTTGTCCTTGATGGAGGCAACGAACGGTGAGTTGGCTATGGTAGATGGTTTATGCTGTATGTTCTGCAAGACTCCTTGAAGTTGGAGTTTCATGGCGTGGAGTTCCGTGTCCCAGAGAGGAACATTATCACCACTAGAATGCAATGGAGGCTGGACACTGCTGGCCTCCCCCTCGGGGGTGGGTGCCTGGATCGATGGATGTGGGGCCTGAGGTGGTGGGTTCATATCTGGGGGAGGAGTCACAAGCCTTCCAAGTTAGATGGGTGGGACTGTTGGATAGGATGGCTCGGGGCTCGTTCTTGGTTAAGTGGGATATCTTGAGGTGGCGGAGGAGGTATAGGAAGGTTTCTTTGGAGTAGAGCATTGATCAGGGCTTGGTTTTGTTCGACTAGGCGGTTAATGCTGTTGGTGAACTCGGTGAAGTACTGCGGTGGGTTGTTTGGGTTAGGGGGGTTGGCTTGGTGGTCGGCAACATTGTGGTGAGAAGCCATGGATCTAGTTGTGACCATCCATCTTAGTGAGTGGCAAGTAGGGGTTATCGGGGTCTCCGGCGGCAATGAGCACAACTGGCGCACAGAGCAAAAGGATTCCCATAGACGGCGCCAACTAATGTTACGGGGAATTCCAGACGGATCGGGTCGATTTGATCCACGCTTCCCAAACTGATGCCCGAGATACCAAACCCTTGGAGGGACCTGCACAAAAGTTCAACGAGGAACGGGAAGTCCCCCAGTGAACCCTCTGACGAACAAGTTAGAGAGGTGTGGATGGTAGAGATGTCGTGGAAAAACAGAGATAGAGCACTTAACCTTTCTTTGTCTTAGAAGCCTGCTTATATCCTTTGCTCATCATTTCCTTGTCCACTCCGAGCCGTCATGTTGGCCGAAAGTCTATGTCCTAGCTTGCCTTGTTCATGGTGAGGCCATTCTGTTCCGACGTGAAGGGTTATCGTAATAAATGCTGCAGGGAAACTCATTAATGGCTGATGTGTGGTGTAATAATTTTGTAGGATCTTTGTCTGCTGATGTGGCTGGTTCTTCGCTTGCCACGTGTTTAGATGTCATTGGCCCTTAATGCCACATTGAGCTTCAGCAGTATTGGGCTTTAGTGTTTGAATTATGTATTGGGTTCTGAGTAATGGGCCAAAAGCTCCTATAGGCCCACCTATGTCAATTATGAAACTTATGAAATAAACGATTTAAATCGTTAAAGTGAACCTGAATTAAAACCCACAAGAAAAATATGAACAAAAATAAAGGGATGAAATATACAAGGGAGGTTATCCTACAAGTTGACAAGTAATGATAGGGAACAGGCTGCATGGTATAAAGCTGCATTTCCTTGTTCCCCGATTCCTAATCTTTCCTTTGTTGTTACTAACAAAACTAGTACTACAAGACATTTTATGGATGTTTTGATAATTCCAAAAACTTCTATCAATTATCAAGCATAGCTTATGAATTAGACTTCCAGATTAAAAGCCACCAAAATAGGTAAAAATTGCAATAGCGTCTGGTCTTCATTTTCTTCATGTTTGTCAAAAAGTAGTTTTTTTTTACAAACTTTTTTTTTTCCTTCATAAATGGATGTGACATATAATATCAAAATTTAAAATTTAAAATAAAACCAAATAAACTAACATGTAGTGGACAAATCAATTTGTATATATATATTTTTTATAACCCATATGGTTAAAAATGACAACTATTTAGGTTTGATTTGACAATTTTCTATTTTAGTTAAAAAAAATCAAAAAGTTATTATAAGTTATCACATCACTCTCTTTACTTTTTTGTATATATTTTTGTAAAAAATTAAAAAATTACTAGAATAACATGTTCCCAAACGAAGGCCTTAATCTGAGAAAAATTCTATTTACATTACTAATTTAATTTTTTTAATTCTTTTATTACTCCCATTCCTAACCTTTCTTCTTCTCCTTACATCCAAAACCTAAAAAATCATAATCCTAACCCTAATTCTCCTTCAGCATCAGCTCCAACCACCATCTTCATTGTCGAACCCCTTTGTCGCCACAACCACCACTCACCGCCGTAGCCTCTTGCTGTTGCAGCCACCTCACAACTGCAACCACTTCTTTCTTCTGTTTTTTTTTTTTTTTCTTCTTCCCTAGACCTAACCCCTCTAACACCCCTATACCTCTCTCGCCAGCGTCATCGCCACCCCATTTACCTGCCACCATATCCTTTACCTCCGACTACCTCTCCCAACCCCATAACCATATCCGACAGCCTCCCCATCCCGTTACCCTACCAATCAACCCTATCCCTGCAACCCTGTAATCGCCACTCCAACCTCTGCGTCGTAATCCAGCAACCACTACTTTCTTAAGGACCACCTTCGTGACCCACTTGTGATCACCTTGTATTGCCACTATTGCCACTTTTTCTTATTTCGTAACCTTAGATCAGAGAGTAAGACATAAAGAGAAGAAAGACAAATTGGTTTTTAGATCTGGAAGAAGAAAAAGAAGAGGATTGGGGGATTGTTAGAGAAGGGTTGAGGGTAGCAATGTGAGGTAAAAGGGGTTGGCAACGGTTAGTGGTAGTGAAGGAGGTCGTTGGAGGGAAAACATGAAGGTTTTAGAAAGGAAAAGGAGATCGCCGGTTGATAAGGAGCTGTGAGAGGGAGGTTAGAGTTGGTAGCAGTGGTTGCTAGAGATAGGGGTTAGAAGGAATGGTAGTCGGAGGTGATGGTGGTGAGTGTTAGGGTTGTTTAGGTTTTGGGTGTAAGGAGAAGAAGAAAGGTTAGGAGTGAGAGTAATAAAAGAATTATAGACATTATAAAATAAAAGAATAAAATTTTGAGAGTGTATGGAGTTAAATTGGTGGTATAAGTAGAACTTCCCTTAATTTGATGATAAGTATTTTTTGTCCTAGTTTTATAGTAGGGCAAATTACCTGCATGTCTTCTTTGAAAAAGCAGAACTCCATCTAGTCCCACAATCTTTTGTGTAATATCAAAAGTCCTCAACTGCTTCCTTCCTTCTTCTTTTTCTCTTTTTGATATACACTCACCGGTGACCACTATCGATTGAGGTTTATTGGCAACCATTGGCACCGACTCCTTGCTTCCCACTTATTGACGGCGAAAGAGATGAGTTTCCGGCAATGTTCACGACATAGATCTATTCAGATCTGGCCAAGATCACAAGACAACTCACTAGAATGTTTAGATTTCGGCCAAATCTAAATAAAAAATGGTTGCCGGAGTACAATCCTCTCTCTATGTTTGTTTCTCTTATTCGATCTCTCTGTTTTTCTTATTTTTCTCTACTACACTCTTTTTTTCTTATTTTAATGGAAAAATATTTCAAGGTCTAGAAAAATATTTTTCGAGTTTTAGTTATAAGTAGTGAAAACTGTAAAATTTTATAGTTTTGAAGATACCTTTTTGTTTAGGCGCTCAGTTGAAAAATCCAATTTTGAATTTTTTGAGGCTAAAGGTCCACACTCTAAACTATCTTGTCCATAAGGACAAACTCTCTCAAATATATACATACATGGTACTCACGGTCAAATGACCAAACCAACACTTCTCTCTCTCTCTCTCTCTCTCTCTCTCTCTTTTTTCTTTACCTTTGTAAGTCCACCGTCGCCGTTGTCATCTCACCATCGTTTCACCACTTTCCCTCACCCTTTAGCACTTCACCACGGTCTTCGCCTTCCATCTTCTACGGCATCTGCTTTGCCGTCAACGACAATCACCACCGCAGATCCAGATCCACAACCAGTTCTGATCAAGGCATGAGAATATCGATCTGAATTTCCAGTGCTCGATCCGAAATAATGATCTGTCGCTTTATCGTCTCAGCACTATAGGAGGTGGTGAAAGAGTTTAAACGACTTGAGATCTCGAAGAACTTGGGTTGCACGCCGTCGACGCCATTACAACAACTCAAGTTGTCTCTGCTCCCTTTCTCTTTCGTTTGAAACCCTAGATCTTTAGAGGTTTTTGCTTGGGTTGTTGAGCTTTCAAAATTTTGATGGTAAATTAATAGTATGCAGTTGTTCTTTGCTTCAGTTACTGCAATGCTTACAATATTTGGAGTACACTTAGGTTCCGAGAAAGTTGGCTGTGGAGAAGAACAAGATAACTCTGAGATATAGGACTATATTATTATTCCCTTGCGAGCGTTTGTTTACTGAATCATGCTCCTCGCACACATAAGCTATATTTTTGTAACACCCCAGATATAATTCCCATTAAATAATTAATGAACATGCTCATATACCCAAACAACATAATCCCATTCAAATGTTTCCCTTTTTCATTAAACTATAAATTCACATTACAAAAATTACAAGATACAGATCTCAGTTCAGTGATTTAGAGAAAGGTACAAAACAATTACATTGTGCTCCTTAATGCAAAATATAAAACTCAAAATAAAATTAAGAAAAGAGTTCCTTGTTACATTACACTATCGAGATCACAAAATTTTAGATTTTTAAAAGAGATAGTCGATTTTCTTCTTCTTCTTCTTCATTGGTGAGTTTGGGGCTCTTCATGTCTTGAAATGTTAGTAAATAGGAATAGGCAATTGCCCAGTAAAGAATAACTTTAACCAAGTATATAAATATTTGATTTAAAATATGCATGACCTCTATCAATGCCCTTGAATTTATATTGGTTTAATAATTATCACACCACACACAATTCAAAATTCAATCTCCACATTTTTTTGTCTTCACACGGATGACCAGTGGACACCTCAAATCTTCTACTTTTGTTGTCCTCACACAATCGGCGAGTGGACACCTCATAACATCCCCACATTCATCGCCCTCACACAAACCGTGCAAGTGGGCACCTCAAACACATTCACACATTGGTCGTCCTCACATGAACCGGGTAAGTGGGCACCTAAAACACTTTCCAAAATCAAGAACAACCCTTAGGGTTACACCTTTAAAATTTGGGGCTTTTCCTTCAAAGCATTAATTTTCCTTAATTCATGTATATTTACTCATTCCTCCATAATTGATTTCCCAACCCATCATCAATTTCACACAAAACACCTCATCAACATAAAACCCATATATATATATACATCTACATCATCCATCTTAATAATTGCATGCACCTTAAGATTCACACATATTTAAACCAAAGTATAAATATACAAGGGTAAAGGTATTCCTACCTTAAGGGTTGCTAGTTGAGAGATGAAGATCCACGCTATGAACTTCCGAAATAATACAATCTAATCGGTCCAAAATGTAGCTCTTGACGAGGGTAACAACTTTAATGAAGACCCAAAGATCGATTCTTGCTATTACTAGATGAAATCTAAGGTTTACAAGATAGGGTTCTGGAAAGAGGGCTGTTAGAGAGCGAATGAGTGTGTAAGAAATGAATTAGAAAAGTGTTTAGATCACTTTATAACTTTGCTGCCCCGAACAGACCACTCAAGAGAATTTTCCATCGCTCAAGCGAAGTGCCAAAATATAAAGGGACCGCTCGAGCGAACTTTCCATTGCTCAAGAGGTAAACGCATAGTCTCAGAAGTTTTGCAGAGCTACAATAAAAATACTGGGAGCTTAAATTTTACGCTTGAGCGACCTTTCCTTCAAACCTGCGAGATACTAGGAGCTGCAAATCTATGCTCGAGCAACCAAACGACCGCTCGAGCGGTCACCCAAAATCAGCTGTTACAATTTTCTTCTCTGTCTCCCTCACAAGCCTTGCAAGGAGAATTTTCTTGACTATTTTGATGTGCATCTTCAATCATGTTATTTTCCTTTTCTTTCTCACACAGAAGTTGTTTTGTTGTTGTTGATTAGAACATATAAATGTTGTTAGAAAGAGAAACAGAGAGAGAAAACTCAAATTATGATCTGTATAATTTCAACAGATAAATATTGTTGTAGAGAGAGAGAGAGAGAGAGAGAGAGAGAGAACTGGGATTGTTTCAATAGATAAAACAATGAGTGAAATTGTTTCACAAAGATCAGATCTTGTTTCAATAGATAAAAAAATGAACTTTTTTTTTTTTGAATAGATAAAAATGAAGTTTGTACCTGTTTGTTGAATTGCTTTCTGAACAAATAAAAAAAATTGAACGCAAAGGTTCAACAGATAGGAAAAAAATAAAAAAATTAAACAACTAAAATATTTTAAAATTGAACAGATAAAAAATTCAACAAATAAAAATAATGGCAACAAATAAAAATAATTTCAACAAACAGTCAACAAAAAGTCAAACAGATAAAAAAAGGTAAGGGGTAAAATTAGAAACAAAATATTTTCCAAGACTTCTCACCAAACTATTATACAAAATGTGGATCACTCATCAATAAAAAAATCTGTGTACCTAATGCCTTATACCCTCTTTATATTGGATTTATCACCAATTAACCCTTCATGTTTTCTCTATGACTTTAGCATTTTTTCTTTATTAAAACAATAAAAACAAATGGCAAATATTGACAAATTAAAAAGTTACAAACTCTTAGAAACTACTAATAAGAGATCCCCACCATCGCCGTGATGTGAAATTGTGTTTCGATAAATTGCAAATGATCAAACTAATAATTTTTGCAGTTTTGAAACTGTAAATTTAAATTTATGCAGTTTGATGAGCAATAAATTCAAACTCTAAATTTTTACAATTTTGTAAACTGAAAATTATGTGCTGTGTATGATAAAGAGGCATTATTATTATTATTATTATTATTATTATTATTATTATTATTATTATTATTATTTGTGTTTTGTGGTGTTGAAGAGGATGTGGTTAAATTTTGCTATATTTTCGCTCTAATTTCTCTTTTATTTATTTATTTATTTTTACCGGTGATGCTCTAAACATTCCAATGAGTCTCCAGCAATATTCTTGACGTCCAGCGATGTTATGGACATTCCGACGACTTTTTAGTGCTGTTGAACATTTTGACAAGTCTCTAGTAACTATCAGATGAAAATCAGGCAATGGTCCAGCGGTAGTGAGATGTAGTAACGCTTTTAAATTAAATATATATATATATAAGATTTTTTGATAACAGTTAAAAATATATAAAATTAATTGGTGCAAGTAATTTATTTTGGGATTAGATAGTTTTGAATTAGGGAATTGGGTTAAATTACAAATACACCTCCTGAGATTTGTTTAAAATACGAATTGCCCTCTATAGTTTAGAAAATTACAAATACCTCCCTGTCATAATTTTTTATTTAACAAAATTAATTGAAAAAGTGAAATTTCTAATTGTTCACCTAAACAATAATAAAATTATCTGAATTATTAATTGAAATAAAATTTTAACATTATTAAAAACTGTTAATTAACTTGATGGTTTATTAATAAAATGACCTATTTGTTATGAAATTATAAATCTTAGAGGATATAATATAATTTTTAAAACCACAAGAAATAATTTATAATTTAAGTAAATCTTAAGGAATGTATTTATAATTTACCCATTAAAAATTATTAAACTAGAACCTGCCGCTCAGTGCCCTTTTATAGTTTGAAGTCTTTGTTTTGTTGTGTTGTGTTTTGGTTAAACCTTAGCTTTCACTAATTTTATAGCCTTAAGCCTTAAAAATAAAATAAAATAAAATAAAATAAAATAAAAAAATTAAGGACATTAAAAATTTTGCAAAATAAGGCCTAGTTTGGCATAACCTAAATAATACAAAAAGTCAAAAAGTCACTATCCTATTTAAGTCACATCATCTTATTTAAATCACATCACCTCTCTAACACATCACATCAAACCCAACCCAAACCCAACCCATATAAGCCAATAAGTTAAAAAGTGCACTTTTTTAGAACATCCCAAACCAACCCTTAAGTTTTATGCGTTTTGAAAGCTTCAAAAGTTGAAGGCCCAAAATTTTAAAGGATTTTTATTGATAAATCTCATTTAGAGGTGTTCTAACTCAATAAGTCTACTAAGGAAGATTATAGCTTAATTAGTCCATGTATTTATACTTTATTCCACAAGATCCTTTTTTCTTGATTTATATTATTTGTTAGACTATTATATCCTTATATCTATTGTTAATATGTATTACATAGAAAAATGATATATACATTTCATTTTTATTGCTATCTCTATTTTGAGAGTTACCATTATTCACGTTTTTTTTTTATCAGTTTCGTTCACATTTGTGGTACTGTTTTATTATACTAGGGTTTTGAAGCTCTCTATTTGGTAAGATTTAGAAACTCTAGTTTACATATGGTGGTAAAATAATATTATGTTCCTTCATTGTTGCAGTGAAGTTTTATGTTCCTCTGTTGTCACTTTGTGTTCGAAATTCTATATTCGTCCATTGTTATTTTGTATTCGTAACTTTATGTTTTCTCATTGTTGTAAATCGAAACTCTGTTTATATCCAGTCAATTTTGTTACAAACATATTCTTCAAAGGTGTGTTTAATTTGATTTGGATTGGTGGAATGGTGAAATTGCATAGATTATTAATGATAGTGATAATAATAAAGATGATGATGAAGATGAGGATGTATGTGATTTTTTATTTTTATTTTTATGGTAATTGAGTTTTTTTTTTATTTCTAATTCTATTGCTGCCATTGTTTCTATTTTTTTTTTTTTTTTGTCAATCAGTGTGAATGTTCACATTTCACATTGTTTGAAAATTTGAGAAATAAGTGTTGAAATATAGATATGCACATAATTATATATTTTGCAAGATGTGAATGTTCACATATTATTGGTTATTTGTTACTATACTTGTTTTTTGAACAATCATTTTTTGTTACCATTAAACAATTGAAATAGTTTTTTTTTTTTTCAATTTTGTTTCATATTGCAGTGTAAATGTTCATATTGGTATAAATTTAGTTTTTCTAAGATTAGTTGTATGTTAATTGTAAATTGTGAACATTCACATTGTATTTTGGTATGTGTTTTTTTTTTTTTTGAAATTTTTTTGAAAGTTAGTTGTATTTTTTTTTTTTTACTATGTTGTTGGTTGAACAATCATTTTTGTTACCATTGAACAATCGAAATAGTCGATTTTTACTTTTTGCAATTTTATTTTATATTTTCATGTTGCAGTGTGAATATTCACATTGGTATGAATTTATTTATTTATTTTTTAAACTAGTCGTATATTAATTGTAAATTGTGAACATTCACATTGTATTTTAGTATAAGTTTTATTTTTTCAAAATTTAATTGTATATATGCTGTTTTTGTTACTATACTTGTTAGTTGAACAATCATTTGTGTTATCATTGAACAATTGAAATAGTCGATTTTCACTTTTTTCAATTTTGTTTTATGTTTTCACGTTGTAGTGTAAATATTTACATTGGTATGAGCTCTTTTTTTTTAAGGCTAGTTGTATGTTAATTATAAATTGTGAACATTCACATTGTATTTTGTATGAATTTTATTTTTTCGAAGGTTAGTTATATGTTTGTTGTTTATTGTGAACATTCACATTGTACTTTAGTATGTGTTTTATTTTTTCAAAAATTAGTTATATATTTATTATTTATTGTAAACATTTATATTGTATTTTGATTTTCATTTAGATTTTTTGTTATATTATTTTTAAAATTTTCAAATTATAAAAATGTTCAAAATTTATAATTTGATATTTTCTTCGTAGAATGCAACAGAGATTTTATCTTTAGAAATGAAATAAAATACTTAGGAAAGGAATTTATCAAAAATGACCCATTTTTAAAAGCTTAAGGCCCCGTATAGTTTCTACACTTTTTATTTATTTATTTTTTATCCGTAAAAACTGCCTAGTTCAATGAAAAAAAAAGAAAAGGGGTTTGCTAGAAAATAGGACCCAATTTTTGAAAATCTACATACTATAGTAAAGATCCTCTAGACTTTCTACAAAAAAAAAAAAAGGCCCAAAGCCAAATTAAAAAAATTATTTAATCCATATATTAGAAAATTACTGGAAAGTTCCATTTGAGAACTTATTTACTGAAAGATCCTACGGAAATTAAGTCTTATTTATTAAGAAATATGGGGCATTTATTAGACAATCTCATTTGGATAACTTATGTTCCATTTCATCCTATAAAATTTATTATGACCCATCAAGTCCTGTGATACAAAATAACTCAATTATCACTAGTTACATAAATAAATATAATTAAGCATAAAAATAGATATTGAAACAGATTTGGAAATTTAAAATTTGTAAATGAAATAAAAACTTGAGATTCTTTGGATGGGAAGACACGAACCTGGGAGGGTGTTGTGCCTTTGTAGGCACAACATCATGTTGTGAATTCATGGGGGAGTTTTATGAATATATTTTGATAATCTGAATAGCTCATATTATAAGGTTTGCTAAATAGATTATTCATAAAAAAATTAAGTTGATTAGATATCTGTAATTCGTAATAAGACCAAATTTATGTTTTTTTTAAAAAAAAAATAACGGTTAGAATAATTTTGATGATTTAAAAAAAATAAAAAACAACTATCGCCTAATTATGGGGTGATGCATGTCCGATTAATCTCATTTTTTATATGAATGATATATTCAATGAGTCCTATAATATGAACGGTTTGAATCATCAACATAAAATCAAAACGAACCTCAATCGGGATGTCACAATGGGGTGATGTGACAACACCCTCTCTTTATCCGGGAAGATACTAATTTAGGGATACCACTTATTTATAAATACAAAAATCATTTTGGATATGAAACATTAATTTAGATATGTAGAATCAGTTTGAAAACATTGTCAATAATGAAGAAGCATAATGATTATTTAGAATTGAATGGAATAGTGTAGACACCTCATTTTTTACTGCCTTTACGACTTAAGCATCATCACTTGCACACCTAATGATGAATGTATATGCTTGTCAAGTGCTTGAAAGTCTTCGGCGGAATGCCATAGCTCTGAGCCTCAAAACCCTGCAAACCTTGTGTCTTGTTTTTGCACCAAAACCCCAGCCTTTCAATCCTGAAAAACCTGGGACCTGCAAGCCCATTTTTGTGGGCTGCCAGCCACCTCTTTTGGTTGCTGGCCACCTTTGTGCCTTGCCGGCCAAGTGTGTGGCTTGCCGACTAGAATTGGTGGCCTGCCGGCCATAAGTGTGTTTTGTAGATATTTTCTGTCAACTGTGCCAGCTGTTTACTTAGATGTTTGCATCTACCTACACGTGTATGGATGGATGTTTCTAAGGAAGTGTGATGTTTTTCTATAAATAGAGGACCTCCCCTTCCATTTTTGAGGGTTAGAAAAAGTAGCGCAAAATTAATTTTCTCTCTCTACAATTCTCTCTCTCTTTTGAAATTTCTTGAGCTTTTGCCTATACACTCTTAACCAAACCTTGCCATCTTTGAGCTGAGGTACTTTTTAGCCTATTTTGAGCTCTTGAGGGTGTGTGTGTTTTGAATTATTGCTTAAAAGTGTTCTTCTCTTCAAGAGGTATAGGGCTTCACTTGTTTCATTGCTTTGGTTGGTTCTTTTCCTACTGTTTTTCTACTGTTTTTGGGCTGTATAAATTTTGTATTTTTGGGCTGAAACTTGTGGTGTAAAGCCTTAAAGGGTGGAGGGGTGGTTCACCTTTCTTTCCACCTTGCTTCTCTAGCTTTTACTCTTGTGTTTCCCACCGTTACAATATCTTTCTCTTTTTTTTTTTGAGCTTTTAAATACTAAATTTCAGAGTTATTTTAGTGGCTAAAAATATGTTTTTAAAGTCTAAAATTGGAGGGGTTAGCCTCCCATCCTTGTGTCTTGTTCAATAGCTTACATAGCTCTATGTTTTAGCTTATTATTCTAGCTTTTATTGTCTTAATTCCAGCATGTTTTAGGACTTATTTAGCACTGTTTTAGGACTGTTTTTTGTTGTTCATTGCATTTGATCCTTGTATTGCATGCTTGTAGTTTAATTGTCTTCATAGGTTTTGTGGTTTAGGCCTTAGCCACCATCCTATTTGAGTTAATAGCATTTGTTTATGGCTTTCCATACTTGTTTTCATCCCTAATCACTTCTGTAGCCTCCCTCTTTTCTTGGCTTTTGCTTTGCTTTGAAAGTTGGTTCAAACTAGTTGCTTGTTTAAAGCATGAGATTGAGGTCTTATGCTTAATGGTTTAATCCCTTTGGGGATTCATTACTAATGGCATGACACTTCTCTCATGCCTAAAACAACTCTTGGTTTGATGCTTCTTTCCATTAGAGGACTTAAAGCTCACCTTTGGACTTAATGAATTAAAGAATGGAAAGGTAATTAAAATGGAATAATAAAACTTGGACTAAAATGATGTAAGATAATAATTTGGTTTGGGTTCAATTGGACGTTAACTGAACCCTTTAGTCTTGATTCGTTTCATACTCATTAGTGATAAAAACGGTTCAAGAGTCATTGTCAACCACTTCCCTTGATCAATCTATGATAGGGAGGGGGTTTGAAAGTCTTATTTGTTGCATTTATTGAACTTGCACGCTTTGGTTCATAGGCCATCATGCAATGAAATTACATCGATTGATGGTTTGTGAATCAAGTTTACTACTCCTTTGAGCTGTTTGATGATAAAGAAGGGTAAGTTGTGCAAACAACCCTTGAGAATACCCTGTGCTTGCTCTGTTTGCTTTCTGTTGCAGTAGGAAAAACCAGGCATCAGTGGCCGGCAGACCATCATTTGTGGCCGGTAGGCCACCACTTCTAGCCTGTCGGCCACCTTTGCAAAACCCAGCAGTGTACTTTTCTAGCAAAACAAAATTGGTTTTGAGGTGAAAAATAGTGCAAATCTTCTATTGTGCAACAGAGGCATTTGACAGCAGAACAGTGGCCTTTTTCGGATAGAAATCTGCGCATGCACGAGCATTCCTCATTTACTGAGGCAGAGTAGTTAGAGTAGTTAACTTAATACTTCTCTAAACTTTGTATTCATGTTTAAATTAGTTAATTTGTAATTCAATATTTAGTTCTAATTTGTTGTAATAATTAATTAACTAGCTTAGTTGATTATTTCATTCGTTTTATAATTCGTAGTAATTAGCTTAGCTAGTTAGTTTATTCCGATCCTATTGCGTGAGGGCGCAAATGTTGTAATAATGTATATGTCTTCCAATCCCACGTCTTTCTCTCTTTTATTTACTTGCTTATGATGATTAGTTTAGAAGCATCATGTTTCTTTAAGTATCTCTCTTGTTTGCATCCACTTATATTGCATGCATGGAGGCCCGGCGCATCATTCTAACTTGCATCGTTAGTTAAATGCCTCTTTGAATACGTGTTTAGACCGCATGCTATCAAATTGATTCGTATGCTATGTTAGTAATTGAGCCTAGTAATCGTATGTTGCATAGGTTGCATTAGTCATATTATATTAGTTAGGATCATGAATTTTTTTTCTAACTCTTTTATTTTGGCTTAGAGTACTACGTGAGCTTTTACTCACTTTAGCATATCGCACAAGTATAATTGTCGCCATATCCAGCATGTTCACCATGAGACTAATTGCTTAAACGATATAACTGTTTGAATGCCTGTGGATAAAGGCTAGTTGCTTGAATTGGGATAATTTGATTAATGTCCATTTTAGCTCACTTTTTCAAGTGGCACATTCACAAACTCTTTTCAAAATAAAACATGAAATCAAATGTTCCAATTCTTGCAAAATTAGTCTATACTTGTGTGAGTCACATAGTAATATAGCCAATAATCAGAATAAGAGCATATAATGTAACTAAGAATCACATCATGAATAGTACAGGTCGATCTTTGATCGGGCAAGGGGGTGCTCAAATCATGACATTCCCCTCTCGTACCTAAGTTCCCGAGCCGAGACAACTTTGGTGATAACGGACTAATGGCCTCTGGCACGAGTCTTGGGTTTCCAAAATTTTCCAAAAATATTTTGGTGGAGACTCTGAAATCTGGCAAAGCAGTCCATTTTTTGCATTTTATTCAAAACATCGATTTTCTAAAAAGACTTGTCGGATTGGGACTCTTTTTGTGTTTTCACTATTTCACATTGTACTTGTGAAATTAGATTCAGAATCACAGGTAGAGTCCGAACTATAGGGCTTCTCGTCTTCCGAAAGGAGCGCGAAAAGCCAAGTTACAAATAGTGTTTTAAAATGTGAATATTCATATTTTTTATAATAAAGAAGTACAAATTTTTGGGAAGCATAAAGTTATAAGTGTAAATATTCATACATAAATTTGTGACACAAAAATTTTAATTTTAAATACTATTACATCTTTAAACAATTCAATTAAAAATGTGAAACATTCACACTTTCCATAAATATGTTTAAAAATGTGAATATTTATATTTTTTATAATAAAGAAGTATAAATTTTTGGGAAGCATAAAACTGTAAGTGTAAATATTCATATATAAATTTGTGACACAAAAATTGTAAGTATAAAAATTTCACATTTTAAATACTATTACATCTTTAAACAATTCAATTAAAAATGTGAACCATTCACACTTTACATAAATATGTGAATGTTCATATTCAAATCAATGACACAAAAAATGTTCATATTCACATTTTTAAACAATATATTACATATTTGAATCATTCAATTAAAAATCTGAATACTCACACTTTTTTTCTTGAAAAATAAATCTCCAATAAAAAGTACGAATTTACTTGAAAAATAAATATTCAATAAAAAGTATAAACATTCATATTTTTCTACCTTACTGAAGATCAAATTTACTAGTTTCGACACCCACCTTAACATCTCTCCATCTCTCCAGACTTGTTTTTATTTATATGAAATTGTGTTGTTCAAGGAACTGGATTGTATAGAAAAGAAATTGGTGGAAATGGTTGTTGTCTTCATCTTGGTCTTCATGTTGATGTTGAATGACACAAGAGGAGGCTTAAAGAGTTTTGGACGATTTTCATGGAATTCAAAATTGTCAAAGACTTTGTTTGTGATTAGGTTTCTAATTGATAATAGAAATCTATGCCACAATAACAATCTCATGGAATTATGCATTGGTAATCTCCATCTATAAGAAATCTAGATTACCATATATCACGTAATGAAATTAAAACATAGAAGGGAAAAAAATGTCATGAACTAGTATAGAAATTCAAAAAAATCTCATTGAATATATTTCTTGGAAAAATTACCCATAAATCCTATATGGAGGAAAGTTAAACAATTTAGTCCTGAGAGTTTTCTTATAAACCAATTAATCCTATTTTTTTGGTAAGTTTTATTTAGGGTGTTTTGGTTCCATTCGAATTTATATGAATACCTTTTGTGTGATTTTTTTTTCTTAAATAAGTGACTTGGTTTTGGATGGAAAAAGGCAATGTTAACATGTGGGAGGGGGTTTTGATTGTTTAACATTGATTTCATTATTTTGGAGAGAGAGTGTTGGGTTATTGAGTGTGTTGTGTTCCATTTTTACAGTGGTGACCATAATCCGGTTGCTTGACCACTTTTTGGTAGTGTGTTGTTGGGTTTGCTCTGGTGTTGCTTGCGCCTATCGTATTGTAATAGGCGGGTATTTCGATTGTTTGGTGTATTTTACGTTTGTATGTTTATTTTGTGTGTGGTGTTCGTGGTGTATCGTTGTTGATTTTTGTTGTCATTGTAATGATTTTTTTGGGTGTTAGTTGCTAGTGTAGTGTGTTGTGTGGGTGTGTTGTGCACCATTAACATCACACACGCACAGTTGGTTCTATGATTGCCATGTCAAATGTCATTTGTTGTTTTGTATTTTCCGTATATGTTGGCATTGTAATGGGGGTCGGAAATGTTGGTGTGACAGATATGGATGATGGTATCTTGTTGGTGTGCCGAAAATTCCACACTACATTCAAAGATCATACAAAACAACACAAGGAAAATCAGGGGTTCAAATAGACCAACGATCAACTTACCTAACGCCATTTTCCACTAATACAATTATCGACGACGACGAATGGAGGTTGTTTAATCGGTGATACATGTTGTACACATCACACACGAATACACAACATCACAACGGCCACTCCAACTCGCTAGTGTAAATGTAATGCCAAAAGAGGGGTTTAGCATTTTTTCTAGGGTTTGGGAGGAAAAGGAATTGTTAATTTAGGTTATGACTCCACAAGGATTCAACGTTACCTATTATGGATAGAGCACAAACACACCCAACATTATCCCATTAACATTGAAAACCCAGAAATTTCCATATATGTCTCTTCTGTTTCGATCGGGTAGGAGGGAAATCAAAAAATCTCTATAGTAAGGTTTTGGACAGAGACGCAAATTCTACATTGCAAAAACCCACAATTACCCTTACTAGATGGTGCACCACGCGATAAAACACGGACTATTTGGTCATTAACACTGGAATGGGACTTATAGGTTCATACGATAAAAGTTAGGACTAAATGGATCAAAAGATAGGAATTTGGGATTTATTGATTCATCTCCCTTATTAGTTTGAAGGCAATTGAAATATATTTTCTAATTTAAAGGACACTAAAAGTTTGTGTGTGTGTGTGTGTGTGTGTGTGTGTTCAAAATGACCTTTAGTATGGTTTCATTACCCCACCAACTATGATCGTTGCCACCACTTCTAGGCGTTGACGACCACCTCTACCGTAGGTGACAATTTTTTTGTGACTAGCATCAATTGTTAGTGACCATTTTCCCGTGAAGTGATATTTCATTGACTAATTTCACTATACTAAGTTAATGAATTTTTGCTAGTTTTATGAAATAATTTTCAATTAATAGTTTAAATTGCAAATTTTGAAGTCAATAAAATTGTAATTTTGGAATCATTTTTTTAAATCTATCAAACAACACCAGTGGCATATATGAAATTAAAAAAAAAAAATTGATGAATTTTTTAGAAGTTCATTATTCTTGAACAATGAAATTTCACTAACTAAACTCAATGAAATTTCACCAAGTAAAATTAGTCATTGAAATCACTTAACAAAATTAGCGCGAAAAAAATTGGTGAATTCTTCACTAAATTTGATATTTCTGGACAGTCTTACAAATATGGGATCATAACCCTTGAGTAAAACAAAAAAGAAAGATGCCAGAGTACCATGTTTGAAGCTTCTATAATGGATCTAAGTAAAATCAATGGTGATATGGAACAAATGTGGAGATGTGCGTGTGTAGACGTCCCCGAACGCATCCCGGGGCGAGGAGCGCGACTCCCCCCCCCCCCCCCGCGTTCTGGTTCGATATTGGGTCTACTACAGTTCGAAGGACTCAAATGTCACGGTTCTAAATCTTGAACCAAAGAGTCCAAATCCGGCAAATCGTTTTGAAAACAGATTTTTTTTGAAAGAAGTGCCAAACATGGACTGCTTTGCCAGATACAGAGTCGCCACCTAAATATTTTATTTTTGGGAAATTTAGGAAACCCTGACTCGGTGCCAAAGGCCACGTGTCCGTCATCACCAAAGTTGCCTCGGCTCGGGAACTTGGGTACGATTGGGGAAGGTCACTTCGTGAGCACCCCCGTTCGCCCGGTCAAAGACCGGCCTCTACTAATCATGATATCTTATTTTGAAAACATTGTATGTTCTTATTCCGGTTATTAGCCTAGGTTACTATGTGATGCGCACAACATACAAGTATAGACTGAGTCGCCTGAATTGGAACAAAACATTTCATGTTTGTTTGTTTGAAAATGGTTTGATGGTGCTACCCGCAGGTAGGCTAAGACGTGGATTTGCCACCCTCAGGTGGGCTTAGAAAATATGATTTTGCCACTATCTAGTGGGCTTAAAACAAACATTTGACGAATTGTCCCAATTTAAGTAACACAACCTTCACCCACAGGCATTCAGGCAGTTATATCACATAAGCATATAGCCTCATGGTAAGCATGCTATCATGGCAGTCACTCACACGCATGCAAGGATGCTAAAGCATAAAACTCACCGAGTACTCCAAGCCAAAACAAAAGCTGATTAGAAATTATGCATGATTCTAAGTATGTTGAAATGCCTAATGCAACACATGCAAAAATGCAAACTATAGCATGCTCGGCTATTCTAAACACGGCACATGGAATGCTACAACTAACACGTATTCAATTTGGAATTGAAATACAAATGCAGTTTGTATGATGCGCCGAGCCTGGTGCGTGCAAAACAGATGAATGATGCAAACATGCTGTCATACTGTATGCTAATTGAAATATGCCCTATATCTAACCATCATAAGCTGGTAAATAAAAGGGAAGAAAGACGTGGGGTTGGAAGACATACATCACACTCACGCACACTTATTACAATTATGCCCTCGCGCAGAGGGTCCAAATAAATGTACAGTCCCAAATGAAAGAATAATACAGTCCAAAATGTTACAGTCCGAATAATATACAAATTTCTAATTAATTAACAAATTAACTAAGAAAACTGTAAACTGGCATGCAAGCCAGGGACTGCCTTGATTCTGATGAACGATGTATGTTTGGGCTGCCTTGCGCGGAAATCCACTAGAATGCCCCAATTAGCCTCTGTTTCGCAATGTTTCTCGAAAAGCGCGCCAAGCTTCGGAAGACTGCTGATTCTTCATTTTGCTGCAACAGAGAGCAGGAAAAGGGCATAGCAATGTATTTCACAAATATATGCATGCCTCGATCCTCGTGCCACCAATCACGCATATCGATGCATGATGGCCGAGGAGCCGAATTGCACAATTCAATATAGAATGAATACTCATGGAAATACAACTAGACCTAACTCCATCATGGATAATCCGGAGTGTCGGTGACTGGGGAATTGAGACCCGTTCCGTCACTTGGAATACGAAACGCACCTCGTTTCCCGTGCCCGGGCTAACTCCTATCCCGAACACAATGCAATATGCATGATATGTATGAAATGCAACTAAGATACAATCCTAACGTACACAATGCTATGAAAATGAGATGTCTCGGAATGCGTGCACACGGGTACGCAAACCGAGAAAATGATCCTAAGGCATAAAATGGCATATGCAATGCAATTGGACTTACACTAACATGAGTGGACCTCAGCCACACTCACATAAGAGGCCGTCGGATAAAAGTGAAGTGCCTCGAAATGCGTGCACACGGGTACGCAAATCGAGGCAATGGCGTACGGAATGCAATGATGCTAAAATGACATAAACAATACAATATGGGCTTACACTAACATGAGAGAGCCTCAGCCACACTCACATAAGAGGCCGAGAGATGAAAAATGAGATGCCTCGAAATGCGTGCACACGGGCACGCAAACCGAGACAATGGCATACACGATGCAATGAGACTAAAATGGCATACAGAATGCAAAATGGACTTACACTAACATGAGTGGACCTCAGCCACACTCACATAAGAGGCCGAGAGATGAAAAATGAGATGCCTCGAAATGCGTGCACACGGGCACGCAAACCGAGGCAATGGCATTAAGGCATGAAATGACATGAAAAATGATATGCAAACATGCCAATGGAATTTCAGCACTGAAATATGGGGGAAAACAGTCCCGAAAGATGGCGAAATGACACCAAATGCAAGGAATGGTCCCGAAATGCGAATTTAGGCACCCGAAATGGCCTATAGCTATGCAATGCATGCACAATATGGACATGGAATGAAAATACAGTAGCAAGGCAGGCCCAAAACAAGCATTTTCCAGTCTAAAACATGGCCAAACAGCGAGCATAGATAGGGCAACAATGGCATGCAAAAATAGGGGCCAAGAGAGGGGTATTGAAGTAGATGGTAAATGCAAAGCCCAAACAACAAAATACCCTTCTACAACACTGAAGAGGGACCAAAAATATGAACATTTACAGTTTATGACAGCCCCAAAATCAGTATACAAATGTGCTCAAAATGTCATGCAAGATGAGGCTCAAAAGAGGCTATAACATGAGGTATACAAGATAAACACCAAACAGCCAAAGACCCTTAATAAATCATGTCAAGAAGGTCAAAAAATGACCACTTTTAGTCCTGATCATGGCCTAAAAACAGAAGCAAAATGGGCTAACAAAGCATGCAAAAACGAGGGTAAAACATGGATTCAAAGCAAGTGGCATATGGAGCATGAAAACAAGGTTGAGCCCTTCTTCAATGTTGAAGAGGGGCTCAAAATAAGCACAATATCAGTTCATGAGATACTCCAAAACAGATCACACATAGGCTAGATAAAGCATGCAAAATATTGACATACAAAGAGATATTGAAACAAGTGTGAGATGGGGCTCTCAAAGAGGGTTGAGCCCTTCAACAAACATGTAGAATAGCTCAAAATATACCTAGTTTTAGTTAAGGTCGGAGCTCAAAACAATAAGCAAATAGGCTAAGAAATTGGTGCAAAAATGGGCTACAAAAGGGGGAAAGTCTACTTACCCTTGAAGACCAATACTTTGACTACTTCTTGGACCAAATTTGATGACTCTAAGCTGCTGGAATTCCTCCCTTTGCTGCTGGAATGGAGTGGTGATGGTAGAGCTTGAAGATGATGAAGAAATGGAGCCTAAACTTGAAGGAAATGGAATGATATGTATGTATATGCTCAAACCAATTCTTGTAACCCTTTCTCTAGAGTTGGGAGGCCCTCTATATAGACAAGAGAGGGAGAGGAGAATCAAGGCAAAAGTGGAGGGAAATGAGCCCTTATTTCCCTCCAAAAGGGTCCCCCGGATAGAGATATTTTTGGGGGAAAACCAAGGCACAGCTGGAATGTACTCAACCTGAAGAAGCAGGCCGGCCTGGCATTTTTGTTGCAGGTGGCCGGCCGGCCACCCCCCATGGCCGGCCGGCTAGGGGTCAAAAGGTTCAAGCTGATTTTCTGGCCGGCCACCAGAGAAAGGTGTCCTCCCATGTGCCCTCAACACAGCCATGTAGTTCAAAATTGGCAACTCTAAAACAGGAGAGAGAACAAGCCATTTTTAGGAGGGGTTCAAAAGGGTCAGGTGGAATTTCTGGCCGGCCATGTGATATTAGGGTCCTCCCATGTGTGTACAACACAAATATGTGGTTTTGGGTTAAAGAGAGTGGCCCTAGGGTGGTCAACATTGGCTCGGAAGTGAGAAAAACGGGCGTCAGAGGGCGCCGGAGGAGCATAACTGGTTGCTGAGACAATTGATGGCCTCCCACCCTTCAGTGACCTTCCTGGTGATAAAACAGAGGTACCTGTCAAAAATGAACAAAAACCGATGCAAAACGAAAGCTCGGGGGCCAAAACACGCAGTTCGGGGTCCCGAAAATAGGCCGTTAAGCATCGAAAGTGGCGTTCGGCCACGAAGTGGGTCTCTCAGGCCCCAGTGTCCCTCGAAAGGGAGTAAATGAGATGCATGCCAAAAACCGGAGGAATCGGAGATGGTTAGACGATCCCGAACCGAGGCACACGGCCTGACGGCTCCGAAAACCGGGAACCGGGCTCTGAAATGGGCAAAATGGCCTACGGCCACGAAATGTAGCCCACGGCCACTGAGAGATGGTCTATTGGACCTCTCCCTCCCCTCAGGAAGAAAAACAGAGAAAATCGAGCCTGGCTCGCAAACCGAGGCAAGGTACAGAAGAGGGTTCGGAAGTCCGGAGGCAGGGCTCACGGCCGTGACTCTGAGACTTCTGAACGAGCACAATATGCAACATCACCAAGCGCTCAATTGGTGACGTCTAAGTCTTAAGGTCGGTCAAAAATGGGGTGTCTACAGTTGCCCCTCTTTCACAGAACTCGGAAGTCACAAGTGACGGGAGTGAATGTCAAAGCCCAGAGACGACCCATTTTTGACAAGGCCGAAGACTTAGACAATCATACAAGATGCACAGAGATATGTGCCCGCAGGCAGGGGCAAAATGCAAAGCGATATGCACAGAGCCCGATGTAACTCGATGATCATGCAAATGCAGCAAGCTGTAATGAAGCAAGTATTCGCAAATAGATGCAACAGTTTTAAGCAAGAATGCAAAGCAATAACTACATTTCATGCAGTTGGGAATGTGGAGAATTATTCAATTCTCGTCGCGTCTCACACAGAGAAGATACGATACCTGCGCGATTCGTCTGGTCGCACCAGCCTCAAATGAACCGTACATACAATATCGTGCCTGCAAAAAAGAGAAATTCAACAAGAACAATATGCTAACAACATATATTCAATGTGATTCCTGTGATTCCGAAAGTTTGACACACGCAGTGTCGGCGAGTGAATGCATCGCAATGCAAAAAGGGAACGTGCGTGATAACGCATGCTCAAGCACAGAGGCATGGTAATATCAAGAAATGTGCATAACAATGCAAGATGCTCATGAGAAAGCAAGTTAAGTGCACAACAATGCAAAACGAGCACAAATCAGGGTGCACGTTTGTTACGAAACAACGAGCAGGGAAACGCGCATTTCGGCGAAGGCGACTCGATCGCGGCCTCTGGTTCATCTCCCGGAGAGGTTACAACATGCTCAAAAAGGATACACTCTGATTTTGATGAGTAATGATGAGACACATGTCAGAAATTGCAGCTGAAGTTCCGGCGGAGCGATTTCGCGCCAGAAAGTACACTTTTCTTGAACTTTTTCAGGTCCCGGGAACTCCAATCTTCCTCAAAATTTGCAGAGGGCTAGGGGAGCATGTGGAGAACACCACCGGCCAGGTGGTTGCCCTAGGGGAGGTCACCAGCCAGGAATCAAAAAGCAAATGGCCGGCCAGCTAGAAAAGGTGGCCGACCGGCCACCTGTCCAAAACAGGGGGCAGTTTTGTCTTTTCGCCTCATTTTCTTTATATTCCCTCATCCATTCAATCCGAGACCACACCCACAGCTGCGAAAACTTCTCCTCTTGCCTCCCAAACCATTTTCTCCTTCAGATCTGCACTTTATACGCGCTTTTCAGCCTCCCATGCAAGTTGTTTTCGCGAAAACATTCGATTTTAAGCACTTTGGACCGATTAAATTTTGATTTCGGGGCTTCTTTTCTCATTTTCACCACTTGAGGTAAGTTTGTCTCAATATTTGGAAGATTTTCTCGGGGGTTGACTTTTGTTGACTTTTTCATTTCCCGAGAGTTGACTTTTGTTGACTTTTTCCAATTTTGGCTCATTTTGCTCATTTTTCGCTCCTTTTGCAGATTTTTCGAAATGGCAGGTAATTTCCCTCATGGTGGAGGCCCTCCGGATGCCGGGGATGATTTTGACGCCATGACGCTACCCCCGAGGGTCCGACCTTTTATTCCCGGGAGATACGCCCCGTCGGTACACATTCTTCCGCGGGCTATTTTTCGTCATTTTACTGACTTCAATGATCGGGTACCCGGAGATCTACTTCTGCGAGAGCCAGAGCATCACCTCTCTTATGAGGCACGAGAGGTATTTTACTTCATTTTCTGCATTTTTAGCGCATTTCGTACCTTCGCCATGCTTGAACACACAGTTTAGCTTATGACATAGTACTTTGTTTGCATTCTGAACATATGACTTGCACACTTGAATTTCTGAACACTCGGCTCATTGATTGATTGTGAACGCACGGTACACACTAGTTAAGAATTGAACTCATGGCTCAAACACTGATTTGTTGAACACACAGCCCGAATTTGAAGGTGAACACACGGCACACACTGACTAAGAGTAGAACACACAGTCCCAAACTCTGATTTTCTGAACACGCAGTCCAAGTTGATGGTGAACGCACAGCCCATACTGATTAAGAGTAGAACACGCAGCCCTAACTCAAATTTTCTGAACACACAGTCCAAATTAAAGGTGAACACACAGCCCACACTGATTGAGAGTAGAACACGCAGCCCTAACTCAAATTTTCTGAACACGCAGTCCAAGTTGATAGTGAACACACAGCCCACACTGATTAAGAGTAGAACACGCAGCCCTAACTCTGATTTTCTGAACACGCAGTCCAAGTTAAAGGTGAACACACAGCCCACACTGATTGAGAGTAGAACACGCAGCCCTAACTCAAATTTTCTGAACACGCAGTCCAAGTTGATGGTGAACACACAGCCCACACTGATTAAGAGTAGGACACGCAGCCCTAACTCTGATTTTCTGAACACGCAGTCCAGATTGAAGTGAACACACGGCCCACACTGATTGAGAGTAGAACACGCAGCCCTAACTCAAATTTTCTGAACACGCAGTCCAAGTTAAAGGTGAACACACAGCCCACACTGATTGAGAGTAGAACACGCAGCCCTAACTCAAATTTTCTGAACACGCAGTCCAAGTTGATGGTGAACACACAGCCCACACTGATTAAGAGTAGAACACGCAGCCCTAACTCTGATTTTCTGAACACGCAGTCCAAGTTAAAGGTGAACACACAGCCCACACTGACTTTGAAATTTGAACACGCAGCCCAAATAACGAATTTCTGAACACGCAGCCCAGATTGAAGTGAACACGCAGCCCACTGACTTTGAAATTTGAACACGCAGCCCAAATAACGAATTTCTGAACACGCAGCCCAGATTGAAGTGAACACGCAGCCCACTGACTTTGAAATTTGAACACGCGGCCCAAATAACGAATTTCTGAACACGCAGCCCAGATTGAAGTGAACACGCAGCCCACTGACTTTGAAATTTGAACACGCAGCCCAAATAACGAATTTCTAAACACGCAGCCCAGATTGAAGTGAACATGCAGCCCACTGACTTTGAAATTTGAACACGCAGCCCAAATAACGAATTTCTGAACACGCAGCCCACTAAACACAACTCATTCATTTCATTTGCACACAGCTCATTCATTTCATTTGCACACAGCTCATTCATTTCATTTGCACACAGCTCATTCATTTGATTTGCGCACGGCTCATTCATTTGATTTGCACACGGCTCATTCATTTGATTTGCACACGGCTCATTCATTTGATTTGCACACGGCTCATTCATTTGATTTGCACACAGCTCATTCATTTGATTTTGACACATGCATTCATTCTGAATGCAGGTTGGCGCTCGTACCGTGCGAGGATATGGCTCCACTGCTGCGAGGGAGTGGTACACTGAGCTTCCGGAGGCTGTCCGGGATTTAGTTGATCTAGCAGGGTTCGGGGCCTTCTGCGTAGGGTTATCACATTGTCCTGCCAGTAGGACACTGTTAGCCGCTTTGGTGGAGAGATGGTGGGACACCACCAATTCCTTCCACTTTTCTGCCACCGGGGATCTGACCATGACCCTGCTTGACTTTGTTGTACTGACCGGCCTAGACATAGGAGGTTGGCCCATTCCTTACGACGAGGATATAGGCGAGTGGGAGGCCGCTTGGGTACATCTGTTGGGGGCCCGCCCGCCTGTGGACAGAGCTTCTGGAAGAGTCCGGTACACCTGGTTCTCTTCCCGTTTTCGGAGGCCGGAGATGGAGCCCGAGTCTCCTGAGGAGGCTGAGCAGTATGCCCGCGGTTTCCTTATGTTCCTCTTCGGCACCACTCTGTTTGCTGATAGGGGGAACACTGTCGGGTTGTATCTTTTGAGTGCCCTAGTGGACCTATCACAGGTCAGTCAGTACGACTGGGGTGGCGCCGGCCTGGCTACCCTCTATTGCTATATGAGAGCTACCTTCCGCGGGCAGGGAGACTTACTCGGCGGCTATTGGAGAGCCTGGGAGGTACGTTCTGTCCTCTTGATTTACATTTCTGTTCCTCATTACTTGTTCATTGCACACACGGCACACTTTACATCCTGTATTTTGCACTCGGCATTTTGTATTCACATTCTGCACTGTTTTCCACAGTTATGGGTCTATGTATATTTTCCGACATTAGCCCCGGAGATGGAGGTGGCAGGGCCCCTCATGACCCCGTATTCCTTGGTATTCGAGGGCCAGCACCGACCGAGACCTCGCGAGACTCTCTTCTACTTGCGACAGTACTTTGACACTGTGCGGACGACAGAGGTATTCCAGAACTCTCAGTTCCTTTCTGTTTTCATCTTTGATCTGCCTTGTATATTCCCGATTTCTAATTGATTCATGCACTGGTTATCCGCAGATTACGTGGCAGCCCTGGGCGATCTTGGGTGATGGTCTCCGATTTCAGTATGCCGGAGGATCAGGCACCTTCCAGTACAGGATCCTGCTCGAGGGACTGGTTGGTAGAGCATGGTTCCTGGGGGAACGCTTTCTGCGTCAGGTGTGGGGATACATTTCTCAGGACCCTCCTGCAGCACCTCCAGCCACCATGCGGACTGCTGATGGACTCTCTACCCAGGAGGTCATTAGCGCTATGCAGGGCACTGATGCTTTGCTACATCTTACAGAGGGAGACTACGCCACCTATCGTCACACATATCTGATGCCTCCCTTGACGGGAGTGCGCGCTCCGCCACTGAGGCCCTCTGGTGTGCCATCTTCGAGTCGGGCTCGTGCTACGGATATTCCCTCATCCAGCAGGGCTGGTACATCTCGAGGTGGGGGCGGATTCGTTCCTCCGATCCCTCCGACTCTTCATCATCCTGGGTGGCCAGACATGCCGACCGAGTTGATGGGGTGGCAATATGGGACTACTTCTCCGATTCCGATCCCTATAGAGCCTCCGATGCCTGGTCACAGATATGTCAGTGATCCTGACTCACCACCGGTATGTTCCATCATTTTTCACTTATCACACAGACACTTTGGCAGTTGCTTATTTATTGATGACTTGAGCTTGTATTTGCAGCCACCCCGGGAGTACATGGATCAGGTGCTCAAGATGGTGGCCTCACTTGAGGGGATGGTCCTGCGTAGAGAGGCGCAGTTGTCTATCATGGGCTTCCAGGTACTCTTTAGTTTTCTGGTATTTATCATACTCCTGATGATATGCTGATTTTGATCATTCTACTGCATTGATAGGCTTTTTGTGTAGAGCACATCTGACACACCTCCCACTCACATACTGCACTTGCATCTGATTCTCATATTTGAACTGATGTATTGAACTCTTCACTTTCAGATGCCTCCGGTATATGCTCCACCGCAGGCCGGGCCACCCGGGCCTTCCCAGAGAGGTTGATCGTCTAGATCTTTTCGAGGTGCTGGGCCATCCGGGCCCTCCCTAGGAGCTGGGCCATCCAGGCCTTCTCAGGGAGCAGGGCCATCTAGGCCTTTCCGAGGAGCTCGAGGAGCGGGGTCGTCTCGCAGACGTAGGGCACATGTTATAGAGGCAGAGCCTGATGAGGAGGAGGAGGAGGTAGATCATGAGTCAGAGACATCTGCTGAGGAGGGGGGCTCCTGCCTTGGTTCCGGGAGTGGAGGCGAGGTTGAGGGGGATCCTGAGGATGACAGCTCCGACCCGGATGGTGATGATGGTGCAGAGGTTGTCCCACAGAAGAGGATGAGGGGGCCTCCTTATTCCCGCTCCCGAGGGCATTGTTGCTGTTTCCTGCTTTATTTTACTTTTTGCTAGTAGTTTGTAGCACTTTGCATTTTGTTAGGCAGTTTTATTTTCTGTAAAACTTGTACCTTTGTTTTGTTGTAAAACATGATGGAATGAAACAACTTTTGAAAAAGTGTTTGTATCTGAAATTCTCAGCATCGCATCGCATCATTTTGCACAAAAATGGAATTGAATGGAAATGTGCCTTGTGTAATTACCGGGTCAGGTAATGAACCGACGCAATAAACTAAACAAATCGACTCACTAAGAAATAATAGAATCTCAGCAAGTTTACAACTCGATAAGCAAAGTACAACAATGCTAATGACTCGATAAACAAGACTTAACAAAATTGTGTAAACAAAGAGCAATAACTCAAAACACAAAATGCGACAGCTCGACAAAACTTACAACTCGATAAACAAAACGACAACTCGATAAGCAAAAATACAACACAGCGTACTTCGGACGGACGATCTGGATTATGGAATGCATCCGAAATTGAGAGAAATGGAGGCCGTCGACATCCCCGATGCGTGAAAGTGCCTCAAACTTCCTTCCGGAGGGCAAAACAGGACCAATGCATGGCCGGCTACATTTTGCATCTGGGGACTGAAAGGTGGTCGGCCGGCCTGCTAGAATAGGTGGCCGGCCGACCACCTTTCCTGCAACTCCTAGAATTCTGACACTTGTCCTCGAATAGTGTTTTACCCCCTCCTATAAAGCTCCAACTTTGGAACTCATTCATTTCATCACTGCTTTGCACAAAAATGGAGGCATTTCTCGCAGAAAATCTCACATCTTGGATCTCTTCTTTAGATGGCTCGGAAAAGTTGAACTTCCGGGCTTTCGGCTTGAATGCACTATTCACGCTGGGCCAGACTCCACTGCACCTTCCTTTCCTCCATGCGGCGGCGAGATTTTGGAACCCGGTGACGCACGTTTTCAGCTTCGGGGGGCAAGAGGTATGTCCCACTTTTGAAGATTTTCAAGTTTTGATGGAGTCTGAACGCTCAGAAGAGATCTTGCCTCAGTCTCGTTTCGGCCACGCCCAAGCTTTAGGGTGGCTGTGCGGTCTCAATGCGCATGATACTCGATCCCTGATTTGTAACGGGATGTTGGATATCCCGAGCCTGATTTACCGATTCTCCGATGCTGGTGACCGCGGTGACCATTATCGGCAAGGTTTTCGACAACATGCCCTCTGCTTGTTCATGCTATCTCATTTTCTGTTTGTCTCGGGCTCCGGGGGAGCTAACATCCGTTTGATTGAAGTCGCTCAAGGCTTGAGGGAAGGAAAGAGCTGTATCGCCATGACATTGGCTGAGACACTGCTGGGTTTGGAGGCCTTCTACCGCTAGGAGACAACCAGGTTTGCGGGGAGTCCACTACTGCTGCAGGTAATGTTTCCCACCCAAGCTCACATATGTATTTGCTCACATCGCTCGGCCCTCAGGCTCGGTTTTTTCTCACAAAACCCTCATCTTACTTTTCTCTCATCGCACATCTCTCTATTCTTTATTCTCTCATTTTTCATCCCTCCCCAGATATGGTTGATGGATAAATTGCAAGTTGTGGACTCTTGCCCTGCTTACTCAGCACGCGGCTACTTCTTTCGACAACGCCTGGTTGACGCCCTTGATGAGGGATGGTTGTTTGAATGGATGTGCAACTTGTCAGCTGAACGCATTGCTTGGCGCTATCCTTGGCTTAACCTTCCGGCGATGAGCTATAGCATGTTCCAGGATACTGGGATCCGGTTGATTGGCCTGACCCATTGTGTATTCTATTTCCCATTCCGCATTCTGCGCCAGTTCGGCCATGATCAGACTTGCCCTCCGGAGGGGATAGAGTATCCGGTCACCTTCCCGATCCGAGGTGCACACCTTGCTCGACATACTACGGCTTGGAGGACTAGAGAGCTCCTGCCCCCCGCCCCTATTTTCAGTTGCACTTTGTCTGATGAGTGCTGGGATTGGCTCAATGAGGAGGCACAGACTGGGCCTAGGTCGGCATCGGAGGCTTCGACTAGCTCTGGGAGGGGGCGCAGGGACACCTGACTTGACTATGCCCCAGATTTATTGCTTTATTAGTACTTTCAAGTTTTCTTCATGAGTGTAATAAAAAGCAACTTCAATTGTATGCAAGAGCAGGAGAACTCTGTTTTGAAATCAATGAAATTGAAGGTTGTGGTACTGAAAATTTTCTGCTTTGGTCCAAAAATGGTCTTAGTTGTGAAAAGATTAATTTGAGTAAAGTCAACTTTTATTAAAACTTTTCAAAACTATTTTCGATATGGATCAGAACTGGACACACCTGAGATCTGTCACTGAGATGCACAACCCCGGATCCTAGCAACTGGAAAGATGCCCCTAGTTTGAATGGCACCACAGCACCTCCTGGCAACGGAAAGTTGCCCCTAGTCTGAATAGCACTGCACCGGAGGTTACGATGAAAGCTGATGGACAAGGATGCCTGAGACGATCAAAATGGACAAAGTTGATCGGGGAAAATGTTTATGGCTGAACTTCAGGATGAAGCTGCCTACGTATCCCAAAGATGGGAATCAAGCCTTACGTAGTTCAGGCTTAGGTTCGCTCGGGTATTTTCCTCTCCTTTTGCGCTCTAACTTTTGCCAAGGCCGCCCTTTGCGGGTTTTCAACCTTGCGAGCTCAGTTTTTATATTTTTCAATTTTTTGTTCTCTGAGTTTTGCCTAGGTCGCCCTTTCGGGTTTTCGGCCTAGCGAGCCTCTCAAGGGTAGTATTTCTTCAACTTGTCCGTATTAATCGGTCGTGAAAACTCTAAGCCATCCAGATCCATCAGAACCACAGCTCCACCTGACCAGATAGACTTAATGATGTAGGGACCAGTCCAATTAGGTCTGAACTTGCCCCTAGGGTCGTGGATGGGAGCTCGGTTGTCCTTGAGTACCAAATCTCCTTCCTTTAAATTCCTGGACTTAACCTTCTTGTTAAAAGCCCGGGCGATTCTGCGTTGATAGCCTTGAATGTGGTACAGTGCTTTCAGTCTTCTCTCATCGAAGAGCATGAGTTCCTCAAATCTGTTTTGCTGCCAATCCGCTTCGGCTATCTGGCACTCAGCCAATACTCGCAATGACGGAACCTCAATCTCAATAGGTAGAACGGCCTCCATCCCATAAACCAATGAATACGGAGTCGCCCCGGTAGAAGTTCTGATTGAAGTCCGGTAGCCCCACAGAGCAAACGCCAGCTTATCTGGCCAGTCCCGGTAGGTTTCCACCATCTTCTGCAGTATATGCTTGATATTCTTGTTGGCGGCCTCAACCGCTCCGTTGGTTTGCGGCCGGTATGTGGATGACTTATGAAAAGCCACGTTGTATTTTTCCAACAAGTCTATCACCTCCTTCTTGAAGTGGGAACCGTTATCTGAAATTATCTCATTTGGGACCCCGTAGCGACAGATGATGTTGTTTCTGATAAACTTTGCAACGTGCGAAGCCTTCAACACTGCATAAGATTGGGCCTCAACCCACTTTGTCAAATAATCTATCGCGACCAGGATGAACTCATGCCCATTCGACCCCTAACAGCCCCGATCACATCAATTCCCCAGACTGAAAATGGCCATGGTGAAGTCATATTGTACAGCTTTGTCGGTGGGATGTTCATGCGATTTGCATGGATCTGACATTTGTGGCATCGCCGAACGAAACCGATACAATCCTCCTCCATGGTAGACCAGTAGTACCCTTGTCTGAGGATTTTCTGTGCCAACATTACCCCATTCATATGTGCTCCACATTCTCCTCCATGGATGGCTTCCATTAGGCGCTTCGACTCTTCGGCATCAACACACAGTTTATGCATTCCCAGATGACCTCTTCTGTATAGCTTACCCCCACAGATGATGAACTGAACGGCCAATCTTCTTATTGTCCTTTTGTCTTTGGCATTTACCCCTGGCGGATATACTTCTTTCTCCAAGAAATTCCAAATGTCGTAATACCAGGGGTGTTCATCCTGAACTTCATCTATGGCTGCAATCGACCCATAGGCTGGTGCAAACTTCTGGTCAATGATGACTGGACGCATCCGGACTCCACACGGGATGTCTATCATAGAAGATAGAGTTGCTAAAGAATCTGCGAACCTGTTGTTCTCTCTTAGTAGATGAGTAAAACTTAGCTTCTCAAACTGAGGAATCAGCAAATCCAAGGTCTGGTGATACATCATCATCTTTTCCTCTTTTACTTTCCAGTCTCCTTTCGCTTGAGACACAACAAGGTTCGAATCCCCAATGACGTCCAATCGTCTTGCCCCTAATTCTAGGGCTGCTTCTAGGCCAGCAATGCACGCCTCATATTCTGCTTCGTTGTTCGAGACTTTGAATCGGAGTTTGAAGGCTAGAGGAATACGTGAATTATCGGGTGCTATCAGCAACACTCCTATCCCATACCCATGTTGATTTGACGCTCAGTCAAAGTACATCGTCTAAGCTTCGTCGTCGATATGCAAAATGGCTTCATCTGGGAACAAGTATTCAACTGCTTCATCCCCCTCAACCGGATGGTCGGCAAGGAACTCTGTTACTGCTCTTCCTTTGACTGACTTGCGTGTGACATACTTCAAATCAAATTCGGAGAGCAACAGCAACCAACGAGCTAGCCTACCCGTGAGTGCTGGTTTCTCGAAAAGATATTTGATGGGATCGAGACGTGAAACCAACATTACAGAGTGAGCTAACAAGTAGTGCCGCAGCTTCCTGGTAGCCCATACCAAAGCTAAGCAAGCCTTCTCCAGCGGTGTGTACCGAGTCTCATACTCTAGCATCTTCTTGCTCAGATAGTAGATGGCTCTCTCCACCCTGTCTTCAGACTCTTGTGCGAGCATACAGCCCATTGTGGTCTCAGTCACTGATAGGTACAAAATCAACGGTTTCCCTGGTTCTGGTGGTGATAAAACGGGCGGGTTCTGTAGATATTCTTTGATCTGTTCAAACGCTGCTTGACATCAGCCGTCCCATTAAAATTTCTTGCCTTTCTTTAGGAGACCAAAAAGTGGTTCACAAGTCAAGGTTAATTTTGAGATAAACCGTCTTATGAATTGCACTTTACCCAGAAAGCCTCTCACCTCCTTTTCAGTCCTTGGTGGGGGCATTTCTAGGATGGCCTTGATTTTAGAAGGGTCGACTTCGATGCCCCTTTGTGTAATCAGAAACCCTAGCATTTTTCCCGCTGTAACACTAAATGTACACTTTTGAGGGTTCAGCCGCAACCGGAATTCCCTGATCCTTTGAAAAAACTTATGCAAGGCGGTGTAGTGGCCCTCTCTTTCCTTGGACTTGACAATCATGTCGTCCACGTACACCTCGACTTCTTTGTGGATCATATCATGTAATATTGTGGTCGCGGCCCGTTGATAAGTAGCTCCAGCATTCTTCAACCCAAACGGCATGACTCTATAGCAGTATGTCCCCCACGGGGTGGTGAATGCAGTCTTTTCCCTGTCTTCTGGTGCCATTACTATCTGGTTGTAGCCTGAGAAGCCATCCATGAATGAGAGCAAAGCATGCCCTGCTGTGAAATCCACCAACTCATCAATATGCGATAAGGGAAAGTCGTCCTTCGGACTAGCTCTGTTCAAATCCCTGAAGTCCACGCATACTCGGATTCTGCCATCTTTCTTCGGCACCGGAACGATGTTGGCCAACCAAGTCGGATATTCAGATACCAGCAGGAAGCCTGCGTCAATTTGCTTGGTGACCTCTTCCTTGATCTTGAGGGCCCAGTCCGGGCGGATCCTCCGGAGTTTCTGTTTGACAGGTCGGGCCTCGGGGTCAAGGGGGATCTGATGCTGTACAATCTCAGGATCGATTCCAGGCATGTCTTCGTAGGACCACGCGAAAACATCTTTGAAATCTTTTAATAAAGCGACTAAGCACTCGCGTTCCTCTGAAGACAACGTGGACCCGATCTGGACCAGCCGCGGGTCCTCCTCAGTACCAATGTTCACGGTAGTGATTTCGTCCACTAGGGGTTTAACAAATCTCTCCTGCTCTTGCTCAATTAATCGTTGCAAAACCGGAGGAACTTCGTCCTCGTCGTTTTCAAAATTTTGAAAGTCTGAATTAATGCAATAAATTAAGGGCACAGAAAAGTACTCAGAAACCACTGTTGCTTGATTCTCATTAGGCACATCCAAATCGTCCGATTCATTTACAACAGACTCAAATGAAAAGGAAAAAGACGACCTAGATAGGACTGTGGCATCCGGGTTTACATCCCCAGGAGTACCAGACTCAGACTCAGTCGAGCTAGAACCTGATTCCGACTCACAAGACTCGGTGGAATCAGATTCCGGCTCACTACCTGACCCAGTGCTGCTGGACAAAAATCCCTCCTCGTATTGCCAATTGAGAGAGGGTGCGATAGATGCATCCAAGATAGCTGCTGGTTGGCTCGCGGCCGTTCCATCCCCAATCATGGAAACCTCGGAGTTATCCCCCAAGCACTTGTGGTCGATCAGAGGATCAGAGAGTAGACATGCCAGCGCTACCCCCGTTTCAAATTCTGTGCCCTCAGGATCCACTGCCCTATACTGCTCAACCTCAGCTGATGGGTCCGTCTGCTCCTCGGCAACATCCTCCCCGGATAACTACAGGTCGAAAAAGATCTCAAAACCGGGCACGCGCTTCTTCTCCGCGTTTATCCACGGCTCCGGGAAGCCGCAAAATGGAAAGTCTTCCCCTCCCGGACGAAGCGTCCGTTCAGGGTACCCTGAATGGGCCTATGCATCAAGTCAAATGGCTTCCCAGCCTGCTTTGCTCTGGCTCTTCCGGCCATTTCTTTCCCTTTTCTCACCCAGTCCTCTTTGGTGGGCAGATAACCCAGTCCAAAGGTATGCGGGTTGTGTGGCACTTCGGCCAATGCTGCGACTCCTTTCCTGCCGCTCCTTCCTAATCCCATCCCGGGGATGTGTTGTAGCTTGTTCATGAGGTAGACGGATTGGGCACTGACGTACATACCTTCATTCACAGCCATAATGTTTTGCACAACCCGGGCCTCGGCCAGAGTAAATCCTGATATAAACACGTCCTCCATGCCGTGCTCTATTTCTAGGACTGGTGTAGACACCTCCGGAGGGGGATGGATCGATGAATTCCCAAACACAATGGCTACTCCCTTTCCATAGGGGTATTTCACCATCTGATGCAGAGTGGATGAGACGGCCTTCACCTGGTGTAACCACGGTCGCCCCAAAAGTAGGTTAAAAGTTGCGGGAACCTCCAAGACATGGAAATCTATCTCGTGTTGTCCAGGTCCAACCTTTGTCTGAATCTTGACGGTCCCCATCACTTCTCTGCTAGTATTATCGTACGCTCTGATCACCTGAGTTGTCGGGATGAAGTCCGCGGGCTTCAACCCGATTGCATACGCTGTTCTGGCTGGGCAGACATTGATAGCAGACCCGGTATCAACAAGTACCACCGGTATCCACTTGTCTCTACATTCCACGGAGATGTAGAGAGGTTTGTTATGATTCACGCCCTCAGGCGGCAGTTCTTTGTCTGAGAAGGTTAAAGCCGGGGAACCTCCTCCCGGAAAAACCAGCCCAACTAGCTGTTCTGGTGTAGTGTCGATGGAGAGTTTGGCCTTGTCCATGGCAGATAGGACAGCCTGTCTGTGCACCCGCGAAGCCATAAGCAGTCCCCAGATGGAGATGTCTGCTTGTATCTTCTTTAATTGTCTCAGCACAGCTTCTTCTTCAATTTGTCTCTCTCTCTGTTTCTCTGCTTCTTTGTCTTTTCCAGATGCCTCCGGTTGGTCAAGGTGTGGGGGCTTGAAGTACCGCCCACTCCTGGTCATATGGTCCACCTCATCAGGGTACCACGTGCTGTCTGGTTAATTTACTCCCCAATCTTCGTCTGTGTGGGCAAGACATAAGTCGTCGTCTTCCCACCACATCCCGTTAGCATCCAAAAGACACCTGTCTGGTTCTGGCAAATGTGTACTCTCAGTACCTTCATCCCATATGCTCACAGCATTTTCCATTCTTGTGCCCACAGCACTCTCAGCCCCCTCGTGGGCTTTTGCCTTTCTGATTCTCTCGGAATCCCAAAACTTCTCCTGTTCTGACTGCGTCACTGCAGTTTGTTGTTCCACTGTCTTTGCATCCACAATGCTTAGGTCCTGAGCGAAATTCTTTGTACCGGCGTTCTTCGGCAATACATTCTGACTCTCGGCCCTTCCGGCCACCGTTGATACACTCGCCCCTGCCGGGCCTTGTTCTGGTTGAAATTCCACAATATCAGGCTGATCATCTAGCCAGCCGGTGGCCTCCGCCGACTCCTCATATTCAAACCAGTTGATTGTTGCATCTCCTGATTCTTGGTCGTTGAAGAACTGGAGGTTGGCGAAGTCCTCTTCCACTGTTGTCAGATCATCTGCCCCCTGTTCAAGTCTGTCCCCCTGAATCATACACAGTTCGGTTTTTTCCGGCAGTCCCACACTCGGCTCAGACTGACCCACTGCTAAGATGTACTCGCTTGGATCATAGGCTCCTCCAGTGTAATCCCCAGACTGGTGAATCCCGGGCGCGACAACTCCACTTTCCTCTGAAACCTGCCCTGTTCCATCTTCAGCAGTCACCACCTTTGGTTTAGATTGGGTTGTGAAGGTGTCCAACATGCACAAGTCAGTGCAGTCAGGAAGGATCACCTCCGGCTTGGGTAGGTGAGAGGGAGTAATATAGATACTAGGATCGTAGGATACGACCCCAGTTTGGATGAGGTTGACTCTTTTGGGTGGTGGATCTTGGTTATGGGTGGGGAGTGGGTTGGTTGTGACGTTAGGTCTATCTGGAGGTAGAATCACATTTTTGTCGATGAGGTCCTGACCCTCGTGACGCAGCCTGTAACAATGGTCGGTATCATGACCGTGCTGCTGGTGGTAGGCACAGTACTTGGTTGGGTTGTGAGAGGAGGGGAGTGGATTTGGTGGCGGCCTCGGCTCCAGGGGTTTTAGATGTCCCTTTCTAATCAAGACCCCCCAGAACCTTGGACAAAGGCATGTATAGTGGAGTGAAGGTTCTTTGGCCTCTGGACTGATATCTCGAGGCTTGGGTACTGCTCCCGGATGTACTGGAAAAGGGTGTGGCCGCCGCGGGCCTTGGCTGGGGAGGGGGATTGGTGGTGACCATACTGACCTCCGAAGTTCTGGTATTTGCAGCGCCACTCGGGCCTACGTTGTTGTTGCGGTTAAATGTCCTCCGGGGTTGCTTCCGGTCCTGGTCAATCAGACCTTGCTTCATCGCGTCCTCGATCTGTACCCCCATCTCGTGTAAGTCTGAGAAGGTGGGAAAGGGGAGTACGATCATCTTCTGCATGAGTTTTGGTTGGAGATTGCGCACAATCATCCTAATTTGATCTTTGTCTGTAGGCCTCAAGGTCATCATCGATGCCTTTGCCCTCCATCGAGTTACGAAGTCTGAGAAAGTCTCCTTGGCCTCTTGCCTCGTCGTTTCGAGATCACGCGTTGTAATCTCGATCTGTGTATTGTACGAGTATTGTGCAACGAAGGCCTCAACCATCTCATCCCAGTTTCTCTTTACCTCATCTTCTAACTTCGCGTACCAAATGGCTGCCACACCCAACAAAGTTCGACCAAACAGGGAAAGCTTTTGTGGTCGGGTCAGGCCCATTGGCCGCAGAATGTCTGAGAATAGCCGGAGGTGGACCATAGGGTCCCCGGACCCATCAAAACGATCAATCTATGGCATCTTAAATCTGTCTGGCAATGTTACGGCCACATCGGTGTACCCATCTTCGATGTCTGGGATGGCCTTCACCCCCTGGGACTTCTTAAAAAGCTTCTCCAATTTGCTCAATTTCAGAGTTGTATGGTCTATCTCGAACTCGAAGGGAGAGTCCGGATGGTTGGCAGGTGTATGGGTCTTGGACAGTTGAGGCAGAAGCGGGGGCGGAGCCAGCCCCGTTGGATGGCCTGTGTCCTCTTGAATATTCTGGACATTGGGTAGGGTGTTCTGGGTGTTCAGGGGGGTATTCTGGGGATTTGGCAGGGCATTCTGACCAGTGGATGCCTGCTCGGGTAATGGAGCTCCGGGTGGAGGAGGAGCCTGATGTGAAGCAGATGCCGTATTCTGCTGTTGCAGCCTAGTGATCAGCTCGGCCTGCTGGGCCATGACAGCGGCCTGCTGCTTGGAGAACTCCGCTTGGCAGGTGGCATCTTCTTGCATTTGTTTCATGCTCTCATGCATTTGGCGCATCATCGCCTCCATCCCTGAGGTATTCGGCGGATCCATCTGAATAACTGGTAAGTGTATCTCTATAGCGGAAACAGAAACCTCAATTCGACTGTTTGCTGTTAAAATAGACTGCTGCCCCGGTAATGAATTTTTGCTAGTTTTATGAAATAATTTTCAATTAATAGTTTAAATTGCAAATTTTGAAGTCAATAAAATTGTAATTTTGGAATCATTTTTTTAAATCTATCAAACAACACCAGTGGCATATATGAAATTAAAAAAAAAAATTGATGAATTTTTTAGAAGTTCATTATTCTTGAACAATGAAATTTCACTAACTAAACTCAATGAAATTTCACCAAGTAAAATTAGTCATTGAAATCACTTAACAAAATTAGCGCGAAAAAAATTGGTGAATTCTTCACTAAATTTGATATTTCTGGACAGTCTTACAAATATGGGATCATAACCCTTGAGTAAAACAAAAAAGAAAGATGCCAGAGTACCATGTTTGAAGCTTCTATAATGGATCTAACTAAAATCAATGGTGATATGGAACAAATGTGGAGATGTGCGTGTGTAGACGTCCCCGAACGCATCCCGGGGCGAGGAGCGCGACTCCCCCCCCCCCATTTTGGTTCGATATTGGGTCTACTACAGTTCGAAGGACTCAAATGTCACGGTTCTAAATCTTGAACCAAAGAGTCCAAATCCGGCAAATCGTTTTGAAAACAGATTTTTTTTGAAAGAAGTGCCAAACATGGACTGCTTTGCCAGATACAGAGTCGCCACCTAAATATTTTATTTTTGGGAAATTTAGGAAACCCTGACTCGGTGCCAAAGGCCACGTGTCCGTCATCACCAAAGTTGCCTCGGCTCGGGAACTTGGGTACGATTGGGGAAGGTCACTTCGTGAGCACCCCCGCTCGCCCGGTCAAAGACCGCCCTCTACTAATCATGATATCTTATTTTGAAAACATTGTATGTTCTTATTCCGGTTATTAGCCTAGGTTACTATGTGATGCGCACAGCATACAAGTATAGACTGAGTCGCCTGAATTGGAACAAAACATTTCATGTTTGTTTGTTTGAAAATGGTTTGATGGTGCTACCCGCAGGTAGGCTAAGACGTGGATTTGCCACCCTCAGGTGGGCTTAGAAAATATGATTTTGCCACTATCTAGTGGGCTTAAAACAAACATTTGACGAATTGTCCCAATTTAAGTAACACAACCTTCACCCACAGGCATTCAGGCAGTTATATCACATAAGCATATAGCCTCATGGTAAGCATGCTATCATGGCAGTCACTCACACGCATGCAAGGATGCTAAAGCATAAAACTCACCGAGTACTCCAAGCCAAAACAAAAGCTGATTAGAAATCATGCATGATCCTAAGTATGTTGAAATGCCTAATGCAACACATGCAAAAATGCAAACTATAGCAGGCTCGGCTATTCTAAACATGGCACATGGAATGCTACAACTAACACGTATTCAATTTGGAATTGAAATACAAATGCAGTTTGTATGATGCGCCGAGCCTGGTGCATGCAAAACAGATGAATGATGCAAACATGCTGTCATACTGTATGCTAATTGAAATATGCCCTATATCTAACCATCATAAGCTGGTAAATAAAAGGGAAGAAAGACGTGGGGTTGGAAGACATACATCACACTCACGCACACTTATTACAATTATGCCCTCGCGCAGAGGGTCCAAATAAATGTACAGTCCCAAATGAAAGAATAATACAGTCCAAAATGTTACAGTTCGAATAATATACAAATTTCTAATTAATTAACAAATTAACTAAGAAAACTGTAAACTGGCATGCAAGCCAGGGACTGCCTTGATTCTGATGAACGATGTATGTTTGGGCTGCCTTGCGCGGAAATCCACTAGAATGCCCCAATTAGCCTCTGTTTCGCAATGTTTCTCGAAAAGCGCGCCAAGCTTCGGAAGACTGCTGATTCTTCATTTTGCTGCAACAGAGAGCAGGAAAAGGGCATAGCAATGTATTTCACAAATATATGCATGCCTCGATCCTCGTGCCACCAATCACGCATATCGATGCATGATGGCCGAGGAGCCGAATTGCACAATTCAATATAGAATGAATACTCATGGAAATACAACTAGACCTAACTCCATCATGGATAATCCGGAGTGTCGGTGACTGGGGAATTGAGACCCGTTCCGTCACTCGGAGTACGAAACGCACCTCGTTTCCCGTGCCCGGGCTAACTCCTATCCCGAACACAATGCAATATGCATGATATGTATGAAATGCAACTAAGATACAATCCTAACGTACACAATGCTATGAAAATGAGATGTCTCGGAATGCGTGCACACGGGCACGCAAACCGAGAAAATGATCCTAAGGCATAAAATGGCATATGCAATGCAATTGGACTTACACTAACATGAGTGGACCTCAGCCACACTCACATAAGAGGCCGTCGGATAAAAGTGAAGTGCCTCGAAATGCGTGCACACGGGTACGCAAACCGAGGCAATGGCGTACGGAATGCAATGATGCTAAAATGACATAAACAATACAATATGGGCTTACACTAACATGAGAGAGCCTCAGCCACACTCACATAAGAGGCCGAGAGATGAAAAATGAGATGCCTCGAAATGCGTGCACACGGGCACGCAAACCGAGACAATGGCATACACGATGCAATGAGACTAAAATGGCATACAGAATGCAAAATGGACTTACACTAACATGAGTGGACCTCAGCCACACTCACATAAGAGGCCGAGAGATGAAAAATGAGATGCCTCGAAATGCGTGCACACGGGCACGCAAACCGAGGCAATGGCATTAAGGCATGAAATGACATGGAAAATGATATGCAAACATGCCAATGGAATTTCAGCACTGAAATATGGGGGAAAACAGTCCCGAAAGATGGCGAAATGACACCAAATGCAAGGAATGGTCCCGAAATGCGAATTTAGGCACCCGAAATGGCCTATAGCTATGCAATGCATGCACAATATGGACATGGAATGAAAATACAGTAGCAAGGCAGGCCCAAAACAAGCATTTTCCAGTCTAAAACATGGCCAAACAGCAAGCATAGATAGGGCAACAATGGCATGCAAAAATAGGGGCCAAGAGAGGGGTATTGAAGTAGATGGTAAATGCAAAGCCCAAACAACAAAATACCCTTCTACAACACTGAAGAGGGACCAAAAATATGAACATTTACAGTTTATGACAGCCCCAAAATCAGTATACAAATGTGCTCAAAATGTCATGCAAGATGAGGCTCAAAAGAGGCTATAACATGAGGTATACAAGATAAACACCAAACAGCCAAAGACCCTTAATAAATCATGTCAAGAAGGTCAAAAAATGACCACTTTTAGTCCTGATCATGGCCTAAAAATAGAAGCAAAATGGGCTAACAAAGCATGCAAAAACGAGGGTAAAACATGGATTCAAAGCAAGTGGCATATGGAGAATGAAAACAAGGTTGAGCCCTTCTTCAATGTTGAAGAGGGGCTCAAAATAAGCACAATATCAGTTCATGAGATACTCCAAAACAGATCACACATAGGCTAGATAAAGCATGCAAAATATTGACATACAAAGAGATATTGAAACAAGTGTGAGATGGGGCTCTCAAAGAGGGTTGAGCCCTTCAACAAACATGTAGAATAGCTCAAAATATACCTAGTTTTAGTTAAGGTCGGAGCTCAAAACAATAAGCAAATAGGCTAAGAAATTGGTGCAAAAATGGGCTACAAAAGGGGGAAAGTCTACTTACCCTTGAAGACCAATACTTTGACTACTTCTTGGACCAAATTTGATGACTCTAAGCTGCTGGAATTCCTCCCTTTGCTGCTGGAATGGAGTGGTGATGGTAGAGCTTGAAGATGATGAAGAAATGGAGCCTAAACTTGAAGGAAATGGAATGATATGTATGTATATGCTCAAACCAATTCTTGTAACCCTTTCTCTAGAGTTGGGAGGCCCTCTATATAGACAAGAGAGGGAGAGGAGAATCAAGGCAAAAGTGGAGGGAAATGAGCCCTTATTTCCCTCCAAAAGGGTCCCCCGGATAGAGATATTTTTGGGGGAAAACCAAGGCACAGCTGGAATGTACTCAACCTGAAGAAGCAGGCCGGCCTGGCATTTTTGTTGCAGGTGGCCGGCCGGCCACCCCCCATGGCCGGCCGGCTAGGGGTCAAAAGGTTCAAGCTGATTTTCTGGCCGGCCACCAGAGAAAGGTGTCCTCCCATGTGCCCTCAACACAGCCATGTAGTTCAAAATTGGCAACTCTAAAACAGGAGAGAGAACAAGCCATTTTTAGGAGGGGTTCAAAAGGGTCAGGTGGAATTTCTGGCCGGCCATGTGATATTAGGGTCCTCCCATGTGTGTACAATACAAATATGTGGTTTTGGGTTAAAGAGAGTGGCCCTATGGTGGTCAACATTGGTTCGGAAGTGAGAAAAACGGGCGTCGGAGGGTGCCGGAGGAGCATAACTGGTTGCTGAGACAATTGATGGCCTCCCACCCTTCAGTGACCTTCCTGGTGATAAAACAGAGGTACCTGCCAAAAATGAACAAAAACCGATGCAAAACGAAAGCTCGGGGGCCAAAACACGCAGTTCGGGGTCCCGAAAATAGGCCGTTAAGCACCGAAAGTGGCGTTCGGCCACGAAGTGGGTCTCTCAGGCCCTAGTGTCCCTCGAAAGGGAGTAAATGAGATGCATGCCAAAAATCGGAGGAATCGGAGATGGTTAGACGGTCCCGAACCGAGGCACACGGCCTGATGGCTCCGAAAACCGGGAACCGGGCTCCGAAATGGGCAAAATGGCCTACGGCCACGAAATGTAGCCCACGGCCACTGAGAGATGGTCTACTGGACCTCTCCCTCCCCTCAGGAAGAAAAACAGAGAAAATCGAGCCTGGCTCGCAAACCGAGGCAAGGTACAGAAGAGGGTTCGGAAGTCCGGAGGCAGGGCTCACGGCCGTGACTCTGAGACTTCTGAACGAGCACAATATGCAACATCACCAAGCGCTCAATTGGTGACGCCTGAGTCTTAAGGTCGGTCAAAAATGGGGTGTCTACAGCGTGTTGGAGATTATTGCTGGTAGTCCTTTGAGAGGTCATTAATAGAGGTCAAAGGTCATTGGTGGCGGTTGAAAATCATTGTAGGCAAGAAAGAGAGGGAGAAGAGATAAAGGAAAGGGAGAAACACAAGAGAAAGTGTATTGTACAAAAATTCGTAAACTTTTTAGGGTTGCCAAATTTATTAACTGTCTTGATGCATGGGATGGTAAAAATTATTGGATTAGGGTCCAGCTTGTCTCATGTTGAGATCAAGACTAGACCCGTCTAGTCCGGCCCATGGGCCCATGTTTGGGTCCTGTTTCGATAATCCGAACTATTCAATGTGTAGAACTCATCGAGTACTATATCCCTATAAAAAATCACGTTGATTGAATATTGATAGCTATTTGGTTGGATCAGATTTGTATTAAAAAAAATGAACGGTCAAAAAATTAACAGTTGACAGAATTCTGATTTGATCAAATAGCTATCCATATTCAATCAACGTGATTGTTTATAGGGATATAATACTCGATCAGTTCTACACATTGAACGGTTCAGATTATCGAAACGGGACCCAAAAATGGGCCCATGGGCCAAACTGGACAGGTCCAGTCTTGATCTCAACATGAGACAAGTTGGGCCCATTGGATTATTACCTGGCTTAGGAACACCTCTAATACTTCTATCATCTGCAGTTTGGAGGATTTTAGGATAATACCAATTCTACTCATCTAATTATATATCTGATTTTTTGAAAGACCGATATTGCACTACTAGCCTTTCTCATTGGTATCAGATTCGCACTAGTCTTCATGGTCAACACCAGACACCTAATCAATCTATCAATGATTTTTTTTATTTTCCATGTATGCTTTATAGGATCAGCTACCTGTTTGTGAGCCTGTTTGGGTTGATAACAAAGGTGCCTAGTCCTTTGTTGATTATCATAATGAAGACCACTTGGTCGAGTTTCTTATGGCTCTTACTCCTATTTTTTAGCTTGTTCGAGCTTCTCTTCTACACTGTGATCCTTTACCTACTTTAAAACAAGTTGTGATAGAACTTTTGTTTGAGGAGATTCATCTTGGTATTCTCAAACCCACCATTGACACTGTTCTTGCAACTTCCCACACGCAGAATACTTCTGGCTTCTCAAATTTGGTTTATCAGTATTGTAAGAATTGTGGTCTCAATTTACTCATTCTTTTCTTCATTGTTCAGTTAGGGACTTTTGTATTTGTTACAAAATCGAACTTGGTCATTTTGAGCATCACTGTCCCCAAAAACACTCTCGTAACAATCAACCATCTTGGAACTCACGAGAGGGTTACTACAAACCAAAGTCTCAGTATAAACCTGCATCTTGATCTGTTGCTCTTGCTGCTCCTGAGGATTCTTCACCTACTATAGATCTATCTGCTCCATATTATTCACAAAATGATATGGAAGCCATGTTTCAACAGGCTCATTCTAATACATCTCATAACATTGCCTTATCTGTCACCTTAGGTATCTCTTCTTGGTTCTTTGATTCTACATGTTATAATCGTATAACCTCAAATTCAACTGCTTTTTCTTTTTTCACTTCTTCTAGTACTTTGCCTATTATTCATATTGTTGATGGCACTCACATGTCTGTTAGTTGTATTAGTAGTATCTCTACCTTCACTGTGTCTTTCACTAATACTTACCATATTCCTGCCTTGACCCTAAATCTCATCTCTGTTGATTAACTTTGTGAACTTGGTTTAATTGTTTTCTCCTCCTTATCTGGTTTTTAGGTTCAAGATCTGCAAACAGGATAGGCTATTGGGATAAGGCGTAAAACTGAACATCTGTTTGAGCTTATCAATCTCTATATACCATCCTTTGCATCCATCTTGTCAACTCGCTAAATAGCCACCTTTGTTTTTTTAATACAAGTGATTTTGTTTCAAAATTTCCATTTGATTTGGTTCATTATGATGATTGGGGTCCTTTTGCCAATACCACTATAGGAGGCTCCAATTACTTTGTCATTTTTGTGGATGATTGTTCCCGATTCACTTTGATTTATATTTTAAAACAATGTTCTAAGCTACCCCAAACATATGTTGACTTTGCTAAAATGATTAAAACTCAATTTGGTTATGCTATCAAAATTTTCCGGTCTAACAATGTCCAAGAATATAAAGAAACTAGTTTTTTAAAACTTCTTCGTGAGTATATGTAGCCCCCCGAAATAACAGTGACAACCCATCTCATGATATCCAATAGAAAACATAGACATGTGAAATATTAACCTTTCATTTATATACCTTTACCTTACAAAAAATGACATATACGAATATACATTCATAAATCATAGATTCTGAATCTATAGCATATGCCATATGTGAGTGAACTGAAATAAAAGGTAATACAGATAAGTTCATGCCCTAATGGCTACATCTTTCCAAGACATTGCATGGTTACAACAATATGGATCAAATCCAAAACAATTAAAAAGGTCGAGGCTTATATAAAAGATAATTACAACAAAGAAACAAAAGTGAGCCTTCAACTCCATAGTCCTTTTCAGCTAAGTCCTCGGTGGAGGCATATCATCAGTATTTGAAAATTGTTTTCCACATAAGATAAGCTACAGTCCAATAGAGATACTTTAATACTATGTATGAAACTTAACGAAATCATAAAGTGATTGCACGTGCATGTCATTTGCTAAAGACTTACACTTTTTCATCTCAAAACAAAGCAATGCCATTATCAATATATTTTAATTCATGAAAAATATAATTTTATATCAGAAAACAGGACAGTGAATACAAAACACTGGAAATCTCAATATACATGTCTGCCAGTAGGCTATACAAGAACTACCAAAGCCATTTTACCAGTATTAACCGAAAAGATTGGCACCTAATCGCGCAGGTTTCTAGACTTTTACCAAGGACACACAAGTCAACAATATAAACCACAACCGCACCCCCTAACCAGATTCACCAAGGCATACACTCCTTTTTCTCAAAACAATGCATTTCCAATATTTAAGTGTAAAATAATGCTCAATGCAAGATATGTGAGAAATTAGTTTCAATTTAACCTAATCATCATGCAATTTCTACAGCAATCAAACCTATCCTCCACTGATAGCCCAAAACAGATATTTCTACTCAACAAATAATTTTTCAACAATAGACAAAATCTCATAAATTTCAAAATAGGAGCAATAATAAATACCCAACTCCACTCTCATCATCAACAGATACATTCTCCATATCTTTTCAAAACCCAACATCATTTGTTTTTCTTTCATAAAATCATACTGTAGACACCCCATTTTTGACCGTCCTCAAGACTTGGACGTCGCCATTTGAACACTCGGTGATCATCCATGTTCGTGTTCGTCTTGAGTTCTCAGAGGTTTCGGCCGCGCGCTTTGCCTCAAGACCTCTCGACTTGTTTGTTTTGTGTTAGGTTTTGCACCAAACACTTGTTGTTTTGCTTCTGAGGATGGGAAATAGCTTGTTGGCCATCCCCACACCTCACCGGCCATGGCTTGAGGCCACCGGCCCTGTTTTCTTGCTACCGGCCAAAGGTGTTGGCCGGTCGGCATTGTGTTTGGTCGGCCGGCCACTGATTTTGGTCAATCGGCCACTTTTTCTGGCCGAGACCTTTTCTTGGGGAGGCTTGACCCTTCTGAACCTTTGGTTTAGCTTCTTGTAGGAAGCTTGAACCTTTTGAACCCTTGATTTTTTAGCTTCTTGAGGAAGCTTGAACCTTTTTGCCCTTTTTTTTAGCTTCTTGAGGAAGCTTGAACCTTTTGACTCTTTTTAGCTTCTCCAAGAAGCTTGACTCTTTTTTTTTAGCTTCTCCAAGAAGCTTGACCCTTCTAAGCTTCCAAGGGAAGCTTGCACCTTTTGCTCTAGCTTCTCCAAGAAGCTTGAACCTTTTGCTCTAGCTTCTTGGAGAAGCTTGCACCTTTGTTCCTCTATAAAAGAAGAGCTCCTCTTCCATTGCAAGGGTTCCAAAAGAGAAATTTGTCTAAGGCAAAAACCATACATTTCCCTCCATATCTCTACATTCCAAGCTCCAAACTCCATAGTTCTTGGCCCCCTTGCACCACAACTCCTAAGCACACACCTCCACCACTTATCTAAGGTTCTTGGAGGATCTTGTGGGGACTCAAGACTTGGTTTTGACTTAGAAAAACTTACTGGAGTGCTGGTTTTGAAGAAGGTCTTCAAGGGTGAGTTTCTCCCTCTTTTATTCCCCGTTTTTGCTCCATATTTTAGCCTTACTTGTAAGCATATTTGGGCTTTTTCATAAACTGAAAAAAGTCTTATTTTGAGTTCCTCTTGAAGTTTTTTTAGGTCACTTTTGTGTTTGGGGTCGTTTACCCCCTCTTAGGCCTTGTTTGGGCCTCCTCACCACTGAAATCTTGAGGGATTTTAGTGGTGAGGATGGTGGGTTGAGGTCCTAAGAAGGAGAGGGCCATCCCCTCTCCTTATTGTCTTCAAAATGTGCCATTTTAGCCTCATGTGTGAGCACCATTCTTGAGTTCATGTTGGCCATGTCTTAAGTGTTATTTGTGCTTATTTTTCCATGATATAGCACTGTTTTAAGTTTGTTTAGACACACCATGCATGCTTAGCATACTTGTCTTGTAATGCCATGAAATTGCCTTAACATGCTTTGTGCTTTGAGCCTTGTTTCTAGCATGATTTTGGCTTAGCTTTGTGAAGCTTTTATGCATATTTTGGCATGATTTAGGTCTGATTTTGGTTGTTTGGGTCATCCATGACTTGCTTTGTATAGCTACCATGCAATCTAGCTTGTATGCTTTGAGGGTTGGCTCCTCTACCATGCTCTATTTGCATCATTTCAGTGGTTTGGCACCATTAGTTATGATATTTCAGTCCTTGCTCCATGCTTGTATGCTTGCATTTGATGCCCCTTTAATGCTTTAAAAGGTTGGTGTTTCATGCCCCATGTTTGGACCTTTGTGTATGCTTCCTTATGTAGGCCATTTAGATGCCATCTAAGTGTGTTTTGGGCCTTGTCTCGACCTACATTGGGACTTTTTTGAGTCCCCTCGGCCCTTTGGGACTTGCTTCATATAGCCATGGTTTAAGCCCCTTGGCTTGCCTTGAGTTTCGGACATAGTTGCATGCCTTGCTTGCATTGATAGGTTGATTTGGCATCATCTCTCATGTATTTTTCAGAGTTTAATGTGCTTGCCATTTGTCCATAATAGTCTCTTTTAAATGTGTTTAAAATTTGCTTCTTTGTGCTTAAGTGTTGGACCATGTGTGCATGCATGTTTGTATGAACATTCGCCCTCATTTCCATAGCATTTGACCACTGTTTTGGGCTTATTTGAGAGCTGCCCAAATTAGTCTAAGTCCACCTTTTGCATGTTGCTCAAATGTTGTTACATTGCTTCATGCCTTGCATGCTTGTTTGCTTAGGTTGTGTGCCTAATGTACATGACTTGCTTGCATGCTCATATTGCATATTTAGCTCACATACTTAGGTTGCATTTGGCATGCATGCCTTGCCTCTTGAATCACCATGATTGAGGTTGGGTTCCTTATGTGTTTGTGTGCATTACATTTGACATTAAAATGCACAACTTGGCTTCTTGGGCCATCACGCATTGAAATGCGCGATTGGTGGTCCGAGGGTTGAGAACCATACTCCTTTGAGTCTTAAACATGATATGGAGTGTGGTTGTGCAAACATTTGCTTTGAAATGCATTGCCATGCCTTGTCTGTCCTCTACTGCTGTCAAAACAGGTTTCTGCAGGAAGAATTGGTCTACCGGCCATCTCTATTGCCGACCGACCAAACATATTTGGCCGAGAGCTCAATTAATGGTCGATGACCATCCTACCATGGCCGGTGATGTTTTCCCCTGGCTGGTGGTGTTCCCCAGTGCCCATAGAGTGTTTCTTGGCATTTGTGCAAATCTCAGAAGAGCAGAGCAGGGTAAACAGAGACAGCTTGTACATGGCGACGGATTTCCGAGCAAACCCGAGTACGCGTGCATTGGACCCTCTTCCGAGGCCTTTTACTGCTTTCTTAGCTTAGTTAATTTGCTTAACTAGTTAAGTGGTCTGTAATATTTAATTAGCTTGTAGGTTAATTGATTTGTATTATTCTTTTGGTCCCTCCGAGTGAGGGCGAATTTGTAATAAGTGTGGGTGCGTGTGTGCATGTCTTCCAACCCCCACTTCTTTCTCCCTTTTACTTATCTGCTTTTGATGGTTAGTATTAGGGCATATTTAAATTAGCATACCTTATGCTATGCATGCGTGCATCCATACATTTGTCTTGTATGCACCAAGCTCGGCGCATCACACTAACTGCATTATATTTCAATTCCAAGTTGAATACGTGTTAGTTGTAGCATCATCATATGCCATCTTAGAATAGCCGAGCCTATCATAGTTGCATCTTGCGTGTGTTGCATTAGCCATCTTAACATGAACTAGGATCATGTATATGATTATTAACTAGTTTCTATTTTGGCTTGGAGTACTCGGTAAGCATTTATGTTTTAGCATCCTTGCATGAGTGTGAGTGTTGCCATGATAGCATGCTTACCATGAAGCTACGTGCTTATGTGATATAACTTCTTGAATGCCTGTGGGTGGAGGTTGAATTACCCGAATTGGAATAAGGCATTAAACTGTGAGTTTTAAGCCCACTAGATAATGGCAAAAACTATCTTTTTCTAAAGCCCACCTGAGGGTGGCAAATCTACATTTTAGCCTACTTGCGAGTAGCAAACCGCTTTCAAAAACAAACATGAAATGTTTTGTTCCAATTCAGGTGATCCAGTCTATACTTGTATGCTGTGCGCATCACATAGTAAATCTAGGCTAAGTAACCGGAATAAGAACGCATATGTTTTCAAAACAAAATATCATGTTTAGTAGAGGCTGATCTTTGATCGGGCGAGCGAGGGTGCTCATAGCTGACCTTCCCCAATCGTACCCAAGTTCCCGAGCCGAGGCAACTTTGGTGATGACGGACACGTGGCCTTAGGCAATGAGTCAGGGTTTCCTAAATTTCCCAAAATAAAATATTTAGATGGCGACTTTGTATCTGGCAAAGCAGTCCATGTTTGGCACTTCTTTTCCAAAAATCTGTTTTTCTCAAAGCGATTTGCCAGATTTGGACTCTTTAGTTCAGATTAAGAACCGTGGCAAAATTAAGTCCGAACTGTGGGGTGAGGCCCTCACGCGGGGCGCGTCCACAGTTTCTGGCGACTCCGCTGGGGATTTAGAGAACTTGACTCGAACTCATGATATCTTGTTTTGACTACACTCATGTGTTTCTTTGCATTGCATATGCATTGGTGCGCCTAGGACACCGTGTTGGCCATCTGCTATTCCTGAGCGGTTTGCCGGAGGCTTGACTTTGTCAAAGCATACCATAAGGCTGACCGGTTGCGGGCTCTGCCAGTATGGGAACACAAACCCCGATTTTACCAAGGCACCCTTTTCGACCATTCGACCTAGTGCATATTCGGAATCTATAGTGACCATTCCAAACTAGGACAGGTTTCTTACCCGATATAGGTTGTTTGAAACCGCTGCGTGCGTAGTGAAACCCTAGCTCCTGACAAAATAGGATAGGGAAACCCTACCCCAACATAGGGGTGTTTTGGCTCTCTTTTACATGTTTTGTGCTTTTAGAGTGTATCTCTACAGGGAATGCATGTATCAGTTTGCAAGTCTGGGTATCAGGCCTGCGGGCATTAGTATTTGGGGAATCAGTTTTACCTGAGGGTATCAGTTTTGGGATAGTTATTTGGGGAACAGTGATCAGTATTGAGTACAGTCGTTCCGCTATGCTCATATCCGTTCTAGTGAAATTGAGCTGAGATGCTGTCTGTTTTCTCTTTTGCTAGGTAGTCCTGGAACTATAGCTTCAGAAGGCTCCACTATCTCCCAGGGACATTGGACTTGTGCTGATAGACTTTGTCGGGTCAGAGATTCAATTCAAGGGCAATCAGTGTTCCTTTACCAGAGGCAAGGTAAAAACGCCAGTCAGGCACAGATCATCAATTCAACAGTCTTCGGATCAGCGGTCGTTATCCATCTCACCTGTGCGCAGTTGGGTTGAGATATCTATTTTTTACCTGAGGAAAATATACCGGTTGCTCAGTTAGACCAGGACAATATGTCGAGTCTGGAAGAGATGGTGCGCCAACTCCAGGATAGTATGAAAGCCATGCAGCAAGACGCTGTCTGTCAAGCAGAATTCGCCAAGCAACAGGCTGTGGTTATAGCCCAACAGGCAGAGACAATTGCCAGGCTAGAGCAGCAAATTGGAGTATCTACTTCACACCAGGCTCTTCCCCCACCAAGAGTTCCCATACTCGGGGAGGCAACCCACGTCCAGGATGATGCGGACATTCCAATCGGGCCAGCTCCGCCTCCGGTTCTACCCCAGCTATCTAAAACACCCACCAACCTACCAGACTCCCCCTTTGAGTTCAAAACGGACCCCACAGCATTGAAAGTAAGCAAGCTTGAAAAATTGTTCAAAAAGTCTCAGAGGGCCCACTCTATTCCTGATATAGAGGATGGTTATACCGACTCAGTGGTGACATTACCAGATCGGTTCAAGATGCCACATATCGATCGATTCGATGGCTCTGAAGACCCAATGGTGCACCTCAAACTGTTTTCTGATATCTTGAGGCCAATGGGTTTGACCACAGCCCAGAAATTGTCATTATTCGGCCGAACCTTGTTTGGGATAGCCGCAATCTGGTATGCAAAATTGGAGAACTCTGTGAAACAGAATTGGGAAGAGATGGCTGAGGCCTTCAATGATCAATACTCCTACAACACATAGATTGAGGTCACAACTCGTGATCTTGAAGTCACCCGCCAAGAGCCAAATGAGGGTTTCTCAGAGTTCGTGACGAGATGGAGAGCAAAGGCCTCAATGATGACTACAAGGCCTTCCGATAAAGATTAGATTCAGATGGTTGTGCGCAACCTCCAGCCCAAACGAATGTAGAAAATGATCGTGCTCCCCTTCCCTACCTTTTTAGATTTGCGTGAGATGGGAGTACAGATCGAGGATGTGATGAAATAGGGTCTGATTGACCAAGACCGAGAGCAGCCCAAGAGGGCATTCAACCGCAGTTCGAATGCAACCACCAGTGGTGATGCAGTTGCAAGATCTTCTAAAGTTGGAATGGTCACCACCACTCCTAAAACAGCCACCCCCTTTGTTGGTGCATCCAATCCAAACCCCCGAACTTCAGACTATCTATCCCGAGGCAAGAGGGTTTTTACCCCGCTTTATATGCCTCTGTCTAAAGCTCAAGGGGTCCTACTCAGGAAAGGACATTTGAAACTGTTAGAACAACGGCCTCTACCCGATACTCTCCCTCCAAAGCATGACCCAGCTAAGTACTGTGCTTTCCATCAACAAACCGGTCATGACACCGACAGTTGTGTCCGTCTTCGCCATGAGATACAAAATTTGATTGACAACAAGGTCATCCCCGCACCAGGTCTTGCAAAGTCTATCGACACTTGATCAGTGAACTTGTGGGGGATAATGTGATGTGATCGAGGGATGAACCACCTGCGAGCGGCGCTCAGTTTACTTCAGATGTGGCGTATGGCACGCACTGTTTTGAGCATTTGCGAATGCTGGTTTTTGTACGCTCTGGGTTGGGTACTGAGTCAGTTCTGTCGTTTTTGTTTTGAGTCTGTCTCTTTGTTTTGAGTCAGTCTTTTCATACTAAGTCAGTTAGGGTCTGTCTTGTTGTATCGAGTCAGTCTTATTATACAAAAGGTCGGGTGATTCCGGGGGGTGTTACCTCGGGCATCACCATTTTGTTTTGCGTTTGTCTTTTCGTTTTGTTTTGAGTCTGTTTCTGCCTGGAGCCAGTTACACCAATAGATTTGAATGAACAGCAGTGATTTTCACATTCTTGTATTCGCTTCTGCCTTGTGCCAGTTATGCTAGAAGTTCTAAATGAAACAACGGAGCATCTCACCTGCTCTCCTGCGCCTTGAAGTCATTGTAATGACCTGAGTTTTTCAAAACTTTTTGAACACTGCGGTGAAAACAAAGAGGGAAGAATTCCTCGGGATTTGCAAAACTTTGATCAAACTAAGAGAAAGAGAGGCGTGCTAAGCCCTTAATGAATGAAATCATGTTTGTTAACGTGAGTACTGAGAAGGACCCTGGCTTGATTCAGATTGGTTCCACACTATCTTCAGCGCGAGCGATTTGTCGCTTTCTTAAAAAATTTCAAAAAAAAATATTTTGCGCAGTCCTGCGAAGACCTGTGTGGAATCGCTCTTGCGATGTGCAGCTTAGGATCGCTTTCAACCTTGAGACTTGAGCCCTTGCTTTCAAACCTTGAACCACAATTCAGAATGTTCAACGGCTAACTAAAACATGAGGCCTGTGTGGCCATATCAGAAGCGGCCCATGAACCAGGGGCGAGAAAGTCAAAAGAAGCTTGCAAAGCTAAATCAGAAGCACCCCTTGAACTAGGGGCAAAAGATGCCAGATTGTGCTCGAAGAGCCGAAGACGGATCATTCCACAAATCAATGAAGATCGGCAAGAATGCCAAACCCCAGAAGGGAAGAAAGAACAAGGTATCGCTGAAAGACAACTGAGTTCCGATCCACAACACTAGGGGCAAAATTCAGCCGCCATTGGATGGACTTCTGCATCATCAGCAAACAGCAGCCATTCTTCTGGATTCAGATGGCTTCAAGATCTCAAAACCATTTGACATGGACAAAGCTACACTTTTACCCTTGAGAGGCTCGCTGGGCCGAAAACCCGGAAGGGCAACACAGGCAAAAGTTAGAGCAAAGAACAAAAATGAAAAAGGTAAAAAAGAAAAGAAAAGAATACAAAAAAAGAAAGGAAGAAAAATGCAAAAAGTGAAAAAAAAATGACGAAAAAAAGATAAAGAAATGAAAAGAATTAAAAAGAAAAGAAAAACAAAGCTCGCAAGGTTGAAAACCCAGAAGGGCAGCCTTGGCAAAAGTTAGAGCGCAAAAGGAGAGGTTAATACCCGAGTGTACCTTACCCCCCGAACTACGTAAGGCTTGATTCCCATGTTTGGGATACGTAGGCAACTTCATTCTGAAGTCCAGCCACAAACACCTCTAAAATCGATTGTGTCCATGTAATGGTTTTGATCGTCTTTGCCTTCTGTGTATTCGAGAGTTCGGTTGTGATTGTCACTCTGAGGATTGATTGCAGTGTGCCACGGTGCTATCCAAACAAGGGGCAACTTTCCGTTGTCATTCAATGCACTGCGGTGCCGTTCAAACAAGGGGCAACTTTCTGTTGCCATACAGCTCTCTTCGAGCAAGGGGCAATCTTCCTCCAGATCCGAGGTTATGCATCTCAAGAGTAGGTTCCGTGCTTATTAAGCATTGGCCGTTTGCAAAAATAGTTTTTAAGAATTTTTACTAAGGTTGACTAATTTTCTCGAAAATTATTTCATTTTTTCCAAAACTGAACCTTTTTCTTGGACCAAAAAAAGGAAAAATTTCAGTGCTCATAACCTAACTTGCATGATTTTAAATCAGAAAGTTGAACAAGCATGTTAATCAAACTCTTATGCTGATCAAAATTGTTTTAGTAGAAAACCAAAAAAAAAAATGGTCAAAATGATGAATTAGGGGCACAGTTGAGTCAGGCTTCCTGTCTTTTCCCTGTTGTCAATGCATTTGGCAGAAAGGGCACCATGCTTGCCAAGAAGGGCACTCTACCTGCCAGAAAGGGCACAGCTGAAGCTATCAGTAAAGGGAAGGGCAGAAAGCTCTCACATCCTTCAAGCAACGAGGTATCAAGCCAAGTGCGAAGCACGAACCGGAATGGGACAAGATATTCTACTCCCTTATCTGGACAGATCTGATCACGTCCAAACGCCCCAGCAGAGCATCGTCAACCGATGTCAGCTGCAGAATTGCTACACACCCAATTGTAGCGCAGCCTCTCTGTGGAAGAAACGCACTGTTGTGAACAAGAAGAAGAATCTAGCGGAATGCTAGGGGCAAGACCCCGCAACTTTTTGTTTATCCATCAACCACTCAGGGGAGGGATTAAAAAAATGAGAGATTGAAGAATAGAGAGATGTGCACTGAGAGAAAAAGTGAGGAAAAGGGCTTTTTCAGAAAAATAGAGATTGAGTGCCAGAGTGATATGAGAATCACAAATGAGAGAGGGTGGGAAACAATACCCGGAGAAACTGGCTCCTCGTGTACTAAGAGGTCTTTCATCTTTGTAACGCGTCTGTGTGTCGTGTCTTTTGTTTTGTCTCAATTCTTGCTTTGAGTCGTTTCGAGTGTTACTCGATGTGTTTAGGTTGTTTACCTTTGTTTTTCCCTTGTCGAGTTGTTTTGGTTGTGGCCAGTCGTCAGCTCAATACCCGGTTAAGAACTCATTTCTCAATTTCAAAAAAATCATCTTGTGCTCAGAGTGCTGTGCCATTCTCCACATTTGTGCAAAATAGTATTTGTTCTTTCATAAAACTGCAGGGTCCACCCCCGATAAGTGTGAACAGAAAACAAAGACCTATCTGAAGCTATGTGGGTTCCAGACTGCAAAGCAAAAGAAAAGAAGGAAAATTTGGAGCATCTAAGTGTGTTTCAACTTTGGCAAATTCCGAGACTGCATTCCAGGTGCACCTTCTCAGGCCTCACCATTTCTCTGGAGTATGAGTGTATCTCAACCCCAAGCTTAAGCCTGCTTCAAGTCAGAATCGCAATTAAAGCAACTGTAGATGTTATCTCTCGCCAATATAGACAGGGTGTCCCCTTTTGAGCTGAGCGTGTTGCCAAGTCCTCTGAGAGGTAAATCGGAGGCACTAGAGTACATGATTAATGCCCCCGTACTTGCATAGAAAATGCATTTTATCGCACTTCTTTTGTGCACCTCACTTGCGTTGTCACGTACACTCTAGTTGCATTGTCATGCACACTCTTTACTTGCGTAGTCACGCACATTCCACTTACATTGTTATGCACGCCCTTTTCCGCCTCTCTGAAACACCGGGATACGTCCCTATGTTTCTCCTTCCTTCTGAAACACCGGGATACGCCCTTAAACACCAGGATACGTCCCTAAACACCGGGATACGTCCCTATGTTTCTCCCCTTTGGTTAAGAGCATTTGGAATACATTTCAATGCTTATACCTTTTCGAAACACCGGGATACGTCCCTATGTTTCTCTTTTTCCGAAACACCAGGATACGTCCCTATGTTTCTCCTTCATTTCGAAACACTGGGATACGTCCCTATGTTTCTTCTCTTTTTCCGAAATACCGGGATACGTCCCTATGTTTCTTTGCATTATCATAAGTTATGTTCGGCTTCTTGCATTGTCAGTTGCATTTTGCCCCTGCCTTCGGGTGCATATCTTTATCTGTAGCTTGTATGCTTTGTCTAAGTCTTCGGCCTTGTCAAAAATGGGTCGTCTCTGGGCTTTGACAATCACTCCCGTCATTGTTATGACTTTCGAGTTCTGTCAAAGAGGAGCAACTGTAGACACCCCATTTTTGACCGTCCTCAAGACTTGGACGTCACCATTTGAACACTCGGTGATCATCCATGTTCGTGTTCGTCTTGAGTTCTCAGAGGTTTCGGCCGCTCGCCTTGCCTCAAGACCTCTCGACTTGTTTGTTTTGTGTTTGGTTTTGCACCAAACACTTGTTGTTTTGCTTCTGAGGGTGGGAAATAGCTTGTTGGCCATCCCTATAGCTCACCGGCCATGGCTTGAGGCCACCGACCCTGTTTTCTTACTACCGGCCACAGGTGTTGGCCGGTCGGCATTGTGTTTGGTCGGCCGGCCACTAATTTTGGTCAATCGGCCACTTTTTTTGGCCGAGACCTTTTCTTGGGGAGGCTTGACCCTTCTGAACCTTTTGGTTTAGTTTCTTGTGGGAAGCTTGAACCTTTCGAACCCTTGGTTTTTTAGCTTCTTGAGGAAGCTTGAACCTTTTGACTCTTTTTAGCTTCTCCAAGAAGCTTGACCCTTTCTAGCTTCTCCAAGAAGCTTGAACCTTTTGACTCTTTTTAGCTTCTCCAAAAAGCTTGACCCTTTTTTTTTAGCTTCTCCAAAAAGCTTGACCCTTCTAAGCTTCCAAGAGAAGTTTGCACCTTTTGCTCTAACTTCCAAGAGAAGCTTGCACCTTTGTTCCTCTATAAAAGAAGAGCTCCTCTTCCATTGCAAGGGTTCCAAAAAAGAAATTTGTCTAAGGCAAAAACCATACACTTCCCTCCATATCTCTACATTCCAAGCTCCAAACTCCATAGTTCTTGGCCCCCTTGCACCACAACTCCTAAGCACACACCTCCACCACTTATCTAAGGTTCTTGGAGGGTCTTGTGGGGACTCAAGACTTGGTTTTGACTTTGAAAAACCTGCTGGAGTGCTGGTTTTGAAGAAGGTCTTCAAGGGTGAGTTTCTCCCTCTTTTATTCCCCGTTTTTGCTCCATATTTTATCCTTACTTGTAACCATATTTGGGCTTTGTTATAAACTAAAAAAAGTCTTATTTTGAGTTCCTCTTGAAGTTTGTTTGAGGTCACTTTTGTGTTTGGGGTCGTTTACCCCCTCTTAGGCCTTGTTTGGCCTCATTTTTGTGCATTTTTGGTGAGCTCCGGGACCACCTTGTTTGGGCCTCCTCACCACTGAAATCTTGAGGGATTTCAGTGGTGAGGATGGTGGTTTGAGGTCCTAAGAAGGAGAGGGCCATCCCCTCTCCTTATTGTCTTCAAAATGTGCCATTTTAGCCTCATGTGTGAGCATCATTCTTGAGTTCATGTTGGCCATGTCTTAAGTGTTATTTGTGCTTATTTTGCCATGATATAGCACTATTTTAAGTTGGTTTAGACACACAATGCATGCTTAGCATACTTGTCTTGTAATGCCATGAAATTGCCTTAACATGCTTTGTGCTTTGAGCCTTGTTTCTAGCATGATTTTGGCTTAGCTTTGTGAAGCTTTTATGCATATTTTGGTATGATTTAGGTCTGATTTTGGTTGTTTGGGTCATCCATGACTTGCTTTGTATAGCTACCATGCAATCTAGCTTGTATGCTTTGAGTGTTGGCTCCTCTACCATGCTCTATTTGCATCATTTCAGTGGTTTGGCACCATTAGTTATGATATTTCAGTCCTTGCTCCATGCTTGTATGCTTGCATTTGATGCCCCTTTAATGCTTTAAAAGGTTGGTGTTTCATGCCCCATGTTTGGACCTTTGTGTATGCTTCCTTATGTAGGCCATTTAGATGCCATCTAAGTGTGTTTTGGGCCTTGTCTCGACCTACATTGGGACTTTTTTGAGTCCCCTCGGCCCTTTGGGACTTGCTTCATATAGCCATGGTTTAAGCCCCTTGGCTTGCCTTGAGTTTCGGACATAGTTGCATGCCTTGCTTGCATTGATAGGTTGATTTGGCATCATCCCTCATGTATTTTTCAGAGTTTAATGTGCTTGCCATTTGTCCATAATTGTCTCTTTTAAATGTGTTTAAAAGTTGCTTCTTTGTGCTTAAGTGTTGGACCATGTGTGCATGCATGTTTGTATGAACATTCGCCCTCATTTCCATAGCATTTGACCACTGTTTTGGGCTTATTTGAGAGCTGCCCAAATTAGTCTAAGTCCACCTTTTGCATGTTGCTCAAATGTTGTTACATTGCTTCATGCCTTGCATGCTTGTTTGCTTAGGTTGTGTGCCTAATGTACATTACTTGCTTGCATGCTCATATTGCATATTTAGCTCACATGCTTAGGTTGCATTTTGCATGCATGCCTTGCCTCTTGAATCACCATGATTGAGGTTGGGTTCCTTATGTGTTTGTGTGCATTACATTTGACATTAAAATGCACAACTTGGCTTCTTGGGCCATCACGCATTGAAATGCGCGATTGGTGGTCCGAGGGTTGAGAACCATACTCCTTTGAGTCTTAAACATGATATGGAGTATGGTTGTGCAAACATTTTCTTTGAAATGCATTGCCATGCCTTGTCTGTCCTCTGCTGCTGTCAAAATAGGTTTCTGCAGAAAGAATTGGTCAGCCGGCCATCTCTATTGCCGACCGACCAAACATATTTGGCCGAGAGCTCAATTAATGGTCGATGACCATCCTACCATGGCCGGTGATGTTTCCCCCTGGCCGGTGGTGTTCCCCAGTGCCCATAGAGTGTTTCTTGGGATTTGTGCAAATCTCAGAGGAGCAGAGCAGGGTAAACAGAGGCAGCTTGTGCATGGCGACGGATTTCCGAGCAAACCCGAGCACGCGTGCATTGGACCCTCTTCCGAGGCCTTTTACTGCTTTCTTAGCTTAGTTAATTTGCTTAACTAGTTAAGTGGTCTGTAATATTTAATTAGCTTGTAGGTTAATTGATTTGTGTTATTCTTTTGGTCCCTCCGAGCGAGGGCGAATTTGTAATAAGTGTGGGTGCGTGTGTGCATGTCTTCCAACCCCTACTTCTTTCTCCCTTTTACTTACTTGCTTTTGATGGTTAGTATTAGGGCATATTTAAATTAGCATACCTTATGCTATGCATGTGTGCATCCATACATTTGTCTTGCATTCACCGGGCTCGGCGCATCACACTAATTGCATTGTATTTCAATTCCAAGTTGAATACGTGTTAGTTGTAGCATCATCATATGCCATCTTAGAATAGCCGAGCCTATCATAGTTGCATCTTGCGTGTGTTGCATTAGCCATCTTAACATGAACTAGGATCATGCATATGATTACTAACTAGTTTTTGTTTTGGCTTGGAGTACTCGGTAAGCATTTATGTTTTAGCATCCTTGCATGAGTGTGAGTGTTGCCATGATAGCATGCTTACCATGAAGCTACGTGCTTATGTGATATAACTTCTTGAATGCCTGTGGGTGGAGGTTGAATTACCCGAATTGGAATAAGGCATTAAACTGTGAGTTTTAAGCCCACTAGATAATGGCAAAAACCATCTTTTTCTAAAGCCCACCTGAGGGTGGCAAATCCACATTTTAGCCTACTTGCGAGTAGCAAACCACTTTCAAAAACAAACATGAAATGTTTTGTTCCAATTCAGGCGATCCAGTCTATACTTGTATGCTGTGCGCATCACATAGTAAATCTAGGCTAAGTAACCGGAATAAGAACGCATATGTTTTCAAAACAAGATATCACGTTTAGTAGAGGCCGATCTTTGATCGGGCGAGCGGGGGTGCTCATAGCTGACGTTCCCCAATCGTACCCAAGTTCCCGAGCCGAGGCAACTTTGGTGATGACGGACACGTGGCCTTAGGCAACGAGTCAGGGTTTCCTAAATTTTCCAAAATAAAATATTTAGGTGGCGACTCTGTATCTGGCAAAGCAGTCCATGTTTGGCACTTCTTTTCCAAAAATCTGTTTTTCTCAAAGCGATTTGCCAGATTTGGACTCTTTAGTTCAGATTAAGAACCGTGACAAAATTGAGTCCGAATTGTGGGGTGAGGCCCTCATGCGGGGCGCGTCCATACATACATTAATGATCTTTCAAACAAAACCTCCTTTATTTTCAAAATCACATTTAAGTGAAGAATTTCCAACACAACCCAACAATATATACACGTTTATAATCCTTCTCAAGAATTTATTTGAAAACCCTTTTTTTATTTTTCAAAATCAAATCCTAGATTTAACCCAAAACCCCCAAATCACTAAACCTTTTCAAAGAGCAAATAACTAAGTTAAGAATCATACTAAAGGTTGAAGAAATCCCTACATAAAGTTTAGAAAAGGAAGAAAACAAGAGTTAAAGTTTGATGGAGCCAAAAACAAGATCCTCTTCGATTAAAACGAAGCTTTCGACGAGCTCTACTCTTTTTTCTCTAAGGAACTATGGTGGAGAAATCAATGGGTGAGGGTGTATTTGAGGTTTTAAAGCAATAACTAGAGAGAGAAAGTGAAGAAATTAGGGTTAGGGGTGTTTTAGAGAAGAGAGAAGAATGAAAAAGTTATTTCAAAAGCCCGTTCCCCGAACTAATATATGCACAAACCACTCGAGCGACTAAAACACCGCTTGAGCATTAGACACAATAAGTGAGATCACTCGAGTGACCAAAACACCACTCGAGCGCACCAAAAGTTTGACAGACTGCAGAGATTGCTCGAATGCAAGAAAGACTGCTTGAGCGAAGATGCCTTACTCCCAGAAGTTTTGTAGACCTACAAAAATACTGAGAGATGTCAAAGACCGCTCGAGTGACAAAAATACTACTCAAGCGAACAAGAAAAAATCTAGACAACAACTCTTTTGAAAAACTAACTCGTAACCTATTTCAAATACAACTAACAACCTAACTCAACTACCAACAAGATGATAAAGGACATGAACAACAACTAAAGGCACAGAATCCCGGATCTAAGAGCATGAAATGAGTCGGGTCTAAACTGGAATCGTTATGATCTCTCCCCTTAAGAAATTTCATTCCCAAAATTTAAATCAAACCAATAACCACTGAATTTTAATTCCATTAGCCATCCACATTAATAATAATGACAAAATAGAGTCCTTTAATACCAAATATTACAAATTGAGTTCCCAAAACCTTTACAATGTTTACATGTCACAACATCAATAAAATTTTCAATACAAGTCTCAAATATCAACAAATAGGTCTAGATACGTTTCACAGACTTTAGTCTCATGTTCCCAAGTCACCTCCTTAACTCCATGGTGTTACCACAACACCTTAACCCATGGGATAGTCTTGCCTCTCAAGACCTGATCCCGAGTATCTAACACTCGAATTGGTCTTTCTATAAATAAAACATCCTCATCTACCTCTAACTCGGTCAAATCCAGCACGTGTGAAGGATTAGGTTCGTACTTTTGGAGCATATAAATATGAAACACATCAGGAACCTTGCAAAGTTGGGCTTGCAAGGCCAAACGATAAGCTACCTCCCCAATTTGCTCTAGAATCTCAAAAGGCCCAATAAATCTAAGAGACAACTTCCAACTCTTCCCAAATCTCATTAGACCCTGTCTTGGTGATATTTTTAGAAACACATGATACCCCACCTCAAAAGCTAAAGGCCTCCTTTTACAATCTGCATAGTTCTTCTGGCGACTCTAAGCCAAAACCAACCTCTTACAAATAAGCATAATCTTCTCTGTCGTTTCTCAGACTAACTTTAGACCTAACATAGGTGCATCACCCTGTAGACACCCCATTTTTGACCGTCCTCAAGACTTGGTTGTGCCTGTAGGTACACCCAATAACTAGTTCGATTGCTCACTGAGTACTCGACTGTCGCGGCGGAACGTTACCGGTTCGAGCTTCCCAGACCTTGTATCCTTTCTGCCCCCTTTTTTTTTTTTTTTGGACCTTGGCTAGGTCCTTTCATAGTGGACCTTTTGGTGCACTGCCGACCATGGCATGGCACTGTCGGCCATGTCTTTGTTCCTGCCAGCCATCAGTGAGCCACTGCCGGCCATTGATGATGGCCGGCACCCCTGCTGTCTTAGCTGGTTTTCCTCCAGATCTTTTGAGCCAGCTGGTTTTTTGTTTGCTCCCCTCCATACACGTGTATGGAGGGATGGAACCTTTGTAAAGCTTCTTGAAGAACCTTTAGCTTTGCATTCCTCTATATAAGGAGAGAGCCTCTCTCCTTGAAAAGGGTTTAGCTTTTTTGAAAAGAAAAAAAAGCTCTCTTTCTCTCTATATTGTTTGTATTTTGTGCTTAGAAGTTGCATTTCCTTGCACTTTTACACTACAACACATTGAGATACACCACCACCATTGGACCAAGCTTCTTGGGAGGTCTTCTTGAGGTTTGAAAACTAGTTTCCACCCCCTGAAGTTGCTGGTTTTAGAGAGGGTCTTCAAGGGTGAGTATTTTCCCCATTTTTGCACCTTCTTGTACCTCACTTTAGCCCTCCTCGCATATTGATTTGGGCTTTTCTTATAACTGAAAAAAGTCTTGTATTTAAGTGCTTTTGAAGTTTGTTTAAGGTCTTTTTGCTGCTAGGGGTGTGTAACCCCCTTGCATGCTTTCTTTGGCTTTGCTTTAAGCCATTCCTTGAGGCCTCCGAGCTAGCCTTGGTTTGGCCTTCTTACCAATGAAATCCAGTGGATTTTCAGTGGTAAAGGTGTAGTTTTGAGGTCCTTAATCAGAGGGGGTGGCCCCCTCTCTTTTGGTTCCTCTTTGCTTGCATTTTTGGCCTTCCAAAGGACCATCCCTCCATGCATTTTTGAGGCTTGGTTCAGGCCTATTTTTGTGAATTTTAGGACCTGCCTTGGCCCTGTCCATGGCTGGTTTGGTCATATTTTGCATGCATCTAGTATGTGTTGTGTAACTCCATTCATAGCTCATCAAAGTAGCATGTGTGCTTAGCTTGTGTTGAGTCCATTTCAGTGGGTTTTTAGTGATGTTTTACCATGCCATGAATCTGTTTTGGGTTGGTTTTGTCACTCCATGCTTGCATGATACACTTGTAGTGTAAATCCCCTAAACTAGCTTCATATGCTCCATGCTTTGCCATGTCATGATTAACTTGTTTTGTTTACATTTCAGCATGTATTTGGTCATCATTTGGCATGTCATGACCCTATCCATAGTTGGTTTGATCATCCTTTGCATGCTCCATATAGGTGTAGAACAAATCTTGTTTACTAGCCCTTTGTGCATGATGTTTTGACTCATCATACTAGCATATTTTGGCTTTGCTCTAACATGATTTTATGCTTATTTTGGGCTGTCCTAGGACTTTTTTGGGCTTCCGTGGCCATATCACTCGTGCTTTGTATAGCTATAGTGTAAATGCTTAGGCTAGTCTTGGGTTTTGAGGCCCCTACTATGCCATACATATGATGTTTGCATGCTTTGCCCTCATTCCATATGCTATTTCAATCCATGAAATGTTGTCATACACTTGCATTTGACATGCCTTGAATGCTTTATAGAGCTTGTGCTTTATGCCTCAAGAATTAACTTTTGTACATGCCATTAAGCCTAAGCCTTTGGCTCATCATTTCAGTGCATTTTGGGTCTTATTATACCATGATGTAACTCTGTTTTATGTTGTCCAAGTCTTGTCACGATTGGTTTCAATAGGTGTAGTGCATTGCCTCTTTAAAGCCTTGCATGCTCCATGTTTTTGGCTTTGTGTTCTAGCCTATGTTGGCTAGCTTTGAGCTTAGTTTTGGTCTTGTTTGGACCTACCGTAGGACTGTTTTAGGTCCCCTCGGCCCTTTGGAGTTTGCCTTGTATGGCCATGGCTTAAGTCCCTTTGCTCACTTTGAGCTTTGAGCATCATAATATGCTATGTTTGCATTGTTGATCTGATTTGGCATCACTTCACATGAGATTTCAGAGCTTACCTCATTGTCATACATCCGTGTTTGTTGCTCCTTAAGTGTGCTTAAGAGTTGTCCTCTTTGTGCCTTAATACTTGAGCCACTTGGCATACATGTTTGCCTTGCCATTTCATGCTTTTCATGCCATCAATTCATCACTTTTGGCCACTGATCTGGGCTTAGTTGAGAGCTGCCCACATTAGTTTAAGTCCATCCCTTTGCATGTTGTCGCGTGCCTGTCTTGCATATTATTGTATGCTTGCTCCATCTTTGCATGTTGTCGCATGCTAGCCCCATTACATGTTGTTGCATGTTCATGTTGCATTTTGTCATGTTGTCCAAGGTTGTCACCTCACAGCATGCCTATGTGCTTGTTGCATGTCATTAGCCTTGTTAGGTTATTCATATTGCATGTTTGCCATCCTTACGTGTTGCATTGTTTGGATTAAGTGTTAATCCGAGCACGAGGAACGAGGGGCGTTTCATACTCCGAGTGATGAAACGTGTCTCAATTCTCGGTCGCTGAAGCTCTTGATGATTCATGATAGAGTTCTAGGATTTACTTGCTTTATTTGTGCATTCATTTTCATATTGATTTGCACAAGTTGGATCTTTGGCCATCATGCATCGAGATGCGTGATTGATGGTCGTGGCTCCGACTAGGCCTCTCCCTTGATGTTTTGAGGCGTTATGGGGTGGCATAGTGCATACATGCCCTTGGGAGACCCTCCCTTCTCTCTATTTTGTGCTTTGTTGCAGCTTAGTGTCACAGCACACCAGTGGCCGGCAGTGCACCACTAATGGCCGGCAGTGTCACACCCTTGGCCGGCAGTGCCCTGTTGTTGGCCGGCATCTCTCCTTTCATGGTCGGCAGGCCACTGGTGAATCCCCCAGCAGTGTTTTGGTAAGTTCCAACAACAAACGCTGAAAGACACCCTGCAAACAGAGCCTCTAAAGAGCAACCGAAAGGTGTTTCGAGGCGAAGAACCGAAGCGAGCATGCATACCTTCCTCTTCTCCAAACAGAGCTGGAATAGCATTCATTTACTGCTTACTTGTTAGTTAGTAGTTGTGTAATAATTAGTTGTAGCTAGTTATTAATTCGGTTTTGTAATAATTAATTAGCTCGTGAGTTAGTTAATTAGGCGGCTTGTATTATTTATTCGGACCCTCCGAGCGAGGGCACAATTGTAATAAGTGTGCGTGTGTGTGATGTATGTTGTAACGACCCAGAAATTCTTTCCTCCGCTCGAGCGGAGGAGTGGCCGCTCGAGCGGACTTTTGGGATTTCCAGCAATTTTTCAGACGGCCTGAGATGCTGGGAGTTGTGATTCTCCGCTCGAGCGGGGGAGTTTACGCTCGAGCGGACGACTTTGTTCGTCTGCGCGCTCGAGCGCAAGGTTGGGCGCTCGAGCGGGGCACCTGGTTAAGTTTGATTCGGAAGCATGTGGACTTATTCTTGATGTTCTTCTTAGTATATTTGAAATGTTCTTACCTTATTTTGGGATATTGATTGAGAGGATAAGATGATGGTAAAGTAAGATTGGACCAAAAACTTTAGTTTGAATAATTCGTTTACGACCAACCGTCACTCGTTTGCCCTTTTCTTTTTCCACACTTTGAATTTGAATGTGAGGTTAGAACCATTGGAAAGTTTATTTTTGGGGCTTCAATTTGAGCGCAAGAATGACCTAAAACGGAGTCCGAATGAGAGAGTTATACCTGTTCAAAGTTTCGGGATCTGTGCTGAAAACAGGTCCGCTCGAGCGGGAATTTCTCCGCTCGAGCGGAGATTACGGGACAGCAGCTTTTAAACCAGATTTTTGGATCATTTCTCACATATTCTTTTCCCCTCTTCTCTCCTTTTCCCCTAGGACCGAAAACCCTAGGGTTTTGATCCCAAATCCTCACCATTTCTCTTTGTTTTGATCAAGATCTTCCACCAAGAAGTGAAGAAGACAAGAAGATGAACATTTCCAACCGATTTGATTTTGGAATTTCGAAGTGAAACTCTTGACCTAGCTTCCTTGCTTTCAATCTTGAGGTAGGAGATCTTATTTGTATTGATTGATGGATTTATGGTATTTTGGGTGTAGATTTATGGTATTTTGTGTATATAACTACAAATCTATAGTTTTGTATGTTTTATGTCCAATTTGTGATTTGGGGGTTTTGGGTTTATTATGTTAGAGATGCAATTGCTAGATTAAGGTGATGGATTATGAACGTTAGATGGAGAAAATTGGAAGAAGAAGTAATGGTTTGAGGAGTTTGGATTTTTGTCTTGAAACCCCAAGTTGATTAATGGTGATAACTAATGAATTGGCCCAAATTGAAGGTAGAATAAGGAAATTGAGATGTTGAATTGTATATGTATAAATTTAATTGGATTTCTGAGATATTTCGAAATTATGTAACAATATTAGCGAATGAACCTTGTTATAAACATTAGAATTTATGCTATAATGGAAGGAAAAAATTAAGGAAATAATGTATTAAGACTATGGATGACATGAACTTGGGCGTGGAATGGTGAAATGAGATTCAAAGATTTAATTTGATTCATGTTGAATTGCCAAATGATGTGTAAATGGGATAAAGAGAAATAAACTAGTTAAAAACGGAATAATGATATGTGACCCGATTTCTATGTGTATTATGAATTGTGTAGGGTCAATTACAGAGGCGGACCAAGCGTCTAATCACTGTGAGTAATAGTACGCTACATGTACATTTTATTTTCTGATAATGATTATGGTATTAACGCTCTGTTCTGTGTAAGTGATTTCATTAACATTAAGTTAATCAGAAATCAGTATGAATGTTGAGGAAGCTACATACCACGGTATGTTTATGGAACTATTCTGTTATGTTTATATGGTATATTAATCCTCTGGCATCTGTAAGCAATTGGTATCATCTTTGTTAATTGTGAGACAACTATTTCGATAGATAAAATGCACATTCTATTGTCCGCGATAAACAAGTGAAATGTGAGTACTAATACGTCGGATGTATGTTTAATTGCTGCTAATGTTTGTCGTTACTATTAATGTCTGTTTATAACGTTCAGCTTTCTGTCAGTAATGATATGGTATATGTATCAATTGGGATGGTTCTGCTCTGTTTATTATTCTGTTTATGGTCTGGCGATATTCAGATGACTTTGGGATGGTTCTGCTCTGTTTATTTATTCTGGATATACATATTGTCTATTGATCTGTTCCGTTTACGATTTAGCATGATATGTCTGTTGGTTTCAAAACTTATTATCTTCTACTAGTTCTGTACCCTCACGCTTTATGCGTTCTGTCACGCTTTATGCGTTCTGTTATCTCTGGGCTGATAAGCCGTTCTGTTATGACTGGGCCGAAAGGCTATTCTGTAACTGTTGGGACTGATGGCTATTATGTTATTTGAAAATATGAACATTTTGAATCCCCTGTACATACTAAACTGCGTTGGTAAGGAAACTGGACTCATGATATTTACAGAGTGTAAATAAACATATACTTCTGCAATTATATACTTTATTGTTTGAGTGGAACATTACATGATTTACGTACTATTATCCACTGAGCTTGACTCACTTTATTTTATGTCTGTTTCTGTAGGCACTCAACCTGGAGGTCAATCTTAACCTGTGGCTTCCGATACCAGTTGCCAAGCCTTGAGTGTCTAAGCTGTTAGGTGTTAACCGTTCAAGTTTTGGAGTTTTGTTGAGTTTTTGTTGTATGTAGTCTGTACCCTAATGTCTATGAGGAAGATGTATATGTACATAACTATCTTCAGATACACATCACTGTATAATTATCTGCATTATGTTCTGTCTACGGTCCTGGCATAGTAGTGATAGCTCAATGGATGTTATTTTACGCTATTATATATTATTGAATGCTTCCGTTCAGGCCCCATATGATATGTATAACAGGTTTTGTGTCTGTTTGCGAATGGGTCATGCCCAAACTTTTAGGGGCGGGTTTGGGGTGTGACAAGTGGTATCAGAGCACGAGTTGCTATCTCACACACGGATCCATTGAGCTGTAGGATGTCTAGAAAAGATTTAGGCTTCATGCATGACATCCTTATTGCATGTAAAGAGACTGATAGCAACGGTAAAAGTAATATGTTTACGTTAACGATTATGAATCATGTCTATTGCACATTCCTTGTGTATATACTGTGATTGATTGTTGTGTAGAGTATGGCGGAAATAAGGATAGAGAATTGTCTCGGATTGGTTAGACAAATGAAAAAGGGACATGAGTGGTAAGTTCTGAATCCTTATGCTTTGCCAAGGATGACTCAGGTTTATTGTGAAGTAAGTTATTCCGTGCCTATTAGTAATATTTTGATATACGTGAGATGATTATGGCCATTTGAAAGGACTCATGAAATGACTTATGTATCCTGTTGTATAGTGTTATTTATATGAATTTGGTACTATTCTGTCCTGATTCTGTTTATGTAATATGTTCTGTAAGTAGTTCCGTTTACGACATGACATGTTATAGTATGCAATGTTGATGTATAATTTATTGATTTCTAGTATGGAACAAAGTGCTACACTTCGGTGGGAGCCACCTCTTGAATCCATACATTATGTAACATTCTGTATGGCAACATTCTATCTGGGCCGGGGGCCATTATGTAACATTCTGTTTGGCAACATTCTGTCTGGGCCGGGGGCCATTATGTAACATTCTGTATGGCAACATTCTGTCTGGGCCGGGGGCCATTATGTAACATTCTGTTTGGCAACATTCTGTCTGGGCCGGGGGCCATTATGTAACATTCTGTATGGCAACATTCTGTCTGGGCCGGGGGCCATCATGTAACATTCTGTTTGGTAACATTCTGTCTGGGCCGGGGGCCATTATGTAACATTCTGTTTGGCAACATTCTGTCTGGGCCGGGGGCCATATGTAACATTCTGTCTGGCCACATTCTGAGTAACATTCTGGGCCAAGGGCCATTCTGTGTAACATTCTGGGCCGAGGGCCATTCTGAGTAACATTTTGGGTCGAAAGACCATTCTGCTAATTCTGACTGGAAGTTAATGAAAGATAATTCTGGGTCGAAGGACCATTCTGATAATCTGAGCCATAAGGCTATTCTGGGTCAAAAGACCATTCTGATAATTCTGAGCCCTGAGGCTATTCTGTTATGATAATTCTGGGCCATCAGGACGTTCTGTAAAATTTGTAAAACGAGGCCAAAGGCCATTCTGAAAGTAAATTAATCCTAAATCAATGTTGAATTTCGTTTGGTGAACGTACTGCTATTATATTCTGTTTAACATGATATATTTTGTCTTCCTTGTCATGGTACTGTTTAGACCAATGATTTGAAATGTTATTGTGATACGTACTTTGACAAGTTGTGTTTGTATGGTAATGACATGATATTCAAAGAATATGATAGGTCATGAATCAAGGAATGATGTTCCATATATGGAAAAGTAACCATGAAATCTGTAGTACAAGGCCCTTACCCGGGGGTAATAATACCGTGGTTTAAATATGTTATAAGATATGTTTTGCCACCGACGGTCTTGTACGGGTGGGTTATGATCAAGCATAAACTCTGCTTTCTGTTTCTGATTCAAGTATAACTAAGAGTATGTATGAATATGTTTCTAATTATTCGTTCTGTTAGGCTATGTTATAACATGATGGAAATTGATAGTATCAAATGAGTGCAGTTCATGTGTAATCGGGATTTGTCTATAGACTTTGTGAACTATGATACATGAGATTTGTACAAAAAAAAAAAGAGAGGCAGCTATTGACTACTTGGAGGTGTATGTAGAGAATCTACCGCAAGAATTAAAATCCTGTCTTCGTATATTTGGAAACATTCCTGTGAAATGTTTATGTGTAACTATGTCAATGTTAGATTTAAAAAAAAAAAAACAAATTCCTTCTATCACCTACATGGAAGTTGTAATGTGGACTATTCTGTTTGATATTGAGAATTTCGATAAAAACAAATGGACTTGAGAATATTCCCTTTTACTTATTACAAATTAATTGACTACCACATTGAGTTATCCTACTACGAATTTCGTTTTATTAAGGATTATGAATTTTGATGTTATGAAATCAAATTATTCCCTTGTTATACTATTGCATATGTTTTTGACACTATAGAATCTGGAAGGATGTGATTCTTATGATTACGGATTTATGATTCTATGAACGAACCTAGTAGAATTTACGAATGAGAAATAACTGGAAACTCTATTTATATTAACTGATTGAGCCAGATGGCTGGTCTCTAAATTCTGTATGACCGTTTGCTGACTGTGATTGATCTCGTGATTTCCGGTAAGAAAAAGGAAGAATCGTCTGAATAGTAGAAAACAAAAAGAGGCCAAATTGATTTGTACTATGAGTGATTACTTAAGTAAGATTTTGAATGCAATTTCTGACCTTGTTTGATAGCTATAATTATTGTTCAGATTTGAATTTTTAACGGCATGATCAGGTATCTACAATGGGGATTCTTCTTCCCACTGTTCAAATTTTGTTAAAGAGTAAAGAAGGTGGGTTAAATCTACATAATGATGTGATTTTGATGTGTTTTCGTAAATGGAAGATGTGGTAACTCCCAGGCAGGCAGAACCTTATTTGATAGGTTTAATTATGAATCTGAGACCAGCATAACTTTTATGTAATCTTACGTATGTTTACGAGATTTGAATTTCGGAATGAGTAAACGATTGGATTTTGTCCTATATGTTTAGATGCATGACTATTTATATATACGTTTAAGTCTTCTTACGTATGGAAAGAAAAGGATTGAACAAAAGAGCATAGATCTTCAAGGAAGTAAGGGAGGAAGTGAAGGGTGGTAGAGCTTTTAAAGCTTAAGGTATGTTTGATCGTTTGATTGACTTCTCTTGAAGTTGAGTAACTTCTCTATGTGAGTGTCTTTAAGAAATAATTGTACGAAGGGCTCCACTATTCTATATCTATATATATATTTTGTTTTTGTTCTCAATGTCAAAGAAATAAAGAGTTGGTAATGCCGTTAATTGAAGTGCAAGTGAAAATTTTTGGTGTTGGATCATACAATGTGTATTGTCTTTGGAATTGAGTTTTGAGCATGCACTAGGTGTGGTGCGCTTAGTTGATAACTGAGAAGTTATTATGAGTTTTGGGATTATAAATGGATGGTGTTGCTCCTTGCCCGTTGAAATTTTGATGCGTGTATATCGATCGGAAATATTTGTGACCCTTTCCTATTCCAAGTATGGATCTAGTTTGGACATTACAAGGTGTGTTTCTGTTTATGTATGACCTACTTTCTATTTAGTTTTCTCAAATTTCGAGGACGAAATTTTTGTAAGGAGGGAAGGATGTAACGACCCAGAAATTCTTTCCTCCGCTCGAGCGGAGGAGTGGCCGCTCGAGCGGACTTTTGGGATTTCCAGCAATTTTTCAGACGGCCTGAGATGCTGGGAGTTGTGATTCTCCGCTCGAGCGGGGGAGTTTACGCTCGAGCGGACGACTTTGTTGGTCTGCGCGCTCGAGCGCAAGGTTGGGCGCTCGAGCGGGGCACCTGGTTAAGTTTGATTCGGAAGCATGTGGACTTATTCTTGATGTTCTTCTTAGTATATTTGAAATGTTCTTACCTTATTTTGGGATATTGATTGAGAGGATAAGATGATGGTAAAGTAAGATTGGACCAAAAACTTTAGTTTGAATAATTCGTTTACGACCAACCGTCACTCGTTTGCCCTTTTCTTTTTCCACACTTTGAATTTGAATGTGAGGTTAGAACCATTGGAAAGTTTATTTTTGGGGCTTCAATTTGAGCGCAAGAATGACCTAAAACGGAGTCCGAATGAGAGAGTTATACCTGTTCAAAGTTTCGGGATCTGTGCTGAAAACAGGTCCGCTCGAGCGGGAATTTCTCCGCTCGAGCGGAGATTACGGGACAGCAGCTTTTAAACCAGATTTTTGGATCATTTCTCACATATTCTTTTCCCCTCTTCTCTCCTTTTCCCCTAGGACCGAAAACCCTAGGGTTTTGATCCCAAATCCTCACCATTTCTCTTTGTTTTGATCAAGATCTTCCACCAAGAAGTGAAGAAGACAAGAAGATGAACATTTCCAACCGATTTGATTTTGGAATTTCGAAGTGAAACTCTTGACCTAGCTTCCTTGCTTTCAATCTTGAGGTAGGAGATCTTATTTGTATTGATTGATGGATTTATGGTATTTTGGGTGTAGATTTATGGTATTTTGTGTATATAACTACAAATCTATAGTTTTGTATGTTTTATGTCCAATTTGTGATTTGGGGGTTTTGGGTTTATTATGTTAGAGATGCAATTGCTAGATTAAGGTGATGGATTATGAACGTTAGATGGAGAAAATTGGAAGAAGAAGTAATGGTTTGAGGAGTTTGGATTTTTGTCTTGAAACCCCAAGTTGATTAATGGTGATAACTAATGAATTGGCCCAAATTGAAGGTAGAATAAGGAAATTGAGATGTTGAATTGTATATGTATAAATTTAATTGGATTTCTGAGATATTTCGAAATTATGTAACAATATTAGCGCATGAACCTTGTTATAAACATTAGAATTTATGCTATAATGGAAGGAAAAAATTAAGGAAATAATGTATTAAGACTATGGATGACATGAACTTGGGCGTGGAATGGTGAAATGAGATTCAAAGATTTAATTTGATTCATGTTGAATTGCCAAATGATGTGTAAATGGGATAAAGAGAAATAAACTAGTTAAAAACGGAATAATGATATGTGACCCGATTTCTATGTGTATTATGAATTGTGTAGGGTCAATTACAGAGGCGGACCAAGCGTCTAATCACTGTGAGTAATAGTACGCTACATGTACATTTTATTTTCTGATAATGATTATGGTATTAACGCTCTGTTCTGTGTAAGTGATTTCATTAACATTAAGTTAATCAGAAATCAGTATGAATGTTGAGGAAGCTACATACCACGGTATGTTTATGGAACTATTCTGTTATGTTTATATGGTATATTAATCCTCTGGCATCTGTAAGCAATTGGTATCATCTTTGTTAATTGTGAGACAACTATTTCGATAGATAAAATGCACATTCTATTGTCCGCGATAAACAAGTGAAATGTGAGTACTAATACGTCGGATGTATGTTTAATTGCTGCTAATGTTTGTCGTTACTATTAATGTCTGTTTATAACGTTCAGCTTTCTGTCAGTAATGATATGGTATATGTATCAATTGGGATGGTTCTGCTCTGTTTATTATTCTGTTTATGGTCTGGCGATATTCAGATGACTTTGGGATGGTTCTGCTCTGTTTATTTATTCTGGATATACATATTGTCTATTGATCTGTTCCGTTTACGATTTAGCATGATATGTCTGTTGGTTTCAAAACTTATTATCTTCTACTAGTTCTGTACCCTCACGCTTTATGCGTTCTGTCACACTTTATGCGTTCTGTTACGCTTTATGCGTTCTGTTATCTCTGGGCTGATAAGCCGTTCTGTTATGACTGGGCCGAAAGGCTATTCTGTAACTGTTGGGACTGATGGCTATTATGTTATTTGAAAATATGAACATTTTGAATCCCCTGTACATACTAAACTGCGTTGGTAAGGAAACTGGACTCATGATATTTACAGAGTGTAAATAAACATATACTTCTGCAATTATATACTTTATTGTTTGAGTGGAACATTACATGATTTACGTACTATTATCCACTGAGCTTGACTCACTTTATTTTATGTCTGTTTCTGTAGGCACTCAACCTGGAGGTCAATCTTAACCTGTGGCTTCCGATACCAGTTGCCAAGCCTTGAGTGTCTAAGCTGTTAGGTGTTAACCGTTCAAGTTTTGGAGTTTTGTTGAGTTTTTGTTGTATGTAGTCTGTACCCTAATGTCTATGAGGAAGATGTATATGTACATAACTATCTTCAGATACACATCACTGTATAATTATCTGCATTATGTTCTGTCTACGGTCCTGGCATAGTAGTGATAGCTCAATGGATGTTATTTTACGCTATTATATATTATTGAATGCTTCCGTTCAGGCCCCATATGATATGTATAACAGGTTTTGTGTCTGTTTGCGAATGGGTCATGCCCAAACTTTTAGGGGCGGGTTTGGGGTGTGACAAGTGGTATCAGAGCACGAGTTGCTATCTCACACACGGATCCATTGAGCTGTAGGATGTCTAGAAAAGATTTAGGCTTCATGCATGACATCCTTATTGCATGTAAAGAGACTGATAGCAACGGTAAAAGTAATATGTTTACGTTAACGATTATGAATCATGTCTATTGCACATTCCTTGTGTATATACTGTGATTGATTGTTGTGTAGAGTATGGCGGAAATAAGGATAGAGAATTGTCTCGGATTGGTTAGACAAATGAAAAAGGGACATGAGTGGTAAGTTCTGAATCCTTATGCTTTGCCAAGGATGACTCAGGTTTATTGTGAAGTAAGTTATTCCGTGCCTATTAGTAATATTTTGATATACGTGAGATGATTATGGCCATTTGAAAGGACTCATGAAATGACTTATGTATCCTGTTGTATAGTGTTATTTATATGAATTTGGTACTATTCTGTCCTGATTCTGTTTATGTAATATGTTCTGTAAGTAGTTCCGTTTACGACATGACATGTTATAGTATGCAATGTTGATGTATAATTTATTGATTTCTAGTATGGAACAAAGTGCTACACTTCGGTGGGAGCCACCTCTTGAATCCATACATTATGTAACATTCTGTATGGCAACATTCTGTCTGGGCCGGGGGCCATTATGTAACATTCTGTTTGGCAACATTCTGTCTGGGCCGGGGGCCATTATGTAACATTCTGTATGGCAACATTCTGTCTGGGCCGGGGGCCATTATGTAACATTCTGTTTGGCAACATTCTGTCTGGGCCGGGGGCCATTATGTAACATTCTGTATGGCAACATTCTGTCTGGGCCGGGGGCCATCATGTAACATTCTGTTTGGTAACATTCTGTCTGGGCCGGGGGCCATTATGTAACATTCTGTTTGGCAACATTCTGTCTGGGCCGGGGGCCATATGTAACATTCTGTCTGGCCACATTCTGAGTAACATTCTGGGCCAAGGGCCATTCTGTGTAACATTCTGGGCCGAGGGCCATTCTGAGTAACATTTTGGGTCGAAAGACCATTCTGCTAATTCTGACTGGAAGTTAATGAAAGATAATTCTGGGTCGAAGGACCATTCTGATAATCTGAGCCATAAGGCTATTCTGGGTCAAAAGACCATTCTGATAATTCTGAGCCCTGAGGCTATTCTGTTATGATAATTCTGGGCCATCAGGCCGTTCTGTAAAATTTGTAAAACGAGGCCAAAGGCCATTCTGAAAGTAAATTAATCCTAAATCAATGTTGAATTTCGTTTGGTGAACGTACTGCTATTATATTCTGTTTAACATGATATATTTTGTCTTCCTTGTCATGGTACTGTTTAGACCAATGATTTGAAATGTTATTGTGATACGTACTTTGACAAGTTGTGTTTGTATGGTAATGACATGATATTCAAAGAATATGATAGGTCATGAATCAAGGAATGATGTTCCATATATGGAAAAGTAACCATGAAATCTGTAGTACAAGGCCCTTACCCGGGGGTAATAATACCGTGGTTTAAATATGTTATAAGATATGTTTTGCCACCGACGGTCTTGTACGGGTGGGTTATGATCAAGCATAAACTCTGCTTTCTGTTTCTGATTCAAGTATAACTAAGAGTATGTATGAATATGTTTCTAATTATTCGTTCTGTTAGGCTATGTTATAACATGATGGAAATTGATAGTATCAAATGAGTGCAGTTCATGTGTAATCGGGATTTGTCTATAGACTTTGTGAACTATGATACATGAGATTTGTACAAAAAAAAAAAGAGAGGCAGCTATTGACTACTTGGAGGTGTATGTAGAGAATCTACCGCAAGAATTAAAATCCTGTCTTCGTATATTTGGAAACATTCCTGTGAAATGTTTATGTGTAACTATGTCAATGTTAGATTTAAAAAAAAAAAAACAAATTCCTTCTATCACCTACATGGAAGTTGTAATGTGGACTATTCTGTTTGATATTGAGAATTTCGATGAAAACAAATGGACTTGAGAATATTCCCTTTTACTTATTACAAATTAATTGACTACCACATTGAGTTATCCTACTACGAATTTCGTTTTATTAAGGATTATGAATTTTGATGTTATGAAATCAAATTATTCCCTTGTTATACTATTGCATATGTTTTTGACACTATAGAATCTGGAAGGATGTGATTCTTATGATTACGGATTTATGATTCTATGAACGAACCTAGTAGAATTTACGAATGAGAAATAACTGGAAACTCTATTTATATTAACTGATTGAGCCAGATAGCTGGTCTTTAAATTCTGTATGACCGTTTGCTGACTGTGATTGATCTCGTGATTTCCGGTAAGAAAAAGGAAGAATCGTCTGAATAGTAGAAAACAAAAAGAGGCCAAATTGATTTGTACTATGAGTGATTACTTAAGTAAGATTTTGAATGCAATTTCTGACCTTGTTTGATAGCTATAATTATTGTTCAGATTTGAATTTTTAACGGCATGATCAGGTATCTACAATGGGGATTCTTCTTCCCACTGTTCAAATTTTGTTAAAGAGTAAAGAAGGTGGGTTAAATCTACATAATGATGTGATTTTGATGTGTTTTCGTAAATGGAAGATGTGGTAACTCCCAGGCAGGCAGAACCTTATTTGATAGGTTTAATTATGAATCTGAGACCAGCATAACTTTTATGTAATCTTACGTATGTTTACGAGATTTGAATTTCGGAATGAGTAAACGATTGGATTTTGTCCTATATGTTTAGATGCATGACTATTTATATATACGTTTAAGTCTTCTTACGTATGGAAAGAAAAGGATTGAACAAAAGAGCATAGATCTTCAAGGAAGTAAGGGAGGAAGTGAAGGGTGGTAGAGCTTTTAAAGCTTAAGGTATGTTTGATCGTTTGATTGACTTCTCTTGAAGTTGAGTAACTTCTCTATGTGAGTGTCTTTAAGAAATAATTGTACGAAGGGCTCCACTATTCTATATCTATATATATATTTTGTTTTTGTTCTCAATGTCAAAGAAATAAAGAGTTGGTAATGCCGTTAATTGAAGTGCAAGTGAAAATTTTTGGTGTTGGATCATACAATGTGTATTGTCTTTGGAATTGAGTTTTGAGCATGCACTAGGTGTGGTGCGCTTAGTTGATAACTGAGAAGTTATTATGAGTTTTGGGATTATAAATGGATGGTGTTGCTCCTTGCCCGTTGAAATTTTGATGCGTGTATATCGATCGGAAATATTTGTGACCCTTTCCTATTCCAAGTATGGATCTAGTTTGGACATTACAAGGTGTGTTTCTGTTTATGTATGACCTACTTTCTATTTAGTTTTCTCAAATTTCGAGGACGAAATTTTTGTAAGGAGGGAAGGATGTAACGACCCAGAAATTCTTTCCTCCGCTCGAGCGGAGGAGTAGCCGCTCGAGCGGACTTTTGGGATTTCCAGCAATTTTTCAGACGGCCTGAGATGCTGGGAGTTGTGATTCTCCGCTCGAGCGGGGGAGTTTACGCTCGAGCGGACGACTTTGTTGGTCTGCGCGCTCGAGCGCAAGGTTGGGCGCTCGAGCGGGGCACCTGGTTAAGTTTGATTCGGAAGCATGTGGACTTATTCTTGATGTTCTTCTTAGTATATTTGAAATGTTCTTACCTTATTTTGGGATATTGATTGAGAGGATAAGATGATGGTAAAGTAAGATTGGACCAAAAACTTTAGTTTGAATAATTCGTTTACGACCAACCGTCACTCGTTTGCCCTTTTCTTTTTCCACACTTTGAATTTGAATGTGAGGTTAGAACCATTGGAAAGTTTATTTTTGGGGCTTCAATTTGAGCGCAAGAATGACCTAAAACGGAGTCCGAATGAGAGAGTTATACCTGTTCAAAGTTTCGGGATCTGTGCTGAAAACAGGTCCGCTCGAGCGGGAATTTCTCCGCTCGAGCGGAGATTACGGGACAGCAGCTTTTAAACTAGATTTTTGGATCATTTCTCACATATTCTTTTCCCCTCTTCTCTCCTTTTCCCCTAGGACCGAAAACCCTAGGGTTTTGATCCCAAATCCTCACCATTTCTCTTTGTTTTGATCAAGATCTTCCACCAAGAAGTGAAGAAGACAAGAAGATGAACATTTCCAACCGATTTGATTTTGGAATTTCGAAGTGAAACTCTTGACCTAGCTTCCTTGCTTTCAATCTTGAGGTAGGAGATCTTATTTGTATTGATTGATGGATTTATGGTATTTTGGGTGTAGATTTATGGTATTTTGTGTATATAACTACAAATCTATAGTTTTGTATGTTTTATGTCCAATTTGTGATTTGGGGGTTTTGGGTTTATTATGTTAGAGATGCAATTGCTAGATTAAGGTGATGGATTATGAACGTTAGATGGAGAAAATTGGAAGAAGAAGTAATGGTTTGAGGAGTTTGGATTTTTGTCTTGAAACCCCAAGTTGATTAATGGTGATAACTAATGAATTGGCCCAAATTGAAGGTAGAATAAGGAAATTGAGATGTTGAATTGTATATGTATAAATTTAATTGGATTTCTGAGATATTTCGAAATTATGTAACAATATTAGCGAATGAACCTTGTTATAAACATTAGAATTTATGCTATAATGGAAGGAAAAAATTAAGGAAATAATGTATTAAGACTATGGATGACATGAACTTGGGCGTGGAATGGTGAAATGAGATTCAAAGATTTAATTTGATTCATGTTGAATTGCCAAATGATGTGTAAATGGGATAAAGAGAAATAAACTAGTTAAAAACGGAATAATGATATGTGACCCGATTTCTATGTGTATTATGAATTGTGTAGGGTCAATTACAGAGGCGGACCAAGCGTCTAATCACTGTGAGTAATAGTACGCTACATGTACATTTTATTTTCTGATAATGATTATGGTATTAACGCTCTGTTCTGTGTAAGTGATTTCATTAACATTAAGTTAATCAGAAATCAGTATGAATGTTGAGGAAGCTACATACCACGGTATGTTTATGGAACTATTCTGTTATGTTTATATGGTATATTAATCCTCTGGCATCTGTAAGCAATTGGTATCATCTTTGTTAATTGTGAGACAACTATTTCGATAGATAAAATGCACATTCTATTGTCCGCGATAAACAAGTGAAATGTGAGTACTAATACGTCGGATGTATGTTTAATTGCTGCTAATGTTTGTCGTTACTATTAATGTCTGTTTATAACGTTCAGCTTTCTGTCAGTAATGATATGGTATATGTATCAATTGGGATGGTTCTGCTCTGTTTATTATTCTGTTTATGGTCTGGCGATATTCAGATGACTTTGGGATGGTTCTGCTCTGTTTATTTATTCTGGTTATACATATTGTCTATTGATCTGTTCCGTTTACGATTTAGCATGATATGTCTGTTGGTTTCAAAACTTATTATCTTCTACTAGTTCTGTACCCTCACGCTTTATGCGTTCTGTCACGCTTTATGCGTTCTGTTACGCTTTATGCGTTCTGTTATCTCTGGGCTGATAAGCCGTTCTGTTATGACTGGGCCGAAAGGCTATTCTGTAACTGTTGGGACTGATGGCTATTATGTTATTTGAAAATATGAACATTTTGAATCCCCTGTACATACTAAACTGCGTTGGTAAGGAAACTGGACTCATGATATTTACAGAGTGTAAATAAACATATACTTCTGCAATTATATACTTTATTGTTTGAGTGGAACATTACATGATTTACGTACTATTATCCACTGAGCTTGACTCACTTTATTTTATGTCTGTTTCTGTAGGCACTCAACCTGGAGGTCAATCTTAACCTGTGGCTTCCGATACCAGTTGCCAAGCCTTGAGTGTCTAAGCTGTTAGGTGTTAACCGTTCAAGTTTTGGAGTTTTGTTGAGTTTTTGTTGTATGTAGTCTGTACCCTAATGTCTATGAGGAAGATGTATATGTACATAACTATCTTCAGATACACATCACTGTATAATTATCTGCATTATGTTCTGTCTACGGTCCTGGCATAGTAGTGATAGCTCAATGGATGTTATTTTACGCTATTATATATTATTGAATGCTTCCGTTCAGGCCCCATATGATATGTATAACAGGTTTTGTGTCTGTTTGCGAATGGGTCATGCCCAAACTTTTAGGGACGGGTTTGGGGTGTGATATATGTCTTCCAACCCCACGTCTTTCTCCCTTTTATTTACCAGTTTATGATGGTTAGTTTAGGGCACGTTTCAATTAGCATACTTATGCTCGCATGTTTGCATCCATTCATCTATCTTGCATGCACCGGGCTCGGCGCATCATACTAACTGCATTATATTTTAATTCCAAGTTGAATACGTGTTAGTTGTAGCATCTCATATGCCATTTTTAGGATAGCCGAGCCTATTTCTAGTTGCATTTTGCATGTGTTGCATTAGCCATCTTAACATGAACTAGGATCATGCATTGATTACTAACTAGTTTCTGTTTTGGCTTGGAGTACTCGGTAAATATTTATGCTTTAGCATCCTTGCATGTGTGTGAGTGACTGCCATGATAGCATGTTTACCATGAGGCTAACTGGTTATGTGATATAACTGCCTGAATGCCTGTGGGTGAAGGTTGGATTATCTGAATTGGAATAATGCATTGACTGTGAGTTTTAAGCCCACTTGAGAGTGGCAAACCATCACGTTTTCTAGGCCCACCCGAGGGTGGCAAATCCACGTCTTAGCCTACTTGCGGGTAGCACCATCAAACCATTTTCAAAATAAATAAACATGAGATGTTTCGTTCCAATTCAGGCGATCCAGTCTATACTTGTATGCTATGCGCATCACATAGTAATTCTAGGCTAATAACTGGAATAAGAACGCATAATGTTTTCAAAACTCGATATCATGGTTAGTAGAGGCCGATCTTTGATCGGGCCAGCGGGGGTGCTCACGAAGTGACCTTCCCCAATCGTACCCAAGTTCCCGAGCCGATGCAACTTTGGTGATGACGGACACGTGGCCTTAGGCAACGAGTCAGGGTTTCCTAAATTCCCCAAAATAAAATATTTAGGTCGCGACTCTGTATCTGGCAAAGCAGTCCATGTTTGGCACTTCTTTCAAAAAAATCTGTTTTCAAAAACGATTTGTCGGAATTGGACTCTTTGATGATTCATCGGTCTTGCATTGCACTCTGCGAGATTAGATACAGGACCGTGACATTGAGTCCTGAACTGTAGTGAATCCAAATGAACAGAACGGGGATTCCCCCCCCGGGACGTTCGGGGACGTCTACACACCCACCTCGGCCTAACACATAGGAAACCTAAACGATCGACCATACAAGGCCTTAAAAGGTGCCATACAAATACTTGCCTGAAAACTATTATTGTAAGCAAATTCCACCAAAGGCAAGTGTTTTTCCCACAACCCCTTAAAATCGAGAACGCAAGCCCGATGTATGTCCTCTAAAATCTAAATGGTGCGCTTGGACTATCCGTTAGTCTGAGGATAATAGGCGGTACTAAAGGTCAACTTAGTACCCAAGGCACCCTGTAGGCTCTACCACAACTGAGTCGTAAAACGTGGATCCTTATCTGAGACAATAGTCGCTGGGACCCCGTGAAGTCACACTACATCTCTAATATATAGATCAGCAAGGTAGTTTACCGAGTCACTCGTACACATAAGTATAAAGTGTGCAGATTTGGTTAACCAGTCGACTATTACCCATACAGCATCATTACCTCGTTGAGTCCTTGAAAGACCGATAACAAAATCCATCGTGACATACTCCCACTTCCACTCGGCTATAGATAAGGGTTGCAACAAACCCGTTGGTCGCTAATGTTTTGTCTTTATTTGTTGACAAGTAAGGCACCTCGAAACAAACAATGCTACATCTTTTTTCATCCTCCTCCACTAAAATTGGCAGCTTAGGTTGTGATACATCTTTGTGCCTCTTAGGTGTACCGCAAGGCATGAATGGTGAAACTCTCGGAGTACTTTCTCTCTACAAGACTCTAGCACAAAAAGTCAATCTAAATATCTTACATTTGAATCTGAATGAACATTCAAACCCTTATCCTTATTCCCACTGGAGATCTTCCCTCGGATAGTCTCTACTTTGTAATCATTCTGTTGTGCTTCTAAAACTCCGTTAACTAGAGTAGATTATGCAACTATAGTGAACAAAGTAGTCAACCCAACAGACTTGCCAAGATACAAGTCAAACTCGCCCACTACGCCCAACACTTCCCACTCTCGAATGGTGATACTAGCTACACTACTCACGAATTTCCTACTCAATGCATCGGCGTTGGCCTTCCCTAGATGATAATGCAACTTAAAATCATAATCTTCTATAAACTCCATCTACCTCCTCTGTCTCAAATTCAAGTTCTTCTGTGAAAACAAATACTTCAAACTCTTGTGATTGGAAAACACTTCAAATGTCTCTCTGTAAAGGTAATGCCTCTAGATTTTTAAGGCAAAAATCACTACCGCTAACCCTAGGTCTTGAGTGGGATAGTTTCTCTCTTGTGTTTTCAACTTCCATGAACCGTACGCCACCACTTTCCCTTCTTGCATCAATACACAACTCAAACATTCCTGAGATGCATCACAATAAACCAAATAACCTAAACCACTCTCCGGAAGAATCAAAACTTGAGCACTGGTGAGTCTAATCTTAAGTTCTTGAAATGACTTTTCACAAGTCTCACTCCATATAAGTCTAACCCCTTTTCTCGTCAATCTAGTCAATAGTGAGGCCAGTCTAGAGAAATCTTACACTATATCTATCTTAGATGAATCCACGGTCACCCCTTCCCTAGACACCAAATGGCCTAAGAACTTAACTTCATTCAGTCAAAACTCAAACTCCTAAACTTAGCACATGACCGATGTGCTCTAAGCAACTTAAGTATTACTCGCAAGTGTTCCTCCTGTTTCTCCTCATAGGGTGAGTAGACTAAGATGTCGTTGACGAAGAAAATCACGGATTGATCTAAAAACTCACAAAAGACTCGATTCATCAAGTCCATAAACGAAGCCGGTGCATTGGTCAACCCAAAAGGCATCACTAAGAACTCGTAGTGGCCATACCATGTATGGAATGTCGTTTTTTGAATATCCTCTTTCTTCACTCTCAATTGGTGATACCTCGATCTCAAATCAATCTTAGAAAAATAACGAGACCCTTTCAACTAGCCAAATAAGTTATCTATTCATGGTAATGGGTACATGTTCTTAACAATTACCCGGTTCAGTTTCCAATAATCGAAGCACAGCCGCAATGTGCCATATTTCTTCTTAGCAAAGAGAGCTAGTGCTCCCCAAGATGATGTACTAAGACGAATGAAGCCCTTATCTAACAAATCTTGAAGTTACACTTTTAACTCACACAACTTGGCAGGTGCAAACCTATATGGTGCCATGGAAATCGGAGTCATACCTGGCGCTAAGTTAATTGAGAACTTAATCTCTCTATGTGGTGGCAACTTTGTATGATCCTCCAGAAAAACATCTGGATATGCTTGAACTACTCTTGGCAATTCATCCCGAATTATACTACCCTCATTGGCTACTGTGATTGCAAAAAGAAAACTCAACTCTTCTCGACCCTTAAGATTGTTCAACGGAGGGGTAAGACTATCGCCCTAGTCACTCATGAAGTAAAAATATTCTCCTGATGTCATACATACCAACACCCTCCTATGATGGCAATCTATCAAAGCCCAGTAATAAGTCAACCAATCTATACCTAGAATTACGTCAAAAGCATACATGTCAAGAACAATAAAGTCGAAAGAGAGCTGATGATCTACAACCTCAATCTTACAAGAGCAACATACTCGACTCAATGCCACTCTACCCCCAAAAGATGTCTCTACTAACAGAAAAGACTCCAACAGTTCAAACTCCAAACCCAAAGTGGATGCAAGAGAAGACAATATGAATAAATGAGATACACCAGTATACTGGCGTGATAGCAGCATACATATGCCCCGTAGGTCTCTCTTCTACCTGCTCACCTTTCGGAGCATAAGTTTGAAACATTGATTGAGCTGAAGAGGTTTCCTGATTGGCCCTTGAGGCCTGAGCTGACGGTGTAGGCTGATGGCTCTGTGTATGTCTCGAACCAGACGCACTAGATGTGCCACTCGATTGAAAGTAAAACCTCCTCACGTGTCCCGACTGCCCACATTGATAACAGGTAGGAAGTTGCCCTCTCCCCTGACTCTGGTTTTGAGGACGAGTCGAAGATGGCGTAGACTGTAGCCCTCATTCCCTCTGCGGGCAAACTAAAGACCTATGGCCCAGCTGACCACACTTGAAACAAGTGATCCCACCCTGACCACCTCTCCTTGACCTAGAACTTGGTACAGGAAAAGTGGATCTAGATTGTGTTCCTTAGGGCTGTTGTGGGATAGAACCCCTCTGCCTCTTGCTGTCCCAAGTCTCCCCCTAAACCTTCTGACTCCTTTTCCTAGAGCCCCTCATCCACTCCTCCTCCGACTGAACCACGGTCTCATGATGAGCCACCACCTCCACAATCCATAGTCCCTAATCATCAACCCAGCCACTTTGAAAAAAAGCCTAGTCCTTAACCTCTTCTTGACCTCAATGCAACGGCGTTCCTCAATCGCCACGAGTTCCGGTGTAAACCTCAATAAACTGGTAAAGGCAGCCTCAAACTCGACAACTGGTGTGTTCAACTATTTGAGCTTCAGAAACTGTTCTCTCAACTTCTCCCTAACAATGGGAGGAAAAAACTTATCTTGGAAGGCGTTGACAAAGGCCTCCCAAGTCACTTCAAGGCACCCTCACGCATACTTCCACCATTGACCCACATCTCCCTTCAGCTGGAAGGATGCCAAGGTCACTCTCTGCCCATCATCCTCGATGCCAAGCATCTAGAATGTCTTTATCATCTGTTCTAACCACTCATCCGCCTTCAATGGCTTATTCAGATCCCCTAAAAACTCATCTGGATTAGATCAGGAGCTCTTCAGAAATGATAGCCCTGTCTCAGTAATATAGCCCTGGACCTGATTCTCAGCTCTGAGAATGTCCATGGATTCCCGCAAGGCTCTGGCCATCTCATGATTTAAAGCACCCATGGCCTGCTGACCAACTGGTTCGGCCACATTGGCCTGACCAACCCCTTCTTCCTGTGTCAGAATATCATTCGATCATGGCACCTCCTGCCCTCTAAGCCTGCCTTGCCTACCACCACCACATCCACGTCTACGTCCACGTCCTGACATCCTAATGAATGTAACACTAGAGATTAGCACATTTGCAAATGTGCCGAAGCTAATTCCCTCGCGTCTTAATGTGGTGGACTACAATTAATTCACTCCACATAAGCACGTAGTCACATAAACACATATGAACTTCCTTTCTAGATAATGATCGTCCATCTACATCGCCAGAGTTCCAGTTAGAAATAGCAGTGATCAAGTGCTCTTCTAACAGAACTTCTAGAAACTCGTAGACCCAATCAATATCTTAGCAATTAAATTTCATACTCACTTAGTCACATAAGCATGTTATCACATAGCATATCAGGTTATTTATAATTTTAACTAGCGAGATAACCTATTGTGGTAAAAACCACATCCCACGATCCCAAAGTATTCAAATCTGGTAGTCTGATACCTAGTTGTCACACCCCGAAAATAATACCCATAATTCATTTCGCGACATTAATTAAATAACAACATGTGCCGAAATAATTGTTTTGCATTCATATGATTCCATTGTACAAAAGGTAACACATGCAATTATACATTCATAAGTTCTAATTCTGAATCTATAGCATGTGCCACAAATTAATGATACGAAATAATAGTTAAACAGATAAATAAATGCCCTAATGGCTACAACTTTCCAAGAGGGTGCTTGGTTACAACAAAAGTGAGTTTTAATTCAATACAGTTTAAGCCCTAGGCTTGAACAAAATTAATTACAACAATAACAAAAAGAAACTCTTGACTCCAAGTCCTCCCAAGCTACTGCCTTGGCAGAGGCATACATCAGCACCTGAAAATGGTTTTCCACATAGAGTGAGCTAAAGTCCAATAGAGATACTCTAACACAGTGTATGAATTTTAACAAAGCTATAAGGTGAATGCATATGTAATGCTCATGCCAAAACATTTTATATCTATTTCCAAAACCATGCAATACCAGGTTTATATCACAATTCATAAAAAAATATTTCCTTTACAATAGAAAACATGATAGTGGATACAAGCATTGGAATCTCTAGGTACGTATCTGTAAGTAGGCTATACAAGTACTACCAATTGTCATTTTTATCGGTACTAACCGGAAGGCTCGGCACCTAACCGTGCGGGTTTCTGGACTTTAACCAAGAATACATAGGCCAATAATAATACCACAACCCCACCCCCTACCTAGATTCACTAAGGTATTCACTAACTTTTTCTCAAAACAATATACATTTTCAATGTGTTAAGTATGCAACAATGCTCAATGCAAATAGATGAGAAATTAGTTTCAATTCTCCTAATTCTCATGTAATTTTTACAACAATCATAGCTATCCTTCGTCGATAGCCCAAAACAGATATCTCCAAACAGATAAATAATTTTCAATAAAGATAAACTTTTCAAATTTCAAGATGGGAGTGATAATGCATATCTAGCTCCACCATCATCATCATCATCGTTCCAATTTCATAAAATTCAACATCATTTCCATTTCCTTTTTACAAAATGAAATATTCACATTTTAGTGCAAAATCCCATTTTCTTTATAAATCAATTCCAAGGATAAAAATCCACCATTCTATCATAACTCAACCACATTCACAAACCCACAACCATATTCAAGAATCCATTTGAAAACCCCTATTTTGATCTTTAAACCAAAACCCTAGATTTTTGTTCAAAAAATTTCAAATCACAATATTGTTTAGGAAATCAAATAACCAAGTTAAAAATCATATTAAAGTGTGGAGAAATCCCTACCTCAAAGTTAGAGGGCAAGAGAGAGAGTGAAGAAACCTCGACGAAGTCGAAAACGAATTTTGTTTCGATCAAATAGAAGCTCTCGGTGTGCTCTATCTTTTTCTCAATGGGACTAGGGTGTATAGATCAATGGATGATAGTGTATTTGAGATTTAAAGATGGTTTCTAGAGAAAGATGAAGAAAATCTATGTTTTTGGAATGTAGAGAGAGAGAGTGAGATGAGAAAATGATTCAAAAAGTGACTTTTACAAACTGATATATGCGCAGAACGCTTGAGCGACTAGACACAATAAATGAGATCGCTCAAGCGAACAAAGTTACCGCTCAAGTGCACAATGCACCCTTCCTAGTAGTTCAGACCTGTAAATGTTCGCTCAAGAGCAGATATCAAGCTCTTAATAGTTTTGTAGACTGTAAAACACTGTTCGAGTGCAAGAAGTTTCGCTCGAGCGATCAAGCAAATTTCTGGGCAAAGACTCCTTCAAAAGATGAACTCCCAACCTATTCTAAACATAACAATGACATCCAGATAACCAACTCAATCAAGAGTATGATGTGTAAGGGTATGAACAACCAGATAAGACAAGGAATCCCGGATCCAAAACAATAAATGGGTCAAGTCTAAACTAGAATCATTATATTTTAGGTTTAGCCATAATAATTGACCCTAGGTGTTAAGAAATTAGTTTACAAGAATTTTTAGAACGTATTTTCGCTGATAAAAAACAATTTGCTCCTATTATGCAAACATGCAAATTATTATTTGAAGAATATAAGATAGTTGCATCTGCAAATACACTTACATACATTACACTAGCAGCCTCATCTCGAGGTAGAAGATTAAGTATTTTTTCAGTAATAAAAAGTAGAAGAATATCTCAATATATACGCGTAAGTAGTTTTGAACTATAAAGTTATTTGGAAAGCCCATCAGTGGATGATTCCGATAATTTTGACATTTTGGATTGGTGGAAACAAAATAAAACTACGTAGCCTGTAGTTTCACAAATAACCCATGATATAGTGATCGTTCTTATTTCTATAGTTGATTCAGAAACAACTTTTAGTGTATATGAACGGGTGCTGAGTGATTATCGTAGCAGACTTTCACCCAAATGATTGACGCATTGATGATATCCAGAGATCATATATATGCGTTTACGAGAAGATAAAATTATAATAAAAATGAGAGAATTCAAAGCAATTTGGATAACATATCCTCGAGCAACGTCCATAAAATATGACATAATTATGTTACATTTTTAAAAATTTTAGTTGACGTAATATTTTATGAAATTTTGCTCAATAATTTATTAGTTATATAAGAAAAATAATATTATCATTTTCTTTATACTAATAAAATATACATTTTATTTTTAGTTATTTTTTAGCCTACACTATCTGAAAGGTAAATTACATTTATCTTTCTTGAAATTTGAAGAAAAATATAATTAACTCTATATTTTTGACATATTTACACCAGCCTCCCTCTTGAGGTTTTAATTCTTACAATATTTAGAATAATTTGTATCCGTAATTTATTACTTATATAAATACAAAAAGGACATTATAATCTACTTCACATTAAAATTTATATTTACCTTTATTTATTTCACTTCTATCAATCATTTGTATTTGTTTGGGAAACTCACCATTTTAGCTAAACAATTTAAACAAACATATAAAAAAGTCAACTATCCTTTTTGTTTTTTTCTCATCTTTTTCATAAAATACTTTAAAAGTCATTGAAAAGCTAATTTTCAAAACAACTCTGGGTTAGTTCTACTCGTTTTATGAGGAATTTTTAAGTGCTCATGGGGGTAGATATCATGTGTTATCTTTTTCTATTGTCACTAAATTTAATTGTAGAATTCATTATATTTATGTTGAGTCTTTTAAAAAAAAGTCAAAAATAAAATTTTTAACGATAAAATTTTAAAAATATTAATAATAAATAGATTTTTAGACACAAAATAATTTACTCTTAGAATGATTTATTTTTTGAGACAAAAAATTTGATACCAAAAAGATAATAATTAATCACTAATGTTCAATTTTCATTGCTAAAAATATAATGATGACACTTTTCGCAATAAAAATATTTGGTCCTTAAAAATTATTTTATCCCTAAATTTTGGTCTCTAAAATCTTAATTTTTTATAGTGTGATAAGTATTTTTTCCATTTTAATTTTGCATTTTATAACTTATTTAAAAATGATAATTTAACTAAACCTCAAGGAGAATCTGTAATTTAGCTAAACTTTAAGGAAAATTTATAATTTAGCAAAACCTCAAGAGAGTGTTGATAATTTGTCCTTATTTGTCAAAAAGATATTTTAGTCGATTTATAATATCCGTTAATGACGTTAATTATAATGGGATGAAATATGTTTGGTTTGAATTTGGGAGATGAGTTTTAGAAAAAATTTCTAAAAATTTGTTTGGTTTGAGTTTTTCTCAAAAAAATTTCAAAATCACTTTTTCTCTCTTACACATGAATCAATCACTTTTTCTCTCTCATCTCTCCTTCTCAATCACTTTTTCTCTCACACACATCTACTCAAATTCTCCCAAAATATCAAATCATCCCAAACTCCCAAAAAAACAACTCTCCCAAAATATACAACCAAACAAACCAAAAAAATTTCTAAACTCTCTCCCCAAAATTTTTTTCAAAAACAACTCTCCCAAAAACAAACCAAACAAGCCCATAATATTTAGCCTATGTTTGGGAGAAGGTTTTGTGGCTTTTTTTTTGGGCTAAAATAGCTACAAAAAATAAAAGAGGCTTTTTAACCCAATAAAATAAAACATCACATCCAACCCATAATCATTACATTCTTTCTCTCACAAAAAAATTAAAAAAGCCAAAAGCCCTTCCCAAATTAGACTTTTTAGCCCCAGGTTAAAATAATTAAAAAAAATCAAAAAATTAAAAAGTCAACCTACTTTTCAAACGAAGCCTTAAAACTTCAGAAGAAAATCTATATAATTTTATGGGTAAATTACACTGACATATCTTGAAGTTTATGTTTATTACAGTTCTCTCTTCATATTTGGAAAATTACACTGACTCCCTTGTTAATTTAATTTTTTGTATGATGATCATTACGGTGAGGGGGAACTATTATGAAACTTTAAATCTCAGAGGATAATCTGTAATGAAACTTTCAACTTCAAGAAGATGGATGTAATTTTTAAAAGATGATAGGAGAAACTGTAATAAATATAAACCTCAGATAATGTCAATGTAATTTACCCTAATTTTAATAAACCTCATAGGAAGTGTAGGTAGTTTGCCCTAATTTTTTTCTATCCTACTCCTATCTTGGGACAATTCCCCCTTTAATTTAAGCAACAACCAAACACCGCACAGAAGTAATCAGCCTGCAACAAAACAGTAGTATCATCTTTTCAGAGATTTTCCGCTTCCTCTTCTTCGTCAAAACGATCTGATGACATGTGGAAGAATCTGAAGGCACCTAAATGAATCAGAACAAACACAAAAAAAAAAAAAGTAGACACAACATGGGCCAGTATGACTAGTAGGGGAGGTGGCTGGCTGTGTCAGTGATTCTAAAATCAGCTCTCTTTCTCTTTCTCTTTCTTTCTTTCTCTCTCTCTCTCGTAAGTAAAAATGTAAATAACAAAGGAAAATATTATGACCCACCACCTTCACAATGGGGGCAGATTTTCAGAAATTTGTTTTTGAAGATTTATTTTAAAACTAAAAATTAATTTAGTATCATTTATTTAATCATTGTAATTTTCTTATCAATTAATTAATTAACAAAACACGTTTATATCATGAAATTAAGAGGTTGTTTAGATTGTGATTATTTTAATTTTTATAAAAATATATATTAAAAAATAAAAAAATAAGTAAATTATAAATACAATTTCTGAGATTTGATTAAAATACAAATTGTTCCCTATGATTCTTAAAATTACTCCTGAGATTTTAATTTCATAACAAATGACCTATTTTATTAATAAATTATTAATTCAATTAACAGTTTTTAATAATATTAAAAATATATTCTAATTAATAATTTAAGTTATTTTATTATTGTACAGGAGAAAAATTATGAATTTTATTTTTTTAATTAATTCTGTTAAATAAAATTTTTCATAAGAAGTATTTATATTTTTTAAAATTATAAAAGATAATTTATATTTTAAATAAATTTTAAAAAATATATTTATAATTTATCTTAAAAAAATTGATATGATTAAGTTTTTAATTTTTTAATTATTTTAATCAAGAGTCAACATTCGGTGAGTAATACGAAGCAGTAACACTACAACCTATAAAAAGCGAAATCACATAAACAGTGACACTTTATAGAGACTAGTATCTTTCTCAAAGACCCCAAAAATAATGAACGCGATGCTATGCTCCTAAGTTGCAATGCATGGCTGTTTGGTTTTAATGTTTTGAATTTAATTTTTTTTAAATTAACTTTTTTATTTTTTTATATTTTTTATATTTTAATGAATATTTTTATAATTTTAAATAAATTTTTTTATCTTTTTAGATGTATTTTATTTAGATGTATTTAAAAAATAAAGTATTTCTATAAAATATTTTTAAAAATTAATAAATACACAAGAATATAAAAAATGTACTGAATTCTTTTTTTTTTATAATATTTTTGATATTTAGTAAATTTTTTTACAAATATTATACTTTTTAAGTATATTTATGTTGTATTTAAACGTTAAAAAAATTGATCAGAATATTAAAAAAATTCAATAAAAAAAAAATTTTAAAAGTGAATCCTAAAAATTTAAACCAAACAAACTGATTATATTTCTTTTTTTTTCTTTTTCCTTTTTTTTTTTTCATCTTTTTAATTTTTTGTAGGAACAACTAACCGCGATTGGTAGCTCGAGACTTTTGGGGCTCGAATGGCCCGAGTCGAAGAACGACGACGTTTTGAATTTTTTTTTTTTCTTCTTGTCTTTCTCTTTCTCTTTCTCGTTTTTTCCTGAAGATGCAAAAGATGAAAGTGAAGAAGGAGAAGAAGAGGAAGCTGGAGCAGTGTCTGGACAGTTTCATCAACATCAACAAATATTTTTTTTTCATTCAGATTGGTAATACAATATCAAGAGCAAATTTCCTATTAGATTGGTACATCAGAAAACAGAGCAAATTTTCCCACCAACTGTAACCACAACAACACACAACATCATCATAATCAAACACAAATTTTCAAAATCAAAATCAAAAAAAAAAAAACAAACACAGATCTAATCCCTCATCGTCCATCGTAGGATCGTCGACCGTCGCTAGCTCTCTCTCTCTCGCCATCGTCGCCCATCGTCGCCATCGTCGCCAGCTCATCGTCACCGTCGCCAGCTCATCGTCGCCATCATCGTCGCCATCGTCGACCGCCAGCTCTCTCTCTCTCTGTTCGCCCTCTCTCTCTTTCTTCTCTCTTCTCTCGCTTTCTCTCACTCTCTCTCTCCCTCTCTCCCCTGTTTCAGATATAAAAGAAACAAAAAAGATTGAAAAACGACGTCGTATAAAAGTCGGGCCAAATTCGAGCCTCACATTTCGAGCTACCAATCTTTTTTCTTACTAGATAAGAACAATGGAGCGTAAGTTTTCAAAAATAATTTTAAATTATTGGCAAAGTTTATTAATATTAATAATTAAAGTCTTCAATTTTTTTTAATAAATTTATAATTATTTTGTGAAAACTCCATTGAATTATAATTTTTCCACTATTTATTAATAGTATAATTTAAACTAAAAAATAATAAGTCTATTTTTTAGATCCAGTTTTTAAATTTAATAATATATAAGTAAAATAATTGATTAATAATTAGAGAATATATGAAAGAGAGACTGTTTAATTTTTTGGGTCGAAGCAATATCACCCTTTAAAAAAATAATTGCATTTTTCTAAATAAAAATATGACATGGGTGTTTGAAAAATTACTATTTTGGTAACCTATTTTAATTTTTAACTATTTTAATAGGTTAAAATTTTTAAAGAGAGAATTATGACTTGATGTAACTTTAAAAAAAAAAAAAAATTTAAATTAATGATAAATTTTATAAATATTAAAAATTACATTCATAATTTTTTTTTTATTAATCTTTAAATATTTTGTAAAACTCCACTGATTTTGAATTTTTCCTAATATAATCTAGTATCAAACACAAAAATGACATGCACCAAACACAAAATAGACTTGCACATTATCAAAAAAGAATACTGCTTGTCTTGAGTTTTTAAATATAATTTTTGAATTTTGTATTTCTCATATTTTTGTGTTTTTAGTGATTTTTTAATATTTCAATCAATTTTTTTATTTTTGAATTAGATACTTACACACTAAAATATTTTTCATTTTTTTTAAAAATTAGTAAATACAAAAAAAAATATTAAAAATTTTAGAACATTTTCTTATTTGTTGTATTTATAGATTTTTTTTGAAATTTATTTACAAATATTTATTTTGTAAATATATTGAGTTAGATGTGTTTAAAAAAATTTGACAATAACCAAATACGAAAAAAATAAAATAAAATAATGCTAAATGTACTAAAATGTTTACAACTTTTTATTTTACTAAAAGCATATCCAAATATTATTAGATGTTTAAGTATCATTATTTTTTTTGACAACTAATCTAATTTAACATAATTTTTTAAGTAAAAATGTTAATATTCATGGAATATTCAAAAATTAAACAGACGTATGCTTGACAAGTTAGGATTTTGACTAAAAAGTCAAAAAAAAAATATATTAAAAATGACATAAAAGGAAAGAAAAAATTGTTAAAAAACCCATTTTAAAGAGAGTACAAGTCATTTGGTCCTACAAGTATTTTCTTTGGTAAGTACATTCTTTGTGAAATATTATGATTAAAAGTACATTTTATTGTTTTGAAAGACATTTTATTTTTAATTTTAACATTTAATCCATCTATTGAAATTTTTTATCTGTTCAATTTTTTTGAATCTATCTGTTAAAATTTACTAAGCTTATGTTAATCTATCTTATTTTAATCTATCTGTTCAAATTTTGATTCTGTTGAATTTTTTTATCTATTGAATTTACTAAGCTTATTTTTAATCTATCTGTTGAATTTTTTTATCTATTCAAATTTTGTATATGTTTTGTATCTATCTGTTGAACCTACTTTCTCTTTTCTTTCTTTATATCTTTCTATCTACTATCAGGTCTCTCTCTTTTTTCCCTATTCATCTCTCTCTCTCTCTCTCAAACCAGACACAGGATCTGTTGAATTGTTTTACCTGTTCAAATTTTCAAATTTTTTCTGTCTGTTGAAATATATTGAACAGATCTGAACCTTTTTGAGCAAATCTGTTCAATCTTCATCTTCAACTACATTAACCCTAGATCTTGACCGACTACCAACAACAATACAAAAGGAAATTTCATATCTCCCCCTCCCTCCCTCCCTCCCTCTCTCTCTCTCTCTCTTCAAAGTCTCTGATTCCTCATTCAGCAACCAAATCGCGGATTTCAAAAGGCCGTGGTGGACGTAGCCTCCGTCGAACATCTACAAACCCAAGCGGATGTTGAGAAGGAGCTTGTAGTTGCTCTCTCTAATCAAACTAAAGCCACGGATAGCAAGAACAATCTTACATTGGTTGTGGTCAGCATAGATGAAGTACGACTGCGAGTTTCCATGAGTCTGCTCGTAGGTGACGCACTTGACGACCCACTCGCGGTTGAGGCGATAGCCACCGAAGGGAGGGAAATGGAGATGGCAGAGGTCGTCCTCGTAGACGACGATGATGAAACTGAAGCCACAATCATCGTCGATGACATATGAGGCGAGGCTTTGAAGATCCGCGATCTCAAATCTAAGTCAATGATGGAGATGGCAGCGGCGGCGGCGAGGGACGCTAGTGGTGGCTGGATGGAAGCGGTGAGGGATGGCCGATTTGCGGTGGCGGTGGAAAAAGAGGAGCTGACAATGAGAGATGAGGAGAGACAGAGTGTGAGTTTGGGAAAAACCTACTATAGGTATATATGTATAGGAAAAATATTTAATAACCTTAGGGTTCATTTGGCAAGATGGTTTGTGGTTAAAATAGTCATAAAAGATAAAAAGTTAAATTTGGCATCTTCAAAAAAAGTCAAAAAGTCACTATCATATTTAAATCACATCATCTTATTTAAGTCACATCACCTCTCTACCACATCACTTCAAACACAACTCATATTTTATAAAAAGTCAAAAAGTACACTTATTTAGAACATCCTAAACAACCCCACAATAGGCTATTTTAGCCACAACAAACAAAACATCACATCCAACCCATAATCATTACATTCTTCTCTCACAAAAAAAGTCAAAAAAGCCAAAAAGTCCTTCCCAAACCAAGCTTTTTAGCCCAGGCTAAAATAGCCACAAAAATTAAAAAGCCAACCCACTTCCCAAACCAACGCTAATTCTTCAGTTTTAAAGTTAGCTTTAATGAGGTGATAATAAGTCTCGTCTACTGTTATGTGATATTTTGATCTTAATTTTTTTTTTCTTATCATGTCATTAGTACTTCATTAGATTATTACTCTAAATCATTGTTGATATGTATATTATATAGGTAGTTTAGACATTTTATACGAACATGTCCTTATCAACAAAATATTTTAAATTATGAATTTTTAGATAAATAAAATTTAAATTTAAATTTAAATTTATGGGTCGAAAGTCCAAAACTAAAAAATTATTAAAAAAATTAAAAAATTAATTCCATTCTCTCTTCTTCATTAATAATATCAGTAAATCGAGTAAACATTTGAGGAATAGTCTCATCAGGCTTTATTTTAAAGAATTCATAATTATGGACTAACAAACTGACTCTAGATTCTTTAACTTGTTCGGTTCCCTCGTGAGTCACTATAAGTTTGTCCCAAATTTCTTTTGCGGTTTTACATGTGGAAATTCTGTTGAAATCGTTGGCATCTAAGGCGCAGTACAATATGTTTGTGGCTTTGACATTAATTTGGGTCATTCTAGTATCTGATTCATTCCACTCATCTTCAGGTTTTGGTATCCTAAGTCCATCTACGATTTTGGTAGGAATTTTTGGACCATTGCAAATAATTTTTCAGCATTCATAATCATTAGATTGAACATGTATGGTCATCCTAGTTTTTCAATAGTTAAAATTTGTGCTGCTAAATAGTGGTGGCCTAATGGATGCTTGTCCCTCAAGTAAGGAATAACTAGGGGTTGTCATGATCTACTCTAAGACAGTTAAGTCACACAAACTAGAGTCTAGGCTCTGATACCAATTGTTATCCCAAGTAGGCAACCCAAGAGGGGGGTGAATTGAGTTATTAAAAATTTTACAATATTAAAATTAACACAATATTCAGAATTTTAACAAATAAAAAAAAAATAGAATAATAATCATCAATATAAAAGTAAGAGAAATAGGGAGAGAAAATCAAACACTGAGATTTATAGTGGTTCGGCATGCCAGGCCTACGTCCACTCCCCAAGGAACCTCCTTGAGAATTTCTTTACTATCAATTAAATAAATATACCACCAAGCTTGTGAATTTGGTACAGGACTGTCACGACCCTGTAGACACCCCATTTTTGACCGTCCTCAAGACTTGGTTGTACTTGCAGGTACATCCAGCCACAAGTTCGATTGCTCGTCGAGTACTTGACTTTCGCAGCGGAATGTCACAGATTTGAGCTTTCCAAACCCTGTATCCTTTTTGCCTCATTTTTGGACCATGTGTTGGTCCTTTCAGCATGATTCTCATAATGCACTGCCGGCCACTGTATGGCACTGCCGGCCATGCATTTTCCCCTGCCTACTATTGATAAAGCCTGCCGGCCATTAATGAGGCACTACCAGCCACAGCTGATGGCCGGTAGAACCCTTTGTCTCAGCAGATTTCACTCCAGATCTTTTGAGCCAGCTGGTTTTCACTCATCTCTCCTCCATACACATGTATGGAGGGATGAGGCTCTTTTCAAGCTTGTTTAACAAGCTTTGCATTGCCTCTCTTCTATATGAGGAGAGACTCCTCCTTCATTTTAGAGGTTCAAAAAAATAGGCTGAGAGTTATAGATATAGCTTTGTATCTATATATCTCTTTGTTCTTGTTTTGTGCTTCAAAAGTGTAGTTTTGTCTTAGTTTAACACACAAACACACACTCAAACACCTTGCTTGTATTGCTGAGGCTTCTTGAAGTTATTTTTGGTGTTCTTGGGTTGATTTGAGCTTGAAAAGCTTGCTGGAGCTGCAGTTTTAAAGAAGGTCTTCAAGGGTGAGTTTCCATCCCTTAAAACCCCCATTCTTGCTTAAGCTTTTAGCCCTTCTTGCATGCTATTTTAAGCTTAGCTTTCTACTGGAAAAAGTTCTGTTTTTGCATGCTTAAAAAGTTTGTTTAAGGTCACTTTTTCGTTGGGGGTGATCTACCCCTTCTTAGGCCTTGTTCGGCCTTGTTTTGAGTCATCTCTTTAGGCTCTTGTTGCAACCTTTGCATGACCTTTCTACTACTGAAATCCAGAGGATTTTTAGTGGTGGAAATGTAGTTTTGGAGTCTTAAATAGGAGAGGGTCATCCCCTCTCCTTGTGTCTTGTTTACTTGCTTCATATGCCTCATGTTTGAGCATGTTTACTAAGCTTGTGTTAGCTTGTTCTTAGCATGTATTTGTGGTTATTTTGCTGAGGCTTGCCACTGTTTTTGCTTGCTTTGGTCACTCCATGCATGGTTTATACACTTGTAGTATAAATCACACAAACTAGCTTTGTATGCTTCATTTCTAGCCTATGTTGTGTCCATTTCAGTATGTTCTTGGACTTGTTTTACCATGTCATACCTCTGTTAGGGTTTGGTTTGGTTGGCCTTTGCATGTTCTTTGCACTTGTAGTGCATTTTCGTGAATTAGCCTAGCATGCATCATGCTTTAACATGTCATTCTTGCATGTTTTTGGCTTAACTTCATGAAGCTTTTGTCCATGTTTTAACATGCTTTAGCTCTGATTTAGGTTGTTTTGGCCATGCATGCCTCGCTTTGTATAGCTATAGTGCATTCTAGCTTGTTAGCTTTGTGTATCAAGTCCACTAGCATGCATTGCTTGGCCTATTTCAATGATTTGGCATCATTTGTAATGTGATTTCAGTCCATGTTTCATGGCCATGCACTTGTATCTTTCACTCATTCAATGCGTTGAAGGGTTTGCCCCTTTATGCCTTAACATGGATCATTGCGTATGTCTTCATGCCTAAGCTTGCGAGCTATCATTTCAATGTGTTTTTGGGGTTATTATGTCATGATATAACTCTGATTTTTGTTGCTTAAGTCATCCCATGCTTGGTCCTAATAGGTGTAGTGTAAGCCACCTTATTCGCCTTGTATGCATTGTACCTTATGCCCTTCATGCTAGCATATTTTGGCTTTCTTCCATACATGTTTTAGTATCATTTTAACATGTTCTAAGACTGTTTTGGGTTGCCTTTGCCATATGCTTCATGCTTTGTATAGCCGTAGTGCAATTGGCCTTGCTAGTTTTGTGTTTTGATGACTCATGTATGCTATCTTTGAGCTAATTAGATGATTTGGTATCATTTAATACTTTATTTCAGAGCTTATAGCATTGCCATGTTCCCACTTCTTTCATGCTTTGAGTGCCTTTGAGTGTTGTGCATTGTTACCTAGTTTATGGCTTAGCTTGTATGCTTGCATGCCTAGGTATCTGGGCCCTTATCTCAGCATGTTTTTGGTCTTTGTTAAGACCTATTTGAGCTTTGTCCATGCTTGGTTCATGCATATGTGCCATGCATTACATGTCTCATTTGTAATCATCTTTGCTAGCTTTAATGCTTAAGGACCATTGCATGCTTTACTTGTGTTGATTAAATGATTTGGCATCATTTCTTACCTCATTTCAGTGCACTTAGTGTTGATACACTTCCACTTTTGTCGCTCTTTGAGCACTCTCGAGAGTTGTGCTCTTAGGCCTCTTTGATAGGCCATTGCATTGTGCATGCTCGTATATGCTTTTGGTGCCTTCACTTTTGTGCCATGGCCACTGATTTGGGCATGACTGAGGTCTACCCTTTTGGTTTAAGTCCATTGAGTATGCTATGTATATTGCATTGAGTATGCCATATTGTTCATTGCATGTAGTATGCCATCCTACATTGCATTGTACATGCCACGTGGTTATTTGCATTGCGTATGCCAAGTTATTTGCCTTGCATTGCGTATGCATGTCCCTAACATTGCTAATTTGTCCTTGTAGCATTGCATTGTGCATGTATGCATTAGCATTGTTCGTATATCATTAGCTTTGTTAAGTTAATCATATCACATAGCATTGAGTATGCCATGTAGTTGCATGTTTGCATGCTTAAGTCATATTGCATGTTTGTCATGCTTGTGTTGCATTGTTGTTTGGATTAAGTATTAATCTGAGCACGAGAAACGAGGGACGTTTCATACTTCAAGTGATGAAACGTGCCTCAATTCTCGGTCGCCGACGCTCTTGATGACGCATGATAGAGTTTTAGGCTTTATTTGTTTATTTGTGCATTCATTTTACATTGAATTTGTGCAAGTTGGATCTTTGGCCATCATGCATCGGGATGCGTGATTGATGGTCTTGGATCCGATTATGCCTCTTCCTTGATGTTTTGAAGTGATATGGGATGGCATAGTGCATACATACCCTTAGGGAGACCCTCCATTTTCTCTATTTTGTGCTCTGCTGCAGCTTGGTGTCACAGCACACCAGTGGCCGGCACCCTCCCATTTTTGGCCGGCAGCTCTTCATTTGTGGCCGGTAGTATACACTCTTAGTCGGCAGAGGGGTCGGCAGAAGCTCCTCATGGCCGGCAGGCCACTGGTGCACTCCCCCAGCATGTTTTTGGTAAGATCTAGTAGTTAGTTCTCAAGGACACCCTACAGACAGAGCCTCAAAAGAGCATTTGGAGAGCTTTCGAGACGGGAATCGAGCATGCATCTTCAACTTCTTCAAAGCAGAGCTGAGGCGGCCTAGTCTGCATATTTTAATGCTTACTTGTTAGTTAGCTTTAATTTGTAATTTAATTAGTTAATTTGTTAATTAATTAAGTTTTGAAATAATTAGTTGTAACTAGTTATTTATTCGGTTATGTAATAATTAATTAGCTTGTTAGTTAGTTAATTAGTTGGTTTGTATTATTCATTCGGACCCTCCGTCGAGAGGGCACAATTTTGTAATAAGCGTGCGTGTGTGCGATGCATGTCTTCCAACCCCCATTTCTTTCTCCCTTTTACTTACCTGCTTTCGATGGTTAGTTTTAGGGCATGTTTCAATCAGCATACTTATGCTTTGCATGCGTGCATCATTCATTTGTCTTGCATACACCGAGCTCGGCACATCATACTAACTGCATTGTATTTCAATACCAAGTTGAATACATGTATCAATTGTTACATTTCATATGCCATCTTAGAATAGCCGAACCTATTTCTAGTTGCATTTTCGCATGTGTTGCATTAACCGTCTTAACATGAACTAGGATCATGCATGATTTCTAACTAGTTCTCTGTTTTGGCTCGGAGTACACTGTGAGTGTTTATGCTTTAGCATACTGCATGTGTGTTATTGATTGCCATGATAGCATGCTTGCCATGAGGCTAACTACTTAGTTGATATAACTACCTGAATGTCTGTGGATGAAGGTTGGATTGTTTGGATTGAAACAATTCATTGAAATCCTCGATTTAGCTTACTTACGAGTAGCAAACTTCAAACCATTTTCAAACAAACAAATGTGCAATGCTTTGTTCCAACTTAGGCGATCTAGTCTATACTTGAATGCTGTATGCATCACATAGTAATTCTAGATTTAATAACCGGAATAAGAACACATGTGTTTTCAAAAACAAGATATCATGTTAGTAAAGGCCGATTTTTGATCGGGCGAGCGGGGGTGCTCATTGCATGACCTTCCCCTCTCGTACCCAAGTTCCCGAGCCGAAGCAACTTTGGTGATGATGGACACATGGCTTTAGGCATGAGTCAGGGTTTCCTAAATTCCCCCAAAACAAAATATTAAGGTGGTGACTATGTATCTGGCAAATCAGTCCATGTTTGGCATTTTTTTACAAAAATCAGTTTTCCAAAACGATTTGCTGGATTTGGACTCTTTGGTGATTTATCGGTCTTGCATTGCACTTTGCGAAATCAGATTCAGAACCGTGACATTGAGTCCGAACTGTGGTAAGCCCAATTGAACAAAACGGGATTTTGCGCCGATTTCGCGCGTGGAGCCCGGGACGTTCGGGCACGTCCGCAGATCCAAACCCGCCCCTATGGGTTTAGCATCGCAACCGACCAGTAACCCATGATTACCAAAGGCCTGCTTAACAGTAATGACAGTAATACAGAGTAAGGGGCTGGCGGAAGCCAAACAGTAAATAAAAGATGTCCAATGAGCTGTGACAAACTGAATGCAAAAAGACTTTTATGAACAAGCCACATTCATAATCAAAACATATATACGTACGTCATATACACAAACATCCGGGTTAGGGACCAAATCCCTTCACCATAACTGTACAGTCAAGACTTATTCAGTCGATACAAAACAGAGACAAAAGGGGAAAATCTACAACACCCCTAAACAGCCTTAGCTTGAATAGACTTGGAACCTCGAAGTGAGGCACAATGGTTGGCTTGACAAAACAGGAGCTTAACTCAACGCTCCTAGCTCCAGTCCGGTGCCTAGACACCTACATATAAATATAAACAGTGAGCTAAAGCCCAATGAATAACAAATGCATAAAGGAGTTAAGAATGAATGTCCTTTCAGTAATTAAAATAGTCATTTGCATCAGTAAATCAGTTATCCAATCAGTGGCTCATATTTCATGCCATACAGTTATTTAGGAACCAAAGTAGTCATATGTGATACATCCAATAGCAAAACAGTACAGTAGGTCTTAACAGACCGAACAGTCAGTTAATGGCCATCAAAACAGTAAACAGTAGTAGTCCCAAACATTGGAACTGACAGAGATCTCTGTAACAGTAGCAGTAACAATACAGTAACAGTAAGTTGCTATGGATGCCACAAATACAATTTACAAATAGGACAAACATTCATTTAGTAAACGATGCCATTTCAGAAAGTGGTATAATCAATCGTTCAGAAATAGTTATAATCGAACATATCTTTACAACATTGTTACTCACAGAGTACTGGGCTATAGACAGGCTAGTCAGCGTCCTCGGGTGCCAACCCTACACAGTTGCAGAACGAACACACACACTAAGTTACACATTTAGGATTAATAACTTAGCCCCTTAACTTGACTCGATGTGGTTCTATAACATTATCCTCATTAAGATGCCTTAAACTTGGCCTAGGAATGCCTAGGATGGAATAACGATGCAAAGATGTACTTTAAAACACTTTTCAAAATTTGCTGAAAACAGGGGTCTCGCTTGAGCATGGCTTTCTTCGCTCGAGCGAGCATACCAAAATAGAGGGGTCGCTCGAGCGTAGACTCCCTTGCTCGAGTGGTCTGTAAAAATGCAAAAGTACTGGTTGTTGAAATTCTCCGCTCGATGCACACTCGATGCTCGCTCGAGCGTGAGACACAGAGCTTCGCTCGAGCGCAGGTCTCGTCGCTCGAGCGTGCGTCTGCGTCCACAAAAACCTGAGAGCTTGCAATCTACGCTCGAGCCAGCATTCCATCGCTCGAGCGGAATTCAGAAAACAAAGGTGCTCGCTCGAGCATGGAATCCTTCGCTCGAGCGAGGAAGCCAAAATCTGGGTTTTCCAAATTTGCCTTCAAAGCTCAAACCAAGAATTCAACACATCAAAACTCAATCTTTTGGGCCAATTTTCTAGAAGACACTTAGAAACTCATAATAAAACATGTTTTGAAGATCATTTGATAAAATCAAAGCTCAAAAGTAAGCCAATTGCACACCAATTTCAAAGAAACTTGAAGAACAATACAAGAACTTAACATGCATGAGTTCCCATGAACTCTAATGTTCCAAAACAAAATCAAATGCAAGATTGAGCTCAAAATCATGGTGAATTCATGGACCACAACAAAAATATGAACATGCATGTAAGAAATTCTTATGAAAGCAACCTCAAAATTCAAGAACATGTACATGCATGCATGAATTAGCTTCACTCTCTTAAATTCTAACTCAACTAACCATGAATTCACCTATTTCATTAATATACAAGCTCTAGATGGCTCAAAAACAAAATTAAAGGGTTGAGCTCTTACCTAGGCTCTTCAATTAAACTTTACTTAAGCAAGGTCCTAGAGCAAATGAACAACTCTTCAAAATCCAAGCCAAATTTCTAGATGAATTCAATCTCCCTCAAGTCTCTCTCCCCCTCTCATGGTTTTGGTCTTGAGGAAATGGATGAGATGATGCAACAAAATGATATAAAATCAATTAAGGGCCTAAAATGCCCACTAGTGGCAAAAATGCAAATAATTCAAGTTGATGTATTTTAACATTAACAATGCTAATTTAATCATTCCAAATCAAATTTTAATTAAACCTACCATAAAATCACATAAATTCTAACTAGCATAAAACACTAATCAATTTCTGATTCGGTCGTCGATAAGGCTTCCAATTCACAGCTCGAAATCAGAACATGAACAGATCATTAAATGACAAACAGATGAAAAACGCAATTAAAGCAACATGCTCATGCAGTCAGTTCAAAATTTCAGCTTAATCAATTACTTATCATACTCAATCACAGTTTAACACTAATCAGAGGTGAGGGTTGTCACAAGGACTTACTCTTATCTATTGAGCCTCACTCAACAATAAATGTCTTACCCTTACAAAATCTCTCACAAAAATAATGAATAAAAATAAGTGGCACTTAAACCTTTTTTTACAATAATTCTCTCACAAAAAGTATATATGAAAGTGTAAGAACAAAGGCTACACTTAGATATGAAAATGAAAGAGCAGAATACAATATACTCAGAATTTTGGAGCATACAGAGATTTTTCTCTTCAAGTTCTTGATTTTTCTCCATACACAACACTTCTATTTATACTGAAAAATGTACCCGTTGGAGGAGACAGACTCTCCTTAAGACGTCAGCTGAATGAATCAATTTGGAAGAGAATCACATGGAAGAAAATTTGCACTCTTGCAAATTTGAACGTCTTTAGGTATTAGTCAAAATTGTACAATATTGCAAAAAGTTAATGATGACTTTTCACATGCTATGATAATGTTTCCACTAATAATGTTTCCACATGCTAATATATATGATACAATTAATGTTTGTGTAAAAAGTCTAATTGATTCCGTGATGTATGCTATTTGTATTAAATGCATTATATATATAATATTCTAATCACATATTTGCATACACAGAAAAATCTCTTTAAATAATATTTATGGTAGATCTGAAAATATGTCTTCTTTAAATTAATGTATATGTTATAGAGATTTTAAACTAAATATATCCTATCACTCCATATAAATTTTTTCAAAAGAAGACAACCCATCAAAATCAAATTTGTCAAATTAATACAGCTAATTAATATTAATTTCGTCAAAAGGTGAATAGTGATCGGCTGAACTTTTCAAAATCGTGAATAGTAATATTTTCAAAATATTTCCATTTAAATAATATTTATAACAAATATAACATACAACCTATAGTTTAAACAGATTTAATTTTGTGTCAAATAATATAAAACATGTGCATTAAAAATCCAAATATGTGTATTAAAATATCCAAATTTTCAAATAATATTTTAGACATCATTAAAATTAAATAACATGATTAACAATCTCCCCTCTTTTGACGATGACAATACAAGTATGTTTTTGACACAAAATTAAAATCAAAAAAATATTTGATAACTCTGCAATATATAATTAAATCACATGCATGCACAAAATATTCAAAATAAAATATCTGAGATGCCAAAATATAATAATGGTCCTTAGGTCTTGTCAAGATCATTGTGGAGATTTTGGAGCATCTCAAGCACACAAAATGTTGACAAACAAAAGATTTGAGCAGATATGTATCGAGTATTGGATCGATGGAGTGTATAAAAAGTGACAAGGATGATAGGCAAAGAGACGAAATTATCAAGTGTTGAAAAAAAAATTTGTTTTAGCTTCTTGTGTAATCATGTCATTCCTTACCTTAGCCATCAATAGTTCGGACCTGCATGAGGTGCCTGTAATACAGGCAAATGAGAAGTTACCAGTGGTGCAGGCACATGCTATTCCTGTAAATGAGGGTCCTAGTGTTGTTGGTAATCGAAATGATATCAATGCTATTAATAACACTATGGCTCTTAGTATACAGGAAATGACTGCAGTTTCCGACATGGCGCAACGATTACAAGCAAGAGTTTAAGAAAATCAACAATGGAGAAATGATGTGTGCTTGTTAAAACAACAACTGGTTAATATATGTAAGGAGAAGAAAGAGCTAAAAAGGAAAAATGCAAAGTTAGAGAATGCGGTGCAATATTATGCAACGGTTATAATGTCAAGACTCACAGAAGTCGAAAATAAAGAGAGACATGTAAAAGAGGCTCATGAAAAATTGTTGAGAGAAGTGAAACGGAAAAAATTTGTGAAGTCTTTTGAAAACTTACATGTAATCGAGTAATATTTTCTCCTTCTGAAATAAAATTGCAAGCATTTCTCCTCCCTTTTTTTTTTAAATTTAAATTTTGTCCTTGCAAAGAAAAAAAAAATTTTAGTGGTGCAGATAAGGAAAAAATATATATATATATATATTCTCCCTAAAATTATGCACATAATATACACACACCCTTTTTTTTATATAATAATTGTTAATCTCAAAATATATGAGTTTCCCCCTAAATTAATGCACTAAAAATTACATAAATTTGAAGAAACAAATTACCAATCTATGATGCCAAGGGCCATTAAGATCCAGCCATAAATAACTATACCAAGTGCACTAGCATAAAAGAAAAAAATAAAAATAAAAACAATTTCTTCAGACAATGTAGAAGCAACCATTATTAAATCTAAGGGAGTTTGGAGCACATACAACAAGTAAAAAAATATAAAACAATGCAAAAAGAATTTTAACATGTTGATTGGTGATGACCTTGATGATCGAAAGAAATGGAGAAGATCGTGTAGATCGGTGACGAATTTTTATAGATCGACAATGGATCTTGATGGATCAGTCACAGATCTTGATGGATCAGTGATGGAACTTGATGAATCGGTAATGATGGTGATGCAAATTTTGGGTAGAGTAGTAATGGATCTTGGTAGATTGGTGAGAGATTTTGGTGGATGATGGCAGTGATGAAAGTGATGGATGATGTTGTGGATGGTGGAACTAGTTGTAGACGATGGTGAGGATGAAGATAATATCGGCTGATGATGAGAGAAAGAAAGGGAGAGCGAGAGTGAAAGAGAAAAACAGAAAGTGGGGGAGAGAACGAGTGAGAGATTGAGACAGAGTGAGTGAGTGAATGAGTGAGTGAGAGAGAGAGAAAGAGAACATATATACATATATATAATTATCATTATTTTTATTTAATTATTATTTATTATTTTATTTATTTTTTTAATTTTTTTAAAAAATTATATTTAATATAAACATTATATTAGAGTATTCATCATTCCAAGTTCAGTTCTAATAAAACAAAATTGTTCTTCATTAAGCGACTTGGTAAATATGTCAGCTAATTGACGATTTGTAGGCACAAATTCGAGTTCAATGTCACCTTTGAGTACATAATCTCTTAGAAAATGATGCTTTATTTCAATGTATTTAGTGCGTAAGTGCTGAATAGGATTTTTTGAAAGGGTAATGGCACTTGTGTTGTCACATTTTATAGGAATATGATGATAGTGAAGTCCAAAATCTTGAAGTTGTTGTTTCATCCAAAGCAATTGTATACAACACCTAGCGGCGGCAATGTATTATGTTTCAATAGTTGACAGAGCCACTGAATTTTGTTTTTTGCAAAACCAAGAAGTGAGTGAGTATCCAAGAAAATGACAAGTGTCACTAGTGCTTTTCGGTCAAGTCTACATCCCGCAAAGTCGGCATCTGAGTAACCAAAAAGTTCAAAGGTGGTTTCCTTAGGATACCATAATCCTAAATTTGGAGTGCCAACAAGATATCTAAAAATACGTTTGACTGCGGTGATGTGTGACTCTTTCGGTGCGGATTAAAAACGTGCACACATACAAACACTAAATATTATATCGGGTCTACTTACAGTAAGCTAGAGTAGAGAACCAATCATACCTCGATATTTATTTTCATCTACAGGTTTACCTCGCTCATCTTTGTCGATTTTTATTGATGTGCTCATTGGAGTTGTTGCAGGCTTTGATGATTCTATTTCAAACCTTTTAAGTAGATCCTTGATATATTTTGTTTGATTTAAATGAATCCCATCATTAGTTTGTTTAATTTGTAGACCAAGGAAGTAATTTAATTCCCCCATCATACTCATTTCAAATTCACCCTGCATATATTTAGCAAACTCTTTGCATAAACTTTCATTAGTAGTACCAAAAATCATATCACCAACATAAATTTGAACAATTAGTATATCTTCCTTTTTGATTTTTATAAAAAGTGTTGTATCAATTTTTCCTCTACAAAAATCTTTATCAAGTAAAAAATTACTCAATCTTTCATACCAAGCTCTAGGAGCTTGTTTTAAGTTACATAAGGCTTTTGAAAGTTTGAAAACATGATTTCGGTATTTATGATTTTCAAAACCGGGAGGTTGTTCAACATAAACTTCCTCCGAAATGTACCCATTTAAAGAAGCACTTTTAACATCCATTTGATATAATTTAAAATCTTTAAAACATGCAAAAGTAAGTAACATTCTAATAGCTTCAAGTCTAGCAACTGGTGCAAAAGTTTGATCAAAATTAATGTCCTCTTCTTGATTATAACCTTGAGCTACTAATCTAGCTTTATTTCTAGTAATAACTCTGGATTCATCCATTTTATTTTGAAAAACCCATTTTGTACCAATAACGGGATGATCCTTAGGTCGAGGAGTTAAAAACCAAACTTCATTCATTTCAAATTGATTTAATTCTTCTTGCATTGCTAAAATCCAGTTTTCATCATTTTCAGCTTCTAAAAACGATTTTGGTTCAATTTGTGAAACAAACGTTAAGTTACCACAAACATTTCTAACAGAGGAACGAGTTTTTATACATTCCGCCGCATCACCTATGATGAGGTCTTTGGAGTAGCCATGAGCACACTTCCATTCTTTTGGTAAATTTGAGTCGTTTTCTAGAAGAGCACATATTTCTTAAAGTTTTTCTATTGTCATTTCTTTTTCATGTTCGCGTAATGGATTTTCTTCATTTTCTTTTATATAAATGTTCTCCATGCTTGGTTATTTTTCTACAATATCATTACTTACAAGATTTTTGAAAATAATGTTGTTAGATTCATAAAAAACAACATGCACAGATTCTTCAACAAGTAGAGTTCTTTTATTGAATACTCTACAGGCTTTACTAGAAATTGAATACCCAAGAAATATAGCTTCATCCGATTTAGTATTAAATTTTCCTAAGTTATCTTTATTGTTATTCAATTCAAAGCATTTACAACTAAATGCATGCAAGTGACTAATATTAGGTTTTCTACATTTTCAAATTTCACAAGGGGCTTTCTTAAGAATAGGTCTAATCATAGCTCGGTTTACAACATAACATACAGTGTTAACAGCTTCCGCCCAGAAATATTTGGGCAAATTATTTTCACAAAGCATAGTACGAGCCATTTCTTCAAGACTTCTATTCTTTCTTTCAACTACACCATTTTGTTAAGGAGTTCTAGGGGCAGAAAAGTTATGATTAATTCCAAATTCATCACAAAACATAATAAAATCATCATTTTCAAATTCTCTACCATGATCACTTATAATACTACAAATATTAAGATTTTTTTCATTTTGAATTCTTTTACAAAGTCTTGAGAAATTATGAAAAGTTTCATTTTTGTGTGCTAAAATAATACCCATGTATATCTAGTATAATCATCAACACAAACAAGAGCGTATGATTTTCCTCCTAAACTTAATGTTCTAGATGGTCCGAATAAATCAATACGCAAGAGTTGAAGCAGTTTAGTAATTGAAATGATGTTTTTGGATTTAAAAGAAATTCTAGTTTGTTTTCCAAATTGACATGCATCACAAAGTTTGTCTTTTTCAAAAATAATTTTTGGTAAGCTAATGACTAACTCATTTTCTGAAAGTTTGGAAATTAAATCAAAATGAACATGTCCTAATCTTCTATGCCAAAGCCAATCATTATCATTTATAGCAGATAAATATTTAATGTTAACATGAGAAGATAGATCATGTAAATCAAACACATATATATTCTCATGTCTATAACTTACAAATAAGTTTTTGTTTTCTAGGATGTTCTCAATAGTACAATGAGTTTTCTAAAAAATAACTCTATAGCCTTTATCACATAGTTGACTAATGCTAAGCAAGTTATGTTTTAAACTTTCAACAAGTAAAACATTTTCAATAATAGGAGAAGGATTTTTACCAATACTACCTATACCAATGATTTTTCCCTTGCTATTGTCGCCAAAAGTCACATATCCGCTATTCTTTAGTTGGAGTGTGGCGAATATAGTTTTATTTCTAGTTATGTGTCTCGAACATGCACTGTCGAGATACCATCTATCATTACTGGATTTTGTCTTAAAACATACCTACAAAATTTTGATTTTTCTATTGGTACCCATATTTTCTTGGGTCTATAAAAGTCAGAATTTGACATTCTTGAAATGTCTTTAGGAATCCATATATTTTTTATTTTAGCAAAATGATTTTTTTTAACAGGACATGAAGGTGAAATATGACATTTTGTACCATAAAAATGGTATGTGAGATGAGAGTGACTAAAGGATGCATGCATAAAACCATTTTTGACGGTTTTTACTTTTGAAAAAGATTTATATCCAATTCCAGCTCTACTAAAAGTACGATTTTGATTTTTAAGAATTTTATCTAAAGTCTCTCTACCTTGAGTGAATTTTGAAAGAGTACTTTTCAAGTCTTCAATATTTTTTTTCAAAATAATTTGCTCCTTTTTTAAAGACTCATTTTCTTCTTCATTTTTATGGCTTCATTTTCTAAAATATTTATCTTGGAGATTAAGGATTCATTTTCTTTTGATAAACTTGAAATCATTTTCTTTTGACAATTACTTTTCAAACTAAGTTTCTTAAATTCAGCATGTAATTCATCAAAAACTTATTGTAATTCATCAAACGTAAAAGATTCATCATTTACCTCATCTTCGTTTCCAAGTGCCATTAAGCATAGGTTAGCAACCTCATTTTTGCAAACTTCAATTTCTGAGTTGCTTTCATCGCTATTTTCTCCACATGTCGCAATCATAGCTTTCTTCTTGTCTTTCTTGAATTGTTTCTTAAGTTCTGGACATTCTGATTTGTAGTGTCCAGGTTTGTTGCATTCGTAGCAGGTAACTTCAGATTTTTTTGTAATTTTCTCCCATTTGAAAATCTCTATTATTGAAATCTTTTCTAAAAAAATTTCGCACACCTTGTTTCTTTTTCACAAACCTTTTGAACTTTCTAGTGATGAATGCCATTTCCTCATCATCATCTGTATCATCTTCCTCTTGATGTTTTAAGGTGGATTTGAAGGCTATTCCTTTCTTCTTGTTGTTGTCCTCTTCTTCCTTTCCTTCTTGTATTATGAGCTCATGAGTTAAGAGAGATCTCATTAACTCATCTAGACTTAGTTTTGATAAATCCTTGACTTCGGTAATGGCAATGACCTAAGCAGTTTTCTTACAATTTCAGCATTTGAATATATTTTTTCAAGAGAAGTTAAACTATTAATAATATCAGTAAAGCGAGTAAATATTTGAGGAATAGTCTCATTAGGCTTCATTTTAAAGAGTTCATAATTATGGACTAACAAACTGACTCTAGATTCTTTAACTTGTTTGGTTCCCTCATGAGTCACTATAAGCTTGTCCCAAATTTCTTTTGCAGTTTTACATGTGGAAATTCTATTGATCTCGTTGGCATCTAAGGCGCAGTACAACATGTTTGTGGCTTTGGTATTAATTTAGGCTATTCTAGTATCTGATTCATTCCACTCATCTTCAGGTTTTGGTACCCTAAGTCCATCTACGATTTTGGTAGGAATTTTTGGACCATTGCAAATAATTTTCCAGCATTCATAATCATTAGATTGAACATGTATGGTCATCCTAGTTTTTCAATAGCTAAAATTTGTGCCGCTAAGTAGTGGTGGCCTATTGGATGCTTGTCCCTCAGGTAAGGAATAACTAGGGGTTGCCATGATCTACTCTAAGACGGTTAAGTCACACAAACTAGAGTCTAGGCTCTGATACCAATTGTTATCCCAAGTAGGTAACCCAAGAGGGGGGGTGAATTGAGTTATTAAAATTTTTACAATATTAAAATTAACACAATATTCAAAATTTTAACAAATAAAAAAAAATAGAATAATAATTATCAATATAAAAGTAAGAGATATAGGGAGAGAAAATCAAACACTGAGATTTATAGTGGTTCGGCACGCCAGGCCTACGTTCACTTCCCAAGGAACCTCATTGAGAATTTCTTTATTATCAATTGAATAAATACACCACCAAGCTTGTGAATTTGGCATAGGACTTACTCTTATCTATTGAGCCTCACTCAACAATAAATGTCTTACCCTTACAAAATCTCTCACAAAAATAATGAATAAAAATAAGTGGTACTTAAACCATTTTTTACAATAATTCTCTCACAAAGAGTATATATGAAAGTGAAAGAGCAGAATGCAATATACTCAGAATTTTGGAGCACACAGGAATTTTTCTCTTCAAGTTCTTGATTTTTCTTCATACACAACACTTCTATTTATACTAAAAAATATACCCATTGGAGGAGACAGACGCTCCTCAAGACGTCAGCTGAATGAATCAATTTGGAAGAAAATCACGTGGAAGAAAATTTGCACTCTTGCAAATTTGAACATCTTTAGGTATTAGTCAAAATTGTACAATATTGCAAAAAGTTAATGATGACTTTTCACATGCTATGATAATGTTTCCACTAATAATGTTTCCACATGCTAATATATATGATACAATTAATGTTTGTGTAAAAAATCTAATTGCTCCCGTGATGTATGCTATTTGTATTAAATGCATTATATATATATAATATTCTAATCACATATTTGCATACACAGAAAAATCTTTTTAAATAATATTTATGATAGATCTGAAAATATATGTCTTCTTTAAATTAATATATATGTTATAGAGATTTTAAATTAAATATATCCTATCACTCCATATAAATTTTGTCAAAAGAAGACAACCCATGAATATCAAATTTGTCAAATTAATACAACTAATCAATATTAATTTCGTCAAAAGGTGAATAGTGACCGGCCGAACTTTTCAAAATAGTGAATAGTAATATTTTCAAAATATTTCCAGTTAAATAATATTTATAACAAATATAACATACAACCTATAGTTTAAACAAATTTAGTTTTGTGTCAAATAACATAGAACATGTACATTAAAAAATCAAAATATGTGTATTAAAAGATCCAAATTTTCAAATAATATTTTAGACATCATCAAAATTAAACAACATGATTAACAGCCTAAATAATTATCCATGGTGACTTTTATGCACTTATGCTCTTTGTATAATATTTATTACTCTGCCATGTGCTTATAGTTGTTATCCCCTTTCAAGTGATGAAATTTAGTGAGATCGAGATTGGGAATCGCAGTTTTTTTTTTTTTATATATATTTTATTTTATTTACTATCTGTAATCCTGATTAGACTCTTGTAATTAAATAAGGCTCAAAAGGATATTTTTCTTTTAGATGAACTTGTTTTTTTTTTTTTTTTGGTACCCATTTATTTAACGAAGTCAAAATCAGGCGTACTTCTTTTCTCATCGTATTTTTTCTTCATAAGTTTATTTTCACATGGGCGTGCTCTGACTTCTTCAATCAACGTTGGTTCCATGGTTATGTTGGCGAGTAATCCATTGATTTAGTAGGAAACAAGGGTACATGCCAAACTTCTGGTTGTCTTCCGGTTCAATGCATCTGCTACTATGTTGGCTTTGCCTGGACGGTGATGGATTTCTATATCATAATTTTTCATAAATTTTAGCCATCGTCGTTGCCTCATATTTAGTTCCTTCTGTGTAAATAAATATTTAAGACTCTTGTGATCGGTGTAAATCTCACAGGTTGCTCCGTAGAGATAATGATGCTAGATTTTGAAGGCAAAAATTATAACGGCCAATTTTAGATCGTGGGTCGGGTAGTTCTTTTCGTGAGTTTTTAGTTGACGCAAAGCATACGCAATGACTTTTCCATTTTGCATAAGAAATCAACCCAAACCATTGTGTGAGGCATCGCTATAAATTACGAATCCATCTGTTCATGAAGGGAGTGCTAGTATAGGAGCTGACATAAGTCTACTTTTTAACTCTTGTAAGCAACGTTCTTGTTTGTCAGCCCATTCAAAGGGTGTGTTCTTCTGAGTTAGCTGGGTCAAAGGTGATGCTATCTTCGAGAAATCTTGAATGAAGCATCAGTAATAGCCGGTTAGACCCAAGAAGCTTCGACTTTCAGACATGTTAGTAGGTCGTGGCCAATCCACGATCGCTGCAATTTTCTGGGGGTCAACCGAGATGCCATCCTTATTAATGACGTGACCGACGAAGTGTACACTAGTGATCTAGAATTCGCATTTCTTTAACTTGGCATAAAGTTTGTGATCACATAGTGTTTGCAGAACTGTTTGCAAGTGTTACTCATGGTCCTTCGGTGACTTGGAGTATATAAGAATGTTGTCAATGAAAACGATGACGAATTCATCAAGATAGGATTTGAACACTCAGTTCATGAGGTCCATGAAGGCCGCTAGAGCATTAGTGACTCCAAATGGCATGACGAGAAACTCGTAATGCTCGTAACGTGTTCTGAAGACAGTTTTTTCGATGCTTTCCGCTTTGACTTTTAGTTGATGATAGACGGAATTCAAGTCGATTTTCGAGAATACTTGGGCGCCTTGAAGTTGATCAAACAAGTCATCGATTCGCGGTAAGGGGTACCGATTCTTGATGGTGATCATGTTCAACTCCCGGTAATCGATGCATAACCTCATTGTGCAATCTTTTTTCTTTACGAACAGTACTAGAACTCCCTTTGGTGAGGTACTTGGTCGAATGAAGCCTTTGTCCAGGAGTTCCTAGAGTTGGGTCTCTAGTTCTTTCAATTCTGTCATTGATATACGGTAAGGAGCTTTTGATGTTGGTTGTGTACTAAGTTAGGTTTCAATGGTGAATTCGATTTCTCGATCAATTGGGGTACCCGGTGGGTCTTTAAGGAAGACATCTGGAAATTCTCTAACCATAGAGATTTCATTAAGTGTGGGGGCTTCTTGCTGAATATTGATCACATAGAAGATATAACTACAGCAACCCTTTCTTAGAAGTCGTTGGGCTGTCATGGAGGATATAACACATGGAGGGATGGAAACTCTAATTCCATCAAAGACAAGCTTGAGTTGGTTTGGTAACTGGAGGGAGACCTTTTTGGCTTTGCAATCGATAGAGGCATGGTTGGCAGCTAGCTAATTCATTCTTAAGATCACATCAAAGTTTCCAATACGTAAGGGAATCAAGTCTACGTATAAGGTTTCACCTTTTAAGGATATAGCACAAGATTTGTATATATTAGTACCAAGGGCAGAATTACCAGAAGGAAAGGACACAGACAGTATATATCCTAAGGGTTCAGGTATTGATGCTAACTTGGAAGCAAAGTGTGGTGCAACAAAAGAATGAGTTCAACCAGAGTCAAAGAGAACATGAGCTAAATGATCACAGACAGAAAGTGTACCTGACACAACTTTCTCAGTAACTTTCGGGTTTCCAAGCACCAAGGCAAAAGCTCTTCCTTCGTGTAGACACCCCATTTTGGACAGCCCTTAAGACTTGGGCGCTACTGATTGCTTACTTGGTAATGAAAGTTGTGCAGTGCAAACGTTCGATTTCTTCGGCAAGGAGAGCGTCAAATCCAAACCTCAAACCCCACTTTTGGACCAAAATGATTTTAGACCTTAAAATCCTCTCTTTCAAAATATTTTTGGAAAAAGTTTCTGCGATGTTCCGAGGCTCGCATTTTGTTAAATATTACGCTTTTCGGTAAATCGAGCAAGGACAAAATGGAAATGAATGAAAGAGAGATAAAATCTTTGAAAAAAATCTTTAAAACATCTTGTTTAGAGGTTTGGAGTTAAAGAAAATAAGAGGAGAGAGAAGTAACCCAGTTGGGGAAGAAGTTGGGCATGAACCGTTAAGAGAGAGAGTCGAGCAGCCCTTGCTAAATCAGGCCTATCCTTTTGTACACTTGGATTTCAGCTATGAGGCCACCACTGTTGGAAAGTGGGCTTCTGGGGCTTCATTTTTCACTCAAGAATCTCCTAAAGCCGAGTCTGGATGGGGAAGCTATGCTGGTTGAAGTTGGGCATTAATCCGGTTAGGACCGAAACTGAGCAGTCTTTACTAAAAAAAGGATATCTTTTTGCACATTTGGAATTTTGATGTAAGGCTGCCACCATTGGAAAGAAGACTTCCAGGGCTACAATTTAGACTCAAGAATGACCTATAAAGGAGTCCAGATAAAGGAGATATACCTAATTGAAGTTGGGGCCAGAAACCAATCTTTGCTTTCCAGCCACTAGTGAAGCTTATCGGCCATGTGTCGGCCATATGTCATCCAAACGGAGTTCTTGTCGTCCAAAAAAAGTGGCCGGTCGGCCACTGGTGTCCAAAACTCAGATACTTTGCAGATATTTTCCTCCAGCTATTTCCAGATTGCTCCAGCTGTCCATTTGATGATATTTTCGACCAAGGCTCTTGTATTTCATATATAGAGGCCATATCTCTCATGTTGCAAGGTTAGCAAATTTTGGGAGCCTCTCTCTCTAAAAATCCTCTCTCTCTACAATTCTTTCTCTCTAGATTTCTCTCTCTCTTGCCCTTTTGTGCATACAAGTAAAGATACACTTCTCCTTTGCCTAGAGATCCTTAACCAAAGTTGTTTATCTTTGGGCTGAGATTCCTTGGGACCTTCTTTGAGCTCTTGAAGGTGATTTTAGCTTGATTTGGTGCCTCATTTGTGCCTGAAATTGTCTTGTGCTTCAAAAGGTATAAGACTTGCTCTTTAACTTGTCTTGCATAACTTGAGTTGCTATCTTTTTTGTACTGTTTTGACCTACTTTTCAACTACAAGAAAACTCTATTTTTGAGGCTTGAAAGTGGTAGTTTAAGTATTGGTAAGTTAAGGGGTTGTCTCATCTTTTTGTTCCTTGGCTTGTGAAGCCTTTTGTGCCATTTCTTACCACCTTTAAACCAAACTTTTTGGCCCTTTTAACCACTGAAATTCAGCGTTATTTCAGAGGTAAAAATGAACTTTTGAAGTCCAAAATTGGAGGGGTTAGCCTCCCCTTCTTGTGTCTTGCTTCCATGCCTAGGTTGCTTCACATGTTAGCTTGATTTTCTAGCTTAACTTAGCTTTATTCAAGCATGTTTTAGGCTCTGTTTTGGCATGTTTTAGCTTTGTTTTGGGCTAGTTTGGTCACTTGAAGCTTGCTTTGTATGCTTATAGTGCAATTGTGTTTGATAGTCTAGCTTGTGCTATGTTTTGGCCTCTTATTCTAACTATTTTTAGCTTACTTCAAGCATGTTTTAGGACTCTTTTGAAGTGTTTGTACCTTATGAGCTTTATATTGCATGCCTATAGTGTATTGGTGTTCACTAGTTTGGTGTTTCCGGCATTTGAACATGATTTGCATGAGTTGCTTACATGTTGTAGTGTCATTTTGCATGCAATTTCAGCACATATAATATCTGCAACCTCTCTCATTTCATCATCTTTTCATTTGTTTTGAGGGGTGGTTGATCTTAGGGTTGTGTTTAAGCTTGAGCTTGAGATTGAGATTTGTGCTTAATGGTTTCAATCCTCTTTTAAGGGTTTCTACTAACCAACGGCATGATCTCTCTCATGCCTTGAATCATCCCTTGGTTGACACCTCTCTCATTAGAGGACACTCACCTTGAACTAAATCAACTAAAGAATAAGTTGGTAATTTAAAATGAGTAAACAAAATTTGACAAGTAAAACTTGAGCAAGATAAGCATGTTGTGTTGCATTGCATGTGTTTGGATCGAACGTTAATCCGAACATGAGAAAAATGGGACGTTTCATACTCAAAGTGATGAAACGTGCCACTTTTCTTGGTCACCGTCACCCTCGATCATGCATGATAGGGTGGTGGTTATTTTGGTCTTGTTTGTGCACTCATTAACCTTGTACAAGCTTGGTTCTCTAGCCATCATGCATTGAAAATGCTTGGTTGATGGTTCGAAGGCCAAGAGTTACCCTCCTTTGAGTTTGTGCAATGATAATGAGGGCAACAGTACACACATTCCTTGAAAATACGTTGTTTTGCCTCTGTTTGCTCTCTATTGCAGCAAAAGGAGAAGTTCAGAAATGGGGTGGCCGACCGGCCAGTTTTAGTGGCCGACAGCCACTTTTTGTGGCTGACTAGCCAGTTGTAGTAGCTGACAGCCACTTTTTGTAGCCGACTGGCCACCAGTCAATTTTTGCACAAATGTGCTTCTAAGTTGGAGTAGAGGCATTTTGGGAGTTGGTACAATTTTCAGTGATCAAAACGAGTGCAAACAGAGGCATCCGATGGCAAGGCAATGGCATTTCCGAGTAGATTAACCGAGCATGCATACGTCCCTCGCCCTCGAGGCCATTTAATCGCTTTTGTTACTTAGAATAAGTTAGCTATTTCATTCATACAAGTGTTGTAATTAATTAACTTAATTCGTTTTGTAATATTTTAGCTTGCTTAGAATAGTTAGTTAATTTACTTCAATTATTGTAATAATTAGCTAGAATAGTTAATTAGTTTTGGTTTGTAATAGTTTAGCTTAATTAGCGTAGCTAATTAGCTTATTCATTCGGACCCTCCTTCGCGAGAGCATAATGTTGTAATAAGTGTGCGTGCGTACGTGCATGTCTGCACGTCTTCCAACCCCACGTCTTTCTTCCTTTTATTTAACCGCTTTCGATGGTTAGTTTAGGATCATGTTCGATTAGCATACCTTATTCTTGCATGTTTGCATCATTCATTCGTATTACATGCACCGAGGGTCGGCGCATCATTCAAACTACATTGCAATTTCAATACACTTCTTTGAATACGTGTTTAAAAGCATGTTGTTCAAGTTGCCTCGTATGCCATATTAGTAGCCGAGCTTATCTTATTGCATGTATTGCATTAGGCATCTCGTATAGTTAGGATCATGCATATTTCTAACTAGTTTTTGTTTTGGCTTGGAGTACTCGGTAAGCTTTTACGCTTTAGCATGCTTGCATGAGTACGATTGCCATATTGCCATGATAGCATGCTTGCCATAAGGCTATTTGCTTAAATGATTAACTGCGTGAATGCCTGTGGATGAAGGTTTGATTGTTTGAATTGGAACAATTCAACAAATGTAAGTTTTAAGCCCACTTTGCGAAGTGGCAAAATCATGTTTTAAGCCCACTTGAGGTGGCAAAACCACGTTTTAGCCCACTTGAGGGTGGCAACTTCAAACCATTTTCGAAAACAAACACGAGTTGAATTCGTTCCAATTCTTGCGATTTTAGTCTATACTTGCTTGTGTGTGTCACATAGTAATGTTAGCTAATAACCGGATAAGAACACATAAGGTTTATAAAACAACATATCATGATTAGTAGAGGCTGATCCTTTGATCGGGCGAGTGGGGGTGCTCATTTCAAGACTTTCCCCTCTTGTACCTAAGTTCCCAAGCCGAGGTAACTTTGGTGATGACGGACACGTGGCCTTTGGCACGAGTCAGGATTTCCTAAATTTTCCAAAAACAAAATATTTAGGTGGCGACTTTTGTAAATCTGACAAAGCAATCCAATTTTGGCATTATTTGATTTAAATCGATTTTCCAAAATGATTTGCCGGATTGGACTTTTTGGTGCTTATCAGTTTCACATTGCACTTGTGAAACTAGATTCAGAACCGTGACAGGAGTCCGAACTATAGGACCAATTCGAGCTCTCCAAAACGGGGCGCGAAAAAGTCAAGTCTACACTTGGCGTTTTTGGTCCTTTTTCACTCCTCTAGGTACTGCGGGTTTTGGGACTAGTTCAGAGGGGCTTGCTATAAGATAGGTAAACTTTGGACACTTTCGCAGCAAGTGGCCAATTTGCCCGCATTTAAAGCATGCTCCCGTGTTTCGATGTCATCATTCCCAACGAGTCCTCCTACAAGTAGGGCAATTTGGAATGGTGCCACTTCTGGGGTTAGTAGAACCTTGATTGCCTGGACTAGTTGAGCCCGTATTTACCTTCTTGGGAGGCGCAACACTAGATTTTCTGTTGTCTTTTCTCCAAAATCGTTTCTTTTGACTTGTTTCTTTGGAGTACAAGACTTTAATTCCTTTTTCGGCAATGTATGCTCGATCCACCACTCCTGCATATGTTGGCATCTTCAAGAACTTCAATATTGTTTCTAATGTCATCATCTAAGCCAACTTTGAACTTCCTAGCTTTTCGAGCTTCGGTGGGAATGACATATGTCGCAAATAGAGCTAGTTGTATGAACATGCTTTCGTATTTGGCCACCGTCATTATTCCTTACTTTAGGTGTATGAATTCCAATGCCTTTTGTTCTCGCAGTGAATCTAGAAAGTATTTTTCGTAAAATACTTCCAAGAATCTTGCTCAGATCACGATTTCTTCTTTTTCCAGGCTAAGAAGCCACCGTTCTTGTGCCTCGTCTTTGAAGGTGAATGCGGCAAAGGCTACCTTCTGTCTTTTTGTACAAGATAGTGAGCGAAAAATTTTCTCCATGTCCTTAACCTAAGCTTCTGCTACCAGTGGGTTTGGACTACCAGTAAATGTGGTGAGTTTCAAATCCTGAAACTGTTTTATCATAACTGGTTCTTCTCGCCGTTTGGGCATTTCATTATTTATGTTGGCTTGCAGGGCCTGCAGAAAATTGGTAACTATTTTTTCCATGAGTCTTTCCATTAACTCTGTTTCACTAACTGACGACCCGGTTTCATTACCATCATTGGCCATTACTACAAAGTAGATTTAAGTAGAAAGAATTTAATGAGCATGGCATACATTTATAAAGCATCATATATATAAAATATCAGCTTTACTACAAAATAGTAGTAGTGTACATACTTATATAGTAGTCAGGAGTTAATGTCTAATTCTACTAATACAAAAATAATGATTAGATTAATCATGGTTAGTTTACAAAAGTCTCCTGGTCGAGCGTCTAAAATGGACCGTTAAGCAACCACGAGAACTGGCTCTGAAAGATGGGGCAATGAAACAGCCTTGCAAACTCATTCTGTATAAGGGACTCAAACTCCCAGTCACTATGCTCTATCCCAAAACAACGCCATACAACCTGGACCATATAGATAGGAACACCGTGATCGTATCTCCAGAACTCCTGCCCAATAATCCGTATAGGTACCTCCAAATATGTCGTGCTATCAGTGAAATCCACAATTGGGACATGGATAATATGCTGTGGGGGAGGTGTCGTAGTACGTATGTGGCTACTGAGGTACGTGTGCCCTCTTTTCTCAGCAAAGACCAGGGGCAAAGGTGAAACCACAAAGTGCGGATGTCCTAGATTTGGCGTAAGACCAATAACATAGGTCGGCCCAATGTGTCTCTTGCATGTGTTGCCACGACTAAGTCTCAAAAATCAAAAATCCTCATCGAGGTCAGCCTGTAGGTACAATGGGATGCTAAAATTTTGAAATCAAATTTGCATACCAGACGTTCCAGCGCTCAAGAAGAAGATATTGGTGGAAGCTCATAGCTCGAGATTTGTAGTCCACCCTGGCAATACAAAGATGTATCACGATATGAAGGAACACTACTAGTGGACATGAATGAAAAGAGACACAGCAAGCCACGTCTCCAAATGTCTGCATTGTCAACGTGTTAAAACAAAACATCAGAGACTTGCAGGAATACTGCAACCACTCCCTATTCTTGAATGAAAATGAGAGCACATTACTATGAATTTGTGGTCGGACTACCATAATTAGTCTTGAAGAATGATGCAATATAGGCTATAGTAGACAGATTGACGAAGTCGGCGCATTTTCTACCAATCAAAATCACGTACTCCCTTATTAAGTTCACCACTCTATACATCAAGGAAATCATTCGATTGTATGGCACCCTCGTATCTCACTTCTGGAATCAATTACAAGAAGCTTTGGGAATAACACTGAAGTTTAGCACTGCTTATCATCCGCAAACTGATGGACAATCCGAAAGAACAATCCAGACTTTGGAAAACATGTTACGTATGTGCATACTGGACCTCAAAGGTAATTGGGATGAGCACCTACCTTTAGTGGAATTCGCTTATAACAACAGTTATCAAACAAGCATTGGAATGGCACTGTATGAAGCACTATATGGAAGGAAATGTCGTTCATCTCTGTATTGGGCGGAGGTCAGAGATAGGAAGTTATTGGGCCCTAAAATCGAGCAAATAATGAGTCATAAAATTCAACTCATCCAACAGTGAATTCGCACTGCCCAAAGCTGCCAGAAAAGCTATGCAGATATACGGAGATAGGACTTAGAATTTCAAATAGAAGATCATGTGTTCCTAAAAATCTCACCAACAAGAAGGGTTATCCGATTTGGAAAGCGAGGAAAGTTAAACCCACGTTATGTCGGGCCATTCGAGATATTAGAAAGGATTGGTCCTATGGCATATAGCCTTGCACTGTCACCTAAACTGTCCAATGTCCACAAAGTGTTTCACGTTTCAATGCTTCGACGGTGTCTTCGAGATCCAGAGCATGTTGTCGATTATGAGAACTTGAAAGTTCAAGAAGTCCTCTCTTATAAAGAACAACCAGTACAGATTCTCGATCATCGTAATCAGGTTCTCTGAAAAAAGACTATACCTCTTGTAAAAGTCTTGTGGAGAAATCATTAAGTCGAAGAAGCGACATGGGAAACTGAAAGTTAAATGCGAGCCAAATACCCATATCTCTTCGATAACCAAAGTATGTCAAGTTTGGGAACAAACTTTTATTTAGGAGGAGAGAAACGTGACAACCCAAATATTTAAATAATAATAATAAATAATATATTGAATGTTATGGTGGTATGTGATAAAGTGTAATTTAATTAGGGATTATATAATATAAAAAAAATGGTATATAATTATTTCAAGAATTGGGATAAATTAGAATTAAATCAAAGGTTAAGTAAGTTTAAAAAATAAATAAATAAAAAAAAATAAAAAAAAAAAAAAAAAAAAAAAGGTATAGCTTTAGTGAATCACCAGCCTAGGCCCGTATAGCTTTGATGAATCATTTATTTAGAGGGTCACGTGAGGGAAGGACGAGTTGGCACCTGTTGGACAGGTGGCCGAATCTAAGCGTACCACATGTTGATAGTTGATGCACGTTCATCACCTATAAATAGTTAAGTACTGATTGAGCTTCGGAAACAAAAAATATATATATAAATCAATAACTAAGTTGCAGTATATAAGTAGCAGGGAGTTAGTAGTAGGAAAGTAAAGACTAAGAGTTAATATTAAGGTAAGTTATATTATATTTTATGTATGTTTTAAATTATTATAATTTATTTTATATAATTCATGTTTTATAAGTTATATTAATATTTCAATTACGTTGATTATTTTATGAACTCTATTTACTTAAATTGAAACTTATGGATATGATTGTTTAAATTTTATAAATTATTTGATAATGATTATATAAATGATTATTTTTGTAAGTATCACCACGGGAGTCCCATATCTTGGGAGACTTAAATAAACCATTGGCTTTTGATAGGTCACTTTGTGGCCTTCTGTTTGTCATAGATCCATTTATCTCTATTTTGATTGTCACTTTGGTGACCTCTATTCTGTTGTGTACCGTGAGTATAATTATTTTGCTTATATGATTTCTGAATTAAAATTTTATTGTTTAAATAATTTATTCAATCTGAATTGTTCACTATTTTAGCCTAAATGATTATCCATGGTGACTTTTATGCCCTAATGCTCTTAGTATAATATTTCTCATTCTGTCATGTACTTATAGCTGTTATCCCCTTTCAGGTGATGAGATTTAGCGAGATGGGAATCGCAGTTTTTTTTATTTTCTTTTTATTTACTTTCTGTAATTCTGATCAGACTCTTGTAATTAAATAAGGCCCAAATGAATGTTTTTCTTTTAAATAAACTTTTTTTTTGGTACCCATTTTATTTTATTTTATCCGATTGCACTATTAATACAGAAATTTTAGAATTATATTTTTATTGTTGCGACACCTAACCCCTGGGTACCGAGGTTAGATCATGACACGAATGCTTGTGATTTGTTATGCCACTTTATGATAAAAGTTCAAAATGCGGTATTTATGATGTGCACCCTTAAAGTGAAAGCAACGAATCATTACAATTATGTTATGAACAACATGGTGTAAACATTACAAGTTATTTTGTCATTTTGATATTAAAAATAAGGGCAACTTATTGTAATGTTTATTACGAAAGAGAGCTACTAAATGCTCCTACCTTTTTACTTTGGACCCCCCATTTTTTAATATTTTATTTGATTACAATTTTGTCCAAAAATCAAATTCCAATTTTGTCCTCATCCTATCCTTCCAAGTCTAACCCTAACCCTAACCCTAATCCCATAACCACTTCCATTCCTGTCGGAGGCCTCTGGCAATCAACCCACCTCCGTTATTTTCCTCTTTCGGCAAGCCTCTTGTCGCCATCTGTTGTTCACGGGACTATCAATGGAGGCAAAGGTTAGGGTTTTGGTGGTGGCGGTGGAGGAGGAGCGACTAATTTGCGAACTCTTTTTCGTGATCTTCATCCTTCGAAATCTACTCTCTTTTCTCTTTTTTGTGCACAACTCTCTCTCTTCCTGTCGATTTCTTTCTCTACCTCACAAGTTGGTCGATTTCTCTTCGTTCAGTTACATAGAACCGAACTTGTTGAATATGTTCGGTACTCCACAACCGAACATATGCCTTTTGTTCAGCTAAATAGCATCGAACATCAGGCTTTTGTTCGGAACTGGTTTTCGGAACGGCGGCAAGAGTGGTCGCGAAGGCAAAAAGATAGGTTTTCGAACTGGTTATCCATCTTTTATCTTTAGCAACATCAATGTGATTCTTTACAATAGAGGAATCACCCTTCAAACTTGGGCCCATTACACTTCTAACGTTGTTACATTCCTTGAAACATAGTTTGCATCTATCTGATACTTCGAGGAAACAGACGGTTGCTCTGTTGCTGTTGTTATTGCCACTGTCTGAGCAGGTTGTCAAAGAGAGAGGGCCGTTGGAGTGGAAGGGGGATTGTCGGAGGAGAGAAAGAGGAGTTGCAAGTGGAAGGTGTAGTGGTTGGGTTCAAAAGGGTATGGTAGGGGTCTAAAGAAAAATAAAGAGGGAAACAATTTTGGTGGTGGGGTCCAAAGTAGAAAGATAGGGGCATTTAGCAGCTCTATTACAAAATGATATAATTACATTACACACATTGTAGTAATATACAAATAATATATATCATTTTAGGAGCGTATATCATAGCAATATTATATTTTAAAAAAATTCTAAAATTTATCACTAGCTCGTGTGGTGTCCTAAGTATAGAGGAACCACACCAATCCATTCTGAACTTGGTGGTTAAACTCTGTTGCGGTGACGATATTATAGGGAAGGTTTTGTGAAAAAACAACTCGACACCAGAATGATAAAAAGCTTAAACCCCTCATTCTTGTTACTCTTTCAATATGAAAAAAAAATAAAAATGAAAAGGTTGTCTTCAATAATATCGAAAGCTTTCAGTTCAACATGTCTTTGCTCGTGATCGTTTAGAGACCCTCTTCCATCAATAGATACTCTCATGGAATTTTTTTTAACTAGTATATATATATAAGTTAAGTGGATTTTTGTTTAAAATTGGGTTCGGAATAATTATATTGATCGGATGTTTGGATTGTGCTTGACTTGAACAAATACAAAGTTACTTATTAGGCAGTGTAAATTTAACCCAACCAATGTTCACTTATTCTGTCATCCTCTCTTTCTATCCTCTCTCTCTCTCCTCATTTAATTTCCTCTCTCATCTCTCTATCTTCTTCATCTCTTTTTCTTTGTACTTTATTTTATTTTCAAAAATTATACATAACTTAAGTCAATTCAAACATTGACTAGGATACAATTTTAATGCTATGTTTGATTAGAAAATTTGAAAAAGGGGTAAATATAAAGCTACCATGATGCACAACCGAGCTACTAGCACGGTGGGCAAGCAAGACATGTGGTAGTGTCTCCAAATAGAGTTGATGATCAGACAATTGAGCTCCGCAACAGGTCAGACGGGGACAAGCCCTAGTAGTGGATAAATTAGGTCTAAGAAAAGCCCGCATGAACGTGGAACACGATCCTACCTAGAATGGAATAGAAGGGGAGGAGTTCCTAAAATCTCTTAACAAAAATACGCAATGTCACTTCAGATAACATGCACCATAGGCCATTCTTGGCTTTATTCGTTTTTGAATAAAAACAAATCAAATTCAATCTTCGAAAGCGTTTTCCTTACCCTGTCACATCACCTACCGCTCACTTTTCTAGATTGAGTTTAAACATTTTACTAATTTAAGCATCCAAAAGTCTCCTGACTGACCTCTCTAACCAGATGTTAGTTAATCTTTTACATTGTGTTTAGTTGAAAATTTTAAGATAGAATTTAAAAAGGAAAAAAAAAAAAAAGTGTGTGAAATTAAATGAAATGTAAATATATTTTATTTAAATTTCACTCATCTTTTTCATTTTTCTTTCCAAATCTCTCTTCAAATCCCCTAATTAAACACAATATTAGTGTATTCATATTTTTCATATAACTAACAGTTCTAAGAATACTAGCCTTATCTAATCTAGTCAACCCAAATAAATATGGCTTTAATGAATACACTTTCAATTAAGAAATTGCAAATTGCAAGGGAAATATACAACTTATTAAAACAACCTATCAGAACAGTACACAAATTGCTTGAGCAATAGGGATTTCTCTTTTTCTGCGTCCACAAAAATGAAAAATGAAAAATGAAAAATGAAAAAAGAAAAAGAAAAAGAAACAACATAGACATATGGGACATAGTCTTCATAACTAGGCCTTCCCAATGCGAGTTTTTATTTATTTATTTTTCTTTCATTTGGGGACATACCATAGCTTCAGCCCTTACAGGAACTCCGAACTTTGGTTTTCCCATTTGGATATTAAAGCCAACTTCTGGATAGAGATCAAAATATGCCTTGTATTGATTTCTTCGGATACTTGTAGTCTTCATTCATTAAAAAGAAATAGAATAAAAAAAATAAAAAATAAATAAATGGAAGAATTTTGTAGCATTTGTGTGGATTTCATGTTACAAAATGCACAAGCTATTGACATGTGAGAGAAAGGGGATAAAAAGTTCATATATACAGTATTTTAAAAATATAATATGTGTGAACTCTGGGCTGAGTTCCAGTGGAACTGTAAAAACTGAAGTGTGATCTGTACCTTTTCAAGGTGAAATTGATCATGAGACAAAACCTTGTAATTTTCCAATTATGATATCAAATTGAAGGCCTTGATACAATCCTACAAACACCTCAAAGGTCATAATAACAATCTGTTCACTTCCATCAGGGAAACTTTCTCCTGCAAGAGAAAGAAAAGAAGAGGAAATGAAACGAAGAAAAGAAAACTGTCATTTTGCACTCCTAACCAATGTTTTAAAATCCGAACCATTGAGGAAACTGGAAATAGGACTGAGTTAAGGGTCATTGGTTTTAGAGTCAATAAAAAAATTATAATATAAGTATTAACATCTGAAGAGAAGCACCTTTGTATATTTATATTTTGAAAATACATACATATTTATATAAATACATTTATTTAAATTATTTTTATATTCGTTGCCCATAAAAAAGATAATTAAATATTATATAGTTACCAATTATCAACAAGGTAATGCAGTAGCATAGTGCTATGTTGTAGGTTGCACGTTTGAGACTCACAACCAGCACTTGATTTTTAAGAAAGTTTGGCTGCTTTCCTGAACCAGCTTCGCCAGTTCAAACTTGGCTTTCACTAGTTATTTCAAAATACCCCGGTTCTCTACCAATTGAACTGGCCGATCTGGTTATTAAAACATTGCTCTTCACATCGGTCTGGTTATTAAACCATTGCTCCTCACATCCCTCGTATAAAAGTATTCTATTTTAGTAATTATGATGTTGAGATGGGAAGATATTTCATAGAGACACATCAATCAAGTGTTATTGCCAATGAGTGTCCCACAGAGAGAGAGAGAGAGAGACCTCATTTTGTGTGCTGCTCTCTGCGGGAAACCAGTGCATGAGAGCCCCCAAGTGCATCATAGCAGGTATCAACTTGAATAGGACAGGAGTTGTTACCTGTAACATAATTCACTTGGATAAACATTGCATGAACAAAATCATTAATGAAAGCTCAAGATGCAGTACCAACATATAAAAAACTTACCAGACTCAGAGCTGTTGTTCCAAGAAGAAGGAGGTACATCTTCCCCTAAACAATTAACCAAATCTTACATTGTAAACAAAAAGAACAAAATTTTGATGATGACTATTATATTTTTTAAAAATGCTTTAAAATTAACAAATAGAATGCATTTAAAAAGATTAAAAAAAAAAAAAAAAGCATAGTTTTGTAAGACACAAACACAAACACAATAAAAATGAACAAAAAATATAAAAAAACTACTTGCGCTCACGAAATCATTTGAAACTTCGCATTCAAACAGAGAACAACCACCTAAAAGAAATATTTATTAAACTAAAAAAAATAAAAACCACTAATTGTAAATGTTGCCAGAACATGATTATAGTTTTTTCTTCCTTTTCTTTTTATTTTATTGACATTGGGAAGCTTACTATAGTCTACTCTAAGGGGAAGGGATGCTGGGGATTGAACCCAAGCACATGAACAGAAGCACAAGAGCCTGAACCACAGGGCCACTCTGTTCCTCTATTTTATTTGATAGTACAATGTTTCTTTTTTTGTTTTTTTTGTTTTTGTTTTTGTTTTGTGGGGGACAGGGGATGCATGTATGGTTGAAGTTGGCCACCAACATTAATCTGTAAAGCTTCCCGCTTTTATCACATATAACTTACAAACATAAACTTGACTGAATACAAATTTTCTTTTCAATATTGAACAACAGCCAACAATTCAGATTGCAGGTGTTGAAAAACTTTGGGGCCAATTGGGTTGGTGTACAAAGCATCAATTTTATGCCAAAAATCGGAAGAACAAGATCCACATGAATCATAATCACTAGGAAGATTTATTAAAGTTGTTCTCTGCCATGTTGTCCATAAAAAATTACACCCAAGTTGGTCTTAAATTTGTGCATGAAATCAAGGTCCTGTTGCTAGCTACATTACAGTTATGTCAAACTACACATTGCTTCTTGAGATAAATAAGAAAAGGGAGGATTGAACATTACATACAACAACATTGAGTGTCTTAATAGTGTGTGTGTGTGTGTGTGTGTGCGTGTGCGCGCGCGCACTCACACACATAAAAGAGAGAGAGAGAGAGAGAGAGAGAGAGAGAGAGAGAGAGAGAGAGAGAGATCACCTCAATAAGACGAAGATTTGAGGCATGACTTAAAAGAACAAAAGCAAATTCTCCAATCTGAGCAAGCAATACTCCAATCTTGACATAAGTAAGAAATTACAAGTTAACAAATTGCAAGTAAAACTGTGCAACATAAAGTAAATATGGTCTGTCAAGAAAAATCTTACTTACCATAAATGATGTCCTAGTGCTATAACCAAAGGCCTTAGTAACCATAGCAACAACAGTGGTCTTAACTACCACCACCAGAATAACTGATGCCAGCAATATATCCACATGGATCCACAGGAACTGTATATGTATGAGCATTCCAATACTTGAAAGGAAGAGAGCAGTAAACAAGTTACGAATTGGTTCCACCTGCAACATAAAGCAACATATTTCTGACAAATCTGCATATAAAATGTGACCATTCATAACTACATGGCTACAAAATAAATCCACAACCCTTGTAATTATTCATATTTTTCCCTGCAAAGTGAACATATTTAATTATGCTAATCTCATTTAAAGAAAAAGTCAAGATTGAGAGCTAAAGATTATTGGAAAGCTTGATATATATTGTTGGGTCCATTTCCTAGCAACTTGAGCTTTTAGGAAAATTGGTGACTTAGCATAGTATCAGAGGTTAGGTTGGGGGAGGTCTTGAGTTCAAGTCTCTCCATTTGTATTTGGTCCCTGTTTGCATTATTTCTTGTTTGTATGTATTTGCATCTCCATGTGGAAGATGGGATTGCATGTGAGGGAGGATATTGGAGAGCTTCATATATATTGTTGGGTTTAGTTCCAAACAGCTTAAGCTTTCGGGAAAATTGATGACTTAACAAGGATACCAAAACAGTATTGATCAAAAGAGATCTTATGAAGCTAATTCATTTAATCAAAAATATAGATTATATAAATCTAAATCACCAATAAAAAGTCTATGCCTGGACAGACAAGGAAACAAGCACTCAACCAAATACAAGAAAATAAAGTATACTTCAACAAGTAAAAATTAACTTGTGCACAATCTTTTGGAGTTCATTTGGACTCAATTCATATTTTTTTCTTCCAACGTCAGTTCTCTCTTCCTTCAAGTTCATAGAAAAAAGCAGCAATCTAACACCTTTTTCAAGGGTAGTACTAACTCTAAAAGTAAGACATGCCAAAACTGTTGATATTTTAGTGAAGTACGTCCATTTCCATGTTTAAAAAATCACTCCAGAAGATATAAATTTGAACATACGAACTTTATTTGCATTTATCATGCTAGATATCTTAACATGAAGGACAACTGCCACAAACATTTGCCAAGAAGTTTACCTGGTCTAAAGTATGCTGCGCAAAATCAGTGGTTGATATCATAACTCCAGCCACAAATGAACCCAACTCGAGACTAAGGCCAAGCTTGTCACTGCACTGCAGGTTCACAGGGTAGAAGTGAAAAATCATAACGAGAAATCTTTAAACAGTCACGTAGCTAATTCTTAATTAATTTTTAACATATTCAAGCAAATAAATATTTATGCCCATTTATACATTAGACCATCAATTAATTTCGGTGGCCGAAGAATTAACTAATCTACATGTTCAAGGGAATTAAATTCTATCTATACGATCATGCATATCCAAATGTCCTACACGCTGCTGCATATCATATTCAGTTCAAGTAGTTTGACAGAAAACAATGTCTATTAGTCGTATCTCACTTCAGAAATTATACCGTTTTGTGCATGTACATTTTGGGTGTAGTAATCAACAAAGAAAGCACATATCCAAACACTAATTAAACACCTACTCTATGTATGTTTGCCGACTGCAAAACTCTACACATTCTTGGCTAGAGAAACATTTATTTTTGGGAAGGGGGTCCTATTTAACTTTGGCCTCATGCTAGGGTCAGATGATTCTCTCCACCCTTGCTTCCAGATTTTGATCCGCTACTCCACCCACATTTTCCTTGAGAAAGTAGCTAATTAAAAATATGTAGGCAATACAGGTGATTAAATAATTGAATCTGGCCTTCATCCACCCACCCTAAGTCAATAGGGCTCAGTCCTTGTTCTTCCCTTCATCCTTAGTGACCTAATAAGTTTCTTGCTCAAGGACTTTGACGTATTCACTCCTTCCCAATTCCCAGCCCACCAAGTGAACATGGGGTTGTAGGTGATTATGGATTAATTAAGACACAAATCAGTCGGGGACAAGTTGATATAACAACCCCGTGAGCACAAAAAGAGAGGTTAAACAAAAAAAGAAGTCCATTTTCATTGAAGAAAGGAAAAAAGAAGGAAAATATTTTCGCTTGTCCATCACTTCCTAATTTTTGCCATCAATAAATACTTCACAACAGCCCTCTCCAACATCAAAATACAAACAATCATGGTCTTCCAACCACAAGCCAAATAAAATACATCCTTTCTCAGTAACAGTGCAGCAGCTCTTTAGTCCTCATCTCTATTTCCCTACCAATACTTTGGAAAGCAACCTTTTTTCATTTTTTAGTTTTAGTAACTGGTAAAGAGGTTTCCAACTGCTAAAAGCATTCTCAAAATATAGAGCATCAAGAGAAAAATTACTCATCATCCAAGATGAACAAAGAAGACAAAGATGTCCCCAATGAATATCAGTTGTATCCCAGAGAATTTGCAGCTATCATTTTCAAGATTGTGAACTCCTAAGAAGGTGAAGCCTAAGGCTCCGTTTGATCAGAAAGAAATAAATGATGGAAAGTGAAAATGATATAGAGTGAACTAAAATAAAAGAAAGGGAAAGTAAAATATATTTTCTTGTATAAATTTGATTAGGATGAAAATTTTACAAGAAAATAGGAATTTTAATTATAGCTAACTACTTTTATAACATATTTTAACTTTCTTGTATTTTTCTGTGTGTTTTGCAAGAAACTATAAGCTTAGTTACCATGCTATTATGAGTTGTACAAGAAAATTAACTTTCTTGTAATTTCCACCATTTTCATGCCAAACAAATTCAAAAAAATATTATTTTTTTCCACCTCTTTCACTTTCTGCCATTTTCATCCTAACCAAACTGAGCCTAACAAAGCAATTATAAATTAATTGTAGTAATTAGTACCGAAGACAAGTGCATGTTGTCTTGGCCTAACCTACTCACACCATGACACCAACATTGATGTGAATTAGTAGAAATCCAAGGGGTAAGCAACAAAAGTGATCTTCCAAGCATTTAAATCGAGAGAGAGAGAGAGAGAGAGAGAGAAGAAGCCAACTATGACAAAGATGAAAAAGTGAGATGAAATAGGGTGGGCATTGGCTCTTCCAAGCCCCTAGATTGCCCATGTAGGGAAGATGGGCCGTTGGGAGGAAAAACTCCTAAGGTCCACCCAAAGTAAATCATATTTTAACTTGTGGTACATTTAAAAAAACTAATAATAGGATCAAAAAGAGATATGCAGGTGACTACATCATGCTAAAGTATAGAATGTCGATGCGGGCCAAGAAATTGAACCCATGTTTACCATCTTCTTTATCAGGACTAAATGCCAAAGGATAGAATGTCCATGACTCCATGGGCCATAAAAATTTGAAGTAGGAGTGAACTCATGTTAACCATCTCCTTTATGATCTCATATTTAGAACATTTACCAATCAAAGTTCTTCGAGTTAAATAAAATTTATTACAATAATGACTGCCAACGACATCAAGGAATGGAATTTAACCTGGTTCATTGGGTTTTTGTTCCACCTATCCTAATGGGGCAAATATTGTTGGTTGTTTGGCTCGTTGCAGCTGGACATGTTGCCAAGGTGGAGATTTGTTAGATTATTGACTCAATGTCCATTCACAATTTGATTTAGTTTGGTGTTCTATTTCCTATTTGGAATAAAATTTGTGGGAAGAATTATTTAGTCAAACTTGGACTTGTTTTTAACTCCCATATTGGTTTGGATTTGTGAGAAACCTATTGGACTTGGTTTGATCTTCCTAAAGTTTTGGATTTAGTGTTTCCTAATTGATTTTAGATTGAAATGGAAGGAAACCTATTATGTTTTGAATTAGCTTTAGCAAGGATTCTTTGGCTATATATAGATGGAGACTCCCACTCATTTAGTTGGATTTTTCAATTCCTTAGGAGCCCCCAAGGGTTTTGTTGGAAGGCCTTCGGGTAATTAGTAGAACTTCATAGTTCCTTGGGGTCTCTCTTTGGAGACAGGCCATTGGCCTCTTCGGAGGTATTGTAAGAGGTTTTCTCCTTGCTTGGTGATTATTCATGTATCCATGTTCATTGGTCTTGGAAGATCCGTGTTCATTAGTCTAGAGTAGATTTTGTTCGTGAATCCTTGCTTGGCAGTCTACTAGATCTTGATGGAGCTTCGGCATCCTTAGTGGCCTCTTAGAGGGTATTGTTCGGTGGTCTTCCACAGATTCTTGGAGCCTTCCTCAAAGTCTTGATTTGGTGAGATTTTATCTTGCATTCTTGGTGAGTTAGAGAGTTTCGGTTTTGTTCTTGTATGTCTTTCTCTTTTGCTTGGGGTCTATGATTATGTTTAATTAGATCCATTGGTGTCTCCTTTTGAGAACTTGACTCTTGAAGGTAGAGAAAGGATTTTGGGTTTGGTGAGAGAACTTGTATTTGGGTGATGAGCGTTGTGAGAGATTGCTTTGTCATCATTGTAGCCCTTTGGAGCAATCTATTCTTTCTCAATAGTGGATCCTACTCTTTGCCTGTAGACGTAGGCTTAGGTCGAACCATGTAAATTTTGGTATCTCGTGATTGTTTCTCTCTCGTGGATTTGCATAATTTACATGGTTCTTCTGTTCTATATTCAAAGTCATCAACTGTCTTGGTGTTGTTGAGTTTTCAAGCGGCTCTTCACACCACAAATATATGATGGATTTACTAGAGGTATGGGTGGGTTTCAGGGTATAAAGCACTACAGTGATTGGATATGGGTATGGTGTGGAATAAGGTACCCCTGCGATCAGTGTGCTTTAACTATATTTAAAATACTCAAATACCCTTATTTTATTATATTATTTTCTCAAACACTCTCCCACCCATACATTTACATAGCTAGGTTGCTAAACAAATAAGACGTCCTCCCTTCCACCTCTCTTCTAATGTCGAACAATGGTATGACAGGTTAATTTTGCAACCTTATGTCTTTTTCTAGTTAAGGTATATTATTTATATGAATATATAATATTATATTACATATTATATAACGTGTAATGCATGGCAGTAACAAACTAATACATGAATAATGTAGATAGATACAACCAAAACTAAGAACCAACTATTGAGAACATAAGTCACATGATCAAACTTAAGAAAAGAGTTTAAGAATATGGATGAGTTATATTACAAAAGATCCAGGCAGAAACCAAGCAAAAATACGTCGGTTGGTCGGTTGGTGTTAGATGCACAGATTGGGTAATAAGACTAATGTGATGATAAAGACTGAATTGATTGGGTATAATACACAATAATGATTGGTTATAAGATTAATGTCCCTCAACCATATTTTATACCACACCAATTAAGTTCAAGCTGGGTAAGTCATATTACAAAATCAAAGCTTACAGAATAAAACAATGTCAATGAAAGAACGGTATAAATAGTCACAACTGACAAAACAAATATTGCAACCAAAATGGGTAAAGAACAGTTTAAATAGTCACAACTGATAAAACAAATATTGCAACCAAAATGGGTAATAATTAGACTGCATACCCAAGCAGACAATAAGCAGAAAGCCACCGATGCTAGCTGGTAAAGTTCATTTGTCTGACAATCACAAATGTATATGAAATTAGCAAGTAAACAAAAACCAATCCTAAAACTAGCCAAGAAAAACTACACAAAGCAAAATTTTCAATAGGAAATGATGCAAAATGCACCCAGTTCATAGATAGCACATAAAATCCTGACAGAAACCAAGTAAATAAGGCAAGTAAACTAAATCCAGTCCAACCTAGCTTTACCCAACAACACCACTCCAAGTTATAAATAGATGACTTTATAATATGGCTGAGTAAACATTCAAACACCCACTTTGATCACGTCGAATGCTGACATCTCTTTACCTTCTTTGTCTTACATTAGAGACATAAGTGTTTGAGTTTGCAAGAATATTTGTCTTTGATCTAGTAGGAATATATAGAGTGAAAAGCTCAATAATTAAACTACACATACGCATTAAAAGAAGACCCCTGTCAAGCACTCATAGCTGGATTTATTGGTGTTAGATACATACATTTAAGGGTAAATTACACTGTTCGGAGAAAATACAGTAAGCTCTACAGTTTTGGCATTGCACTAACCCCTTTTAGTAAGCTAAAGGGAACAAAACTAATACAGATAGTGTGAAGACGCAAAGATAAACAATGTAAAATATATATATTTCAATGTAAAAGAGATAACAACATCATTTTTCCATCCATATTACTAACCAATAAGTAATAAAAAGGGGACATGTTGTAATGTGAATTTATTTATTTATTTATTTTTGGTTCATGTAAGGTGAATTAAAACCTTAAGGCAGCCTAATGTAATTATGCCAACCTTGTGGAGCTTACAATATTTTTTCTAAACCTCAGGGGAGGCCAGTGTAATTTACCCTACATATTAATAAATACAATTTATATATATTCAGAATATCTTCATTTAGAGGAAATCATCAGTCAAAAAGTGAATCAATATTGGATGTTCAGTGGACTGCATTCTGTTTTTAATCCAAGTACAGCGTAAGACAGGCTACTATTCATAGAATCTAATTTGATAGTCCAGAACCATTTTTTTTATAGGCCAGTAGCAGTTCAGTTCAGAAGAAAATACACAGCTAACACTCACTTGAGATGATAACTGTATCATCAGCTTTAGAAAGCGAGGAATGAATAACCAAGTCAATATAGATGCAACCAATAGATATATGGACAAAACCAGCAACCTGAAGTCAAATAAAAAATAAGCTATTGAGTATAGAAAGCACCTACAGCGTATGAGAAAGTAAAGTGGTTCTCTACTTAACTATGAAGCACGTGTACGTGTACGGGTACGGGTACGGGTACGGGTATGATATAGGTATGTTGATACGGTAAAATGTAAAAACGTCAGGCATAGGTATGGTTTTATGTAAAAATAATTTTTTTTTTTTTTTTTTTTTTTTTTTAAATTTGGAGCAACACAAAAATTAGTTAAATGATTTAGTTACGATCGAACCTACAATTCACATTTAATGCCCAAAGTAAAGGTGTAAATAAAAATTAAATGTCAATATATTAAATAACTTACAAACCATAGCTTAATTTTAAAATTATACTAAGCATGATAGTAAAAAAAATGTCTAATGAAACTAATTTTACCCCTGTATTAGAAGAAAACACTATTTTGAATGAGGTCCGGCTTGGATATATACTAAGTACGTCTGCGATATGGCAAAAATTGAGAAGAAAAAATTTGGGTATAGGTACACATGCCGAAATACCATACGAATTATTGGTACCCGGTACATATACGGCATGTTTGTCCAAGTACCCATGCTTCATAGAGTACAGAAAGCACCTACAACATATGATAAGAGAAAATGAAAAGGAATAATTGAAGCATGTGAATGACCCTACAGCTTCCCCATTGAGATCATTCCTTGCAAAATGCCACTATTACCCCCCATAACTGGGAGCAAAGCAAAGAGTATACCAACAGCACAATCCTGAAATAACCCATATCAATGAAGCAATGGATATGTACCACAAACTCAAGCATGCTGCCATTAATTTGTCATATATTAATAGATTTACTGTCTGAAAACCAATAGGTCATGAAATACCTGAAAAATAAGTATTCCAATTGTAACCTGACCATGAAGAGCATTATTACTGTTCCGCTCTACTAAATACTTCACCACCTGTCGAAAGGAAATGTGCAAAAACATGACCCACGATTAGATTGTGGAAAGGATGAAAGAAAGGAAAGATGCATATAGTAACAGAAGCAGACAACAAATGTACCACTGCTGTTGATGACATTGAGAGGAAACAACCAACAAATACACCCTCTGATAACTTTGCTCGACAGAGCTGCAGCAATTGGCAGATTGTCAAGCTTTGCATCCCTTTAAAAATCAGAACTTCACATTTCTAGCAAAATACAAATGCATTGGTGTTTGACATAATAACTGAATCTCAAAACTATACCATAGCAATTATGCCACAAAAAACCATCAATATAACTATTTGAAGTAACCCTCCAAGGACAGCAACAGGACCAACAACTTTTAACTGCATGATGTGATGAGTTAGGACAGCTCCGCCAAAGGAAGAGAAATATATTGAACAATCAAACATTCTAAATAAGGTACTGTAAGCTAATTGGTTAATGATGATGTCACAAGAAGATGACAGTAAACCTTTGACAAAGAAAACTCCAGGCCTAAAGCAAAAAGAAGGAAGACAACACCGAACTGAGCAACAGTCTCAACCTGTAACAATAGAAAACCAAAATAAGACCTCCAACTTACCCACATAATTTCCTGGAATAACATCACCTTGTGTTGTGTTTGGATTATGTATTTAGATAGGGATTTGGAAAGGGAAAGGCAATGGAGAAAAAATTTAGCTTATATTTCATTCATATTTTCCTCACTTTTTCCCATTTCCTTTCCAAATCCCTGCCTAAATCTATGATCCAAACACAGCCAAAAGGTAGCAGTTAAAAACATATGAAGAACAAATGGATAGCAAGTCATTCAAAGAGAGATGGACAAAATAAGAATAAAGCAATAATGCTAGAGTATCAAAAAGATATTTCAAACTTAGGTGCCAGATAATAAAAATCATAGAAGAACAGAAGTATTAAGATTAGGATTTGAAGATCAGAGATAACCAAAAATTGATCAATTCTTAGGTTCTAAGAAGCATGGAAGCGAACATGCAACACAGATACAACACAAAATAGACATGCTGAGTTGCCGATACAATGAATTTTTTTTTTAAATGCAGGCCATGATAGAGCCGGGGCATGAGATAAATATTTTTTTATGTATAATCATGACATGCATAAACTATGAAAAGTGTTGATAAATAACGAGTTTTATGTTTTTTGGACTTCATTTAGCTTTTCTTGGACATCTTTGTATTTCGCTTATTTATTTATTTATATATAACTAAAAATGATGTTGAATGGGGTTTGATGTTGGAGTCCAACTGATCTTGCCTAAACATAAAGTTTGGGTTTGGATCTTGGATTTATGGAGGGAAAAAGACGAAGAAAGGAAAGAGAGAAATGAAGTAGAAGCTAAATTTAACTCTTTTCCCTCCACAAATTCAAAATCCAAACAAAGCCACACAAAAAAAAAAAAAATCCATGAAAGACTTTGAACTAGTAGAAATTTGAATTACAATGACCAACCAAAATTTGTCGAAATTGGACACATGGAGATCAACTATGATGGGGTAATGGAAAGAGATGAGGGAAATATGACATGATGGGTAATGGAAAGAGATAATGGAAATATGACATAAAGCTAACCATAATCGGCAGACAGAAAAGAACGGCCGAGGTATCCCTGAGAGAGAAAATATATATATATATATCCTCCATTTCTCTTGGTTGCTAGAAGAATTTTCCTGTTGAAAACTAAGTCCGCTTTTTTTGGTTGAACTCCGAAACAAAGTTTCAAGTAACCAAGTACTTCAGCTTCTCTTTCTTCTTTTTAGTTTTTTCTTCATCTGTCATCGTAAACAATGAGTTGGCTGACTTCTGTGTGCGTGTGTGTGTGTGTGTGTGTGTGTGAAGGTTTGAAAACTAATGGCTGTGGACACCCCATTTTGACTGACTTTAAGACTTGTGCATTCTATTCTGAACACCCGATGATGAAAGTCGCGATGTGCTATCTTTCGAATTCTTCAGCAAGAAGGCCGGATTCAAGCTTTAATCCCGACCTTACACCCGTTTTGGCCAAGTTACTTTAGACATATTCAAAATCCTTTTTCAAAATGTTTTGGTTGTGTAGTTCCAAACATTTCTACAATGTTCCGAAGCTCGCATTTCAAACTCCAAGTGTTATGCTTTTTCAGTAAACCAAGCAAAGGACAAAGTGGAGATGAGTGGAAGGGAGGAGAATTCTTTGGGAAAACCTTGTTTTCCCTTCAAAACTGATCTAGCTGTACAATATTGATCTGGCCGAACAATTTCTCTTTGGCCATACAAAAAACCTATGGCTAGATGGAAAATGGTTGGCCAGATTAATAGTGTGCCGGCTAGATAAGTTGTCCGGAAAATAGAGCATTTTCGGGTAAATTGGCTTCCATGCAAGTGGGACTGCTAGCTGTGCAATTTTTAGATGAATTTCATAGATATTTCCCTTAGAGTCTATAAATAACACCGCCCCACTTCATTCTTAAGGGTTGAAGGTTAATTCTAAGAGCCTTAGACATAAAAACATCTTGAACCTAAACGCTTCTCACTTTTCCAACTCTCTCTTCATACATACACCATATAAACACCATTAAAGCTTGAGCTTGAAGCTTCTTGTTGAGAATTCAAGCCATATTCCATAACTTTGAGGGTGATGGGAATAGAGTTTGATAACAAAAAAGTTCTTCCTTCCTTCTGAAGGTAAACTTCTAAAACTTTCTCATCTGCTTTCTCTCTCTTTTTCTCTTACCAAATACCATATTCTCAGAGTTTTCTTGTGCTTAAATATGTGATTGAGTCTTGTGGATGTGGAGGGCTTAGCCACCCTTCCATAGGATGGTTAGAGGATGTATTTTTTTTTTTTTTGCTTTCCTACACTTTCTTCCTTGCTTTCTCATCCTTTAAACTATATTTTTAGCACTGTCTTTCAATTATTTAAGTTAAATATAGACTTGTGTAGAGTGTTCTGTGTCCTACTTTCATAGTTGAGTTGCTAGATTTCTATTTCCTTGAAGCAAACAAGAGCTTCCTTATCAAGAGTGTTGAAAACTCTCTTCTCAATCCATTTTGAACATGGAAATGGATGTTACATCCATATTCCATGAGTCATGAGTTCCCAATCACTCTTGATAGGTTTTATGCATTTTCTTTCATGTTCTTTTCCGTTTTCTTTAAGCTGTAAGAGCTTCTTTATCAAAAGTGTTGGAAACTCTCTTCCTAATCCCTTTTGAACATGGAAATGGATGGTCCATCCTTAATTCCATGAGTAGGAAGATGAGTCTTCAACCACTTTTGATAAGTTCTATATGTTTTCGTTTGCTTTCTCTTCAATTTCTTGGAAGCCAAACAAGGCTTCCCCCTTAGAAATGGTGGCAATCTACTCTCTTCAATTAATAGCATGGATTTGGGTATTAATTTACTCTTATTCACAAAGAGATGAATGTAAGTTTCCATCTATTTCTTTGGCTTGACTTTTTTTGGCTTCAATTTCAATACATGTTAGTTTTTTCATTTGACAACTTTTGTACATATCATATAGCATCTTTTGTTGTTGGATGATGGGTGAAGCCTAACTATATCTTCCATGAATATCTTCATGATAGGAAGGCGTAGAAAGGATGAGCATCCTTTGGAAATACTCGGTTTGCTCTGTTTTGGTTTTGCTACACAAAATAGATATTTCCAGTTTTTCTCTGTACAGCCAGCACACTTCTTTCCGTACGGCTAAATGATTTTTTTAGGCCAAACAGAGCAGTTCCTGGCAACAAACAGAGCAATTTCTGAAGGAGGGTCTCCGGGGCACTCACAGTTTCTATTATCTCTTTTCTTATATTCTTATGATTTGTTAGATTCAACTTTTATTTTGTTGAATAATTGCTTTATGTAATAATTTCCAACCCCATTTCTTTCTATTCCTTTCATTGTAATGACTTGATGTAATAACTTCCAACCTCATTTCTTTCAATCCCTTTCTTTGTTTGTCTTCCAATCCCCATTTCTTTCTATCCCTTTTATTTCCATGCTTTTCATACCTATTGATAGCATCATGTTTTCTTTATCATAATCATTATGCTTGCATCTATGTTTCATGCATTTGGATTCGGCTCATTTGAATTTATGGACTCTATCACGTCCTATGTGATTTTGTGAGCTACCTCATACTTTGAGATGACTCATATGTCATGCATTAATAGCCGAATCTATAGTTGTATTTGTGTGTATGTATTGCATTAGTATTCTACATGTAGGATCATGCATAATTTGTTAACTCTTTTCTTCATCTTTTTGTTGGATACAAGTAAATACTAGGCGAACATTTATAGCTTTAGCATCCTGCTTGTACATGATTATGTTTAGCATCCTGCCATGCAGCCAATGATTTAAAAAAACCCAAACTGGACCGGCCAATCGGACCGGTGGAACCAGGACCTGGGCCTAGTTCCGGTCCAGAAGAACCCCAAAACCAGGACTAGGCTAAAAACCGGCTTTGATTGCGAAAATCGGAAGAATCGTTGGTTCAACCGGGAAAATCGGTGACCCGGTACCGGTTATGAAACGACCCGGCAATTGGAAAATCTTTAATTTTTTTTTATTTTATTTTTTTTTCTTTTCTTTTCTTTCTTTCTTCCTTATATATATATATATATTTCAAAATTTTGACTAAAAACTCTTACTTCAAGAGTCTCCTCTCACGAGGAGGAGTCTCATTGAAACTTAAGGAGATTATGAAAGTCCATTGCTATTTATAGGAAAAGATTTTTCAAAGAGAACCTACAAAATTTTATGTGGGATTCAATCAAATTATTCGAATCATATTGATTGAAGAAAGTGTTGAAAATTTCATTTCCCTCCAAAATTAAATCTAGCATTCAATCAATTTGTTTGGAAGGAATGTTAAAAAAATTTAATTTCTTTAATACAAGTGACTTTTTCTTATCAATTATGACTTTATTAAATATTATTAATAAATACTATACAACAATTTTTATTTTTATTTGAGTATTTATATATATTTTTTTATTTTTTTATAATTTATAATTATATTTTTTAATTATATAATATTAATTATGACGTCACGATTCGACTGTTTTGACCAGACGTTTGAACCGGTGACCCGTCCACCCGGTCCCTTTTCCGGTTCGCTCACCGATCCAGTTTTCAAAACATTGCATGTAGCTTGCTTAAGTTGATGTATCTCTATGATTGTTGGTGGATGGAGGTTATGTTACTTAAAGTTGGAATAATATTGATTTTTACGCATGTGAGCTTGATTTCCCTTGAGTTGTACATTTTTTAAAATTCTTTCAAAATGCATGAGATTAAAGCATTCCAAAATAAGTGATTTAGTCTATACTTGCTCACCTCATATAGTAATTTTAGCATTAAAAAAATCGGAACATGAGTATATATTATCTATAAAACTCATATCATGGTTTAATAGAAACTGATCCTTTGATCGGGTGAGCGGAGTGCTAAATTCATGACCTTTCTCCCTTATACCTAAGGTCTCAAACTGAGACATTTTTGGTTGTGACGGACAATGGCCTTTGGCACAAGTCATGGGTTTTCTAGTTTTCTCAAAAGATTAGGTGGTGGCTGTGAGATCTGGTGATGCAATCCATTTCTGGCATATTTTGCAATTAGTGAATTTTCTATATATTTGTCGGATCTAGACTCTTATTTATGTTTCACACTGCACTCGTGAAACTAGATCGGAGATCGAGAGTCCAAACTGTTGGGCGCACTCGGGTACTCTTGGGACACCTAGAACTTATGTAGCACAGACACGGACACGGACACGGACACGTGACACGACAAGGACACGCTGACACGTTAATTTTCAAAAAATGAGAGACACAACACACTAAGGACACGTTAAAAATATATATATTTATTTATATAATATACCTCATATATAAATAAATTAATTAATTAATTAATTAATTATGAAAAAATATATATAATTTAACATTAACTAAAAATTTAAACATTATAAAATCACCTTTACTCACATGGCACACAATCATCAACATAAAAAAATATAAATATACATATTTTGAAATAGTTATTTTGACCATTTAATTGGTTGGTGGATGCTTAGCTGTTTTGACCTTTGACTAGTAGGTAGGAGTGTAAAAATGGCGCCCGGGCCCGAGCCTAGCCCGAGCCCCTAGGCTTGGGTCTGAGCCTAAGCCTAAGCCATCATTTTGAAGCTAAGCTCGGCCCGGCCCGGCCCGGTCCGTGGGCCCGGTCTACCTGGCCTAGCCCATCGGCCCGCTTAAGGCCCACCTGAAGCCCGGCTCGCCCGAGACCCAGTGTCTTTTTTAGTGGAAAATAATAAAATTTTGGTAGAAAAAATTTCAAAAAATAAAAAAAAAATGGTTAGGCCCCCCCAAGCCCGAGGCCAGGCCCAGGCCGGCCCGAGGCCCAACCCACTGGCCGCCCAAGTCCCGAATACCCCTGGGTCTGGGCCTATTTTTTTGGCCTGTGGCCCGCCTTGAATTTTGGCTGGAGCCCGCGAGGCCCAACATGGGCCGGGCCAGGCTAGATTTACACCGTTACTTGTAGGTGAAAAGATTGGTTGGTAGGTGACCTTTTGACCGGTAGCATTAACCCTTTTCTTGGAGTAAACAAACATTGGTTATAGCAAGAAGAAAAGAAAGGAGTCTAGACCCGACTCGAAAGGAAACTTGGTCTTCTTCTCTCTCTCTCTTCTCTATGTTGCAGCAAGATGTTTCTGCTTTTATCGTAGTAGAAGCTTTGTTTTCTTCTCTCTCTCATCCTTGTGTTGCAGATGTATCTCGTCTCAAGCATGTCTATGAATAGAGGATATGGAGCTTCGATTCAGGGACTACTCTTTCTTCTCTCTCCTCTCTCTCTCTAAGGCTAGGGCTTCAAAAAGCTTCAGGCGTGTCTCAAACGTGTCAATGAACTGTCCGGACATGTCCGTGATGAAAAAAAAAAGAAGAAGAAAAGAGGACACGTCAGACGGCATGTCAAACATGTGTCTACTGCGTGTTTGACGCATGTCGGTGTCCAGCATGTGTCGGGCTTTGACATGCAGCCTTGGGAGGCATGTCCATGCTTCATAGCCTACAACGGCCTAGGTCTACGATCAACTTTTTCTTTTTCTTGTTAAAGATGAAACAGTTTTCTTTTTGTATTTTGACCCTAATTAAAAATGTTGAAAATCACTATTAGCCCTCACTGTATCTAGGAAGTCTCCTTAGAAGGACACATGTCACTGGCATGTCCAACAGAATAAAAAAGACACAGATGAGAGTGTGTCCAACACGTACCCATCAGGGGATGTATCAGTGCTTTTTCTCTTAAGTTAAATTTCATGCATATGGTTGGAGAGATCTATGATGATGTTACTCATATAACTAAAGTTAAATGGGTAGGCTAAGTGGATGAATCCTTCTATTATATTGTGCATGATTCATGCATAACCATGAAATTCGAAACTAAAATTGTACAACACGGCTATATGATCACATATATTTTATGATTTAGAATTCTAGGTAACTAAAAATTATAGCTGATGAATGAGCATGGTCAATATGCAAATGTTAAGACAAATGTGCAGTAAAACGAGCAAGGACAAAATTAGGAATGAATGAATTTACTAGATAGTAGGAGTAGCACTTATATAGCCCATGGGAAATACAATGAGGGAAATTTGACTAGAGGGCTGTCCATGTACACTCAACACCAATCACTGCACCAGTAATAAAAGGTGGCATTGTCCACATTAACGGTAATGCTAGGGGATGAGGAGGCAGACCTTTACTGAGCAGAATGGAAAAATAAGTTTCATGTGGTCATCCTGAAATGATTTGGATAAAGGCTTTGTTGATTTTGAGTTATGTATTTATAAGTTTAACATAATTCAACTGAACTCAACAAGCCTAAAAATCAATTCCTTTGGATCACTTACATGGAGGTAATTGAGAAATAGAGCTAGCCTATTTGTTATAGGGAATCAATGCTCTGGGCCACATAGAGCTTGAGTTTATGGATTGGATTCAGTCAGCGTCACAACATAATCAAAAGGAAGGAGCCACCCCTAAGAGAAATAAATGAATAAAGGTCTCCCATGAACTCAACAAGCCTAAAATTTAATTATTTAGGATTGCTTACATGGATTTGTCTCCCTCCATTGTCTATTAAAAATCTTTTGAAAAGTGAAGCAAGTGAAAGCTTGTAACCCAAAGGGCCAAGCAATATGTTTCCTAAGCTAGACTGCATCACCTTACTGGTGTATTTTATATTAATTAATATAAATTTACCATCGTAATAAAAGGAAAAGGAAGTGTTAATTATAAAATAGCATGCAGAAGCACACACACATAAAAGTAAACCTGAAAAAACAAAAAGAGACCACATCATGTGTCACTAGCATGCGATCTGGGTGAGCATGACATAGCACATCAGTCTCTTTAGTTAAAAGGGGTAAAGAAAGTATGTGCATTTTGATCCTTTTGTGACCATCTACTTCAAAAGCTCAAAAAAAAAAAAAAAAAAAAAAAAAAAGAAAAAAAGAAAAAGAAGATAAAAGAAGAAGAAGAAGAAGAGTGAAAGAGAACAAAACAAGAGATTTGTGGTCTCCTAAATTTGACGATTCATCTCCTTGAAAACTGATCTAAAAACAGAATCATGATTCAAATTCCAAAACTTAATCCCTATCGTTGATGAGGATCTCATCACCATGAATGAAAGAACACAAGATCCAATGCAAAAACCTCAAACAACGAATGGAGTAATTGGAGCTAAACTGAAAATGATCCTCCATTCAAAGCTCACTCAAGACATGATGCAACAATGTGACATGGCCATCAATAGTAAAATGATGGATTGCTGAGATCTTGCCTTGCAAATTGCCAAAGAAAAGGAGACCTCAAAAGAGATCATAGCTATGATGTACTTTAGAGAAAATTAACATGAAAAGCACCAGAAATCAAATATAATATAAGTTAACAAAGACAGCACTGAGATTTTAACACAAATGTTTTGTTTTGTCAAATTTGATATGAAAACCATACATAAGAATAGAAGTTACTCCGTTAATTCCAAATCCTAGAAGCCCACTAAAAGATGAGTAAATTTGTAATTGTGAAGGGGGACATTTGTATCATGAGCATCTGGTCCGTCACCCAAAAAAAAAAAAAAAACACAGCTATCCCCACCACACCAGTGATCCATCCAAATTTGATCAACTCCCTTTTTCCAACTCACATCCTTCCAAATTCTATTATATATAGCAATGATCCACTGTTTGGGTGAGAAATTGTCATATTTGACATCTCCCCCCCCCCCCCCCCCTGCGGCGCTCTCTCTCTCTCTCAAATTACCAACACTGCACAAAAATGCCTTCATGTCCACGAGCTCTAAAGAGCACAAAATGCTCATTCTGTTAAATAATATACACATAATGTCTTCCCAACCCAGAGAGAACCCCTTTGCATACTCTCTCACTATTAGTAATTATAATTCCCCAAGAAAAATAAGAACAAAGAAAGAAAGTAAATTGGGAATCAGGATTATTTTGTTGAGTCCCTTAAATACTTAAAAATCATGAACAAAAAACACTAAATCCAACAAACTATTCTTAACTGGCACATCTAAGGGAACACAGTATTTTCTGCGAGGGAACAAACCCTGCAACACTCATCATTGGCCAACTTACCTTTTCCATCTTCCAAATGCTAAAATGTGTTTAACTAAATTAGAAGCATGCCAGATTCAAAAGTGACCCATTTATTTGATTCAATTTCCCAAATTGACTACAATATCAAAACTAATTTCTTAAAAAATAATAAAAAATTAAATAGAATGACAAGAAAACTCTAGAAAGTAGTCATGCCAACATAACCTTAATTGGTTATGAGTCTTAACTTTCTATTATTTCACGACAATAGAAAACAGTATAGAACAAAAAAATATATTATTTCCAGACCAGAAACACACCAACTGGCAACAGGATGAATGAAAGTATATATGGTTTAGAGTTGCGCAATAAGGGCCAATGAATTCACTAGTATGGAGTGATTTAGTTCAAACATATTACTGTAAAATGGCCTGCAACAACCATGCTACTCGCACTGCCATCAGGTAAGATTATACTATTTATGGGCATAAGCAAAAAGTTTATAAACAGGAATTAGGACAAGAAAGTAAAACATAATTATTTTAATTCTTAGAAAGCATTGAACTTGAACCATACACAAACCCCGTACCTGTACCATTTCACTGATGAAGTTCAACCCTCCTGGACCAATAAGTGAACCCGCAAGAAGATAGCCAACAATCACCTAGCATAGGTACATAAATAAATAGTAAGTTCTATAATTTGCACGTGCATAGTTCAATTTATGTGGCTGAATGCAAAAATAATAATAATAATATTATTATTATTATCAGAACCAAAAATGCAGAAACAATGTAGCCACTATCTACAGATACAAACCGGTTGTCCCAGACAAGAAAAGATAATTCCAGCAATGGCAGCGGACACTATAACAACCACCAAGTCCGAAATTAGCCTACAGAAATGCAACATGATGAAACAGAGCATCTGTCAACAACAATAGATATTATAAAAAAAATTAACAAATTCAGCAATATATTTGAAGAGCTGCATGACCGATTTCACAACAAACGATTCCCCGGAGACTAAAATATTTCAAGTGTAACAGTTGCAACAAAAAATAGAAAGTTAACCTTAAATCTACTTGAAGAATTGGATATTTGGATTTTTTGTTTGACATCACAAACACATTATCCTGTCATTAGTAAGCAAGTGGGGTCAGTTTGCACCATAAGTAAACACTAAACAGTCATTTTCAAGCACCTACACCAACAGTTCCATGTTGAAAACTATTACTAAGCAAACCTTTTTGTCTATCAAGGTTGTATCATCAGAACCTTCATTTTCCAGGGAAAATACATCTTGAAACTGGAATGATCTTGTACCACTGCGAAAAACAAATAAACAAAAACATAAATAAAGTCAATCCTATTGGGGCAGAAAGCATTAGTTCTGTAACAGGGAGGAAAAAAAAAAAGAAAAAGAAAAAGATCCCTGCTGATTCTGATGTAAATTAAATGTATTGCTACTGTGGAATAATTTTTGTATTCCAACTTAAATTGTACGCACTCCTTACTTTGCCTCTTGAGTTTCATTCTTTTTACCCTTCTCATGGGTAACTTTAGCTACAGTCTCCAGTACAGCCTGTGAAATATGATCCAAGGAACTCATCTTTAGCCCCCCCAAAAAAAGCAAGTAAAAAACAAAAGGAAAGACGGAAAAAAGCAAAAGGGAGAGAGAAGAGTGCCAAGCCACTGAATTGAAAGAAGTAAATAAGTTGGAAGTAGAACGTGCAAAACCAAAATTAAGAATGCAATATATTACTAAATGTGGATATTATTACAAATCCAAATGACATGTGAAGAAGCAAAAATTTCCTGATTACAAATGAAAGTTGCAGTGACCAGCAAATTGACTGTCTGGTCCACATTGTATAAACAGATACTAAACAAGATTCCTTACTAAATTTTCTAATCTTTTTTCCGCCTGGGACTTATTGAGGAGATGCCATTCTCTAGAGATGCATCTTTGGGAATATATGCAAGCATAGTTGAATATGTCAGCTAGCTAGAACTAGGAAATCAAAAGAATGACTTCCCAAGTTTGACAATGCTAGTGACGCAAACACCTTCAAATTTAAAGTAAAATTGACTTGAATCACACTTACTTACTTGTTGATCAGCTACACTGTTATTGAAGCTGCTTCCATCAGAACCTAAAAAAAGGAAAGGAATGTCAGAAAAAAAAGAAACTAATACCACAAGAGAAAGTAACAAGAAGCTCCAGGAGTCTGGTAAAACTATGGAATTCCTGCTGACAGTAAATAAAAATAATCATAACTGGAATTGGTGTCTGTAGATTATCAAATTTATGTGCAAATGTTTAGGTGAACTAAAGGATACCACACCATCACAACTGTAAATTGTCATTTCAACAACCACTTCTGGACCAAATGGTAAAGCATACATATTCATGCAACCTCATAAACCATGGTTCACTAAGTGGGTGTGTGGCCATACAGCTAAAAAATGTCACATTTGTTTCCAAAGTGATCGTTTACCAAATTTTTTAATTCTTCAGTCCGTTGCGTGTAGACGAATCCAAAAAGTTCTTAAAAAAAAATTTTTTTTTAAAAAAAAAAAAAAAAAGAAGCCAAAAATAAACCAAAAAAGTCAACTATTTTGTGCTTTCTTTTTTTGTTATTGTTGTTGTCGTTTTTGGACTTCTATTCAATACCGATTAGAATTTACATTTGCTAGTAGCTTAACTGACATACATGCATGAATGTGATTGAATATGACGAAGAGAGATTGTTACAACATACAACAAGTTCCTAGAAACAGAGGCTCGAAGCTACACATGAAAAACTAACACTAATGTTGCACTTTGACATGTATATATATAGCTATACATACATAGACACAACTTTTGACATATAAAAATAAAAATTGCAGGAAGAGATGCATTTAATAGAGGCAGATGAAAATGAAGAAAAGAAATAAACCTCCTTGAGGCTGATCATTTTCGGAGAATTCTTTTTGAAGAACACGGTCAAACATTTGAGCGATACTGCTGTTGCCGGAGTTTTGGGCCGACGAATTGATAGAGAGATTGCCGTAGAATCTTTCCCTAATGTCCTGATCAGATCTCGCCGAAACCGATATTACATTGCAAAACGCCATCAACAACAACACCACCATCATGCCAATTTCATATCCAAAGGCCTCTCTTTTTGCGCAAAACCTCTTCGCCATTGGAGAGAGAGAGAGAGAGAGAGAGAGAGAGAAGGAATGAGAGCTTCAGAGAAAAGAAAATATGTGCACGGTGAGAGAGAATTGCTTAAATTAGGCTCGTCCCCGGTGACATGAAATGAAGGACGTTAATGCTGTTTCAGACTCACATTTGTTCCGTTGAATTTTCCTGGTTGCAGTAATAAACAAGGGAGCAGATTTTCTCCGCTCAATAAATTCAATTGGGCGGAGGCTCGTCACGGTTTCAAATTGATTGGAACTATTTGGATGTGCAACGTGAATATTATATGTATTTGTGTAACTTTTTATAAGGGTTTGTTTGGGGTGTCTTAAAAAAGTGTATTTTTTGTCTTTTTGGATTAAAAAAGTTGAGAAAAAAATATGGAAGTTTGGGTTAACTTTTTGACTTTTTATGGGAAAATGTATATTAAAAAATTGTATAAAAAAAAGTATGTAAGAGATAATTAGAGAGTGGTGGGCCCCAGCCGTACAACCGGCTGGAGTGAATTAGAGTTGGAAATTATTGGCTAATTTTTGTACAAAGCACTGGACGGTTTTGTTTGGCCTGTGGGGGTCATCACGGGTCCCATTTTAATAATCTGAACCGTTCAATGTGTGTAACTCGTCGAACACTATGTACCTATAAAAAATCACATTAATCGGATATCGATAGCTATCTGATCTGATTTATTTATTTTTCAATCATTAATTATAATACCATCCATTTGTTGTATATAACTGATTTGATCATATAGTTATCGATATCCGATCAATGTGATTTTTTGCAGATATATAGTACTCGACGAGTTCTACACATTTAACGGTTCAGATTATCAAAACGGGACCCGTGATAGCCCCCACAGGCCAAACAGCGGTGTGTGTGCAAATCACACCCAATCATTAATCCTTGTCCACTGCCGCAGCACAGAAGCTGCACAGACATCACTTCGGTCGGCTCAAATATGTAGAAAATTGGTTTTTTAATTATTTTTTTTGGGAGTGAATAGTGATATCTTTTTAGATTTTGGAGTAACTTTTTAACTTTTTGGCTTATATAGGATAAGCCAAACCAGCCCTAAATATATGTAAGTTATAATTTTTTAAATTTTTATAAATTAATTTATATGTGTTTGTGTTAGCTTATTTTTTTCTATGAATAAAAATATCATAAATGCGAGTTGTCAGTAAGGATTAAAAAATCCTTACAGGTTAAATTCAAGCTAATTATTAAATGACTGTGTTGATAGTTCTTTTGTCTCAATAAAAAGGATTTTAAAATTGCCAAGCATAGAAAAAAGAAAAATTAATAGAAGAAGGAGGGAGACGGAAAAAGATGATTGAGTAAACAATTGGGGTAATTGGGTGAATAATCAAACTAACAATTACTTATCTCTATTCTTATCCTTTGAAAAGAAAGTGCATAAAATGCTTTAAAAATGAAGTACTAAAAATAAATGCTTCGAAAAGAAAGTGCATAAAATAAAATGCATAAAATATAAATGATAAGAAAAATAAAAATCAATTATCTTTGATTTGAGTTTGATCCCTTTACAATGTAGTCATGAATGGCTATTTATAGGTAAACATTTGTAGGAAAAAACTATCAAAAACTACCCACTCTTATATCTCCTCCATTTCATATTTCATAATTTTCCATAACTTCCTTCAATCTCTACTTCATGCTTCATGTTCTCTACTTTATTCTCCATCATCTTTCCACATTTCGTAACTTCTCATAACTTCCAAATGAGTTGGAGGATGCCACATATCCTGCAATAATATAAAAAATAAAATTGTTGATTTATGGTGCCAACAGTTTGTGAAAATTTATGCGATTTTGTGAGATAACTTTTGTATATTTGTAAAAATTTACATGTATATGGTATGCACTTGCAAATTGCTTCAAATTTGATTATATGAATTTATTTTTTTCAAGTACAACAATGTATATATTATAGTGGTGTAGGCTTGGGATTTAAATGTTTGTTCGTCGGTAGGTTTTAGGTTCGAAATCTCTAAGGTACTATCAATTTTTGTGTTGAGTAAGTCCACATGAAGTTCTGCTTTGGTTTTAATTGCCCCCCTCCCCCCCCCCCCCCCCAAAAAAAAAAAAAAAAAAACTAGTGGACGATAGGATTGGTATCCAAACATAGTTATCTAAGGGTGTGAACATGGTCCGGTTTTATAGCGGCCTGGGTTAAGGGATGACCATTTTATACTTTTTAGTTTTGGATTTTGTATTTGATTAATATTGTTGACATCCATTCTAATCTAATGTTGTCTTTTGGAGTTAAAAATTTGATTTTCGAGTTATTTTAGAACATGTGGGATTTGTGTGGCCTTGAATTCGCTTGAGTGGTGTTTTGGTTGCTCGGGCAATAATTTCTTTCTTCCAGATTTTGGGTTGCAGTCTAAACTCCTAAAAGTAGGGATGTCGCATGCCCAGGGGGTACCCGAGCGCACTAAACTGTTCAAATCCTCAATTTCTTTAATCTAGTTTCACGAGTGCAATGTGAAACATAGATGAGAATCCAAATTCGACAACTTTGATAGAAAATCTATTTTAGTGCAAAACTATTGCCAGAAATGGAGTATATCACTAGATTTCAGAGTCATCACTTAATATTTTGAAAAAATTAGGAAACCCGTGACTCGTGCCAAGGCCATTGTTCATTGTAATCAGAGATGTCTCGGTTCGAAACCTTAGATATAAGAGGGGAAGGTCATTAATTGAGCACCCCCACTCACCCGATCAAAAGATCGGGCTCTAATAAACCATAATATGAATTTTATTGACTTTATATGTCTATATTCCGATTGTTAATAATGCTAAAAATTACTATGTGAAGCAATCAAGTATAGACTACGTTACTCATTTTGGAATGTTATGATTTCATGTATTAAAAAAAAAAAAAAAAATTGGTTTTGAAAATGTGCAACTCAATTGGAATCGAGCTCACAAGTATGAAATTAACATTATCCAAATTAAGCAACATAACGTTCATTCATTAGCAATCATAGAGTTATATCAACTAAGCAAATAATTGCATGGTAAGATACTAGACATAATAAGAAAAGCACAAAAAAGCGGGATGCTAAATCATAAATACTCACATAGTATTTATTGACGTCCCACAGAAAGCTGCAAAACAAAGTTAGCAAATATATGCATGATCCTAGATTCAAGATTCTAATGAGCCAAATGAGCCAAATTTTAATGAGCCAAAAATCACATAGAAATTGATTAAACTCATAGATACAAATGAGCCAAATTTTAATGCATGAATTATGAATGCAAAACATAGATATGATGAAAAAGAAAATATGATACTATTTACAGATATGGAAGTCAAGAAAATGAAAGGGATAGAAAGAAGCGGGGGCAGAGAATTATTATAACACCAAATAAAAGAAAAATAAAAGAAATGAGGTTGGAAATTATTACAACACAAACTGAATCTAACAATCATGAGAATATACAAAAAAACAAATTAATAAGAAACTTCAATCATCCGTCGAAAATTGCCTTGTTTATTGCTTGGAAACTACTCTGTTTTTCTCATATGGGAATTCCTATGTTTTATGTAGCAAAACCAAAACAAAGCAAACAAAACATTTTCAACAGATGCTATACCAAATGTACAAAAAGTTATCAAATGAAAAATCTAACAAGTATGGGAACTGAAGCTAGAAAACACCAAACCAAAGAAAAAGATGGAAACCTACATTCATCTCGTTGTGAAAAATAGAGTAGATGCCACCATTTCAAAAGGGAAGTCTAACAAAGCTTGTGAAAACTTTATAGGACTTCTAAGAAAATAGGGAAGAAAGGGGAAATAGATATAACTCATCAAAAGTAGTTAAAGACTCAACTTCTTACTCATAAAATATGGATGTGGAATATATTTCCATATTCAAAATTGGTCAAGAAAAGAGTTTTTAACACTTTTTAATGAGGAAGCCTTTATAGCTTCAAAAGAAAAATAGAGGAAGAAAATATAAGAAAATAAAGAATCTACATTATCTAAGGATGGGTAGCTTAGCCAACCATTTCTACAAGTTTAAATCACGTATTTAAATATAATAAAATTCTGAAAATATAATTTAAGAAAATGAAAGAACAAAAAATAAAATACAAGAAATTAAAGAAACTACATCATCTAAGGATAAGTGGTTCAACCAACCATTTCTACAAATTATATTAAACATTTAAAGACGAGAGAAATAGGAAGAAAATAGATGAGAAAATTGCAAAAATTCACATTTGGAGGAAATGATGAATTTTCTGATTTCTAAACTCTGTTCCTAGCACTCTCAAGATTCTAAGTATGCTTTGAATTCTCAAAGAAAAGCTTCAAGTCTTAGCTTTAATAGAGTTTTGATGGTGTCTCTTCTCTCAAGTTGTTTTTGTTTCAATGGAGGTGTTTTTTTTAATTATTATAAAAACAATATCTTTTCTTTCTCAAGAAAATTCCCTCTTGTCTAAAAAAAAAAAAAACCAACCCTTCTCAAAAAACTAACCAACTTCCTCTTCAAGAGAATGAAGAGAATTTATAGGAAAAATGAAGATACTCTTTCAATGTTTTTGTCTCCCATTTTCTTTAAAGAAAAATCAAAGATACTCTTCCAATGTTTTTGTCTCCTTTTTTTTTGAGAAAACAAAATTAATGTCTCTACTTTTGAAAATCAAATATCCTCTTAACAATGCCACTCTTGAAAAGAAAAGACCCTCTCAACAATGCCACTCTTGAAAAGCAAAGATCCTCTCAACAATGAAGTGGAAGTTGATATTTGATGGATTTTTGGATAAAAAAATATCAAAAAAATAGACAGGTGGACACAATACGTTTTCGAACAGGTCTAAAATAATTTGGCCAAAACAAGTATCAGGTTGGAATTAAAGCTCGAATTTGACTTTTCTACTAAGAAATTCATAAAATAGCACATTCCAATTTCATCATTGAGTGTTCAAAATAAAGCGCCCAAGTCTTAAGGCCGGTCAAAATGAGGAGTCTACAGTTGCCTCTCTTTGACAAAACTTGATACGTCATTTCATGACGTGAGTGAATGTCAAATCATGAAGACGATCCTTTTGAAAAGGCCATAAGACTTGGGCAAACAAACCAGATGCAGATTCAATTGGTTGAACCTGAGGGTTGCCTACGTATCCTTTTACAAGGAATCAAACTAGCGTAATTTAGAGGCAGAATATATATGACAAGCTCGAAATGCAATTGAAAGTTGGACTTACATGCTTCGTGAAGCCGGTTGTTTGAAAATTCATAATTTATGCGATGCGATAGTGATAATGCTTCAAAGATGGCAATAAAGGAAGCGAACCTCATACTAACAACACGATACATGCTAACTAATGCAAATACAGTAAAAAATATTGTTCAAACATGCTTTCCAAGTGAGTGATATAAAACAAGATATGCAAACATATTTTCTACATAAATGCAAGAAATATAAATCCAAACATGCTCCAAACATGCTAAAATTATATGAGGAGGAATATATTCCAACCACGCTATAATCGTGAGAAGAGGAACATACTTCAATCACATTGTAATCGTAAGAGGAGGAACAGACTCCAACCATGCTGGAAATCATGAAAGAAGGAATAGACTCCAACCAATCTGAAATCATGAGAGAAAGAACAGACTCTAACCACGTTGTAATCGTGAGATGAGGAACAGACTCCAACCACGCTATAATCGTAAGAGAATGAACAAACTCCAACTACACTGAAATTGTAAGAAGAAGAACAGACTCCAACCATGTTGAAATCTTGAGAGGAGGAATAGACTTCAACCATGAGATGAGGAACATACTCTAACCATGCTGTAATCGTGAGAGGAGGAACATACTCCAACCACGTTGTAATCATGAGAGAAGGAACATACTTCAACCACGTTGAACTCGTGAGAAGAGGAACATGCTCCAACCATGTTGAAATCTTGAAAGGAAGAACATACTCCAACCATGCTGAAATCATGAGAGGAGGAACATACTCCAACCATACTGAAATCTCGAGAGGAGGAACATATTCCAACAACGCTGTAATCGTGTAAGAAGGAACATACTCCAACCATGCTGTAATCGTGAGCGGAGGAACATACTCCTACCACGCTGTAATCGTAAGAGGAGGAATAGACTCTAACCATGCTGAAATCGTGAGAGGAAGACTAGACTCTAACCACGCTAAAATCATGAGAGGAGGAACAGACTCCAACCACACTGTAATCGTGAGAGGAGAAACAGACTCCAACCACGCTGAAATCGTAAGAGGAGAAATAGACTCCAACCATACTGAAATCGTGAGAAGAGGAATAGACTCCAACCATGCTGAAATCATGATAAGAGGAACAGACTCCAACGATGCTGAAATCTTGAGAGGAGGAACAGATTCCAACCATGCTGAAATCGTGAGAGGATGAACATACTCCAACCACGTTAAAATCGTGATAAGAGGAACATACTCCAACTATGCCGAAATCATGAGAGGAACAATAGACTCCAACTACATAGAAATCATAAAATGAGGAACAGACTCTAACCATATTGAATCTTGAGATGAGGAACATGCTCCAACCACATTGAAATCGTGAGAGGATGAACACACTCCAACCACCCTGAAATCGTGAGAGAAGGAACAGACTACAACCATGATGAAATTATGAGAGAAGGAACAGACTCCAACCATGCTAAAATCATGAGAGAATGAACACACTCCAACGATGTTGAAATCATGAGAGGAGGAACACACTCCAATCATGTTGAAATCACGAGAGGAGGAAAAGTGGTGTTAACAAGCAACCTGAACAAGGGCTAGTATTAACCAAGGGTGGTGATGATTGAATCGTTGATGTGAATAGATTATAGCCCAGTGATGTAATAGTATGATAGTTATAACCATGCATGCATGGTGTAACAAAAAGTGCAAGTGTGATGGTGAATGCAATAACATAAAGGGTGTGATGTGATATATACAACATGCAGTGTAATAAATGCACAAAAGCAATGTGATGGATGCACAAAAGAGGTTTGGAAATGGTGCCAAGGTAGGGGTTTTTTTTTTTTTTTTAAATATTTTTTTGAAAAGGGTGATGTTGTTTCGAACACCAAATTTTGGAAAAAATTTTGAAACTCAACGTATGGGTCCATTTCATTCTCAGAAGCAATGTTTTGTAGAAAACATCTTGGGAAGTGATGTTCTAGAGAAGTACCTCAAAAGGGAAAAATATTGGGTTCCCAACTTTCATTTTTTGATTTTTCTGATATTGTAATTGAGATGTGTTAGAACCTAAACACATATATGCACAAAAATTTGTTTTTATTTTTTATTTTTCCTTTTCTTATCTTTTTTTTCCTTATTTTCTTTTTTTTTTTCCTTCCTTCTTCTCTTTTTTTTTTTTTTTTTTTTTCTCCCTCTCTCTTCTTCTCTCTTTGTTCCTCTTCCTCCTTCTTCTTTTTCGAGCACTATGTTTGGCGCACACAATTTCAACAAGTGTGATGCCTGATGACACAGTGCCTCGACCTTGATCCAGCAACGATTTCCTCGACCTCTCCTCATTTGTCTTCTTTTTCTTATTCGTGTTCTCCTTTCTCTTCTCAAGGACAGTCTGCGAGGAAGAGGCAGAGTAGAGACAAAAAGCTTCCAAATCAGTCTGTGACAGCTAAAGTTCGTCTTTGATATGGCTTTTTCCCATCATCCTCTTATTCTCTTTCCCGACCTCAACGATTCGCTGATAAAAATAACTGACATTGGCTCTTCAAAGCCTTCTCAGGGTACTTCTACTCCTCAGAGTACTCATGCCCCTGTTTTCAACTTTCCTGCAATGTCAATCGAACAACTGATGGCAACATAGTTTGACATCGATGCCAACTCTCACACACTAAAATCATGTGTAGAGACAGTGACTGCAATATCCAATTTGTCGCGCCGGTTGCATAGCAGAACAAATAAGGTGTAACGGTAGACTACATAACTTTTCCTTTTCCAGCGTATGTATCAAGACGTTTGGTGAGAGATAAGCTAGCTGAAGAGGCAGAATAAGGAGTTGAAGTGCTAGTTAACAAATATGGCAAGGACCCTGGCACCTTGGTGTTCCTCATTCGATGGCCAACGATGGGTGATTTCCTTCAGAAGCCCTGCAAATGTTGAGGCATGGCCCTCAAGGGCCTCCCTAGAATGAATCATGAAGGGAAATAATCGATGGTAGAGTTGCGCAACAAAGCTGTCTGCAAGTGAAGTTGGCTTGTAACCTTTGTCGTTGAGTTGTTGCCAGAATCTGGGAAATTTCCTCAATTCTCTTCTTCTTTTTTTTTTTTAAATGTATATATATATTTTTTGTATTACTTTTTTTTTTTTTGCTCTGTATTTTTGTTTTTTGCATTTATTTATTTATTTATTTTTTCGTGTGAATTTTTTATTAGGGTTTGATCCCTGAAGATAATAAAAAAAGTTTTGTTTTGCATATCATGGCTTGAATGACACAGCACTTGAGCCTAAAAATATATATATATATATATTTTTAAATTGAATTTGAGAATGGTTGCATTTCAATGAGTTTTGAACTAGATGTTGAGCTGTCAACTGATTAAAAACACAAAATACAACTCGATGAAATAAAAACAAAGCGAAAACAATCTAAACACACCTACTGATACTAACTTAAATGAAAAGGACACAAAATTTCATCGTAGGCGCGGTTATAAACCCCGCGAATGTGACCAATTAAAACAATCATGCGCACGATTTAGAATATCACAGGAAAAACATCGTAAAACAAAATTCAAAACAAAAGCCACTGCTAGTCAACCGTCTAGTCATCCTCCGGTCAATCACCCGGACGACCGCCCGACTGAAGGGTTCTAAAAATACACAAGTTAATGTAACCCTGGTAATGAAGACTTTTGAGAGTGCGGGAAAAGAACAGAAGACCTGACTTGACTATGGCCCTAGTTTATTGCTTTGATTGTTCCTTTGATTTTTCTGGTAAAAAGGTTTTAATCAACTTAAGAGTTAGATTAGTATGCTTATTCCACTCTCTGTTTTAAAATCATGTAAGCCAAGCTGTGAGTACTGAAAATTTTCCTTTTTGGGTCTAATGAATGGTTTGGGTTTTGCAAAAACGGAATAATTTTCGAGAAAAGTCAGTTAACTTCATTAAAAATCATTAAACTTGCTTTCTAAAATGGTCACTACTTGACCAACATGAAATCAACCCTTGAGATGTACAACCTCAAATCAGATAACTCAAGCATGATACCTTGCATTACCATTTGATCTGTCCTACAACTGAATTTACCATGAAGAAGAGCTAGGACAATCGAACTAAATGAAGATAACCCAATTGAACATGGATACGACTAGGGATGTGCAAAATACCACCTAATCCGCTAAAATCGCACCGATCTGCATCAATCCGCACCACTCTAATGGCTAACCATGGTTTAAACTTTAAAATTTATAATCCGCCAACCGAATTGCTCTGCTCCGCTATAGTTAATACATATATATTTTTTAACTTCCAATGAAATATCAATGTAAAAATGAGTGTGAGAGAGATTTAAGATATGAAATTTATTACAAATTAGTGGTTATGTATATGAAACATATTATGTAAAATTACTTTGTGTTATATATCTAAAAAATATTATACAAATTAGTGTTATATATTATGCAAATGTATGATAATTAGTTAAAATATTCTTCAATTCGCCAATCCACCAAAAACCGCCCAAACTGTAATTTGTAAATCCGCTAATCCACTAACTCGCCATTCGGTTTGTAATTTTACTTTCAAGCTGCTCGAACTGCATTGCGTACACCCCTAGATAGGATAGTTGAGTTGAATAAAGATAAATCAATCAAACATGGATAAGACAAGCAAGTTGAAAATGGTTGGAGTCGAACTTCAGGATGAAACTGCCTATGTATCCCAAAGATAGGAATCAGGCATTATGTAGTTTTAGGCTAAGGTTCACTTGGGTATTGACACTCTCATTTTGCGCTCAAACTTTTGTCAAAGTCTCCCTTCCAGGTTTTGGACGTTGCGAGCTCTTTTTATTTTTTTTTCATTTTTCATTTTTTTTTTCATGTTTTCATTTTTCTTCATTTTTTTAATTTATTTTTTATAATTTTTTCCTTGATTTTCTTTTATTTACGCTCTAACTTTTGCCTGTGTGGCCCTTTTGGGTTTTCAACCCATTGAGCTTCTCAAGGATAGTAATTTTTTTTTTCAACCTTTCCATATTGATTGTGAGAATTCGAAGCCATCCAAATCCATGCAAATGACTACTCTTCCTGACCAAATAGTCTTGATGATGTAGAAACAGGTCCAATTGGGTATGAATTTGCCCCTAGGATCGTGGATGTCCTTCATCACTAAATTTTCTTCTCTCAAATTCCGAGATTTGACTCTTTTTTTGAATGCCCTGGTAGTCCCATGTTGATACCTTATTGTTAGCATTTGCCCCTTGTGAGCATAGGGGCACTTTCCAAAAAAAGTTTTCAAATGTCATGATACCTAGGGGTTCTATTGCAGCTATCATTTAGCATCCAGGTGCCTACTACTACTCTATGAGGATTGGACGCATGTTGACCCCGATCGGAATATCCACTATTGAAGTTAGGGTTGTCAAAGCATCGACAAACCGGTTATTCTCTATGACTTGGTGAGTGAATGCCAATTTCTCAAACCTCGGGGATCAAAATGTCCAAAGTTTGGTGGTACACTTGAGAAACAAAAGTTTAAATCTCTGATCACATCCAACCTCATTGCCCCTAGTTCTAGGGCTGGTTCCAATTCGGCTATGCAAGCCTCATACTTTAGTTGATTATTGAACGCTCTGAATCAAAGTTTGAAAGCTAGGGGTCTAGGTGTAATATCCTTGTTCTGTAGTATGCTAATTGGTCCTTAATATGAGCATGATTATGTGTTTAATATGATTTTGTGTGCCATTATGTGAAAATATGTGGTTTTGAATTTCTATCTGTTCACCGTAGGAATATCTGTTTGATTATCTGCTTTGGAAATTAAATTGAAGGCCTTATCTGCCACAGAACCCGAAATTGATTACGCCATTGCGATTGACATAATTTTTAGAGCCTACGATGAAATTTAATTGGAAATTGATTCAGATCAAAATAATTAGATTCAGAACGACTAATTAAGTGCTCAATTATTTGATAATTAAAATAATGTGACTTAGTGGGGCTTTATAAGGGCCTTATTATATTCATTCCTTCTCTTTAAAATCATTTGGCTGATATCAACTCTAAGAGAGAGAAGAGAGGGTCGGCTAGAGAGGGAAAGAGGAAGGATTGTATGTTTTAGCTCAAGGTTTGTGAGATTGGGAAGTTAAACTCAAGATTCAACTAGAAATTGGGAAGATTAAGGCTCCTAGGTGAGTAATCAACCCTTGACTCATAGATTTTTGTTTGTAATTTCTAAATTCAAGCTTGATTAATGGTCAAGAACATGAGTTAGATTGATTATGATGAAATTGAGTTTGTTTTGTTGAAATTGAAGTCTTAGAACACATGCATGTAAGAATTTGCCATAAATTTCCATATTTGAGCACAATGTGTATGATCCATGTTGAGTTTTGATTAATGACCATGTATTTGATCATCTCTTCACCAATTAAGTTGAGGATATTGTGTATATTTCACATGCAAGTAAAAATCATGGGAGTTTGAGTCTTGCATGTTTGAATCTAGTGAGTTGGTGATGAGTTTGAGTTAATTTGAGACATGCATGTGATTAAATTGTGAAATTGAGCTTCATTGTATTGTAATTTGGCGTCTATACCATGTTAGAATATGTATATGTGAAGTTTGAGCCAAAATCATGCATTTGGAACCTTTGAACATCAAATTGAAGCTCAAGAACATGTTCTGGATTTTCCAGAATTTTGATGTCCGCTCGAGCGGGGGAAACGCCGCTCGAGCGTGAAATTCGTGTTTCCAGTATTTTCTGCAGACATGGTGTCCGCTTGAGCGGGGAAGTTCACGCTCGAGCGGGGAGCCATGTAGAGAGGCCTTCCGCTCGAGCGCCAGAGTTCGCGATCAAAAGTAAATTTGACATATCCAGTACTTTTGCAGGCCTCAAGGGTCCGCTCGAGCGGGGAAGTCTACGCTCAAGCGGGGGCCCTGTTTTCTGAAATTTTGAAAAGACATTCTGTGTTTCATTTTTTGTTCTCTTTCACTTCCAAGTACTCTTAGGCATGCATTGAGTATTGTAATTGAGTTAAAGAGATAAGAATGAAGCCTAAAGAGGAAAATGTGAATTTAGAACGGATCAAATTGTTTGTGACCCTTTTGTGTTCATGGAATGTGTAGGGTCGAGCTCCAAGGCAAACCAACCAACCAATCACTGTGAGTAATATCTTAACAGAGATATCTGAATTATGCTGTTATCCAAATTACTTACTTCTATGTAAGTTCTATAAGTTCGTTGATTCGATTGGTGGACAATGTTGCTATGCCAAATGAATGGACCAGAGGCCAGTTTGATCTGAATGATAGAGTGAATGGGCTAGAGGCCGTTTTGACAAGAATGACGAAATGGGCCAGAGGCCGTTTTGATATGAATAAATGGGCCAGAGGCCGTTTTGACATGAATGAATGAGCCAGAGGCCGTTTTGACACGAATGAATGAGTGGGCCAAAGGTCATTTCGATATGAATAAATGAATGGGCCAAAGGCCAATTTGACATAAATGAAAATATGAATTGGGCCCAAGGCCGTCTGAAGCATGTTGTTCTACATGCCGTTTGTATAACTCCTTTATTTGATATTATTCACTGGGCTTTCGCTTACGCTCATTCATGTGTTTGTAGGTGAGCCAAGAGAAGTCCAAACCCAGCCCCAGTGAAGTCTGTGAAGAACAACAAAAGTTTTGAAGAGTCAGCCGTTGTGTCTCACGCACGAGACCCATCTTCGCCTTTTTGTCGTTTTGTTTTATTTTGTCATGTCGGCGAAGTCTTTGAATATGTTGTATATAGTTTTGTTTGGCTGACTTAGACTTATATGATCCTGTATGTACAAAGTTTTGTGTAGTACATATTTTGATATGAGTTATTAATGTATATATGTATGGTTTGTTATGATGTGCCATGTAAGCACAGCTCTATGGACAAAGTTTTAAATTGCTTCTGTTTGGCCCCCCATTAACTCTGTTAAAATACGTTTGGTTTGGTTCAAGGCCGTAGGTAATTTCTTGATTACTGGCCGGTTATGTCCTTAACCCACGGGGGCGGGTTCAGGTCATGACAGAGTGGTATCAGAGCATGAGTTAATAACTCACACACTTGTCCAAAAGAGCAATAAGCGTCTAGAAAAGATCTAGGATGCATTCATATGATAAGTGTGAAATTGAAAGCATCAAGAATATGTTTAAGTGTTTTGATTTGAACAATTATGTGCTATAAGTTGTGATTTACTTGCATTGCAAATTATTTGACTATGTATGCTCTAGTATATGCATATTTGTGGAATCTTTGTATAAAGTATAATGCAAGTTTAATCAGATGGTGAGAACAAGAGGTGATGAGATAGAGGAATCCTCTACTGCCAGAATAGACAGAATGGAAAGACTGATACAGGAAATGGCAGAAACTTTGAGACAGCAATAGGAGTGGCAGCAACAGTGGTAGCAACCACACCCTCCACCTCCACCTCCGGCACCACCCGTGCCAGATAATCAGAATGATGATCGGATAATAGCTCTCACCAAAGAATTCAAGAAGATGAAACCACCACAGTTCCATGGTGGATTAGATCCGTTGAAAGCCGAGGCATGGGTTCTCGGTATTGAGAAATTGTTTGAAGTGTTCCCTTGCTCGGAGACACAGAAAGTGCTTCTAGCCACTTTTATGCTAGAAGACGAGGCAAGAAAATGGTGGATGTTAATGCGAGAAAATCATAAAGACGTTGACTGGGTGAAATTTCTGGAGATTTTCTATGACAAGTACTTTCCGCAGTGTGTTCGGGACAGGAAAGTAGCAGAGTTCATGGAACTTAGGCAAGGCAGTATGACTGTAGCCGAGTATGAGGCCAAATTCACTGAATTGGCTAGGTTTGCACCACATGTGATTGATACAGATTACAAAAAAGCAAGGCATTTTGAAGGTGGGCTTTGCAGCGACATTTTAGAAAGAGTGAATGTCTTGAAGCTAGAAACCTATATTGGGGTACTAGACAGGGCCATAATATCAGAGGCTAACATAGCCAGACAAGCTAAGCCAACAACTGACTGGAAAGGTAACAAAAGACAAGGCTTCTTCTCAAAGAAGAAATTTTCGAAAAAACAAAACACGGGCTCCTCAAATACTTTGAATTCTTCCCGAGACACAGCTCCCATGTGCAATATTTGTAGCAAAAGGCACCGTGGGGTTTGTTACCGCGTGTCAGGGGCGTGTTTCAAGTGTGGTAAACAAGGGCACATGGCCCGAGATTGTAATCAGAACAGTGGGAAGCTAGCTGCTAGCTCAACTGCATCGATCCCGAAGCCGAGAAATACTTTGAGATCCGCTACCACTGGGGATATCGTGAGACAAGGGAGAGTTTTTGTGCTTGTTCCGGGCGATACACGGAATACCAACACAGTTGTCTCAAGTACCATTTCTATATGTATTCAGGATGCCTTTGTGTTAATTGACTCTGGGTCAACACACTCATTTGTAACATGTGCATTTGCATCTAGACTGAACAGACCTTTAGAATTACTGCCATCTCTGCTATGTGTGTCTGCTCCATCTGGGGAATCTGTATTGTGTGAATCTATATACCGGTTTTGTGATATGCGTGTTGAGGGTGCTATCCTATATGTAGACTTGTTACCCTTGAATTTTAGACATTTTGATGTAATTTTGGGCATGGATTGGTTGACCAAATATTGTGCCACCATTGATTGTGTGACAAAACGGGTTGTGTTTAAACCACCAGAACATAAGGAAATTGTGTTTGTGGGTAATAGGGTAGTGCCTCCACCTTATTTGATATCTGCAATGAAAGCATGTAAACTGATCAGGAAAGGGTGCCAGGGTTATTTGTGCTATGTGTTGTCTGAACAATCTGTGAATGTTGAATTGAACAGTATCCCTATTGTTAGAGAATTTCTAGATGTGTTTCCAAATGAATTACCAGGGGAATTAGTAGACCGGGAGATAGAGTTCACTATTGAAACCGTGCCAGGCACCCAGCCCATTTCTAAAACTCCCTACAAAATGGCTACTGCCGAAATGAAAGAATTGAAAGAACAATTGCAAGACTTGCTTGACAAGGGGTTTATTCGACCTAGCACTTCACCTTGGGGTGCACCAGTATTATTTGTGAAAAAGAAGGATGGAACCCTACGCCTGTGTATCGATTATCGAGAATTGAACAAGGTAACAATAAAGAACAAATATCCCCTACCCCGTATTGATAACTTATTTGACCAGTTGCAGGGATCACAGGTGTTTTCTAAGATTGATTTGAGATCCGGGTATCATCAGCTGAAAGTTAAGGCAGAGGATGTTGAGAAAACCGCATTCAGAACGAGGTATGGACATTTTGAGTTTCTTGTTATGCCATTTGGAGTGACTAATGCTCCGGCAGCATTTATGGACTTAATGAATCGAATTTTTAAAACATACCTTGACGAATTCGTTGTGGTTTTTATCGATGACATTTTGATATATTCTAAAGATAGACTTGAACATGAACATCATTTGAGAACTGTCCTACAAATACTTCGGGAAAGAAAATTATTTGCTAAACTAAAGAAATGTGAGTTTTAGTTGGATGAAGTTGTTTTCTTAGGGCATATGATCAACAAGGAAGGAATTTCATTGAACCCACAGAAAATAGAGGCAATTGTGAATTGGCCTACACCGACAAATGTGATAGAAGTCCGCAGCTTCATGGGCTTAGCCGGGTATTACAGGAGGTTTGTGAAAAACTTTTCAAAGATAGATGTACCTCTTACCCAGTTAACACGCAAAGGGCAATCATTTGAATGGAACGACAAAAGAGAAGCTGCCTTTCATGAACTGAAAACAAGATCGACCACTGCACCAATTTTGACACTACCTTCAGGTACGGAGAATTTTGTAATTTTCAGTGATGCGTCTTTTAAAGGTTTGGGTTGTGTATTAATGCAGAATGGAAAAGTTATTGCTTACGCCTCTCGACAATTGAGACCATATGAGAAAAACTACCCAACACATGACTTAGAATTGGCCGTAGTCGTTTTTGCTTTGAAAATCTGGCGGCATTATTTGTATGGGGCAAAGTGTGAAGTCTACACAGATCACAAAAGTCTGAAATACTTCTTCACGCAGAAGGAGTTGAATATGCGACAAAGGAGATGGCTGGAATTGATAAAGGATTATGATTTAGAGATTCAGTATCACTCTGGAAAAGCTAATACAGTTGCTGACGCCTTGAGTAGAAATCAACGGGGAGTATGGCTTGTTTGCTTCCTGAACAGAAAGAGATCTTGCAAGATTTTGAAAAGTCTGAAATTGAAGTGGTAATGTGTGAACAGGGCGGATTGATAGCCGCTATTACAACCGAGCCGGTAATCATTGAGGAAATTAAACAGAAGCAGAAAGATGATGAATTCCTCAAGAAAGTGATTGATGAATTTGAGACAAGTCTGAAAGCAGAGTTTGGCATTGAGAATGAAGTGTTGAGATTTCAGAACAGAATGTGTGTCCCAAATATTTCGGAACTAAAGAAGAGGGTTTTAGATGAAGCCCATAGATCCGTATTTGCTATGCATCCGGGTAATAATAAAATGTATCGGGATTTGAAACAAACCTATTGGTGGCCTAAAATGAAGAAAGAGATTGCAGAATATGTGTCCAAATGTCTTCAGTGTCAGCAAGTTAAAGCTGAACATCAGAAACCGGGCGGTCTACTGCAACCTCTCCCTATTCTTGAATGGAAGTGGGAGCATATGACTATGGATTTTGTTGTTGGCCTACCTCAGACTTCTCAAGGTATGGATTCTATTTGGGTTGTAGTTGATAGACTAACTAAATCTACACATTTTCTGCCTGTCAAAACTATATTTAATGCTTATAGATTGGCTACTATTTATGTTGATGAGATCGTTCGTTTACACGGAGTTCCGGTATCTATTGTGTCGGACAAAGATCTGAAATTTGTATCTAGATTGTAGAAGAGTTTGCAGGAAGCTATGGGGACGGAACTAAGGTTCAGTACTGCATTCCACCCACAGACAGATGGGCAATCGGAATGAACAATACAGACTTTGGAAGATATGCTTCGGATGTGTGCTTTGGATTTTCAGGGGAGTTGGGAAGATTATTTGCCACTTGCGGAATTTGCTTATAATAACAGCTTCCACTCCAGCATCGGTATGGCACCATACGAGGCTTTGTATGGTAGAAGGTGTAGATCACCAAATTGTTGGACAGAGGTCGGGGATAGAGCTTTACTTGGGCTTGAAATTGTGCAAGATACTTCTGAGAAAATCAAAACTATTCGGCAAAGGCTTAAAATAGCCCAGGACCGTCAAAAGAACTTTGCAGATGTTCGGAGAAGACCTCTTGAGTATGAGGTCGGTGACCACGTGTTTATCCGTGTGTCCCCAATGAAAGTCCAAGTCAGATTTGGAAAGAAGGGCAAGTTGTCGCCCCGTTACATTGGACCGTTTCAGATTCTGGAAAGGCTTGGCCCAGTTGCCTATAGAGTTGCTTTGCCATCGGGATTCGAACAAATCCATAACGTGTTTCATGTGTCGGTGTTGAGGGGTTATCTCCGAGACTCGTTCCATGTGATTGATTATCACCGAGTAGCTATTGATGAAAATATGGAGTACGCCGAATGGCCAGAACGAATCGTTGACCGGCAAGTGAAACAATTGAGAAGCAAATCCATCCCAATGGTGAAAGTAGAATGGAAAGAACACTATGGGACGGATGCCATGTGGGAAAAAGGAGATGAAATGCGTCTACGATATCCACATTTGTTTCCCGACGAAGGTAAAATAAGTTTGAGGGACCAAACTTCCTAAAAGGGGAGAAGACTGTAATATCCTTGTTCTGTAGTATGCTAATTGGTCCTTAATATGAGCATGATTATGTGTTTAATATGATTTTGTGTGCCATTATGTGAAAATATGTGGTTTTGAATTTCTATTTGTTCACCGTAGGAATATCTGTTTGATTATCTGCTTTGGAAATTAAATTGAAGGCCTTATCAGCCACAAAATCCGAAATTGATTACGCCATTGCGATTAGCATAATTTTTAGAGCCTACGGTGAAATTTAATTGGAAATTGATTCAGATCAAAATAATTAGATTCAGAACGACTAATTAAATGCTCAATTATTTGATATTAAAATAATGTGACTTAGTGGGGCTTTATAAGGGCCTTATTATATTCATTCCTTCTCTTTAAAATCATTTGGCTGATATCAACTCTAAGAGAAGGAAGAGAGGGTCAGCTAGAGAGGGAAAGAGGAAGGATTGCATGTTTTGGCTCAAGGTTTGTGAGATTGGGAAGTTAAACTCAAGATTCAACTAGAAATTGAGAAGATTAAGGCTCCTAGGTGAGTAATCAACCCTTTACTCATAGATTTTTGTTTGTAATTTGTAAATTCAAGCTTGATTAATGGTCAAGAACATGAGTTAGATTGATTATGATGAAATTGAGTTGGTTTTGTTGAAATTGAAGTCTTAGAACACATGCATGTAAAAATTTGCCATAAATTTCCATATTTGAGCACAATGTGTATGATCCATGTTGAGTTTTGATTAATGACCATGTATTTGATCATCTCTTCACCAATTAAGTTGAGGATATTGTGTATATTTCACATGCAAGTGCAAATCATGGGAGTTTGAGTCTTGCATGTTTGAATCTAGTGAGTTGGTGATGAGTTTGAGTTAATTTGAGACATGCATGTGATTAAATTGTGAAATTGAGCTTCATTGTATTGTAATTTGGTGTCTATACCATGTTAGAATATGTATATGTGAAGTTTGAGCCAAAATCATACATTTGGAACCTTTGAACATCAAATTGAAGCTCAAGAACATGTTCTGGATTTTCCAGAATTTTGATGTCCGCTCGAGCGGGGGAAACGCCGCTCAAGTGTGAAATTCGTGTTCCCAATATTTTCTACAGACATGGTGTCCGCTTGAGTGGGGAAGTTCACGCTCGAGCGGGGAGCCATGTATAGAGGCCTTCCGCTCGAGCGCCAGAGTTTGCGATCGAGCGTAAATTTGACATATCCAATACTTTTGCAGGCCTCAAGGGTCCGCTCGAGCGGGGAAGTCCACGCTCGAGCGGGGACCCTGTTTTCTGAAATTTTGAAAAGACATTCTGGGTTCGTTTGGTTTGTGTTTCTGAAAAAAATTTTAGAAATTTTCTCTACAAATAAGTTTTCAAAAGTAATCAAACCAAACAAATTTTTCCAAAAAAATTTCCCAAAACACACAAACCAAACAAGTTTTCCAAACAAATCTCTCACACACACACATCAAATCAATCACTTTTTCCAAAACTCTCTCTCAAAACAATTTTCCAAAACAAATTTCCCAAAAAACCAAACCAAACATGTTTTCGTACTTTTTATCTCTAAAACACATCTCTCAAACACAAACCAAACATACCCTCTGTGTTTCATTTTCTGTTCTCTTTCACTTCCAAGTACTCTTAGGCATGCATTGAGCATTGTAATTGAGTTAAAGAGATAAGAATGAAGCCTAAAGAGGAAAATGTGAATTTAGAACGGATCGAATTGTTTGTGACCCTTTTGTGTTCATGGAATGTGTAGGGTCGAGCTCCAGGGCAAACCAACCAACCGATCACTGTGAGTAATATCTTAACAGAGATATCTGAATTATGCTGTTGTCCAAATTACTTACTTCTATGTAAGTTCTATAAGTTCGTTGATTTGATTGGTGGACAATGTTGCTATGCCAAATGAATGGGCCAGAGGCCAGTTTGATCTGAATGATAGAGTGAATGGGCCAAAGGCCGTTTTGACAAGAATGACTGAATGGGCTAGAGGCCGTTTTGACATGAATGAATGGGCCAGAGGCTGTTTTGACACGAATGAATGAGTGGGCCAGAGGCCGTTTTGACATGAATAAATGAATGGGCCAAAGGCCAGTTTGACATAAATGAAAATATGAATTGGGCCCAAGGCCGTCTGAAGCATGTTGTTCTACATACCGTTTGCATAACTCCTTTATTTGATATTATTCACTGGGCTTTCGCTCACGCTCATTCATGTGTTTGTAGGTGAGCCAAGAGAAGTCCAAACCCAGCCCCAGTGAAGTCTGTGAGGAACAACAAAAGTTTTGAAGAGTTAGCCCTTGCGTCTCACGCACGAGACCCGTCTTCGCCTTTTTGTCATTTTGTTTTATTTTGTCATGTGGGCAAAGTCTTTGAATATGTTGTATATAGTTTTGTTTGGCTGACTTAGACTTATATGATCCTGTATGTACAGAGCTTTGTGTAGTGCATATTTTGATGTGAGTTATTAATGTACATATGTATGGTTTGTTATGATGTGCCATGTAAGCACAGCTCTATGGACAAAGTTTTAAATTGCTTCCGTTTGGCCCCTATTAACTCTGTTAAAATACGTTTGGTTTGGTTCAAGGCCGTAGGTAATCTCCTGATCAATGTTTTAAAAACCGGACCGGTGAGCGAACCGGAAAAGGGATCGGGTGGACGGGTCACCGGTTCAACCGTCAGGTTGAACCGGAATCGAACCGTGACATAATAAATATATTAAAATTATATTTAAATAAAAATATAAGTAATACAATTATAAATTAAAAATATTAAAAATATTAAATTATCTTAAATATTTGTCCTAATATTTTTTTTACTGAAAAATATAATAATATATTTTGAAATATTATTAATTTCAATTTTGAAAGATGAAATCAAATATTTAATATTCCCTCCATATGATTTTAATTCAAATAATTTGATTGAAAGGAGAGCAAAAAATTTGGAGGGATATCAAAATTTCAATATTCCCTCCAATACATTTGATTGAATCCCACATGGATTTCTTGAGTCTTTTTGAAAGAATTTTTTTCTTATAAATAGGTGAAGACTTTCACAATAATTTCATCAAGCTCTTAATGGGATTCCTCACAAGAGGAGACCCTTGAAAAAGAGTTTCAAATTAAAATTTTCTTATATTCTTATATTTTATATAATATATATATATATATAAAATAAGAAAGAAAGAAAGAAAAAGAAAAATTGAAAAAAGAAAAGAAAAAAAAAAAAGGAGCCGGACAACCCGGCTCCGGGTCGACCGGTTCACCGGTTCGACCGCGGTTTTTTCCGGTTTCTCTTAAATACACCAGTTTTCATCTTTGGCCGGTTCAGGGGGTATATCCGGACCGGAACCCCGACCGGTCGACGGTTTAACCGGTCGAACCGGCCGGTCCGGTCCGGTTTTCAAAACCATGCTCCTGATTACTGGCTGGTTATGTCCTTAACCCACGGGGGCGGGTTCGGGTCATGACACTAGGCCTAGGTCAAGAGGGATCCTATGTTGTACAATCTCAGGATCAATTCTAGGCATGTCTTCGTAGGACCACGCAAAAACATATTTGAAATCTTTTAATAAAGCGACTAATCGCTCACGTCCTTCCAAAGACAACATAGAACGAATTTGGACCAAGCAAGAATCTTTCTCAGTACCCACACTAACTGAAACAATCTCATCCATCAAGGGCTTAGCACGCCTCTCTTTATCCTAATCAATCAAATTTTCAAAGCTCGAGGAATTTATTCCTCTTCGTTTTCATTAAAGTTTTGAAAATTTTGATCAATGCAATGAACTAAAGACACTGAGAAGTAGACAGAATTTACAACATTTTTGTTCAGAACCTCCAACTCAACGGTTATAACAAACTCAAAAGAAAACGACAAAGAAGACCTAGACAGGACAGAGGTATCTAGGTTAGCACTCCCGTAATTACCAGACTCCAACTGGCTAGACTAACTCGAGTTTGACTCTGACTTCCACATACTTGATGGAATCAGACTTGGACTCAACATCCGATTCAGAACTTGAAATGAAACCTTTCTTGAATTGCCAAATTAAGTGCCATCCACCGCATTTAAAATGAAACTTATGCAATCAACAGCCGATCCCTCCCTGATCACAAAAATGGTTTGATATCTCACAAGTTCTATGAATTTATGTTGGTAGACTTTGTGGGATATCAGACTTTTCTGAAGCTATGGTGTTACAAGTACTTAGCAAAAAGAAAACCAAAAACAAGACCCCTAATTAGAATTCTGGCAGCACTTCGACTCAATTCGCATAACTGATCACAAGTAAACCATTGTATGCCACACTGAAAAACTAAACTCAACCTTATAAGTTGCCCCAAACTGATATGTTTGAACCATTGATATGAATTTGAGAACCCCCATATAGATCCCACACATATCACACAGCAAGAAAGAGAATAAACACCCCTATGAGGGATAGGGTTACCCTATCCTAGCTTTGAAATGATTTAGAGTTTCACTATTCAAACAAGTGGAATCATCACATCTTAAAAATGGGACAGACCGTCTGAAGTTGGGAATGTGCTATAGGTCACTTATATGTACAAGGTCAGCTCTACTCTAGGGGTTGAGGTCAAGGTAACATCATTAAAGAGTTCTTTAGTTAATAACCAAGTAAGATCCCATGAAGTCAGAAGAGTCAATATAGCCTCTCTTCTAAGTCTAATAACCTTAGATAATGGAGCTACCTTTTTGACAGATCTTAAGAGGTATTAACACAATGTCTCATAAATAACGCGGAGATAGGTATAGTGTCACAAAAAGATTGCTTGTGTTCCCATCAGGACTTAGGCAACACAGGGACTTTAAGTGCACTAATGCATGAAATGCAATGAGCATATAAATACAAATAAAATCATATTATGAAGTTCGAGTCATGGTTTCTTAATGTCCCCAGCAGAGTCGCTAGAAATTGTCGCATGCTTGGGGGGTACTTAAGCGTGCTAAATAGTTCGGACCCTCGATTTCTTTGATCTAGTTTCACAAGTGCAATGTAAAACATAAATGAGAGTCCAAATCTGGCAACTTTTATGGAAAATCCATTTTAGTGCAAAACCATTGCCAGAAATGGACTGCATCACCACATCTCAGAGTCGCCACCTAATATTTTCAGAAAATTAGAAAACCCGTGACTCGTGCCAAGGCCGCTGTTTTTCGTAACCGGAGATGTCTCGATTCAGAACCTTAGGTATGATAGGGGAAGGTCATTAATTGAGCACCTCCACTGACCCGATCAAAAGATTGGTGTAGCCCGACTTTTTCGTGCCCCCCTTTCGAGAAGTCGAAATATAAGCCCTACAGTTCAGACTCCCGCGATTCTGAATTTAATCTCATAAGTGCAATGTGAAATAGATAAACACTAAAGAGTCCAAATTCGACAAATCTTTTGGAAAATCAATTTTGAATCAAAAATGCCAAAATTAGACTACTTTGCCAGATACAGAGTCCCTACCTAAATATTTTGGGAAAGTTAGGAAACCCATGACTCGTGCTAAAGGCCATATGTCTGTCATCACCAAGATTGTCTCGGCTCGGGAACTTAGGTACGAGAGGGGAAGGTCATGAATGCATTTGAGCACCCCCGCTTGCCAAATCAGAGATCAACCTCTACTAATCATGATATGAATCTTATGTACATTATATGTTCTTGTTCTGGTTATTAGGTTAGTATTACTATGTGATGCGCACACATACAAGTATAGACTAACTTGTAAGGATTGGAACACTTGATTCATGTTTGTTTTGAAAATTGTTTCAAAATATGTACCACTTGAAAAAGTGATCGCATATGAACATTGCCCAAATTATTCTAATTTCAGGCAATTAGCCTTCATCCACAGGCATTCAAACAGTTATAGCACTTAAGCATTTAGTCTCATGGTAAACATGCTAAACATGGCAACATCAACATACATGCGATATGCTAAAGCGAGTAAAGACTCGCCTAGTACTCCAAGCCAAAAAATAAATATGTTAGAAAAATGCATGATTCCTAACTATGCGATATAACTAATATAACACATACAATATGCAATCTAAATAGGCTCGGCTACTTAACATGATGTATGAATCGATTTTGATAGCATGCGGTCTAAGCACGTATTCAAAGAAGAGTTAAACTAACAATGCAGTTAGAATGATGAACCGAGCCTTGAATGCATGCAATACAAATGGATGCAAACATGAAGTATGCTAATTGAAACATGATGTCTCTACACTAACCATCATAAGAAGTTAAATAAAAGGGAGAAAGACGTGGGGTTGGAAGACATACACATTATTACAACATTGCGCTCTCACGAAGGAGAGTCCGAATGAATAAACTAGCTAACTAGCTAAGCTAAAGCTAATTAAGCTAATTATTACAAACCAGAATGAATAAAATAGCTAAGCTACTTAACTAATTATTACAACAAATTAATTAACGAACTAGTTAACTAACTAATTAAATAATTACAACGCAAGTGCAATTAAAATAAGTAATTAAACTAAATAATTAACTACTACGCCTCGGGAAATGAGGGATGTTCATGTGCATGCTCGGTTTCCACCCGAAAAGACCACCGTTTTGCTTCCGGAGAGCCTCTATTGCATAATAGAACACTAACATTGCTGCTCACTCTGCTCTGCCTTACAAACTTAGTGCTGAATGTTCCATTAGTGGCCGGCCGGACAGTGATGAGGACTACCGGCCACCAGTGATGGCCGGTCAGCCATCAAAGGTAGTCCGTCGGCCACCTGCCGGCCACTGTTACACAGGTTCATCTTGCTACAACAGAGGACAAACAGGGCATATACAGGGTATTTCAAGGTTTTGTTTGCATAATTCACCCCTTCTTTTCCTGAAAAAAAAAAAAATCAAAGGAGTAGCAAGCTTGGTTCATAAACCATCAACTCAAGCAATTTCATTGCATGATGGCATATGAACCAAAGTGTGCAAATTCAATAAATGCAACAAAATAAGACTCATACCTCCTCCCTTTCATGAATTGATCAAGGGAAATGGCGACCTTGGAACCTTAAATCATTTCATCACTAATGAGTATGAAATGGTTCAAGTTTCCATGTGTTCAATTAACGTCTGATTGAACACAATCAAATTATTATCTTGCTCACTTTTAATTTCAAGTTTTAGTTACTTCATTTTAGTTACCTTTCCATCATTTAATCAATTGAGTCCAAAGGGTGAGATTAAGTCCTCTAATGGAAAGAGGGCTGAAACTAAAAGTTGTCTTAGGCATGAAAGCGATATCATACTGTTGGTAATGAACCCCCTAAGGGATTTATCCATTGAGCATGACACCTCAATCTCATACTTTCAACAAACAGGTAGTTTAAACCACTTTCAAACCAAAACAAAAGCCAAGAAAGAAGAGAGGTTGCAGAGATGATTAAGTGCTGAAAGTAAGTGAGAAAAGCATAAATAAATGCTATCAACTCACAGGAGAAGGTGTCTAAGGCCTAGAACACCAAACTCATGAGGACTATTACACTACAAGCATGCAAAACAAAGCTCAAATGTAACCAACAGCCCAAAACAGTGCTAAAACAGTCTAAAACAAGTCCTAAAACATGCTGAAATTGAGCTAAAAAAGTCTAGATTAACATGCTAAAACATGGCATAAACTAGGCTAGTAAGCAAGACACAAGGAGAAAAGGCTAACCTCTCCAAACTTGGACTTCAAAACATGATTTTGGCCACTAAAAAGCTCTGAAAATCAGTGTTTAAAAGCTTGGACAAAGATAGTAAAAGGGTGGGAAACACAAGGGCTACGGCCTCCAAAACAAGATACAAAGAAGGGTAAACTACCCATCAACCTTTAATGGCGTTAGGACCCAAGCTTCAGCCCAAGAATACAGAGCTTTGACAGCCCCAAAACAATGGAAAAACGGTAAGAATAATAGCAAATAAAGCTACGCTACAAGCAAAGTCTTATACATTTTTAAGAGAAGAGCAATTCCAAGAAACAAAATCAAATAAACACACCCTCTAGAGCTCAAACCAAGCTCAAAAGTACCTCATCTCAGAGATGGTGAGATTTAGTTAAGGATGTATAGGCAAAAGTTAAGGAATTGTAGGCAAAAGTGTAGAGATTTGGTAGAGAGAGAGGAAAATTTTTTATCTCAAAATTTTCTAACTTTTTAAACAAGAGAGAAGGGTCCCCTATATATAAGAAACATGAAATCTCTACAAGGATATCCAGCCCTACACGTGTGGACATATGCATGCATCTATGCAAACAGCTGGCATAGCTAGCATAAAATATCTGCAAAATACACTGGTGGCCGACCGGCCATCACTGGTGGCCGGCAAGCCACATCAGTGGCCGACAGCCCAAAAGTGATGGCCGACAGCCTCAAAAGGTAGCCGGCAGGATACCAAAGGCTACAGGCTTGAAGAACAAAGGCTTGGTCCAAGAATGAGGCAACAAGGGTGCAAGGTTTGAAAGGCTCAAAGCTGTGGCATTCCGTTAAGGACTTCGAGCACTTGACGAGCATATAAACTCATCATCGGGTGTGCATGCAATGACGTCCAAGTCGTAAGGGCTGTCAAAAATGGGGTGTCTGCAATTGCCTTTCTTTGACAGAACTCGGAGTCATGAAATGACGTGAGTGAATATCAAAGCCCGAAGATGACCTATTTTGACAAGGCCATAAGACTTGGACAAACAATCAAAACAGAAACAAATGGTTGCGCCCATAGGCTGCCTACGTATCCCTTTGTAGGGAATCAAACCAGCGTAGTTCTGGGGTAGGATGCAAATGATATGCAATACAACAAAACAATGTAATGATATACAAGGTAACGAAATAATCAAACCACAAGTAGTGCAAAACCACACAAATACCAAAAAGAGATAGAGATGCAAATCAAACAACGTTTTATATAGAAAAGAAGTGGGCATAGCCAAACGACGTCCAACATAGGCTAAGTGCCTACATCCTCAATACTTTCCTCAGCGCAGCATGGATGCTTACACATAATAGAACCATGTTTTAATGTGAAAAAGGGTGAGAGCACATGCAAAACTATGCCTGGATACAAAATCTGGGGGGGAAAAGGAGGGTATATTTGAAATGTATCTGCAATGAGGATCATGGCCGGCCAGCTTGCTAGGGTTTGGGTGGCCGGCCGGCCCTCCCCATGGCCGGCCGGCCAAGGGTCAAAAGGGTCATGTGGCATTAGTGGCCGGCCACCACATATTGGTGGCCTCCCATGTGTGCTCAACACAGCCATGTGGTCAAAAACTGGAGACAGTGAACCAGGAGAGAGAACAACCCACTTTTCAAAGGGGTTCAAAAGGTTCAAACACAATTACTGGCCGGCCACCAAATGTTGGTGGCCTCCCAGGTGTGTACAACACAAATATAGGGGTTAGGGTTGAAGAAAATGGCCCAAGGGTGGTCAACATTGGCTTTGAAGTGAGGAAAGACGGGCGACGGAGGGCGATGAAGGAATAAAACTGGCTGACAGAATAATTACTGGCCTCCCACCCTTCCATGACCTTCCTAATAGTGAAAATGAGGCCTCCACCAAAAATGAACCAAAACTGATGCAAAATGAAGGTTCGGGGGCCAAAACGCGCAGCCCGGGGCCCCGAAAACTGACTGTTAGGCACCGGGAGTGGTGTTCGACCACGAAGTTGGTCTCTCGGACCACAGTGTCCCTCAAAAGGGAGGAAATAAGATACGTGCCAAAAACCGGAGCAAACGGAGGTGGTTAGACGGTCCCGAACCGAGGCATACGGCCAAAGGCTCCGAAAAACCGGAAACCGGGCTCCAAACGGGCAAAATGGCCTACGACCACGAAATGTAGCCTACGGCCACTGAGAGACGATCTGCGAGACCTCTCCCTCCTTTCGGGAAGAGAAAATAGAGAAAACGGAGCCTGGTTCGCAAACCGAGGCAAGGCACAAAAGAGTCCGGAAGTCCGGAGGCAAGGCTCACAGCCAAGACTCTGAAACTTCTGAACGAGCGCGATATGCAACATTACCAAGCGCTCAATCGGTGACGTCTAAGTCTTAAGGTCGGTCAAAAATGGGGTGTCTACAGCACGTAATAGATTCAAACTAGTAGGATGTGCAAAGAACAAATCAGTCACTATCTCAGTATCTGCACAGCTCCTATGCCACTCAATGTATTTGTTCACTGCTACTGACCTAATAGTTGTTGCATTTGAGATCTCCCAGCTTTCTCAGCAACTTTATACCTATGACGTGAATTGTAAATTGTCTTCATTGTTCTCAGCAATTGCATGATCACGTTGTTTTAATATAACCAATATCTCACTCGGTCGTACTATACTCTTCAACATGTCTACCAACAAAGAGGTTTCCTCATGTGACAACCTTCTAGCATAAGAATGACCCTCAAGATATTTTGCAGCAGGATGATAATGCACACCACAAACAACTATCAAGATCCAGTCATCATTTGTGGCTAATTTTTTGCCCTTCAATAAAAAAAGGACATTCACATTTTTTTGTACCAGTCAGTCTTGCTTTTTTTTTTTTTGTCTTAGGCTTGCTGTTTTTTCGAGTGTCCCTATAAGATTCACTCCTCTCACAAGGTAAGCTAAGTCTTGGCTTCCTACCTTGAATATCACCCCCATCTGATTTCTACACGACAATAACGAATCCATTTCTTCTTCCAACTTGACGTGCCCATCAAATTAACTCATCTTGACTCTTGAATATCTAAAATAAATAAATTAAACTAACCAATTATTGCACATAAAAAAAGTACATTATTTGTAAAACAATCAAAGACTCACCTCATGAGTAACAAATCCATTACTATAATCCATTACAAGTTTTGAATCAACCTTACTGCCTCTAGTTGAAGCATCACGCTAAAAACACATGTGAATGTAATTTCAAAATTGAAAAAATGATGCTCATTTCAATAGTCCTGAAACTAATGGTTTTGTTCAGTTCAACAGTGTCGAAAATAAAGATGATATTTGGTTTAACAGTACTGACTATCTACATTAATGTTCAGAACCTATGTATTGAACGAAAGGATTATGTTCAATACTGTATTACCGAACATAATCCTAATAGTCGGCAAACCAGTACCGAACAGCTTGAACAAAACAAGAACGACCAAAAATGACCGAGAATGTTAATACAAGATAGATAAACTTACCAATGGAATGCCGGTCTCACTAGAATTGTTGTCCTCGTCCTCCATTGCTCTACACAGTGAAATAAGTGATGAAGCATACGTTATACTTGAAGCAAAACTTTTAAGTTCAATAGGGTTGATGATAGTGATGAAGATGACACATTCAGAATTTAAGATGATTATGAAAAATAATAGATTTAGGGTTTATGTTGGTTGGTTATGAAAAGTAATAGGTTTAGGGTTTACAAACATGGAATACGTATAGTGGGAGTTGGAGTTGGAGTTGGAGGTGGGGATAGGGGTGGAGGTGGGGGTGGGTGTCCAATATTATAGAGTATTAGTTCTTATTTGATAGGTAGGTGTTCCATTTAATAATGTCTTTTAATGTAATTTTATTTAGGGTATAATTGTAATAAAAAAATTAAAAAATGGGAGATCCAAAGAATTTTGGCGGGTGCTAATAATAGCACTCTTTGTAAAACATTTAGAATCCCTGGCATTACTCAATTAATATTCCATTCTATTTCATCCTATACCATCTCATTTTAATGAACCAAATAGAGTATTAGGACATTTAATTCAAACACTAAGTGCTAGATTTTAATTTACGGAGAAAAAAAATTTGGGATATAAAAGGAAGTTAAACAAAGAATTGAATACTTAGAGAAATTTAAGATAAAGATTTTTAAAAAGGTATGAGAGATTTTAATGACAATCTATCTATCCATGGAAATGTAATTTACATAGGATGAAGAATTTAAGTCTTTGCTATATTTCAGATACGAAAATGATCCATCCCCACAAAAATCTCCTAAAAAAAGACCCTTTCATAGACTTCGACCCATAAGAGTTTAGAGCTACAGAGTAAGTGAATAGACCCTTACTGGTCAAAGTCTACGAAGGGGTGCTTTTGTGGAGATGTAGTACGACTCTTTAAAATAAGGGTTTGGATTGTCTCAAACTCAAATTGAACTAAACAGTCCAATTCGACCCATTGGGTCCACTTTTAAGTCTCGTTTTAATGATTCAAACAGTTTATATTTTAAGGTTTGTCGGGTATATCATCCTTACAAAAAATCAAGTCGATCGGATAACAGAAGCCACGTGTTCGGATCAATTTTGTATAAACTTTTTATTTTCTCATAGTTCATTTAAAAAAAATAAAAAATAAAAAAACTGATTTGAACATGTAGTTGCCCTTATCCAATCGATTTGAATTTTTGCGAGGATGATATACTCAACAAACCCTAAAATGTGAACGGTTTGAATTATCGAAACGAGGTCAAAACTAGGCTCAATGGATTGAACAACAACTCTTCAGTCTGATTTGAGATTGGAGAGAAGCCAGTCCCTTAAAATAATTTTATATATACATAAATAATTTAGTTAAAAATTAATATATATTTATTCAAGTTATATATTTTACGAATTAGCGAAATTTTAGCAGATTGAATGGTATTTTACACAGCTTTAGCAGTGATGGATGGTGTCTTAGGGTTAAAATTAAAATTAGGGTTGAGCTTTAAAATTGATGAAGATAAGGTACATTTGATAATATTTAAAAAAATTATTAGTAAGATTTGAGGGGAAAAAAAAAAACAATTGTGTTTGGTGTGAACTTTGTAGTAAGGTCAAGTTTGACAAGTTCATAAAAAGTCAAAAAGTTACTTAAAAAGTTACTCAAAAAGTTAAAAAGTTAATATTATTCACTAAAAATAAAAAATTATGGCTGCACAACTCTCAATCTTAATTTTCCCTTATACACTAATTTATATAATTTTTTAATACATATTTTTCTATAAAATGTCAAAAAATTAACCCAAATATTTATATTTTTTATCTTAATTTTTTAATCTAAAAAGATAAAAAATACGCTTATTTAGCACACCCCAATCAATCCTAAAGTAGTGTGTGGTGAGATATTCTGAGGCTCTATAAATAAAGGTTGCTCACATATAATCGTCATCCATCTACTTTACTGTTCTTCCATTTCGTCATCTCCAGGGGAAGAAAACGCAGGCTTTGAACAATTGGGCTAGGATTCAACAGGACCAAGAAAAATTGTTTTCTTTTTTCGAGTAAGTAGTTTATTATTTGCTATCATTTTATGGACTGAGATCCTTTACCTCATGTATTGAGTTCGTGGACAAACATTTTTTCTTAATTTTTTTTTTCTTTTTAAATCAGTCCACCAAAAGGAAGATTAAACGATCTGGTTATTCTCCAATGGGTTTTTTTTATTCCTTTTAATTGTAAAATTTAATTTCATATAAGAAAAATGCTTTTCATGGAAACAATTACACCTGGGATGAATATCCGACAAAAACATAATCTATGGATGGATGAAACATTTTTTTTATTTTATTTTTATTTTTTGATTGATTAAGTGATTGATTGGCAGGTTTTTGGAACTTTGAGTTCTTATAAAACCATTCTTCATCACATCGGTTTCATTGTTTTATTGGGTTGGGACTCAAACGGAGTGAGAACCATGCCTCCTCAGTCTTCAGGTCATTTTTTTAAGATCTAGGTTTCACTGTTTTGGATTTGCTGTTGTTATATTTCTAAAGGGTAAATTACACCCCGTGAGCTTTGTTTAAAATACGAACTACCCATGTGGTTTGAAAAATAACAAATACTTTCTGTCAAAATTTTTTATTTAACAGAATTAATTGAAAAAGTGAAAATTTTAATTGCTCACCCTACAATAAAACAATTATCTGAATTATTAATTTAAATAAAATTTTAACATTATTAAAAATTATTAATTTATTTGATAATTTATTAATAAAAAGATGTATTTGTTATGAAATTAGAAATCTTAGGGGCACAATGTAATTTCTAGAACCACAAAGGTAATTTGTAATTGAAGTAAACTTCAGGGTATGTTTGTAATTTATCCATTTTTAAATAGGGCAAATTACAATGCTAGTCCCTCTACTTTGGTCTCAATAATTTCAATTGATTTGATTTTTATTATAAATTTATAACTCTGTCTCAATTTGGTTTAATTGTTTATAACTTTTAACATTTTTGTATGGAAAATATGTACATAAGTGGCATGTGTTGTATTTTTAATAGCAAAATTATAAATTTACTCAACTGAGTGAGTTAACATCAACTAATTCAATGTTAATTTTTTGTAAAAACATTAACAGAATTATCAATTGGATCAAATTAATACAAAATTTAAAATTAAGGGTAAAAATTGAGTCAATTAAAAGTGTAGAGACCAAATGACACGAGACAAAATATAGGTACTATCGGTGTAATTTGTCCTTCAAATTGTTTCTAATGCTTGGAAACAAGAGTAAAATGCTTTTATATCATCTTCCTTTTTTATTTTTTATTTTTTATTTTTTTGGCAATAAAATAGGTTTACTTGGAACTTTGGAAATTTTGATGGCATGAGTGGAGTCGGAAAAAAAATAAATTAAGGTAAGACTTGCTTGTCAATATTTTATGTGAATTTTACTAATTCAATTAGATTCAATTTTTTATTTTTTGTCCTTTATATTTGCGCTGTGTTTGGATAATCTGGATAGAAATTTGGATAGCAAAAGGAAAAGAAAAATGGCAAAAAATTTAATTTATATTGTATTCACATTTCTTGTTACCTTTTCTCTTTCCTTTGCCAAATTCCTACCAAAATTCATGATCTAAACATAACTAGTTTTCTTTTTAATTGTTCAATCAATAGCTTCTCTGCTCTTGTGACAATGCTGCATATTTTTCATAGTAATTCGGTGAAATAATATACATATATATATTTGAAAAATTACAAATTCTTTTGATTCATTGTGTAACTCAGGTATTGGGTTGGTTGGTATTTTCTTATTATGCTTTTCGTGGTTAAAACTTGGTTCTTACTTGTTATGGATTGAAAATCTTTTCCAAAAATTATCTGCAAAGTAATTACAAATTACAATCTGTCGCGCCTGGATTTTTTGACCAGCTTGTTTTTTTTGGAAAGGGGTCTTGAAAATCTGTAGCTAAAGTGTGTCAAATTGAAATGGAATTGATAGCATGGGATTCGGCTGTGTTAGGTCCACCTAAATATGAGGAAGTGCAATGCTTCAAAAGAAGGAAAGGAACTTTCAATCTTCACCTAAACCAAATCAAACCAAACCAAATTGAGCCTTTTGTTCCAATTTGGTGGGGTCAATTACATGAATGTGTATTTCCTCGTTCCACTCTATGAAGAGCTATATGCTCAATTATTTGATTTTTCACCCGAAAAAGTTTATATTTTCCATCTAAATGAAACTAATTTCATGATATCATATTATTTGGTGTTTTTTTTTTTGAATTTCACCGAGTGTGATTATACTATAAGGGCTTGTTTGATTGAGTGGATTATAGCATAGGATTGAGATTATTAATCTATGAGACTCACATTTCATTATTTGGTTGCAATTTTTGTTATACGGATTAGATTTCGCTACACATTCTATCCAAAAAAAAAATTAGTGAATTTTTTAATACTACAACTAATAATGCAAAACAAACATATAATTGGGATTATATATTTCCACATCCATTGCAAAACAAAAGTGGACATTAGGGAGTTATTTATCTCACTAATCTAACTCATATTAGAGTTTCTCTATAAAAGACTTAAGGTAAGACAAACACAAGGTAGGCAATATTCAGCAACCCTAAATCTCTCCTCTCAATCTCTCTCTCTCTCTACTCTTATTCTATTCCATCAAAATGAGTACTGATTGAACCATCGGAGGGCTTTTGGATGACACCACAGTGGTGTCACTAAAGACTCACTTCTTCTTTTGCAAGATTGGTGGATCAGCTCAGGACCATACAGATTTGATCTTCAATATATGTATGCATGCTTCTTGATTTGATGGTCCGAACCAATTAAATTAAATGATTTAGTTTCCTTTTAGCTATAGTTCAAACCTATTAATACACTTCTGGTCATGTAGAATTTTACCTAGATACTTATATTAAGTAACCAGTGTTTGTGTGAAAACATGGCACTTGTTTCTAAGTTCAATAATCACGTAGATTATGGTTTATCCAAAAATAAAAAATAAAAACATAATCACGTAGATTATGAGATTGAATGCAATTTTGATATTTATTCTCTTTTCCTAAATATGTTTAATTGTGGAAACATATGTCACAAATACAACATTGCCTTTTGGTCCGCCTTTATTGTTATGAACTTCTTACTTGAATTTATATCTTGTTTTAGCTTTAGTACTAAATAAAATTTCATTTATGTTAATTTCATCAATGATCAGTTGTAGTCCTATGATAGAAGTTATTGCTTGCCTTTTATGTGAGTGTTTTTCTAGTTCATGATTTGCAACCAAAGATATTCTTTAATTCTTGTTTGGATATGAGTAGTAGCAAACATACTTGTTATATGGTTTATTGTCATGGTCGAAATAAGCCTTTTGGTTCAAATCTCTAGCCTAAACTCAAATCCTACAATTTGTGTTTAAACACTATGTTTCTTTCACCTGAATTAGGTGGATAAGAGTAATTCAATTTCTTGTAGGTAAGGGAATAAGGCATTCATTTTTGCTTGCGAGTTTATTTGGATATTGGTATTCTTTGTTTGGGATTAAGAATATGGTTCACAAAAAATGCTTGACACAACTAATTTATCACCCCTAAAACCCACCCCTAATGATGTGTCTGACAAGTATCAAATTTTGATTTGTCAAACATTCCATCATGTGGAGTCTAATCTCAATGCCACATCATTAGGGGTCATTTAGGGGTGATAAATTAGGGGGATGTAGCATTGTTGTATGGTTGACTATTGGCACACCAATTTGATATGGAAATTTTATTTTACAATTTTATAATTTGATGTCTTTAGTATTTTAAATTATTGTTTAATTAGGAGTCTTTTTAGTATTTGGTTTCCTATTTTGTTAAGAATTCTAAATTTCTTTTTAGTATTCGGATTTTTGCCTAGAAATAAGAAGTTGTGGTAATTGTATTGGACATAGTTGATTAATAGATTTGTGTGATTTGGGTTGTGGCCCTTGTGTTTTTCCTTTATCCGTTTCTCCCTCTCTGTCTAAATCAATTGATCATGATGATTGATAGTGAAAAAGACGAAGAATAAAAAAAACTATTAACATTGTCAAAGGTGAAAAAAAAGGAAAAGATTAATTAGTCGTGTGATATGTATTGAATTGCAATACAATACCAATTCATACATTATAGAAACATCTCTCATCATTTTAGTCACCAGCAATATGACCAAAGATTAAAGTAGTCGAGCCCGATTTGAATTTTTTTTCTTATTTTTATATTTGCAATGAAATATCATTTATTTTTTGTTATATTAAAATTTCACTTTTATTCCTGATATCTTATGAGTGTGATGCGTTGGTTTTTTATGAATGTATATTTGTCTCTTTAACCAATTTGTAATTTTACTCACAATCTGTTGGTCAAAATCGAAAGGGTTAATTACACTTCTCACCTTTATAGTTTGATTCAAATTTCACTTTAGTGCCTATAGTTTCAAATTGAATAATTTGATCCTTACACTCTAAATCTAATTTCAGTTTGCTCATTCCATTCAAGTTTGAGGTTAAAGTTAACCATTTTGGGACACTTGTTAGTCTCCTGATACCCATGTAGGAAAATTAACGGGAAAGACTAAATTGAAATTGAATTAAAATCGTAGGGATCGAACTATTCAATTTGAAACTATGGACCAAAGTAAAATTTGAGTCAAAGTGTAGGGGTTAAAAATGTAATTAACCCAAATCCAAATTTGATGTTATTGGTTTGCCTTATTCTTCATGTTGAAAAACTCAATGAATGTTGGTGCACTTCTAATCATCTATATCAATTCATATTACAATGCCCACATGATTTTCTATATTGTTTTCATTAATCATAACATAAATTATCAACTTAGGGGGTTTACTAGCTAGGTTGGTTTTGTTGCCTTAATTTTTATTAGCATACACTTGTCATTGACACTTGGGCCCTAGCTAGCCAATTTATTAGTTGTTTCCATATCAAGACCACTGCAAACCAAAGTTAATATTCCTTTCCACTCTAGTTAGGGACATGCCATTGTAACCAAAAAATTAAATTTTTTTTTGCCATCTTGTGTTTCGTTGTTTGGGGTTTTTTGCCATCTTGGCTTGGCTTGGGAAATAATTTTTTTCGTTTTGTAATTTAAATGATGACTAAGGTTAATAATGAGAAATAGGGAAAAAGGCTATTTTGGGCAAAAGAAAGTTGATAATGTTAGAATAGATGTCATTTATACACCGAGTGTCTTTTATTGTTATTAGCGAGGGTACTATTGTCATTCTGTTATTTTATTAGAGTGCTGCTATTAGCACCTACCAAAATTCTTTGGACCCCCCATTTTATAATTTTTTTTTTATTACAATTATACCTTAAAGTAAAATTACATTAAAAGACATTATTAAATGGAACACCCACCTATCAATAAGAACTAATACTATATAATATTGGACACCCACCCCCAACCCCACCCCCACCTCTAACTATATGTATTCCATGTTTGTAAACCCTAAACCTATTACTTTTCATAACCAACTAACATAAACCCTAAATCTATTATTTTTCATAATTATCTTAAATCCATGGTTGTTAAAATCGCGATCCGGATCGTAGGATCTACGATCCTACTTTGCCAAAACGATCCAGATCGTTGTAGGATCGATGTTATAACAGGATCGCACATAGGATCGTGTAGGATCGCATGGGATCGTGTAGGATCGTATGGGATCGTATAGGATCGTAGGTAGGATCGCAAGTAGGATCGTAGATTTTATGATTTTTCACCTTATTTTTAATATGTATTATTTTTATTTTTATTTTTATCTTTTTTTTTTTAATAGAAAGTAGGATCTTACGATCCTCGATCCGATCCTACGATCCGATCCACTAGACCCTCTCACCGATCCTACTTAGGATCCCGATTTTAACAACCTTGCTTAAATCTTGAATGTGTCATCTTCATTACCATCATCAACACTTGAACTTGAAAGTTTTGCTTCAAGTATAACGTATACTTCATCATCTTATAAGTTTATCTGTCTTGCATTAACATTCTCGGTCGTTTTCGGTTGTTCTTGTTTCATTCGAGCTGTTCGGTACTGGTTTGCTGACTGTTAGAATTATGTTCGGTAATACAGTACTGAACATAATCCTTTCATTCAATACATAGGTTCCGAACATTAATGCAGATAGTCAGTTATGTAATTTTCTTTGTTAAACTAACTTAGAATGGAAAAGAGTGAATTTGAATGGATTTAAGTTATGTATTTTGAATGAATTTAATTCATGTTATTTTAAGTTGTGAATTGGAATGGATTCAAGTTACACAGTGATGAACAAATTTTGTTCGGACATACAGTGCTGACAAGATCATTATTGTTCGACAAAACAGTTCTGAACAAAATATATTTTTTCGGCTACACAGTGGTGAACAAATTATTTTGGGCTACATTCAGAATTCTGATAGCGATTCAGACGATAATTCTGATGGCGATCCAGACGATGATTATGTTTTTCCTCATCTTGCAAACGGTTATACAAATCCCATAGAAATTGGAGTATCTTCGATCGATCTCAGCAATGACGAAGATACAAAAAGCAACGAAGAAGATGATGATGAGAGGATCAGAGAGGTTATTGATTTGGTGATACGGAGAGCGTTTAGAGAAGATGAGAGTCGTTGGAATGCTCCGTTGACGGCCGAGACGGCGACGAGAGTGATGGAGGGTTGGGGTCCAAGAATTCTATACTGGGCCAAAGCTTCAAACTCTGAAGATTGAGTGAGTCAGGGAAGGAGAGGGATGAAAAATGAGGTGGGTGTGCATTTCATTGTGAAAATATTATGAATATGGGTAGATTTGATAATAAGTGGGGTGTCCAAAAAAATATTATTAAAATTTAGAGTTTAGGGTTAGGGTCCAAAGAAATGGGGGTCCAAAGAATTTTGATAAGTGCTAATAGCAGCACCCTTTTATTACTCTAGTATAAATATGGATTGAGGTAGAGGGTACGAGACATAACCCTAATAACGATTCCTATAATTTTTTGTTTCCTCTCCGTCTTCTCTTCTTCTCTCTAGCCCTAACCTTGATCTCACATATTCAATAATTCAGCTGGTAAGAGGATAAAACTCATCCTCGCTTTTGCATGATCTCACTTTCTCTTTTTTCATTTGCTTCTCCCCCTAATTCTTGAGCCTCAGTCCTTGTGAAGATCCACGGGATTCGAGTTCAAAATCACTGAGCCCTATATCTAGAAGAAGATAAGAGGGATTCGAGTTGTTCCTTCTAATAAACATGTATTTTCGTTAATTCCTCCAACATTCAAACACGATTGCACTTATTGCTTCTAATTGTGATTGTTCTTATCATTAATTTGTTTTCCTTTTTGCTAATTTTTCTTGTTGAATGACTTTCTTGAACTTTATTGCTTTCTTGAGGTGGTATTTTTGATTAGTCTGTAGTAAGTTTATATTGTTTCTTTTCTTTCCCCTTTGTTGCAATTTGATACAATTAAATTGTTAAATTATAGCTATGGAAAATAAACTAATGTCCTTGAGTTGGGCAAAACTTCGCCAAGTTTCAAAATTATTTTGTTAACTTTCTTATCTTTCAAATAAAACTAGGGGAAATTGCAAATCAGTGGGCAGTCATAAAATAATTGCACTACAGATGGAATATTTTTTGGTGCTATTCTGACACATAGTAAAGACTTACACCAAACACATAATGGACTTGCACCATACACCTAGTAGACTTGCACCACCATGAAAATAAAATTATTTTTCCATTGTTTCACTAAAAAGTGTTTCCCCATTAAAATATCTCACGTTTGGTTGATGAAGTTATTTTTAATTTGAAACGGTAGAAAAGTGCGGTACCGCATTACCAATCTAAAATGAAAATTAAGTTTTCTGCTGCCAATAGGAGAGGGTAGGGTTCAAATCTCTACTAGGGCATGAATACCTCTAAGATTTATCCAAATGAATGAACTATAAAAGAGAAAAAAATAATAAAAAGGTGACACTAAGTTTATTATTTTGGTTAGTTGGTTTGAGTGAGATTTTTGTTTTGTAAGTGCTTCTCTTCCTCTTGTATTTCATTTTGTGCCAAAGACATTTTCATGTCCGAACCTATAGCTTTTTATTCCATAGATGTGTGAACAATGTTATTATTTGTCTCATTTTTTTATCATCATTTATAAAATTCTTATAGTATTCATGGGTTGGTTATGATGGTGATCAAGCATCTTGACGATCAAAGTGAATTGGTGAATGTCAAAGCAGACCATGAAAAACTACGTGAAGATTATGACAAACTTTTGGCTGAAAATGAAGAATTGAAGAAGTAGCTAAATAACTCAAAGTGAAAAATCAACTGGTAAGAATATGAAATAGACTGCTAAATTGCTAATATCTTTTGCACAGCTTTTAAAGCATTGGCTTTTAATCAGGGAATACTTCTCACTCCTCTTTGCAAAATATAATATGTTTCTTCCTTTTAAGACTCTGAATATATATTATTGTCTTTCTAGGATCAAGTGTCAATTCCAATGTGTGATATTTGTTGAATGTAACAACTGAGGAATGTTTTCAAAAGTGGTAACATTTTTTGTTTTTGAATAATGTAGAAAATGTTGAGTGCTTATTCTTTTCACAATTCTTTTAATTCTATTTTCCTGTATCAATATATTTTTATTAAGCCATGTTGAATTGCACCGATGCCTTGCACAAGCCAAGTGAGTTAGGCATAGCTGATAGATTGTAATCTTAAAACACACCACACTTCCATTAAACATAACACACACACACACACAAAAATTTGCTTATATTTCCAGCATCTTCTAACATGAATAAGAAGAATATTCAAAACCCAAGTAGCATAACTTTGGTTGTTTCCCCACACATCATTTCATGAAGTCAAAAGGACTAAATAACCAACTTTGAATGCCATGTCTAGTAGTATGTAATTCTATGGAAAAAAAATTCGTATTTTATTACATGTTTTTGTAGACAAATTTTTGGGACTCGTATGTAAAAAGTTTAATGCTTTATGTTCCTCAATAATCAGGGTAGTAAATTTTTTGGTGTTGCATAGCATTTTGATTTTTTGATTTAATTTTTTTAAACATGTAGTTTAGTTTAATTTGAGTTTGTATTGCAATCCCTATGGATTTGTGTTAGATTACGTAGTTGGGAAGTACTTGTTGATGGTTCTTTAGTACAAATTTTGTTGTTATGTTTTGTCATATAGACAACTAACATCGAATTACAAATTTACAGATATGCTTTTTGAAGACTTGAATACTGATTTGTCAAGGACCATTGTATTCGTTAGCTCATTCTTTTCCAACAATGAAATATGTATTGTCAACAACACCAATTCATACGAAGCAACCATGAATTGTGATATGTCAACGTTTTGTCATCTTCTTCCAAATAATGATAATGTTCATTATTGGTATAAGTTTGCATCGGAGCACAAAAGCTCCCATTTGCTTAGCATATTGGGGAAGGCCCATGTAGGGGATGATCAAATAATACTATTTTCTCAACCCGTGGACCAAAACTTTGAAGATTGGATGCAATACAATCTTCTCATCAACCTCGACAATCATTTGACACCTTCTTTTAGGGCCTTTTTATTGTGAGTGCATCTCTCTTTGTTTATATCTATTATTGATTTTGCAATATGTTTATTAATTTCCTTTTTGTTTTTTATATTGTAGGGATATGTTGAAAGGGATAAATTACCTTCATAGTGAACTAAAGCATGCACATGGCGAAATATGCGGAGAAAACATTTATGTCATTGATGGGAGGGCAAAATTTGTTGATGTGGTGGATATTAATTTAAAAAAATCTTATGTTGATGATATCAATTGCTTTTGCAAAATGGTAGAATCACCATTCAAGGCTAAAAACATCCCGCTTCCATTAGAGTTAGAGTATCTTCTTTCAAGCTTGAAAAAACCAAATGGTTGAGTTTCATGATTAGTTCAATACTATCTATTCGTATTACTCTGATTGAATTTTAATATGTGATTACTTCTTTTGTCCACAGGTTGTATAATTCTGTTAACCACCCTATTCTGTTGAATTCATATGGCAGAGCCATGTACAGGCATATTGCACTTATGGAAACTCGTCCTATGAAAAATTATATATAGTGATTCTGGTTTAGACCCGATCCATTTTGTATCTTGGACTCGAGTTTCATGATTTTGTATTGTTGTGCATGTCTTGTTTTCCCTCATTTCTCATTGAGTTTAGATATTGGTACGTCTTGGTTGTGTTTGGAATAGGTTGGTTGCTAGTTGGTTCAAACTATAGTTGCTCAGGATTTGACCTTTTCGCTCAAGTGAAGCTTCTTGCGCTCGAGCGAGCTTTGTGAGCTCCTAGTACTTTTGCAGGCCTGCAAAGATACTGGGGAGGTAGTGTTCTTCGCTTGAGCGAGACTTTTTGCGCTCGAGCAACGGTCTTCTGTCTGTAAAATTTCTAGAAGTGTGCATTTTGCGCTTCAGCGAAACTTCTTGCGTTCGAGCAGAACAATTTATTGTGTTTGGTTGCTTGAGTGACAACTCTTGCGCTCGAGCGAACTGCACGTATATTAGTTCATAACAACACTTTTTTACATCACTTTTTCACATCTCTCTCTAAAACTTTAGATCGACTCTCTCTCTCTCTAAAACCTAACTTCTCTATACAAATACACTTGGATCTAGGGATCTCTCTACCCTACTCTCTTTGACAAAAAGGTAAAGCGTCTTGAGGGCTACGTTTTCATCCGAATAGAGTTGAGTTTTGGTACCTTTGAAGTCTCTCAATTTCACCCTTGGTATTCTAAGTTTGGGGTAGGGATTTTCTACACTCTCATATGGTTTTTAACTTAACTATTTGGTTTTGTATAAGTAGTATGCTGATTTTGGAAGATTTTGAATAAACCTAAGGTTTTGATTTAAAATCAAAAGAGGGGTTTTCAAATGAATGTATTGAAAATGGTTATGGGAGTAGATAATAAGTTGTGGTGTGACAAATTTGTGATCTTGATACTTGGGATGGATTTTAGATGAGTTCGAAGTTTTGCTCTAGAATGTCTCAATTAGTTATTTTGTATAAATAATTAAAATTGGTATTAAAAATGTGAAATTGGTTGGATATTTATATAAATGGTAGAGTTGGATATATATTATCTTTCACATATGGAAGTTTGGATAGTTTATCTGTTTTGGAGATTGTATATCTGTTTAGAAATATCTGTTTTGGACTATCGGTGGAGGATAGCTATGATTGTTGTAAAAATTGCACGAAGATTAGATAAATTGAAATTAATCTCTCTTCCGTTGTCATTGAACATGATTCTGTCTTTAATACATTGCAAATGTATGATGTTTGGGAGAAAAAAAGGAATGTACTCCATGTTTGGAAGAATAAATGAGATGTACTCCATTGAATTAAGTTGGCTGGTGTGTCCAGGGTGAAAGTCCCGAAAATCACGAGTATACATGGTTGCTGATTCCCGCAGACGAAATATTCGTAAAATGGCAAGTAGAAGTGTTTGTATGATGGTTATATTGGTTAGAGACCCACTAAGTTGTACCGATTCCCGCAGAAGAAATATCCATAAAATGGCAAGTAGAAGTGTTTGTATGATGGTTATATTGGTTAGAGACCCACTGAGTTGTACCCTTAGTTTGAATAAATTGAAAATGATTCAGAAATGACTCATGAATTGAGGTAAAATGGATTGAGATATAAATTTGACATAATAAGATTTTGCAAAAGAGTTATGAATGATTTTATCATAGGCATGGTATGTGCTTGTCACACTTATATCTTTGTTAAGATTCGTATATTGTGTTAGATTATTTCTGCTGGGTTTTGGCTTACCTTATATAGGAAAACATTTTCAGGTGTTGGTGATATGCCTCTGCCAAGGCAATAGTTTGGAAAAAAATCGGAGCTGAAGGCTTCTTTTTGTGTATTATGTCATTGTTTTAATTCAAGTTAAGGGCTTTACATGTATTGGATTTATATCCGCTTTTGTTGCAACCAATCATGGTCTTGGAAAGATGTAAGCCTATAGGGTATTTATTTTTATTAAACCTTTTTGTACCATTAACTCTCATGAAATGAAAGAACATTATACTTTGGTTCATATTGTTATTTTCATATGGACTTGGATAGATTTAAGACATTTATTTCGAGGCGTTACATTTTGAGAACTTCAACTAACCCATGATTGCAGCATATCCTAAAGAAGAAGAAAAGAAAAAAAACAAACAAAATGAATATATATATCAAAACTATTGAAATTTTAAAATTTTAAAAAAAAAAATTACATTTGCCAATAAGTTATAAGTTGTACACTTATATCCTTCGTGTGCGAAACATCAAAATGATATCTGGTGTCTATGAAATTTTGTTGATGAAGGGATTATGGTTGAAACACGCTCTTCAAAAATCTTTCTAAGATCTTATCATAAATTGGTAGATCTAAAGTTGAGGTCAAGCTTCTCTCAAATCCAAGATTGGATTGGAGTGTGCTGTTGAGCCCGTAGGAGTTACCAAGGGTCCTGTTTTGATGATCCGAATCGTTAATGTGTAGAGCTTGTTGAGTAATTTATCTCTGTCAAATATCCTGTTAATCAGATATCGATAGCTACTTGATCAGATCAAATTTCTGTCAACGGTAAATATAATTTTCAAAATAAATTGTTGACAAAAATCTAATCTGATTAAGTAGCTATCGATATTCGATTAATGTAATGTTCTATAAGAATAAAGTACTCGACGAGCTCTCTATACATTGAACAGTTCAAATTATCAAAATAGGGTTCGTGGTGGACTCCACGAGCCCAACAGCATCGTCTAGTCCAGAAAACAAGCCTGGCCCCTAAAGTTGTATTTATATTTATAAATGAAATCATCTTTTACATCATTCCATAAGAAAGTCTAAGAAATTAATATAAAAAAATGTTAGTAATCCCAAATATTTTATTAACATTTCTATCAAATATCTCACATGGGTGTGAGGCTCATACCATGTGGGTCCCATCTGGGTCTCACATACCATGTGAGATATTTGGTAAAAGTATTGGTAAAACATTTAGGATCCCTAATATTACTTAATTAATATTCCATTCTATTTCATCATATTCCATCTCATTTTAATGAACCAAATAGAGTATTAGGACATTTAATTCATACACTAAGTGCTAGATTTTAATTTACAGAGATAATAAATTTGGGACATAAAAGGAAGTTGAACAAAGAATTGAATACTTGAAAATTTTAAGATAAAGATTTTAAAAAAGGTATGAGAGATTTTAATGACAATCTATCTATTCATGGAAATGTAATTTACATAGGATGAAGAATTTTAGTCTTTGCTATATTTCAAATAGGAAAATGATCCATCCCCACACAAATCTCTCACAAAAAGACCCTTTCATAGACTTCGACCCGTATGAGTTTAGCACTACAGAGTAAGTGAATAGATCCTTACCAGTAAGAGTCTCCAAAGGGTTGCTTTTGTGGAGATGTAGTACGACTCTTTAAAATAAGGGTCTGGATTGTCTCAAACTCAAGTCGAACTGAACAGTCCAATTTGGCCCATTGGGTCCACTTTTAAGTCCCGTTTTGATGATTCAAACTGTTTATGTTTTAGGGTTTGTCGAGTATATCATCCTTACAAAAAATCAAGTCAATCGGATAACAGAAGCCACATGTTCAGATCAATTTTGTATAAACTTTTTATTTTCTCACCGTTCATTAAAAAAAAAAAAAATGATTTGAATATGTGGTTGCCCTTATCCAATCGACTTAATTTTTTGCAAGGATGATATACTCGACAAACCCTAAAATATGAATGGTTTGAATTATAGATTAAGATCAAAACTAGGCCCAATGGATTGGACAGCAACTCTTCAGTCCGATTTGAGACTGGAGAAAAGCCAGTCTCTTAAAATAATTTCATATATACATAAATAATTTAGTTAAAAATTATTATATATATTTATTCAAGTTATATATTTTACGAATCAGTGGAGTTTTAGCAAATTGGGCTATATTTTATACAGCCCGAGCAACATTGATGGATGGTTTCTGAGAGTTAAAATTAAAATTAGGGTTGAGCTTTAAAATTGATGAAGATAAGGTATATTTGATAATATTTAAAAAAATTATTAGTAAGATTTGAGGGGGGAAAAAAAAAATCAATTTGGGTTTGGTGTGAACTTAGTAGTAAGTAGTGTGTAATGGGATATTCTGAGTGGTATATATAAATAAAGGTTGCTCACATGTGATCTGCTAGTAAATCAATTTTTCTTGACAAGTCTACCTCAACATTTCGTACTTGATAATCGTCATCCATCTCCTTTACTGTTCTTCCATTTCGTAATCTCAGGGGAAGAAGACCCAGGCTTTGAACAATTGGGTTAGGATTCACCAGGACCAAGAAAATTTGTCTCTTTTTTCGAGTAAGTAGTTTATTATTTTCTATCATTTTATGGATTGAGATCCTTTACCTCATGTGTTGAGTTCGTGGATAAACATTTTTTCTTAATTTTTTTATTCTTTTTAAATTAGTCCACCAAAAGGAAGATTAAACGATCTGGTTATTTTCCAATGGGTTTTTTTATTCCTTCCAATCAATTACACCTGAGATGAATATCCGACAAAAACATAATCTATGGATGGATGAAACATTTCTATTTATTTTTTATTTTTTGATTGATTGGCAGGTTTTTGAAACTTTGAGTTCTTATAAAACCATTCTTCATCAAATCGGTTTCATTGTTTTATTGGGTTGGGACTCAAACGGAGTGAGAACCATGCCTCCTCAGTCTTCAGGTCATTTTTTTAAGATCTAGGTCCCACTGTTTTGGATTTGCTGTTGTTATATTTCTAAAGGGTAAATTACAAATACGCCTAAGATTTATTTAAAATACGAATTGTCTTGTGGATTAAAAAATTACAAATACTTCCAGTCAGAATTTTTTATTTAACCGAATTAATTGAAAATTAAAATTTCTAACTGTTCACCTATACAATAATACAATTATCTAACTTATTAATTGAAATAAAATTTTAACATTATTAAAAACTATTAATTAACTTGATGATTTATTAATAAAAGGACTTATTTGTTATGAAATTAGAAATCTTTGCGGCATAATGTAATTTCTAGAACACAAGGGTAATTTGTAATTTAAGTAAATATCGGGGTGTGTTTGTAATTTACCCATTTCTAAATAGGGCAAATGACGATGTTAGTCCCTCTACTTGGTCTCAATAATTTCAATTGATTTGATTTTTATCATGAATATATGACTCTGTCTCAATTTGGTTCAATTGTTCATAACTTTTAACATTTTTGTGTGAAAAATAGGTACATAAGTGACATGTGTTGTATTTTTAATGGCAAAATTATAAATTTACTCAATTGAGTGAGTTAACATTAATTAATTCAATGTTAATTTTTTGTAAAAACATTAACAGAATTATCAATTGGATCAAATTAATACAAAATCTAAAATTAAGAGTCAAAATTGAGTCAATTAAAAGTGTAGAGACCAAATGACATAAGAGAGAAAATATAGGTACCATTGGTGTAATTTGTCCTTCAAATTGTTTCTGATGCTTGGAAACAAGAGTAAAATGCTTTTATATCATCTTCCTTTTTTATTTTTTATTTATTTTTTTGGCAATAAAATAGGTTTACTCGGAACTTTGGAAATTTTGATGGCATGAGTGGAGTCGGGAAAAAAATAAATCAAGGTAAGACTTGCTTGTCAATATTTTATGTGAATTTTACTTATTCAATTAGATTCAATTTTTTATTTTTTATACTTTATATTTGCGTTGTGTTTGGATAATCTGGATAGAAATTTGGATACAGAAAGGAAAAGAGAAATGGCAAAAAATTTAACTTATATTATATTCACATTTCTCGTTACTTTTTCTCTTTCTTTTGCCAAATTCCTACCAAAATTCATGATCTAAACGTAACTAGTTTTCTTTTTAATTGTTCAATCAATAGCTTCTCTGCTCGTGACAATGCTGCATATTTTTCATAGTAATTTGGTGAGATAATATATATATATTTGAAAAATTACAAATTCTTTTGATTCATTGGCGATGTTTGGGAAGCGCAGGTTGAGGCTATTATAGCCTGGAAATGAAAATTAGCCCAAAAGCCTAACTGTAGCAACCTTTTCTACTGATTTTCAAAAAAAAAAAAAAAAAAAAAAAAAAAAAAAATTTTGACTTTTGACCGGCTGCTGCAGCAGCGCAGCCTACACTACCACCAACAGTGTAGGCTGCAGGTTTGTTAAATTACAATATTACCCCTATACATCAATTTTGGAAAAAATAAAGTCAAGGGTAAATTTGTCATTTCAATTTAAACTATCATTTCAACACACTTTTCAATACAACAACCCAACTAAAAATCTATCTCATCTTCCCAAACACAAAAATTAAAATAGCCAAAAAGCCTCTAAAATAGCCACTTCCCAAACGAGGCCATTGTGTAACTCAGGTATTGGGTTGGTTGGTATTTTCTTATTATGCTTTTCGTGGTTAAAACTTGGTTCTTACGTGTTATGGATTGAAAATCATTTCCAAAAATTATCTGCAAAGTAATTACAAATTGCAATCTGTCGCGCCTGGATTTTTTGACCAGCTTTTTTTTTTTTTTTTTTTTTTCTGGAAAGGGGTCTTGAAAATCTGTTGCTAAGTGTGTCAAATAGAAATGGAATTGATAGCATGGGATTCGGCTGTGTTAGGTCCACCTAAATATGAGGAAGTGCAATGTTTCAAAAGAAGGAAAGGAACTTTCAATCTTCACCTGAACCAAACAAAATCAAACCAAACCAAATTGAGCCTTTTTTTCCAATTTGGTGGGGTCAATTACATGAATGTGTATTTCCTCGTTCCACTCTATGAAGAGCTATATGCTCAATTATTTGATTTTTCACCCAAAAGAGGTTATATTTTCCATCTAAATGAAACTAATTTCATGATATCATATTATTTGGTGTTTTTTTTTTTTGAATTTCACCGAGTGTGATTATACTATAAGGGCTTGTTTGATTGAGTGGATTATAGCATAGGATTGAGATTATTAATCTATGAGACTCACATTTCATTATTTGGTTGCAATTTTTGTTATACGGATTAGATTCGCTATACATTCTATCCAAAAAAAAATTAGTGAATTTTTTAATACTACAACTAATGATGCAAAACAAACATATAATTGGGATTATATATTTCCACATCCATTGCAAAACAAAAGTGGACATTAGGGAATTATTTATCTCACTAATCTAACTCATATTAGAGTTTCTCTATAAAAGACTTAAGGTAAGACAAACACAAGGTAGGCAATATTCAACAACCCTAAATCTCTCCTCTCAATCTCTCTCTTTTTTAATACTACAACTAATAATGCAAAACAAACATATAATTGGGATTATATATTTCCACATCCATTGCAAAACAAAAGTGGACATTAGGGAATTATTTATCTCACTAATCTAACTCATATTAGAGTTTCTCTATAAAAGACTTAAGGTAAGACAAACACAAGGTAGGCAATATTCAGCAACCCTAAATCTCTCCTCTCAATCTCTCTCTCTCTCTACTCTTATTCTATTCCATCAAAATGAGTACTGATTGAACCATCGGTGGGCTTTTGGATGACACCACAGTGGTGTCACTAAAGACTCACTTCTTCTTTTGCAAGATTGGTGGATCAGCGCAAGACCATACAGATTTGATCTTCAATATATATATGCATGCTTCTTGATTTGATGGTCCGAACCAATTAAATTAAATGATTTAGTTTCCTTTTAGCTATAGTTCAAACCTATTAATACACTTCTGGTCATGTAGAATTTTACCTAGATACTTATATCAAGTAACCAGTGTTTGTGTGAAAACATGGCACTTGTTTCTAAGTTCAATAATCACATAGATTATGAGATTGAATGCAATTGATAGTTATTCTCTTTTGCTAAATATGTTTAATTGTGGAAGCATACGTCACAAATACAACATTGCCTTTTGGTCCACCTTTATTGTTACAAACTTCTTACTTGAATTTTTATCTTGTTTTAGCTTTAGTACTAAATAAAATTTCATTTATGTTAAGTTCATTGATGATCAGTTGTAGTCCTATGATAGAAGGTATTGCTTGCTTTTTATGTGAGTGTTTTTCTAGTTCATGATTTGCAACCAAAGATATTCTTTAATACTTGTTTGGATATGAGTAGTAGCAAACATACGTGTCATATGGTTTATTGTCATGGTCGAAATAAGCCTTTTGGCTCAAATCTCTAGTCTAAACTCAAATCCTACGATTTGTGTGTAAACACTATGTTCTTTCACCTGAATTAGGTGCATAAGAGTAATTCAATTTCTTGTAGGAAAGGGAATAAGGCATTCGTTTTTGCTTGCGAGTTTATTTGGATATTGGTATTCTTTGTATGGGATTAAGAATATGGTTCACAAGAAATGCTTGAGACCCCTAATTTATCACCCCTAATGATGTGTCTAACAAATGTCAAATTTTTATTTGTCAAACATTCCATCATGTGAGGTCTAATCTCAATGCCACATCATTAGGGGTCATTTAGGGGTGATAAATTAGGGGGATGTAGCATTGTTGTATGGTTGACTATTGGCACACCAATTTGATATGGAAATTTTATTTACAATTTTATAATTTGATGTCTTTAGTATTTTAAATTATTGTTTAATTAGGAGTCTTTAGTATTTGGTTTCCAATTTTGTTAAGAATTCTAAATTCCTCTATCCGTTTCTCCCTCTTCGTCTACATCAATTGGTCATGATGATTGATAGTGAAAAAGGCAAAGAATAAAAAAGCCTGTTAACAGAGTCAAAGGTGAAGAAAAAGGTAAAGATTAATTAGTCGTGTGATATGTATTGAATTGCGATACAATACCAAATCATATGTTATAGAAACATCTCATCATTTAAGTTACCAGCAGTATGACCAAAGATTAAAGTAGCTGAGCCCGATTTGAATTTTTTTTCTTATTTTTTATATTTGCAATGAAATATCATTTATCTTTTGTTATATTAAAATTTCACTTTTATTCCTAATATCTTATGAGTGTGATGCTTTGCTTTTTTATGAATGTATATTTGTCTCTTTAACCAATTTGCAATTTTACTCACAATCTGTTGGTCAAAATCAAAAGGGTTGATTACACTTCTCACCTTTATAGTTTGATTCAAATTTCACTTTAGTCCCTATAGTTTCAAATTGAATAATTTGATCCCTACACTCTAAATCTAATTTCAGCTTGCTCATTCCATTCTAGTTTGACGTTAAAGTTAACAATTTTAGGACACTTGTTAGTCTCCTAATACCCATGTAGGAAGATTAACGGAAATTTGGACGGAAAGACTAAATTGAAATTGAATTAAAATTGTAGGGATCAAGCTGTTCAATTTGAAACTATATGGACCAAAGTAAAAATTGAGTCAAAGTGTAGGGGTTAAAAGTGTGATTAACCCAAATCAAAATTTGATGTTAGTGGTTTGCCTTATTCTTCATGTTAAAAAACTCAATGAATGTTAGTGGTTTGCCTTAATTTTTCTTAGCTTACGTTTGTCACTGACACTTGGGCTCTAGCTAGCTAATTTATTAGTTGTTTCCATATCAAGACTACTGCAAACCAAAGTTAATAATCTTTTCCACTCTAGTTAGGGACATACCATTTTAACCAAGAAATTAAATTTTATTACCTTTTTTGCCATCTTGTGTTTTGTTGTTTGGGGTTTTTTGTCATCTTGGATTGGCTTGGGAAATAATTTTTTTTGTTTGTAATTTAAATGATGACTAAGGTTAATAATAAGAAATAGGAAAAAGGCTATTTTGGGCTAAAGAAAGTTGGTAATGTTAGAATAGATGTCGTTTATATACCGAGTGTCTTTTGTTGTTATTAGCGAGGGTACTGTTGTCATTTTGTTATTTTATTACTCTAGTATAAATATGGACTGAGGTAGAGGGTACGAGACACAACCCTAATACCTATTCCTATAGTTTTTTGTTTCCTCTCCGTCTTCTCTTCTTCTCTCTAGCCCTAACCTTGATCTCACATATTCTATAATTCTGCTGGTAAGAGGATAAAACCCATCCTCCCTTTTGCATGATCTCACTTTCTCTTTTTTCATTTGCTTCTCTCCCTAATTTGTGAGCTTCAGTCCTCGTGAAGATCCAAGGGCTGAGCCCTAGATCTAGAAGAAGATAAGAGGGAATCAAATTGTTCCTTCTAATAAACATGTATTTTCTTTAATTCCTCCGACATTCAAACACGCATGCACTTATTGCTTCTTATTGTGATTGTTCTTATCATTAATTTGTTTTCCTTTTTGCTAATTTTTGTTGTTGAATGACTTTCTTAAACTTTATTGCTTTCTTGAAGTGGTATTTTTGATTCGTTTGTAGTATGTTTATATTGAGTTTCAAAATTATTTTGTTAACTTTATTTTCTTTCCAATAAAACTAGGGGAAATTGCAAATCAGTGGGACAGTTATAAAATAATTGCAATACAGATGGAATATTTTTTGGTCCTATTCTGACACATAATAAAGACTTGCACCAAACACATAATGGACTTGCACCATACACCTAGTAGACTTGCACCACCATGAAAATAAAATTATATTTCTATTGTTCCACTAAAAAGCAATTTCCCAATTGAAGTATCTCATGTTTGGTTGATGAAGATTATTTTTAATTTGAAACGGCAGAAAAGTGGGGTACCGCATTACCAATCTAAAATGGAAATTAAGTTTTCTGCCCGCCAATAGGAGAGGTGTAGGGTTCAAATCTCTACGAGGGCATGAATATCTCTAAAATTTATCCAAATGAATGAAAGATAAAAGAGAAAAAAATAATAAAAAGGTGACACTAAGTTTATTATTTTGGTTAGTTGGTTTGAGTGAGATTTTTGTTTTGTATGTGCTTCTCTTCATTTTGTATTTCATTTTGTGCCAAAGACATTTTCATGTCCGAACCTATAGCTTTTTATTCCATATATGTGTGAACAATGTTGTTATTTGTCTTATTTTTGATCATCATTTATAAAATTCTTACAGTATTCTCTACATTGTTGTAGGAATGCTTCATCCTCTCAAACAAAGGAACAGAAAAATGACATCCCATTTCTTCCCAAGGACATCATTTTTCACATTCTTGTTTGCCTTCCTGTTGAGTTTTTGCATTACTGTGGGAAATTTGTGTGCAAGGCTTGGGCCAAAATTATATATGATCCTTCTTTTATCAAGGCACACCTCCTTCAATCAAAGGATGGCTTTTTCATCCAAACATTTGGTAAGCCATATCATTCATGTTTCCTTGAGTTTAATGAGGGAGAATTCAAACAACACACCTAAATTGTCATGGACATATGGTCTCTAGTTGTGGTGGCTTATCACTGTTTTCAGGCTCATATCTTGAGAGATTTCTTTTTGTTGGGAATCATGTGACACAAAAGTATAAGAACCTACCTTTTCCTATTGCGAAAGGTCATCTTTTGCTCTCTTGTCATATTGGTTACATTTCTCGCATTGAGGAGTACAAGGTGGTTTGCCATTGTGAAATATCAGGTGGAGAATATAGATGGTTTGTATTGTCTGTGGATAATAATAACTTGTCATGGAGAAGAATGGAGACTTCACTAAAAGGAATCAGTTTTATTGTGATGATAGAGCTTTAGTGTCTGTTGGAGGCGCTATTTATTACTCTCAAATGAACAGTCATATTTTTGCTGTTGACCTTTGTGATGAAACTTCTCACTCAATTCAAGTTCCAAATGAATTTGTTGGGAGGTGTTATAGTCTTCTTGAGCTGGGGAATAGTTTATCTTTCATTGTGAGACATTCGGCAGAGGTTCATGTATGCATTTTAAAGGACTTACATTGCAATGAATGGGCTAAACTTTACAAGATTAGAGAAGCAATAGATGGACCGAATTTTTTATGTGAGAGTTTCATACCTGTTGGTTGGCTGGATGATGGCCAAATCTTGGTCTTCATTCACTTTGAAAAGTTGGTTGTGACTTACAATGTGAAAACAAGTGAGGCAAGATCCTTTGATGTTTTCAGCACGGATTTCATACGGAAACACACCAACAGCCTTGTTTCATGGTAAATATGCATTCAAAACTATTAAGTATTTCTTTTGATTATTGGCTATGAAATCATTTTTGCTTGTAGTCATGAATTTTATTAGTTGAAGACTTTATTAATTGTTCATTTTCTTGTATCTGACATGTGGTATCCATCTGGTTGTTGTGTAGAATGGGTAAGTAGACACCTTTTTTTTTCCCCCTAATATTATTATTTGTAGAAAAAGATAAAACATAAACAAGAGGGGATGAAGAATTATGTAAATTGTATTTCAGGAAGAAAGGATAGATGGGTAGCACAATTTGTTGCCTAAAAGGAACAGATGGAGCTACATCTTAATGAATTGTCTCAGTTATAATTTTTTTTTATAACCGAGAACCGACCCTAATAAGGGCTCTTTGGGACCTGCCTTAGAAGTGCAGACTCAAGATACATGCAACCCACCTGCTAACCTCACATATCGACCACTCGATAGCCTGTTATACTGAGTGGTGTCAGTTGACTACACTCAATTTTGATTTTTTAAAAAATTAATTGTAGAAATTTATCCAAAATGTTTGGAGTTTTACAAATTGAACCTAGTGGTAGAGAAAAAAAGAGTAATTTTGCTATTCCACTTCATTATGAACGCAATCTAAAATTTGTCTTTATTGTTTAAACTTATACATGACATGATTCTTAATGCATATTAGAATATAAATTTTGAAGTGTATTTATAATGTGGAAAACAATAGCAAATGTTATTGGCATTGATTGTATGAGTTAACTGTAGATATTTGCTTTATTTTTGTTGAAGCAATAGTATTATAGGGAGAGGGAAGGGGAGGGAGTGAATAATTGTTTTGCAAAAAAAAAAAAAACACGTATTTTGTTTTTGTTTTTGTTTTTGTTTTTGTTTTTGTTTTCAAATGTTTTGAAAATTTTTAGAATTGATTCTACCTTTATGAAAATGAAAACAATATACTAAAACACAAAACAAAAACAGAATAGTTGACAAACGACCCCTTCTCAATGTTTGTTTTTATATGTAATTTGACTAAGTTTGAATTACTTTTGTCTATGTGATTGAAAATATATAAAATTATAATGTATTATGTGAAAGCTGATTTTGATAGGTTGTGTAGAACCAAATTTTACTTAATGACTTGATGATATTTGTTGAATGACTACTGAATTAAAATCCTAGTTATGCCACTGAATAGGAACATGTTTCATCAACACCCAAAAGGTTTATGCAATATATCTGGTATGTAAGTAGGCCAACATTTCTATTGGAAAATTGAAAGTTTCCAAGTCCATAACTTTTAGGCCATGTTTGTTTGGGCGGGTTGGATTTGGTTGGATTAGCATTCCATGACTAATAGTCCTAGGACTATGGATCCCTTTGGATTATGTATCCTATCCTATGTTTGGATTGAGTTAGGATTATAAGGAGGGACTAATAGTCCAAACTTTGGCTTAGTCTTTCAATTTATATCCCACCCCTCTCTGGGATTGAATAGTCTATCATATGTGGGATATCATATCCGGATGGATTGTTAGTCCGTACTTCAATTGTTTAACCAAATATCGGATTAATAATTTTATTGGACTATTAGTCCAATCCCAAGCTCATGTCTACCTAAACAAACATGGCCTTAATGTACAAAGTAGTTATAGTAGTCTGGATTGAGGATGATTAGTAATATCTGATGTGTCCTCAAAAAATAAAAACTGAAAAGAAAAAGAACGAAAATGTATGATGTGTAAAAATGATGCAGTAGTGACAAGCATACTAGTAATTACATTCAGAAGCATACTAGTAAATACACACATACACATGGTATTTTTGCTTTTATTTGGATCCTTAAATCTGTATGCTCTGTTTGTGTAGAAAGCATTTAGAAGGCAAGGACAAGAGAGGAGTCTCATCAACATAAAATATTGGCAGAAGCTAAGCTGCAACATTTGGAGTTTGAATTCTATTTCTTTGCATGACGCCAGAGTTTATAAAAGATTATGTATACCAACTTGGGGTTAACTTGCTTTGAACCATTATCGGTGTCCAAGTTGTGCGTACAATTTTCTTACAGTGTGTGCTTTTTTTGTTTTTGTATTTTTGCAACAGTTTGTTATAAATAAGGCTTGGAAGTTGATTACGAAAATAGTAAGGGATGAATGAAGTTTGGGCAGGGTATTGGCCCTAACAGTTGAAGACTAAGTGGTTGGTAACTTTAAAGTGTCTTTGGTTTTGTGTGGTGGTTTACTTTTGTTTCTGTTGTGTGTTACCTAGTTCATAAAACAATTCTATAGATTTATGAAGTTTCCTTTTGCCCCGTGTATGCAATATAGTGATGAACATGGCGTTTGTGGGTTGTGCTTGGTTTTCTTGTGAATGTGTTTATCTGTTTGGTATGCATATTTTTCTCTAGTTGAACATTTTAAAATTGAGAACAGTTTTTACTGTCAAAGAGAGACAACATCTGGTTTTATCCTTTCTTGTCCAGATTGCACCATTATTCATAATGGTTTGCAATTGTATTATGAGAGAGTTGCATAGGGGATCGACAGTGAGCAGTAAAAGGTTTGTTTTATTTTTGGAGCAACTATTTTCAAGTTTGAGTCACAAAAACAGGTTTGTTTTATTTTTGGAGCAACTATTTTCAAATTTGAGTCACAGAAACAGTCTTTTTATAGAACTTTGTTTTTGGAGTGGCTATTTTCAGGTTCACATAAACCTCTTCGGAAATCTGGGACAAGACTATTTGCATGATAGCCTTCCTGGAACCTGTTTTATCCAAAGCCTGAATTGTCCTTTCTAATAAAATGACTATTTGGTAGAGAATAATTGTGGAACCTGAGAAGCAATTCATGGGGTCATCAAGGTACCCAAAAATTTTGGTTTTTGGTCTTGACTTCTTGGGAATAATTCTATTCACACTATACGTAGAGTTTGTTTGGAAATTGATTATTTTAGTTAATTTTTGACTTTTTATGAAAATGAATACAAAAAAATAAAGAAAATGATGTGATAACTTGGTTTGACTTTTTAGCTGTTTTAGGCAAAAACTCACTCTCCAAAGAACCTTGTTTACATTGCTTGCGTTATTTGGATATTTATTTTTAAATAAAAAATAATTGTTCGGATGTCAACTATTGATTAGTATATTCATTTGTAAGTTGATACTTGAACAATTGATTTTTATTCAAAAATTGACATTCAAATCACAAAATGGTGTGAATTGAGACAAAATTTGGTTTGCCAAAAAAACAAAAAAGAAAAAACCTCATTTTTTTTGCCGTCAATGAGATTTATCAATTCAAAGACCACAAAACTCCACTCAAGAGGATGGAATTTGATGTCAGAATTCAAAACCATTTAAGAAACACCCATCCAAGTCAAGTCCATAAATTTAGGCTCTGTTTAGTGGAAAAGGGGTGTCCAACATTGGAGTTATTGTTGTGTTTCTGATGGGATTTATTCTGAATCTTATTTCAATAATCTAAATTATTCATTTTTTAAAGTACATCAAGCAAAATCTATTTATAGAAAATTAAGTTGATCGGATATTGATAATATTTTATATTCATTTTTAGATATAAATGCGATTAATGAAAGGGCTATCGATATCTAATTATTTTTTTATAGGTATATTTTACTCGATATATCCTAAAAAAAGAACGGTTCAGATTATCAAAGTCAGACCCAAAATGAGCCCTATTGAGTGCACAATCGTGAGTGTTGTGCTCACTTTGTTTAATATGGTTTTTATTTTGTAATTTTAGGTTTTTCTGGTTTTCACAAATTAAAACAATGAAAATTTTGAAAATACTTATTTATTTTATATTATTTACACTTCCGCTCTGTTTGTTTTGACGTAAAATATTTTGCATAGAAAAATTATTTTTCTTGTAAATTGATTTTACACAGAAAAAGTTTTTTTGTTTTTGTTTTTGTTTTTTGGTGTTTGGTTGACACTTGAAACAAAAACATTTTTTTGCCTAAAAAAGAAATTTTGATTCAATAAATTGTCATTTATGACTTTTTAGTAAGCTAAGATATTTATTTGAAAATGCTAAATGTGTTAAAAAAGTAGCGAGTGAAAGTCAACTTTATAAAAATTGATTTACCGAATTTTTAAAGGCAAGTCATTTTTGAGAAAATGATGCAAAAATATTTTCCTTAAAAAAATTATTTTACTCACTTTTTGTTTAACCAAACAACGAAAAATGAGTAAAATATTTTTGACAAAAATATTTTACGTCAAAACAAATGGGGCCTTCATGTAAAAATATATTGTAAAATTTTAAAAACAATCAAAGAACGGAAAATGGGTAAAATATTTTTGACAAAAATATTTGACGTCAAAACAAACAGACCCTTCATGTAAAAATATATTGTAAAATTTTAAAAACAACTTATGTTTATACACACACACACACACACACATGTATATACATATACATTAAATAGCTAGTTCTATAATTTTTGTCTTAAAAAAAAAATTTAAAAAACTAACGTGATACCAAATAAGCCCTTGGTATGTATATATATCTCATTACTTACGTGTGTGCTTGAAATTGATAGTTATAGATTGAATCGGCGGTTACAGAATGATTTGTGCTTGCCTTGTTAGTTACAATATAACAATTCTGATTTAGATACGACCCACTTGCTTGTTTCTGGACTCAAGAATCCATATACTTAACTGTTGTTTATCTCATTTCCATCTTATTGCTTTTTGAGTTTGGCTATTGGGAGTGTTGGTTTTGTTTGGAACAGGTTGGGAAGTCAATTTTTCAATGAGTTGTTGCCTAAATTTTTGTCTGTTCGCTCAAGCGGTCTTTCTTGTGCTCGAGCGATCTTTTACAGTCTGCAAAACTACTGGATGTGTGTTATTTTCGCTTGAGCTCGAGCGGTCTTTTGCAGGTCTGAACTTCTGGGAGGGGGTTATTGTACTCTCAAGCAGTGGTTTTGATCGCTCGAGCAGTGCCACTTTTTGTGTCTGTTCGCTCGAGTAGTATTTTGGTCGCTTGAGCGGTCTGTGCGTATATTAGTCAGAGAGAGGGCCATTTTGAGTCACTTTTTCATTTCATTCTCTCTCTAAACATTTCAAAACCCTAGATCCATCCCTTCTCTCTCTAAGTTCTTAACTTCTAACTCTAAGTACTCTCAATCCATTGGTTTTCTTACCATAGTCCTTTGGAGAAAAACGTAGAGTTCGGTAAGGGCTTTCTTTTAAGCTGAGCAGATCGTTGTTTCGTCGCTAGTGATTTTTTAGTTATCTTCTCTTTGCTTCAAGAGGTAGGGATTTCTTTGCTCATTTTCAATACTTCGTCTATAGATAGTTATGTGGTAGATTTTATTACATGAAAAGCATGTTTATTATGAATTTTCGAAAAGCATGTAAGAGAGATCTAGGGTTCAATGATGTGGGGTTTCTAATTGTTAATTAGTAGTTGTTTTGGTTAATTGGAGAGTAGTTTTACATGTTTATGTTGAAGAAAGAGAAAAACCCTAATTTAATATTATTAGCTCAATGAAGGGATAAAGTTGAACAAGGGTTGTGTTTTATTTGTTATGGCTTGTGTAAGCGTGTAAATTGTTAAATTGAAGAGTTAACCATGATGATGGGACTAATTGGGATTGATTATGTTGAGAGGAAATCGGGTTGTGGCTTTGACATCATGGATGTGAATTTTAATGAAATGTAGAAATTGGTTTTGGAAAGAAAATGAAATTGTAACTTTTGTAAATTGAGAATGAACTTGAGGTTAGATTTTGAAATCTTTAAATATTATTATTATGCTTGTTTTTGGACTTAAGTTCTCGTGAGAATCGGATTATTGTATTACATATATTTAATACATATGTTTAGAGATTTTGTCCTTGATCATCGGTGGAGGATGACATTGTGATGTTGAAAAGATTATGTGTATGTAGTATTCTCGGGTTATTTATGCTTGTGGTATATTGTGATGGTTGGAATTGTGCATGCGTTGAAAATGAGAGGTACCATTACCTTCTAGCTAGCGCCTAGAGAAATTGGTTGCGCTTAGAATAAGAGATACCAGTACTTTCTAGCTAGCGCCTGGAGAAATTAGCAGAGGTACCATTACCTTCCAGTAGATGTCTAGTAAATTGGTAGAGGCACCATTACCTTCCAGCGAATGTCTGGTAAATTGGTAGATGTCCCATTACCTTTTAACTGGTGATTGGTAAATTGGCTTGTGTTATGGAAATGTGCACCCTTGGGTTATTGTGTTTAAGGCGAGTAAAGTAAAGTTTTGTTTATCGATATTGTCTCAGTGTATCTGGGTGTATCATGTGCTATGATGGTTATGGTTCAAGAAGCCTGTGTCGTCTTATATGTTAAGTAAGCAGTTGTTGGGTGTTTGTTGTTTTCATTTTGCATATTGGATGTTATGTATACATGTGAGCGTATCAAATAAATTGTTGGAAGTATCTTTTTAACTTTGGACTTAAGGCCCAGAAAATGTGATGAATGTGTTAGAAATGGACATAGGTTACATATTTAGTTTGTAAGTAATAAGAGGAAATCAGAACTTTTGTTAATGTATTTCAAAAACAAAATGGTTGTTATGTGATATTGTTGAAATGGAAAACAAGAAGAAAATATGAACTATCTGTATTGTTGAACGAATTGGATGATTTTGGGAAATGTACTTATGTAAATATACTTTAGTACAAACCATCACATTATTTACATAGTATGAGTTGGAGCATTCATGATCATAACTATTTGTAAGTTGTTATTGTTTAGGATCATGTTGAGATCCCTACTGGACTTGATGTTCATCCCACGTTGCTATTCCTTTTTCAGGTGAACGTTGAGAAGTGTTTTCATGATCAAGGACCTTCTTTATCTGTTGGCTACGGGGCCATATATCTGCTGGCGGAATGCCTTTGTTGAAAAAGGGTTGAACCCTTTCTCTTTTTATGTAGTGATGTAAGCATGTGGACAATTTATTTAATTATGTCACATGTTGCATTCATTACGTGTACAAATGAGAGAATCTTCATTTATTTATCTTCATTGATGTATTAGAACTTCTGTTTGTTATCTCTGAAATTGTATTATAATAATGGTTTTGATAATGTATTCGAATAATAAGATGTGGGGGCGTTACAAACAAAATGATAATTTTGAAATAAAAATTTTGTGAAAAAAAATGTCAATATCAACTCAACTCTTTACACTATAATAGAATGGATTATTGACATAGGAATTGAAAGAGTGGAGTCCTTGAACCTAAATGGCTCACAAAAATTAATTAAGAAAACTCTTACTAAATATAGATACACACAACAACAACACACACAAAAAATTAAATAAATAAATAAATAAAAATTGGAGTTTCTTGTAACCACATCTAACAATTAAGGATTCTCTATTTCCATTTTTTAAAAAAATTATCTTAAACCCTTAGAATCTATGTATGACTCATATATATTGACTCAAGTGAGTGGATTTGAGATTTAGAAGTATTTTTAGTATCGGGCTTGCACCCATTCCCAATAATCTCCCCTGTTATAGGTGCTTTTTGTTATGTTGTTTATTTTTTTGCAATGAGAGATTTATTGCTAATTTTTCCTATTTATTTATAGTCTGTTTGGATTGATGGCTCAAAAGGAAAAGTGAAGGATTTAGAAGGGTAAAGTTATTTAAATCATGCTTGAATTCTTTTAAAGGATGGAAATGGAACTGCATAGAGGGGGTTATGTGGGGAAGAGAGTACAAATATTTTAAGGACTTTATTTTCTCTTCAAAATTGGGAGGAAACAAAAGGGAAGTAAAGTATTTTTCATAATAATATATTAAAATATCTGTTAATAATTAAATATTGTCTAACCAAATAAGATAGAGGAAACTTTCTCTTCCTTCTCTCACAACTAACTTTTCCTTCCCCTCCCCTCTCCTCAATCCAAATAGAATCTTACAATCAAAGCAAATCTTTTATTATGTGTAGCATGTTATTTCATAGTGGTTGTGTGTGTGTAAAAAAATGTATAAATAAAATAAACAACAAAATAAAAATAATTAATTCAAAAAATAATTATATGAATTAAATTCCAAATCAAATGCTTACAGAAATTATAAATCGAGGCTTATGTTGGACACAATCTCCTTAAAGTAGATTTCACCCTCGCTCCGGTGTTTCGAGATTTAACGGCTTCTACTTCCCAAGATACAACGACTAATACTTGATTTGCAGCACTACAAAACCAAGTTTGGCAAATCAAAAAACTCTGTTGTAACTCTTTTTTTCTTTTTCTTAGAAACAAAATGGTAGACAGATGTAGGAGCGCGAAAATGAACAAAAGAAGAAAGATGAAATGGTCAGGAAAAATTGGATCAAATGAATTGCTGGATGGTAGGCTATTTATAAGAGAACATATGGCTTTTCAAAACAGGTTTCAACAGATAGAAACCTGTTTGGAATAGGAACAGTAACAAGTCTAGCTTCAACAGGTAGAAACTTGTTCGGGTGGAATTCAACAGGTATGAACTTGTTTGGGTGGAGTTTTAATAGGTATGAACCTATTCGGGTGGAGGAAAAAATCTGGACCAATTTATTTTGAATTTTGAACCAAAATTAATAAATAAATAAATAAAATACAAATGTTTTTGGCCTAAAAAGATAAGTATTAGGCCGAACAAGCCCAACCCAACCTCACACTACGCACTCGCGCCGAAGCCCAGCTCAGTCTAGCCCGCTTGACCGACCTGACGAACGAACGGCGGCAGCGCGCGCGCGTGTTTTTATTTTGGGTCCAATGGGTCTAGCTCACTTTACCCATAACCTTACCCTTCTACAAACTTGGGTACCCCTTGGGGTCCATCCTAAGTATCCCAAACTAGAGTTTATATACCCATATAAATCCTTAAGCCTTTCCAATGTGGGACAAGCACATTTTACAAATGTGTAGGAAACCTACCTAAAGCCATTTCCCTGAACTCGAAAATGAGCGTTGAATTCTCATTCATCCAAAAATGGTTTTGAATAACCAAATACACGATGTTATTCACTACGCGACATTAAACATGAACCCAATTAGAAATAAGGTTTGCAAAAAATAAGGTTTTACAAAGCCATTATTTTCCAACAATTCCCCACATTAATGGAATTCACGATAACAGACATGTAACAAGATGTAAACAAAGAAAGAGTACATTAAGAAGATACACCACATCGAGATAGGTAGTTTTTGGCTTTGAACCTCCTCTAGTGAAAGCCTATCGGACTTACTAGTTAACCAGTGGACGCGATGCCTTGAACTATTCAACTGTTTATATAAGCTAAGATAATAGACTACACATAGTGTATCCACAGACATAGTTTGATTCTTACAGTTGTGTTCATTTTGGCTCTCAACAACACCTGATAATTCATGAGTGCTTTAGAGAATTTGGCCTTCTCAATTCTCACAGAATCGGCCCAGTTCACTCTCATATAGATGATTTCTTATTAAGAGTATTCTGCTATACCCCACTTGGATGTCCAAGCTATAAGGATCATTAAAAGCAAAACTTATCCTACTAATGCTGCAGGTATCACTCTTTTTATCATAGAAATGGGTAGGAGAAAACCTCCTTAGTGATATGTGAAGTCATCCATAATTCAGTTGTCCCTTTAAACCTAGATCTTGGGATCTACAGTGAACTAGGTTGGGTTGCCATTATGGCGACTTTTAAGTAATAGGCTTTAATCCCATTCCCTTCAATAAATGGTACACTTACTCTTTGGCTAGCCCTTTAGTCAATGGATCCTCAATATTCTCCCTTGACTTTACATATTCTATGGAAATTATTCCATGTGAGAGCAAATGTCGAACGGTATTATGTCTTCGACGAATGTGTCAAGTCTTACCGTTATACATATGATTTTGTGCTTGTCCTATTGGTGCTTCACTATCACAGTGAATGCATATAGCTGGCATAGGTTTTGGTCATATTGGAATGTCTTCTAAGAAATTACAAAGCCATTCTGCTTCTTCTCCTGTTTTATCTAATGCGATAAATTCAAATTCCATTGTCAACCTTAAAATGCATGTCTGCTTGGAGGATTTCCAAGAGGCTATAGCACTTTCCAGGGTAAAGACGTATCCATTAGTGGATTTTGAGTCTTTAGTATTCGATGTCCAATTTGCATCGCTGTACCCCTCGAATACTGCTGGATATTTGGTATAATGTAGACCATTATTCTGGGTATGTCTTAGATACCTAAGTACCTTAATTATTGCTTTCCAATGATCGGACCTCGGATTACTTGTGTATCTACTCAATTTGCTTACAGCATAGGCTATATCTGGCCTAGTGCAATTCATTAAGTACATCAAGCTTCTGATTATTCGAGAGTACTCCAATTGTGATGTCTACACCTTTATTTTTTGACAAATGAAGACTAATGTCAACAGATGTTTTAGTAGGATGGTCGTCATGCTTTCCAAATTTCTCCAGAATCTTCTCAACGTAATGAGACTGAGATAATGTATATCTTTCAGATGTTCTAGTAATTTTTATTCCTAGAATTACATCTGCTACTCCCAGATCTTTCATGTCAAACTTTTTGTTCAACATTTTCTTTGTGGATTTAATCATGTCATTATTGCTTTCAATAATGAACATGTCATCCACATAAAGACAAACTATGATATAGCCTTTGTCTGTGTGTTTAACATAGATGCATTTGTCACATTCGTTTATCTTAAAACCATCAGAAATCATAACATGATCAAATTTTTTATGCCATTGTTTCAGAGCTTGTTTTAATCCATAAAGGGATTTGACAAGTTTACAAACCTTTTTTTCTTGGCTGAGAACTTGAAACCCTTCCAGTTGTTCCATATAGATTTCCTCATCTAACTAGCCATTCAAAAAGGCTATTTTAACATCCATTTGATGTATCTCCAGATTATACAAAGTTGCAATCATAATTAGCATGTGAATAGATGTTATTCTTGTCACTAGTGAATAAGTGTCAAAATAATCAAGGCATTCCTTCTGCCTGTATCGTTTAACAACAAGCCTAGTCTTGTATTTATCAATTAAACCATCTACTTTTATTTTTCTCTTGAATATCCACTTATATCCAAGAGGTTTACACCCTGGTGGAAGATCCACCAGTTCCCAAGTATGATTTTGCAGAATTGATTCAATTTCACAATTTATAGCCTTTTTCCACAATGGAGCTTCAAGATTTAACATTGCTTCTTTGAAGTTTTGAGGCTCATTTTCTAACAGGTATGTCAGAAAATCTGGACTAAATGATTTAGAGGTCCTAGCCTTCTTACTACATCTAGGTTCATCTGTTTCATTATCATTTTGGTCTTCATTGCTACCCATAGTAGTATCAAAAGTTCTTTTATTTGAACTTGTCTCTTCAGTTTCCTTGCAAGGAAATATGTGTTCGAAAAACGACGCATTCCTTGACTCAATAATAGTGTTTACATGCATATCAGGATTTCAGATCTATGTGCACTACTATTATTTGCATAACCAATGAACACACAATCAATGATTTTTGGTCCTATCTTAGTTGTTTTAGGACTAGGGACTGGCACTTTGGCCAAACACCCCCATACTTTAAGGTAATTGTAGGTAGGTCGTCGACCTTTCCATACTTTATAAGGTGTTTGATTGATTTTTTTTTTTTTTTTTGTGGGATACTCTGTTAAGGATAAAGTTAGCAGACAAAATCGCTTCTCCCCTCTCAATAAATTTTGAGGTAGCCCCTGAACTAATCAACATAGCATTCATCATCTCTTTAAGAGTTCGATTCTTTCTCTCAGCACCTCCATTTGACTGAGGAGAATAAAGTGCAGTGGTTTGGTGAATAATACCATGTTCAGAACAAAATTTCTCAAATGGTGCATCATACTCACTACATTTGTCACTCTTTACTACCTTAATAGTTTTGACAAGTTGATTTTCAACCTTAAGTTTATATTACTTAAGAGCTTCTAAGGCTTCATCTTTACATCTCAATAAGTAAACATAGCAATGTCGAGTGCAATTATCAATAAAAGTAATAAATACTTTTTACCTCTTCAAGATTGAACAAATTTTAAATCACAGATATCTGTGTGAATTAGACTTAGAGGTTTAGTACTTCTTTCTACTTTATTAAATGATGCTTTAGTGAGTTTTGCCTCAACATAAACCTCATATTTATGATTAGGATCAAACTCTAAGTTTGGCAAACATTCTAAAGAAACAGGTCTACGCAAAGAATTAAAATTAACATGTCCTAATCTACCATGCCATAAAAAAGAAGACTCAACAATATAAACAGAAGATGTGTTCTTATTATTAATAGTCAAATTAGGTACAACAATTATTACATTGAGCTTAAAAAGGCCATCACTCATGTAATCTCGCCCGACATATATTCCACTCTTGGAGAGTACATCCTTGTCAGATTTAAAGACTAATTTAAACCCATTCTTGATCAACAATGACCCAGAAATCAAAGTTTTGCGAATCTCCGACACATGAAGTACATTGTTAAGAGTGAGTTCTTTCTCCAAGGTCATTTCCAGCACAATCTTGCCTTGTCCTTCTACAGTTGATGTGGAGGAGTTTCCCATAAAAAGTTGTTCCCTATTTTCCACCACTTTGTAGGTTGTGAACATTTTCTTATCTGCATAGATATGGCGGATTGCTCTAGTATCCACCCACCACTCCTTAGGATTGCCCACCAAATTTGCCTTAGAGACTACTACAGCAAGGTTGATGTCTGCCACTCCATCAGAAAGATAAAAATCCTCGGCTATGTTGGCTTGTGCTAGCTTTTAGCTTGAACTCCCTCTGTCCTTGCGAACTTGACAATCCTTAACGCTATGTCCATCTTTGCTGCACACAAAACACTTGCCTTTGAACCTCTTGTTGAACCCGTTGTTGATCCCTTTGCTAATCTTGCTAGTGGATCCTTGTTTGGGACCATTGCCATTATGCTTCCGCTTTTTGTTGACCTTTGTCCATGTTCCACAACATTTGTTTTAGCCTGCATGACATGGTTTCTTGACTTCTTGTCGGAACCATGGTTGTCCTCCTCAATTCTGAGTCGCATTATTAGTTCATCTAATTTCATCTCCTTGCGCATATGCTTTAGATAATTCTTGAATTCTTTCCAGGATGGTGGCAATTTTCCAATGATTGCCGCTACTTGGAAAGATTCATTGAGAACCATCTCTTCCGCATGCATGTCATGAAGAATTAATTGGAGATCTTGAACCTGGCTAATAACTATCTTGGAATCTATCATTTTAAAATCCAGAAATGGCCGACAACAAATTTCTTTATACCAGCATCCTTTGCCTTATATTTATGATCTAGAGATTCTCACAGTTCTTTTGCAGTGCTTTTGACACTATACACATTGTACAATGTATTGTCCAACCCATTGAGGATATAATTTCGACACAAAAAATCACCATGTTTCAATGCATCGATTGCGGCAACCACTTGCCAGTCAGTTTCTCCCTCATTTAGTGCCAGGGTTTTTTCATGAGTGAAGCGAGCCAAATTCAATGTCGTAAGATAAAACATCATCTTTTGTTGCCATATTTTAAAATCATTTCCATTGAATTTTTCGGGCTTCTCCCCATGATTTACTGATACTGTCGGAGTCATCATTGGCACAACAGGTGTAGGGGTTGGAGTAAGAACAGTCTTAGTACTGTTTGTTTCAGTATTCGTATTTCTGACGAAATAATAATGCACCAGTCACAAATTTATACAGAATATAATTTACGCACAAAAAATACATAATAATATTTTGTAACAAAATTCCAATGATAAACAGTACATGACTACTATGTTATCAAAGAAATTATTAAACAATATATTACTGCTATATAAGAAATTAAGCAGTATATGACTACTATTTAATTTCCCAAAACAAAATATTCTCCTGTCTAACACACAAAAAAAATAAAATAAAAAATAGAAATCTACTTTAAGATTGTTATTTTGTAGTGGTTGTGTGTATGTGTAAAAAAATGTATAAATAAAATAAACAACAAAATAAAAATAATTAATTCAAAAAATAATTATATAAATTAAATTCCGAATCAAATGCTTACATAAATTATAAGTCGAGGTTTGTGTTGGACACAATCTCCTTAAAGTAGATTTCACCTTCGCTTTGATGCTTCGAGATTTAACGGCGTCTACTTCCCAGTATGCAACGACTAACACTTGATTTGCAGCACTACAAAACCAAGTCTGGCGAATCAAAAACCTATGTTGTAACTCTTTCTTTCTTTTCATTAGAAACTAAATGGTAGATAGATGCAGGAGTACAAAGACGAGTAGAAGAAGAAAGACGAAATGGTTAGGGAAAATTGGATCAAATGAATTGCTGGATGGCAGGCTATTTATAGGAGAACATGTGGCTTTTTAGAACAGGTTTCAACAGATAGAATCTTGTTCGAAATAGTAACAGGTCTGGTGTCAACAGGTAGAAACCTGTTTTGGTGGAATTCAACAAGTATGAACCTGTTCGGGTGGAGGAAAAAATCTAGGCCAATTTATTTTGAATATTGAAACCAAAATTAAAAAATAAATAAATAAAATACCAATGTTTTTGGCCCATAAAGATAAGTATTGGGCTGAACAAGCCCAACCCAACCTCAGCCTTGCCTGCACGATCGGACAGATGGCAACGGCGGAACACGCATGTGTTTTTGTTTTGGGTCCAATGGGTCTAGCCCACTTTACCTATAACCTCACCCTTCCACAAACTTGGGTACCCCTTGGCACCCATCCAAAGTATCCCAAGATAGAGTTTATATACCTATATAAATCCTTAGCCTTTCCAATGTGGGACAAGCACATTTCACAAATGTGTAGGAAACCCACCTAAAGCCATTTCCACGAATCCGAAAATGCGTGTTGAATTTTCATTCATCCGGAAATGGCTTTGAACAATCAAATATACGATATTATTCACTATGCGGTATTAAACATGAACCCAATTAGAAACGTTAAAAATAACGCTTGAGTCCTACCTTAATTAATGATCAAAGTTGACAAAAAATAAGGTTTTACAAAGACATTTTCCAACATAGCAAAAGTGTGATCCCAATGAGCTTTATGGTTTAGAGAAATGAAAATTGGGTAAAAATTCTTCACCATATTTGTATAGTGATAAAAGAACAGATAAATATTTTTTATTGCATAAACTCCTTTAAAATAAATTTATCATGTATCAAGAACAACCAAATTTATGTTTAACCTATTTATTGTAAAGGGTAAATTACAAATACACCCCTGAGATTTGATTAAAATACGAATCGCCCCACGTGGTTCTAGAAATTACATTCTACCCATGAGGTTTCTAATTTCAAAACAAATCGCCATTTTTATTTAAATCATCAAGTCAATTAGCGGTTTTTAATGATGTTAGAAATATGTTTCAATTAATAATTTAGGTAATTTTATTATTATATAGGAGAGTAATTATGAATTTCATTTTTTTAGTTAATTCTATTAAATAAAAAATTCTAGCTGTAGACACCCCATTTTTGACCGTCCTTAAGACTTGGACGTCACCGCTTAAACACTCGGTGATTACCCATGTTTGTGTTCGTCTTGAGTTCCTGGAGGTCTCGGCCACGTGACTTGCCTCAAGACCTCTCGACTCGACTGTTTTGTGTTTGGTTTTGCACCAAACACTTGTGTTTTGCTTTTGAGGGGCAGGGAATGGCTTGTTGGCCATCCCCACACCTCACCGGCCATGGCTTGAGGCCACCGGCCATTGCTTTGTTGCCATCGGCCAAATGTTTGGCCGGTCGACCATGTATTTGGTCAATTTGGCATTTTTGGCTGGCTGACCACTGTGCATCTGCTTTTGCAGATATTTTTATGCCAGCTGTGCTAGCTGGTATACACTTTGCACCCTCTCCATACACGTGTATGGAGGGATTTCACTCTTGCTTAGCTTGTTTTGTAAGCTTTGCAAGAGTGATCCTCTATAAAGGGAGGGCCTCTCCTCCCTCCTCCAGGGTTACAGAAAAGCTCCAGAGGTCTGGTTTTAGGGTTAGCATAGTGTGTCTATTCTCTCTCTATATCTTCCTCTCTTTGTGTATAAGTGTGTGTTTATCTGTACTTTTGTGTACAAACACCTAGTGTTACACTATACCTTTAGTTGCTGAGGCATTAGAGGGTTGTTCTTGGAGTTCTTGGATGGATTCAAGCTTGAGGAAGCTGCTGGAGTATTGTTCTTGAAGAAAGTCTTCAATGGTAAGAACCTTGCCCTTTATTCCCCATTCTTGCACAGGCTTTTAGCCATCTTTGCTTGCTGTTTTAAGCTTAGTATATAACATATAAAAGTTCTATTTTTACTTGCTTAAAATAGTTGTTTAAGGTTGTTTTGATGTTTGGGGGTTGTTTGACCCCCCCCTTAGGCCTTGTTTGGCCCCCATTTTGTGCTATTTTGGTGAGCTCCGGGACCACCTTGTTTGGGCCTCTTCACCACTAAAATCTTAAGGGATTTCAGTGGTGAGGATGGTGGTTTAAGGTCCTAAGAAGGAGAGGGCCAACCCCTCTCCTTGTTGTCTTTAAAATGTGTCATTTTTGCCTCATGTGTGAGTACCATTCTTGAGTTCATGTTGGCCATGTCTTAAGTGTTATTTGTGCTTATTTTGCCATGATATAGCACTGTTTTTACTTGGTTTAGACACACCATGCTTGTTTTGCATACTTGTCTTGTAATGCCATGAATTGCCTTAACATGTGCCTAGCATTTAGACTATCATGCTTACTTGTTTTGGCTTAGCTTTGTGAAGCTTTTATGCATGTTTTAGTATGCTTGAGGTCTATTTTTGGTTGCTCGGGTCATCCATGCTTTGCTTTGTATAGCTACCATGCAATTCCCCTTGTGAGCCTTGAGCGTTGACCCCTCTAGCATGCTTTACTTGCTTTGTTCCAGTGGTTTGGAACCACTTACCATGTCATTTCAGTCCATATAACATGCTTGTATACTTGCATTTATGGCTCCTTTGATGTTTCAAAAGGTTTGTGTGTTATGCCCCATGATTGGTTCATTTTGCATGGCTTTAGATTTAGGCCATTTAGATGCCATCTAGGTGTGCCCTTGACCTTGTTTTGGTCTGCCTTGGGGTGGTTTTGAGTCCCCTTGGCCCTTTGAGGCTTGGTTGGCATGGCCATGGTTTAAGCCCCTTGGCTTGCCTTGAGTTTTGGACATTATTGCATGCTATGCTTATCTTGTTAAGTTGGTTTGGCACCCTTTTCTAACATGATTTTCAGAGCATTATATGCATGCTATTTGCCCTTGTTTATCCCTTCTAAGTGTGCTTAAAAGTTGCTTCTTTATGCCTAAGTGTTGGACCATGTACGCATGCATGCTTGTATGTGCATTTGGCCCCATTTCTATAACCTTTGGCCACTGTTTGGGCTTAGTAGAGAGCTGTCCATCTTGGTACGAGTCCATTGTTCCCGTGTTGTTGCATGCTCGCCTTGTGTGTTGTTGAATACTTGGCCTACCGCATGTGTTGCATACTTGAATCATAATGCATTTGGCATGCATTCTCATCTTTGTTTTGATTGCTTAACATGCCATATGTTTTGCATATTTGCATGTTGGCATTGCATCTTGCATGCTCAATTAGCTTGCATACTTGTTATATGCTTTGCATGCTTGCCACATGTTCATGTTGCCTACTTAGTTTCCATGCCTAGGGTGCATTGCATTGAACATGCATGCCTTGCCTCTTGAAATCAAGTGATAAAGGTTGGGCCTTTATGTGCTTATTTGGTTTGCATTTCATTTGACATGAAAATGCACAACTTGATTTCTTGGGCCATCACGCATTGAAATGCGCGATTGGCGGTCCGAAATCGAGTACCATCCCCCTTTGAGTCATAAACATGATAAGGGGTGTATTGGTGCACACATTTGCTTGAAATGCATTGCCATGCCTTGTTTTGCCCTCTGCTGCTGTCAAAACAGGTGCTGCAGGAAGCTTTGGCCGGCCGACCATCTTTACTGCCGACCGACCAAACATTTTTGGCTGAGAGCTATACAAATGGTCGATGACTACTCCCCTATGGCCGGTGACCATTCCTCATGGCCGGTGGCATCCTCCAGTGTTCAGAGAGTGTTCCTTAGGACTTGTACAGTCTTCAAAGGAGCAGAGCAGGGAAAACAGAGGCAGCTTGTGCATGGCATTGGATTTCCGGGCGAAGCCAATCCGAGCATGCGTGCATCCCTCTTCCCGAGGCCTTTTAATGCTTTCCTTAGCTTAATTGATTTGTTAATAAATTAGGTGGTTTGTAAATTATTTAATTAGCTTGTAGGTTAATTAAATTGTATTATTCTTTTGGTCCCTCCGAGCGAGGGCGAATTTGTAATAAGTGTGGGTGCGTGCGTGCATGTCTTCCAACCCCCACTTCTTTCTCCCTTTTACTTACCTGCTTTTGATGGCTAGTATTAGGGCATATTTAATTTAGCATCCTTATGCTATGCATGCATGCATCCATTCATTTGTACTGCATGTACCGGGCTTGGCGCATCATGCTAACTGCATAGTATTTCAAATCTAACTTGAATGCATGTTATCTGTTGCATTCCACATGCCATCCTAGGATTAGCCGAGCCTATTCTAGTGACATTCTGTATGCGATGCATTAGCCACTTAACATGGACTTGGATCATGCATTGATTGCTAACAAGTTCTTTGTTTTGGCTCGGAGTACTCGGTAAGCTTTTTATGCTTTAGCATCTTGCATGAGTGCGAATGTTAACATGACAGCATGCTTACCATGTTTCTATGTGCTTATGTGACATAACTGTCTAATGCTTGTGGGTGAAGGTTGGATTATTTGAGTTGGAACAACTCGTTGAAATCCGTGTTTTAGCCTACTCACGAGTAGCAAATTTTAAACCATTTTTCAAAACGAGCGGATATGCAATGCTTTGTTCCAAATTAGGCGATTTAGTCTATACTTTTGTGTTGTGCGCATCACATAGTAAGATTAGCTAATTAACCGGAATAAGAGCACATAATGTTTTCAAAACTAGCTATCATAGTTAGTAGAGGCCAATCTTTGATCGGGCGAGCGGGGGTGCTCATAGCTGACCTTCCCCAATCGTACCCAAGTTCCCGAGCTGAGGCAACTTTGGTGATGACGGACACGTGGCCTTAGGCAAACGAGTCAGGGTTTCCTAAATTCCCTCATAAAAAAAATATTTAGGTGGCAACTCTATATCTGGCAAAGCAGTCCATGTTTGACACTTCTTTCTAAAAAACCTGTTTTCTAAAACGATTTGTCGGATTTAGACTCTTTGGTGATTTATCAATCTCGCATTGCACTTTGCGAGATCAGATTAAGAACCGACACAAATCGAGTCCGAACTGTAGCGTAAGGCCCCCTGCGGGCGCGTCTACACCAGCAAGTGGGTATTTATAATTTTTCAAATTATATGGGATAATTTGTACTTTAAGCAAATTTCAGAAGGCGTATTTGTAATTTACCCTATTGTGAAATATATCCATGAGATTTTTTTGCAGAGTTAAATGTAAACAATGAGAAGATCATAAAATAAACAAATAAACAAGCATAATATTCTTTCTCGAACATGATTGAAACTTAGAGAAATAATATGCATCATACCTATTTTTTTGATGTATATTATATATTTTTGTGACAAATGTTATATAATTTTCTAATAGAATTGTGATAGTTTGTGATTCAGAAATGAAAATACTTCATCTATGAACCACAAGTATCATAATTCTACCAAAAAATTACATAATATTTATCATATAAATACATAATATATATGAAACACAATGTATATAGTACACACCCTTCCTGAAACCTTATTCACTACATTTGCATTTCTTCTATTTCTGATCTAGAATTTTAATAGTTTTATTTTATGGTGTCACCCATTTAAATGAACACATCCAATTGAAACAAATATAGACAAGAAGAGAGTAAGACATGGATTAAAATGTGCCCACACCAAATTTCTTTTTAATTGTCTTTGTTCTTGAAAATAAAATCTCTTTGATATGAACTAATCCAACTATTTCATAAAATTCTCATCAAAATCTTTTTAAATATTCTCGTCTTATTCCAAATTTCCCTTTTCATCAAATTTGATAAAAAAAAAAAAAAAAAAATTCATTTTCAATACTTCATCTTTTTTAATTTTTTTCAAATTCAAATTTTCAATGAAGGATTTAATGAGTTTTAAATTTGATGAAAAAAATCATTCTCGCTTGATTTGATGAACATTTAATGAAAGGATTAGAGATGATTTTTTAATATATTTCATCAAATTTAAATTTGATAAAATAAAAGAAGGAGAATTGAAGATGCTCTTATACGAGTAATTTTGTTTCGTGTACTAAGCAAGTAAATGTTATGTGATACCATTCTCTTCTTTGATTGCTTTGACAGTTGGTCAATTACATTTATATTGGATGTTTTTTTTTAATGATCGGGTGTTTGGGTCAACTTACACGCACCTCGCTTAATTTCGAGATCCATGCAACGCGCCCCCCGTGGACGTGGCCTTAAGGAGCGGATTGCTCCTAATGGTAGTTGAACCTAAAATCTAGAAGGAGCACACCTCTAGGCCCCAAGTTGCACTCAATGGGCCAACACGATGGGCAGGGTACCTGTGATTGGTTTAGGGGCTCACTGATGAGGTGGTGCATGGAAGTATAGATATTTTATATAAACACAGTAAATTTTACTCTTTTTTTTTTTAAGGGTGGTCAGGCCATAGAGTCTGGATCCTCTTCAGTCACTCTCTCCAGTGACTCCTATGAGGGATGACCACAAGGAGATGGGTGGCTTAGATTTGCTTCTTTAAAAAAAAAAAAATCCAAAACACACACTTCCACTCTCTATTTCTCTCTAACACACTAACTCACTCTCTTTCCGTCCCTCTCTCACTAATACACTCATAGCTCTCTCTCTCTCTCTAATAAAAAATTTAAAAAACTATTTAAATCTTTTTCATTTTATTTTAAGAATATATAAATAATTTTTAATATAAAATTTTAATTTTTATAAAATTAATATCGTTGAAAACATACCTTTAAAATGAGATTAATATTAAATATATTTAATAAAAATTTAAGATAAATAAAAATTAATTACTACATTTAGTTATGTTTTCAAATTATTATTTTTTAAATATAAAAATTATTTTAATGAAAATAAACACACAAAAATTATATATTTTTGAAATTCTCACAAATAATTTTCATTACAAAAAAAAAAAAATCATATAAAAATGACTTTTAATTTAGTTTTATTAACCAAATGAATTTATAAATTTTTTAAAGGAAATAAAAAAAAAACACACACAAATCCAATCTGTGCGTAGGTGCAAACCAAATCTGTTTTTATTTTCTTTAAAAAAAGTTATAAATTCGTTTGGTTAATAAAATTAAATTAAAAGTCATTATTTTTATATGATTTTTTGTATAATGAATATTATTTTTGAGAATTTCAAAAAATATGATTTTTGTGTGTTTATTTTCATCAAATTAATTTTTATATTTAAAAAATAATAATTTGAAAACGTAATTAAACATAGTAATTACTTTTTATTTATTTTAAATTTTTATTAAATATATTTAGTATTAGTCACATTTTAAAGGTTTATTTTTAGCGATATTAATTTTATAAAAATTAAAATTTTATATTAAAAATTATATATATTATTAAAATAAAATGAAAAAGATTAAAATAGTTTTTTAATTTTTTATTAGAAATGTGTGTGTGTGTGTGAGAGAGAGAGAGAGAGAGAGAGAGAAAGAGAGAGTACTATGAATGTGTGCGTTTGTTAGTGAGAGAGACGGAGAGAGAGAGGGAGTGGAATTCAATGTGAGTGTGTGTTTTGGAATTTTTTGTTTAAAGAAACAAATTTGAGCCTTGCTGGTAACTTGACCCTATTTGGGCCGTCATTTGCAGAGGCCACTAGAGAGAGTGACTTGAGAGGATCCGGACTCCGGCCTAGAGATCCATTCTGTAGACTTTTAAGGACATAGATGCAAGGGCCTTTTTGTTTGGGTCAATAAGGATGCACCTTTCAATTTGTTTGGATCAACGCGTGTTATCTGTTGAAATCAAACCCATTTTTCTCTATGTCATCCATCCATGTATGTTATAGTACTTCTCTCTCTCTCTCTCTCTCTTCCTCTTATTCCTCGTTTCTCTCTCTCATCTCGCAGCAATAGTCTTCAGTACTTGACACGACCAGCCAAAGCCTCTGCATAGACCTCTACTACTTAATCATCTTGGCAATCTGCGACGGCGACGGGCGCACTCTCTCCAAATTCTTGGCTTTCGTAGCTGGAATGCATCGAAATCATCATCGAGCCTTTGTTGAGACTTTTCGTCTGTATCTACCAAGGATAGATTGTTGGTGCCCCAATCGGGGCCTTAGAGGACAGAAATAGGGTGAATGTGGAAGAGGATCATGGCGTCGGTGCGGGATAGTTCTAGGCTACCCATTTTACAACGTAGGGATGCCAAACTAGTTTCTAGAGATGGATACTTAATCCTAACTTTGAAACTAAAGAGAGAAAGAAAAAATTGTAGAGAGAAATGGAGAGAGGAGAGTTGTGGGAGATAGGGAGAGGGCAAAGATGAAGAAGAAGAGGAAGGAGAAAGTGGATCTAGAGAGAAGTAAAAATTCAACAAATAAGGAAAACAAGCTTGGCGAATTGCAATAGATAAGAAAAAAATAAGCTTAGTGAATTTCAACAGATAGATTAAAAATATTAAAATAATTTGGACATATATAAAAAATTAGGGCATATATATTAAAATAATTTCAATAGATACAATTTCAACATATAGAATTTCGAAAGATAGATTTTTTGAACAGATAGGTTATATATAAAAATTTCAACAGATAGATGTTAATGAACTTTTGACCAATAAATGTTCTTATCACTAAATAAGATTTTTCTTTGGATTTAATGCCTTATATTCTCTTTAGATTGGATTTATCACAAATTTTCTCTTTTTTAAATAGAATTTCATAGTCAATATAAATATTGTTTAATATATTTCAATATAAGAACTCGAAAAATACTAATTTTATTAAAAATCAATATATATCAAAACTATTGAAATTTTAAAAATAAAAATTTACTTTTGTCAATAAGTTATAAGTTGTACACTTCTGTCCTTAGCGTGCGAAACATCAAAATGATATCTCGTGTCCATGAAATTTTGTTGATGAGGGGCATATGGCCGAAACACCCTATTCAAAAATATTTCTAAGATCCTATCATAAATTGGTAGATCTAAAGTTATATTTACATTTATAAATGAAATCATCTTTTGTTAAGAAAATGATCATTCCATAAGAAAGTCTAAGAGATTAATATTCCATTATATTCCATCTCATTCTAATGAACCAAATAGAGTATTAGGACATTTAATTCATACGCTAAGTGCTAGATTGTAATTTACAGAGATAATAAATTTGAGATATAAAACGAAGTTGAACAAAGAATCGAATACTTGAGAAATTTAAGATAAAGATTTTAAAAAAAAGTATGAGAGATTTTAATGACACAATCTATCTATCCATGGAAATGTAATTTACATAGGATTAAGCATTTAAGTCTTTACAGAATTTAAAATAGAAAAATGATCCATCCTTACAAAAATCTCTCACAAAAGAACCCTTTCATAGACTCTAACCTGTAAGAGCTTAGCGCTACAAAGTAAGTGAATAGACTCTTATCGGTTAGAGTCTATGAAGGGGTGCTTTTGTGGAGATGTAGCACGACTCTTTAAAATAAGGGTTTGGACTATCTCCAACTGAAATCAAACTGAATTGTCTAATTCGGTCCATTGGGCCTACTTTTAAGTTCCGTTTGATGATCTGAACCATTTACATTTTAGGATTAGTTGAGTATATCATCCATGCAAAAAATCAAATCGATTGGATAACAAAAGCCACATGTTCGGATCAATTTTGTATGAACCTTTTATTTTCTCACAGTTCATTTAAAAAAAAAATGATTTGAACATGTGGTTGCCCTTATCTAATCGACTTGATTTTTTGTAAGGATGAAGTAATTGATGAACTCTAAAATGTGAACGGTTTGGATTATTGAAACGGGGCCCAAATTAGGCCCAATGGACTGGACAACTCCTCTCCAGTTCGATTTGAGACTAGAGAGAAGCTAGTCCTTTGAAATAATTTCATATATAGATAAATTATTTAGTTAAAAATTATTAAATATATTTATTTAAGTTATATTTTTTATAGCACAAAATACTAAGATTATTGACACTTATTATCAAAGTTGCAACATATTTTATAAAATAATGATATATAGATATACAAATAAATAATTTAATTAAAATTTGCAGATTAGTGGAGTTTTAGCAAATTGGGCGTTATTTTACACAATCCTAGCAACAGTGATGGATGGTGTCTGAGGGTTATAATTAAAATTAGGATTGTAACGAGTTGAATCAAATTGAATTTATACTTTAATCTCAGTTGGAGATTTATTTTAAATTATTAAAGTCTATTCATTTTGGACCCAACTGATTGAATCGTGACCTGTTAGTAACCATATAATATTTTTTTGGTTTTATTATTATTTGATTACCATAAAAGAGTTGTGAATATTTATGGTGTATACCATTAAACGAAATATATTTTGTGGTGAGAAAATATTATATTTACTTTTGTTATTAAAGATGTTGAAATGTACTTTTAGTTGATATATATAGTTGTATATGTATAGGTAGATATTTGTTTAAAAAAAAAGAAAAAAAAAAAAGAAGAGAAAAACAGCACAGCAGCAGCCACGTGGGCTTTTTCCCACCTTATCCATTGCATTACCTTCTCATTTTCTTTATTATTGAGCAGTTGTGTGCACTCCCTCATATCTCTCGGTGCTCTCCCTCTCTTTCGGTTATCTCTCTCTCTCTCTGATTTTTTTTTCTTTGGTTATTTTTATTATATAAAATCGTTGATTCATTAAAGCCTGTTAGGTTTTAGACTCTAGTTCCATAGATCAAATTGTAGAGGGTTCCGAGGGCTTCGATTTAATTTAATTAGAATTTTTGGAAAATTTGTGATTTATTTGTTTAAAAGAGAAATTTTGAGAAAAATAAAGAGTTGATGCCCAAATTGCAAAAGTGTAAACTTGGAATATGGTTGTAAGGTTATGAAAGAGCTATGTTTTAAATTTGAACAAAAACGGACTTTGATTCAATCGGTTTTGAAATTTTTACCGGTTTGCAACCAAAAGAGCATTTTTAAAAAAAACAAAGGAATTATGTTTAAATTTTGGGGCTTTTGATCAAATAGGATGTCATAGTTGAATAATGCTTGGAGAATGAGTTTGGAAAGAAAATGATGTTTTCTTGGACATTAACGGTATTATTTTGTTTAATGTATCTGTTGGAATAAAACCGACACTGTTAGAAATGGACCTTGCGAGGTTACTGGACGTGATTGTGATATGAAAACTAGTGTAGTTGTTCATATTTGATGAGATGTGAAATAGATTGTATTTATCAAAATTTTAAGAATTTAATTGTTTAAATATCTGTTTAGAAATATTTGTTTTGGGCTATTAGTGGAGGATAGCCATGATTGTTGTAGAAATGCATGAGATTTAGGTAAATTGAACCACATTCCTCATTTGTTGCATTGGACATTGCATTACATTCATTTCATTGGAAATATATCTGTTTTTGAGAAATGTTTGGAAATGTATTTGTTTGCGAAAAGATGAATACTTGATGAATCTGGGTAGGGGGTATAGAACCGCACGGTTAGGTATCGAGCCTTCCAATTTACTGGTAAAAATGACAGTGGTGGTGCATTAGGGCCTACTTGCAGACACTCACTTAGAGATTCACAGAGCCTGTATTCATGTAACATATATGGTTTAAAATGGAAATAGTTTTGTATCTGTTGTTGCATCTCAGCATTACATGCTTTATAAAAAGAGAGATAAACTGTTTTATCATGAGCATACTCCTCTTTAGTCTTGTCATGGTTCATATGTTGTGTAGTATATCTTTACTGGGTTGTGGCTCACCCTATAAGGGAAACCATTTCAGGTACAAGTGCTATGCCTCCGCCAAGGCACTGACTTGGGAGGACTCGGAGCTGAGGCTTCATTTTTGTTTTATGGTTATTTGTTGAATATAAGCCCAGGGCTGTATTTGCGTTGAGTTGAAACTCCATTTTGTGTAACCAAGAATGTTCTTAGATAAATTTGTAAGCCTGTAGGGCACTTATTATCTGTTTGGCTTCCATTTTATACTTGTTGTAAGATGCATGCTTGGGATTGGAACTGAGGCATTGATATGTGAACAACATGTATTTGGCATTTGGGATTAAATGGAAATGGATGTATGAAATAGTTAGCTAGATATATGTGTTTGTCTATCAGGTGGGTTTGTTGTATAAATAGATATACCCTGCCCAATTTTTTGGGGCGTTACAAGGATTGAGCTTTAAAATTGATGAAGATAAGGTATATTTGATAATATTTAAAAAAATTATTAGTAAGATTTGAGGGGGGAGGGGGGAATTTCAATTTGTGTTTGGTGTGAACTTAGTAGTAAGTAGTGTGTAATGAGATATTTTGAGTGGTATATATAAATAAAGGTTGCTCACATATAATCTGCTAGTAAATCAAATTTTCTTGAGAAATTTACTTCAACATTTCGTACTTGATAATCATCATCCATCTACTTTACTGTCATCATCTCAGGGCAAGAAAACCCAGGCTTTGAACAATCGGTTTAGGATTCAACAGGACCAAGAAAAATTGTTTTCTTTTTTCGAGTAAGTAGTTTATTATTTGCTATCATTTTATGGATTGAGATCCTTTACCTCATGTGTTGAGTTTGTGGATTAACATTTTTTTCTTTTTCTTTTTAAATTAGTCCACCAAAAGGAAGATTAAATGATCTGGTTATTTTCCAATGGGTTTTTTTATTCCTTCCAATTGTAAAATTTAATTTCATATAAGATAAATGCTTTTCATGGAAACAATTACACTTGAGATGAATATCCGACAAAAACATAATCTATGGATGGATGAAACATTTTTTTATCAATAATGACTCGGACCCCTTTTCCTCCCCACTCCCTTGACCCCCTCTCAACATGATTGGCCAGTTTTTTTTTTTTCCTTCTCCTCCAATCACCACCCGCCAATTGTGTGTGGGGGTGGTGGGGGTGGTGATTGGAGGGGGTCTCAATCATGACCCTTTTTTTTATTTCTTGATTGATTAAGTGATTGATTGGCTGGTTTTTTTTGGAACTTTGAGTTCTTATAAAACCATTTCTTCATCACATCGGTTTCATTATTTTATTGGGTTGGGACCCAAAAGGAGTGAGAACCATGCCTCCTCAGTCTTTAGGTCATTTTTTTGAAGATCTAGGTTTCACTATTTTGGACTTGCTGTTGTTTTATTTCTAGATAGGACAAATTACAATAATAGTCCCTCTGCTTTGGTCTTAATAATTTCAATTGATTGGATTTTTATCATGATTTTGTCTCAATTTGATCCAATTGATTACAGCTTTTAACATTTTTTTAGGGAAAATATATACATAAGTGACATGTGTTTTATTTTAGGGCAAATTACAATAGTAGTCCCTGTAGTTTACCTTTTTTTCATTTTGGTCCATATTGTTTTAATTTGATCAATTTTGCTTCTTTATTTTTACAGATTATGTCATATTAGTCTATTAAATAACGGCGGTTAAATTTGATGAATGAAAAATCAAATGATGTTTCAATTTGGTTCCGGTAGTTTACAGGATATGTCAATTTAGTCCCTGTTGTTTTAACTTTCCTATAAACTATAGGGACCAAATTGGCACATCCTGTAAACTACAGGGACCCAATTGAAACATCATTTGATTTTCCATCTATCAAACTTAACCGCTGTTATTTATTGAACTAATATGACACAATCCGTAAAATTAAGGGGTAAAATTGATCAAATTGAAACAACAGAGACCAAAATGAAAAAAAGAGTAAACTATAGGGACTATTTGCATAATTTACCCTTTATGGAAAAATTATAAATTTACTCAACTGAGTGAGTTAACATCAACCAATTCAATGTTAATTTTTTTGTAAAAACATTAATGGAATTATCAATTGGATCAAATTAATACAAAATCTAAAATTAATGGTTAAAATTGAGTTAATTAAAAGTATAGAGACCAAATGACACGAGATAAAATATAGGACCATCAGTGTAATTTGTCCTTCAAAATGTTTCTAATGCTTGGAAACAAGAGTAAATGCTTTTATATTATCTTCGTTTTTTTAATTTTTATATTTTTGGCAATAAAATAGGTTTACTTGGAACTCTGAAAATTTTGATGGCACGAGTGGAGTCCGAAAAAAAAATAAATTAAGGTATGACTTGCTTGTCAATATTCTATGTGAATTTTACTTATTCAATTAGATTCAATTTTTTATTTTTTATATTTTATATTTGTGTTGTGTTTGGATAATTTGGATAGAAATTTGGATGGCGAAAGGAAAAGGGAAATGTCGAAAAATTTAACTTATATTGTATTCACATTTTTTGTTACTTTTTCTCTTACCTTTGCCAAATTCCTACTAAAATTCATGATCTAAACATAACTAGTTTTCTTTTTAATTATTCAATCAATAGCTTCTTTGTTCTTGTGACAATGCTGCATATTTTTCGTAGTAATTTGGTGAAATAATATATATATTTGAAAAATTACAAATTCTTTTGATTCATTGTGTAACTCAGGTATTGGGTTGGTTGGTATTTTCTTATTATGCTTTTTGTGGTTAAAACCTGGTTCTTACGTGTTATGGATTGAAAATCTTTACCAAAAAATATCTGCATACTAATTACAAATTACAATCTGTCGCGCCTGGATTTTTTGACCAGCTTTTTTTTTTTTTGGAAAGGAGTCTTGAAAATCTGTAGCTAAGTGTGTCAAATTGAAATGGAATTGATACCATGGGATTCGGCTGTGTTAAGTCCACCTAAATATGAGGAAGTGCAATGTTTCAAAAGAAGGAAAGGAACTTTCAATCTTCACCTAAACCAAACAAAATCAAACCAAACCAAATTGAGCCTTTTCTCCCAATTTGGTGGGGTCTATTACAGAATGTGTTTTTCCATGTTTCACTCTACCAAGAGCTATATGCTCAATTATTTGATTTTTCACCTGAAAGAGTTTATATTTTCATCTAAATGAAACTAATTTCATGATGTCATATTCTTTGGTGTTTTTTAGATTTCATCGAGTGTGATTATATTGTAAGGGCTTGTTTGATTGAGTAGATTATAACATAGAATTGAGATTGTTAATTTATGAGACTCACATTTCATTGTTTGGTTGCAATTTTTGTTATACAGATTAGATTTCGATGCACATTCTATCCAAAAAAAATTGGTGAATTTTTTAAGAGTGGTGCAATTAGCATCCCATGAATTATTTTGGATCACTCATTTCTTTGGGCCCCTACTTACAAATTTTGAAACCCTCAAAATTTCTTCCCCTCCCCCAAAATAATACCAAAATTATCCTTGTGAAAATATTTTACCCATTGAATGCTTACCCCCCCACATCCCAAAAAAACCCTCTTCCAAAAAAACCCAACAAAATCTATCAAGAAGAAGAAGAGCCAATGTGATTACTGTCTCTGCTACCTCATCCACCATTGTCACAGTTGGTATGTTCTCTCTCTCTCTCTCTCTCTATATATATATATATATACATATACACATAATTTCTTAATTTTCTCGAAATAATTTCTTCTCTTGCAGGAAAAATAATTATAATAATTGGTTTGGTTGGTTCTGTGGATAGATAATATAAAATTGTGAGTTCAGCAGAGAATTACACAACAATATTATCAAAGTTACGCAATGAAGGAATAACTTTTCAACCTCATAATGGATTTGGGCTACTTCCGATAAGTTCTGCAAGTGTTAAAAATTTTGACAATTCAATGTATTAAAAAATTTCCATGTTCGGGCCTGTATTCTTGAACTTGAAAAAATGAAAACTTCTGCAAGCGTTAACAATTTTGACCGTTCGATGTGTTAAGAAATTTTCATGTTCGAACCTGCATTCCAAAACATTACTTATTTGTTTGGGAATGCCTTCCCGAACAAATAAACAATGTTTGGGCCTGTGTCCCCGAATTTCGGTTATATGGTCGGGAGTTTAGTCTCGAAAAAATGATGAATAGATTTTATTATTTTTGCCCCTTTTTTTCAAGAAACTTACCATTACAAGGCCAATCTCCTCTGAGTTAAAAACAATATCAAAGCTATGAACCTCCTCTAAGATTTTATTGTTGTGCTCCTTTCGTCTTATAGAGTTGTGGTTACCAGAAAAACTTTCACTTATTGTCATTGCCGAAGAAGTGTAGGTACTCAAATGGTTGTCACTATAACCACCAAAATATTGCCGCCAAAGAGGTTTCAAGGTTTTGAGGGTGGGTAGGTTTTGAAGGTGGGACTTAGGGAAGATGGATGGGTGGTGATGGAGGTGAGTGCTTTCATGAACCTTAATTCATGATGTAGTGGGTGTGTAAGTTTAATTGTAAGATGGGGTGTCCCAAAATTAATGATGTCCTTTATAGTAATTTTATTTGAGGTTATTATTGTAATAAAAAAAGTTAAAAATTGGGGGTCCAAAGTAATTTATGGGGTGCTAATAGTAGCACTCTTTTTTAATCCTACAACTAACAATGCAAAGGGTAAATTACACTTCCCCCCCGAAAGTTTCACCCATTTCCCACTTTGGCCCTTTAAGTTTAATTTTTCCCACTTTGGCTCTTCATGTTTGCAATCCATCCCGTTTTGGCCCTTCATATTTACAATCCTTTCCACTTTATTCCTAAACGTTCCATCCAAAAAACTAACAGAATCTGCTACATCACTAACACATCAACTCCATGTGTGATATAAAAAATTCACTAAAGATGCAAAAAATAAAAAACAAAAAACGAAAAAATTGGAATTTTTTTTAAGTCTTTAGTGAACTTTTTTTTTTTTTTCAAATTTATTTATAAACATTATTATATTATAGATGAATCTAGATTAGATGCAGCTAAAAAAATAAAAAATAAAAATTTAACTAAAAAAAAGAAAAAAGTTTACTAAAGACAAAAAAATAAATAAAAATATACTGACTCAAATACTTGTATTGTGAATTCTGAAATGAAAAATTTACTATCGTTTTTTTCGTCTTTAGTGAACTTTTTTCTTTTTTTTTTTAAAGTTAAATTTGTTGTTATTTTTTAGCTGCATCTAATCTAGATGCATCTATAATGTAATAATGTTTATGAATAAATTTGAAAAAAAAAGTTCACCAAAGACTAAAAAAAATTCCAATTTTTTTGTTTTTTATTTTTTATTTTTTGCATCTTTAGTGAATTTTTTAAATCACATATGGAGCTGATGTGTTAGTGATGTGACAAATTTTGTTACTTTTTTGGATGGAAGTTAGTCTAGGAGTAAAGTCGGAAGGATTGCAAACATGAAGGGCCAAAGTGAGAAGGATTACAAATATAAAGGGCCAAAGTGAGAAAAATCAAACTTAAAGGGCCAAAGTTGGAAGGATTGCAAACATGAAGGATCAAAGTTGGAAGGATTGTAAACATAAAAGGCCAAAGTGGAAAAAATCAAACTTAAAAGGCCAAAGTGAGAAATGGGTGAAACTTTAGGAGGGCAAAGTGCAATTTATCCTAGTGCAAAACAAACATATAATTGAGAGATTATATATTTCTACATTCATTGCTGTTATGAGAGTAGAAAGAGAAGAGAAAAGAGAACTCTTGTATTCAATCTATATTAATGAATAGGTACATACTCCTTTATATAGGAGAGAAGATAAGTATATACAGAGAATATACTATAACGGATAGATACAAATAATATCCTAATATATCTTAATATACTAGATATACTATATTAACACCCCCTTTCAAGCTCAAGGTGATAATGCAGATATCAAGTTAAGCTTGGAAAGTAAATTAGAAAATCATCCTGGAGGATGAGCCTTGGTGAAGATGTCAACTATCTGACCAGTAGAGGCAACAAAGATAAGACGAACAGTGCCACTAGTAACGTGTTGCCAGATGAAGTGACAATCAATCTCAATATGCTTGGTGCGATCATGGAAGACATCATTATGTGCAATCTGAATAGCACTCTGATTGTCACAATAGAAGGTAGTGGCAGCAGGATGTGGAATTCCCATATCAGTAAGAAGCCAACGAAGCCACACAAGCTCTTGAGTAGTATTTGTAAGAGCACGATACTCAGCTTCAGTACTAGAACGAGCAACAAGAGTTTACTTCTTGCTACGCCAGGCAATGAGAGAATCACCTAAGAAGAAGCAGAACCCTGTAGTAGAGCGGCGGTTAGTAGGATCCCCGACCTAATCTACATCAGAAAATGCATGCAACTGTAGAGAAAAGTGTGCTGAGTAGTGAAGACCATGGAACATAGTGCCTTTTAGATAGCGCAAAATGCGAACTAGAGCATCATAGTGCGGAGAGCGAGAAGCACCCATGACCTGATTGACAATGTGAACAGCATAGGCAATGTCTGGACGAGTAGCTGTGAGATAGATAAGACTGCCAACTAGTTGACGATATAAAGTAGCATCAGATAATAGGTGACCATCAAGAGGTGTGAGATGAGTCTGAGGATCAACTAGAGTAGTAGTAGTCTTGTAATCGGTAAGACCAGCACGAGCCAAGAGATCAGAGATATACTTGGCTTCTGTTAGAAAGTAACCAAAAGGATCATGAGAAATTTCCAAGCCGAGAAAATAGCTAAGCAAACCTAAATCTTCCATCTCAAACTGGTAATTGAGAAACTGTTTGAGACTAGAGATACCCACTGTGTCATCACCAGTGATGATCATATCATCCACATAAAGAAGAAGAAGAATAATGCCACGCTTTGTCTGACGTATAAACAAGGCAGAATCATAGGCACTGGAGGAGAAGCCAAAGTCAAGAATGGTAGAACTGAACTTGGCAAACCAGGCACAAAGAGCTTGTTTCAAACCATATTAAGCACGGTGAAGTTTGCAAACTTTGATGGATGGAATAGAGAAACTAGGCGGAGGTCACATATAAACTTCCTCAGTGAGATCACCATTGAGAAAGGCGTTTTTGACATCCATCTAATAAAGACTTCAGTGGCGAGCAACAACAACTGCTAATAAGCTGCGAATTGAAGTAAGACGAGCAACAAGAGCAAATGTTTCCTTATAGTCAATCCCATACTCTTGAGTGAATCCCTAGGCAACAAGACGAGCTTTGTAACGTTCAATGGAACCCTCAGAATGAGTTTTGATCTTATAAACCCATTTACAACTAACAGTAGTCTTACCAGGAGGAAAATCAACCACGTCCCAGATATGAGTTTTATCCAAAGCCTGCAGTTCATTAGTCATAGTTTGCTGCCAAAGAGGGTTAGAACAAGCCTCACGATAGGAAGTAGGTTTAAGAGCGGAAAAAGCAGTGGAACCAACAATATAATCACGGAGAAGAACAGAAGGTTATTTTACCCTAGTCGAATGACGATCTGTTAGAGGAGATGGTGCTGGGGATGGAGAAAGCTCCACATGAGGTAATAGAGGAGGCATAGGACCATCGTCAGATACAGAAACCTCATGATTGACGGTAGGCATAGGCAGTTATGAAGGCGTTGGACCGGAATCTGCATCAAATTCAGGTGATAGCAAGTTTATAGAAAGATCAGTAAAAAACAGGAAATGGGTGGACTGTGGTAGATGAAACTTAGACAAAGTAGAGAACATTTTGTGTTCCCAGAAAACCACATGACGAGAAATACAAAGACACTTGGAGACTGGATCCCAACAACGATACCCTTTATGTTCTATACCATACCTTAGAAAACAACAAAGACGAGAATGAGGTTCTAGTTTAGTGTGTTCATGAGGTTGAAGGAGAACAAAACAAGTAGAGCCAAAAAATTTACAAGTGGTGTATATAGGAAGAGAACCATACTGACGTTCATAAGGAGAGAGATTGCCTATGAGAGGAGTAGGCACACGATTTATGGTGTAGACAACAGTGAAAGTAGCTTCTCCCCAAAACTTTTCAGGACATGAAGAGGAGATGAGAAGGGCCCAAGTTGTGTTTAGAATATGACGATGCTTTCTTTCAGCGCGACCATTTTGTTGGGACATGCCCGCACAAGAATGATGAGATTGGGTACCATGTGCCCGAAGCAAGGAAAGAAAATCAAAATCCAAGTATTCCATAGCGTTATCAGAACGAAAGATTTTAATAGTTTGAGAAAACTGAGTATGGACCATGGCAAAGAAATCATAATAAATTTGTTTAAGTTCAGACCGATTTTTGAGAAGAAATATTCAAGTATGACGAGAAAAATCATCAACAAAAATCACAAAATATCTAGACCCCTTCATGGTCGGGGTGGGGAAGTGTGACAACCCAGTTCCGTATTATACTGTTAATTCATTAATTATATGAGTGTTAATGTGTTTGATATGAAATTTGATGTTAATGTTGTGTTCATGTGATTTTTGAATGCCTATCTGTTGATTGTAGACATATCTGTTACAATTTTTGCTATAATTCGAAATTGAGGGTTGTAGAGGCGTCAGAAATCAAAATTGATTAATTTGTTATGATTAGCGTAATTTTTAGAGCATATGGTGAAATCTAATTAAAAATTGATTCGGATCAAATTAATTAGATTAAATTGAATTAAATTAAGCAAGGTTGATTAGTCTTAATCATGCTTAATTAGCTTAAGCTAATCACCCACTATATATATGTTAAGTTAGTGCCTAGGCTCATAATATTGAGCCAATCTTCACCATTTTGCTGAGATTAAGCTATATAGAATGAGAAATCTTCATCTTAGTGAGATAGAAGCTCAATCTTGAGATATTGGCTTGGAGGATTGAAGATTTTGGAAGCTAGGCTCAAGAAATTGCTAAACCTAGCCTCATTGAAGATAGTAAGTAAGAGTTTGAACCTCAATTTGTGAGTTAAGTCATAAATTGTGGATTTAAGAAGATAACAAGATTAAATGTGTGAATTGAACAAAGATTGTAAGAATTGAGATCAAATTGTACATGCATGAAAGTATTTGCTTTGATTCTTCAAGTTTTGAGCATGAACTTTGATAATCATGTTGAATTGGGAGTTGTCACTTACATGCATTCATATTTTCTAAGTCTTAACGGTTTGAAATACATGAACTCATGAATTAGAAGAGTTTCATACTTTTGAACATGATCCTTGTCATCCATGTTGAATTTAGAAGATGAATATGTAGAATTTTATCATTTTGGGTTTGAAATCTATGATTCATGATGAAATTGGAAGTTATATTGCACATGTAACATTGTTTCATAAGTCTTGGAAGCTTAATTTTATGTTTGGAAAGTCATGAAAAGAGTTTTGAATTTATCCTCACATGAATGAAGATTTGAGTTCAATTTTGGTAAATTCATGAGGTTTTGAGCAAATGATTTATGGATGATCTTGTATTTAAGTTTTCTAAAATGTTTTTATGATTATCAAAGTGTTTTCATGAGTTTGGAATGGCCATGCAAGCTTTTACATGTTACAACTCATTTTTAGAACTCAAATTTGCTGTCTTGAAACCCAGAATTCGACTGTCCACTTGAGTGAGGAAAGTGTCACTCAAGCGTGAAAATTTAGCTCCCATGAGTTTTGCAGAGATTTGCATAGTGGCTCGAGTGGCAAACTTTACACTCGAGCGAACCCTGTTTTGCAAGACTTCTCGCTCAAGCATCAAAAATCTCGCTCGAGCGTAAAATTCATGCAGCTAAGTATTTTTACAGAGTTTTACAGGCCGCTCGAGCGACCAAAGCTGCGCTCGAGTGGAGAGCCCTGTTTCAGAAATTTTGAAAAGTTGTTTTATGTTTCGTTTTCCATTCTCTTTCATTTCTAAGCACTCTTAGGCATTCATTGAACATTGTAAATGAACGAAAGAGTTAGAAAGGAGCCTAAGAGAATTAAACAAGTTAAGAAGCGGATTAAATAGCATTGTGATCCGATTTATGTATGTTTATGAATTGTGTAGAAGCATCCACGAGGACGAATCAACACTCCGAACATTGTGAGTAATAACTTAGTAAAGCTATGTTCGATATGAAATACTTTCTGAACATTATGATATGATATGATATGAACTATTTTTGAATGATACAAAAGGCTATTTTGTGATTACATGAATGACGATCCAATTCTTTGAAATGTTTTTGTGGTATCCTTAGCGGAGGCCCTCACCCAGGGGAAATAATATTGTGGCTTACGGTCATGAGGCCTTGTGATCTGGTGGAGGCTGCAGTCAGAGCAGTGACTGCTTTTTTCATTTGATCCCTTTGAGTTTTAGTAGTTTTTGGCTCAGAGTGAAATTGATTGATAGCTGCTAAGTATTTTGGAAGTTCTGAAAGGAAGTTCTGAAAAGCTTGCACTTGGTCTGGGTTAAAGAGTTGAGGCACTAGAGATGCAAAGGCCTCCAGGCAGTCAGTCAGAACTGTGGTGTGAGAAAGAGCCAGATCATCTAAGGGCTGGTCAAGTAAGTTGAAGAGCTGATCCCCCAATTTTTGTTCTCACCAGTCAGTTGTTTTACTCTTTCTTCGAGAGAAAGATTTGCAAAAATTTCTTGTACATCAGAAATGCCAAGAAACCAGTCTTTAATTGTGGAAGGAGGGACAACTGCAAGCTATGACAGTCAGAGAATGCAATTAACAATTGAAAGTAACATATAATATAATATAATATAAAACAGAAAGTAATTACAGGTGAGGTTACTTCTGTCGAAGGTATGGTGGCAGCTTCAATGTAGGGAAGGATGAAGATGGTCGAAACCCCCCTTAAAGGACTTTGGGTTGGTGTGGTCTGCACGCCCATTTCAGCAGTCAGTGGTATCTAGGAAGACATAGTGGTCTTGCAAGACAATATAAATAAAGATTATTAGGCCACATAGAAAATATGAAAAGATAAGGTGTATATTTGTGAAAAAAATATTACTTGTATTGGTAATGTTTGAGCAGTGGGAGTATTGGTGGCCAGAACATCAAGGTTTGGCTCTCTGATAGGACTGTGAATGTGAGAAGGTTGAGCCCCCATCCCTTGACTCATAGGAATTTTAGTATGGACTGGTAAGGGGGCATTTACTGGCGAAGGTGGTTGAAACGAAGGTACTTGGACAGAGATAGTGGGGAAGTGAACTGGTTGTGTAAGCACCTCACGAGGAGTTCTCATATCACTTGAAGTTGATTCGTTGTCCAATACCTCAGTGTCAGCTTTGTTAGCCTCATTCCCTTGGTTGAAGAATGAAACATGACTGTCTTAATGAATGTTATCATTTTGGTCAGAGACAGGGTCATGGACGGGGGAACCTCTGTCAATAGGAGCTATATGGCTGTCAGGGTTGTCAGTTAAGTCAATAAGAGTCTCTCTAACATGGCCCAAGTCAGCTGGAGTTTTTCTGGTATGGCCAAGGGTTTCTGATTCTTCTGAGGAGAAAGAGGCCACACCAGGGAAATTAATGACTTCAGTTGTTCCATGGTGCACCCTTCTGAGAGGGAAGGCCATTAAGTCTCCTAGAGCTATTCCTTGAGAAATATCATACAGAATTTGGGCTAGTTCAGGGGCCAATTCTCTTAGGCGTGCTCTCTATTGACCAATTTGTTCTTCATGATAGGGATGTTGGTGTTTTGGGTTTGGTTGAGGAGAGGGCAGTTTAGTTTGGTTGGCAAATATATAAGGGGGATTGATCTGAGTTTCAGGTAGCTCTTTATTCTTAGGAAAAGAAGGGGGTAGATTGGTCTAGGTTTCATACAATTCCTTACGAAAAGTAGGAGATGCAGCTGGAGAGAGAAGTTTTCTCCTCTTGTATGTCTGAAAGAGAGGAAGAAAAGTAAAATAGAATGTCAGTATATTAAACATAATGTATAATGGTTTAGCAAAATTTGAGTGAAATTTGTACCATTATAGGAAGAGAAGAAGAATTGCTAGAAGAAGAAGAGGTTGGTGCAACATGAGCTGCAGTTTGAGGAAGAATTGGTTGTTCTTGTTTTCTTTTTGATCTCCTCTCAAAAGCTGCACCACACTCCAATTGTGGCTAAGAGGACAGGATTTCTTGAATTTCTTCTTGTCTATTCTTAGTCCTCCTTTCAATCTCAACACCTTGGTTGTAAGAGATGAATCCTTTACAGCCAGTGCTATTTAAGGGATTGCCTTTGTGCTTCTTTGGTGGGTTCATTGGAGCTTTACCTTTGTTTTTAGGGGGGTGGAATGGCCTGGGCAGGCATCTCTATAGCCAAAGGAGTGGCCTTGACCGGAGATTTGGCTGCATGAAGGAAACATGGCAAGTTAGTACCAATACACACCCAATGAAGGCAATTTTAATAACATGTATAGGTAAAAAAGAGCACAAGTGTTTACCAATGCTCATTTCCACCCCTTTCTTGTTGTCAGGATGTACATTCCAGAGGCAGACTTGAACTTCTTTGGGAAAAATTAATCCACTCATGAGGAGCCACCATTATTTGAATCTTGTAGTAAGGTAAGGTGTGGTGTTGCAGTAACAGAAGCTAGACTGATCAAATAAGTTTTGATTCTCAGCTAAGAGAGCCTCCACATCTGAATGGTCTTTAAATTAAAATCTAACCCCAACTTGTTCATGAATTGTGGGATGGAAATAGGGACAGGGAACAGCTTGATATAGACCCATTTGCCTGGCCCATTGGCAAGGGTTATAGCTCTCAAAGCTGCAGTTTGAGAATCTGTTAGTGGAGATAGACCCTCCCACCAGAATATATATGGGAGTAAGAATTTGAGCCCAAAGGGTTTTTTGTTTTTGTCTCCAGTCATCATCCAGAGTATGGGGTTTAGCATTAATATATGTGAGTCTGGATGAAGTAAAATGAAGATGTTGGAAAGGAATGAAAAGCTGAGGATCCCTGTCGATATGTAGCTTATAGAGAATGGTGAACACCTTGGTGAAAGAATTGGAGGTAGTTGGTCTGAATGAGAGAAAGAATTCAGCATATCTTTCACATACTGAGAGGTGTGGAGTTTGGGTGGTGGGCCTGATTTCAAGAAAATAGGCATAAAGCCAGACTTGGAAAAGCCAGAAGGGGCCACCACAGTTATGATCAATTTCCTTATCAACTAAGAAGAATCTACCTTTATATAGGGTGCCTAAAAGAAAAGGAGCAAAGGCTAGTTCTATGCCTTCTTGGATATATGTGGCAAGAGCTAAGTATTTCTTGGTGGTGATTTTAAAGCCAGGAACACATAAGAAATATTGAGAAAGTCACAAGAGGTAAAAGGCTGTTCTCTCTTCGTCTGAGAGTTCAAGGCCAAACTTTTGATACTTAGCCTGGAACTTTCCATAACTAAGGTCAGTATCAAGTTTGATAGGTGTCTTTGGGGTTAAAAGTGCACTGATATGTTGGCCAGAAGTAGGGAGGCCAGTTAAATGAACGACATCAAGAATGGTGGGAGAAATCATAGCACACCTTAAGATAAGAGAGTTGCAGGAGATAGACCAAAAGTAGGCAGCAGCACTGATGGCCCATTTATCCATGTCTAGGGCAAAGGTTGACAGTCTAATGGCATCATAAATACGTAAAGCCCTCCAGAGATCAATATCGTATACCATCATTCACTGGACCCAAAGTCTCCAGTCAGGGTTAGGTTTTTGCCATGAGCCCAGGGGGTTAGGGCTTGAGTCCTAATGATGCCAAGCCTACTTCACCTTATTGAAGAGCATCATTTCGGGGTCTACGATAGGATAATAATAAGTTCATCAGGAATGGTTGCAGTAAAAGCAAGGCCGAATTCCTCTTGTGCAGAACTATCGCGTCGTGGAATAATGTAGCTGTTGAGGATGTGTTGACGAAGTAGCTACTGGAACTCAGTTGGGAATCGTTGCATAGGTAATGTTTCTGCTTGTTTCTTTCCTTTGGTTTGAACTCGTTTGGGCTCCATTGGAGTGTATGAGCAAAAGGGTTTCGAAGCAGAAGGTTTGAAGAGACAAATAACAGAGTAAGACAAAGGGATTAAGAGTAGTGAAGTGATGATTTGAATTCTGGCGTTCAAATAACTTATGGTGGACCCTTCTAATTGGGTTTGGGCTTATTACTGATAATTGGGCTTAATAGTTAGGCCTATTTAATTCGTGTTGGGTCAATTTTAGCATTTGGGTTTTATTATAAGTTTTTGGGCTTTGATATGTGGGTTTGTCTTTATAAATCTGAATCAACTGCCCAAATATATAAGTGTCCAAACTTTATTTTGTCCTTTCTAATATTCATTTAAAACAAAAATATCTTTTTGTCTTGAATGAGAGAGGCATTGTTGACACTAAAATTTATATTCTCTGTCGATTAAGCATAACAAATGCAGAGAGTTAATCCAGTGGATGCTAAAGGTAAAGACCACGAGTTCATAATGGAATATAAGTCCCAAAATGTTGAGCAGCGAGACAGTCAAAGGAGTAGATGTGGCAGGTGCAGTTTTTCTTGTCGATTCATCTGAGAGTGCAGCAAGATGTGGCCAAACGTGGCCCAGGTGCCAAGTGGCTTGTTTGCAAGAGAAAAAGAATACTACAGCAGAGAAGCAGTTATCAGTGGTTATGGAGATCATGGGCAGTTATGCAGGAAGTGGAGGTAACTGGCTCCATAATGGGACACATGGCAGCAGAAAAGAAGTGGCAGGGCCAGCAGTATAAAGGCTGGAAATTCAAAGTAAAGAGGGATCTTCAACCAAATTCACAACCAATGTGGAATTAGGAGTAACTTAAATTAATTACCAGTAGCTTTTTGTTTAGGAGTAGTTTGTTTATAATTCAGCCTTTGTGGCCAAGTTCTTCCTCTGTCAATTGTTATGCACATTGAACTTGTAATTTAATTCTTGTAATTAAGTGGCAAGCTTACTTGTTCTTCAATCAATTTTCAGTTTATTTCCATTTGTTTCTTCACATTATAATCTCCAAAGAAGTCCTTGAATCTGTTAAGGCATAGGACACCAACCACAGTCACTTGATTTGTTGTTGTTTGTGAAATTGTGGTTTCTCTGTCAAATCACCTCTGTCGATTTGACCTAAACCAGATTTTTGCTAACAACTAGGTAGTAAATTTGTTGGTTGTTTGCATATCAAGACCACTCCAAACCAAAGTCCTTAATCTTTTCCACTTTAGTTAGGAACATACTAGTGTGACTAAGAAATTATATCTTATTATCTTCTTTCCATGTTGTGTTTTGTTGTTTGGGGTTCTTTATTTGTTGAGGTTGTGTTATTTGCTTAAGGTGTATATTTCCATGCTTAGAATATATATATATATATATTTTTTCATTTGGTAATATAAATCAAGAGTAAGGTTATTAATGACAAATCTTGCAAAAAAGGCTATTTTGAGCCCCCCCCCCCCAAAAAAAAAACAAAAACAAAAAATGGTAATGTTAGAATATATGTAATTTATATATCGAGTGTCTTTTGTTGTTATTGGTGAGGGTGTTATTGTCATTATGTTATTTTATTACTCTAACATAAATATGGGCTAAGGTGGAGGGTATGAGGCACAACCCTAACACCTATTCCTATAATTTTTGTTTACTCTCCATCTTCTCTCTTCTTCTTCTCTCTAACCCTAACCCTAGTCTCACATATTCTATAATTCAACTAGTAAGACGATCAAACCCATCCTATCTTTTGTGCGATCTCACTTTTCATTTTTTCATTTGCTTCTCCCCCAATTCTCGAGCCTCAATCCTCTTGAAGATCTAAGAGATTTGAGTACAAGGGAAACAAGTGAAACAAGGAAGGAGGCTTTTGTTTGGGTAGCAAGGCACTGACATTTGAAGTTTGGAATAACTGAGCCTTAGATCTAGAAGAAGATAATAGGGAATCGAGTTGTTCCTTCTTACAAACATGTAATTTCTTTTATTCCAACATAAAAACACATGCACTTATTCTTTTTGATTGTGATTATTCCTATCATTAATTTTTTTCCCTTTTGCTAATTTTCTCGTTCAATGACTTTCTTAAATTTTGTTACTTTCAGAAGGTGAAATTTTTGATTGGTTTGTAGTAAGTTTTATATTGTTTATTTTCTTTCCTCTTTGTTGCAATTTGATGCAATTAATAATTGTCAAATTACAGCTCTGGAAAATAAATTGATGATCTTGAGTTGGGCAACTTCGCAAAGGTTCAAAATTATTTTTGTTATCTTTCTTATATTTCCAACAAAAACATCTCACACTTGATTGATGAAGATTATTTTAAATTGAAATAGTTAAAAGGTGAAGTACCACCTTACCAATCAAAAATGAAAATTAAGTTTTCCACCACCAATAAGAAAGGAGCAAGATTCAAGATCTCTACTAGGGCACGAGTGCCTCTAAAATTTATCCAAACAAATGAAAGATTAAAGAAGAAAAAAAAATAATAAAAGAAGACCACACTTTTATTATTTCGGTTGGTTGGTTTGAGTGAGATTTTTTTTTTGTTTGTGTTTCTCTTCTTTTTGTGTTTCATTTTGTGCCAAAGGCATTTTCATGTCCAAACCTATAGCTTTTTATTCCATAGATATGTGAACATTGTTGTTGTTTGTCTTATTTTTGAACATCTGTCCAATTCTTACATGTTCTCTACATTATTGTGTAGGACCACTTCTTCCTCTCAAACAAAGGAATAGAAGAATAACATTTCATTTCTTCTCGAGGACATCTTTTTTCAGATTCTTACTTGCCTTCCTACTGAGTTTTTGCATTATTGTGTGCAAGGCTTGGGCTAAAATTATAGCTGACCCTTCTTTTATTAAGGCACACCTTATTCAGTCAAAGGGTGGCTTGTTCTTCCAAAAGTTTTGTAGGCCATTACATTCCAGCTTCCTTGAGTTTAACGAGGGAGAATGCAAAATGACATACCCATATTGTCCTGGACAAATAATGATCTCTAGTGGTGACGGTTTATCATTGTTTTTCGGCCTATATGTTGATAGATTTCTTTTTGTTGGGAATCATGTGACAATGTAGTATAAGTACTTACCTCTTCTTGTTGTGAATGGTGAGCGTTTGTTCTCTTCACCTATTGCTTTCATTTCTCGCATTGAGCAGTACATGGTGTATGCCATTGTAAAATCTTCAGTGGAGAACATAGATGTTTGCATTGTATGTGGGTAATAGCATGTCATAGAGAAAAGTGGAACTAAAGGAAACGATCTTTGTTATAGGGAAAGAATTTCAGTGTCGGTTGGAGGGGCTATTTATTACCCTCAAATGAGCAACCATATTTTTGCTATTTATGACGAAACTTCTCACTTCATTGAAGTTTCAAATGAATTTGTTAGGAGCTTTTATGGGTCTCTTGAGCTAAGGAATAGTTTTTCTTGCGTTGCAAAAAGTAAAGCAGAGATTCATATGCATACTGAAAGACTTACATCGCGGTGAATGGGCTAAACTTTACAAGGTTAGAGAAGAAATATATGGAGAAAAATTTTTATGTTAGACTTTCGTTGCTGTTGGTTGGCTAGATGATGGCCAAATCTTGGTCTTTATTTCTGAGGAGACTGGTCTTCATAGTGGAAAGTTGGTTGCAGCTTAAAATATGAAAATAGGAGAGACAAGACCCTTCAATGATTTCAACTTAGATTTAATACTAAAATACACCAACAACGTTGTTTCTTGGTAAATATGCGCTCAAAACTATTTAGTATTTTTTTTTTGATTATTGGCTATGAAATCATTATTGCTTGCACTTGAAAATCTTATGAGTCGAGAATTCAACAGGATTTTTTGCCTAATAGCAACACATAGGCGGAGCTATGGTCTCAATTTTAATTGTTTTGATAATCAAGAACATATCGTAGCCAAGGGCTTTTGGCTCAACCAATGCAAATTCGGGACACATGCAATGAACCCCTAGCCTTACATAACTCACTAGTCTTGCAATAATGATTGGTGTTAGCACTCAATTTTGACTTTTTATTTTAAAAAATAAAATGTAGATATTTATCCAAAATCTTTCAAGTTTCACAAATTGAACGCAGTGGAGTTAGAGAAAAAAGAGATGGTTGTTATTCTTATTCTCACTTTATCATAAATACAATCTAAAATGTCTTTAATGTTTAAAATTGTGTATGACACGATACTCATTGCATATTAGAATATAAATTTTGGAGTGCATTTATAAAAAAAGTGCGGTGAAAAATAATTGTAAATTATTGTCATTGATTCTATGAGTGAAGTATAGATCTTTGCTTATTTTTGTTGAACCAAGAGAGTGAAAACTTATTTTGAAAACAAAAGAAAATACTTCCTTTTTTTTTTTTTTTTTTTTTTGAAAATTTTAGGATTGATTTTACATTTAAGAAAATGAAAACAATATGTTAAACTAGTTTTCATTTTAAGTTTCCCAAAAACCGAGAACAAAAACAGAAAACAAAAATGAAAACACTAACAAAAGACTTGTTCCTAACTCTTGTTTTCATACATAATTTGAAAAGTTTGAACTATTTTTGTCAATGTGATTAAAAATATATAGGGTAAATTATGAGAATGGTCTCTGTAGTTTACACAATGTGTCAATTTAGTCTCTTTTATTTTAATTTTCTCGATTTTACCCCTTAATTTAACGGATTGTGTTATATTGGTCCAACAAATAATGGCCATTAAGTTTGGTGAACGAAAAGTCGTCACGTGCTCAAACGATCTATCAATTTAGTTCTTATAGTTTACACGATGTATCAATTTGGTCTATTGTTTTAATTTGCTTGATTTTGACAAGGTCGAAATTGACACATTAAGTAAATTATAGGGACCAAATTGATACATCATTTGAGTTTCTAACGACTATTATTATTGGAACAATATGACACAATCCGTTAAATTAAGGGGCAAAATCGAGCAAATTAAAACAACAAGAACCAAATTGACACGTCGTTTAAACTATAGGGACCATTTGCATAATTTACCCAAATATATAAAATTACAATGCATGTAGATGTACGGGGGAGAAATATTTGTCACCTTCTGCTCTGTTACACACACAAACAAATATGTAGTTAACAAATATATAGTTGGCTTGGCCCATAGTTCGGCACAAATTCCCCTCTCAATAGAGATGACACAATTATTGTTGTTAAGATGTTAACATTGTTTCCGTTTTTCTCACACACACAAACAAATATATGCACATGATTTAGTAGGAACACATGGTATTTGTTTTTTTATTTGGATCCTTAAATTTGTATATGCTCTATTTGTGTAGGCAGAGCATTTGGAAAGGAATGACAAAAAAGGAGGGTGTAGTCTAAACCAAACCAAACCACGCTTTAAGTCCCATCAAATGGGGTTGGCTATATGAATCATTTTTCTCTACTTGACTCTATCCAAGGCCATTTCGTTAGTCACATTAAGAAGATTCATATCTCTATTTACTATAATAGTCCACGCCAATCTAGGTCTACCCCTTCCCTTAACATTACCATCTACTGTCACTATATCGCATCTCTTCACTACTGCTTCTATTGGTCTTCGTTATAGATGACCAAACGATCTCAATCTATTCTCTCTTAACTTATCTTCTATCGACACTACTCCTACCCATTATCGAATGTACTCATTCCTAACTCTGTTTTTTCTAGTCTTGTCACACATCCACCTTAGTATACTCATCTCAGCAACACTTATCTTCTCTACATGTTGCTTCTTGGTTGCTCAACATTCCGTCCCATACAACATCGCTGGTCTAATGGTCGTTCTATAGAACTTCCTTTTTAGTCTAATGGGTACTCATTTATTGTATAGTACTCCAGACGCACTCCTCTACTTAAGCCACCTTGCCTTAATTCTGTGGACCACATCTGCTTCAATCTTCCCAGTTGTTGTGATGATCGATCCTAAATAATGAAAATGTTCACTCTTAAGTAGCTCTTGGTTCTCAATCTTCACTTCTCCTCTGCTCCCATTGTGACTGTTACTAAAATTACACTCCATAGACTCTATCTTAGTTCTGCTTATCCTAAATCCTTTAGATTTAAGTGTTTTTCTCCAAATCTCCAACTTAGTATTAATTCCTTCTCTAGTCGCATCCACTAATACGATATCATCTGCAAAAAGAAAACACCATGGCACATCATCATGAATATCACGTGTCAACTTATCCATAACTAAAGCAAAAATGGTAAGGACTTAAGGTTGATCCTTAGTATAGTCTCATCAACAAAAAAAGGTTAGTAGAAGCTGAGCAAAGCATCATTTGGAGATTTATACCAGCTTGGGGGTTAACTTGCGTTCAACCATTATCAGCATCCAAGCTATTTGTATAATTTTCTTGCAATGTGGTTTTTTTTTTTTTTTTTAACAGTTTGTTTTCAGTAAGGCTTGGAGGTTGATTAGGAAAAAATAGCAAGGACTTGAACGAAGTTTGAGCAAGGTATTGGCCCTAACTATTAAAGACTTAAAAGTGGTTGGTAACTTTGGTTTGTCTTTGCTTTTATGTGTGGCGGTTTACTTTTGTTTATGTTATGTGTTACTTTGTGTGTTACTTAGTTCATAAAATAATTCACTAGATTTGTGAAGTTACCTTTTGTGGGTTGTGCTTGGTTTTCTTATGACTGTTTTGAGATCTATTTGGTATGCTCAACTTTCTCTAGTTTAACATTTTCAAATTAACAGTTTTGACTGTCATGGAGATACAACATCTTGTTCTATCTTTTCTTGTCTGGATTGCTTTCATAATAATGGTTTGCAATTGTATGGGACTTCCCATCAATGTTTTGTTTGTTCCTAGGGTTTGTAAGGTGTCGGTATAACTTTAGTGAGGAATAGAAGGTATTTGTGCTCGTGGAGAGGTTGTTTTGGAGTTAAGAGTCACAAAAACAGCCTCTCCAGAAATTGGGATAAGACTAAGAATGTTTGCATTTTGCCTTTCCTAGACCTAGTTTTCGTGGAAGTTTGGGTTGCGCAGTTTAATACAATGTCTATTTGGCAAAGAATAATTGTGGAACTTAAGAAGAAATTCATGGGGTCACGAAGGGCTCAATCTTACAGCAATGAGAATGTAGGCAGGTGGGCGTACTATGAATATGAACCAAGATTCCAAAATTTCAGTTCTTTGTCTTCTTGGCTGCAAACACATTGAATACAATTGTCTTCAGTTGGATCTCTTAACTCAACCGTATTGCTGGGTCACAATGGGCTCATTACTAGACTTATCTCAGTGATCGAAATTATTTATCTTGTAGAACCCTCTAGCAGATCATTGATGTAAAAAACCAGATTGATTAATCATAGCTTCATGGTCAAATTATGTATATCTTTAAAATTATGAGTAGTCTATTTTTAAAATCATACTTGCTGCCTATTTTTTTGAAGAGAAATGTGAGATGATCATGTGTTATAGTTGCTCAATTTGATTTTTTGCACGAATGATTTAGTTAGAGAGTCTTATAAAATGAACGATTTAAATTATCTATATGGATCTCGTAGTGGGCCATTATTGTCATAGGAGCTGGGACCTTGAACCTAAATGACCCACAATAATTAATCAAAAAAATCCTTAAGAAATATAGACATAAAAAGAGAGAGGAGTTTGTTGCAAAAGCACATCAGAGTTGAGGATTCTCTATTTCTAATTTCTTATTTCCTTACAGTTAGTGAATTAAGTAAGAATTTTATGATATAAAAATCTCACAAAAACATCTTACAAAAAGATCTTATCCTTTCATTTCTGAAATTGAAATGGGCAAAAAAAAGAATGTGAAATTTAACAAAAATTGATTATATCAATACAAGAGCAGAGAACATTGTTGTTGTCAAATGTGAACTAGTGATTTTTCTGTTCATAAAGGAAAGCTCTCTTTCAGCCAAATGGTCAAAAATGTTAATTAGTGTGGTAATATGCTGATGTGAGAGTGAATACCCACAATTTCTTGTCCATTCAAAGATTTGACATTTTCAAACTATGTTTGTGACTCACTAGAGACTCAGAAAACAAAAATATGAGGTGTACAAATGAGATATTCAGAGACACCTCAAAGTTCAACTTCGTGAAGTTCATGTGTGCTTTTTTTATTAAAAAAAACACTAACATTGTAATTAATTGGACCAAATTGAGACAAAATCATAGATTTAGGTTTACAATCGAGTGAATTGAAATTATATGGATCAAAATGACACAAGGCCAAAGTATAGCAATTACCGGTATAATTTTCCATTTTTATTAGTATTTTCATTTTTAAGTTATAAAATTAACCCACTCTGCCACTAATCTGATTTATCACGTCCTTGATATGATACGAAACATAACAGAGAATTACAAACCTGTCCCGTGACCATTCTTAAATATATCATGATATTTGTCTTTGTAGAATCAAGCCTGATGGTAGGCCCAACACTTATCCATCAAACACAAACAACGAGAAGATCATAAATAATAACAAATGAACAAACATAACATTCTTTCTCGAACAAGATTAATAATGATGAAACTTATTGACTGCATTTGCGCTTCTTCTATATCAGATCTAGAATTTTAACACTTTTGTTTTATGGTGTCACCCTTTTACCCCATCCACAACTTTGCTTCCTTGGCTCTGGTTGTATGATTGGGTATTTGGGTTTGATTTTTTTTTTTTTTTAAGGCTTGTGTTGTGGGTTCTATTTAACTAGATGTACTGAAAAATTAAATTTTTTTCTGAAAAGAGTTCAGAAATGACCAAAAAAATTCAAAAACAGTTCACTTATTTTTGGCTTTTTGTTTTTGTTTTTGTTTTTTTTTTTTTAATTTTAACTTTTGAAATTCGTCTACACAAGATAAGTCAGAAAAAAAAATTGACACAATTTTTTTTAAAAATCATTAAATATATATATTTTTAAATATGACTTTTTAAAGATTTTTTCAAACACCTACTCATTACATGCATGCATTTAACTGCACACTCACCCCACGTAAAAAAAAAGAAAAAAAAGAAAAAGAGGTAAATTACATTTTGCACCAAATCTTACTTTAGCCCTACACATGAAATTATAATTGTTAATCCCATGCACTTTTGGTCAAATCTTTTGTAACTCCCCCAAAAAAATAAAATAAAATAACAATCCTTCATAAATGAAATACATCAACCAACATCCGCTAAATAATGATAGCAAATTTCCAACCTTTACATCATTAATCAACAAGATTTATACAAAAGTTCCACATGCGAATTATACATTCAGTGATATAGAAATACATGAATCTATAGCATGTGAAACATCAAATCCCCCAAAAAAAGAAGAATGCCCTCATGGGCTTATAATTTCCAAGGCTTAAGCCCAGTTACACAAAAGTGACCTCTCGGATCCATACATGAATAGCCCTTGGCTAGCAAAATAAATCACAACAAACAGAGTTATTTACTCTTTCACAAAACGTATCCACGCCCTCAACTTGGCGGGATCACCACGTCTTTTCCTGCACCAAAATCCCATAAGGGTGAGCTTAAAGCCTAATAGAGGAATCTTAACAAAGTATATACGTTTATGCATGATTTCCAAATTTTAATGCAAATGCCATACAATGCCAATTGAAAGAGAATTTCATTTACATGCCTTTTTGAAAAGAATCCCATGTTCAACCATATCTTGAAATCTCAACAAATTCCAAAATTTACAATTTTATTCAATAGAGGCGGTAAATACGACTCGGGTAATCCTAGGTTAGTGTCTGCAAGTAGGCTCAACTAGCACTACCAAAAACCCCACTTTACCGGTTGCTAACTGGAAGGGAAGTGGGATCTTCTCTGCGCGTGTTTTCGATCTTTCACTCCGGACACTCAGGCCAACTTATCAATTTCATCTACACCACCTATCTGGACTTACCAACGTATTTACCCTATAAACATATCCATAGTTCTCATTTTAAATATTCTTTTCTCAATATAAACATTCCCAAGTTCAATTCAAAATGTATAATATTCACATAATGAGTATGTGATGCAACAATGATCAATGTCTTGAAACATATCTCCATTTTCAAATATCTCAACAATAATTCTACAATAATCACATTTTCCATCTTCCCTTCTTCAATGTTATTTATCACAAAATAGTTACATGTTCAATTTAAATTCATGAACAAGTGGCAACATTTCCCCACTTTGTACAATTCTCAACGACTTGGTCATTTCAAGACTACATACCATGTTTTGAATATCAACTTCCAAAATCACAACTTTCATATTTCAAGAAGCTCAACAATTTTGTCATCTCATAACTACACATGTCCATGCATCTAACAAAAATTTTAAAACAATTTCCCAATTCTCATATACCAAGAAAACTGTCATCTTAGCAAACAATAATATGAAATTTTCACTCATTCATTCCTTTGACATAACAAAGTTCAATAGGTTCTCCACATTTTCCAAAAGCCCTAAATTTCTAGGGTTCCTCATCAAAAACAAAACATCTCCTCATTTCCTTGGTGAAGTCTCACCAAAGCCATCTTTCTTAAATTAATGAAAGTGAAACCCTCAAGGATTTACTAAAAGGTTGAGATTTAAACCCACTTTTGAAAATCATGACATTCTTGAGCCAAAATCAAAGCTTTCTTAACATTATTCAAGAAGAACCCAAAATCAACATTTAACTTTGCAAAAACATATATATAACTCAAAGAAGTCCCTACCTTAAGGTTTGAAGAAGAAAAGAGAAGAAACCCTAGAAATCAAGGATGTCAAAGCCCAATCTCCACCGTACACAATGTAATTCTTGAGGAGTTCTTTAACTTTGATGAAGAAGCTATGGGTAAATTTCAAATGGATGGAAGAAGATCAAGGGTTTTGATCTTGTTTGAGGTAGAAAGGTAGAGAGAAGGGAGAACAAAGTGTCTTTAGAGAGAGATATATAGGAAAAGTGAGATACAACCAGCCCCAAAAGAAAGAAAAGCAGAAATTTTTGGGCTGCCCAGAATCTCGCACGTTTAGCGCCCTCTCCCGCATGTGCAGAGCATCTTTCCCACACGTGTGGCACGTCTTTCCCGCACGTGCGGCGTTCACCCCCGTACGTGCGGTGGTCCTTTGTAACGTACCAAAAATTGGGCAAGGTATATCTATTTATGCTACAAAACCCACCTGATAGACAAACACATATATATAGCTAACTATTCCATACATCCATTTCCATTAAATCCCAAATGCCAAATACATGCTATTCACATCTCAATGCCCCAGTTTCAATCCCAAGCTTACATTTTACAACAAGTATGAAATGGAAGCCAAATAGATAATAAGTGCCCTACAGGCTTACAAATTTATCCAAGAACATTTTTGGTTACACAAAATGGGGTTTCAACTCAACGCAAATACAGCCTTGGGCTTACATTCAACAAATAACAATAAAACAAAAATGAAGCCTCAGCTCCGAGTCCTCCCAAGTTAATGCCTTGGTGGAGGCATAGCACCTGTACCTGAAATGGTTTCCCTTATAGGGTGAGCCACAGCCCAGTAGAGATATACTACACAACATATGGACCATGAAAAGACTAAAGAGGAGTATACTCATGCCATGCTCATGATAAAACAATTTACCTCTCTTTTTATAAAGCATGCAATGTTGAGATGCAACAACAGATATAAAACCATTTCCATTTTAAACCATATCTGTTACATAAATACAGGCTTTGTGAATCTCTATGTGAGTGTTTACAAGTAGGCCCTAATGCACTACCACTGTCATTTTTACCAGTAAACTGGAAGGCTCGACACCTAACCACGCGGTTCTACACCTCCTACCCAGATTCACCAAGTATTCATCTTTTCACAAACAAATATATTTCCAAACATTTCTCAAAAACAGATACATTTTCAATGAAATGAATGTGATGCAATGTCCAATGCAACAAATGAGGAAATGTGGTTCGATTTACCTAAGTCTCATGCATTTCTACAACAATCATGGCTATTCTCCACCGATAGCCTAAACAAATATTTCTAAACAAATATTTAAACAATTAAATTTCAAAAATTCTGATAAATACAATCTATTCCATATCTCATCAAATATGAACAACTACACTAGTTTTCATATCACAATCACGTCCGGTAACCTCTCAAGGTCCATTTCTAACTGTGTCGGTTTTATTCCAACAGATACATTAAGCAAAATAATACCGTTAATCCCCAAGAAAACATCATTTTCTTTCCAAACTCATTCTCCAAGCATTATTCAACTATGACATCCTATTTTGATCCAAAACCCCAAATGGTAAACATAATTCCTTTATTTTCTTTAAAAATGCTCTTTTGGTCGCAAACTGGTAAAAATTTCAAAACCGATCGAGTCGAAGTCCGTTTTTGTCCAAATTTAAAACATAACTCTTTCATAACCTTACAAACATATTCCAAGTTTACACTTTTGCAATTTGGGCATCAACTTTTTATTTTTCTCAAAATTTCCCTTTTAAGCAAATAAATCACAAATTTTTCAAAAAATTCTAATTAAATTATATACAATTCTAAGCTCCATATAATCAAGTAAAAGTACATAAAGAAGTGTAGGAAAAATCCCTACCTCAAGCCAAGAAGCTTTCAAATTTTTCGGCAACAGAAATTAAATTTTTTTGGAGCTAAATGACACATTTTCCGCCCTCTACGTTTTGATCCAAAGCACTAGGGGTAAAAAATGACTTACATTAGATCAAATCCAAGAAAAACCAACTTGGAACCTTTTTTCTCTTGTTTTCTCAGGGCAAGAACTCCAAGAATTCCCAAAAGTTGAACAAAAGATCTATTTGGTTACCATTTATAGATATTTCTTTTTTTTTTTTGTTTTGTTTTAACTAAACAAATATCTAACCATATTTATATATACACCTATATATATATATATATCAATTAAAAATACATTTCAACATATTTAATGACAAAAGTAAATATAATATTTTCTCACCACAAAATATATTTCGTTTAATGGTACACGCCATAAATATTCACAACTCTTTTATGGTAGTCAAATAATAATAATGAAACCACAACACTATTACATGGTTATTAACAGGTCACAATTCAATCAATTGGGTCCAAAATGAATAGAGTTTAATAATTTAAAATAAATCCCCAATTGATTTGTCACGCCTCAAACCTGCCCCTAGAAGTTTGGGCATGACCTAAACAGAGATGGAGACATAACCTGTTATGTAACATGGGGCCTGACTAGAAGCATTGATTCGTATGATAGTATAAAAGGAAGTAAGACATCCATTGAGCTTCTATTACCATGCCAGGATCACAGTCACTGTACAAGACGAATGAAGCTAACACATATTTAAACTAGTTATATACATAACATATACAGAGCTAGCCCCAGAGTTGGGCATATAACCAGAGATTACATACATTTTATCCTAAGTCAATAACCAAAAGCAAGCCATTATCTAGCAAAACACCACAAAAATACGGCTTCGACCAGGTGCCTGGTTGTGCTTAGGTTGACAAAAGTGTGACGGTATTAGGATTAGGGCCGACCTCCAAGTTGGCTACCTACAGAAACAAACATAACATAGAGTGAGCCAGGCTCAGTGAACAATAGTACGTAAATGCATCGATATTCATTTTAAATGACAACTCATTTCAAAGCGTAAGTAAATGTAGAAATCACGTGGTTAGTTTGATTCTGTACAAATGTTCAAAACGGTCTTGACGGTTCACAATTTCACAGATTGGCCCTTGGCCTATTGGGATCACATATTCACATTTTGGTTCTTGACCTTATAGGTTCACAACTTCACAAAGTGGTACTCAGCCACATATGTTCATAACGTCACAAAATGGCCATTGGCCTCATAGATTCGTTATTTCACAAAAGGCCCTCGGCCTCATAAAGTCATAGTTCACAAAAGGCCCTCGGCCTCATATATTCATAGTTCACAAATTCCTTCGATGTTGCCACAATTCCACATTGTTTCTCAATTCCATTACAACACATCATCTCCAAGTGGCGTAATCATTAAACATGACGTTAACATCAAACATAATCATTATGATTAAAGTACATCGATGGTACTATTACTCACTGTTTTGCGGCGGGGGCACTTGATCCTCTTGAAGCGTGTCCTACACATGCACAAGACATAAATTAGTTCTCCTCTTTCTCGTTAAATCACCTCTTGATTCATTTTACTTCGACTAAATTAACGAACATCATAACAATATCAATTGCAGGTTTCGACAACGTTAAAGGATCCAACATGCGAAACGGAGCAACCCGTGTTACCCGGTCTGGGCCGCACGTGCGGCAAAGTCTCCCGCACGTGCGGCAGTGATGTCCCGCACGTGCCTTTTTAGCAGTGTTGAACTCCAAAATTTGCCATTTTTCCCGCACGTGCGGCCATGACTCCCGCACGTGCGGCCTTGGGCCCCGCACGTGCGGCGATTCTGCACAAAAAGGTTCGAAAATTCTGCACAATTCCATCCTTTTGTAGATATGTTTAGGGCCTCAAAACTTAACCATAAATTGTTAGTATAAAGTCTCAAATGCATGTGGATTAGGATCAACTTACATACATCAATTGAGCACAAATTCAATCATCAATTTAAGTTCATAAACACACTCAAACTCATGAGATTCCTAACCTTTCTTACACATATGAACAGATATATACAAAGCCATGTCACATAATGAAATTCAAACAATCAATTGAAGGGATAGAGTGAAGCTTCTCATAGGTACTTCAAATTGAGTCAGAACATGCAAGGGTAAGGTTATCTTGCTAATTCACTTCTTTCACACACACATGGCACCACAATCCCAACCATAAGTAACATGATTATGAGGATATCTTACAGAATTAAGAAAAGAAGAGCTATGGGAATGAATTAAACAACATCTACATACCTTAAGCTCAATTCCTCAACTTCCCAACCTTTCAATTCTTCTCTCTCCCTTAGTCCTTTACCCTCAAGAGCTATGTTTGAGTTAGAAGGGTTTGTTTATCCATGAGCTTAAGAACACACACACATATACATATGTATCCTATATTAAGTGTGAATAAGACAAAATCCAATCGTTTAATCATTCCCGAATCAAATTTCTGCAAATATGCTTATTATTACCTAAAAATTATGCTGTTTCCAAATATGAAGTCTGTTTCAGATTACCAAGTCTCTAAGACTCTCAATTTCTGATTTACCCATTCTAGGTGTGACAGATACTCTCATTGCCCAACAGATACATGTTAAATTCATAGCATCTATGTACTTAAATTTAATTTCTCTTGAAATTTCACATTAAGTATTTAAAGGCTCAGAATAACAGACTAAAATATATCACACAATCACATACGAGAGTCGGGTTATTACATGATTTATCTCAAATCATGGTCCGAACACCCAAAATTCAATTTTAAATTCTGTTATAAATTAAACTGAATACCAATCAGTCCGTGAATTTTCATAAAATAAATACTCATCATTAAATTTTGAAATTTTTATCCAACATGCTAGACTCATATGGGAACAACATATAAAAATTTCATATTTTTTTGAGATCAGGAACTATTTTAAAAAAATACAAAACAAAAATGTTTTCGCACAGAATTTACACGGCAATCAAATTCAAAAATTTGCTCAATTAAATTATGCGCTGACTATTTAAAAAAAAAATTGGGTCATTACAACCTACCCACCTTAAAGAAATCTCGTCCTCGAAATTAAACTCAAGTAATGTAATACATTCTATAGTCACCCACAAACTCACTCAGGTACTTACTAATGCATCAATAAAATTTCTTTGACTATTACATAAGCCTCAACAAGTCACACCGGTAACAAACCAAATCATGACATTTGCACAACAATTGATTATAAAACCCTTACTAGTATAAACCATTAAGTGATTCCTCTATCTACATCGATAACCTACAACAACAAAATAGGATCTAATCCCTTAAGCATTACTCGAAAATTCTCAGCCACAACTTTAATTGCCCAACCAAGCAATTTCTGTATTATTTTTACCTATCCACTCTATTTTTTTCACTCGACGAACCGACTAACAGTTTATGCAAACTTGTCTACATCCACCCACACAATTTCACTCAAACATAGAATTTACCCAAATGCTCACACAATGCACTTCGAGTCCACATAGAATTCATCAAGACTAGATACACATTCTAACAATACTAAGGTATTCCCAACACGATTCTCATTCTTTAAAACCCAAGCCATGACACTAACTCCAAAGCTACAACATGATTCTACATCACACTAATATTACAATAACCCACGAGATCAAACCCAAATTGAACAACTCTTACTATACCAACTCACTTATCGACAAGTATTATTACCGCTATTGAGGCCAATTAACGGAATATTCTATCTCTCACCCTAGAAGTATCCCGAACCAATCACAATGAGACACCCATAAAGATTGACACTGAAACGACTCTAAAATTCCCGAATCGTTAATAAATTGATTAACCTCAAATTACAATAAAATCTCTCCAAAGGAAATTCAATGTATATCCCTTGCCAAAAGAAATAATTCTACACTTTTGATTCAGAATTCTAATTAAAATAATCTTTTTAGTATTTCAATCCAATCACTACAAAATCTGCTCCACACCTAAAAAATAAACAATTTAACTCGAGAAGTAATCCACCACAGCTTACTAAGGTACAAAGAAAATAAAATTGAATCCTCATAACTGCTCATGTCACAAATAACAACACCAACTACCATATTAAACCCACCACGAAAAGTCTACACAACTCAAGACAAAAGGTTACACCAACAAATACTAGTTTTAGTTACTTTGAAATCTTCTATGAAGTCTCTAGCCAACTCACTTCCACCCAAATTCTAAAAGATACTACCACAAGTTATAAAGCCACTCATTCACTCTAAGAAATTTTCTATGTCAACAATAGCCATCCCATAACAATTTCCAAGACTAACAAAATAACGAAAGTACTTCATACCAATTTATTCCCTGACGAGGGGTCTACCGAATAACTTCTTCTAGGGTAATATCACCACAAAACACGATGAAACAAAATTAAAATAAGGAATCATCCTTTATTAGGCAAAACTAAATACATTTTAATTAAGAAAACACTTACCACTTAAGGTCAAATACACCCAAATTAAACCCAATAATAATATTAGATCAACATACCAATAGCACAAATTCTCTCCACACTTATAGCAAAACGAATGATCAATATAAGGGGTTCACAATTCTTAGACCGATGATACAAAACAATCTTATAGTTAAAGGACAAGGGATACAAAATAACCTCCATTTCAATTGCATGAAAATCACCGTCACTACACACGCCAAACTTAACCCAAAATGCTCACGTATACTTCTCATATTCACAATTTCTAATCCACAAGTAAGAGTAACTATAAAAATTAACATCAATCACTCGAGATGGATTAAGCACTAATTTTCATGAAAATACTCAAATCATAGTCACATCAACCATCTCAAGGCACGTAATCATAATCTCCATAGAATCACAACATCCTCACATGATCATTTCAAAAATTTCTTTAAAGACATTGGTTTGCTAACACAACTCCCGAGACATCAATTACATCATATCCCTAAACACTTATTGCACTTGGGTACAATCAACAACTAACTCTGAGACAATAGACTCCACCAATCTCAAAGGCACTCGAAACTTGTCTATATGTTCTAAAATATCGACTCACGAGTCAATGTTGTTACTACTAATAATCTCATCAAATAGCGTAACCCAAATCAAATTTAATCTCATTCCAATCTATCTCAAAATTATTCATCTCATTTGCCCTCTTAGGATTTGCAGCAAAATTATGAATAAAACAAACTCTCTAAGAAACACATTTCTTACTACACGCTATAATTTCTATCATGTTAAGACCACGTTTATTCCCAACACATACAAAATAATTGGCCTAGGGCCCATTACTAACTTCACAAGTAGTCCATCAAGCAAGTGAAACAATCCAACTATAACTAACTTCGTCTATCCCAAGAAAACTTAGAACTAGTTTTACGTGTTCTAATGTCAACAATCCAAAGCATATTATTTTAAATTACTTTAATCATCATTAAAGTCACAACCAAACCATACTATTACAATAAGGTTAATCCCTAACTCATTCTACTTCTAAAATTTTTCATCTAGTCCACTTCCACAAACTTGATATAAAATTCAAAAATAATTAACTCCTCATAACAACAAACCAGTTGCTACACAACACAAACTCTACTATTTTAAGGTCACATTTACACCCACAATCATACAAATCAGTTAACTTACGCTCCAATACTAATTTCACAACATCTTGACCAATCATCCTGACCATATTACTCTAGCTTACACCTTCTTCCTAAGGAAAAGGTATCCTCCTACATAAGAACATCCCGGGCACCCCAAGTGCCTCTATTACGGTGTCTCCCACTTTATGACATCTTATATAAGAAACAGAATTTAGCTCAGAAGTAAGTACTCCACACTAGTTCTAACACGCTGCATATGGATTAAACATAAACCTGCACATGTATCTACATCACATAAGGTAAACCATATAAGTACATAGTCACATAATGCACATACGAGTTACCCCTTCAAGATATTGACTCATTCCACAAACATTCAAAGACTTCCAAATAGAAATAGCATTGATCAGGTGCTTCTCTAAAAGGACCTTAAAGAATTTCATGGACGCAAATCACATCTCAAAAGTTTAACCCTATACCCACATAGTCACATAAACATGTTATCACATAGCACACAAGATATTCAACATTTCTCACTAGCGAAATGAACCTATTACGGTAAAAACCACTTCCCACGAGCCCCAAGTATTCAAGCCCGGTAGCTCTGATACCAAGTTGTAACGCCCCGAAAATTGGGCAGGGTATATCTATTTATGCTACAAAACCCACCTGATAGACAAACACATATATATAGCTAACTATTCCATACATCCATTTCCATTAAATCCCAAATGCCAAATACATGCTATTCACATCTCAATGCCCCAGTTCCAATCCCAAGCTTACATTTTACAATAAGTATGAAATGGAAGCCAAACAGATAATAAATGTCCTACAGGCTTACAAATTTATCCAAAAACATTCTTGATTGCATAAAATGGAGTTTCAACTCAACGCAAATACAGCCCTGGGCTTACATTCAACAAATAACAATAAAACAAAAATGAAGCCTCAGCTCTGAGTCCTCCCAAGTCAATGCCTTAGCGCAGGCATAGCACTTGTACCTGAAATGGTTTCCGTTATAGGACGAGCCATAGCCCAGTAGAGATATACTACACAACATATGGACCATGACAAGACTAAAGAGGAGTATGCTCATGCCATGCTCATGATAAAACAATTTATCTCTCTTTTTATAAAACATGCAATGTTGAGATGCAACAACAGATATAAAACCATTTCCATTTTAAACCATATCTGTTACATGAATACAGGCTCTGTGAATTTCTAAGTGAGTGTCTGCAAGTAGGCCCTAATGCACTACCACTGTCATTTTTACCAGTAAATTAGAAGGCTCGATACCTAACCGCGCGGTTCGACACCTCCTATCTAGATTCACCAAGCATTCTTCTTTTCGCAAACAAATACATTTCCAAAGATTTCTAAAAAACAGATACATTTCCAATGAAATGAATGTAATGCAATGTCCAATGCAACAAATGAAGAAATGTGGTTCAATTTACCTAAGTCTCATGCATTTCTACAACAATCATGGTTGTCTTCCATTGATAGCCCAAACAGATATTTCTAAACAGATATTTAAACAATTAAATTTCAAAAATTTTGATAAATACAATCTATTTCATATCTCATCAAATATGACTCCGCACCTGCTTATTAGGCAGTGTGCAACCTTCTAAAGCTCATTCTTCCCGCACGTGCAGCTTCATCCCCCGTACGTGCGGCCCCGGCCCAGCAGCCCATAATTTTCCTAGTTCGCTTCCAGGCACTCCGGACTCGGCCGTGCACCCTCCGAACAAGTGACGCTCAACCCGGAGTTAGACAAGAATCGGAGTTTGAAAGAAAACTCTCGAACACCACAAACTCAAGGAGGACAAAAATGAAACAACACGCCATGAAACCGGTCATCACATCTTTGGTCCCTACACATGAAATCGTGACAGTCAACCTCCTGTACTTTTACTCAAATCCCACTTTAATCCCTATGCAAGTGTCAATGTCCCTCTTCTGTTACTTCATTTTTACATTTTTAACGAAATTCAGTTATGTGACAAAAATATGAGTACAAAACAAGATAAATAGAGAAAAATCATCTATGTTTCCCACCAATACACTTTGTCCTACGTAATAAGCACATGAGATTTATATACTACGATATATATATATATGTTCATATGGTAAAAACATGGACAAAAAAGCAAGAAAGCAGAGCTTTTGAAATAAAATAAATGCGACAAAGAAATCAAAAAGAAAAAAAGATGAATAGATAGAAAACTATGTTATTGTGAAAAACAGAGTTTCGTGATTCCAATTTATGCAAAACCTTAGTTCATTTTCTTAATTGTTCACAATTTACGTTTTGTTTCAATCTAATACAGTGATATTTTGATATAAATTTTGGGATAAAGTGTTTATTGGTGGAAAATGTAGATGATTCTTCTTTTTTACTCTCATGTCGTAGTCACATGACTAGATTCTGTTAAAATTTAAATAATTAAGTAACAGAAATAAGACACTGACACTTTTTCCAAAAGTACAAAGGATTGATTGTCATAATTTTATGTGCAGAGATTAAAGTGAGATTTGACTAGAAGTGCAGGGGATTGACTGTCATAATTTAATGTGTAGAGATTAAAGTGATATTTGATACAAAATCCAGAGGTGCAACGTGTAATTTATCCCAAAAAAATGCACACATCGAATCAAATGAATATAGACAAGAAAAGAGTAGTATATGAATTAAAACAAATCAACACCCACATCAAATTTATTTTTAATTGTCACTATTCTTGAAAACAAAGCCTGCTTCCTTTTTCCTGGTTCATGGCACGTCAAATTCAAGCAACTGATCTCATTATTGTTGGAGATATATATATATATAATAAAACAGTTTTATTTTGTTTTTTTAAATTTTGTTTTTGCTTTTATTTTTATTTTTTTGTTTTTTTACATGTTTTTGAAATGTCTCAATCTGCGTTTGGAAAGAATTTTTTTAGCTTGACTTTTTGGTTATTTTAGTCTGACTAAAAAGTTTCGTTTGAGAATAATTTTTGGCTTTTTTATAGTTTTGTAAAAAAAAAAAAGTGAAATAATTCTGGTTTGGATGTGGCATTTTTATTTTATTAACTTTTTAGTCTATTTTGTCTTTTAGTAAATTAAATTAGTCCTGACTTACTTGCCAAACGAAACCTTACTCTAACAATTGGTTACAACGGTCAGATCAATCTATTTATGAGATTAATGGTTGGATTCTCGTAACTAAAAATATTTTCCCACACAAAAAAGTTTCAACACTTTCCTAGCACATTCCTCTCTTTCCCTTTCTTACGCATTCTTTTCCTTTATTTTCTCTTTTTAACCATTTGCAATTCACTTCCCATCTGTCTCCCCTTCTTTCCTTATTTTCTGCACAAAAACTAAGATTTTATGTTTATGTAAATTTGAATGAATTGACTATAATAATTAATTACACTATACTGATGGGTTTTTTTCGCATGTATTATTGGATGCAGCATAAAAGTAAACATTATATATATTGTGGGGACACAAATTTTGAATGATAACACGTGGCCGAGGTGTAACCGAAGTGACAGCCGAGGTGCCACGTGTCCTGGTCAAGAGTCTTAGAATGGGAGAGGACTTCAGTTTGGGTAAAGATAAGACTCTCAGAGAGTTTTTATCCTAATCCTACTGGGAGTCTAAGATTAGTAGTAATCCTAAGTCCATTGGAGTTAGGCTTCTATTGGGACTAGGATTGTATTGGCTATAAAAGAGAGGCACCCCCATGGGTCTAAGGTACGCAATTTATATTCTGAATAGTGAGTTAAGCAATTTTGCTATCTTTGAGAGACAACTGACTTGATCGTCGGAGTGCCCCCGGGTGGACGAACCACCGCCGGAATTTCTTCTTTCTGTTGCAGGTCATTCGGGCTTAAACTATTCTGCCAGTGTTCTCCAGCTAAGTGCTTGATTGGCAGTGTGGTCGGAAATTGACACACACAATTTGGCGCCGTCTGTGGGAAAGAAAGAAGAATAGATGGCCAACGATGGACAAAAAGAGAAGGTTGGAAACGACACACCTACTGGGAGTGGGAAACCTAAAGACCTTGATGTTGAAAAAGACAACTACAACAAAGAAGCTCATGATAAGAATCACGAAAGAAAGGACGTCGGCCAGGAGGGCGACATACAAAAAAAAAAAGGACCAGAGCGGGTGTTACAATGAGGACGACCTCCAGGTATGGAAAGAAAGATGCCTACAGAGGGACGATGAGGTAAAGGCCATGGCGAACAAATTGGCGGACCTACAAATAGTGGTCAATTTCATGATGCAGAATAACGTCATGCAGCCACCATTCCCACAGCAGGATACGCCGATTCCAGCGGCAAAGAAGGATGCCCGAAAAGAGGGGCAGAAAACAGTCCCTACAGTCCCCCAGCACACCAGGACCGAAAAACACTCTCACCGGCCTTCAAGGGAGGTTGGGCGAGGAGAGTCAAGAAGGGAAGAATCGAGGAGGACGCATCGCACCAAGGAAGCCGACCCCAAAGAACACCGGCATGTTCAAGGGCAGAAGTTGTGCTTCGACGCAACTAATGGAGAAAGATCCAAGAGGACTCACAATGACATAGGCAGTAGTACACCGAAAAGGCTGAAATCCAGAGATAGCTGAGCTCCTGGACAGACAAAGGAAGATCTGAGGGATTGCCTCCAAAGGAAGCGGAAAGATACCGAGGTTAATTCTCCGGTTAAGCTGAGAACACCGTTCTCGGTAGAGTTGGACAAATTTGAGGCCCCGAAAAGATTCAGTATGCTGAGGTTCCATATATACGATGGTAAGTCGGACCCCAACTTTTACGTCGGTTTATACTTGAACTCGATGGCACTGTACACTGGGACGAGCCGTTACTTTGCAAGGTGTTCCCCTCATCCTTCAGGGAAATTGCATCGGATTGGTTTCACAAATTACCGAAAGGAACTGTGAAAACTTGGGAAGGCTTGGTCGAGATGTTCGTGGCCAGGTTCGTGACAAACAAACTATAGCCATTAAGGGTAGATGCCTTGATGGCTCTGAGAATCAGTGAGGATGAAAGCCTTAGAGCCTACGCTAAAAGGTATTATGAGGTGTTCAACCGAATACCCGAGTGCAATCAAGACGTGGCAGTTGTGTCTTTCAAGAATGGCCTAAAAGATGATTGTCCACTACGAAAGTCATTGGCAAAGACATTGCCAAAAAGCATGGAGGAGCTCATGGCCAAAATTGAGAAATATGCTAGAGCCGAGGAAGAGACGCCAGGGATTAAGGAGACAAACCAAGAGAAAGAAAACGGCTGGCCTAAGTGAGGCCGAGGTAACAACGAATCCAATACGCAAGAGATAGGACTGAGGGCTGCACAGGCAGTCACAACTGTATTTCGAATCCCAATTCACAAAGTCCTGGATAAAATCCGAACCCAGCCCTATTTCAGAGCACCAGCAAGGGTACTAGGAGAATTTATGTGAAGAAGCGTTGGTAAGCATTGTGCTTACCACAATGAAGATGGGCATCTGACTCAGGGTTGCAGAGCCCTGAAGGCACACCTGGAAGACCTGGTAAGGCAAGGCCATTTAAGGGACCTTGTAGATGAGGCCAGGACAAGGGAAGAGTAGACAAGACTGCCTCAGGCACCAGCAGCTCCACCTCCCCCAGCACAGCAACCGCAGGCAAGCGGACCTCGGGTAATTAATGTAGTTCACTCGAAGGTCAACGAAAATGAAATAAGGGGGGACACCCAGAAGGTAAAGCACTTTCAGCATGTGTACCAGGTCCGACAGAAAAGACCTCGGGCCGAGGGGTGCCAGGGACCAGTAGTGTCCTTTACTGAAGCCGACATTGAAATGGTACAGCATCCACACAATGATACCTTGGTAGTATCCCTCCAGATTGGGGAATGTCAAGTGAAGCGCATCTTAATTGACCAAGGCAGCTCTTGTGACATCATGTATGTCAGGTGTTACAAGGAGCTTGGCCTTCACCCAGACTATATGGAGTAGTCCAATGGCCCAATGGTTGGGTTCAATGGAACGCCGACGTGGCCACTGGAAGCAGCAAGCTTCGAGGTGCAGGCTGGCACCAAAAAGATAAAGACAGAGTTCACTCTAATCGACACATCCTCTCCTGACAATGTTATCCTGTGAAGGCCATGGCTGCATGCAATGGGGGCTGTTCCCTCAACATTGCATCAGCTATTGCGGTTCCCAACAGAGCATGGATGTAGACACCCCATTTTTGACCGACCTTAAGACTCAGACATCATCGATTGAGCGCTCGGTGATTGCGCATGTTGTGCTCGTTTCGAGGTTTCGGAGTTCTTGGCTGAGAGCCTCACCTCTGGACCTCGGGACTATTTGTACTTTGACTCGGTCTGCGGACTAAGTCTTGTTTTCTCTTCCCGGAGGGAGGGAGAGGCCTTGTAAACCATCTCGTAGTGGTCATAGACTACTTTTCGTGGTCGTAGGCCATTGTTCCCGTTTGGAGACTAGTTTTCGATTTTCGGAGCCGTCGGCCGTGGGCCTCAGTTCGGGACCGCTTAACATTCTCCGTTTGGCACGGTTTTTGGAACACACCTTGTTTCCTCTGTCTAGGGGGACACTGTGGTCTGGGAGACCACTTTTGGTGCTCAACAGCCAGTTTTCGGGGCACCTGGCTGCGCGCTTTGCCCCCCAAACTCTCGTTTTGCATCCGTGTTGGTTCATTTTTGGCATGAACCTTGCTTTCCTTGTTTGGGAGGTGGTACAAGGGTGGGAGACCACCTTTTCTCCTTGGAGACCACTTTCTCCCTGCCAGCCAATTTTCTTGTTGGGAAGCTGGTTTTCTTGGTCTTTAGGCCACATTTGCTGGTCTCCCATCACACCACTAGCTTGCTTTCAAAGTGGAGACCACCAAATGGAGCCGCCGACCACTTTTTTGTGTAGGAGACCACCTACCCTAGTCGGCCGACCAGGGAAAGTGGTCGGCCGACCACCTTTTCTGGTCGGCCAGCTCCCTCTTGTTTTGTCTGTTTGAGTGGGTGCCAGCTGTGCCAGCTGGAAGGCACAGACTGTATCCTCCATACACGTGTATGGAGGATCTTGAGCCTTGTTTTTAGATTCTTGAAGAAGCTTTGGCCTTGTTTGTCTATAAGAGAGGCTCTCCCCCTCCTTGAACCAGGTTCAGAATTTCTCTAAGGCAAAACAATACATACCTCTCTATATCTCTATATTTTGGCTCATAAGGTGCATTGTTCTTGACCCTTTTACACTACACCTCATAGCCATACACTTCCACTATTGATTTGAGGTTCTTGGAGGTTGTTTTCAGAGGTTAAAGAGCTGGTTTTTGGTCCCAAAGTTTGCTGGTTTTGCTGAGCTTCAAGGGTAATCACTTTTCCCTATTTTAAGCATTATTTTGATCCTTCTCTTAGCCTCATTTTCATGCTTATTTGAGCTTTGTTGTCAACTGAAAAAAGGTTCATATTTAAGTGATTTTCATGTTTGTTTAAGGCTCTTTTGGTGTTGGGGGTCATCTACCCTCTTGCATGCTCTATTTAGCCTTGTTTTGAGCCATGCCATGAGACCTTTGTATTGAGCTTTGCTTGGACCTTTAGCCACTGAAATCCAACGGATTTTCAGTGGTTAGAATGTGGTTTTGAGGGCCAAAATCAGAGAGGGGTGACCCTCTCTCTTTTGGCCTTGTTTGCTTGCATTTTTGGCTTTCCAAGGGAGCATATATTTCCACACTTTCTAGCCTTGGTTCAGGCCCTTTTTAGTGACTTTTAGGACCTGCCTAGACTCTTTCTATGGCTGGTTTGGTCACCTTTTGTTTGCCTCTTGCATGTGTAGAACAATCCCTTGCATAGCCTATCAAAGTAACACCCCATTCTTGCATGTATTGGTCATGTTTCAGTGGGTTTTTGGCCATCATTTGGCATGCAATGATTCTTTTTTTGGCTGGTTTGGTAGCCTCTCATATGCTTCACATGCTTGTAGTGTAAATCATGTTCACTAGCTTATAATGCATGTTGTTTTGGCCCTCTATGCTAGCATATTTTGGCCATGCTCCAAACTCATTTTGTTCATATTTTGGGCTGCCTTAGCTCTGTTTTGAGGTCCCTTGGTCGAATGATGCTTTCCATGTATGGTTGTAGTGTAATAGCCTTGCTTAGCCTTGAGTTTTGAATCCCCTTGCATGCTTAACTTGAGGTGTTTGCATGTTTTAGCATCATTGAGCATGATATTTCAAAGTTTATTTCTTGGCCATATTCTCATGTTTGTCACTCTTTCAATGTGTTTGAGAGTTGCATCATTATACCTCATTTATGAGCCTTCGCATTGAGCTCCATTCTTATGCCTTTCAAGCCACCATCTTGGCTCATTTTGCCACTTTTTTGGGCCTGCTTAAGGTCTGTTTGGAGTTGGTTTTGTCATTTGAGCATCGCGTTGCATGCCTCTAGTGTAATGTGCTTCACTAGCTTCGGTACTTGAGCCTTTCAACATACATTGTGTGAGTTGTTTGCATGATTCAGAGCCATTTCGTATGTCATTTTAGAACTGGAACATGTGTCATTGTATGCCATATTTCATCCTTTCAATGCTTTTGTAGTGTTGCATTTTGTGCCCTTGGGCTTAGGTCCTTGCATCGTGTATGCTAGCATGAGTTTTGGTGTCTTGTTTTCATCATGTTTGGCCACTGATTTGGGTGTGGCTGAGGCCCAGTCATTTTGGTTTAAGTCTATTTTTGCATTGAGTATGCCATTGTATTCCATAGCATTGAGTATGCCACATTGTCGCATGATTGATCATTGCATTGTGCATGCCTTGTTCATCTCATTGTGTATGTTAGTTCTTAGGTGCATTGTGTATGCTAAGTACCGCGTGCATTGAGTATGCCATTGTTAGTTCATAGCATTGTGTATGCGAGTCGCATGTTTGCATGTCATCCTTGGCATGTTTGCACCACTTAGTTGCATAGCATTTAGGTTGCATGCTTAAAGTCGCATTATGCATGCCATTGTTTGTTGCATTGTGTTCAAAATAGGAGTTAGTCCGAACATGGGAAATGAGGGACGTTTCGTACTCAAAGTAACAAAACGTGCCTCGATTCCGGGTCGCCGACACTCTTGACTACCCATGACGGAGTTGTTGGCTTTAGGTGCTTGTATGTGCATTCATTTCACATTGAGTCATGCAATTTGACTCCTCGGCCATCATGTGTCGAGATGCGCAACCGGTGGCCCGAGGGTCGAGGACTACACTCCCTAAAGCTTATGCAATGACAGGGAGAGTGGTCATGCACACATGTGTTGCAAATACCTTGTCGTGCCTCTCTCTTTCCCTTTGCTGTAGAAAAACAGAATCCAGGAGAAGAAACTGGTCGGCCGACTAGGTTTTCTGGCAAGCCGACCACCTTCTTTGGTTTCCACCACAAAAGGTGGTCGGTTGTTGGTCTCCTATGCCTATAAACTGGTCGGCAGCCTTCCCACAGTTTCCCGGGGTGGAGTTTCATCTCTCTGGAGCTTTGTGCAAATTTCTAAAATCAATTGCAAACAAAGGCATGCCGGGGCATCGCGATGGATTTCCCGAGAAGGCGACTCGAGCATGCATGCATCCTTTATCATTCAAGGCAGAGCTGAGGCAGTCCACATTCATGTAGTTTACATGCTAGTTTAATTGCTTACTTAGTTAGTTTGTTAATTAATTAGAGTTGTGTAATAATTAGCTGTAATTTATTATTCATTTTGGTTGTGTAATAACTAACTTAATTAGATTAGCTTAGATTAGCTAGTTCGTGTTGTATTATTCATTCGGACCTTCCGTCGAGAGGGCACATTTGTTGTAATAAGTGTGCTTGTGTGTGATGCATGTCTTCTAACCCCGCGTCTTTCTCCCTTTTATTTACTAGCTTACGATGGTTAGTATTAGGGCATATTTTGTTTAGCATACCTTATGCTTGCATGCGTGCATTCATTCATCTGTATTGCATGCACCGGGCTCGGCGCATCATACTAACTGTATTGTATTTCAATCCCAATTTGAATACATATATCAAGTGTTGCATTTCACATGACATCTTAGGATAGCCGAGCCTATTTCTAGTTGCATTTTGCATATGTTGCATTAGCCATCTTCACGTGAACTAGGATCATGCATTGATTACTAACTAGTTTCTGTTTTGGCTCGGAGTACTCGGTAAATGTTTATGCTTTAGCATTCATGCATGAGTGTGAGTGTTTCCATGATAGCATGCTTGCCATGAGGCTATGTGCTTATGTGATATAACTGCTTGAATGCCTGTGGGTGAAGGTTGGATTTCTTGAATTGGATCAATTCATTGAAATCCGTGTTTTAGCCTACTTGCGAGTGGCAAACCTCAAACCATTTTCCAAACAAACAGATATGCGATGCTTTGTTCCAAATTAGGCGATCTAGTCTATGCTTGTGTGTTGTGCGCATCACATAGTAATTCTAGCTAATTAACCGGAATAAGAACGCATGTGTTTTCAAAAACAAGATATCATGTTTAGTAGTGGCCGATCTTTGATCGGGCGAGCAGGGTGCTCATTGCATGACCTTCCCCAATCGTACCCAAGTTCCCGAGCCGAGGCAATTTTGGTGATGACGGACACGTGGCCTTAGGCACGAGTCAGGGTTTCCTAAATTCCCCCAAAAATAAAATATTTAGGTGGCGACTTTATATCTGGCAAAGCAGTCTATGTTTGGCACTTCTTTACAAAAATCAGTTTTCCAAAAATGATTTGTCTGATTTGGACTCTTTGGTGATTTATCAATCTCACATCGCACATTGTGAGATCAGATTAAGAACCGTGACACTTGAGTCTGAACTATAGCATGAGGCCCAAGGGCGTGTCTACAGTTTCAAGCGACTCTACTGGGGAGTTAGAGAACTTGACTCGAACTCATGATATCTTGTTTTGATTACACTTATGTGTTTCTTTGCATTGCATTTGCATTGGTGTGCCTAGGACACCGTGTTTGCTATCTGCTATTCCTGAACGGTTTGCCGGAGGCTTGCTTTGAGAAGCGTGCCATAAGGCTGACCGGTTATGGGCTCTGCCACGATGGGAACACAAACCCCGATTTTCACCGGGGCACCCTTTTTGACCATTCGACCTAGTCCATATCAGAATGCATAGTGACTATCCCAAACTAGGACAGGTTGCTCACCCGATTATAGGTTGTTTGAAACCGCTGCATGCGTAGTGAAACCCTATCTCCTGACAAAATAGGACAGGGAAACCCTACCCCAACATAGGGGTGTTTTGGATCTCATTTGCTTGCTATGTGCTGTCAGAGTGTGTGTCTACAGGTTGTATATATCAGTTTGCAAGTCTGGGTATCAGGCCTGCGGGCATCAGTATTTTAAGAATTGATTATATCTGCGGGTATCAGATTCAGTTTTGGGGCAGTAATTTGGGGAACAGTGATCAGTGGTCAAATACAGTTATTCAGCTATGTTCATGTCTGTATTGATGAAATTGAGCTGAGATGCTCCTTGTTTTCTCTTTCAAGGTTCAAGGAGATTCAGTTCAGAGCAACCAGTGTTCTCCTTTGCCGAGGCAAAATAGGAAAAAGGCCAGTCAAGGCTCACCGGTTCATCAGATCCGTTAGTCACCAATCGCATCACCTCTGTTCGATTCAACGAATTTATGTTGACACAGAATTTGGAGGAAATCATGGTTATGACAGCGGCACTAAACCAGGGAATCATCATGTAGGGTGATACCGACGTTGAAGTGCAGCACCTACCCAGGTCACCTGCCGCATATCCCATCTGGGAACCCCAGTTATTTCAAGCCCGTGAGCCCACCACTTTCGAGTTGATGGGAATGATCGGCAATCTTCAGAGATCTGTGGCTGATCTGGCCTATGAAATGTCGGCTCCTCCACCAACCACATCGTATGCCGGGAACTTCATACCGGAAGAGCCCCTGCTACTGGGGCGAATTGTAATTGAGCTCACCCAACCTGAAGCCATCCCAAGTTCGGGCCATGACCTGTCAACAACAACAAGGCTCCGCTCTGATCAAGCAACCCAAACCTTTGATCGAGCTGAGGCAAGCGGTAAGAACAAGGTTGGGGCAGACAACGATCCCTATGAACAACTTCAGTAGGCTGTTGAGGCTTTGAAAGCCGGAGGATTGAACAAACAACAAGTGTTCGCGGTCGCTGCAAAGACTGTGGATGACATCTTCCCCACTCAGAATGAGGGCAGTTCAAGCCAAAGGGAAAATCGAGAAGAGGGCCGTCGTACTAGAGCCGTTCCTCCCAACCCTATTTTTGCACCAGGGAAAGATCAAAAAACCAAACCAGCACTTGCTGATCCCTTTGCTAGTGCGTCTAACAAAAATCCACAAACCTCGAAGTATCTACCCTGAGGTCGCACGATATTCCATGCCCTCTATATGCCTTTGTCTAAGGCTCTTCAAATTCTCGCTGAAAAGGGGCATCTCAAACACCTCGAGCCTTGGCCTCTCCCTAGCCGTCTTCCATCTGGTCACGATGCTACCCAGTACTGTGCGTACCACCAGCAAACTGGCCATACTACTGACAATTGCTTCCGTGTTCGCCATGAAGTACAGGATCTGTTTGACAACAGGGTCATCCTCCCGCCGAGCTCAACAAAGTCCATCGTCACTGGATCAGTGAACCTGGAAGATAATGTGATGTAATCGAGGGTTGAACCACCTGCGGGCGGCGCTCGGTTTACTTCAAATATGGCGTATGGCATGCACTGTTTTGAGCATTCGCGAATGCTAGTTTTTGTGGTTTCTGACTTGGGTATTTAGGTCAGTTTAGTTGTGTTGTTTTGAGTCTGTCTCTTTGTTTTGAGTCAGTCTTTTTGTTAAGGTCTGTCTTGTTGTATCGAGTCAGTCCTGTTGTATAGGAGTCGAGTGATTCCGGGGGTGTTACCTTGGATATCACTATTTTGTTTTATAATTGTCTTTTCACTTTCTTTTGAGTCTGTTTCTACCGTGGAGCCAGTTACACCAGAAGATCTGAATGTAGTAGTGGTTTTCGTACTTTGTGCTTATTTCTACTTTGAGCCTGTTGTGCCAGCAAGTTTAGAATGAAATGGCAGTGCATTTTCACCTACTTCTTCAGTGCCTTGAATTCATTGCATCGACCTAAGTTTTTCGAAAACTTTTTTTTGAACATTGTGATAAAAACGAAGAGGAAAAAATTCCTCGGGATTTGCAAAATTTGATCAATTAAGGAAAAGAGAGGCGTGCTAAGCCCTTAATGAATGAGATCATGTTTGTTAATGTGAGTACTGAGAAGGATCCTGGCTTGATCCAGATTGGTTCTGCATTGTCTTCGACGCGAGCGATTAGTCGCTTTCTTAAAAGATTTCAAAAAATGTTTTGCATGGTTCTACAAAGACCTGTGTGGAATCGCTCTTGAGATTGCACAACTTAGGATTGCTCTCAGCCTCGAGACTCAACCCCTTTGCTTCCAAACCTTGAACCTTAATTCAGAATGTTCAACGGTCAACCACAATGTAAGGCCCGTATGGCCGGATCAAAAGCAGCCCATGAACTAGGGGCGAGAATATCAGATGTGATCAAAGGAAGCTTGCGAAGCTAGATCAAAAGCAGCCCTTGAACTGGGGGCAAAAATGTCAGATGCGCTCGAAGAGTCAAAGATGAGTCTTTTCTGCAAACTAGGGAAGACTGGCAAGAATGCCAAATCCCAGAAGGGGGAAAGAAGAAAGTATTGTTGAAGGACAACCAAGTTCCTATCCACAACACTAGGGGCAAATTCACCCTCCATTGGATGGACTTCTACATCATCAGCGAACAACAGCCATTCTCTTGGATTCAGATGGCTTTGAGAGCTCAAACCATTCAACATGGACAAAACTAAACTTTTACCCTTGAGAGGCTCGCTGGGCCGAAAACCCGGAAGGGCGACCCAAGCAAAAGTTAGAGCAAGAAAAAGGAGAAAAAGAACAAAAAAATGGAAGAATGCAAAGAACAAAAAAAAAAAAAAAAAACAAGAAAAATGAAGAAAATGAAAAGAAAAGATGAAAAAAAAAGAAAAAGAAAAGAATTGAAAAGAAAAGAAGAACAAAGCTCGCGAGGTTGAAAACCCAGAAAGGGCGGCATTGGCAAAAGTTAGAGCGCAAAAGGAGAGGTTAAATACCCGAGTGTGCCTTACCCCGAACTACGTAAGGCTTGATTCCATCTTTGGGATACGTAGGCAACTTCATTCTGAAGTCTAGTCGTAAAACACTTCAAATTTGACTGTGTCCATGTGATGGTTCTGGCCATCTTTGTCTTCTCTGCATCCGAGAATTTGGTTGTAATTGTCACTGTGAGGACTGGTTGCCACGTGCTGCGGCGCTATTTAGACTAGGGGCAACTTTCCATTGCCGTGCAGTGCTGCGGTGCTATTCAGACTAGGGGCAACTTTCAGTTGCCATGCAGTGCCGTTCAGACAAGGGGCAATTTTCCATTTATTTTGGATCTGAGGTTGTGCATCTCAAGAGTAAATTCTGCGTTGGTCGAGTAGTGGCCATTTGCAAAAATAGTTTTTGAGAATTTTTAATGAGGTTGACTAATTCTCTCGAAAATTATTCCATTTTCCTAAAACTGGACCATTTCTTGGACCCAAAAAAGGAAAATTTTCAGTGCTCATAACCTGACTTGCATGATTTCAAATCAAAAAATCGAATAAGCGTGTTAATCTAACTCTCATTTTGGTTAAAAATTTTTTAGCAAAAACAAAAACAAAAAATGGTCAAAATGATGAACTAGGGGCACAGTTGAGTCAGGTTTTCTGTCTTTTCCCCTTTATCAACGCACTTGCCAAAAAGGGCATCATACTTGCCGGAAAAGGGCACCACTGAAGCTAACCGCAAAAGGGCAGAAAGCTCTCTCATCCTCCAAGCAGCGAGGTATCGAGCCAAGTGCGAAGCATGAACTGGAATAGATCAAGATATTCCACTCCCTCGTCTGGACACATTTGATCATGTCCAAACTCCCCAGTAGAACATCGTCAACCGATGTAAGCTGCAGATTTGCTACACACCCAGTTGTAGCGCAACCCTTCTGCGGGAAAGTTCACTGTTGTGAGCAGAAGAAGAGAATCTAGCAGAGTGCTAGGGGTGTAGACGTCCCCGAACGCCCCGGGAGGAGATCCCGTTCTGTTCATATTTGGGTTCACTACAGTTCAGGACTCAAATTGTCACGGTTCTTAATCTGAACCAAAAAGTCCAAATCCGGCAAATCGTTTTTGAAAACAGATTTTTTGTAAAGAAGTGCCAAACATGGACTGCTTTGCCAGATACAGAGTCGCCACCTAAATATTTTTTTTAATGGGGGAATTTAGGAAACCCTGACTCGTTTGCCAAAGGCCACGTGTCCGTCGTCACCAAAGTTGCCTCAGCTTGGGAACTTGGGTACGATTGGGGAAGGTCAGCTATGAGCACCCCCTCTCGCCCGATCCGAAGATCGGCCTCTACTAACCATGATATCTTATTTTTGAAAACATATGCGTTCTTATTCCGGTTATTAGCCTAGATTTACTATGTGATGCACGCAGCAGACAAGTATAGACTGAATCGCCTGAATTGGAACAAAACATTTCATGTTTGTTTTAAAAATGGTTTGCTACTCGCAAGTAGGCTAAAATATGAATTTTGCCACCCTCAAGTGGGCTTAGAAAATATGGTTTTGCCGCTCTCAAGTGGGCTTATACTCGCATTCAATGCATTGTTCCAATTTAAGTAACCCAACCTTCACCCAGAGACATTCAAGCAGTTATATCACATTAGCAAATAGCCTCATGGTAAACATGCTGTCATGGCAACACTCACACGCATGTAAGGATGCTCAAGCGAAAAGACTTACAGAGTACTCCAAGCCAAAACAAAAGCTATGTTAGAAATCCATGCATGATCCTAACTATACAGAAATGCCTAATACAACACATGCAGGAATGCAACTACAATAGGCTCGGCTATTCTAAAATGACATGTGAAATGCTACAGCTAACACGTATTCAATTTGGGATTGAAATACAAATGCAGTTAGTATGATGCGCTGAGCCCGGTGCATGCAAAATGAATGAATGTATGCAAACATGCTGTCATAAGTATGCTAATTGAAACATTCCCTAAACTAACCATCGAAAGCTAGTAAATAAAAGGGAAGAAAGACGTGGGGTTAGAAGACATACACACACTCACGCACACTTATTACACAATTGCCCTCGCTCGGAAGGTCCGAATAAATAATACAGTCCGAATAAATAATTAACTACTCTAGCTAATTAAATATTACAAAACCCCTAATTGATTAACAAATTAAATACAGAAGAAAGGTGGCCGCAGCTCCGTCTCGGGATGCGTGAATGATGCATGCTTGACTCGTCTCGCCCGGAAACTCACTGCCATAGCACTACTGCGTCTGTTTACACTGCCTTGCCCCTCTGAAAATTCTGAAAGTCTCCAGATCTGTTCTGAACTTCCTCCTGAGTGCTTCGGAGTGCCACCGGCCAGAAAAAGAGGTCACCGGCCATTGGAACAGGACTATCGGCCAAATGTTGGGCCACCGGCTGGACATTGATGGTCGGTCGGCACTGTATGTGGCCGGTCGGCTATTGCTTCCTGCAGAAATCTGTTTTTGACAGCAGCAGAGGACAGACAGTGCATGGCATGGGATTTTCAAAGCAATGTGTGCATGGCCACTCTCCCAATCATGTAATGGACTCAAGGGAGTGTGGCCCTCGACCCTCGGGCCATCAATCACGCATTTCAATGCATGATGGCCCAAAAGCCAAGTGTGCAACTTCGATATCAGATGAAATGTAAGCACAAAACACATCAAAGGGCCCCAACCCCTATCATGATTGATCAAGAGGCAAGGGATGCATGCTCAATGAAATGCAACCTAGGCATGGAGGCTAAGTATGCAACATGAACATGCAAATGAGCAATGTATATTAGGCACGTAACCTAAACATGTAAGCAAACATGGCATGCAACAACATGCGATGATGGACTTAAACTAACATGGATAGCTCGCAAGCATGCCAAAATCAGTGGCCATGTGATGAAAATGAGGCAACCAAGATGCATGCAAACATGCACAATGCAATGGCTCCGAGTCTAAGGCACAAAACACAACTCCACAAAGGCATTGAAAGGATGAATTATGGCATACAATGGCATATGTTCCAGCACTGAAGTATGATGCTCAATGGTCCCGAAACATGCAAATATGCCACCCAATGCATGAAATAGCCCCTGAAACTCAAAATTAGGCACATGTATTGAACTATAACTATGCAAAGCAAGCATTATTTGACCATGAAGCACAAAGACAGAGCCAAGGCAGTCCCAAAATATGCACAATACTAGTTTAAAGCATGACCAAAAAGTGCTAACATGTAGGGCTAAAACAATATGCAAGATTGGCTAGTAAGCATGGTTTATACCACACCTATATGAAGCATATGAAATCTCACCAAACCAGCCAAAAACAGTGAACAAAACATGTCAAAATATGCCCAAATACCCACTGAAATGAGGTCTACACATGCAAGAACGATGAGCTCCTTTGATAAGCTACAAGAGGGGTTACTCTACACATGCATCAAGGATACTTAGCATAGCAAAACCAACTCTGAAAATGAGTTATGGGGGTCCTAAAACCTACTGAAAAATGATAGAAACAAAGCTTGGAAGCTTGCAAATAGGGGGTCCTTTGGAAGGCCCAAAAGGCCACCAAACAAGACAAGGAGAGAGGGGGTCACCCCCCTCTGATTTTAAGGCTCAAGAACACACCTAAGCCACTAAAAATCCACTGGATTTCAGTGGCTAAGAGGCCAAACAAAGGCCAATGTAAATGCTCTAATGCATAGCCCTAATCATGAGGAAATGAAGCATGCAAAGGGGAAGATGACCCCAAACAGAAAAAAGCCCTTAATCAAACTTCAAGAGGGGCTCAAAATAAGACTTTTTTTTAGTTCATGGAAAATCTCAAAAATGCTTGCAAGTAAGGCTAAGCTAGGATGCAAAATTAGCCCTAAAAGAGAGATGGAAGATACAAGGAGGTAGATGGCCTCAAATAGAAAAGTGTCCTTAATCAAACTTCAAAAGAAGCTCAAAATAAGACACTTTACAGTTTATGTCGAAGCCCAAAAATGTTTGCAAATAAGGCTAAAGAACGAAGCAAGATAAGGCTACAAAGAGGGAGATAGTGACTTACCCTTGTAGCACAGCAATGCAGCAGCTTCTGGACCAAGATGGTGAGCTCTCAACCTCTGAAAATCAGCTTAAAGGTGCTGGAATGGGTGGTGGAGGTGATAGGCTATGAGGTGTAGTGCAATGGGACCAAGAACAAGGGTTTTTTGGAGCTTGGAATAGAGAGATATGGAGGAGTGTGTGTGTATGAGCCTCTAAAAATTCAGAACCATGGCAAAGGAGAGGGGAGCCTTCCTTTATAGAGCCAAGAGACTAAAGCTTCTCTTAGAAGCTTCAAACCAAGAGCAAAGATCCTCCATACACGTGTATGGAGGATCCAGTCTGTGCCCTCCAGCTGGCACAGCTGGCATCCATTCAATCTGTAAAATACACCGAAAGGTCATCGGCTAGCAAAATTGGTCGGCCAGCTACTTTAACTGGTCGGTCGGCCATCTGTTCTGGTCGGTTGGCAGGAAAAATCTGCTCCGCAGGTCCAACTTCAAACGGGCATAACTCCTTCATGTGAACTCCTTTTTAGGTCATTCTTGTGTCCAAATTGAAGTCCCGGGAGTAAGCTTTCCAATGGAACCAGCCATGAATCAAAATGCCAACTGTGCAAAAAGTTATGCTTGTTTTGGTAAAGGTTGCTCAGTTTCGGTCCAACCGGGATGATGCCCAACTTCAACCAATCATATCTCCCCCATCTGGACTCGGCTTTAGAAGATTCTTGAGTGCAAAATGAAGCCCCGGAAGTCTTCTTTCCAATGGTAGTGACCTCATAGCTTAACTCCAAGTTCATAGACAGATAAGCCTGATTTAGCGAGGACCATTGGAAAGCTCTCTTAGCGATTCATACCCAACTTCTTCCCCAGCTAGATTTCTTCTCTCTTCTCCTCTTTTCTTCAACTCTAAACCCCTAAACAAGGTGTTTTGAAAGATTTTTCAAAGATTTCATCTCTCTTTCATTTATTTCCACTTTGTCCTTGCTCGGTTTATCGAAAAGCGCATCATTTGAAAAAATGTGAGCCTCGGAACATTGTAGAAACTTTGGCCTTGTTTGGTTTGTGTTTCTCAAAAAATTTTGGAAAAAATTCTCTACAAATAAGTTTTCAAAAGTAATCAAATCAAACAAATTTTTCCAAATTTTTTTTCCAAAACTTGTTTGGTTTACAAGTTTTCCAAACAAATCTCCCTCTCATACACATCAAATCAATCACTTTTTCCAAAACTCTTTCTCAAAATAATTTTTCAAAACATCTTTTGAAAAAAAACCAAACCAAACAAATTTTCGTACTTTTTATCTCAAAACATGTTTCTCAAATACAAACCAAACAAGCCCTTTATTTCAAAAATGTTTTGAAAGAGAGGGTTCTAAGGTCTAAAAACCATCCAAAATAACTTTGGTCCAAAATGGGGTGTGAAGTTGAGATTTGTCTCTCTCCTTGCCGAAGAAACTGAACCTTTGCCCTGCACACCTTTTATCACCAAATAAACCATCAGTAACGCCCAAGTCTTAAGGGCGGTCAAAAATGGGGTGTCTACAGTTGCCCCTCTTTGACAGAACTCGTGAGTCATGAAATGATGTGAGTGAATGTCAAAGCCCAGAGACGACCCATTTTTGACAAGGCCGAAGACTTGGACAAACAAACAAAATACCGATAAATAAATGGTTGTGCCCGCAGGCTGCCTACGTATCCCTTTGCAAGGAATCAAACCAGCGTAGTTCAGGGGCAGGATGCAAATGATATGTAAGAAGACTTTGATAATTGGATTTATACACTACGCGAAGCTGGTTTGAAAATTGGACTTATATGCTACGCGAAGCCGGTTTGAAAGTTGGACTTATACGCTACGCGAAGCCGGTTTTAAAATTCAGGATTTATGCAAAAAAGGAATCGCACCTTTAGAGGATTTAAAGTCTCCTAGACCCGAGACTGCACAAGATAGTGCGAGTGAATGCACAAAACAATGCTAAAAAGATGCACAAAACAGTGCGATACAGGTTGGAATGCGCAAGATAGTGCTAAAATGATGTACAGAACAGTGCAATGCAAGAGTGGATGCACAAAACAGTGCTATACAGATGCACAAGAGAGTGCTATACAGGTGCACAAGACAGTCGATGTGGCTTAAATGCACAAAACAGTGCGATGTAATGCACTTAACAAGTACAGGTAAAGTGCGCAAGGTAGCGCGATGCAATGCACAAACAAGTGCAGATAAGGTGTGCAAGATAGTGCAAACAATGCAATGCACTAACAAGTGCAGATAAGGTGCGCAAGATAGCGCGAATGTAAACTGCACAAACAGTGCGATGCGCAAAATAGCGCGAGTGATAGAATGCACAAAACAGTGCAATGCGCAAGAAAGTGCGAGTGATAAACTGCACAAAACAGTGCAATGCACAAGAAAGCGCGAGTGATTTGAAATGCACAAGACAGTGCGATACGCTAAACAGTGTGAGTGAGTTGAAATGCACTAAACAGTGTGATACACTAAACAGCGCGAGTGTTTTGAAATGCACTAAACAGTGCGATACGCTAAACAGCGCGAGTGATTTTGAAATGCACTAAACAGCGCGATACGCTAAACAGCGCGAGTGATTTTGAAATGCACTAAACAGCGCGATACGCTAAACAGCGCGAGTGATTTGAAATGCACTAAATAGTGCGATACGCTAAACAGCGCGAGTGATTTGAAATGCACTAAATAGTGCGATACGCTAAACAGCGTGAGTGATTTGAAATGCACTAAACAGTGCGATACGCTAAACAACGCGAGTGATTTGAAATGCACTAAACAGTGTGATACGCTAAACAGCGCGAGTGATTTTGAAATGCACTAAACAGTGCAATACGCTAAACAGCGCGAGTGATTTGAAATGCACTAAACAATGCGATACGCTAAACAGCGCGAGTGTACTGCAATGCACAAGATAGTGCGAGTGGAACACAACCAGAAGATGCACAAGACAGTGCAAGTGAGATAAAATGCACAGGAAAGTACGATAAAATGCATCTTTTATGCAAGTATGGGGGCATTTTCTATGCAAAAGATACGAGCATTTTCTATGCAAGTATTGGAAAGCAAGCATATTCTATACATGAATCATAACGATGCGCGGCACGCATGCAACAACAGTGTATATGCAAGTTCACATTCTATGCAATAGAGGAGCATCAAATATGTACTCTGGTGCCTCTGATTTATCTCTCGGAGGGCTTGGCAATACGCTCAGCTCAAAAGGGGACACCCTGTTTATATTGGCAAGAGATAACATCTGCTGCTATGTCAATTGCCATTCTGACTTGAAGCAGGCTTAAGCTTGGAGTAGAGGCACACTCATTCTTCAGAGCACTGACAAGGCCTGAAGAGGTACATTCGGAGTACAATCACGGAATTTGCCGAAGTTGAAACACACTAAGATGCTCCAAATTTTCCTTCATTTTCTTTTGCTTTGCAGTCTGGAACTTGTATAGCTTCAGGTAGGTCCTTGTTCTACTATTCTCACATGACCTGGGTTGAACCCTGCAGTTTTATGAAAGAACAAATACTGTTTTGCACAAATGTGGAGAATGGCACAGCACTCTGAGCACAAGATGATTTTTTTTTGAAATTGAGAAATGAGTTCTCGACCGGGTATTGAGCCTACAACTGAATACAGCGAAAAAGACTCAATAACGGAAAACAAAAAGGTAAACAACCTAAACACATCCATTGACACTCGAAACGACTCAAAACAAGAATCGAGACCAACAAAACAAAAGACACGACACACAGACATGTTACCAAGACGAGAGACCTCTCAGTTCGCGAGGAGCCAGTTTCTTCGGGTATTGTTTCCCACCCTTTCTCATTTGTGATTCTCACATCACTCTGGCACTTAATCTCTATTTTTCTGAAAAAGCCCTTTTCTCACTTTTTCTCTCATCGTACATCTCTCTATTCTTCAATCTCTCATTTTTTATCCCTCCCCTGGGTGGTTGATGGATGAACAGGAAGTTGCGGGCTCATGCCCCTAGCATTCTGCTGGATTCTTTTTCTTCTGCTCACAACAGTGAGTTTCTCCCACAGAGGGGTTGCGCTACAACTGGGTGTGTAGCAAATCTTCAGCTAACATCGGTTGATGATGCCCTGCTGGGGAGTTTGGACGTGATCAGATCTGTCCGGATGAGGGAGTGGAATATTTTAGTCCATTCCAGTTCGTGCTTCGCACTTGGCTCGATACTTCGTTGCTTGGAGGATGAGAGAGCTTTCAGCCATTTTCTGTTAGCTCCCGCTGTGCCCTTTTCCTGGCAAATAGAGTGCCCTTTCTGGCAAGTATGTTGACAATGGGGAAAAGACAGAACACCTGACTCAAATGTGCCCCTAGTTCATCATTTTGACCATTTTTTGTTTTGGTTTTCCACTAAAACAATTTTGATCAGCATAAGAGTTTGATTAACATGCTTGTTCAACTTTCTGATTTAAAATCATGCAAGTTAGGTTATGAGCACTGAAAATTTTCCTTTTTTGGGTCCAAGAAAAAGGTTCAGTTTTGGAAAAAAATGAAATAATTTTCGAGAAAATTAGTCAACCTCAGTAAAAATTCTCAAAAACTATTTTTGCAAACGGCCAATGCTCAACAAGCACGGAACCTACTCTTGAGATGCACAACCTTGGATCGGAGGCAATGGAAAATTGCCCCTTGTCTAGATGGCACTGCACGGCAACGGAAAGTTGCCCCTGGTTTGAATGGCGACTCATGGCAATGGAAAGTTGCCCCTTGTTTGGATAGCGCCGCAGCACACTATAATCAGTCCTCCCAATGATGATCACAACCGAACTCTCGGATACAGAGAAGACAAAGATGGTCAGAACCATTACATGGATACAATCGATTTTGAAATGTTTTACGGCTGGACTTCAGAATGAAGTTGCCTACGTATCCCAAAGATGGGAATCAAGCCTTACGTAGTTTGGGGGGTAAGGTACACTCGGGTATTAACCTCTCCTTTTGCGCTCTAACTTTTGCCAAGGCCGCCCTTCTGGGTTTTCAACCTTGCGAGCTTTGTTTTTCTTTTCTTTTCAATTCTTTTCATTTATTTCCTTTTCATGTTTTTTGATTTTCTTTGCATTTTTTGTTTTTGTTCTTTTCTTTGCATTTTTTTTTTTGTTCTTTTCTTCTTTTTCTTGCTCTAACTTTTGCCTGGGTCGCCCTTCCGAGTTTTCGGCCTAGCGAGCCTCTCAAGGGTAAAAGTGTAGCTTTGTCCATGTCAAATGGTTTTGAGATTCTGAAGTCATCTGAAACCAGAAGAATGGCTGCTGTTTGCTGACAATGTAGAAGTCCATCCAATGGGGACTGAATTGCCCCTAGTGTTGTGGATAGGAACTCCGTTGTTTTTCAGCAACACTTTCTTCTTTCTTCACTTCTCGGACTTGGCATTCTTGCCGATCTTCATTGATTTGCAGGATGATCCATCTTCGGCTTTTCGAGCATATCTGACATTTTTCTGCCCCTAGTTCCAGGGGTGCTTCTGATCTAGCTTTGCAAGCTTCCTTTGATCACATTTGATATTCTCGTCCCTAGTTCATGGCCTGCTTCAAATCTGGCCACACAGGCCTCACATTATGGTTGACCGTTGAACATTCTGAATGCAAGTTCAAGGTTTGAAAGCAAGGGGTCGAGTCTTGAGGCTGAGAGCGATCCTAGGCTGCACAATCTCAAGAGCGATTCCACACAGGTCTTCGTAGGACCGCGCAAAACATTTTTTGAAATCTTTTAAGAAAGCGACTAATCGTTTCCCGTGTTTGGACTAAACCCTACTCCAAACACTATGCAACAACTAGAATGGCATGGCATGCAAACACAATGCAACAACTAGCATGCAATCCTAAACGAAATGCAACTAAGACACGCAAACATGCAAGGAGTGATATGCAAAGGTGCAACTAGCATGCGCAACGCTATGAACTATCAATGGCATACTCAATGCACATGACATAATATGGCATACACAATGCAAGATGGACTTAAACCAATATGAGTGGACCTCAGCCACACTCAAATCAGTGGCCAAACATGATGGAATGAAAGGTAGGAACACTCATGCAAATATGCCCGATGTAAGGGACCGAACCTAAGGCATCAAATGCCACTCTACCAAAGCATGGCAAGGGATGAAACATGGAATACAAACACACATTTTTCAGCTCTGAAACATGATACACAATGGTCCCGAATCATGCAAATATGTCACACAATGTATGCTAGATGGCCCGAATACCGAAACTAGTGAAGTGGATTACACTATACGTATACAAAGCGATGCACAATGACCAAACCACCCCCAAAAAGACCTTAGGCAGGTCCAAGACAGTGGGAAAATGGTCTAAAAAGATGGCTCGAAATGCATTCAAATAAAGCTCATGCAATGGTCGGTAAATGAGGTATACAAGTACAACTCTCAAATGCACTTAAACAGTGAAAATCACGAGAATATGGCATACATATAAGCTTTGAAATATGATGTGCAATGGCCCCAAAACATAAAAACACCTCAGTATATGCATGCAATAGGCCTCAAAACTCAAAGCTAGGCATGGATATTGTACTACAAGCATGCAGGACAAGCATCATTTGACCATGAGACCCAAAAACAGAGCTAAGGCAGTCCAAAACATGCACAAAATCAGTTTAAGGCAAGGCCAAAATATGCTAGGAAAGGCGGCCAAAACATCATACGAAACAAGCTAGTGAACCATGACTTACACTATAACTATATGAAGCATGTGAAGGACTACCAAACCAGCCAAAAACAGAAACATGTCATGCCAAAATATGACCAAAAAACCACCGGAACTCAGTCAACACATGCTAGAATGAGGTGCTCATTTGAAAGGCTATGCAAGGGGTTACTCTACATATGCAAGATAGACATCAAAAATGGCAAAACCACCTCTGGACAGAGGTCATGCAGGTCATAAAACTCACAAATAATAGCCTGAAACATGGCTTGAAAACATGCAAATAAGGGCTCCTTTGCAAGGCCAAGAAAGCTAGTAAACAAGACAAGGGGTGAGAGGGTCACCCCTCTCTGATTTTGGGGCTCAAAATAGTATGCTAGCCACTGAAAGTCCACTGGATTTCAGTGGCTAGAAGGCCAAACCAAGACCAATACAAAGGCCTAGATGCATGGCTCAAAACAAGATGAAAACAAGCATGCAATGGGGTAGATGACCCCCAACAGAAAAATGACCTTAAACAAACTTCAAGAGGAGCTCAAAATAAGACTTTTTTTAGTTTATGACAAAGCCCAAATATGCTTGAAAATAGAGCTAAGATATGAAGCAAAACAATGATAAAAAGAGGGAAATAGAGTGTTACCCTTGTAGCCAAAGGGACTAGCAACTTTTGGAGCAAAATAGCACACCTTCAACCTCTGAAAACCAGCTCCAAGGTGCTTAGGTTGATAATGGAGGTGTTGTGCTAGGAGGTGTAGTGCAAAAGGGCCAAGAACAAGAGCCTTTTGAAGGCAAAATATAGAGACAAGAGGGCGATATAGTGTATGAGCCTTAGAGATTTTCTGAACCCTTGCAATGGAAGAGGACCTCTTCCTTTATAGAGGAGAGGGGCTCAAGCTTCTCTTGGAAGCTAAAAACCAAGAATAAACATCCTCCATACACGTGTATGGAGGACGCAGCAAATGGCTCCCAGCTGGCACAGCTGGAACACACTCAGTGAGACAAAAAAGCAGGAAGCTAGCCGACCAATTCAGGTGGTCGACCGGCCACTCCCCCTGGTCGGCCGACTAGGGTTAAAAGGTTCAGGTGGTCGACCTACTCCTAGGGTGGTCTCCAAGGTGAAAGAAACTCAGTGGTGGTATGGGAGACCAGAAAATGTGGCCCAAAAGTGAGGGAGACCAGCTTCCTGACAAGAAAATCGACCGACCGGGGAAAAGTGGTCTCCAAGAAGAAAAAGTGGTGTCCCACCTTTGTACCACCTTCCTAACAATGAAAATAGGGTCCACACCAAAAATGAACCAAGACGGATGCAAAACGAGGGTTCGGGAGCCAAAACGCGCAGCCGGGTGCCCCGAAAACTGACTGTTAAGCATCAAAGGTGGCGTGCAACCACAAAGGTGGTCTCCCGGGCCACAGTGTCCCTCTAGGGAGAGGAAACAAGGTGTGCTAAAAACCGGAGCAAAAGGAGAAAGTTAAGCGGTCCCAAACCGAGGTGCACGGCCGACGGCTCCGAAAACCGGAAACTGGTCTCCAAACCGGAACAGTGGTCTGCGACCACGAAAAGTAGCCTGCGGCCACTGAGAGATGGTCTACGAGACCTCTCCCTCCCTTCGGGAAGAGAAAACAGAACCTGGTTCGCAAACTGAGGCAGAGTACAAAAGAGTCCCGAAGTCTGGAGGCAAGGCTCTCATCCGGGACTCTGTAACCTCAGAACAAGCACAACATGCGCAATCACTGAGCGCTCAATTGATGACGTCTGAGTCTTAAGGTCGGTCAAAAATGGGGTGTCTATAGTTGCCCCTCTTTGATAGAACTCGAAAGTCATACGTAACGGGAGTGAATGTCAAAGCCCAGAGACGACCCATTTTTGACAAGGCTGAAGACTTAGACATACAGGCGAGATAAACAAAGAGATGTGCCCGCAGGCAGGGGCAAAATGCAAAAGACATGCACAAAGCCGAACATAACTCATGATCACGCAAAGCAGCAAGCTGTAATGAAGCAAATATTCACAATAAATGCAACAGTTTTAAGCAAGAATGCAAAGCAAATGTAGTTTGGATGTAAGAGAATTACAGTTCTCGCTACATCACACACGGAGAAGATACAATACCTGTTCGGTTCGTCTGGTCGTACCAGCTTCAAATGAACCGTACATACAATATCATGCCTGCAAAAGAGAGAAACTTAACAGGTACAACATTGTTAGTGATATGCATAGCAATGCAAGTGAAAAGTGCGTAATGACGCAAGTCGAGGGATGCATGACAATGCAACCTAAGTGTGACGCATAACAATGCGAAGGGGATGCAATGCACTAACAAGTGCTGATAAGATGCGCAAGATAGCGCGAGCAATGCAAAATGATATGCAATATTATGAAAACAATGCAAATGCTATGCAATGCATTTGAGATGATCAAACCACGAGCAGTACAAAACCACGCAAATATCATGAAAGGATGGAGATGCAAGATTGAACTTCGTGCCTACCATAGAAAAGGCGCCGACACCCTCAAACCACAATCTCCTTAGTGGAATAGGCGCGTACACATGCAGAACTATGTGTGTCGTAGACAGAACACAAAATACAAGTAAGTGGGTGACATGATATAAGTGAGAAATGATTTGATGAGGAAAGATCGTGATCCTAAATGCTGGATACAACAGACTAAAATACAATGCAATGGATGCAATGGATGAATTGAATAAGGCGCGGCGCCAAACCATACCTTGCCTAGAAAAGGCATGGACACAAACAAACCACGTCTAACATAGAAATGGTGCCGTCACCCTTAAACCACAATTCCCTTAGTGGAATAGGTGCGTACACATAAACACATAACCATGCTTTAACGCAAAAAGTATGGGCACATGCCAGACTAAGCTTAACATGGAAAGGATGCAGGCAATACAATGGATATGCAGTACAGGCATGCAACATATTCTATATGCAATGTAATAGACATACTAGATGATGTAGTAGTTAGGAAGTGAAGGTACCTTACAGGGGCAATTGGCAATGACCTACCTCAGCAATGTCCTACCTCATGCTGATGTGGGAATCTTCCCCTTCTTCTCGGTTGAACCGCAGGTACTACTTTTCTCCCTGACTGTGGTCGTAGCTTTCCCTATTCTCCAACAGGGTGACAGACTAGGTTGGTTCAGTATCCAGAATTGAGGCACATACATATGCTATCTCAATCTATGGGGCTGCCATACAGATTTCAAGCCGAGGATATACCCCTGGGTATTTAAACCAGACTTTAGTCTCGAAAATCCCGAACCTTTGCGTTCTAGGCATGAGCCATTCGAACTCTAGTTTCCACCGTCTCAGTTGGTCTCTTAGGAACTCACCGCAAACACAGGCAGGTGGCTATACCAGACCACCGGAAGTCGTTCAGGCATGACAAACACCAAAGGAATTGCACCTTTAGAGGATTTAAGGTCTCCTAGACCGGAGAGTGCACGAGACAGTGCGATGTAGAGGGAATGCACAAAATAATGCTATACAAGTGCACAAGACAGTGCGATGCAGGGTGGATGCACAAAACAGTGCAATGTAAGTGTGTGCATAAGACAGTGCGATGCGCAAAACAGTGCGATAAAATGCATGCACCATGCAAGACTTGGCACACAGCTTGTGACATAGCATTCCATTCATTTGGCGCACAGCTCATAACACAACACTTTGTTTGTTTGGCACGCGGCTCACAACACAAAATTTTGTTCTTTCGGCACGTAGCTCGAAACACAACACTCTGTTTATCTGGGCACATAGCTCATTTCGGGTATGCAGCTCATTTGGGGCACACAGCACATTTGGGCACACAGCTCATTTCGAGCACACAGCTCCTTCTTCGAGCACGCAGATCACTTTTCGGGCACACAGCTCATTCTTCGGGCAGGCAGCTCACTTTTCGGGCACACAGCTCATTCTCGGGGCACGCAGCTCACTTTTCGGGCACGCAGCTCACTTTTCGAGCACACGGCTCATTCTTTGAGCACACAGCTCACTTTTCGGGCACACAGCTCCTTCTTTGAGCACGCAGCTCACTTTTCGGGCACACAGCTCATTCTCGGGGCATGCAGCTCACTTTTCGGGCACACAGCTCATTCTTGGGGCACGCAGCTCACTTTTCGAGCACACAGCTCACTTTTCGGGCATACAGCTCCTTCTTCGAGCACGCAGCTCACTTTTCGGGCACACAGCTCATTCTTCGAGCATGCAGCTCACTTTTTGGGCACACAGCTTGTTCTGAACACTCTGTCTATAACACAGCATTCTCTTTGCATTTTGAACACAACTTAAGCACTTGAATTTCTGAACACGCAGCTCATGCTTTTGGTTGTGAACACGCAACCCACATTTTTGAAATCTGAACATGCAGCTCAAACTTTTTGTCGTGAACACGCAGCCCACATTTCTGAAATCTGAACACACAGCTCAAACTTTTTGTCATGAACACGTAGCCCACATTTTTGAGATCTGAACACACAGCTCAAACTTTTTGTCGTGAACACGCAGCCCAAACTCTTGATGGTGGACACACAACCCACAGTTTTTGAAAGTTGAACACGCAGCCCAAACTTTTGATGGTGACCACACAGCCCATAGTTTTTGAAAGTTGAACGCGCAGCCTAAACTTTTGATGGTGAACACACAGCCCACATTTTTCTTAAATCTGAACATGCAGCCTAAACTCTTGATTATGAACACACAACCCATATATTTGATTATGAACACACAGGCCATAGTTTTTGAAAGTTGAACACGCAGCCCAAACTTTTTATGGTGAACACACAGCCCACAACCCAAACTTTTTGTAATCTGAACACACAGCTCATACATTTGATTCTGAACACGCAGCTCATACATTTTCATTTGCATGCAGCTCATTCTTAATTCTGAACACGCAGCTCATACTGAACACACAGTCCGTTTACTTCATTTGCCCGTAGCTCATACTGAACACACAGTTCATTTGCTTCATTTCTGAACACGCAGCTCACACATTTCAATTCTGAACACGCAGCTCATATATTTTCATTTGCACGCAGCTCATTCTTAATTCTGAACACGCAGCTCATAAATTTTCATTTCTGAACACACAGCTCATTCACTTCACTTTGAACACGCAGCTCACACATTTCAATTTTGAACACGCAGCTCATAACACAACACTGCTCGATCTGAACACACGGCTCATAACACAGTATTTTTTTAATTTTGAACACACAGCTCATTCACTTCACTTTGAACACGCAGCTCACACATTTCAATTTTGAACACGTAGCTCATACTGAACACACAGGATGCGATGACGGAACTTGCAGAAGTTGAAACAAACTCAGATGCCCGACATTTGAAACAAACTCAGATGCCCGACATTTTCCCTTTTTCTTTTGCTTCGAAGTCTGGAACCTATATAGCTTCAGATAGGTCCTGGTTTTACTGTTCTCACATGACCCGGGTTGAACCCTGCGGTTTTTGAAAGAACAAAATCTTGTTTTGCACAAATGTGGAGAACGGCACAGCACTCTGAGCACAAAATAATTTTTTGAAATTGGGAGTGAGAATAAGTTCTCGACTGGGTATTGAGCCTATGACTGAACATAGCACACCACGACTCAACAACAAAGAGAAAGAAAGGTAAGACAACCTAAACACATCTACAGACACCCGAAACGACTCAAAACAAGAATCGAGACAAACAAAACGACTGACACGACACACAGACGTGTTCCAATGGCAAGAGACCTCTTAGTGCACGAGGAGCCAGTTTCTCTGGGTATTATTCCCCACCCTTTCTTATTTGTGATTCGCACATCACTCGGCCCTCAAGCTCAGTTTTTCTCTCAAAACCCTTTTCTCGCTTTTCCTCTCAGCGCACATCTCTCTATTCTTCAATCTCTGATTTTTTATCCCTCCCCTGGGTGGTTGATGGATAAGCAGGAAGTTATGGGCTCTTGCCCCTGGTATTCTACCATATTCTTGTTCTTGTTCACAATAGTGAATCCCTTCCACAGAGGGGTTGCACTACAACTGGGTGTGTAGCAAATCTGCAGCTGAAATCGGTTAACGATGCTCTACTGGGGAGGTTGGATGTGATCAAATCTGTCCAGATGAGGGAGTGGAATATCTTGCCCCATTCCAGTTCGTGCTTTGCACTTAGCTTGATACCTTGCTGCTTGGAGGATGATAGAGCTTTCAGCCCTTTTGCGGTTAGCTTTAGTGGTGCCCTCCTTTCTGGCGAATACGGTGCCCTTTCCGGCAAGTAGAGTGCCCTTTTTGGCAAATGCATTGACGACGGGGGAAAGACAGGAAGCCTGACTCAACTATGCCCCTAGTTCATCATTTTGACCAATTTTTTGTTTTGGTTTTCTACTAAAACAATTTTGACCAACATGAGAGTTAGATTAACATGCTTGTTCGATTTTCTGATTTTAAAATCATGCATGTCAGGCTATGAGCACTGAAAATTTTCCTTTTTTGGGGTCCAAGAAATGGTCCAGTTTTAGAAAAATGGAATAATTTTCGAGAGAATTAGTCAACCTAAGTAAAAATTCTAAAAAACTATTTTTGCAAACGGCCACTGCTCGACGAGCACGGAACCTACTCTTGAGATGTACAACCTCAGATTCATGAAAATGGAAAGACTGCCCCTTGCTTGAAGAGAGCTGTATTGCAACGGAAAGTTGCCCCTTGTTTGAACAGCACCGCAACACATTGTATGGCAACCGAAAGTTGCCTCTTGTATGAATGGCACCGCAGTGCATTGTATGGCAACCGAAAGTTGCCCCTTGTATGAATGGCACCGCAGCGCATTGTATGGCAACCGAAAGTTGCCCCTTGTATGAATGGCACCGTAGCGCATTGTAATCAGTCCTCAGAGCGACGATCCTAACCGAACTCTCGGATGCAAGGAAGGCAAAGATGATCAAAACCATCACATGGACACAGTCGAATTTGAAGTGTTTTACGGCTGGACTTCAGAATGAAGTTGCCTACGTATCCCAAAGATGGGAATCAAGCCTTACGTAGTTCGGGGTTAAGCTACACTCGGGTATTAACCTCTCCTTTTGCGCTCTAACTTTTGCTAAGGCCGCCCTTTCTGGGTTTTCAACCTTGCGAGCTTTGTTCTTCTCTTCTTTTCAATTCTTTTCATTTCTTTTCTTTTTGCATCTTTTCTTTTCATTTTCTTCATTTTTTTCTTCTTTTTTTTTTTTTTTTTTTCATTCTTTGTATTTTTCTTTTTCTTCTTTTTCTCGCTCTAACTTTTGCCTGGGTCGCCCTTCCAGATTTTCGGCCCAGCGAGCCTCTCAAGGGTAAAAGTGTAGCTTTGTCCATGTCAAATGGTTTTGAGATCTTGAAGTCATCTGAATCCAGGAGAATGGCTGTTGTTCACTAATGATGTAGAAGTCCATCCAATGGGGGGCTGAATTTGCCCCTAGTGTCGTGGATAGGAACTCGGTTATCCTTTAGCAATACTTTCTTCTTTCCTCCCTTCTGGGATTTGGCATTCTTGCCGATCTTCATTAGCTTGAGCAATGACCCCATTTTTGTTTCTTCTAGCACATCTGACATTTTTTGCCCCTAGTTCGAGGGGTGCTTCTTATCCAGCTTTGCAAGCTTTCTTTTGATTATTTCTGACCTCCTTGCCCCTAGTTCATGGGCTGCTTCAAATCTGGCCGTACAAGCCTCACATCATGATGGACCTTTGAACATTTTGAATTAAGGTTCAAGGTTTGAAAGCAAAGGGGGTCGAGTCTCGAGGCTGAGAGCGATCCCAAGCTGCACAATCTCAAGAGCGATTCCACACGGGTCTTCGTAGGACTGCGCAAAACATTTTTTGAAATCTTTTAAGAAAGCGACTAGTCGCTCGCGCTGAAGACAATGTAGAACCAATCTGGATCAAGCCAGGATCCTTCTCAGGACCCATATTAACAAACATGATTTCATTCATTAAGGGCTCAGCACGCCTCTCTTTCTCTCAATTGATCAAATTTTCACAAATCCCGAGGAATTCCTTTCTCTTCGTTTTCATCACAATGTTCAAATGTTTTGAAAAACTTAGGTCAAATGCAATGATTTCAAGGCACAGAAGAGCAGGTGAAAGGTACTGCCGTTTCATTCTAAACTTGCTGGCACAACAGGCTCAAAGTAATAAGCATAAAACATGACAGCCACAGCTGTTTCATTTAGATTTCCTGGTTGCAACCAGCTCCACAACAGAGACAGACTCAAAAGAAAGTAAAAGGACAATCACAAAACAAAATAATGATGTCCGAGGTGACACCCTCGGAATCACCCGACCTCTGTACAACAGGACTGACTCAATACAATAAGACAGACCCTTAATCAAAAAGACTGACTCAAGAGAAAGAGACAGACTCAAAACAAAACCACAGAACTGACTCAACACCCAAGTCAGAAACTACAAAAACCCAGCATTCGCAAATGCTCAAAACAGTGCGTGCCACACGCCATATCTGAAGCAAACTGAGCACCACCCGCAGGTGGTCCAACCCCTGATCACATACTTGGATTATCCTCGAAGTCCAACAATTCAGTGGTGACAGACTTTGCTGAGCTAGGCGGGAGGATGACCTCATTGTCGATCAAATCTTGCACTTCGTGGCGAAGACGAAAGCAATTGTCGGTGGTGTGACCGGTCTGTTGATGGTATGCACAGTACTGGGTACCATCATGCTTCATTGGAAGGGGATTCGGGAGGGGGCGAGGCTCAAGAGGTCTGAGGTGGCCTTTCTTAACAAGGATCTGAAGGGCCTTAGACGAAGGCATATAAAGGGCATGGAATACCCGGTGACCTCGGGGCAGATACTTCGAGTTTTGCGCATTTTTACTGGATGCACTAGCAAAAGGATCAGCAGGTACAGGCTTGGCTTGCTAATTTTTCCTAGGTGTAGGATTAGGGTTGGAGGGAACGGTTCTGGTATGATGACCCTTCTCTCGATTTTTCCCTTGGCTTGAACTGCTCTCGGTCTGAGTGGGGAAAGTGTCATCCACAGTCTTAGCCACAACTACGAGTATTTGCTGCTTATTCAACCCTCTGGCTTTCAGAGCCTCAACAGCCTGCTGGAGTTGTTCATAGGGATCTGCGTCCACCTTCATTTTGTTCTTTCCACTAGCCTTAGCTTGGTGAACGGTTTGGGTTGCTACTTCAGTATGAAGCCCTGTTGTCGCCGACATATCATTGCCAGAGCTTGAGACAACTTCAGGTTGGCTGAGCTCAATTATAATTCGCCCGAGTAGCGGGGGCTCTTGCGGCATGAAGTTCCCGGCATACGATGCAGTTGGTGGCGGGGCTGACATTCCATAGGCCAGATTAGCCACAGATCTCTGGAGGTCGCCAATCATTCCCATCAACTCAAATGTGGTGGGCTCATGAGCTTGAAACAATTGGGGTTCCCAGATCGGGCGCACGGCAGGCGACCTGGGCGGGTGTGGTACCTCCACATCGGTCTCACCCTGCAAGATGACTCATTGGTTTAGCGCAGCTGCCATAACCATAATTTCCTCTGAATTCTGGGTCGTCATAAGTCCGCTAAATTGGACAGAGGTGGTGTAACTGGTGACTGACGGATTTGATGAATCGGTGAGTCTTTTCCTGCTTTGCCTCAGCAGAGGAGAACACTGGTTGATCTGAACCGAGTCTCTGAACTGAAAGAGAAAACGAGCAGCATCTCAGCCCAATCAATACAGACATGAACATAGCTGAAGTACTGTATTCGACCACTGATCACTGTTCCCCAAACTACTGCTCCAAAACTGAATCTAATACCCGCAGATAATTGATTCCCAAAATACTGGTGCCCACAGGCCTGATGCCCAAACTTGCAAACTGATACATGCATTCCTGTAGAGACACTCTCTAAAAGCACATAGCAAACAAGTGAGAGCCCAAAACAACCCTATGTTGGGGTAGGGTTTCCTTGTCCTATTTCGTCAGGAGCTAGGGTTTCACTATGCACACAGCGGTTTCAAACAACCTACAATCGGGTAAGCAACCTGTCCTAGTTTGGAATGGTCACTATGGATTCCGATATGCACTAGGTCGAATGGTCAAAAAGGGTGCCCCGGTAAAAATCGGGATTTGTGTTCCCATCGTGGCAGAGCCCGTAACCGGTCAGCCTCATGGCACGCTTCTCAAAGTGAGCCTCTGGCAAACCGTTCAGGAATAGCAGATGGCAAACACGGTGTCCTAGACGCACCAATGCACATGCAATGCAAAGAAACACATAAGTGTAATCAAAACAAGATATCATGAGTTCGAGTCAAGTTCTCTAAATCCCCAGCAGAGTTGCCAGAAACTGTAGACGTCCCCGAACGTCCCGGGAGGGAATCCCGTTTTGTTCATTGGGCTCACTACGGTTCAGGACTCAATGTTACGGTCATGTATCTAATCTCGCAGAGTGCAATGCAAGACCGATGAATCATCAAAGGGTCTAAATCCGGCAAATCATTTTTGAAAAACAGATTTTTAGAAAGAAGGGCCAAACATGGACTGCTTTGCCAGATACAGAGTCGCCACCTAAATATTTTGTTTTGGGGGAATTTAGGAAACCTTGACTCGTGCCTAAGGCCACGTGTCCGTCATCACCAAAGTTGCCTCGGCTCGGGAACTTGGGTACGATTGGGGAAGGTCACTTCGTGAGCACCCCCGCTCGCCCGATCAAAGATCGGCCTCTACTAACCATGATATCGAGTTTTGAAAATATTATGTGCTCTTATCCCGGTTATTAGCCTAGAATTACTATGTGATGCGCGCAACATACAAGTATAGACTGGATTGCCTGAGTTGGAACAAAACATTTCATGTTTGTTTTTTAAAGTAGTTTGCTACTCGCAAGTAGGCTAAAATGCGGATTTTTCCACCCTCAAGTAGGCTTACAAAACATGGTGATTTGCCACTATCTAGTGGGCTTAAAACTCACAATCAATGAATTGTTTCAATTCAGATAATCCAACCTCCACCCACAGGCATTCAGGCAGTTATATCACATAAGCACATAGCCTCATGGTAAGCATGCTATCATGGCAGTCACTCACACGCATGCAAGGATGCTAAAGCATAAGTACTTACCGAGTACTCCAAGCCAAAGAAAGAAGCTAATTAGAAAACATGCATGAATTCTAACTATGCTGAAATGCCTAATGCAACACATGCAAAAATGCAATTAAGATAGGCTCGGCTATTCTAAACATGGCATATGGAATGCAACAAAAAACATGTATTCAACTTGGAATTAAAATACAATGCAGTTAGTATGATGCGTCGAGCCCGGTGCATGCAACACAGATGAATGAATGCAAACATGCGAACATATAGATGCTAATTGAAACATGTCCTAAAACTAACCATCATAAGCTAGTAAATAAAAGGGAGAAAGACGTGGGGTTGGAAGACATACATCACACACGCACGCTTATTACAACATTGCCCTCTCTCGGAGGGTCTGAATAAATAATTAACTACTCTAGCTAATTAAATATTACAAAACCCTAATTAATTAACAAATTAACTAAGAAATGAAATAAACTAGTATGCAGATCTATGGACCGCCTCAGCTCTGTTCCGAATGATGAAAGATGCATGCATGCTCGAGTCGCCTTGTCGGGAAATTCCTCGCGATGCCCCGATTTGCCTCTGTTTGCAATTGATCCCAGAATATTGTACAAAGCTCTAGAAGGCTGCTGGTTTCTGGTTTGCTGCAACAGAGAGCAAGAAAGGAGCATGGCAAAGAATTTTCAACACGTGTGTGCAAGACCACTCTCCCCATCATTGCACAAGCTCTAGAGAGTGTAGTCCTCGATCCTCGTGCCATCAATCACGCATCTCGATGCATGATGGCCGAGGAGTCGAATTGCACGACTCAATGTGAAATGAATGCACATATAAACACAACAAGGCCTAAACTCCATCATGGGTAATTCGGAGTGTCGGCGGCCGGAAATTGAAGCACGTTTCGTCACTTTGAGTACGAAACGTCCATCGTTTCTCGTGTTTGGACTAAACCCTACTCCAAACACTATGCAACAACTAGAATGGCATGGCATGCAAACACAATGCAACAACTAGCATGCAATCCTAAACGAAATGCAACTAAGACACGCAAACATGCAAGGAGTGATATGCAAAGGTGCAACTAGCATGCGCAATGCTATGAACTATCAATGGCATACTCAATGCACATGACATAATATGGCATACATAATGCAAGATGGACTTAAACCAATATGAGTAGACCTCAGCCACACTCAAATCAGTGGCCAAACATGATGGAATGAAAGGTAGGAACACTCATGCAAATATGCCCGATGCAAGGGACCGAACCTAAGGCATCAAATGCCACTCTACCAAAGCATGGCAAGGGATGAAACATGGCATACAAACACACATTTTCTAGCTCTGAAACATGATACAATATGGTCCCGAATCATGCAAATATGTCACACAATGCATGCTAGATGGCTCGAATACCGAAACTAGTGAAGTGGATTACACTATAGGTATACAAAGCGATGCACAATGACCAAACCACCCCCAAAAAGACCGTAGGCAGGTCCAAGACAGTGGGAAAATGGTCTAAAAAGATGGCTCGAAATGCATTCAAATGAAGCTCATGCAATGGTCGATAAATAAGGTATACAAGTACAACTCTCAAATGCACTTAAAGAGTGAAAATCACGAGAATATGGCATACATATAAGCTCTAAAATATGATGTGCAATGGCCCCAAAACATGAAAACACCTCAGTATATGCATGCAATAGGCCTCAAAACTCAAAGCTAGGCATGGATATTGTACTACAAGCATGCAAAACAAGCATCATTCAACCATGAGACCCAAAAAAAGAGCTAAGGCAGTCCAAAACATGCACAAAATCAGTTTAAGGCAAGGCCAAAATATGCTAGGAAAGGCGGCCAAAACATCATACAAAACAAGCTAGTGAACCATGACTTACACTACAACTATATGAAGCATGTGAAGGACTACTAAACCAGCCAAAAACAGAAACATGGCATGCCAAAATATGACCAAAAAACCACCGGAACTCAGTCAACACATGCTAGAATGAGGTGCTCATTTGAAAGGCTATGCAAGGGGTTACTCTACACATGCAAGATAGACATCAAAAATGGCAAAACCACCTTTGGATAGAGGTCATGCAGGTCATAAAACTCACAAATAATAGCCTGAAACATGGCTTGAAAACATGCAAATAGGGTCTCCTTTGCAAGGCCAAGAAAGCTAGTAAACAAGACAAGGGGTGAGAGGGTCACCCCTCTCTGATTTTGGGGCTCAAAACAGTATGCTAGCCACTGAAAATCCACTGGATTTCAATGGCTAGAAGGCCAAACCAAGACCAATACAAAGGCCTAGATGCATGGCTCAAAACAAGATGAAAACAAGCATGCAAGGGGGTAGATGACCCCCAACAGAAAAATGACCTTAAACAAACTTCAAGAGGAGCTCAAAATAAGACTTTTTTTAATTTATGACAAAGCCCAAATATGCTTGAAAATAGAGCTAAGATATGAAGCAAAACAATGATAAAAAGAGGGAAATAGAGTGTTACCCTTGTAGCCAAAGGGACCAGCAACTTCTGGAGCAAAATAGCACACCTTCAACCTCTGAAAACCAGCTCCAATTTGCTTAGGTTGATAATGGAGGTGTTGTGCTAGGAGGTGTAGTGCAAAAGGGCCAAGAACAAGAGTCTTTTGAAGGCAAAATATAGAGACAAGAGGGAGATATAGTGTATGAGCCTTAGAGATTTTCTGAACCCTTGCAATGGAAGAGGACCTCTTCCTTTATAGAGGAGAGGGGCTCAAGCTTCTCTTGGAAGCTAAAAACCAAGAATAAACATCCTCCATACACGTGTATGGAGGATGTAGCAAATGGCTCCCAGCTGGCACAGCTGGAACACACTCAGTGAGACAAAAAAGCAGGAAGCTGGCCGACCAGTTCAGGTGGTCGACCGGCCACTCCCCCTGGTCGGCCGACCAGGGTCAAAAGGTTCAGGTGGTCGGCCTGCTCCTAGGGTGGTCTCCAAGGTGAAAGCAACTCAGTGGTGGTATGGGAGAACAGAAAATGTGGCCCAAAAGTGAGGGAGACCAGCTTCCTGACAAGAAAATTGGCCGACCGGGGAAAGGTGGTCTCCAAGAAGAAAAGGTGGTCTCCCACCCTTGTACCACCTTCCTAACAATGAAAATAGGGTCCACACCAAAAATGAACCAAGACGGATGCAAAACGAGGGTTCGAGAGCCAAAACGCGCAGCCGGGTGCCCTGAAAACTGACTGCTAAGCATCAAAGGTGGCGTGCGACCACAAAGGTGGTTTCCCGGGCCACAGTGTCCCTCTAGGGAGAGGAAACAAGGTGTGTGCCAAAAATCAGAGCAAAAGGAGAAAGTTAAGTGGTCCCGAACCGAGTCGTACGACCGACGGCTCTAAAAATCAGAAACTGGTCTCCAAACGGGAACAGTGGTCTGCGACCATGAAAAGAAGCCGGCAGCCACTGAGAGATGGTCTACAAGACCTCTCCCTCCCTTCGGGAAGAGAAAACAGAACCTGGTTTGTAAACCGAGGCAGAGTACAAAAGAGTCCCGAAGTCCGGAGGCAAGGCTCTCAGCCGGCACTCCGTAACCTCAGAACGAGCACAACATGCGCAATCACCGAGCGCTCAATCGATGACGTCTGAGTCTTAAGGTCGGTCAAAAATGGGGTGTCTACACGTGTCTACAATGGGGTAGAGGAGGTCAGAGGGGATCAGCTGCAGGCAAAGAACTGCTCCATGGCAGCAATGAAATCCACTTGCAGCATACGAGAACCAGAGACAGTAGAGATCGAAGACGAGGACGTGGAGGTCGTAGAGGACGTCGGCAAAGAGCCAGCCGAGAAGAGTGAAGAAGCCCTAAAGAAAATCCTTGTCCAACAAGGAGATGAAGAACGATTCTTCCTTCTCAGCTTAGGCTTAGCCGAGGAAGAGAAAAAGGAGCTGGTGGCGTTCTTGAGAGCAAAAATTGAGGTGTTTGCCTGGACGCCTTACGAGATGCCTGGCATTGACCCCGAGGTCACTTGCCATAAACTAAACGTCGACAGGTTGGCCAAACTTGTAATCCAACGAGCAAGAAGACCGACGTTGATGCATGTTGAGGCAGTGGAAGAGGAAGTAGATAGACTTCTGGAGGCCAGAGCCATTCGAGAGGTAAATTACCCGACGTGGCTATCGAATACAGTGGTGGTGAAGAAAAAGAATGGTAAATGGAGGGTCTGCGTGGACTTTACCAGCCTAAACAAGGCCTGTCCCAAAGACAGTTTCCCATTACCCAAGATTGACCAACTGGTGGATGCCACTTCAGGGCATGGAAGGATGAGCTTCCTGGATGCCTACAGGGGTACCATCAGATAGTCATGTACCCCCCAGATGAGGAGAAGACTGCGTTTATCACCCCAAAAGGGATGTATTGCTACAAAGTGATGCCATTTGGGCTGAAAAATGCAGGAGCAACTTACTAGAGATTGGTAACCAAGATGTTCAAACACCTAATTGGCCGAACAGTGGAGGTATACATCGATGACATAGTCGTGAAGACCAAAGAACCTAAGGATCATCTGGAAGACCTAAGGGTAGTCTTTGACATCGTAAAAACATATCGGCTCTGACTCAATGCATCAAAATGTGCATTTGGAGTCGGATCTAGTAAGTTCTTGGGATACTTGGTGGCCAGAAAGGGCATTGAGGCCAGGCCAGATCAGATCAAGGCCATCCTAGAGCTGAAGAGCCCAACGTCGGCAAAACAGGTGCATGCTGACTGGAAGGGCTGCAGCCCTGAATAGGTTCATAAGCAGAAGCTCAGACAAGTGCAAACCTTTCTTCAGCTTAGTGAAAAAAGCTACAGACTTTTTATGGACCGAAGAATGCGAAGCTGCCTTGACCGACTTGAAGAGGTATTTGACCACAGCTCCAGTTCTCTCAAATCCAGAACCTGGAGAAGAGCTGTTCCTGTACTTGGCAGTTTCGAAACATGCGGTAAGTGCAGTGGTAATCCGAGAAGAAAAAGGGGAACAAAGGGCTGTTTACTATGTAAGAAAAATCCTGGCTGATGCAGAAACTAGGTATTTACCCTTAGAGAAGTTAGCGCTGGCTTTAGTAATTGCTTCAAAGAAGCTGAACCATTACTTTCAAGCCCACAAAATTGTGGTGCTAACTGAACATCCTTTAAAGTCCCTGTTGCAGTAGGGAAATCTGACAGGCAGAATAGCGGCAATCAAAGGCCAAGTTTTGGTCGACTTCGTGGCCGAGTTCACACCAGGAGCCATCGTACATCGTGCTCCGTTGAGCCGAGGTGAACGATGTCCAAGTGAGCAAAGAGGAGCCCAGCCGAGGGCAACAGAACAAAGGAAGGAAGAAAAACTCAGGCCCTGCAGTATTTACATCGGTGACTCCTTTCAACTGTTTGTTGATGGGAGTTCAAACCAACAAGGAGCGGGGGTAGGAGTAGTACTGGTATCTCCAGATGGACAGATACTAGAACAATCCATTCGTTTGGGGTTCAAGGCCTCAAACAATGAAGCAGAGTATGAAGTACTGATTGCAGGACTGAAACTGGCAATAGCAGTAGAAGCAGATGAGGTGATAGTCTTCTGGGACTTCCAGCTTATAGTCAACCAGACAACGGGCGAGTTCGCAGCCCGAGACGAAAGGATGTCGGCCTACGTAAAGGAGGTCAATAGGTTAGTGGCCTTGTTTTAGAATTTCCGACTACAGTAGGTTAGCCGAGATGATAACAGTCACACTGATGCCCTGGCCAACCTGGCTAGTGCAATACAACCTGGAAAGGCAAGGACGATAATGGTTGACTACTTGTCGGGCCCGAGCATCGAACCACTGACCACAGAGCGTGAAACAATGTGTGTGGACATGGGACCAAGCTGGATGGATGCAATAATAGTATTCCTGAAAGAAGGAAAACTGCCAGATGATCACAAGGAGGCACACAAGATTAGACTGAAGTCGGCAAGATTCAGCCTGACAGCATAGGGACATCTCTACAGAAGATCCTTCACTGGACCCCTTTTGAGGTGTATACATCCTTCACAAGTTGAAGATTTTTTATACGAAATACATGAAGGAGTATACGGAAGCCACGCTGGGGGCAGATCACTTGCTCATAGGGCCATTACCCAGGGGCATTGGTTGCCCTACATGCAGAAAGATGCAGAAGCCTATGTCAAGAAGTGTGAAAAGTGCCAAAGGTTTGCACCTTTGATACACCAACCAGTAGCAGACCTAAACTCAATATCCAGTCCTTGGCTGTTTGCCCAATGGGGCATGGATCTTGTTGGAAAACTACCCCAAGCAACTGGGCAAAGGAAGTACCTACTGGTAGCAACAGATTACTTTACCAAGTGGATAGAAGCTGAATCCCTTGCCAAGATTCGAGACGTGGATGTGAAGAGCTTCATATGGAAGAACATCATCACCAGGTTTGGGATCCCAAGAGCAATAGTTGCAGACAATGGAACACAATTTGACAGTAAGCTAATCAAGAGCTTCTGTGCAAAATTCAAAATCAAGAATTATTTTTCGACCCCAAGTTTTCCTCAAAGCAATGGACAAGCAGAAGCGTCCAACAAAGTTATCTTGGATGGGATTAAGAAGAGGCTACAAGCAGCAAAGGGAAAACGGGTGGATGAGTTGCCCAGTGTACTCTGGGCATATCGGACTACGCCGAGAAGATCAACGGGGGAATCCCCATTTGCCATGGCTTATGGCACAGAAGCAGTAATTCCACTAGAAGTCGGCATCCCAAGGATCAGAACTCAGGGAGTAGAGAATGGGACTAATGATGTATTATTAGCCCGAGATCTGGATCTACTAGAAGAAAGAAGGGGGAAAGCTGCAATTCAGCTGGCGGCATACCAGCAGCAGCTTGCCAGGACTTATAATAAGAAGGTCAACCCAAGGGAGTTTCAAGTCGGTGACCTCGTCTTGAGAAAGGTCGTCGGCAACAAGAAGGATCCCAGAGAGGGCAAGCTTGGCCCGAATTGGGAGGGACCCTATAGAATCATCTCGGTATTAGGCAATGGGAGATATCGGCTTGAAGATAATGAAGGCAAAGAGTTGCCAAGGCCCTAGAATACTTGCAATCTGAAATTTTTCTATCATTAGACTTTCTTGTTCTTTGTTATTAGCCGAAGTAATAAATAAAGTTTTAGCTTGATTTTTTACACTTGTGACTGATAAGATACTTGACGATGTTTCTGGAATACATGCACAATGAGAACCCAAGTGGAACTTAAGTTCACATTAGAGGGCAGAGAGTTGGAAAATGGTTCCTGGAAAGGTAGAAATTACAAGCTAAAATTAGTTTAACGCTTGTTGAAACTTAAGTTTACAAATTGAAGTTAAACCGAGGTTATGTTAACACTTGTTGAAATTTGTGAAAAATTTACAAATTGAAGTTAAACCGAGGTTATGTTTAACGCTTGTTGAAATTTTAAGTTTACAAGTTGAAGTTAAACTGAGGTCATGTTTAACGCTTGTTGAAATTTTAAGTTTACAAGTTGAAGTTAAACTGAGGTCATGTTTAATGTTTGTTGAAACTTAAGTTTACAAGTTGAAGTTAAATCGAGGTGATGTTTAACACTTGTTGAAATTTGTGAAAAATTTACAAGTTGAAGTTAAACCGAGGTCATGTTTAACACTTGTTGAAATTTGTGAAAAATTTACAAATTAAAGTTAAACCGAAGTCATGTTTAACGCTTGTTGAAATTTTAAGTTTACAAGTTGAAGTTAAATTGAGGTCATGTTTAACGCTTGTTGAAACTTAATTTTACAAGTTGAAGTTAAACTGAGGTCATGTTTAACGCTTGTTGAAACTTAAGTTTACAAGTTGAAGTTAAACCGAGGTTATGTTTAACACTTACAAGTTGAAGTTGAACTGAGGTTACATTTAACATTTGTTGAAATTTGTGAAAAATTTACAAGTTGAAGTTAAACCGAGGTTATGACTAAAAGAAAATTGGTCTAAACACTTGTTGAAATTTTTTAGAAAAATTTACAAGTTAAGACCAAGGTTGTACTAAAAGAAGTACTTATGTACTTGCCGAGATAAACCATTGGTTTGTATAACCGAGGTATTTCACCCCAAGGAAATTGCACAGATAAGGTGTATACTTGAAAGCATGCAAAATTATTCTAAGTATAGAATCATACAAAGAGTCATACAAAGGAAATTGTGCTTGCATTCAGAAGAATCAGTTCAAAAAGAAGAGGGCACTTCGGCCTACCAAAAGAGTAGTTGTTCAGAAATTACAAAAGTGGCACTTCAGCCAGATCCAAGATTACATTAATTCAAAAAGTAAGACAAAGTACTAAGTACAAAGCAAAAAGCCAAGACTATTGGGCATCAGCAGTAGAATGGGGCTCCGAAGACATTTGAGAATTATTCTTGGCGTCCTTCTCAGCAGCGAGCTCGGCATCGATCTCTTTGAGAGTCTGGCCGATGCTCTTGTCGGCAATGGACACGTCCGATGTTGTCTTCTCAGAAGTGTCATTTTTGGGGACCTCACCCTCATCGTCTTGAGTCAAGTCTAAGACTTGCTCATTTGGAGTAGGGGACTTGGGCCCAGCAGCTTCCTTCAATTTCCTCACCAAAGCTTCCTCCTCAGACTCAGAATCGTCTTCGGATTGGCTTGGAGTAGGGGGGAATGGCAGGGCGAGGACGTTGGCATTCTTAAGGGGGGAGTCCTCGGGGACGTCAAGCTTTTTTAGAGCAGCCATCCAACCATGGGTTAAACGCTTGTTGCATGCCTGCTTCACCTGACTCTTATAGTCCACCGTGACATCGGCCACCCCCTCATTGTATGCCTTTTCATCTGCGGCCTTGATCGCGGCAGCTTTTGTGGCTAAGGCATCTTGTAGTTCCTTTTGGGCCTCGTCCATCTTGGTCTCGGCCTCTTTCTTTTCAGCCATGAAGACCTTGGCAATAGCCTCGGCAGCATCAGCTTTTTCCTCAGCCTCGTCTTTGGCTTTAATGGCTGCCTCGGCCTGGTCGGCCAAAGTCTTCATTTTTGCCTCGGCCTTTTTGAGGGTCTTCTGCAATCCAGCAACCTCCCTTATTTTGTCGGCCAACTCCTTCCTCATGTCAAAAGCTTGCATAGAGAAGGAGTGGGCGTGCTGGATCGCCTGAAAGAAAATCAACAGAACAAAAGTTAGTAAAATTCGCTGAGTATGAAAGAATGAAGAAAGAAAAATACCAAGTGTGAAAGACTTACTTGAACAGAATGTTGGAGCATCAGAGCGAAGTTTTCATACTCGCTCATCTCGGCGTTCCGGTTAAGATCGTTTAGAAGCAGCAAAGCCATGGAGAGGGCGACGCCGACTTCAAGGTCAGTCGCACTGTCGCCAACTCTGACCGGCTTGTCTTCGATGGTGATCGGGGGGCCCAGGGGGCATCTGATTTCATTGGCCCCGATGTTGTGGCTAATTCAGACCTCGGCCTTTTTGGCCGAGTGGATTGAGATGGTTCGGCCTCAGCGGGCCTCTTTTCGACGGTGGAAGGGGTCTTTTCACTGTTAGCCTGTTTTGAAATTGGCAGGGTGTCCTCAGTATCAATCTGAGTCACCGTTGCCTTTGGCTGAGCCTTCTTCAGTCTTTTTTGTTTCGGCTTTGGGTGAGGCTGAGATGGTGCTGGTTGAGTGTCAACGGTGGTAGGAATGTCGGCCAAAAGATCCTCAGCAACTGCTTTTTTGTGACCTATCTCAGCGGTGTTTGTAGTTCGGCGTCTTCGTCGGCGTTGAGATGGAGGGATCAGATATGAAGCCGAAGTTGATGGTAGCTCAGCTAGATCAGAGGTAGATCCCTGATCTGGCCAAGATGATGAAGTTGTCGGAGGTGTAGTGGTGGACGGAGGAGACTTGCTCTTCTTCTTCTTCGGAATGTCGGGAAGAACCGACTTACAAGTCGGGATGAAGTTAAGTAGAATGGTCTCCGCTTGTGAACTGGCAGGTCTAACAGCTTTTTCAAGCCTTTGCTCGAGAAAAAGGACTTGCGGAAATCCTTTGCTGGCTGGGGAAGAGCTACAAGGAAAACAAACGTTAGAACGTACAAAGAACAAAGTATTGAAGACTTTGAAAACAAGTATTAACACTAGGCTCTTACCATTACCCTCTATGAAAACTGTTCGGCTAAGAGGGTAGAGGCGGAGGTCCTCGTCTGGAGCAAACTCCCAGTTCCCCGAGACATTGAAGTAATCATCCCCAGCTCCCTTGTTGGAGTCTGGGAGGTCGGCAACAATTTTGTACTCTGTGGACCTCGGTTTAAGGTAGTAAATGTAGCCTTTCTCTAACTTGAGGCCACACATGGTGTAGCAGTATTGGATGTCGGCTAAAGTTACCCTAGAACTCTCTTGTTTGGCTAAGGCTATTATACCGTTGATAACTCGGTAAGAGTTGATGGCGAGCTGCATTGGGTTCAACTTATAGTAATGAAGGATTTCTCGGAAGAGGATGTCGAGTGGAAGCCTAAGTCCGCACTCTATGAAAGCTACAACAGGGAAGGGCATGGAGTCATCCGTGGGCATAATAGAGTCATCCTCTCCTGCCAACCTGAGATGAACGTCGGCAAGAATGGAAAACTCATGCCTGAAATATTCCAACTTGTTTAGGGTGTTTACCCTATGCTTCCACATACCCATGACGTCGGCTTGATTGAAGGTGTTGGATTTCAAAAGGAAGTGTTTTGAAAGGGTTTGGGGGACCTCAGCTAAAACCTAAAATTGTACTATGGTAAGAGTTTGTATGGATCTGAGGGGAATTTGTGTCAGTTCTTCCTAAGGTTTGTAAGTTCTATAGACAAATCCCAAACCTAAGTCTAGGCAAGAGAAGATTGAAGGAAAGAATCTGGAAAAAAACACGGCAAACAGAAACAGGAACGTGATTCAGAATCAAGAACAGTGATAAAACATCAAGAACACAGTGATAAAGCCTATGCAGGTGTGTAAGGCCAAAAACAGTGGCAGAAATCAATGAATACGTGAGTAGTGTGTGTATGTTCAAGAATGGATTAGGCGAAAATAGTTATAAAACGAACATGCTCAATACGTGGAAGAAATCAAGACACAAAATTAAACAATCAAAGACATGAGCAAGTACACAAAGGCAGCAAGAACAGCAGTAGAGTTCTTTGAAGTAAAAACAAGAAATTTAAAGTAAGAGGAACAATGGCTTACCAGAGGAATAAAGCCGGTGTTGAGTACGCCGGAGTCAAGTCACGGTTACAATCGAAAGAAGACAGCGAAAGCTTCACCAAAGGGAAAGAATAAAAGTGGTTGCAGAGCTTGAAGGTTTGGAACAATGGCGGATTTGGGAGAAAGAAGTTAGAGAGAGAAAGAGTTAGGAGCTTGAGAACGAGGATGCAAAAAATGAAGAGACGGAGAGAGAGAGAGAAGGGATTTTTGATCGAAACACGGAGAATGGCGGCAAAATACCATCAATGTGCCTAGGACGACGTGCCTGTCAGACGGCGCACACACGAGTGATGCGACTTGATGGCGCCTGTCAGGAACGGCTCAGTAGGGGAAAGACGCGTGGAAAAAACGGTTGGAATATTGTGCGTGACAGCTCACACGCGTGATAGAACTCTTGAAGTTCTTGGTTTAAAGAAGCAAAGACTTCGGCTGGGAGGATGATCTCGGCTGAGAAACTTGAACAACCCTGGTTAATTGTTCTGAGGCATTGATGGAAGCAGACTATAGGTCTTGGTCATACTGAGCAGACGAGTTCTTACTTCGGCAATGAATAAAGAAGTGAGCTTAGTCGACGTGCTAGAAGGAAGTACTGATATAGGTTCCATCACCTCAGGATGCCGAGGTAATAGAACCTAGGGGGTAGTTGTGCGGACATAAATTTTGAATGATAACACGTGGCCGAGGTGTAACCGAAGTGACAGCCGAGGTGCCACATGTCCTGGTCAAGAGTCCTAGAATGGGAGAGGACTTCAGTTTGGGTAAAGATAAGACTCTTAGAGAGTTTATCCTAATCCTACTGGGAGTCCAAGATTAGCAGTAATCCTGAGTCCATTAGAGCTAGGCTTCTATTGGGACTAGGATTGTATTGGCTATAAAAGAGAGGCACCCCCATGGGTCTAAGGTACGCAATTTATATTCTGAATAGTGGGTTAAGCAATTTTGCTATCTTTGAGAGATAACTGACTTGATCGTCGGAGTGCCCCCGGGTGGACGAACCACTGCCGGAATCTCTTCTTTCTGCTGCAGGTCATTTGGGCTTAATCTATTCTGCCAATGTTCTCTAGCTGAGTGCTTGATTGGCAGTGTGGTCGGAAATTGACACACACACACACACACACACATATATATATATATATATTTTAAAAAAAATTCTTTTCACGTGTGCCATGTGATTTTTTTTTTAAATTAATAAAATGTCATAAATATTTTGACGCTTAAAAAATTCTTAAATTTTTAGATGCCAAATGTAATTTTTTGTTTTTGTTTTTAAAAATTAAAATAAAAAGAAAAATTTTTTTAATTTGAAATTATCTAAGACTAAAGTTACATTTGAATTTTTAAAAAAAAAATTTCAAATTTCAAATTTCAAATTATATTTGGGTTAAGCATAGGTTAGATATGGTGTCCTTCTCTTTTTTGATTGCCTTTGATAGTTGGTCAATTACATTTATATTGGATGTTTGAGAAACATCATTATTAGGTTTTTGTAATTGGTAAACCCATTTGAGAAAACTATTTTAAGTTGTAATTTTATTCGATCTTTTATTTCAGTAAGGTTATGAGTATTTAGATGTGAATTCAACCCGAATTGTGTCTATGCAAGTATCAATATCCCTCTTCTGTTACTTCATTTTTAAAATTTTAACAAAATTTAGTCATGTGACAAAAATATGACTATGAAATAAGGGTAAAAAAGAAAAATCATCAATGTTTCCCATCAATACACTTTGCCTTACTTGATAAGCATATAAAATTATATAATACTATATATATATTCATATAGGCGCTGTTTAGGAAGCCCGAAATGAGGCTAAAATAGCCTCATTTGAGATAAAAGCCTAAAATCAACACTGTTGACAGCTTTTTCAAAAAAAAAAAAAAAAAAAGCCTGCTGCACAGCCGGCAGTGTAGCACATCCTATACTGTCAGCCTACACTGCACAACCGGCAATGAGTAAATTACAATTTTACCCCTTGAAATCAATTTAAAAAAATATATTTTTAGGGACAAATTTGTCATTTTAAATTTAAACATCATTTCAACACACTTTCCAATACAACAACTCAACTAAAAATTCATCTCATCTTCCCAAACACAAAACTAAAATAGCCTACTAAAATAGCCAAAAAACCAAATAACCTACTAAAATAGCCACTTCCCAAACGAAGCCATAGTAAAAATTTGGACAAAAAGGCAAGAAAGTAGAGATTTTAAAATAAAATAAATGTGGCAAAGAAATCAAAGAAAAAGAAAGATGAATGGACAAAAAACTATGTTACTGTTAAAAATAGAGTTTCGTGATTCTAATTTATGCAAAACCCTAGTTCATCTTCTTAATTGTTCACAATTTGCGTTTTGTTTTAGCCTAATACAGTGATATTTTGATGTAAATTTTAGGATAAAGTGTTTATTGGTGGAAAATGTAGATGATTTTTCTTTCTTACTCTTATGTCATAGCCACAGGACTAGATTCTATTAAAGATTTAAACAATTAAGTAACAGAGATGAGATATTGACACCTGTATCAAAGTGAGATTTTACAAAAAGTACAAGGAATTGACTGTCACAATTTCATGTGTAAGGACAAAAGTCAAATTTGACTAGAAATGCAGGGATTGACCGTCATAATTTCATGTGTAGAGGCAAAAGTAAGATTTGATACAAAACAAAAGAGTGCAAATTATAATTTATTCCAAAAAAAATAAAAATAAAAAAGGCACACATCGAATCAAAACCAATATAGACAAGAATAGGGTAATATATGAATTAAAACATATCAATGCCCACATCAAATTTATTTTTAATTGTCTCTATATTCTTGAAAACAAAAGTTTTTTCCTTTTTGCTGGTTCATGGCACGTTAAATTCAGGCAACTAATCTCATTATTGTTGGATATATTGGTAACAAGCTAAAAGAGTCAATTTTTTAGTTTTTTAATTTTTTTTATACAAAAAAGTCACTAAAAATTTTAAAAAGTTAAAAAATCAATTTTTTACAAACTTCCTAAAACACTACATTATATAAAATAAAACAGTTTTATTTTATTTTATTTATTTATTTTTTACATGTTTTTAAAAGTGTCTCAGCCTTCATTTGGGAAGAATTTTTTTAGTCTGACTTTTTAGCTATTTTAGCCAAGTTTCGTTTGAGAATAATTTTTGGCTTTTTTTATAGTTTTGTAAGAAAAAAAATAAAATAATTATGATTTGAATATGATATTTTTATCTTAATTTTTTAATCTATCTTATTTTTTAATAGACTAAATTAGTCCTAACTTACCTGCCAAACCTTACTCTAACAATTGGTTACAACGGTTCAAATCAATCAATCTATGAGATTAATGGTTGGATTCTCTTAACCAAAAATATTTTTCCACCCAAAAAAGTTTCAGCAGCACTTTCCTAGCACATTCCTCTCTTTCCTTTCCTTTTCGTATTCTTTTCTCTATTTTCTCTTTTTAACCATTTGCAATTCACTTCCCATCTCTCTCCCTTCTTTCCTTATTTTCTGCACAAAAACTAAGATTTTATGTTTATGTAAATTTGAATGAATTGACTATAATAATTGATTACACTATACTGATGGGTTTTTTTCGCAGGTATTATTGGACGCGACATAAAAATATATATTATACATATATTTTTTTTAAATTTCTTTACATGTGCGATGCTAATTTTTTTTTTTTAAAATTAATAATATGTCATCAATATTTTGATGCTTAAAAAATTCTTAAATTTTTAGATGCCAAATGTATTTTTTTTTTTGTTTTTAAAAATTAAGATAAATATAAAAAAATTTAAAATAAAATTTTTAAAATTTGAGACTAGGCATGATCTAAAAAAGTCAAAAAATCAAAAAGTCACTATCCTATTTAAGTCACATCATCTTTCTAACACATCACTTCAAACCCAACCCATACCCAACTCATATTTCATAAAAAATCAAAAAGTACATTTATTTAGATCATCCCAAACCACCCCTAAAGTTACATTTGATTTTTTTTCTTTTTTAAAGATTTTTAAATTTCAAATTATATTTGGGTTAAGTATGACAGGTAAGAGATGGTGCCCTTCTCTTTTATGATTGCCTTTGACAGTTGGTCAATTACGTTTATATTGGATGTTTAAGAAATATCATGGAGGAAATATCATTTTACCTCCTAAATTTTCATGCATTTTTTAATTTGACCCTTAGACTTCGATTAATATTAATTTGACATTCAAACTTTCGAAATTTTGATCAATTTGGCCACTGCCATCACATTCCGTCTACAATTAGACGGAATGTGCTAACGTGGCACCAAAGTTCATTTGAAATTTCATTTTACCCTCTAAACTATACCTTAAAAATCAATTTGCTTCCCAAATTACAAATCAATTTACCCCAAAAAAAAAAAATTATACTTTAAAAATTAATTTGCCCCCCATGTCAGCACATCCCTATCCAATTATTAATGGAATGTGACAGCATGAGCTAAATTGATCAAAATTTTGAAAGTTTTGAGTGTAAAATTGATACTAATTGAAGTCTGGAGGTCACATTGAAAAATACGTGAAAGTTTGGGAGTGAAATGATATTTTTTCAAACATCATGATAAGTAAGAGGTAAGATATTTGTGATTGGTTGAGGGGCTACAATGATGAGACGGTGCATAGAAATATATATATATATATACTAGTTTGAAAAGACACATGTAAGGCACGAGCTATTATTACAGTATATTTAAGTTTTATATTTTCATATTTTTTTAAAAATTAGAATATTTTCTATAAAATTGAATAGAATAAATCATTAGATATGTGATAAAATTATGTGGTATGATATATATATATATATATCAGTAATGCTACATACCTCAAATTTGATCTTGCCTCGAATGACTCAAATTTTGTTTTGTCAGTTATCTGGTGAAAAGGCTGACAGCCGCGATTGACAAGGTGATAACCGCAGTAGACAAGTGCTTCACCCGATCGTTCAGGTGGTCGTCCGGTCGGTCGACCTGTGAACACAAATTCGAGCCATTCGAGACAACTCAATTTGAGGCACCAAGGATTTCCCTATATATATTGATTTGTTATACACCTAATGATTTATTCCTTCCGAATTTGTAAAATAAAAAATTATGGTATGTAACTTTTCTCAACAGATGAATATAAAATAAATACTAAGATAATTCTTCTATCTAAAAAAAACTATTAAAACAATTCACTGAACTAATAAAAAAGCAGAAGAAAATACATATATATATATACAAATGACTAATTTTATTAATGCATAACTCGTACTCGCATAATAAATGATCAATTTTATTAATAAGTAAATTAACAATTTTAATTATATGAAAAATATTTTTCAGTTGACCATTTTGTTAATAAATAAATCATTAAGTCAATTAATAGTTTTTAATGACATGAGAAATATTTTTTAATAAACAATTTTGATAATTTATTATTGTATAGGAGAATGATTTTTTCCCCTTAAGTATTGTGTTAAATTAAAATTTATAACAAACGATAGTTATAATTTCTAATGTTATAGGATTAATTCATATTTTAAACAAATCTTATGGGTGTATTGTAATTACTAAAAGATTTGGGGTGTACTATATAAGTACACTTTTTATCTTTTTAAGTCGCATTACCTCTATACTTTTCTACACATCTTTTTGTAAAAAATTAAAAAGTGTACTTATTTAGATCATTCTAAACAAATATAATAATTGATCAAGAATTTTTGCGTAATTATGAAAAATCTACACTCAACATATAGGCCACCATTAGTAAATTATTCAAAATGAAAGAGTAAAATAAAATAAAATAAAAGACGAATATCAAGCAATTAAGTGGTTCTTATATATATAAATATATATTATAACGTAATACAATTTTACGTTGTTAATACAATTCAATTTTACACTTTTAATAAAAAAATTCTTTAATATTTTTGGAAAAATGAGTGGGAGCACTAATTGGTACCACCACTAATGATGTGGCAGTGGGTCCCACCCACTGCAACAATGTTGTTGTGTCTATGTTTTTTTTTTTTTTTTTTTTTTATATAAAAAAAAAAAAAAAGTGGATACCACATCATTAGTGGTTGCTTTAGAGCACCACTTTTAGTGGTCTCTAGCATTGCCCATATTTTTGCTAGTGATAGTAACCGTCATAGTGAATATGGTGTTTTGACACTAAAACCATAGAATAAAAATTTGATTTGATTTCTCTCATATTTACATCTCAACATGAGATAACTTAAGAGGTTCGTGAAATCCATCACGAGTCTCATTTTAATGATCTGAACAGTTAACTTGTAGAGTTCTCAATGTATATTATCCATGAAAAAAACTAATTTGATTTAATAATCATAATATTTTTATTTTATCACAATTGTCCATGAAAAATAGACAACAAATACATTTTTGAAAATGTATACCATTCATTTTTTCGAGAGAAACATGATAATATGAAAATGTTATAATTATTGAATCGACATAAATTTTTTACGGATGATATACATTGAGGCCCGACAAAAATGAACAGTTCGGATTATCGAAACGAGACTCGTGATAATCCTTATGGGCCCCTTAAGTTCTCTTATGTTGAAATGTGAATATAAGAGAAATCTAATCCTAAAATTTTTACTCTTTTTTCTTTTTTTTAATAGAGTTTCATTGTTAAAACAAATCTTATTTAATAGATCTTAATGTAAAGATTCTAAAATTATTAATTTTATAAAAAAACCAACACATGCATAAAAAAATTATGAAATTTTAAAAGGGAAATTTGGCTATAAACCCCCTTTGCCTTCCTTTCATTGTTAAAAGGACTAAGAAAAAAATTATACTTGCTAAACCCCCTCATAATTATAAAGTGTTGCATAAAGGACAAATTTATTATTTAAATATTTTATATGACTATTATACCCACTCTCTTCCCCACTCTCTTCCTTTCCACAGATGGCCTCTTTAAGAAGACCGGCGAGCTCTGCAACTTGTGCAGCACCGAAGCCGCCGTCATCACCTTCTCCAACGCCGGCAACACCTTCGCCTTCGGCAACCCCTCCGTCGACTCCGCCCTCGACCGTTACCTCTCCATGACTTCATCATCCTCCAGAGCCTCCGCAAGCTTCTCTTAGGGTTTCAACTCAAATCTGTGCACAGTTCCTGCAAATCGCACTGATATATATATATATATCTATATATATGTGTGTGTTTGTGTGTTTTGAGGTTTGAATTCGAATATATATATATCTACATATTCCGATCTCTAATATATATATATATATCTATATATATGTGTGTTTTGAGCCTTTAAAATCTGAAAAATCTGAAGAACCGGGGTATGAAAAATTGAGATTTCTTTGAAATTTTCAGATTATAGGCCTGATTCAAGGATTATTGGCCTGATTCAATGTTTTTCAGAGTAAACATCGATTGATTCAAGGATTATAGGCCTGATTCAAAGCTCAAAGCTCAAAGTTCCATCGATTTTTCAGAGAAAACATCAAATTTCATTTGATAGAACCAGAGTAAAATTTTACTCTGGTTCTATTGCTCTGTTTTTTTCATTTGACAGAACCAGAGTAAAATTTTACTTTTATACAGAGTAAAATTTTACTTTTAGCTTCAGAGTCTCACAATTTACTTGTTTTTTAGAGTAAAATTTACTTTTATACAGAGTAAAATTTTACTTTAGTTTCAGAGTGTAACATTTTACTCTTATTCAGAGTAAAATTTTACTTTTAAACAGAGTAAAATTTTACTTTTAAACAGAGTAAAATTTTACTTTTATATAGAGTAAAATTTTACTCTGAAATATATAGTGAAGATGGCTTAATAGGAGAGCTGATAGATATGATGATAATATAGTAAAAGAAACAAGTTTTAAAATATCAGGGGGTTTTGAAAGTACTTATATAATTCTTGTCCTTTTAAAAGATAAATTAGATAGTGAGGGGGCTATCACCAAATCCCCCATTTTAAAACAAGGCAAATTACACCAATAATTTTTATATTTTGTTGATTGTGTCATTTTGGTACCTACAATTTCAATTGACTCAATTTAGAAACTTAATTTTAAATTTTATGTCAATTTAGTCTAATTGATAACACTGTTAGAATTTTTAATGAAAAATTATCACTGAATTGATTGAGATTAAGTCATTAAATTGATTAAATTTATAATTTTATAACTAAAAACATGACGCATGAAGCGTGACGCTTATGTGTGCATTTATCATTAAAAAAAAATGTTAACAATTGGAATGAATTAGACCAATTTGAAATAAAGTAAAAATTCCCGGGCCAAAATTTGGTCAATTAAAATTATAGGAACTAAAATAATATAAGGATCAAAATACAAGAACTACTGGTATAATTTGCCCTTTAAAATTTTAAAAAATAAAAGAATATTTTTGTAAATGAGTTATAAGTTGCGTGCTTCTATCCTTAATGTGCCAAATATCAAAATGATGTCTTATGTCTATGAAATTTTGTTGACGAAGGGCATTTGGCCAAAATCTTCTTTTCAAAAATCATTCTAAGATCCTATCATAAAAGGGTAAATCTAAAGTTGTATTCACATAATTTGTTCAACTTTTTATTCATGAATTTGAGTTGCCAACCCACAAGGCCATATTTGTTTGGCGGATTAGGTTAGATGAGTATGTTAATGAGAGGATGGTTAGTAAAGAAATTGTTAATGTGGAGATTAAATAAAAGTGTGTTTGTTTTGATGATAGTGTAAGAGATGGTTACTGATAGGATTGTTAAATTACTTTTATATAAAATAAATAAAAAATTATTTCTATATTAAAAAAACTAAAACAAATATTAAAACAAACATGTGCAATTGATAAAAAAAAATACAATTAAAAAAAAATTTAATATAAAATAGACTTAATCCATTTACTATTTTTCTAATTCTACTTAAAATCCAGCCAAGCTAATCCCCTTCCTAAAGGGGATTATTAAGCCCCTCACACTGTTAATCCCCCCTCCCAAATCATCACCAAACAAGGTGTGGGTGGGACCCACACCCACACTAATCCAATTCAGTCTCCAACCTCGCACAAATGCAGAAAGTGCAAAGCAGAAAGCACAGGTGTTGAACAGATGTAAAGCAAAAACTGTAAAGCAGAAAATGTAAAGTGCTAAGAGGGAACTAAGATGCGTACCTCCCAGGCTCACCAGTAGCCTCCGATCAAGTCCCCTCTCAGACGGGAGATCGAGCTCATGTAGCCATATAAGGTGGCGAAGCCAGCTCCGCCAGTCATAAAAATGAACCCGAGGAAGGGTCACTAGGGTACTCAGCAAATGCAAGCCTACGGTGTTCCACATATTTGAAAAACAAGGTGGTACTAAAGACGAACATCAGAAAGCCCCTAGCATGTTGCTATATCTCCTCTATCGTTTCGGGCTTAGTCCTTCTGAATCACTCAGCAAACCAGGTGTATCTGACCATGCCTGTCCAATATATGGGTGGATGCGCTCCCAGCAGCTCGAACCAGGCTGCCTCCCATTTCTCCATGTTTGTATCGAGAGGGATCAAATCACCCCCTACGTATAAGCCGGTGATCATGGCGAAGTCATAGGGAGTCATCGTCATCTCCTCTGTAGTAGAAAAGTGGAAGGAGTTAGTGGTGTTCCACCACCTCTCCACGAGCACTCCGAAGAGAGGACAACTCTCGATGATCTGTGTCAAGCCAGAGCAGAAAAGGCCAAAGCCAACCTCATCTATGATGTCACAAACTCCAGCGGGGAGCTCGTCGAACCAGTCTCGGGCGGTCGTAGCACCGTACCCTCTAAAGGCACGAGACTCGCCATGTGGCAAAGAATAGATGCAACAGATAAAGAACAAATGCAACAGATAAAGCAGTGATGATAGTATAATCGAATAAAAGGAAATGCAAGTAGAAAAAGGCAGAAATGCATGAAAACAGAGTTCATACCTCAACGGCAATGGCTGACAGGTGAGAAGCCGGCTCCTTCAGCAGGAGGTCCTCCGATGCGTCGTGAGCAAACTCAGTGAAGCTTCTGATGCCTTCGGCAGGCAATATATGTGTTTGGGGATGGTATCTCTCTGGATCAAAAGGCTGTACCCTCAGCGGTAGCAACTCTGGCTCAATCTCAGGCTCGAACTCTGCCTCAAGGTCGGCCTCAAGGTTAGCTGCTGGCTCTACTACCTCAAGAATAGGTGGAAATACTGGGGGAGTCTCTAGAGGAACCCCGTCATATGGAACATCATCCGCCATCTGGAAAATGGGTGCGAAGTAGGTGAAGAAAAATGCCGAAAAGAGGGTGAACTTGGAAAAAGTCAACCCTAGGAGAGAGAAAATGGAAGAAAAAGTCAAAGCTCAGGAAAAGGCACAAAACCCGAGAGAAACGCGAGGGGAACAAGCCTCAAGTGGTGAAGCTCCAAGAAAAAGCACCGAAATCAAATTTCAATCTGTTCAAAACGAAAGAAATAAACAGGGTTTAACAAATCAACTTCGCGTGGGGCGTTGGAAAACACATAGAAAGCGCAAATCTAGAGAGAATGAGCATCTAGAGAGAGAGGGAGAAAAATTTCAGCCCTAGAGAAATGAGGAAATGAAGTGTTGAGTTGTATACTTAAAGACTCGAGCCAAAAAGTCGACCCCGAGCTGCCATCGTTGGCCAGTAGGTGGCTGGCAAAGCTCGCTGGTGGCCGGCAAGGCTCACCCGTGGCCGGCACATGGCCGGCGGCCTCCTCTTGTGGCCGGTAGGTGGCCAGTGGCCTCCCTTGGGGTCCTGATGCTGTTTTGTGTCCTTGGTTTCCAAGAAGTATAGGGGTGGTTCACTGTTGGGTTCAGATTGTCTCTACGGAAGCTCAAAATTGTGTTTTCGGTGCACGATGTTTGTTACTTGTCAAACATGAATGAGGTGTATCCTTTAAACATATTGTAATTCTTCCGAGAGGTAAATCGGAAGTTGCCATTGAATTTGTTTTTGTCAAATTACGTTTTTGTTTCTTGTATAGAATGTACATTTTGTGTAAAATATGCATTTCACGTATATGCTGCATGCGTGTCTTGCATCCATTATGAATCACATATAGAAAATGCTTCCCCTCTTGTTTTACGCAGAGAATATGTTTTTTGTTTCTTGCCTGGAACATGCCTTCAATTAACATTGTATCTCGGTTGTATGTATTGCATAGAACATGCATTCTTACTGTATCGCACTTGTTAAGTTTCTTTCTTATATAGGCAAACGATATTGTATGCATGGTTCATTCAGAGGAGTTCTAGATAAAGTCATTTGCCTCTCGGTAGGAGAAACTCATTCATTTTGTGCATCTATTGCACTTGTTCATTTTGTGCATCTATCACACTCATTCATTTTGTGTATCTATCGCACTTATTCATTTTGTGCATTTATCGCACTCATTCACTTTGTGCATTTCACTTCGTGCATCTATCGCACTTGTTCACGTCATGCATCTATCACACACCCCTCTTTTTTACCTCGGGGCGTGCGAAGCATGCGTCCGAGTTGTTGTTTCTCAGGATGCGTGAAGCGCAACCCTGGGCAGGTTTTACCTCGGGACGTGTGAAGCATGCACCCGAGTAGTTGTTTCTCAGGACATGTGAAACACAACCCCAGGCGGGTTTTACCTCGGGACGTGCAAAGTATGCGCCCGAGTGGTTGTTTCTCAGGATGCGTGAAGCACGGCCCTGGGCGGGTTTTACCTTGGGATGTGCGAAGCACGCGCCCGAGTGGTTGTTTCTTAGGATGCGTGAAACGCGACCCTGGGTGGGTTTTACCTCGAGATGTGCGAAGCACGCGCCCAAGTGGTTGTTTCTCAGGACGCATGAAACGCGGCCCTGGGCGGGTTTTACCTCGGGACGTGCAAAGCACGCACCCGAGTGGTTGTATCTTGGGATGCATGAAACACGGGCCCAAACGGTTTTTGTGGTTGTATCTTATGACGTGTGAAATGTGGGCTCGAGCGATTTTTGTGGTTGTATCTTGGGACTTGTGAAACGCGGGCCCAAGTAATTTTTGTTCTTGTATCTTGGGATGCGTGAAACATGGGCCTAAGCGATTTTTGTTCTTGTATCTTAGGACGCGTGAAACGCAGGCCCAAGCAGTTTTTGTGGTTGTATCTTGGGACACGTGAAACGCGGGTACAAGCAATTTCTGTTCTTGTTTCTAGAGACGTGTGAAACACGAGGCCGAGTGGTTTTCTCAAGATGCGTGAAACGCAACCCTGAGCGATGTTTTCTTTCCTCGTCCCGTGTCTTGGCGTGGTTAGAGTGTGTTTTGGATCATTTTGCTTTTAAGCTTGAAATTGTTCATTCATATGTCACTATTATATTCTTGCTTATTATACTTGTTATTGGCTTATTGCATCATTTCGCGTGATCATAAGATTTCAAAATAGTTGACTTCGTTTAGCTTGTAAGTTCAGCTTTCAAAGTTGCATTGTGCATATCATTTGCATCTTGCCCCAGAATTACGCTGGTTTGATTCCTTGCAAAGGGATACGTAGGCAGCCTACGGGCGCAACCATTTATTTATGTCTTGATTGTTTGTCCAAATCTTACGGCCATGTCAAAATGGGTCATCTTTAGGCTTTAACATTCACTCACGTCATTTCATGACTCTGAGTTCTGTCAAAGAAGGGCAACTGTAGACACCTCATTTCTTATGGCCCTTACGACTCGAACGTCCTCGCATGTACACCCGATGATGAATGTATTCGAAGTCCTCAGCGGAATACCACAATTTTGAGCCTTTCAAACCCTACACCCTTTTTGTCTCATTTTTGGACCATGCCTTGGTCTTTCCAGCCTGCAACCTCTAGTGGCCTCCCAGCCATCTCTAGAGGCTGCCGACCATCATTTTTGGGCTGCTGGCCACTGATGTGGCTTGCCGGCCACCAGTGTGTTTTGCAGATATTTTATGCCAACTATGCCAGCTGTTTGCACAGATGCATGCATCTATCCCCATGTGTAGGGCTGGATCTCCTTGAGGGAATTTTGTGTTTTCTATATATAGGGACCCCCTCTCTCTTGTAGCAAGGTTAGAAAATTTTGAACTCAAAATTTTTCTCTCTCTACAAATTCTCTACACTTTTGCCTACAATTCCTTAACCGTTGCCTATACACCCTTAACCAAATCTCATCATCTTTGAACTGAGGTACTTTTGAGCTTGGTTTGAGCTCTAGAGGGTGTTGTTTGCTTGGTTTTGTTGCTTGGAGTTGCTCTTCTCTGCAAAGGTATAAAACTTTGCTTGTAACTTTGTTTTATTTGCTTCTATTCCTACTGTTTTTCCATTGTTTTAGGCTATCAAAACTTTGTGGTTTTTAGGCTAAAACTTGGGTTTAAGGCCATTAAAGGTTGAGGGGTTGATAGCCCTTCTTTGTACCTTGTTTTGGAGGCTTTTGCCCTTGTGTTTCCCACCCTTTTACTATCTTTTTCCAAGCTTTTAAACACTGATTTTCAGAGCTTTTTCAGTGGCCAAAATCATGTTTTGAAGTCCAAATTTGGAGGGGTTAGCCTCCCCTCCTTGTGTCTTGCTACTAGCCTAGGTTATGTCATGTTTTAGCATGTTAATCTAGACTTTTTTAGCTCAATTCCAGCATATTCTAGGACTTGTTTTAGACTGTTTTGCCACTGTTTTGGGCTGGTTGTTGTATTTGAGCTTTGTTTTGCATGCTTTAAGTGCAAGTGTCCTCACAAGCTTGGTGTTTTAGGCCTTTAGACACCACTTGTTTGAGTTGATTACATTGTTTTAATGTTTTTCTCACTTAATTTGAGCAAGCATAATCTCTGCAACCTCTCTCATTTCTTTACTCTTTGTTTTCTTTGAGGGTTGTTTCAACCTTGGGATTGTTTAAGCTTGAGATTGAGGTCCATGCTTAATGGTTTAATCATATTTTGAGAGTTCATTATCAATGGCATGACACCTCTCTCTTGCCTTAAACTACCCCTTATTTGACACTTCCTTCCCTTTTAGAGGACTCAACTCACTAATGGACTTAATTGGTTAAAGAATGGTCGGTAAGTTAAAATGAGTAACTAAAACTTGGAATTAAAAGTGAGAAAGATAATATTTGGTTGTGTTCAATCAGACGTTCATTGAACACATGGAAGTTTGAACCATTTCATACTTGCTAGTGATGAAATGATTCAAAGTCTCCAAGGTCAACTTCTTCCCTTGATCATTCATGAAAAGGAGGAGGCTTGTGTCTTGTTTTGCATTTATTGAACTTCCACACTTGGTTTCACAAGCCATCATGCAATGAAATTGCATCCATTGATGGTTTGTGAACCAAAGCTTGCTACTCCTTTGATTTTCCCATGAAAATGAGGGGTAACCCTCGAAATACCCTGTATATGCTCTGTTTGTCCTTTGTTGCAGCAAGATGAACCTGTGCATCAGTGGCCAGCAAGCCACTTTCCATGGCTGGCAGACCACCATCCATGGCCGGCAACCTTCAATCATGGCCGGCTGATAGCCGGCAACCTTTATCAGTGGCCAACTAGTCACTAACACAAAATTCAGCAGAGTGTTGGTAAGGCAGAACAGAGTGAGCAGCAGTATTGGTGTTCAACTGTGCAAACAAAGGCATTCGGAAGCAAAACGGTGGTTCTTTCGGGTGGAAACCAAGCATGCGCATGCACATCTCTCATTTCCCGAAGTGGAGTAGCTAGTTGCTTAGTTTAATTACACTTATGTTGTAATTATTTAATTAGTTAACTAGAATAGTTAATTAATTCAAATGTTGTAATAATTAGTTAAGTAATTTAGCTAGTTATTCTTTTTTTGTAATAATTAGCTTAATTAGTTTAGCTTTAATTAGTTAGTTAATTAGTTAATTTATTCGGACTCTTCTTCGTAAGAGCACAATGTAATAATGTGTATATCTTCCAATCCCATGTCTTTCTCCCTTTTATTTACTAGCTTATGATGGTCAGATTAGAGACATCATGTTTTATTTAGCATACTTCATGTTTGGATTCACTTGTATTGCATGCACTGAGACTCGGTTCATCATTCTAACTGCATTGTTAGTTTAAATACATTCTTTGAATACGTGCTTAGACCGCATGCTATCAAAATTGCCTCACATGCCATATTAGTAGCCGAGCTTATTAATTGCATTCTTTGTATGTGTTGCATTAGTCATATCGTATAGTTAGGAATCATGCATTTTTCTAACTCTTTTGTTTTATCTTAGCTTGGAGTATTAGGTGCGTTTTTAGTGCTTTAGCATAATTGCATGAGTGTGATTGTTGCCATGTCTAGCATGTTTTCCATGAGGCTAAGTGTTTACTTGTTGAACTGTTTGAGTTCTTATAGTTAAAGGCTTGTTGTTTGAATTAGAATGATTCAATAAATGTACGTTTAAGCCCACTTTGTTAAGTGGCAAATTCAAACTCTTTTCAAAAAACAAACACGAAATTGAATTGTTCCAATTTGAGCAAACTAGTCTATACCTTGTGTGCGCACATCATATAGTAAATGCTAGCCTAATAAACTGGAACAAGAGCATATAATGTTGATAAAAATCATATCATGATTGGTAGAGGCCGATCTTTGATCAAGCAAGCGGGGGTGCTCAATTCATGACCTTCCCCTCTTGTACTCAAGTTCCCGAACCGAGGCAATCTTGGTGATGACAAACACGTGGCCTTTGGCACGAGTCATGAGTTTCCTAAATTTTTCCAAAATAAAATATTTAGGTGGCAACTTGTATCTGGCAAAACAGTCCAATTTTGACATTTTTTATTCAAAATCAATTTTTCAAACGATTTGTCGGATTTGGACTCTTTGATGTTTACAAATTTCACATTGCACTTGTAAGATTAGATTCAGAACTGCAGGAGTTCGAACTGTAGAGCTTCTTTCGAGTTTTCGAAAGGGGGTGCAAAAAAGTCGAGCTACAGTGACGCATCTATGCTAGGTCCTAAATTAGTTCGGGAAATGACAGAAAAGATTGCACTTATTTGTAAGAGATTGATTTCAGCTCAGAGCCATCAGAAGAGCTATGCCGACCATTGGAGGAGGACTTTATCTTTTGAGGTGGGGGATCATGTATTTCTTAAAATATCGTCGAGGTAGGGTTTGATGAGATTCGAAAAGAACTGAAAGTTGTCTCCTAGATTTATTGGGCCCTTTAAGATTCTTGAGTGAATTGAGGAGGTAGCTTATTGTTTGGCCTTGTCGTCCCAACTTTTCAAAGTTCATGACGTGTTTCATATCTATATGTTCCAGAAGTATGAACCTGATACTTCACACATGTTAGATTGGACCAAGTTAAAGGTAGATAAGGATGCCTCATATAAAGAGAGACCAGTTCGGGTGTTAGATACTCGGGATCGAGTCTTGAGGAGCAAGACTATTCCATGGTTAAGGTGTTGTGGCGACACCATGGGGTTAAGGAGACGACTTGGAAGCGTGAGGCAGAAGTCCATGAAAAGTATTCAGACCTATTTGTTGATATTTAAGTTTTGTTTTGAAAATTTTATCATGTTGTAATATATAAACATTGTAAGTGTTTTGGAGATTTGAATTGTGATATTTTGTGCTGGAAGACTTTGTTTCATCTTTGTTGCTAGTATGGTTTATCAAGGGGATTAAAGTCTGATGATTTTGGGTTTGATTTAAATTTCGGGGGAAAAATTTCTTAAGGGAAAGATTATAGCGGTTATGGTTTAGATCTGACCCATTTCATGCTCTTAGATACGGGATTCGTACCTTTAATTATTCTTTATGCCCTTTATCATCTTGTTGATAGTTGAGTTGAGTTGTTGGTTATGCTTGAAATAGGTTGGGAATTAGCTTTTCAATGGAGGTGCTATCTATTTCACTTCCGGTTCACTCGAGCGATGTTTTGGTTGCTTGAGCAGTCTTTAAGATCTCTCAGTATTTTTGTAAACTTATACAACATCTAGGAATGGGTGATCTTCGCTTGAGCGGTATTTTCTTCGCTCAAACGGTCTTTTGCAGGTCTAAACTTTTGAGAGAGGGTTATTGTGCGCTCGAGCAGTGTTTTTGGTAAAAAGGGGTTTTTGTCACTTTTTCACGTCCTCTCTCTCTTTCTAAAACACCCCTAACCCTAATTTCTTCACTTTCTCTCTCAAGTTCTTACCGTAAAACCTCAAATACTTCCTCATCCATTGATTTCTCTACCATAGCTCCTTGGAGAAAAAGGTAGAGCTCGCCGAAAGCTTCATTTTAATCGGGGAGAATCTCGTTTTCGGCCTTATCAAACTTCTACCCTTACTCTCTTCATCTTCTATTCTTAACGTAGGGATTTCTTCAACTTTTGGTATGATTCTTAGCATAGTTATTTGCTCTTTGAAAAGGTTTAATGATTTGAGGATTTTTGGTTAAATCTAGGGTTTAATTTTGAAATGTAAAAGAGGGGTTTTTCAAATAAATTCTTGAGAAGGGTTGTGGAAGTGTGTATATTGTTGGGTTGTGTTGGAATGTTGGAAATTCTTTCCTTAAATGCGATTTTGAAAATAAAAGAGGTTTTGTTTGAAAATCATTGATGTTTGATTTATGAAAGAAAATAAAAGGATGTTGGGTTTTGAAAAGATACGAAGAATGTATCTATTGATGATGAGAGTGGAGTTGGATATATATAATATCTCTCCATTTTGAAATTTTGAGATTTTATCTGTTGTTGAAAAATTATCTGTTGAGTATAAATATCTGTTTTGGATCATCGGTAGAGAATAGCTTTGATTGTTGTAGAAATTACATGATGATTAGGTTAATTGAAACTAATTGCTCATATGTCTTGCATTGAGCATTGTTTCATACTTAAACATTGAAAACGTATTGTTTTGAGAAAAAAATGTGTATACCTTGGTAAATCTGGTTAGGGGGTGTGGGTGTGGGTGTGGTTGTGGTTTATTATGTTGGCATGTGTATCCTTGATGAAAGTCGCACGGTTAGGTACCGATCCTTCTGGATAGTACTGATAAAATGGCTTTGGTAGTGCTTGTATAGCCTACTGGTAGACACGTACTTAGAGATTCCTAGTATTTTGTATCCACTGTCCTATTTTCTAATATAAAAGTATATTTTTCATGAATTGATATATAATATTGGCATTGCATTATTTTGAGACAGAAAAGTATAATGTTTGGCAAATGACATACATATGCATTCACTTTATAACTTCATTAAGTTTTATACATAGTGTTAAAGAATCTCTACTAGGCTTTAACTCACCCTACATGGAAAACAACTTTCAAGTACTGATGATATACTTCCACCAATGAGATAGCTTGGGAGGACTTGCAGCCGAGAGCTTCTTTTTGTTTTCTTTTGTGTAATTATTTTTGTACAAGCCTTGGGCTTTCTATGTATTGAGGTTGACTCATTTTTGTTATACCCAAGCATTGACTTCGAAAGATGTAGCCATAAGGGATAAACTTATTTGCACATCCTTTGGTTTCAATTCACTTACAAATGGCATATGCTATAAATTCAGGACCTAGAATTTATTAATGTATACGTGCATATGTCATCTTTTGTACGACTAAGAAATATTAATGAAATGTTAAATATTTCGCAAGTTATACTTTCTATAGAATGTCATGCTATAAATTATTGTTATTATTTTGGGGCGTTGCATTTTCCTTTCTTGATTTGTATGTTTATATTAATTGCTCGTTTAATACAAGAACAATATATCTCCCTCTAATTGCACAATGAAACATCTGGGTTTGTAGAATTTTTTTGTTAAGTTCTTCCAAGCCAACTACACCAAAACCAGAGGACCCAGTCACTACTAAAAACAGGGCCTTTTGAGTCGGCAGAGTGCCGTCGCAAATAGCACATTTGCCGACGCAAAAACGTTTTTGCGACGGCGTTTCGACGGCAACTCAAGGGTCGAAAATAGTGGGGTCGCAAATGTTTTTGAGTCGGCAATCTGCCGACGCAAAAAGTTTTAATTTTTTGAGACGGCAGATTGCCGACTCAAAAAGTGGTTCAATATTTTAAGAAATTTAACCCATAATTTTCTTATTGAGGCGCCTCCGAAGTTTCGAACCCACGCCATTTGCAAGCTTTGACCGGACCCAAAGTCACCGCACTAAATCCACTTCACCACTCTACCTCTTTCAAATATTAATTGAGATATTTATTATTTATAGTATATACACTCAATATTAATATAAAAGTATATCTATAAATATATATACATATAATTATAATTTCATTATTATGATATTCGAAAAAAATTTCTTGATATACAAATAAATAAAGCAGAATGTGCTTAATTACATGTATCGCACAAATTAAATTTATTTATTTATTTTTTATCGATCTGATTGATGTCTTAATATTAATTTATATTTAATTTTTTATTTAACATTAAATTATTTATTATCAAAATATTCATATTTAATTTAAATTTTTTATGCCTATATACACTATTTATGAATAATTAAAAATAATAATATTAAAGAAATACTAATACTCTACATAATTAATTTATGTATTTTCTTCTTAATCCAATCACAACATATTTATATTTAATCTTTTAAATAAATTTTGTATAATTCTATTTCTACATATTTTTATTATCCAAATAAAAATAAAATAAAATAATTAGAATCACTTTTAGTTTTATATTACTAATTCTCTTTTAATTTAACTATTATTTTTAATATCGAAATGAGTATTAAATATAATATATTTATTAAATATAATCAAGTAAATATATATATCTTGGTTATAAAATATTTTTTTTGTTACGGCATCTGTTGCCGACACAAAAAGATATAATTTTTTGCGTCGGCACAAATTTGCCGACGCAAAAGGTATATGCCGACGCAAAAAGTCTATCTTTTGAGTCAGTAAATTCAACCGACTCAAATAATGCTATCAAATATTAATTTTTTGTGTCGGCCAACGGTGCCGACTCTAAAGGTTTGGTATTTGCGTCGGTAACTCCGTGCCGTCTCAAAAAGACTACCTTTTGTGACGGTAAAATTTGCCGACTCAAAAAAACCGACTCAAAAGGCCCTGTTTTTAGTAGTGAGTTGTTACAGAAGAGAGAAAATCCTCTTCCACTATCAATCAAATCAAACATGAACCCTAGGCCAAGAACACGAACCCTAGGCTTCATTTGTGGCCTATAACACCACTTTGTGAATTAGGATGCTAAGCTACATAAGTTGAACGAAAAAAAGAAGAAGAAGAAGACAAGGATGAAGATGAAGAAAGATTTTATCTTGGAGGATAATTTGAATTGATTTGTTTATTATTGGGTGTATCACGAATTATGATTTTATCTTGAAGGGTAATTTGTGAAAAAATATAGGATATATTAAAAGTAAATTATAATCCTAAATAATTTAATAAAGAATGTTGAAAAATTAGACCTACTTAATAACTTTTTAGGTGTAAATAGAATCACCCGCAGGAACTCTCCTTTAGGGATCCAATGGTAACAAGGATGCAAATAACTGGGCTGGGTCCTATTTTCATGGGGTCTCTAAATTTGAACTCAAATGAAAAGTCTCTTTAATTCAGTTAAAGCCATAATTTATATACAAATTTTGTATATTGGTCTCAATTTTTACCCCAAAAAAATAGTACTTCACATTTTATTCTTACTCACTAAATGATGACGTAAATAATAATATTATAATAAATTTTTTTTTTATCAGTTCATTTGTCAATATATATATATATATATATGAAGCACTGATGTGAGAGGTCTACTTTTAAAATTATTGGGCCAATATTTGTTCAAGCTTAAATTTTTTTAGGCCCAAAAGACAACCTTGTTTGGTTTATTTCTTATTTTTGAAAATTAAATATTTTATTTTCATATTTTTTTGTTTTCATTAATTTTTTTTTATATTTTAAGGATTTTTTTTTATAATTTTTAGATACGCCTAATACAAATATAATTAAAGAGTATAATATTGTAAATTTTTTTTTAAAAAAAATTCACTAAATATTAAAAATATAATATATATATATATAAATTCAGTACATTTTCATATTCTTGTGTATTTAATGATTTTTTTTAAATACTTTCATAAATATCTAACTTAAGTGCATCTAAAAAGTAAAAAAAAAAAATTGCTTAAAATGTTTTTAAAAAATTACTAAAAATTAAATAAATAAATAAATAAACAAACTCAATTTTCAAAAGATCAATCAAAATAATGTTACCGATCTATATGCCTATCTATTCAAATATAACCAATCTATTCAAATGTCACATATATATACACATGTCATCTATCTGTTTAAATGTCACCAATTTATATACGTATCCAATATCACTTATCTATCTACTTGATCGCTGCCAGTCACTGACGACCTTTCCAACTAATTTTTCGATGACTCTTCAATGCATGTCCTTATTCTTGGTTTGGGGTACACTATATAAGTACACTTTTTTTTTTTTATCTTTTTATCTTTTTTGAGTCGCATCACCTCTCTACTTTTCTATACATCTTTTCATAAAAAATTAAAAATTACACTTATTTAGATCAACAGTCCCATAAGTGTAGACTTTTCTCTAATTAACTAAATATATATGATAAAACTGGCTCCATCCCAATGACAAGTTTTGCTTGGCTTTTCCTATCGAATTGAATGCTTATAGAGAGATCCATCCTATGAAATTGTTATGGTTTAGGCAAGTCTCTACGTCAAGTTCTCAAGTTTTATGGATATAATAATTTTCAAATTTTATTTAACTATGCTTATATAAATAAATTTTTTTAGGAAGCCTAGTTCATAAGTCCATTCTATAGATTTTTATTTTTATTTTTAGAAGGGATCCATTCTATAGATTTGTAAGGTGAAAATGGTAGAAGAGGCTCTGCGAATTCATAGATTTAGAGAAATTTCATCATCTGAAGACTTGGCTTCACATATTGAGTCCAGAAATTTTCCTGCTGTAAATTCATCGTACCATTCTCTTCATTCCCTTTTCTCTTGATCCTCATAGTGATTACTTTAATCTATTTTGTACTTTTCTTTTTCGGAAAGGTATTCAATGGCTGCATAAAGAATTGGAAAGCTTTCTCTACTTGGAATCCTTTGAATGGTGGTCTCAACTACTTGCACAGCTATGTGTGTGCATATATACATTTGTATGTATGCCTATAACATCTGATGTTAGTGTAAAATTGATTTTGTTTTCCTAATATTTTAGTTGAAGTTCATCTGTTGAGTTTTGTTGATGAACTTATGCACGAATACATGTGTATAATGGTTCAGTAAAGGCTTTTGCAGTGGAGTCATTTAAGATTGCAGGGCACAATGTTGGACTAAATAAGATGATATGCAGTTGTCTTTATTTGATATGCAGTTTTGTCTTTAATTTTGACAGATAGATTCAAGCTCAATGATAATTCAACTTTCCTCTTTCCTTGAATCACTATTGTTGTATGGAACAAATAAAATAAAAAGCTAGATGCAGTTTGTATTTGTTTAATTTTGACAGATAGGAAAAATAGGCTTGCTGAATTTCAACAAATAGGAAAAAAATAGGCTTAATGAATTTCAACAAATAGGAAAAAAATAGGCTTGATGAATTTCAACAAATAGATACAATTTCAATAGATAGGTCGAAAAATTGAACAGATAAAAAAAGATTTGGATAGATGGATTAAAATAAAAATTTTAACAGATAAGTCTTTTGACCAACAAATGTCCTTTTGACTAACAAATTTTCAACAAATGTCCTTATGGTCCTAAAAGTTTCACCCTTGTTCTTAATGACTTATAAGAGTGGGAATATGAATTTATCACCAATTTTTTCTTCTTTTTTTTTTTTTTCAAGGAGAAAAAAAAAATGTATTGAACATTTGGGCAGAGAGAGGAAAAATTATTAAACTAAATTATTGATTATTATATTTTCAAAAAATAAAATTTAAAAACATATATTGATTTAACAACTAAATTTGCTTGGGTGGGTGGGGATAGAAAAAACTAATTAATGTACGACACAAAAATTTACATTTTCTTATAAGAGACAAAAGACACACAAAAAAATAAAAATAAGAATAAATAGTATGCATCTCATTTTTATTTTTAAAAATACTGTTTTACCCCTGTATATTATGGGAATATGCTAGCTAAAAATTAATCAAAAATTAGATTGTGTTGTTGTGAGGACATCAAATATGACAATATTCTTTTTTGGATAATTATTTAGTAGTCTCGGAGCATTAAGTGACATGATGTGCTCCATATGTAGAAGAAAAATTTACGGATAGGATATGATAACTTACCTTATTATGTAATTAAAAATAAAGAATGATTTACTTAATATATGTCATGATTTCTTATTAATGTGTTTACACTTCAAAATTATCTATTAATTTTTGGAGAAATTACAAATTAGGGCTAGCTTGAAAAAGTAATTACCAATTCATGAAAATATTTATAATGTTAATTATTAATACTGAATAGTAATTAATTTTTGCAAATATCATTGATATGATATTTCCCCTTAATTTTTTCTTTTGAAAACACTATTATGAGCCGCTGAACTTATAGGTAATTATTCAGTAATTCCGGAGTATAGACACGTGGTATTCCATAGTATTGTGATTGGTGGAGAAGGTGGGTAGGTGAGGTATTATGTTGGGTGATTGGAGAACATGAGGGGACATAATGATGATTGGTTTAAGAGTACAGACACGTGAAAGTCCAGAAATATTGAATAATTTCCCTGAACATACCTAATAAAATGAGTTCAAAAAGTCTTAAAAATATTTTGATATAATGATATAGGATAAATTACAAATACACTCCTTTAAATTTGTTTACAATATGAATTGCCTTTGTGGTTTACAAAATTACAAATATTCTCTTTTCAGAATTTTTTATTTAACATAATTAATTGAAAAAATAAGATTCCTAACTGTTCTCATATACAATAGTAAAGTAACCTGAATTATTAATTGAAATAAATTTATGATATCATTAGAAATTGTTAATTGACTTAATAATTTATTAATAAAAATGGTTATTTGTTATAAAATTAAAAACTTCAAGGGGTAAGATTTAATTTCTAAAACTACAAGGGCAAATCATATTTTAAGTAAACCTTAGGGGTGTATTTGTAATTTATCTAATGATATATTTTGTATCATGACGTTTGACCTGGCAGGAGTCGTTGGAGTTTCTCTCTAGTGATTTCTAACGCCCCTTTGGCGATTTCTCTATAACTTTTTGGTAAAATGCAAAAACACTTTTAAAATGTAGATCTGAATTTTTTTTATGCTTTGAAAGAGAGGTTTGAGAGTTTTCCATCGATTTCTAGCATAGTTTTTTAGATTTTCAATATCTACGTTTGATTGATGTACAAGAGAACAGTAGTGAGAGGGACAACAATGATGGTAGGGTTAGACTTTATTTAGTTGCAAATCTTATTTTTCCAAACCATATCTATAAGAAAATTGATGATTTTCCCATACTGCAGCTGACTTTTTTTATTTTATTTTTTTTTATTTATGGATTTTGTAGTTTATTGTTTGAGTAGGATTTTTTGTTTTGCCTTTTGGGACTTTATTGTTTTTATTTTTCTTATTTTGTATGATATTAACTTTTATTTTAATATAACTGCTTTATAATTTTTCTTAAAAAAATGATATGTTGTTGTAGGAGGTTATACCATATTTTTTTAAGTGATTTTTCTTAAAATAATTCTAGAGTGATTTCTTGTATGATTGAAACTTAATTTTACAAAAATTAATGGCATACTATTATTAAGTTGATGGTACAATAATTCTTAATCATACAAAAAAAATTACTCTAAAAAATCCAGACTCGAGGTTGAGGAGATTTAAACAGCAAAAAGACTAGAAGACACAAATGAAACTAATAAGAAAAAAGGTAAATTATACTCACATCTCTTGATATTCGGAGAAATACAATTAGCCTCACACTTAAAGTATTACACCGATCTCTCTCAAGATTTTAATTCACATAATATATATGTGTTTTTTTATTAGTATTTCGTTAGTCATATAGATGAAAAGATGATGTTGTCGTCTATTATCTGCTAAAATACATATCTTTGTTTATTTCAATATCTAACGCATCATTTGCATTAATTTTAATTATTTTAATTTTGCTAAAAGAGAAATTAGTATAATTATATTAAATTTATAAGACTAAACTGTATTTTTTAAAAAAGGTGAGTGTAATTCACGTGAGAAAAAATAAGGCCAAATTGATGAAATGGGCTGTGACTTGGATATTGAGAGAGAAGACCCAACTATGAATTTTATAAAGTAATGGGCTGGTCGAGCTTCAATTCGGGTACCCACACGAGCTTCAGAGCTAGTTGATGCTACAATGAACCTTATTTAGCGCAATTTTTTTTTTTTTAAATTTAATTTTATTAAAATCGTATGAGAGTTTTGGTACAACTCATGTGTAAGAATGTAAAAATTCAGTCAATCATGAATTGTCACGTATTTCAAAAGAATAATGTTTGGGGGCCCTAAAAACTGTGGCTCAAATGGCTTAAATTTTCCAGTTTTGGTAACTTTGTTTTTTTTTTTTGTTTTTTTCTTTACCTGATAGGGAAATTTGAGCCATTAGGGGCACCCAAATTCGGGCCCCCTAACAGTGCTGATTTCAAAAGGTCTATAAAATATAGTATAATTATTAAGAAATTAAATTTTATCACGTGTCTAATTGGTCTCAAATCAATATTACATGGTGGTCAAATTAAATATTAACATGTGTTAAAATGATGTAGTAAGTCTTTGATGAAGCAAATTAAGTCACAGTGATGCAACAAATAAGTTTTTGACTAATCAATTGAATCACTTGTCACATTGAGAAGGTTAAGCCAACAAAATTATAACATATTATTAAAGTGATATTTTGGCATTTATCTCTAAATAAATCAGAGATAATTATTAAAAAAAGTTGAAGTCCTTGAAGACTCTCTTCTATCCATTCCTATAAATAGGGATAATTTTACATATAAATTCTACATACATAAATCAAGTTGTAGAGAGAAAAATTCTATATCAAAGGAAGAAAACTCCATTGGATTCAATCCTCTAAAGCCCAGGTCTTTTTGCCAAAGCCCATCAATCTCCATAAAGTATAAAGTTTGAAGATTTAAATCAAAGTTCGTCATCAAACTTTGCAAATTTGTAGCCGTCTTCTATTAAATTGAAAAGGATTTTACAAATTAAATTTGGAAAAAAGTTGTCAAGCCCTCAAGTCGAAGGCTTGCAAATTTGTCATCTTCTTCATATTACTTGGAGGAGTTTTCACTGCTAAATTCGGAAATAAGCTATCAACCCCTCGAATCAACTTATTGAAGAAAAGAATCAAATGATTTTCTTTGATTAGAAATTTTATCAGAGATTATACTTATTTTATTTTAACTCAATAAATTTATATTTGTTACTATATTTTCTATCTTTATTTTGCAGACAAAAAATTTGTATATACATTATGTTTATAACTTATTAAACAAAAATAATTTAAATAAGTTAATTATTTGAAAATTGAGAAACAATTGTTTTTAATTTTTAATTTTTGATTTTTAATATTCAACTGCAGAAAAACTATATACATAATAAAAAATAAAACTAAAAAGGACCCAATTAAGATTGTAGGATGGTAATTTGTCTTGTAGTTCCAGCCTTAACCCCTATCTCTCGTCTTGTTTTGTTTTATTTTGTTTTGTTTTATTTTTTCACCTCGTTAAGAAAATAGGGAGGGAATAAGAATTTTGATTCTCCAATCTTGCTTTTTCAGTCTTCATTCTAATTATATTAATTTAAAAACTTTTGTATAAATGTATTAACTAGTCTATTACCCGTACTAAGCACGAAATAAAATAATATATTATTTATTAAAAGTATGATAATTATATTTATTTTTTTATATATTTTATTTTTTGTAAATAAAATTTTATATATAAGTTTAAGGATTTTGTTTCAAATATTTTTTTACTATAACATATAGTATAAATAAATTAAAATTGTTGTATTGACAATTAATAATTAAAATTATGCTTTGTTATTAAAAAAAAATGACATGGTTCTAATATTTCACTACTTTAGAATAAAAATATACGAATTTAAAAAAATTGTCATATTGATTTTTGAAAGGGAAATAATTAAAGAAATTTTAAAAACTTAATGAGCAAGAAAGAATCATCGTAATATATAAAACCGCTAAAATTACGGTTAAACCAGCAAATCATTCAAATCAAAAATGGTTTAGCTAAATCAGTTAGGTCAAAAGACCAAGCCAGTTTACATAAAAATTAATTAATTAAAACTTTTAAATTTTATTTTATTAAAATTTAAACTGTCACTAAATATGGAAAGTAATCTATTAATTTAAATTTAAAATTAACACAATATAAATTTAAAATTATAATAATCTATCCCATAATTTATAAGTTTTAAATACAAATTTAAAATTATCATAATTATCTTATAATTTTTGTATTAAGGAGCAGTAAGAGTGGCATTGAGATTACCAATATATCTATATATTTTATAAAAGAATATTTTTAAGGAGAGATATTATGAGAGTTTCAAAATCTCATACAAAATTACTTTTAAAATCAAAACCTCTATGTGATATTGTAAAATAAAAGTTAAATGGAAGATAGTTAATCTGGATTTTCTTAATTGTTTAAAATTAAAAGAATAAAAAAAAAATTAGTATGAGATATTGATCATAAGGTTTCTCACTAAAAATCTCATTTTGCTTATATAAATAGAAGCATAAGATTTATTTTATGTAAATGAAACAATTCACCTTTTTTTTTTCTTTTTCTGATGTGGGATTGTAAAATAAAAATTAAATGGAAACTAACCAATGAGAATTTTCTTAATTGTTTAAAATTAAGAAAATTCAATAATTTATATAAATGTGAGCATAAGATTCACTTTATGTAAGTGAAACAATTCACCTTTTTTTTTTCTTTTTCTGATGTGGGATTGTAAAATAAAAGTTAAATGAAAACTAGCCAATGGAAATTTTTTTAATTGTTTAAAATTAAGAAAAAAAAATTATTATGAGATATTGATCATAAGATTTCTCACTAAAAATTTCTTTTTGCTTATATAAATGGGAGTATAAGATTCACTTTACGTAAGTGAAAAAAATCACTTTTTCTTTCTTTTCCCGATGTGAGATTATAAAATAAAAGTTAAATGGAAGCTAACCAATAAAAATTTTCTTAATTGTTTAAAATTAAAAAAATTCAATAATTTTAGAATGAGGGTTTGGAGCTTCTAGAAGGCTTCTCTCTAAAAATCTCATTTTTCTTATATAATATATAGATATATATTTTAATTTATTAAATATAATAAGAGAAAATACCAAACGTAACATTCCAATCAATATAACGCACAAAACTCCTTAGTATATTTTTCCAAACGTAATATTCCAATGTAACATACTAAAATCTCCTTAGTCTTTTCTTAAACGTAGCACTCTAATCAACGTAACAAACTAAAACATTTACTTTTGTTAAACATAACAATGTAACATTCCAAAAAAATTCATTAGTGTATTTTTCTCAAACATAGCACTCCAATCAATATAACACACAAAAATTTATTAGTTTATTTTTTCTAAACGTAACATACTAATGTAATACTCTAATGTAATACCAAAAAATCACACTAATAGAAATATAAATTTTAACGCTCGACAACCAACACTTTAGCTACCAATCCCCCCAAAAAGAATTTTTCACACCTCACATTTCCATTTCCATCCCAAAAACGAATCAAAAAAATTAGAAAAATGAATCATAAAAGGACATTAACTTAAACTCAAATGACACCAAATCAAATAAATACAAATTTTCAAAATAAAAAGGGTTAATTAATTCATAAGAAAACTCTTACAACTAAATGGATCAATGTTCCTCCTATAAAATTTATGTATAAATTTTCGTTTCATGTATCTCATTTTTACCTATCAATCTCTCACATTACTTATCATTCTTTGTCTCTTATACGTTAAATCATATCTCTCATTAGTATTAATCACCTTTCTAAGAGTGACAAATTATTCCAACACTTCTTGTTCTTGCCTTGTCCCACTCCTGTGACCTTTCCAATTTTTGTCGTCATTCCCATTCCTAATGAAGAGTTGGGAAAAAAAGGTCTTGCTATGGACATGAAAATCAAACACAAAATGAGATACAAAACACTAACAAACTTTCTATTATGTGTTTTATTTTTATTTTTAATAGCATTAGTGAAAAAAAAGAAAAAAAGAAAAAAAAAAGAGCTCTGCCTCTTGAACTAGATTTATCTAATTAGCTAGTAGTTGTAATTGTTAGCAAGAAACATGTGGATCTTTGAAGAAAAAAGAAAAGGGTGACATAAAATAAGTTCTTACTTAGCTTATGCTTCCAAGAACTTGCGAAGCAATTTTTTTAAGGGTTATGGGGGAACTTGAGTTATCATTGGATGCCGAAGAGGACCACGTATGTTCAATAATTAAAGTTAATGACTAATGTTAAAGTGGCAAAGATGAGACACTAGGCCATCCAATAGTCTAAAAATGGTAGTAAATTCATTTGTTGTAGGTTTGATTATTAATAATAGTCTTCTTTTAACACTTTATATCCCACCATCATTCCAAAACCAAGTTGGTTGGTGGGCTTGGAATTTTGAATGGCAAGTTGACTGCATGTGCTTGAAAATGGAAGATGTGTCCACCCCACACTACATTCTAAACTAAAAGGTTTAAATTCAAAAGTTTTGTTAGAGTGTTGGACCAAAACCATAGATTAATTTCTTCTTATTTTATACAAAAATAATGTTTTATTTATATTACATTTTAAATGTCATCTTATATCACATAATTACAATTATTAATATAATGAGTCTCACACTAAAGTTCCATTAAGATTTAATGGCTATTATTGTGACACATGAAGTGATATTTAAAATGTAGTATATATGAATAGATGACAAGTATAGTATTATATTTGAGACTTCCGAAATTTATCAGATTGTTAATTTTAAGGTCTCGGAATTAGTTGAGATGCATGTAAACTAATTCGGACATTCAATTATCAAATAAATAAATAAATAAATAAAATTATTAATCTGATCAGTATAATGCATTCACAAGTCATATGGGACACTAATCCCTATCATTCTATGAAGCCATTCTCAGCTTGAAGATTAAGTAAAATTAAAATTTGAGAAACGGTAACATGTCAATTACTGAAATACAACTTACAGATACCTTAATGCATAAAGGGTTCATAGGTTACACAATGTGGATTTTGATTCTATCCATGCAATTGAATAAAAGTTTTTATTTCATTTCAAGAGGTTGCAACATATTACTGAAATTTAAAATCAACAACTTATAAGAGACTCGGGTGGTAGCCCAAGTAATTTTGAGATGATATTTAGGTATTAAGTGTGAGGTTCAGATTTTATGAAGAGATATTAGCATGTGTTGTAATTAAACTATTATCTTGCTAACCCCATCTTATGTCAAAAAAACTGACTGTGGGGATATAATTTTTGAATGACAAAATGTGGCCGAGGTGTCACCGAAGTGCCAGCCGGGGTGCCACGTGTCCTGGTCATGACACCGAGATCATCTCGGCTAGGCCGAAGTTATCTCCGAAGATACCGAAGTTCGGGATAAACGGATAAGAGACAAGAGTCCTAGAATGGGAGAAGATTTCAGTTTAGATAAAGATAAGACTCTTAGAGAGTTTATCCTAATCCTACTAGGAGTCCAAGATTAGCAGTAATCCTAAGTCCATTAGAGATAGGCTTCTATTGGGACTAGGATTGTGTTGGCTATAAAAGAAAGGCACCCCCATGGGTCTAAGGTACGTTTTTTATATTCTGAATAGTGAGTTAAGCACTTTGGCTATCTTTGAGAGATAACTGACTTGATCGTTGGAGTGCCCTTGGGTGGACGAACCACCGCCAGAATCTCTTCTTTTCTATTGCAAGTCATCAGGTGTCATCTATTCTGCCAGTGCTCTCCAGTTGAATAACTAATTTGGTAGTGTGGTCAGAAATCTATACCCACAATTTGGCACCTTCTGTGGGAAAGAAAGGAGAATAGATGGTCAGCGACAGACAGAAAGAGAAGGTTGGGAACGACACTCCTACGGGGAGTGGGAAACCTGTAGACCATGACGTCGAAGAAGACAACTACAACAAAGAGACTCACGATAAGAATCACGAAGGAAAGGACGTCAGCCAGGGGGGCAACGTACCAAAGAAAATGGACCGAAGCGGGTATTACAACGAGGACAACCTCCAAGTATGGAAAGAAAGATGCCTGCGAAGGGACGATGAGGTAAAGGCCATGGCGAACAAATTGGCGGACCTACAAACAGTGGTCAATTTCATGATGCAGAATAACGTCATACAACCACCATACCCACTGCAAGATATGCCGATTCCAGCGGCAAAGAAAGATGCCCAAAAAGAGGGGCAGAAAACAGTCCCAACAGTCCCCCAGCACACCAAGGCCAAGAAATACTCTCACCGGCCTTCTAGGGAGGTCGGGCGAGGAGAGTCAAGAAGGGAAGAATCAAGGAGGATGCATCGCACCAAGGAAGCCGACCCCAAACAACATCGGCATGTTCAAGGGCAGAAGTTGTGCTTCGACGCAACTAATGGAGAAAGGACCAAGAGGACTCATAATGACACAGGCAGTAGTGCACCGAAAAGGCTGAAATGCAGAGATAGCCGAGCTCCTGGGCGGACCAAAGAGGACTTGAGGGATTACCTCAAGAGGAAGCAACAAAATGCCGAGACAACTTCCCCGGTTAAGCCGAGAACACCATTCTCGGTAGAGTTGGACAAATTTGAGACCCCGAAAAGATTCAGTATGCCTAGGTTACAGATATACGGCGGTAAGTCAGACCCCAAATTTCACGTCGGTTTATACCTGAACTCGATGGCATTGTACACTAGAAACGAGCCGTTGCTTTGCAAGGTGTTCCCCTCATCCTTTGGGGAAATTGCATCGGATTGGTTTCACAAATTGCCGAAAGGAACTGTGAAAACCTGTGAAGGCCTGGCCGAGATGTTTGTGGCCAGGTTCGTGACGAACAAACTACAGCCGTTAAAGGTAGACGCCCTGATGGCTCTGAAAATTGGTGTGGACGAAAGCCTGAGGACTTATGCCAAGAGGTATTACGAGGTATTCAACCGAATACCAGAATGCAACCAAGAGGTGGCCGTCGTATCATTTAAAAACGGCATGAAAGATGATTGCCTGCTCCGAAAATCACTGGCAAAGACATTACCAAAAAACATAGAGGAACTTATTGCCAGGATAGAAAAGTATGCCAGGGCCGAAGAGGACATACCGAGGACAAAGGCGCCGAAACCAGAGAAGAAGAACGGCTCGCCGAAACGAGACCGAGGTGATGGTGGACACAACAAACCAAAGACAGGACTAAGGGCTGCACAGGCAGTCACAACCGTATTCCGAATCCGGGTTTACAAAGTCTTGGAGAAAATCCGAAACCAGCCCTATTACAGAGCACCAGTAAGGGTGCCAGGAGAATTTATGGGAAGAAGCCTTGGTAAGCACTATACTTATCACAATGAGGTTGGTCATCTGACTCAGGAGTGCAGAGCCCTGAAAGCACATCTAGAAGACCTGGTAAGACAAGGTCATCTAAGGGACCTGGTAGACGAGACCAGAACAAGAGAAAAACAAGCAAGACTACCTCAGGCACCAACAGTACCGCCCCCACCAGCACCACAACCGTAAGTAGGTGGACCTCCAGTAATCAATGTGATTCACTCAAAGGTGAACGAGAATGAGATTAGGGGGGGAAACCCAGAAGGTAAAACACCTACAACATGTGTATCAGGTCGGAAAGAAGAGGCCTAGGACAGACAAGAGTCAAGGACCAGTGGCGTCCTTTACTGAAGAAGACCTAGAGATGGTACAACATCCACACAACGATGCCTTGGTAGTATCCCTCCATGTTGGGTAGTGCTAAATGAAGCGCATCCTAATTGACCAAGGCAGCTCTTGTGACATCATGTATGTCAGGTGTTACAAGGAGCTTGGCCTTCACCCAGACGATATGGAGCAGTCCAATGGTCCAATGGTTAGGTTCAATGGAACGCCGACGTGGCCATTGGGAACAGTAAGTTTGGAGGTGCACGCTAGCACCAAAAAGAAAAAAAATAGAGTTCACTGTAATCGACACACCCTCCCCTTACAATGCTATCTTGGGAAGGCCATGGCTGCATGCAATGGGGGCTGCTCCCTCAACATTGTATCAATTATTGCGGTTCCCAACAGAGCATCGGATAAAGGAGGTCAGAGGGGATCAGCTGCTGGCAAAAAACTGCTCCATGGCAGTAATGAAATCCACCTGCAGCATACGAGAACCAGAAACAGCAGAGATCGAAGATGAGGAAGTGGAATCCCTAGAGGACGTCGGCAAAGAACCAGCCGAGAAGAGTGATGAAGCCCTGAAGAAAATCCTTGTACAGCAAGGGGATGAAGAACGCTTCTTCCTTCTCGGTTCGGGCTTAGCCGAGGAAGAGGAAAAGGAGCTGGAGGCGTTCCTGAGAGCAAACATCGAGGTGTTTGCTTGGACGCCTTACGAGATGCCTGGCATTGACCCCGAGGTCACTTGCCATAAACTGAACGTAGACAGGTCGGCCAAACCTGTAATCCAATGAGCAAGAAGACCGACGTTGATGCATGTTGAGACAGTGGAAGAGGAAGTAGACAGACTTCTGGAGGCCAGAGCCATTCGAGAGGTAAATTACCCGACATGGCTATCAAATACAGTGGTAAATGGAGGGTTTGCGTGGACTTTACCAGCCTAAACAAGGCCTGTCCCAAAGACAGTTTCCTATTACCCAAGATTGACCAACTGGTGGATGCCACTTCAGGGCATAGAAGGATGAGCTTCCTGGATGCCTACAGAGGGTACCATCAGATAGCCATATACCCCCCAGATGAGGAGAAGACTGCGTTTATCACCCCAAAAGGGCTGTATTGCTATAGAGTGATGCCTTTTGGGTTGAAAAATGCAGGAGCAACTTACCAGAGATTGGTAACCAAGATGTTCAGACACCTAATTGGCCAAACAGTGGAGGTATACATCGATGACATGGTCGTGAAGACCAAGGAACCTAAGGATCATCTGGAAGACCTAAAGGCAGTCTTTGATATCCTAAAAACATATCGGCTCTAACTCAATGCATCGAAGTATGCATTTGGAGTTAGATCTGGTAAGTTCTTGGGATACTTGGTGAACAGAAGGGGCATTGAGGCCAGCCCAGATCAGATCAAGGCCATTCTAGAACTGAAGAGCCTGACGTCGGCAAAATAAATGCAGATATTGACTGGAAGGACTGCAGCCCTGAATAGGTTCATAAGCAGAAGCTCAGACAAGTGCAAGCCTTTCTTCAGCTTAGTAAAGAAAGCCACAGACTTCTTATGGACCAAGGAGTACGAAGCCGCCTTGACCGACTTGAAGAGGTATTTGACCACAACTCCAGTTCTCTCAAACCCAGTACCTGGAGAGGAGCTGTTCTTATACTTGGCAGTTTCGGAGCATGCAGCGAGTGTAGTAGTAATCAGAGAAGAGAAGGGGGAGCAAAGGGTAGTTTCTTACGTGAGTAAAACCCTGGCAGATGCAGAAACCAGGTACTTACCCTTGGAGAAGTTAACACTAGCTTTAGTAATGGCTTCCAAGAAACTGAACCATTACTTTCAAGCCCACAAAATTGTGGTGTTAACTGAACATCCTTTAAGGTCCCTGTTGCATCAAGGAGATCTAACAGGCAGAATAGCCAGATGGGCAGTGGCCTTAGGCCAATATGACATGGAATTCAGACCCAAGACAACAATCAAAGGCCAAGTCTTAGCCGACTTCGTGGCCGAGTTCACACCAGACACAGTCATACATCGGGCTCCGTTGAGCCGCGGTATACAACGTCCAAATGAGTAGGAAAAAACCCAGCAGAGGACAATCGAACAAAGGAAGAAAGATAAAGTAAGGCCCTGCAGCATTTACATCAGCAACTCCTTTCGGTTGTTTGTTGATGGGAGTTCAAACCGACAAGGAGCAGGGGCAAGAGTAGTACTAGTGTCACCAGATGGGCAGATACTGGAACAGTCCATTCGCTTGGGGTTTAAAGCCTCAAACAATGAGGCAGAATATGAAGCACTAATCGCAGGACTAAAGTTGGCAGCAGCCATGGAAGCTAACGAGGTAATAGTCTTTTGTGACTCCCAACTAATAGTCAACCAGACGACCGGCGAATATCCAGCCCGAGATGAAAGGATGTCGGCTTATGCAAAGGAAGTGGGCAAACTGGTAGCCTTATTTCAAAATTGCCGACTTCAGCAGGTAAGCCGAGATGACAACAGTCATATCGATGCTCTGGCCAACCTGGCTAGTGCAATGAAGCCTGGAGAGGCAAGAACGATAATGGTGGACTACTTGCCAGCTCCAAGCATAGAACCACTGAACACAGAGTGCGAAGCAATGTGTGTGGAGATAGGACCAAGTTGGATTGATGCAATAGTGGAATTCCTTAGAGATGGGAAGCTGTCAGATGACCGAAAAGAAGTGCACAAGCTCAGACTGAAGCCGGTAAGATTCAGTTTGACAGCAGAACGACATCTCTACAGAAGATCTTTTACTGGACCCCTTCTAGGGTGTGTGCATCCTGCACAGGTTGAAGATTTTTTGTACGAGATACATGAAGGAATATGTGGAAGCCACGCTGGGGACAGGTCACTAGCTCATAGGGCCATTACTCAAGGGTACTGGTGGCCCTACATGCAGAAAGATGCTGATGCCTATGTCAAGAAATGTGAAAAGTGCCAAAGGTTTGCACCTTTGATACACCAACCAGCAGCAGACCTAAACCCAATATCCAGTCCATAGCCGTTTGCCCAATGGGGCATGGATCTTGTCGGAAAACTGCCACAAGCAACTGGGCAAAGGAAGTATTTACTAGTGACAACAGATTACTTCACCAAATGGGTAGAAGCTGAACCTCTTGCCAAGATTTGAGACATTGATGTAAAGAACTTCATCTGGAAGAACATCATCACCAGGTTTGGGATCCCAAGAGCAATAATAGCTGACAATGGAACACAGTTTGACAGTAAGCTAATCAAGAACTTCTGTGCAAAATTCAAAATCAAGAATTATTTTTCCACCACGAGTTTTCTGCAAAGCAATGGACAAGCAGAAGTATCCAACAAAGTTTTCTTGGATGGGATCAAGAAGAGGTTGCAAGCAGCAAAGGGAAAGTGGGTGGACGAGTTACCTAGTGTACTCTAGGCATATCGGACTGCGCTGAGAAGATCAACGGGGGAATCTCCATTTGCCATGGCTTATGGCACAGAGGCAGTAATTCCATTGGAGGTCGGCATCCCAGGGATCAGAACCCAGGCAGTAGAAAATGAGACCAATGAGGCATTCTTAGCCCGAGACCTGGATCTGCTAGAAGAACGAAGGGAAAAAGTAGCAATTCAGCTGGGCCATACCAGCAGCAGCTCGCCAGGGCTTATAATAAGAAGGTGAACTTGCGAGAGTTCCAAGTTGGTGACCTCGTTCTGAGAAAGGTCGTCAGCAACAAGAAGGATCCCAGAGAAGGCAAGCTTGGCCCAAATTGGGAAGGACCCTATAGAATCATCTCGGTCTTGGGCAACGAGGCATATCGGCTTGAGGATTGCGAAGGCAAAGTGCTACCAAGACCCTGGAATACTTGCAATCTGAATTTTTTTTATCATTAGACTTTCTTGTTCTTTGTTATTAGCCAAAGTAATAATAAAGTTTTAGCTTGATTTTTTACACTTGTGACTGATAAGATATTTGACGATGTTTCTGGAATACATGCATAATGAGAACCTAAGTAGAACTTAAGTTCACATTGGGGGGTAGAGAGTTGGAAAATGGTTCTTGGAAAGGTGGAATTTACAAGCTAAAATTAGTTTAACACTTGTTGAAATTTAAATTTACAAGTGGAAGTTAAACCGAGGTCATGTTTAACACTTGTTGAAATTTAAATTTACAAGTGGAAGTTAAATCAAGGTCATGTTTGACGCTTGTTGAAACTTGAGTTTACAAGTTGAAGTTAAACTAAGATCATGTTTAACGCTTGTTGAAATTTTAAATTTACAAGTTAAAGTTAAACTGAGGTCATGTTTAACGCTTGTTGAAACTTGAGTTTACAAGTTGAAGTTAAACTAAGGACATGTTTAACACTTGTTGAAATTTTAAATTTACAACTTAAAGTTAAACCGATGACATGTTTAACACTTGTTGAAATTTTAAATTTACAAGTTGAAGTTAAACCGAGGTTATGTCAAAGGAAGATTGGTTTAAACACTTGTTGAAATTTTGGAAAAAATTTACAAGTTAAGCCAAGGTTGAAATGAGAGAAGTACTTGCGTACTTGCCGAGATAAAAGCATTGGTTTGTATAACGGAGGTATATCACCCTGAGAAGATTACACAAGGTGTGCTTTGAAGACATGCAAAATATTCCAAGTATAAAGAGTCATACAAGAGTAAAAAAAAGAAGACAAATGTTCAAAGAAGAGATTAGAGAATGCATTCAGAGAAGAAGGAAGGCACTTCGGCATAACATTGAAAAGTAATTGTTCAGATTACAAAAGTGGCACATCGGCCAAATTGAAGCTTACATTGTCTCAAAAGGAAAGGAAAAAGTTTATGATACAAAGAAAAAGATCTTAAACGGAACTATTCAGCAGTGGCAGCAGCCTGTGTCTCGCCTCCAGAAGAAAGTTGTGAAGACTTCTCGGCAGCCTTCTCAGCTTCGAGCTCGGTGTCGATCTCCAGTAGAGTTTGATCGACACTCCTCTCGGCGATTGGCACCTCAGAAGTTGCCTTCTGGGAGGAGGCATTCTTGGAGATTTCATCATCATCTTGAGACAAGCCCACGACTTGCTCATTCAAAGTAGGGGATTTAGCCCCAGCAGCCTCCTTGGTCTTCCTCACCAAAGCTTCCTCCTCAGACTCAGAATCGTCTTCGGATTGGCTTGGAGTAGGAGGGAATGACAGGGAGAGGACGTCGGCATTCTTGAGGAGGGAGTCATCGGGGACATCAAATCTTTTGAGGGCAGCCATCCGACCAACGAAACCCTTGTTGCATGCCTACTTCACCTGACTTTTGTAGTCCGCCGTGACATCGGCCTCCCCCTCAGAGTATGCCTTTTCATCAATGGCCTTGATCTCGGCCTCTTTTGTGGCCAAGGCATCGTGGAGTTCTTTTTGGGCCTCGGCCATCTTTTCTTCGGCCTCTTTCTTCTGGGCCTCAAGAACCTTATTAATGGCCTCTGCAGCATCCGTTTTTTCTTCGGCCTTATCTTTAACTTTAATGGCTGCCTCGGCCTGGTCAACCAAGGTCTTCATTTTTGCCTCGGCCTTTTTGAGGGTCTTCTGTAGACCAGCAACCGCCCTGATCTTGTCGGCCAACTCCTTCCTCATTTCAAAAGCTTGCATTGAGAAGGAGTGGGTGTGCTGGATCGCCCGAAGGAAAATGAACAGAATAAAAGTTAGTAAAATTCTCTGAGTGAGAAAGAATGGAGAAAGAAAAATACCAAGTGTGAAAGACTTACTTGAACAGAATGCTGGAGCATCAGAGCGAAGTTTTCATACTCGCTCATATCGGCGTTTCGGTTGAGATCGTTTGGAAGGAGCAAAGCCGTAAAGAGGGCGACGCCGACTTCGAGGTCAGTCGCACTGTCGCCAGCTCTGATCGGCTTGTTCTCGATAGTGATCGGGGGAGCCTAGGGGGGCATCTGGTTTCATTGGCCCCGAGGTTGTGGCCGACTAAGACCTTGGCCTTTTTGATCAAGTGGATTGAGATGGTTCGGCCTCGGCAGGCCTCTTCTCGGCGACGAAAGGAGTCTTCTCAATGTCAGCCAGTTTTGAAATTTGCAGGGTGTCCTCAGTATCAATCTAAGTCACCGTTGCCTTTGGCTGAGCCTTCTTCAGTCTTTTTTGTTTCGGCTTTGGTTGAGGCTAAGATGGTGCTGGTTGAGCGTCAACGGTGGTAGGGATGTCGGTCAAAAGATCCTCTACGACTGCTTTTTTGCGGCCCATCTCAACGTCAATTGCAGTTCAGCATCTTCGTCGGCGTTGAAATGGGGGGATTAAATATGGAGCCGAAGTTGATGGGAGCTCAGCTAGATCAAAAGGGGGGCTCTCCGCTTGTGAACTGGCAAGTCTAACAGCTTTTTCAAGCCTTTGCCCGGGAAAAAGGACTTGCGGAAGCCCTTTGGTGGCTGTGGAAGAACTGCAAAAAGAAGAGCACAGACGTTAGAACAAAGTATTGAAAACTTGGAAAAAAAGCAAGGAAATGTGACACTTGGCTCTTACCATCTCCCTCCCTGAAAACTGTTCGGCTTAGGGGATAAAGGTGGAGGTCATCGTTTGGTTGAAACTCCCAGTTGCCCGAGATGATGAAGTAATCGTCTCCAGCACCCTTGTTTGAGTCTGGGAGGTCGGCAATGAACTTGTACTTAGTAGACCTCGACTTGAGGTAATAGATGTGGCCTTTTTCTGATTTTAGACGACACATGGTGTAGCAGTACTGGATGTCGGCAAGGGTAACCCTAGTATTTTCTTTCTTGGCTAGAGTGATTATACCATTGATAACTCGATAAGAGTTGATGGCAAGTTGCATTGGGTTCAATTTGTAGTAGTGGAGGACTTCTCGAAAAAGGGTGCCAAGTGGAAACCTAAGGCCACTACTGGGAATGGCATGAGGTCCATGTCGGGCATAATAGAGTCCTTCTCCCCTGCCAACCTGGGGTGGACGTCGGCAGGGATAGAAAACTCCTGCCTAAAATACTCTAATTTAGTTGGGGTGTTTACCCTATGCTTCCACATACCCATGACGTCGACTTAATTTGAGGAGTTGGATTTCAAAAGGAAGTGTTTTGTAAGGGTTTGAGGGACCTCGGACAAAACCTAAATATATGCCGGGGTAAGGATGTTCGTGGATCAAAGAGGGAATTCGGTTCAGTTTACCCTAAGATTCGTGAGTTCTATGACAAAACCCAGACCTAGGACTGAGCAAACAAGGATTGAAGGCAAGAATCTGGAAAAAACACAGAAAACAAAAACACAAATGCGATTCAGAATCAAGAACAACGATGAATCATAAAGAACATAGTGATAAAGTTTGTGCAGATGTGTGAGGCCAAGGACAGTGACAGAAATCAACAGATATGTGGGCAGTGTGTGAATAATCAAGAGTGGATTGGGCAAAAACAAAATCACGATGTAAACATGACCAAATGAATGATTGAGTTCGCATACACAAATTTATAAAAGAAGCCACAGTAGTGGAGCACAAATATAACAGAATTCAAAGAAAACCAAGAACTGAAAACCAGGAGGAACAGTAGCTTACCAGAGGAGTGAAGATCGGTGTTGAGTACGCTGGAGTCAGGTGATGGTTGCAATCGGAAAAGATCAGTAGAGGCTTGACCGGAGGGGAAGAATGAGAGTGGTTATAGAGCTTGAAGAGTATGGAGCAATGGCGGATTTGGGAGAGGAAAGAGAAAGAGTTTGCGTGAGAATGAAGAGGCAAAAGTAAAGCGACGAAGAGAGAGGGAAAGGTTTTGTCAAAACTCGAAATGGCGGCATAAAGGCAATTAGTGTGCCTAAGACGGCATACGTGTCAGACGGCGCACGTAAAAGGCAACGCGACTTAGTGGCGCGTATCAGGTACAGCCCAGAAGGAGAAAGACGCGTGGCAAGAACAGTTGAGTTGTTATGCGTGACAGCTCATACATGTGAAGAAACTCTTGGAGTTCTTGATTTAATGGAGCAGTACCTCGGCTTGGAGAATGGTCTCGGCTGAGAAACTTGAACAAACCTGGATAATGGTTCTGAGGCATTGGTGAAAGTAGGTTATAAGTCTTGGGCATATTGAGCCGACAAGTCCTGACTTCGGCAATAAATAATGAAGCGAGCTTAGCCGACGTTCTAGATGGAAGAAATGATATAGGTTCCATCACCTCAGGATACCGAGGTAATAGAACCTAGGGGGCAGTTGTGGGGACATAATTTTTGAATGACAACACGTGGCCGAGGTGTCACCGAAGTGCCGGCCGAGGTGTCACCGAAGTGCCAGCCGAGGTGCCACGTGTCCTGGTCATGACGCCGAGATCATCTCGGTTAGGCCGAGGTTATCTCCGAAAATACCGGAGTCCGGGATAAGCGGATAAGGGATAAGAGTCCTAGAATGGGAAAAGACTTCAGTTTGGATAAAGATAAGATTCTTAGAGAGTTTATCCTAATCCTACTGGGAGTCCAAGATTAGCAGTAATCCTAAGTCCATCAAAATTAGGCTTCTATTGGGACTAGGATTGTGTTGGCTATAAAAGAAAGGCACCCGCATGGGTCTAAGGTAGGCTTTTTATATTCTGAATAGTGAGTTAAACACTTGGCTATCTTTGAGAGATACTGACTTGATCGTCGGAGTGCCCCCGGGTGGACGAACCACCGCCGGAATCTCTTTTTTTCTGTTACAGGTCATCAGGTATCATTTATTATGCCAATGCTCTCCAGTTGAATAACTAATTTGGCAGTGTGGTCAGAAATCTACACCCACACTAACAAACAAATAAACATAAACTATCTTAAAATTTTCCTTAAGAGTTTTTGAATTTAAAATAAAGATTTGTTGATATTTTTTTAACTTAAAGATTTGTTAATATGAAGTTGATATTTTCATTCCATCCCTAAAATAAAGATGATTTGACCATGTCAAGCAGATTAATTTTACGAACAAAGTGTTCAAAATTAGAGTGGATCAAGAAGAATATTATATGAGAGGGGAGATTTCCATCTCATTGTACGGCCGAGCAAAAGTAACGACCAGCGTTACTGATTACGCGGCGCCGGGCAGATTGAGCAAAAGCAACGACCGAGCTGTTTGTCTTGCTCGGTTGACAAGTCAACCGGTGACCCTCGAGGGCCGAGATAAAGGCCGCTTAGGTAGGGCGAAGTTCGCAGTGGAGATCGCAACCGAGCCGAAGGACTGACCGGACTAAGCAGAGGATGCGGCCTGGCTAGCATGCCACTGACCATCCAGCCAAGACGGAGCGGTTACGCATGACCGAGATTGGAGATAAAACGGTTGGAGGCCGGTATGCCCCCACAACCGGTCAATCGCGGCGAACCGACCGAGGGTAGCTCGGCTTATGCAGTTAAGTTCTCACCTAGTCCCGAGTCTCAGGTCGGCGGAGTGTAGCGCGGCTATGCGGTTTCAAGTCTCCCGAGGGTTAGGCCGGTCATGGTACCCCGGGTAAGGGTGCCACCTGGGCCAATGGCGTGAAGGAGAGGACATCTGCTCCACGAACGCCTCAATACCGTTGGGCAGTTCTGCGTGCACTGGAAGAAGGACAAAATCTTTACACGTGTAAGGTGGTGAGAGGCGAGCACTGCCACCTGTCCAGGGTGGGACAACAGAGGGAGTGCGCGCACAATCTCGTAGCAGCGTGGCAAGCCTAGATATAGAGAGGGAAGGCGGACGTTACTGGTATGCGAATTGACTCTCACAAAAACCTCCTCTCTTCATTCTCTTCTTCCTGACTGAACTGACTTGGGCGTCGGAGGGTTTTTCCGGCACACCACCGCCGGGCAGCTCACCGTTTTTGTGTTGCAGAGACCGACGCCGTTAGCAGAAGCTTGACGTTCAAGGCGTACGGAGGGCCAAGGATATTTCGCTCCCGTACAATTGGCGCCGTCTGTGGGAAAAGTTTGATACTCTTGTTCTTCGAGCTTCTTCGACCATTTCCATGGCCAACAACGACGAAGTTCCGCTGTCCGTCGTCGATGGTGTCACCCCGGAATATGTGCGAAGGAGAGAAGGCCCCCCTAATGTCCCAACCATGGCGGGCCTAGGAACCTCTTCACGGGGAACGCGCGACAAGCGTGGGAGGAGTTCAGATCGCTCGCAGAGTCCTGAGGGCCGCCGGCGCCGGGGGGAGTCCCGTGAGAAGCGCCTGGAGCACAAACTGAAGGATCAGGAGGCCCTCATTCGTAAGATGGCGGCGGAGATGGAGCTTCTGAAGCGCCAAGTGAAGGGGAAGGGTGTTGCTGGAGAGGGCAACCTCAGTGAGCGCACCCCCTCCCCTCGTTCTAGCAGCCGCCGCCAGAGGAGGACTCATTCAATCTCCATCACCAGGAACTATGGGGTTGGAGACTCTGACCAGCGAGAGGGCAGATCCATCACTCGCGACAGCACCTATCGCCCCTCGCGCCCGTCATCGACGTCGCGATACTCTGCCTCCTCCCGTTCCAGGGATCTCAGGGACGTGCTGGAGGAGAGAGCGTGCCTCCGGGAGGTTCAGAGGGTGCCGGCGCTCCAGAGATTGAGTGCCCCAGTTCGTTGCAGTGAAGAGGTAATGATGCCGGCACCCAGAAACATAGCTCCAGCAACGGTGGACAAAGAGCTGGCGAGGCTTACAGCCACGCCGTTATCCCCAGAGATTGAGAGCACCCCACTCCCTGCCGGATTCCACCAGCCAAAATTCACTCTGTACGACGGCAAGACGGATCCGTACATGCATGTGAGTCATTACCGGCAAGTAATGGCTGGCCATCGTCGGAACGACGCCTTGATGTGTCTCATATTCCCAGCAAGCTTGGGAGAGCTAGGCTTGAAGTGGTTCGAAAGGCTCCCGGAGGGGAGCATTGAGGGGTGGCAGCAACTAGCGGAAGCCTTTGTCACCAGATTCAAGACTAACACTCGAACGCCGAAGGAGGTAGACCATCTCCTGGGCGTCAAGATGGAGTCTGGGAGTTCACTGAAGGCATACAATGCGAAGTACTGGGAAACTTACAACGAAATTCTCAACTGCCCTACCAATTTGGCGATCACTCAATACAAGAGGGGTCTCCCAGTCGGACATAGGCTGCGAGATTCACTCACGATGCATCAGCCGACCACCATGGAATCTCTGATGCAACGGATCAACGAACACATTCGTGTGGAGGAAGACGCCGCCTCTATGACCGAGAAGGATAATCCGGTCGGGGTGGACAGAAGGGTAGCAGGGAAGGTTCACTCGGTCGGGCAGGAGGAGAACCGCCCTAGTGACCGACCAAAAGATCAACGTCGAGGAACCGGCCAAAATGACAGAAACAGAGGTCGCAGAAATGACCGGGCTGATGCACCTCGCGATGCAGCAGAAGACGCCAAGAGAAAATTGAAGGCGCGGACGGGGATTACCACGGTCTTTAAAATTCCCATCTACCGCATTTTGAGCGAGATCCGAGGAGAGCCCTTTGTCCGGTGGCCAGCCAAATTGGGGAGTGCGCAGCGTGGTTTCAATCCGAAATACCGCTGCACCTTCCACGAAGAACGGGGGCATCGGACAGAGGATTGCTTGCCGCTCAAACAGCATCTGGAGGAGTTGGTGGCGGCGGGGCATCTTGATCAGTACATAGAAGGGGGAGTGAAGGCCGCGCCAATCGAGCAGACCGAGCCTAATGGTATGGCCGCCTTAGAGGCCCCCCCACAAGGAGTAATCAATGTCATCCATGGCATCATTGAACCGGCCAGAGTCTGCGAGCTTAGAGGAATGATCAAGAAGGCCGAGCACATGAGGGAAGTTCTCTCTGTTCAACCTGCGGTGAAGAAGGGAAAGACCGAGGAAAAAGACATCCTCACGTTTTCGACGAAGCACTTAGAGAGGGTTCAAATGCCACACAACGATGCCTTGGTGGTGACACTTCGCGTCAAGAACTTTGAGATCAAAAGAATATTGATCGACCAGGGGAGTTCGGTCGAGATCATGTATTACGACGCATTCAAGCAAATGAGGTTGGACGACAAAGACTTGGCCCCCGCAACGTCCCCTTTGGTCGGCTTCAATTCACAGCCGGAGTGGCCGATTGGAAAGATCATTTTGCCGGTCAAAGCCGGGTCAGTTGTAAAGCAAGTGGAGTTCTGGGTGCTCAAGGTTCCATCTACTTACAACTTGATTTTGGGCCGGGGCTGGCTGCACGCCATGCAAGCGGTCGCTTCGACCTTCCACCAAGTCATGCGCTTTCCGGCATCGAATGGACAAATAGAAGAAGTTTGGGGAGATCAAGTGATGGCGAAACAATGCTTCGTTGCGGTAAATGGCAGCCGAGCGGCCAAAGGGTTTGTCCAGATGATCGAGGGGCCCGAGGGAAAGGAAGTCCTTGAAGATGTGGGAAGGAAGGCCGAGGAAAAATCAGTCGAGGACTTGGTAGAAGTGCGCATTGATGTGAACGACCCGACTAAGTTCTTCCTCTTGGGCTCATCCTTATCCAGCGAGGAGCGGACAGAGTATGTCAACTTCTTGATTTCCAATGTAGAGGCTTTTGCGTGGACGCCTTACGATATGCCTGGCGTCGACCCAAGCTTCATTTGCCACCAGCTGAATGTCTTTCCTAATGCACGGCCAGTCATACAGAGAACGCGCCGTTCAGCCTTGCACCATGCTGAAGTGGTGGCGGAAGAAGTGAAGAATTTGTTAGAGGCTGGGGCCATAGAAGAGGTGCAGTACCCCCGGTGGATATCTAACACGGTGGTTGTCCCAAAGAAAAACGGCAAGTGGCGAGTCTGCGTGGATTACAAGACTGTCAACCGCGCATGCCCAAAGGATAGCTTTCCTCTCCCTCGAATTGACCAGCTGGTGGACTTAACCGCTGGCCATCAGAGGTTTAGCTTCTTGGATGCATATCGCGGGTATCATCAAATTGCCATGTACAAGCCGGACAGGGAGATCACTTCCTTCACCACCCCCAGAGGCCTGTATTGCTACAAGGTCATGCCGTTCGGACTAAAGAACGCTGGGGCAACCTTTCAGCGAATGGTGACGAAAATGTTCGCTCCTCTCCTAGGCCGAACTATGGAAGCCTATATTGATGATATGGTGGTAAAGAGCAAGGAGAAGTCCCAGCACCTCACCGACCTAACAGAAATGTTTGCCATACTCAAGCGCCACAAGCTTCGCCTGAATGCCTCTAAGTGCGCCTTTGGAGTTGGCACTGGGAAGTTCCTGGGTTTTCTGGTCACGAACCGGGGAATTGAGGCCGACCCATTGCAAATTAAGGCCATACAAGAGTTAGAGCGCCCGAACTCCACAAAGGACGTGCAACATCTTGCTGGTATGGCAGCCGCGCTGAACAGATTTATCAGCCGGTCGTCAGACCGTTGCAGGCCCTTCTTCACAACTCTGAAATCCAAGTTCTTCTGGGATGAAGAATGCGACCGTGCGCTTGCAGACTTGAAGGTTTATCTTTCCTCGGCCCCTATTCTGGTCACTCCTCAGCCGGGCGAAGAGTTGTTCCTTTATTTGGCTGTTTCTCAACACGCGGTGAGCGCGGTATTGGTTCGTGCTGAAGGCATCCAGCACCTACCGATCTTCTATGTGAGCAAGACTCTACTCCCAGCCGAAACAAGATACCTTCCTTTGGAGAAATTGGCGCTGGCCCTCATGATGGCTTCAAGAAAACTGACGCACTATTTTCACGCACATACAATCGTAGTGTTGACCGAGTTCCCGCTCAAGGTGCTCTTCGAGAAAGCGGACTTCACCGGGAGAATTCTGAAATGGGCCTTGGAATTGGGCCAATATGACATCAAGTTCAGACCGCGCACCGCGATTAAGGCACAAGCACTAGCAGATTTTGTGGCGGAGTTTGCCCCGGGAACACACCCTGTTTGCCCGGTTGATTTGGTTGATGCGGATTTAGCACAACCCATGGTTTTGGCAACAAGTGTTAGCTCGCCGCAGGAAGCAGAGCAAAATTCAGCCAGACAACCTGAGGCCGACGATTCATTGAAAGAAGAACCTAGCAAAGGCGTGCAAGGAGACCGGTTTGAACCTACCAAAGACTTTGATTTAAGGAGTTCCCAAAATCCCTCCGATTGCTGGAAGCTGTTCATTGGCGAGATATGGAAGCTCTTCGTTGATGGTGCCTCCAACAGACATGGGGCCGGGCTAGGAATCGTGCTGACTTCGCCGGATGGGCTGATTATAGAGCAAGCAATTACGCTCGGCTTCCCAGCTTCCAACAACGAGGCGGAGTATGAGGCCCTCCTTGCCGGGCTGAGAAGCGCATTGAGAATGAAGGTCACAGCCCTTATGGTGTTCAGCGACTCCAAGCTGGTGGTCAATTAGGTCTCAGGGGAGTACGAGGCCAAGGATGAAAGAATGGCAAAGTATCAGGCGCTGGTGCGTGCGGAAGTCAAGAAGTTTGATGCCATCAGAGTTGAACAGATCAACCGCGAAGGAAACAGCACAGCCGATGAATTGGCTGGTCTGGCCTCCACTCAGACCACCTTTCCCAATCCCTTGATGATTGAGTTCCTACCTCGGCCAAGCATTGAGGAAGCAGAAGCAACTGAGGCACTTTGCACCGACTTGGGTCCTTCCTGGATGGATCCCATCGTTGCCTTCTTAAAAGACAGGGTTCTTCTAGAGGATAAGAAGGCAGCCCACAAAATCCGGGCAAAGTCAGAGCGGTTTTGGCTCTCACCTTCCGGCGCCTTGTACAAGAAGTCTTTCACGGGTCCATATCTGAAGTGTGTCCACCCCTCAATGGTGGAAGCTTTTCTTTACGAGATCCATGAAGGCATATGCGGCAGCCATACTGGGGGGCAGATCTCTAGCATACCGAGCAATCTCGCAGGGCTATTGGTGGCCATGCATGCAGGCGGACGCACAGAAATATGTTCGCAAGTGTGAGAAATGTCAGAAATTTGCTCACCAGATCCACCAGCCAGCAAGAGAGTTGCTCTCGCTCACAAGTCCTTGGCCGTTCGCACTTTGGGGATTGGATATTGTTGGACCACTTCCAGTTGCACCGGGCAATCGTAAGTTTTTCATCGCCGCCACCGATTATTTCACTAAATGGGTGGAGGCCGAGCCACTGGCAACTATCAAGGAGAAGGATGTGAAGAAATTTGTCTGGAAAAATGTAATCACTCGCTTCGGTATTCCCAGGGCCTTAATCTCAGACAATGGTACTCAATTCGATGGAAAACTCTTTCGCGGATTTTGCGAAGAGTTGAAAATTGAGTTTTACAATTCAACGCCAGCTTATCCTCAGTCAAATGGTCAGGCGGAGGCCTCGAACAAGACCATCCTGGACGGCTTGAAGAAGCGGCTTGAGAAAGCTAAGGGAAAGTGGGTTGAAGAGCTTCCTAATGTGCTGTGGGCATACCGCACTACACCAAGACGATCGACCGGGGAAACACCGTTCGCCTTGGCCTATGGTATGGAGGCCGTCATCCCACTAGAGATTGGCATGCCAACCATCCGTTCAGAAAGTTTCCAGCCAGATTCGAACAATGAGGTTGTGGCACTGGAGTTAGACCTGGCTGAAGAAAGGAGAGAGCGTGCACTAATTCACCTAGCCGCCTATCAGCAGGAACTTTCTAAAAAATACAACAAGGCAGTGCACCCCCAGCTGTTCAAGATTGGGGATTGGGTCCTAAGGAAGGTGCTTGGCAATACGGTGGTCCCTGGCGAAGGAAAACTTGGTGCAAACTGGGAAGGGCCATACAAGGTGGTTGGCCTAGCTGGCAAGGGGGCATACCATCTGGAAGATTTGGACGGCAAGGCAGTCCCCCGACCGTGGAACGCAGCAAACCTTAAGGTTTTTTACTTTTGAAATGTAATTTGTCTATGTTCCCTAGCTTTTTTAGACCTCTAGCCCTTTGGCATTTGATGTAAGAAATGGCAATGTTTTTGTAATGAAAATTAGTTCTGCTGGTATGTTATTTGTCCAATGATATAAAGGCCTATTTTGGGAAGATGGTTATAATCAGCTTTTTGGTGAAAAGCTGATTATAAGCAGATTATAATCAGCTTTTTTGTGAGAGAGGAAGTTGGTAATAATCTAAAAATCAGATTATTACCAACTTGCCAAAAGAGCCCAAAGGCACAAGGGGAAATTATGGGTGCTAGGGGCAAGGACCGGATTACATGTAACCGGACTGTTTTCCCCGGAATGGGAGCAGACCGCACAGTTGCGCATGAAACGATGCGCATTAGGGCCGAGCTGGTTTTGCTCGCCCAGTGGGAATGTTGGTGGCATCGCCAACCGGATTGAAACATTGGTGATTTGCCCAATGTGGAAGCCGAGCTGATTTTGCTCGGACCATACAAGCATATTGGTGAGTTGCCCAATATGAGAAACGAGCTGGTTTTGCTCGGGGGAATTAGCAATGCTGATGTTTTATCCAGCGATTGTGAGGCCGAGCTGAGTTTGCTCGGCCGAAAGGAAATACTGGCAAATTGAAACAACTTCAAAATGGCGTGCAAGTTTTTGCTCGGCCAACTAATCATTGCCAACCAAACAAGGCCGAGCGGATTTTGCTCGCCCAAATAAAAATGTCATCTTACTTGGAAATGCAAGGGATTGCAAGGTTTCTTGACAACCTATTGTTTGCGCGGTTCAGCCGACCAAAAAGTTGAGACAAAATTTGGAAGCCGAACAAAGACAACAGCTGTACGAGCAAAAAGTTCATGTTTCATTAATAGAGAAAGTTTAATACATATGGAGGGGCCTTGCCCGGTTACATGCAAAAGAAAGAACAGAACGAAAGCAAAAACAAAGCAAGAAATTGAAAAGGTCTTCAATCGAGATCAAGGCCTTGTTCGGTTTCCCCAACGGCCACCTCGGTATTTGAAGGCGTTTGCTCGGGCAGGTTCTCCTCGGCTTCGGCGTCAGTCCCGTCCAGTGCGACTACCTCCCGATCAGTTGTTCCATCCTCGGCGTTAGGGGACGCGTCGGATGGAGTTTGCTCGGTCGGTGTCTCGACCTGCTCGGTCTGATTCTGGGCGGCAACTTCTTCCTCAGCCTCTTTCCTTGCCTCCACAATGAGCCGGTTCTGGGTGGCGTTGGCGTAGGCCTGCATGTAGTCCGGGATGTGCGCGGCAGGGAGATCGTTGAACATGTCAGAATCGCGGCCAAGTCCAACTTTCTCCACGGCGGCTTTCCAGCCGCACTGGAAAAAGATGTCCTTGGTTGCCCGGACTTGACGTTCGTACGTTTTTTCCCCCTGGGCGTAACCCCGGTCTTCTGCATCGTCCACGGCCTTATCCTTCTCGGCCTTGTGGGCGTCGCGCAATTTGTGGAGCTCGGCCAGGTACCGCGCCTTTGCCTTCTTCTCGGCCTTCTTCTTGTCCTCCTCAGCACGGTCAAGCTTCTGGCGCAGCTCGTCCCGCTCGTTGTGGACAACCACCTGCTCGGCCTGAAGCCTGTCTACCTCGGCCTTAAACACCTTGTTTTCGATGATGGCGTCTCGAAGGCTTTGGCGAAGAGAAGCCATCCGCTCGTGGGCGAGGTAGTTCTTCTGTGCGGCCTGCCAAAGCAACAGACTGTTAGTATCTCGAAGCCGAGCAATTAACCGAACAAATACTTGGAATCAAAAAATGGACATCTTACCAGCACAATGGATTCTGCAGCTGAGCGGAGGACCTTGAGGTCGGTTAGCTCCTCATGCTTCTTCATGTCCCCGGGCAGGATCAACCCTTTTGTCAAGTTGAAACCGAGTGAGTGATCCTTGTCCTCGGCAACAGAGTCAGCAGGAGAGACTGCTCGGCCCTTATAGACGAACTCGGGCGCCCAGACCGGGGGGGCAGCAGAGGCCTTGCCTTTGGTTTTGCGGGCAAGCTGTTGCTCGGTCTGGTCGCCGAGCTCGGTGGAGGCCACTTCAGTGGAGTCCTCATCCACAAGACTTTGCCCGGCCGCCTCCCTCCGTTGCTTTTTCTTTGGCCGGCCAGCCGGTGGTTCGCTGGCCAGTGCGAGCACCGCCCCTTCTTTTTGCCCGGCCGGAGTGGAAGATCCTCCCCCGGTTGCTTCTGGCGTTTGGGACTCGCCTTCGTCCCCGGTGATCATTGATTTAATGGCTCTGATTTTCGCCATTTCTTGCTCGGCGGTAGTTGGGACGAGTCTGACCGGCGGCAAATTTGGATCTGGTTCGGGTGTTGGCTCGTGCAGAAAGTCTGTGACCCTGCCTTTGCGCGGTGCTTGGTAGTTGTACGTTTGCTCAAAACCAAGCAGGGTTGGGGACTCCCTCTCTTCCGCTGGAATGCGCAGCAAGGCTCTGATTGCCTCTTGGTTAGCTCGGTCGTAACGCGCAGCCAAGTTTTTGTCTGCAAAGAAAAACAAGTGTTAGACCGGTGCAAATAATAATAATAAAGAACAGAAAGGTAGCTGTGCGGTCAGCCGGGCTCCTTACCAGCACTACCAAAGTTTTTCTTGATACGCCAGCCCGGTACAGGCGCCTCGATGTCCTCATAAGGACCGGACACCCAGAGAAAGTCGTCATCGTTTGACTCCTTGTCCGGGTTCCCTTCGATGAGTTTTGCTCGGCCCTTCTTAACCTTGAGGTACCAGCAAAACCCACTCTTATTTCGGCTGAGGCTGTATTGGTGGAAAATCTCTGCGAGGCCGAGATTGAGACCGTGCCTTCGGTTCAGCTTGGCGACGCCGTTTATTATTTTGTATGTATTATTTGAAACCTGGGTCGGGCAAAGCCTTGTCTGCCGCAAAAACTCGCAGATCAAGGGTTGCACGGGGAAGCGGAGCCCTCCCTCAACAATTGAAACGACCGTGAAGGGGCACCGGTCAAGGTCTCCCCAAGGCGTGGCTCCCTTCTTGCCAAGTTCAAGGATGACGTCGTCAGGGATATGAAACTCTTCTCGAAACTCCGCCATCGCCCCGGGCGAGCTAACCCTATAGCGGTATTTGCCCATCTATCTCGGTTTTATTTCCTAGATCGGTCAAAAATGTTGTGTGTTTGCTCGGTCTTTGAGCTCCACCGGTAGTGACGCTGAAGGGCTTGGTCGGTCCTATTTGTTCTGCATGATGAAAAATAAGGGCAAGGGTTAGCACGGCATATATTGCGCGGCTTCTATTGGAAATAGCTCAGAGAGGTTCCAAGTGTTAGGCCGGCCCTCCGTCTACCGCGGCCCATCAGGATGGCTGATTTAGCCCTCCCCTTTTTTCGTGCTGGTTTCTGCTTGATCTAGGAGTTTTGATCGGTCGGGTTCTAATGGAGGTTTTTTTGCTCGGTCAAGCCTAGATCAGGGTATTGGCTTATGGTTTCAGGTCTTTAGCCCGGTTAAACCTATCTGCCGATCTAAGGTTTATCTAGTTCGGTTGCGACCTCAATACGAAGCCACAAACAGCTTTTTGCTCGGTTACAACCCTAAATAAGGATCTAAGTGAGCATTTTTGCTCGGTTCAGCCCAGATTCGAACTGTTCATACAGTTCATTCTAAGTTCTAAGGGTTTGTTCAGAGGTTTTGTGGCTCGAGGGGCGCAAAAACCCCCACCACTCCTCCACTTTCAGTTTCCCTAGTGTGTGAAGTCGTCGAGGCCACGTGAGAACAACCCAAGACCAGAAATGTCAAGCACAGTGGCGTAGAAACGAAGAACAGTAGCAAAAACCCTAAGAGCATGGAGACAGAAAATAGAAAATGCAAGAGGGAGGAAGAAAAGCTTACCAGAAATCAAAGGTGGACCACGAGAGCTCGACTGCAACGAACACAGGGGCAGAAAAAGGGCAACAGCAGCAATGGCAGAGAAGAGCTAGGGTTCTCTGGGCTTGGAGAGGAAAGGGAAAGTGAGAAGGGTTTTGACCCTTAGAATAGGGTTTAATGATGAGGAGGGAAAAACCCAAACGGCGCAGCCGTTTGAATTCTGCGCGTGCCAGACGGCTGGCTGCACGACCCAACAGCCTGGTGACACGTGGTACTGGCAACGCGGCTGTCAGTACGGTCGTACGACCTTTGATGGGACAGCAGTCGTAATCGCCGGCCAATTGGGACTGCTCGGCGGCGGAAGTGCTCCAAGTTCGACCATTACTCGGCGGCGAAAGTGTTCCCAGTTCAAACATTGCACGGCGGCAGAGCTGCATACGATAGCTCGGCCTGGCGAGGAGCAACTCGATCATAGCTCGGTCATAAGTTAAACCCAATCACGATGGCTCGGATGGGTTTAAGGGGCAATTGAGAGGGGAGATTTCCATCTCATTGTACGGCCGAGCAAAAGTAACGACCAGCGTTACTGATTACGCGGCGCCGGGCAGATTGAGCAAAAGCAACGACCGAGCTGTTTGTCTTGCTCGGTTGACAAGTCAACCGGTGACCCTCGAGGGCCGAGATAAAGGCCGCTTAGGTAGGGCGAAGTTCGCAGTGGAGATCGCAACCGAGCCGAAGGACTGACCGGACTAAGCAGAGGATGCGGCCTGGCTAGCATGCCACTGACCATCCAGCCAAGACGGAGCGGTTACGCATGACCGAGATTGGAGATAAAACGGTTGGAGGCCGGTATGCCCCCACAACCGGTCAATCGCGGCGAACCGACCGAGGGTAGCTCAGCTTATGCAGTTAAGTTCTCACCTAGTCCCGAGTCTCAAGTCGGCGGAGTGTAGCGCGGCTATGCGGTTTCAAGTCTCCCGAGGGTTAGGCCGGTCATGGTACCCCGGGTAAGGGTGCCACCTGGGCCAATGGCGTGAAGGAGAGGACATCTGCTCCACGAACGCCTCAATACCGTTGGGCAGTTCTGCGTGCACTGGAAGAAGGACAAAATCTTTACACGTGTAAGGTGGTGAGAGGCGAGCACTGCCACCTGTCCAGGGAGGGACAACAGAGGGAGTGCGCGCACAATCTCGTAGCAGCGTGGCAAGCCTAGATATAGAGAGGGAAGGCGGACGTTACTGGTATGCGAATTGACTCTCACAAAAACCTCCTCTCTTCATTCTCTTCTTCCTGACTGAACTGACTTGGGCGTCGGAGGGTTTTTCCAGCACACCACTGCCGGGCAGCTCACCGTTTTTGTGTTGCAGAGACCGACGCCGTTAGCAGAAGCTTGACGTTCAAGGCGTACGGAGGGCCAAGGATATTTCGCTCCCGTACATTATACTAGGCTATTACTTTGTGGTGTGAGTTTGCAAGTTCAACTTCAAATTCTTTATAGTGTTTATTTTGGGGTTGAATTATTTGTGGTATTCATTTTGGGATTGTATGCAGTTCTAAACTACATTTTAGTTTTTGTATTTCTTATTTTTTGAATGAATTTTTAAAATATTATTATTATTATTATTTTAAATTTTTTTTACATATAACTAATCTATGCAATTTTTTAGCGCATTTAAATTAAATGGATCTAAAAAATAGACAATATAAAAAATATTAAAATATTAAAGAATCCATTTTTTTTTTTTTTTTAAAAAAAAAAAAAAAATCAGAACTAAACAGAGTATTGTTGCTTCCTATGCAGCTCTCACTTTCCTATCATTAAAAAATGAATTATAGCCAAACAAATTATATGAGAAAATTTCAGAATTTTATCCTTATGACAAAATAAATTTTGAGTTTTTTATTTTGTCAAAAAAATTTGATTTTTTTGACTTGTTTTCAATCTTAACCATCTATTTTAGCCATAATGCCTAAAAAAAAATAAAAATAAAAATTCCGTTGAGTTTAATGGCTAAAATATATATATTTTTTACAATTTTTATTTAATAAAAATAAAAAACTAATTCAAATTAAAAATAAATAAATAAAAGATTTAATTTAATAAAATTAAAAATTGAGAATGTTTTTTGGAAAATTTACCCATAAATCTTATATGGAGGAATATTGATCTATTCAGTTCTAAGAGTTTTCTTATAAACCAATTAGTTCTTTTTATTTTGGAAAGTTGTATTTATTTGATTTGGTTCCATATGACTTTAAATAATGCCTTTTTATGATTCATTTTTCTAATTTTCTAATTCATTTTTGGGATGGGAATGGAAAAGTGAGGTGTGAAATATTCTTTTTGGAGGAATTGTTGGCTGAAGTTTTGGTTGTTGAGCGTGAAAAACTACATTTATGTAGTGTGATTTCTGGTGTTACATTAGAGTGTTACGTTTGAAAAAAAAAAAAAGTACACTAAGGAGTTTTTGTGTGTTACATTGATTGACATGTTACGTTTGAGAAAAAATACATTAAGGAATTCTTTTAGAATGTTACGTTGTTACGTTTGGAAAAAGTATACTAACAAATTTTTTAGTATGTTACATTAGAGTGTTACGTTTGGAAAAAGTATACTAAGGAATTTTTGTGTGTTACATTAATTGGAATGTTACGTTTGAGAAAAAATACACTGAGAAATTTTTTTAGAATGCTAAATGTTATTATGTTTGAGAAATGTATATTAAGGAGTTTTTTAGTCTTACATTGACTAGAGTGTTATGTTTGGGAAAAGTGCACTAAAGAGTTTTTTTATCTTACATTGATTAGAGTGTTATGTTCATTTCCGATGTACCAAAAAAAAAAAAGATTAGAGTGTTATGTTTAGAAAAAGTGCACCAAGGAGTTTTTTAGTATATTACATTAGAGTGTTACGTTTGGATAAGAAGTTTTTGTGTGTTACATTGATTGGAACGTTACGTTTGGAAAAAGTACAATAAATTTTTTTTTAATATGCTACATTGGAATCTTATGTTTGAAAAAAGTACACTAGAGAGTTCTTTTTTAAGTGTTACATTTAGTAATTTTAACATTATAAGAAAATTTACATTTTGACCGTTTATGTAATTTACACTAAAATGAGACCTTCAGGTCCATAAAAAAAATAAAAAATCAAATAATTCATAAAATCACTATTTGAAATTTATTTATACTTCACATTTTATTTTCTTTTATAGTTTCCGTTTCAATTTTTTATCGGGCAATGCAGCACTATATTGAAATTTATACTATTATATTAAGTGAATGATAGCCTTGATGTCCAAACCTAGGTGCTTCTCTTTATGTCACGTCTCTCTCCGGACTTTAATGTCCAAGCTTGGTTGATGTCACGTCTCTCTCTGGACTTGATGCCCAACTTGGTTGTTTCACTCTTTATGTCATATATTCTTTATTTTTCTATTTAAAAAAACAAAAGATATGAGAGGAATGTGACTTGAACGTTAAAGGGTTGTTTGGGATGATCTAAATAAGTGTATTTTTTATCTTTTTACGAAAAGATGTACAGAAAAGTAGAGAGGTGATGTGATGAAAAAAAGATAAAAAGATGAAAAGATGGATTATATAGGAGATGTTAAACCACCCCCTAAATCTTATTTCAAGTCTCTTATCACTTGCATAACACAATGGTGGTATTTGGAAAATAAAGTTGGGGCTAAATTAGTCATAATTGGATAAAAAAATTTAATTTAGCCACATGGAGACAAAAGCTTCACAGGTGCTTGGCAACAACCAATGTCAAGGTAAATTTACGAAACTACCCCCATGAAAGAGGCGCATCGCCTCAGCGTCAGCACACACAAAAAGTAAAAAAAAAAAAAAAAAAACTTTTCCCAGAAAAAACAAAGAAAAGTTGAAAAAAAAAAAATTATTTTCGATACATTTTTTTGTTTTTTGTTAAAATATTTTATAAAAAGAAATTCAAACTCTATTTTATAAAAATAGTTTTAAATATTTTATTTTTTTTGTTATGTATTTGGTTATGATTTGTGTGTAGAATTGTGAAAGTAATATGGAGTTTCGAGTTATGTGTTTGGTTATGAATTTTAAAAATAATTTATTAATTGAGTTTTATTTTATGTGTTTGGTTACGATTTGAGTATAGAGTTGTTTTTAAATTTAAAATATTAACATTTTAAATTATTTAAATTTTTTGAATATTTAAATTTTTACGATTTAAATTTTTTGAATATTTATTTTAATTTTTTACTTATTAAATTTTTTAGATTATTTACATTATTTAAATATTTAAAATAAAATTAAAATTGAAATAAAAATTAAAATTAAAATTAAAATTAAAATTAAAATTAAATTATTTAAAATACACAGGACAATAAAATAAAACCTCACTTTTTATCATTTCACAGAAAATGAAAAAAAAATTAAAATAAAAATAAAAAAACATGAAAAAACCATTTGCAAAAAAAAAATAAATAAATAAACTTAAAATACACAGGACAATAAAATAAAACCTCGCTTTTTATCGTTTTACAGAAAATTAAAAAAAAATTAATTTTAAAAATCTAACTAAAAAAACACATGAAAAAACAGACATCATTTTTTATCATGTGCCACGACAATATATGATTTTTGACATCATTTTAAATAAATGACAAGAAAAAACGTTTTTCCAAAAAACCAAACAAAGTAAAAAATAAAGAATAAAAAATTAAAAACATAAAATAGCAGTTGCCACATAATTTAAAAATAATGAAAACACATGAAAAACCATTTTTGAAAATAAAAAACAAATTAATGCATACAAATAAAACAAAATTTTGTAAAGCGTAAATGAAAAAAAAAGAACCACAAAAATAAGTCTCATCACACAAAAACAAAAAAAGCAAAAAGAAAAGGTCAAACAGAAATTAACATTTGCCACGTAATTTGCAAATAAATAAAACACATGAAAACCCATTAATTTGAAATATAAAAACAAATTAATGTGTACAAATAAAAAAATGACAAAAACGTAAATTAAAAAAAAATTACGACAAAAATACGCGTCATTCAAAAGCATTTTAAAAAAAAACATAAAAACATAAATTACCATTCGCCGCGTAATTTACAAATAAATAAAACACATGAAAACTCATTTTTGAAAAATTAAAAAAAGAATTTGTATACCAATAAAAATTAAAGAACAAGAACTAATTAATGTATAAAAAAAATAACAAAAACATAAATTTAAAAAAAAAAAAAAAAAAAAAAAACATCAAAATACGGCAAATCCAACCCCCCCCCCCCCCACCAAAAAAAAATGGGTCCAAACGTGAAGGACGCCCAAATACAATGAGTTGACATGTAAACTTATTAGGGGCAGTTTGGTAATTTAATAGGAACACACATCACCAAAAAGTCAAAAAGTCAAAAAAATCAAAAAATTCTTCTCAAACCAGGCTTTGTAGCCCCAGGCTAAAATAGTCAAAAAAAATTAAAAATTCAAAAAGCCAACCCACTTCCCAAACGGAGGCAATATATAATTAAATTTTGATTTATTTAAATTGCACACATATTAATAGTTAGTATTATCCTAATTAAACTCGCTAGTGTGTGTCTGGAAAAATTATCCTACATTTTTGAAATTTCACATCAATTATGTGTTCAATCAATGGCAAAGTATTAAATAAATTAGGGGTGAGCATGGTTCAGATTGGATCGGATTGGAGTAAAATTAATACCAATTCGTTATTTACGGTTCCTGAAAAATTGAAACTAATCCAATCCGTTTAAATCGTGGAACTAATCCGAACCAATCCATTTAAATACGGATTGGATCTGTTTAGAATCACGGATTTATATAATTAAATAACAAAAATATATATATAATATATAAATATAGTATCATATTAGTTTCACAATAGCAACATGTCTTTTTATAATAGCGACGAATTATTCTAGAATTTAAACAACCATAAAGAAGCTAGTTCCACCATAAGTATTTAGACCATTACAAATTAATACTAAAAACTAGCAAACAAAAGTAATAAAAGAAGATACTATGCAAGTTTAGGTTTGGATTTAAGTTTTATATGAAATAAGAGAAGATACTATGCAGGAGGGTGTATAATAAAAATATAGACTATTTGTATAAATACGGATTGGATCGGTTTAGGACCACGGATTTATATAATTAAATAACAAAAATATGTATATAACACTTTATTTTTATAAAAATATAAATGTAGTACCATATTAGTTTCACAATAACAACATGTCTTTTTATAATAGTGACGAACTGTTTTAGAATTTAAACAACCATAAAGAAGCTAGTTCCACTATAAGTATTTAGACCATTACAAATTAATACTACAAACTAGCAAACAAAAGTAATAAAAGAAGATACTATGCAAGTTTAGGTTTGAATTTAAATTTTATATGAAATAAGAGAAGATACTATGTAGGAGGGTGTATAATAAAAATATAGACTATTTGTATACGGTTCAGATCGGTTCCAATTCCGAACCGTGGGATTTAATCCGGAATCAATCCATGAACTACGGATTTTTAATTTTTCAATCCGGAACCGAACCATGGATTCAAAAAATCAATCCAAACCTACTGAATTAAATTGAACTAAATTAAATCAGATTACAAATTTTACAAATTTCTTACTCAGTCCTAAAATGAATGTACAACCCTACAAATAAAGAGATAGTAGATAAAATATAATATTTCATTGATTAAATATATGATCACGAGGTGTTCCTTGATCTATTATTTGATAATATCTAGTGTGGGTGACAAGCATCAACCAACCGAAAGAGGACAAGTGTGAAACTAAGGAGTTTGTTTAAGAATTAATTATTTTAATTTTTTATAAAAATAATAATAATAATATGATAAATGTTTTGACTATTTAACCGATTGATCTGTCCGTAATGTGCGCATGAACGCAACTGCTTCGCGGAGAGTTGTTTTGACATGACAACAAGTAAACAGGTGTTAGAATACCGTAGCGCCAGGCGATCCAGTACGCACGAACCCACCCATTCACATGCAAATTGAAATTTGAGATCTCCAACGTCCTCCTTCCTCCTATAGTGGGATGTTTTGAGAAGTTGATAAAAAAAATTTCACTTTTTAAACTTAGTTTGTTTTTTTAGATAAGTTATGTGAGATGTAATGTGATTTAAAATGGTAAAAAGTTAGAAACTGACATTTTACCAACTTTCTAAAAGAGCACATTATAAAAAGGGTCTAACTTCTCCTCAGTTCGAAATTAAAATCGAACCGTTTAATCTAATTTGTAGACTTATTTTTTGATTTCAATTTGAAAATTTAAACCATTTAATATGTAAAAATTGTCAAGTATAATATTTTAAAAAATCACGTTGATCGGATACTAATAGTTAATTGATTAGATTATTTTTGTATAAAAAAATAAATGATAAAAAATAAATGGTTGACAAAAATCTAATCCGATCAAATAGCTATTTATATCCGATCAACGTAATTATTTACAAAAATATAGTACTCAATGAATTCTATACATTGAACTGTTCAAATTATCAAAATGAAACCCAAAAATAAACTCACAAGTTAAACTAAACGATCCAATCTTAATCTCCAATTGTAAACAAGGTGGGCGTTTGGGAAGTGGGTTTTTTTGTAGGTTTTTTTGTTAGAAATGGTTGGAAAAATTCTAGGTAAAATCAGAATTTTTTCCTAAGTTTGGTCTAGTATTTAGGTGGGACCCGTGCGTCGATTTTTGCGGGTCAAAGTGGTAATGCGTTCTATACCGCGTTGTGATTCACGTAGTATATTTGGTTGCTCAAAACCATTATCGAGTGAATGAAAAATTGAAGCCAAAGTGTGCTCCATGGAAATAGAGTTTTGATGGAAATTCCTTAAGGTTTGTGTAAATGGCTTGTCCCACATTAATTTAGTGGGAAGTTTTGAATGGTTTTATATAGCTTGAACTTATAACTCGAGGAAGGCCCCAAGGGGCACCCCAAGTTTGTAAAAAGGAGAGGTTATGGGCAAAATGGGTTAGACCCATTGAACCCAAAAAATCACCACGCGCGCCGCTGCCCGGCCCGGCTGGGCGCGGGTGCGTGGTGTGAGGTTAGGCTTGTTCGGCCCAATACTAATCTTTTTGGGCCAAAAACATTTGAATTTAAATTTTATTTTTTGAAATAAAATTTGTCAAAAAATTCATTCCGAATTTCTGTCCAGATTTAAATTTCAATTTTTGAATTTAAAATTGTTGCACCTTTTCATAGACAGATCCGAATCTGTCCAAACCGAATTTGTTCTGTTCAAATTCAAATCCACCCAAAACAAGTTTTTGAATTGTTTGAAATTCAAACCAAACAGTGCCTATCTGTTTAATTTAAATTGAACAGGTGTTGTACCTGTTTAATTCAAAATTAGCAGCCACCAAGCCACCACTTCATCTCTATAAATAGACTAGTCCTTTATTTGGATTTTCTACTCCAATTGTCGTCTCTCTTTTGCTGCAATTCATCTATGCATTTTGCTACATTTATTCCATTATTTTTCTGTGAGAAAGAGTGTATACACTAAGTGTGTTCGCTGAACAAATAAATTGTAGTGCTGCATTTATTTGTTGTTGATCATTTCATCATCGGAGATGAACGTCCATATTCTGAAAGTACCGAGGAGAGGACAAATCTGTCTTAAGGACACAGTGTCAAACACTGGATTTGATCAGATTATTATTCGAAAAAATTAATCAAGTAAATTGTTTAATTTATTATTCTGTTTTATTTGTTTATTAAATCAGATTTTAATTTTGTTTTTATAACAAAATAAAATTTGTTTTTATTTATTTATTTAATTTTATTTCTAATTTGATTTTTGTAATCAAATAATTTTCTCTCATTTTCTTTATTTCTTGTATATTCTGTTTGTTGTTAAGTACACAAACAGAATTAATTAATTACAGTGAAGATTGTCCAATACTTTTTAGTTGTAGAATATTATTGGAGAAAAAAATTTTGTGTTTGGAAAGATAGTTGAATTTTTTTGTAATTGAATGTGATATTTGTGAGAGAAAAAATAAAATAATTATAAAATTTGATATGATATTTTGTTTGAATTTTTTTTTTTTAATTTTATAACCAATTTATCTTTTAATAAAAAAAAACCAAAAAAAATCCATCCCAACAACCGGAATAATGTTTGGGGGCCCTAAAAAAGGTGGCTCAAATGGCTCAAATTGAGTAAAACGACGTAGTTTTGTGTTGTGTTGTGTCCAAAACGATATAATTTTAGACAATTTGAGTCATTTGAACCGCTGAATTTAGAACTCTCCACCAGTGTTGCAAAAACCGCCAAGGTGACCCAAAACAAGGGTATTATAAAAAAATGGGTGAAGTAAACACCTGTCTTCGTCACCTTGCACCACAAAGCTAGCCAACTGGACACATTTCAACATTCAACGATAGTCAAATCGTGGCACAAATGTCAATCATCAAAATGGAGTCAACCATATACTTTCTAAAAATTATACCATTGAAGTTTCTTAAAATTCTCTTGAATTTCCTTAAAATTTTTTAAAAACAATAATGACCGGACTCCCTTTCCCCCCTCACTTTTTTGACCCCCTCTCAGTATGATTAGTCAATTTTTTTTTCCCTTATCCTCCAATCACCATTCGTTACGTGTGTGTGGGGTGGTAATTGGAGGAGGTCTCAATCATGACCCTTTATTTTTTATCAATAATTTATTAATTATATGAACGAAAGGATGATATGAACAAAAGAATAATGATATAACATCTTTCACACTTAAATATATATATACATATATATATATATATCTTTTTTTGAGTAGATAATATATATATATATATATCTTTATATTTTCACATCATATGCATTAATTCTAACTTTTTAATCATTGTAAAAAAAATATTGAAGTAATTTAGACTTGTTGTATCGTCTCTTAAACTCAAGGGATGTCAATATAATTGACCTTAAAAAAAGATGACAATTATTGAGTCAGCCATTGTGTCATGCGTGGATTATATTTTAGAATCAAGAAATATTTCAAATTTTTTTTTTTTTTTTTAGTGAAAAGTGTATTTTTATGTGTGTATATATGACATTAGGTTCAATGTTTTATTTGTTTTGATTATAAGGGCATAATTAATGAAATATATTGTTAAGACGTACGAATCATTGTTTTCACTAATATATTTTTATTTTGAATAAATTATAAATACATCTTTTGAGATTTTGATTAAAATATGAATTATCCTTTGGAATTTGCAAAAAATTAAAAATACGTTTTTGTTATAATTTTTTATTTGATAGAATTAATTGAAAAAATAAATTTGAAATTACTTTCTTATATAATGATAAAATTATCTAAATTATTAATTGAAATAAATTTCTGATATCATTAAAAACTATTAATTGTCTTGATAATTTATTAATAAAGGGTCTATTTATTATGAAATTAAAAATTTCAAGTAGTGAAATATAATTTCTAAAATTAGAAGAGCAAATCGTATTTAAAAAAATCTCAAAAAGTATTTATAATTTACCCTTTTATTTTTACCTACTTTTTATGTGTCTAATTTATCCCTCTATCATCACATACTACTACCAATTTTTGTCCACCACGGCCACCAACTTGCAAGTGTCCAAATATTATTATTGTTTTGTTCATATACATCTTTATTTGAATCTATAGATATGATATACCTCCTAAAAACTGTATCCTTTTAAATTTATGTTTGATTCATAAATAAGAGTGAAATCACAAATGCTGAAAATTCAAATAAATTAATAAAAATTTTACATAATATTTATAATGGTGTGGTCTTATATATAGTGTGTTCTCTACGTCAATGTAAATACTGTATAAAAATTTTAATATATTTTAGAAAGTTCTTAACATTGCTCCGACCAAATATGGCTATTATAATTTAAAATGAAATTATTCTGTGCTTCGTTTATATTTAGATTATTTACCCAAAGACTCTCTAAACGATTGATAAGAATCATTTTGTCCCTCCAAATTTTAAAAGCTTACAAATAGACCTTTAAATTATTAAAAGATAGGGGTACTTACCAATTAGTCCTATTAACTAGACTTATTTACCTACAGGTCCTAACTAATAAATTTAACACTATAAAAATAAGAGAGTGATAAATTTATCACTAAAAATTTATTCATAAAAACAAAGAGACTGATAAATTTATCACTATAAATTTATTCATAAAAATAAAAGACTGATAAATTTATCTTTATCACTTAATAAATTTATCAATAGGACTTAATGGGTAATAAGTCTCCAAAGTAGGACCTATTGGGTAATAAGTCTCCAAAATAGGACCTATTGATAGTTTACCCTAAAAGATATCACTTTGTCCCCCCTAAATTATAAAAGGGAAAATTATTGATAAATCCTATTTAGAAGTGTTTTAGCCCAAGAAGTCCATGAATGAATTTTTTAACCCATTTAGTCCCATGTATGTGTAGTTTTATTCCATAAAGTCTTTTTTCTTTATTTACACTATTTTCTTGGACACTTATGCCCTTATATTTAATTTTGATACCCTTATAAATATTTTTTGAACGGTTAGCAATTTATGATGTGAACATTCATATTTTAAAATTGACATTGGTAGGAATGTAAAATTGGCCCGTTGACAGCCCGAAACCCGTCAGCGAGCCGGGGCGGGCTCGGCCCGTTGACAATGTGAATATTCACATTGACATGTTAACATTCACATTAATAGGAGTGTAAAATTGGCCTGCGTCCTGTGGCGGCGCGAAACCCGCCCGCAGTCCATGGGCAGCCCGGGGCGGGCCGGTCCAGGCCGTTGACAATGTGAATATTCACGTTGACATGTTAACGTTTACATTGATAAGAGTATAAAATTGGTCTGCGGCCCATGGGCGGCCAAAAGCCCGCCCGCGGCCCGGGGCGGGTCCGGCTCGTTGACAATGTGAATATTCACATTGACATGTTAACATTCACATTGATAAGAGTATAAAATTGGCCAGCGTACCGTGGGCGGCCAAAAGCCTGCCCGCGGCCCGGGGCTGGCCCGGCCCGGCCCGTTGACAATGTGAATATTCACATTGACATGTTAACATTCACATTGATAGGAGTGTAAAATTAGTGCGCGCCCCGTGGCTGTCCGAAACTCGCCCACGACCCGTGGGCAGGCCCGGCCCGTTAACAATGTGAATATTCACATTGACATGTTAATATTCACATTGATAAGAGTATAAAATTGGCTTGCGCCCCAAAACCCGCCCACGGCCCGTGGGCAACCCGGGGCAGGCCCGGCCCGGCTTGTTAACAATGTGAATATTCACATTTACATGTTAACATTCACATTGATAAGAGTATAAAATTAGCCCGCGCCCCGTGGCTGCCCGAAACCCTCCCACGGCCCGTGGGCGGCCCGGGACGGGTCCGGCCCAGCCTGTTGACAATGTGAATATTCACATTGACATGTTAACATTCACATTGATAAGAGTATAAAATTGGCTCGCGGCCCATGGACGGCCAAAAGCCCGCCCGCGGCCCGGGGCGGGCCCAGCCCGGCCCGTTGACAATGTGAATATTCACATTAATATGTTAATATTTACATTGATAAGAGTATAAAATTGGCCCACAGCCCGTGGGCGGCCCGCAGCACGTAGGCGGCCCGAAGCCCGATGCGGGCTTGGCCCGACCCGTGACAATGTGAATATTCACATTGACATGTTAACATTAACATTGATAGGAGTGTAAAATTTGTCCGTTGCCCGAAGCTCGCCCTCGGCCCGGGGTAGGCCCTGCCCGGCCCATTGACAATGTGAATATTCATATTGACATGTTAACATGCACATTGATAGGAATGTAGAATTGGCCCGCGGCCCGTGGGCTGCTCGAAACCCGCTCATGGCCCGGGGCAGGCTCGTTTGGGTCCGGGCCCGAGCATGTCCGAGACCCTAGGCTAGGGCCTAGGCCATCACTTTGAAGCCCGGCCTGGCCCATCGGCCCACTTAAGGCCCATTCAAGGCTCGATCCGAGGCCCAGCCCACCTGAGGCATAATGTCTTTTTTTGTGGAAAATAATAAAATTTTGGTAGAAAAAATTAAAAAGAATTAAAAAAAAATGGCCAGGCCCACCCAAGCCCGGCCTAAGCTCGAGCCTAGGCCCAGGCCCACCGGCCCGACTTGAGGCTGTCTTCTTCGGGTCGTGGGCCAATTTTACACTCCTATCAATGTGAATGTTAATATGTCAATGTGAATATTCACATTGTCACGGGCCCGGCCGAGCCCGCCCCGGGCAGCGGGCGGGCTTCGGGCCTCCCACGGGCCGCGGGCTAATTTTACACTCCTATCAATGTGAATGTTAATATGTCAATGTGAATATTCACATTGTCACGGGCCGGGCTCGCCCCGGGCCGCCCATGGGATGCGAGTCAATTTTACACTCTTATCAATGTGAATGTTAATATGTCAATGTGAATATTCACATTGTCACGGGCCGGGCCGGGCCGGGCCCGCCCCTGGCAGCGGGCGGGCTTCGGGCCTCCCACGGGCCGCGGGCTAATTTTACACTCCTATCAATGTGAATGTTAATATATTAATGTGAATATTCACATTGTCACTGGCCGGGCCAGGCCGGGCTCGCCCCGGGCTGCCCACGAGCTTCGAGCCGCCCACGGGCCGCGGGCCAATTTTACAGTCTTATCAATGTGAATGTTAATATGTCAATGTGAATATTCACATTGTCACGGGCCGGACCGGGCTCGCCCCGAGCCGCGAGCTAATTTTACACTTCTATCAATGTGAATGTTAACATGTCAATGTGAATATTCACATTGTACATGGGCCGGACCCCTACACATTGACGATATGAATATTCACATTGACGGTGTGAACATTCACATTAGGGGTATTTTGGTAATTATGTCACCCATAGGACTTATTGAAACATAAGAAAATAATATGAACTAAATAGAACATAAGTAGATACATTAAGGGTATTTTGGTAATTATGTCACCCATAGGACTTATTGAAACATAAGAAAATAATATGAATTAAATAGAACATAAGTAGATGAAAATGGTATTTTGGTCTTCTTATCTCAAATAGGACCTAATGAAATAGTAAAAAAGAATATGGGTTGAATGAAATATAAGTAATTAAAGATGAATTTATGGAAAAAGCTCCCATTATAAAAACGTACAAATAAACCTCATAAATTATTGATGTGTTATGTTTAACAATTCAATTTGTATTAAACGTAAAACATGTCAATAATTTATGAGGTTTATTTGTACATTTTTATAATTTAAGAATATTTGTACACTTTTATAATTTAGAAAATAAAGTGATAATTCTCAATAATTTAAAAATTTTATTTATATAATTTATAATTTAGGAAGTTAATATAATACTTTTTAATAATTTAAAAAATTTTAATATAAATAACCGTTGATATTTCATGACCCAAGATTTTATTCGAATGACTCTTTTATCCCATATGCAAAATAATCATGAAAAAGATGAGACAACCCCACACAAAACTACTTCTCACAAAAACACTTCTAAGAGCATCCACACCAATCTCTTTAAATTTTTAGTCAAATTATAACTTAAAAAGCTATTTTGCTATTTTAGCTAGTCATATTTTTAGTACCCACTTCATCAAACTCTCTATTTTAATTCAATTCTATTAAAATATTATTTTTTTTATTATATTTGTTTTTCTTTCTTTTTTTTATTAAATTAATGGGTTGGCTTGATCAAGTAGCATTTCCAGGGGCTTGATCAGGTAGCATTTCTTGGAGGAAAACAGGGGCTTGCGGTTCGGCTCGGGTTGCCATCGTGCTGATCTCCGATTGAGTTGAAAATTTTTGTAGTTGATCTACTCAATCAACTCTAAAATATGAACGGATCGGATCATTAGAAAGTCACCAACACGGTAGGCAACTAGTGCGTTTCGGATAAAATATAAAGACCCCAAATCCAAAACTACACCATATTCTTCAATCATTCTGCTGCATTCCAACGGCTCTATTTATCAACGGTCAAAATTTTTCAAACGGTCATATTCTTCTACTATAAATAATAGCATATGTTCTCTAATTCTCACAATCTAAATGAAATATTTTTCTTTCATTCTATCCTCATTAATTTTTTATATATGGATCTTCATTTTCTAGACATGATGCTTTATGACTCCGACTCCGATGATGAGTTGGAGATAGTTACAATAGCTTCTATGGAAGCCGAGAGTTCATCAAGGTCACGACATGCTGCTCGTAAACGACGCGAGTTTGTTTGGCGTAATCCTTTGCAAGGCCATCAAAGGCTTTTTCTCGACTATTTTGCTGATCCACCAGTATATCCTCCCAAATTATTTCGGAGAAGGTTTCGAATGAATCATTCTCTTTTTCTCCGCATTCAATCTGAAGTAGAAGCTTATGAACCATATTTTGTTCAGAAAAGAAATGGTGCTGGAGTGCTCGGTTTGTCTGCTCTTCAAAAAATAACTGCAGCTCTTAGAATGCTTGCTTATGGAGTAGCAGCTGATTTTATGGATGAACACAAATAAACTTGAATTCCTGGTTGGTATAAATGGAACATACTCACAAACATGCAAGAAAAAATGAAAATGAAAATTAACATACTCATAATGAACTCTTTCTAATTGCGCTTAAAGCTACTCAGATCTAAAGTTTTATCTTCTGATTACATAATGGCTCAGCTTATTTATTTTTGTTTTTAATACTTTCTTCCTTTGGTTTCCTAATATCAGTTCAGGATATTGTTCAACATGCAGTGGTCATCTACTTTTCTTCTTTCTATATGGGACGCACGATCAAGAGCAATAAAACTTCAAATACTACTCTTTCAGCACTAGTAGAAATATAAAACATCCCTATTTGCTTGATCAACTATGGATAGATCAAATAAAAATAATTGTCCCGTGAGGCTGGGACTCATAAAATTTGTTCACTTAACATCTCAAAAAACTGTTGATGTAATCATTTACAATTTTGCGATTCGGATGCATATCCAAGGAGGTATAGAATTAATGATAATCTGTGTCTCATGCCAAAAATGAAATCTTAAAATTATATCATAGTTGTATACAATGTGTATAAAAAAAAACCCATAAAGATCACAAACTATATATGTTCTTCCTCAATATGATAGAAATTTTCTTTATCCAGTTTTAAAGATTTTAAAAATATACAAGTAATCTAAGCTTTAAAATATCAACATATTTATGCATTCACTTTCATTGAGGCAATTTATCAAACACTTGTGATACAAGAATTTTGTGCAGACAAATTTTCAAAGATGTTCAAACAACTTAATTCAATCAAAGAGCCATTGATGGTTCTCAAATAAAATTACAGACCCCAATTCATCCCATCTAATCCAAATCTAGAGTACAGCAGCACAAAGAGAGAGAGAGAGAGAGAGAGAGAGAGAGAACTTGAGTTTCAGATATGGTGAAAGCAAATGCTGTGGAGTGGTTGCTGCTATGTAGTTTTGGCGCGGAAGAGCAAGAGGGTAGAGTTTGGCGGGAAAAAAAATAATAAAAAAATGAATAACGATGAACAGTAGCTCGTTTGTTGTAACGAGCTACTGTAGCATCCTCAAATTTTGGAAAGCTTGTAGCGAGATTGATGCGCCTGGTTTTTTGGAGTTCATCTCGCTAGTTTAGCTGGAGAAGCTGTCTACCGAGCTTGATGAGGTTGCTCTAATCGACGTAAGTTGGTGGCGACTATCACTTGCTTTAGGGTAGGTTTTGATTTTTTTTGATTATTTTAATTTGGTGTTAAAAAGTTTAGTTTTGAAAGAATTTTTGACTTTTTTAGTTTTTTTAACTTTTTTATGAGAAAAAACTATAATAATTATGAATTAGATGTGATATTTTATCTTATTAAATTAAAAAATTTATTTTACTTTTTGTAATTATTTTAACCAAAAAAAAAAAAATAAAAAAAAATAAAAGGTCAAAACCAACGGAGGCTTGGATTCCCAAGTTAATGCAGCATTTTTGACTTCTAGTGACACTTTTTTTCCGTCACATCACATGTCCCAAGCATTTAATATGTCACGTGCTTTTGTTCATTTATTTTTTTGAAAAATATTGCCTTCATGTTACTTTGATTGTGACATCCAATTTACAAGGTTCCCACAATGGCATCTGGTAAGGGATAGAATAGCTGCAAGTGGGTTGGCTTTTTTAGATGAGGTGAAAATAGTATAAAAAAATAAAATAAGTTAAATAAATTAATAAAATAAAATATTATATATAAATTATAATTATTTTATTTTTTTTTTATAAAAAAATTAAAAAATTCTCTCCAAACAAAACTAATTTAGTCAAAAAAATCAAAACGTCAGATTAAAAATATTCTTTCAAACGAATCCTAAATAGTGGCCCCATTTAGTAGAGCTGTGGGAAAGTGATTATAGCTTATAACTTAATAGTTTATAGCTTGTAACTGTAAACATAAGCTGATTTTTGACTTATAAATTAAGCTTTTCCTCGCACACTAAAAGAATAAGTTGATTTTTGATTTACAAAAAACTATACCTATATTGTTAAGCTGAACAAAACACATCAAAATAGTTTAAATTAAGCTAAAAGCTGAAATAAGTTAGAAATAAGTCCTACCAAACAAGGCCAGTATTTGATTCATTAGAATAAAATAAATATTTTAATAAAATATTTATTTTAATGTTTGATTTGACTATAAAAATATTAACAAATACATTACAAATAGAATTATCTTCCACCATTTTAAGATCAACAATGATTCATCCCACTAAAAACACCACCACTAATAGCACTAATGCATTAAAAAAGTAAAAAAAAAAAAAAAAAAATACAACTCCAAGACCAAAACATCACATCATTACTGACGGGACCCACTGCCACCTAATTAGTGGGAGCACTAATTAGTGCTCCCAAGCATTTTTCTTTTAAGATAAGGTCAGTCCATTAAAAATAAAAAATAAAAAGCTTAAAAAATTACCCATTCATTCTATTCCAACTCGTGCTATGCTCGTTGAAGCACATCATTAGAAAAAAAAATAAAAAAAATAAAAAATTGTGTTTCACACTCATAATGAATTGATAAACTGCTAACAAATTATATTAATAGTTTTATTATTTTCATAATTAATGTTGATGATATACTTTATTATAGTCATAATTAGATTTTTAAACAAATTATCTTAAAATATTATTTATTGTAAATTTAACTGGTTCACTACTTACTATACTAATTGGTGCATATACCATTATTCTACGGCTAATTATGAAAAGCATATTAAATAACTATAATAACCGTGTGATCAATTATGAAAAGCACATCAAATTCATGTAAAACTAAACAATTTCAGAATGATCAACATTTGCATCAACTCCTTGATGAGCACCTGCAATTATAATAACAAAATCTAATTAGAAATATAATAAAAAAATTATCAAAAAAATTAAATATGAAATAATAAAACTATTAATAAAAAAATGATTGCAAAAATGTTTCAGTTTCCCAGCCCAATTTCGGAATGGACTTAATTAATTGCATCAACAAGTAGTTGATGTGCATCTGTACGTTGATTAATAAAATCTAATTATAAATATAATAAAAAATTTCACCAACATTAATGACTTTTTCATTAATAATTTTATTATTTTCATGATGATATTCTTTATTATAGTCATAATTAGATTTTGCTTAAATTATCCTAAAATATTATTTGCTCCAAATTTAACCATATGAATAATTATGAAAAACACATCAAATGACTATAATAACTTTATGATAAATTATGAAAAAAAATCAAATTCTTTGTTTTGTGGAACAATTTCAAAATAATTTTTTGTGATAGCTTGTATGTCAATTTGTAAAATCTAATTATGAATATAATAAAAAAATTCACTAACATTAAATATGAAATAATAAAAATATTCATAAAGAACTGATTACGAAAATATTACCTTTTTTTGGGCCAATTTCATAATGTTCTGAAATGTTACTTGTGGTACTACATTGGTAGCCAAATGAACTGGAGTATTTCCTTCAACCATTCCTTAACATGTACATACATGTTCAATAAAAATACCATTAGCATTGAAAAAAAGAAGATAAAATTTCATTAACATTTGATATTAATAATACAAATTTTACCGTTATAATGTTCTTCAATTTAGATTCAGGGGTTTGCGACACAAATTATGTATCATTGTCACTAGATTTTGGCACTGGTACATCATCGTTTAGCACGTTGGAGCGATAATAGTAAGAATTGAGTTTTTTTTCCGAACTGGATAAGTTGCTCTTTTATCAATGAAATTTCATTCCCTCTGTTACACTTAATCACCAAATATCTTTTCTGTGCAGTCTTTGCTAGATTGGATTTCAATCTATTCTCTTCCTGTGTATGATCAAATATTCAATTCATCCTGTAAATAATAAGTGCTACGAAAAATCAATCATGTGTATAATGAATAATATTTACAATTATGGGAATAAGATGGTGATTTGTAGTTTGTTTAGAAGATATTTATTGTTTTGACATTAAAATAATCAATACTTAACCATGCATGTACAGTTGAACCTACCTTCAATGATGAGTTAAAACTTGCAATAGGATAACAATGGTGGGAAACAAAGGTAAAACAAAACAAAACCAAAAAAAAAAATAGCAAAAGGGAATAGAGTTTCGCTTCGTAACCACCAACAAAGGTAGAAAAAAAATAGTAAAAAGGGAATAAAATTTAACAAATATTATTCTCATTATTCTTATTCTCGCTGGAATGGTACGAATAAATTTTTTTTTCTTCATAATTTAACCATATTCTCATTATTCTTATTTATCAAGCTTTAATGTGGAGAGAACTTTCATTGTATCGAGTTGGGGTGGAAAAAATTAAGGAATGAATATTTTAGTTCCATAATAATTATATGGAAGAATCAAATTTAATGAAGAACACATAATATAAGATAAGAATATTGATTTCATTTCATTTTAGTGATATAATTTAAGCGAGTATCCAAATTAAAAAATTTATTTTAAAAATATAAATTGACCAATTAGATTTCGACACATATTAATAGAAATTAATAAAAATAAGAAAATGAAAATAAAATTAATTTATATGGAAGAGTCAAAATTTACAATTATATGGAAGAATCAGATTTAATAAAGGTGGAAAAATATAAGGAATGAATATTGATTTCACTTCAATTTAAGTAACATAATTTAATAAAGTATAATATAAAATTAATTTTTATTCAAACGAAAATAGTATATAGATATGGAAGAATCAAAATTTAATGAAGGAGGCATAATTTAATAAATTAATAATGAAAGAAGCATAATTTAAGTGGAGATTGACCAATAATTCCCATATTTTAGACTTGTAATTCATATAGTCTCATATTTTTTCTTTGTGATCTATTTAGTCTTTTTGGATGTGTAATGACTCATTTGTCCGTCAAATTGGAGTGTCACATTTAGAAAAAAATATACTAAAGAATTTTTTAATGTTATATTATACCCGTCACGTTAGAGTGTCACATATGAGAAAAGTTCACATGTCAAGTTTGGAAAAAATACACTAATAAGTTTTTAATTTTTTTAGAGTGTCACATCATACCCGCTACGTTGTCATGTTTGAGAAAAGTACATTAAGAAATTCTTATTTTTTTTAAGTGTCACATCATACTCGCTATATTGTCACATTAAGAAAAAGTACACTAAAGAGTTTTTGTTTTTTTTGAAATGTCATATCATACCCGTTACGTTATCATATTAGGAAAAAGTACACTAAAGAGTTTTTATTTTTTTTGGAGTAAAATTTTTGGAGTGTCACATTATACCCGCTACGTTGTCACATTTAGAAAAAGTATACTAAAGAGTTTTTAATTTTTTTGGAGTGTCACGTTAATACCTCCCACATTGGAATATTATATCATACCTGTCACATTAATAAAAGAGTATAGTTGTCCACCAAAACACTACCAAAATAAAAAATAAGACCATACGGAAAAAATTCTCCACTAATAGGACTTAACAGATCAATAGAAAAAACTTGAGACTAATTAGAGTACTTGTTTGTGAAATGAGATTTAATGGTAAATATCCCTAATTTTTTTTAAGAGAGTATCCAAATTTATAATTTTATTTTAAAAATATAAAATTAATTTATGAACCAATTAGATTGTAACACATATTAACAAAAATTAATAATAATAATAAAAAAAAGGATTTGAACTTTCAGTGGCAGTAAGCTCATAGACTTACAATTATAACAGTACGGAAGGTGAAAGAATTAATAAAATATTTTAGACTTTTATACGTAAATTATGAAAACAAAAAAAATATTGAAACCTATAATTTTTTTTTGATTGGTTGAAACTTATAATTTATGTTTCACAATTTTATCACAATTTATGTATCAATTTTTAATTTGTCACAAATTTAATTATGTAACTTTCAACCCCTCTGCTAGAGTTGTAAACTTAGACGAGTTCAACTCAAGCAACTCGAGTCAAGCCTGAAATTTTTTAAAGATTGGATAATATAATTTTTAATTCGATGATAACTTATGTAAAATTCAAAAATTTGAATAAATTTGAGTGGACTTGAGTATAGATATCAAATAACCTGAGCAATCAAACAAAATTGCATATATAAATATATAATTATCTTCTAATTTATTTTTTTAATAATAAACAAGATTAATTAAAAAGTTAATATTAATGAACAAAAACAAAAGCAATATGCTTAAGTTTTTTCAATAGATTTTTTTTTTATTTTTTTTTTTATATTTACAAATTACACTTTTTAGAAAGGGGTTATTTCATAAGTTTATATTCAAAAAAATTACATTTTATAATGGCATAAAATAATTTAATATGCTTTTTGAGAAATTTTTTATAATTTAAAAATTACAATAACATAATTAAATATAATAAAATTAAATTTCTTACAAAATAAAAGTATCTGGACAAAAAAAAAAAAGGTAAGAAAAAATTTAGAATGGTATTCTCATTAGATCTTAAAAAAATTCTAAATGACCAATAAATTATCACATATAACCCACATTTTTTAATAAAATAAATTTCACAAACCATCACTTTTAATAGAAAAATAATATTTATTTTTATTTTTTTTAGCAAAAGTTTCATTTTAGCAATTTGAGCCATTTTCTTTTCTTTTTTTAATTTGTTTAATTGACAATTGAGATTAAAAACAATTAACAAAATCCACCATATTTCACAAGTGTTAAAAAAGTCTAGATGAGCAATAAAAAAAAATATATTTGAAACCCACAAAAAAATCCACAATTGTATCCATACTGATATTGTATCATATGCGTCAAATCTTGATTTGCTATACACTCAATGACATGGAGTCCAACTCCCTTACGATATCATTGTGGCTGAAAGTGTGGGTTTGTAGCATTGTTAGAATAATAAATTATCACATGTAACTCGCAATTTTTTTTGTTAGGTTTTTATTCTTGGCAATACCGTTTGATAAAACTCCTTTTAATTGTAATTGTATTCAATCTTTTATTTTAGTGAGGTTTTGAGTTTTACATGCAAATCCAACTCGAATTATGCCTATGCAGAGGATGTTTCAGAAACTAATTCTTTCATGTTTCCCACTTCACTGACTATGTCGAGGATCGAGCTGCCCAGTCAGCTCGCGGGGGTCTAGGAGGCAGCATCCCGTGGCGGGTTCGGGGCAACGCCCAAGCAGGGTCGAGAGGCAGCGCCCCCGAAATAAAAAATGCAAAAATGCAGTTGAAGTTGTTTGTTCGCTTGAGCGAAGGAATGTGCGCTCGAGCGAAGAATCCTTGGTCCCAAAAGTTTTCACTGACTGTAAAAATACCGAGAAGTTGCATTTTTTGCTCGAGCGACACTTTAGTGGCTTGCGTGAAGACACTTGGAAAAACACGCATTTTAGTCTCATCGCTCAAGCGAGAGATCCTTCGCTCGAGCGACCTTCGCGGCCCGATTTTCTATAAATATGTGTTTCAGTTAGATTTTAGGGTTACGACTTCCAGATCTTCTTCTTGGGTATTAGGTTTTTCATCTGGAGCTTCTTTGCTAGTTTCTTTGATATTTGTTTGAGTTTAACTCATGGTTTGAGAAGTATATATTAAAGGATTGTTTGTTTTATTCAATACAAAAGAGAGAGTTGTTCTTCGGTGAGTTCCGGGGAATTTGGGCCTCAAGCTTTGGTGGATTCTGGAGTGAATCAACGTCGTGGATTCGACATCGACGTTGTGGATTCAACATTAGGCAAGACAATTCTAAGGTAAAGACGGGGTTGGAAGAGGCACATAGGGGTCGGTTCAATTCGGGCGTGGATTTGCTAGGTAATTGAGAGTACACTTGTGTAATTCCTTTATGTCTTCTTAGTGAATTGTTTTTTGGCTTTTGCTTGTGGTTTTTTTTTTATCACAATTGGAAGCGCTCCAATTGTGATTTTTTCACGTAAAATCGTTGTGTCAATTTGTCTTTGATTGTTTGATTGGGATTGCTATTTTCTGTTAAAATTGATACATAATCACAAATCAATATCTATGGGATTTCTAGATTTTTCAATTGGTATCAGAGTGGGTCGCTCTATTTTTTAAAAAACTATTAGAGCGAGATCTTGTTTGATTTGTGATAATGGATTCAATTTGTGAGGGAAATTCTATGGTTCGACCACCCCTACTTGACGGATCCAATTATTCTTTTTGAAAAGTTCGGATGAGATCGTTTTTAAAATCTATTGATGAAAAAGTTTGACAATCTGTCATGTATGGGTAGCCCGAATCGACGATTACCGTTGATGGAGTAACCTTCCCCAAACCAATTGAAAAGTGGGACACAATCGATTACCAAAATAGTAACTGGAATGGTAAAGCTATCAATTCACTCTTTTGCACCGTCACACCTGAAGAGTTTAGTCATATTTGCAAACTATTCATGAGGGCACTCCTTCGGTTAAACACTCAAAACTTCAAAGGCTCACGTCTAGTTTCGAAAACCTTTCAATGAAAAATAGTGAGACCTTTGATGAATTTTATGTGAAATTGAGTGACATTGTAAATTCCAGCTTCAATTTAGGTGAAAAAATACCGGAATCCAAGATTGTGGGAAAAATTTTGAGGTCCTTGCCTGATCGGTTCCAACCAAAAGTTACGGCCATTGAGGAGGCTTAAGATGTTGACAACCTCAAGCTGGATCATTCGGTTGGAAATCTCCAAACTTATGAGGCACATAGGAATTTCAAAAAGAAACAAAAAGATGCTATTGCTTTTAGTAGTGCTCATAGAGTTGGAAATGGTTCTGATGAAGATTGTGAGATAGATTCTAAGATTACAGATGCTTTTGTAAAACAATTAAAAAAATCTTTTTTGAAAAAGAATCCTAATCTTTTGGAATCAACTCATACTGATAAATCCAAAGGCAAAGATAAACTCAAAATTAATTCTATAACCAAGAAGGAGAAAGGAAAGATATAAGGGAACTTTGAACGAGTCCAATGCTCTGAATGCCAATGATTTGGCCACTTTGCTCAAGAATGCCCTAATCGTTTGAGGAAAAAGAAAGCCTTTGCTATCACTTGAGATGATGAATCAAAGTCTGATAAAGATAAAAGTGACAACGAAGCACAAGGTGAAGAGGGGCATGAACAATTCCTTGCTTTCATGGCGGCTTCCGAAATTGAAGGACAAATAGAATATCCGAAGAGGCTGATTGAGAATGCCACTGATGATGAATCCCCAGGGAGTAAAGATGAAGAGCTTCAGCAAGCTTATGAAAAGTTGTATAAAGAATCTCTTAACTTATTCAAATTGAATGAAAAACTCACTATGAAACTCAAAGCATATGAAAGTGAGAATGTCAAATTAAAGAAGGAGATTTCTGAGGCTAGGAATGATGCCATTAAGATCGATAAGCTTTTTGTGCAAAACTCTTGACTTGTGAGATAGAGAGGAATGAGTTACAGTAAATCTATGCAACATATAAAGAAAAGATTGAAACTCTCGAGATGTCTGAAGGTGCCTTAGAAGAACTAATGACCAAGAAAAAGGAAGAGCTCAAGTGTGTTATGGCAACCATTGGTCTTTGGAATAAAGGATCAAAGACTTTGGACAATATCATTGGGTCTCGACAAATTTGTTCTGACAAGAGTGGCATTGGCTTTGGTGGTAAGAAAGAGCAAAAACAGAGTGCATCCACATCTTATGATACAAGAACTTAAGGGCAGGGGGAGCACAAGATTTAACGAGAGGAAGGACTTCTTAACCTTCCTAGAGTTGGTAAGGTCAAAGAAAAGAAGGTACACCCTATTTTTATTTGTTATCATTGTGGTATATATGGTCATATTCGCCCTTATTGTTATGAGTTGCATGGGAGAGTGTCTCATAGAGATGGAAGAAATTCCAACATCTCGTGGGGTAGGAGACACTTCATTGGTTGTAATGAGGTTAAGGGTCATAATAGACCTTGCTATTTTGATTTGCTTGAGACCAAACATGGAGCGAGTTTGCATTTGCCTAAACCTAGAAATAGGAAGTTGGAAACCACGTCGAGACAGGTTCCCAATGAAAAGGAAGGGAACCACAATGTCAAGATACCACCCAAGAACCACAATTCTCACAACTTTGTTCATACTAAAGGGATTTGGGCGAGAAAACTTGACTTGTGTTAACTTGTTTATTCGTTTTAGTTTTGGGGTTTTTGTGTGTTTTTTTCTTTTTGAGTCATTTAATGTGTACTTATTCGTTTTCTGTCTTGCTTTGTTTAAAAAAAAAAAAAAAAAAAATAGTGTGCCTGTCCGTGTTCTGTCTTGCTTTGTTTTAAAAGAAAAATAAAAAAAGATTTTCTTAGTATGGTTTTGCAAGCTTGAAATTTTTGAGAAGTCCTTGGTGCATATTGGAATTGATGAGAATATCCATTACATGTTAATATGTGTATGCTTTTTGTGATCTTTACTCATTTTGGAGTGTGTGTTTTTTGATTAATATGTCTCATTCTATACACACTCTTGGATTAACAAATATTGGAGTCTTTCGCCTTAGTGATCTTTTTTCTCTATAGACTTCTGGTATTATATCTTTTGCTTTTCTAGAAGAATTGACCTATACTAGCATATCAGGAGTGATGTTGAGTCTCTTAACCACCTTTCATCTTTTTTCATCTCTACGACTTTCCCTTTTGTTCTTTGTAGTCTAGCTATGAGGAAAGGGCTACCTTAGAGTCACCAACCATGCTGTCCTTATTATCTCCATACTTCTCCGGTTCGGTTTCCATACTCTTGAGCGTGTCAGCCGCCAATGAGTGTGCAAAAAAAAAAGAATAAAGTGTGCAAAAGAAAAAAAAATGTGCAAAAGAAAGAAAGAAAAAAATGTGCAAAAGAAAAGGGGGAAAAGAAGAAGAAGAAGATTCATTGATTGAGGAAGAGCCTCCACTTTTACTCACCAAATATCCTTTGATTCCTAGTGGTTTGACTTTCCTTAGTTGTGCTTAGATTATCTTTCCGGAGGTCCAGCTATCAGATCATTACCAGGATTTGAATCTAGTGTTTGTCGCACTCTAAAAGTCACACATACACTTTTATCATAGGATTTATGCTTTTCACATAATGCATCACTTTCTTTTATGAGGAATCTTCTAGAGGCTGTGCACATTGTATTTTCAAGTAATTGTGTTTCTTGGATAATCTTATGCGTTTTAAGGTACAAATCTGAAATTCCTTGCTTGCTTCACCATATTTTTTTTTTCTTCTTGTTCATTGTGCATCTCCTTTTGCCGAAAGTAAAAATTCTGTATTTGTCGTTTTCTGCCGATGCTGCTATAAAGTAGATTGAATGGAGGACAAACAGTCATTCCTCTTTTCCTTTTCCCTTCCTGTCTTTATCCTGACTAATCTTTTCTAAAATGAAACTAGTCAAGGAATCCCAAAAATCTCCCATGTTGGGTTCCATGTTGGGTTCGTTGTCGACAGGGTCTTGGGATTTGCCAGCTAAGACTGCGAATTTATTTTCATCTAGCTCTAGATCTAGATGCTTTTCTGGACCTTGACTGCTAGTGCCTGACTACATGCTGACATCATCTCTGGATAGGGATTCCAAGAATTGTTCTTTCATAAAATCCATACTTTTCACAATTAATTCATATTATGATAATCTTGGATATTTTTGCCTTAGTTCAATTTGAATTTGGACAAAAGGATTTTTGATTACTGGAGTAGTGGGGAGTAATTTTGGACAGACTCCCAGCAGGCCTTAGTATGGGCTTGAATTTTTTGTAAAATTTCTTATTGCTGTTTAGGGCTGTCAAGCACCTTAGTCCATTATTTGGTAAAGAAAACTCTTTTTAAAGGAGGAACTTTGTTCTGGTAATCGCACTGGAAATCCCATTTCCAAATCCATGGAATTCCAAAGCGGATAACAAAATAGACTATAGATTTGGACATAGAAATATCCTTATATACTGGAAGACGACTATAGGCAATTTGCCGTTCATTGAATGCCTGTCTAATTGGTTCTGGAAAAACATCTAACTGTATACCAAGCTTATCCCATCAAACGAGAAACCAGTTTGGGAGATCGTTTTTAAGAACATCTGGAAGAACACGAAGAAACCAAGAATGGCTTCGTGGGGGGTTCTGGTAATAAAATGCTTGAGTGAAAGCATCAATATAATCCCAATAGCTGTAACGAGATTCTTTATTATGAATCTCCAGAGTTCTAGTAACATGGGGATGCATACCTCAAGCCTGCATAGGCATAATTTTCTGGATGGTGGCTTTACTGTAATTAATAGGACTAGCTGTTCCGTTGGGGTCATCCAGAGTATGTTTGAACTCAACCGAAGCCGTCTCAACAAGAATCTGTTCAAAGATATATCTGTATTGATCAAAATGCGGTGGAGAGTGTTGAGTTGCAAGATACCGCCTTTTGATTTCCCATGGATCAAACATCCATTGTTCATCTTCTGTATTGATATAGAGGACTGTTTCCTCTATTATGGTATTCTGTAAATATGGTTTTGGAGGGGTAAGGAGGACATCTTTAGCACTTTGGCTAGATTTTCCTTTTTTACTGGAAAGGGCAGCTGAAAGCCCTAGAAATTCTGTATGATATGGATTCTGTACATGGTAGGGGTTAGATCCCATTCCGCAGCCCCTTCTGCCTAGGCCTCGGCCTCTATTGGACATTTGGACCCATCAAATATTCACGGGTTAAAAAATCCGGTAAAGAATTATGTTCACCTTTGATATATTCAATATCAAAATCAAAGGCTAAAAGTAAGCTCTGCCAAGAGGCAAAAATTTGTTTTTGAGCTAAATTATGGACATCTTTTTTAAAAATTTGTTTTGCTGCAGAACAATCAACATGAATTAAAAAATGTTGATTTAATAAATCATCCTGGAATTTAGAAACACATTTTACAATGGCTAAACATTCCTGTTTAATTGTTGGATAATTTAAAGCTGCTTGCTTCCAAGTTCCTGAAGTAAACCGTAAAAGTTCTTCCTTTTTACTGTTAGGGTTAAACTGTTTTAGAATGCCACCATAACATTGGTTAGAGGCATCTGTTTCAACAATCTTTTTCCATTCTGGATTGGGTAAAGTAAGACAAGGAAGAGTTTTGACTTTTAACTTAATTTTTTGGACAGCTTCTGTATGTTCTGGACCCCATGGTGGAGGATTTTTACGAAGTCTAGTATAAAGAATAGCAGCATCTGTTGCTAAATTGTGGTAGTAATCATAAATATAATTTAGGTTACCAAGAAATCTATGTAATTGAGTTTTATCTTTAATTTCATTAGGAAATTTTGATGCAAACTCAATGCTTCTATTAATTGGAATTATAGTGCCATTGTGAATGTTATGGCCTAAAAATCTGACTGTAGTCTGAAAAAGTTTCATTTTTGGTACAGAAACTACTAAATCATTTCTGATGATAAGATACTTAAAAATATTAAGATATTTGATATGTTGGTCTATAGATGATGAAAAAATAAGAACATCATCAATATAACAAATTGCAAATTCTGTATAAGGATTGAAAATATCATTTATAATATGTTGAAATTTAAATGGAGCATTTTTCAATCCAAATGGCATGACATTCCATTCAAAATGTCCAAAAGGTACTGTAAAAGCAGTTTTATACCTGTCTTGTTCGGCAATTTGAATTTGCCAATATCTTGATTTCATATCAAATTTTGAAAAAATGATAGCATCCTGTAATCGATCTAAAAGATCTTTCTGATTTGGAATGGGATACCTTATCCATTTTAAGGCATCATTTAGAGGTTTGTAATTGATAACCAATCTTGGCACACCTCTTTCAATTTTTGCATTTTTATTAACACAGAATGATGTACAACTCCAAGGGGAGTAACTTGGTCTGATGAGCTTTTTCTATAGAAGAGTATTAATTTCCGTCTTACACATTTCTAAATACTCTTTTTTCATTTGACTTGGGCGCAATCTAGTAGGGATAGTGTGCTCATTGAATCCTGGTTCATAAGGGAGAGAAACTATGTATTTCTTTCTTTCCCAAGCAGCATTAGGAACATCGCTACAAATTTTTGTATGGAATTCCTTTTCAAGGGATTTAATTTTGTTCTGTAAAGAAGATTGCTGTAATCTTTGTTCTGTAGTGAGAAAATGAATTTCTTTTTGTAAGAAATTAATTTGCTTTTCCTTGAAAGTAACTAGATCCTTGATCTAGTCTAATTCTTTTGTGTAAGGTTCTGTAATAAATTCAAAAATAATCTGTTGATTATTTAAAGTTGTATGTATGCCAATAGAATCAATTTTAGTAATTGGCATCAATAAACACAGGAATGGTGTCCCTAGGATGATTGCCTGAGACATGTTCTTTATTAATACAAATGAAGTTGGAAGGCATAACCCTTGGTTACAAATCAAGACTTCTGGAAGTTTGTACCTAATGTACAAAGAATTACCACGTGCACTGGTAAGTGATTGAGTAGTTTTCTGGAAATATTAGGTAGGAATTAATCCTTCCTGGATAAAATTCATGTTAACACCGCTATCTACAAGAGCAACAATATCTTTTATTATAAAATCGTAATTGTCCTTCTGATTGTAATGCCTTGATATACATAGCGGGTTGATTGTGTAGCACTCTGTACTTCCTGTTATAATAGAATTATATTTGATTATTTGATTATTTTGATTGAAAACCTTCTTAGTCGATATTTGAGCCTTGGTTGAGGTGTTACCATAGTGGTTGGGCAAGATTGGACCAAAAACTCCAAATTCGAATAATTGTTGTTGAGTAGTCTTCACTCTTTTATCATTTTCTCTCTCCATACTTTGAATCTTGATGTTAGGATAGAACCATTGGAAAGCTTTCGAGGCTCTAATTTGGGCACAAGAACGACCCTAAATGGAGTCTGGACGAGAGAGTTATGCTTGTTTGAAGTTTGTGAATTTGTATTATGTGCATAGTTCGCTCGAGCACAACTTTCACCATTCAAGTGGTCTGTAGACCCTTCCAGCTCTGTTTTTCAAAATTTTTTGAGATATTGGAAGCATCGATTCACCGCTTGAACTCACTTTTGACCGCTCAAGCAATCTGTCGAGAATGAAGTCTTTAAAAGTCACTTTGGGGGGTCAAATCTCTTCACTTTTCGCTCTCTTTTCTCTCGCTTTTCGCCATTTTTGAGTTTCTAAGCTTTTTAACCTTGATTTCATCTATTTCTAAACATCTTTGATCCTTAGTTCCATATATCAAAACGTAGAGTTTGACAAGAGCTTCCATTTAATATGAGTAGATCGTGTTTTCGTCACCGTGAATTTTTCAGCTTTCTCCTCGTTGCTTCAAGAGGTAGAGATTTCTTTGCTCATTTTCAATACCTCGTCTATAGATTGATATATGGTAAATTTGTATTGCATTAAATCATGTTTATTATGGGTTTTTCAAAAATCATGAAAGAGGGATCTAGGGTTTGACACTTGGGATTTGTAATTGTTAAATTAGTAATTATTTTGGTTAATTGGAGAGTAGTTAAATATCTTATGTTGAGGAGAGGAAAAAACCCTAATGTTATATAATTGGTTCAATTAGATAAATGGGTAATGTTGAATAATAGTTATATTTGTATCATGTTGATAGTATTAATGGGTTGATTGCTAAAAAGGGGGTTAACTAAGATGATAGAATTGTTTTGACGTGCCATGGTGTATGCTTTTTGCAGACGATATTGTGCTAGTAGATGAGACTAGAGATGAAGTTAAAACAAAGTTGAAGATTTAGAGAAAAGTTCTTGAATCTAAAGGATTTCGGATAAGCAGAACTAAGACAGAGTACATGGAGTGTAAATTTAGTAATAGTAATAATGAAAAGAAGAAGTGAAGATTGAGAACCAAGAACTGCCTAAGAGTGAACATTTTCGTTATTTAGAGTCGATTATCACAATAGCGGGGGAGATTGATGCGGATATGGCCCATACAATTAAGGCGAGATGGTGTAAGTGGAGAAGTGCATATGGGGTACTATGTGATAAACAAATACCCACTAGACTAAAATGTAAGTTCTATAGAACAGCTATTAAACCAGCGATGTTGTATGGGACGGAGTGTTGGGCAACCAAGAAACAACATGTAGATAAGATGAGTGTGGTTGAGATAAGGATGCTAAGGTGGATGTGTGGCAAGACTAGACAAGACAGAATTAGGAATGAGTGTATTCGGGAATGGGTAGGAGTAGCACCGATAGAAGATAAGTTGAGAGAGAATCGATTGAGATGGTTTGGTTACATTCAACGAAGACCAACATAGGCAGTAATGAAGAGATGCGATGCTGTAACGGTAGATGTGAGTGTTAGGGGACGTGGTATACCTGGATTAACGTTGGTTAGCGTTGTAAATAGAGATATAGATCTACTTAATTTGACTAACGAAATGGCCTTTAATAAGGCCATGTGGAGAAGAAGGATTCATGTAGCTGACCCCATTTGATGGGACTTAAGGCTTGGTTTGGTTTGGTTACACAATTGTTAAGTTGAGTTGAGTTGGGTTGTGACTGTTAAATCTATGGATTAGGGTTTTGATTAAATAAAGAAAAGGGAATTTATGGAAAATGATTGGAGTATTGGGAATAATGGAATTGATTAATTTTATTTATTTTTTTTTTGAAAAAGAAAATGGAGTCATAAATCTTTTGTAAATTGAGATTGAACGGGGATTAAACTTTGAACATTTTACATGTTATAGTTGTTGTTGGGCTTAATGTCCCATGAGTTTTGGATTATTGTATTATGCATATTAAATGAATGTGCCTAGAGGTTTTGTCATTGGTCATCAGTGGAGGATGACATTGATGTGTTGAATAGAGTATACGTATGTATTAGACTTTCGTTGTTTATGCTTTTAGCATGGTATAATGATCAGTGATGTACATGCACTGAGAATGAGTGGTACCAGTACCTTCTAGCTAGTGCTTAGAGAACTTGGCAGCACTTAGAATGAGAGGTACCAGTACCTTCCAGTTAGCGCCTGGAGAGTATGGCAGAAGTACCATTACCTTCTAGCCGGTGTCTAATAAATTGACATTTCATTATGAAAAGATGTATTTTCGGCTTACTGTGCTTAAGGCAGGTAAAACAAATTTTGTTGATCATTATTATCTCGATGTATCTGTGTACATCAAGTATGGTAATGGTTATGGTTAGATAAGTACAGATTGTCTTATATGATTGGGGAGAGGTTGTTAAGCATGTGTTGTTTCTGTTTTTGTGTAAAATGTATACGTAGGTACTTGGACGTATTGGTGAGTTATTGAAAGTGTTTATTTTTACCATGAGTTTAAGTCCAGGAAATGTGATGAATGTATTAAAAGTAAACATGTTTACAAATAACCAGTGTTAAGTGATATTTGTGAAATGGGAAATGAAAAGGAAATGTGAATCGTTTGTATTGTTGAATAAAGTGGATGATTTTGGAAAAAGTACTTATATAAGTATACCTTGGTTATAAACTGCCATATTATTTATATGTATGAGATGAAGCATTCATGATCATACCTATCTGTAAGTTGTTATTGTTTAGGATCATGTTGGGATTCGTACTGGACATTATGTTCATCTCATGTTGCTAAATTTTTTCAGGTGAATGTCAAGAAGTGGTTCAAGATCAAGGATCTTCTTTATCTGTTAGCCACAGAGTCTTTTATTTGTTGGCGGAACGTCGTTGTGTAAAAAGAAAAAGGGTTGAACCCCTTTCTCTTGTATGTAATGATGTAAGCCTGCGAATAATTTTTTTTTAATTTTGTTATAATATGATAACTCATGTTGAACTCATCATGTATTCGAATGAGAGAACCTTTACTTAATTGTCCCTATTAATGTATTGAAATTTTGTACATTATCTCTGAAATTGTATTATAATACTAATGGATTTGGTAATGGTATCCGTGAAATTAAAAAATTCAGCATTACAGATTGTTAATTAAATTATGAGATTGTGATAATGTAATTAATTATTGAGATTCATAATGGGAATAGTGGTAGGTATGAGAATCCGTTTTAAATGTATAAACTTGTATTCGAGAAACAAAAGTTATCGTGAGTTTTCTTAGAACTAAAATGGAAAGAATAGAATGATAAGAATGGTTGTTCTCTTGTCCAGGTAAAGAAGATCTTTTAAAAAATGTACTTATGTAAGTATATTTTGAAGTATGAAATGTCACATTACCTATATATGTATATACGTAGAACATTTCATGATCATAGCTATCTACGTGTTGCTATTGTTTAGGATAATTAGGATCTCTATTAGATTTTTGTATTCATCCCATGTTGCTAATCATTTTTCAAGTATGGAGTGAAGAGTTGCTCAAGACTTGAAGTCTATTATTTGTTGGCCATGGGGCCTTATAATTGTACGTGGAATGCCAATGTGTTGTAAAAATGGTTAATCCTTTTATTTATTTCCTTTATCTATATTTGATGATGTACGCCTACGAGCGTGTATTGTAGTTCATTGCATGTATACGAGAGAGGACTCTGTAAATTATTCATTCGTTAATGCTCTTGCTTGTTTATCATTATCAAAATAGACTGATTAAATGATATAGTAATATTATTTGAGTAATAAAAGTCAGGGGGTTATATTTTGATTTTAGCAAAAGTCACTTCTTAAGTATTTAAGTTAAAAAAGTTTATTTTTTTAATTTTAATTTGTTTAATTGACAATTGAGATAAAAAAAATTTAACAAAATCTATCATATTTGACAAATGTTAAAAAAATTATTTGCATTAAAATTTTTTTAAGTTAAGATACCCCATGAATTTATTTATCGACAGCAGATAATTTTCCAACTAAAAAGAAAGAAAAAAAAGATTAAAAAAAAATAAAATAAGGTGTGTACGAAACTATTTTGTCGGCACTTAGCGACGGTGGAATCCCATCTTTTGGACCATTGTTTGGGGGCCACGAAAGTAGTCAACGGGATCGTTCTCCAGCTAGGAGTAGCTAGCTTCCTCCATCAGCACAGCTAAGCTAAAGCTATTCATACACCGAACGCCACCACCGTGCACCAGTCCTGCTAGGGACCACTAGAAGGCGAGCTCTAAAACGAGCTCTAAACAGGTGGCATGTGAGGCGTGAAACTGAAGGCCATTTGCATATTGAGTGCGTATGTTTCACACACTGTAAAAAAAAAAAAAAAAAAAAAAGAAAAGAAAAGAAAAGAAAATTAAATCCCGCGCAAATGTTGATCCATCGAGCTCATGTATATAGAAGGAAAAAAAAAATTTTCCCGCACATTTGCACTGAGCTTCTCTGCCACTGTTCCGCCGCCTCCACCGTCTGGCGTTTGCCCTCTCCTCCACCATCCTGCGTCAACCCTGTCCTCCGTCGTCCCTCTCCTCCACCATTTGGCGTTTGCTGTCTCGTTCGGCATTTGTAGATCTGTCCTCCGCCGTTCGTCTCCTCCACCGTCTGACGTCTTCTCCCTCCTCCACCGTCCGGCATCTTCATCGGAGTTGGACTTCTATCTGGTCAGTTTCTATCTCCTGTTTATAAATATGGAAAAAAAAAAAAAAGAAACAGCTTTGGTCCAAACATAGCAAGAAAAATGTTTATAAGTTCAGACATCTAGGTTTGGTCAAAATAGAGTTGGACATAGCAAGATAGATATGACAAAAAAAAAAAAAAAGTTCAGAAATCCCCTGTTTATAAGTTCAAGATAGATGTTTAAAAAACAATTCAAGAACGATGTTTATAACCATGTTTAAAAAAATTTGGATAGAACTCAAATGTTTATAACAGTTAAAAAAACAGTTGAAGATAGATGTTTATAAGTTTATGAAACATTTGAGTTAATGAAACCAATGGTGGTTCCTTGAAGACAACCATGGGACTGATTTCAATCCTGTTTGCTTCCATTTGACACTGATTTACTTGATTAACTATTAGGTACCATTCACACCACTGAATACATACACCACCACCAATCAGTAGAAGCAAACTACCACCATGGCATTTCCATTTGGTCAGATAGATATGAAAAAAAAAAAAACACAACACAACACAACACAACAATTCAGTTTTGGTTTAATCTGTTATACTTCAGGTCCAAACATTAATCTGTTAATCAGTTTTGTTCCAAACATTGGTTTATACTTCAGGTCCATTATTCAACTGTTATTAATTTTGGTTTATACTTTAGTTTTGGTCCAAAGATTGGTTTATACTTGAAGTCCATTATTTAGCTGTTATACTTCAATTTTGGTTTATACTTCAAGTCCATTATTGAAAGTTTAATCTGTTATTAAAACACAATAATCTGTTATTAATTTTTGAAAATAATCTGTTATTAATTCTTGAATAATCTGTTATTAAATCATTTGATTTCATTTTAATTTTTGAATGAGCAGAAATGGAGATTGATTCAAATACTGTTGAGAATCCTTTATTAAATGAGAGTGAAGAAGTTGCAGAACCTAAGAGGGGTATGTGTTTTACCTCAAAGCAAGAAGCGTACACATTTTATGCCAAATATGCTAAACATGTTGGGTTTTCTATAGCTTGTAAAACACAAGTTATTGGCGATGATGGGGAATTAAGATACTTTGGGATTGAATGTTCTCGATCGGGGAAGAGAATTAAAAAATCAGAAGTAAACCCTTTAAAGCCATCTCTGTCCACAAAAATTGATTGCAAAGCAAGGGTACGAGCAAGCCTACAAAAGGATGGGAGATTTATGTTAACCACAGTTAACCTTGAGCATAATCATGACTTGATCCCCACCGACTCACGTCATTTTGCAATGAATAAGAAAATCCTTAGTCCTGTGAAGAGAAGATTAGAAATTAATGATCAAGCAGGGATTGGGGTGTCTAGGAATTATAACTCAATGGTTGTTGAAGCTGGGGGTTATGAGTCTTTAACATTTGATGAGCGAGATGCAAGGAATTACATTGGGAGAGCTAGAAAATTGAGGCTTGGAGAAGGAGATTCCGATGCACTTCAAAAGTATTTTTTGAGAATGCACGCACAAAATTCGAGTTTCTATTATATGATTGATGTTGATATTGACTTTCGCATAAGAAACTTGTTTTGGGCGGATGCAATGAGTCGGGCGGCTTATGAAGAATTTGGAGATGTTGTTTCATTTGACACAACTTACCTCACTAATAAATATGATATGCCATTTGCTCCGTTTGTAGGAGTTAACCACCATGGACAGTCGATTTTGCTTGGTTGTGGTCTATTATCTAGTGAAGACACTGATACATTTGTTTGGCTATTCAAATCATGGTTAAATTGCATGTCAGATCATCCTCCAAAAGCTATAATAACTAATCAGTGCAAAGCTATGCAAAAGGCTATAGAAATAGTCTTCCCCAATACTCGACATCGATGGTGTTTATGGCTGTAGACGTCCCCGAACGCATCCCCGGGAGGGTTAAGTCCCGTTCCGTTCATATTGGGGTCACTACAGTTCGAAGGACTCAAAATGTCACGGTTCTTAATCTGAACCGAAGAGTCCAAATCCGGCAAATCGTTTGAGAAAACAGATTTTTGAAAAAGTAGTGCCAAACATGGACCGCTTTGCCAGATTACAGAGTCGCCACCTAAATATTTTAAAATGGGGAATTGAGGAAACCCTGACTCGGTGCCGAAGGCCACGTGTCCGTCATCACCAAAGTGGTCTTGGCTCGGGAGCTTGGGTACGATCGGGGAAGGTCAACTATGAGCACCCCCTTTCGCCCGGTCCGAAGACCGGCCTCTACTAACCATGATATCCGTTTTTGAAAACTTTATGCGTTCTTATTCCGGTTATTAACCTAGAATTACTATGTGATGCGCACAACACAAAAGTATAGACTAGATTGCCTAACTTGGAAATAAACATTGCATATCCGTTTTGTCTCGAAAAACATGTTAGATTTTGCTACTCGCAAGTAGGCTAAAATGCGGATTTCAACGAGTTATTCCAACTCACGCAATCCAACCTCCACCCACAGGCATTCAAGCAGTTATATCACATAAGCATTTAGCCACATGGTAATCATGCTATCATGGCAACAATCACACACATGTGATATGCTAAAGCATAGAAGCTCACCTAGTACTCCAAGCCAAAACAGAAACCAGTTAGTAATCATATGCGTGATCCTAGTTCATGTTAAGTGGCTAATGCAACACATGCAAAGATGCAATCTAGACAGGCTCGGCTACCCTAAACATGGCACGTGGAATGCTACAAATAACACGTATTCAATTTGGAATTGAAATACAATGCAGTTTGTATGATGTACCGAGCCCGATGTATGCAAACAAATGCATGGATGCACGCATGCATTGCATAAGGTATGCTAATTTAAATGTGCCCTAATCTACCATCATAAGCGGGTAAATAAAAGGGTAGAAAGAAATGGGGGTTGGAAGACATACACCCACTCACACACACTTATTATAAATGCGCCCTCACTCGGAGGGGCCAAAAGAATAATACAGTCCAAAGAATAAATGAATGAATTATTACAAAATTCTAATTACTAAAATTAAATCAAGTAAATAAAAGAAAGGGGGCCTCAGCCCTGCCTCGGGATGCGCGAATGATGCATGCTCGTTGCGACTTGCCCGGAAAAGCCTAGACCGTGCCACTGCCACCTCTGTTTTTACTGCCCCGTCTCTCCAAAAAATACCAAAGTCCCAGGAAACCTTCCTTGTGTTCTGCTGAATGCCACCGGCTGGAGGGAACTACCACCGGCTGCTTGTGGTGGCCACCGGCTGCAAAATAGTCTATCGGCCAGCAATAAAGTGCCGGTGGAGGTGTGGGGCAGCCGGTGGGCTTTAGGGATGGCTAACAAGCCTTCCCCTACCCTCAAATGCAAAAACACACAAGTACTTGGTGCACAGCCAAGCACAAAACAGGCCGGTTGAGAGATCCTGAGGCACGGCGCGCAGCCGGGGCCTCCGGGAACTCAAAACAAACACAAACATGGATAATCACCGGGTGTTCAAGCGGTGACGTCCAAGTCTTGAGGACGGTCAAAAATAGGGTGTCTACAGTTGCCCCTCTTTGACAGAACTCGGCGGTCATAACAATGACGAGAGTGAATGTCAAAGCCCGAAGACGACCCGTTTTTGACAAGGCCGAAGACTTGGACAAGCATACAAGACAAGCAAGATATGCGCCTACGGGCAGGGGCAAAATGCAACTGAAAATGCAAGATGCCCGGTATAACTTATGATCATGCAAAGAAAGCTGTAACGAAGCACGCGTGCGACAGTTTTAAGCTAGCATGCACCAAACTACACTACAATGCAGAAAGGATGTAAGAGAATTATGCAATTCTCAATACGTCTCACTCGGAGGATATAATACCTGTGCGGCTCGTCCGGTTGCACCGGCCTCAAATGAGCCGTACATACAATATCGTACCTGCAAAGAAAGTAAACTTAACAGGTATAGTGTCGTTAGCAACGTGCATGACAATGCAATTGAAAGTTCGTGACAACGCAAGTTGTGCATAGAGCAATGGTAGGATTGAACACATGTGAGTAAAGGGATGCACGCATGCAAGCAATGTGTATAGCAAGGTAGTAGGTTTGAACCCATGTGAGTAAAGCAATGCACGCATGCACGCAATGTGTATAAAAAGGAACTTGAACACATATCAGTAAAGCAATGCACACGTGCATGCAATGTGTATATAGGGAAATTTGAACACATATAAGTAAAGCAATGCACACGTGCACGCAATGTGTATAAAAAGGTAATTGAACACATGTAAGTAAAGCAGAGCACGCATGCAATGCAATATGTATAGAAAGTAATTGAACACATGCAAGTAAAGCAGAGCACGCATGCAATGCAATGTGTATAAAAAAGTAGTTGAACACATGTAAGTAAAGCAGAGCACGCATGCAATGCAATGTGTATAGAAGGTAATTGAACACATGTAAGTAAAGCAGAGCACGCATGCAATGCAATGTGTATAGAAGGTAATTGAACACATGTAAGTAAAGCAGAGCACGCATGCAATGCAATGTGTATAGAAAGTAATTGAACACATGCAAGTAAAGCAGAGCACGCATGCAATGCAATGTGTATAAAAAGGTAGTTGAACACATGTAAGTAAAGCAGAGCATGCATGCAATGCAATGTGTATAGAAAGTAATTGAACACATGCAAGTAAAGCAGAGCACGCATGCAATGCAATGTGTATAAAAAGGTAGTTGAACACATGTAAGTAAAGCAGAGCACACATGCAATGCAATGTGTATAAAAAGGAACTTGAACACATATCAGTAAAGCAATGCACACGTGCATGCAATGTGTATATAGGGGAATTTGAACACATATAAGTAAAGCAATGCACACGTGCACGCAATGTGTATAAAAAGGTAATTGAACACATGTAAGTAAAGCAGAGCACGCATGCACGCAATGTGTATAGAAAGTAATTGAAATTGAACATGATAAATCATGATGTTGAAATGCAACGTACTGCAACACAGCATAATTGAAACAATTTCTTTTGAAATTCACAAGATATAAAAGGATACGAGAAGGGACATCCTTCGCATGTTCCGAGCATCGCTCACAAAAGTCATGGCTTGAAATCAACTCGAAGATCCATTAACATTCCAGAAGTGCACTTTCCCGCACTGTTCTTGAATGATGAAGGTGTCAGACCACACAGCCAACCCAGGCACGGCCGCGGGAGGTATTCTGACTACAAAGGGGAGGTTCCTGGTATTCAATCCAGCACTCTGCTACCCTGCTATTTTCCTGCTTTACTTTCCTTTTTTCTAGGAGTTTAAGCACATTGCACTGCCTCAGGCGGGTTTAAATTCTTTTGAACTTGCGGGTTTTTATGAAAACATATGACGGAGATGAAACAGCTATTCGTTCAAAAGGTGTTCCGATTGTGTGCATCGCATCGCAAGGCATCACATAACAATGTGAATGAAATTGAAATTGTTTTTTTGAAAACAAAACATCGCATCGTAATAACCAGGTAGTGAACCGACTTACAACTCGACAAGCAAAACAAAGACTCGACAGACTAGCCAAGTGCAAGTACAACTTGATAGACAAAGCAAAGACTTAAAGAGAGTGACATACAACTCGATAAGCAAATATACAACAACTCGATAAACAAATACGCGCGACTCGGCGGGAATCAATCACTGGAGAGTGCTGGAAGTGGTGGAATTCCCCAATATTCAGCATAAACAGCTTAGAAAACACAGGGGGAAGACCATCGGCTGACACAAAGGTCACCGGCCGAGGATAATGGCCATCGGCACATAATCTGGTCGGTCGGCACAAAATTATGGCCGGTCGGCACTGCTTTCTGCCGGTCGGCTGTAGACTGCCTGCACCAGCAGAATTTTGACATGTGTCCTCCACTCAACCCTATCCTCTTCAAAAGGGTCTCAGCTTCGTGGTTCTCTTCATTCCCACACTGATTTACTCCAAATGGAAGAATTTCTTGCCCAAAATCTCGCAACTTGGATTAACAACTTGGATGGCTCGGAAAAGCTGAATTTCCGGGCTTTCGGCATAAATGCACTATTCACTTTGCGCCGTACCCCGCTGCATTTTCCATTCCTCCATGCCGCGGCAAGATTCTGGAACCCGGTAACACACGTCTTTAGCTTTAGCGGGCAAGAGGTGTGTCCCACTTTTGAAGATTTCCAAGCTCTAATGGAATCTGGGCGTAATGAGGAGATCCTGCCCCAACTTCGTTTTGGCCATGCCCAAGCCTTAGGGCAAATGTGTGGGCTCTCAATGCCCGATGCTCGTTCTCTAATTTGTGACGGGACATTAGATGTTGCGAGCTTGGTTTGTCGTTTTTCCGAGACTGGTGATCGCGGCGACCATTACTGGCAGGGCTTTCGGCGACACGCCCTCTGCCTATGCCTGCTTTCTCATTTTCTGTTCGTCTCTGGTTCCGGAGGGCCCAGTGTCCGGTTGATTGAGGTTGCCCAAGGCTTGAAGGGGGGCAAAAGCTGCATTGCCATGATTCTGGCTGAGACATTGCTGGGCTTAGACGCCTTTTATCGTCGAGAGACGACCAGATTAGCAGGGAGTCCATTATTACTGCAGGTAATGTTTCCCACCCAATCTCACATTTATGTTTGCTCACATCACTCGGCCCTCAGGCTCGGTTTTTCTCACAAAAACCCTTCTCTCACTTTTCCTCTCATCGTACATCTCTCTATTCTTTATTCTCTCATTTTCTATCCCTCCCCAGGTGTGGTTGATGGATAAACTGCGAGTTGTGGACTCCTGCCCAGCATATTCAGCTCGTGGATACTTCTTCAGGCAACGCCTAGTTGACGCCCTTGATGAGGGTTGGTGGTTTGAATGGATGTGCAGTTTATCCGCAGACCGTATAGCCTGGCGGTGCCCTTGGCTCGATCTCTCGGAAATGAGTTACAGCATGACCCGTCAACCTGGGATTCAATTGATTGGCTTGACCCACTGCGTCTTCTACTTTCCATTCCGTATTCTGCGCCAGTTTGGTCATAATCAGACTTGCCCGCCGGAAGGGATAGAGTACCCGGCCGCATTCCCGATTCGAGGCGCACAGCTGGCCCGATATGCCACAGCATGGAGGACGAGAGAACTCCTGGCCTCCGCTCCTACTTTCAGTTGCACTTTGTCTGATGAGTGCTTAGATTGGCTTAACGAAGAGGCACAGGAGGGGCCTACTCTGGCATCAGAGGCTTCGACCGGCTCTGGGAGGGGGCGCAGGGACGTTTGACTTGACCATGCCCCGGATTTATTGCTTTATTAGTACTTTCAAGTTTTCTTTATGAATGTAATAAAAAGCAACTTCAATTGTATGCAAGAGCAAGAGAACTCTATTTGAAATCAATGAAATTGAAGGTTGTGGTACTGAAAGTTTTCCGTTTTGGTCCAGGAATGGTCTTAGTTGTAAAAAGATTTATTTGAACAAAGTCATCTTCATTAAAACTTTTCAAAGCTATTTTCGATATGGATCAGAACTGGACACGCCTGAAATTTGTCACTGAGATGCACAACCCCAGATCCCAGCAACTGGAAAGTTGCCCCTAGTCTGAATGGTACCACAGCACCTTTTGGCAACGGAAAGTTGCCCCTAGTCTGAATAGCACTGCACCGGAGATTACGATGAATGCTGATGGACAAGGATGACTGAGATGATCAAAATGAACAAAGTTGATCGGGGAAAATGTTTATGGCTGAACTTCAGGATGAAGCTGCCTACGTATCCCAAAGATGGGAATCAAGCCTTACGTAGTTCAGGCTTGGGCTCACTCGAGTATTTTCACTCTCCTTTTGCGCTCTAACTTTTGCCAAGGTCGCCCTTTGCGGGTTTTCAACCTTGTGAGCTCAGTTTTTATATTTTCTAATTTTTTTTGTGCTCTGAATTTTGCCTAGGTCGCCCTTCCGGGTTTTCGGCCTAGCGAGCCTCTCAGGGGTAATATTTCTTCAACTTGTCCATGTTGATCGGTTGGGAGAACTCTAGGCCATCTAGGTCCATCAAAACCACAGCTCCACCTGACCAGATGGACTTGATGATATAGGGACCAGTCCAATTGGGTCTGAACTTGCCCCTTGGGTCATGGATGGGAGCTCGGTTGTCCTTGAGCACCAAGTCTCCTTTCTTCAAATTCCTGGACTTAACCTTCTTGTTAAAAGCCCGGGCGATTCTGCGTTGATATCCTTGGACATGGTACAGTGCTTTTAATCTCCTTTCATCAAAGAGCATGAGTTCCTCGAATCTGCTCTGCTGCCAATCTGCCTCAGCTATCTGACACTCAGCCAGTACTCGTAAAGACGGAACCTCAATCTCTATGGGTAGAACGGCCTCCATCCCATATACCAAGGAATACGGAGTTGCCCCAGTAGAAGTTCTAATTGAAGTGCGGTAGCCCCACAGAGCAAACGGCAACTTATCCGGCCAGTCCCGATAGGTTTCCACCACCTTCTGCAGTATGTGTTTGATGTTTTTGTTGGCGGCCTCAACTGCTCCGTTGGTCTGCGGCCGATACGTGGATGACTTATGAAAAGCCACATTATATTTCTTCAACAAATCAATCACCTCCTTCTTGAAGTGAGAACCATTGTCTGAAATGATCTCATTCGGGACTCCATAACGGCAGATAATGTTGTTTCTGATAAACTTTGCGACATGTGAAGCCTTCAACACGGCATAAGATTGGGCCTCGACCCACTTCGTAAAGTAATCTATTGCTACCAAGATAAACTCATGCCCATTCGACCCCTTCGGGGTAACAGCTCCAATAACATCAATCCCCCAAACTGAAAATGGCCATGGTGACGTCATGTTGTACAGCTTTGACGGCGGGATGTTCATACGGTTCGCATGGATCTGGCATTTGTGGCATCGCCGAACAAAACCAATACAATCTTCCTCCATGGTAGACCAGTAGTAGCCTTGTCTGAGGATCTTCCGTGCCAGCATTACCCCATTCATATGTGCCCCACATTCTCCTCCATGGATGGCCTCCATCAGGCGCTTCGACTCTTCGGCTTCCACACACAGCTTGTGCATTCCCAGATGACCTCTTTTGTACAACTTACCCCCGCAGATGATAAACTGAACAGCCATTCTTCTGATTGCCCTCTTGTCCTTGGCATTTGCCCCTGATGGATATGCCTCCTTCTCCAAGAAGTTCCATATGTCGTAATACCAAGGGTTGTTATCTTGCACTTCATCTATGGCAGAGATTGACTCGTAGACAGGTGCAAATTTCTGGTCAATAATGACTGGACGCATCCGGACCCCAGATGGGATGTCTATCATGGAAGATAGAGTTGTTAGCGAATCTGCAAACCTGTTGTTCTCTCTTACTAGGTGAGTGAAATTTAGCTTTTCAAACCGGGGAATTAACAAATCCAAGGTCTGGTGGTAAATTATCATTTTTTCCTCTTTTACTTTCCAATCTCCTTTAGCTTGAGACACAACTAGGTTCGAATCCCTAATGACGTCCAATCGCCTTGCCCCTAGTTCTAGGGCAGCTTCTAAACCGGCGATACATGCCTCATATTCTGCCTCATTATTCGAGACTTTGAACTGGAGCTTGAATGCTAAAGGAATACGGGAATCGTCGGGCGCTATCAGCAACACCCCTATCCCATACCCATACTGATTTGACGCTCCGTCAAAGTACATCGTCCAAGTTTCGTTTTCGATGTGCAAAATATCTTCATCTGGGAATAGGTACTCAACCGCTTCGTCCCCTTCAACCGGGTGGTCGGCAAGGAACTCTGCCACCGCTCTCCCTCTTACAGACTTGCGTGTCACATACTTGAGATCAAATTCGGAGAGCAACAGCAGCCAACGAGCTAGTCTACCCGTAAGTGCTGGTTTCTCGAAAAGATATTTGATGGGATCAAGTCGTGAAACCAGCGTTACAGAGTGAGCTAACAGGTAGTGCCGCAGCTTCCTGGTAGCCCATACCAAGGCCAAACAAGCCTTCTCCAGCGGACTGTAGCGGGTCTCGTAATCCAGCATCTTCTTGCTCAGATAGTAGATGGCCTTTTCTACTTTATCTTCCGACTCTTGTGCGAGCATGCAGCCCATTGTAGTCTCGGTTACTGACAGATACAATGTCAACGGCTTCCCCGGCTCTGGTGGTGACAACACGGGTGGATTCTGTAGATACTCTTTAATCTGTTCAAATGCAGCTTGGCATCGGCCGTCCCAATGGAACTTCTTTCCTTTCTTCAGAAGACCAAACAGTGGTTCACAAGTTAAGGTTAGTTTTGAGATAAACCGCCTTATGAATTGCACTTTTCCCAGAAAGCCTCGCACCTCCTTTTCAGTCATTGGTGGTGGCATTTCTAAGATGGCCTTGATTTTGGAAGGGTCGACTTCGATGCCTCTTTGTGTAATCAGAAATCCCAGCATTTTTCCCGCTGTAACACCAAACGTACATTTTTGAGGATTCAGCTGTAGCCTAAATTCCCTGATCCTTTGGAAAAACTTTTGCAAGGCGGTGTAGTGGCACTCTCTTTCTTTGGATTTGACAATCATGTCGTCCACATACACCTCGACCTCTTTATGGATCATGTCATGTAATATTGTGGTTGCAGCCCGTTGATATGTAGCCCCAGCGTTCTTCAACCCAAACGGCATTACTCTGTAGCAATACGTACCCCACGGGGTGGTAAAAGCGGTCTTCTCCCGGTCTTCGGGTGCCATTACTATCTGATTATAACCTGAGAAGCCATCCATGAATGAGAGCAAAGCATGCCCCGCTGTGAAATCTACCAACTCGTCGATATGCGGTAAGGGAAAGTCATCCTTCGGACTGGCTCTGTTCAAATCCCTGAAATCCACACATACCTGGATTCTACCATCCTTCTTCGGTACTGGAACAATGTTAGCCAACCAAGTCGGGTATTTGGATACCAGCAGGAAGCCTGCGTCAATCTGCTTGGTGACCTCTTCCTTGATCTTAATGGCCCAGTCAGGGCGGATCCTCCTGAGTTTCTGTTTGACAGGGCGGGCCTCGGGGTCAAGAGGGATCCGGTGCTGTACAATCTCAGGATCAATTCCAGGCATGTCTTCGTAGGACCACGCGAAAACATCTTTGAAATCTTTTAACAAAGTGACTAAGCGCTCGCGTTCCTCCGAAGACAACGTGGACCCGATCTGGACCAGCCGCGGGTCCTTCTCAGTACCAATGTTCACGGTAATGATTTCATCCATTAAGGGTTTAACAAACCTCTCTTGCTCTTGTTCAATTAGTCGTTGCAAAACCGGAGGAATTTCGTCCTCGTCGTTTTCATCAAAATTTTGAAAGTCCTGATTTAAGCAATAAACCAAAGGCACAGAAAAGTACTCGGAAACCACAGTCACCTCATTCTCATTATGTTCTTCCAAATCGTCCAATTCTTCTGTTACAACAGACTCAAAAGAGAAAGAAAAAGACGACCTGGACAGGACTGTGGCATCCGGGTTATCACCCCCAGGAATACCGGACTCAGACTCAGACGAGCTGGAACCTGATTCCGACTCACAAGACTCGGTGGAATCAGATTCCGGCTCACTACCTGACCCAGTGCTGCTCGACAAAAACCCTTCCTCGTACTGCCAGGTGAGGGAGGGTGCAATGGATGCATCCAAAAAAGTTGCTGGTTGGCTCGCAGCCGTCTCATCTCCGATCATGGACACCGAGGAGTTATCCCCCAAGCACAACTGGTCGATCGAAGGATCTGAAAGTAGACATGCCAGTGCTACCCCCATTTCAAACTCTGTATCCATAGACTCCGTTTCTTTGCTACGCTCAGCCTCAACTGTTGGGTCTGTCTGCTCTTCAGCAACATCATCCCCAGATATTTGTAAGTCAAAGAAGATTTCGAAACCCGGCACGCGCTTCTTCTCCGCGTTCAACCACGGCTCCGGAAAACCACAGAATGGAAAGTCCTCCCCTTCTCGGATGAAGCGTCCGTTTAGGGTACCCCGGATGGGCCGATGCATCAACTCAAAAGGTCTTCCCATTTGTTTTGCTTTGGCTCTTCCAGCCATTTCTTTTCCCCTTCTCACCCAATCTTCCTTAGTGGGCAGATAACCCAAGCCGAAGGTGTGGGGATTGTGTGGCACCCCGGCCAATGCTGCAACGCCTTTGCGGCCGCTCTTTCCTAATCCCATCCCAGGGATATGTTGGAGCTTGTTCATGAGATACACTGCTTGGGCACTGACATAGATCCCTTCGTTAGCAGCCATGATGTTTTGTACAACCTGAGCCTCAGCTAGGGTAAACCCTGATATGAACATGTCTTCCATGCCATGCTCGATTTCTAGAACAGGTGTGGATACCTCCGGTGGTGGGTGGATTAATGAGTTTCCAAAGACAATGGCTACTCCCTTTCCATAGGGGTATTTCACCATTTGATGCAAAGTAGATGATACTGCCTTCACCTGATGCAGCCACGGCCGCCCCAAAAGCAAATTGAAAGTCGCAGGCACTTCTAAGACATGGAAATCTATCTCATGCTGCCCGGGCCCGACCTTTGTCCGAACTTTTACGGTTCCCATCACTTCTCTACTTGTGTTGTCGTATGCCCGGATAACCTGGGCTGTTGGTACAAAATCTGCGGTTTTCAAACCAATTGCGTATGCCGTTCTTGCCGGGCAAACGTTGATGGCGGACCCGGTATCAACAAGTACCACCGGTATCCATTTATCCCTACATTCCACGGAAATGTAGAGGGGCTTGTTATGCTCTGTCCCCTCGGGTGGCAATTCCTTGTCGGAAAATGTCAGCATCGGGGTGGCTCCCCCCGGAAAGACCAATCCTACCAGCTGCTCTGGCGTGGTTTCTATTGAAAGTTTTGCTTTGTCCATGGCTGATAAGACAGCCTCTCTATGCACCCGTGATGCCATGAGCAGTCCCCATATAGAGATGTCTGCTTGTATCTTTTTAAGCTGTTTGAGCACAGCCTCCTCTTCAAGTTGCTTTTCTTTTTGCTTTTCAGCCTCTCTATCCTTCCCAGAAGCCTCTGGCTGATCCAAGTGTGGAGGTTTGAAATACCGCCCACTCCGTGTCATGTGATCTACCTCTCCAAGGTACCAAGTGTCATCGGGTTGGTTGTTACCCCAATCCTCGTCTGTATGGGCGAGGCATAAATCTTCATCCTCCCACCACATTCCATCAGCAGCCGACAGACACCTATTCGGCCCTGGTATGACTGTTCTTGTGCTCGCAGCACCTTCCGTCCACATACCTGCAGTATTCTCGGTCCCTGTACACACAGCAGTTTCGACTCCTACATGGGCCTTTGCCTTCCTGATTCTCTCGGAATCTTCAAAATTTGCTTGTTCTGACATAGCCGACTGCTCGATTATCTCTGTACTCAAAATGTTCCAATCCCGGGCGAAACTCTTGACACCGGCGCCCCCCAGCGATGTACTCTGCTCTTCGACCCTCCCGGCCGTTACTGATATTCTCGCCCCTGCTGGGCCTTGTTCTGACTGAAACTCTCCTATCACATCGGGTTGATCGTCCAACCACCCAGTAACTTCTGCTGAATCCTCATAATCAAACCACGCGACTGCCGCATCCACTGGGTCTTGGTCACTGCGAAACTGGAGGTCGGCAAGGTCTCCCCCCACAGCTGTTACGCCATCTGTTCTCGGTCCCAGATTCTCTCCTTGAATTACACATAACTCCGCCTTCGTTGGCAATTCCACTTCGGGCCTATCTTGGCCTATTGACGAAATATAGTCACCCGGACTATATGCTTTTTTAGTACAATCCCCAGATTCCGCAGACTCTGGCTCAACAACCTGTTTTTCCTTTGGGATCTGCTCTCTCCTGTTCTTGACAGTCACCACTACTGGCTTGGGCTGGCTTTTGGGGGTGTCTATCATGCATAGGTCGGTGCAATTAGGGAGGAACACCTCTGGTTTGGGCAGGTGGGTAGGTGTGATATAAATGCTAGGGTCGTAGGACACGGCCCCGGTATGGATAAAATTGAGTCTTTTGGGCGGTGGAGCTTGGTTATGCGCGGGGAGAGGGTTTGTAGTAACATTGGGTTTCTCCGGAGGCAGAATCACCCCGTTATCGATGAGATCTTGAATCTCATGACGTAACCGGAAACATAGGTCGGTATCATGGCCGTGCTGTTGATGAAATGCACAATACTTGGCTGGGTTATGGGTAGGAGGGAGTTTTTCTGGTAGGGGTCGCGGCTCCAGGGGCTTCAGATGCCTTTTTTTGATCAAAACTCCCAGAGCTTTAGATAGGGGCATATAAAGTGGAGCGAAGGTTCTGGTGTTTCTGGGTGGGTATTTGGCCGTTTGCGGGTTGCTTCCGGACGCACCGGAGAATGGTGAAGCTGCTGTGTTTCTTGGAGGAGGGTTAGTGGTGACCATGCTCACTTCTTGAGCTCTTGCAGTCGTAACGCCACTCGGGCCTGCATTGCCGCCACGATTGAAAGTTCGTCGGGGTTGCTCCCGGTCGTTATCGATCAAGCCTTGCTTCAAGGCATCCTCAATTTGCACCCCCATTTCATGCAGGTCAGAAAAAGTAGGAAAGGGGAGTACTATCATCTTTTGCATCAACTTCGGTTGGAGATTGCGCACAATCATCCGAATTTGGTCTTTGTCTGTAGGCCTCAAGGTCATCATCGAAGCCTTGGCCCTCCATCTGGTTACAAACTCTGAGAAACTTTCCTTAGGTTCTTGTCTAGTCGTCTCGAGATCACGGGTCGTAATCTCAATCTGTGTGTTGTATGAGTACTGCGCGATGAAGGCCTCAGCCATTTCGTCCCAATTCCTCTTGACATCATCTTCTAGCTTGGCATACCATATGGCCGCCACACCCGACAGGGTCCGGCCAAACAAAGACAACTTCTGAAGCCTACTGAGGCCCATCGGCCTTAGAACATCTGAAAACAATCTTAAGTGCACCATGGGGTCCCCGGTCCCGTCGAACCGATCAATATGAGGCATTTTGAATCTGTCGGGCAGCGTCACAGCTGCGTCGGTATAACCATCTTCAATATCGGGGATAGTCTTGACCCCTTGGGATCTCTTGAACAGCTTTTCAAGCTTGCTCAGTTTCAATGCGGTAGAATCAGTCTCGAACTCAAAAGGAGAGTCCAGTGGGTTGGTGGGCGTCTTTGATAGCTGGGGTTGGATTTGAGGTGGGGCTAGAGGTGGGGGTGGTCCCGTGGGCAGTTCTATGTCATTCCGAACATTGGCTGTCTCCCCAAGGTTTGGAACTCTTGGTGGGGGGGGAACCTGATGCGAAGCTGATGCCCCGGTTTGCTGTTCTAGTCTGGCAATTGTCTCTGCCTGTTCCCTCACAACTGTAGCCTGTTGCCTGGAGAATTCTGCCTGACGGACGGCATCCTGCTGCATTGTTTTCATACTCTCTTGGAGGTGGCGCACCATCTCTTCCAAACTAGCCATACTATCCTGCTCTGGTTGAATTGTCGGTATATATTCTTCCTCTGTTGGCGACACGGGATCCCGATCCCTACTGAACACAGGCGGGGTAGATAAAGCCCTCTGAACTGACTGCTGTACTGATGTACTCTGCCTGACTGACCTCCGTCTAGTAACCGGGGGTAGTGAGTAGTACACTGGTTGTCCGTCTATCAGATCCTCAGATCGAAGGAGTCGACGGCCTCTAACCCAGGGTGCTTGGGGGATATCTATCGGGTCGGAAGCAATTATGCTCAACTACCTAATAAAAAGATAAATAAAGCGTATGAATAAACAGACAATTGGACAGCACATCGGCATAAAATAAACACACAGTTTTAGATAATACGTTGAACTCGATACACTGTTCCTCAAATACTGATCACTGTTTCTGAATCATTGCCCCCAAGTCTGAACCTTGTACCCACAGATAACTGATTCCCCAAAATACCGTTACTGGTGCCCTCAGGCCTGATGCCCAATCCTGCAAACTGACATGTGTGTTCTTGTAGAGATACACTCTAAAGCACATAGCAGATAAATGAGAGCCAATACACCCCTATGTTGGGGTAGGGTTTCCCTGTCCTATTTTGTCAGGGGCTAGGGTTTCACTACGCACGCAGCGGTTTCAAACAACCTAATATCGGGTGAGCAACCTGTCCTAGTTTGGAATGGTCACTATGGATTTCGATATGCACTAGGTCGAATGGTCGAAAGGGGTGCCCCGGTAAGACCGGGGTTTGTGTTCCCATACTGGCAGAGCCCGCAACCGGTCAGCCTTATGGACATGCCTTGACAAGACAAGCCTCCGGCAAACTGCTCAGGAATAGCAGATGGCCAACACGGTGTCCTAGGCGCACCAATGCACATGCAATGCAAAGAAACACATAAGTGTAGTCAAAACAGGATATCACGAGTTCGAGTCAAGCTCTCTAAAATCCACAGCAGAGTCGCCAGAAACTGTAGACGTCCCCGAACGCATCCCCGGGAGGGTTAAGTCCCGTTCCGTTCATATTGGGGTCACTACAGTTCGAAGGACTCAAAATGTCACGGTTCTTAATCTGAACCGAAGAGTCCAAATCCGGCAAATCGTTTGAGAAAACAGATTTTTGAAAAAGTAGTGCCAAACATGGACCGCTTTGCCAGATTACAGAGTCGCCACCTAAATATTTTAAAATGGGGAATTTAGGAAACCCTGACTCGGTGCCGAAGGCCACGTGTCCGTCATCACCAAAGTGGTCTTGGCTCGGGAGCTTGGGTACGATCGGGGAAGGTCAACTATGAGCACCCCCTTTCGCCCGGTCCGAAGACCGGCCTCTACTAACCATGATATCCGTTTTTGAAAACTTTATGCGTTCTTATTCCGGTTATTAACCTAGAATTACTATGTGATGCGCACAACACAAAAGTATAGACTAGATTGCCTAACTTGGAAATAAACATTGCATATCCGTTTTGTCTCGAAAAACGTGTTAGATTTTGCTACTCGCAAGTAGGCTAAAATGCGGATTTCAACGAGTTATTCCAACTCACGCAATCCAACCTCCACCCACAGGCATTCAAGCAGTTATATCACATAAGCATTTAGCCACATGGTAATCATGCTATCATGGCAACAATCACACACATGTGATATGCTAAAGCATAGAAGCTCACCTAGTACTCCAAGCCAAAACAGAAACCAGTTAGTAATCATATGCGTGATCCTAGTTCATGTTAAGTGGCTAATGTAACACATGCAAAGATGCAATCTAGACAGGCTCGGCTACCCTAAACATGGCACGTGGAATGCTACAAATAACACGTATTCAATTTGGAATTGAAATACAATGCAGTTTGTATGATGTACCGAGCCCGATGTATGCAAACAAATGCATGGATGCACGCATGCATTGCATAAGGTATGCTAATTTAAATGTGCCCTAATCTACCATCATAAGCGGGTAAATAAAAGGGTAGAAAGAAATGGGGGTTGGAAGACATACACCCACTCACACACACTTATTACAAATGCGCCCTCACTCGGAGGGGCCAAAAGAATAATACAGTCCAAAGAATAAATGAATGAATTATTACAAAATTCTAATTACTAAAATTAAATCAAGTAAATAAAAGAAAGGGGGCCTCAGCCCTGCCTCGGGATGCGCGAATGATGCATGCTCGTTGCGACTTGCCCGGAAAAGCCTAGACCGTGCCACTGCCACCTCTGTTTTTACTGCCCCGTCTCTCCAAAAAATACCAAAGTCCCAGGAAACCTTCCTTGTGTTCTGCTGAATGCCACCGGCTGGAGGGAACTACCACCGGCTGCTTGTGGTGGCCACCGGCTGCAAAATAGTCTATCGGCCAGCAATAAAGTGCCGGTGGAGGTGTGGGGCAGCCGGTGGGCTTTAGGGATGGCTAACAAGCCTTCCCCTACCCTCAAATGCAAAAACACACAAGTACTTGGTGCACAGCCAAGCACAAAACAGGCCGGTTGAGAGATCCTGAGGCACGGCGCGCAGCCGGGGCCTCCGGGAACTCAAAACAAACACAAACATGGATAATCACCGGGTGTTCAAGTGGTGACGTCCAAGTCTTGAGGAGGGTCAAAAATAGGGTGTCTACAATGGCATATCATGAAGAAGATTCCAGAGAAGTTGAAAGGGTATTCCCAATATGAATCCATGAAGATGGATTTGCAAAATGCAGTCTATGACACTTTCACAAAAGATGAATTTGAGATGAAATGGAAAGAGATGATTGCAAAATTCAATCTTTATGAGAATCAGTGGTTGGGGGTGTTATATGATGAACGACATCGATGGGTTCCTGTCTATGTCAAAGATATTTTTTGGGCTGGCATGTCAACGACACAATGAAGTGAGAGCATGAATGCCTTTTTTGATGGATATGTCAACCCAAAGACTACATTAAAACAATTTGTTGAACAATATGACAATGCCTTGAGAAGTAAGGTAGAGAAAGAGAAGAAAGCTGACTTCAAGTCTCGGCACAAAGTCTTTGATTGCCTAACTGTGTATGGTTTTGAGAAACAATTTCAGGATGCGTACACCAATGCAAAATTCAAAGAAGTCCAAGCTGAGATGAAGAGGCTAGTTTATTGTCAACCGTTTCTTGTCAAAGAAGAGGGTTCAATTTGCACATATTTTGTGAAGGAAGCCGTGGTTGTTTTTGGGAAGATGAAACATGTGGACTTTGTTGTCTATTGTAATTCGACAGAATTTGATGTGCAATGTATGTGCCGGTTGTTTGAATTTAGGGGCATCATGTGTGCTCACTCACTCGTTGTGCTCATTGCAAGATGCATAAATGAGGTTCCAAATAAATACATTCTACCACGATGGAGAAAAAATTTGGACAGAGGGTACACATGCATAAAAACCACATACACTGGCTTTGGGGATGATTTCAATGCAAAGGTGTATGATAAGATGAATAGAAAATTGATTGGCATTGTACAATTTGCTGGAAACTCTGAAGGGAAAATAAAACTTATTGATTGTGGGTTGGATGAAATCAAGGCGAAAGTGATGAAAGATGATGAAGGTGGTGGGAGTAATGTAGCACCTTCGACTAGTAATGTACCACCTATTACTAGTAATGTCCCATCTTCCCCGATTGGCAGCATTAATAGAAAGGCAATCAGTCATACCAAGTTGCTTAGTCCTTTGGTTGCTCGCCGAAAAGGTCGTCCAATTACTAAAAGAAAGGTCGCCAAAGTAGATCAAATAGTCAATCGGTTGAAGGCAAGCAAAAGAAAACATAACAAATCAAAGGTAAATTGATTGGTTTTTATACATATCCATCCGTTTTGTATCATTACTCTCTATTCAACTCATATTTTATTGTAATCATGTCATACATTTGAGTCATTCATTAACCTTTGTCAATATAGGGTACTAAGGTGATTGGAGGTGAAGGTGAAGGTCAATGTCAATCTCAATCTCAACCTGAACGTAGTGCACGTAGAGAGCTTTATCCTTATATGATTGGCATGGAAAATAGTATGTGTGTGCCGGTACGTGTACATCGAGCAAACTGTTTTTCAATAATGTTTAGCAAACTGGTTTTAACATTTCATTTTAATTGAATAGGGACACATGGTCAATGTTATTGGAGGCACATCTCTCACCTCGGCAAGTGTGGACATTATGAGAGGACAAAGTTTCATGAATGCCCCAACTCAAATTTATGGAGTTGGCACATCTCTGACCCCGTCAGATTGTATTGGAGGCACACCGGGATTTATGACAACTCAACAATCCATGATTGCTACGCATCAAATTTATGGAGCCGTACCGTCTTCATTTGTTGACTTGAATGTACACATGGACCGCAATGACCATGGTGGTAGTTTTCGTTAGTTGGAAACTTGTAATTGTAATGCCTTTTATGTGACTAAACATGGAGTTTATTTTGTTTTGAATAGTTTATTTAATGTATTTTTGGTTAAGAACAAATTGATGTTGTTCTCTACTTTGTTGTTATAGTTAATGTTCCCAATTGATGTTGTATTTGTACTCTGTCTGTTACAGATTTAATGTGTTCCAAAATCTGTGTTCGAAAAAATCTGTCCCATAAATGCGTTCCAAATCTGTGTGAAAAATTTGTTCCAAATCTTCGAATCTGTCTTGAAAAATCAGTGTGAAAAAAATGTATTAAAAAATGTGTGAAAAACCAGTGTTCAAAAAAGCTGTCTTGAAAAACCTGTGTGGAAAAATCTGTCTTAAAAACTGTGTGAAACAAAACCTGTGTTTGGATCTGTCTTGAAAAACCTGTGTGAAAAAAAAATGTGTTTAAAACTGTGTCAAAAACCAGTGTTCAAATCTGTGTTAAAAATCTGTCTTCAAACCAGTGTTCAAATCTATGTTGAAAACTAGTGTTCAAACTGTGTCAAAAACCAGTGTCCAAATCTGTGAAGCACCTGTGTTAAAATAGACAAATATATCTTCATACATAATGTGTTCAAAAATAGACAAACAGTCCAAAATCTGTCCACAATCAGTCCATAATGTGTCTAAAATATGTGTTCAAACACAAAACAGACAAACCAGTGTTCAAATCTGTGTTGAAAATCTGTCTTCAAACCAGTGTTCAAATCTGTGTTGAAAACCAGTGTTCAAACTGTGTCAAAAATCTGTCAAAAATCTGTGAAAATATGTCCAAAATCTGGGAAAAATATGTCCAAAATCTGTCCAAAATATGTGTTAAAACACACAAACAAATAACTTTTCATAATAATAGTCCAAAATCTGTCCAAAATAAGTCCAAAATCTGTCCAAAATCAGCACAAAATGTGTCCAAAATCAACCCAAAATCTGTCCAAAAGCAGCACAAAATGTGTCCAAAATCAGTCCAAAATCAACCCAAAATCAGTCCAAAATATGTTCATAATATGTGTTCAAACAGATAAACAAATAACTTTCAAAGTTCCAATCAGATAAAAAACAATCCACATGATTACATATTCATACTTCTCAATCCATAATTGTAATATATCATAAATCTTCATACATATCATCTTCATAATTAATACAACACGAATTACATGTTCTAACTTGTATAAAAATTATTACATCTTCATAATTAATGTAACACCAATTACAAGCAAGATGAAGATCCCATTAATGCAACACGAATTTCTATTTATGCCTCTTTGCAAGTTTTGCATCTGCGCGTTCTGAAATTGAAGTTGTTCGCGTTGAAATCGAAGATGTTCGCCCATACTTTGAAGTTGTTCGGTGATAGTTGGTGTATTGTCCATTCGCACTTGCTCTTCCTCCCTACGTTGTGAATTTGTAGGCAAGCACCATCCAATAAACCCACTGCAATCCGGACAACAATAACAAAGCTTGTTCTTGTTTCGTTCCGTCTCCGAAATTAGAATAATTGCTTTTTTCTGACATTAGGACAATTTCTGTTGCAAAATGTCAATTGATCTGATGTACTGCCGTTAACACTTGAAGTTGACATCTGCAAAAATATGAATCGAAATCTCAATCAGTTAGTGTATTAGTCTTAGGACTGTTTAAGTTGCTAGAAACAAAGGTGGTTCCTTGAAGGCTAGGGGTGGCCACTGTTTGGGCCATAGGTTATGGCCAATTAGCATGATTATAGCATCATGCTGGGCATGCACTTTTAAATGCAATTGGTCTTGCGTGTAGTGGTTATGAGATGAGCTGTTGGAATATGTCTCAAATTCCCTTGAAGTTGGGTTTAGTACATATTATTATTCCTCATCTACCAATAAAGTTAACTAGAACTCTATAAATAGGTAACCAGAGAGACATGGAATTTATTGCTGTAAGTTGGAATTTATTCCAGAACTTGTGGAAAATTTTAAATCATGTAAATAATTCAATCAACACAATCATGTTCATGCTAAAAATTCTTAAGTTTAGTGTCTTCTATTCTTGCTGTTCTCATATTTTTTTAATAATTAAAATTTTATTAGAACGGTTTAGTGGTTTTTTCATAACTGGTGTACTTATCTATACTATTAAAAAGTGAATAATTGGTTAATGTACATAATACTAGTACTCGTTTGTACTTTCAGTTCACTTGTTTCATTGATCTGAATTTTTTTTTTAAAACTTACACAAATTGTTAATTCTCATTCAAAAATAGAAAATTAATGTAAACGGACTCATATGTTTATATTAGGTGAGGTTCAACTGTCCAATGCGGAAAGAAAAATAGCATGCAGCTGATATGTTCCCAAATGGGAACTCAGAAAATGGACAACTTAAGTGCATTCAAAGCTATGGCCTTGATATGAACCAAACCGTGATTGGCTTGTTTTGGCTCTGTTCATCAATGTTTCTGTTTTGCTCCCAGTTCAAAGTTTTAGACTTCAAAAAAAAAAAAAAAAAGACTGTTTGGCTATGTATTGCAGGGTCAGTTTACTGAAGGTCCCAAACCAAACTGAATATACATATATACACACATATATCTTACTCAAGTAAAGAAGGTACAATCTATACAGAAGTAAGGCTAAACCTTCTAATAGATTAATAGGATTTTAAGTTAATGGTTAATTGTACATGTGCTCAAAAAAATGTTGACTATTGACTCCAGTAGTTTATAGGTTGGCATGTCCCTCTGGTTTGTACATTAAAGACTTGTTTAAGGCATAGCATCTTGCCAAAATAAAAAAAAAAATTAAATACTGAAAGCTCGAAACAATTAACAATACAGGGCTTGTATTATTATTTTCTGTTTACTAGTTATGCATGATAATTCCTTCATCCCTTTTATGAAAAGAGAAAAAACCATTATTGTAATATTACTATTTCCAAGAACCTTATTCTTCACCCACACATATTTTTAAATAATATATATGATAAAGAATAAAATAAACACTTGGGTCATGCTTGCTGAATAAATTTGGGTGGAATTGGATTTATAATCCATGAGATTCATCAATTTGGTGTTTAGTTTATTATAGGAAGTACTTACTTGATTGTAACCATTAATCCCATATGCTTGCAAATCTAAAAAAATCTCATATGCATGGGATAAATAATTTGAGAATATCGAGAATTGTTGAAATTATCTAGACACTTAATCAAATGACAATAAATGTTTATATTAGGTGAGGTTCTACTATCTAATGCGGAAAGAAAAATGGCATGCAGCTGATATGTTCCCAAATGGGAACTCAGAATATGGAGAACTTAAGTGCATTCAAAGCTATGGCCTTGATACATATACCCAAGTTGTATCTTACTCAAGTAAAGAAGGTACAATCTATACAGAAGTAAGAGATTCTTTAAAATATGTGGAACAGAATCCAACCAAGTCCAACAAAAGACTTGAAGAGGATAGCAGCATTGTTGTCTTCCATCATTCATGAGAAATCGTCTTTATTCCTCAATTCAATAGGCTTGGATAGGCACTATGCAAGTCTTCTACAATTGGCCCAACTAAGCTGTGTCTAGCTTTAGTAACTGTTCTAATTATGGCATTCTAAATATTAACTAGTAGAAAATAGTAAAACCAATAATCGAACCAAGCCAAATTGGTTCTCTCTATAATCTCTCCTCTTTGTCTCCTTCACTTCCACTCTTCCTCAGCTATTACACATAATGACTAGTCAGTGATCTTGCATTTCCAGCAATCACAAATCACAAATATAATATAATTTTGTAGTTATTGTTTATTGAATTACATATGTTTGGCTAAGCATGATTAGAAATTTACAACTACACAGATGCTGTCCAGTTCCTCACTTCAGTACCAAATTTTAACAGAATATTGTGGTTGTCTACTCATGAATGACTTTCTCATGAAATGGCTGGTTAAATTTACTTTACCTCACCCCTAAGGTGTGTATCAGGCAGAGCAGCTCAAGATTGACTTGAGTTTGACTTGGATACAACTTGTTTTGAAACAAGTCGAGTCAAGCTCAAGCTTGAATTTAGAGCTCACTGGGTAAGCTAGCCGAGCTGGAACCATCTTTGATTCTTGTCACATGAGGCAAATAGCCTAATAAAGTCGCTCTTTTTGTTCTTCATCTTGTAGCAAAACATTAATGTCCTTAATCTTGTTTTCTTTGGGACATTTGACTTGTTTGTTATAATTTTCAGCATAATCATATTCCTTCATTTTGTAAGGAATCAAAGACTTTAGAAACTTATTTAAATGGTTACCTAAACATAGGTATGTGTTCAAGAATTTTTTTTTAACAGTTTGGCAAATGGGTTTTCTTTATTTTCTCTGTTTTTTAGAACAAAAATCAGTTTTCAATAACAATACCCAAGTTGACGGTGTTTGGCAGACTTTTAAAAACAATTTTTTCTTCTCGGAGTTGCGAATTAACAAGAAAAATGCACGCTTAGTTTTGTCACCATAGAATGATAGATTGGGTATGGATCTAGCTTTGACATTATTGCACCAAGTCCCTTTGATTCTAACCCACTCCTTCAAGATTGGTAAACAAGAGTTTGGCTCATTCTAAGAACCGTTTAGAAAACTGAATTTAAAAATAACTAGTACGAAAGACGACAATGTAAAAGTAAAATTAAGGAGCGTGGTTATTGTTGGAAATTTGAACTCCGAACATAGGTGGAAGAAAACACAAACCAAGAGTAAAAAAAGTGGAGAAATTATGTGGTTTGTCAATATCTTGCAAGATCACTGACTAGTCAATATTTGTGATTTGTGATTATAGTCTCTCCAATAAACTCAATTGCCCAAAGATTTCAATACAACACATAATGAATCTAACCCATCAATCCAAAAAATGAGGTAACCCATTATAAACAAACCTTAGGGTCACTGTTCTGTCAATAAGTTGCACAGAAAAAAAAAAAAAAAAAAAATTAAAGTTGAAATTTTTTACAATTAAAATTTTCTATTAAGTTAAAATTATTTTTTTTCTGTCCAAAATCAGTCCAAAATTTGTCCCAAATCAAAATCAAATTCGTCCTAAACAGATGAAATCAAAGTGAAAGACACAAATCAGGCCGTATATATACATAGATATAAATCAGGGCATGAAATCAAAGGCAAAAATCTCAACAAATCAGGCCGTATAGATATAGATATATATATATATATATAGAGAGAGAGAGAGAGAGAGAGAAAGAGAGAAAGAGAGAGAGAGAGAGAGAAAGAGAGAACTGACATGTGCAGACAGATCTGTGAAGACAGAGAGGGACTCGGTTGTCGTCGGTCGTCTTCAGAAGCTGCGCTTGTCGTTCTCGTAAGAAGCTGCGCTCGTCGGGGTTGTAGAAGCTGCGTTCGTCAGGAGCTCTTCGACAAAGAGGCACAGTAGAGAAGAGAAGAGAAGGAAGAATAGAGAGAGAGAGAGAGTCTTCAAATGTTTTGGGCAAATGAATTTGAAATTTGAAATGAATAAGAAAGAGGGAGAAACGGGCGAGTTTGCCTCAACTTTCCACGTTGACAGCCACGTCATTAGTGCCGATTTAGTGGTCACGTTTTAGAGATCGGAAGCATTTTTGTTTTGTTGAGTCTTTGTGAGCAGCTTCTTTGGTAAAAAAATATATACAAATATATAAATAAATTAATAAGATAAAATATTACATTTAAATTATAATTATTATTTTTTTAATAAAAATTAAAAAAAGTCAAACCAAACGAGATTAAGGGATTATTTGGGGTGTCCTAAATAAGTGTACTTTTTGACTTTTTGAACTAAAAAGTTGAGGAAAAAAATATGGTTGTTTGGGTTAACTTTTTGACTTTTTATGAAAAAATGTGTATTAAAATATTGTATAAATTAATGTGTAGTTAGAGTGTAAGAGAATATTAGAGGTTGACTTGTACGGCTGTCATGTCTGCAAAGTGGAATAGATGGTAAGAAGTAATTGTCTACTTTTTGAGCATTGCACTGGACGGTGCTATTCGGCTCGTAGGGGCCATCATGGGTCCCGTTTTGATAATCTGAACCGTTCAATGTGTAGAACTCGTCGAGTATTATATGCCTGTAAACAATTACGTTAATCGGATATCGATAACTATCTGATCAGATTTGTTTTTTTCCAACCATTAATTATAATATCTTTATTTTTTTATACAAAACTGATTTGATCATATAGTTATCGATATCCGATCAATGTGATTTTTTACAAGCATATAGTACTCAACGAGTTTTATACATTAGGCGGTTCAGATTATCAAAACGGGACCCGTGATGGGTCCCCACGGGCCGAACAGCAGTGTGGTAAAATTACACCAAACTGTGCAACTTTTTGTCGCACAACCGCAGCACAGATCTGATTTCGTCATATTGATGTGTCGGTGAATAGTGATAAAATTAATTTTTTTAATATTTTTTTTTATGAATAGTGATAATTTTTTAATTTTTTGAGTAACTTTTTAGCTTTTTGACTTTTTGTGACATGCCAAATTTGGCCTAAAAAAGTCAGGTTAAAAAAGTTTTAACACAAAAAGTAAGCTAAAAAAGTCAATGTCAAACGAGTCTATAGATAATCTGAACCGTTTAATTTGTAGGGTTTATTTAATTTTTTTATCTTTATAAAAAATCACGTTAATAAGATATTAATAGTCACTTGATCAGATCACATTTGTGTTAACAATTTATTTTTAAAATCATAATTACCATTGACACAAATATGATCTGATTAAATAGATATTGATATCTAATTAATGTGATTTTTTTATAGAGATGAAAAATTTGATAAGTCCTAAATATTGAACGGTTCGGATTATCGATATGGACTCCGTAATAGGCCCATAGAGTTCAACAATACGTTCCAATCTGATTCCGTACTGGAAAGAAGTTTGCACCTTTATCAAAAACATACATTTTAGATTGTGTAATGCTAGGGATGCAAAAAAAAAAAAAAAAAAAAAAAAAATCAAAATTTCTACGCTTCGAACTTGCAAGAAAAAAAAAAAAATCTCTTTTATCAAAATATAATTTTTAAATTGAGTAATGCTAACGACACAAAGAATTTATCAAAATTTTTAACACTTTGAATTTGAGAGAAAAAAAAAATTACATAAGTTAATAAAGAAATAAAAAGACCCTGGCCCTGTTTGGTTTCAATTTTGAAAATAATTTTTAAGAGCTCAAAATTAAAAGTTTATTTATTTAGAATTTTCTCAAAACAACCAAAATTTTCACTATTCCCAAAACTAGTTTAAAACAATTTCAAAGTTTTCACTATTCTCAAAACTATTTTAAATCTATTCCAAATTTGTCTCTGTTCCCAAATTTATTTTTAAAATATATTACTGAATAAAATTTTAAATTTTATAACTCTTTTCAAAATGCTATTTTCCAAAATTAATTATGTAAATTAAACTAAACGGACCTATGATTTCTTTCTCTATCCACTTTGATAAGGGTTGAACTTTTCTCAAATCCATGATTCATATTGGAGTGTTGTTTGAGCCTATTAAGTGATCATGAGTCTCGTTTTGATAATTTGAATAATTTATTTTGTAAGATCTTTTGTGTATATCATTCATATAAAAACAATTAGGTTGATTCGATAATTATATCATATTCAATTCATCGCTTTTGTCACAAAAAAAAATAAAAAAGGATGGTTTATTTTTCAAAACACAATTGTCACCATTTTTTTAGATAAATTGAATATATTACAATTATCAGATTAACTTAATTTTTTTTTCTATGGATAATATATAAAAAGAGCACAAAAAAAGTAAATGATTTAGATTATCAAAATATGACCCGTGATAAGCCCCACAGACCTAGACAACACTCTCCGATTCAGATTATGGATTTGAGGGAAGTCAATCCTTTGGATAAATATGACAGAAGAAAATTTGATTTCTCTTATATTTTGTTTTGTTGAGCTACATAAATAATAATAATAATAATAATAATAATAATAATAATAATAATTGTTTCATATTATATGACAAAAAATCGTGTCACCTTATTTATTATTTATTTCTTTATTTTTATCTCTGCTATATTTAAAGGGACAGTTTTGATATTATAAAAAATAACAATTAGTTTTTTTTTTTTTTTCAATCTCTATTTATTCCCATTTCCTTTAAATTCTTTCCTTTTTAATCATCCAAACAAGTGATATAAATAAAAACAAATGTAATTTTTTTTCCCTTTCTAACCGGGCTATAATTTCATCTTTGTCCCCTTAATTATTACCATTTTTTCCTTTTTTGTTTTTTGTTTTCCTTTTATCTCTAAACTATTAATTTTGTTTATTTAATTTCTAAAGTTTTTAATTTCTATTTATGATTTAGGGCTGGTTTGGCAAGTTTTAAAAAAGTCAAAAAGTCACTATCCTATTTAAGTCACATCATCTTATTTAAGTCACATCACTTCTCTAATATATCACTTCAAACTCAACCCATATTTCATAAAAAGTCAAAAAATACACTTATTTAGATCATTCCAAACAATCCCATTAGATGCGATTGTACTTATTTATTTTATTTTATTTTTTGAATAGACAAAATAGAACAGCAAGAACCAGCAACAAACGACAGCAATCTAAGAAAGGAAGCTAAAGTAGGCAGGGGGCAAGAAACCCAATCAATAGGAAGCTGGTCAAGAATGGAAGCTCTAGCCCGATCGTAGGATCCAGCTGAGAAAGAGACTCTCTTGCACCACCATGCGCTTGATATCACAGAAGATCGCCCCACATTCCCAAGGAGGTACTAACTCTGAGACACTTAAGAGATCACAAATTTGTTATCTCCTTCAATCTCCACATTAGATAGATTACAAGATCGAGCTAATTGACAAGCTCATCAACAAGCTAAGGCCTCACCTTGGAGAGAAGATGAAGGGTGTGTTCGATTTGGTTTTAGGAGATAAATTTTTCAAAAAAATTTTGAAGAAAGAGTTTAAAATTTTTTTTGGTTTGTTTGCTTGTATATTTTGAAAATAGTTTTAGAGTATGAAAGTCTGGGATGATTTGATATTTTATTAGAGTTGAGTAGATGTATATGAAATAAAAACTGATTGAGAAGGAGAGAGGAGAGAGAAAAAGTAATTGATTGATGTGTAGGAGAGAAAAAATAATTTTGAAACTTTTTTTCGAAAAATTTTCAATTAAACAAAATTTTAAAATATTTTTAAAAAAATTATATTTTGAGGGTTAAACCAAACAAGGCCGTAATGTCCCGGTCTTAAATCCCCATTGTACTCTCGGACTTATGAGGTTATGGGTTGTGTTGTTATTCAATTAATTAAATCAATATCTTGAGAGTCTAGTTTGTATATTTGAATAAAATCTGTCCCGGTTGTGGGAATTAGAGTGAACATCCAAGACTGAGAACTCATTTGGAACACAAAACTGTCCTAGGCTAGGCCATACAAGGAGAGGGTATGGTCGTGTAATGTCTCCAAATTATTCAAATTCAAATATTACCTATAACATGAGTAATCGGCTAAACAACAACATGAATCCAAAAGTTCTCTTTATCATTAAATTATAATTTCAAATTACACGTTCCAAGTTCAACTAATAGATGCATCAAAATTAACATAATTCAATAAGTTGGAAGATACAGGTATGATGCCTTAATAGCTTACAAATAAGCAAAGTAGGGCTTTGTTACAACAAAATGGACACATGGTCCTAAAACAAATATGTTCGGAACTTCCACAGTCAACTCCTCCTCATAGAGGTGGTTGCACAGCATCAATTCTTAAAAAATTGTAAGATAGGAATGAGTTAAATGCCCAATAGAAATATTTTTAAGAAACCAAAATATGTTTTTATTCAACATAAGTTAAAGACTTAAGCAAAGAAATTTAGACATTAATTTAAAAAAAAAACCACAATTCAACATCGAGGAGAAAATATGCCATGAAGGACCCAAGAAGAATCCCAATACATTCATGTACGTGGATTTATATCCAACATACCACTACATTTGTCGGCTATTAATACGGCAATAAATGGACACCTAAAATCATCTGTTTTTTCACTTTTACCAACTACAATACGGCAGGTCCAGTGGACATCCAAAAATACCTTTCCACATTCGTCCGGCGATAAGCTCAAGATAACGCAATTGGGCACCTAGGCTTTTTTCACGCCGGTACCAACAACACAATACCTTCCCAAAACCTACTTCTTACCCGAACTCAAACACTATTTACCACCCCCTTAAACAATCTTTCAAGACGTCCCAGAGTTATAGATTCAAGGAAAATAAGAGTAAACTTCACCATTCAAGTAATTGAAGTAAAAATTGAGTGGCAATCCTCATAATCTCAAGTAAAATCTCAAGAACAATCCCAATTTCACAAATCTCAAATTAAATACCTCTCAATGTCATAATCCAATCATCAATTTAAAGAATTGAAGCTCAATTTTATTTAATCATATTATTTCCAAGTTTCAAAAATTAGGATTTTCAAAAAATTTGGGGCTTTTACCCTGCCATCATGTCAAATGCTATTTCTTAACAAAAATTTCCACAATCTATAAATATTAAGAGAAATCTTGAGAAAATGTAGAAAAATTTCCATTCTTGAAAGTAAAATCAATTTTTGTAAACTCAAACGTTAATCATATCACTAATGTTACAACAATATCGCATAAACATCTTGAAATTAAAAAAAATACAAGATTAAAAGTAATCATACCTCAAGAATCAAGACCAAAAAGCTAGATGATTGAAGAACTCTTCGTAAAATCCCAATCCAATTGGTAGAAAGTTTTATCTCCACCTAAACTCCAACTTTTGTAAGAAAATAGGTTGTAAATCTAAGTAGAATAGGAGATTTCTAAAAAGATATAACTAAGGTTCTTTCTTTTTTTTTTTTTTTTGGGTTTTGAGCTAGAGAGAGAGAAGAGAAGAAAGGAAAGAAAAAAGTACAGAAAAATATCTAAAAGTCACTTTTAAGTGGTTGATGTCGCGTAGACCTCTCAAGCGGTCTTTTTACCCGTTCGAGCGGTGAATAAAACCTCCTAGTATCTTTACCTGCAAAACGAGATACTAGGGACCCCTTCATCTTCACTTGAGTGACCATTTGATCGCTGGAGCGGTCCCTCAACCTGCAAAGCAAACTACTAGGAGCACCTTATCTCTGCCTGAGTAGTTTTTTCACTCTCAAGCAGTCACCTGGAATAAATTGTCATAGGTCACAAGAGTAGCAAGAAAGGGGCGCTCGAGCGACCATTTAGTAGAGGAGACCTAGCTAGGGACTGCACGAGTGGTTGAGCCAAGCACACGAGCGGCCATGCTAGTGGTTGAGAGTCTTATTAGGTGCACGAGCGGCCAGTGCTGAGAACTAGCTTCGTGGCTACACCTTCGCCTAACATTATTGGAGCCTTTTTGGATATTTTCTAAACCCATAAACTGACTCAGCTCATAACACACTTAACTCTCGCTTTCTCTCTCTCTCTCTCTCTCTCTCTCTATATATATATATATATATGTATATATAATAACTCTCTCCATCATAACTCCCTTCGTTTAACCCCATTTTTGGAGCACTTCTAGTTGGAATTGATTCTTGACTTGAACATCACTATTGTATAGCTCAACGAGGGGTTCAATATCACTAAACTGAAAAGTTGATTCGGACTCTTTAAGTGGGTTTTGTTGTCTCCTCTTCTCTACAAGATGTAGGGTTTCGTTTTATTTGCTTAATATGAGTTATGGATGTGTTTGTGGTATTTTCATTCAAATTATTTGAGTTGTTAGAGATTTTGGAGAAAACAACATAACGGTTTAGGGTTTGTGAAATTGTTGGGTAACTTTCTCTATTTTTGATAGCAAACTAATTTTTCTTATTTAATATTGCATGTAGTCACAAGAAAATGAGAAAGTGCCAATTTGTGCAAAAACCCTAGAAATTGATAGTTTGGGAATTGAGAAATTGAGGTTGGGATATTGAAATTGAAGATATTATGTTCGAATTTATGATGTTAAATTGAAATTTGAAATGTTAGATTGAATTTGAAAATTTTGAAATTGAGGAATTATGTACTGTTAATTGGAAATGATTGCTAGGTTATCTATGGAATTGAATTATTGAGAAAATCATTGCGAAAGGATAATGAGGGGGAATTTATTTCAATTCTATCATTGAATTGTTTATTGAAAATGAAATCCCATTGTTGAATGGAGGTGCTCGGAGCACGTTTTTCTAAGAATTGAATGTTGCATTGTTGCATTAATTACACTAAAAATCTTGGTTTTAATTGGTTATTTGTGGTAAATTCGGATCATGTATAGATGAGATAGAGGTTAATTTGGCTTAATAGTCCATGGTAAAAGACCAAAAACCCGGGTTGTGTGGGTGCCATGGCCCTTCTGGTTAGAAGCTGGTAAATTTGGTAGGTTTAGGTGATGTTTAGTGATGGTCATTAGCAGAGTGTAACTTCTGATAGTACACTAGATTAGGTGGTGCTTAGCGATGACCACTGGCAGATACATGTACTTGAGAGGATTTACCAAGTCTTCAGAATGTCAATGAAAATTTTGTTTAAAAGAAATTTTTTGAGCATGTTATACATATATAGAACATCATGATCATACACATCCACGATTCGGTGATCATATACATTATGATCATACACATCTTCGATATCACCAAACCGAAAAGTTGAATAGCACATATCACCTTATTGGACTATATGTTCACCCTATGTGGCTGAAATCTTTTTCAGGTGTTGATGGCATGCCTCGACCTTGAGATGAGGCAGTAGGATATGTGTGTGAGCTAGAAGAGCTCTTTTGACTTGTAGGCCGAGTGCCATTTTTGTAAAGGTTGAAGACTATTATTGATGTACGCCTAAGGGCATTTTACTTGTTACATTACTGTTTTGTTTCACATACTGTATATTCACTCCACCTATATGATGAATATAGGATGTATGTAATCTCATGAAATGTATGACATTATTATATCCATCTATATTAGAGATATCACTTTTATTTAAATTATTATCATGTTTCCTTATCGTTTATACTTAAATCTTCATGGGTGATAGAAGAAGAAACACAAATTTTCCTAGCGAAACCATCAACCAAATTCCCTTGTGAATCCCGTATGATGATCGGAACCGAAGCCAAATTCGATCCCATTTTTGTGACCATATCACAGTTGATCTTGAAAACCCCAAGAACAGGGGGATGCCAATTTCTCTCACTGCTAGAATCCCCTGATGAAGATTGATTCTGCCGAAAAACCATTGAGGCTAAAGCCTCTTCAAACTCTACCATTTCCATTTGAACTTGAAACAAAGTTGAGGAGGGCTTAACTAACTTATGATTAAATATAAAATTATTCCGATCCTTCTAAATAAACCATCTCAACCAAGCCACCTTGCTGAAAAAATGCATCACGCTCTGTGGCATTTTTGAATTGATCCAACATTACACAAGACCATTGCAAGATCGAATTGATAGACCTCCCCAAGTCAACTCTATAGTTTAAATCACTCCCAAACCAGATTGCTCTGACCTTGGCACAACCAAAAAGAAGATGTTCAACAGATTTTGGATGTTTTTGGCAGATTTGGCACAAGTTTGAACTAGCTGTAGACACCCCATTATGATCAGCCCTAAGACTTCAGCGCTTTTTTTTTTTATTACTCGATGATAAAAATAAGAATTTATTTTTCACAAAATCCTCAGCGAAAAAAATAGAATTTGAGCTTTCTTTCTAACCCTAAAACTGTTTTGGCTAAGTGTTTAAGACCCGTTAGACAGCCGGAGCAAAGCTGGACTGAACCAGAGCAAAATGAACATTTTTTCCCTTAACTGGTCATCCGATTGGTCAACCACCTAGAGACAGTGTAGACCATATTTTTGTTTGCTCTGGTGGGGCACTTCACAACCCCATTTTCTGACCCATTTTTGCACCAAATGTATGTATACTCAGCTTCCATTGCCTAGTGCTTGATCCATTGAAGATAATGCTCCATTTTGGTTCTCTATTAGATCCATTATCTTCCCTAAATGCTCCATTAAGCTTCCGTTTTGTCTTCTACCTTTCGTCCACTTGCATTGCCTATATAAGGAGATCTCAAGTCTTGAATTTGAAGAGAGAAATTCGAGAGAGAAAAGACTAGAGAGAGATGAATCTGAGAGAAGAAATGCAGAGAGAATGATGAGTTTGAATTAGAGTTTGAGAAAGAAAAAAAAACTTTGAAAACAAGAGTGTTGTCTTGCCAAAATAGAGAAGTTGTCGAACCTTCATGAAAAATCTAAAATTCCTGAGATATTGATTTGTGATTATGTATTAATTTTAACCAGTAAATAACAATACCAATTAAACAATCAAGGCAAATCAATACAATGATTTTAACGTGGAAAAATCACAATTGGGGCGCCTCCAATTGTGATAAAAAAAGGGACAAAAGCCATAAAACAATCCATTAAGGTGAGAAAAAGGAATTACACAAGTGTACTTTCAATTACCTAGCGAATTCATGCCCGAATCGAACCGACCCTTATGTACCTTTTCCAGCCCGTCTTCACCTCGGAATTGTCTTGCCCAACGTTGAATCCACAACGCCGATGTCGAATCCACGACGATGAGCCACTCTGGAATCCACCAAAACTTCAGGCGTAAGTTCCACAGAACCCACTGAAGAACAACTCTCTCTTTTGTGAATAAAACAAACTAAACAAACCCTTTAATATAATCCACTCAATTCATGATTAAACTCTCATAGATATCAAAGGAAACAAGCAAAGAAGTTCCAGATGAAAACTCAGACCCAAGAAGAAGATCTGGAAGCCGTACCCTAAAACCTGACTGAACTGCAGCTTTATAGCAAACAGATCCGCGATCTCCACTTAAGCGGAAAAAAACAACTCCCAGTACTTTTGCAGGCGACTCCGCTCGAACGTAGGAATGGCCGCTCAAGCAGAAAAACAACTTCGATTGTAATTTTTCTTTTTGCTTCGGGGGCGCTGCCCCAAACATAGTCAACGAAGTGGCAAACATGATAGAAAAGATCACAAACTCCTCTGCAAAGGCACAATTCGGGTTAGATTTGCATCTAAATACAAATAGTCTCACTTAAATAAAAGATCGAATAAAATTACACTGAAAGGAGTTTTGTCAAGTGGGAATGTCAATAACAAAAGCCTAACACTTCATATATCTCATCTTTCATTACAAAAACCTCCCAAGAAACTCATTGAAACTAACTCTAAGAGCTTTGATTAAGGAGAGAGTAATCCTTGCCAAGTTTAAGAAAATTAAAGAGTGATCATACACTTGTTCAATGACACCAATAGCTCAAATTCCAAGCTTTTGAATTGAGGATTGAGTTTTTGTGGCCACATCACAGTTGATCTTGAAGACCCCAAGAGCAGGGGGATGCCAATTTCTCTCACTACCAGAATCCCTTGATGAAGACTGATTCTGCTAAAAAACCATTGAGGCTAAAGCCTCTTCAAACTCCATCATTTCCATTTGAACTCGAAACAAAGTCGAGGAGGGCTCAACTAACTTATGATTAAATATAAAATTATTTCGATCCTTTCAAATAAACCATTCCAACCAAGCCACTTTGCTGAAAAAATACCTTACGCTCTGTAGCATTTTTGAATTAATCCATCATTACACAAGACCATTGCAAGACCGAATTGATAAACCTCCCCCCCCCTCCCCAAGTCAACTCTATAGTTTAAATCACTTCCAAACCAAATTGCTCTAACCCAGGCACATCCAAAAAGAAGATGTTTGACAGATTCTAGATGCTTTTGGCAGATTTGGCACAAATTTGAGCTAGCAATCCTCCTTCTATAAAGATTCTCTTTGGTTGCCAACCCATTTTTACATACCATCCACCAAAAGTGACGTATCTTGGTAGAACTATGATGGCCCATATTTGCTTCCAAAACCTACTCGAGGGTTGGAAAGAGGCCAACAACTGCTTATTCAGTTGATTTGTTATCTCCATCCTAGCAACATGATACCCAAACTTGACTGAATAACTTCATTTGTTTCCAAAATTCCAAATGGGCAAGTCTTCTTTGGGCTATAAAGAAATTGGAATTGAACAAATAGCTTTTTGAATCAGACACCAGATTTTTCAGAGTAGCAATCTTCTAACTTTGGCTAGCTTGATCTATGACATCTTCCACTTAATCTCACACCCCAAAGGTTTTGGAGAGACCACCTTGAATTTGGAAGTGATAGGATCCACCCATCTTCCCAAAATAGGGCATGCAAACCACTATTAACCTGCCACCTCACCCCTTCTAGCAAAATCTTTTGACCTTGTAAAATGCTAGCCCAACACCAGGATGCCTGACGCCCTTTTGTTGCCTGTAAAAATTCTATATAGGGAAAATAAATTCCTTTCAAAACATAAGCACAAAACGAATTTGGGAATTTTATCAACCTCCAACCCTGACAAGCTAAAAGAGCCAAGTTAAAATCCTTGAAATCCCTAAAACCTAGCCTTCCATCAAACGAATTTGGGAATTTTATCAACCTCCAACCCTGACAAGCTAAAAGAGCCAAGTTAAAATCCTTGAAATCCCTAAAACCTAGCCTTCCATCGAACTTTGAGAGAGCTATGAGGCCCCAGCTAACCCAATGTATCCCTAGGGGTGTAAATTTGGTCCGACCCATGTCGGGCCTCGCAGGCTCCCACCAAAATTCGGGCCGGGACGAGCCAAAAAATTAGGCCCAGGCCCAGGGGTATTCAGGGCTCGGGCCAGACTGGTGGGCTTGGGCCTGGCATCGTGCTTGGGCGGGCCTGACCTTTTTTTTTTTTTATAATTTTTTTTAATCTTTTGTACCAAAATTTTATTATTTTTCACTAAAAAAGACACTAGGTCTCGGGCGGGCCGGGCCTTGATTGGGTCTTAAGCGGGCCGGGCTTCAAAATGATAGCCCAGGCCTAGGCCTAGGGGCCCGAGACCAAACGGGCCGGGCCCATCTCGGGCCGCGGGTGGGCTTTGGGCTGCTCACGGGCCACGGACCATTTTTACACTCTTATGTATCCCCTTCCCCTCCGGATCCCCACCCTACCAAAATTTACTAATATAAAAATTCAGCTTAGCACAAAAATTCTTTGGAAAAGCAAAACAAGCCATGGCGTACCAAAAAAAAAAAAAAAAACTGAATCAACAAGACAACTTAAATTGTATAATCAAACACCATCACATCTTATTGTACATTCAAAAAGATATTTATAAATTAATAATAAATTTTACACATATTAAAATATGAAGTAATAAATTTTATCATCAATCATTAACTTTTAAAATATAAACTGAGCAGTAGTTTTTAATAAAAATATAATTATTTATGATTTAATTACTCTATTATTTTGTTATTACAAAGCCTATAATAAGATGATAGGTTACAAAACTTCTATTAATATTCATAACCATTATTACATTGAATATAATATTATTATTAGTTTTTATAACAATAGAATTATTTGTATTTATATAAGTGTTAATACTTAAGTCCTATATATACCTATGGTTTTCTAAAGGTAAGAAGACACAAAAAAGAGACGAAAAAAATGATTTGAGAGATGAAAAATTCTACTGAGAGAGTTCTCTATATGTTTATGTTTTATATATTATTTTGGGTAACTCTAGTTCGTGATATGGTCTTAGTGGTTGTGAACACTAGATGAGGGAGGCTATGAAAAACTTGAATTTTATCTTAAAACTACTTTAATCCGGTTGTACCTTCACGAGGAGAGGAAAAATAATATTGTATATTTAAAATGGTCCCAAGGCCATAAAATCTTACGAACTTAAATTACTCAAGTCGGGTCACCTAAGTTTCACCTCGGCTAGGTCATAGAGTAAAATATATTTTACTCCTAAATTTTTTGATCGAAAAATTCATACAATGTTAATAAATATCCATATCATATATCTCAAAATTAAAAAATAAAAATAATTTTATAATCTAAAAATTCCTTAAATATCAATATATATTATCATATATATTTAGTCGTACATAACACGGGTTGAATGCTAATATAAATATATACAACTACACACAAACTCTAAGCATTCTCTTACTTGGGTAATTATTCAGTAATTCCGGAATATGAATACGTAATATTTCATGGTATTATGAATGGGGGAGAAGGTAAATAGGTGATGTATTATGTTTGGTGATTGAGGAATATAAGAAAACATATTAAATAATAATTGATTAAAAAGTACAGACATGTAAAACTCTAGAAATATAGAATAATTTTCCCCCTTTACTTCATTAATGTTGCATGTTACACATCCCATCAAATTTTCTATGACTAAAAATTCTAATCATATTGTACTTCTAGCCCTCCATGAAAGGCCACAGGTAGTGGAATCAAGATCCCTTCCTTGCATTTCCTCCTTACATTTCCTACTTGCATGGCCATTGGGCCCACTTTTAGACCCAATTTTGATAATTCGAACCGTTCATATTTTAAGATTTGTTCAGTATATCATCGTAAAAAATCAAGTTGATCGGATATCAGAAAACATGTGTTTGGAAAACTCGAACTAAAAACTATTGTTTTAAAGAATTTAATAAACAGATTTCCGAACACATGCTTTCTGATATCCGATCAACTTGATTTTTTACAGATATGATATACTGAACAAATCTTAAAATATGAACGGTTCAGATTATCAAAATTGGGCCTAAAAGTAGGCCCAATGGCTCTGCAAGTAGAAAATGCAAGGAGGAAATGTAAGGAGGAGATCCTGATTCCAGGTGGTGGGGTGGTCATTCTCCCACCGGTCACTTCACTCATTCATTTTCTTTTTTAATTTTTTTAAAGATAGTATGATAATTTGTAAATATGTATGAATATGTATGCATCTGGGTTCTTTAGAAATTAATTGAACAAGATTTTCAACTAAAAAGGTAGTTATTAAGTTGAACCTTAATAATAATTAAAAAATTACAAATAGAAAATATTGATTATCTATCAAATTATTAATCTTTGTAATTTTTGTCTAGTGATTAAATTGGAATAATTTTCAACTGATTTATACAATAAAATATTTGTTACATATTTTTTTAGATAAATAAATTTTATCACCCATAACTTATAAAAATAATTAAATATCGATTCTCACATGTTCATATATTGACATTCAGTGCTCATTTAAAAAAAAAATGGCATCATCATTTTGGATGCTTCAATTTGAATTTTTAACCCTACATTTGAAATTAGGTACCTAAATTTTTGCATATAGCCATTAATTATGTAACTTTTAGCCTCAACTGAATATTTTACAATTTTGAAAGTAGTGAAATTTCACTGTCCTTAGACAATAAAATCTCATTGTTTTGGTTGTAGCAAGCATAATGCAATTTGGTCAAATTTTTTTAAAGAATTTCATATTTATCATTGGTCTTATTAGATAGATCTTGATAATAGAATTTCAAAAATAGAAATTGTATAAAAACATAGATTTAGATTAAAAATTTATTGAAATTTTAAATTAATAAATCCATTTTAAACATGAAATCAACGTGATTCCTGTAAATATTCCTTACGCTCCGTTTGTTTGGGTAGAAAATATTTTTAAAAAATTACTTTTCGTATTTTTTGATGTTTGGTAAAATGAAAAATGAAAGTTAACCGAAAACATTTTCTATAGTCAATATAAAACAAGCTTATTACCCAAGAGGCAACCAAAGAAGGGGGTGAATTGATTTTCTACAAATTAAAACTAATAATTACACAATAAAAACTTGACGATTGGTACACTAATTATAATAGAGAAAAATCACAATATTATCAGATGAATATTACAGTTAAAGCAATTTAAAGAGATGAGTAAAGAGAATACAAACACGATTTATAGTGATTCAGCTTCAACTAAGCCTATGTCCACTCCGCAAGCTTCACTTGAAATTTTCTACTATGTTTCTAGCTTCACAAGGATGCTAGAAACCTCACATACATTGAGCAATCTTCCACAAATTTCCTAGCTTTACATGAGCGCTAGTGACCTTTTACACATAGAGCAATCCTCTACCAATATTCTATCTTTACAGGCAAGCTAGAAACCTCTTACAAGATTTGTGATGTGGTTTTGCTCTCAAAGAAAGCTATAATGAATAACCTCTCACAGGTAGATACAAAATAATAAAGCTCTCAGATTTTCTGTAAAACCTCTCAAAGGCAAATAAGCTTAAGGCTAAAGCTCAGTGTATGTTTTCTAAAGAATGAATGAAACAAAGATTTAGAACTCTTCAGATAACTTAGAGAATATGGAATATGAGATTGATGAAGAATAAGAAACTTTTTCTAGCTTGTGGTTCATTTCGTTGTCTCTCTGTTATATCGCTCTTTACTTCAGAGCTCTGTTACATATAGAGTCGAGTTTTTTCTTCAATCTGACAAAACCCATTCATTTTATACCATTGGTTTCTTCTCGTTGGTGATGGTGAGATAATATACATTTATTCAATGTCAGCCTTTGTCTCTAGCTCATGTGAGTTTTGCTCGTTGGAAAATGGGTATAAATTAGATGCCGGTTGCGAAGTTGAACTTGGAAAAATAGTCATCTCAGAACTGATTCATACAGAGTGGTCATCCACCCGGATGTCCAGAGTCATCATTTGCACTAGGTGGTCATTTGCTCAAATGTTCCAGATGAAGTTTCTCTCTTGGTAGTGATTCACTCGGACATTTGCCCGAATGTCCTCCCGGACGTCCGGTCAAGTCCTGGTCACCAAGGATATATGTCGGGATTGACGAGCATTCTGCTAATGTCATAGTCGGAGCAACCTGGAGTAGAACAAAGCTGAAATTGGCCAAACTGTTGCCGCCAGTCGACCGCCCCTTTGTGGGCCAACGTCCTTTGTTACTAATTTGTGCTACTGCTGTTTGTTTGTTGTTTGCTGCTGTTCTGGGGCTTTCATCATTTGTTTAAGCTTAAGATTAGTCTATAATGAGTGCAAAATAGATATAAAGAAGATGAATTATGTTGTTAAATTTAGTTTAAAATTCTAAACAATTTAACTTAATTTCAAACAATCAAAACATAAATTCGAACATAAAAAAAATAAATCATCAAAATACATGTTATTTATGCTGACTAACAATCTCTCCCATTTTGATGATGGCACATAAGGATGTTTTGAATTGTTTGGAGTTAAAGACAATGCCCCCTCAAGGTATGCTCTCTTTAATTTTCTTCCTTTTTACAAAGTCACATTCAACATTTAGGCAAAAATGTAGGTAATCAAACAAACATCCAGGTAATCAAAACAAGCCTCCTAATATCTCTTCCCCTGTGACATTATCAAAAACTAAATATGGAGTTGATGTTTAAGTTACTCTCCCCCTGAGGAGAACATCTCATTCTTACATTTTCAAAAAATAATAAGCCAAAGATACCAAAAATAGAGATATCAAAACAATCAACCCTTTTTCTCTCCCCTATGACATTATCAGCATTAACAAGAACAAAGAGGGAATTTAGCACTCTCAGCAATATAGGATGATGAAAAATGGCAAGTCTAATTATATCTCAAATAATCATCCATTCCAAGTAAGTTACCAATGTTTACTGATAAAATGGTAGAGAAAAGAAAACTGGGAGCACACAAGATTATGTAAATTTAAGCTCATACCAGTGCCAACTTGTTAATGATACCAATCTTTAATAATGGGCAAATGGACAATAACAGTATAAAGGTGCAAGCCTATATGTTTGATACCAGAATGAAATGCAAATCAAGGGAATTTGAAAAGGCATTTTAGTTCAACTTAGTTAAATTCTTCCCCAGTTTCATTTGACAAAGGCAATGGGAATATATGAAGCTCAAGACAAAATTGTTTCTCCTCGAATGATGCTAATATGCAATCTAGAAGATTTAATCATTATAGCATAGGCATTATGTAGAATACCAATTATAGCTCATAATAGTTTAGCTCATTATAATCTCACGAAGCTAAGGTAATTCCACTAATGAGGCAAGTCTAACATATAGCAATTCATTTGCCTAGAAAATCATAAAATCAATATAGCACACATTTTAAGCATAAGCGTGATTTCCCTTTTTCCTTTTTAGGTAAGAGCAAAATTTTCTTCATTCATCATCAAAGAGTTACATTGCAAATCATATGATGTATATTTAAATTTCATGAATAATCAATCCCTTTCATATCATTGTAATGAAAAAATGTTAATTCAAAGGACATGAGAGAACATATTTTATCACAAAAGCTCAAGAGAGTGTAGGAGACATACCATTGATTCAAGAGTTGGAAACTTGCTAGATCACAATTTCCTTTCATAAAGAAGTTATCACAAAGGGGTTTACCAAGTATGCTAGCAAAATTATTTCTCTCTCTAAGTTGGTGCTTTTCTTTTCTTTTGTGATATTGTGTAAATATTGCAATCATAGAACAATCACATTTATACTCATGAAAAATATAGTGTAAGCACATTATACATGTTTTTCTATTTCATTCTCTTCTTTTATCATTAAAAAAAATATACAAGCTTAAAAGATGAGAAAATTATCAATCTGTGCCATGATCACACAAGAGCTTAGAATGCTATTTTCAGATTCTTCAAATTTTAACACATAGCATAATATACATGAGAAAGTTTTGATTAATAGTTTTATGCTCTTTGTTCTATCAAGAAGTGATGCATTATACTCAATTAATCACACAAAATAATCAAGAGGCATTTTCATCAATTATATCTAATCCACATGCTTAAGCTTAATACAATCATTCTACTCAATTTGGAACAGAATATGAAAGCTATACACAAGTTAATTTTCATAATTATCACTCAATAGCATTTCATGAGATATATGCCACAATAGTCCATATTCAAATGATATTTAATAGGATAGATGTAATGTCTCTATAAACATATGATTCAGAAAATCATTAGACATTATTGATGGACCATTAATCAAAAAATCTATATAATAATCAAATATTTCGTAACTCATTCAAATATTCCATGGATGTACCTAACATAATTTTCACAAAATAGTTAGCATACAATCTCAAAACATGCTACATCATCAAAATTGATTCGGCAATCAATGACAAGATATAACGATCAATGTATACATGATTCATTCATACTTTAATAGGCATTCAATAAGATAATATAAATTTGAACAAATTACATTAATAGTCCCTAAGGTTTTCTTATTGTATCAATTTAGTCCCTATCTTTCTAATCGCCACACATTTACCCTTAAAATTTTTCATCATGTGTCTCAAATAAGGACAATTTTTAACAGCCATCCATATTTTAGACAGAATTTGATCATGTGAGGTGCACATGATACTTTTCTAAGGGCAATCAAGCCATTTTTCTCTTCTCTCTAATCCAACTCAATAAGTTTACTCATTGAGTTAACCCATTTTTCACTCAACTTTAGTTTCACCAACCTATCTTGCCTTACCACCACAACTTACAAGTCACCACCATCAACCACCGACTGTTAGCCCACCAGTCCCATCCTTGTCACACCCTATTTCTCTACTGATCTGCCTAAGGTGTGACATTTGCCATGGGGAGGGAAAGGGAAAAAAAAATCACTAGACCCACATATTGATCAATCGCCACCCAAACTACATGCTACAAATTAACTGATGGATATATATAATGAGTATATATAATGGGCATTTTTTTAAGATTTTCATTTGTTGGGTATATAATGACCATATATTGGTTATATACAACATTGGGTCCTTGTGGTCTATATAATGTGTTTCATTGCAAAGTTGTCATTTACTGGTATGTTTTCGTGGTGAAACACTATCAGGACCCATTGATAGCCACGGGCTTGATTTGTAGAGACACCAACAAACTTGTTCGTATATTTTTGCCTAGTTTAATTTGAGAGAGAGAGAGAGAGAGATATGAAAGATGAGGTGGTCTACATCAGAAGGGGAAGATGAGAGGGATTGAGAGAGAGAGAGAGAGAGAGAGAGAGAGAGAGAGAGAGAGAGAGGGGTGTGGCTATGTGAAGAATGAGAGAATAAAAGATAGGAAGGGGGATTAGGTGTGGTCAAATGTATGGATAAATTACAATGAGTTGTTATGATTTGTTGATGGTGGGAGGTTTTGTTGATTGTCTATTTTACTCTTAAAGGAGTGTCATGTGAACTGCGCATGACCAAATTCTGTCTAAAATTTGGATACTTGTTAATAATTGTCCTTATTTGACACATATAGAAAACTCTAAGGGAAAATGTGTTGCAATTAAAATGATAGGGACTAAACTGACACAAGGAGAAAACTTCAGGAACTACAAGTATAATTTGTCCTATAAATTTCATTTTTCAGCTCAATAATGGTTTGACATGAAACAAACAGAACATGACTCAACAAAATTAGCATAATCAGGTTTCATGAAATCAATAATAAAATTTAACTTATTGTACATAAATCACACCTTAGGAAATATAGAAGTTAAGCTTAAAGGTGTGTTAGAGGTTATACCTTCATTTGCCTCTTTGAAATTTTCGCCTATACATTACCTCTCATGTTCATCTTGGCGGTTCCCATTACATCATTTGTTTTTCTTGTAGGGACTAATTTTACTCTTAAGATTGAACACTCTTGTGCATTTTCTCTCCAAGTCCTTGGTGTTCTCTGAGGTTTTACCTACAAAATAACTTACTTTCTTTCTTGGTATCCATACTTTTTTGGGTCCATGGGGATTAGCCTCAATAACATTTAATCTCATAACTAGCTTAGGAGGACCTTTTTCAAAAATAGTTTTGAATTCTTTTGTTTTTTGATAGGATTAAAACCAATGCCTACTTTATCAAAAATACATCTTTTATTTCCAAAAAGTTTGTTGAGTTATTTTTTATTTTTTATTTTTTTCAAGTGTTTTGTTTAAATCCTCAACACTGTTTTTCAAAATATTTTTCTCATGAGTAATAAATGTAAAGCCATTTTTCAAAGTAGAATTTTCTATTTTCAATACATCTACATCATTTGATAGAGAAGTAACAAATTTCTTTAACACTTTATTTTTAGCACAAACTTTACTAAATTCATCATGTAATTCTTCGAAAGCACTTTCAAGTTCCTCATAGTTAAATGTTACGTCATCATCCTCTTTTGCCATTAAACATAGATGAGATGCTTCATTGTTGTTGTTTTCCTTATCCGAGCAACTTTCATCATCTTCTCCCCAAATACCTTTAGTTTTCTTTTTGCTTCCATCCATCATTGTAAGTTCATGAGCTATGAGTGACTCCAAAAGTTCTTCAATACTTAATCTTGTTAGATCCTTTGCTTCTTGAATAGCAGTTACTTTTAGCTCCTAAATCTTTGGTAAGGACTTAAGAATTTTTCTCACAAGCTCAACATTAGTATAAGATTTACAAAGAGATTTTAGAACATTAATAATGTTAGTAAATCTAGAAAACATTTCAGAAATAGATTCATGGGATTCTATCTTAAAGAGCTCATAATCATGAATAAGCATATCAATACGCGACTCTTTTACTTGATTAGTTCATTCATAGGTAATTTCAAATTTATCCCATATTTCTTTAGCTGTAGCACAGCCAAAAATCCTATTATACTCATTTGCATCTAATCCATACACAAGGATGAGTTTGGCCTTAGCATTAGCTTATAACAGTTTATAGTCATGCTCATCATATTCTTCTTCAGTTTTGGGCACACTAATATTGTCTACCAATTTGGTAGGGATTTTAAGACCTTTTGTGCTAATGAGCCACAGAACATAATTAGTAGCTTGAAGATACAAATTCATTTTTTCTTTCCGATGATTATAATTACTACCATCAAATAAAGGTGGCATGTTGTTTGCTTGACCTACAATAGAGTAAGTACTAGATGTGGTTGCCATGGATAAAAAACTCTAAGATTGTTAAATCTAAGCAAGAGCCCCAGGCTCTGATACCAATCGCAGGACCTCAGCGCTTACCATCTCACCAAAACCTATATTTAGTGGGGAAGGCACAACTTTATTCCCTTAAAGGGTACATCGCCAAGCCCCACAAGTCGACTATGACTCAGCCTTACCTCGAGCCTCTGCCACGGCAAGATGCTGGCTGAAACCTAGGCAAACAATCCCCTCCAGCACCTATCCGCAAGCAGCATGCCCTCTAGGGGAATCAAACTTAGGATATTGCTCTGATACCAATTGTTACCCAAAAAGCAACCTAAAAAAGGGGGTGAATTGAGTTTCTACAAATTAAAACTAATAATTACACAATAAAAACTTGACAATTAGTATAGTAGTTATAACAAATAATAACCACAATATTATCAGATGAATATTACAGTTAAAGCAATTTAAAAAGATGAGGGAAGGGAATGCAAATACAATTTATAGTGGTTCAGTTTCAACAAAGCCTACATCCACACCTCAAGCTTCACTTGAGATTTTTAACAGGGGTGCTAGAAACCTCATATACATGGAGCAATCCTCTACAGATTTCTTAGCTTTACATGAGCGCTAGTGACTACATGAAGTAATCCTTCACAAATATTCTAGCTTTACAGACGAGCTAGGAACCTCTTATAATGAATAATCTCTCATAGGTAGATAAAAAATAATAAAGCTCTCAAATTTTTCGTAAAACCTCTCAAAGACAAATATGCTTAAGGCTAAAGCTCAGTGTATGTTTTATGAAGAATGAATGAAACAAAGATTTGGAACTCTTCAGATAACTCAGAGAAGTGGGAATATGAGATTCATGAAGAATAAGAAACTTTTTCTGGCTTGTGGTTCACTTCTTTGTCTCTCTGTTATATCTCTCTTTACTTTAGAGCTTTGTTATATATAGAGTTGAGTTCTTTCTTCAATCTGAAAAAACCCATTCATTTCTTACCATTGGTTTCTTTCCATTATTGATGGTGAGATAATATACATATATTCAATGTCAGCCTTTGTCTCTAGCCCATGTGAGTTTTTGCCTGTTGGAAGATGGGGGTGAATCAGATAACAGTTGCGAAGTTGAACTTTCAAAAATAGCCGTTGCAGAACTGATTCATACAGAGTGGTCATCCACCCAGATGTCTAGAGTCACTATTTGCACTAGGTCGTCATCCACCCGAATGTCCCAGATGAAGTTTCTCTCTTGGTGGTCATCCACCTAAACATCCGCCCGGATATCCTCCTGGACGTCCGGTCAAGTGCCGGTCATCAAGAATGACTACCGCGGTCGACGAGCATTCTACCTATGTCACAGCCAGAGCAACCTGTTGCAGAATAGAGCTAAAATTGGCCAAACTGTCACTGCCGGTCATCCGCCTAGACGTCCGACTAGATGACCGGCAGGTCGACCACCCCTTTGTGGATCGACCTCCTTTGTTACTACTTTGTGCTGCGGCTATTAGCTTGTTGTTTGCTGCTATTTGGCGACTAATTCATCATGTGTTTAAGCTTAAGATTAGTCTGTAATGAGCACAAAATAGATATAAAGAAGATGAATTATGTTGTTAAATTTAGTTTAAGATTTTAAACAATCAAAACATAAATAAGAACATAAAAACAATAATCATCAAAATACATGTTATTCATGCTATGACTGATAAAGTCTATATGGGTAGAAAATGTTTTCCATTTTTAAAAGGCGGAAAACATTTTTCAGACTAAAGTTTTACTATAGCGTTTCTGGCTTAAACCCAACCCATTGTATGTTTTGGATTTGGGTTTCGTTGTCTTAAATGGTTATTCATGTCTTGTTTCCCCCTTATACCTCTTTGAGTTGGGCTATTAGGTTGTATTGGTTACATTTGGAACAGGTTGGTAGCTTGTTTTTCAAACTTTTGTTGCATAGAATTTTGCTCCTATGCTCGAGCATCACTTTTTGCACTCAAGCGGTCTTTATGAACACTCAAGACTTTTGCAGGTCTGCAAAACTACTAGGAAGTGGTATTCTACGCTCAAGCGAAACTTCTTGCGCTCGAGCAGTCTTAGCTCAAGCGGCCCTTATTACGCTTGAGCGTTGTTCTTCTGTTTGTAAAAATACTGAGAGTTTGTATTTCACACTCGAGCAACAACTTCTTGCGCTTGAGCGGTCACATCTTTTGTGTCTTATGCTCAAGCATCACTTCTTGTGCTCGAGCGGTCTGCGTGTATATTAGTCTGTAAAAGTCACCTTTTTACATCACTTTTTCATTTCATTCTCTCTCTAAACATTTCAAAAACCCTAGAGCTAGACACACTCTCTCTAAAACTTACTTTCTCTCTACAAAACACCAATATCTAGTGATTTCTTCACCCTACTCCCTTTGTTAAAAAGGTAGAACACTCTGTGGGCTCACTTTTCATCCGAACAAAAGTGGGGTTCGGCTTCTTTGAGGTTTCTCCACCCTCTCCTCGATCGTCCAACTTCGAGGTAGGGATTCTGCACACTTTAGTATGGGTTTTGCCTTTGCTATTTGTTATTTCAAAAGATTATAGTGGTTTGGGGGTTTTTGGTAAAACCTAAGGTTTGAAATCAAAATGTGAAAGAGAGATTTTCAAATGGTTTCTTGAAAAAGGCTGTGATGATGACTTAGGGGTTGATATATGTTGAAATAAGATATTTCTAGCATTGAAATAAATTTTTAAAGAGAATGAGGTTTTTCCCTAAAAGGTAAATGTTGAGATTGCAAAGAGAACATGGAATTGATATTGAAAATTGTGAAATTGAAATGATGATAATGATGAGGATGGAGTTGGATATGTATTATCACTCCTATTTGAGATTTTGGAAAAATTTATCTTTAATTGAAATTTATTTATCTGTTAGAGATATTTGCTTTGGGCAATCAGTGGAGGATAACTATGATTGTTGTAGAAATTGCATGAGGATTAGGTGAACTAAAACTAAATTCTTATCCATTTTTGAATTGAGCATTGTTGCATACTAATTTAATACATTGAAAATGTATTTGATTTTGAGAAAATGGGTGAATTTGGGAAGGAGGTGTGTAACACCAAAGTTAAGTTGGCCTGTGTGTCCAGGGTGAAAGTCCTGAAAACCGCGTGTATACATGGGTGCCAATCCTGTTGATGAAATATTCATAAAATGGCAATAGTAGTACTTGCATAGACTACGTTTACATGGGTCCCGTTTGACGGTTTCTCGCAAACAAAATATCCGTGAAAGGTTGTACTTGTTTGAGATTCCTAAAATTGTACTTCACTACTCTATTTACAATTGTAAAAGAGATGATTTGGTGCATTGTCATATAAACTTGGAATGGCATGATTTTGAAAGAAAAGGTAAAACATTTTGGCGTGGGCATTGCATATGCATTCACCTTTTTGCTTTGTCAAGATTTATACATTGTGTTGTAATATCTCTACTAGGCTTTGGTTCAGCTTATGTAGGAAAACCAATTTTCAAGTGCTAGTGATATGCCTCCACCAAGGACTTAGTTTGGGAGGACTGTGGAGCTGAAGGCTCATCGTTATTATTTTGTATTTAATTTTGAATAAGCCTAGGGCTTTATTTATATTGAGCTTATGACTCACTTTTGATGTACCCAAGCGTTGACTTAGAAAGATGTAAGCCATTAGGGCATATGGTTATCTGTATAGCTTTTATTCATTTTTACTATCTTGTAATACATGTTGTAGATTCAAGATGTACTATTTATGAATGTATATCACATGTGTCACCTTTTGTATGTCAAACTCTGATTAATGAAAGCTTATCATTTCATTTATGTTGTTATTTATGAGTTGATATGAGATGGGTATATTGTGTTTATTTCAGGGCGTTTCAACTTGATGTCAGAGCATACTGGGTTTGAATACTTTGGGTGCGTGAGAAGTGGTTATTAGCACAATGGGTTTGTCTCGCTTGATAGAAATGTTTGTATGCATGGTATACTTATGTGATAACATGCTTATGTGCTTATATGTGTATGAGATTTAGTTCCTAAGATATTGATTAGGTTTACGGGTTTCTAGAAGTCTTATTAGAAGAGCACTTGATCACTGCTGTTTCTAATTGGAACTCTGGCAAAATCGTATATGTTTATATGACTATGTGCTTACGTGCAGTGAATTATTATTATCCACCGCAGTAGGACACGAGTGAGTTAGTTTCGGTACATTTGTAAATATGCTAATCTCTTTTGTTACCTTCATTAGGATGTCAGGATGTGGACGTGGTAGTGGTAGGCGTAGTAGGCCTAGAAGGCATGAAGTGCCTTTACCGAATGAGATTCCGGCGCAAGAGGCCGAACCAGTTGGTTAGCAGGCCATGAGCATTTTGGCTTATGAAATAGCTGGAGCATTACGAGAATCCATGGACATTTTCAGGGCTGAGAATCAAGTCCAGGCCCAAGTTGCTGAGGTAGGGCCGTCATTCTAAAAGAGGGAGTTCTTCCGGTCCAATCTGGACAAGTTTTTGGGTGATTCTAAGGAGCCACTGAAGGCGGATGAGTGGTTAGAACAGATAGTAAAGATGTTTGAGATGCTTGGTATCGAAGATGGTAGTTTGAGAGTGACCTTAGCATCCTTCCAGCTGAAGGGAGATGTGGGTCAATGGTAGAAGTATACCCATAGGCACATTGGAGTAACTTAGGAGGCTTTTGTCGATGCCTTCTAGGACAAGTTCTTACCTCCCACTGTTAAGGAGAAGTTGAGAGACCAGTTTTCTAAGCTCAAGTAGTTAAACACACCATTGGCCGAGTTTGAGGCCGCATTTACTAGTTTGTCAAGGTTTGCATCGGAACTCGTGGCGACTGAGGAGCGCCTTTGCATAAAGTTCTAGAAGATGTTGAGAACCGAGCTCATGTTCAAAGTGGTCGGGTCAATGATTAGAGATTATGGACGTCTTGTGGAGATGGCGGCTCATCTTGAGACCGTGGTACAAATGGAGGAGGAGCAGATGTGGGGCTCTAGGAGGAGTAAGGCTGTTTAGGGGGACAGTAAGAGGCAGAGGAGTTCTATCCCACAGCAGTCCCAGGGAGCTTAGTCGAGGTTCACTTTTCTAGTACCAAGCTTGGGTTCTGGGAGAGGTGGTCATGGAGATTTCACTTGCTTTAAGTATGGCCAGTTGGGCCACAAGTCCCCAGCTTGCCCGCAGAGAGGAGGAGGGCAGCGGTCTGCATCGTCTTCGGCTCGTTCTCAGAGCCAAAGTTCGAGGAGAGGAAAGCCGCCTATTTATTATCAGTGTGGGCAGTCAGGGCATATGAAGAGGTTTTGCCCTTAGTCAAGTGGCACACTTGGTGCGTCGGGTTCGAGGAAGACACAGAGCCACCGGCCTACTTAGTCAGTATAGGCCTTGAAGGCCAATCAGGAAGCCTCTTTGGCTCAGTCAATGCATCAGACGTACGCTCCAAGGGGTGAGTAGGTGGAGCAGAGACCTTCAGGGAGTGTGAATGCTATTACCATACCAGACTTAGTGCCAGCGTCTTCAGTTGTCAGAGGTACTTTCTTGTTATACAATTCTATTGCCAATGTGTTAATTGATACATGTGCATCCCATTCATTCATCTTGTCTGCATTTGCATCGGTATTGGGGTTAGAGTTGGCTCGGTTAGCATCTCTACTCAGTGTAAAGTCACCTATTGGTGGTGAGATTATTTTGGAATAGGGGTGTCGAGGTTGTGAGATAGAGGTTGTCGGTTGCCAACTTCCTTTTGCATTTGTGTTGATTGACATGTCGAGTGTTGATGCTGTATTGGGTATGGACTGGTTGTCATTGTATCAAGCTGTCATGGATTGTTACTGTTAGAGGGTTACTGTATGTACCTTGAGCGGTGATTGTTTTTATTTCATGGGAGATAGAGTCGATAGAGCTTCACCACCAGTATCTGATCCGCGAGGTCGAAGTGAACATAGTTGTCTTCTTACAAACTTCTTGGGTAGTGAGTGTGACGAAGTCCGAGTTGATTTGCCAAGGGTAGTTTGTGAATACCTTGATATTTTTCCTGAGGATCTCACTAGTTTTCCACCTCACCGTGAGATTGAGTTATCTATTGACTTAGTACCTGGCACGGCATTGATTTCTATGGCACCGTATATATTTGCGCCAACTGAGTTGAGTAAGTTGAAGATTCAACTCTAAGAATTGTTAGCTAAGGGTTTTATCTGCCCTAGTACGTCATCTTGGGGAGCACCGGCTCTCTTTACTAAGAAGAAGGTTGGTGCCTTGCAGCTTTGTATTGATTACTGGAAGTTGAACCGGGTAATTGTTAAGAACAAGTACCCAATGCCACGCATAGATGATTTATTTGACCAGTTAAAAGGGTCTTGTTTTTTCTTTAAGATAGACTTGAGATCGGGTTATCACTAGTTGAGGGTAAGGGAGGAAGATATCCAGAAGACGACATTCCGTACGCGGTATGGCCATTATGAGTTCCTAGTGATGCCTTTTGGGCTAACCAATGCACCAGTCGTGTTTATAGATCTAATGAATTAAATATTCCGTAAGTTCTTAGATTGCTTCGTAGTTGTCTTTGGCGATGACATTCTTATTTACTCACCCTCTGAGGAGGAACACGAGAAATACTTACGAGTTATGTTTGAGTTGCTTAGATCCCACAAATTGTATGCTAAGTTCGGGAAGTGTGAATTCTGGTTGAGAGAAGTAAAGTTCTTAGGCCATGTAGTATCCGGGAAATGAGTGACTGTAGATTCACCCAAGATAGAAGCAGTGCAAGAGTGGGAACAACCTAAGAATGCATTTGAGATTCATAGTTTCTTGGGATTGGCTGGATATTACCGTCGGTTTGTGAAGGACTTCTCTAAGTTAGCCTCATCTTTGACTAGACTAATGAGAAAGGAAATCAAGTTTACGTGGAATGAGACTTGTGAGAAGTCTTTTCAAGAGCATAAGTTAGACTTACCATCGCTCCAGTGTTTGATTATTCTGGAGAGGGGTTTGGGCTATTTTGTGTATTGTGATGCTTCACGGGAAAGTTTGGGTTGTGTTTTGATGCAAGAGGGAAAGGTAGTAGCTTATGGTTCATGTTAATTGAAAATGCATGAGAGGAACTATCCTACCCATGACTTAGAACTAGCAGTGGTAATCTTTGCCTTGAAGATTTGGAGGCATTACCTGTATGGTGAGAAGTTTGAGGTGTTTTCTGATCATAGGAGTCTGAAGTACCTGTTTTCATAGAAAGACCTAAATTTGAGGCAAATGAGGATTATAATTTTGAGTTACACTATCATCTGGAAAAGGCCAATGTAGTGGCCAATCTTGAGTAGGAAATCCATTAGCAATGTAGCTTGCATTGCCATCCGAGAATGCGAGATGTTGGGCACTATTAGTGAGTTTGACTTGGATCTTGGCGAGTCCGTTGAGTTTGCAGCTTTGTTTTCTGTAGTTGTACAACCCACGCTTGTGAGCCGAGTTATAGAAGCACAGAAGGGTGATCTTGAAGTAGAAACTCTTCGAGAGAAGATATCTAGTGGGAAGGTAAAAAAAGGCTTGAACGTGTATTCTGACTCGAGTGTTAGATATCTTGATCATCTTTTCGTGCCGGAGTCTTGTTGAGAAGAAATACTCCGAGAGTTTCACCATTCACGCCTTGCGATGCATCCGGAAGGCACAAAAATGTATCACAATCTTAGTCGCCAGTTTTGGTGGAAAGGAATGAAGGGAGATGTAGCCGTGTTTGTGTTGAAGTGCATTATTTGTCAACAAGTAAAGGCCGAGCATTAGAGGCCTGTGGGTTTGTTGCAACTATCCGCCTGGATGTCCCAGATGAAGTTTCTCTCTTAATGGTCATCCACCCGAACATCCGCCTGGATGTCCTCCCGGATGTCCAGTCAAGTACCGGTCGTCAAGAATGACTGTCGCGATCGACAAGCATTCTGCCTGTGTTACAGCCGGAGCAACCTGGAGCAAAAAAGAGTTGAAATTGGCCAAATTGTCGCCCTCGGTCGTCCGCCCAGACGTTCGGCCTGATGATCAGCTGATCGACTGCCCCTTTTTGGATCGACCTCCTTCGTTACTGCTTTGCGCTGCTGCTATTTGCTTGTTATTTGTTGTTGTTCTGGGATTAATTCATCATCTGTTTAAGCTTAAGATTAGTCTGTAATGAGCACAAAATAGATATGAAGAAGATGAATTATGTTGTTAAATTTGGTTTAAGATTCTAAACAATTTAACTTAATTTCAAACAATCAAAACATAAATCAGAACATAAAAACAATAATCATCAAAATACATGTTATTCATGCTATGACTAACAAAGTCTATATAGGCATAAAATGTTTTCTATTTTTAAAAGGTGGAAAACATTTTTTGGACTAAAGTTTTACTATAGCATTTCTGGGTTAGACCCGACCTATTGTATGTTTTGGATTCAGGTTTCGTTGTCTTAAATGGTTATTCATGTCCTGTTTCTCCCTTATACCTCTTTGAGTTGGGCTATTGGGTTGTATTGGTTGCACTTGGAACAAGTTGGTAGCTTTTTTTTTTTTCAAACTTTTGTTGGCCAGAGTTTTGCTCCTACGCTCGAGTGTCACTTCTTGAGCTCGAGCGGTCATTGTGAACTCTTAGTACTTTTGTAGGTCTGCAAAACTACTAGGAAATGGTATTCTATGCTCGGACGAAACTTCTTATGCTCGAGCTGTCTTGGCTCGAGCAGCCCTTATTGCGCTTGAGCATTGGTCTTCTGTCTATAAAAATATTGGGAGTTTGTATTTCACGCTCGAGTGACAACTTCTTGCGCTCGAGCGGTCACATCTTTTGTGTCTTTCGGTCGAGCGTCACTTTTTGCACTCGAGCAGTCTGCGCGTATATCAGTCCATAAAGTCACATTTTACATCACTTTTTTTCATTTCACTCTCTCTCTAAACATTTCAAAAACCCTAAATCTAGACACTCCCTCTCTAGAACTTACATTCTCTCTACAAAAACACTAAGATCTAGTGATTTCTTCACCCTACTCCTTTTGTTAAAAAGATAGAACACTCCGTGGGCTCTCTTTTCATCCCGACAAAAGTGAGTTTCGTCTTCTTTGTGGTTTCTCCACTCTCTCCTCGGTCTTCTAACTTCGAGGTAGGGATTCTCCACACTCTAGTACGGGTTTTGCCTTTGCTATTTGTTATTTCAAAAGATTATAATGGTTTGGGGGTTTTTGGCAAAACTTAAGGTTTGAAATCAAAATGTAAAAGAGGGGTTTTCAAATGGTTTCTTGAAAAAGGTTGTGATAATAACTTAGGGGTTGATATATGTTGAAATAAGATATTTGTTACATTGAAATAAATTTTTAAAGAGAAAGGGGTCTTTCCCTAAAAGGTAAATGTTGAGATTGTAAAGAGAACATGAAATTGGAAATTGTGAAATTGAATTGACAATAATGATGATGTTGGAGTTGGATATGTATTATCACCCCATTTGAGATTTTAGAAAAATGTATCTTGAATAGAAATTTATTTATCTATTAGAGATATTTGCTTTGGACTATCGGTGGAGGATAACTATGATTGTTGTAGAAATTGCATGAGAATTAGGTGAACTAAAACTAAATTCCCATCTATTTTTTAATTGAGTATTGTTGCATACTGATTTAATACATTGAAAATGTATTTGATTTTAAGAAAAATTGGTGAATTTGGGAAAGAGGTGTGTAATGCCAAAATTAAGTTGGCTTGTGTATCTAGAGTGAAAGTCCCAAAAACCGCACATATACATGGGTGCCGATCCCGCGGACGAAATATCTGTAAAATGGCAATAGTAGTACTTGCATAGACTACACTTGCATGGGTCCTGTTTAACGGTTTCCCGCGGACAAAATATCCGCGAAAGGTTGTACTTGTTTGAGATTTCCAAAATTGTATTTCACTACCCTGTTTACTATTGTAAAAGAGATGATTTGGTGCATTGTGATATAAACTTGGCATGGCATGATTTTGAAAGAAAAGCTAAAACGTTTTGGCATGGGCATTGCATATGCATTCATCTTATGGCTTTGTCAAGATTTATACATTGTGTTGTAGCATCTCTACTGGGTTTTGGCTCACTTTCTATGGGAAAACCAATTTTCAGGTGCTGGTGATATGCCTCCACCAAGGACTTAGCTTGGGAGGACCATGGAGCTGAAGGCTTATCGTTATTATTTTGTATTTAATTTTGTATAAGCCTAGCGTTTTATCTATATTGAGCTTAAGATTCACTTTTGATGTACCCAAGCGTTGACTTGGAAAGATGTAAGCCATTAGGGTATATGGTTATGTGTATAGCTTTTATTCCTTTTTACTGTCATGTAATACATGCTGTAGATTCTGGATGTACTATTTATGAATGTATATCGCATATGTCACATTTTGTATGTCAAACTTTAATTAATGAAAGCTTATCATTTCATTTATGTTGTTATTTATGAGTTGATATGAGATGGGTATATTGTGTTTATTTCGGAGCGTTACATTTACTAATATCACCACACTATCATTGCCACCCTCACTTCCACTACCACACCACGGCCATTGCCACTACCACCATCTCTGTTGTTATCACCGTTGCCACCGCTCCACCACCATGCCACCACCTCCCCCTCCACTTTCGTTTTAGCACCACCACTTCCAAACTTAAAAATTTGTTTTCTTCAAAAAATATTTTCTGAAAAAAATATTTCATAAAAAATATTTTTCATTTAAAAATGTTTTTCGCCCAAACAAACGAAACATTAATTTTTTAGTGGCAACCACATTCAAAACTCTGAAGCAACCTGCAAAACTCCCAAGAAATAGAACTACATTATCTTTAAAAAAAAATTTACAAAAATATTTATTTGTTTTATGTTTTTAGAAGGCAATGCACTTTCTTTAACGCTATGTTTAGTTAAGAGATTTGGAGAGGAATTTAGAAAGAGAAAGATAAAGGTGTGTGAAAAATTAGGTGAAATGTAAGTATATTTTATTTACATTTCACCTACCTTTTTCATTTCCCTTTCTAAATCTCTTTCTAAATTTCCCAACCAAACACAACATAAATGACTAATTAGCGATTAAATGTTTCTACCTTTTTAATTCATATATTAATTGAAATGTTAACAAATATTTATTGTTTCTTATTGTTATTGGAGTTGAATAAAATTCATAAGTTATCAAACGAAATTTAAATTAAAAAAAAATAGAGTACCACTATATACAAACCCCAACACAAGCATATAATAATAAACGAGTTGTATCCAAGAACTCACACTACAGAGGTATTACACAATTGCCAAGTCAAATGTTCTAATTGTATAGATGAATAATAAGAGATATTAATATATGTTCAAATAAGAAAAGAGTTACATTATATAAATTTTAATAAAGAAATTTTTAATATTTTTCTATTTTAGATGACAAGCCATCCATTTTACCATTGTTTTAATTGGAAGTTACTCCCATAAATAATTGACTTGGGTTAATTTCAGTTGCATTTATTTTATTGTCATTTTTTTCTAGGAGAAAGCACCAATAAATCCCAAGTTCAGGTCTTATGAACCATTTCGTCCTAACCTTTATCTGTTAGACCCACAAGTCCAATTTCAATGTTAATGAAATATTTATGCAATAGTCAAGCACGTGTTGACCAAAAAATAGGGGTATATGTGGATTTTCAACGATGTGGAATTTAAGTTTGTATCCAAAGTAGCTTACTGTAGAGTTTTTTTTGCTTCCCTCATTTCCGATCAAACTGGTATAGATGAAGATGGAAGGTTCTTTGTTTGCAATGTTGGGACGTGGAAATTTTGCGAATTTGCTACACATCTGAATTTGGTAACATTGGATAGTGTGGTTTGATTGAACCAATTTAACATTAAGTTTCATCAGAAACCCTAGAAATACGAATCCTCTTTCCTAGAAGTGAGCCACTGGTGTTGTTTCGGTGTAACATTCCATTGATTGATGTTATAGTCAATGTCGAAGGTGTAGTACTGGCTTGTTCACATCGTGATTTTCACATTGGTCGATGGTTGTGTTGTTGAACAACGACGCTAGGTATTTGTTTGTGATGGTGTTTTGCAATGTTGTGTGATGTGTAGGTGTGGGTGGGTAACATTAGATTTTTTGTGCTGTATACTGGTGGTGCTGTAATGTTAGTTTGTGAATATTGTATTGTGGATTTGTAATTTTTTCCTGGTTGATGTCGTGTGGTGTACCCTGTTTTTTGGTTACATTCGTATAAGAGTTATGTTGGAGTCTTGATGTTCACGTCGGTATGAGTTATTGGAAATTATGGTTTTTTATAGGTTTATTTTGGGCCAACTTTGAGCCCAAATTTGAGTGGGGCTCATACGTCTTTTGGGGTGGGTCCAAAGAGGTGACGTGTTCCTTGCCGCATGACAAGTCACACGGTGCAAACAGTTCATCAAAACCATTTATGAGTGAATGGGAAGTTGACGTCATTTTCGAGTTCGTGGAATGGGAAATTACAGAGTTAAATGTGGGTTACCTTAAAATGGTTGTCTCACATTGAAATTTTAAAAGAGTTTGTGTGTGTATACAAGTTCTAGGTAGACAAACTTAGGTTGGGCCCCAAGGGGCACCCTAAGTTTGTAGAAGGGAATTGTTATGGACAAAGTGGGCTTTGGCTCAAACCACCACATGGGCACGCCGTCGCCATTCGTCGGACCGGTGAGCCGCAGGTTGGGTGCGGGTTGTGGGTTGGGTCCTAACATTAATTTTTTGGATAAAATTTATTTGAATTTTTTCAAAATTCTTGCGGGAAAATTATTTTTTTCTGAACGAAATTAATTCAAATTTTGTGCCAAATTTGAATTCAAATTTCTTATCCAAACAGTGCCTCTTTCAGTATGAAATTCCCTTCCATCTTCCAGCAGTTCAAACTATTTCAAACAGATTTGAATTTCTGAACCTATTCAGTTTGAATCGGTATCTGTTCAGTTTGAATTGCATCTGTTTGGTCCTTGGTTAGACATGTTCAAGTCTTCCGAAAAGGCACCAACTTGCCTATAAATTATGACCCTCTTCTAGCAGTTTGTTGATTTCAAAAATTCACTTATTGCCTTCTATTTTTGCTCTCTTGCATAGATATTTTCTTCATATTAGTTTTAGACAAAAATTCTGAGAGTATAGAACACATGTTCTAGTTCGCCATACATATTTTTTGGAGTGCTACTACAATCTGTGTAAGATCATTGTATCTTGGAAGATAAACGCTATTTGTCCGTGAACACTAGATAATCTACCTTAAGGATAGAGTGGCACACACTCGACTTGATCATTTTTGTACTTATTCATTTCGGTAAATAAATTTTGTAAGCTATTTCTTTTTATTTGTTTGATTCGTTTCACATTATTTTCTCTTACATAAAAGATTGTACCAACAATCTTAAGGCAGATTCGAATTATTCTATTTAAACAGAATTTTTCGTTTGTTTCCTTTTATTCCTTTCTTCTTCTTATAGAAATTATTTTTTGTGCTTTTGATTGGAAAATATAAATAGTAGTAATGTACTATTTATTTTTTCTTTGACAACTAGTAGTAATATACTGGTTATCATTAACAATTTCAGAATATTCATTTGTGAAGTTGGTCAGAAATTAATTTTGGTTTTCAGAAATAATTTCTGAGTTTTCATTAATTAAAATTCTGTTTTCAGTATTTTAATTTTTGAAATGTTACAGAGATATTTTTTTGTGTGGAATTAATTTTTTTAAATAAATTTTATTTTCAAATTAATTGGAAATAAAAGTTACAATTCTTGTTTCTTTTATTTTTACAGAATTAAATTCTATGTTTATGGTTTAAATTTTCTCTGTAGTATATTCTAATTATAATTTTGTTTTATAATTTAGAATTCATAGCTACTGAAACTAGTCGAACTAATGTGCAAACTAGTACTGGTATGGTGCCTACAATTGCTCGAACCCCTTATTCTGTTGTGACTATGTCAGTTAATCACGGTGAAAAGCCAGAGAAGTTCTTAGGAACTGATTTTAAAAGATGGCAACAGAAGATACTGTTTTATCTTACTACTCTCAACCTGGCACATTTTCTCCGTGAAAATGCTCCTACTTTGAACAATGATGAAATCGATCGACAAGTGATTGCTGCGGTCGATGCCTAGAAATATGCTAATTTCCTTTGTCGGAATTACATCTTGAATGAACTTAATAACACATTGTACAACGTCCATTGCTCTATCAAGACGGCAAAGGAACTTTGGAAGTCTTTGGAGAAAAAGTACAAAACAGAAGATGCTGTTGGCTCAAAGAAATTTATGGTTGGCAAATTTCTGGATTTTGTGATGACTGATTCAAAGACTATGATCAGTCAAGTTCAAAATCTTCAACTCATTCTGCATGACATTCATGTAGAAGGTATGCCTCTCAATGAATCCTTCCAAGTTGCTGCCTTAATTGAAAAATTACCACAAGGTTAGAAGGAATTAAAGAACTACCTCAAACATAAGCGCAAAGAAATGACTTTAGAGGAATTGATTGTGCGTTTAAGGATTGACGAGGACAACCGCAATTCTGAGAAGTGAGCTTAGTAAGCATTCAATGGAGTCTAAGGCAAATGTGGCGGAACATGCACCAAAAGTGAAGAAACGGAAATATTCTGGAGAAAGTTCCTCACAAGGCTCTAAAAGGGGATGGGGGAACTAAGAAGTACAAGTTTAATGGCAAATTTTACATCTGTGATAAAGAGGGACATCGAGCCAAAGATTGCTATAGCCAGCGCAAAGGCAAAGGAAGATCAAGCAAAAAGCCTGCTCAAGTCAATATGACCGAAGTGGACAAAATTTCCAATGCTGTAGATGACATAAATCTTTCTGTAGTTGTTTATGAGGAAAACCTTGTCAGAAATCCTAAAGAATAGTGGGTGGACACTGGTGCTACTCGCCATATCTATGCCGACAAAAAGATGTTCACATCTTGTTCTGTGATGGACAACGGCGAACAACTTTTCATGGGCAACTCCTCGACTTCTAAAGTTGAAGGACAAGGAAAGATTATTTTGAAGATAAACATCTGGAAAAGAATTCACTCTTAACAATGTGTTGCATGTACCGGACATTCGCAAGAATCTTGTTTCCGGATCTCTGTTGAGTAAAAATGGGTTTAAGCTAGTTTTTGAAAGTGATAAATTTGTACTTACCAAAAACGGGATGTATGTAGGAAAATGTTATATGTCTAATGGCCTTTTCAAAAAAAATGTAATAACTATTGTACCCTCTATTATTAATAAAAATATATTTTCTTCTTACTTGCTTAAGTCTTCAAATTTGTGGAATGGTAGACTAGGATATGTTAATTATGGATCTTTGCGTAGATTAATTGATATGGAATGTTAACCTAAATTTGAAATTGATCTAAATCATAAATGTGAAATTTGTGTTGAGGCAAAATTAATCAAAACTCATTTTCATTCAATTAAAAGAAGTACAGAACCACTTGAATTAAATCATGGTGACATTTGTGATTTTAAATCAATTCAAACTAGAGGTGGGAAAAAATATTTTATCACTTTCATAGATGACTATAATAGATATAGTTATGTTTATTTAATTCAAACCAAGGATGAAGCTTTGGAAACTTTCATTTAATATAAGAATGAAGTTGAAAATCAACTTGGTAAGAAAATTAAAAAACTAAAAAGTGATAGAGGTGGTGAATATGAATCACCTTTTGGTGAGTTTTGTAAAAAAATATAGAATAATTTATTAAACCACCACTCTTTACTCACCTCAGCAAAATGGAATTGTTGAAAGGAAAAATAGGACTTTAAAAGAAATGATGAATGTCATGTTAATAAGTTTTGGATTACCTCAGAACTTATGAGGGGAAGCAATACTTTCTGCTTATTATATTCTTAATAAAGTACCCTGAAAGAAAGTGAATCAAACACCTTATGAAATGTGGTATGGGAGAGAACCATCCTACAAACACTTAAAAGTGTGGGGGTGTTTGGCTAAAGTAGCTATTCTTAATCCTAAAAAGACTATGATAGGTCCTAAAACTGTTGATTGCATATTCATTGGTTATGCCAAGAATAGTAGTGCATAGCGGTTTCTGATTCATAAGTCAGAACATTCCGAATGGTATGTAAATACTATTATTGAATCTCGGAATGCATCATTCTTTGAACATGTGTTTCCTAATAAAATTGGACAAGAGACTAGTACTAATAAAAGATCTTATGATACTATTACTAATCATGATCAAGAACAAGATCAAGAATAAGAGCAAGACATAGATCAAAATAAGGAAAAGGAACCTAGGCGTAGTAAACATGCTAGAACCTCAAAATCTTTTGGTCTAGATTTGCTAAATTTTTTGTCAGAAAATGAGCCTTTAACTTTCAAAAAAGCTATGTCCAATCCTGATGCTCTTTTATGGAAAGAGGCTTAAATAGTGAACTTGAATCCATCTTGCAAAATCACACTTGGGAATTGGTGGATTTGCCATCAGGTTGTAAACCTCTTGGGTACAAATGGATTTTCAAGAGAAAAATGAAAGCGGATGGATTAATCGACAAATACAAAGCAAGATTTGTGGTCAAAGGATATAGAAAAAAAGAAAATCTTGATTACCTTGACACGTACTCACCAGTCACTAGAATAACATCCATTAGAATGCTAATTGCCATTGCATCTTTAAACAATCTAGAAATTCATCAAATGGATGTGAAAATCACTTTCTTAAATGGTGAGTTAGGTGAAGAAATTTACATGGAATGACTAGAAGGATTTTATGTTCCAAGAAAAGAAAATAATGTGTGTAAATTAGTTAAATCATTATACGGTTTAAAACAAGCGCCAAAGTAATGGCATGAGAAATTTGACAAGGCAATGATGTCAAATGGATTTAAAATTATTGAATGTGACAAATGTGTTTATATTAAAAACATAAACAAAGGTTATATTATAGTATGTCTTTATGTGGATGATTTGTTCATCATAGGTAGTAATAATGACATGATTAAAGCTACCAAGAAAATGTTAAATAAACATTTTGGCATGAAGGACATGGGGATTGCTGATGTAATTCTTGGTATAAAAATTACCAAAACATTAGAAGGATGTGCTTTGTCACAATAACATTACGTTGAGAAAATACTTGACAAATTCAGCAAAGATGATGATCATCTTGCTAGAACACCTGTGAATGTTAATTTGTTTCTTTCTGTACAGGAAAGCATTTCTCAATTAGAGTATGCCCAAATTATTGGAAGCTTAATGTATTTGATAAACTGCACGCGCCCAGATATAGCCTATGCAGTAAGTAAATTAAGTAGATATACGAGTAATCTAGGAGTTGAACACTAGAAAGCAATTATAAGGGTTCTAAGATACCTCAGATATACTCGTAACATTGGGCTAAATTGGATATTGGATACTGTGATGCAAATTTGATATCGGATACTAGAGACTCAATATCCACCAGTGGGTATATTTTTACTCTTGGTGGGGCGACTGTATCTTGAAAATCTTCCAAACAGACTTGCATTGCTAGGTCTACTATGAAATCAGAATTTATAGCTTTAGATAAAGCTGGGGAAGAAGCAGAATGGTTTCGTCACTTCCTTGAAGATATTCTAATATGGCCAAAATCGGTGCCTGCTATTTGCATACATTGTGATAGTCAATCAATAATTAGTAGAGCACAAAGTCATATGTATAACGGTAAGACCCGGCACATTCGTCATTGACATAACATCGTGAGACAACTACTGTCTAATAGAGTTATTTTCATTGAATATGTGAAGTCTAAAGAGAGCATAGTAGATCCACTAACTAAAGGGTTAACAAAAGAGTTAATTGAGAATTCATCGAGGGGAATGGGACTTAAGCCTATTAAATAAGAGTTACCACAATGGCAACCCAACCTAGTTGACTAGAGATCCCAAGATCTAGGTTCAAAGGAACAACCAAGTTGCGTATGACTCATAAGCATCATTGGGGAGTCAAACTCCTATCCATTTCTATGATGAAATAGTGATGTCTGCAACGTTTTAGGTTAAGTAATACTTTTAATGATTCTTATATCTAGGAATCCCCAGTTGAGTATAGCAAGACACTCTTCATAAGAACCACCTATGTGAGTGTGAACTAGGCTAATTCTATGAGAATTGTAAAGGGCTACAATTCTCTAAAGCACTTATAAAAGACCAGGTTGTTCAGGGCCAAAATGAACACAATAGTGAGAACTAAACTGTGTCTGGTAATATACTGTGCAAGTTCTATTGTCTTGGTTTATACAAATGGTTGAACAGTTCAAGACATCATATTCACTGGTTAGCTAGTAAATTCGATAGTATCTCACAAAAAAAGGTTCAAAGCCAAAGCTATCTATTCTTTGCAGAATATCACCGATTTCTGTACCCTCAGCAATAAGATAATGTTTTTGCATTTTCTCTCAATCAAATTCCTTTCATGTAGGGGATTATTAGAAATTATGATTTTTTATAGGCTTATTTTGGGCCAACTTTAAGCCCAAATTTGAGTGGGGCCCACACGTCTTTTGGGGTGGGTCGAAATAGGTGACGTGTTCTTTGTCGCATGGCAAGTCACACGGAACAAACGGTTTATCAAAACCATTTATGAGTGAATGGGAAGTTGAGGTCGCTTTTGGGTTCGTGGAATGGGCAATTAAAGAGTTAAATGTGGGTTACCTTATAATGGTTGTCCTACATTGAAATTTTGAGAGAGCTTGTGTGTATATGTAAGCTCTAGGTAGACAAACTTGGGTTAGGCCCCAAGGAGCACCCAAAGTTTGTGCAAGGGAGATGTCATGGACAAAGTGTGCTTTGGCTCAAACCACCACACGTGCACGCCGCTGTCTGTCCAACTGGCCGAGTCGAGCCTGGTGCGAGTTGTGGGTTGGGTCATAATATTAATTTTTTGGACAAAATTTATTTGAATTTTTTCAAAATTCTTGCGGGAAAATTATTTTTTTTTGAAAAAAATTAATTCAAAATTTGCATCAAATTTGAATTCAAATTTCTTATTCAAACAATGCCTTTTCCAGGTGCCTCTTTCAGTCCGAAATTCCCTTCCATCTTCCAGCAATTCAAGCTGTTTCAAACAAATTTGAATTTCTACACCTGTTTAGTTTGAATCTGTATCTGTTCAGTTTGAATTGCATCTGTTCGGTCCTCGGTTAGACCTGTTCAGGTCTTCCGAAAAGGCACCAATTTGCCTATAAATTAAGACCCTCTTCCAGCAGTTTGTTGATTCTGAAAATTCACTTGTTGCCTTCCATTTTTGCTCTCTTGTATAGATATTTTCTTCATATTAGTTTTAGACAAAAATTATGAGAGTATAGAACACAAGTTCTAGTTTGCCGTACAGATTGTATGGAGTGCTATTATAATCTGTGTAAAATCATTGTATCCTAGGAGATAGACGCCATTTATTCATAAGCACCGGAGCGGGGCAAATCTGTCTTAAGGACAGAGTGTCACACATTAGACTTGATCACTTTTGTACTTATTCATTTTGGTAAATAAATTCTGTAAGTTATTTATTTTTATTTGTTTGATTTGGTTCACATTATTTTCTCTTACATAGAAGATTGTTCCAATATGAGTTTCATTCACATGTTGTGTATGTCATTTTGTGCGATGTCAATTGGATACATGGTATTGGGTGTGGTGTGTAATTAAAAGAATGGGATGAGACCCTTGTTGGTTATATGTCCTTGGTGTGTGTTGCGTTGGTTTGGTGGGTGTGCATCTAGTTTTTTGAGTTTGTTTATGGTGTTGTTGATAGTAAATGTTATCTACGACGTTGGTGGGTAATGTTTGCATTCATCTATGTCCGTAAATTGTATATGTTGTACATGTTTCCACATTAGGTTGTGTAACTTTTTAAATGATGTGTTCGCATCGTGGGCATAATGTGGAGTGGTAATGTTCCACTCCATATAGACGAATGGGTGGTTGACCACCACACCAGCTTCATGAAACCAAGGCTATCAAGCAGCAATGTTCCTTTCGGTGATTTTGATGGTGCACTTGTTCCAATTCTAGAATGTCTATAGCAGGATCCAGATTCATAAGTGTAATTGGCATTACTATTTGGGATAATATTTGTTGAGTTCAAGTGCGAGTGACGTGGTCATGGTTCTTTTCTTCATTGCAGGTCAAACGGTGTTATATTTGTCTGTTTTATTATTCGCCAATACGTTGATGGAGTCGATGTTGACAACAGAATGAACGGACTAACGCCAACTATTTTATGTGGGAGAATGGTGAAAATGTTCCTAAACAACCCAAAAAGAGGCCTGCATGCAAGAAACAAATAGGATGTTTGTCCGACCCGAAGTCACACGTCCCCTCTAAACTGACAAGAATTTTGTTTTTTGCTTTTACGAACAGTAACATTATTTTTGATGTTGATTACTGTTATGATGGGTTGTGTTTTGGACCAATTTGTTTGTGGCTTAATTAGTTGAACATTAACTATGGTCCCGACAGATGCTGTCATTTTTTGTCAAACAAAATCATGTTAAAGTGCGCGTTAATAAAAAAAAAATTAATGGTATATGACCGTATTCGAATAAATGATTGCCAGATCCAAAAGGTGACGATGTTGTTGCTATTTTATTTGAATGGGCATTGGAAAAATGTTTGAACGATTGATTGTTTATGGATGTTATATGAAGTGTGTGATTCCAAAGCATTGAGCCAATGCTTAGAGTAACAGCCATTTGATTCAAGTTTTGTGTAGAGTTTTGGGTATGTTATAGTTTACACATGAAAATGGTGTAGTACACATTTTGATATGCTGTACATTGGACGTCTATTGATCGAGTCATTTGTTAAACACTTACAGGTAGCAAGTAAACTTTTGGTTTTTATTCTTAGTCGCACGATCGGAAAAATCTGAACCAATAATGAATTCGTAAAATCCAAAAAATGAGTTATGTGCAGAGTTTGGGAGATGTGCCGAAGGAAAAATGGTAGGCATTGACTGCAACATGCTAGCGTTATGATCGGACACGAACGTCAGCATCCTTTGGCAGTCCACAACTTCCGACAATTGGCACAAGAACCACTCCCAATAACATGCATTTTGGGAGTCCATGATGGCAAATGCGATCGGGAACAAACCTGGTTGCACCATATTTCAGAAATGTACATCCTGGACATGGATTACGGCACTTACAATTGGGTGTTAGGAGTGAGAAGCCAATGTAACCCATATTTGTTACTGTGTGCCAATTGTGACAGTGTAACAAAATTAAAAACAAAAAAATAACTCCAATTTGACAAATTTAAAATCATACATTGGTTGTCATCCTTAGCTGTAGAGCAAGTCAAAACCCTACCTAGAAGCAGCAACAAACAAAAATTCCACACTAGAACTCTTCCCACCAAACAATGGAACTACTACATTAACCCCACCGCACACAACAGACGTAACATCAACAAATCCCACGAATCACTCCCCAGATCCCAACAAAAAAATAGAAACCCACAAACATACCTTATGCTCGCCATGCTGACATCGGAAAAGAAATCAAACCAAAATCAAATATAAAGAGCAAACAAGTAACTTTATAACCCCCAAATCAACAAAATACAAACATAACAAAAATAAAATAGACCAAATGGTTTGAAAGAAAATTTCTAGGACCAAATGGAACAACATTTCCCAAATCGGGATTTATGTGTAATTTTTTTTTCTTCTATTTAATCTCTAATTACCAAATTTATCTAACTATGTTAGTTAATGGGAGACTCGTTCAAATCAATAATTGATAAAAACAATAATTTTATAATTTAAGTAACTCCTTAATCTGTATTCTAAATTCTTCTATATCTGCTGGCGTATGATCTATTTGTGCTGATGTAATCCTATAATCTTTATTTTTTATATCTAAACTGGCTAAAACTTTATTTCTTTCCCAATATTTTATGGGTTGTTCTCCTAAAATCTCTGTTGTTTCAGTTAATCTTATTATTTCATCTAAATCATTTTCTGTTCTTCTGTATACTGGTTTTTTCTTTAATTTTTCTATTTTTGCAAAAATTAATTCTAGGTTAACTGTTTGTTGAAAATCTTCTAGGTTCCAATAGTCTCCTTTTTCTTCAAAATCTTCTAATTCATAATTTTCTATGCCTAAATTTTCTAAAGAAGTATTTGCTATCTCATCAAGTATATATTTTTGGGCTATTTAATTTTAAAAACTAAACGAAAGTGATCTAAATGACAAAAGCTAGGATAAAGTTTGGGGCAAAGGACAAATTTACGTCATAAAGCCAAACTTCCATGTTCTTCTCAAACCATCATTTTGATTATGAATAAGTTAATAAAAAACTTGAATAATTAATTCAAAATTCAAAAAAATATTTATATTTATTGAAGTAAGTTAATTATTTTAATTAAATAGATTAGTCAAAATTTAAAAAATAAAATAAACAATCTATATCTATATATTTTATAAGGAAAATGAGATTTTTAGTGAGGAGTTTTGTGAGAGTTTTAATATCTCATACTAATTTTTTTGATTTTCTTAATTTTAAATAATTAAGAAAATCTCCATTCGCTAGCTTTTATTTGATAATCTCATATTGGGAGAAGAAGGAAAAATAAATGAGTTATTTTACTCATATAAAGTGAATCTTATATTCCTATCCCATTTAATATTGTAGTGATGTGCATGTTTCAATTCAATATAGTTTAAATTTTAGAAGTTTTAATTAATCTATATATTATATAAAGAAAATGAGATTTTTAGTGAGGAGTTTTGTGAGAGTTTTTAATATCTCATACTAATTTTCTTAATTTTAAACAATTAAGAAAATCTTCATTGCTTGCCTTTCATTTGATAATCTCACATAGAGAGAAGAAGAAAAAAACAAGATGTTTTACTCATATAAAGTGAATTTTATACTCCCATTCCATTTAATATTGTACTGTTGTTGTCACGACCCAAACCCGCCCCTAAAAGTTTGGTCCATGACCGGCCTGTACATAGGCCTCAAAACAGAAATTTTAGAATAACATTTAACCACATACGGGGCCTTAAGCGGAAGCAATATCAATAAAAGACAACATCCATTGAGTTTGTGCATACATGATGGCTTAATTAATTTAAGCATTTAAATACATTCCCATAGTTACATATACAATCACAGAATTATGCAGATCTCACACACACTTAAATAAGACTCCAAAAATTACACAACTCCCAGTAATCAAAATTAAGGCCTCAACACGGAGGCGTACCCCAGGCGGCTTGGCAAACAGGTAGACCTCAATACAATTCTAGTGTCAATCCCCGATGGCTCGCCTACATAAACATACATAAAAACGGAGTGAGCAAAGCTCAGTGAATAATAGCAATGTAAGGAAAGTAAATATACATATCAAACCATACACAGATCTTATACATAATCATATTTTAAAAAGGCCTCAGGCCCACATGTAATACAGAACGGCCTCGGGCCCATATATAATACAGAACGGCCTCGGGCCCATATATAAAATAGAACGACATTAAGCCCAGATATGATACAGAACGGCTTTAAGCCCATATAAGATACAAAATGGCTTTAAGCCCAGATAAGATACAGAACAGATTTAAGCCCAGATAACGACAGCTGTCCACACATTATAGGGTAGGTAGAACATCGACATGTACACTACCTCCCTTGGCCTCTGGCCATGAATCATAATCAATTTACATCAAAATGGCCTCAGGCCCAATAGATTAAACAGAGTCGCCTCAGGCCCAATATTAGCAAAACAGAATAACCCCAGATTCATAAGAATACCATTACACAATAGTGCACATAAATTTCCCCATGGTTTATTACAATTCGACGTAGTTGTCTTGCGTATAACAGAACATTAATAATAACTATTAACAGAAGGCCCATGTATAACTACAGTACTATTTAATAGGGACAGAGCGACCTTAGGTTCATACCAATGCCATCATTCAATCATATCCATTAATTTCATCAAAGCATAATATCAATGGAATAGGCCATTCACAAATAACAATACATAAATCACAATCACAGGAAGTAAGTGAAACACTTCGTTACACTATTATTACTCACAGTGATAGGTTTCTGACAGCGGTGGAACGATGTCCTCGTCTTGACCTACAGACACAATGTACATAGTAGATTATGAGAATAAAACCAATCTCTTTCTTATTCCTTAATCAATAGCCATGGTGGTTCTAAACTCATTATTCCTCCATAGGTTATAGTCCATGCCTCAGAAGATAGGAGGAATCGATACGAAAAAGGTTCAGACGAAGAAATGGTACAAACCCGATAAACAAAAAGTGAACCGTCGTCACTAATTTGGGCATAACTATTTCTGTACTTAGAATTTGGGAGTGAGACCACCATCATTGGAAACTAGACTTCCGGGACTTGATTTTAGACTCAAGAATCACTGAAAACAGGGTCCGGATGAGGGACATATGCCTATTTGAAGATACCCAGTATATGCTGAAACAGGGATGACCGCTCGTGCGCCCACTTTGGCCGCTCGTGCGGTGACTGGGCCGCTCGAGCGGTGGACTTGGCCCCTCAAGCGGTGGATTAAGTAGAATGCAATGCTCTGTTTTTTTTCATGTTCCGCTCATGTGATGCTCGTGGCCGCTCATGCGGTCTAGGCAAAATTAGACAGTCCGAAAATTCATCAAAGTGTGAGTTTTCAAACTCAAATTCAAACCAAGATCTCATGTAATCTTTCTTTAAAACATGATAAACCAACATATTTCAAGGGTAATTCAAGCTCAATTGCATCAACTTGTTTTAATTCCAACATTAAAATATTAGCTTCCATGAATTCAAAGTTTTCAACATAAAGTTCATTTTCATGTAAATTGATGGTTGGATTTCTTCACTCAACTGTTTCCATGAGAAGTCTAGAGTCCATCTCATGTCCATTTCTTCATATTAAACTCAAATCAAACAAACTCAAAAGAAATAAGGTCCTATTAACTCTAAGAACTCATAAATCAAAACCCTAGCTTATTTAGAGGTTTAATCTTCATATTTCCTCTTGATTCCATGCAATAGGTGAAGTATCTACAAGATTATAGTTGAATTTCACATATCTTAGTTCAAATCCTTGAATTTCTCCTTTAAATCTCTTCAATCTCCAAGCTTTCCTTCAACACTTCTAACACTCTCTTGTTCCTCTCCCTCTCACGTGGCTTCCCCATCTCCTCTAGATATTTTTGGTTCTAAGAGATGAGTTCAACAACTCATAAGGCATCTATTTATATAAATATACACACACACAAGATTCACACAATAGGGAGAGCCAAACATGGCCTTACGAATCGTACGAAATCAAATTTCAATTAAACTTTTCAGATGACTCTAAAAATTACGCTGATTATAAATATGTCCTCTGTTCTGGTTTCTAAAGTCTCTAAGGCCTTCAATTTGCAGTACAAAGTTAACCATCCAAACGTGCATTAACGAATCAGACAAATTAGATTTTCAATTAATTTTTCCAAATAGTTCTAAAAATTCCCATTAACATACCCAAGTACTCAGGTTTGATTTCTAAACCTATAAAGGTCGGTAATTTCAATTTTAAAGCCATGACTCAACAGATAATTCCTCAATGCGAACAGATATCATTAAATTAAAATGCATTAACCCACAAGAGCGTAAAAGTAATTTCATATACGGATTTTGGGGTCGTTACATTCTCCCCACCTTAAGAAGTTTGGTCCTCCAAACTTGATTCACCCTGCTACAAGTCAAGTTTTGTCTTGGGTATACAACATTTCTCAATTCTTTAGCCATTCACAATCCTATACAGTCAATTTCAATGGAGTTTGCTCCCAGAATCACAAGTAATTCTTCTTTACTGGCTAATTAGTAACCCAATTGATAATAATACTCAATAACATCAAGTCATCATCTCATTATTCACTACCCTCATACATTTCAATTTATTGATCCACAAGTCATACCTTCCAAATAATATAACAACTTAAGGTTCACAAACTCTCGTTCAGAAATGAATTCACTTCAAGGATTCGATTGCACGCGACTCATAAGCTATCAAATATAATTCAAACTCTTTAGGTTCACAAACAACCCCAACTATTATAATTCCTCAAAGGTTAAGGAAACGTTCACTACTTAATCGTGTTTCAAAGGCACATGCATCCTACAACAATTAAACCCAGAATAAACGAACAAGTTTTAAATCAACGACTTTGTGGCTCTTTGCTCACTAATAAGTTGAGGATTCAAAATAATGGTTTGGTAATTTGAAGTATCTCTAAGCAATTCACTTTCATGGCAAATGAGATAAATGAGATCTAAGTTTTCGAATAACCAATGTAGATTCAAGTCATCAGCTTCAATGAAAGTCCAAGTAATCAGAATTAGACTCATCAATTCGAATCAGATTTTTAACAGACTCCAAATAGCAACTCAAATCCCATATCAAGGAATTACATGTTCAGAGTAAATTATTAGTAAAATCAAATACGGATCAAACCGTAATGGTCACAATTCCCAAATTACGATAAGGTAATAATCATTTAAAATCCATGTTTGCTTGGAGGATCTTAAAGTCAACATCCTGACATCAAGCATAAAATGCATTATTCGGATTCCAAATCAGAAACAGATTCATATACATATTCATAATAATTTTCATATTTAGATTTTGCATAGAATCATACGTGGTACATCCATTAGCATTAACAAATTCGATGACCCATAAAGGGATGGCCTCGAAGGCATTCTGATGACCCATAAAGGGATGCATATCATATGATGCTATGGATGCCACGAATGCATTTCAGAATTTTGGGCAAACATTCATTCATAGCAAGCCACAACTAACCTACTGACACATGTTAACAATATTAACTTATCATACATTCTCATGCTTTATATGAAAACATTAAATCAGGCCCATAAAATTCTTTATACATAATCTTAGCCCAAGAAGGAATAATTCCTTGTAGACTTAATGATTCAAACAAATAGATAGAGCCCAAGGTAATCATACTAATCACAAGGTACCACTTTCGTCTATCACATTCCTTAGATATCGCATTAAATTAATCACATATCACCTAGTACTTCATACATACCATAAACAATATCCTTGATATCAATGGGTGTTGATACAGCTCAATAACAAAGTCAGTCTTGGTCTACCAATTTCTTTGCAATGGTTATCCAGACATTCATGTACGAGTCATAAATCGTCAATAACAGACTCTCAGATAGGTATCTACGTCATTAGTTCCATAAAAAGAGCACATAATTCTGTGAATCATAAACAACTCGCTTAGGCATGTGGTCAATTTACCCATCACACGCAAGATCACATATTATTCATCTATGTCAAAAGTACCGAATGTAATTGATGGTATGACATCTCTAAATAACACAAATCACATAAGTTTCATTCCAATGAGCACTCATTTTCAAATCACAATAAAAGAACAAGCCTTGAATTAATTCTCATACAAATATTTCATCCTTAATTAGTAATGGTGAGTTTATGATAGCAATATGTTAGGTTCAGAACAAAACGTATCAAAACAACATTATGTCTTTCAGACAAATGGCAGTCCACAAAAGGAACACAATTTTCCTTTTATTCACATTCATTCACAAGAATATATGGTCGAACTGAAAGGAGGAACAAAACTTCACTTATCATTCCATAGAAAGATTCACAACAAGACCTTCTTTTCACCAATGATCCATTTCAATAACCCAAATAATTTGATTAACAAACATATCATCTCACTACATTAACAATGTCCATTCGTATTCTTACACGTGGTAGGACAACATAACTAACACCTCCTTACTACCTTTCCCTCAAGACACTAAATACAAATTAGCTTAATACATAATATCATACCAAGCTATTTAACTCTATGGTTCAAGATTTCAGATAATATTTCCTTCGCCAGCATACATATCTTAATTTCCTCAACATACACTCTATCTCTACAAATTAACATACTCAACACCACCAATATTCTAGTCAAAATTTCAATTTCCCTGTATCACTAAATTTTCATAAAATCCCACCGAATACTATGTGATCACAGATCATGATAATTGTATTTATGAACATTTCATTTCATCCCTACTCCTAGAGTTATAAGATGCAGACTGTTAACACATCGTGTATCATTCATTAATTACTCCATAACACATAGTTTTGCGAACTTAGTCATAACACACACAAGCATACAAGGACATGAGTGGGGCAATCCCTTTATCTCTACTTCTTATATCAAACCATTCTCAAGTTCCATACTCGTTATTAATCATTGTATTTCTCAATTGCCATGCACCTCATTGATTTACAACAACCTTAGTTTCCCAAAATTCCTCATGGTCTAATTTCACATATAACACAAAGAGAAGCTAAGTTTAATCTCCTTTCACATTACGTTTCCACAAACATGCTTATACTTTTCAATTTGAATATCCTAAGAACACCGATATTCCACATTTTTCAAAACTTTAGCCTCATGTAACCCATTTTCATTTCATAACAATTATCCAATTCTCCTTAGTCACAAAACTCAGTCCATGAAACAAAACATATGAATTTCCTTTTTATCACTCAAAGTTCATAAGAATTCTTATTCTTAATCTCAATACTTAACTTATTGTACGGGTTCAAATACTTCTTTCAAAATGCACATCATATCATTTCGTTGCTAGATACATGCAACTTAAATGCATTCTAGATACTCTACTGCTCAATGGATACGTGTGTGAGATCATAACACGTGCTCTGATACCACCTGTCACGACCCAAACCCGCCCCTAAAAGTTTGGTCCATGACCAGCCTGTATATAGGCCTCAAAACAGAAATTTTAGAATAATATTTAACCACATACGGGGCATTAAGCGGAAGCAATATCAATAAAAGACAACATCCATTGAGCTTGTGTATACATGATGGCTTAATTAATTTAAGCATTTAAATACATTCCCATAGTTACATATACAATCACAGAATTATGCAGATCTCACACACACTTAAATAAGACTCCAAAAATTACACAACTCCCAGTAATCAAAATTAAGGCCTCAACACGGAGGTGTACCCCAAGCGGCTTGGCAAACAGGTAGACCTCAATACAATTCTAGTGTCAATCCCCGATGGCTCACCTACATAAACATACATAAAAACAGAGTGAGCAAAGATCAGTGAATAATAGCAATGTAAGGAATGTAAATATGCATATCAAACCATACACAAATCTTATACATAATCATATTTTAAAACGGCCTCAGGCCCACATGTAATACAGAACGGCCTCGGGCCCATATATGATACAGAACGGCCTCGGGCCTATATATAAAACAGAACGGCTTTAAGCCCAAATATGATACAGAACGGTTTTAAGCCCAAATATGATACAGAACGACTTTAAGTCCAGATAAGATACAGAATGGCTTTAAGCCCAGATATGATACAGAACGACTTTAAGCCCAGATATGATACAGAACGGCTTTAACCCCCGATAACGACAGCTGTCCACACATTATAGGGTAGGTAGAACATCGACATGTACACTACCTCCCTTGGCCTCTGGCCATGAATCATAATCAATTTACATTATAACGGCCTCAAGCCCAACAGATTAAACAGAGTGGCCTTAGGCCCAATATTAGCAAAACAGAATAACCCCAGATTCATAAGAATACCATTACACAATAGTGCACATAAATTTCCCCATGGTTTATTACAATTCGACGTAGTTGTCTTGCGTATAACAGAACATTAATAATAACTATTAACAGAAGGCACTTGTATCACTACAGTACTATTAATAGGGATAGAACGATCTCAGGTCCATACCAATGCCAGCATTCAATCATATCCATTAATTTCATCAAAGCGTAATATCAATGGAATAGGCCATTCACAAATAACAATACATAAATCACAATCACAGGAAGTAAGTGAAACACTTCGTTACACTACTATTACTCACAGTGATAGGTTTCTGACAGTGGTGGAACGACGTCCTCGTCTTGACCGACAAACACTATGTACATAGCAGATTATGAGAATAAAACCAATCTCTTTCTTATTCCTTAATCAATAGCCATGGTGGTTCTAAACTCATTAGTCCTCCATAGGTTATAATCCATGCCTTAGAAGATAGAAGGAATCGATAGGAAAAAGGTTCAGACGAAGAAATGGTACAAACCCGGTAAGCAAAAAGTGAACTGTCGTCACTAATTTGGGCATAACTATTTCTGTACTTAGAATTTGGGAGTGAGACCACCATCATTGGAAACTAGACTTCCAGGGCTTGATTTTAGGCTCACGAATCACTCAAAACAGGGTCCGGATGAGGGACATATGCCTATTTGAAGTTACCCAGTATATGCTGAAACAGGGATGGCCGCTCGTGCGCCCACTTTGGCCGCTCGTGCGGTGACTGGGCCGCTCGAGCGGTGGGTTAAGCAGAATGCAATGCTCTATTTTTTTTCATGTTCCGCTCGTGCGGTGCCCGTGGCCGCTCGTGTGGTCTAGGCAAAATTAGACAGTCCGAAAATTCATCAAAGTGTGAGTTTTCAAACTCAAATTCAAACCAAGATCTCATGTAATCTTTCTTTAAAACATGATAAACCAACATATTTCAAGGGTAATTCAAGCTCAATTGCATCAACTTGTTTTAATTCCAACATTAAAATATTAGCTTCCATGAATTCAAAGTTTTCAACATAAAGTTCATTTTCATGTAAATTGATGGTTGGATTTCTTCACTCAACTGTTTCCATGAGAAGTCTAGAGTCCATCTCATGTCCATTTCTTCATATTAAACTCAAATCAAACAAACTCAAAAGAAATAAGGTCCTATTAACTCTAAGAACTCATAACTCAAAACCCTAGCTTATTTAGAGGTTTAATCTTCATATTTCCTCTTGATTCCATGCAATAGGTGAAGTATCTACAAGATTATAGTTGAATTTCACATACCTTAGTTCAAATCCTTGAATTTCCCTTTTAAATCTCTTCAATCTCCGAGCTTTCCTTCAACACTTCTAAGACTCTCTTGTTCCTCTCCCTCTCACGTGGCTTCCTCCTCTCCTCTAAATATTTTTGGTTCTAAGAGATGAGTTTAACAACTCATAAGGCATCTATTTATACAAATACACACACACACAAGATTCACACAATAGGGAGAGCCAAACGTGGCCTTACGAATCATACGAAATCAAATTTCAATCAAACTTTTCAGATGACTCTAAAAATTACGCTGATTATAAATCTGTCATCTGTTCTGGTTTTTGAAGTCTCTAAGACCTTCAATTTGCAGTACAAAGTTAACCATCCAAATGTGCATTAACGAATCAGACAAATTAGATTTCCAATTAATTTTTCCAAATTGTTCTAAAAATTCCCATTAACATACCCAAGTACTCAGTTTTGATTTCTGAACCCATGAAGGTCGGTAATTTCAATTTTAAAGCCGTGACTCAACAGATAATTTCTCAATGTGAACAGATATCATTAAATTAAAATGCATTAACTCACAAGACCGTAAAAGTAATTTCGGATACGAATTTTGGGGTCGTTACAGTTGTGCATATTTCAATTCAATATATTTTAAATTTTAAAATTTTTAATTAATTAATTTTTCTGTAACTTGGTAGGTCTTTTGACCTAGCCGATTAGACTAAATCATTTTTAATTTGATTAATTTGTTGATTTAACCACGATTTTAACGGTTTTATCAAAATATATTGATTAGATTTATTTGATTCGAAATAAACTAAAAATTGATCTGATTAAATATTAAAAGACTGTGATTGCTTGATTAAAAATAAACTTTCCGTCCAAATAATTGTTAACTTTTATTTTATAATCCCACATCGGAAAAAGAAGAAAAAAGTGAGTTGCTTCACTTATATAAGGTGAATCTTAGTAGGGTAGTATTGTGTATATTTCAATTCAAAACAGTTTAAATTTTAAAATCAAAATAACATTTAAAAGTTTTAATTAATTAATTTTTATATAAGTTAGTTGATCATTTGACCTAACCGATTAGGCTTAACCATTTTAGGCTTGACCGATTTGCCGGTTTAATGGCGATTTCTCATACTGATTTTATTAACATTAAATAATTAAAAAAATTTCTATTTGCTAACTTCCATTTAACTATATAAAAATAAAACTTTAATTAGTTTATAATTTATTTTATAATCCCATATCGAGAGAAGAAGAAAAAGTAAAGTTTATTTCACTATATATATATATTATATATAAAAAAATGAAATTTTTAGTGACGAGTCTTGTGCGAGTTTCAATATCTCATACTAATTTTCTTGATTTTCTTAATTTTAAACAATTTCGAAAATCTTCATTGCCTAGATTTTATTTGATAATATCACATCGGGAGAAGAAGGAAAAAAATAAAATGTTTTACTCATATAAAGTGAATTTTATACTTCCATCACATTTAATATTGTAGTATTGTGCATGTTTCAATTCAATATAGTTTAAATTTTAAAAGTTTTAATTAATTAATTTTTGTGTAACTCGGTCGGTCTTTTGACCTAGCCGATTAGGCTAAATCATTTTTGATTTGATTGATTTGTTGGTTTAACCTTGATTTTGGCAGTTTTATCAATATATATTGATTAGATTTGTTTGATTCAAAATAAACTAAATATTGATTTGATTAAAGATTAAAAGGCTGAGATTACTTTATTAGAAATAAACTTTCCATCTAAATAATTGTTAACTTTTATTTTATAATCTTATATCGAAAAAATAAGAAAAAAGTGAATTGTTTCACTTATATAAAGTGAATCTTAATAGTGTAGTATTGTGTATACTTCAATTCAATACAGTATAAATTTTAAGATTAAAATAACATTTAAAAGTTTTAATTATTTAATTTTTGTATAAGTTGATTGGTCATTTAACCTAACCGATTAGGCTGAACCATTTTGGATTTGACCGATTCATCGGTTTAATTGCAATTTCTCATACTGATTTTATTAATTTTAAACAATTAAAAAAATTCCATTGACTAACTTCCATATAACTATATAAAAATAAAATTGTAATTAGATTATAATTTATTTTATAATCTCACATAAGGAGAAGAAGAAAAAGCAAAGCTTGTTTCACTTATATAAAATAAATCTTATACTCCTTTTTAATATTGTAGTATTGTGTATAATTCAGTTCAAAATAATTTAAATTTTAAAATAAAAACTCTAATTAGTCTATGATATAATTTATTTTATAATCCCACATAGGGAGAATAAGGAAAAAGTGAGTTATTTCACTTATATAAAGTGAATCTTATACTCTCATTTAATATTATAATGTTGTATATGTTTTAGTTGAAGAAAGTTTAAATTTGAAAATAAAATTTGAAAGTTTTAAGTAATTAATTTTTGTGTAAGTTGGTTGATCTTTTGACCTAGCCGATTATGCTAGAATCTTTTTTTTTTTTTTTTTTTTTTTAACTAATTCATTGGTTTAATTGCGATTTTGGTAGTTTTATCAAAATATATTTGTTAGATTTGTTTGATTTGAAATAAACTAAAGATTGACTTGATTAAAGATTGAACAACTGATTGCTTGATTAGAAATAAACTTACCGCCCAAACAATTATTAACTTTTATTTTACAATCTCACATCGAGAAAATAAGAAAAAAGTGAGTTGTTTCACTTATATAAAATGAACCTTATGTTCCTATTTAACTAATTCGCTGGTTTAATCGTAATCTTAACAGTTTTATTAAAATATATTGGTTAGATTTGTTTGATTCGAAATAAACTAAAAATTATTCTAATTAAAGATTAAATGACTGATATTGTTTGATTCGAAATAAGCTTTCCTCCCCAAACAATTGTTAATTTTTATTTTATACAATCCCATATCAAAAAAAGAAAGAAAAAGTGAATTGTTTCAGTTATATAAAGTAAGAAAAATACTTGGTAGCTCAAATTTGTGTGATCCGAATGGATTGAATGTATCAAAACAATATCGTTTTACTCCCAAAACAACGTCATTTTGAGACATTTGAGTCATTCGGGCTATGCAAATTCGGATTATGAAATTTCGGGTGGGTTAGCAAGCATGGTTGATAAAGTAAACCTATATTTTCATTTAATATTGTAGTGTTGTGAATGTATCAGTTAAAAATAATTTAAATTTTCAAATAAAATAAAATTTAAAAGTGTTAATTAATTAATTTTTGTATAAATTGATTAGTCTTTTAACTGATTTTATTGATTTTATCAATATATATTATTTTATTTATAAAAAGTATGTTTAAGTTTTATGAAAAATTTCACTCTAGAATAATTAAAACTAAAAAATTTATAAATAAAATTTATTTTTATTTTATCATAAATATACATATATATATATATATATATTTTAATTTATTCTATTTTATTTTTATGTTTAACAATTAAATTATGACAACTATAATATGTATTTTAATAAAATAGTTAAAATTATTTGTACATATCTTTTAAATAAATTTTATATTATTATTTATTTTTAAAATTATTTTTAATTATTTATTTAATCCGTGTATTGCACGGTTCATATACTAATAAATTTAATATTAAAGTACATAGGAGTAAAAGTAAATAATCATGACCTGTGACAAATTTTATTCACTTTCATTGGCATTGGTGGTTCTTTTAGCTATTAGAAAAACTTTACTAGCAATAACGCCACTTGCCGGTTAAGAGAGCTTTGCAGCCTGTCGGTTGCCCCTCGCAGCCGGTCATTGCTCCCCTACACGTGTCCACTATTCTATCAAAAGATCACTAAACAGAAAGAACCAACAGCTTGAAAATAGCCTCAAACTCTCTGCACTCTGTCTCTCCCTCTCCCTCTCTCTCTCTCTCTCTCAGATGCTCTGCACCGTTTTGAAGCTGATCGGAGCAACTTCGCCGCCACAACCCAAAAACGCCGCAACTCAACCCTGACCCAACAATTTTCAGGCCGATTTTGGCGGAAAATACAACAATTTTGTGGTTGTGATGTTGGATATTTCGGAAAAATCTTCTTTGGAAGCCCTCCAACCCCTTAAAAAACACAAAACCCCAGACTTATTAGAACGCAAGAACTCCTTCAACTCAATCCAACCCTATCTCTCTCTACAACACCCTCGCACATGGCTCATCCTCTCTGTTTTCTTGCTCCAAATCTTCCTCCTCCTCATGGCTCGGTCTCTCCCCATCTCCGTCTCTCGCCGCCGCCACCACTTCCCTTCGCCCTCAACCTCCGCCGCCGCCGACATTCAGTGTAAGTCAGGTATGGTCTATGTATACCCACTCCCACCCGTTTTCAACACCGAATTGTTACAAAAATGCAATGAATTGAACCCATGGGTGTCGAGATGCGATGCATTTTCGAACGCTGGGTTTGGCCGGAAAGCCACTGGGCTCGCTCGAATCATGCCGGAGAATCTGACCCGCGCGTGGTTCTGGACGGACCAGTTTTCGTCGGAGATTATATACCACAATCGGATTATGAACTACCGGTGCAGAACCACCGATCCAGAATCGGCTACGGCGTTCTACATACCCTTCTACGCTGGACTCGCAGTTGGGAAATACTTGTGGAAGAATTACAGCGCTAAGGACCGTGATCGGCACTGCCAGATGATGTTGGGGTGGGTCCAGAACCAGACGTACTGGAACAAATCCAACGGCTGGGATCACTTCATCACGATGGGTCGCATCACTTGGGACTTCCGGCGCTCCAACGACGACGACTGGGGCTCCAGCTGCATCTACTTGCCTGGTATGAGAAACATTACCCGCCTTCTGATCGAGAGAAATCAGTGGGACTACTTCGATGTCGGTGTACCCTACCCCACCGGATTCCACCCCAGTACCCACTCCGACGTGAGTACGTGGCAGGACTTCGTCCGAACACGCTACCGGTCCACCCTCTTCTGCTTCGCCGGCGCGACACGTGGCTTTATCAAGAACGATTTTCGAGGGCTGTTACTGAGTCAGTGCTACAACGAGTCCGGGTCCGGGTCTTGTCGGGTCGTGGACTGTGGCGGGTCGAAGTGCTCCAACGGGTCGTCAGCGATTCTGGAGACGTTTCTGGACTCGGACTTCTGTCTGCAGCCGAGAGGGGATAGCTTCACCCGACGGTCCATATTCGACTGCATGGTGGCCGGTTCGATCCCGGTTTTCTTCTGGAAACGAACCGCTTACTATCAGTACGAGTGGTTCTTGCCGAGCGAACCGGGGAGCTACTCGGTTTTCATAGACCGGGATTCGGTGAAAAACGGTACGTCGATAAGAGGGGAGCTTGAGAAAATCAACAGGGAAGAGGTGAGGAAGATGAGAGACAAAGTGATTGAATATATACCCAATATTGTTTATGCAAAACAACCCATTGAGGGACTGGTGGGTCTAAGAGATGCTTTTGATATTGCCATTGATGGTGTGCTGAGGAGGATCAAGGAGCAGGAGGGAGGGTATAAGTGGTAATAATATTAATAGGAGCAATGCCATGTTTCTCTCGAATTCACCGGGGCTCGAATGGCTCGAATTTCTGTTTACTAGTCGTCCGGCCTGTTGTGTGGCAAAAAAACTAACAGTCGCAGTCAGCAAAGTGACAACCGTGACCGTCAGTCTTTTTGCCGGACAACCGGCCGAACAATCGGTAAACAAAAATTCTAGCCATTCGCGCCAAGGTGAATTCGAGGAATCAAGGATTACACTATTAATAGCTCTCTCTCTCACTCTGTCTATATATATATATATAGATTTATATATAGATTACTACTAAATTTTGTGGTGTACACATGATGAGGTAATTACATACTATTTATGATGGGGGAGGAATTGAGTTAGGGCTGTTGGGCAGGGGTGGCTTGAAAAGAAAGAGGTAATGTTGTAGAGGATTGGATGATTGAGAGGCTTTGAATTTGATGTCCAGGTTAGGTGCTATTGTTGTGTATATAAGGCGGCAATTGAATTTCATTACAAAATGCAACAAATAAATTATAGATGATATATTCTTTTTGTTTATTTATCTGTAGAGCAATACACATGTTTCAAATTTCCAAACTTTGATTGTTTTACTGAACGTGTCTTTGTTGTTATCTTGCCATATATCACAGCCATAGTTTTCATGGATTCTGATTTTTTGTTCACCTAATTTGCTGACTATTTTTCTTTCTTTGTTGGGGTTGTTTACATAGCCTCATATTTTTCAGCCACTGTTTTTTTCTCTCACTCCTATATGACTCTGTTCAATAGCATTTAGAGCATTCACAATGGTGTATATATAATTTTACATGTTATAATAGGAAAATATTAAATCACTGTAATGTCACCATAATGGTGAAATGTCATTTTAACGCATAGCTAATCAACTCTCTCTTTTTTAAATGGTGTTTAGATTGAGTTTTTGAGTGATTTTTTTGTTATTTTTTTCGTCTGTTGTAATCATTTTAAAATTATTTTTGAAAAAACGATTATATATTTACCTTCCATACAATTAGTATAAAATTCGTCTTATGCTTTAAATAAATAATTAAAATTTTATTTTAAAAATATAGTAATAATTTTAAAATTTAAAAGAAATAATTGAAATCATGCGAGTAGGTTATTTTCATTTTACACTAAAGTTATTTAAGTATTAACCAACAGATATATATGTTATCAAATGATGGATGACATATTAGAGTAAAATAAATAAATAAATTATTAAATTACATTTAACATAAAAGGTAAGTACAGACACTTTTATGTTGAATTTTTTCAAATGGCATAACCACTGAGGCTTGTTTTGGGAAATTGACTTTTAGTTATTTTTTTTGATTTGTAGCAAAAGTTAAAAGTTGGTTTTTTTGAATTTTTTTTCATTTGAGAAGTTAATTTTTAGTCAATGGTGAAATTATAATTCTACCCTCATGGATCAAAATGTGTTATATAAGTGAAGTTGTAAATATTTTAAACTAAATGGGAGTAGTTTGGTCATTTTGTTATGATTTGACATTATAAACAAATATTAATAAAAAAAATCAAAAGTCACTTTTTACCAATTTCTCAAATTATTTATCTAAAAAAGTCAAAAACTTAATGGGATTGTTTGGGATGACTTAAATAAATGTACTTTTTGTCTTTTTACAAAAAGATATTCAGAAAAGTAGAGAGGTAATATAATGAAAAAAAGATAAAAAGATAAATTATTTTTAAATTACCAAACTTGACCTAAAAATTAAAAAAATTACTTTTTATCATCTTCTCAAAATTAGCCTGAAACTTCTAATTAATAACTATATACTGAATTTCATTTAAAATTGAAAGCAAATTGGATAATGAAACGAAAATTTTTTGATAGAGGGGAGCGTTGACTACTTTTCCTGAGACATCCCAAATTGTCTTACCAAATCCACATCAGGCTACACCTTTAAATCATTTCACTCCTCTTATCAAATTACTCCTAACTTACATACGTACATCAAACTGCACCTTTATATCATTTCACTCTAATCACCAATACCTTCCGTTTCACTTTTTTAATCTCATTTCTTGGTGGTGCTACATGTAGTACTAATTAATATATCAAAATTTAAAAGGTTGTGGCATTGTGGTAAGGTCTTGGGATTTAAATTCCAAGGTCACAAGTTCAATTTCCTCCTTGGACCAATCTTCTGGGCGAAACACTGTTAGTTAGGAGGTTGGACCTCAAGTTGTCTAGTCAGCACTTGGTGTGGGTTCAATGCTCCCCCGCTGTGCGAGTCCTGACTTAAGCGGAGCTTGTCTTGGGAGGTCGGGGCAAGTTCCCAGGTTATAGTCTCCTCGCTCGAAACGGCTAACAGGACACCTTGGTGATCTCTGCAAGGGGCGCTGCCTTGGACCTGCGGGAGGGTAGGGAGGATTTTCCTGTAACAAAAAAAAAATTAATATATCAATATTAATTATTATGAGAACATAATTTTTGAATAATAATATATGATCGAGGTGGCATCGAAGTGTCAGCCAGGATGCCACGTGTTCTGGTTATAATGCCGAGGTAATCTCGGCTAGACCGAGGTAATTTGCGAAAATATCGGGATCCAGAATAAGTGGATAAGGGACAAGAGTCCTAGATTAGAAGAGTACTTCAGTTTGGATAAAGATAAGATTCTTAGAGAGATTATCCCAATCTAACTGGGAGTCCAGGATTAGTATTGAGACAGAATCCATTAGAGCTAGGCTTCTATGGAGATTAGGTCAGTGTTGGCTATAAAAGAGAGGCACCCTCGTGGGTCTAAGGTACGCTTTTTGTATTCTAAATAGTGAGTTAAGCACTTTTACTATCTTTGAGAGATAATTGACTTGATCATCGAAGTGCCCCTGGGTGGACGAACCACTGCCGAAATCTCTTCTTTCTGTGATAGGTCGTTCAGGCTTAATCTATTCTGCCGGTGTTCTCTAGCTGAGTACCAGTTTGACAGTGTGGTCAGAAATTGATTCACACAATTTGGTGCCGTCTGTGAGAAATACAGGAGAATAGATGGCCAACGACAGACAGAAAGAGAAGGTTGTGGACGACATTCCTACTGGGAGTGGGAAACATATTGACCCTAACGCAGAGGAGGATAATTGCAACGAAGAAACTCGGAGACAAAATCCCAGAGAGAAAGACGTCGGTAAGGAAGGCGACGTAACAAAGAAATCAGACCGAGGCAGGTATTATAACGAGGACGACCTCCAAGTATAGAAAGATAGATGCTTATGGAGGGACGACGAGATGAAGGGAATGGCGAACAAATTGACGGACCTGCAAACAGTCGTTAACTTTACGATGCAGAACAACGTCATGCAACCACCATTCCCGTTACAAAATACGTTGATTCTAGCAGCCAAGAACAATGCCTAGAAGAGAGGGCAAAAAATAGTCCCTACAGTCCCCCAGCACACCAGGACCGAGGAACACTCTTACCGGCCTTCGAGAGAGGTCGGGCGAGGAGAGTCAAGAAGAGAAGATTCTTGGAGGACACATCGTACCAAGGAAGCTGACCCCAAAGAACATCGACATGTTCAAGGGAAGAAGCTGTGTTTCGACGCAACTAATGGAGAAAAGTCCAAGAAGACTCATAATGATACTGGGAGTAGCGCACCAAATATGCTGAAATCCGTTGATAGTCGAGCTCCTGGACGAACTAAGGAGGATCTGAGGGATTACCTCCAGAGGAAGCAACAAAATGCCGAGGTAACCTCTCCGGTCAAGCCGAGAACGCCGTTCTCGGTGGAGTTGGACAAATTTGAGGCCCCGAAAAGATTCCATATGCCGAGGTTCCAGATATACGATGGTAAGTCGAACCCTAACTTTCACGTCAGCTTGTACCTGAACTCAATGGCATTACACATCGGGAATAAACTGTTGCTCTACAAGGTGTTCCCCTTATCCTTTGGGGAGATCGCATCAGACTGGTTTCACAAGTTACCGAAAGAAACTATGAAAAGTTGGGAAGGCCTGGCCGAGATGTTTGTGGCCAGGTTTGTGACAAACAAACTACAACCATTGAAGGTGGACGCCCTGATGGCTCTGAGAATTGGCGAGGACGAAAGCCTTAAGCCCTATGCCAAAAGGTATTATGAGGTATTCAACCGAATACCAGGATGCAACCAAGAGGTGGCAGTTATGTCGTTTAAGAACGGCCTGAAAGATAATTGCCGGCTTAAAAAATCACTGGCAAAGACATTGCCAAAAAACATGGAGAAACTTATGTCCAGGATAGCAAAGTATGCCAGGGCCGAGGAGGACACGCCAGGGACAAAGGCGTCGAAACAAGAGAAGAAAAACGGCTCACCGAAGCGAGGCCGAGGTGATGTGGATACAATAAGCAAGAGACAGGATTAAGGGCTGTACAGACAGTTACAACCGTATTCCAAATCCCGGTTTACAAAGTCTTGGAGAAAATCCGAAATCAGCCCTATTATAGAGCACCAGCAAGGGTACCAGGCGAATTTATGGGAAGAAGCCTTGGCAAGCACTGTGCTTACTGCAATAAGGCTGGACATCTGACTTAGGGGTGCAGAGCCCTAAAGGCACATCTGGAAGACCTGGTAAGACAGGGCCATTTAAGGGACCTGGTAGACGAGGCCAGGACAAGGGAAGAGCAGGCAAGACTGCCTTAGGCACCGACAGCACCGCCACTCCCAGCACCGCAACCACAAGTAGGCGGACCTCGAGTGATCAATGTGATTCATTCAAAGGTCAATGAGAATGAAATACGTGGAGAGACTCAGAAGGTAAAGCACTTACATCATGTGTACCAGGTCCGTCAGAAAAGACCTAGGGCAGACGAATGCCAGGGACCAGTGGTGTCCTTTACTGAAGACGACCTGGAGATGGTGCAGCATCCACACAACGACGCCTTGGTAATATCCCTCTAGATTGGAGAGTGCCAAGTGAAGCGCATCTTAGTTGACCAGGGCAGCTCTTGTGACATCATGTATGTCAAGGTTACAAGGAGCTTGGCCTTCACTAATAAGATCTAGAGCAATCCAATGGTTGGGTTCAACGGCACGCCAACGTGGCCCCTAGGAGCGGTAAGTTTGGAGGTGCAGGCTGGCACCAAGAAGATAAAAGCCCTGTTTGGTACAGCTTAAAAGCTGCTTATTTCAGCTTTCAGCTTAATTTAAGCTATTTTGATGTGTTTGGTTTAGTTTATAGCTTATAACTTATAACTTTTTGGAAGTCAGAAATCAGCTTATTCTTTGAGTGGGGCAGGAGATGCTTAATTTATAAGTCAGAAATCAGCTTATGTTCATAATTATAAGCTATAAGCTGTTTAGGCATAAGTTATAAGCACTTTCCCACAGCTCTACCAAACAGGGCTAAAAACAGAGTTCACCATAATCGACACCCCCTCCTCTTACAATGCTATCCTGGAAAGGCCATGGCTGCATGCAATGGGGGCTGTTCCCTTAACATTGCATCAGCTATTGCGGTTCCCAACAGAGCATGGAATAGAAGAGGTCAGAGGGGATCAGGTGCAGGCAAAGAATTGCTCCATGGTAGCAATGAAATCTACCTGCAACATATGAGAAGCAGAAACAGCAGAGATCGAGGACGAAGATGAGGACGTGGAAGTCCTGGAGGACGTCGGCAAAGAGCCAGCCGAGAAGAGTGAAGAAGCCCTGAAGAAAATCCTTGTCCAGCAAGGGGATGAAGAACGCTTCTTCCTTCTCGGCTCGGGCTTGGCCGAGGAAGAGAAAAAAGAGCTAGAGACGTTCCTAACAGCAAACATTGAGGTGTTTGCCTAGACACCATACGAGATGCCTGGCATTGACCCCGAGGTCACTTGTCATACACTAAATGTGGACAGATCGGCCAAACTTGTAATCCAGCGAGCAAGGAGGCCGTCATTGATGCATGTTAAGGTAGTAGAAGAGGAAGTGGGCAAACTTCTGGAGGCCAGAGCCATTCGAGAAGTAAACTGCCCAACATGGCTATCAAACACGGTCGTTGTGAAGAAAAAGAATGAGAAGTGGAGGGTCTGTGTGGATTTCACCAGCCTGAACAAGGCTTGTCCCAAAGACAGTTTTCCATTACCCAAGATTGACCAATTGGTGGATGCCACTTCAGGGCATGGAAAGATGAGCTTTCTGGATGCCTACAAGGGTACCATCAGATAGCCATGTACCCCCCAGATGAGGAAAAGACTGTATTTATCACCCCAAAAGGGCTGTATTGCTACAGAGTAATGCCTTTTGGGTTGAAAAGTGTAGGAATAACTTACCAGAGATTGGTTACTAAGATGTTCAGACATCTAATTGGCAAAACAGTGGAGGTATACATAGATGACATGGTCGTGAAGACCAAGGAGCCTGAGGATTATCTGGAAGACTTAAAGACAGTTTTTGACATCCTTAAAACATATCGGCTTTGACTCAATGCATCGAAGTGTGCATTTGGAGTTGGGTCTGGTAAGTTCTTGGGATACTTGGTAACCAGAAGGGACATTGAGGCAAGCCCGGATCAGATCAAAGCCATCTTAAAACTGAAGAGCTCAACATCGGCAAAACAAGTGCAGATGTTGACTGGAAGGGCTGCAGCCTTGAATAGATTCTTAAGCAAAAGCTTTGATAAATGTAAACCTTTCTTCAGCTTATTGAAGAAAGCCACAGACTTCTTATGGACCGAAGAGTGCGAAGTCGCCTTGGCCGACTTTGAAGAAGTATTTGCCCATAGCTCCAGTTCTCTCAAATCCAGTACCTAGAGATGAGTTGTTCTTATACTTGACAATTTCAGAGCATGCAGTGAGTGCAGTAGTAGTCAGAGAAGAAAAGGGAGAGCAAATGGCAGTTTATTACGTAAGTAAAACCCTGGCAGATGCAGAGACCAGATACCTACCCTTGGAGAAGTTAACACTGGCTTTAGTAATGGCTTCCAAGAAGCTGAATCATTACTTTCAAGCCCACAAAATTGTGGTGCTAACTGAGCATCCTTTGAAGTCCTTGTTACAGCAGGGAGATTTAACAGGCAAAATAGCCAGATGGGCAGTAGTGTTGGGCTAATATGACCTGGAATTCAGACCCAGAATAGCAATCAAAGGCCAAGTCTTAGCCGACTTCATGGCTAAGTTCACACCAGACGCCGTCATACATCGGGCTCTGTTGAGCCGAGGTATACGACGTCCAAGTGAGCAAGGAAAAACCCAGCTGGGGATAGCAGAACAAAGGAAGGAACAGAAACTCAGGCCCTGCTGTATTTACATCGGCAACTCCTTCCGGCTGTTTGTCGATGAGAGTTTAAACCGACAAGGAGCGGGGGCAGGAGTAGTGCTAGTATCTCTAGATGGGCAGATACTAGAACAATCCATTCGTTTGGGGTTTAAGGCCTCAAACAATGAAGCAGAGTATGAAGCACTAATCGCAAGATTAAAGCTGGCAGCAGTAATGGAAGCTGACGAGGTAATAGTCTTCTGTGACTCCTAGCTTATCATCAACTAGGCAACAGGCGAATACGCAGCCTGAGATGAAAGGATATCGGCTTATGTAAAGGAGGCGAGCAAACTGGTAGCCTTATTCCAGAATTGTCGTTTACAGCAGGTTAGCCGAGATGACAACAGCCATGCTGATGCTCTGACCAACCTGGCTAGTGCAATGAAACTTGGAGAGGCAATGACAATAATGGTTGACTACTTGTCAGGTCTAAGCATAGAACCACTGAACACAGAGCGTGAAGTAATATGTGTAGAGATGAGACCAAGTTGGATGGATGCAATAATAGTATTCCTTAGAGATGAAAAATTGCTAGAGGATCATAAAGAGGCGCACAAGATCAGACTGAAGTCGGTAAGGTTCAGTTTGATAGCAGAAAGACATCTCTACAGAAGATCTTTTACTGGACCCCTTCTGAGGTGTGTGCATCCTTCACAGGTTGAAGACTTTCTATATGAGATACATGAAGGAGTATGTGGAAGCCACGTTGGGGGCAGGTCACTTGCTCATAGGGCCATTACTCAGGGGTACTGGTGGCCCTACATGCAGAAAGATGTTGAAGCTTATATCAAAAAGTGTGAGAAGTGCCAGAGGTTTGCACCTTTGATACATCAACCAGCAGCGGACTTGAACCCAGTGTCCAACCCATGGCCATTTGCCCAATGGGGCATGGATCTTGTTGGACAACTGCCTCAAGCAACTGGACAAAGGAAGTACCTGCTGGTAGCAACATATTACTTCACCAAGTGGGTAGAAGCTGAACCCCTTGCAAAAATTCGGGACGTTGATGTGAAGAACTTCATATGGAAGAACATCATCACCAGGTTTGGGATCCCAAGAGCAATAATAGCTGACAATGGTACACAGTTTGACAGTAAGTTAATTAAGAGCTTCTGTGCAAAGTACAAAATCAAGAACTATTACTCTACTCCAAGCTTTCCTCAGAGTAATGGTCAAGCAGAAGCCTCCAATAAGGTTATCTTGGATGTGATCAAGAAGAGGCTAGAAGTAGCAAAGGGAAAGTCGGTGGAAAAGTTGCCTAATGTACTCTGGGCATATCGGACTATGCCGAGAAGATCAACTGGAGAGTTCCCATTTGCCATGGCTTATGGCACTGAAGCAGTTATCCCATTGGAGGTTGGCATCCCAGGAATTAGAACCCATGGAGTAGAAAATGGGACCAATGAGGCATTCTTGGCCCGAGATCTGGATCTGCTAGAAGAAAGAAGGGAGAAAGCAGCAATTCAGCTGGGAGCATACTAGCAGCAGCTTGCCAGGGCTTATAATAAGAAGGTCAACCCACGAGAGTTCCAAATTGGTGACCTCGTCCTAAGAAAGGTCGTCGGCAACAAGAAGGATCCCAGAAAGGGTAAGCTTGGCCCAAATTGGGAGCGACCCTATAGAATCATTTCGGTCCTAGGCAATGGGGCATATCGGCTTCAAGACAGTGAAGGCAACGAGTTGCCAAGACCCTGGAATACTTGCAATCTGAAATTTTTCTATCATTAGATTTTTCGTGTTTTTTAACTTTTTTTCTTTTTTGTTATTAGCCGAAGTAATAATAAAGTTTTAGTTTGATTTTTAAACTTGTGTAGTATGACTGACCAGATACTTGACGATATTTTTGATTGAAACATGATGAATAACTTAGACTTATTATATGGCAGAGTTGAATTATACTTACATATAATGGAGTTTGACTAAGTTGGCGATGTTTCTGAGCGAAATATGACGAATAACTTAGACTTATTATATAGCAGAGTTGAATTATACTTGTATATAATAGAGTTGAACTAATTTGGCGATGTTTCTGAGTGAAACATGACGAATAACTTAGACTTAGACTTATTATATGGCAGAGTTGAATTATATTTGCATATAATAGAGTTGAACTAAGTTGGCAATGTCTCTGAGTGAAACATGATGAATAACTTAGACTTATTATATGGCAGAGTAAAATTATACTTGCATATAATAGAGTTAAACTAAGTTGGATTAACCCGGACTTGTCATATCGGCAAAGTTAGACACAGATTGGAACTAAGTGCATGTCAGTCAGATTAACAAAGAGACCAAGGTTGATAACCTCGGCCAGTCTTTGTTTAAATTTGACCCCGGCGACAATGTCAAAGCCACATGCTTAATGAGAACCCAAGTGGAACTTAAGTTCACATTAGGGGGCAAAGGGCTAGAGAATGATACTTGGGAGTTAGAATTTACAAGCTAAGGTTGGTTTAATACTTGTTGAAATTTTAAGAAAAATTTACAAGTTAAAGTTAAGCCGAGGTTATGTTAAAGGAAGTTGGTTTAACACTCGTTGAAATTCTAAGAAAAGTTTACAAGTTGAAGTTAACCTAAGGTTATGTTAAAATAATAGAAGACAGAGGTCCTGATAAGTAAAGAGTGAAGTGGCAAGCTGTAAATAACACTTGTGAAAATATTATGATAAATATTTTCAAGTGTTAGTGTCACGACCCAAACCCGCCCCTATGGGTTCAGTACCGTAACCGACCAGTAATCCAAAGATTACCGAAGGCCTGCGTAACAGTAATACAGTAATACAGAGTACAGGGGCTGGCGGAAGCCAAAACAGTAAATAAACAATGTCCAATGAGCTGTGACAGTCTAAATGCAAAAAGACTTTCATGCACATATATACAGTCAGTGACAAAACGGTATGTACATTATATGCAATCATTCAGAGCGAGGACTAAATCCCTATTAAACAGTACAGTACAAAACATTCAGTCTATACAATTATACAAAACAGATACGGAGACAGACGGGGGAAGTTAAAACACCCCTAAGCCAAAGCTTGACAGGCTCGGAACCTCGCAGTGAGGCACATAGGTTGGCTTGACAAAACTGGAGTTTACCCCGACGCTTTTAGCTGCGGTCTGGTGCCTGTACACCTACATATATATATGAGCAGTGAGCTAAAGCCCAGTGAATAACACAATGCGTAAAGTGGTTTAGAACGAATGTCCTTACAGTAATGAAAACAGTTCACTAAATAGTATTTCAGTCATTCAGTATTTCAGTCATTCAGTCGTATGTGGTACATCCATTAGCATAGCAGTACAGTAAACAGTAGGTCTTAAAGACCGAACAGTCAATGATGGCCATCATCAGTAAACAGTAGTGGTTCCAACGAGGGAACCGACAGAGATCTCTGTAACAGTAACAGTTAGTAACAGTAATTGCTAAGGATGCCACAATACAGTTCAGAATACAGGACATACATTCATTCAGTTAACAGTATCAGTTCAGAAAGCAGTATAGTTCAGTATTCAGAAGATAATCATTTTAAATATATCTTTACACAATTGTTATTCACAGAGTTCTGGGCTACAGTAGGCTAGAGTGTCTCCTAGAAATGCCAACCCTAAACAATACAGAATGAACACACACTAAGCTACACAGTTGGGAAGGATAATAATAGTTTAATCCCTAATTGCCTCGGTGTGTTCTACATCTATATCCTCATCAAGATGTCTTAAACTAGGCCTAAGAATGCCTAGGATGGAATGAGGATGGAATGAGGATGCAAAGATGCACTTTTAAAAGCATTTTCAGAATTTTCAGTGAAACAGGGTCCCGCTCGAGCGTAGGTTACTCTGCTCGAGCGGACAGGCAAATAAAGGTCCCCGCTCGAGCGTTAACCTGTCCGCTCGAGCGTCAACTTACCCGCTCGAGCGGACCAAAAAGTACTGGATAGGTGAAATTCACGCTCGACGCCCGCTCGAGCGTGTCACCCAATCCTCCGCTCGAGCGTACATTCCTCCGCTCGAGCGGACTGATGAACAGTGCAAAGTACTGGGAGCTCGAATTTCCCGCTCGAGCGCCGTTCTACCTGCTCGAGCGGAAGACCAAAATCTGGAAAATCCAGATTTGAGCTCCAAGTTCAAAATCATGTTTTCAAACACCAAATTCGATCCTCTTGGGCCCATTTTCTGGAAAAACACTTGTAAACACATGATATATTATATTTCAAAGGTCAATTTGTAAAAAGCCAAGGCCCAAGGGTGTTTAATTAACCTCATCCTCAAACCAAATTTCATGAACAATATTCAAACATGGCATGCATGAATTCAAACCAATTTAAAGCTTTAATACATGCTCTAATGAGCTCATTCTTTCCAAAATAAGATGAAATCATGGACTTAAACATAAATATGAGTATGCATGTAACCTTTTGCCATGAAAAACAACTCCACTCTTCAATATACACACATGCATGCATGGAATGAGCTTCAATTCAACATGCTAGAATTAAATCATGCCTTAGCTCTACAATTTGACATGAATCATGCAAGAATCAACTTAAAGAGAACAATGAGAGGTTGAATTTCTTACCTAGGTCCTCAAATACAAGTCTAGAGGCTCAAGAAGGCAAATCTCCTACAATTTCTTCAAGTCTTTCGAGCCAATTCAAGATGAAGCAAGATGAACTCACTCTCTCACTTCTTCTCTCTCTATGGTCGGCTATGCTCTCAAAATGAGCTGAGGAAATGTTTGCTAAATGTATAACAAAGCTTCAAAAAGGTTTAGATAGTGGGCCACTAAGTGGCAAAATAGTAATTAAGTCTAATTTGTGCATTTTATCAATATTTAATCTAATGTAGTCATACCAAATCAATTTCCAATTAAATACACCATAAAATCATATAAATTCTAATGAACACAGAACATCAATCAATGTTAGATTCGGTCACCGATAAGGCCTTCAATTTGCAGTTTAAACACAAAGACAAGAACAGATAATGAAACGATCAACAAATAGAATGCACTTAAACAGATACAGTCAATCAGTCAGTTCAGTATTTTGATTACTTCAGTTATCAATCATAATCAGTCTCGGTTCAACAGTAATCAGTAGTTTATCGGTAAGCAGTGATGAGGGTCATTACAGTTAGGTTAAAGTCGAGATAAACTGCTAGTGGGTATAACCGAAGTATTCCACACCGAGAAGATTACACAGTTAACGTATACGTTGAAGACATCTAAATTATTCTAAGTATAGAATCATACAAGACAGTAAAAGGAAGACAAACATTCAATCACACTGAAAGAAGAAATTAGAGAATGCATTCAGATAAGGAAAGAAGGCACTTCGGCCTGACATTGAAGAGTAATTGTTCAGATTACAAAAGTGACACGTTGGCCAAATTAAAGCTTACATTATTTCAAAAGTAAGAAAAAAAGTACAAGGTAGAAAAAATAAAGAAAAACATCAAACTAGACTATTCGGCGTCATTGGCTGGTTGGGTCTGGGGTTCAGAGGACATCTGGGAACTCTTCTCGACGGCCTTCTCAGCCACGAGCTCGGCGTCGATCTCTTCAAGAGTCTGGTCAAGGCTTTTCTCGGCGATAAGCGCCTTGGATGATGTCTTCTCAGCAAAGGCACCCTTTGAGACCTCGTCCTCCTCATCTTGAGTCAAGTCCAAGACTTGCTCATTCAGAGTTGGGGACTTGGCCCTAGCAGCCTCTTCGTTCTTCTCGGCCTCAATGTGATTCTCGGACTCAGCTTCGTCCTGGGACTGGCTTGAAGAGGGAGGAAATGGTAGGACGAGGCTGCTAGCATCCTTCAAAGGAGAGTCCTCGGGGACAGCCAATGCCTTTAGAGTAGCCATCTAACCAAGGGTATAGCCCTTGTTGTATGCCTGTCTGACTGATTTCTTGTAGTCTTTTTTGACGTCGGCTGCCCCCTTGACGTATGCCTTCTCATCCGCCGCTTTGATCTCGGCTTCTTTTGTGGGCAAGGCAGCCCGGAGCTCGGCTTGGGCTTTAGTAGTTTTTATTTTAGCCTCATTCTTTTCGACTCAAGGACCTTGGCAATGGCCTCGGCAGCGCCTACCCTCTCCTCGGCCTCGTTCTAAGCTTTTCATGGCTTCCTTGGCTTGGTCTGTTAAAGTCTTCATCTTGGCCTCAGCCTTGTTAATGGCCCTCTGCAAGCCAACAGCCTCCTTGGTCTTATTTACCAACTCCTTCTTAATGTTAAAGGCTTGCACCGCGAAGGAGTGGCCATGCTGGATCGCCTAGAAGAAATAGAAAAAATAAATGTTAGTAAAACTCTCTAAGTATGGAAAAACGGAGAGTGGAGAGTACCAAGTGATGGGGGCTTACCTGTACGGAGTGCTGCAACATCAAAGCAAAATTTTTGTACTCGCTCATCTTGGCGTTGCGATCGACATCTTTGGAAAGGAGCAAGGCGGTAGAGAAGGCAACGTCGACTTCAATGTCATCGACGCTGTCGCCAGCTCTGACCGGCTTGTCCGCAATTGTAATTGATGGAGCCCAGGGGGCATCAGACTTCAGAGAGCCTGAGGTTGTTGCCGACTCGGACCTCGGTTTCTTTGACCTGGTTGATTCAGAGGGTGCGGCCTCAGCGGGCCTCTTCTCGGCAGTGGAGGAGCTCTTGTCGCCCTTGGCCAATTTTGAATCGGCAAGGTGTCTTCAGAGTCAATCTGAGTCACCGTTGCCTTGGGTTGGGCCTTTTTCAGCCTTTTGGGCTTTGGCTTTGGCTTTGGCTTTGGCTGAGATTGGGATGGTGAAGGTTGTGCGGTAATAGTGTTGGGGATGTCAGCTAGAAGGTCGTTTGCTACAACCTTCTTATGACCCATCTCAGCGGTGGCTATAGTTCTACGTCAGCGTTTGCGTTGGGAAGATGGGATTAGTTGCGGAGCCGAGGTTGATGGCTGCTCTACTGGATCAGATGTTGATCCTTGGTTAGGCCTTGACAATTCAGCTTGTAGAGTTGTTGCTGAAGGAGGAGACTTGCTTTTTCTTGGGATGTCGGGAAGTACAGATTTGTAAGTTGGGATAAAATTCAGGAGCAGAGGAGCCTTGTGTTGATTGATTGGCAAGTTCAACAGCTTTTTGAAGTCCTTGCTGGAAAAGAAGGACTTGCGAAAGTCCTTTGGTGGTTGAGGGAGAGCTGCAAGAAAAAATAGATGTTAGCACATATATAGAAGGAACAAAGTGTTAAAGACTTGAGAGCAAGCAAGGTGACTCTTGGCTCTTACCATCACCCTCTTTAAAAATTTATCGGCTCAAGGGATAGAGATGGAGGTCCTCATCTGGTGAGAATTCCCAGTTGCCCGAGATGATGAAATAATCGTCCCTGGCGCCCTTGTTGGAATCAGGGAGGTCGACGATGAGTTTGTATTGCGTCGACCTTGGCTTAAGATAGTAGATGTAGCCTTTTTCTGACTTAAGGCCACACATGGTGTAACAGTACTGGATGTTGGCAAAAGTAACCCTAGCGTTCTCTTTTTTTGGCTAAGACTATTATACCATTGATAACTCGGTAATAGTTAATGGCAAGCTGCATTGGGTTCAATTTGTAGTAATGGAGGACTTCTCGGAAAAGGATGTCAAGTGGAAACTTGAGTCCATATTCTGTGAAGGCTACGACAGGGAAGGGCATGAAGTTTCCGTTAGGCATGATGGAGTCTTCCTCTCCTGCCAACCTCAGATGAACGTCGGCTGGGATGGAAAACTCCTGCCTGAAGTATTCTAACTTAGTTGGGGTGTCTACCCTATACCTCCACATACCCATGACGTCGGCTTAGGGGGAAGGTGTTGGATTTCAGAAGGAAATGTTTTGTGAAGGTTTGAGGGACCTCGGCAAAACCTAGACGAATGCTAGGTCGAGAGTTTTTGAGGATCTAGGTGAAGTTTGTTTCAGTTTGTTTCAGTTTTTCCTAAAATTCGTGAGTTCTACAACAAATCCCAAGCCTAAGACTATGGAAACAAGAATTGAAGGCAAGAATCTGGAAAAGACACAGAAAACAGAAACAAGAGCAATGATTCAGAATCAAGAAAAGTGATGAACTATCAAGAACGATGTGACAAAGTGTGTACAAGAGTGCAAGGCCAAAAACAGTGGCAAAATGAACAAATGTGTGAATACATGTATATATCCATAAACAAAATTGCAAGCAAGCGAAAATTTACAATATAAATGAGGATTCAAGAACATGAATGAAGTCACAGTAGCAGCATACAAACGTAATAGTTTGAGGGGAAACAAGAAACTGAAACGAAGGGAAGTAGTGGCTTACCAAAAGAGTGAAGCCGGTGTTGAGTACGCCGGAGTCAGATGATGGCAGCAGTCGGAAAAGATCAGCAAAAGCTTCGCCGAAAGGGAAGAATGGAAGTGGTTACAGAGCTTAAGAGCTTGAAACAATGGCGGATTTGGGAAAGTAGAGAGAGAGAGAGTTTGCATGAAAATGATGGTGAAAAAGTGAAAAAACGGAGAGAGAGATATGGTTTTGATTAAACACATGAAATGGCGGCAAAAACACAATTACTATGCCTAGGACGACGTGCTTGTTAGATGGCACACGCAAGTGCGATGCGACTTAATGGCGCGTGTTAGGTACGGCTCGGTAGAGGAAAGACGTGTGGCAGAAACGGTTGAAATACTGTATGTGGCAGCTCATACGCATGTTGAAACTCTTGGAGTTTGTGATTTAATGAAGCAGGGCCTCGGCTAGAAGGGCAATATCGGCTGACAAACTTAGAACCAATAACCAAGTTTGGTTCTAAAGCATTAAAGAAAGCAACCTATAAGTCTTGGTCATATTGAGCCGACGAATTATAACCTCGGTAGTGAAGGATAAAGCGAGCTTAGCCGATGTGCTAAATGGAAGAAATGATATAGGTTCTATCACCTCACGATGCCGAGGTAATAGAACTTAGGGGGCAGTTGTGGGGGCATAATTTTTAAATGACAACACGTGGTCGAGGTGACACCGAAGTGTCAGTCGGGGTGCCACATCCCTAATTATGATGCTAAGGTAATCTTGGCTAGGCCGAGGTTATCTGCGAAAATACCGGGATTCGGGATAAGCGGATAAGAGACAAGAGTCCTAGATTGGGAGAGGACTTCAGTTTGGATAAAGATAAGACTCTTAGAGAGATTATCCCAATCTAACTGGGAGTCCAGGATTAGCATTGAGACAGAATCCATTGGAGCTAGGTTTTTATGGGGATTAGGTCAGTGTGGCTATAAAAGAGAGGCACTCTCGTGGGTCTAAGGTACGTTTTTTGTATTCTGAATAGTGAGTTAAGCACTTTTATTATCTTTGAGAGATAACTGACTTGATTGTCCGAGTGCCCCCGGATGGATGAACCACCGCCGGAATCTCTTCTTTCTGTGACAGGTCGTTCGGGCTTAATCTATTCTGTCGGTGTTCTCCAGCTGAGTACCAGTTTAACAGTGTGGTCAGAAATCGACTCACACAGTTATGACATTATTATTGTCTTACTCATTATACAAACTATAAATATCAAAAATTTCTTAAATTATGTCACATTATCAATTAGTACATTAATTAATATATTAATTAGTATATATAGCATTATTTCATTGCCCTAGCTACTCTTACAATTTCTGACCTTAAAATTAATCTCTAATTGAACTTTTTTAGAATTCGTACCTACCATATTTGCTAATATATATCCGTGTTAACTAAATTAACCCATTGTATATAATGGAATCGAATGATTTATCTTGAAATGAGATTTATGTAATTTATAAAATAATATGGAATTGTTGGACATATGGTGTAAGGTTAAAATTAGGTCAATTATTAACAATTTGAGGGAAAATCTCAAATCAATTTGGAAAAGGACAATAAAAAATAAAAATCATTTTCATGGGGTGCAAGTTTTTCTTATATTTGATATAAGTCATTTTCTATGTTTGATGCAAATCTTCTTTCACCTACAAAGAAAATATTCGAATGTATAGTGCAATTCTTTTTAGTCTGTCCCACTGATACGCAATTCTCCTAAAATATAACTCCAAAGTTGGGCGCAGCTTTTAGTTGATTACAAAACTAAAAGAGTACAACATTTGTGCCAAAATATTTCTGCCTTAAATAGCTAAAAATGACTATTGCTAAAATTAAATAGAAATAAATGTTTTTTTATTTTTTTATTTTTTTTATATATATTAAAAGTGATGATTGGCGAAACTTACTTTTATTATTAAAATAAAATAAAATAAAATTAAGGATTACATGTGATAATTTATTATTTATCTAAAATTATTTTCAAATCAAATGAGAATGCCATTCTAAACTTTTTTTCTTACTTTTTTTATTTATTCATATACTTTTATTTTGTGATAAATTTATTTTAAACCATTTAAATATTTTATTATAATTTTTAAACTAAAAACAGTTCTAAAAATAGGAAAATTTACTCATAAATCCTAGTTTCTGAAAAGTTGAACCATTTAATCCTAAAAGTTTTCTTATGCTCCATTTAGTCCCATTTTATACATCATCATGATGTTCATGATGTAAATGAATCTGATGTTTCATTCTAAATTTCAAAATTTATTAAAATCTGATGAACATTAGATGTTTGAAATCTAATGTTTGAAACATTCATTCTATAATTTCAAACATTATTGAAATCTGATAAACATTAGATGTTTGAAATCTAATGGTTGGAACATTAATCTGATGTTTGAAACATTGTAATGAGACCTTTCAGTCTATAAGAAAACTTTTAGGACTAAACAGTGTATAAGTTATTAATTTGGGATTTATTGGTGCATCCGCCAAAATTATATTTGAATTATTTTATGCCATTATAAAAAGTAATATTTTTTAATATTAACTTATTGGATTATTCCTTTATAAAAGGTGTAATGTTTTTTAAACATTTTAAAAAATAGTTTTATTGAATAAACTTAAGCACGTTTTTACTTTTATTCATTAATATTAAAATTTTAATTAATTTTGTTTATTATTTTTAAAAAGAAATTACTAAATAATTTTATATTTTTATATGTATAATTCGAGTTTCAGATTGTTCAAATTGTTTGATATTTGTATCTAGACCCACTAAAATTTAATTTGAATTTCTGAATTTCTGCCTAAGTCCTGACCAAATTAAAAAAATATGTTACCCAATTCTTAAAAAATTCGAGCTAAACTCCCATTGGTTGGATTGGACCGTTGCAGCACTAGTAAGGAAGTTAAAAAATAGATGATTGAGTTTGTGACAATAAAAATTTATATTGTTATAAAATTGTGACAATTAAATTTTGGATCTCAATTTTTTTGTTCTCAAAATTTGCATATAAATATTTAACTATCTATCTATATTATTTTATATAAAAAGATGCTTTGGAAACCCAAGTCAGCAGGTTTTTTCCGAGAAATAAGCAGAAGCCAATAGTGGCCTGTAATCAAATATGGCTGCTATCGGAACAGCCAGCCCAGTCGGCATTGGAGAATGCAAAGAAGGTGGTTAACGGTCCCTTTGTTTTTCATGTCTCGTGCTATGCACGGTTCTACGGCTAGTATTTTCAAAATTTTAAATTAATGGTACAGATAAACAGCTTTATGAAAAATTTATTCATAAATCTTATAAGAGAGAATATTAATACATTCCATTTTAAGACTTTTCTTATGAATTAATTAAATTTTTGTTTGAAAGTTATATTTATTTAATTTGACGTCATTGAGTTTAAGCAATTGTGTTTTTAATTTTATGATTTGTTTTTTAGATAAGAATGAAAATGTGAGGTATGGAAGATTCTTTTGAAGGAATTGGTGGCTGAAGTGTTGGTTGTCAAGTCTAAAAATTTATATTTCTATTAGTGTGGTTTTCTGATGTTACATTAGAGTGTTACGTTTGCAAAAAAAAAAAGTATACTAAGGAATTTTTGTATGTTACTGTGATTGAAGTGTTACGTTTAGAAAAAAATACACTAATGAGTTTCTTTGGAATGTTACATTATTATGTTTGAGAAATGTAACTAAGGAGTTTTTTGATATGTTACATTGAAATGTTACGTTTGGAAAAAATACACTAAATTTTTTTGTGTCTCACATTGATTGAAGTGTTACGTTTAGAAAAAGTACACTAAGAAGTTTTTGTGTTACATTAATTGGAGTGTTATGTTTGGAAAAAATACACTAAAGAGTTTTTTTTTTTTTTTTTGAAATGTTACATTGTTGTTTGAGAAAAATATACCATGGAGTTTCTTAGTATATTACATTGGAGTGTTACGTTTAGAAAAAATATACAAAAAAATTTTGTGTTACATTAATTGGAGTATTACATTTAAAAAAAAATACACTAAGCAGCTTTTTTTATTTTTTTTTAATTTTTTTTAATTTTTTTGGAATGTTACGTTATTACGTTTGAAAAAAGTATACTAAAGAATTTTTTAATGTTTTACATTGGAGTGTTACGTTTTTTAAGTGCTACATTGGAGTGTTATGTTTGATAAAAGTACAATAAGGAATTTTTTTTTTGAGTGTTATGTTTAGTAATTTCAATATTATGAGAAAATTTATATTTGTCTATCAAACATAACATGCACATTTATACTTGACTCTTTATCTAATTCACACTAGAATGAGATATTTGGGTCTATGAGAAAAAAGAGAAGATCAAATAGTTCATAAAATTACTATTTGAGATTTATTGATGTTTCACCCTAATTTCATCATATATGTATCTTCTAATTTTTTAAAATCATAAAATTAAAAATTTTAGATTAGTTTTGAAACTCAATATTTCCTTTTGATTTTTTATGAGAGATAATAGTTTTTGCCAATTGTGGAAGGAGATTCTTTTATCTTTCCTTTTAAAAAGCATAAATCACGAAATAATTATTATTTTTATAATGATTGGCTTAATGGATTAGCTAATAGAATTTTTTAATTATATTTTAATTCAAAAATTCACAAATTTGGTTAGATGTATTGGAGCTCCCATAAAATTTCTCACAACATGTTCATTTGCTATAATATATAGTATAGATTAGAAGAACCAAAAAAATTAAAAAAAAAAAAAAAATACTAAAACAATTAGGTCCTCATTTACCCACCAATCACATACCATCAATTTTTTTTTTCTTTTTAAAAAATTCTAAATTAAAAGTTTAGGTTTTGCTCCTCTCTCATACAATTTTTATACCTTTGTCTTTGCTCTCTTTCTCCTTCTCTTTCCCTCTAGGGTTTCACTCCTCTCTCGTACGATTTTATGTATGTCTATGGGTTAGATCGGTCAAAGGCTAAAAGGGTTTGGATTTGTTCGATCGATCAAGGGCTAAAGAGGGTTTGGGTTCGATCGATCTGGGTTGAAAGTGATCGATCCATCTCAGACGATGATTAGGATTTTCAATCTGATGAGATTTGGGTTTTAAACCTCATGATCTGGTTTTGAAGTTCACAATCTAGGTCTCAAACCTTCACATTCTGGTTTCAGACCTTAGATTATTCAAATCAATTGACAATAAGAGTTTATATTTGCTTGGATGGACATAGTCATGATATTGGACTAATAATCTAATAAGATACGTAAGGGTCATTTTTTGATAAATCTTCTTTCTAAATATTTTATTCTATCTAACTAATATTCTTTTTGAGTATTCTATTAAGTCCTGTTTAATGTAATATGACCAAATCATTATTTCTAATTTTTTGTACATATTTTTATTTTGAAACTAATACATAACAATAGTACCTCATTTTATGAAGAAAATATCTCCCTCATTCTAAAGAGAAGATCTTTCCCTTATTTCATGGATAAAATTTATCCCTTATTCTAAGGAGAAAATATCTCTCGCATTCGATGGGAAAAATCTCAAATGATGAATTTTGACCATTTTTATAATTTGAAAATTTTAAAAATAGCACAACAAAAAATTTGAATGAAAATCAAAATACAATATGAATGTTTACAGTAAACAACAAACATACAATTAACTTTTAAAAAAATAAAATACATACTAAAGTACAATGTGAATATTTACAATAAACAACAACCATACAACTAACTTTCAAAAAAATAAAATTTATATCAAAATTCGATGTTAATGTTCACAATTTATAATTAATATGCAAATACTTAAAAATAAAATAAAATAAATAATAATAATAAAAAATACTCATACTATTGTGAACATTCACATTGCAACTTGAAAACATAAAATAAAATTGAAAAAGTAAAAATCGACTATTTCGATTGTTTAATGGTAACAAAAATGATTGTTCAACTAACAAGCATAGTAAAAAAAATAACAAAATACAACTAACTTTCAAAAAAACTTATAAAAAAAAAAAAAAACTCATACCAAAATATAATGTGAATGCTCACAATTTACAATTAATATACAACTAACCTTATAAAAACTAAATTCATACCAATTTGAACATTCATACTACAACATGAAACAAAATTGAAAGGAAAAAAAGAAAAGACTATTTCAATTGTTTAATGGTAACAAAAAATGATTGTTTAAACAACAAGTATAGTAACAAATAATCAATGATATGTGAATATTTACATATTGCAAAATATGTAATTATGTCTATATCTTTATTCCAACACTTATTTCTTAGACTTTTAAATAATGTGAAATGTGAACATTCATACTGATTGACAAAAAAAATAGAAACCATGTCAACAATAGAATTAGAAATAAAAAAAAAAAACTCATTCACTCTAAAAATAAAAAAATATCACCCACATCCTCATCTTCATCATCATCTTTATTATTTTCATTATCATTAACAATCTATGTAATTTCACTATTCCACAAATTCAAATCAAACCAAACCCACTTTTGAAGAATATGTTTGTAACAAAATTGATTAGACATAAATAGAGTTTCGACTTACAACAATGGAGAAATATAGACTGAACACATAGCAACAATGGACGGACACAGAATTTCGAACACAAAATGACAATGGAGGAATACAAAACTGCATCGGGACAATGGAGGAACACAAAATTTCACGGCAACAATGGAAGAATATAGTATTATTAATTAGAGTTTCTAAACCCTACCAAATAGAGAGTTTCGAAACTCTAGCACAATGAAACAATATCATAAATGTGAATGGAATTGATCAAAAAGAAAAATATGAATAATAGTAACTACCAAAATAGAGGTAACAACAAAAAAGAAATGTGTATATCATTTTTCTATGTAATACATATCAACAATAGATAGAAGAGTATAATAGTCCAACAAATAATATAAATTAAGAAAAATGGATCTCATGGAATAAAAAAATAAATACATGAGACTAATTAGGTTATAATTTTCCTTAGTGGACTTATTAAGTTATAACACTTCTAAATCAGATTTATCATTAAAAAATCCAATACGTAATCTAATATATAGCTAAAAAATCTTGATGTTCAGACTTATAATCTATTTGGACATAGTATCCCTATGTGGGGACTGTTGAAACTGGAGTATGATATACAAAAATGGAAAAACAGAGATTTGGACTATCAATCACATCTTACAACTCTGAGTCAATCCAAATATGGAATAGGACACATAATTCAAAGGAATTGAGAACCTTATGACTAAGAATCTTAGGAATGCTAATCTTAAAAATCCAATCCGTCTAAATAAATATGGCCCAATAGTATCTAGATCATTTGTAGGGACATATTAGAAAAATTTAGAAGTATTGAAAGTAAATTTATTTTTTTACAAATTTGTTAAAAGAATTACTTGTTATGGAAAAGTCATTCTAAAAAAAAATATTTGCGTTTGGTTTAGTTTTTCCTATGAAGGAAAATTTTATAAATATGACATGCCAAAAAAGGCTGATTTTTTAAAAAAAAAAAACTAAATTCAATCCAATTTCAGATGAATTTTTAAAATTGTAAAGTGTAGAGAAAATAAATTAAAAAAAAAAGAAGAGAAAGAGATGGAGGAGATAAAGTAATTAATTGACTGAATTATCAAATGACAAGTAAAATAATATTAAATTAGCTCTACACATATTGTTTTGAAATAAAGGTGTGAGTAAATGAAATGCATGAAATGTAAATGAAATGTAAGAAATTGTAAAGGAAATGTAATAATTTAAAATAATTTAAACATAAGTTACACCTACTCTTAGAATTAAAAAAATGATAGAAAATTGAAATTAATTGGGATAAATTAAACTTGGTACTCGTGCATTTTTACGAAAATCTCACTTTGATCCATTCATTTTCAATTGTAATAATTAACCCTTTACATTTTAAATCAAGTTTCAATCTCATCCTTTCATCTATCTACCATTAATAAAGCTAACGAAAATTGAAAGCTAAGGGAATAGAGTGAGATTTGATAAAATTGTAAGAACTAAAGTGAAATTTTAGTAAAAGTATAAGAATGCTAATGAGACAACAAAAATATCACACACTCTTCAAATAACAAGTTCCATCAACTTTGTTCACTATTGACAGATGAAATGGTGAGATTGCCACTTAACTTAAAGTGTAAGATTGATTATTACAATTGAAAGTGAAATGACTAAAGTGAAATTTTGATAAAAATGCATAGGTACTAAGAGTAATTTACCAATTAATTGTCTTTAATTTGTGTTAAAGAGCTTTGTAATGTAACTATATATATGAGGCTATTTATAAGAAAAAAAGTTTTAATGATAATTGTCAAGTAACTATTGTCACGACCCAAACCCGGCCCTATGGGTTTAGCACCGTAACTGGCCAGTAATCCGAGATTACCGAAGGCCTGCTGAACAGTAATACAGTTAAACAGAGTACAGGGCCTGGCGGAAGCCAATACAGTAAGTAACTAGTGTCCATTGAGCTGTGAAAATTTGTATGCCAAAAACATTTTTCATGCATTCATACAGTTCAGAACAGTACAGTCTATATACAGTATATACCATCATATACAAACATTCAGTACGGGGACCTAATCCCTCGATAACAGTACAGTAAAATAGTAGACGGTCTATACAGCAGTACAAAACAGTAAGGAGACCGATGGGGGACACAAAAACACCCCAAGCCATAGCATGGCAACTCGGAACCTCGCAGTGAGGCACATAGGCTGGCTTGACAAAACTGGGGGCTAACCCACGCTCCTAGCTCTGGTCTGGCTGCTAAGAACCTACATATATATATAAACAGTGAGCTAAAGCCCAGTGAATAACATAAAGCGTAAAGAGGTTGTGAATGAATGTCCTTACAGTAATGAAAACAGTTCATTAAACAGTATTTCAATCTTTCAGTATTCCAGTCAATCAGTCATATGTGGTACACCCATTAGCCTATAAACAGTAGGTCCAAAAGGACCGGGTCTTAACAGACCCAACAGTAATGATGGCCATCAATCAGTAAACAGTATGGTTCCACAAGGGAACCGACAGAGCTCTGTAACAGTAAACAGTAAGTGCTAAGGATGCCACAATACAGTTCAGAATACAAGACATACATTCATTCAGTAAATAATATCAGTTCAATAAACAGTTCAGTTCAGTATTCAAAAGATAACCATTTTGAACATATCTTTACACAATCGTTACTCACAGAGATTGTCCTAATAGCAGCTAGAGCGCGTCCCCGAGAGCCAACCCTAAACAGTTAACAAATAGAACACACACTAAGTTTCACAGTCGGGAAGGATGATAATTAAATCTCTAAATTTTCTCGGTGTGGTTCTACGTCTAAATCCTCATTAAGATGTCTTAAACTAGGCCTAAGAATGCCTAGGATGAGATGAGGATGCAAAAATACAGTTGGAAGGCATTTTTCAAAAGTTGCTGAAAACAGGGGTCTCGCTCGAGCGAGCCTTCCTTCGCTCGAGCGAGGTTGCAAAATCAAAGGCTTCGCTCGAGCGAGGAATCCTTCGCTCAAGCGGTCTGATGAAACAGTGAAAGTACTGGATGCTCTATTTTTATGCTCGAGCCACCAATCCTCCGCTCGAGCGTGGCTCAGAGGAAACGTTGGTCGCTCGAGCGAGGAATCCTTCGCTCGAGCGAAGAAGCCAAATCTGGAATTTCCAGATTTGCCTTCCAAGCTCAAACCAAGCATTCCCAACTCAATTCTCGACCTCTTGGGCCCAAATTCTGGAAAATACATCCCAAAACAATGTATAACAAGTTTCAAAAGCCAATTTATGGATTCAAGCCCCAAAGGTGAGTCAATTAAATCCAACATTCAAACCCATTTTCAAGAACCATTTAAAACATGCAATGTATGAGCTTTAAGACCAAAATTAAGCTTCAATCCTTGCTCAATTGAGCTCAATAGTTGGAAAACAAAATGAAAACATGGACTTTGATAGAAACATGAGCATGCATGTACAATCCATCATGAATTCAACTTCAAAATGCACCAAAATGGCCATGCATGCATGAATTCAAGCATAATTCAACCTCTATGCACTAAATCATGGCTTGGTTCTACAATGGAGCATGAACCATGCAAGATGAAGATTAAAGACAACAATAAGGAGATGAATGTCCTACCTTAATCTTGTATTCAAGGTTTAGGAGCTTAATATGCAAACTATACTTCAATTCCACCAAAATCCAAGCCAAAATCCACAAGACTAAGTCAATTCCCTCACTCTCACCTTCACTCTCTTCTTGGTCGGTTGTAGCAAGAATAAGGGCAGAGGAAATGTCTTTGATTCAATGCAATAAGGCTCTACAATGCTCATAAACAAAGGCCCCACTAGATGGCATGATTGTAATTAAAGCAACTCTATTAATTTGGCTTATTCTAATCTAATTTAATCATACCTAATCACATTTTAGTTAAATATACCATTAAATCACAAATATTCTACTGATTCCAAAACTCTAAACGGTTCCTAATTCGGCCGCCGATAAGGCCTTCAATTAGCAGTTTAAACATATGAATTCAAACAGATAATCAATCAATCAAACAGATGCAATATGCAATTCAATAGATAAACTTATTCAATTTCAGTTTCGATTTCAATCAGTCCATTCAGTACTTCAGTTAATTCAATTATCAGTCATTATCAGTTCAGTTTAGCAGTAACCAGTAGCTAATTCAGTAGTTTATCGGTAATCAGTACGAGGGTTGTTACAACTATCCATTACTCTTATCTTTGTTTTTAAAATAGCACATGCCCTTTCATGTCTTCTATTTCCTTCACTTCATACTTCATTAGCAATTGGTACACACAATGTACAATTCAAATTAGTAAAAGTATAACAAAATACTTATTACATATTATGTGTTACTTAAGTTGTAAAAGGTCCTTTTTGGTAGACCCAAGGTCCAAGGTTTAAGTCCTACACCTCATCTATCTATCTTCTTCTTCTTTTATTATTATTATTTTTTAAGTAGAAAATGAAGGACATGTGACATAAGAAAAAATAAGTAAAAGCTTAGATACCTAGTCTCACCTTTGCTTAATATAATAATATAAAATAATATCGATGCTCTTTTATACAAGACCACTAATTTTGTAGGGTTTAACTTCTCTCAAGTTGATCATCTCAACTTGAGAGAGCATTTGGGCTTCGTAATCCTTTTTTGAGACCGATTTTGGTAATCTAAACCGTTCATAATTTAGGACTTGTTGATGAGAATATTTATGCAAAAAATAAGGTGATCGGATATAGATAGCTATATGTTTGAATCAAATTTGTATTACAAAAAACAGATGGCTATTCTTAAAATTATATTTGTCGTTCATTTTTTTACACAAACATAATTCAAATATATAGCTACCGATATCCAATCATTTTTAATTTTTTGCATAAATATTTTACTTAACAAGTCCTGTAAAAAGAACGATTTAGATCACCGAAATCGGTCTCCAAAATAGGCCTACTAAATCTAAATGCTCTCATATGCCAATTTAAAAAAAGCCAAACCCAAGTTTATTAACTTGTCTTAATTTTTGGTTGATTAAAAGAGTGGGCCATCGGTCGTGTTTATATTAATAAATAATAATAATAATAATAATAATTTTTTTTTTTAAATTTATGATGTCAACAATTTGCTTGACATTTTCAAGAAAAGAAAAAAGAGTGCATATTTAATTATTCACAAACAGAACCTTAGGGGTCATTTGGGATTTGCCTTTTTGTTTTTTTTTTTTTTTTTTTTTTTTATATATAGTAAAAAAATTTTTAAAAAAATTTAAAAGTTTTAGATTTTTAGAATCCACTTAATTAGAAAAACTAGAAAGGTTAAAAAAAAAAAAACTAAAAACTAAAAAATTAATTATATTTTTTTGTGTTTAGTAAACATTTTTTTAAAATTGTTCAAGTTTTTTATTTATTTATTTTTTTACTTTATATTCTTCTATACTAGACGAATTAGAAATAAAAAAAATGATATAAATTTAAAAAAATATAATTATTTTAGCTAAATGTGAAACGAAGTTTTAATGTGTATAGAGTGGCTTCACTTGGCTTGGTGAACACAAGATTTGTATCAATTTGAGAGGATTGATTTTCTAGGTGAGGTGCTCACTTTAATGAAAGAACATGGGCAACAGTAGTAGAGCAGTGTACAGTGGTGATAAAAATGGGGAGAAATTATTGAAGCTCGTGATGAAAGTTTAGCCTCTCTGCCTTTCTTGCTCTTGCCTTTGTGGGGGCAATTTAATGGTTGCAAGGTGGGGGATAGGATAGCATGTGAAATGTCGAACACATTAATGAAGACGCATCTAAGCTCCTCCTCTTCTAACTCTTAATGGCCTTCAATGGCCTTTTTAGCCACATTTGGACCACTCACATCATGGGGGAGGCCCCTTCAAAAATGATTGGTCGCTTTGAGTTACAAGTGTAAGTGCAAGGATTTTTTTTTTTTTTGGGTAGGTGCGCTTCATAGATCAAATAATTATATAATTGTATATTGTTAAATAAAGTATGAATAGTGTCAGTTAGATCAATTAAATTATTATCTTTACAGAAATATGATCGGGTTATGGACACATCTCCAATAGCACATATTTTTAGTCATGCTATGAGCACTAAAAAAGAGTATGGGCTAGACTAGTTTAGACCTACTTGTAATTTTATATATTTATGATGGACTAATATGGAATTGGGACTTTATAAATATATGGTTAAGGTCCTCCAACCCTAGCTCCCATAGCCCCCATCTCATATTTTTCCATTGGTGTGTGAGAGATAAAAGAAATAGGGTTTTGGAGTGGAAGACAATAACCACAAGAAATCTACTGCTTGAATTACCACCATCAATGGCGTCAAGTACGCAACTCTTATTGTTTTCTTATATTGACTTGAACTGAAATCTTGGGATTTAAATTTTTTATTGAAATCCCACAAGTGGTATCAGAGTTTCTTATCAGATCATTGAAAAAATATATAATTATTATATTTCATTATGGATTATTTTTGTATGATCAGAAGACATCGTAATAATAGATAACGCATATGATCTGCTATTATCAATGTTGATGTCAATTTTCATTTTAATATATATATTTTTTAATGCTTCTGCCCTACTGACATCATAAAGATAGCTGTATATGTGTTCATGGAGTGAGTCTTGAAGAGGGACCATGACAATATTTTTTTTTCCCATCTTGGTTCATTATTTTATTTACTCCCTCCGTCCCACAATAATGGTCCCTTTTAGGGAATTCAACTTTTTTTGGTAGTAAAGTTGATTTTTCAAAATTATCCTTTTGATAATACATTTTTTGGGAATATCAATGTTATAATTGTACTTTTTATATTGTTTATTAATTTAAAAGAAGGGCAAAATAAGAAATTTATATTATTTTTGTACTTGATTTTTGAAGAGGAACTAACATTTTGAGATAATGAAAAATAGAATACGGGACTAATATTTTGGGACGGAGGGAGTATTTACTTTGATTCGTGAATACATATTATGTTTGATTACCATGATAACAAATAATAGATTTGTATATATGAGATTTTTGTTACTGTTATGACCATTGATATCAATTTGTTTGTACATAATTTTCGTCAGCTTCAGCGACTTCATTTGATAGTACTTAAGATTTAGTTTGATTTAGTTTGGTTTGATATAATTTTCATCAGCTTCTGTATTATGATGTCAATGAATTTATGACCATAGCAGTATATTTGTGGCTTTTGTAGTATATACATGATGTATTCCATGATTGAAAGACATAAGATTCATTGTTTTCACAGCACTATTGTTGTCTAGTTTGCTATTACATATTAAGGCAAATATGGTTGGCACCATGTACATGTATTTGTCCCCATGGCTCATAATCTTGGGCAAGTTTATTGTGTTTCATACATGTTTTTGTTGTTATTAAATTGTTGTCATTTTTGGACATTTTGTTTCAATAAAGAATATTAAAGTTGGATTATTTTCGGACATAAAGATTTTTCGCAATTCATACCTAAAACTAAGGATAATTGAAGTATGTCATGTAAATTTTCTTGAGTTCGAGGTAAAAGTTTTGGATTGCATATGGTTAAGTCTAGATTCATGCAAGTACTAAACGGTCCAAAGGATGGTTATTATTTTGTCTAGGGACTTTTCTTAAGTGTGCAAGGCACACGGTATGCAACCCATTTACGCATTTCTGTTTGCCTTCTATTTTATGTTTACACCTTACACTTACACTCTTTGTGTTGGTTGCATATGGTGTGCAACCTTAAGGGTTGCACACCATAACAGGACCCTTTGTCTAGATCATAAATGGTACACGGCAATTAATGTGGGTGATATAAATATGGGATTAATCTATGCATTCAATAATTGGCCCAAAGGATGACTCATGGATTGTTTGGAAAGTGTTAGGTTAGTACACTTTTTGATTTTTTACGAAAAAATGTAAAATATGGGTTGGGGTTGAAGTGATGTGACTTACATAAGAGATGATGTGATTCAAGTAAGATAATTATGACCTAAATAAGATAATGTGCCAAACAAGTTCTTATTGTTTGGTTAGACCTATTCTTATATTATTCATATTAATTAGCCTTACTGGTGGAAGATCACTTGCATGTTATAATACTTGCGCAAAGACTTGATTGAAATGATGCATTAGGTTTCTCATGACATCCATTGCTAAATGTTTAATATTTTATTATTAAAGTTATTGCTCTATAGTCTAATTATTTGCCCCTTCGATCAGACTAATTTTTTGCACGATAATAATAATAATTATGGTTTTATTTTTATCAATGCATTAAGGTAGATGAGACATTTATTAATTGTAAGATTTATTTTGTCTTATATAAAGTGAATGTATTTTCTATATCTGTGAGTTTGAATAGTATTCCAGTTCTTAATTGTTGTAATTTTACAAAATTGAAAAGAACTTGTTGCTATTGCTTTTGGGTGTATGTATTTGAATTATGCATTTCGTGTTAATGAATTTTCCGCACTTATTGATAAAAGTGCAGCTGATAAAAAGTTACATATGAAAAGTGCGAATGCTTGAATCACGCAAGTCTTATGATAATAAAATTTTCTATCTTTGACACAATTCGAGGTGCAATGTCTAAGGAAGGATATGTCAAGAAATTTCTAAACCAAATTGCAAACCGATTTGTTGTACCAGAAAAATGGAGGCAAGTATGCTTTTAAGCAAACTTGTCACCATGTGGTTGTAAGTTTTCTGAATGAAACTGTATATTAGATTGAATTAATTGAACAAAAAATATACCAATACATCATTTATATAGAATACTAATTCCTAATCCTAAATGAATACATCACTGATATAGAATTCTAATAGATATAGAACACTAAGTCCTAATCCTAAAAGGAAACATTGAATAGGCATATTCTCACACCTCTGCTCAAGCTCAAGGTATTTTAGCAGAAAATACTGAGAGTTTGTCAAGAAAAAATCGAAACCGAGCAGTGGTTTGAGTCTTGGTGAATAAGTCAGCAAGTTGCAGAGTCGAAGAGACAAAAGGAAGCGAGATAAAGCTAGACCGTAGAAGTTGACGGACGAAGTAACAATCAATCTCAATGTGCTTTGTCCGTTCATAGAAGACAGTGTTATGAACAATTTGAATAGCACTTCGGTTGTCACAATAGAGAGAGGTCGGGGAAGATTGAGGGACGCCCAAGTCAGATAAGAGACCACGAAGCCAGACAATTTCAGCAGTAGCATGAGCCATAGCACGATACTTAGCATCGGTAGTAGAACGAGCAACAACAGTTTGTTTCTTGCTTTTCCAAGAAATCAGGGAATCGCCAAGATACATGCAGAAACCAGAAGTAGATTTACGATCATTAACATCACCAGCCCAATCAGCATCAGCATAGGCCATCAAATCTAAGGAAGAAGTAGAAGAGAATAGCAAGCCCTGAAAGATAGTATTGCGAAGATAGCGAAGAATCTGAAGCAAAGCAGCCCAATGTGTAGAGCGAGGAGCAGAAACAAACTAACTAACCACATGGACAACATAGGCAAGATCAGGATGAGTAATTGTCAAATAGACTAAGCAACCCACAAGCGCGCGATATAATGTAAGATCGTCTAGAGGAACACTATCAGTAGTGTTGAGCTTTACAATAAGCTCAATGGGGGTATCAGAAAGCTTAGTGTCAATAAGTCTGCTACGATGGATAACCTCGTTGGCATACTTAGCCTGGGATAGAAAGTAACCATTGGGAGAAGAAGCCACCTCAATACCGAGAAAATATCGTAATGGTCCCAGATCCTTCATTTCGAAGGTACGAAAGAGATGTTGTTTGACCTCAGATATAACAGAAGAGTCAGAGCCAGTGATAATCATATCATCCACATATAGTAAGAGAGAAACAAAACCAGTCGAGGTATGTCGCAGAAATAAAGCAAAGTCGGAAGTAGAAGGATGAAACCCAAGCTTGGTAACAGCAGTCTAAAAACGATCATACAAAGTACGAGGAGATTGTTTCAGACTATACAGAGCACGCCGAAGATGACAAACCTGGCCAGAGGAATGGTGAAGACCAAGGGGAGGACGCATGTAAACCTTCTTAGTGAGATGGCCATTAAGAAAAGCATTCTTAACATCTATCTGATAAAGAGGCCAAGAACGAACAACAGTGACAGAGATCAAAGTACGGACAGTAGACATCTTAGCAACAGGAGCAGATGTCTCCTCATAATCAATACCATACTCCTAGGAGAAACCTTTAGCAACCAGACGAGCTTTGTAGCGCTCAAGAGAACCATCCGAATGAGTCTTGACTTTGTAGACCCATTTGCAACCAACCAGATTCTTACCAGCAGGCAAAAGAACTAACTCCCAAGTCCTAATTTTTTGTAGAGCAAACAACTCATCTCCATAGCTTGAACCTAATGAGGATCCTGACAGGCCTCATTGTAAGACTGAGGTTCTACAAAAGAGTGAATAACAGACAAAAAGGTACAATAGGAAGCAGAAAAACAAGTATTAGACCAACCCAATCTGTTTAGAGGATGACATGCTCGAGGAGGATAACGGTGTGCAGTAGGATCAGAGTCGTCAGAAGCAAGAGGATCAGCAATAAGGGCAGAGACAACGGGTGGAAGAGGAGCCTTGCGACGAGAATAAACTAACAATGGAGGAGGAGAAGAAGCCGAAAGAGGGGAAGCAGCCGGAGGTGAAGTAGGAGGAGAAGATGGAACAAGCTTAAGAGGAACTGTGGAGATATACTCATTAGACGGGACTTTAGAAGGAAATGGATCAATATGAACCAAATTCTCTTTGGAAACTAGGATGGTAAGAGGAGAAAGCTGAAAGTAAAATAGACGTTTGAGAAAGGTAACATGGCAAGAGACATAAAGGCGACGGGAAACAGGGTCATAACAGCGATAACCTTTTTGAGTGACTCTATAACCCAGAAAGACACATAGGACAGATTGAGTACTAAGCTTGGTTATATTTTTACAGGGTAAAAGGACAAAACAAGCAGACCTAAACACACGAAGGAGTGAGTAATTAGAAGTTAAGAAAACAGAGCCTCATAAGGAGACCGACCAGAAAGAAGGGGGGTAGGCATACGATTGAGAAGAAAAGCAGCAGTAAGAACTGCCTCACCCCAAAATGGAGCCAGAACGAAGGTAGAGAGAAGAAGAAACCTAACTGTCTCAAGGAGATGACGGTGTTTATGCTCAGCTCGACTATTTTGGGCAAGTGTATTAGTACAAGAAATTTGGTGAATAGTTCCCAATTTGGCCAAATATTCATAGAATTCGGTTTTAAAGTATTTCCTACCCAAGTTAGACTGCAACAATTTAATAGTAGACCCAAACTGTGTAGTGACCATAGACTGGAAAGTACGGTATATGTGATAGAAGTCAGACTTATGAGTCATAAGATAAACCCACGTGTAACCGGGTACAATCATCAATAAAAGACATATAGTATGCAGAACCCCATTTAGTAAGAACAGATAGAGTCCCCAGACATCAGTATGCACAAGAGAAAAAGGAGAAACAGAAATATATGCACTTTTGTTAAATGGTAAAGTTGACATTTTAGCAAGTTTACACCCCCGACATTCATCAATTTGACTAGGAGAAATTTTACCCAACAACTTTGACTGAGCTAAAGACCGTAAGTGGTCAACAGACAAATGACCGATGTGAGAATGCCATAAGTAAAACTGACTCGATTGAGAATCTAACCATGTAAGTGTTTCTAATAGATATAGAACACTAAGTCCTAATCCTAAAAGGAAACACCGAACAGGCATATTCTCATAGTGGTATAATGGCAAAGGATATATAAAGGAGTATATAGACATCTTATTACTAGAATGAGAGCATTAAAGCTAGAGTTTTCTTATGAAATTCATGTGCATCTCATTTTGAATTCACTTCCTGCACAATTTGGTCCCTTTAAAATTAATTACAAAATTTAAAAAGAAAAGTGGCCTCTTAATGAGCTCATTGCTTAGTGTACAAGAGAAAGGTAGGTTAAAATAAGAAAATATAAAAGTGCTCACTTGATAATTTTTCTCATGACAATTCAGGCACTAAGAAAAAAGAACAAGAGATAATAAAGGTAAGGAAATTGTAGGTAATAAAGGTTATTTCTTGTTTCTTTTGCAAGAAGGATGTTGGTCATGTGAAAAATGATTGTCACAAGTACCATTAGTAACTCGCAAATGAAGATGACAATTTCTATTTTTTGGTTTGTTCTGGATTTAATTTAGCTGAAATACCACTTCACACTTGGAGAATAGATTCGGGAACTATTACTTACATTAGTGTTACTATGTAGAGTTGCCTAAGGAGTTGTCTACCTAGTGAATGCCGAAAGGTTCATTTACATGGGAGATGACAATAAGGTATGTATTGTAGTATTTAAAGTCTATAGATTAAATTAGAATATTTTTTATTTGAATTTAGATGAGATTGTTTATGTGCAATCATTTAGATGGAATTTGATTTTTTCCCCCCCTATTTGAACAAATTCTCTTATACTTGTTCATTTGGAAAACAAAAAATTTTGTTTCTTTCAAAATTTTCAAATTTTATTGGTACCGATTCTTTAATTAATAATCTATGTAAGTTAGACTTTGATGCCTCTCACTTAAAGTCAAATGAAACTTTGCATGTAATAAATTATGGTACAAAAAAGAAAAAAAGATTTAATTAGTGAGAGCACTTTCTTTTTTGTGTCACAAGCACCATGTCATATCTCTTTATAGAGATCAAAAAGGTTTATGTCAAGTAGAGTTCTTGGTCTTCTTGATTTTACAGATTTTAAAATTTGTACTGAATGTTTAAAGAGGAAGCAAACAAATATAATGAAGTTAGGTGCCAACAGAAGTTCAAACGTCTTAAAAGTAATTTATATCAATATTTGTGGTTCATTCCCTATAGTTTCTTGGAATGGTCAACGACATTTTATCACTTTCATAGATGAGTTTTCTCATTATGGACATCTATAATTAATATACGAAAAATCATAAGCATTGGATGTATTTAAAGCATATAAAGTTGAGGGTGAAAATCAGTTTGATAAGAAAATTAAAGACGTTATATTTGATTATGGTGGTGAATACTATGATAGATGTGACATATCAGGTGAATAATGTCCAGGGCTATTTATGAGATACTTACAAGAATGTGGCATCGTGTCTCAATATACCATATCAGGGACCATGCATCAAAATGGTGTAGTTGAGAGATGAAATCGGATCTTAAAAGATATGGTTAGAAGTATGATAAATCATTCTTCTTTGATAGAGTCTCTTTTGGGAAGACGACTTAAAGACTGCAATTTACATTTTTAACTGAGTACCTAGTAAGGCAGTAGCTAACACTCCATATGGATTATAGATTGCAAAGAGTTATAGTGGTCTATCCGGGTTAAGACCCGGCCCTTTTATACTCTTTGATTTGGAGTCTGGTATCTATTGTTGTTGTTTATATTTCTTCTAGTCTTGTTATTGATTGGGGTGGTTGTTTGGAGTGTTTGGTTATGTTTTGAACAGGTTGGGATTTAGTATTTCAAAGGAAATTTTGTCTGTTTATTCTTGGGTTTTCTCGAGCGGTTTTTCATTTCTCCCATAATATGTGTTTGTGGTCTAAACTTTTGAGAGTATAGTGTTTTTAGCTCCAGAGGTTTTTAATTCGCTTGAGCAGTCTTTTACAGATCTGAACTTCTGAGAGGGAGTTATTCTTAGCTCAAGCGGTGATTAGTTCGCTCAAGCGATCTGTTTTGCTGGGAAATTTTCTTAGAGTTTGGTTTCTTCGCTCGAGCCATGTTTTCGTCGCTTGAGTAGTGTGTTGTGTCTAACATTCGAGTAGTGTTTTGGTCGCTCAAGTAGTTTGTGAGTATAAAGCTACGAGAAAAGATCTTCTTTTCATTTTTCCACTCTTTTACTTTTCTCTTCCCCTCTTCTTACTTTCTGAATGAAATTTCTTTCTCTTTCCCTCTCTCTCTTTAAAATCTTACAAAAATTTCCCCATATACCCTAATCTACTAGCCTCACTGCCTTGGTGCTTTGGGATAAAGGGTAGAGTTTGTCGTAGTGATCGGTGCAATTTGAAAAGTTCAAGCTTTGGTCTTTATTAAATCTTGGGGTTTATCCCTCTTCTCTTTCTATTTTGAGGTAAGGATTTCATTAACATCTTTGCATATTTTTAGCTTCACTATGTACTCTTGAATGAAGTAGTATTTTAGGTTTGATTTCGGTTGGTTTTGGGAGTATAAAAAAGTCGTTTTAGAATGGATTCATTGGAAATATTATGGAAATGGTTATATTGATGAGTGGAATTGAAATCTTGAAAGTCTCTCCTTTAAATGATTTTTTGAAGAAATAAATATTTTGTTGGAAAACTTTGGAAATTATTGGTTTTGAATAAGGAAGAGAATGATGGGGCAATGTTGAAACCTTGTTGAGCTGGATAGTGGAGTTGAACATGTATTGTTATTTCAAATTCGAAATTGATGAAATTTTATCTGTTACTTGAAATTTATCTTTTGAACATAGATATATGTATTGACTATCGGTAGAGGATTGCATTGATTGTTGTCGAAATTGAATGAGAACTAGGTTAATTGAAACCTCTTACTCATGCATTGCATTTGCATACTTGTTTAATATTTATACATTGAAAATGTATTGTTTTGAGAAAAATGGGTGAATACCTTGGTGAATCTGGTTAGGAGGTGTGGTTGTGGTTGTCATTATGTTTGCCTGTATGTCCTTGGTGAAAATCTAAAAACCTGTACAGTTAGGTGTCGATCCTTCCAGTTAGTACTGATAAAATGGCTTTAGTAGTGCTTGGATAGCCTACTGGCAGAAACGTACCTAGAGATTCCCAATGTATGTATCCACTGTCTTGTTTTCTGTTTTGGAAGTAATGGTTTATGAAGTGAATTATAAATATGGCATTGCATTGTTTGAAAGAGAAAATATATCAATTTGGCAAATCACATTCATGTGCATTCACCATATGGCTTAGTTAAGCATCATACATAATGTTAAAACTAGGGATGTGCACGGTGCGGGTCGATGCAATTTAGGAGAAAAATAGAAACCGTATTGCCGGTGGCAGATTGATAAAAATTTCATTAGAATTTGCCATTTTTCTTACCAAAAAACGGCGGTTTGGTTGGCAAATAATGATGAATTTGCCTTGGCGGTTTGGGTGGATTGGCGGTTTATAACAAAATATAATTCAAATTACAAAACTTGAATCAAAGAGTAAAAAGATCTAATTTATAAATTAACTGAAATAGTCAAAATTAAAATATTCATCTAATATAACATTAAATATTAACAAACTAGTAAACTAAAACTCCAACAATCCAAACAAATTATACAATAGCAATTTAACAAGGCAATAAATACTAAAAAACATAACATCATCCAACATTGAGGAACCTGTTAGAGAGCCTCCAAAATTTAATTATGCATCTATTGAGGAACCTGTTGGAGAGCCTCCAAAATCCAATATCTAACATAGTTGTAAAAAAAGTTTAAAAGTTAATCAAAGTTCACAAACAATCCAAAAGTTCAAAAAATTAATCTAAGTCCAACATCCAACATAGTTCTAAAAAAGTACAAAAGTTAATCAAAGTCCACAAATAATCCAAAAGTTCAAAAAGTTAATCTACTCATCAAACTCCACAATAACTTCAATCCTTCAGAATTGCTTTAACCAAACTCCAAACTTCATTAATCTGTAGACATAAGCAAAGAAAACATAAATAAATAACAAAAAACTATCATCAAAATCATTACACAAAAAAAAAAAAAAAAAAATTTAATTTAAAATAAAAAAATGACCAATACAACAAAATAATATTCAGGAGTAAGAATTAAGTCTAACCTCAAGAACTTTAAAACCAAACTAACTTGGAGACAAATTAGTACTCAACAATAGTTGTTTCTTGTGTAGTAGATAATGCAAAAAATTTTGAAAAATAAAAAATTAATATTGAATAATTAATTTAAAATAAACACAAATAAAAAAAGTTACCTCACTCAATTTCTTTATATTGTTCAACATCATCCATACATTCTCTACAATTGATTGGAATTGATGAAGACCGTAACCAATTTTATGCACAAATTAGAGCCTCCACCATCTTCGGCGTCAAAGAACTCCTAAATGGATCAAGCACATGTCCACTAGTACTAAAAGCTGACTCAAAGGCCACTGTAGAAACTAGGACAACCAACACATCTCTTGCTATTAGAGAGAGAACCTTATACTTATTTCCATTAACCTTCCACCAATTCAAAATATCAAAGTTTGGAACTCTTGGGTCTACACAATCATCAACCAAATATTTTTCCAACTTTGACTTGTTCTCCACACTTTTTTCTGACTCCAAATGGTTAATATATTGAGAGGCAAAGAGTGTCATGGGATCTTCCTCTTCCTCTTCATCAACTTCCATCACTTAAGGAGCTTTACTTGCAAATGAAGGTGCAACATTACAAACATTGTTTTTTTTAACATAATGATCAAACAAGTGCTCCAATGTTGCCTTCACCCTTGCCACTAAAATTTCTACCTTGTCATTTTCATACACTTTATTGAATGAAAACTTAAGATATGTCAACTTGTAACAAGGGTCTAACACAATGGCAACATATAACAAGAAATTGATATTATCAAGATTCTCCCAATATTTGTCATATTTCAATTTCATCTTATCAGCCATGTTACTCAACACTACATCTCTGCTTTTACTTAATTGAACTAATTTACATTGCACTGATACAAGTTGATAAAAAAAAAAAACATTAGATGTCACATGCAAAAATCCTGAAAGTTGCAAAGTCACATGATAAAAAAGTCTTACAAATTTCACAAAGATTCTAGCTACCTCTCAATCTTCTTCTTTAGGATATAAAATGAATCGTTTTCCTTTCCCTTTGTCTCTTCCATCATTATTCTCATTTGCATCCTTATTTTCATCATCATTCTCCATGAAGAATAACTTGAATCGTGGGTCTTTCTCTTTTAAACACTCAAAAGCTTTTTGGAATTTCTCGGCTACCTCCAATATCAAATAGGTGGAATTCCACCTTGTTGGAACATCAAGGCATAGCAAACTTTTACAAGTAATCTTTTTATGCTCCATACAATTTTTAAAAGTTTGCAGCCTAGTTGGAGATGACTTTACATGTTTCATAACTTTTCGAATCTTGGCAATTGAGTGATTTTGTTCTTTCAAACCATCACAAACTATTAAATTCACTATGTGTGCACAACATCTCATATGCAAAAACTCATTTGCCAAGATAGTGGAAGGCCAATCTTTGGTTTTTCTCTTCAAAAATGCAATAACACCATCTTTAGAGCTTGTATTATCAACTGTAATGGTGAAAATCTTATCAATCCCCCAGTCTTGCAAGCATTTGTCTAATTGTTTGCCAATTGTCTCACCCTTATGATTAGGAGCTATACAAAAACTAAGAATTTTTTTGTGCAAATTCCAATCATTATCAATCCAATGGCCAGTGACACACATATAATTTAGATTTTGAATTGATGTCCAAGTGTCAGTGGTTAGGCATACTCGTTGCTTCTTTAGAACTATCTTAAATTTTTGCTTTTCATCAATAAATAAGTTTAGACAATCACGAGCAACAGTAGTGCGAGAAGGGACATGAAACTTAGGTTCCATAACTAAACAAAAATTTCTAAACTTTTCTTTCTCCACATGCCTAAAAAATAATTCATCAATTATAATTATCTTTGTTAGTGCTTCCCTACAAAGTTTTTCATCATATCCTACTGCTTTCAGAGATCCAATCATTCGACCATCATGTTTCTTCTCCCCTCCTTCTTTTTTAACAAAAGAGAGCATTTTTTGTTTTTTGTCCACTTCTTTAATAGGAGACTTCATGCATTGATGCTTAAGGTTGTAAATTTTTTTCCTAAATATGGCTTAATGTGGCTTATACATGATTATACTAGATTCATCTCATTAAGCAAGATACATGTACATCAATTAGATGGTGACTAATCATTGATGAATGCACCTATATATACATAATGTATAGAAGACTAATGGAGATAGTGCCAATGCATTGAATGTGATAGATTCATTATGAATGAATCTTAGAGATGCATTATGTATCTATTATGAATATAGAAGATACATTAATGAACCTTAGTTCCATATACGTTAATGAATAAACCTTAGCTCCATATACCAAAATATAGAGCTTGGCGAGTGCTTCCATTAAATTTGAGCGGATCCTCTTTTCATCGCCGGTGATTTTTTCGGCCTGTCTCCTCTTCACTTGAAGAGGTATGGTCTATTTCTTAAACTCGATGTGAGTTTGGTAGTGTATTTGTGGTATATTTTGATTTGTTGATTTTGTTGTTGTTGGGTTGATTTTGGAAATTTGTTTTGTGAGTTAAGGGTTTGTTCCAAATGGGGTTGTTGAGTTATGATTTTGCTACTAAATCTATTTTCTATATATAAAAGTGTATATGGATTTCTAAAATTAAAAAAGCCCCGATTTGTGAAAAAATCTAAAAGATAATGTTTTTGGAAGTTGGTTGGATTTTTGGAAAAGGATTTAGTTGAAAAGAAAATGATTGTGGGATTTTAAAATATCGATTATTGAATACTCTTTTGAAAATCTTGCATGTGTTGGAAAAACCACACGGATCTTGGTTATGTGATTATGAGATTGTTAGATCATATATATATATATATATATATTCGTATTGTTATTTTTTAATTATTACATTAGAGATAACTGTTTTGGTTATCGGTGGAGAATACCATTGTCATGTTAGAAACTGCATGTAGACTAGGTGAATTGGAATATTTCTGAAATCATACATATCATGATGTATGTCATGGATTTGGAACTCAAAATTGTAAGTTTTCGAAAAGTTGTTTTGATAATTTTCATATTACGTTTTGAAAACATATCGTATTGCTGAAAAACTGTTATTTTGGAACACATATATTGTGCTATTGAAAAGGGTAAATAAAGTGGTAAAGTTGTAAGAGGTGTTAAAGCATAATTAAGTTGGCCTGTGTGTCCCTGGTGCAAGATTAGAAACCCGCGTGGTAGGTGCCGATTCCATCGGGATAATCCTGGTAAAATGGTATAGTGACTTGTATAGTTACTATTATGAACACTAGCCTTTGAGGTTTACCCATTTTATTTATTACAATGTTGGTTTTAAAAATGATGTTTTCAAACCGTTTAGCAATGTATTTGCTGTTGTTTAGCGATGTATTCGCCTTTGGTTTAGCAATGTATTTTCTAGTTGGTATTGTGATATACAGATTGGTTTTGGAAATGGGTTTCATCAAACATATGTTTCGATCTTGGAAAACATTTTGAATAAATGAAAGATTTTGATGATTGGAAAAAAAGGATTTTGGTAAGAAATTAGAAGAGTTTTGAAAATGCATCTGGGCATATTGTATATATGTATTGCATCATGATCCATTTATGCTAATGGAACATGTTTAGTTTCTAAAATATTCCCTATTGGGCTTTAAGCTCACCTTACGTGGCTAAAAATGCTTTTCAGGTGTGTTGCGTGTACAAACATCAGAGTTGTGATTAGAGTTGAGTATGGTGGTTCCATTATTTGTAAACCTTGGGCCATTTGTTTTATTTACTAGGTCGTATGCCATTCTTGTAAGGGTTTCACCCTTATTTATGATGTAAGCCTTTTGGGTATTTCAATCTGGCATATAATGTTCTGTATATGTTTTAATTAAAAGATCATTCATTCCACTTAGTTGCCAAATATAGGATGTATGAAATCGGATAAACAAATGTATTGTGTGACTTTAATATATTCATTTGTATGAGAGATGTTATTTCATTCTATCTTATTGTCGTCTTTAATTATCAGTTATGTGTTTATTCACGTGGGCCAGACTTGGTAAATTTGGGATGTGACAGTGGAGTTGGATATGTATTATCACTCCCATTTTGAGGTTTTGAAATTATAATTGTTGTTGAAGGATATCTGTTTTGGGCTATCGGTGGAGGATAATTTTAATTGTTGTAGTAATTTCATGAGGAACACGTTAAAATGGCAACCATTTACTCATACATTTTGCATCGAATATGGTTTTCATATCATTACATTGAAAATGTATTGTTTTTAAGAAAAATGGGTGAATAATCTAGTTAGGGGGTGTAGTTGTGGTTTTATATTGTTAGCCTGTGTATCCTTGGTGAAAGTCCAGAAACCCGCGTGGTTAGGTGTCAATCCTTCTGGTTAATATCAGTAAAATGGCTTGAGTAGTGCTTGTATAGCCTACTGGCAGACACGTACCTAGAGATTTTCAGTGTTTTGTATCCACTGCCTTGTTTTTTTGATTTAAAAAGTATTATTTTATGAATTGACATACATATAACAAATGCATTGCATTGTTTTGAAAGAGAATGTATAATGTTTTGGTAAATGGCATGTATATGCATTCACCATATGACTTTGTTAAGTATCATATAGTGTGTTAAGGCATTCTCTACTAGGCTTTAGCTCACCTTATGTGGAAAACAATTTTCAAGTTCTGATGATATACCTCTACCAAAGACGTAGCTTGGGAAGACTTTGGAGACTTTGGAGCTGAGAGCTCTCTTTTGTTCATTTACGTAAATACTTGTTGTACAAGCTTGGGGCTTTATATGTATGGATTTTGACTCATTTTGTTGTTGCCAAGCATAGACTTGGAAAGATGTAGCCAATAAGGTATTAACTCATTTGTACTTTCTTTTGTTCCAATTCATTCATACATGTCATATGCTATACATTTAGGATCTAGGATTTAAAAATGTATACAAACATATGTCATCTTTTATACGGTAAAAGAGAATCAATGAAAGGTTAATATTACGTAAGTTTATTCTTTTCTATTGAATATCATGAGATGGGTTGTTGTTATTATTTTGGGGCGTTACAACTTGATATCAAAGCTACCGGGTTTGAATACTTTGGGATCATGGGATGTGGTTTTTTTTTCCCCCCACAATGGGTTTATCTCGCTAGATAATATTAGAAGTAGACCTAGTATGCTATATGATAACATTTTTATGTGACTAGATGAGTATGAGATTTTATTTCTAAGACATTGATTGGGTCTACGAGTTTTTAGAAGTCCTGTCAGAAGAGCACTTGATCACTGCTAATTCTAACTGGAACTTTGGCAATGTCACGGAACGATTATTATCTAGAAACGAAATTCATTTGTGACCATGTGACTTGGTGCTTATGCGGAATGAACTATTTGTTGTCTGCTATATTAAGAAGTGAATGAATTAGCTTCGGTACATTTATAAATGTGCTAAATTATTGTGTTAACTTTATTAGAATGTCAAGGTGTGGTCGTGGTGGTGATAGGCGTGGTAGGCCTGGGTGTTAGGAGGTTCCAATATCGGATGAAATTCCGGCACATGGGGAGGGAGTTAGTCAGGCCAACGTCGTCGAGCCAGTAGGTCAGCAAGCCATGGGCGCTTTAGCCCATAAAATGGTAGGAGCGTTTGTGGACATCTCATTTTGATCGGTCTTAAGACTTGGGTGCTCTTTTCCGAACACCTGAGGATGAAAATTGGAATATGTTATTTACGAATTTCTCAACAGGAGAGCCAAGTTCAAGCTTTAATCCCAACCTTATATTCGTTTTAGCCAAAATATTTTAGACCCTTTTAAACCCATTTTCAAACATTTCTACAAAGTTCCAAGGCTTCAAGTGTTATATTTTTTTATTAAATTGAGCAATATCAAAGTGAAAATGAGTGGAAGGAATGAGAATTGTCTGGCCAAATGATTTTTTGGTCTGGCCAGGTGATTTGTCTAGAAAATAGAGCAGTTTTGAGAAATTTGGCATTTTCTCCGAAATTTACACAAATATTTTAGATATTTTGACTCTAAGCTTCCTCTACAAATATTTAAATATTTTCTTTCCCTCAAAAGTCTATAAATACACCTCTCATTCTTCATTTTAAAAGGGTTAGAAAATTCTTGTTTATACCCACACCTCATCTTCAACATTTTTCTCTATTTTCTTCATGCTTCTTTACTAATACACCACCCAAAACTCCATTAAAGCTAAGATTAAGGTTCAGAAATATTTTTAAAAGGTTACAAAATATTTCTAAAAGCTAAGAGACTTGTTTAAGAGCCCACCTCCTATACTTCTTCTTTAACCTCCATTTCTCATACACCAAAGATCAAAACTCCATTAAAGCTTGACTCCAAGCATCTTGCTAAGGATCCTAAGAACTCTAAGCCATATCTAAAGGACTTTGAGGGTGCCAAGAAAGACTTTGACAACTAAGAAGTTCACCCTCTTTCAAGAGGTGAAACTTTTGAACATTTTCTCATATTTTCTCTCCTGTTCTTCATCTTTAAGCTTTGTTTTCATTATGTAATTGTTGTACAGATGTAACAAGTCCTCATAGATGTGGAGGGGGTAGATTTAGCCACCCATCCATTGAGTTGATAGCTTTTCCTTTATGTTCTTGCTTTCCTTGACTCTAACTTCTAGTTTTTATGTATTTTAGACCATTGTGGATGTGATTGGGAGTAGATATTAGCCATCAATTCACAAGTTTAATAAGTAAAATAGCTTTTCTTGGTGTTACACTCCTCTTCACATATCCTATCTCTTAAGTGCATCAATCTATATGTTTCAACCTATTGTAGACACCCGATTTTGACTAGCCCTAAGACTTGGGCACTTTCTTTTGATTACTCGATAATGAAAATTAGAATGTATTTCTCACATAATTCTCAGTAAGAAAGATGGAATTTGTACTTCATTCTCAACCCTAAGTTTGTTTTGGCCAAGTTTTTTAGACCCGTTCAAAACTCTCTTTTAAAATATTCATTTTATGCATAGTTCCAATAATCTTGCTAAAAAACCCTATTTTCCCTAAGAATAATAGTGCCTGTGAATAATGTCGGCTAGCCAATTAAATAGGCCTGCCAGCTAACTAATTTGCCTAGGAGCAGGGCAGTTTCAGAAGCATTCTTGTTGAATGCGTGTGTGTCATGCCATTTCAGATATTTTCTTGTTATATTCATGCACGAAGTACACACCCACCCCTTCCATTATCCTCCTTTGGCCTTGTAGACCGCCCGAACTCTCTCCGCGGGCCCCCCCTTTCGGAGAGGGCGCGAATTGGGTTCTAGCTACTATAGTTCGGACTCTTGTCGCGGTTCTGAATCTAATCTCACAAAGTGCAATGTAAGACTGATAAATCACCAAAGAGTCCAAATCCAACAATTGGTTTTGAAAAATCAATTTTGAATCAAAAGCGCCAAACATGGACTGCTTTGCCAGATTTCAGAGTCACCACCTAAATATTTTATTTTGGAAAATTTAGGAAACCCTGACTTGTGCCAAAGGCCACGTGTTCGTCATCACCAAAGTTGCCTCGGCTCGGGAACTTGGGTATGAGAGGGGAAGGTCCTGAAATGAGCACCCTCGCTCGCCCGATCAAAGGATTGGCCTCTACTAACATGATATGTTATTTTTCAAAACATATGTGTTCTTGTTCTGATTATTAATCTGACTTACTATGTGATGCGCACAATATACAAGTATAGACTCAATCACGAGAATTGGAACAAAACAATTCATGTTTGTTTTTGAAAATGGTTTGAAAGTGCTATTCATAAGTAGGCTAAAGCGCGGATTTCCCATCCTCAAGTGGGCTTAGAAAAACATGATTTTGCCAGTTCGCAAAGTGGGCTTGAAATGCACATTTGATGAATTGTCCCAATTCAAGCAATAAAGCCTTCATCCACAGGCATTCATGCAGTTATAGCAATTAAGCAAATAGCCTCATGGCAAGCATGCTATCATGGCAACACTCACACTCATGCAAGGATGCTAAAGCGTAAACACTTACAGCGTACTCCGAGCCAAAACAAAAAAACTAGTTAGAAATCATGCATGATCTTAGCTATGTCGAAGATGCCTAATGCAACGCATGCAATAATGCAACTAACAGGCTCGGCTATCTAAGATGGCATATGAATGCAACACTTGATAACATGCTTTGAAACATGTATTCAAGAAAGTGTATTGAAATACAATGCTGTTTGAATGATGCGCCGAGCTCGGTGCATGCAAGACAAATGAATGATGCATGCATGCAAAGCATAAGGTATGCTAATTGAAATATGCCCTAAACTAACCATCAAAAGCTGATAAGTAAAAAGGAGAAAGAAATGGGGTTGGAAGACATGCACACACACGCACACTTATTACAACAATACGCCCGCCCGCAGAAGGGTCCGAATAAATAAGAGCTAAGCTAAGCTACTTATTACAAATCAACTAATTAACTATGCTAAGCTAATTAATTACAAACCGAATTGAAACTAGCTACACTAAGCTAATTAGAATATTACAAAGACGAATTAAATTAGCTAAGCACATTAACTAATTAATTACAAAACTGGCAAATTAACTAGCTAAGTAAAGCGGTAAAATGGCCTTGAGGGCGAGGGAGAGATGCATGCTCGGTTCGCTTCTGCTCGAAAATGCATTGCCTTGCCATGAGTTGTCTCTGTTTGCACTCGCGGTGATCTTAGAACATCTTACACACTCCCAGATTGTATCTGCCCTAACACAGGAACACTTTGGACAATTTTGCTGCAAGTGGCCGGCCGGCCACCTCAACTGGTCGGTAGGCTACCTCAACTGGCTGGCCAGCCAGTGCAAGTGGTCGGTCGGCTAGTGCAAGTGGCCGGCTGGCCACTTCTCCTTCCAGAATTCCAATTTTGCTGCAACAGAGAACAACAAAGGCACAGCAATGCATTTGCAAGGAGATGTGTGTGCAACTATTCTCCTTATAATTTCTCAAGCTCAAAGGAGCGTAGTACTCGGCTCTCAAGCCACCAACCACGCATCTCAATGCATGATGGCCGAAGAGTCAATCTTGCACAATGTTAGTGAATGCACAAACAACACATAAGAGCCTCCACCTCTATCATGCATGGTCAAGAGGGTCGGTGACCAAGAAATGTGACACGTTTCATCACTTGGAGGATGAAACGTCTCACATTTCTTGTGTTTGGATTGACGTCCGATCCAAACACAATGCAATGCAAACAACATGTGTTATCTTGGCATGTTTTACTTGGTTGATTTTGTTTACACATTTTAACATTACCAATTCATTCTTTAACAGGTTAAGTGTAATGTGAGTGTCCTCTAACGAGGAGAGGTTAACCCAAAAAGGGGGGGGGGTTTAAGGCATGAGAGGGATGATGCCTTTGACTAGGAGGAACCCTCAAAAGAGGGTTAAAGCCATTTGAGCACCAACCCTACCTCATGTTTAAACACAACCTTAGGGCCAAACCAACCTCAAAGCAAATTGAAAAATGAAGAAATAGGGGAGGTTACAGCTACTCAATGCTGATATGGCATGAAACACAAGACTCAAACATGCAAGCAACGCATGCATAACATGTTAAGGGACTAAAATGATGAGACTAGTGAAGGACACAACACTAGAGACATGCAATACAATGCTCCATGGACCAAACCAGCCCTAAACTGACTTCATGCATGCCAAAACAGTGGCCAAAAAGTGCTAAGATGATAGCATACAAAGGAAGTCAATGCATGCTCAACTTATGGCTCGCAAGTAAGATACAAAGCTCAACTCTCAAACACATTGAAAGAGTGATATATGCGAGAGTATGGCAGAGATATGAGCACTGAAATCACATGCCAAATGATGACGTATCATGCAAACATCACAAATATAGCATGCAAGAGGCCCAAAACTCAAAGCTAATTAAGGCATTCACACAAGAGGCATGCAATACATGGCCTAAATAGCCAAACCAGCTCTGGACAAAGCTCAATCATGTCAAAACAAAGGCCAAAACATGCCGAGAAGGAAGTTCATGAGGCGATAAAATCATGCTCAAGCATTAGCTCACAAACAAGGCATAAGGCACAACTCACAAAAGCTATGAAAGAGTGGAATATGTGAGAGTGTGACTATGCTATATACACTGAAATCATGTGAGAATTGAGGCTAAGGCATGCAATCATCACATACAAAGCATGCTAGGAACTTTGAAACTCAAAGCTAGTCAAAGGCCTTTACACTATAGCTATACAAAGCAAGCCTCAAAGGGCCAAGACCACCTCAAATAGAGTTTAAGCATGCTAAAACATGAGTAAAAGCATGCTGGAGTGTAGCCAAAATAAGCTAGAATGGTGGGCTAAAGCATCAAGCATACAAGGCTAATTACCAAGATTACACTATAAGTGTAAGAAACATGCAAGTAATAACCAAACCAGCCTAAAATAGAGTTAGAGCAAGCCCAAAAAGTCACAAAAACATGCTTGAACTCAGCTTAAAAGAAAGAGAAATGCATGCTCATTTGGTAGGCCAACAAGACAAGCAAGCAAGACAAGAGGAGAGGGGACCACCCCCTCCTATTTTGGGCCACAAAATCAACTTTCCACCACTGAAATTCCTCCGGAATTCAGTGGTTAAAGGGCCAAAATGAGATGGTTCCAAAAGCTTTAAAGGGTGGCCTAAGAGCTTAGCAAATAAGGCATACAAGGGGGTGAAACACCCCCAACTCCCACAAGGCCTCAAACAACCATTTTTAACACTCAAAAATAGAGTTTTTTTGTCGTTGACAACTGGGCCAAAATAAGCATGCAAAGGTGGCCTAAACTAGTATACAATAAACAAGCTTAAGAGGGAAGAAGCTTACCCTTGAAGACAGCAGCAAGATGGCAACAATTTTGAGCCAAAACCAATTCCAAGACCTCAAATCAAGCTTCAAAGGACCTTAACCCCAAAGTGAAGGTGTTTGACTAGGTGTCTTAGTGAAAATGTGTGAAGAAAACACACTTTAAGGCTCAAAATAGCACAATATAGAGAGAGAGAGAGAGAGAGTGAGAATTCTAGAGAGAGAGAGGGAGATTTTTTCTCTGAAAAATTTGAACCCTCAAATAGGGGGAGGGACCTCCCCTTATATAGGCAATGCAAGCAAAAGCTTGCTTGACAAGCTTAAAGCATGTTTACATCCCTCCATATGGAGGATGAGTTCAGTGAGCCACAGCTGGCTCAAAACATCTGAAAATATCTAAAAAGGAGAAAGATTGGCCGCCGGCCAGTTAAGGTGGCCGGCCAGCCACCTCCCCTAGTCGGCCGACTACTCCAAGTGGCCTACAAGGGAGAAAAGTGGCCGGCAGCCCTTCCCCTCCCTCAGGCAAGAGGCAACAAGGTTTGGCCCAAAAACTAAGGCCAAAACACAAAGTGTTAAGAGGCTCAAAGACAAGGCACTCAGCCGAGAACTTCGGGCGCTCGAAACAAGCACAAACATGCGCAATCATCACGTGCACAAACGATGACGTCAGAGTTTTAAGGTCGGTCAAAAATGGGGTATCTATAGGCCTCCATTGTTAAAAGGGGGATTGCCTTCTTCTAAAAAAGGTGGCATCCATTTTCAACCACCCTTGTCACCCTATCATCCTTGCCTCCTACCTTCTCCTTGACTTAGCAACCTTCCCTAATTGCATATAGAGATAGAGAGGATCAGAATGGATGAGAGAGATGAGAGTTAAGTGAAGGGAATTGAATTGAGAGAATGAGAAGAATTGAAAGAAAAGATATATAGAGAGAGAAATAGAGTTAGCCTAAGCCTTGAACCAAAACACTTCCATACACTGATATACAGCATTTTCATACATCAAAACCATCCAATAAATTTTGTTATAGCTATATTCAAGTAGCCTTGATCAAAAGAGAGTGAGTGTAGTTCAAAAGAGAGAAAAACAGAGAGTTGAAACAACTCCCCCCCACACACACTGTTAAACAACCCAAAAACAACATTCCAACAAGAATTTCGAACTTTCAAATTGAGAATTGAGAACACACTTCCTAAACTTGAACTTTGTCACGATCCAAACCTGCCCCTAGATTTAGTGTCGTAACCGGCCAGTAATCTGTGATTACCAAAGGCCTGCTTAATAGTAATATAGTAACGGGGCTGGCGAAATCCAATAAATAAGAAAATATAACGTCTAATGAGCTGTGAAGAAACCAAAATGGACTTTTATATAGAAATATATGTACATCAGTCCACGTGAAGTTATATCTTAAAATATAACAAAACCGAATCCATTTACAGAAGATGCACAAAAGTCAAGAAAAAAAGTCATATCACTAGAGCCCATCTCAAAAGGGTGGATCTCAAATCACCCAAAAGCCTTGATGCTTGATCAATAGGAACCTCACGATGAGGCATGAAAGTTGGCTTGACAAAATGAAGGCTAGGTCAACACCACTACGTCCCTTCTTGCACTTGATCACCTACATACATAGATAAAAACATGAGTTAGAGTCCAGTGAATAACAACAGTGTAAAGAGGTTAAGAATAATGTCCTTACTGTAATTCAAATTGGTAAATTATAATAGTAAACAGAAAATCCGAATCATTTGCATAGCAAATCCATATGTCATATAGAAAACACAACAGTTATACATGGTATATCCAATAACAGAACAGTACAGACGGTCATGAAGATCGAACAGTCAGAATTGACAGACATGCCATCAATACAGTAAACAGAAGTTCCACTAATACAGTAAATAGAAGTTCCAATAATTGGAACTGATAAAGATCTCTATATCAATAACAGTAAACAGATGCTAAGGATGCCACAAATACATTTCAGAAAAACAGGACAATCATTCACTTAAGCAGAAAATATCATTTCAGAAACCGAGCATAGTATAAGTCAGAAAATACTTATAATTGAACATATCTTTACAAGGTTGTTACTCACAGTTGGTTCCTTAGAACGCATGGGTAGGACGTGGCGTTTGACGTATAAAGACACATGCAAGCACAACAGTTCTCAATACAATCCTTCCGTTCAATCAGTCCACAACCTATCCGTTATTTATTCTCTACATTGTTCCTATTCGTTCTTTCATTTTGTCTTGTGGTCATGCAATGCATATGCATATGAAAATAGTCGAAAACCATGCAATTGGAGGCCTGGTAGTTAGAAAAAAAGAAACGAAACCAAACTGAGCTGGCCCTGTTTACTGCATGTGCGGTGGCCCTGGCCGCTCGTGTGATGGCCTTGGCTACCCTAGCAAGCAGAATGCAAAGAGGGAAGGCCACCGCTCGTGCGGTGGTGATCAAAACAAAGTTTGGAAATTAAGGAGTTCATCCTTTTTCTTGGAAGGTGAACTTTGCACACTTTCGTTTTCTTAAACTTTCTTTCTTATATTAATTTTCCTGCTATGATTTCATATTATAAACTGTTGTAATCTTACTAGAAGTGATTAGTTGAGCCACCCATATATCCCTTGTTTGTACTTTCTTTGGTGCTGAAAAGGAAAAAAAATGGAGTTTTTGCCAGAATTAGTTGGTCAGCCAGCCAATTAATTAGCCAGCCAGCTAATTTTTTGGCTAGCCAGCCAACTTCTTCTGAGGCAGAACAGAGCATGTCTTCTAGTGTCGAGCAGAATGGTTTCCAGCGATCCCCAAGGCGTACATATTTATTATTTTTGTTGTATTTTGAGAGAGTTATGAGGTTTTATATTTTGTTGTAATATTTTTATTCCTCACCCCCTTTTATTTGGATTTGTAATATTTAAAGCGTTGTAATAATTTCCCATCCTGTTTCTTTCTATCCCGTTCTTTTATTTGGTTTTCATATTCTGTAAATAGACATCTTATATTATGCTTGTCATCATATCCATGCTTTGCACCTATGTTTTATGCCTTAAGATCCAGCTTAATTTGCATCTGTGAGTTTAATTGATTATTATGTGATTTTGTGCGCTATCTCATGTTTTGAAATGATTCACATCAGTGAATTGCATTAAGATCTTGTATATAAGATTATGTATGTTTTACTAATTTTGTTTTGTAATTATTTGCAAGACATCAGTAAATATGTAAGTTTTCATAGTTTAGCATCCCGCTTGTGTGTATTTTTCTACTATGTTTAGCATCCTACCATGTGGCTATGTGCTTATTTGATAAAAACTCTATGCATGCCAACGGGTGAAGGTTGTGTTGTTTAATTTGGAATAAAATTGATTTTCATGATTTCACTATTCAAAACATTTTCAACATATATGAAATCAAGCTGTTCTAAAATGGACGACACAGTCTATACTTGTTTTGCTTTACATAGTAAATTTTAGGATTCTATAAATAATTGGAATGTGAACATATGAAGTTAATAAAACTCATATCATGGCTTAGTAGAGGCCGATCTTTTGATCAGGTGAGCGGGAGTGCTCAATTAATGACCTTCCCTTTTATATCTAAGGTTCCGAGCCAAGTATCCTTAGTTACGACGAATAATGGCCTTGGCACGAGTCATAGGTTTCCTAATTTTTTCAAAATATTAGGTGGCAACTCTAAGATCTGGTGATATAGTCAATTCCTGACAAAGAATTTGTAATAAATTGGATTTTTTTTTTATATTTATAAAAGTTGTCAAATCTGGACTCTTATCTATGTTTCACATTGCACTCATGAGACTAGATCGAAGAAATCGAGGGTTCAAATTGTTTAACGCGTACAGGTACCCCCCCAGCATGTTACTGTTTTTGGCAACTCCGCCGGGAATATTAAGAAATCTTGACTCGAAATCCATGATATGACTTTTATTTTCAATTATATGTTCATTGCATTTAATGAATTGGTGCACCAAAGTCCCATGCTCATCACCTGTTATCCTGGACGATTATTCGGCTTAGGGCGAATAGACGGACATGGGCTCTAATATGGTGGGAGCACAAGCCTTAGAATCGGGTTCACCACGTACCGCTTGACCTGTCGGATTGGGTAGGTATATTGGTGTCTTGCAGAGGTACCACTTTTTGACCAAGAATGACCTAGTGCATCTAGTAAGCTTTAGCAACTTCCAACATTATGACAGAATGCTACCCCATTCTAGGATGTATGATGCTACTTGTGTGAATAGTGAAATCCTAGATCATCTTAATGCTAGGATAGGCTAACCTTACCCTCCATAGGGGTGTTTGATTTCTTTCTTGCTATGTGTAATGTTTGGGATCTAGGTGTAGACACCCCATTTTTGATCGCCCTTAAGACTTGAGCGCTTCAGGTTGACCACTCGATGATGAAAGTTATGCTGTACAAACGGTCGATTTCTTCAGCAAGAAGAGCTTCAAATCGTAACCTTACACCCCATTTTGACCAAAACTATTTTAGACCTCAAAACCCGCTTTTTCAAAATATTTTTTCCAAAAGTTTCTACGATGTTTTGAGGCTCATATTTCATTAAAAAAATGCACTTTTTGGTAAATCAAGTAAGGACAAAGTGGAAATAAATGGAAGAGACGTGAACTCTTTGAAAAATCCTTAAAACCTCTTATTTATAGGTTTGGATTTGAAAAAAATTGGAGGAGTGGGAAGAAAACTAGTTGGGGAAATGGTTGAGCATGAAACCGTTAAGAGAGAACTGAGCAACCTACACTAAATCAGGCTTATCTCTTTGCAAACTTAGACTTTAGTTGTGAGGCCACCATCATTGGAAATTGGACTTCTGGAGCTTCAATTTAGTCTCAAGAATCTTCTAAAGCGAGTCTGGATGAGGGAGATATGGCCATTTGAAGTTAGGCATCCATCTAGTTAAGATAGAAATGAGCAACCTTTAATAAAATAGGAATATCTCTTTGCACACTTGAAATTTATATGTAAGGCCACCTCCATTGGAAATTAGACTTCTGGGGCTTCAATTTAGACTCAAGAATGACCTGAAACTGAGTCCGGATGAAAGAGATATGTCCATTTAAAGTTAGGCATGGAAGTAGATTTTTGTGGCCGGCAGCTCACTATTTGTGGACAACTGCCCACTGTTAGTGGCCTGTCGGCCACTTGTGTAAAACCCAGATATTAGTTGCCAGCTATCCCCCAAAAGCTCCAGCTGTCCATATATAGATATTTCTAACCTGAAAGGTTGTTTTTCTATATATACCAGGCCAACCCTCTTGTTTTTAGGTTACAAAAAATTCCAAAGGGACCAAAACTTGAAATTCTCTCTCTATCTCTATGTTACAACGTATACACTCTCTCTCCACACTTCCTAAATCAATATTGGAGCTCTCTTTGTTGAGATTATTGAGTCCAAATTTCAGCCCTTGAGAGTGTAAGCTTTGTGGTTTGTGAACAAAAGAGTTGTCTTGCTTCAAGAGGTATAATTTTAAGCATCTGTACACTACTTGTTTTCTGTCTTTTCTTGCTGATTTTAAACTATTTTTACACTGTTTTTATGGGCTGAAACTTATGGTTTAAAGCTACCAAAGGTGGAGGGGTTAACCACTCTTCTTTGAACCTTGTTCTCTAAGCTTTTACCCTTGTGTTTCCTATTCTTTTCTCAAAATTTTTTGAGCTTTTTAACACTGATTTTTAGAGGTTAAAAATGTAGTTTTGAAGTCCCAAAAATGGAAGGGTTAGCCTCCCCTCCTTATGCTTTTTTACTACTTTAATTTCTCAATATTGTAGCTAACTTTTTCAAGCTTTTCCATATGAATTTTAGCACTGTTTTTGCTTACCCTAGGACTTATTTAGGCTGGTTATTTCATTTATGCTTTGTATAGCATGCGTGTAGTATAATGGTCCTCATAGGTTTAGTGGTTTAGGCCTTAGCCACCAATCCATTTGAGTTGATAGTATTTATTTATTGCTTTTCATACTTGTCTTCATCTCTAATCACCTCTGCAACCTCTCTCATTTCTTGGCTTTTTCTTTGCTTTGAAAGTTGTTGCAAACTACTTGTTTGTTTAAGCTTGAGATAGAGGTATTGTGCTTACTGGTTTAATCCCTTTGGGGGTTCATTACCAACGGCATGACACTTCTTTCATGCCTAAAATAACACTTGGTTTGGTACTTCTTTCCATTAGAGGACTTAATCATCACTTTTGGACTTAATTGATTAATGAATGAATGGTAATTAAAATAAAGTAATAAAATTGAGACTAAAAGTGATGTAAGATAATAAAATCAACTTGGGTTCAATCAGATGTTAATTGAACCTATTGAGTCTTAGGTCGTTTTATACTTGCTAGTGATGTAAATGGCTCAAAAGCCAATGTCAACCACTTCCCTTAATCAATCCATGATAGGGAGGTGGTTTGAGAGTCTTTTATTGTGCATTTATTGAAATTGTACCCCTTGATTCATAGGCCATCATGCAATGAAATTGCATCGATTGATGACTTGCAAATCAAGCCTACCACTCTTTTGAGCTGTTTGCTGATAAGAAGAGGTAGGGTGGACAAAAATACCTTGACAATACCTTGTTTGAGTTTTGTATGCTTTCTGTTGTAGCAGGAGGAACTAGGCTTTAGTGGCCGGTAGGCCACTTTTTTTTGGATGGCAGGCTACCTTCTGTGGCCGGCCGGCCACTATTTCTGACCTGCTGGCCACTTTTGTCAAATTGAGCAGTAACTTTTTGGAATAGAATAGAGTAAAGGCTGAGGTGAAAAGATAATCTAATTGTGCAAGAGAGGTATTCTGACAGCAGAACAGTGGGTTTTTCGAGTGGAAATTTGTGCATGCATGAGCATTCCTCGCTTCCGGGGGCTGATTAGTTAGCTTAGTTACTTCTTTCATGTTGTATTCATGTTGTAATTAATTAGTTAATTCTAATTTGTAATTAATTAATAAGTGTAATTAATTAGTTAGTTCCATAGAATAGTTAATTAATTAATTGGTTTTGTAATAACTAGCTAGCATAGTTAGTTTATTCAATTTGTAATAATTAGTTAATTCGTTTTTGTAATAGCTAGTTAATTAGCTTAGCTAGTTAGTTTATTCGGACCCTTCTACGCGAGGCACAATTGTAATAATGTGTATGTCTTCCAATCTCACGTCTTTCTCCCTTTTATTTACTTGCTTATGATGGGTAGTTTAGAACATTATGTTTTTTTTAGCATACTCCATGATTTGCATCCACTTGTCTTGCATGAATAGAGGCTCGGTTCATCATTCTAACAAAGCATTGTTATTTATTACTTCTTTGAAAACGTGCTTGAACTGCATGCTATCAAATTGGTTCACATGTCATAATTAATAGCCGAGCCTATTAGTTACATATCGCATGTGTTGCATTAGTCATGTTGCATTAGTTAGGAGCACGCATGTTTTCTAACTCTTTTGTTTCTTTTGACTTGCCTTGGAGTACGAGCTGAACATTTGTTGTGTTTTATCATATCGCATGAGTGTGATTGTTGCCATGTCTAGCATGTTTGCCATGAGGTTAAGTGCTTAATTGATAAATTGCTTCAATGCCTATGGATAAAGGCTAATTGCTTGAATTGGAATAATTTGAGTAATGTACATATGCGATCACTTTTTCAAGTGGTACATATTCGAAACAATTTTCAAAAACAAACATGAATCAAATGTGTTATAATTTTTGCAAATTCGTCTATACTTGTGTGCACATCACATAGTAACAATAGTCTAATAATCGGAACAAGAGCATATAATGTAAATATGAACCACATCATGATTAGTAGAGGCCGATCTTTGATCGGGCGAGCGGCGGTGCTCAATTCATGACCATCCCCTCTCATACCTAAGTTTCCGAGCCGAGACAATCTTGGTGATGACAAACACGTGGCCTTTGGTAGAAGTTATGGGTTTCCTAAATCTCCAGAAAATATTTAGATGGCAACTCTGTATCTAGCAAAGCAGTCAATTTTTGGCATTTTGATTCAACATCGATTTTCCAAAAGATTTGCCGGATTTGGACTTTTTGGTGTTTATCTATTTCACATTGCACTTGTGAGATCAGATTTAGAACTGCGAGAGTCTGAATTGTAGGGCTATCGTATTCGAAAGGAGCACGAAAAGTCGAGCTACACTAGGGTTTTCAAATCTGATCAGTGGGTTAGGCATATCATTTTGAGGGATTGATTTCAATGTGCATAATGATTAGTTGAGCTGAAATGCTATCGAAATTTTGATTGGGAGTTTCGTTTTGTTTTTGTTAGGTAATTGTAACACTATAGCTTTAGAATGGTCTGATATCCCCCAAGTTTTGTGGACTCGCATTGGTAGACTTAGTAGAACCGCAGATTTGGTTCAAGGACAACCAGTGTTAGTTTCTCTGCCGCTAGTTATGAGGAGGAAGGTTAAAACCTCATTGTCAGAACCTCGCCAGCTGGAATTTCTAGGATCTGTGATAGACCCACTTCTAGTAGTAACGGACCCACTTCCAGTAGTGACAGACCAACCTCCAACAGTAACGGACCAGCCTCCAGTAGTTATAGTAAACATGCTTTTGACCCTTCAACAAAGCATGGATGTTATTACCAACAAGGTTGCCTTCAACAGGGAGGCTCTCGCCGAATTGCAATGCCTATTTGAGGTGTCCACATCTCATCCACCTCCAATGGTTCATCCGAATTTGGAACCACCTCCACCAATTGAGGAGCTTCATGAACCTAATCTACAATAAGATCTTATGGTTCCTACACAACTAATGGAAAGACTTTTCCTCCACGGATATTGGTGAAATTGACCTGACTATACTAAGAATATCCAAATTGGAGAAAATATTTAGAAAATCACAAGGGATCATTCTCGATATAGAAGATGGGTATATAGACATAGTTTTCAAATTGCTGGAACAGTTTAAAATGGCACACATTGACAGATTTGATGGAGCTGGTGACCCTATGGTTCACATTCACCTTTTCTCGATATCCTAAAACCGATGGGCTTGACTTAGCCTCAAAAACTTTCCTTGTTTGGGAGAACTTTATTTGGTGTAGTTGCCATCTGGTATGCTAAATTGGAAGACTCAATAAAAAAGAGTTGTAAGGAGTTAGTTGAGGCCTTCATCACCCAGTATTCTTACAATACCCAAATTGAGATAACCACCCGGGAACTGGAGGCAACCCGACAAGAGCCCAATGAGAGCTTCATGGAATTTATCACCAGGTGGAGGGAAAAATGAGGCCATGATGACAAACCGATCCTTGGACAAAGATCAAGTCCTCATGGTTGTCAAAAATCTGCATAGAAGATTTCTGCAGAAAATGATACTTCTTCACCTCTTCAATTTCAAGGACCTCCATGAGATTGGGGTTCAAATTAAGGATACTATCAGACAAGGGATCATTACGGAAGGAAATGAGCCCGTGAAAAAGACATTGACTTGCAGTTCCAATACTACTGTTAGTAGTAGCACAGTTGCCAATTCCATACCCTCAGAGATCAACACTGTCACCACTTTTAGCAAAAGGGTTACCAAAATGGCCAACCCTTTTGCTAATATCGACCCACAACTAACCACTTCAACCGAAGGTTTCACCCTCTATACATGTCTCCAACTCAAGCCATGGAAATACTAGTGAAAAAAGAGTACGTCAAGCTCTTTTATCCCCAACCCCTTCTTAATCCACTTCCACATAACTATGATCGCACTAAGTATTGTGCCTTCCACCAACAGCACGGCCATGATACTGACCGTTGCTTCCAACTTCATCGTGGGATTCAAGATCTTATTGATAATAAGATCATAGGTCCACCTTAACCCTAAAGAGCCAAGCTTACCTCCAACCCATTTCCACCCTATGACCAATTCTCACTGCTTTCCCATCTCAACCTTATTCATACACTACCATCCACCTTCAACCCCAGTGTATACATCACACCTTTCTATTTTCCCAAGCCCGATGTGCTACTACCGAACAACGCTAACTTATTCATGATATATGCACCTCAATCTCAACAACAATCCCAAAATTCTGTGGTAGTAGATGATCTGGAGCCAAAGTAGGGTATTGACAGATATTCTCACGGCATGCACTTCCCTCTTTATAATTTTCTTAAGCCATGGATTGATCAAGAAGCCAAAAAGCACTGAAGAAGTTCTGGGTCTGACATTGGCTAAATCTATGAAAGATTTTGAAACTAGTGTGGGACCAATAAACTCAGGGGATATTGTGATCATTTTTGTGGTCGGGAATGGACCACCGGCTTATTGCACACATTTCGTTCTAGACGTAGTGGATGGTACGCACTGTATTTAGTAATTTGAGAATGATTTCATTTTACTTTCTGAATTAGGTGTTGAGTCTGAACCTAATTCTGCCAAGTCTGTGGAGCTAGAATTAGGGTTAAGTCAATCTTGTGAGTCAGAGTTTGGTGATTTCGGGGGCAATAACCTAGACATCACTATCCTTTCTGTGTTTGTCTTTTCTTTTCCTTTTAAGTCTGTTTCAATCATTGAGCTAGAAGTTCTGAATGAAAATACAGTAATTTTTGTCTACTTCTATGTGCCTTTAAATCATTGCATTGACCAAAGTTTTCAAAACTTTTCCAAAACTTTGATAAAAATGAAGAGAAAGGAATTCCTCGGGATTTATAAAATTGGATCAACTGAGAGGAAAAGAGGTGTGCTAAGCCCAATGGATAAGATCATTACTGTTAATGTGGGTATTGAGAAGGATCCTGGCTTAGTCCAGATTGGTTCTACATTGTCTTCAGAGGAGCATGAGCGACTAGTCGCTTTATTCAAAGATTTCAAAAAATGTTTTTGTGTGGTCCTACGAAGGCATGCCTAGAATTAATCTTGAGATTGTACAGCATAGGATCACTCTCGACCTGAGGCCCGACCCCCTCTTCGCTTTCAAGCCTTGATTCAGAATGCTTAATAATCAACCAAAATATGAGTCTTGCATAGCCGGATTGGAAGCAACTCTTGAACTAGGGGCAATAAGGTCAGATGTGATCGAAGAAAGCTTGCATAGCCAGATTGGAAGTAGCTCTTGAAGTAGGAGCAATAAGGTCGGATGTGCTCGAAGAGTCAAACTAGATCGTTTCTCAAGCCAATAGAGACCGGAAAGACAGTCAAATCCTAGAATTTATGAGAAAAAGATTATTGCTGAAGGACAATTGAGTTTTTATCCACAACCCTAGAGGCAAATTCAGACCCAACTAGTTGGGTCACTACATCATCATGTTTATCTGGTAAGGAAGAACAACCATTCTCATGGATTTAGATGGCCTAAAAATCTCACAACCAATCAACATGGACAAGCTACGAAGGTACTGTCCTTAAGAGGCATGCTGGGCCAAAAACCCGAAAGGGCGACCTAGGCGAAAGTTAGAGAAAAAAAACAAAATATATATATATATATAGAAAATGAAAAAATGAAAAAAATGAAAACATGAAAAAAAAATAAAAAATAAAAAATGAAAAATGGAAGAAGTTTTCAAGGTTGAAAACCCAGAAGGCGGCTTTGGCAAAAGTTAAAGCATAAAAGAAGAGTGTTAATACCTGAGTGAGCCTTACCTCGTGGACTATGTAAGGCCTGATTCCTATCTTTGGGATATGTAGGCAGCTTCATCTTGAAGTTCGGTCCCAATTGTTTTCAACTCACTTATCCTATCCATATTTGATTGCTGTATCATTATTCGACTCGGTTGTCCTATCCGTGTTTATTTGGCTTATCTCCATTCAATTCGATTGTCCTATCTCTTCTTTACTGCAGATTTAGTTGCAAGACAAATCCTGCTCATGTTATCTAATTTGAGTTTGTACATCTTAAGGGTTGAGTCCATCTAAGTCTGGTAGTGGCCATTGCGAAAATAGGTTTTGAGGATTTTTAGTAAAGTTGACTAATTTTCTCAAAAATTATTCCATTTTTCCAAAACCAGACCATTTCTTGGACCCAAGGAAAATTTTTAGTGCTCACAAATTGACTTGCATAATTTCAAAACAGAGAGTGGAACAAGCATGTTAATCTAACTCTCATGTTGATCAAAAGTTTTTAGCAGAAAACTAAGAAACAATCAAAGCAATGAATTAGAAGCATAGTTGAGTCAGGAATTCCATCTTCTCTCCGCACTCTCAAGTCTCATGTTCATATTTTAGCCAGCTAGCTAACCATTCAGCTAGCCGTCTAAGTTTTGAGTTGACTCTGGGTGTGTTTCTTGATTGTTTTAGCTGACCGGCCATTTTTTAGCCAATTTATCAGTTCGTTCTGTCGGGCGATTCATAAATCAGTCAACCTATCAATTTTTCAGCTGGTTAGACAACTAATCAGTAGGCTGGCCAATCGATTATCCAACTGGCCATTTTTTGAATCCAGAATGAAAAATCACAAAATTTGTGTAGGCTCAATGGCTTGTCTTTTAGAGTTTTGTTTTGAGTGTTTTTCATTCCAGCAAAGATAAATAGGTGTGTTTGGATTGCTTTTACTTTGTTTTTCTTTCATTGAGTCATTTCTTTGATTTCTAGTCAGTTTAGGGCTCAATGTCCAATTCAAAATTCATTGAAAATTCAATCACTCTCAGATTCAAATTCGAAAGAAAATGTTTTCAAGCTCAAGTGTAAAAGCCATTCACGCCATATGTGTAATGGAAAAACCGAAGCTTCTTTTATTAAATCAGCATTACAAAAAGAAGAAAATTTCAACCAAAAAAAAAAAAAAAGAAAAGAAAAGGAAATCATCTAAAGCATTAGTGCTCCTTTTTAAGGGGGAAAAAAAAAAAACAACAATAGAGGGATGGACATTTTCTCGATTTTCGGCAACAAAGATTACAAATTGATATCTTTTGCAAACAACTTCGTCGCTACGGTTCGTTGCCTCACTTCACCATAACTCTTGGGAAGCCTTTGAAGACTCTGCCTCGGCATTAGCTAAGCTTCCACAAGAGATTACTTCCTGTCGGCCATCAAATGAGGAGTACGAAGGAACTTAGAATCGGGCCACGGAGGTGGCCTATTGTTTCAGCTCTTTATTTTTCTTTTTCAAGTTGCTATTCTCTTCTCGAGCGTCCTTGTACATATGCTGGAGTAGAGAGAGTTGGGTGTTTAACTGATGTACTTCACTTATCTTACCCTGTAATCGATGGGACATATTGGAGACCGTGGTCACGGTCTCCACATAGGACTTCAATGTATAGTGGTTGGCATTGATACCAGACTGTGCTGCCATCAGTTGATCGACTGACAACGTAAGAAAGCTGAGAATAGAGGCAGGGGCAAGGGCACTCTGTCAAGGCTTAGAGGAGCTAGCCTCGACATGTTCTATTGGCGAGGTGTTAAGGTCTGGGAAAAGAGCGAGAGGACGGTGAGAAGGGACCATGTCAGGGGGAGGATAATGCCAAGAAGGAAAAATTTGCAAAGTAATGGCAGGGGGAGTTTGTAGCTCCCTACTCCGCTCTTTTGCAAGCCTTGATTTAAGAAGAAAATTGAGTAGAAAAAGAAGCCAAGGGAAGAGGGATTGCCGAGGCAATATTTGAATAACGAGGCTAGTCTAGCTACTGTTAATCAAGTGCGCCATGATTGTTGAAATCGTGCGCCAGACACAACGCTCGACGAAGACGAACATGGCAGAGAAAGAGATAGAAATAGGGGAGTAGTGTATATTTGTATATATTTTGTATATATGTCTATGTGTCCATATCTGTATATCCGTATCCGTATGTCTATGTCCGTATACGCATATATATGTATGTATATATCCATATATATATATAGAGCTCGTATGTCCGTATATGTATATAGCATATCTGTATATATGTATTTTATATGTATACGTATGTAATACATGTTTTGTATGTTTTTTTTATCCGTACATGTATATGTGGTATGTATATAACAATTTTCAAAAATTCAAGAAATAAAAAGGTTTTTTTCAAAAAAAAAAAAACAAAAAAAAATTCAAAAAGAAGTTTTCGAAGGAAAAAAATAAAAAAAAAAAATTCAAAAAGAAATTTTCAAGGAAGAAAAAAAAAAAAGAAATTTTCAAGGAAAGAAAAAAAAGAATTTTCAGAAAATCAAAAATAATAATAAAAAAAAAAAAGAAGAGGAAAATTTTTGGAAGGGAAAAAAATAGAAAATTTGAAAAACAAAAATATCATTTTATCTGTTATGCATCTATCCATCATTGTATATTGTTTGTCTTACATTGCCTCTTCTTATTTTTGCATTCACTATCACACTTGCACTGTCTATTATATTTGTCATGCATGATTACAATCCATCCAGACCACAATTGTCCCAACATTTGATTAAACTTTTTTCATCAGTTAATACTGGCTTGCACTGTTTATTATATTTGTCATGCATGATTACAATCCATCTGCACCACAATTGCCCTAACATTTGATTAAACATTTTTCATCAGTTAATACTGGCCCTTGTTTTGGGTTGTAGGTTCAAACCACTCGATTCATACTGGCCCTTCTTCAAGATGACGAAACTATCAATTTCTCAGGTTGTCAGTTAAAACCACCATCGGTTAATACCTCCCTTTTAGTTAAGACTATCTATCGGTTAATACCTTCGATGTTCTAGGTTGTAGGTTAAAACTACTTATCGGTTACATTCTCTCCTCCCGTGTGAGTGTGTTTGGATTGTACCTCTTAGTTATACTACATTTGCATGAGGCTTGTCTCACCATATATTACATATTGCATTGCATAAATTATGTACTTTCAAAAAGAAAAGAAAAAAAATCGACTTTCAATTGCATTAGCATATCACTTGCATGGTTTCAACTACCACTGTTGCATCGCTAGGCTACAATCTATTCACATCAACATTTGATTACAACATTTTTTATCAGTTATTGTTGGCACTCTTTTTGGGTTGTAGGTTCAAACCACTCAGTTTATGTTGGCCACTTTTTGGGATGATAATACTATCCCTTTCTCGGGTTATTGACAGTTCAAACCACCATTGGTTAACACCTCCCTTTTCTTAGGTTGTTAGTTGAGACTATCCATTAGTTAATACCTCTCCTATTTTGGGTTGTAGGTTAAAACTATTCATCGGTTACATTTCATTCTCTTATGTGAATGTGTTTGGATTGTATCCCTTGTTATGCTTCATATTACCTATTGCATTGCAATATAGATCGTGAATTTTCAAAATAAAAATGGCTTCGTGAAGCTTGTAAGTCCAGCTTTCAAATTGTATTTTAATTGCATATCATTTTCATTTCACCCCTAAACTATGCTGGTTTGATTCCTTACAAAAGAATACGTAGGAGACCCTCGAGTTCAGCCACCTGCATTCGCATCTTGTTTGTTTGCCCAAGTTATACAGCCTTATCAAAAGGGTCGTCTTCAGGTTTTGACATTTACTCAAATCAAGAAATGACTTCAAGTTCTGTCAAAGAAGGGCAACTGTAGACACCCCATTTTGACCGACCCTAAGACTTTGGCATTTTTTTTTGATTACCTGATAATGAAAATCAGAATGTGTTTCTCACATAATTTATAGTAAGAAAGATAGAATTTGTGCTTCATTCCCAACCCTAAGCCTGTTTTGGCCAAGTGTTTTAGACTCATTCAAAACTCTCTTTTAAAATATTCCTTTTCTGCATAGTTTCAATAATTTTGCTAAAAAACCCTATTTTCCTTAAGAAAAATAAAGAAAAACAATTTAGTGAGTAATGCCGGCCGGCCAAATAGTGTCTGTGAATAGTGTTAGCAGGCTAATTAAATAGGCCTTGGCCGACTAGCCAACAAATTGGCCAGCCGACTAATCTGTCTAGGAGCAGGGCAGTTTTAGTAGAATTCTTGTTGAATGTGTGCAGGTCATGCCATTTCAGATCTTTTCTTGTTATATTCATGTATGAGGTACACACCCACCTTGGGCATTATCCTTTTTTGCCCTCTATTGTCAAAAAGGAAATTGTCTTCTTCTCAAAAGGTGGCATCCATTTTCAACCACCTTTGTCACCCCATCATCTTTGTCTCCCACCTTCTTCTTGACTTAGCAACCTTCCCTGATTACATATAGAGATAGAGAGGATCATAATGGATGGGAGTGAAGAGAGTTGAATGAAGGGAATTGAATTGAGAGAAAAGATATAGAAAGAGAAAGAAAGTTAGCCTAAGCCTTGAACCAAAACACTTCCATACACTGATATACCACATTTTCATACATCAAAACCATCCCAGAAATTCTGTTATAGCTATATTTAAGTAGCCATGATCAAAAAAGAGTGAGTGCAGTTGAAAAAAGAGAAAAACAGAGAGTTGGAATAACTCCCCCCCCCCCCCCCCACACACACTATTAAACAACCTAAAAATACCATTCCAACAAGAATTTCGTACTTTCAAACTGAGAATTGAGAACACACCTCCTAAACTTGAGGGTGATCAAAAGGAAGTTTGGAAATCAAGGAGTTCATCCTTTTCTCAGAAGGTGAACTTTGCACACTTTCATTTTCTTGAACTTTCTTTCTTATATTAATTTTCATGCTTTGATTTCACATTATAAACTATTGTAATCTAACTGGAAGTGGTTAGTTGAGCCATCCATATATCCATTGTTTGTTCTTTCCTTGCTGTTGAAAAGAAAAAAAATAGAGTTTTTTTTGCTAGAATTAATTGGCTGGCTAGCCAACTTCTTCTGGGGCAGAACAGAGCATGTCTTTCGGCGTTGAGCAGAATGGTTTCTAGCGATCCCCAAGGCATACATATTTATTGTTTTTGTTATATTGAGAGAGTTGTGGGGTTTTATATTTTGTTGTAATATTTTTATTCTTCTCTTTCTCCTTATTAATATTTGTAATATTTAAAACGTTTTAATAATTTTCTACCCTGCTTCTTTTTATCCTATTCTTTTATTTGCTTTCCATATTCTGTAAATATACATCTTATATTATACTTATCATCATATCCATGCTTTGCACCCATGTTTTATGCTTTAAGATCCAGCTAAATTTGCACCGGTGAGTTTAATTGATTATTATGTGATTTTGTGTGTGTAGATGCGCTCCCGAGAACTCTCGGACATCCGCGCGCCCGCGAGGAGACGGCGCGAATCTCGTTTTGTTCTGAGCTACTATAGTTCGGACTCAAGTCACTGCTCTGAATCTAATCTCACAATCTGCGATGCGAGACCGATAAATCACCAAAGAGTCCAAATCCGGCAAATCGTTTTGGAAAACTGATTTTTATAAAGAAGTACCAAACATGGACTGCTTTGCCAGATATAGAGTCGCCACCTAAATATTTTATTTTAGGGGAATTTAGGAAACCCTGACTCGTGCCTAAGGCCACGTGTCCATCATCACCAAAGTTGCCTCGGCTCGGGAACTTGGGTACGAGAGGGGAAGGTCATGCAATGAGCACCCCCGCTCGCCCGATCAAAGATCGGCCTGTACTAAACATGATATTTTGTTTTTGAAAATACATTTGCTCTTATTCCGGTTAATAAACCTAGAATTACTATGTGATGCGCACAGCATACAAGTATAGACTAGATCACCTAAGTTGGAACAAAACATTGCATATTCGTTTGTTTGAAAACGGTTTGAAGTTTGCTACTCGCAGGTAGGCTAAATTCGGGATTCAATGAATTGTTCCAATTCAAGTAATCTAACTTTCATCCACAGGCATTCATGCAGTTATATCAAATAAGCAGTTAGCCTCATGGCAAGCATGCTTTCATGGCAGTCAATAACACACATGCAGTATGTTAAAGCGTAAACACTCACAGTGTACTCCGAGCCAAAACAAAGAACTAGTTAGAAATCATGCATGATCCTAGTCCGTGTTAAGATGACTAATGCAACATATGCAAAAAAATGTGACTAAAATAGGCTCGACTATTCTAGAATGTCATGTGAAATGCAACTTGGTGACATGCTGTTGAACATGTATTCAAGTAAATGTATTGAAAGTACAATGCAATTAGTATGATGCACTTAGCCCAGTGCATGCAATACAGATGAATGGATGCACGCATGCAAGCATAAGGTATGCTAATCGAAATATGCCCTAAAACTAACCATCGTAAGCGGTTAAGTAAAAGGGAGAAAGAAATGGGGGTTGGAAGACATGCATCACACACACGCACGCTTATTACAACAGTTGGCTGTCTCGAGGGAGAGTCCGAATAAGAAGCTAACTAGCTAATCTAAGCTAATTAAACTAATTATTACACAACGAATTAATTAACTAATCCTAGTTAACTAATTATTACAAAACAACTTGAAATAGCTAAACACATTAACTACTTAAGTTACATAACCAAAGCACAAGCTAGCTATCTAAGCATGGCAGCTAAGGAAAGCGATAAAGCAAGAGGTTCTCAGAGGGAGAAGACTGTATGCATGCCCAGTCGCCTCGTTCGGAAATCCAATTCGATGCCCCGATTTGCCTCTGTTTTCAATTGTCCTTAGAACCTTGCACCAAGCTCCAGAAATCTTCTAACACATCTTTGGGACCTGTGGGAGGGTGGTTGACCAGTTGTTGGTGTCTGCAGCCATGGCCGACCACCTATCTTTGTTCAAAGCCAGGAAAAGTGGTCAGCCAGCTAGTTTTTCTGGCTGGCCGACCAGTTGTTGCTGCTGAATTCCAGTTTGCTGCAATAGAGAGCAAGAAAGGGGATGGCAATGTATTTGCAAGGTATGTGTGCACAACCACCCTCCCTATCATTTCATAAGCTCAAGGGAGTGTGGTTCTCGACCCTCGGGCCACCAATCACGCATCTCGATGCATGATGGCCGAGAGGCGAAGTTGCACAATTCAATATGAAAATGAATGCACACATAAACACATACGGCCTAAAACTCTATCATGTATGATCAAGAGCGTCGGCGACCGGGAATTAAGGCACGTTTCATCACTTTAAGTATGAAACGTCCCTCATTTCCCGTGTTTGGACTAACACCTATTCCAAACAACAATGCAACACATAACATGGCATGCACAATGCTATGTAACTTGAGCATGTAAACATCTAATGCAAATGGCATGCAAACATGCGAGGGACAATCATGCAAACATGCAATGCGATGTAACTTAGCATATACAATGCAAGTGAACTACATGGCATACACAATGCAATGATCAACTAGCATACACAATGCGACTTAAGCATGCAAACATGCAATGTAATGAAACAAGCATGTGAACAAGGTGCAAGGGATAAGCATGCAAACATGCAATGCAACATGAACAATCTAACAAGGCTAATGGCATGCATACACAATGCAATGTAATATAAGCATACAGAATGCAAAGAACATGGCATATACAATACGATGAATCAACATGCGAACAACATGGCATACTCAATGCGATGAACTACATGGCATACACAATGCTAAGAATGACATGGCATACACAATGCAAGGCAACATAAGCATGCAACAACATTATACAACGTAAGCATGCAAATAACATGAAAGCAAACATGTTCAATGGACATAAACCAAAAGGGACAGACCTCAGCCATGCCCAAAACAGTGGCCATAATGATGAAACAAAGGCATGAAAAGACAAGGCATGCATGCACAATGCATTGGCCAATCAACTAGGCCTAAGAGCACAACTCTCAAGAGTGCTCAAAGAGCGATAAACATGGAAGTGTAACAACACTAAATGCACTGAAATGAGGTAAGAAATGATGCCAAATCATGTACACAAAGCAAGTAAAGCATGCAAGAATCCTAGAGCATGAAAGCTAACAAAGAGGATTACTCTAGAGACATGCAATACATGGTACGAAGGCATGAACCAACCATGGACAGAGCTGAAATAGGTCAAAACATGGACCAAAACGTGCTAAGATGGAGGCTCAAAGACCTAGACATGCAAGCATACAAGCTAGGCTACAAGTAAGGCAATAATGCATAATACTCAAAGGCATTCAAAACATGAATGAAGTGAGAACATAACAATGCTACATGCTCTGAAATGAAGTATTAAATGATGCCAAATCATGTACACAACGCAAATGAAGCATGCTATGGTGCTTAAAGCTTGAAGCAAGCAAGAGCACTTGTACTACAACTATGCAAAACATGAAGCATGTGACCAAGGCAACCCAAAACAATCCTAAAACATGTTAAAATGAGTCTAAAACATGCATGGAAAGAAGCCAAAATATGCTAGCATGAGGGGCATAAGACATGATGCATACAAGGCAAATAAGGTAGATTACACTACACCTATTAAGACAGAGCATGGAATGACTTAAGAAACAAAAATCAGAGTTATATCATGGCAAAATAAGCCCAAATAAATACTGAAATGATGGCTCGCAAGCTAAGGCATGAAGGCATACACAATGATTCATGTTAAGGCATAAAGGGGCCAACCCTCCAACGCATTGAATGAGTGATAAATGCAAATGCATGAGCATGAAACATGGACTAAAATCACATAATAAATGATGCCAAATCATTCAAATAGTCCAAGTAAAGCATGCTAGTGGACTTGATGCACAAAGCTAACAAGCTAGATTGAACTATGGCTATACAAAGCAAGGCATGCATGGCCAAAAAAACCAAAATTAGAGCTAAAGCATGTTAAAACATAGACAAAAGCTTCAAGAAGTTAAGCAAAAAGCATGCTAGAATGACGTGTTAAAACATGATGCATGTTAGGCTATTTCAAGGGAATACATTACAAGTGCATGGAGCATGCAAAGGGTGACCAAACCAAACCCTAACAAAGGTATGACATGGTAAAACATCACCAAAAACATGCTGAAATGGGCTCAACATAAGCTAGAATGACATGCTACTTCATGAAGCATACAAAACTAGTTTGTGAGATTTACACTACAAGTGTATTATGCATGCATGGAGTGACAAAACCAAGCAAAAACAGTGGCATGCCATAGCAAAATAACCACAAATATAAGCTAAGATATGGCCAACATAAGCTTAACAAACATGCTCACACATGAGGCTAATGAAGACAAGTATTGAAGACACAAGGAGAGGGGATGACCCTCTCCTATTTGGGACCTCAAAATACCCTTCCCACCACTAAAATTCCTCTGAGTTTCAGTGGTGAGAAGGCCAAAACAAGGTGGTCCCAAAGGCTCACAAAGAAGGCATAAAAGCAAGGCCAAACAAGGCCTAAGAGGGGGTAAACAACCCCAAACACAAAAGTGACCTTAAACAAACTTTTAAAGAACACAAAAATAGAACTTTTTGCAGTAGGAAGCTAAGCTCAAAAAAGCATGCAAAAGGGTCCAAAAGCTGAAGTAAGAATGGGGGATTTAAGGGTTAAAGACTCACCCTTGAAGACCACCTTTACTACTGCAACTCCAGCACACTTTTTGAACCAAAACTAGTCCAAGAACTTCAAGAACAACCTCAAGGGACCTCAGCTCCAAGGGTAAGGTGTTTGAGTGTGTGTTTATGTGTTAAAGCAAGACAAAACTACACTTTAAGGCACAAAAATGAAGCAAAGAAGGAAGTATAGATACAAGACTATATCTATCACTCAAGCTCCAAAATTCTAAACCTAGAGGAGGAAGGAGATGGTTCCCTCTTATACAGAACCAAAAGCAAAGCTTCTTGGAGAAGCTAAGGTTCAAGGCAATCCCTCCATACACGTGTATGGAGGATAGCTTTAGTGCCCTCCAGCACAGCTAGAGGAAAATATCTCCAAAAAGGTGGCAAAAAGTAGCCGACCACTTGAAGTGGTCGGCCAGCTACTTCAAATGGTCAGCCACGGTGGGAGATGATTAGCACACTGAAAACAAGCCAGGGGTGAGGTGGCCGACCAGAAAAGGTGGCCTAAAGACCAAGAAAACCAGTTGTCAGATCAGAAAACTACCTGGTGGGAAGAAAAGTGGTCTCCAAGGGGAAATACTGGTCTCCCACCCTTGTACCACCTTCCAAGCAAGGAAAATAAGGTTTGTACCAAAAACAAACCAAAACGGATGCAAGACGAAAGTTCGGGAGGCAAAACGCGCAGCCGGGAGCCTCGAAAACTAGCTGACAACCACCAAAAGTGGTTTACGACCACAAAAGTAGTCTCCCAAACCACAGTGGCCCTCTAGGCCAAGGAAATAAGGTGTGGTTCAAAAACCACACCAAACAGAGAACGTTAAGCGGTCCCGAGACAAGGCGCGCGGCCGAAGGCTCCGAAAATCGGAAACTAGTCTCCAAACGGGAAAAGTGATCTACAACCGCAAAAAGTGGTCTACGACCACAAAGAGATGGTCTAGAAAACCTCTCCCTCCCTCAGGCAAGGAAAACAAGGCCTGGTCCGTAAACCGAGCCGAAGTACAAAGAGTTCAGAGGCCCGGAGGCAAGGCTTTCAGCCAAAACTCCGAAACCTCAAAACGAGCACAACATGCACTATCACCGAGCGCTCAATCGACGACGTCTGAGTCTTAAGGTCGGTCAAAAATGGGGTGTCTACAGTGTGTTACCTCATGTTTTGAGATGATTCACATGCCATATATTAGAAGTTGAATCTGTAGTTGCATTTCATGAGTGAATTGCATTAGAATCTTGTATATTAGATCATGCATGTTTTACTAATTTTGTTTTGTAATTATTTGCGGGACATCAGTAAATATGTAAGTTTTTATGCTTTAGCATCCCACTTGTGTGTAGTTTTCTACTATGTTTAGTATCCTACCATGTGGTTATGTGCTTATTTGATATAACTCTATGCATGCCAGTGGGTGAAGGTTGTGTTGTTTAATTTGAAATAAAATTGATTTTCATGATTGCACTATTCAAAACATTTTCAACGTATATGAAATCAAGCTATTCTAAAATGGACGACACAGTGTATACTTGTTTTACTTCACATAGTAAATTTTAGAATTCTATAAATAATTGGAATATGAACATATGAAGTTAATAAAACTCATATCATGGCTTAGTAGAGGCTGATCTTTTGATTGGGTGAGCGACGGTGCTCAATTAATGACCTTCCCCCTTCATACCTAAGGTTTCGAGCCATGCATCCTTGGTTATAACGAACAGTGGCCTTGGCACGAGTCACGGGTTTCCTAATTTTTCTAAAATATTAGGTGGTGACTCTAAGATCTGGTGATGTAGTCCATTTCTGGCAAAGAATTTGTAATAAAATGGATTTTCTATAAAAGTTTCTAAATCTGGACTCTCATCGATGTTTCACATTGCACTCGTGAGACTAGATCGAAGAAATCGAGGGTCCAAATTATTTAATGCGCACGGGTACCCCTTTGTGCAGGTTACACCTATGCTCAATGATAATGAGTAGAATGGTTATTTCATAGGACTACTTGAGTGATTCCTGGGATCTGATGTTGAGAGAGTTGCGTTTTCTTTCTTTTTGTTTGTTTTTGGAAGTAAAACATGAGATTTTGGATCAAAGGACATTGAAATCTCCCTTCTTAATCATTCATGAACATAGAAAAGATTGGAAACATCCATGTTATATGACTAGACGAAGAGCTTTCAATGGCTTTGATGATTCCCTTGTTGTAATAAGCAAAGCTTCCATCAAGAAATGATTTACATTAATCTATGCTCTCCACTTAATAGCATGGATTTGGGTAATTTGCCTTTATTCACAAAGAGACGATGTAGGTTCTTATCCATTTTTTGTGCTTGAATTTGTTCTTAATTTGATCATTTTAATTTGTTTTGTTTTAGCAAGATATCTATTGTACCTATTTGTTTGTATCATTGTTGGGGGTTGTAGCCCATTTACCTCTTCTTTAAGTGGTTTCTAAGAGTGGAGGAGGGAGAATGAATGAATACCCTTTAAAAGTGTACATGCCTTATGTTTTGGAATCCTTGCATAAATCCAGATTCTGCTCAAATGAGAGGTTTGGTTGGCCTTTATTCTAGTTGGCCAGTCACTTTAGCCCATGGCCGACTAAATTCCCTCAAGAATAGAGCAAACAACTTCAGAGGGATAGTCTCTTGGGTGTTTCTGGAGCTGCTGGTTAAATTTTTCTATTTATACAATATGATTTGTTAGATTCAGTAGTAATTTGGCTGAACCTATTCATTGTTGTAATAACTCCTCTAACCCCACTTTTTATTTATTTATTATTATTATTTATTCAATTGTTATAATAATTTCTCCCTTCCCTTTCGTATTTCTTTTCATTCGAATTGTTGTAATAACTTCTGACTACACGTCTTTCTATCCCTTTCATTTACACATTTTCTGTCTAGATAACATTATATTTTATTTATCATATTCATACCTTGCATCCATTTTTTTTCATGCATTATGATTCGGCCAATTTGTATTTGTGGGTTTTTATCAATTCTTGTGTTTCTTTGTGCTCTAATTCATGCCTTGAGATGATTCATGTATAAAATGTTGGTAACCAGATCTTTAGTTGCATTTTGTGTATGTATTGTATTAGATATTTGGACATAGGATCATGCATATGTATATAGCATATTACTTTGGCTTGCCATAAAGGAATGCTAGGTGAGCATTTATACTTTTAGCATCCCGCCTGTGCATGATTTTCTTACTTTAGCATCTTACGATGCGACTAAGTGCTTAAATGATATACCTCCTTGAATGCTAGTGGATGAAGGTTGTGTTGCTTAGGTTGGAATGATATTGATTGATATGTATGTGGGCTCAGTTTTCTTTGAGTTGTACATTCATTCAAAAGATGTTTAAAAAATGCATGGAATCAAAGCATAACCAAAATAAGCAACATGATCTATAATTGTATGCCTCATACAATAATGATAGCATTATTAAAATAACCAGAACATGAGCATATAATGTTTATTAAACTCATATCATGGTTTACTAGAGGCTGATCTTTTGATCGGGGGAGCAGGGATGCTCAATTTATGACTTTCCCTCCCCATACCTAAGGTTCCGAACCGAGGCATCTTTGGTTATGACGAATAGTAGCCTTTGGCATTAGTCATGGGTTTCCTAATTTTCCAAAAAGATTAAGTGGCAACCCTATTATCTGGTGATGCAATCTATTTCTGGCATATTTTGCAATAAATGGATTTTCCATAAAAATTGCCGGATTTGGACTCTCATTTTCTATTTCACATGGCACTAGTGAGACTAGATTAGGAGATTGGGAGTCTGAACTGTCGGGTGCACTTGGGTGCCCCCTGAAGGCATCTTATATCATTGCGGCAATCCATGGACATTCTCAGGGCTAAGAATCAAGTCAAAGTCCATGTTGTTGAGACAGGGCCATCTTTTTTGAAGAGTGAGTTCTTTCGGTCGAATTTGGATGAGTTTACCAGGTATCGGAAAGAGCCACTGAAGGTCGATGAATGGCTTGAGCAGATAGTGAAAATGTCGAGACGCTTGGCATCGAGGACGATGGTTTGAGGGTGACCTTGACATCTTTTCAGCTTAAAGATGATGCAGATCAATGGTGGAAGTATGCAAAGGGACATATCGGGGTGACTTTGGAGGCTTTTGTCAATGCCTTCCACGACAAGTTTTTGCCACCCACCATTAGAGAGAAGTTGAGAGAGCAGTTTTTGAAGCTTAAATAGTTGAACACACCAATGACCGAGTTTAAGGTGTCTTTCACTAGCCTTTTGAGGTTTGCACCAAAACTTATAGCGACAGAGAAACACCGTTGTATCGAGTTTGAGAAGAGGTTGAGGACCAGGCTCCTTTTCAAGATGGTCGGGTCTATGATTAGGGGTTATGGTCGACTGTTGGAGGCGACAACCCACATAAAGACTGTGATCCAAGTAGAGGAAGAGTGGATGAGGGGCTCCAAGCAAAGGAGTCAGGATATTCAGGGGGACGAGAGATAACAAATGGCAAAAGGGTTCTACCTTACAGCAATCCCACACTACGTAGTCTAGATCCACCTTTCTTGTGTCGAGTTCAAGTTCAGGGAGAGGTAACCAAGGTGGGTTGACTTGTTTCAAGTGTAGATAGTTGGGCCACAAGTCTTTAGCTTGTTTGCAGAGAGAATGAGGGCAACAGTTTTCATAGTCTACAGTTCATTCTCAAAGTTGAAGTCAGAAGAGATATCAACTGCCTACTTGTTATCAATGTGGGCAATCTGGGAACTTAAGGAGGTTTTTCTCTCAGTCTGGTGGCATATCTGGTGCATCTGGTTCAAGACAGACATAGAGTCATCAGTCAGCACAGGCCTCGAAAGCCAATCTGGGAGCCACTTCGGCTCAATCTGTGTATTAGGCCTATACTTTGAGGGGTGAGCATGTGGATCAGAGGCCTTCATGGCGTGTGTATGTTGTTACCATGCTAGATCAGTAGCCAACACCCTCTATTTTGAGAGTTAACTTCTTGTTGTTCAACTCTACTGCTAATGTGTTGATTGATACTTGTGCATCTCATTGCTTTATATCGTCTTCATTTGCATCCGCTTTGGGATTAGAGTTTGAGCTATTAGAGTCTCCTCTGTTTGTTGAGACACCTATTGGGGGTAGAGTGGCATTGGGGTGAGTATGTCGCTCTTATGAGATTGAGGTTGCAGATCGTCAACTCTTTTTTGACTTTGTCGTTCTTGATATGCACGCTTTTGATGTAATTCTAGGTATAGATTGATTGACTTATTATTGAGCTTCGATAGATTGCCATTGTAGGAGGGTGTTGGTATATACACCATCAGGAAAGTACTTTATGTGTGATCGGGGTGCTAGTCATACTCCTCCGTTGTATGACCTTAAGGGTCGAAGAGAATTGAGTTTTCTTTTTGCTATCACAGTAGCTGACGAGGGTAGTACAGTTCAGGGTGAATTGTTGAGAGTAGTTCAAGAGTATCTGGATGTCTTTCCGAAGGATCTCACGGAGTTACCACCACATAGAGAGATTGAGTTCTCTCTGGACTTTACACCAGGCACGACTCTAATTTCCATGGCACCATATAGGTTTGCGCTAGCTAAGTTGTGTGAGTTAAAGGTGTAGCTTTAGGATTCATTAGATAAGGGTTTCATCCACCCTAGTACTTACCTTGGGGAGAGCCAGCTCTCTTTGCAAAGAAGAAAGATGGCACATTGCGACTGTGCATCGATTATTGAAAGTTAAACCAGGAAAATGTTGAGAACAATTACCCAATACCATAAATAGATGATCTGTTTGACCAGTTAAAGGGGTCACGTTTCTTTTCAAACATCGATTTAAGATCGGGGTATCAACAGTTAAGGGTAAAAGAGGAAGATATTCAGAAAATAACCTTCTATACGTGGTATAGCCATTAAGAGTTCTTAGTGATACCTTTTGGGCTGACTAATGCATCGGCTATGTTTTATGGAATTAATGAATCAAGTCTTTCAGGAATTCTTAGATCAGTTCATGGTCGTCTTCGTTGATGACATCTTAGTCTACTCACCCTCTGAGGAGGAACACTTGCGGGTTGTACTTGAGTTGCTTAGAGCACACCGTTTATATGCTAAGTTCGAGAAGTGTGAGTTTCGACTCAATGAAGTTAAGTTCCTAGGCCATGTGGTGTCCCGAGAATAGGTGACCATAGACTCATCGAAGAAAGACGTAGTGCAAGATTGGGAACAACCTAAAAATGCCTTTGAGATCCAGAGTTTCTTAGGCTTAGCCATGTATTATCGATGTTTTGTGAAAGATTTCTCTAGACTGGCAGATTTCTCTAGACTGGCCTCACCATTGACTAGATTAACGATGAAAGGAGTTAGATTTGTGTGGAGTGAGACTTGTGAAAAGTCATTTCAAGAACTTAAGGCTAGACTCACCACTGCTCCAATTTTGATTATCCCAGAGAGGGGTTTGGGTTATTCAGTTTATTGTGACGCATCTCGGGAAGGTTTGGGTTGTGTATTGATTCAGGAAGGGAAAGTGGTAGCTTATGGTTCACGGCAGTTGAAAACACATTAGAGAAATTATTCTATGCATGACTTAAAACTAGCGGCGGTGATTTTTTCCTTATAAATTTGGAGACATTACCTGTACGGGGAAAGATTTGAGGTGTTTTCCGATCAAAAGAGTCTAAAATATCTATTCTCACAGAAGGACTTGAATTTGAGACAGCAGAGATAGATAGAGTTTATGGAGGATTATGATTTTGAGTTGCATTATCATTCGGGGAAGGCCAATGTAGCGGTCGACGCTTTAAGTAAGAAATTCATGAGCAGAGTAGCGAGTATTGCCATTTGAGAGTGGGAGATGTTGAGCGCCATTGGTGAATTTGACTTGTACCTTGGTGAGTCCGTTGAGTCGACCACATTATTTACCTCAGTTGCACAACCTACCTTAATTAGCCGGGTTATAGAGGCACAACAGTGTTGTAATAATCCCGACCTGTGATTAGCCTATATTCCTTGATTAAGAATGTTTAATAAGTAATTGAGGAGAAATCCTAGGTTAATTGCATGTGCCATGTATTATTTGTATTTATATATGTCTGCTGTAAGACTATCTGTCGGTAATTCTGCTATGAATTGAAGGCTTTATCGATATCCGAACACGAAATTGATGATGTTTATATGGTATTTAGAATTTTATGGTGAGTTTAATTCAAATTCGAGTCAGAACCAAATAATTAGAATAAATTGAATTAGATTAACCCACTTAAAGTATACTTAAAAACACAAGCCTAGAACACTCAAATACACACACTTTCTTCATAAATTTGAACTCAAAACATGTGGAGAGAGAGAGAGAGAGAGAGAGAGAGAGAGAGAGAGATTGAGATCAAACAGGAGGAAGTTGAGGAAGACTTGGTGAGACTAGGACTTTGAAAGAATTGGCTTGGAAACTCAAGTGATTTGCTATATGGAGCCCAATTGAGGACTTAAGGTAGGTAATGCAACTCTTAAATTATGAATTTGAGTCACTTAGTGAATGCATTCATAAGGTTTAAGTGTTTAATCATGAGAATTGAGCTTGGAGAGTAGAAAGAAGAGCATTTCATGCATGCATGTCCATTTCATCACAATTTGAGTTTGATTTCAAAGAATTCTGGCGTGCATGTGTTCATCTTGAGTTTGTTTTGAGAATTCATGAAGTTTTACACCAAATTACTTCAATAGTTCATGTTTTGAAAGCAAGGAATTCATATCATTACATGCATGTCATGTATTCAAAGTTTGAAGCTTCGTTTTTGAACAATTGAATCACCTTTGGGCCTTGATTTTACGAAATGGATTTCAATTCACAAAGTTCTATGAATTTACAAATGTTTTCTTAAGTTTTGGCGAACATGAGTTTCTGCATTAGAATTGTGTTTTGAAGCTTGCAGAGCAATCTGGAAATTCTAGAATTCGGCATGATTGCTCAAGCGACAGTTTCTTTGCTTGAGCGTAAAGTTCAAGCTCTCAGAAGTTTTGCTGAGTTTGGGGGTTGACTTGAGCAGAAAAAGTTGTGCTCGAGCGGCCAAAATTTGTGCTTGAGCATAAAATTTAAGCTCCCAGTAGTTTTATAGACAATTGCACAGTGGCTCGAGCAACTGAATGTGTGCTCGAGCGACCACCCTTTATTTTCAGTACTTGGCTTGAGTGACCATCGAGTGTCAAAATCGAGCATCCATTACTTTTGCAGACTTTGTAGACCGCTCGAGCAACAGAAGTTATGCTCGAGCAACAGAAGTTATGCTCAAGCGAACTGCCCTGTTTTTAGAAATTTGGCTAAATGTTCCAAAAGTGCATTTTTGTATCCTCATTCCATCTAAGGCATTCCTAGGCCATGATTAAGCTACAATAATGAGGATAAGAGTTAGAAAAACATGCTAAGAAGAATGATAAGTTAAGCACCTTTGAGACGTGTGTTCAATGTGTATCTATCGCGTGTTTATGTAGGTTACGTGATATCGCCCACCTAATCAGTCTGTTATATTCAAGTGATTTGTCCTCCTACTATTGGAGCTATCTGTGAGTAACAACTTTGTGAAGCTATGTTTGACTATAAGTATTTTCTGAATGAAATGATATGATAAGCTCTGTTTTCTGAAATGCTATTTTATGAATCATGAATGAATGTCTACCTTTCTGAAATGTATTTGTGGCATCCTTAGCTAACGTGGCCCTCGCCCGGGGGTAACAATACCGTGGTCTATGTTCATGTGGCCCTTGTCTGGGGGTAACAATACCATGGCTATATGTACACAAAGATGTTGACCTTTATGGTCGTTGGTACCGACAATGTACGTGGGTCTTTTGACCAATCTGATCTGTTAGCGCTAATGGATGTACCCCGTATGAATGTTTACAAATCTGAATACATATAAGAATTTGTTTTTGATAAGAATCTATTTCTGATCTAAATTTTGATTTTTGAATCTGTTTTGGACATCGTTCATAAACCCTTTACTCTGTTGTTATTCACCGGGCTCTAGCTCACTGTATTATTTATATATGTAGGTGATTTGGTATAGGACCAGGCCTAAGTTACTAGCCTGTACTGTTCTGTTAAGCCAACCACCGTGCCTCCCAAGGAGGTTCCCAAGTGTTTTAAGTTTTATGAAATCAATGCCAACTTTATTCTCTTTTGTTTGTTAGACAAGTTTTCTCGTTTTATTTTATCTGTGATGGGTGACGTAAGACTGATGTAAATATGACGTCATATATGTATATGTAAATCAAGTTTAAATTTTCTATCTCATATACGTCTGCATAACTCTATGGACATTGTATTTTGATATTGCTTCAGGCCTTCGATTATCCTAGGATTACTGGTCAGTTACGATGCTAAACCTATAGGGACGGGTTTGGGTTGTGACAAGTGTGATCACGAAATAGAGGCTATCCGAGGGAAGATCTCTAGTAGAAAGGTAGAGAAGGGTTTGAACGTTCATTAGGATGCAAGTGTGAGATATCTAGACTGCTTTTTCGTGCCATAATCTTGAAGAGAAGAGGCACTTCGAGAGTTCCACTATTCACGCTTTGTGGTACACCGGGAGGCACGAAAAGGTATCATGACCTTACTTGCCAGTTTTAATGAAGGGCGATGAGGAGAAATGTAGCCTTGTTTGTTTTGAGGCACCTTACTTGTCAACAAGTAAAGGCCAAACATCAGTGACCAGCGGATTTGTTGCAACCCTTACCTATAGCCGAGCAGAAGTGGGAGCATGTCACGATAGATTTTGTTGTGAGTCTTTCAAGGACTCAACAGTGTAATGATACTGTGTCGGTAGTAGTCAATTAATTAACAAAATCTACACACTTTATACCTATGCACACAAGTGACTCGATAGACTAGCTTGCCAATATGTATGTTAGAGATGTAGTGTGACTTCACAGAGTCTCGATGACTATTATCTCGGATAGGGATCCGTATTTCACTGCTCGATTGTAGCAAAGCCTACAGGGTGCCTTGGGTACTAAGTTGACTTTTAGCACCGTCTATCATCCTCAGACTAATAGGCAGTCTGAGTGCACCATTCAGATTTTAAAGGATATGCTTCAGGCTTGCATTCTCAATTTTAAAGGGTTGTGGAAGAGGGATTTTCCTTTGGTGGAATTTGCCTATAATAATAGTTTTCAAGCGAGTATTGGTATGGCACCTTTTAAGGCCTTGTAGGGCCAGCCACGTAGATCTCTTGTGTATTGGGTCGAGGTGGGTGACACACTTATGTTATGTCTTGAATTAGTTCGGGAAATGATGGAAAATGTTACACTTATCCATAAGAGGTTGTTTTCGGCTTAAAGTCATCAGAAGAGCTATGCCGATCGAAGAAGGAGACCTTTGTCTTTCGAGGTGGGGGATCACATGTTTCTTAAGATGTTGTTGAGGTAGAGTTTGATGAGATTTGAGAAGAGTGGAAAGTTGTCTCCTAGGTTCATTGGGCCATTTGAGATTCTAGAGCGAATTGGAGAGGTAGCTTATCGTTTGGCCCTATCACCCTAACTTTTTGGGGTTCATGATGTGTTTCATAGTCGTATGATCCAAAAGTACGAGCCTAATCCTTCACACGTGTTGGATTGGACCAATTCAGAAGTAGATGAGGATGCCTCGTATAAAGAGAGGCCGATTCACATGCTAGATACTCGAGATCAAGTCTTGAGGGGTTAGACTATCCTATTGGTTAAGGTGTTGTGGCGATACCACAGAGTCGAGGAGGTGACTTGGGAGTGTAAGGCTGAAGTTCGTGAGAAGTATCTGGACTTGTTTGTTGGTGTTTGAGTTTTGTATAAAAATTTCTTTGTGTTGTAATATGTAAGCATTGTAAGTGTTTTGGAGATTCGAATAGTAATATTTTGTGTTGAATGACATTGTTTTATAATTGTTAATAGTATGGATTGTCAATGGGATTAAATTGTGGTGATTATTGATTTGATTTAAATTTGGGGGATGAAATTTCTTAAGGGGGAAGATTATAACAGCTTGGGTTAGACTCGACCCTTTCATGGTCTTGGATTCGAGATCCAATGCTCTTTATTGTGATCTGTATTCTTCTTGTCTTGTTGTTGCTAAGTTTGGTTGTTTGGAGTTGTTAGTTGTGTCTTGAATAGGTTGGGAGTTCGTTTTTCAAAGGAATAGTTGTCTGTTTCTTTTCCTGTTTGCTCGAGCGATAGTTTGGTCGCTCAAGCAGTCTTTGAGTTCTCTCAGTACTTTGCAGGTCTGCAAAACTACTGGAGTGGGGTGATCTTCACTCGAGCGGTCTTTTGTTCGCTCAAGCAGTCTTCTGTAGTCTGTAAAACTTCTAAGAGAGGGTTATTATGCGCTCTTGTTGTGGTTTGGTTGCTCGAGTGATCTGTGTGTATATCATATCGGGGTGAAGCCTTTTTCTATCACTTTTTACTTTCTCTCTCTCTCTCTCTCTCTCTTTCTCTCTCTTTCTCTCTTTAGTTCTTGCCTAAATACTAAAAATACACCCAAATCCATTTATCTCATCACCTTTATGTTTTGGAGTAAAGTATAGAACTCGTAAAGGTGAACATTTTAATCGATGAAACTTCCATTTTTGAGTCTGTCTAGAGGTGGGTCTTGCTCTCTTCTTCTTCTACTCTTGAGTTAGGGACTTCTTCAACCTCATTGTATGCTTCTTAACTTAGTTATGTACTCATTGTAAAGCATTGTGATTTGGGAGTTGGGGGTTTAATCTTGGGTTTGGTTTTTAAAACGTAAAAGATGGGTTTTGAAATGGATTCTTGAGAAAGGTTGTGAGAATGAGTATATTGTTGAATTGTGTTGAAAGATTGGAAATTTCTAGTTAAAAATGGGTTTTTGAAAGTAAGGGATGTTTTATTGGAAATCATTAGTGTTTGACCTATGAATAAAAAAGGAAAAGATGTTAAGTTTTGAAAAGATAAAATGAATGTATCTATTAATGAAGAGAGTGGATGTAGTGGCCCGGGTTAGTTTAACCCGACCTATTTTTATTTTTGGTTAGGACATGGGGTTTTCCCGAGTGACCTGGACCTTTCTGGGTAGATTTGACTGTTGCGTGCTTGAGGTTGGCTGTTGGGTAGTAGCCCAGAAATTTTGTTCTTGAGCAGTCACACTCGCGAGTAGGTAGGCTACACTTGTGATGAAGCTAAAAACAGGTGTAGGACTTCCTATTTGGGGTTACCAAGAGTGCCCAACAGTTCGGACTCCCAATTTTCTAATCTAGTTTCACTAGTGTAATGTGAAACAGAAAATGAGAGTCAAAATCCGGCAACTTTTATAGAAAATCAATTTTATTGCAAAATATTGCCAGAAATGGACTACATCACCAGATTTCAGAGTCACCACCTAATCTTTGAAGAAAATTAGGAAACCCGTGACTTGTATCATAGGCTACTGTTTGTCATAACCAAAGTGTCTCGACTAGGGGACATAGGTATGGAAAGAGATAGTCATTAATTGAGCACCCCATTCACCCGATCAAAGATCGGCCTCTACAAAGTCATAATGTGGTTTTTATAATTGATGTAAATCCATATTCTGATTATTAATAATGCTACAATTACTATTTGAGTCATTAAAATATAGATTTTGCCATAATTTTTTGGTTATGCTTTGATTTCATGCACTTTTGAAAAGGGGTTTTCTTGGGTAAAATCTGCGGCATAAGAATCATCTACACCCCCAAAATAAATAATACAACCTCTATCCACTAGTATTCAAACAGATATCTCACTTAAGCACTTAGCCTCATGTTATAGCAACATATATGGTAAGGAACACACACATACAATATGCTAAAAGCTAAAAAATGCTCACCTAGTACTCCAAGGCAAGCCCGCAACATATATACAGATATATACAAATATGTATGATCTTATATGTAAGTTTTTAATGCAATACATATAGACCATGTCCCTAGGAGTCCGGATTGCTAAGATGTAGCATGAGTATCACCACAATACATGAATTTGTGCATGTATTCATCTTTAAAGATAACTGTAGACACCCCATTTTTGACGGCCCTTACAACTTGAACATTCTCGCATGCACACCCGATTATGAGTCTGTTTGCTCGTCAAATGCTCGAAGTCCTCAACGAAATGCCACAACTTTGAGCCTCGCAAACCCTGATAGCCTTTTCAACCTAGTTTTGGGCCAAGCCTATCTTTTTTCAGTCTATAACCTCTGGTGATCTGCTGGCCACTACTAGCAACTTGCTGGCCATCACTTTTTCCTTGCCGACCTGGTGTCAGCCATTAATGTGGCGTGTCGGCCACCAGTGATGGACGGTCAGCCACCATTGTGTTTTGCAGATATTTTATGCCAGCAGTGCCAACTATTTGCACAGATGCATACATCTATCCCCATGTGTAGGGCTGGATCTCCTTGAGGAAATTTCATGTTTTCTATATATAGGAGGCCTCCCTCTCATGTTTTAAGATTAGAAAATTTTGAACTCAAAAATTTTCCTCTCTCTACAATTCTCTCTCTCTCTCTCTAGCAAATCTCTACACTTTAGCCTCCAATTCCTTAACCTTTGCCTATATACCGTTAACCAAATCTTCTCATCTTTGAGCTTGGTTTGAGCTTGGTTTGAGCTCTAGAGGGTGTACTTGGTTTTGTTGCTTGGAATTACTCTTCTCTTCATGAGGTAGGCTTTGCCTCTTTGCTTGCTTTCTCTACTATTATTTCAACTGTTTTTCCACTGTTTTTGGGCTGTTAAAACTTTGCATTTTTTTAGGTTGAAGCTTGGGTTTAAGGCCATTAAAGGTTAAGGGCTTGACAGCTCTTCTTTGTACCTTGCTTTGAGGCCTTTGCCCATGTGTTTCCCACACATCTACTGCTTCTTTTTGAGTTTTTAAACACTGATTTTTCAGTGGCCGAAATCATGTTTTGAAGTCCAAATTTCGAGGGGTTAGCCTCCCCTCCTTGTGTTTTGTTTACTAGCCTAGTTTATGCTATGTGTTAGCTTAATTTTCTAGCCATTTATAGCTTAATTCCAGCATGGTTTAACCTCTGATTTGGACTGCTTTAACTATGTTTTGGGTTGGTTAAGTCATTTGAGTCTTGTTTTGCATGCTTCTAGTGTAAGTGTCCTCACAAGCTTGGTGTTTTAGGCCTTTAGACACCACTTGTTTGAGTTGATTGCATTGTTCTAGTGTTTTTCTCACTTAATTTCAGAAAGCATAATCTCTGTAACCTCCCTCATTTCTTCACTTTTTGTTTTCTTTGAGGGTTGTTTCAACCTTAGGATTGTTGAAACTTGAGATTGAGGTCCATGCTTAATGGTTTAATCCTCTTTTGGGGGTTCATTATCGACAGCATGGAACCTTTCTCTTGCCTTAAACTACCTCTTGTTTGACACTTCCTTTTCTTTTAGAGGACTCAACTCACCAATGGACTTAATTGGTTAAGGAATAGAAGGGTAATTAAAAATAGTAACTAAAAGTTGAAACTATAATTGTGCAAAGATAAGAATTTTATAGTGTTTTGGCATGTTCAATTGGACGTTAATTGAACACATGGAAATTGGACCATTTCATACTTGCTAGTGATGAAATGATCCAAGTCTCCAAGATCAACTATTTCCCTTGATCTTTCATGAAATGGAGGAGGTTTGTGTTTTTTTTTTCTTGCATTTATTAAACTTGCACTCTTGGGTTCACAAGCCATCATGCAATGAAATTGCTTGAATTGGTGGTTTGTGGCTAATGTTTACCACTCCTTGGATTTATTCATGAAAATGAGGGGTGAGTTGTGCAAACAATCCTTGAAAATACCCTATATATGCTCTGTTTGTCCTCTGTTACAACAAGATAAACCTAGGAATCAGTGGCTGGCAGGCCACTTTCCATGGCCGGCAGGTGGCCAACAGACCACCTCTATGGCCGGCTGGTAGCCGGCAACCTTCATCTTTGGCCGGCTAGCCACTAATGCAAAATTCAGTAGAGTGTTGGTAAGATGGAGCAAAGTTGTTCTGGAAATGTTCAACTATGCAAACAGAGGTATTCGGGAGCAAAACGGTGGTATTTTCGGGTGGAATTCGAGCATGCGCATGCACATCTCTTGTTTCCCGAGGCGGAGTAGTTAGCTGTTTAGTTTAGATACTTATTTTAATTACACTTGTATTGTAATTATTTAATTAGTTAGTTAATCCAAGTGTTGTAATAATTAGTTAAGTAGTTTAGCTAGTTATTCATTTTGTTTTGTAATAGTTAGGTTAATTAGCTTTAGCTTAATTAGTTGCTAGTCAGCTTAGATTATTCATTCGAACTCTCCTTCGTGAGAGTTTAATGTAATCATGTGTATGTCTTCCAATCCCACATCTTTCTCCCTTTTATTTACTAGCTTACGATGGTTAGTTTAGGGACATCATGTTTTGTTTAGCATATTTTATGTTTGCATCCAGTTGTATTGCATGCACCGAGGCTCGGTTCATCATTCTAACTGCATTGTTAGTTCAATAGTTCTTTGAATACGTGCTTAGACCGCATGTTTTCAAATCGATTCATGTGCCATGATTAGTAGCCGAGCCTATCTAATTGCATATCGCATGTGTTGCATTAGTCATATCGCATAAAGTTAGGATCATGCATTTTTCCAACTCTTTTGTTTATTTTGGCTTAGAGTACTAGGTGAGCCTTTACTCGTTTTAGCATACTTGCATGGGTGTGAGTGACTGCCATGACTAGCATACTTGCCATGAGGCTAAGTGCTTACTTGTTAAACTGTTTGAGTGCCTGTGGATGAAGGCTTGTTGCTTGAATTAGAATGATTCAATGAATGTACGTTTAAGCCCACTTTGTCAAGTGGCAAACTCACAAACTTTAAGCCCACTTTACATGGCAAAATCAAAACTTTTTTCGAAAAACAAACATGAAGTTGAATTGTTCCAATTTGGGCAAACTAGTGTATAGCTTGTATGCGCGCATCACATAGTAAAAGCTAGCCTAATAAACCGGAACAAGAGCATATAATATTGATAAAAATCATATCATGATTAGTAGAGGCCAATCTTTGATCAGGCGAGTGAGGTGCTCAATTCATGACCTTTCCCTCTCGCACCTAAGTTCCCGAGCTGAGACAATCTTGGTGATGACGGACACGTGGACTTTGGCATGAGTCATAGGTTTTATAAATTTTCCAAAAACAAAATATTTAGGTGGCGACTCTATATCTGGTAAAGCAGTCGAATTTTGGCATTTTTTTATTCAAAATCGATTTTCTAAAAGATTTGTTGGATTTGGACTCTTTGGTATTTATCAATTTCACATTGCACTTGTGAGATTAGAAAAGTCAAGCTACAGTTTCTGGCGACTCTGTTAGGGAAATTAGAGAACTTGACTCGAACTCATGATATCATATTTTATTTACTCTTTTATGTTTCTTTGCATTGCATTTGCATTGGTGCGCCTAAGTCATTGTGTTTGATATATGTTATTCTTGGACGGTTTTCCGGAGGCTTGCCTGAAAAGCTTGCCAAAAGGCTGACTAGTTACAGGGTCTGCCATGATGGGAACACAAACATTGGATCTGGATTACCGCTATATCATTTGATATTCCTTTCACTTTTCGGTGTTAGGTGCGAGAGGTATATTAGGTAGTCTTGCCGAGGTACCCCTTTTGACCATTTGGCCTAGTTGCATATTGAAAGTCGTAGAGACTGTTCCAAACTAGGACAGGATGCTTACCTGAATATAGGATTGCATGAAACCACATTGTTTGAACAGTGAACCCTAGTTCTTGATGAAACCAGGACATGGTTACCCTACCCCCTCATAGGGGTGTTTTAGATCTCACTTAACTGGTATGTGCTTTACAGTGAAACTGTACAGGAACGTACGTATTAGTTGTAAGTTGGGTATTAGTTTTTGAGGCAAAATTCAGTGGTGAGTGTAGTCCTACAGCTTTGATTACATCTGTGTGTTGTTCACATCTGAGCTGAGGTGCTGTGCGGTTTCTGATTTTTGCTTTATTTCTTTTTACTATGTAGTTTATCACAATTGCTTCGGACAGTTCGGAAATCCCACAAGCGCTCTGGACCCGCGTCAGGAGGCTTTACTGATCCGGAGATCTTGTTAGGGGACAACCTATGTTTACTTCGCTCCCACCGATTACCAGATGGAGGAGAGTTAGGCACAATTCACCAGTCTAGCAAACGCCCTTCAGTTCACCTGCATCTAGTCAGGCTCAATCTTCTACATCCAGTCCAGTAAGAAATTACTCACCAATTCCGATGGCACAATATCCCCCAGTTAGCATGGAGGACTTGATCCGTCATCTCCAGCAAACAGTGGAAAACATGCAGCAGGATGCTGCTCGCCAGGCTAAAGTCACAGCCCATCAAGCCGAAGTAATAAACAGGCTGCAGCAACAGCAACCACAACAAGTAGCGGCTTCTGCATCTCACGTATCTCCTGTGGGTATCCCAGCACTTGGAATTACTGCTGATGCCCAGGCTAAGAATCAGGGCAATCCGGTAGGCCCCATCCCACCACGAGCCTCCAAGGCACTAGTGTACTAAACTGAGGCTCTGTTTGAATTTGAAGTTGACCCGACTATATTTAAGGTCAACAAGCTGGATAAGCTTTTCAAGCGGGCACAAGGTGTTAACTCAATCCCCAACATCGAAGATAGATATACTGACTCTACAGTAACCCTGCCAGACCGATTCAAAATGCCACACATAGATCAGTTCGATGGCTCTGGAGGTCCCATGGTTCATCTGCGGTTGTTCTCCGATATCTTACGGTCGATGGGCCTGACCAGACTACAGAAGCTCTCACTTTTTGGCCGGACTATGTCAGGAATAGTAGCTATCTGGTATGCGAAGCTCGAAGATTCTGTGAAGTAGAGCTGGGAGGAAATGGCTGAGGCCTTTATTGCACAGTACTCCTACAACACCCAAATCGAGGTCACAACCCATGATCTTGAAGCAACGTGCCAGGAGCCAAAGGAGGGCTTCTCAGAATTCATAACAAGGTGGAGGACTAAGGATTTTATGATGACTACACGACCTTTGAAGAACGACCAGATAAGAATGGTAGTTTGTAATCTGCACGGGAATTGCTGCAGAAAATGATAGTCCTACCCTCGTTCACATTCACTGAGCTCCATGAGATGGGAGTCTAGATTGAAGACGCCATGAAACAGGGGTTGATAACTGATGAGAAAGAGCAGGCCAAAAGGCCTTTTGTACGCAGTTCCAATGCAACCACTAGTGGAAGCACAGCTGCGCGGCCGTCTAATGTGAGTGTTGTCATCACCATAAACAAAACCGCCAATCCCTTCGCCAATACAACTCCACAAACTTCAAACAACCAGGCCCGATCCCAGAGGACCTTTACCCCACTCTGTATGCCTTTATCCCAAGCCCTGAGGGTGCTGATTAAAAAAGGGCGCCTCAAACCATTAGAGTCCCGCCCACTACTTGATCCTCTCCCACCAAAACACAATCCAGCCAAGTACTGTGCGTTTCACTAGCAGCACGGTCACGACACCGACCAATGCTTCAGACTGCATCATGAGATTCAAGATCTCATTGACAATAAGGTGATCTCACTACCCCAAAAGCCAAATGTAATAACCAACCCTCTACCAGCCCATAATCAAGTTCCTCCACCTCACAATCTAAACCTAATCCATACACTAGCCCTATCCTACGACCCCAGCGTATATATTACCTCTTCCCACCTACCTAGGCCGATCGTGTTTATTCCTGAAAGCACAGATTTGTGCATGATGGACACACTCACACTTCAACCTGAATCCGTGGTGGTGATAGTGGCCGAAGAAGAAAGATTGGCCTTAGAGGAGAGTATCAGTCCGCTGCCCGAATCTCTGAGGATTTGACTGAGGGGAAGTATGATCTGTGTTGTTACATCGTGCCAATTGGTCAAGCCAAGCCAAAAGTGCCATTGCCAACAGTAGTGGAGGTCGGTGTGGTTAGAGAGGATGGCCCGAGCCAAGGTTTGGATGATCTGGCGGAGCTAAAGGACTTAGTCAATCTGCAGTTCTATGACGAACAAGATCAGGGAGACGTATAGACTGACTGGTTTAATTTGAATGGGTCAACGGACAACTCGGGGTGGTTAAGTGATGAACCTGACAGGGAGAAAGGAACTAAACCAAAACCTGAAGAAAAGGAAGCAAGAATAGCTGCAGTGGCCGGAATGGCCGAGGAAAAAGGGAAACTGCCGAAGAGCACCGGCATCAAGAATCTAGCTCAGGAACTGGGCGTCGTGAGTACCGCGGATATAGAACAAGAAGCCGCGTTGAAGCGGTTTGTGCAAGAAAGAGATCAAGACAAACAGGAAGCTGGAAAAGCCCAACACCCTACGGGGGATACTTCTAATGTGAGAATGATCAGAACGGAACTGGACAATTGTTTGTCAGTTGCCGAAGGTGTATGGTAGGAGGATGATGATCTACATCTGGCTCACACCGATGAAGACTGGGATGAGTCCCTGCCAGACAACACATGGTATGCTGAAGAGATAGACCATATGACTAGAAGTGGGCAGTATTTCAAGCCACCACACTTAGACCAAGCTGAGGCCTCTGGGAAAGATAGAGAAGTTGAGAACTAGAAAGAGAAGTAGTTAGAGGAAGAGGAAGTTTTGAAATAACTTAAAAATATCCAAGCCGATATTTCAATCTGGGGTCTACTCATGGCTTCTCGCATGCATCGACAAGCTGTACTATCAGCAATGGACAAAGCCAAACTACGCCGACGTTAACCTTCTCGGACAAGGAACTGCCACCGGAAGGCTCAGCACACAACAAACCTCTGTACATATCTATTGAGTGCAAAGAAAAATGGGTGCCAGTGGTGTTGGTCGATACTGGGTCGGCTATCAATGTCTCTCCGTCGCGCACAACTTATGCGATCGGCCTAAAACTAGCAGATTTTGTGCCTATAGCCCAAGTGATTTGGGAATATGACAATACCAGCAGGGAGGTGATGGGCACAGTACAAATTCGAGTTCAAGTCAGCCCAGCTCAACAAGACATCGAGTTTCATGTCCTAGACCTCCTAGCCACCTTCAACTTACTGCTAGGGAGGCCTTAGCTGCACCTTGTGAAAGCAGTCTCTTCTACCCTCCACCAAATGCTAAAATACCCTCACGGGAAGGGAGTGGCCATTGTGTTCGATAATTCGTCCATACATCCTCCGCCAAAGGTAACTACACCAGTATTGGAAATCGACCATGGCGAGGAATATGTATTCCTTTCAAGGTTTACTCTGGTAGAGGCCTAGGTAGTGCAAACCATCTTGGCAGTAGATAAGGGCATGTATGTCAGTGCCCAATCAATTTATTTCATGAACAAACTCCAATACGTGCCAGGAATGGGGTTGAGAAGAAGTGGCTGGAAAGGCATCACAACATTGGCCGATGTGCCGTATAATCCACATGTCTTTGGTCTTGGCTATACGAACACCAAACAGGATTGGGTCAGGAAAAGAGAAGAGACGGTAGGCAGAGCCAGAGCCAAGCAAGCTGGGAAGCACTATGAGCTAGTTCACAGGCCGATCCGGGGGACGCTAAATGGTCATTTTGTTTGGGAATGAGAAGACTTACCATTTTGTGGCTTTCTCGAGCCGTGGATAAATTCTGCGAAGCAGCGTGTTCCCGGGTTTGAAATCTTCTTCGACCTACAGTTGCAAGACAGTGATGCCGAGGAAAAGGCCGAGCCAACTACAGAAGCTGGATAGAGCATGGACAGTGACTCGGACAATAGCGAGCTTGAAGTAGGGGCAGCACTGGCATGTCTCCTTTCAGATTCTCCGATCGACTCAGAGAGCTTGAGAGATAACCTGACTATCTCCATGATCGAGGACCAACTGGGTGTGAACCCTTCTAGCAGTAGTTTGGATGCATCTGAAGCACCATCTCTCGTCTGGCAGCTGGAGGAGGGCTACTTGTTTAGTAGTTCTGAGCCAGGTAATGAGCTAGAATCTGATTCCACAGAGTCCGAGGAGTCGAAATCAAATTCCGGTTCTTCTAAGTCTGAGTTCGGTATTCCTGCGGATGATAACTCAGATGCTAAAGTCTTGTCCAGGTCCTCTTTTTTTTTTTTTTTTTGCTTTTGAGTCGGTTGTAACCGAAGAGCTGGATGAGCTGGACTTTATGAATGAGAATGCCACTGCTGATTTTGAGTATTTCTCTGTGCCGCTTGTTTATTGCATTGATCAATATTTTCAAAGTTTTAATGAAAACGAAGAGGAAGGAATTCCTCTAGTTTTGGAAATTTTGATTAATCAAGAGGAGGAGAGGTTTGCAAAACCCTTTGCTGATGAAATCATTGTTTTTAATGTGGTACTGAGAAGGATCCACATCTGGTCCAGATTGGGTCCACATTATCCTCAGAGAAGCACGAGCGCTTAGTCACTTTACTAGAAGATTTCAAAGATGTTTTCGCGTGGTCCTACGAAGACATGTCTGGAATCGATCCTGAGATTGTACAGCATCGGATCCCTCTTGACCTCGATGCCCGACCTATCAAGCAGAAGTTATGGAGAACACGTCCAGATTGGGCTTTGAAGATTAAGGAAGAAGTTACTAAACAGATTGAGGCGGGGTTCTTGCTTGTGTCTGAGTATCGAACGTGGTTGGCCAACATTGTTCTAGTCCCAAAGAAGGATGGCAGAATTAGAGTCTGTGTCGACTTCAAGGATCTGAATAAGGCTAGTTCGAAGGATGATTTTCCCTTGCCACATTTTGATGAGTTGGTAGACTTCACCGCGGGTCATGCATTGCTCTTCTTCATGGATGGATTTTCAAGGTATGACCAGATTTTGATGGCGTCGAGGATGGAGAGAAAACTGCCTTCACTACGCCGTGGGGAACCTACTGCTATCGGGTGATGCCGTTTGGGCTAGAGAATATCGAGGCTACCTATCAACAAGCTGCAACCATTATTCTGTATGATATGATCCACAAAGAGGTCGAGGTGTACATGGACAACATGATTATCAAGTCTAAGGAAAAAGAGGGCCACTACATCGCCTTGAAGAAATTCTTTCAACAGATTAGAGAATACAGACTCAGGTTGAACCCGCAGAAGTGTACTTTCGGTGTGACAGTAGGGAAAATGCTGGGCTTCTTGATCACACAGAGGGGCATCGTGGTAGATCCTTCCAAAATCAAGGCCATTCTAGAGATGCCACTACCAAAGACTGAAAAGGAGGTGCGAGGCTTTCTAGGTAAAGTGCAATTCATAAGACGGTTTATTTCTAAATTAACCTTGACTTGTGAACCACTATTTAGTCTTTTGAAGAAAGGAAAGAAATTCCCATGGGATGATCGATGTCAATTCGTTTTTGAGCAAATCAAACAGTACCTTCAGAATCCACCTGTGTTGTCGCCGCCAGAGCTGGGGAGGCCTTTGATTTTGTATCTTTCAGTGATAGACACCACAATAGGATGCATGCTTGCTTAGGAATCTGAGGGTAAAGTGGAGAAAGCCATCTATTATTTGAGCGAGAAAATGTTGGATTACGAGACTCGCTGCACGCCACTGGAGAAAGCTTGCCTAGTGTTGGTATAGGCTACCAAGAAGTTGAGGCACTACTTGTTAGCTCACTTCGTAATTTTGGTTTTGAGATTAGATCCCATTAAATATCTTTTTGAGAAACTAGCACTTACGGGTAGGCTAGCCCGTTGGTTGCTTCTCCTCTCTGAATTTGATTTGAAGTATGTCACTCGCAAGTCGGTCAAGGGGAGAGCTGTGGCGAAGTTCCTGGCAGATCACCCAGTAGAAGGGAATGAAGCAGTAGAATACCTGTTCCCAGATGAAGCCATTCTGCAGGTCGAGGAGGAGACTTGGACAATGTACTTTAACGGAGCATCCAATCAATATGGCTATGGGATAGGTGGGTTGCTGATAGCACCTGGCAATTCCCATATACCTCTAGCCTTCAAACTCCGGTTCAAGGTATCGAATAACGAAGAATAATATGAGGCGTGTATCGTTGGTTTGGAAGCCGCCGTGGAACTAGGGGTAAAACGGTTGAACGTGATTGGGGACTCGAACCTAGTTGTGTCTCAAGCAAACAGAGACTGGAAGATCAAAGAAGAAAAGATAAAGATCTATCACTAGACCCTGGACGTTCTAATTCCTAGGTTTAAAAAGTTAACTTTCACGCATCTACTGAGAGAGAACAACCAGTTCGCTGACACTTTATCAACTCTATCTTCTATGATAGACATCCCGCTCGGAGTCCAGATGGGTCCGATCATCATTGAGCAGGGATATACGGCTGCCTACGAAACTATCACCGCAAGAGATGAAGCGCAAGATCAAAACCCTTGGTACTATGATATCTGGAACTTCTTGGAAAAGGAGGTTTATCCGCCAGGGGCAAATGCCAAAGACAAAAGGGCGATATAGTAGATGGCCATTCAATTTATCATCTACGGAGGTAAACTGTACAAGAGAGGTCATCTAGGAATGCACAAGTTATTTATCGAAAAAGATGAGTCAAAGCGCCTGATGGAGTCCATCCATAGGGGAGAGTGTGGAGAGCACATGAACGGAGTAATGTTGGCCCGGAAGATTCTCAGGCAAGGTTACTACTGGTCAACCATGGATAAGGATTGTATTGGTTTTGTTCGGCGATGCCACAAATGCCAAATTCATGAAAATCGCATGAACATCCCGCCAACGAAGCTATACAACATGACTTCACCATGGCCTTTTTCAGTCTGGAGAATTGACGTCATTGGGGTGGTCACATCAAAAGGGTTGAATGGGCATGAATACATTTTGGTGGCAATTGATTACTTTACGAAGTAGGTGGAAGGTCAGTCCTACGTAGTGTTGAAAGCAGCGCATGTGGCTAAGTTCATCCGAAATAACATCATTTGCCGTTATGGAGTCTCAAACGAGATCATTTCAGATAATGGTTCCCATTTCAAGAAAGAAGTGAGCGACTTGTTGGAGAAATACAATGTGGCTTTTCACAAGTCATCTACATACCAGCCGCAAACCAATGGAGCTATTGAGGCCGCCAACAAGAACATCAAGCATATTCCACAGAAGATGGTTGAGACCTATAGGGACTGGCCAGATAAATTGCCATTTGCACTCTGGGGCTACAGAACTGCAATCCGGACGTCTACAGGGGCAACTCTTTATTCTCTTGTCTATGGGATGGAAGTTATTCTACCAATCGAAATAGAAGTCCCATCACTGCGAGTTACGGCTGAGTGTCAGATAGCAGAAGCGGACTGGCGACAAAGCAGATTCGAGGAGTTGATGATGTTTGATAAGAGAAGGCTAAAAGCATTGTATCATGTTCAGGGCTACCAACGCAAAATTGCTAGGGGTTTTAACAAGAAGATTAAGTCCCGGAATCTCAAAAAGGGGGATATGGTGCTGAAAGATAACCGAGCTCCCATCCATCACCCTAGGGGCAAGTTCAGACCCAATTGGACTGGTCCTTACATCACCAAACCTATCTGGTCGGGTGGAGCTGTTATTCTCATGTACTTGGATGGCCTAGAATTTTCCCAACCGATCAACATGGACAAGTTGAAAAAATACTATCCCTGAGAGGCTCGCTAGGCCGAAAACCCGGAAGGGCGACCTAGGCAAAAGTTAGAGCATGAAAAATTAAAAAAAAAAAAAAAAACTGAGCTCGCAAGGTTGAAAACCCTGAAAGGGCGGCAGGAGAGAGTTAATACTCGAGTGAACCGAAACCGAACTACATAAGGCCTGATTCCCATCTTTGGGATACGTAGGCAACTTCATCCTGAAGTCCGGCCGTAAACATCTCTAAATCATCTGTCCTGTCTATGTATCTGATCAGGTCATCTTTGTTTGTTCTTTACCTGAGGGTTCAGTTGTGATCTTTACTTTGAGAGAAGAGCTAGTTACGATACTAAGCAGTGGTGTTCAAACAAGGGGCAATATGTGATCTTTTGATTTGGGGTTATATGTCTTGAGGATTGATTTCGTGCGTGTCAAGTGGTGATCCTTTTCGAAAATAGTTTTGGAAAGTTTTAATAAAAGTTGATTTTTGTTCAAATTTTACCTTTTATAACTTAGACCATTTTTGGACCAAAAGGAAAATTTTCAGTGCTCACAACTTTAATTTCATTGATATCAATACAAAGTTCTCCACCTCTTGATACAAATAAAAGTTGCTCTTATTACATCTTAAAAACATGAAAAGAAAAGTCAAAGCAATAAACTAGGGGCATAGATGAGTCAGGTGCTCCTGTGTCCTCCACTCGTGCTTGTGGAAGCTTCTAATGCCAAAGTGGGCCCGGTTTCTGCCTCATCCTTGAGCCAAACCAAACACTTGCCAAAAAGGGCACAGTTGAAATTAGGGGTAGGGGCCAGAAGCTTGCTCGTCCTCCAAGCAATGAGGTACCTAGCCAAGTGTGAACCTCGGATGGGGAATGAAACCGGGTACTCTACCCCTTCCTCCAAGCGGGTCTAATCATGCCTAAACTGATGTCTAAACCAAACGGGAAGTAGAATACATAGCGCGTCAAGTTGATCAACTGAATACCAAACTGCCAAGCCATGCTGTAGCTTATCTCAGTCAAATTAAGCCAAAGGCAACGCCAGGCAATGTCAGCAGTAGACCTGTTGCACAGCCATTCGCACCACCATCCCCCGTTGGAAAAATCTACTAGTCGATAGCAGAAAAAATAGCCACGAGCTGAGTATTCAAGGCAAGAGTCCACTACCTTCAACTTGTCCATAAGCCACACTTGGGAAGGGATGAAAGAAAAAAGAGATTAAAGAATAGAGAGATGTACGCTGAGAGAAAAGTGAGAGAAGGGCTTTGAGAGAAAAATAGAGCATGAACGCTGAGTGATGTGAGAAATTTATATTAGAAAGGGTAGGAAACATTACCTGAAGAAGTAGTGGACTTCCCGCAAATCTGGTAGTCTCCTGTCGATGGAAGGCATCTAAGCCCATCAAAGTCTCGGCTAGTGCCCAGCCAATGTAACTCTTACCTTCTTTCAGGCCTTGTGCTACTTCGATCAAGCGAATGCTAAACCCAGCAAAATTAGGGGCAAGAAAATGAGCCAGCATACATAAGCAGAGGGCATGCTACTGAAAACCATGCTAGAGATGATTATCGCGACCATCGGCGTTAGAAATTGACGAATCAAACTGGGAATGTCTAGCTCTTCGTTGTAGGCTAGAGATCGAGCCTCGTGCACAGTGAGCCCACACATCCGTTCCAAAGCTTGGGCATGGCCAAAACGGGGTTGAGGCATGAACTCCTCATCGCGCTGGGATTCCATTAACGCCTGAAATTCTTCAATTGTCGGGCATATTTCTTGTCCCCCAAAGCTAAAGGCGTGTGTAATCGGGTTCCAACATCTAGCTACAACATGAAGGAACGGAAAATAAAGTGGAGTTTGGCTCAACGGAAAAAGTGCATTTATGCCGAAACCCCAAAAATTCACTTTTTTCGAGCCATCCAAAGTCACGATCCAATCTGCGAGGTTTTGGGCAAGAAATGGCTCCATTTGTGGCAAAAAATAGCAACTAGAATGAGTTTTAAAGAAGAAATGACGAAGGTGAAGCTTTTGTAGAAGATAAGGCAGTGAGTGGAGGCCAGCTGTCAACAATCTGGAGGTTCGTCACATTGATGGCCGGTAGGTGGTCGGCAGGCTACCTTTTGTGGCCGGCATGTGGCCGGCAGGCTTCCTCTCCGGCCGACAGTCTTCTTTTCAAACCCTGTTATCTACCTTTGTTTTGAATGATGCTGAAAGCATGTGTTTTGTTCTGCTCTGTATGCATTTTAAAGTCTTGTTTTGAGTCCTTTTGGTTTTAGCAAGCCTGTTGAGTTGTATTCAAGTCGTTTTGTTTATGGAGTTGTTGTTGTTTTATTTATTGAGTTGTATATTGCATTTTGTATTTTGGTTGTTGGTCGATTCATTACCCGATTAAGAACGTTGTGCCAATACAAGTGTTCAGTTTTCTTTGCCAATTCGATTCCTTGTCCTTTTTTATACAAATATGGTGCTCTTGATGCAAAAATAACAACACTTTTTTTTTTACTTTAAAAAAAAAAAAAAAAAACCTACGAGGTTTTGTTCCGATCATGGTTTTTACAAAAGAGGAGTACAAGTTTTAATGAAAAATGAAACCTGTCTGAAGCTATACAATGTACTAATACTATAAACAAAAAGAAACTAAGCAAAAATACAAAAAAAATCAGCGTCGGTCACCTCAGGCTCGAGAGGCCCTCTTCATCCTCTTTCTCGGAGGAGAAGACTCTAGGGCACTATTTCCATCAACGCCACTGTCTGAACCTGAACCAGAGCTCGAGCCGGTGTCATCTCCGCTCTCTGCCTTAGAGCTCGCCTCGGCGTAACCTCCATTCTCGGAACCCGAGCCAGCATCGTCTCCACTTTCAGATGACTCTGAATGCTGACTCACTGCCTCCTCAGAGTCGCTCGTCTCAGTATCATCATCCTCAGAATGTGCTCTGAAGGACCGCTCTCGCCTTAGGTGCCCCTGGCTCTACCTCAGCTGCATGCTGGAGCCTGTCTCTTTCTTCTCTCTGTTGTTGGAGGAGATATTGTTGGTACTGTGGCTGTCGCTGGTGCCATCAGTATGGGTGGGATCTGAAAAGACAGTTGTCACATATCAGTTACAGTATGTATATCAGATGCAAGCATAGTATTTACAGAAATCAGATACAGTGTATGAATAAAGTGTGTGAGTGCAGTGTGTCAGATACGGTATATCAGTGCAGTTTGGGAAGTTTTTAGTTGAAATGTCAGTGTCAGTATGTCAGTGGAAATTTGATGCCTGGAGTGCAAACTAAAGAACTTACTCGGATGCTGTGGAGACCGAGCAGCGTCTCCCTGTAGACGCGCCCCGAGGATTCCCGGGCTCCGCGCTGCAAAGGCGCAGAATCCGTTTTGTTCTCTAGCTACTACAAGTTTGGACTCAAATGTCACGGTTCTGAATCTAATCTCACAATGTGCGATGTGAGACCAATAAATCACCAAAGAGTCCAAATCTGGCAAATTGTTTTAGAAAACTGATTTTTATAAAGAAGTGCCAAATATGGACTGCTTTGCCAGATACAGAGTCCCCACCTAAATATTTTATTTTGGGGGAATTTAGGAAACCCTGACTCGTGCCTAAGGCCACGTGTCCATCATCACCAAAGTTGCCTCGGCTCAGGAACTTGGGTACGATTGGGGAAGGTCATTTAATGAGCACCCCCGTTCGCCCGATCAAAGATCGGCCTGTACTAAGCATGATATCTTGTTTTTGAAAACACGTGTGTTCTTATTCCGGTTAATTAGCTAATCTTACTATGTGATGTGCACAACAAACAAGTATAAACTAGATCGCCTAATTTGGAACAAAACATTGCATATTCATTTGAAAACGGTTTGAAGTTTGCTACTCACAAGGAGGCTAAAATGCGGATTTCAATGAATTGTTCCAATTCAAGTAATCCAACCCTTCACCCACAGGCATTCAGGCAGTTAATCAACTAAGCAGTTAGCCTCATGGCAAGCATGCTTTCATGGCAACATTAACACACATGCAATATGCTAAAGCGTAAACACTCACAGTGTACTCCGAGCCAAAACAAAGAACTAGTTAGAAATCATGCATGATCCTAGTTCATGTTAAGATGACTAATGCAACACATGCGAAAATGGAGCTAAAATAGGCTCGGCTATTCTAAAATGGCATATGAAATGCAATTTGATACATGTATTCAAATAGGTATTGAAATACAACGCAGTTAGTATGATGCGCTGAGCCCGGTGCATGTAAGACAGATGAATGTATGCACGCATGCAAAGCATAAGGTATGCTAAATGAAATATGCCCTAAAAACTAACCATCGTAAGTGGTTAAGTAAAAGGGAGAAAGAAATTGAGGTTGGAAGACATGCATCACACACACGCACACTTATTACAACAATACGCCCGCTCGAAAGAGGGACCAAATAAGAAGCTAACTGCGAATCTAAGCTAATTAAACTAATTATTACACAACAAATTAATTAACTAATCCTAGTTAACTAATTATTACAAAATGAATTGAATAGCTAATGCATTAACTATATACAAACCAAAGCAAAAGCAAGCTATCTAAGCATGGCAGCTAAGGAAAGCAATAAATCGGGAGCCTCAGAGGTAGAGGAATGCATGCAAACCCAGTTGCCTCATTTGGACATCCAATGCGATGCCCCGATTTGCCTCTGTTTTCATCTGTCCTCAGAACTCTGCACCAAGCTCCAGAAAGATGAAACTCCACCTAGGGAAGCCTGTGGGAGGGTGGCCGACCACTTCTGGTCTCTCCAGACACCTGCCGACCACTTTTGGTTGTTGAAAAACCAGAAAAGTGGTCAGCCAGCTAGTTTTTCTGGCTGGCCGGCCAGTTGTTGCTGCTGAACTGCAATTTGCTGCAACAAAGAGCAAGAAAGGGCATGGCAATGTATTTGCAAGATATGTGTGCACAACCACCCCTCCCTATCATGTCATGAACTCAAGGGGTGTGGCTCTCGACCCTTGGGCCACCAATCGCGCATTTCAATGCATGATGGCCGAGAGGCGAAGTTGCACAATTCAATGTAAAATGAATGCACAAGTAAACACATAAAACCTAAAACTCTATCATGTATGATCAAGAGTGTCAGTGACCGAGAATTGAGGCACGTTTCATCACTTGAAGTATGAAACGTCCCTCATTCCTTGTGTTTGGACTAACACATATTCCAAACACAATGCAACACATAACATGGCATACACAATGCGACTCTAGCATACAAACATGGAAGGGACAAGCATGCAAACATGCAATTAACATACTAGTATACACAATGCGAATGAACTATATGGCATACACAATACAATGACTAACATGGCATACTCAATGCAATATGATCATGGTATACACAATGCGAATCAAGAGCATGGCATGCGCAATGCAAACAACAACATAACATGCACGATGCGATGTGACATGGCATACACAATGCTCAATGGGCTTAAACCGAATGTGGGTAGACCTCAGCCATGCCAAAACAGAGGCCATAATGCTAAAATGAAGGCACCGAAAACACATACAAGCATGCATGCCAATTGGCTCACCAATTAAGGCACTAAGGTGCAACTCTCAAGAACACTTAAAGAGTGAAAAGCATGGAAGTGTAACAATATTGAGTGCACTAAAATGAGGTAAGAAATGATGCCAAATCATTCAAACAACACAAGTATGGCATGTTAGGGTCCTTAAAGCATGAAGCTAGTAAGAGGACTACAAAGGAGGTATGCAATACGTGGCACAAATGCATGAACTAAGCATGGACAGAGCTTAAGTAGGTCAAAATAAGGACCTAAACATGTTGAGACGAGGGCTCAAATACCTAGGCATGCAAGCATACAAGCTAGGCCATAAACTAGGCAATAATGCACAACACCCAATGGCACTTGAAGCATGAATGAAGTGGGAATATGGCAATGCTACATGCTCTGAAATCAAGTATTAAATGATGCCAAATCATCCAAATAGCTCAAAGATAGCATGCATGAATCATCAAAACACAAAGCTAGCAAGGCCAATTGCACTACAGCTATACAAAGTATGAAGCACATGGCTAAGGCAACCTAAAACAGTCCTAGTACATGTTAAAATGAGTCTAAAATATGCATGGAAGGAAGCCAAAACAAGCTTGCATGAAGGGATAAGGCATGATGCATACAAGGCAAATAAGGTGGATTACACTACACCTATTAAGACCAAGTATGGGATGACTTAACCAACAAAAATCAGAGTTATATCATGGCATAATAACCCCAAATAAACACTAAAATGACGGCTCGCAAGCTATGGCATGAAGGCATACGCAATGGCTCATGTTAAGGCATAAAACACAAACTCCCTAAAGCATGGAATAAGTGAAAGATGCAAGTGTATGGCCACACTACATGGACTGAAATAACATAACTAATGATGCCAAATCATTGAAATAAGCCAAGTAACGCATGCTAGAAGATTCAATACACAAAGCTAACAAACTAGATTGAACCAAGGCTATACAAAGCAAGTCATGGATGACCAATACAACACAAATCAGACCTTAAACATGCTAAAACATGAACAAAGTCTTCTCAGAGCTAAGCCAAAAGTATACTAAAATGACATGTCAAGGCATGAGGCATGTTAGGCTATTTCATGGAACAACACTACAAGTGTATGGAGCATGCAAGGGCCAACTAAACCAAACCTAAATAGAGGTATGACATGGTAAAAAGTCACCAAAAACATGCTGAAATGGAAAAAAAACAAGCTAGAATGACATGCTATTTCATGAAGCACATAAAGCTAGTTTGTGTGATTTACACTACAAGTGTATTAACCATGCATGGAGTGACCAAAGCAAGCAAAAAAACTGTTATGCCTCAGCAAAACAAACACAAATACATGCTAAGAACAAGCTAACACAAGCTTATCAAAGGTGCTCAAACATGAGGCATATGAAGCTAGTAAACACAACACAAGGAGAGGGGATGACCCTCTCCTATTTAGGACACCAAAACCACCTTTCCCCCACTGAAAATCCTCTGGATTTCAGTGGTAGAAAGGTCATGCAAAGGCTTCAACAAGAGCCTAAAGGAATGGCTCAAAACAAGGCCTAAGAGGGGGTAAATCACCCCAAACGAAAAAGTGACCTTAAACAACTATTTTAAGCATGCAAAAAAAACTTTTTCTAGTTAAGAGTTAAGCTTAAAAACAGATTCAAAGGGGTCCAAAAGCTTAAGCAAAAATGGGGGTTTTAAAGGTCAAAGACTCACCCTTGAAGACCTTCTTTACCACTGCAACTCCAGCAACTTTTTCAAGCTTAAACCAACCCAAGAACACCAAAACCAGCTCCTAAGCACCTCAGTAGCAAAAGAATGGTGTTTGAGTGTGTGTTTGTGTGTTAAACTAAGACAAATCTACACTTTTGAAGCACAAAAATGAAGAAACAAGGCAAGATAGATACAAGATAATATGTATCACTCAAAGGTGATTTTTTTGAACCTAGAGGAGGGAGGAAGAGCCTCCCTCTTATAGAAACCAAAAGGAAAAGCTTCTTGGAGAAGCTAAGCCTCAAAAAAATCCCTCTATACATGTGTATGGAGGATAGCCCAAATGTCCTCCAACTAAAATATCTCCAAAAAGTTGTCAAAAAGTAGCCGACCACTTGAAGTGGTCGGCCGACCATTTCAAGTGGTCTTCTAGAGCAAAAACTGGTCGGCCATGGTGGGAGAGAGTCCAAGGCATGAAAGAAAGCTAGTGATGTGGTGGCCGACCAGAAAATGTGGCCCACAGACCAAGCAAGCCAGTTATCCGACCAGAAAATTGGCTGGCAGAAGGAAAAGTGGTCTCCAAGGAGAAAAAGTGGTCTCCTACCCTTGTACCACCTTCCAAACAAGGAAAACAAGGTTTGTACCAAAAACAAACCAAAACGGATGCAAGACGAGAGATCGGGAGGCAAAGCATGCGGCCGAAAGCCCCGAAAACTAGCTGACGAGCACCAAAAGTGGTATACAACCACAAAAGTGGTCTCCCGGACCACAGTGTTCCCCTAAGCAGAGGCAACAAGGCGTGGTTCAAAAACCATGCCAAACGGAGAACGTTAAGCGATCCCAAGACAAGGCGCGCGGCCGAAGGCTCCAAAAATTGGAAACTAGTCTCCAAGCGGGAAAAGTGGTCTACGACCACAAAGAGATGGTCTACAAAACCTCTGCCTCCCTCCGGGAAGAGAAACAAGATTCGGTCCACAAACCGAACCAAAGAACAAAAGAGTTCAGAGGCCTGGAGGCAAGGCTCTCAGCCAAAACTCCGAAACCTCTAAACGAGCACAACATGCACCATCAGCGAGCGCTCAATCGATGACGTCTGAGTCTTAAGGTCGATCAAAAATGGGGTGTCTACACTCCCTCCTCTGTGCCATCCCAATCAACGAGGCTATCAGCTCGAGAGCGCCTCTTGTGTACTCGATGGATGCCTGGAAATGTATTTGAATGATCAGTGTTCGCAGTAAACATATCTGAAATGAAATGTGGGATGTAAGTCGTAAAGTATGGTCCATACTTGAGTTAGGCTTCGAACCCCGGCAAACTCATGCCCAATCACTGTAGGCTCAATCAGGACCTGGTAAAGATCCCTAGTATACCGCCAACATGTTAGCGCGGTTGGAAGCTCTGGCCAACCGGTCATTTGCCTTGCTTGGGAAGCCCCTTTACCATGGGCCTTGGTCGCCCTGGTCGCCCAGGTCACTCTTGGCACCTTTTGCATAGTAGGAGCTCTCGCCTCTTCACCTCCACGAATGTCTGTCAAAGGTGGCATGAGATGCGTCTGAATGAAGGTCGCGTAGTCTCCCCCTGCTCGGAAGTAGTTAGCATCCAAGCCCAACATAAACTGAATAACCTCATCAATGGATAGGCTATCTACTGATCGTATGGATTCTGGTGGCGCCACCAGAATGATTGGGTCAAGCAAGCCCATAGTCTGGCGCACGAATCGCTCACTCAGGAACCAAGCCCGGCAGACTGGGCCCTTGAGTAGAATGCGAAAGCAGGAAGTGGCCCATGCTCCGGCAAACTGGTCTTGAATCCCAGCTGGCATCATGGCCTATGGCTGCCACATAATCTACGAATAAAGGTTGTACAGATTGTTAGTTGCTGTCAATTGCTAAATGTCAATTAGAACAGTTGTAAAGCAAAAATGACTGTGTTTTGGGTCACCTCATGAGTAGCCATGGTGTCGAAGTAGTGGCGGAAGAACGTGAAAGGCTCGCGGGGCCTACACTGGAGGCGGCCGTCATACCTCCATGAGTAGGAGACTGCCAGTGGAAGCTCCTCCACAGGCTTTGGGATGAGAGTTGGAAAATATGCATAGATCCACAGCTGTAAAGAAAATGTAGTGATATATGATCAATACAGTATGAACAGGTACAAAAAGTGTAAAGCAGAAAGCACAATGTATGAACAGTGTCTAAACAGATACAGAAAATGCAAAGCAGAAAGCACAGGTGTTGAACAAATGTGAAGTAGAAAATGTAAAGTGCAAAGAGGAAACTAAGATGAATACCTCCCAGGCTTGCCAGTAGCCCTCAATCAAGTTTCCACTCAGACGGGAAGTCGAACTCATGTAACCATATAGCGTGGTGAGGCTAACTCCATCCCAATCATAAAAGCGCACCTGAGGAAGGGTCACCAGGGCACTCAGCAGATATAAGCCAACGGTGTTCCACCTGTTCGAAAAACAAGTTGGTACCGAAGACGAACATGAGAAAGCCGCAAGCATATTTCTCCGTCTCCGCTACGATCTCAGGCTCGATCCCTCTAAATCGCTCGGCAAACCAGGTGTATCTAACCATGCATATCTGATATATGGGCGGATGTGCTCCCAGCAGCTCTAACTAGGCCACCTCTCACTCCCCCATGTCTGAATCGAGAGGGATCAGATCACCCCCTACATCTAAGCCAGTGATCATGGCGAAGTCATAGGAAGTCATCGCCATCTCCCCTGTAGTGGAAAAGTAGAAGGAGTTGGTGGTGTCCCACCACCTCTCCACGAGCTCTCCTAGAAGAGGACGGCTTGCGATGACTCGCGTCAGGCCAGAGTAGAATAGGCTGAAGCCTGTCTCATATATGATCTCGTGAACTCCTGCGGGGAGCTCGTCACACCAGTCTCGCGCAGTAGTAGCTCCGTACCCTCGAAAGGCACGAGACTCACCTTATGGCAGAGAGCAGATGAATCAGATCAGGCAGTGCATGAAAGTACAGTTAGATGAAAGGTAGTACAAGAAATGCAGTGAAAAGTGATGAAAGTATAGTCAGATATAAGGCAGTGCATGAAATGTAGTTAGATAGATGTAGTGCAGGAAATGCAAGTGAAGATAGGTAGAAATGCATGAAAACAGAGCTCATACCTCAACTGCGATGGACGAAAGGTGGGAAGCCGGCTCCCTCAAAAGGAGATCCTCTGGCACATCGAGAATGAAGTCGCTGAAGCGTCGAATGCCACCAGTTAGTAAGATATGTGTCTAGGGATGGTACCTCTCCGAATCAAATGGCTATACTCTTACTAGTAGTGGCTCTAGCTCTGGCTCTGGCTCTGGCTCTGGCTTTGGCTCGAACTATGCCTCGAGGTCAGCCTCAATACCTCCAGCCCCCTCAGCAATGACCTGCTCATTCGCCTTGGGAATAGGTAAAAATACAAGGGGAACCTCTAGAGGTGCCCCGTCATATGGTACATCATCTGTCATTTGGAAAATGGGTGAAAAGTAGGTGAAAAGTGAAGAAAAATAGAGAAAAGAGGTTAAACTTGGAAAAAGTCAACCCTAAGAGAGAGAAAATGGAAGAAAAAGTCAAACCGAGAAAAGTGTATAGAACTCGAGAGAAACTCAAGGGGAACAAACTTAGAAGGGTGAAAATGAAGGAAAATGCATCGAAATCAAATTTCAATTTGTTCAAAGTGAAGAGAATCAAGAGGGTTTAGCGAATAAAGTTTGCGTGGGGCATTGGAAAACGCGTAAAAAGTGCAAATCTAGAGAGAAGGAGTGCCTAGGGAGAGAGGGAGAAGAATTTCGGTCTTAGGGTTGTAAGGAAATGAGCCCTTGTCACTTATATTTAAAGACCCAACCATGAAAAGTCAGTTTTGCCCCGAATTGCCATCGATGGTCGGCATGGGGCCGGCAAGGCTCACCCATGGCTGGTACGTGGCTGGCCACCTCCCCTTGCGGCCGGCCGGTGGTCGGTAGGCTTCCTCCGAGTTTTGATGCTGTTTTGTGTCCTTGTTTCCCAAGTGTAAGGAAGGTTCACTGTTTGGTCTAGATTGTCTCAACGGAAGCTCAAAATTGTACTTTGGTGTACGATGTTCGTCACTTGTCAATATGTGTATCCTTTTTAAACATACTGTAACTCTTCCGAGAGGTAAATTGTAAGTTGCCACCGCATTCGTTTTTGCCAAGATACACTTTTGTTCCTTACATAGAATATGCATTTCACGTTGTTGCATAGAATATGCATTTCACATATACACTACGTGCATGTCTTGCATTGACTATGATTCGCGCATAGAATATGCTTTCGTTCTGATTTCATGCATAGAAAACGCTCTCATCTCATGCATAGAACATGTGTCACGCCCCAAAATTTGGACAATTAAATATTAACTTAGGATTAAACCCCAATCAATATTCCATCATCCAAATCCTAGGGGTGAAACAAAAAAAACTAAATACAAACTAAACCATTCACCATAATTCTATAACTAACCAGTACCTCCAACATTAAAGTAACAATAAATACTTCAAAACAACTTAAATAATGTAAGGTTACAACCCATGCCAAATTTTCAAAATACTAAGGTCAAAAAAGAAAATAAAAATACATAAACTACTAACAATCATAAACATGAGAAAACAAAAGAAGTCCAATCGACATGTCCTACGATCATAGTTATTTCTTGTCACCACCAAAGCCTCTACTAATCCTGCAAAGGAAGCTCAGCTGCGCTCAAACAGAACGCACCCGAGTTGCCAAGAGACAAAATGGGTCAGTATACAGATATACTGGTATGAGTACAAGAATCAACACCCACGTGTCCACCAGACACAAACAAAAGTACATTAAATTCTTATTACTAGACAAGACAAGTAGTTCCAACCGCACCGAGACGAATGGGTAGTTTCTCGAGATACGGTGGCATTTAGTTTCTTGTCTGTACACAACGAAATATAAATTGATTATAAAATAAACAAAAATAGAAATATGGTGGGTCAGCCCTGCATAAAAAGTTAGTAAGACCCACCATCCTGCAAAAGAAAATAATGTTAGTATAAATTAGTCATAAGTAACTTACTGAATAAGTATAAAAATGTACCGTTTCATACTTAAATAATTCGAATTGACGAAAACTTAAAGAACAAAAGTTGTACAGAATCAAATTTGATAAAAGACAGCGCGGACGAATTTGACAGAAACTAAACAGGTTAAGAGGAAAGCTTGATCTAAACTTCTAGACGGAATTCAATCAAAAAATCTGAAACTGAAAATGAACAAAAACTGCCCTAAGATGATTTTTTTCGAAAAAGTTCAAAACATGAAAAATGTGCAGAATAATGTTTTACTTCAGTTTACGCGAAACCAATAAAAATGAGCTCGTTTCGTGGGTTAAAACAATCACTAAAATCTGCCTTACTAAAATGAATCAAACCGACAATAATCAAGATCATCCGATTATAAGTTCTAATCGATCTTTTTAATAAAAAGCTAAAACACAAAAGTTGTCTAGAATCACGTATACATGCCTCTGCTCAAATTTCATAATTTATCAAGATCGTTTACTATTTTTTTTCATCATGTACATATCAGTACCATTCACACTATACTAATAAATTCATAATTAAATTCTTTATACCTTAACTCAATCAATATAATTCGAACTATACATATAAGTTCATAATTACTACTGTGTACCTTAACTCAATTAAGACAATTCGAACTAACATACAAGTTCATAATTAATTCTTTGTACCTTGACTCCACCACTTCGGCCCTCCCCTTCTGGCCTACACATATATCCCATGTGCCTCCCGTATACCTAACCCACTCCGAAGCCAAACTTGCACGGGGATATCGTCCCGAGTTTGACTCACACTCCCCGGATGGTTAGCATATACGTACGCGCGCAAATCAAAGCACTCGTCTACTCATGAGAACGAGGCAACAATATATATAAACATCTCATCGACATCATGAGACAAATATAACAATGCTGGGCATAAGGCATCAAACAACTCTCATAATCCTCACCTTTTTTTTATACACTCTTTCTCACCATCACTCAAATAAAATAACAATCCATGGAGTCATTGTGGAGTATAAGGAATTTATCTACGGGTTCTAATTAATTTTAGTTTCATATATTCGGGAGTGTGATTATAATCATAAAATAAATACATATAAAAACCATAAACATTACATATACATCTAACCAAATAATGAAATCAATCCATCATCTACATGCAAATACAAAATCAAACCAACATCAAATAAATAAATACCAACAACAAACCAATCCATCTTCTAACGAATATCTATGGATTCTAAGTTTATTCCAATTTCATATAATTATGAGTGTGATTAAATCCATAAAATAAATACATAAAAAAAAAACATAAACCTTGCATACACAACTAATTAAAATAATTGAAATCAATCAATCATCTAAAAATCCTAAACTTTACATATACAACTAATCAAAATAATTAAAATCAATCAATCATCTAAAAATCCTAAATCTTACATAGACAAGTAATAAAAATAATTAAAATTAATTAATCATCTAAAAACCCTAAACTTTACCTACACAACTAATCAAAGTAATTAAAATCAATCACTTATCTAAGAACCCTAAACTTTACATACACTACTAGTCAAAATAATTAAAATCAATCTATCATCTATAACCCTAAATCTTATATCCACAACTAATCAAAATAATTAAAATTAATCTATCATCTTTATGTAAAAACAAAATCAAACTAACATCAAACAAATAAAAATAAATACAACGAATTAAACATAAATTAAGAGAAGTGGGTTTTGTACTTAAAATTATTTTTGAAGATCAAAGAATCACTCAAAGAATTAATAAAGTCACCCAAAATAAAACCCTAAACCTTACATACTCAACTAATTCAAATAATTAAAATCAAACAATCATCCGAAAACTCTAAACCTTACATACACGTCTAATCAAAATAATAAAAAAATTAGTCAATCATCTAAAAATTCTACACCTTACATACCCAACTAATCAAAATAATTACGATCAATTAATTATCTAAAAATCTTAAACCTTAACTATACATCTAATCAACATAATTAAAATTAATCAATCATCTAAAAAAATTCCAAACCTTACATACCCAACTAGTTAAAATAATTACGATCAATTAATTATCTAAAAATCTTAAACCTTACACGTACCACTAATCAAATTAATTAAAATTAATCACTCATCTAAGAACCCTAAACCTTGCACGTACCCCTAGTCAAATTAATTAAAATTAATCAAACTTCTAAGAACTCTAAACATTGCACGTACCCCTAGTCAAATTAATTAAAATTAATCAAACTTCTAAGAACTCTAAACATTGCACGTACCACTAATCAAATTAATTAAAATAAATTAATCATCTAAAAATCCTAAACCTTATATATATCACTAATCAAATTAAATAAAATAAATCAATCATCTGAGAACCCTAAATTTTACACGTTCCACTAATCAAATTAAATAAAATTAATCACTCATCTAAAAACCCTAAATATCTCATAGACACTAATCAAAATAATTAAGTTAATTCATCCTCTACATCCACATACAAAAATATCAAATCACATCAACCTAATAAAATAAATAAATAAATAAACTAACGAATCAAACATAATCAAGGAAAATAGGATTTGTACTCACAATTATTTTTGAAAATTGAAGGAAGACCAAGAGGATTAATTGAACCACCAAAGTAAACCCAAAACCCTATCTTTTTTCTTTATTTTTCTTTTCTTTTTCTTTTTCTTTCTTTCTCCCCTCTATCTCTCTCTTCTTTGATGCACTCCCAGAATCTCTCTCTCAGGCACTAACTCTCTCTCTCGGCACTGACTCACGGCAGCCTCCCCTGGATTCACTTTTCTATTACCAACTCCTAAACCTAATTGATTACATATCATATTATATATATATATATATAAAATAATAACCTAATTTCCTATTCTAATCTAATATGATTATTATATAATATTATATAATATACACATGATTATAATATATATAAATATAAGATTATATATATATATATATATAACACCTTTTTTTTATATAACAAACATAAATATTTAAAGATTTGGATTAATTATATATAATTAAATAACACATTAAATTAATTAATCACCACATTAAATTCATTAAGTATCACAATAAATTCTCATGTAACCCACACAATTAATAATTATAACATTAAATCCATTAAATGTTACATTAACTCTCATGTGACCACACAATTAATAAAGTCAAAAATAAAATAAAATAATAATACCCATAATAATAATAAATAATGACTAAAGAAAATTAGGGTCGCTACAACATGCCTTCAATTAACATCATATATTGGCTATTTATCTTGCATAGAACATGCATGGTTATTGTATTGCACCGGTTTAATTCTTTTCTTTCTTCATTTTCCAACACAGGCAAACGATATTATACGTACGGTTTATTTGGAGAAGGTCCAAATGAAGTTATGCGTGTCTCAGTAGGAGAACCCACACATTCACTTTGTGCATCTATCGCACACATTCACTTTGTGCATCTATCGCACACCTCTCTTTTTCATCTCAGGACGTATGAAGCGCGCCCTTGGGCGGGTTTTATCTCAGGACGTGTGAAACACGACCCCGAGCGATCTTTGTTTCTCAAGATGTGCGAAGCGCGGCCTTGGTCGGGTTTATCTCGGGAGATGTGAAACACGACCCCGAGCGGTTTTGTTTCTCAGGACGTGTGAAGTGCGGCCCTGGGCGGGTTTCATCTCGGGACGTATGAAACACGACCCCAAGTGGTTTTTTCAGTTTCTCAGGATGCGTGAAACACAACCCTGAGTGGTGTTTTCTTTCTTCGTCTCTTGTTTTGGCGTGGTTAGAGTTTTTGTTCTTCTTACGTAGAACTTATGTTGATTTTAACGTTAAGCTGCTCATTCATATGTTATTATCTTGTTATCTTGCTTATTGTCCCGTTATTGCATATTGCATCATCTTGCTTGAACATAAGTTTTCAAAATAGCTGGCTTCACGAAGTGTGTAAGTCCATCTTTCAAAGTTGCATTGTGCATATCATTTGTATCTTGCCCCAAAACTACGTTGGTTTTATTCATTGCAAAAGGATACGTAGGCAGCCTGCGGGCGCAACCATTTATTTTTGTCTCGATTGTTTGTCGAAGTCTTACGGCCTTGTCAAAATGGATCGTCTCTGGGCTTTAACATTCACTCACGTCATTTCATGACTCCGAGTTCTGTCAAAGAGGCTGTAGACACCCCATGTTTGATGGCCCTTACGACTTGGACGTTCTCGCATGAACACCCGATGATGAGTCTATTTGCTCGCCAAGTGCTCAAAGTCCTCAATGGAATGCCACAATTTTGAGCCTCGCAAACCCTGATAGCCTTTCAAACTGAGTTTTGGACCAAGCCTATCTTTTTCAATCTGCAACCTTTGGTGACCTGCTGGCCACTGCTAGAGACTTGCTGGCCATCACTTTTTGCTTGCTGACCTGGTGCCGGCCATTAATGTGGCTTGCCGGCCATTAGTGATGGACGACCAGCCACCAGTGTATTTTGCAGATATTTTACGCTAGTTGTGTCAGCTGTTTGCACAGATGCATACATCTATCCCCACGTGTAGGGCTGGATCTTCTTAAGGGAATTTCATGTTTTCTATATATAGAAGGCCTCCCTCTCTTGTTTTAAGGCTAGAAAATTTTGAACTCAAAAATTTTCCTTTCTCTTTACAATTCTCTCTCTCTCTAGCAAATCTCTACACTTTAGCTTCCAATTCCTTAACCTTTGCCTATATACCCTTAACCAAATCTTCTCATCTTTGAGCTAAGGTGTTTTTGAGCTTGGTTTGAGCTCTAGAGGGTGTACTTACTTGGTTTTGTTGCTTGGAATTACTCTTCTCTTCAAGAGGTATAAGGCTTTGCCTCTTTGCTTGCTTTCTCTACTATTATTTCTACTATTTTTCCACTATTTTTGGGCTGTTAAAACTATGTGTTTTTTTGGGCTGAAGCTTGGGTTTAAGGCCATTAAAGGTGAAGGGGTTGATAGCCCTTCTTTGTACCTTACTTTGAGGCCGTTGCCTTTGTGTTTCCCATCCTTCTACTACTTGTTTTTGAGCTTTTAAACACTGATTTTCAGAGCTTTTTCAGTGGCCAAAATCATGTTTTGAAGTTGAAATTTCGAGGGGTTAGCCTCCCCTTCTTGTGTCTTGTTTACTAGCCTAGTTTATGCTATGTGTTAGCTTAATTTTCTAGCCATTTATAGCTTAATTCCAACATGTTTTAACCTCTAATTTGGATTGTTTTAACTTTGTTTTGGGTTGGTTAAGTCCTTTGAGTCTTGTTTTGCATGCTTCTAGTGTAAGTGTCCTCACAAGCTTGGTGTTTTAGGCATTTAGACACCACTTGTTTGACTTGATTGCATTGTTCTAGTGTTATTCTCACTTAATTTCAGAAAGCATAATCTCTGTAACCTTCCTCATTTCTTCACTTTTGTTGCTTTGAGGGTTGTTTCAACCTTGGGATTGTTTAAGCTTGAGATTGAGGTCCTTGCTTAATGGTTTAATCCTCTTTTGGGGGTTCATTATCAACGGCATGTCACCTCTCTCTTGCCTTAAACTACCCTTTGTTTGACACTTCCTTCTCTTTTAGCGGACTCAACTCACCAATGGACTTAATTGGTTAAAGAATGGAAGGGTAATTAAAAGGAGTAACTAAAAGTTGAAACTAAAATTGTGCAAAGATAAGAATTTGATTGTGTCTTGGTGTGTTCAATCGGATGATAATTGAACACATGGAACTTGGACCATTTCATACTTGCTAGTGATTAATTGATCCAAGTCTCCAAGGTCAACCACTTCCCTTGATCTTTCATGAAAGAGAAGAGGTTTGTGTTTTTTTTCTTGCATTTATTGAACTTGCACTCTTGGATTCACAAGCCATCATGCAATGAAATTGCTTGAATTGGTGGTTTGTGGCTTAGGTTTACCACTCATTGGATTTTTTCATGAAAATGATGGGTGAGTTGTGCAGACAATCCTTGAAAATACCCTGTATATGCTCTGTTTGTCCTCTGTTGCAACAAGATGAACCTAGGCATCAGTGGCCGGCAGGCCACTTTCCATGGCTGCAGGTGGCCGGCAGACCACCTCCATGGTCGTGTAGACACCCTATTTTTGACCATCCTCAAGACTTGGACGTCATCGTTTGAACACTCAATGATCATCCATGTTCGTGTTCGTTTTGAGTTCCCGGAGGTCTCGGCTACGCGCCTTGCCTCAAGATCTCTCAACTTATCTGTTTTGTGCTTGGTCATGGACCAAACACTTGTGTTTTTGCTTCTAAGGGAAGAGGGTGGCTTGTTTGCCATCCCCTCAACCCACCGGCCATGGCATGAGGCCAAGAGTGTTGGCCGGCCCCTTTTTCTTGCCACCGGCCAAGAGTGTTGGCCGGTCGGCACTATATTTGGTCGACGGCACTTGTGTTGGTCGATTGGCCATTTTTGGTGGCTGAACCCTGTTCATCTACTTTATGCAGATATTTTATGCCAGCTGGTGCAGCTGGCATCCACAATTAACCCCCTCCATACACGTGTATGGAGGGATTTGCTCTTTGCTTGGCTTCTCTTGAAAGCCTTAGAATTTGAGCCTCTATAAAGAGGGAGCCCCTCCTCCCTCCTTCAAGGTTCAGAAAATTTGTTCTTGAGAGGATAGATATAGGATTGTATCTATACCTCCTTGTTTAGTCTTGTTTTGTGCTCAAAATAGTAGTATTGTCTTCCTATTGTACACAAACACACACTAGAACACCATCCTTGGTTGCTGAGGTGCTAGGAGGTTGATTTCAGTGTTCTTGGGTTGGTTTGAACTCAGAAAACTTACTGGAGCTTTGCTCTTGAGGAGGTTCTACAAGGGTGAGTTCCTTGCTTTAGATTTCCCATTTTTTCCACAAGCTTTTAGCCTATCTTGCATGTTATTTTGAGCTTAACTTATAATTGATAAAAGTTTTGATTTTGCATGCTTTTGATCTTTGTTTAAGGTCCCTTTGAGGTTTGGGGTTGTTTCCCCCCTCTTAGGCCTTGTTAGGCCTTGTTTTAGGCCATCTATTTTGGCCCTTGTTCTTAGCTTTGCATGACCTCTCTACCACTGAAATCCAGAGGATTTTTAGTGGTAGAGAGGTAGTTTTGGTGTCTTAAATAGGAGAGGGTCATCCCCTCTCCATGTTGTCATGAATGTTTGCATAAATGGCTTATGTTAGGGGCTTGTATGCCTAGCTTGTTTTAGCTTCATTTCAGTATATATTAGGCTTTGTTTTGCCATGATATAGCACTGTTTTGACGTGGTTTAGACATACCATGCATGCTTTGTATACTTGTCTTGTAATCCCATGATTTGCCTTAACATGCACCATGTTGTAACATGTCTTGCTAGCATGATTTTGGCTCGACTTCAAGAAGCTTTTATCCATATTTTGGTATGCTTGAGGTTTGATTTTGGTTGTCTTGGCCATCCATGATTTGCTTTGTATAGCTACCATGCAATCTAGCTTGTAGGCTTTGAGTATTGAATCCTCTAGCACACTCTACTTGGATCATTTCAGTGGTTTGGCATCACTTGTAATGTTATTTCAGTCCATATAATATGCTTGAATACTTGCACTTATCGCTCCTTTAATGCTTTAAAGGGTTTGTGTTTTATACCTCATGAATGTGTCGTTGCGTATGCCACCATGCTTAGGCCTTTGCGATGCCATCTAGGTGGGTTTTTTTGGGCTTATCTTGACCTATCATAGCTCTGATTTTATTGGCTTGCGCCTTGCCATGTTTGGTTGTAATAGGTGTAGTGCAATTGCCCTTTTGGCCTTGTATGCGTCTTGTTTTGTGCTCACCTTTCTAGCATGTTTTGGCTTCACTCCTTGCATGTTTTAGGATCATCTTGGCATGATTTAGGACTATTTTGGGTTACATTTTCCATACGCTCTTTGTTTTGTGTAGCTTTGGTTCAAGTCCCTTCACAAGCCTTAGGCATTGAGCCTTAAGCATGCCATGCTTGACTTGTTTATGTGGTTTGGCATCACTCCTAGCATCATTTCAGAGCATGTAATGTTGTCACATTTGCATGCTTTTCATTCCTTTTAAGTGTTCTTAAAAGTTACCCTTTTATGCTTAAGTGTTGGGCCAATTGACATGCATGTTTGTATGTACTTTTGTCCTCATTTCCATAGCATTTTGGCCATTGATTTGGACCTATTTGAGAGCTGTCCATTTCGGTTTAAGACCATCCCCGCATGTTGTTGCATGCTTGCCTTGTATGTTGTCACATGCTTATTGCATATTTGATGAATTGCATGTTGTAGCATGCTAGTTCAGTTGTGCCTTGTTGTGTACTTGATCCATGACATGTTGTTGCATGCTTAAGTTGGAATGCATTTGGCATGCATTCTCTTTTTTTAAGTTGCTTAACATGTTGTTACATGTTTGCCTCACATTTTGTTACATGCTTGAATATTGCATGTGTGCCTTGCATGTTTGCATGCTTGTTAAGTTACATGCTTATTTGCATGCTTGTCTTTGCATATTGTTATATGCTAATTGCCTTGTATAGCATTGTTGTTTGCATGCTCATGTTGCATTAGCTTGCTTGCATGCCTAGGTTGAATAGCATTAAGCACGCATCCCTTGTACTTGAATTGGAACGATTTATTGAAATCCGTGTTTTAGCCTACTTGCGAGTAGCAAACTTCAAACCACTTCCAAACAAACGGATATGCGATGCTTTGTTCCAAATTAGGCGATCTAGTCTATACTTGTGTGTTGTGCGCATCACATAGTAATTCTAGCTAATAACTGGAAAAAGAACGTATGTGTTTTCAAAAACAAGATATCATGTTTAGTACAGGCCGATCTTTGATCGGGCGAGCGGGGGTGCTCATAGATGACCTTCCCCAATCGTACCCAAGTTCCCGAGCCGAGGCAACTTTGGTGATGATGGACACGTGGCCTTAGGCATGAGTCAGGGTTTCCTAAATTCCCCCAAAATAAAATATTTAGGTGGCGACTCTATATTTGGCAAAGCAGTCCATGTTTGGCACTTCTTTCTTAAAAGTCAGTTTTCCAAAATGATTTGCCGGATTTGGACTCTTTGGTGATTTATCGGTCTCGCATTGCACTTTGCGGGATTAGATTCAGAACTGTGACATTTGAGTCCGAACTGTGGTAAGCATAAGGCCCTCGGGGCGCGTCCACAGTTTCTGGCGACTCTGCTGGGGAGTTAGAGAACTTGACTCGAACTCATGATATCTTGTTTTGATTACACTTATGTGTTTCTTTGCATTGCATATGCATTGGTGCTCCTAGGACACCATGTTTGCCGTATGCTATTCTTGAATAGTTTGTCGGAGGCTCACTTCGAGAAGCGTGCCATAAGGCTGACCGGTTGCGGGCTCTACCACGATGGGAACACAAAGCCCGGTTTTTACCGAGGCACCCTCTTTGGCCATTCGACCTAGTGCACGTCGGAATCCATAGTGACTATTCCAAACTAGGACAGGTTGCTACCCGATTATAGGTTGTTTGAAACCGCTGTGTGTGTAGTGAAACCCTAGCTCCTGACAAAATAGGACAGGGAAACCCTACCCCAACATAGGGGTGTTTTGGCTCTTACTTGTTTGCTATGTGCTTTTAGAGTTGGCCTCTATAGGAATGCACGTATCAGTTTGCGAGTCTGAGTATCAGGCCGGCGAGCATCAGTGTTTTGAGAATCAGTTATATCCGCGGGTATCAGATTCAGTTTTGGGACAGTAATTTGGGAACAGTGATCAGAGGTCGAATACAGTTATTCAGCTGTGCTTATGTCTGTTCAGGTGAAATTGGGCTGAAATGCTGCCTGTTTTGTCTTTCAGTTCAGAGACTTAGTTCAGAATAGCCAGTGTTCTCCTTCGCTGCAGTAAGGCAGACATCTGATCCGCCAGCCACCGGTCACGTCACCTCCGTTCAGTTCAGTGGATTTATGATGGCACAAAATTCAGAGGAAACTGCGGTTATGGCAGCCGCGTTAAACCAAGGAATCATCTTGCAGGGTGAGGCCGACGTTGAGGTGCCACACCCACCCAGATCGCCTGTCGCGTGCCCGATCTGGGAACCCTAATTGTTTCAAGCTTGTGAACCCACCACCTTTGAGCTAATGGGAATGATTGGCGACCTTCAAAGATCTGTGGCTGATCTAGTCTATGGAATGTCGGCCCCGCCACCAACTGCATCGTATGCTGGGAACTTCATGCCGCAAGAGCCCCCGCTACTGGAGTGAATTGTAATTGAGCTTAGCCAACCTGAAGCTGTCTCAAGCTCCGGCAATGATATGTCGACAACAACGGGGCTTCGTGTAGACACCCCATTTTTTACCGACCTTAAGACTCAGACGTCATCGATTGAGCGCTCGGTGATGGTTCTTGTTGTGCTCGTTCTGAGGTTTCGGAGTTTCGGCTGAGAGCCTTATCCCTAGACCACGAGACCCTTTTGTGCTTTGCCTCGGTTTGCAAACCAGGTCTTGTTTTCTCTTTTCGAAGGGAGGGACAGGTCTCGTAGACCATCTCTCAGTGGCCGTAGGCTACTTTTCGTGGTCATAGGCCACTTTTCTCGTTTGTAGACCAGTTTTCGGTTTTCAGAGCCGTCGGCCGTGCGTCTCGGTTTGGGACCGCTTAACTTTCTCCGTTTGGCATGATTTTTGGAACACACCTTGTGTCCTCTGTCTAGAGGGACACTATGGTCCGGGAGACCACCTTCGTGGTCATACGCCACTTTTGTGCTCAACAGCCTGTTTTCGGGGCACCCGGCTGCGCGTTTTGACTCCCGAACCCTCGTTTTGCATCCGTCTTGGTTCATTTTTGGCATGGACCTTGTTTTCATTGTTTGGGAGGTGGTACAAGGGTGGGAGACCACCTTTTCTCCTTGGAGACCACTTTTCTCCGGCCAACCGATTTTCTTGTCAGGAAGCTGGTCTCCTTAGTCTTTGAGCCACATTTACTGGTCTCCCACTATACCACTAGATTGCATTCAATGTGGAGACCATCAAATGGGGCTGCCGACCACCTTTCATTGGGTTGAACCTTTTGAACTGGTCGGCCGACCAGGGGAAGTGGTTGGCCGACCACCTGAACTGGTCGGCCTGCCTCCCCCAGTTTTGTCTCTGTGAGTTGTTGCCAGTTATGCCAGCTGGAAGACACAGACTGGATCCTCCATACACATGTATGGAGGATCTTCAACCTTGGTTTTTAGCTTCTTTGAGAAGCTTTGGTCCCTTTTGGCTATAAAGGAGGGCCTCCTCCCTCCTTTGAGAGGGTTGATAAGTTTGTAAAAAGGCATACAATACATCTCCCTCTATATCTCTCTATTTTCGCTCAGAAAGTGTATTGTTCTTGCACCTTTGCACACCACCTCATAGCCTAACCCTTCCACCATTACTTGGAGCTTCTTGGAGGCCATTTTCAGAGGTTAAGGAGTTGGGTTTTGGGTCCAGAAGTTGCTATCTTGCTGAGCTTCAAGGGTAACACACTTTTTCCCTCTTTTAAGCATTATTTTGATCCTTCTCTTAGCCTCATTTGCATGCTTATTTGAGCTTTGTTGTCAACTGAAAAAAGGTTCATATTTGAGTGATTTTCATGTTTGTTTAAGGTCATTTTGTTGTTGGGGGTCATCTACCCCCTTGCATGCTTCATTTTGCCTTGTTTTGAGCCATGCCCTAAGGCCTTTGTGTTGACCTTTGCTTGGCCTTTTAACCACTGAAATCCAACGGATTTTCAGTGGTTAACATGTGTTTTTGAGAGCCAAAATCAGAGAGAGGTGACCCTCTTCCTCCTTGTCTTGTTCACTAGCATTTTTGGCCTTACAAAGGAGCCTTCATTTGCACACCTCCAAGCCTTATTTCAGGCCCTTTTCAGTGACTTTTAGGGCCTGCCTAGGCTCTGTCCAGAGTTGGTTTTGTCACCTTGGATGCGTCTCTTGCATGTGTAGAATAACCCCTCTTATAGCCTATCAAAGGAGCATGTCATTCTTGCATGCATTGATCATGTTTCAGTGGGTTTTTGGGCTTTATTTGGCATGTCATGTCTCTGAATTTTGCTGGTTTAGTGGCCTCTTGAATGCTTCATATGCTTGTACTGTAATCCATGTTCACTAGCTCACATTGCATGTTGTTTTGGCCCTTGATTCTAGCATATTTTGGCCATGTTCTAAACTGATTTTATTCATAATTTAGGGTGCCTTAGCTCTATTTTTAGGTCCCATAGCCAAATGATGATTGCCATGCATGCTTGTAGTGTAATACCCTTGCCTAGCTTCGAGTTTTGAAGCCTCTTGCATGCTTAACTTGAGTTGTTTTCATGTTTTGGCATCATTGAACAAGTTATTTCAGAGCTTATACTTGTGCCATATTCCCATGTTTTCCATTCTTTAAATGCGTTTGAGAGTTGTGCTTGTATGCCTCATTTTTGGGCTATTACATGAGCTTCATTTTTGTGCATTGCAAGCCATCATTTTAGTCCATTTTGCCACTGTTTTGGGTCTGCATAGGGACTGTTTGGGGTTGGTTTGGTCATTCGGGCATCGCTTTGCATACCTCTAGTGTAATGCACTTTACTAATTTCGGTAATTGTGCCATCCAACACGCATCGGGTGAGTTGTTTGCATGATTCGGGACCATCTTGTATGTCATTTCAGAGCTGGAACAGGTGTCATTGTATGCCATATTTCATCCTTGTCATGCTTTGGTAGAGTTGCACTTTGTTCCTTAGGTTTGGTCCCTTGCATTTGTGCATGTTTGCATGTACCTTGTTGCCGCATTTTCATCATATTGGCCACCGATTTGGGTGTGGCCAAGGCCCATCCATCTTGGTTTAAGTCCATCTTGCATTGTATATGCCCTATAGTCCATGTTATCGCATGTTTGATCATTGCATTGCGTATGTCTCGTTCATGACATTGCGTATGTTAGTGCATTGTGTATGCATGCCACATAATCCATGTGCATTGAGTATGCCATTGATTAGTTCATAGCATTGTGTATGCCATTTGCATGCTTGCATGTCATTCTGTGCATCTCCGCATCACTTAGTTGCATTGCATTTAGATCGCATGCTAGAGTTGCATTTGTCCATACATTGTTTGTTGCATTGTGTTTGGAGTAGGGTTTAGTCCAAACACGGGAAACGAGGGACGTTTCGTACTCAAAGTGACGAAACGTGCCTCGATTCTTGGCCACCGACACTCTTGACTATCCATGATAGAGTTGTCGGCTTTAGGTGTTTACATGTGCATTCACTTCACATTGAGTCGTGCAATTCGACTCCTCGGCCATCATGCATCAGGATGCGTGATTGATGGCATGAGGATCGAGGACTACACTCCCTAGAGCTTATGCAATGACGGGGAGAGTGGTCGGGCACACATATGTTGAAAATACTTTGCCTTCTCTCTCTCTTGCCTTTGTTGCAGAAGATGTAGAAACCAGGAGAAGAAACTGGCCGGCCGACCAAGTTTTCTGGCAGGCCGACCACCTTTTCTGGTTTTCACCACCAAGGGTGGTCGGTAGGTGGTCTCCAATGACTATAGCTAGTCGGTAGCCTTCCCCTAGATTCCCAGGGTGGAGTTTCATCTCCTTGGAGCTTTGTGCAAGTTTCTGAGTTCAATTGCAAACAAAGGCGAGTTGAGACATCGCGATGGATTTCCCGACAAGGCGACTTGAGCATGAATGCATCCTTTATCATTCGGAACAGAGCTGAGGCAGTCCATTTCATGTAGCTTGCGTGCTAATTTATTTGCTTCCTTAGTTTAATTTGTTAATTAATTAATGTTGTGTAATATTTAGCTGTAATTCGTTATTCATTTCGGTTGTGTAATAACTAGTTTAATTAGCTTAGATTAGCTAGTTGGTTCTGTATTATTTATTCGGACCCTCCACGAGAGGGCGAACTTTGTAATAAGTGTGCGTGTGTACGATGCATGTCTTCCAACCCTATGGAGGATACACGTGAAAGGGTTCAACCTTCTAGAAGGAAAAGGGGTGCAAAGGCTCAAAACAGCCACATTATGCACGGGGGAGAATGCTGGTGCATTCCAGCTGGCACAGCTGGCATGCACCATGCCTGAAGGGTGCAAAAGGGGCATACCGGCCAGCAAAAGAGGTCACCGGCCAAATAAAGTGCCGGTCGACCATATAAGGTGCCGACCGGCCATTGGTATCAAGAAATCATGGCCGATAGCCTCAAAACATGGCCGGTGGCCTCAAGCTACGGCCGGTGGGTGTCAGGGGTAGCTAACAAGCTACTCTATACCCTCAGAAACAAAAACACTAGTGTTTGGTACAAAACTGAACACAGAACAGTCGAGTTGAGAGGTCCTGAGGCAAGGCGCATGGCCGAGACCTCCGAGAACTCAAAACGAAACACGAACATGAGTAATCACCGAGTGTTCCAGCGGTGACGTCCAAGTCTTGAGGATGGTCAAAAATGGAGTGTCTACACCACCCCCTTCTCGTGGGGGTATTTCAACATCTGGTGCATAGTGGAAGAGACTGCCTTCACCTGGTGCAGCCACGGCCGCCCTAGGAGTAAATTAAAGGTTGCGGGAACATCCAAGACATGAAATTCAATATCGTGTTGTCCTGGACCAACCTGAGTCTGGATCTTTACGGTCCCCATCACTTCTCTGCTAGTATTGTCATATGTCCTTATTACCTGGGCTGTTGGCACAAAGTCCGCGGGCTTCAACCCAATTGCATATGTCGTCCTCGATGGGCACACGTTAATAGCGGATCCCGTGTCGACAAGAACTACCGGTACCCACTTGACTCTACATTCCACAGAGATATAGAGAGGTTTGTTATGATTTGCACCCTCAGGCGACAGTTCCTTGTCGGAAAAGGTCAACATCGGGAAAGCCCCTCCCGGAAAAACCAATCCTACCAGCTGCTTAGGCGTGGTGTCTATTGAGAGTTTGGCCTTGTCCATTGCCGATAGGACAGCTTGTCTATAAGCTCGTGAAGCCATAAGCAGCCCGCAAATGGAGATGTCTGCCTGTATCTTTTTCAACTATTTCAGCACAGCCTCTTCTTCGAGTAGCTTTTATTTCTACTTCTCCGCCTCCTTGTCCTTTCCGAACGCCTCTGGTTGATCTAGGTGTGGGGGTTTGAAATACCGCTCGCTCCTAGTCATGTGGTCAACTTCGCCAATATACTAGGTATCATCCAGCTGGTTATTCCCCCAGTCCTCATCGGTGTGGGCAAGACATAGGTCATCGTCTTCCCACCACATGCCATCAGCAGCCGACAGACACCTATCCGGCTCCGTTACAACTATCCCTGTACTCACAGCACCTTCCGTCCATGTGTTCATAGCATGCTCTGTTCTTGTGCACACAACACGTTCAGTCCCCACAGGGGCCTTGGCCTTTCTGGCTCTCTCAGAATCTTCGATCCCTTCCTGTTCAAAATACTTCGGTGCAGTCCACTTTTCAACATCTCCTGTATTCAAAATGCCCAAATCTCGAGCAAAATTCTTGGCACCCGGCGCTTTCTGGAGACGCATTCTGATTCCCGGCCTTTCCGGCCACAGCTAATGTCCTTGTCCCTAACGGGCCCTGTTCTGGCTGAGATTCTTCAACAATATCTAGTTGGTCATCAAGCCACCCTGTAGCCTTTGCTGACCCATCAAAATCAAACCAGTTGACTGTCATGTCTCCTAGATCTTGTTCGTTGAAAAACTGAAGGTTAGCAATGTCCTCTTCCAGATCCGTTAAGTCATCTAGCCTCTGATCAAATCCATCATCCCATACTACACAAATCTCTGCCCCCACTGGTAATTCCACATTCTGCCTAACCTAGCCTGCTGATGTAATGTAGCCACTCGGATTGTGTACCTCCTCAGCAAAGCTCCCAAATTCCTCAGACCTTGAATCAACAGTCCCACTTTCCTCCGAAGTCATCCCTATTCTACCTTTGATAATCACCACCATTGGTTCAAGTTGGGTTCGGGAGATGTCCAACATGCACAAGTCAGTGCTGTCAGGAATGAACACCTTCGGCTTGGGTAGGTGAGAAGGGGTGATATATACGCTAGGGTCATATGACACAACCCCAGTTTGGATTGAGTTGATGCGTTTGGAAGGTGGAGCTTGGTTATGTGGTGAGAAAGGGTTGGTTGTGACATTGGGTTTCTCCGGAGGCACAATCACCCTGTTATCAACGAGATCTTGAATCTCATGACGCAATCTAAAGCAATGGTCGGTGTCGTGACCATGCTGTTGGTGAAAGGCGTAGTATTTAGCTGGGTTATGGGAGGGGGGAAGTGTTTCTGGCAATGGTTGTGGCTCCAGGGGCTTCAAGTGCCCTTTCTTAATTAAAACCCCCAGAGCTTTGGACAGGGGCATGTATAGTGGAGTGAAGGTTCTTTGGCCTCGAGGTAAGTACTTGGTTGTTTGTGAGTTACTTCCGGACGCGCCGGTGAATGGTGTAGCTGTAAGGGTTCTTGGGGTGGTGGTAGTGACCATGCTCACATCTGAAGCTCTGGCAGCTGCAACACTGCTTGTGCCTGTATTCGTACTACGGTTAAAAGTCCTCTTAGGCTGTTCTCTGTCATTGTCAATCAGTCCCTGCTTCAAAGCGTCCTCGTTCTGCACCCCAATCTCATGTACATCCGCAAAAGTGGGGAGAGGGAGGACGATCATCTTCTGCATGAGCTTGGGCTAGAGGTTGCGTACAACCATTCGTATTTGATCTTTGTCAGTCGGCCTAATGGTCATCATCGAGGCCTTGGCCCTCCAGAGGGTCACAAAATCGGAGAAACTCTCCTTCGGCTCCTGCCTAGTCGTCTCGAGATCACGAGTTGTAATCTCGATCTGTGTATTGTAAGAGTATTAAGCTACGAAGGCCTCAGCCATCTCCTCCCAGTTCCTCTTAACGGAGTCCTCCAGTTTTGCATATCAAATAGCCGCTACACCTGACAGGGTCCGGCCAAACAGGGAAAGCTTCTATAATCTGGAGAGGCCCATCGGCCTTAAAATATCTGAAAACAGCCGTAGGTGCACCATGGGATCTCAAAACCCATCGAAACGGTCAATATGTGGCATCTTAAATCGGTCCGGCAATGTCACGGCCGAGTCGGTGCACCCATCCTCAATATCTGGAATGGACTTCACACCTTGAGATTTCTTGAACAACTTTTCAAGCTTGCTCACTTTCAACACTGTAGGGTCCACCTCGAACTCAAAGGGTGAATCCGGTAGGTTGGTCTGTGCTTTGGATAGCTGGGGTAAGATTGGGGGCGGAGCCGGCCCTGTTAGAATGCCCGTATCTTCCTGGACATTAGCTGTCTCCCCGAGTATTGGCACTCTTGGTGGGGAAGGAGCTTGGTGTGAAGCGGATGCTCCGGTTTGCTGTTGTAGCCTGGCAATTAACTCTGCTGTTGAGCCATGACCTCGGCCTGTTGTTTGGCAAATTCTGCTTAACGGGCAGCATCCTGCTGCATGGTTCTCATACTTTCTTGGAGTTGACGCATCGTCTCCTCCATTCCTACCATACTGCCCTGATCTAACGGAATTGCCGGTATATTTGTCTCTGCAGTAGACTCGGAAATCTCAACCTGACTACTCAAGGACCACTGATCTGGCAAGCGCAATACCGATACACTGTGCCTTACTGTCCTCCGTCTAGCAACTGGGGGTAAAGAGTGGAACACTGGTTGTCCGTCTATCAGATCCTTAGATCGATGGAGTCTGCGACCTCTAGTCCAGAGTGCTTAGGGAATATCTGCTTGGTCGGAAGCAATTGTGCTAAACTACCTAGCAAAAAGATAAATAAAGCATAATAAGGAAATAAACAACCAAAAAAACGGACAGCATAACGGCTTAAATAAACACAACACACAGTTGGCATGACAACACACAGTTGGCGTTTGTAAGCTGAATATACTGTTCTCAAATACTACTCATTGTTCCCAAATCACTACCCCAAATTTGAATCTGATATCCGCGGATATAACCGATTCCCAAATACTGATACTGATGCCCACAGGCCTGATACCCAGACTTGCAAACCGATACATGCATTCCTGTAGAGACACACTCTAAAAGCACATAGCAAGCAAGTGAGAGCCTAAAACACTCCTATATTGGGATAGGGTTTCCCTGTCCTATTTTGTCAGGAGCTAGGGTTTCACTATGCACATAGCGGTGTCAAACAACCTATAATCGAGTAAGCAACCTATCCTAGTTTTGGATAGTTACTATGGATTCCGATATGCACTAGGTCGAATGGTCAAAAGGGTGCCCCGATAAAAATCGGGGTTTGTGTTCCCATCGTGGCAGAGCCCGTAACCGGTCAGCCTTATGGCACGCTTCTCAAAGCAATCCTCCAACAAACCGTTCAGGAATAGCAAACAGCAAACACTGTGTCCTAGGCGCACCAATGCAAATACAATGCAAAAAAACACATAAGTGTAATCAAAACAAGATATCATGAGTTCGAGTCAAATTCTCCAAACTTCCCCAGCAGAGTCGCCAGAAATTGTAGACGCGCCCGAACGTCCCGGGAAAATCCCGTTTTGTTCATTGGGCTCACTACAGTTCGGACTCAATGTCACGGCTTTTAATCTGATCTTGCAAAGTGCAATGCGAGATTGATAAATCACCAAAGAGTCCAAATCTGGCAAATCATTTTGAAAAACTGATTTTTAGAAAGAAGTGCCAAACATGGACTGCTTTGCCAAATACAGAGTCGCCACCTAAATATTTTATTTTTGGGAAATTTAGGAAACCCTGACTCGTGCCTAAGGCCACGTGTCCATCATCACCAAAGTTGCCTCAGCTCGGGAACTTGGGTACGAGAGGGGAAGGTCATGCAATGAGCACCCCCGCTCGCCCGATCAAAGATCGGCCTTTACTAACATGATATCTTGTTTTTGAAAACACATGTGCTCTTATTTCGGTTATTAACCTAGAATTATTATGTGGTGCGCACAACATACAAGTATAGACGAGATCGCCTAAGTTGGAACAAAACATCTCATGTTTGTTTTTGAAGGCGGTTTGCTACTCGCAAGTAGGCTAATAACTCGCAATCAATGAATTGTTCCAATTCAAGTAATCCAACCTTCACCCACAGGCATTCAGGCAGTTATATCACATAAGCAGTTAGCCTAATGGTAAGCATGCTATCATGGCAGCATTAACACACATGCAGTATGCTAAAAGCGTAAACACTCACAGTGTACTCCGAGCCAAAACAAAGAACTAGTTAAAAATCATGCATGATCCTAGTTCATGTTAAGATGGCTAATGCAACACATGCAAAATGCAACTAAGATAGGCTCGGCTATTCTAAAATGTCATGTGAAATGCAATTTGATACATGTATTCAAACAGGAATTGAAATACAATGAAGTTAATATGATGCGCCGAGCCCGGTGCATGCAAGACAGATGAATGGATGCAAACATGCGAGCATAAGGATGCTAATTGAAACATGCCCTAAAACTAACCATCGTAAGCTGGTAAATAAAAGGGAGAAAGAAATGGGGGTTGGAAGACATGCATCACACACACGCACACTTATTTACAACAGTTGTGCCCTCTCGACGGAGGGTCCGAATGAATAATACAGAACCAACTAGCTAATCTAAGGTAATCTAATTAAACTAGTTATTACACAACAGAATGAATAACAAGCTACAGTTAATTATTACACAACTCTAACTAATTAACAAATTAACTAAGTTGGCAATTGAATAAGCATGTAAACTATATGAAATAGGCTGCCTCAACTCTGCCTTGGATGACAAAGGATGCGTGCCCAGTCACCTCGTGCGAAAATCCATCGCGATGCCCCGATTTGCCTCTGTTTACAACTTGTCTCAGAACACTGCAAAAAGCTCCAGAAGGCTGAAACTCCATCATGGGAATCTGTAGGAGGGCTGTCGACCAGTTGTTGGCATTGGAGACCACCTGCCGACCATTTTTTGTGCTAAAAACCAGAAAAAGTGGTCGGCCAGGCACTTTATCTGGTCAGCCGACCAGTTTCTGCTGCCAGACTTCAGTTTGCTGCAACAGAGAGCAAGAAAGGGGCATGGCAAAGTATTTGCAACACATGTATGCACAACCACCCTCCCTCTCAGTACATAAGCTCAAGGGGGTGTGGTTCTCGACCCTCGGGCCACCAATCACGCATCTCGATGCATCATGGCCGAGGAGCCAAATTGCATAACTCAATATGAAATGAATGCACACACGAACACATAAAGCCTAAAACTCCATCATGTATAGTCAAGAGTGTCGGCGACCGAGAATTAAGGCACGTTTCATCACTTCGAGTATGAAACGTCCCTCGTTTCCCGTGTTTGGACTAACTCCTATTCCAAACACAATGCAACAAATGGCATGGCATGGCATACACAACACGGCTCGAGCATGCAAACATTCAATGCAATGAAACAAGCATATGAACACGATGCAAGGGACAAGCATGAAAACATGCAACTAACATACTAGCATACACAATGCTATAAACTACATGGCATACACAATGCTCATGACAACTAGTATACACAATGCACATGGTAACTAGCATACGCTAGGCAATGGACATGGCATGCACAAATGCAATAATCAATCATGCAACAACATGGCATTCTCAATACTATGAACCACATGGCATACTCAATGCATAATGGACTTAAACCAAAATGGATAGGCCTCAGCCATGTCCAAATCAGTGGCCATACATGCTAAGATAGAAACTCAAAATGCTATACAAACATGCATGCATATCGACCCAAGCTTAAGGCTCAAAACACAACTCTCCAAAAGCATTGAAAGGATGAAACAAGGGGTACAATGGCATATGTTCCAGCACTGAAATGGCATGCAAAATGACTTAGAATCACGCTAACAACTCATGTAATGCATGTTGAAAGGCTCAAGCGTCAAAGCTAGTGAAGTGTATTACACTAGAGGCATGCAAGATAATGCTCAAATGGCCAAACTAACCCCAAACAGACCCTATGCAAGCCAAAACAGTAGCAAAGATGAGTTGGGATGATGGCTTGAAAGGCACGAAAATGAGGCTCATGCAATGGCTCACAAATAGGGCACAAAAGCACAACCCTCAAGAGCACTTAAAGAGCGAAAAATATGGAAGTGTAACAGCCCTACATGCTCTAAAATGTCATTCTTAATGATGCCAAAATGTGCAAATACCTCAAGTCAAGCATGCAAGAGACCTCAAAACTCAAAGCTAGTCAAGGCTATTTACACTACAAGCATGCACGGCAAGCCTCATTCGACCAAGAAGCCTCAAAACAGAGCTAAGACAGTCCAAAATAAGAACAAAATCATGCTAGAGCATAGCCAAAATATGCTAGGATAATGAGCCAAAACATCATGCATACAAAGCTAATAAACAAGATTTACACTACAAGCATATGGAGCATGCAAGAGGCTACCAAACCAGCCAAAAATAGAGTTATGACATCTCAAATGATGGCAAAAAATCTACTGAAATGGAGCCAATACATGCTACAAAGACATGCTACTTTGATGAGCCACAAATGGGAATACACTACACATACAAGAAGCAAACACAAGGTGGCCAAACCAGCCATAGACAGAGCTAAGGCAGGCCCTAAAAGTCATGAAAAAGTGCCTGAACCAAGCCTTGAAAGTATGAAGATGTATGCTCCTTTGATAGGCCAATAATGCAAGCAAACCAAATAAGAAGAGAGGGGATCACCCCCCTCTAAGTTGAGGCCTCAAAACAACATGCCTACCACTGAAAATCCACTGGATTTTAGTGGCTAAAAGGCCAAGCAAAGACCAACCCAAAGCCCTTAAGGCATGGCACAAAACAAGACTAAACAAGGCATGCAAGAGGGTAGAAGGCCCTCAACACCAAAAGGGCCTTAAACAAACATGCTAAGGACTGAAAAATAGAGCTTTTTGTAGTTCAATGTTAAGCCAAGAGAAGCATGCAAATATGGCTGAGAGAGTGATCAAAACAAAGCTTAAAAGGGAGAAAAGAGGTTACCCTTGAAGCACTGCAATACCAGCAAATTTTTCAGCCAAGAACTAGCTTTTTGACCTCCAAGAATGTCCTCCAAGAACCTCAGTTCAATGATGGGGGTGTATGGTTAAGGGTTGTGGTGCAAAAGTGAAGAACAACACACTCTTTAGGCACCAACTATAGAGATATAGAAAGAGATATATGCTTATGCCTTAGGAAAATTTCAGAACCTCTGGAATGGAGAGGGAGGCTCTCTCTTATAGAAAAAAAAAAGTAAAAGCTTCTTAGAGAAACTAAAACTTGGATGCAATCCCTCCATACACGTGTATGGAGGATACAGTCTGTGCCCTCCAGCTGGCACAACTGGCATCCACACAGTCTGCCAAAACAGGAGGAGAACTGCTGACCACTTAAAGTGGTCGGCCTGCTACTTGCAGTGGTCGGTCGACCACTTCAAGTGGTCTCCCAGGAAAAAAAAGCGGTCGGTAGGGGGAATTGGTGGTCTCCACACTGAAAATAAGCCAATGGTGGGGTGGGAGACCAGAAAAGGTGGCCCAAAGACCAAAAAAAACCAGTTTCCCGACCAGAAAACCGGCTGGCGGGAAGAAAAGTGGTCTCAAAGGGGAAAAACTGGTCTCCCACCCTCGTACCACCTTCCAAGCAAGGAAAATAAGGTTTGTACCAAAAACAAACCAACATAGACGCAAAACAAGAGTTCGGGAAGCAAAGCGCGCAGCTGGGAGCCTCGAAACCCAGCTGTTGCGTGCCAAAAGTGGTATACGATCACAAAAGTGGTCTCTCGGACCACAGTGTCCTTCTAGATAGAGGAAACAAGGTGTGGTTCAAAAACCACACCAAACGGAGAACGTTAAGCGGTCTCGAGACAAGGCGCACAACCGAAGGCTCCGAAAATCGGGAACTGATCTCCAAGCAGGAAAAAGTGGTCTACGACCGCGAAAAGTGGGCTACAAGATCTCTCCCTCCCTCCGGGAAGAGAAAACAAGGTTCGGTCCACAAACCGAGCCAAAGCACAAAGAGTTCGGAGAGTCGGAGGCAAGGCTCTCAGCCAAAACTCCGAAACTCGAAATGAGCACAACATGCACTATCACCGAGTGCTCAATCGATGACGTCTCAGTCTTAAGGTCGGTAAAAAATGGGGTGTCTACAGTAGCCACGTGGCGATAACACGTGATGATGACTTTTCCTTGGCGTGGTAACACGTGTCGATAACATGGCGGGCAGGTGTCGTCTGACGTGGCACTGACTATGTAATAACCCAACCCTCTTATATGTTTTACATCTCTAGCTATATGAGTAATTACATGTTTCATGTGAAATTCCATGTGGAGTTGTGCTTACATACATGAATTATTTAATTATGACATTCTATCAGTTGGTTATTGGAGAAAATCTGCTAAAATTAAGACGTTTGAACTTGAAATTGGAAGCCTTAGAGGCGCGATAACCCAAAATTGACTTTACATTTATGATTAACATAATTTTTAGGGCATAATATCAAGTTTTGTAAAAAATTGACTCGTAATGAATTAATTGGGAAAAATTTAGGTTCAACACTCTTAAACCTTATACTTAGATAGAGATATAAGAGTCTTGGATGACTTAGTATTAGAAACAAAAATATTTCGTGAGAGAGGGTGCTAGAGAAGAAGAGGAAAGAGATGAGGCTCAACAAGAGTGCGGATTGAAGAAATTGAAAAGAGTTTTGAGATTAGAGTTCAAGGTATGTATAATTTAACTAGAATATCCTAATCTCTCTCTCTAATTGATTTGAGAAGGAAATCCTTACATTTATGTAAGCTAGGGTTTACAACAAGAGTCTTGCTCATGGTAGTTGGTTGATTGAAGGATGATCCTTGTGTTTTAGGTTGTTTTGAGCTATATGGAGAAGGATTACCTCTTATCCGTTAGTTTTACATGTTTTGAGCTCACACATGCATCTTGATGCTTATAGATATATATATTTTGATAAACCAAGTATGGATGAGAACATAAAAAGATTTGAGATGTATATATGGATTTTAAAAAGGGCTATGAACTAATTATGCTTGTGATTCATGTTTATTGTGATGATATATCATGATATTGAGCTAATTCTCCCTATTTTATACCTTGCAATGTGTTTAGTGAGTTGAATTTTGTCTAAGTTTCAGACTGCCCAAAACAGGGTATACGATCGCACGTGCGGTAGGGACTTCCGTACGTGTGGCTAAAGTTGGAAAATTCTGTTACTTTCTTTCGCTCTTTTCAACCCTTTGAATGTGTTAATATGTCCATTCGATGTTCCTATAATGCATTTAATTACATGAAACTTAACAAATCAAACATTTGAGAAATAAGAGGAAACTAAGGAAAAGTGATGTACTTACGAGTTGTATGCTATGTGTAGGGCACATACAGGAGGGGACCATCGTTCATCCTCATCACAGTGAGTGATAGTAGAATAATGACATATTTTATTCACGTATTGTACTCATATGTGTTATTTAATACTTAATTCACTCTTTTAGTAAATAACTTATGTTATATGAATTATGTTTGATGGAGCAATTGGAATGATTGAACATTGGTATATGAGATATGGACCTGAGGTAGTTCTGTTGTGCTATTGTAATGGGCCTGAGGCCGTTTTGTATTTCATTGGGCCCAAGGCCGTTTTGCTATAATAATGGGCCTAAGGCCGTTTTGTATTTCGTTGGGCCTAAGGCTGTTTTGCTATTATAAGGGGCTTAAAGCCATTTTGTATTAGGTTGGGCCTAAGGCCGTTCTGTCTTATGTAGGCCCGAGGCCGTTCAGAAAAGAAAATAAGAATAAGGCCAACTTGTGATCTATAAATGTGCACTACTAAATTATGTTTGTACTCTTAATCTGTTTGTGTTGCTATTATTCACTGAGTCTTGCTCACTCCATTTTTATGAATGTTTTGTAGGTAATCAGCCCGCGGGACAACTTAGATCAGCCCATGAGCCTTTTGCCGAACCCGTTTTGCTGAGTCATCTGAAGTGACTCTTTTGTTTTACTTTTGGAAAATCCATGTGATGGCATGTTTTGTCGGTGTTTGGGGAAATAGACACACACACACACACACACATATATATATTGTCAATACTTAACTTTTGGGTTGTTACCCTTTTTCAAATTCAATGAATGTGAGTGGTAGATGGAATGTTATGTACCTATGTATGGTAATGCATCAAGATCCTGGCATTTAAACACAGCTCAATGAATGTTTTATTCTGCTATTATTTTGCTTCCAATCAGGCCCCAATATTGAGTAAGACCAAAGATAACGAAGTTGAGGCCTATGGTTAGGTCGGTCATGTCCAAACTTTTAGGGACAGGTTTGGGTTGTGACAGACTGTCTAATGACATGGCAGTGCATTGGCGCTAACCCAAAAATAGAAATAAATTCCTCCAAATGCTATCTGTGGGACTTGAACTCTAGACCAAGAAATTAAGGCCTTAAGCTTTAACCACTAAGCCAAACTCACCCTTGTGGTAGTATTTCCTCAGATAAATAGTTAAAGTATGTGGTTGGCTACAAAATGGTCATCTTCAACCTCTAGCCGCAAGTGGGACTCTGGTTTAGAGTTGACGTTACGCGTCAAACTTTGACCGGCGCGTGTGGGCCATCCCGGCCTCCATTTTGTCTCTTATTTCTGGGTCTGGACTCCTCTCGTCAAGATCTTTATCCCGATATGCTCAAAAGTGAATTTCGAACAACTTGATTTCTGGTAGTTTCAGAAAACAGAGTACCCGAGCCTCTGTTTTACCTCCTTGCTTAACTTGAGCTTTGATACCACTTGTTAGGATTAGGCACACTTAGAAATCAATCACACTCACAGAAAAGGAGACACAAGAGATTTACATGGTTCGACAATAGCCTACGTCCACGGAGAGATATTTCTCACTATAGAATTATCCTAGAGGGAGATTACAACTTACTCCAACCCTCTATAGAATTCACACTCTTACACATAGATTATACACTTTGTTTTTGTTGCTCAGACACTCTCTATGTTGCTTGTATCTTCTCTTACTCTCAACATCTATATATACATAGGGAGAGGGAAACAAAGTCAAGAAAGAAGAGTTATTGAGTTGATCTACTACCTTCCCTCTTCCCTCATACTTCTTGGCTTGGAGCCAACCTTCAATAACTCCTCCATGTGGGCTGGAGCTAACACTTTGTCATCCTTGACCTCCACACTTCCTCCGTTGTCTACCCTCCTCGATCGTCCTATCACCGTTTCTGCTGCCACTTCTCCACCGATCTGGTTGTAGATCTAAATAGTTTCCTCAAAGATTGTAGATTTCACCTCCACCACTGCCTCTGCAATCACCGCAGCCACTCTAGAGGTAGTGTTGGTGCCCGATCTAATTAATCTTCAACGGAAATCCCTCTCTCAATACTTGTTGGGAAGACGATGAGGTCATCATTTCGATTAAACCTGTTTTAACTTCGGTTGTAAGCTTCCTCCATCTGCTTACAAGCCTGGAGAATCTCCTGCAACAAATCAATACTTTTACAACCATTTTTGTTTCCTATTTAATTTGTTTGGCTGTTCAGAAAATGTATGAAAATGCGTGAAACCAAAATTGTTAGTCTAGAATTTTTAATTCCTTTATTTGTGTTTGGTGTGGGTATGTGGGGATTTAGAAGCAAGAATGATCAACCAAGCATAAGAAGGTTTAGGGTTTAGTGTTTATGGTTTAGGTCTATCAATTAATTTAATGTTCTGAATTTTATGAGTTTGATTGCAGAAGCCTTATGTTGTGGATGAGAGTGCTGAGGACATAGAGGATGAACGACCACAAGAAACTATTGATGAAGAGGAAGAGAGTGAGATAATTGAATTTGATATTAAGCTCAAAGGTGAAATAGTGGAGCTTGATAATGATACACCACAGAAGGTTTTGGAGGCACTCATTACTGTTTTTTGTGTAGCTTGACTTAGAATTTTGGTATTTTGTAACATGTATTATATTATTAATGCTGAACTTTGCAAATGAGATATGCTTCTGTTGAGGTCAAATTTATTAGATTTCAAATTTCTTCATTGTGCTGTTGTTGTTGTTGATGATGATGATGATGATTGCAACAAATTGCAACAAATTTTGAACAAATAAAGGTTTAGTGTATGTCAATCACAAAGATAAATTTCAACGGATAAAAAAAAATAAGCACAAAAATTTAAACAGATTGGGAAAAATAAGTTTCAATTTCAACAGATAAAAAAAATTAAAACAGATAGAAAAAGATAGGACGAGAATTTCAAAGCATAAAATTTTACATAGATAGGAAAAAAATAAGGCACGAATTTCAACAGATAAACAAAAAAATTGAACAGATAAAAAAAATTTCAATAGATAAACAAAATTCGATCAGACAGAAAAAAAATTTGAACATATAGTCAATGAAAAGTCAACAAATAAAAAAAAATCAACAGATGAATTAAGGGGTAAAATTGAAAACAAAATGACTCATCACCAAACTATTTTACAAAGAGGGTGGACCTCTTACCAATAAAAAGTATCTACTAGACCTAATGTCTTAGACCCTCTCTAAATTGGATTTATCACAAATTTTCTCAATAAAAATTTAAGATTTTTTCTATAATAAAATTTTAATTAGGTAGGGTGTAGACCGTCCGAAACTCCGCTCCGCGCGCAAGGGCGCAAATTGTTGTTCTTAGTTACTACAGTTCGAACTCGCGTCATGGTTCTGAATCTAATCTCATAAAGTGCAATGTAAGACTGATAAATCACCAAAGAGTCCAAATCCAGCAAATCGTTTTGGAAAATCGATTTTAATCAAAAAGCGCAAAATATGGACTGCTTTGTCAGATTTCAGAGTCGCCACCTAAATATTTTGTTTTGGGAAATTTAAGAAACCCTGACTCGTGCCTAAGGCCACGTGTCCGTCATCACCAAAGTTACCTCGGCTCGGGAACTTGGGTACGAGAGGGGAAGGTCATGCAATGAGCACCCCCGCTCGCCCGATCAAAGGATCGGCCTTTACTAACATTATATGTTGTTTTTTAAAACACATGTGTTCTTATTTCGATTTAGCTAGCTTTACTATGTGATGCGCACAACATACAAGTATAGACTAAATCGCTCAAGTTGGAACAAAACATCTCATATTTGTTTGTTTGAAAATGCTACTCGCAAGTAGGCTAAGTCGTGGATTTGCTACCCTCAAGTGGGTTTAGAAAACAAAATGATTTTGCCACCTCAAGTGGGCTTAAAACTCGCATTTTGAGAATTGTCCCAATTCAAGCAATGAAGCCTTCATCCACAGGCATTCATGCAGTCAAACACTTAAGCAGATAGCCTTATGGCAAGCATGCTAACATGGCAACATACACACACATGCAGTATGCTAAAGCGAAAAACACTCACCTAGTACTCCGAGCCAAAAAAAGAAGCTAGTTAGTAATCAATGCATGATCCTAGCTCTGTTAATATGCCTAATACAACACATGCAAAATGCAACTAAGATAGGCTTGGCTATTCTAAGATGTCATGTGAATGCAACACTTGATACATGTATTCAAATAGGAATTGAAATAAAATGCAGTTTGTATGATACGCCGAGCCCGGTGCATGCAAAGTAGATGAATGATGCTAATTGAAACATGCCCTAAAACTAACCATCGAAAGCGGTTAAGTAAAAGGGAGAAAGAAATGGGGGTTGGAAGACATGCATCACACACACGCACACTTATTACGACATTTGCCCTCTCAACGGAGGGTCCGAATAATAAGCTAACTAGCTAATCTAAGCTAATTAAACTAATTATTACAAAACAAAGCTAATTAACTAATCCTAGTTAACTAATTATTACAAAAACAAGCTAATTAACTAACAAGTTAACTAACTAGTTATTACAACACAAATTGAATAGCTAAGGGCATTAACTACTTAAGTAAAAAAATGAATGCATTAGCTAGCTTAAGCAAAGCAACTAAGTAAAGCAAATAGAAAGGGCCTTGAAGTAAGAACCGCATGCATGCTCGGTCGCCTCGTTCGAAAATCTATCGCGATGTCCCAATTTGCCTCTGTTTGCAATTGTTCTCAGAGCACTGTACAATGCTCCAGATAGCTTTTGCTCCACCATGGAGACCTCCAGGAGCATGCCCGACCACTTGTTGGTGTTGTCAACCACCTGCCGACCACTTGCCTTTGCTGCAGACTAGAAAAAGTGGTCGGCCAGCCACTTTTACTGGTCTGCCGACTAGTTTTTGCTGCCAAACTCCAATTTGCTGCAACAGAGAACAAGAAGGGGCATGGCAAAGTATTTGCTAGATATGTGTGCACAACCACTCTCCCTATCATTTCTTGATCTCAAGGAAGTGTAATTCTCGACTCTCGGACCACCAACCGAGCATCATAATGCATGATGGCCAAGAAGCCAAGATTGCACAATTCAATATAAATGAATGCACAAATAACACATAAAGCCTTAACCTCTATCATGCATGATCAAGAGGGTCGGGGACCGAGAATCGAGGCACGTTTCATCACTTCAAGTATGAAATGTCTCTCGTTTCTCGTGTTTAGACTAACACCCTATCCAAACACAATGCAATGCAACATGATCAACCTATCAATGTTAATGGCATGCAAACACAATGCAATGCAACAACATGCAAACAACATACTATTCTACCAATGCTAGCATGGCATACACTAGATTCTATCATGCAAACAATGCATGCATGGCAAGCTTAGAAGCTAAGGCATCAAAGCTAGTAAAGGGCACCTCACAAGGGGCATGCAATACAATGCTCAATGGACTTAAACCGAATATGGACAGACCTCAATCATGCCCAAAACAGTGGCCAAAATGCATCAAAACTAAGGCACAAAAAAGCCAAGAACACATGCTCATGTGAGGGCCCATCAACTAAGCATAACAACACAACTCTCAAACATGATCAAGGAGTGACAAACATGGAAGTGTGACATCACTAAATGCATTGAAATCATGTATGAAATGGTGTCAAACCACTCAAACAACACAAGTATGTCATGCAAGAGCCCTTAAACATGGAAGCTAGTGAATGGGACTAGACAAGAAGCATGTAATGCATGGCACAAATGGATGAACCAACCATGGACAGAACTCAAATAGGTCAAAACAAAGACCAAAACATGCTAAGAGGGGAGCTCAAAGGTCTAGGCTGCATGCATACAAGCTAGGCCACAAAACAAGGCAACAATGGCATGACCCTTAGAGGCACTCAAAGGGTGAAAGAAATGGGAACATGGCAATACTATATGCTCTGAAATAACATAGTAGATGATGCCAAATCATGCACATGTCACAAATGAAGCATGCTAGGAGACTCAAAGCTTGAAACTAGCATAGGCACTTGCACTATAGCTATGCAATACATGAAGCATATAACCAATACAATCCAAAATAGTCCTAGAGCATGCCAAAACAATGACAAAACATACATGGACTAGAGCTAAAACAAGATAGCATAAGGGGCATGAAGCATGAAGTATGCAAGGCCAATAAGGAGGAGTACACTACACCTACCAAAACCAAACATGAGATAACTTTACTAATAAAAATTAGAGTTATGGCATGTCAAATTAACACCAAAAATGGGCTAATACCAAGTCAACACATGCTAAAATAACAAGCTCACTCATTAGGCATGCAAGACTAGTAAAGAGGACTTACACTATAAGTGTAAGAAGCAAATGAGGGATGCTATAACCAACAAAAATAGAGTTTTATCATGGCAAAACATCACCAAAAATACACTGAAATGGTAGCCCAAAAGCCTAGGCAAGATGGCATACACAATGGCTCATACTTAAGGCATAAAACACCAACCCTCCAAAGCATTGAATGAGTGAAAGATGTGTGGACATGGCAATGAAACATGCTCTGAAATTACATAACAAATAATGCCAAATCATGCAAATAGCCCAAGCAATGCATGCTAGTGGCTTGGAAACTCAAAGCTAATGAGCTAGAATGTGCTATGGCTATACAAAGCATGGCATGCATGACCAAAACAACATAAATAAGAGCTTAATCATGGTAAAACATGAGTAAAAGCTTCTTGGAGTTGAGCCAAAATCATGCTAGAATAATAGTCAAAAGCATAATGCATGTTAGGCTAATGAAGAGGATTGCACTACAAGTGCAAGGAGCATGTAAGAGGCTATCAAACCAACTCAAATCAGAGTTATGACATGTCAAATAATGGCCAAAAACCTACTGAAATGGAGTCAACATATGCTAGATAAACATGTTCAAACATGAGGCTAACAAAGCAAGCAACCAAGATACAAGGAAAGGGGATGACCCTCTCCTATTTGGGACCTCAAAACATCCTTTCCACCACTGAAATTCCTCTGAGTTTCAGTGGTGAGAAGGCCAAAAGGAGGTGGTCCCAATAGCTTAAAAGAATAACACAAAAACAAGGCCAAACAAGGCACAAGAGGGGGTAGACCACCCCCAACACCAATAAGGCCTTAAACAAACATTTAGAACACTAAAAATCAGAACTTTTTGCAGTAGAAAGTTAGGCCTAAATAAGCATGCAAATAGGGCCAAAAGCTTAAACAAAAACCAAGGTTTAAAGGGTTAGAACCTCACCCTTGTAGAACCACTTCAAAACTACAACTCCAGCAGCTTTTCTGAGCTCAAACCAGTCCAAAAATACTAAAATCAACTCCTAGGTGCCTCAGCAACAAAAGGATGGTGTTTCACTATGTGTTTGTGTGAAAAAGTATGAAAAATAAGCACTTTTAAGCACAAATATGAAGAGGAAGAGCAATATAGAGATAGATGGTATATGTATAGCTCAAGCAAGTTTTTTTGAACCTGAAGAAGGGAGAGAGGGCCTCTTTTATATAGAAGAACAAGCAACAAGCTTGTTGAGGAAGCTAAGAGCTCCAAGCCATCCCTCCATACATGTATGGAGGATGGCTTCTGTGCTCACCAGCTGGCACAACTGGCAAGAAAAGATCTTTAAAAAGGTGTAGGAAAGCAGCCAACCACTTGAAGTGGTCGGCTAGCTACTTACACTGGTCGACCGACCAGTGAAAGTGGTCTCCCAGAAATAAAAGTGGTCGGCCGGGGGGAGGAGGGGTCTGCACACAAAAAGCAAGGTGGTGGCATGGTGGCCTACCACTTTTGGTGGTCCAAAGGCCACCAAGACCAGTTGGCCGACCAGAAAACTGGCTGGCGGGGAAGAAAAGTGGTTTACGGGGAGAGAAACTGGTCTCCCACCCTTATTCCACCCTCCAAGTAAGGAAAACAAGATTTATGCCAAAAACAAACAAAAAAGGACGCAAGACAAGAGTTCGGGGGGTCGAGGCGCGCAGCCGGAAGCCTTGAAAACTAGTCTCCGGGCACCAAAAGTGGTTTACGAGGGAAAAGTGGTTTACGACCACCAAAAGTGGTCTCCCAGACCTCAGTGTCCCTCTAGGCAAAGGCAATAAGGCATGGTTCGAAAACCAAGCCAAGAGGAGAACGTTAAGCGGTCCCGAGACAAGGCGCACGGCCGAAGACTCCGGAAATCGGAAACTAGCCTACGAGAGGGAAAAGTGGTCTACGGACCTCTCTCTTCCTCCAGGCAAGGTCAACAAGGCATGGTCTACAAACCAAGCCAAAACACAAAGAGTTCAGAGGCCCGGAGGCAAGGCATTCAGCCGAAAACTCTGAAAACTCGAAACGAGCACAAACATGCGCAATCATCGAGCACTCAAACGATGACGTCTGAGTTTTAAGGTTGGTCAAAAATGGGGTGTCTACATCAAATTTTTTTACTAGTATATAATACTTACAGGTATATATTTTAATTTTTAAGTCTTTCAGGTATTAAATAGGTTTGAATTAAATATTTTAATAATTTAATAGAATCAACCGATAATTTAAAGACTATACATCTGATTAATATAATTTAGGCATTTAATAAATTCAATCAACAACTTAGGGTTGGTTTGGGATGTTCTAAAAAAGTGCACTTTTTGACTTATTGGCTTATATGGGTTGGGTTTGGGTTGGGTTTGATGTGATGTGTTAGAGAGGTGATGTGATTTAAATAAGATGATGTGACTTAAATAAGATAGTGACTTTTTGACTTTTTGTATTATTTAGGTCATGCCAAATTTGGCCTTAGAAACTCAATAGATAAATTAACAATAGTTTAAAAGTAAAAAATATAATGAATCCAAAAAAAAAAAAAAAAACACACGAAATATTAAAAATTAAATTCAAAAATTGAAACAAAGTAATTTATTTTATTTTTTTTTCTGAAAATCTAAAAAACTGGTATTTTTCATGCAGGCTGCAACCTCTTCCTGTCTGTCTCTATGTTGGGTTCAGACTCTACGACTTCCACACACGTCTACAGAATATGCAGCCTCTGATCCGTTGAAAGCGGTATATCCATATCCTAACACTCCACACTTCTCTCTTTTCCCCCTCTTTTATACTCTGATGCTCTGATTCAATTGCCACACTGTCGTCCTATGTCAATTTTCGAATGATTCTCTGTTTTAGATTTTACAACCGTTGACTAAAGATTCTCCCCAAGATCATGGGATGGTATAGGCGCTCAAAGTTTGGATTCGATGCGATTCGTAGCTTCGCATCAAAGATTCTACCCAGAAAACCAGTTCAAAACCCCACTCCAACAATCAACCAGTACAGTTCCCCGATACCCATTTTGATTAAATCTAGGGTTTCTAGGTTCGCTCTATCTTCTCCTATTTCTAGAAATTTGGGTTTTCAATTTGGTCTCAAACAGAATCAGTACAATCCCTTTATTGGCTGTGCTAGAAGATATTACTATGTCGATCGATACCATGTTCAGCATTTTCGTCCTCGAGGGCCTCGAAGATGGTTCCAGAACCCTAGGACTGTGTTCTTTGTAGTGTTGGTAGGTTCAGGAATGTTTATTACTGTCTGCTTTGGGAATTTAGAGACTATACCATACACAAAGCGAAAGCATTTCGTGCTTTTGTCGAAAAATCTCGAGAGGCAGATCGGAGAGACGCAATTTGAGCAAATGAAGGCCGCATTCAAGGGGAAAATATTGCCGGCAATCCACCCGGAAAGCGTTCGGGTCCGATTGATTTCAAAAGACATCATAGAGGCTTTGCAGAGGGGGTTGAGGCAGGATCACGTGTGGAGTGATCTTGGGTATGCTTCCGAGAATGCTGGGACGCATGAGAATAGTGGGCATGAGACTTTGATGGCTTTGAGTGAGAGTGCTGAAGAGAAATGGCCTAAAGAAGATGAGATTCTTGATGATAAGTGGGTTCAGGACAGCCGAAAGAAAGGTCAAGAACGCGGGTCTCAGTCTGCTACTGGGCATTTGGAGGGATTGAATTGGGAGGTGTTGGTGGTGAATGAACCAGTTGTGAATGCTTTCTGTTTGCCGGGCGGGAAGATTGTTGTATTCACCGGGTTGCTCGAGCATTTTAGAACGGATGCGGAGATTGCAACCATTATTGGGCATGAGGTATATATTTTCTCTATAGGATTGGTGCATTCTATATTTAGCTGTTTTCTAATTATGTTTTATACTGTGGTGTAAGTCTTTTGCCATTCATTGTTAATAGGTTGGGCATGCTGTGGCCCGTCATGCGGCTGAAGGAATTACAAAAAATCTATGGTTTGCCATATTGCAATTGATTCTTTACCAGTTTGTTATGCCTGATCTTGTCAACACAATGTCAAATTTATTCCTAAGGCTTCCTTTCTCACGGAGGTAAATTTTACTCTTTATTTATTTATTTTATTATTTTACTTATGTCATTCTTATTCAAGTTTGTTTGTTTTGATAGTATATTGTTTGCTCAACATTAGTGCTAGCTGATTCTAGTTGAGATTGTTATCTTAGGGCAAAACTGTGGTGTTCATATTGCAAGTAGCTACATGATGCACTTATCATGTATCGACGTGATGTTATCTTTTGTTTTTTTCTTGTTTAAAGTGTAGTTTTCCTGTTCCTTTTGTAGGTAGTAGCTTTTGTCATTGCATCCTAGGGCCCATGTACCATTCAAAAGATTAGAGTTTGACTTCTGCAAAAAATTGTGTAGTTTTATGCATATTTGAAATGATTTCTTTAAAGAGATAATAACTACTGTATTTAGTATTTTAAGATTTCTACTCTTGGCCTGGGGAGTCAACTAAAGGAGAAGTTTTTGGCATTACTTCAGCACCTAAAAGAGGTTAAAGAGCCTTGTTTGAGTTCTCTTTAATGTAGTTCTGCAAATGGTAATTAGATGATGCAGTAAATAGTTATATTTAGGATTGTAATTGGGTGATACGGGATGAGTATGTGGAGCACTCAACTACAATTAATGAGTCCAAATTTAATTGGCTTTTGGGCATCACATCTAGATCCCATTGGCATAGCACCTGATTTGGGGTTAGAATTGTTTCACACAATCCCACGATAACGTCAGAAGTTCTGAATTTTTTTGAACATTTATCTCAATTGAATTAGAATCATTCTTGCTTTATGTAAATTTGTAGAATTCTTAAATTTTGTAGACTTGGCCGTCTCCTAGTTTTGAAACTGAGACTTTTAATGCCTAATCTAAAACAAAGAAAAACATATTAAGGTCTAATAACATAACTTGATTCATAATATGACCTATGGGCTACATCCTCTGTTATCAGAATCTTACGATTCGCGATTCGATTCGCAATTTTTGCAAAATCGATACGAATCTATGGGTGAATCTATTTTAGAAGTGAATCTCTAGTGAATCGCACGATTCACAATCGATTCACGAGTCGATTCACTTTTACGATTTATGCAATTTTTGAAATTATTGTGTACGACATATTTTCGACTTTTTTTTTCTCCATCTTTTTAGTAAAAATGGCATAATACAACTTTTAATAGCGTTTAATACTAAAATAACCAACATATATACATGATTTATTGTTATTTTAGTGATCATAGAGTTTTTAATAGGATCTAATTAGATTCAATCAGACTCAACATATTTTTAACCTTTATTCTCTTCTTTTTTTCCTTTTAAAAAATCATAATATATTTTCTAAAGTTGTTTAAGATTAAAGTTACACTATGAATTATCTATTACTATTTTATTAAATTGAATATTACATGTGTGAGGTCAGTTATACTTTTTAAAATGTTTTAGGCTTTAAAATAAAAGAATCTGGGTTGTTTGGGGTGTCTTAAATAAGTGCACTTTTTGTCTTTTTGGACTAAAAAATTGAGGAAGAAAATATGGATGTTTGGGTTAACTTTTTGACTTTTTATGGAAAAATGTGTAATAAAAATTTGTAAAAATTGATTTGTAGGGAAAAATTAGTATTGGGAGTTATGCAGCCGTAATTGTTGACTTTTGGTGAATAGTGTTAACTTTTTAACTTTTTGAATAACTTTTTGACTTTTTGACTTTTTTGATATATGCCAAACTTGGCCTAAATAATTCCTTCTTATTATTTGCTCACTGTTACTTAGAAAAGTATATATGCTTATTGTCCAAATATCAACATTGTTGTTAATTATTGTTACTTTGGAAATTGATAGTTTGTCTATTTGGTTACTATCTTTATTAAGAATGGCTGATAAGAAATATCTAAAAAAGAAAAAAGGCAAGATGGTGATATTACATCTTTATTAAGAATGGTTGATAAGAAATATCTAAAAAAGAAAAAAGGTAATATGGTGATCTTACATAGGAGCCTTTGTTAACTTCTTACCTATTAAACTACATGATTATTATTCAAAATAACATTTTTATTGATTTAAGTCTAAATATTTTATATTCATAAGATATATTTAACATCTAAATGTATAGATATATGTTTTTAAGTAATTTAGAAAAAGTGACCGAATCTTTACGATTCACGATTCGATTCGATTCGCAATTCGGTACAAGACCATTTCGATTCACGATACGAATCCCGATTTGACGCTTAGCCTATGTCTTAAAATTCTAGAATTACTAAAATATCTTTGACCTATGAGCTAGGTGATTGCGAGCTACAAATTGTTAACACCTTGAAGTTGTGCGAGCTGAAAATTGCTGCGAGTCAGGTGGTTGCGAGCTATAAATTGCTGCAAGCCAGATATTGTGAGCTACAAACTGTTGTGAGCCAGATATTGTAAGTGTGCAAGCTACAAGTGGCTGCGAGCTAACTCAGAGCTAACTCATTTAGGCTTGCGAGCCCTTTGCTTTTGTGGGCTCACTCATTTAGGTTTGCAAGCCCTTTGCTTTTGTGGGTTGGACTTGAACTTGGCCAAAGGAGAAAAATGTTTTTGCCCAACACTCCAAGGATTTTGCGAACTACAGAGGGCTTGTGAGCTGCGGTGGGTAGTGAGCTACGAGTTGCTGCGAGCACTTGGTCAAAGGTGAGTTTCAGTACCTTTTTCTTTTGAGTTCATTGTTTTCTTGGAGTCAAGATTGTGGGTTGGTGTGGGCAGCGAGCTTGGGCAGAAATTGCAAGCCAAAGGACCCTTCTAGAGTGCAATAAGGTGTTGCGAGCTGGGCACATTAGCTGCAAACTGACTTTTTCAATTGGGCAATAAGATTGCTGCGAGTATTATTTCAATTTGATCACATCAGGCTGTAAACTTTTGTGGTGAGCTTTTTTTTTTTTTTAATAATAAAGAGATGAACTTATCTTCAGAACGGGTGTATGCTCCAAACCCATGCTTTGTGTGCTTCTTCTTCTCGTCTTCAAAGTTTGGTACATTTTCTTAATCATGTAAGTGGGCTTGTATTTTAGCAAGATTGCAAGTTGTACCTTGGCCTTTAGTGTGTCATTCGCTGTAGGTGAGCATTACCCTTTCAATTGGGTTGATGCCTTTTTGCATTTTTCTTCTTCTTTGTAGTGCAAGATCTGAATGCCGAATAGGTAAGTCTCTGCCACAATCAAGCTTCCATAGTGGCAGAGATTTACATGATAAATGCAATTTTTGATTTACAGTTCTTGGGTTTATGCAGGCGAGGCTTTATAATATGGTTAAGGCGAAAGGGGGAGGCGTTGTTCCTCGTTGTGGTGCAGTGCAACAGCCACTAGTTGGCTTTTTTGGCATTTCTAAGTCAAAAAAGGGTAAATCCAAGAAGTGACCTTTCAAGGCAAAGAAGGACGCAGAAGCGCCACCATACGTGCCTTAAGCGAATTATTGGTGTAGGGCGCTGTTCTTTGGTGCACCGGACTTATTGTGGGCAAGGGTAGACTTATTTGACGATGATGGTGGGAGCACATTTGAAGTTTCTTTTGGAGGGATTGAGCTAGAGGAATTGACTTAGGCTTTTATTCCTCTTGAGTCTATTACGCGTCTTCATGTGGAGCAAGGCACTTGCCCTTATTCTTTTCTTGCTTTTCAGAACTATACGGGGTCTAAGAATGATTTTGACATGTGGAGTTCAGCTATTTTTCGTCATCCCTCGTATTGCGAGGTGCTTGCTGGAGCTAAGATTGCTATCGCAATATTCTCAGTATAAACGGATTAGGTGGGAACCATCTTGGCTAGAGTTTGTGCTTTCTCGATGGAGCTCCAGTTCTTACACTTTCGTTGCTCAGGTGGGGGAAGATTATCCCTACTCTGGAGGATGTAACTGTTTTGACAGGGTTAGAGCATCTTGGGTCGGCGAACCCTAGTGTTGGAAGTTTGTCTCTTAACCAGATGGCCATAATTGCTAAGTTGGAGAATGTTGTGGGACTGGTAAGGAAGATAGTCGCTATCAGAAGAAAGTGTTGATTGATCCTTAGTCGCAGACACGATAGAAAAACATTTTTTGGGGGATGGCTACGTTATTAGTTTCGAGATTTTAGCCATCAAGTCAAGGCACCTGGTATCAAAGGAGATAAGTGGGGGAGTGTTGAGCATTTGGCCGCTTTTATTGCATATACCGCGACAACCAATATGCAATAAAAGCGGCCAAATGCTCAACACTCTCCCCACTTATCTCCTTTGATACCAGGACCAATGAATCCATCATCTGCATTTCCCTTGACTTGGTGGCTAACATCTTGAAACCAATAACGTATCATCCCCAAAAGTGTTTTTGTGCCGTGTTTGCGACAAAGGGTCAATCAACACTTTCTTCTGATAGCGACTTAGTATCTTTCCTACCGGTCCCACAACATTCTCCAACTTAGTAACTATGACCATCTGGCTAAGAGACAAACTTCTAGTACTAGGGTTCGTTGGCCTAAGATGCTCCAACCTTGTCAAAACAGTTACATCCTGCAGAGTAGGGGTAATCTCCCCCAAATGGGCAACAAAGTGTGAGAACTAGAGCTCCATCCAGAAAGTGCAAACTCTAGCTTAGACAATTTCTGCCTAATTCGTATACACTGAGAAATCGCGGTGGCAATCTTAGCTCTAGCCAGCGCCTCGCAATACGAGGGATGACAAAAAATAGTTGCAGTCTAGATGACAAAATCATCCTTAACCCTCGTATAGTCCTCAAAAGCAGCAAAAGAATAAGGGTAATTGCCTCGCTCCACAAGAAGAGGCATAATAGACTTAGGAGGAATAAAAGCCTTAATCCTTTCCTCTAGCTAAACCCCTCCAAGAAAAACTTCAGATGAGCTCTCGTCATCGTCATCAAATAAGTTTGCCCTTGCCCAAAATAAAGTTCGGTGCACCAAAGAAAGACGCCTTGCACCAAAGAAAGACGCCCTACACCAATAATCCGCTAGAGGCACACTTGGTGGTGCTTCCGCGTCCTTCTTTGCCTTAAAAGGACACTTCTTGGATTTACCCTTTTTTGACTTAGAGATGCCGTAAAAGCCTGCTAGTGGCTGTTGAGCTGCACCACGACGAGGAACAATGCCTCCCCCTTTCGCCTTCGCTTGCTTCGATGCTCGCTTGAACACTTGCTTCGCCTTTAATTTTCTCTTTATTGCTTTTGTTTCACTCTTTTGATTGCCCACCCAAATCACTCACAGTCAGAGAATAGCAGTGATCTAACCTAACAAACCTATGGGTCAACCCGAAACCAATGGATCAGCCCCTCGATTGCAATCTGCCTCGTAGAATCACCTCCGTTGCCTTCGCTTGCTTTGCTAATTTAGGAAGCTTGTTTGCGATGGGTCAACAAGCCCTAAAATCACCAAAGAGTCTTTAGCCTTGACCCAACCCAACCAACGTATGGGTCAACCCGAAACCTAACCCTTCTATACCTTTTTCATCACCCGAATCCCTTTTCTCTTTGCAGCTCACAAAACCAACATCAACCCACTAATTCGATTCGAATGAATAAACGATGTTAGATAAAGCAAACCCAACCACCACATTGGCAGAATAAATGAAACAAATCAAGCATAGTGATGGCTGAAACACAAGTGTCAAAGAACGACGCAGATCACAACAACGAGAAATAAAGCAATAACAAGCTCCAAAGCACAAAGTATTGAATAAAACAAGAACAAGGAGCTCTGTTTCTCTCACCAAAAACTCTATTTCTCCAAACATAGTGTTCCAAAACAAGGCAAGGAAGCAGATATAGGCTCCAAATATCTTTTCTCCAAGCCCAAGAGGAGGAAGCTCGTCAACCAACAAACAAAGAAGCGAAACACATGAGAACCCAGAAGATACAACATTACGTTGGGATTCTCCAACTAATTCAAACTTTTGAGAAAGCGGCATGTATAGAAACGGGAATCAGAAGTTTAGTCACATTACTTCAAACTGCTCCAACAATTCGATGTGATTGACGTATGAGGTATGTACAGAACATTTATACCGGAGAAACTATCTCTTTACCCAGAAGATACATAATTCAAAATTCAAGATTGAACTTTGTGGAATATTAAAATTTTTCGTGCTCAATTCAATCTAAGGCCAAGTTTGGGAAGATTAAATAAGTGCACTTTTTGACTTTTTATGAAATATGGGTTGGATTTGGGTTGGGTTTGAAGTGATGTGTTTTTAAAGGCTCAAGGCGCACTAAGGCGCCGAAGGTCTCTTGGAGCCTAGGCGCAAGGCGCAAGGCGAGGCGCGGGCTTTATTGAAGTAAGGCGCACAGTATTCGTAAAAAATAGAAAAATTAATATAGACTAATCATTCATAGTAGTAAGACAATTTTTAAAAAAATAAAAAGTAATCAAGATTCAAGACAAAATATAGAATAATTCTCATACCCATGAAAGTGTATATTACATAACATTTCAATTTTCAAAGATCAAATATACCCCATTCAATAAAATAAAAACATAAACACTAAACATCCAAAACATAAATATCCAGTATAATGAATGTAATGTATGTTATGTGATGAATTAATTAATGTATGTAATGTATGAATCAATTTTATATTTTTTTAATTAATGATGAATTAATTAATTAATGTACATTACATTCCATTACATTCATTCCTATGTTACATTATTTTTTCAAGAAAAACTTTGACCAATTTATTAATTCATCACATTAATAAATTGATTAACTTATGAATCAATTTATCAATTAATTAATCAATCAATTTTCTATTTTTTTAATCACAACACATTAATCACAACACAATAAATTGATTAATTGATAAATTGATTAATCTTTATTAATCAATTAAATTCTTATTAAATTCTTATTAATCACATTAATCACAACACATACAACACATTAAATTCTTATTAATCACAACACATTAATCTTTTCTAATTAATTAATCAATTTTCTATTTTTTTAATTAACTTATGAATCAATTTATGAATTAATTAATGTTATGATTCAATGTATGTAATGTATATGAATTAATTAACTTATGAATCAATTTTCTATTTTTTTAATTAATGATCAATTAATTAATTTCAGTATAATGATGAATCAATTTCAATATAATCATAATGAATGTAATGTAATGTATCTATTTTTTTTATTTATGTATGTATGAATTAATTTATTTATGTATTTATTTATGTAATAATCATAATGAATGTAATAATCATTAATGAAAAAAAAAATAAAGACAAAGAAAGTCGAAAGAAGAAGAAAAAATTAATAATTGAAAAGAAGAAGAAAAGGAATGGACTGAAAACTGAAGGAAAAAAAATAGACTCAAATAATTGAAAAAAAAAAAAAAAAAAAAAAAGTTGAAAAAATAACAGAGGACTGAACTGAGTCGAAGGAAAAAAAAAGAAAAGGAAAAAAAAAAATGAAAGTCGAACAACCAGTGTCAGTGTCGAAGACGAAGGAGAAGGAGAAGGGGAGAGAGAGTTGAACCCGCGAAGTCGAAGTCGATCCAGTGTCGTAATCGAAGTCCAGCTCTTGTGTCGCAGTCGTAGTCGCAGACCAAGTCCTGCTCCAGCAGCTCGAAGTCGATTGCGAGGCGAAAGAGGGAGAGACGACTTCGATTAGGGTTAATCTGAGTCCTATTTGGCTCATATGGTACATGAGTTCTGATCGTCTGTGACTACGAGCCATTCGACAGGTTCATCTGAGTCGCATCTCAGTCGTTAGATCAGATCTACAGATCAAACACTCAGTCGCGCCTAGGCGAGGGCCTTGCGCCTCTCTCGCCTTGCTCCAGTCGCGGCTAAGGCGCTCGCCTGGTTCAAGTCGCCTCGCCTGGTACCTGTACAGGCGCAGATGGGGCGCCTCGACTCGCCTTGCGCCTAGGCGCGCGCCTAGGCGCGACTTTGACAACACTGAGAGAGGTGATGTGACTTAAATAAGATGATGTGACTTAAATAGGATAGTGACTTTTTGACTTTTTGAATTTTTTGGAGGATGCCAAACTTGGCCTAAATGTTGAAAATTACAAACTTCTTTATGATCAATTCCATTCAATTTTTTCTGTGGGTACGATACACCGGAAAATTCATACATATTAGAGAAATTTTATTCATATATATTGGAGAAATTTTACAATACAAAATATTACAAATATTCTGCATCAGAATATTGAAAAAAGGGAAAAAAAAGGTGTTAAGGCTTTGGTAGAGCAGAAGAGCTAAGACATCAATGGGGCAAATTCAAGATTTCAACACAAAATTGATCCAAGACTATGGCTTCAACACAAAAGATGCAACGCCATCAATGCATGGGAGCAACTCAAACACCAAGGTAATTTCCATCACGTCTTGTGCATCAACCGGTTGTAGACCGCGCAATTCAAAACCTTCACGGAAGCAAATCTCCCTGATTTGACAATTGGGCAGACAACTAGTTTAGGGCTTACTTCAACCTCGTCATCATCACAGACCAAAAAAAGAGGAAGTCAAGTTGAGTTCATGAGCTAAATCATGGGTTACCCTAACGCTAAAGCCATAACTCTACCTCAAAACGGCTTGGAAAGAACAATGGAGGGATATGGTGCCTATGGAATGACGCTGAGATCTCTTGTGAAGTGGAGATCTCGCAAAACGATGTCACCACCCAACAAGCCCATATCTTCGTTCGTCCATCTCATGCCAGATGAAAATTAAAAATGTAAATTCTTGATGAGCAATTGAAAATCTCCCTTGTATCCAAAGTTAAATTTTTGGATTCTATCTGAATGTGTTATTTGCTGGACTGGAGTTGATATTTTTTGACATGAGCATATATAGACACTTCTAAGAGTATCTGTACAAGGGGCATTATTCTGAGTATTTGTATCATGCCCCGATAAGGCACCATGTGGACACATCACATGGCCAATACATGGCAAGCCCTTAAGGCGCCATGTCACTAATGCCTCGCTTGCATGACAGACTGACAAGGCACTAGGCAAAACCGACGCTACATGCTTCGCCTAAGCAGGAGCATGCACACAAGCCTAAGTATGAAGAGCCCTACAACAAGTAGGCCAATGGTCCTCGCAGGCCCATGATCCTTCATACCTCGCTCGCTCAAAGTCTAGCGACAATATAAGACTTGGATTGATAAGAGCGAACTCTTGGCTCTCCTAAACATTGAGATAGGCCCTTGGCCCATTCACCTATTTGGTTGCTTGGGTTGGGAGCAGGACCCAGGCATTATTGCTTGGGATCATCAGAGGATAGGGTCATGGGATCATCAAAATGGTTGTCTTCTTACTAAGTCAACTCTATCTTGACTAGGATTGGAGAAGAGGCAACAGGGACCTTACACTCACACCACCTGATGCATGTATTGTACCCCTGCCACCAAACCGCAAAAGACAAAAGACCTTATATCAGAAGAACGAGCCACTGTCCAATAGGTTGCTTGGGCTCTAATGCTTTGGGAGCCTATTTAACATATCATATATGCAGTAGGCAAACACAGATACACAACACACAAGCTTCACACAAGTCTTACAGTTGCAGACACACTTAGACACACACACACAAGTGTTCAAGGTCTATCACTGCCAACCTCTCCCTCTCCAAGCTTGCCTTGGTCTCCTCCTCTCTACCTCCAGTGATCTCAGGCCATCGAAGTGCATGTCATCTACCCAAAGGTCAGCGACCGACTACCTGTACCCACATTTACCCACAACACTTAATTTAGGTAATGGTAAAATGAGACTTAAGGCTAAAAACCATAATTAGTCAATGTTCCAATTGGCCCAACCTTGAGATTATGACAATCTATAGGTTTAGCCACTTCTTTGAATTTACTTACTTTTGATGTATATATTTTTTATTTATTTAATGAAGCACACCATTGGGTTGGGCAAGCCTAAAGGTTACGCATTTAGCCTAGACGTTTTTGGTTTGAGCTCACTCTTTAGACTGAGCTAAGCTCAGTCAAAAAATTGTGCCCGAAGTCAAAATTGCGCTGAGCTTGAGCTAAGACTTGCTTAGTTTGAGTTGTGACTCTTAAAATAGTAGTATTTTTGTGTACTTTGTATGTAATTTATATATATATAAACTGATTTCATAGGTACCAAAAGTTACACCAGGTTTGTTGGTTGTGCACTTCCATTTCAACAATTTGGTCTTAGGTTCGTAACATGGAGAGTAATAAATGTTCCTGTACTAATAATTTATATGAAATACAGCAAAGTGGTTGAATTTGGGGTTGGCTGAACTCACTGTGAACTGTGAAGCCCGTTGCATATAATGGACTGAGCTGGGGTTGAGGAAACTGATTTAGAATAGGGCTGTGCTTGGATCTAGGATTATAAAAATGCGCTTTGGTTGAGTTTCAATCCATTGGCCTAATTCAACCTAGTGTGGCAAGCCTATCCACATCCCTAGATTTACAAGTGATGCAGCAAGACCCACCATTGATCCCAAAAGCTACAGCTCATGGGAGGAGGCATATCTATCCCTTTATTTCATAGCCCACCGTACCTGTCAATCGGGCAAAGACCCACATCAGTGTGTGGTGTTGCTCCCATTGTTATCAAATCGCGAATCGAATTATGAATCGTGAATCATAAAATTCATTTTATTTAATATAATATATAATTTTATATATTTATATGTATGTAAAAATATATGCAGTGTTTAAACTAAACTAAATTATTAATATGACTAAATTACATATATGTATATATATTTAAAATCACATATATCAATATAACTAATTATTCTCTTCTATATATCTTAATAATTTGGTAAAAACGACGATGTTTTGTGCAGTGTTATTAAAGGCATCTAGGCCCACGTCCCATACAGGCCCAAGGTTTGCGCCTTGCAGTGTTCTAGGCCAGGCGACTTTGATATGTTGCGATTAAGGCGTGCGATTGGGCCAAGGCGCATAAAAGCTCGAGGCCCGCGCCTTTAGGGCTTTTTTAATTTTATTTTTTATTGTTGCTTTAATTGGTTTTGTTTAAAATTTGACCATTGATTTAATATGGTGCAACCATAAAAGATCCCTACTCTTGAGTACACATGCCAATACATTGGGCATTTAGCCCCAAATCAACAATAGAAGAAAGATTAGTCCTAATTCCTAATATTCGAAGAACACTTTGTTGTTGCTTGCTTTCGTTATCCAATCTAGCAGTTCCAAAAATTCTTCTTCACGTTGCTGTCTTCTTCTTCTTCTTCTCTTTTTTACATTTCTCTCTCATTCTTTTCTCTTCTCTTCTTCTCTACATTGTTGTCTTCTCCACTCCTTTTCTCTACGTTTCTTCTTCTTAAATTATTTTCTTATACTAAATTATATATATTTTTTACGTACAAGGTGCGCCTCACTTTGGTAAAGCGTATGCCTCGCCTTGCACCCAGGCCTCAAGAGACCTTAGTGCCTCGGTGTGCCTATTGCCTTAAATAATACTGGTTTCATGCATTATGTGAACAAAAATAGAAATAGAATTAAATCGCAGTGAATCACAATGAATCGTAAATTGAATTGTATGGTTCACTTAATTTTAGATTCAACAACAAGATTCAAATCATTTTTGTTGAAATTCGTATTGAATCGTGAATTGTACTATTATAACAACCATGGATACTCCTACATTGCACACCCACATTAGAAGAATTTGGAAGTTGAGACCTCTTGCTCTGATACCATTTGATGCATGGAGAGCCACCACTAGTGGGGTGGGTGAAGGCAAATCAATCTCTTTATTTCATAGCCTAGGGTTCCAATTAATTGGGGCGAGGCCCAGGTTGGTGCAAGATGATGTTCCACACCTAGGGTGCATTTGCATAGAAAAAGAATGAAACTAGGAAGAGTGAACACAAAAGGTTATGCAAGGTGGAATAGAGCATTAACGACACTACTAGGGAATGATTATATTCAGATTGAAGGTGTTGCAAAATTGATGGTAGACTAGAGTGATGTAGGTGTGGGATTGGAATATTATTCAAGAATTTGCTAAATACTAACTTACGATTTCATACCTTGTTTTGGAAATTGTGAGTCATATAATTAACATTCAGTTGGTGATAATCTTCATGCATATGATGAGATGGACCAGAGTAAAGCTTCTTGAATAATTCCAAAAAAATTGTGTTTTTAGAGGTTTTTGTACAAAGGAAGAAGATAATTGCTTAAAATGGTGGTTGGATAATGTTTTGGCACCAGAGTTAGAGTTGTCTGAGAAGGAACACATTTTACCAAAGATCACAAGTGTTGAAACTCAATTTTAGCAACCTCTTTATTTATTAGAATTGGGGATTTTAGTGTCTCATAGGGTATAAAGTCACAAATTGTTGGACCAAACTTTGATGCCACATCTATTTGATGACTAAATAAATATGATAGGCTTTGGAAGCTTAAAGAGAAGGCCATGGGTCCTACAATCATCAAGAAACTTTTTTGGGTCTAGAGAAAAATGGTCATGGTAGGTTGTAGGGTCTTTATTTAAATTTATTCTAAAGTAGTATGCTTGTGGGTATATTTATTTATTTATTTTTAAATTAATGTTTTCTTTGTTTTTAAGAGTTGAGGGTATTTTGATAATTTAAATTCGTTGGATTTGGGTTCTAATATGGATTCAAGAATTTCGTTTTAGGTCAAGTTATTAAATGGGTCATTATATACGAGTTTTTATTTTTATTTTTTATTTTTTAAATGTCTAGAATAGTTTTAGTAGTCAAATTTTTGCTTTACAAATTCATATTCATAGTAGTACTAGTAGTCATAGGATTAGATACAAACCTATATAAACCTGTGTTTTTGTTAATATATATACAAATAGGACTTGTTTTGGAGAATTTGTGATTGTATTTTGTGTGAGATTAGCTTAACCTTTGTGAGGGTAAGCCCTTGGTTTTCTTTTCCTTTTCTTTTTTTCCTCCTTTTATTTATATGATTTTTCCAATACCTTTATTCTCTGTGTCCTGATTTTAAAAGATTTTGTTTTCAACCCTAAAATCATTCATTAGCTAGCCCAATAAATCTCTACATAAAGACTTAACCCTACTAACCAAAACTCACACCAAACAAGCTAAGTGCTATTCTGGGCTTATTGTTTACAGCCCATGATTCAGGCATGAAACCCTCCAATACTGAGATCTTGTAAACCCTAATGTCTTCCTTTCCCTACCCTTAGGCCTTTGATTTGACACCAAATCCCTATAAATTGGCTGCCAGCCAGGCTTTCCAACTACCAATTTTCAGAAAAGGCAGCAACCTGAAAATCTGAAAATCAGGCTTAGTTTCATTCTTCATTACAAACAAACTCTACACTCTTCTTTCTATCACATAAAACCCTGAATTTACATGATTACAACCCTTCATAAAACTACTAGTCATAAAAAGAAATGATTACATAAAAATAAACCCCTTTGTAAGGCTGTCATATTTTAAGTATTCGAAGTTGTCCTACATCCTCTTTTCTGGCACAATTGTGTTAGCACTCACTTGGTTGTTTGCTGGTTTCAGTTTCTTCTTCCCTCCCTTGTCTAAGCCTGAAAGTTCCTAAAGGTGGTTGATTATAGAGAATGCTACTTTATGGTATCTGGAAGGGTTCCTTCTCTCTGTCTTGTCCCTCGGAGTTCGAAAATGGGGGTGTTCATCTGGTCTAAGCTTTTTTTATTTTTTATTTTTTATTTTTTATTTTTTAAATCCTTTTAATTATTTGAATACAGATTTATGAATGCTTTTAATGAACTTAATATGTATACTCCCAAATTCCCTTGTGAAGTATTGCTGTTCACCTTTCCTGACCTGGGGAACTTGGTGAATTTGCTTTTCTTTATATAAAAATTGTCATCCAGAAATGGAACTGGCTCAAAATCCCTACATTTAATTGCTGACAATTCTGGTCTTGTTCTCATTATTTTCTGCTAGGATGGAAATGGAAGCAGATTACATTGGGCTGCTGTTGATTGCTTCATCTGGGTACGACCCTCGAGTGGCTCCTAAAGTGTATGAGAAGTTGGGAAAAGTCACAGGCGAATCAGCATTGAGAGATTATCTTTCTACACATCCTTCTGGAAAGAAGAGAGCTCAGTTGCTAGCTCATGCCCAAGTTATGGAAGAAGCTATGGCCATATATAGAGAAGTACAATCTGGACGAGGGATTGAGGGTTTTCTTTGAAGGACAGATTTGATACCAACATGAAGGGTGTGTGTGTACTTGAAACTGCAAGTGGGCTGGTTGCCAATTTAAAGATTACAATTGAAACCAAAATGAAAGAACCCCAATTAGCAGAGGTTAAAATTTTAATAATAAAGAAGAGTGGGGTCTATTTTCGAACAATTAGAGTAAACCTTGCAAGATGTGTCCGAATCTTTGAGAAAAGGAAATCTTCATTTGCCTTTTTGTTGCAGAGGTAGCAGGACAGACACCACATTCATTGATTCGAACCTATGACCTCACTTCGTGGGCACACAAGTGTCCTTTCATGACCACTTGGGCTACATTCTGAGTCATAAGCCAGCTTTGTTGTGTATTAGTTTTGACAGAACATTATGCATCTCTACCAAAATCTATATTGGAGGCTGTATAATTCAATATACAAGGGAAGGATCATGTATACCCAACTAACCTGGTTTTGATCCAAAAAATCAATGGCACAGGAAAACTCCCTCAATATTTGTCATATTAGTTTATGCAACTTCAATCTTTAGATTATTACCAATAATCTTAGCCAATAGACAAAACGAAAGGATGAATTCAAATGTAATAGCAAACTGGTCAGCCCCGGCTGGCCAAACTCTGCAACCTTTTGGCCGGCTTCGGTGACCTCCAACCATGCCGGTCAAGGTGACCTCTAAGGGCTTCTCTACCCGTTTGCTATATTTTTCATCAAATTTGATTATAAATTTGAGTAAAAAAATTTGATTTGATATAAAATATTTGAACTCTTTTTTTTTTTTTTTTGTAAGTTCTTTTAAAAAGGTTTCGTTCTTATCCCAAATTTCATTTTTCATCAAATTTGATAAAATAATAATTAAAAAAAAAAATCATCTCCAATGGTTTATCTTTTTGTATTTTTATCAAAATTGAATTTGATGAAAAATTGTGCTTTTCCTTTGATTTGATAAACATTTGATGAAATGATTTCAGATGATTTTTAAGAGTCCTCAAAAAGAAAAAAAAAAAAAAGAATAAAGGAAGATGATTTTAAGTATTTTTTTCAAGTTTAAATATGACGAACACAAAAGATTAAAGGTTGGAAATGATATAGACAACCAACAATTCACTATTTTTGACAGTTCACTAAACTTAAATATTATTTTAAAATTTGGTGTATACCATAAAAAACATCTATTTCATAGAAATAGAAAACATATATCATGTTCCATCGTTAAGAAAGAGATTTTAATGAGTAATTATAACTTCGTGATATTAGTTTAACTTAAGCATTTTATTTAAGGTTTTTTAAATTATGTAAGTGTTAAATTCTCAAGTTCAAAAATATAAATTTGAATTGACTTTGATTTTCTTTTTATTTCCCTTTATTTTTCCTAATTTTTTTTTTTTTTTTAGTTCTCAAGAAGAAGTTTCTCTCTAACTTTCTCCGTATTCCTTCACCCTTCTCTATTTTGTTGTGGAAATTAATTAACTTAGACTACTAATTGTTTCATTAGCTTTAGTGGCCAGGTTTAACTCAAACTAATCATGCTTACTCTCTAAGAAAAAAAAAAAAATCTAATGAGTAATTATAACTTAAGCACCTCACTTAAGGTTTGCTAAATCACTTAAGTGTTCAATTCTCAAGTCCAACATGATGAATTTTAATTTCCTTTGATTTTCTTCCTATTTCTTTTTCTTTTCTTTAACTTTCTCTTCTCGCTTACCGGAAGAGAGCTTCTCTCAAACTTTCTCCATCTCCATCATTCTCTTTTTCGTTGTAGAAAATAATCAGCTTGGGCCACTAATTGTTTCATTAGTTTAAGTGGCCAAGTTTAACTCAAACTAATCATACTTAGTCTTCAAAAAAGAGAATTTAATGAATAATTATAACTTAATGATATTACTTTAACTTAAGCACATCACTTAAGGTTTGCTAAATCACTTAACTATTCAAATCTCAAGTCCAAAACGATGAATTTGACTTTCCTTTAATTTTCTTCCTATTTCTCTTTGTTTCTCTAACTTTATCTTTTAGCTCTCTAGAAGAGAGCTTCTCTTATTAACTTTATCTAACCTTCTCTCTTTTGTTGTAGGAATTAATCAACTTAGGCTACTAATTGTTTCATTAGCTTAAGTGGTCAATTTAACTCAAACTAATCGGACTTCGTCTCTAAGAAATAGAATTTAATGGGTAATTATAGCTTAACAATATTAGTTTAATTTAAACACCTCACTTAAGGTTTTCTAAATCATTTAAGCGTTCAATTCTCAAGTCCAAAAAGATAAATTTGAATTTACTTTGATTTTCTTCCTATTTCTCTTTCTATTCTCTAACTTTCTTTTCTAGTTCTCAAGAAGAAAGTTTCTCTTTAACTTTCTTTGTCATTCTCCATCATTTTCTCTTTTGTTGTAGGAACTAATCAACTTAGGCCACTAATTGTTTCATTAGCTTAAGTGAGCAAGTTTAACTCAAACTAATCATACTTAATCTCTAAGAAAGAGAATTTAATGAGTAATTATAGCTTAACGATATAAGTTTAACTAAAACACCTCATTTAAGGTTTGCTAAATCATCTAGTTGTTCAATTCTCAAGTTGAAAAAATGAATTTGAATTCACTTTGATTTTCATCCTATTTCTCTTTATTTTCTATAACTTTTGTCTTCTAGCTCGCTAGAAAAGAGCTTTTTTCTAACTTTTTCTGCCTTTCTCCACCATTCTCTCTTTTGTCATAGGGACTAATCAGTTTAGGCCACTAATTATTTCCATTAGCTTAAGTGGCCAAGTTAACTAAAACTAATCATGCTTAGTCACTAAGAAAGAGAATTTAATGAGTAATTATAGCTTAGCGTTATTAATTTAACTTAAGTACCTCACTTAAGAATTTCTAAATCATTAAGTGTTCAATTCTCAGGTTCAAGAGGATGAATTTGAATTCTCTTTGATTTTCTTCCCTTTCTCTAACTTTCTCTTCTAGCTCTCAAAAAGAAAGTTTCTCTCTAACTTTTTTCGTCTTTCTCCATTCTACTCTCTTTTGTTATAGGAACTACTTAGCTTAGACTACTAATTATTTCATTTGTATAAGTGGCCAAGTTTAACTCAAACTGATCATGTTTAGTCTCTAAGAAAGAATTTATTGAGTAATTATAGTTTAACGATATTAGTTTAACTAAAACACCTCACTTAAGGTGTTCTAAATCACCTAAGTGTTCAATTCTCAAGTTCAAAATGATGAATATGAATTCACATTTACTTTCATCATATTTCTCTTTATTTTCTCTAACTGTCTCTTCTAGCTCTGTAGAAGAGAGCTTCTCTATAACTTTGTTAGCCTTTCTCTATTAGCCTTTCTCTATCATTCTCTTTTTTGTAGTAAGAACTAGTTAGCATAGGCCACTTATTGTTTCATAAGTTTAAGTGGCCGAGTTTAACTCAAACTAATCATGCTTCGTCTCTAAAAAAAAGAATTTATTGAGTAATTATAGCTTAACGATATTAGTTTAACTTAAGCACTTCATCTAAGGTTTTCTAAATCAGCTAAGCGTTTAATTCTCAAGTCAAAAAGGTTGAATTTGAATTCAGTTTAATTTTCTTCTTATTTTTCTTTATTTTCTTTAACTTTCTCTTCTAGTTCTCAAGAAAAAAGTTTCTCTCTAACTTTATTTGTCTTTTTCTATCATTCTCTCTTTTGTTATATGAACTAATCAACTTAGGCCACTAATTGTTTCATTAGCTTAAGTGGTCAAGTTTAACTCAAACTAATCATGCTTAGAATCTAAGAAAAAGAATTTAATGAGTAATTATGGTTTAACGATATAAGTTTAACTTAAGCACCTCATTTCAGGTTTGCTAAATCACCTAAGTGTTCAATTCTCAAATCGAAAAGGTTGAATTTGAATTCACTTTGATTTTCTTCCTATTTCACTTTATTTTCTTTGACTTTCCCCCCCCCCCTAAGTCTCAAGAAGAAAGTTTCTCTCTAACTTTCTTTGTTTTACTCCATCCATCTATCTTTTGTTGTATGAGCAAATCAACTTAGGGCACTAATTGTTTCATCAGGTTAAGTGGCTATGTTTAACTCAAACTAATCAGGCTTAGGCTATAAGAAAGAGAATTTAACGAGTAATTATGGCTTAACAATATTAGTTTAACTTAAGCACCTTACTTAAGGTTTGCTAAATCACTTAAGTGTTCAATTCTCAAGTCCAACAAGATAAATTTGAATTTTCATTTGATTTTCTTCCTATTTCTCTTTCATTTATATAATCTTCTCATTGAGCTCACCAAAAGAGATTTTCTCCCCAACTTTCTTAGTCTTTCTCCATTATTCTCTGTTTTGTTGTAGAAACTAATCAGCTGAGGCCACTAATTGTTTTATTAGCTTAAGTGGACAAGTTTAACAAAACTAATCACGCTTAGTCTCTAAGAAAGAGAATTTAATGAGTAATTATAGCTTAATGATATTAGTTAAACCTAAGCACCTCACTTAAGGTTTGCTAAATCGCTAAAGTGTTCAATTCTGAAGTCTAAAAGGACGAATTTGAATTTCTTTTGAATTTCTTTCTTTTCTCTAACTTTCTCTTTTAGCTCTCCAGAAGGGAATTTCTCTGTCTTTCTTGATAATTCTCTTTTGTTGTACAAACCAATCATCTTAGGCCACTAATTGTTTCATTAGTTTAAGTGGCCAACTTTAACTCAAACTAATCATGCTTAGTCTCTAAGAAATGGAATTTAATGAGTAATTATAGCTTAATAATATTAGTTTATCTAAAACACGTCATTTAAGGCTTGCTAAATCACCTAATTGTTCATTTCTCAAGTCCAAAAGAATGAATTTGAATTCACTTTGATTTTCATTCTATTTCTCTTTATTTTCTCTAACTTTCTCTTCTAGCACGATAGAAGGGAGCCATTTTTTTTTTTTTAAACTCTTTCTATTTTTCTCTATCCTTTCTATCTTTTGTTTTAGGAGCTAATTAGCTTAGGCCACTAATTGTTTCATTAGTTGAAGTGGTAAAGTTCAACTCAAAACTAATCTTGCTTAGTTTCTAAGAAAGAAAATTTAGTGAGTAATTATAGCTTAATGTTATTAGTGTAACATAAACACCTCACTTATGGTTTTTAAAATCGTAAGTGTTCAATTCTCAAGTCCAACGGGATGAATTTGAATTCCCTTTGATTTTCTTTCTATTTTTCTTGATTTTCTCTAACTTTCTCTTCTAGCTTTCAAAAAGAAAGTTTCTCTCTAATTTTCTCCGTTTTCTCCATCTTCTCCATCCTTCTCCATTTTGTAGTAGGAACTACTCAGCATTGGCCACTAATTATTTCATTAGTTTAAGTGGCCAAGTGTAACTCAAACTAATAATGCTTAGTCTCTAAGAAAGAGAATTTAATGAGTAATTATAGTTTAATAATATTAGCTTAACTAAAACACCTCACTTAAGGTTTGTTAAATCACTTAAGTGTTCAATTCTCAAGTCCAAAAGGATGAATTTGAATTCACTTTTATTTTCATCATATTTTTCTTTATTTTCTCTAACTTTCTCTTCTAGCTCTCTAGAAGTGAACTTCTCACTAACTTTATCCCTCTTTCTCCATCATTCTCTCTTTTGTTGTAGGAGCTAATCAGCATAGGCCACTAACTGTTTCATTAGTTTAAGTGGCCAAGTTTTGCTCAAACTAATCATGTTTAGTCTATAAGAAAAAGAATTTAATGAGTAATTATAGTTTAACGATATTAGTTTAACTTAAGCACCTCATTTAAGGTTTTCTAAATCACCTAGTTGTTCAATTCTTAAGTACAAAAGGTTGAATTTGAATTCAATTGGTTTTCTTCCTATTTTTCTTTATTTTCTCTAACTTTCTCTTCTAGTTCTCAAGAAGAAAGTTTCTCTCTAACTTTCTCTATTTTTCTCCATTCTTTTGTCTTTTGTTGTATGAACTAATCAACTTTGGCCACTAATTGTTTCATTTTCTTAAGTGGCCAAGTTTAACTCACACTAATCATGCTTAGTCTTATAGAATGAGAATTTAATGAGTAATTGTAGCTTAACGATATAAGTTTAACTTAAACACCTTAGTTAAGGTTTGCTAAATTACCTAAATGTTCAATTCTCAAATCCAAAAGGTTGACTTTGAATTCACTTTGATTTTCTCCCTATTTCACTTTATTTTCTCTTACTTTCATTACTAATTCAATAAGAAAGTTTCTCTCTAATTTTCTCCGTCTTTCTCCGTCTTTCTCCATTATTCTCTCTTTTGTTGGCCACTAATTGTTTCATTGGCTTAAGTGGCTAAGTTTATTTCAAACTAATCTTGCTTTGTCTCTAAGAAAGATAATTTAATGAGTAATTATTGCTTAAACACACCATGTGGGTCTCATGTGGGTCCCACACCCATGTGAGACATTTGGTAGAATTTTTAGTAGAATTTTTTAGGTCTCTAGCATTTTTCTTAGTTAACTTAAGCACCTCTCTTAAGGTTTGCTAAATAGCTTAAGTGTTTAATTCTCAAGCCCAACGGGATAAATTTGAATTTTCTTTGATTTTCTTCCTATTTCTCTTTCTTTTCTGTAACTTTCTCTTCTAGCTCTCCAAAGGAGAGTTTCTTTCTAACTTTCTCCGTCTTTCACCATCATTCTCTCTTTTATTGTTGAAACTAATCAACCTAGGCCACTAATGGTTTCATTAGCTTAAGTGGCCAAGTTTAACACAAATGAATCATGTTTTGTCTCTAATAAAGAGAATTTAATGAGTAATTATAACTTAAGATATTAGTTTAAGTTAAGCACCTCACTTAAGGTTTGCTATATCACTTACGTGTTCAATTCTCAAGTCCAAAAAGACGAATTTGAATTTGCTTTTATTTTCTTCATATTTCTCTTTCTTTTCTTTAACTTTATATTTTAGCTCTCTAGAAGAGAGCTTTTCTTTAACTTTCTCTTCCTTTCTACGTCATTCTTTCTTTTGTTGTACAAACTAATTAGCTTAAGCCACTAATTATTTCGTTAGTTTAAGTGGCTAAGTTTAACTCAAACTAATCATGCTTAGTCTCTAAGAAAAATAATTTAATGAGTAATTATAGTTTAACAATATTAGTTTTACTTAAGCACCTCATTTAAGGTCTTCTAAATCACATAAGTGTTCAGTTCTCAAGTCCAAACGTTTGAATTTGAATTCTCTTCGATTCTTTTCGATTTTCTTCCTATTGCTTGTTATTTTCTCTAACTTTCTCTTCTAGTTCTCAAGAAGAAAGTTTCTCTCTAACTTTCTTCGTCGTTCTCCATCCTTCTCTCTTTTGTTATATGAACTAATCAATTTAGACCACTAATTGTTTCATTAGCTTAAGTGACCAAGTTTAACTCAAACTAATCATACTTAGTCTTGAAGAAAGAGAATTTAATGAGTAATTATAGCTGAACGATATAAGTTTAACTTAAACACCTGATTTAAGGTTTGCAAAATCACCTAATTGTTCAATTCTTAAGTCCAAAAGGTCGAATTTGAATTCCCTACCATTTTCTTTCTATTTCACTTTATTTTTTCATACTTTCTTTTCTAATTCTTAAGAATAAAGTTTCTCTCTAACTTTCTTTGTTTTTCTCCATCCTTCTCTTTTTTTTTTTTTTTTTGTATGAACTAATCAACTTTAATTGTTTCATTATCTTAAGTGGCCAAGTTTAATCATGCTTAATCTCTAAAAAAGAGAATTTAATGAGTAATTATACCTTAACAATATTAGTATAACTTATGCACCTCACTTATGGTTTGCTAAATCACTTAAGGGTGTGTTTGATTGGACGGGCTGGATAAAAGGGATTAGAATTTATCGGACTTGAATCCTGAGACTGTGAATCCCTCGGACTATTTGGTTAGATTGGATATGTATCCTGTGTTTGTTTTCTCATGAGATTAGATGTCTGGAAATGACTATTTTTAGTGAATTCAATGTTTGGTTGGATGGACTGGATAGGATAAATGAGCAAAAGACTATTTTATCATTTTTCAATTGTTTACTAAGTAATAGCAATATTAAACATATCTTTAATATTTTAATTATTTTTAGCTAGATTAAATAAAAGTTTATTTTATTTTATTTTTTACATAATTAAATAAAATTATTTTTTTTAAATTAAATAAATAAAATATCAATAAAAAATATATGTTATTTTTTAATTAAAATTTTAAATAAATTTATTTTAAAAAATAATTATAATTAAATAATGAAATTAAATAAAACATCTATTAAAATTTAAATAATGAAATTAAATAAAATATAAACAAAATTTTAAGATAAAACATCAATAAAATATCTATAAAAAATTATTTTAAAAAATTAAATAAATAAAACATCAATAAAAAGTTAAATAAAATTAATTTATTTTTAAATTGAGACATTTAATTTTATTAAATTTTACTAAATATAATACATAATTAAATAGTAGAAGGTCAAAATGGTTATTTCATCACTTAATCCCAACAGTAAATAATTCCAAGAAAATTGTCCCCTCCTTCTCCCGGGAGATAGTGTAATCCCACATATGGGGGATAAGGAGTCCAATCGGACTCCATATCCGACGGACTAAAAACAAAACAAACGCCGGACTATTTGGTTCCAATGGATTACAATCCGCACAGTAAATAATCATCCCCCTAATCCCCCCAATCAAACGCACCCAAAGTGTTCAATTCTCTAGTCCAAAAGGATGAATTTAAATTTCCTTTGATTTTATTCGTATTTTTCTTTCTTTTCTCTAACTTTAAAATTTAGCTCTCCAGAAGAGAGCTTCTCTCTAACTTTCTCTGTCTTTCTCCATCATTCTTTCTTTTGTTGTATAAACTAATCAACTTAGGCCACTAATTGTTTTATTAGCTTAAGTGGCCAAGTTTAACTCAAACTAATCATGCTTAATCTCTAAGAAGGAGAATTTAATGAGTAATTATAGCGTAATGATATTAGTTTAACTTAAGCACCTCACTTATGGTTTGCTAAATCTTTTAAGTGTTCAATTCTTATGTCCAATAGTATAAATTTGAATTTCTTTTGATTTTCTTCCTATTTGTCTTTCTTTTCTCAAACTTTCCCTTATAGCTCTTTAGAAGAGAGCTTCTTTCTAACCTTCTCTGTCTTTTTCAATCGTTCTCTCTTTTGTTGTACAAACTAATCAGCTTAGGCCACTAATTGTTTCATTAGCTTAAGTGGTCAAGTTTAACTCAAACTAATCATGCTTAGTCTCTATGAAAGAGAATTATAGCGTAACGATATTAATTTAACTTAAGCACCTCACTAAAAATCACTTAAGTGTTCAATTTTCAAGTCCAACAATATAAATTTGAATTTCCTTTAATTTTCTTCCTATTTCCCTTCATTTTCGCCAACTTTCTCTTCTAGCTCTGCAAAAGAGAGTTTCTCCCTAACTTTCTGCGTCTTTCTACATCATTTTCTCTTTTGTTGTTGAAACTAATCAACTTAGGCCACTAATTGTTTCATTAGCATAAGTGATTAAGTATAACTTAAAGTAATAATGATTAGTCTCTAAGAAAGAGAATTTAACGAGTGATTACAGCTTAACGATGTTAGTTTAACTTAAGCACCTCACTTATGGTTTGCTAAATCACTTAAGTGTTCATTTCTCAAGTCCAAAAGGACGAATTTGAATTTCTTTTGACTTTCTTCCTATTTCTCTTTCTTTCTCAAACTTTATCTTTTAGCTCTCCAGAAGGGAGCTTCTCTCTAACTTTCTCTGTTTTTCTCAATCATTCTCTTTTTTGTTGTACAAATTAATCAGCTTAGGCCACTAATTGTTTCATTATCTTAAGTGGCCAAGTTTAACATGAACTAATTATGCTTAGTCTCTAGGAAAGAGAATTTAATGATTAATTATAGTTTAACGCTATTAGTATAACTTAAGCACCTTATTTAAGGTTTTCTAAATCACCTAAGTATTCAATTCTCAAGTTTGAAAAGTCGAATTTGAATTCACTTTGATTTTCTTCCTATTTCTTTTTTATTTTCTTTAACTTTCTCTTCTAGTTCTCAAGAATAAAGTTGCTCTCTAAATTTCTCCATCTTTCTCCATCATTCTCTCTTTTGTTGTATGAACTATTCAACTTAGGCTACTAATTGTTTCATTACCTTAAATGGCCAAGTATAACTCAAACTAATCATGCTTAGTCTCTAAGAAAGAGAATTTAATGAGTAATTATAGTTTAACGATATAAGTTTAACTTAAGCACCTCATTTAAGGTTTGCCAAATCACCTAAGTGTTCAATTATTAAGTCCAAAAAGGTTGAATTTGAATTCACTTTGATTTTCTTCCTATTTCACTTTATTTTTTTCATACTTTCTTTTCTAATTCTCAAGAATAAAATTTCTCTCTAACTTTCTCCGTCTTTCTCCATCATTCTCTCTTTTGTTGTATAAACTAATCAACTAAGGCTACTAATTGTTTCATTAGCTTAAGTGGCCAAGTTTGACTCAAACTAATCATGCTTAGTCTCTAAAAAAGAGAATTTAATGAGTAATTAGGGATTTATGATAGTACTTTGACTTAAGCACCTCACTTAAGGTTTGGTAAATCATTTAAGTGTTCAATTCTCAAGTCCAGCCGAATAAATTTGAATTTCCTTTAATTTTCTTCCTATTTCTCTTTCTTTTTTTGTAACTTTCTCTTCTAGCTCTCTGAAAGGGAGCTTCCCTCTAACTTTTTCCGTCTTTCACTATTACTCTCTCTTTTGTTGTAGAAACAAATCAACTTAGGCCACTAATTATTTCATTAGCTTAAGTGGCCAAGATTAACTCAAACTAATCGTGCTTAGTCTCTAAGAAAGAGAATTTAATGAGTAATTATAGCTTAACGATATTAGTTTAACTTAAGCACCTCACTTAAGGTTTGTTAAATCACTCAAGTGTTCAATTCTCAAGTCCAAAATGACGAATATGAATTTCGCTTGATTTTCTTCCTATTTCTATTTCTTTTCTCTAACTTTATCTTTTAGCTCTCTAAAAGAGAGCTTCTCTCTAACTTTCTCTGCCTTTCTCCATCATTCTTTATTTTGTTGTACAAATTAATTAGCTTAGGCCACTAATTGTTTCATTAGCTTAAGTGGCCAAGTTTAACTTAAATTAATCGTGCTTAGTTTCTAAGAAAGAGAATTTAATGAATAATTGTAGCTTAACAATATTAGTTTAACTTAAGCACCTCAATTAAGGTTTTCCAAATGAACTAAGTGCTCAATTCTCAAGTTCAAAAGGATGAATTTGAATTCACTTTAATTTTCTTTCTATTTCACTTTCTTTTCTCTAACTTTCTCTTCTTGCTCTCAAGAAGATAGTTTCCTTAACTTTCTCCGTCTTTCTCCTTCATTCGCTCTTTTGTTCTTGGAATTATTCAACTTTGGCCACAAATTGTTTCATTAACTTAAGTGGCCAAGTTTAAATCAAACTAATCATTCTTTGTCTCTAACAAAGAGAATTTAAGGAGTAATTATAGCTTAATGATGTTAGTTTAACTTAAGCACGTCATTTATGATTTTCTAAATCATCTAAGTGCTCAATTTTGATGACCAAAAGAATAAATTTGAATCCTCTTTGATTTTCTTCCTATTTCTTTTTATTTTCTTTAACTTTCTCTTCTAGCTCTGCAAAAGAGAACTTCTCTCTAACTTTCACCGTCTTTCTATATCATTCTTTCTTTTGTTGTAGAGACTAATCAGCTTAGGCCACTAATTGTTTCATTAGCTTAAGTGACCCATTTTAACTAAAACTTATCATGCTTAGTCCCTAAGAAAGAGAATTTAATGAGTAATTATAATTTAATGATACAAGTTTAACTTAAGCACCTCATTTAAAGTTTGATAAATCATCTAATTGTTCAATTGTCAAGTCCAAAAGGTTGAATTTGAATTCACTTTTGATTTCTTATTTCACTTTATTTTTTCTTACTTCTTTTCTAATTCTCAAGAATAAAGTTTCTCTCTAACTTTCTTCGTCTTTCTCCATCCTTCCTTCTTTTGTTGTATGAACTAATCAACTTAGGCTACTAATTCTTTCATTAGCTAAAGTAGCCAAGTTTAACTCAAACTAATCGTGCTTAGTCTCTAGGAAAAAGAATTTAATGAGTAATTATAGCTTAACGATATTATTTTGACTCAAGTACCTCACTTAAGTTTTTCGAAATCAACTAAGTACTCAAGTCTCAAGTCCAAAATGATGAATTTCAATTCACTTTGATTTTCTTTATATTTCTCTTTCTTTTCCCTAACTTTCTCTTCTAGCTTTCAAGAAAAGAGCTTCCTTCTAACTTTCTCCATCTTTCTAAATCATTCTCTCTTTTGTTCTAGGAATTAATCAACTTTGCCACAAATTTTTTTAATAGCTTAAGTGGCCAAGTTTAAATCAAACTGATCATGTTAGTCTCTAAGAAAGAGAATTTAATGAGTAATTAGTCTCTAAGAAAGAGAATTTAATGAGTAATTACAGCTTAATGATATTAGTTAATTTAAGCACCTCACTTAAGATTTTCTAAATCAACTAAGTGTTCAATTCTCAAGTCCAAAAGGATGAATTGGAATTCCCTTTGATTTTCTTCCTATTTCTCTTTCTTTTCTCTAGCTTTCTCTGTCTTTCTCCATCTTTCTCCATCATTCTTTCTTTTGTTCTGGGAACTAATCAACTTTAGTCACAAATTGTTTCATTAGATTAAGTGGCCAAGTTTAAATCGAACTAATCATGCTTAGTATCTAAGAAAGAGAATTTAATGGTTAATTGTAGTTTAACGATGTTAGTTTGACTTAAGCACCTCACTTAAGGTTTGCAAAATCACTGAAGTGTTCAATTGTCAAGTCCAAAAGGATTAACTCGAATTTCCTTTGATTTTCTTCCTATTTCTCTTTCTTTTCTCTAACTTTATCTTTTAGCTCTCCAGAAGAGAGCTTCTTTGTAACTTTCTCCGCCTTTCTCCTTCATTCTCTCTTTTGTTGTAGAAAGTAATCAACTTAAGCCACTAATTGTTTCATTAGCTTCAGTGGCGAAGTTTAACTCAAACTAATAGTGCTTAGTCTCTAAGAAAGAGAATTTAATGAGTTATTATAGGTTAACGATATTAGCTTAACTTAAACACCTCATAAGGTTTTCTAAATCTATTAAGTGTTCAATTCTTAAGTCCAAAATGATGAATTTGAATTCCTTATGATTTTCTTCCTATTTCTCTTTCTTTTCTCTAACTTTCTCATCTAGCTCTCAAAAAGAGAGCTGTAATGACCCAGAATTTCTCCTTCCGCTCGAGCGGGGGAGTTGGCGCTCAAGCGGGTCTCCAGGATGAGTTGTATTTCTGAGGCATGTGGACTCATTTTTGACATCCTGTTAGTGTATTTGGAGCGTCTTTATTTTATTTTGGGATTCTAGTTGAGGTGGCAATATGATGGTAATGTATGATTGAACCAAAGAATTTAATTCGGATAGTTATTTTACGAATAGCTGCCACTCTTTTTCCCTTTTCTTTTTCCACACTTTGAATTTGGATATGAGGTTAGAACCATTGGAAAGCTTATTTCCGGGGCTTCAATTTGGACACAAGAATGACCTAAAACGGAGTCCGGATAGGAGAGTTACACCTATTTGAAGTTTTGGAATCTGTGCTGGAACAGGTCCGCTCGAGCGAGCATTTGGACGCTCGAGCGAGGGTTTCGGGACAGCAGCTTTAAAAACGAGATTTTTGATCAGTTATTGATATTTTCTTTTCCCCTCTTCTTTCCCCTTCTCCTAAGTCCGAAACCCTAGCTCCAAACCCTTGAATTCCTTTACTTTGATCAACAACCCACCATGATTCTTGTATCAAGGATGAAGAACAAGAGGAGATGAACATTTTTTCAACCGATTGGAATTCGAGATTGCGTAGGATTCTTCTCTAGGTTTGGTTTCTTGCTTGGTTCTTGAGGTAGGGATTCTCCTTGCTCTTTTTCAATACTTCATCTATAGATAGACATGTGGTAATTTTTGTATTGCATGAAAACTATATCATGTTGGATTTTTGTATAAATTCATGAGGATGAACTTTGGGTTGGTTGTTGGTTTTAGATCCATGATTATTAGATGTGTTTTGGGGCTAATTGGGTGTTAATTAGCTAGTTGTTGTTGAAAGGAGAGGAAACCCTAATATTTATTGATTTAATAATTTAATAGAGGGGTTTGATCTTTGGGTAAATACTTGGGTATTTCAGATTTAATGGAAGCCATTGTTGGTTATTTTAGATGATTGAAGCCTTTTGTTCAATATTGAGAAAGAGGGAGGAAAACCCTAATTTAATGGTTATGATTTAATTTATATAATTAAATTGGAATGACTTTGAAAAGAATGTGGTTAATTAAAATGAGTTTTGTCACTATTGCCTTTGGATTTGATTTTGTGGAAACAAAAGGGATGAAGTTGGTTTTGAAAATAAAAGGAAGTGGGATTGTTTTGTGGAATGGGAAAAGTACTTTGGAATGGGTATGAATGTCGGATTGTTGTATCTTATACCACTATGCTAGTATTAGTGATAAGTTGATAATCTCATGATAATTGAGTATGTTTATAGATGTACAATATACCTGCATCTAGAGGTTTTGTCCTTGGTCATCGGTGGAGGATGACACGGTTGCGTTGAACTGTTGTGTATGCATTACACTATTGATTGATTGTGTATATGACGTTGTGTTTATATGCATTACTTGTGTATGGGAGGAGATAGGGGATGTACTCCACGGTTTAGGGGAAGATGGGGGATGGACCTCTAAACCGGTTAATGATTATGGGAGGAGATAGGGAATGTATTCCACGGTTTAGGGGAAGAAAGGGGATGGACCTCTAAACCGGTTAATGATTATGGGAGGATAGGGGATGGACCCAGGGTTGCTACTTATGTGCGCGCCTATTGCAGAGATACAGCTCATATGCTTATCTATTGAAGTGTGATACAGCTCATGTGCTTGTCCACCGAAGTGTTTGTTTATTTGATATGATACATCACCAAAATGTATATCAGTTGAGAAGTATGGAAGTGAGTTTGATTGTGATTGTTACGATACCAACATGTGTATTCGTTATGTTATCAGATATGTTTAACTTGATTTGTTATCCCGGTTGAATTTGGAAATGTTGTTAATGAGAGATGGAACCCTTGTTGAGTTATGTGGCCAGGTTCTGAGCCATAATTGGAAGGTGAATTGTGCCATAGACTATGTGTCATAGGCAATGTAGATATTCATGTCATGAAATTGTAATTGGATTATCTTGTGTTAATCATGTATTAGTTGCTACCCCTTGTCTTTTAGAAGTGTAAAGAGAATCAAACATTTTAGAAATATGTTCTAGAAAGGCACATCTGTTGTATGTGTGGAAATTGGAGAATAGTAGTGGTCTTAGTGAATTTATTTCCTAAGTAATTGCTTATGTATAAAAGGTTGGGTACGGGGTTAATGAAAGGAAAAAGGGAAAGATGAAACGCTTATAGCATTGAATGAAATAGTTGTTTTTGAGAAAAGTTTATATACATATATATTTTGTCTAAACTGTCACATTACTATTCTAGTATGAGAATGAGTGTGCATGATCATAGCTATCTGTACTGTTGTTATTGTTGAGGATCAAGTTGAGATCCCTACTGGACTATATGTTCATCCCACGTTGTTGAATCTTTTTCAGGTATTAAGCAGGTTGAGCTGCAAGATTTGGATCTACTTATTTGTTGGCCACGGGACCTCTTTCTTGTTGGCGGAACGCCATATGTGTAAAAGGGTTACACCCTTCAGTTGTTTATTTAAAAGTTGTAAGCCTAAGGGTAATTTATTAGTTTGTTCATGAAACATTTACTTACATACGAATGAGAGTACTGATATTCATTGCTATGGATTGAATGTATGAGTTTATTTCCGCATATTATCTCTGAAATTGAATTAAGTTAATGAACTTGGTAATGACCTCGAGTAATAAAAAGTGGGGCGTGACAACTTGGTATCAGAGCTACCGGGTTTGAATACCTTGAGCTCGTGGGAAGTGGTTTTTACCACAGTGGGTTTACTACGTGTAGTGAGGACGTTGCATATAGATACCATGAGAATTTGGACTTATGTGTTGCATTTCTGTGAGCATGGGATTCAGTCTCTTAGATAGTATTCATAGCCGGTGAACTTGCTTTGAGGTCCTTTTGGAAACGCGCCTGATCAACGTGGTTTCTGATAGGAATTCCTTGAGAGTTCCGGGATGAGTGACTATCTTTGTGGACTTGATTCGATTATGTGTTTACATGTTTAGATGTTTATATGCAGTAGAGATGTAAAGTTTGAGGCTAAGTGTGTCTTGTGACTTACCAGTAGTAGGGTGTGCCTCGGAGAAGGCTATTGTGTTGGCACTAAGTGTATTTTAATTGGTGCTTTATAGGATGTCTACACGAGGGAGTAGAGGTCGGTTGAGTAGTAAGAACGCCGGGAGAGGCACAACAGTTCCTTTAGTACCTGCCGTAGCAGCATCGGCTGTCGGCGAGGATGTCGCACGTGAGATTGTGAGAGCAGTGCAAGACGCCCTAGCTCGTACTGAGGGCGGCAGAGGGCATGCTCTCAAGCTTACTAAGGAGTTCTTTCGCTCCGGTCCACCTGAGTTTGTGGGGGAGGCTAGACCGTTGGAAGCAGAGAGTTGGTTAGAGCAGATTACTAAGACTCTTGATATGCTCAGAGTCGAAGATGAGGAGTTGAGGGTTTCTTTGGCGACTTTTCAGTTGAAGAGTGATGCGAGTTATTGGTGGAAGAAGACTAAGAATAATGTGGGTGGCACGTGGGTTGCTTTTACCGAGGCCTTTTTGGCCAAGTTTTTCCCTCCTTCTGCTCGGGAAAGGTTAAGGGAACAGTTTCGGAGTTGCGTCAGGATGACACTCCTATGGCACAGTTTGAGATGCTATGTGATAGTTTGTCGAAGTTTGCTCCAGAGTTGGTGACAACAGAGGAGCGTCGTTGTTTTGAGTTCAAAAGGCGGTTGTGTTTCGATATTCGGGAGAAGGTAGCTGGATCCTCGTGGAAGGATTACTATACTTTAGTTGAGGCAGCGGCCCATGTGGAGGCCCTGATTGCTAGTGATGATGGGGTCTTGGGGAGGTTCAGGTTTCAGACCAGTCTCTGAGTAGAAGGTCTGGCGGTTGTTTTGTTTGTGGCCAGCTGGGCCATGGTAGACGTTCTTGTCCGTTGCGAGGGGCGACTAATTAGTTAGCCCTATAGTGTCACCTTGGAGAGGGATTTTTTTTGTAATGTTGGCCGGTGGTGTATCATGTATATTGATTTTGTTGTGGACTGGTGTACTGAGGGATGCTGAGGCACCATGCTTATGTATCGCATTTATATGCATAGTGTTGTTGGTTTAATCCTCATGTATTGGGGAGTATGTATGAAATTTCGAACTCTCTATTTATTTTGAGAAGTTGTTAATAGGGTCAAGGATCCTAGCGTTGTTGCTTGCTTGGCACTGTATATTGCGTTAACTATGTGTTGGTTTGTGAATCTTGTTCATGTTAGAGTTTGATTGTCGAGAACGGGAACCCGTGGACGTATGTGTTAGATGTGATGGTTTCGAGAGTGTGTGGTGTTGGCAAGGTTATGTGGGCTTTGTGTCTCGGGTTAGCGGGAATGGTACTTGTTTATTGGTTTGTGTTTTGGGCTTTGCTAGTAGCTAGTTCATGGTGACCCCATCGGTGGTATGGGGGTAGTGTTCGTGTGGTGATTGGTTATAAATTGTTAGGGTTGGTTTGTGAGTGGATGCAGGCAGCATTCTTTAAAGGAAGAACAGTTTGTGTTCTAGAGTAACGAGAATAGCGTTGGTCGAATTATCCTTCTTGGTTGGGTTATTGTGATTAAGGTTGACTATGTCGGTCTTCGGTCGAGGAGATGAGTAGGCTTACTATGCAGCCATGGGGAGGGAAATGGTGATACCCTTAGACGCAGTGTTGATGCGGTTTAAATTGAGGAGATCCAGTGAGATTTCAAAAATTTGGGGATTTATGTAGAGAACTCCGTGTTTGGGGTTAGTAATTTGAGTGGCACATCAGTGTGTGGATTAATGAGTGTGGAGTTTGTTCAGTTGATTTGTCAGCTTATTGGTATTGTGTTTTGGGTTGGCATTTATCACCTTGAGGATAGTCGTGATTGTTGTAGACCTTGCATGTGGCTTAGGTATAACTGAAATTGAGTCATTTACTTTGACTGTTGGATTAATACAGAACATTACTTGTATTGATTATGTGTTGTATATGGCAAGTATTGATTATGTTGCATATGCATTTGGTTTTGGAGGAGATAGGGGATGAACTCCCGGTTTAGGGGAAGAAAGGGGATGGACTTCTAAAATGAATTTGTTGGAGGGTTTAGGGGAAGAAAGGGGATGGACCTCTAAACCAGATTTGTTGGGGAGGAGAAAGGGGATGGACTCCAGTAGCATCACGTATATGTGTGCTTATTGATAATAGAAATATTTCTATTTGTTGTTAATATGATATAGCTAATATGCTTATCTGTGGTGAAGTGAAAAATGCTTTATATGAGTTGCTATCTCATTTTATTGTTTGGCCAGGTGTATGTTATTAAACTGGTTAAGTAAAGGGAGGCGAGATGAAATTGCAAAACCATAAATTTCTTATGCCTTATGTGTTGGTAGCACTGTATTTATTTCTATTAACTATCATTATAGAAATGTTATGCTTCGTGTTGGTTTTAGTATCACTGTATGAGTGATTGTTGTTGCTAATAGTATGTTGAAAGAAACTGGAAAACAAAAAAAAAATTTCCTAGTGTTTGGGCCACCTAAGGGCGTTGTTGAGAAATTGATTTAAATCAAGGATTTTGAGGAATTCTAAATGAATCTTTTTCGTAAATAAACAGTGGATGATTTTGTGTTTTGGATAACACTGTATTTGTGAAAAATATTTACAAAACTGTTGAGCTTCGCATGGAAAATGAAAGATTTATTTTGAAATGTTCACATTGAAAATTTGACTATCTTTGAGAAATGTCTCTTGATCAAGAAAATGCTTTCTTATTATTTACTCATAAGATTTGTTTTAGTTAGCTTTTTGGGAATCTTGTTGTTGAATAGTGGCTTGACTCGAAGCAATAGTCGGTTGTTGTTTTGTTTCGAGGAAAGGTTTGGTTTGTTGAGATTTTCGTACCTTAAGGGTTGTCTTTTGGAACGTATCCCCTTAGTGAGTCTCTTCCTTGGTAAGAGTGGCTTGACGGTTTGTAGTGAGAGCGGTTTCACTCCTGGTATTGGGGGGGTGTTGGTATTGTGTAATCAGTTGGCCTTATGTTTTGGCGCATCCTCAATTTCGAGGACGAAATTTTTTTTTAGGAGGGAAGGGTGTAATGACCCAGAATTTCTCCTTCCGCTCGAGCGGGGGAGTTGGCGCTCAAGCGGGTCTCCAGGATGAGTTGTATTTCTGAGGCATGTGGACTCATTTTTGACATCCTGTTAGTGTATTTGGAGCGTCTTTATTTTATTTTGGGATTCTAGTTGAGGTGGCAATATGATGGTAATGTATGATTGAACTAAAGAATTTAATTCGGATAGTTATTTTACGAATAGCTGCCACTCTTTTTCCCTTTTCTTTTTCCACACTTTGAATTTGGATATGAGGTTAGAACCATTGGAAAGCTTATTTCCGGGGCTTCAATTTGGACACAAGAATGACCTAAAACGGAGTCCGGATAGGAGAGTTACACCTATTTGAAGTTTTGGAATCTGTGCTGGAACAGGTCCGCTCGAGCGAGCATTTGGACGCTCGAGCGAGGGTTTCGGGACAGCAGCTTTAAAAACGAGATTTTTGATCAGTTATTGATATTTTCTTTTCCCCTCTTCTTTCCCCTTCTCCTAAGTCCGAAACCCTAGCTCCAAACCCTTGAATTCCTTTACTTTGATCAACAACCCACCATGATTCTTGTATCAAGGATGAAGAACAAGAGGAGATGAACATTTTTTCAACCGATTGGAATTCGAGATTGCGTAGGATTCTTCTCTAGGTTTGGTTTCTTGCTTGGTTCTTGAGGTAGGGATTCTCCTTGCTCTTTTTCAATACTTCATCTATAGATAGACATGTGGTAATTTTTGTATTGCATGAAAACTATATCATGTTGGATTTTTGTATAAATTCATGAGGATGAACTTTGGGTTGGTTGTTGGTTTTAGATCCATGATTATTAGATGTGTTTTGGGGCTAATTGGGTGTTAATTAGCTAGTTGTTGTTGAAAGGAGAGGAAACCCTAATATTTATTGATTTAATAATTTAATAGAGGGGTTTGATCTTTGGGTAAATACTTGGGTATTTCAGATTTAATGGAAGCCATTGTTGGTTATTTTAGATGATTGAAGCCTTTTGTTCAATATTGAGAAAGAGGGAGGAAAACCCTAATTTAATGGTTATGATTTAATTTATATAATTAAATTGGAATGACTTTGAAAAGAATGTGGTTAATTAAAATGAGTTTTGTCACTATTGCCTTTGGATTTGATTTTGTGGAAACAAAAGGGATGAAGTTGGTTTTGAAAATAAAAGGAAGTGGGATTGTTTTGTGGAATGGGAAAAGTACTTTGGAATGGGTATGAATGTCGGATTGTTGTATCTTATACCACTATGCTAGTATTAGTGATAAGTTGATAATCTCATGATAATTGAGTATGTTTATAGATGTACAATATACCTGCATCTAGAGGTTTTGTCCTTGGTCATCGGTGGAGGATGACACGGTTGCGTTGAACTGTTGTGTATGCATTACACTATTGATTGATTGTGTATATGACGTTGTGTTTATATGCATTACTTGTGTATGGGAGGAGATAGGGGATGTACTCCACGGTTTAGGGGAAGATGGGGGATGGACCTCTAAACCGGTTAATGATTATGGGAGGAGATAGGGAATGTATTCCACGGTTTAGGGGAAGAAAGGGGATGGACCTCTAAACCGGTTAATGATTATGGGAGGATAGGGGATGGACCCAGGGTTGCTACTTATGTGCGCGCCTATTGCAGAGATACAGCTCATATGCTTATCTATTGAAGTGTGATACAGCTCATGTGCTTGTCCACCGAAGTGTTTGTTTATTTGATATGATACATCACCAAAATGTATATCAGTTGAGAAGTATGGAAGTGAGTTTGATTGTGATTGTTACGATACCAACATGTGTATTCGTTATGTTATCAGATATGTTTAACTTGATTTGTTATCCCGGTTGAATTTGGAAATGTTGTTAATGAGAGATGGAACCCTTGTTGAGTTATGTGGCCAGGTTCTGAGCCATAATTGGAAGGTGAATTGTGCCATAGACTATGTGTCATAGGCAATGTAGATATTCATGTCATGAAATTGTAATTGGATTATCTTGTGTTAATCATGTATTAGTTGCTACCCCTTGTCTTTTAGAAGTGTAAAGAGAATCAAACATTTTAGAAATATGTTCTAGAAAGGCACATCTGTTGTATGTGTGGAAATTGGAGAATAGTAGTGGTCTTAGTGAATTTATTTCCTAAGTAATTGCTTATGTATAAAAGGTTGGGTACGGGGTTAATGAAAGGAAAAAGGGAAAGATGAAACGCTTATAGCATTGAATGAAATAGTTGTTTTTGAGAAAAGTTTATATACATATATATTTTGTCTAAACTGTCACATTACTATTCTAGTATGAGAATGAGTGTGCATGATCATAGCTATCTGTACTGTTGTTATTGTTGAGGATCAAGTTGAGATCCCTACTGGACTATATGTTCATCCCACGTTGTTGAATCTTTTTCAGGTATTAAGCAGGTTGAGCTGCAAGATTTGGATCTACTTATTTGTTGGCCACGGGACCTCTTTCTTGTTGGCGGAACGCCATATGTGTAAAAGGGTTACACCCTTCAGTTGTTTATTTAAAAGTTGTAAGCCTAAGGGTAATTTATTAGTTTGTTCATGAAACATTTACTTACATACGAATGAGAGTACTGATATTCATTGCTATGGATTGAATGTATGAGTTTATTTCCGCATATTATCTCTGAAATTGAATTAAGTTAATGAACTTGGTAATGACCTCGAGTAATAAAAAGTGGGGCGTGACAACTTGGTATCAGAGCTACCGGGTTTGAATACCTTGAGCTCGTGGGAAGTGGTTTTTACCACAGTGGGTTTACTACGTGTAGTGAGGACGTTGCATATAGATACCATGAGAATTTGGACTTATGTGTTGCATTTCTGTGAGCATGGGATTCAGTCTCTTAGATAGTATTCATAGCCGGTGAACTTGCTTTGAGGTCCTTTTGGAAACGCGCCTGATCAACGTGGTTTCTGATAGGAATTCCTTGAGAGTTCCGGGATGAGTGACTATCTTTGTGGACTTGATTCGATTATGTGTTTACATGTTTAGATGTTTATATGCAGTAGAGATGTAAAGTTTGAGGCTAAGTGTGTCTTGTGACTTACCAGTAGTAGGGTGTGCCTCGGAGAAGGCTATTGTGTTGGCACTAAGTGTATTTTAATTGGTGCTTTATAGGATGTCTACACGAGGGAGTAGAGGTCGGTTGAGTAGTAAGAACGCCGGGAGAGGCACAACAGTTCCTTTAGTACCTGCCGTAGCAGCATCGGCTGTCGGCGAGGATGTCGCACGTGAGATTGTGAGAGCAGTGCAAGACGCCCTAGCTCGTACTGAGGGCGGCAGAGGGCATGCTCTCAAGCTTACTAAGGAGTTCTTTCGCTCCGGTCCACCTGAGTTTGTGGGGGAGGCTAGACCGTTGGAAGCAGAGAGTTGGTTAGAGCAGATTACTAAGACTCTTGATATGCTCAGAGTCGAAGATGAGGAGTTGAGGGTTTCTTTGGCGACTTTTCAGTTGAAGAGTGATGCGAGTTATTGGTGGAAGAAGACTAAGAATAATGTGGGTGGCACGTGGGTTGCTTTTACCGAGGCCTTTTTGGCCAAGTTTTTCCCTCCTTCTGCTCGGGAAAGGTTAAGGGAACAGTTTCGGAGTTGCGTCAGGATGACACTCCTATGGCACAGTTTGAGATGCTATGTGATAGTTTGTCGAAGTTTGCTCCAGAGTTGGTGACAACAGAGGAGCGTCGTTGTTTTGAGTTCGAAAGGCGGTTGTGTTTCGATATTCGGGAGAAGGTAGCTGGATCCTCGTGGAAGGATTACTATACTTTAGTTGAGGCAGCGGCCCATGTGGAGGCCCTGATTGCTAGTGATGATGGGGTCTTGGGGAGGTTCAGGTTTCAGACCAGTCTCTGAGTAGAAGGTCTGGCGGTTGTTTTGTTTGTGGCCAGCTGGGCCATGGTAGACGTTCTTGTCCGTTGCGAGGGGCGACTAATTAGTTAGCCCTATAGTGTCACCTTGGAGAGGGATTTTTTTTGTAATGTTGGCCGGTGGTGTATCATGTATATTGATTTTGTTGTGGACTGGTGTACTGAGGGATGCTGAGGCACCATGCTTATGTATCGCATTTATATGCATAGTGTTGTTTGTTTAATCCTCATGTATTGGGGAGTATGTATGAAATTTCGAACTCTCTATTTATTTTGAGAAGTTGTTAATAGGGTCAAGGATCCTAGCGTTGTTGCTTGCTTGGCACTGTATATTGCGTTAACTATGTGTTGGTTTGTGAATCTTGTTCATGTTAGAGTTTGATTGTCGAGAACGGGAACCCGTGGACGTATGTGTTAGATGTGATGGTTTCGAGAGTGTGTGGTGTTGGCAAGGTTATGTGGGCTTTGTGTCTCGGGTTAGCGGGAATGGTACTTGTTTATTGGTTTGTGTTTTGGGCTTTGCTAGTAGCTAGTTCATGGTGACCCCATCGGTGGTATGGGGGTAGTGTTCGTGTGGTGATTGGTTATAAATTGTTAGGGTTGGTTTGTGAGTGGATGCAGGCAGCATTCTTTAAAGGAAGAACAGTTTGTGTTCTAGAGTAACGAGAATAGCGTTGGTCGAATTATCCTTCTTGGTTGGGTTATTGTGATTAAGGTTGACTATGTCGGTCTTCGGTCGAGGAGATGAGTAGGCTTACTATGCAGCCATGGGGAGGGAAATGGTGATACCCTTAGACGCAGTGTTGATGCGGTTTAAATTGAGGAGATCCAGTGAGATTTCAAAAATTTGGGGATTTATGTAGAGAACTCCGTGTTTGGGGTTAGTAATTTGAGTGGCACATCAGTGTGTGGATTAATGAGTGTGGAGTTTGTTCAGTTGATTTGTCAGCTTATTGGTATTGTGTTTTGGGTTGGCATTTATCACCTTGAGGATAGTCGTGATTGTTGTAGACCTTGCATGTGGCTTAGGTATAACTGAAATTGAGTCATTTACTTTGACTGTTGGATTAATACAGAACATTACTTGTATTGATTATGTGTTGTATATGGCAAGTATTGATTATGTTGCATATGCATTTGGTTTTGGAGGAGATAGGGGATGAACTCCCGGTTTAGGGGAAGAAAGGGGATGGACTTCTAAACCGAATTTGTTGGAGGGTTTAGGGGAAGAAAGGGGATGGACCTCTAAACCAGATTTGTTGGGGAGGAGAAAGGGGATGGACTCCAGTAGCATCACGTATATGTGTGCTTATTGATAATAGAAATATTTCTATTTGTTGTTAATATGATATAGCTAATATGCTTATCTGTGGTGAAGTGAAAAATGCTTTATATGAGTTGCTATCTCATTTTATTGTTTGGCCAGGTGTATGTTATTAAACTGGTTAAGTAAAGGGAGGCGAGATGAAATTGCAAAACCATAAATTTCTTATGCCTTATGTGTTGGTAGCACTGTATTTATTTCTATTAACTATCATTATAGAAATGTTATGCTTCGTGTTGGTTTTAGTATCACTGTATGAGTGATTGTTGTTGCTAATAGTATGTTGAAAGAAACTGGAAAACAAAAAAAAAATTTCCTAGTGTTTGGGCCACCTAAGGGCGTTGTTGAGAAATTGATTTAAATCAAGGATTTTGAGGAATTCTAAATGAATCTTTTTCGTAAATAAACAGTGGATGATTTTGTGTTTTGGATAACACTGTATTTGTGAAAAATATTTACAAAACTGTTGAGCTTCGCATGGAAAATGAAAGATTTATTTTGAAATGTTCACATTGAAAATTTGACTATCTTTGAGAAATGTCTCTTGATCAAGAAAATGCTTTCTTATTATTTACTCATAAGATTTGTTTTAGTTAGCTTTTTGGGAATCTTGTTGTTGAATAGTGGCTTGACTCGAAGCAATAGTCGGTTGTTGTTTTGTTTCGAGGAAAGGTTTGGTTTGTTGAGATTTTCGTACCTTAAGGGTTGTCTTTTGGAACGTATCCCCTTAGTGAGTCTCTTCCTTGGTAAGAGTGGCTTGACGGTTTGTAGTGAGAGCGGTTTCACTCCTGGTATTGGGGGGTGTTGGTATTGTGTAATCAGTTGGCCTTATGTTTTGGCGCATCCTCAATTTCGAGGACGAAATTTTTTTTTAGGAGGGAAGGGTGTAATGACCCAGAATTTCTCCTTCCGCTCGAGCGGGGGAGTTGGCGCTCAAGCGGGTCTCCAGGATGAGTTGTATTTCTGAGGCATGTGGACTCATTTTTGACATCCTGTTAGTGTATTTGGAGCGTCTTTATTTTATTTTGGGATTCTAGTTGAGGTGGCAATATGATGGTAATGTATGATTGAACCAAAGAATTTAATTCGGATAGTTATTTTACGAATAGCTGCCACTCTTTTTCCCTTTTCTTTTTCCACACTTTGAATTTGGATATGAGGTTAGAACCATTGGAAAGCTTATTTCCGGGGCTTCAATTTGGACACAAGAATGACCTAAAACGGAGTCCGGATAGGAGAGTTACACCTATTTGAAGTTTTGGAATCTGTGCTGGAACAGGTCCGCTCGAGCGAGCATTTGGACGCTCGAGCGAGGGTTTCGGGACAGCAGCTTTAAAAACGAGATTTTTGATCAGTTATTGATATTTTCTTTTCCCCTCTTCTTTCCCCTTCTCCTAAGTCCGAAACCCTAGCTCCAAACCCTTGAATTCCTTTACTTTGATCAACAACCCACCATGATTCTTGTATCAAGGATGAAGAACAAGAGGAGATGAACATTTTTTCAACCGATTGGAATTCGAGATTGCGTAGGATTCTTCTCTAGGTTTGGTTTCTTGCTTGGTTCTTGAGGTAGGGATTCTCCTTGCTCTTTTTCAATACTTCATCTATAGATAGACATGTGGTAATTTTTGTATTGCATGAAAACTATATCATGTTGGATTTTTGTATAAATTCATGAGGATGAACTTTGGGTTGGTTGTTGGTTTTAGATCCATGATTATTAGATGTGTTTTGGGGCTAATTGGGTGTTAATTAGCTAGTTGTTGTTGAAAGGAGAGGAAACCCTAATATTTATTGATTTAATAATTTAATAGAGGGGTTTGATCTTTGGGTAAATACTTGGGTATTTCAGATTTAATGGAAGCCATTGTTGGTTATTTTAGATGATTGAAGCCTTTTGTTCAATATTGAGAAAGAGGGAGGAAAACCCTAATTTAATGGTTATGATTTAATTTATATAATTAAATTGGAATGACTTTGAAAAGAATGTGGTTAATTAAAATGAGTTTTGTCACTATTGCCTTTGGATTTGATTTTGTGGAAACAAAAGGGATGAAGTTGGTTTTGAAAATAAAAGGAAGTGGGATTGTTTTGTGGAATGGGAAAAGTACTTTGGAATGGGTATGAATGTCGGATTGTTGTATCTTATACCACTATGCTAGTATTAGTGATAAGTTGATAATCTCATGATAATTGAGTATGTTTATAGATGTACAATATACCTGCATCTAGAGGTTTTGTCCTTGGTCATCGGTGGAGGATGACACGGTTGCGTTGAACTGTTGTGTATGCATTACACTATTGATTGATTGTGTATATGACGTTGTGTTTATATGCATTACTTGTGTATGGGAGGAGATAGGGGATGTACTCCACGGTTTAGGGGAAGATGGGGGATGGACCTCTAAACCGGTTAATGATTATGGGAGGAGATAGGGAATGTATTCCACGGTTTAGGGGAAGAAAGGGGATGGACCTCTAAACCGGTTAATGATTATGGGAGGATAGGGGATGGACCCAGGGTTGCTACTTATGTGCGCGCCTATTGCAGAGATACAGCTCATATGCTTATCTATTGAAGTGTGATACAGCTCATGTGCTTGTCCACCGAAGTGTTTGTTTATTTGATATGATACATCACCAAAATGTATATCAGTTGAGAAGTATGGAAGTGAGTTTGATTGTGATTGTTACGATACCAACATGTGTATTCGTTATGTTATCAGATATGTTTAACTTGATTTGTTATCCCGATTGAATTTGGAAATGTTGTTAATGAGAGATGGAACCCTTGTTGAGTTATGTGGCCAGGTTCTGAGCCATAATTGGAAGGTGAATTGTGCCATAGACTATGTGTCATAGGCAATGTAGATATTCATGTCATGAAATTGTAATTGGATTATCTTGTGTTAATCATGTATTAGTTGCTACCCCTTGTCTTTTAGAAGTGTAAAGAGAATCAAACATTTTAGAAATATGTTCTAGAAAGGCACATCTGTTGTATGTGTGGAAATTGGAGAATAGTAGTGGTCTTAGTGAATTTATTTCCTAAGTAATTGCTTATGTATAAAAGGTTGGGTACGGGGTTAATGAAAGGAAAAAGGGAAAGATGAAACGCTTATAGCATTGAATGAAATAGTTGTTTTTGAGAAAAGTTTATATACATATATATTTTGTCTAAACTGTCACATTACTATTCTAGTATGAGAATGAGTGTGCATGATCATAGCTATCTGTACTGTTGTTATTGTTGAGGATCAAGTTGAGATCCCTACTGGACTATATGTTCATCCCACGTTGTTGAATCTTTTTCAGGTATTAAGCAGGTTGAGCTGCAAGATTTGGATCTACTTATTTGTTGGCCACGGGACCTCTTTCTTGTTGGCGGAACGCCATATGTGTAAAAGGGTTACACCCTTCAGTTGTTTATTTAAAAGTTGTAAGCCTAAGGGTAATTTATTAGTTTGTTCATGAAACATTTACTTACATACGAATGAGAGTACTGATATTCATTGCTATGGATTGAATGTATGAGTTTATTTCCGCATATTATCTCTGAAATTGAATTAAGTTAATGAACTTGGTAATGACCTCGAGTAATAAAAAGTGGGGCGTGACAAGAGCTTCTCTCTAACTTTCTCCGTCTTTCTCCATCATTTTCTCTTTTGTTCTAGGAACTAATCAAGTTCAGCTAGAAATTGTTTCATTAGCTTAAGTGGCTGTAGCTCGGCTTTTTCGTGCCCCATCTCAGAAACTCGAAAAGAAGCCCTATAGTTCGGACTCCCGCGGTTCTGAATCTAATCTCACAAGTGCAATGTGAAATTGATAAACACCAAAGAGTCCAAATCTGACAAATCGGTTGGAAAATTGGTTTTTGAATAAAAAATGTCAAAATTGGACTGCTTTTCCAGATACAGAGTCGCCACCTAAATATTTTATTTTTGAAGAAATTTAGGAAACCCATGACTCGTGCCAAAGGCCACGTGTCGGTCATCACCAAATTTGCCTCGGCTCGGGAAATTAGGTACGAGAGGGGAAGGGTCATGAATACATTTGAGCACCCTTGCTCACCCGATCAAAGATCAACCTCTACTAATCATGATATTATTTTTATCAATATTATATGCTCTTGTTCCCGTTATTATGCTAGCATTACTATGTGATGCGTACACACAGAAGTACAGACTAGTTTGCTCAAATTGGAACAACTCAATTTCATGATTTGTTTTTCGAAAAGGGTTTGATTTTTCCACCTCAAGTGGGCTTAAAGTTTGTGAATTTGCCACCAAACATAGTGGGCTTAAAACTGATTTGCCACTTAACAAAGTGGGCTTAAAACTTACATTTGTTGAATCGTTCTAATTCAAACAATAAGCCTTCATCCACAAGCATTTATGCAATTTATCACTTAAGCATTTAGCCTCATGGCAAGTATGCTAGACATGTCAATCACTCACACTTATGTAAGTATGCTAAAGTGTTAAAACTCACCTAGAACTCCAAGCTAAGAAAATATGAGTTAGAAAAATATGCATGATTCCTAACTATACAAGATGTCTAATGCAACACATGCAAAAAATGCAATTAATAGGCTCAACTACTAATATATCATATGATTCAATTAAATAGCATACGGTTAAACACGTATTCAAAGAATTATTGAAACAACAATGTAGTTTGAATAATGCACCGAGCCTCAGTGCATTCAAGACAAGATGAATGGATGCAAGCATAAGGCATGAGGTATGCTAATTGAAACATGTCCCTAATCTAACCATCAAAAGCGGATAAATAAAAGAGAGAAAGACATGGGGTTGGAAGACATACATATTATTACATTTTGCTCTCACGAAGGAGAGTCCGAATGAATAAGAACAAAAGCTAACTAGCTAAGCTAATTAAGTTAATCAAGCTAATTAGGCTAATTAGACTAATTATTACAAACCAAAATGAAACAAATAGCTAAGCTAATTAACTAATTATTACAACAATTGAATGAACCAATTAGTAAGCTAACTAATTAAGTTACAACACAAATGTAAGTAACCTAAGTAATTAAGATATCTAATTACGCTGCCACTACTCCGCCTCGGGAAATGGAAGATGCACATGCTTAGATACCACCCGAAAAGACCTCCATTTTGCTCTCGAAAGCCTCTATTTGCACAGTTGAACATTTCGAGAACCATTTTGCTCCACCTTACCAACATTCTGCTGAAGGTTGCATCAATGGCCAGCCAGCCACTGGTAGATACTATCGGCCATCTGCCGGCCATGAAGGTGGCCTGCCGGCCATCTATGGTGCACTGCTGGCCATGGATGGTGGCCTGCCGGCCACTGATGCACTGGATCATCATGCTGCAACAGAGTACAAACAGAGCAAAAAGAGGTATTTCTAAGGATTGTCTGCACAATTCACCCCTCCTTTTCATGAACAAATTCAAGGAGTTGTGAACTTAAGCCACAAACCACCAATCCAAACAATTTCATTGCATGATGGCTTGTGATTCAAGATGTGTAAGCTCAATAAATGCAAAACAAGACACTTAAGAACCATCACCCTATCATGCATGATCAAGGGCAATGGAGACCTAGGAAACTTGAGACATTTCATCACTTTGAGTATGAAATGTCCCAATTTTCCTTGTGTTCAATTAACATCTGATTGAACACTCAACACAAAAGTTATTATCTTGCTCAATTTTAGTCCCAAGTTGTTAGTTACTTATTTTAACTTTACCAACCATTACTTAGTCAATTAAGTCCAAATGGTGAGTTAGAGTCCTCTAATGGAAAGAAGGCTCAAAACACAAGTTGCTTTGGGTATGAAAGAAGCATCATACCGTTGGTAATGAACCCCCTAAGGGATTAAATCATTAAGTATGAAACCTCAATTCCACACTTAAGCAAACAAATGGCTTGAAACCACTTTCAAAGAAAAGAGAAAAACCAAGAAAAGAGGGAGGTTGCAGAGGTGATGAGTGCTGAAATTAAGTGCAAAACAACACCAAAACATGCAATCAACTCAAACAAGGGGTGTCTAATGGCTTAAAACACCGAGCTTGTGAGGACTATTACACTACAACCATGCAAAATAAGATTCAACTGACCCAAACAACCCAAAATAGAGCTAAAGCAGTTTAAAACAAAGGCAAAAACATGCTGGAATATAGCTAGAAAAAGCTAGAAAATCATGCTAACATGTGGAGTTAACTAGGCTAGCAAATAAGACACAAGGAGGGGAGGATAACCCCTCCAATTTTAGACTTCAAAACATGTTTTTTGCCACTGAAAATACTTTGAAATCCAGTGGTTAAAGGCCCAAAAAAGGTTGGTTTGAAAGTGGGAAACAAAGGTGCAAAAGCCTTAGAGGCAAGGAATAAAGAAGGGTGAGACACCCCCCTAACCTTAAATGGCTTAAAACACTAATTTCAGCCCATTAAAACAGAGATTTTGACAGCTCAAAAATGGCCCAAAAATAGTAGAAAAAGATAGGAAAACAAGTATGCAAAGTAAGCTAACAAAGCAAATATTATACCTCTGGAAAAGAAGAGTGATTCTAGGCAACAATTCAAGCCAAAACCAACTTGTAGAGCTCCAAGAAGGCCTCAAGGAACCTCAGCTCAAAGGTGATCAAGTTTGGTTAAGAAAGTATAGGCAAGAGTGTAGTGTAAGTAGGCAAAAGTGTAGAGAATTGCAAGAGAGAGAGAGAGAGAGAGAGAGAGAGAGAAAATTTTTGAGTTTGAAATATTCTAACCTCAAAACATGAGAGAGGGACTCCCTATATATAGAAAACATGAATTCTATACAAGGAGATCCAGCCCTCCACATGGGGACAGATGCAAGCATCTATGCAAACAGCTGGCATAAAATATCTACAGAAAACACTGGTGGCTGGCTGACAAAAAGTACTAGCCGGCAGCCTCCATAGATGGCCGGCAGGCCACCATAGACTGCAGCAGGGAAATACCAAGGCATGGTCCAAAAATGGGATGAAATGGATGTAGGGTTTGAAAGGCTCAAAGCTGTGGCGTTCCGTTGAGGACTTCGAGCGCTTGGCGAGCAAACAGACTCATCACCAGATGTACCTGCAAGAACATCCAAGTCTTGAAGGGCCGTAAAAAATGAGGTGTCTACAGTAGCCAAGTTTAAATCGAACTAATCATGCTTAGTTACTAAAAAAGAGAATTTAATGAGTAATTATAACTTAATGATATTAGTTTAACTTAAACACCTCACTTATAGTTTTCCAAATCATCTAGGTGTTCCAAAATATTAAATTTGAATTCCCTTTGGTTTTCTTCCTAGTTATCTTTCTTTTCTCTAACTTTCTCTTCTGACTTTCAAGAAGAAAGTCTCTCTCTAACTTTTTCCGTCTTACTCAATCTTTCGCTATTTTGTTATAGGAACTAATCAGCTTAGGCCACTAACTGTTCAATAGATTAAGTGGCAATTTAACACAAACTAATCATGCTTCGTCTTTAAGAAAGATAATTTAACGAGTAATTATAGCTTAAAGATATTAGTTTAACTTAAGAATCTCACTTACAGTTTTTTGAATCACCTAAGTGTTCAATTCTTAAGTCCAAAAGGTTGAATTTGAATTCACTTTGATTTTCATCGTATTTTTCTTTATTTTCTCTAACTTTCCCTTCTAATTCTCAAGAAGAAAGTTTTTCTCCAACTTTCTCTGTCGTTCTTTCTTTTGTTGTAGGAACTAATCAACTTAGGCCACTAGTTGTTTCTTTAGCTTAAGTGTCTAAGTTTAACTTAAACTAATCATGTTTAGTCTATAAGAAAGAGAATTTAATGAGTAATTATAGTTTAACGATATTAGTTTAACTTAACACTTCACTTAAGGTTTGCTAAATCACTAAAATGTTCAATTCTCAAGTTCAACAGGATGAATTTGAATTTCCTTTGATTTTTTTCTTGTTTATCTTTTTTTTTTCTTTTTCCTTTGACTTTATCTTTTGGCTCTCAAGTAGAAAGTATCTCTATAAATTTTTCCATCTTTTTTATTCCATCGCTCTTTTGTTGTAGGAACTAATCAGCTGAAGGCACTAATTGATTCATTAGCTTAAGTGGCCAATTTAGCTCAAGCTAATCATGTTTCGTCTTTAAGAAAAGGGAATTTAATGAGTAATTATAGTTTAGCAATATTAGTTTAACTTAGGTATCTCACTTATAGTTTTTTGTATCACCCAAGTGTTCAATTTTCAAGTACAAAATGATGAATTTGAATTCATTTTGATTTTCTTCCTATTTCTATTTTTTTTCTCTAACTTTGTTTTTTTTTTTTTCTAGTTCTCAAGATGAAAGTTTCTCTCTAACTTTCTCCGTCTTTCCCATCCTTCTCTCTTTTGTTGTAGGAACTAATCAACTTAGGACACTAATTGTTTCATTAGCTTAAGTGGCCAAGTTTAAGTCAAACTAATCATGTTTAGTCTCTAAGGAAGAGAATTTAATGAGTAATTATAGTATAACGGCATTAGTTTAACTTAAACACCTCACTTAAGGTTTGTTAAATCACTTTAGTGTTCAATTCTCAAGTCCAAGAAGATGAATTTGAATTTCCTTTGATTTTCTTCCTTTTTTTTTCTCTCTCTCTTAACTGTATCTTTTAGCTCTTCAGGAAAAGAGCTTCTCTGTAACTTTCTATGTCTTTCTCCGTCCTTCTCTCTTTTGTTGTTGGAGCTAATCAGCTTAGGCCACTAATTGTTTCATTAGCTTTAGTGGCCAAGTTTTTCTCAAACTAATCATGCGTACTCTCTAAGAAAGAGAATTTAATGAGTAATTATAGCTTAATGATATTAGTTTAACTTAAGCACCTCACTTAAGGTTTACTAAATCAACTAAGTGTTTAATTCTCAAGTCCAAAAATATAAATTTGAATTCAATATGATTTTCTTACTATTTCTCTTTCTTTCTCTAACTTTATCTTTTTGCTCTCAAGAGGAGAGTTTCTCTCTAACTTTCTCCGTCTTTCTCCATCATTCTCTATTTTGTTCTAGTGTCTGATTAACTTCGGCAACTAATTGTTTCATTAGCTTAAGTAGCCAAGTTTAAATCGAACTAATCATGCTTGGTCTCTAAGAAAGAGAATTTAATGAATAATTATAGCTTAACGATATTAGTTTAACTTAAGCACTTTACATAAGGTTTTCTAAGTCACCTAAGTGTTCAATTCTCAAGTCTAAAAGGTTGAATTTGAATTCTCTTTGATCTTTTTTTTTTTTTTTTTTCCGTATTTCTTTCTTTTCTCTAACTATCTCTATTGTTTTTTTGGTGGCAAATTTCACTTTACCCCCCCGTGGTTGGGGCCGGTGCGGTTTACCTCTCTGACATTCGGAAATCACCACATAACTCCCTTGTGGTTGATGGACTAAAACGCACAGTTAGCTTTTCTGTTTAAAATAACAAAATGTGAAAGTCACGCGCCTCTATAGAGAGAGTCCGTTTTTATAGCGAAAATACTCTTTCTACCTCTTCAAATTTACAAAACATGTCATTCTATTTTCAACCTTCTTTTTCTTTATCTCTCTCTCTCTCTCTCTCTCTCTCTCTCCTTCCCTCAAACCACCACCCATATCCATCCTCTCTCACAGGTTGAACAAACACATCTTTGAACAAACACATTTTTGTTCATGTGTACATATATATATATATATATTTTTCTTGATCATGAACATATACATATACATGTACATATACATATACATACACACACACATATATATATATATATATATATGTAAACATATGCAAATCAAAACCTATTTTAATTTTTTTTTTTTGATGGAAGGGAACTGAAATTCCTCTCATACATATACATATACAAATCCTAATCCATTTTAATTTTTTTTTTGATTAAAGAGAACTGAAATTCCTCTCATATATATATATATATATATTTGTATACATATACAAATCCAAACCCATTTTAATTTTATTTTATTTTTGATTGAAGAGAACTGATATTCCTCCCATACATATATATATATACAAATCCAAATCCATTTTTATTTATTTATTTATTTTTTTGATTGAAGAGAACTGAAATTCCTTTCATATGGCTTGTCAACCTCCAACGAAGTGGAGAACTTCATCTATAACCCCAGCCACTTCAAAGCCATCTATTCTTGATTTATTCAAATCTGTTTTTGGGTAAAAAATTAGGCTTTTGATTTAGGGTTTTTTTCATGATTTCTTTCAAATTAACATTATTTTGATTAGCCTTTTGATTTCTTTCATGTTTTATGTGTTGATTTAGAGATGATTATTATTGACCAAAAAAAAAAAAAAAAAATAGAAGATTAGAGTCACAAGTTGCTAATTATGCAAAAGTTGTTGTAGAGCTTGAAGCTGCCAGAGTGAAAGTAAAGGTGTTGAAGAAGAAACTCAAGTCTGAATTAGAGCAGAACAAGGAACAAGGTTTGAAATGGAGAGAGAGAGAGAGAGAGAGAGAGAGAGAGAGAGAGAGAGATGAAGATGAGATTGTATATGTATATATATGTTTTTGTATATACACATATAAAGTTTGCAATGGAGAGAGAGAAAAGAAGAAGATGAAGATGGAGAGAAAGAGAGAGAGAGAGAGAACTGGGTTTCCCCTAAAATGGAGAGAGAGAGAGAGAGAGAGAGAGAGAGAGAAGAACAAAATGAAGATGAGGGTATAATTGTCAATTTGCAACTTTTGTTAACAAAAGTTAGTGTGCGTTTTAGTCCATCAACCACAAGGGGGTTATATGGTGATATTTGAACGTCAGGGAGGTGATCTGCAAATGGCCAAAACTATAGGGGGTAAAGTGAAGTTTCCCCTCCCCCCCTCTTTTTTGGGTGGATAAGTCGTAAATTAAAGACAAAGAATATACAAATTTACAAAGGGCATACCCTAGGTAATATAATAAATCTAACACTACCCCCGAAAGACAGGGAGGAGTAAAACAATATAAAAACTGAATATGTCAAACCCTGCATTATCAGGAAACCCAGAGAAAGTTACAAGTAAAGGCCAAAATTTGCCCATATATCCTTTTTGTCCCCAAATTACCCCTACCATCAAAGATAATAGATGGGAATTTGAGGAGATATATGGACAAGTATACAACATCAATACCAAAATACACATAATAACCTAATTGAGATACATGCTAAACAAAACAAGCTAACTAAATGCCTACCATGACGAATCAAGATATGATAACTGCTCCCACAAGCTCCCTATTACGACCCAAACCCACCTCTCGAGGTTTAGGCCGTGACCGGCTAGTAATCCCAGATTACCTGGCCTCAAAGACAAATAGATAATTAATAATACTTGACGGGTGTAGACACCCCGTTTTTGACCATCCTCAAGACTTGGACGTCATCACTTGTGCATTTGATGATTATGGTTGCATGTGTTCGTTTTGAGTGCCCAAAGTCCTTGGCAGAACGCCTCGTCTTTGAGCCTTTAAACCTTGTCCTTTCTGTGCCTTGTTTTGGATCAAAACTTGGTGCCTGGAACTTGTGGTGACCTGTCGGCCACCACCATAGGTTGTCGGCCATGGCTTGTGCTTGTTGGCCATTGGTGTGGCCGGTCGGCTACCAGTGGTGGCCGACGGCCACCAGTCTCTTTTTCCAGATATTTGTTGACAGCTATGCTAACTGTTATCACATTTAGCTACATCTCCCTTCACGTGTATGGTAGGATGTTTCTAAGCTAAAGGCATGCTTTTCTATATATAGAGGGGTTCCTCCCCCATTTTGGAGGGTTAAAAAATTTAGAGCAAAAATCTATCTCTCTCTAGATTTCTTTCTCTCTCTCTCTTACAATTTTATGCCTAATTGCTTGTTTTCTCTACACATTTGCATACTCATCCTAAATCAAATCCTCTTACCTTTGAGCTGAGGTTACTTGGGGTCTTCTTGGAGCTCTTGAAGGTAGTTTTAGCTTGTTTTGGTGTCTAGAATTGCTCTTTGCTTCAAGAGGTAGTTTACTTGCCTTGTTTACTTTCTTTTGCAAGCTTGTTTTACCATCTTTTCTTACTGTTTTGGGGCTAGTTTTGAACTGAGAAAAACTCTATTTTTGTGGCCTAAAAGTGCTGGTTTGAGCCCTTTTTAGTTAGGGAGTGGTTCACCCTCATTGCTTATTAGTTTGTAAAGCTTTTGTGCCTTTATTCATCACTTTCAAATCAACTTTTTTGGGCCTTTTAACCACTGAATTTCAGAGCTTTTTCAGTAGCAAAAAACTTATTTTGAGGTCCAAATTTGGAGGGGTTAGCCTCCCCTCCTTGTGTTTTGTTTGCATGCCTAGTTAGCTTCACATGTTAGCATATTTTTCTAGCTTAACTTAGCTCAAGTCCAACATGTTTTGGCCTCTGAAATAACCTGTTTTAGCTCTATTTTGGGCTGGTTAGTTTGTTTGAGTCTTGTTTTGCATAGTTGTAGTGTAATCCCCTTTCACTAGCTTAGTGTTTTAAGGTTTTAATCATCATTGGTTTGAGTTGATTGTATGTTTTAGTACTTTTTCTACTTCATTTCAGCACTTATAATCTCTGCAATCTCCCTCATTTCTTCACTTTTTGGTTTTTCTTTGAAAGTGGTTTTAAACCACTTGTTTGCCTAAGTGTGAAATGGAGGTGCTACACCTAATGGTTTAATCACTTAGGGGGTTCATTACCAACAGTGTAATGCCTCTTTCATGCCCAAAGAAACTTGTGGTTTAAGCCCTCTTTCCATTAGAGGACACTTACCAATGGACTTAATGGATTAAAGGATGATTTGGTAATTAAAATGAGTAAACAAAATTGGCAAGTAAAAGAGGCAAGATAAGCATCTCTTTGTGTTGCATTGCATGTGTTCGAATCAGATGTTAATTTGGACACAAGGTAAATGGGACATTTCATACTCAAAAGTGATGAAATGTGCCATTTTCCTTGGTCTCCATTGCCCTTGATCATGCATGATAGGGTGATGGTCTCTTTCGTCTTGTTCTTGCATTTATTGAACTTGCACAATTGGTTTCACAAGCCATCATACAATAAATTTGCTTGATTGATGGTTTGTGAACCAAAGGTTGTTCCTCATTTGATTTCCCCATGAAAAAGAGAGGCAAAGTGTGCAAAAAACTCTTGAGAAATACACTATTTTGCTCTGTTTTGCTTTCTGTTACAGCAAGGAAGTTCAAACCAGCAGTGGTCGATGACCTTCACCAGTGGCTGACCGGCCACCATTGGTAGCCGACTGGCCCCCTGTCGGCCACCAATGAAATTTACACAGTGTGTTGGTAAGATGGAGCAGAGGTGTTTTGGAAGTGGGCAACATTGTCAATGCTCAAATGTGCAAACAGAGGCTTGCAGCAGCAAAACAGTGGCTTTTCGGGTGGAAACCAAGCACATGCATGAGCCTCCCTTGCATTTCAAGCTTATTTAAGGCTTAAATATCTAGCTTAAATACGTGTTGTAATTAATTAATTGTAGCTAATTAAGAGTTGTAAATAATTAGTTAGCTAGAATAGTTAATTAATTCGGTTTATAATAATTAGTTAGCTTAATTAGCGTAGCTAGTTGGTTAGCTTATCCATTCGGACCCTCATTCGCGAGGGCATAATGTTGTAATAAGTGTGTGTGTGTGTGTGTGTTTTCCAACCCCACGTCTTTCTCCCTTTTATTTAATCGCTTTTGATGGTTAGATTAGGGACATGTTTCGCTTAGCATACCGCATGCTTGCATCCATTCATTCATATTGCGTGCACCGAGCTCGGCGCATCATTCAAACTGCATTGTTATTTCAATACCTTCTTTGAATACGTGTTTAATCGCATGATTGTTCAAATTGATTCATATGCCATATTAGTAGTTGAGCCTATTAAAATTGCATATTGCATGAGTTACATTAGGCATCTTACATAGTTAGGGATCATGCATCTTTCTAACTAGTTTCTGTTTTGGCTTAGAGTACTAGGTGAGTTTTTATGCTTTAGCATACTTTCATAAGTGTGAATGTTGCCATGATTAGCATGCTTGCCATGAGGCTATGTGCTTAAATGCTAAACTGCTTGAATGCCTGTGGATGAAGGCTTGTTGTTCGAATTGGAACAATTTAACGAATGTGCGTTTTAAGCCCACTTTGTTGGGTGGCAAATCATGTTTTAAGCCCACTATGTTTGGTGGCAAATCTACAAACTTTAAGCCCACTTGAGGTAGCAAATTCAAACCATTTTCGCAAACAAACATGAGTTGAATTGTTCCAAATTGAGAAAAACTAGTCTATACTTGCTTGTGTGCATCACATAGTAAAGCTAGCTTAACAACTGGAACAAGAACACATAATGTTTATAAAAAATCATATCATGATTAGTAGAGGCTGATCTTTGATCGGGCGAGCGGGGGTGCTCAATTCATGACCTTCCTTTCTCGTACCTAAGTGCTCGAGTCGAGACAACTTTGGTGATGACGGACACATGGCCTTTGGCACAAGTCAGGGTTTCCTAAATTTTTTGAAAATAAAATATTTAGGTAGCGACTCTGTATCTGGCAAAGCAGTCCAATTTTGGCATTTTGATTCAAAATCAGTTTTCCAAAACGATTTGCTAGATTTGGACTCTTTGGTGTTTATCAGTTTCACATTGCACTTGTGAGATTAGATTCAGAACCATGGGAGTCCGAACTGTAGGGCTTCCTTTCAAACCTTCCGAGAGGGGGCGCAAAAAAGCTGAGCTACAACGGGGCACTGCGGAAGCATTATAAAACATAACTATGTCCATCGAGCGATACGTACATGAAAAATTCACAAGAAATTAAAACTTCAACTTTCTTACATAGATAAAAACACATAAATGCATCATAACATCTTGGACACTTATATAAAAGATCCATACATAACACGTTTCCAAATAACAAAAGAAAACTAAACAAAAGGGTTGACCCAGCTTGGCTCGTCTTGAGTCCAAGCACGCCCCATTATGGAGGCACTTCAAAGTAGCTTTGTAGAAGGGTGGACTCTTAAGGTTGCTCTAAACTTGTCACTCTATTTGCTCACCTACATAGATATACGGGAAAAGGTTGAGCTAAAGCCCAGTAAGTAATATCAGCATAAAGAGGTTAAATGAATGATGTCTATCATAATTCAAACATATCTCAAGAGTTTCAAAACAAATCATAATTAAGTACTTGACATATCAAAGCTCACAAATTATATCTCAGATGTGGTACATCCAATAGCGCAAAATAAAGGGCCTGAAGGAATATCAAATAGACCACATGGGTCTAACAAAGGGACCATATAGGTCAAGCATAGGGACCACTCGAGTCAACATCAGAGATCTTTGTGTACATATATCAAAGGGCCACGATATTGTTTCTCTTCAGCAAGGGCCTTATTACAAAGGGTCATGGTATTGTTACCCCTAGATGTGGGCTACACTAAGGATGCCACAATTACTTTTCAAAAGAGACAATCATTCATTCTTATCAAAATAGCATTTCAAATAACATCATTGCACTAAATTAAAAATACATTTCAACATATCTTTACAAAGATACTACTCACAATGGGCTAGCATAGGTATTGGACCTTGGTTGCCCACCTGGACAAAACACATAATAGAGACACGCATTGAGGCATCTTAATTCATTTTCTTACATGTGTTTCTAGCTTATCTCAAGGCTCAGGATGTCTAAATGATGCTTAAGAATGTCTAAAAGGGCATGAGGATGCAAATATGTACTTATGAGTGTTAGTCAACATTTGCTGAAAACACGGTATTCATTGAAGCACACATTTGGTCGCTCGAGCGGTGTGGCTTGACTGTAAAAGTACTTGACGGTGTCAAAGTAGGCTCGATGTTCACTCAAGACAAGTACTGTACAAAGTTGAGTTCGCTCGAGCCAACTACAAATGTCTGCAAAAATACTAAGAGCATACAAAGTGTGCTTGAGTGACAACTTCACTGCTCGAGCGAATGGATGAATTCTTTCAAAATAGGATTTGAAGTTCAAAACTACATCTTTTATGTTCATTACTTGCATGGCTGTTCCAAATTTATGAAAACTCATAGAAAAACATGTATATATACTAACTTTGAAACCATGAGCTTAAAAACACCATGAATTGCCAAGTTTGAAACCAAATTCTTTGTGCATGTAATGAATTGTCTTCCTTTCTTTTCAAAACACTAATATATGAGATGAGAAGTGTAAAATTGTGAAGAACCTTAAGAAACAACAAGTGTAAGTCCCATGCATGCATGAATTTGTAGAAAACTAAGCTCAAAGATGGAGAATTATGCATGCATGTACACAATTGGCTCATTTCTACTATATTCAAGTTGTTTCTAACATTTCCTTTCAAATTACATGCAATTGATCCTACAACTAAGTGAATTCAATTTTCTACATGAACTATCTTCATGAATTATGGTCAAAGATCATACCTAGAGCTTGAATTGAGATGTTGCTAGCTTAATTCCCTTCAATCCCCTCCAAATTCTCTATAATTCCTCTCTCTCTCCCTCTCTCTCTAAATTTCAGCTCAAGAAGATGATGAGAATGAGCTCCTAAACATGATTTAGGCATATATATAGGTAGATTAAGTTAGGTTAATTAAGTAGGATTAAGGCTAATCAATTAAGGTTAATTCCTATCAACTCTAATTAATTTATTCTAATTATTTTGATCTGAATCAAATTTTAATTAAGCTTACCATATGGTTCTAAATATTCCAATTAACCTATTGAACTAGTCAATTTTGGTTTCTGAATCCGTTTGGGCTTTCAATCTCGAATTCTAAGTCGGCATTCAAACAGATATTTCACAAGCAAACAAATAAGTACACATTATACATATAATCATGCAATTATGCTCAATAAAATAATATATAAAATCAATACATATGTCGAGGTCGTCATAGTCTCTCCCCCTTAGGAAGTTTGGTCCTCCAAACTTGAGTTAGCTCCATTCGAAAACAACTCTGGATAGTGTTGTCTCATTTCATCATCCTTTTCCCATGTAGCTTCCTTTTCGTAGTGTTCTTTCCATTCAACTTTCACCATAGAAATCGATTTCTTCCTTAACTACTTGACTTGTCGATCAATAATCTGAATTGGCTTTTCTTCATAGATCATGTCATTATCAAGAGCTATCCGGTGGTAATCTATGACATGTGTTGGAAATCGGGTCAGGTTTTGGACCCAGATTTGGGCACCCATGTGGCATGACCCATGACCCATACAAATTACCCATGTAATTTGAATTCCTATTTATCATGTTTGTTAGGATAACCCACTATCTCCTTCTATCCTATCCTATTAGGAGATAGCGATGAGTGGTTACATATTTGATATATATAATATATGAGATACGTTATGTAGAGTGAGAACCCCATAACATTTTTCTATACTCTTTCTCTAACTCTCTCTTATTAGAGAATAATCAAGCTTTTGCACTATGACTAGAGTAGGTGATACTCACACTGTAGTATCACTTCATTGCTGGGTGTTTTTTTTTTTCATGGTTGTAAAGCACGTGATTTATCCACAAGGTTTTTCATTACAGATTCTCACACATAAGGTATGCCCGAATCTGTTTATCTGTTGCGTTATATATTTCCTACATTGGTATCAGAGCCTCATAGGGTATTTTTGTGCTTATTTTTGTGCATTAAAAGATGTATACAACTATTGATATATGTATTCATGATATATGCATGAAAATTAATATTTTTCTGAACTTTCTTCAATCAACCTGAAATTCACATTTGTTGTAGTACATTTTATGTAGAACATATCTGTAACAGTTTTATAAAATCAGATGGTTAGATTTTAAGAAAAATGGAGACCCATTTTATATTTCCGAAACTTTGTTTGCATGATTGTTTTACATGCTTTAATTTCAGTCTACAAATCTTATATATTTAGAATCTTTGTTTTGAGACCTTTGAAACCATATATTATTTGTTAGATTTGGACTTACGGTTGATGAGAAAACGAAAAGCCTAAATTGGGTTCCTTATGAGTTCTTGGTGGCTTAAGAAAGTAGATGAAGTGCAAAACTTTTGTATTTCCACTCTCACTAGAGAGAGAGTGTAATACATCTTATAATTTGTATTTATCAAATGTCTATTTCGAGACCACCATTGTTTTTATTTTGGAAAATCGAGTCGCGCAGTACCAAAATAAGAGCAGAAATCACTCCGAAAGGCAGTGCGTGCGTTTCACGCGCCAAATGACGCTGTTAGCGCTCGCCACACGCTCGCACTCGTTGCTACCCACTCGCACCCACCATGCGCACTGTCCAAGTGCGCGCCATGTACGTTGCCTATGCTCGCGCCATGCACATTGCGCTGAGCCGCACCACACCATTTTTCGCGGCGGCTTGGTTGGCTTGGTTGTTGGTTGGTAAGACCCTGTTTGTTTTTTTGTTTTGTTTTGTTTTTTTTTTTAAATCCTAAATTGCTTTAAATGGTCATAAGTAATTTGTTATAGCTTTGTTTTGAGCGTGGTTGGTACTGTTGGGCTTAGAATTTAACTTTTTATCTACTGTAAAAGTTTCAAAATGTTATGAAAATAAAAATATTTTCACTGAGGTAATAATTCATTATTTCTACTTTAAAATGCTTCTGGTGTTACATGACTAAGTTTCTGAAGCTGTTTTTTTATTTTATTTTACTGTAGACTACTGTACTGGTTTACTATTTACTAGTATGATTGTTGCACTGTCCCAAATGCTGGAATATTTATTTATGATTTTATGTGTGTTTATTAATTGTTTAAAAGTCATGAAAATTCCAGAAAATTCCAGAAGTTATGTACTTTCTGTTATGGCATAATTTGAACATTAAACATAGCGTATTGTTGTTTTTTGCCTAGAGTTTGTAAGATGTTGTGATTAGAATAGCATGATTAGTTTTTTTTTTTTTTACTTTTATTTTAATTCCATTATTAAATGAAACATAGCATGAGTTGATTGTAAATTTACATTAAGATGCTATTGTATGGAATTAGACTAATTATCATGCTTTAGACATGCCATAAGTAGTGGGAGGTTGTTCGAATGAAAAGATTCTAGGAATTATCTCCCGGGGAAAATTTTTTTGCACATGGAATTAAATTAAGTTTTGATAATTGTCACTAGAGGCGCAAGAGATGATTACAAGCATAGCAAATTTTTGATCTTGAGACGTGTGTAGTATTATCATTATTTAATTTAGATTCTTTTACTGCAAAATAATTTCATGTTGCTAACATTAATACCCCTCACGTATTTGTTCTTCTTTTACTCTATATGTAGAAATGATAGCGAAGACAATTGTGGCAAACTTGACGAAGGGAGAGAAATTGGATGGCGATAACTATGACATATGGTGCTATAAGATCCAATATCTTCTCAATGAGCAAGAAGTTTTGAACGCACTTAACCAAGTGATGGTTAAGCCTGAACTGGGCAATACAACTCAACATCGTCGTGATCTTGAAGTTTATCAGACTTGGCGTAACAAAGATCAGTGTGCACACTTTACCATGTTGAGCAGCATGCACAATGACTTGATTAGTGAGTTTGAGCATTGTCCGACTGCATTTGAGATGTGGGAAGCTCTCAAGCAAAAGTTTGGTATCACCTTTTTGGCAAAGCTACGTGGGCTGACTATGAAGTTTGACTCTTATCAGAAAAAGGCGCATCATTCTATGGAGCAACATTTAAGGGTCATGTCAGCCATGATACATGAGCTTGTGGCAGCTAGGCACAATTTGACTTAAGAGTAACAAGTTCAAGCTGTGATTCACTCTCTACCAAATTCTTGGGAGTAGATGAAACAGAACATGATGCATAATGAGAGTGTGAAAACATTCGAGGACATGTTGCATCATTTGGAGCTAGAGGCTGAGCGCCTCGAGGTGACTAAGTCTGATAGTTTTGCTATGGTGATTGAGTCAAGCTCACGTAGGACGTCTCAGTTCAAGTGTAGAAAAGCAAAGGGTGCTCCTAAGAAGCAAGCAGCAGCTGAGCTAAAGCCCAATGGCGCTAGAAATTTTAAGCGTAGGGGCAAGAGCTAAACTAACATGCTTTAACTGTAACAAGGAAGAACACTTCGCTCAGGATTGCCCTGAACAGAAGAAGGTACTCCCTTACTTAATTTCTCGCATTCAATGTTTGGTTTCTAATCAAGCATTAATTTCTCATTCTCCTCATTTGTGGGTAGTAGACTCAGGAGCAACTGACCTCATTGCGAGGAATAGAGTAGGGTTCGTTGAGTATAAGCAAGTACCTGCTGGAAGCATAAAAGTTTACATGGGGAACAAGTCCAGTGTAGAGGTGCTTGGCATTGGCACATACAAGCTGGGAATGTGACAAGGGCGCACCTTGTATCTTCATGATGTTTTTTATGCTTCGGATGTTCGGTAAAACTTAGCTTCAGTTATTAGCATGATAAGCCTTGGTTTAGCTTTTGTTTTGAGAATAATAGTGTTAGCATTTATTTGGGTACAATTTTTTATGGTTTTGGTTATCTTTCGGATGGTTTCTTAGTTTTGGATGTGGATGATTCTAGTTTCAATAATAATGCCAATGGCTCTATTTCTAATATTGCATCTACTTGTGACAATGATTCTATGAGATGTCATGCTAGATTAGGCCACATAGGGCAAGACAGAATGACTAGATTGGCTAGAGAAGGCCTTTTAGGCCCACTCGTCAGAGTCACTTTGCCTACTTGTGAGCACTATCTTGCTCGAAAGGCAACAAGGAAACCATTTGGGAAGGCCAAAAGGGCATCTATCCTATTACAACATATTTATTTTGATATATGTGGACCAATGAATATGAGGGCAAGGCATGGAGCCCCTTGTTTTATCACATCTATGGATGACTGCGCGCGTTTTGGCCATGTATATTTGATTTCTCACAAGTTAGAACCATTGGATTGCTTTAGACGGTACGTTAATGAGGTTGAGAATCAATTAGACAAGAGCATTAAGGCTCTAAGGACTAACCACGGATGTGAGTATCTATCTGAGCAATTTAAAGTGCTCTGTGAGGAAAAATGAATTATTAGGCAATTAACAAGTCTTAGGACTCTGCAGCAAAATAGTGTTGTAGAGAAAATGATTCGCACATTGCTTGACATGGTTAGATTTATGATGGCGCAAGCCAATCTTCCCATTTCTTATTGGGGAGATGCTTTGTTGACTGCTGCCTACATCCTTAATCGTGTTCTCTCAAAATCAGTTCCTTCCACCCCCATATGAGATGTAGACTGGCGAAAAGCCTAATATGGGCAATTTGCGGCCTTAGGGTTCAGCAGCTTACATACACAACACTTCTCATAAGTTTAGGAAGTTGGGCCCTAGAGGAAAGAAGTGTATCTTCATTCACTATTGTGAGCATTCTAAGGGCTATGTGTTTATTGGGGAGCATCCCGATGGAAGTGTGACTAAAATTGAGTCATGAGATGTGGATTTCCTATAGGAGGATTTCCCTAGCAGAGATGAGGTCACTGGAGACGTAGAGCTCTATGAAATGGAGGATCTATATGAAGGCTCACCTAGTAGCCTAGTAGAGAATGAGGAAATAATTCCTCAAGCTCCTAGGGACAGTGGGACCGATTATCTTGCTCATGGATTAGATCCAATGAATGAGGATTCTCAGGACTCTCAACTATGTAGAAGCAAATGTGGAGCTATATCTCGTCATCATTTTGAGATTGAAGGGGAAACATTCATGATTGCTTCGAGTAATGAGATGGAGCCTCAGAATCTCAAAAAGGCTCTCTCATCCCTTGCTAGTAAAGAATGGAGTGCTGCAATGGATGAAGAAATGGAGTCTATGAAGAAAAATCATGTCTGGGGCTTGGTTAATTTGTTGCCAGGGCGCAAAACTATTGGGAACAAATGGGTTCTCAAAATCAAGCGCAAGGTGGATGGTTCCATAGAAAGGTATAAGGCTCGTCTAGTGGTGAAAGGCTACACCCAATTAGAGGGTATAGACTATGAGGAAACCTTTTCACCAATTGTGAGGTTTGCCTCTATTCGCCTAATTTTAGTCATTGTAGCTCAGTTGGACTTAAAGCTATATCAGATGGACGTTAAGACTGCATTTCTCAATGGAGAATTTGATGAAGAGTTCTACATGGATCAACTAGAGGGCTTTGTGGTAGTAGATCAGGAGCGTAAAGTTTGCAAGCTTCAATGATCTATTTATGGCTTAAAGCAATCATCCAAACAATGGAATTTGAGATTTCATCAAGCCATTATTTCTAATGGGTTTACGATGATCGATGAAGATCACTGTGTGTACGTCAAGTAGTCCAAGGAAATTTTTCTGATATTGTCATTATATGTGGATGACATATTATTGGCTGGAAATGACAAGGAGATGATTGTCGCCACTAAAAAGTGGGTATTCTCTACATTTGAGATGAAAGACATGGGTGAAACGAGCTATGTGCTCGATGTTAAGATCCTTAGGGATCGCTCTAGGGGACTTCTCGTTTTGTGTCAAGAGACTTATATTAAGAATATCCTAGAGTGATTCTAGATGCAGAGCTGCAAACCCATTGACACTCCTGTTGCGAAAGGCAAGAGTCTAAGCCTTGATATGGGTCCTAAGACTCTAGAAGAGAAAGAAAAGATGGCCTCTGCACACTACTTGAATGCTGTTGGAAGCTTGATGTATGCTATGATATGTATATGCCCTAACATTTGTTATGCAGTAGGATTGGTGAGTCGTTACCAATCCAACCCAGGACCAACTCATTAGAAAGCAATCAAGAGGATATTATGATATCTTAGAGGGACTGCAGATTACACACTTTGCTACCAAAGTTCAGATCTACGTCTAGTTGGCTATTGTGATGCTAACTGGGGAGGAGGCTTAGATGAGCGTAAGTCCACTTCAGGATATGCTTTCATGCTCAGCGATGGTGCTATTTCTTGGAGCAGTAAGAAGCAATCCTGTATCGCCTTATCGACTATGGAAGCTGAGTTTGTGGCTTGTTCATCTGCCGTTCAAGAAGCTGTTTGGTTGAGGAGATTCCTTCAGCATTTAGATATTGTCACACATACTTCAGACCCTATGGCTATCCATTGTGACAACATGGTTGCACTCGCTTACGCTAAGGATCCTAAGTACCACGGGAGAACCAAACACATTGATGTGAGGTTCAACTTTATAAGAGGCATTGTGGCATAGAAAGAAGTGATCCTGGAGAACATCCCTACGAGTCGTATGGTTGCGGACCCCTTGACTAAGCCTATTACCAGAGATGTTTATCTTACTCCTGTTAGGGTTTTAGGACTACGTAGGTGGTGATATATGTGTGTTCAGTTGAACTCTTATTGTTTTTTTGGGGATATTTATGCCATCAGTATTCATATTTGTTTCTATTACACATTTATGTTTACTACTTTTTTCCATGGTTTGTGAATTAGCACACATAGAATAAATGAATTTGATGTTAGTAGGAAAGATTGGCTCACTCAAATGAGCAATTGCCCTTAGCGCTAGGTAGCGAGCAAGGAGGAGACTAGTGGCTTATTGTATTTGGAGCCAAGAGAGAGGCTAAAATTATCCACTATCTATGTCGCCTTGGTTGGAGCCAAGATGAGGTCTTGCTAGAGACCGACCATGGATGTGAGTACTCACTTTTCATGATGTGCCTATTATGGATAGCCAGATGCGAGATCTCATTTGACGCTTGAGAGGCGAGCAAATAGAGAATTCGAGTTAGATGCTAGGAAGCGATTTATGCGCTTAAGAGCGACTAGACTAAGATTTGTACGGTGTATGAGTTTAACATCACTCTTTGGAAGAGTTACTCCATTATAGCATGCATTCATATTGCATGTGCTTATCGACCGATTAGCAAGGTGGGAGAACGGATCCCTGCTTCCTCACTATGTGAGTCCTAAAATTCATTTGTTTTTCCAATGACTTCACTTTGTACCTTTTGTGACCTTTGATTGTGTCATAAGATGAGGAGCTGATGTTCGGCTACTTTGGTATGTTGCCTGCGGTCATGTATGACTCGGCTTTAAGGGACATTACTGGGAAAACAGTCAATTCTAAGTCAAATGATATGAGGGTGAAGGGAAGATCATTTAGTTTCTACACCTCTGCTATATATTCACTGTCGACAACTCGCATCGTTTTGTATGGGATGCTGATTGAGTGTGAAAATAAGGTAGGACCTAGGAGGGTCAAACATGCACTTTGAGAGATTAGAGATGTTTTTGGACCGGTGTAATTAGATGGGTCTGGACACATGAGACACTATTTCTATTCTTTTTGGGTCGATGTCCCTATGCTGGCTCATTTTAAGTTTCTAGTATAGAGCTCCCACATACAGGTGTTCTCAGCGGTTGCACAATTCATTGGCTAGTATGAGATTGTTCAATATTTGGGTAGATTGAGATAGAGATGTGGCAGTGTCATACCAACTCATGTGCAAGTGGGAGGTGTTGGAAATTAGGTCGGGTTTTGGACCCAGATTTGGGCACCCATGTGGCATGACCCCTGACCTATACAAATTACCCACGTAATTTGAATTCCTATTTATCTTGTTTGTCAGGATAACCCACTATCTCTATCTATCCTATCCTATTAGGAGATATGGATGGGTGGTTACATATTTGAAACAGATAATATATCAGATACGTTATGTGGAGTGAGAACCCCATAACATTTTTCTATACTCTCTCTAACTCTCTCCCATCAGAGAATAATCAAGCCTTTGCACTGTGACTAGAGTGGGTGATACTCACATTGTAGTATCATTCCATTGCTGGGTGTTTTTTTTTCGTGGTTGTGAAGCACGTGATTTACCCACAAGGTTCTTCGTTATAGATTCTAACACATAAGGTATGCTCGAATCTGTTTATCGGCTGTGCTATATATTTCCTACAACATGGAATGGATCTCTAAGATAACCGTGGAGCATTGATACGCAAAACACATTATGCATCTGTTCCATTCCCGGCGGTAAAGCTATTCGATAAGCAACGGGCCAAGTCTTTCCAGAATTTGGAACAGTTCGATGTAACATGGAGTCAATTTTCCTTTTCTGCCAAACCTTGTTTGCCCTCCCATTGCGTTACTGTGATAAACACATGATCTCCTACTTCATATGCCAAATCCTTTTTTCTTTGATTCGCATAATTTTTTTGTCAGCTTCGAGTAGTCATGAGCATTTGTTGAATGATTTTGATCTTCTCGGTTGTTTCTTGCACAAGTTTAGACCCATACAAAGCCCTATCACCAACCTCAGTCAAGCAAACTGGAGACCTACACTTTCTTCCTTACAACGCCTCATATGGTGCCATGCAGATATTAGCGTGGAAACTGCTATTATATGCAAACTCAACCAACGGTAAATAAGTTTTCTAGCTGCCTTGAAACTCTAAGACACACATATGAAGCATATCTTCCAACATTTGAATAGTTCTTTCGATTTGCCCATTGAGTTGTGGATGAAAGGCGGTGCTAAATCTCAACTCTGTGCCCATTGCCTATTGCAAACTTTGCCAAAATCTAGAAACAAATTTAGGATCCCTATTCGATATAATAGACATTGGAATCCCATATAAGGGATAATCTCATTAATGTAGATAGTAGCAAGTCTATAAGCATTAAACGAAGTTTTCACAGCAAGAAAGTAAGCAAATTTTGTCAATCTATCAACAATAACCCATATAACATTCATACCTCTAGATGTACGAGGCAGACCAACGATGGAATCCATGGTTATGTGTTCCCACTTCTATTTTGAAATAGGAAGAGACTGAAGTAAGCCTGTCGGTTTCTGGTGTTTAGCTTTTACTTGTTGGCATTGGAGGTATTTGGAATTGTAGTCAGCAATTTCTCTCTTCATGTTTGGCCACCAGTATACTTGCTTCAAGTCTTGGTACATCTTGGTATTTCCCAGATGCATAGCAAACATCAATTTGGGGGCTTCTTTCAAAATTCTTCTTTTCATTTTGCATCATTAGGAACACAAAGTCTTTCTTGGAACCTCAATACTTTGTCTTCAATGCTGAATCCTGGTCTGAGCTTGGTCTCAAATTCATTTCACACTTTCTTGAGAAACTAATCTTCCATCTGTTTTTGTTTAATCTCTTCAATAATTGCTGGTTATGTGAACATTGTAGCCAAAATACTATTTTGTTCATGACATACAACTTCTATCTCGAGTCTACCTAGATCTTGTAGGACCTCCTTTCAGTTTGTAAGCAAACACGCTAAAGTCTTTGTATTCTTTTTACTAAGTGCATCAGCTACAATGTTAGCCTTACTCGGATGATAATGACTTTGCAAATCATAATCCTTGATCAATTCAATCCATCGCCTCTATTGCATGTTTAATTCTTTCTGTGTAAAGAATTATTTCAAACTTTTGTGGTCTGCATACACTTAACATTTAGCCCCATACAAGTAGTAGTGCCAGATTTTCAATGCGAATACAACAGCGGTAAGCTCTAAATCATGCGTCGGGTAGTTCTTCTCATGCGATTTTAGTTGTCGGGATGCGTAAGTAATCACTTTGCCATTCTGCATTAAAACACCACCAAAACCTTTGTGAGATGCATCACTAAATATTACAAATCCTTCGATACCTGAGGGTAAGGTTAGGATTGGAGCTACAGTTAGTCTCGTCTTCAATTCTTGGAATGTAGATTCCCTCTGATCCGTCCACACGAATGATTCTCCTTTTCGGGTCAATTTGGTTAACAGTACAACAATCTTAGAAATTTTTTTGACAAACCTCTGTTAGTAACCTGCCAAACCCATAAAACTTCATATTTCTATTACATTAGTCAGAGTAGGCCAATTAACAATTGCTCTAATTTTCTATGGATCTACAGATATCCCATCTTTATTAATGACATGCCCCAAAAATGTTACCTCATTCAACCAAAATTCACATTTCTTGAATATCCCATACAGTTGTTTTTTCCTGAGTGTTTGAAGGATTATCCTAAGGTGTTGTTCATGTTCTTCCTTACTCTTTGAATAAATCAAAATGTCATCAATAAAAACCACAACAAATTCATCCAAAATGGTTTAAAGATCCGGTTCATTAAATCCATAAGGGTTGTAGGTGCATTGGTAACTCTGAAAGGCATAACTAAAATTTATAGTGTCCATACCTAGTCTGGAAAGCAGTTTTGTCTATGTCATCGGCCTTAACCTTCAACTGATGGTATCTTAATCTTAAGTCGATCTTGGAAAACACTTGGGCTCCTTGTAACTAATCAAACAAATCGTCAATCCGAGGCAATGGATATTTGTTCTTAATAGTTACCTTGTTCAACTCTCGGTAGTCGATACACAGGTGGATGGTTCCATCTTTCTTCTCCACAAACAATATAGGTGCACTCCACAATGATGTGCTTGGTCGAATGAACCCCTTATCAAGTAATTCCTGCAACTAAACTTTTAATTCTTTCATTTCAACAGTTGACATGTGGTATGGTGCCTTAGATATGGGTTGAGTACCTGGTATCGCATCAATCTCAAATTTAATTTCCCTGTCAATCAATTGTCTAGGCAACTCTTCTAGAAACAAATTAGAAAAATCTTTAACAACTATAATATTATCTAAAATAGCATTTGTAGTTTGAACACTCAAAATGCTACACAAATACCCCTGACACCCCTTATTTATCAATTTACGAGCCTTCATTGTAGAAATTAAGTATGGTGGGGGAACTACACATTTTCCCTCAAAATAAAACTCACTTGTCTCAGAGGTTGAAATATTACACGTTTAGAAGCCCAATCAATGGTCGCATAATATTTGGATAGCTAGTCCATACCCAAAATAATGTCAAAATGAGTCATGTCCAAGGGCAATAAATCAACATAGAATGTAGTATTCTCAAGTAAAATTTCACATGGAGGGTAAATAGATGAACACAACATAGATCCCCCCGACGGTGATGACACACATAATATATATCTTAAGGTTTCCAAAGGTCTATTCAATTTATGAGCAAATTGCATAGAAACACAAGAATGGGTTGACCCTGAATTAATCAATACATTTGCATACTACCCACAAATAGAGAGTGTACCTGAAACCACAGTCTCTGCATTTTGGGTGTCCCCTAGAATAAGCGCAAAAACCCTTCCTTGTCTTTGATTGTCCCTCATTGTAGTCAGAGTTGCATTGGCCCTTACATTTGGTGCCGATCTAGTTGAGCTTGTAGCCCTCCGATTATCACGTTGTCGTGGTTATGGACATTCCCTCGCTATGTGTCCTATCTTTCAACAAATAAAACAAGCCTCCGTAGTTCGATAACATACACCTAGGTGCTTCTTCCTACAATCTAGACAAATAGATGCTGAATTACGACTCTGATTTGAACTACTTGAGTTTCTCGACTTTGCTTTCTTAGACGTTGCTGAGGTTGCCCCTTTGTTGACATTAACATTCTACCTTTTACCATTCCATTCAAAATTTTGATTACAAGCAGCCGTGTTTGCTTCTGACGTTAGAGCCTTATCTAAAACATCAATGTATTTGGGTAGTTTTAACACATTAATTCTTTTGAGAATGGAGTCACGATGACCTCCTTCAAATTTCCTAGCCTTTTTTATAGTCTGTGTCGACCATATGCGGTGTGAATTGTGCTAATTCAGTAATTTGGGCTTTATAATATGCCATTATCTTATCCCTTTGTTTTAATTACTCAAATTCAAATCCCTTCATATCCCGAATACACTGCAGAAAGTATTTCTCGTAGAAAATCTCTAACTCAAACTAATCATGCTTAGTCTCTACGAAAGAGAATTTAATGAGTAATTATAGCTTAACAATATTAGTTTAACTAAAACATCTCCTTTAAGGTTTGCTAAATCACCTAAGTGTTTAATTCTTAAGTCCAAAAGGATGAATTTGAATTCACTTCAATTGTTGTCCTGTTCCTCTTTATTTATTCAAACAAGCGGTATCACTGCATCTTAGACATATGAGAGCATCCTGTCCTATTTACGGAAGTTGCTAGAGCTGAGTATATGAACTAAGTCAGTCTCGTCAAAAGGGTACCTCAGCAAGACACCTGATATACCTACCCTACCCACCACCTAAATGAAGGGATGATCAAGTAGTATGTTGGTGGTCTAGACCCGAGGCTTGTATTTCCACCATAACAGAGCCTATGTCCGGCAAGTCATCCAAGATGTTAGATGGCAGATACAATGACTTAAGCACACCATGCATGAATATACATATAAAAATAAAATCAACATTATGAAATTTGAGTCAAGTTCTCTTAATGTCCCCAGCAGAGTCGCCAGAAATTATGGGATTCCTTTTTGGGGTTACCAAGAGCGCCTGGCAGTTCAGCCTATCGATTTTTGATCTGATATCACTAGTGCAATGTGAAAAAAAAAATGAGAGTCTAAATCAGGCAACTTTTGTAGAAAATCCATTTTATTGCAAAATATTACTAGGAATGGACTACATCAGATTTCAGAGTCGCCACCTATTCTTTTGGGAAAATTAAGAAACTCGTGACTTGTGCCAAAGGCCACCGTCCATCATAACCAAAGGGTCTTGGCTCGAGAACTTAGGTATGAGAGAGGAAGGTCATTACTTGAGCACCCCACTCATCTAATCAAAGATCAACCTCTACTAAGTCATAATGTGATTTTTCTAATCAATGTGTACCCATATTCCAATTATTAATAATGCTATCATTACTATCTGAGGCATGCAAATATAGATTGTGCCCGTTAATTTTGGTTATGCTCTGAGTTCATTCATTTTGAAAAGGGTTTTCTTAGATAAAATCCGCATCATAAGAATCATTTACATTCCAAAATAAATAACATAACATCCATCCACTAGCATTCAAACAGATATCTTAAGCACTTAGCCTCATGATATAACAACAAATATGATAAGGAACATACACATGCAATATGCTAAAGCCCAAAACTCTTACCTAGTACTCCAAGGCAAATCTCAAGATACATATGCATAAGCAAATATGCATGATCCCATATATAAATTACTAATGCAGTACATACATAACATGCATATAGGAGTCCAGATACTAAGACGTGACATGAGCATCATCTCAAGACATCGATTTATGTATGTATTCAACTTTGAAGATAATAAATCCCACAAATGTGGATGAACCGAACCCAAATGTATGAAAAATGGAATATACAGGCATGTTAAAAAAAATGATGTAATACCGAAAGCAGGTAAATGAAAGGTTAGAAAGACATGGGTTTGAAAGATTATTACAACAATTTGAATAAGAAAAGGGGGGAAGAGAGAGATTATTACAATAATGAACGATTCAACCTAACTATTGCTGAATTTAAAAAATCATAATGAATAAAGAAAAGAAGTAGTTCAGCAGCTCCAGAACTTACCAAGGGAGCATTCCCCAAAAACTGTATGCTGACCGGCCAAACACAAAGTAAGTCGGCCGCATGAGAAAGTGGCTGGCCAAATTTCTTTTTCGGCTGGGGAATATGCCAGTGCAAAATTCCAAGACAAAAGCTAAAAGAACACTTTCTGAGGGATGCTCAACCCCTCTACCTCTTCTGTTGACAATGATCACTTAGGGAAGAGATGGATAGGCCAAAGCCATCAACAATGATATAAACAGATATACACAACATATATTTTGCAAATAAATCAACAATTAAGTGAAAAAAAAACAAGAACAAATTCAAGCCCAAGAAAGAAATAGGAACCTACATCTTCTCTTTGTGAATAAGGGTAAATTAATACCCAAATCTATGCTATTAAGTGGAGAGCGTAGATTAATGCAAATCATTTCTTCGTGGAAGCTTTGCTAACTAAAATAAGGGATTCATCAAATTCATACAAACTCCTCATCTAGTCATAGAACAAGAATGATAACACCCCTTTCTATGTTCATAAATGATTAAGAATGGAGGTTTCAACTTCATTTCACCTAAAATTCTTTGTTTTGCTTCCAAAATACTCCATGAAAAAATGAAAAAGAAAAGCATCACTTATCAACATCAAATCCTGTGGATCACCCAAGTAATCCCATGGAACAACCCTCAACACTTATGGTCATTGAGTAAGGAATTGAAACACATAGATTGGAACACTTGAGAGATAGGATATGTAAGGGGGGAAGAAAAACTAATCTAATTATTTAACTTGTGAATGGATGGCTAAAACTAGTTCCAATCACATCCACAAGGATCCAAAATACATAACAACTATGAATTTAAAGCTAAGGAAAGCAATAAGGTAAGGAAATGGCTATGAACTCAATGGATGGATGGCTAAGGCTACTCCCTCCACATCCACATGGATGTACAACAATCACATAATTGAAAATGGAGTTAGAACTAAAGAAAAAGTAGGAGTTAGAACTAAAGAAAAAGTAGGAAGAAGATGATCAAAGAAGCAAAGTATTCACCTCTTAATGAGGATGAGTTCCTTTTTGTTCACAAACTCTCTTTTAAGATCCCTCAAGAGCTTTTAAGTGTGTTATTTTATATCCAAAGTCCTTTGTCTAGAGCTTAGGATCAAGCTTTAATGGAGGATTTAAATGTGAAAGTGGTAGGTAGGAGATAAGAGAAGAAAGAGGGAGAGCTCCCAAGCTTTGCTATGCCTTGGGCAAGTTTTTTAACCATTTGAAATGAGCTTGTGAGCTCTATATATAGAGCTCAGGTCATAAATATCTAAGATATTTGTGGTAGGTAAGCAAAACAAGCTAAAATTTTTAAAAATGCTTTGTACTCGGAACATTCAGTTGGCTGAGCTTTTTGGTGATCGACCTAGTGTTTTTGTAGCCGGCTATCATATGGTGTCTAGCCAGCCAGTGGGCACATCGTCCGATCAACTAGATTAGGTTAGCCTAAATTGAAGGGAGAAACATGTATTTCAAAGAATTTCATCCTTCCCATTCGCTTCCACTATATTCTTTGCTTAGTTTGTTTGAAAGAATACAACGCTTTGATTTTGAAAATATGAGCCTCAGAATATTATAGTAACATTTGGAGTTGCACTACTAAAACTCATTTTGAAAGAGCTTTTCATTTTGGTGGAAAACATTTTGTCTAAAACGGGCACTGGATGGTTTAAAGCTTGATCTTTAGACTTCTTGCCGTAGAGCTTGTAAAGATTAACACCTCTCATTTTTATCATCGAGAACACAGAAGGAAGCACCCAAGTCTCAAGGCTAGTCAAAAATGGAGTGTCTATAGGTGGTGGTGGAAGTGTCTATTTCACTAGCCTAATATCCAGACGGCTAACCCAATAGGCGCATTCCTCTATATAACTCAAACTAACCACCTATGATTTAAGGATAGTACTGGAAGCATCTAAATAACTAGTCTAATACCTAAGAGGCTAGCTTAATTGGCGCAATTTCCACAATGATGACAATGTCTCTCAGCAAGTAAAATACAATTTTAATGATACAAGTAAGCATGGCGATATATATATTGCTTGGTAAAAAAAATATATCTATATCAAATGCAATGTATATATGGTGCAAACAAGAAAAGTTTTTTGATGTCCTGTAAAAGAATCACACATGGGTAAGCAAAGTTTGCAAAATACATGGCTAAAGATTATGCATCATGCATTAAGTGTACACAAATGTTGATCAAGGTACATATCAAATAGTAAGGATGACTAGACTTGCTACTTCATGTGCGGCAAAGTGGATTGGTCATGTCTTGCCTCTACACACCATCCTCAAAAAGCTACAAGAAGGCAAGCAGAAAGATGGACTACATATAGAGAGGCTGCTGCAGCCTTTTAACAAGAAACCCTAGCAAAGAATTAGTATTGTTGTATAAAAGAGTTGGCTACTATTGCTTTAGAAAGCAAAGAATTCGAGAAAATATATATATATACTTGTGGACATTATTCCCAAGTGACAAAATCAAGCATTGATTTTGAGTCAGAGAATAATATATGAAAAGAAAGAAAAGATCTTTGCCTTTTGGAGAATTGTCAAACAAAAGGCATTAACATGGGAATTCTTTGCACTGAGTCACATGGAGCAGCAAGTCAATCATGTTGGGTGTGTTGGAAGCAAATGTGTGTTTAAACTACAAAGGAATCAATCTAAAACACACAAAATCCGATCTGATTTTTTCTGCAAAAAAATAGAGAAGAAGAAGAGCTAAAACAGGGAAGAAAAAGGGTCAAAACTGAACTGCCCCTTTTGCAGATTTTTCTATTAACTTTTTAGCCTCCCTTACAAGCTTTATATATGAAATTATATCAACCCAAGTACCAATCAAACATCTAGACAAATTTTCACATACATTAACTCTAATTAACAAGACCCAAACCAAAACATAACTAGAATTAAATAAGTATAAGCGATTGTTTGGATACAAAATTAAACAAGCACATTATATCAACATTGCTCCCCCCTAATGTGCTGCTCCATAACTCCAAGTAACTATCTAAAATGCTAGAACTTTTCTTTGGGAAGAGCCTTAATGAATATATCTACAATTTGTTCATCTGACGTACAAAATTTGAGCTGCACTTCACCTTCTTCAATTGCTTCCCGAATAAAGTGATGTTTAATTGCAATATGACGAGTGCGACTGTGAAAAATAGGATTCTTAGCCATGGTAATGGCTGATTTGTTGCCACAAAAAATTTCTGTACCATCTTTTTGCTTTTCGCAAACATCTTCAAGTATTCTCCTCAACCAAATTGCTTGGGAAGTTGCCAAACCTGCTGAAACATATTTAGCTTCTACAGATGATTGCGCCACACTCTGTTGCTTCATTGATGCCCAAGAAAATACTCCAAAACCCAAGGAAAATGCATACCCAGAGGTGCTTTTCATATCATTAGTGCAGCCACCCCAATCACTATCACAAAAACCAAACAATTTCACAGCTGAATCTTTGCAATACTTGATACCATAGCTGGTTGTGCCTCGAATATATCTCAAAACTCGTTTTGCAGCACCAAGATGCTTTTGGCTGGGATTATTCAAAAATCTAGAAAGCAATTTTGCAGCATACATTATATCCGGCCTTATAGCTGTAAGATACAACAAATTTCCAACCAAGCCTCTATACAACGAAACATCGACTTTTTTCTCTCCATCTTCCTTTGTAAGTTTTTCATTCATAACTAGTGGTGTGGCCATGGGCTTACAACCACTCGTGCCAAATTTCATTAAAATATTTTCAGCATATTTCTTTTGAGAAATAAATACTCCATCTTCAACTTGTTAGATTTCAATTCCAAGAAAATGATTCAACAAACCCATGTCACTCATTTCATATCTTCTCATCATGTCATTTCTAAATTCTTCAATCATTATCTCATCATTACCAGAAAATAAAAAATCATCAACTTACAAGGCAACAATAAGAATTGACATATCTTAATTTTTCACATATAAGGTTGGCTCACTCTTGCTCTTCTTGAAACCCTTGTTGATGAAATAGAAATCAATTTAGCTATACCATGCTCTTGGAGCTTGCTTTAGCCCATACAATGCTTTCTTCAATTTATACACTTTGTCTTCATCTCCTTTCATTAAAAACCCTTGGGGTTGTTCAACATACACTTCCTCTTTCAATTCTCCATTTAAAAATGCAGATTTAACATCAAGTTGATACAATGACCAACCTTTTTGGGCTGCTAAAGCAATGAGAGCTCGAATGGTGTCAAGTCGTGCAATCGGTGCAAATGTTTCTTGAAAATTGATTCTAAGCTATTGTGTGTACCCTTTTGCGACCAGCCTTGCCTTGTTTCTTTGGAATGAACCATCCGAATTCAACTTTACTTTATAAATCCACTTCACCCCAATGATTTCCTTGCCTTGTGGTCTTTCAACAAATTCCCATGTGTTGTTCTTCTCAATGACTTCAATTTCTTCTTCCATTGCTTTCTTCCAAGCTTCCTCTTTAATTGCTTCTTCCAAACTTCTAGGTTCCGCTACACAAAAATTGCATCTAGCATACACATCACTCAAACTCCTCAAATTTTTTGGAGTTGAGCTAGGTGTGGATGAATTAGAATTTGAGCTTGAACTTGGAGAAGAGCTAGAAGATGATGATGAACCTGTCCTTGGTGAGGATTTGTGTGAATCTTCATCATTTTCATCTTCATGTGTTGAATTTTCTTTCTCCTCATCAACTAGGACAGATTGCTTCTCAATTGTATCTTCTTCCCAATTCCATGAAGCATTCTCATCAAATAACACATCTCGGCTGATTATTATCTAATTTTTCTTCAAGCTATACAATCGATAACCCTTGGATTTGCTGCTATATCCCACAAAGATACAATTCTCACTTGTTTCATCTAATTTGCTTATTCTTTCCTTTGGAATTTGAGTATAGCAAACACATCCAAATACTTTGAGATGTTTTTCTGATGGCTTTCTCCCACTCCAAGCTTCTATGGGAGTTTCGTTCCAAACGGCTTTGGTAGGACACCTATTTATCAAGTACACTGCTGTGTAAATAGCTTCAGCCCAAAAACTCTTTGGTAGCCCCTTTTCATGCATCATAGATTTGGCCATTTCCATCACTGTTTGATTCTTTCTTTCGGATACTTCATTTTGTTATGGAGTATAACCCACTATTAGTTGCCTTTCTACACCTTCATTTTCACTAAATTTGTCAAACTCCTTAGAGTTGTATTATTTGCCATTATCACTTCTCAAAGTCTTTATGTAGTGCCCACTTTGCTTTTCCACCATGCTCTTGAATCTTTTGAAAATAGTGAAAACTTCGTATCTTTCCCTCATAAAATACACCCATGTCATCCTTGTATAGTCATCAATAAAGAGAATAAAGTACTTGTTTTGGGCATGCGAGGGAGTTCTCATAGGCCCAAACATCCGTATGAACTGACTCTAACATTTCTTTGGCTCTTCATGCAACTCCTTTAGGAAAAGGTTGCTGATGATGCTTCCCAAGTGCACACCCCTCACAAACATCATGTATTTCCTCAATACTTGAAAGTCCTTGGACCATATTCTTTTGGTGAAGCACTTTGAGACTATGAAAATTCAAATGCCCAAGTCTTGTATACCACAACCATGATTCATCATTCGAATGAGCTTTCAAAGAAACATTTCTAGCATAGTTGAATGTGAGTGGGAAGCTTCGATTATTTTCCATTTGAATTTTTGCCACCACTTGCTTTGCATATTTGTCATGAATGGTGCAGCTGTTAGCTTCAAAATGGACTGCATATCCATGTTCCACAAGTTGTTCAACACTTAGCAAATTTTTCTCCAAGTCTGGAACAAGCAACACATCATGAATAAACTTAGTCCCCTTCTTTGTTTCAACTCTTATGGTTCCTTTTCCCTTTGTATTTACTAACACTCCATTTCCCATTTTAACTTGAGAGCAAATTAAAGTGTTCATGTCCAAGAAAATAGACTTATCACTTGTCATATGAGTGCTACACCCACTATCAAGGTACCAAACATTAATTTTGTGTTCTGAAGCTGCTTGACAAGCATAAAATAAGTGTCCTTCTCCGTCTTTCTCCTCTGAAAAATTAGCTTGTTGATTGCTCTTGACTTTGCAATCCTTTTGGAGGTGGCCAAAATTCTTGCATTTATAACATTGTGGTTTCCCTTGGAACCAACAATCCTTCTCTAGATGATTTCCCTTTTCACAAATTCTGCACTTTCTCGTATTTTCTTCCACACTTGAACTTCTATGAATGTTGCTTCTACGTCTTCCCCATGATGAATTTCTTCATCTACCTCTTCCTTTTCCTTGTCTACCACCTCTTGATGATTCCTCTCTTGTTTGTTCATTACGTGATGATTCTCCATGACTTTTAGAATTCAAATTAACTTTTGATTAGAATGCACTCTCCAAAGGCTTCTCTGATTGTTTTAATAACCTTTGTTCATGCGCTTTCAAAGAACCCATCAATTCTTGGACACTCATTTTAGAGATATCCTTTGTCTCTTCAATTATTCCCACCATTGTGTTATATTTTTCTGGTAAACTAACTAGAATTTGCTCAACAATTCTCTTTCGTTCAACGCTTTCACCATATGATTTATTTGATTGAAAATCTCCATTAGTTTAGAGAAATAATCAGTTAAAGTTTCAGATTCTTTCATCTTCAAATATTCTAACTCCCTTCTAAGAGTTTCGAGTTTGATGATTCTTACCTTTTTGTCTCCTTGAAATTCTTGTTGTAAAATGTCCCATGCTTCCTTTGATTTCTTGGCTTCAATGATTCTTGGAGACAACTCATCAGAGAGTGCTTGTTGGATGAAGAAGAGTGCTTTAGCATCCTTTTTCCTGGTTTCCTCTAGTTGCTGCTCTTGTGTTGAGGTTAATGTAGTTGTTGAATTGGGTTCATCATACCCATTTTGTATCAAGTTCCATAAACCTTGAGACTGAAATAAGGTCTTCATCCTCACACACCAATAATCATAATTTTCTCCAGCAAAAATGGGCATAGATGGTTGCTGGATACCTATACTTTGATTGCTTGAGTTAGCCATGGAGATTTTCTGTAAAACACACTTTTCTTCTTCACACTCCTTCTATTTTCAGCCCTCTTTTTTGAATCCAAGCTTCCACTTTGAACTAGGCTCTGATACCACTTTATGTTGGGTGTTTTGGAAGCAAATGTGTGTTTAAACTACAAAGGAATCAATCTACAACACACAAAATCTGATCTGATTTTTTCTGCAGAAAAAAGAGAAAAAGAATAGCCAAAATAGGGGAAAAGAGGGGTCAAAACTGAACAAATCAAACCCAAGTTAAATCTTGCATTAGTTCATAATAGCATTCAAATGCTACCACGTGGATAAGTTCAAGTATTAGAGTGACAAGATACTTCAAATCACGCCGTGGATAGCAAGCAATCATCCAATCCGAGCCTTGAAGTGGGGGTAATTTGTAGACACTTAAATTTTTACGTGTCTTGATCACCATCTAATTAGTTAAGATAAATAAACTTTTCTCAATTAGTCAAAATTAAGATGGCCAAAGTTTTAAAATGGATGTGAGCCCTACCAAAATTATGGATTTCAACACATTTAAATTATGGATCATACCAAAGGAGAAGTAAACCCATCTTGATGATTAAATCAACCCAAAAGTATGGGGCCCATGAAGATATTATCTCAAAATTTGGTGAAATAATTCAAATTTCAATGCAAATCATTTCCATAAAGCAAAAGATAAATTTCTATTTTCTTGAAAATTAAAATTAGTTTTGGATTTTCCAAAATTAACCATTCTTTTATAAGCCTATAAATAGAGGCTCTCACTATGAGGATGGGACGACATTTTGGCTAAGATCTTCCAAACTCCTAAGCAATCTTAAGACTTTGCCAAATTCTCTTCTTAAAATTCTTTCTAAAGCTCTTCAAACTTGAAGTGAAGGATTATCAAGCACTCCAAATTTGTACCAATCCTTTGAAGTTATAAATACAAATTCAATTTTTTTTGTAAAGAGATCATTTCAAAGCTTGTTCGAGATCAAGCCGTTCAAGTCCTTGATCAAACCTTTTTTCTCCAAGTGTCTCTCTTTGAAGACTTGAAGAAATCCATCAACTTGTTCGATTCAACAAGAAGCTTCTACAGCCATTGGACTGCAACCCATTTTAGAGATCGAATCAAAGGATTTGTTCTTTTGTAATAAGGCAAACCACAGAGGATTGCACCCAATTTATTATGATCAATAAAATTAATTATCTGTGCATTTATTTCTTGTCATAATTGCAAATACGAAATTTGTGTTTATAATAAGATAAACCAAAATTAAATGTCATTATATTAGATAACTTACAAACCATAACTTAATTTTAAAATCATATTAAGCATAAAATAAAAAATAAAAAATAAGTCTAGTAAAAGGAATTTTATCTATGTAGTAAAAGAAAACATTATTTCGACTGAGGTACAGCATGGGTTGGACATATACTAGGTACGTTTGGGTATGCCAAAAATTAAGGGAATTTTTTTTTTTAGTACATGTTTCATATACTCGATACGTATGCAAAAGTACCATACAAAATACCCGGTACAAGTACGACATGTTTGTCAAAGTACCCATACTTCATAGTTTGAGACTTAAAGAGATAATTCTAAATGATAATTTTTATTAATTTTTTGCAAAGTATATTATTTAAATTAAAAATTTTTCATTATTGAGATAAAAAAATTATTTATTAAATATTTAAATTTAATTTATTATAGTTGGGGGTAAATTGATTTTTAAGGTATAATTTGAGGGGTAAATTGAAGTTCTAAATGAAATTTGGTGCTACGTTAACAAGTTTCATTTGATTGTAGATGGGAATAGACGGTGGGGGGAGGGGGGTGAATTGATCAAACTTTAAAAAGTTTAAAGGCTAAATTAAAATAATGCGAAGTTTAGATGTCAAATTGAAAAACGAGTAATAGTTTAGAGGGCAAAGTTTAGATGCCAAATTGAAAAACGAATAATACTTTAGAGGGCAAAATGATATTTCTTCAATCTCATTACATCTCCTTTTAGGACCTACCAAACTTTTTAACAAAATTAAATCTGCTAGGTCCTGGAGCTTTACTGCCTTCACAACTGTTAACTGCACTCTAAACTTCCTCTTCATTAAAAGGTAAATCAAGCCTTTGAATACGGGAAGATCTGCGCCATCCATCCACTTTGAAAAATGATGAAAAGTGATTCACCATCTCTGTTTTGATCAACCAGTGATAACTCTTCCATTATTCATTAGTTGCCCAATAAAATTCCCTTCAAATATCTTGTTGGCTAGTGCATGAAAAAACCCAGTATTTTGATCTCCAAAACTGAGCCACTACTCTCTCAAGATTTCTGCTTCCAAAAAACTCTCCTCTAACCTGCTTGCCTCCCATAATTGACTTCTCAAAGCCCTCTTCTGAACAAAATCTCCTTCTTTCAAACTTGTCTCTTCCTCAGTCTATTTAAATTTGTGAAGTGAATCAACTAAACTTTTAACTCTCATCACTTGTGTTACCAAAATTGTTCATGTTCCCAACTTGGTTGGTTCTACATTTTGTTCTTCAGTTTGACTGCTGCTACTTGGTGCACGAGGATGGGGTGATTGAAATGCTATTGGGATCGGCTTGCTTTAGTGCTCTGTTGCATTTTTATTTTTATTTTTTTCTTTCTGTTGTTCATTGGTTTCTCACCAACTTGGTATATTACTAGCATATGATTGGACTTGCTTTTTGGTACCAACCTAGTTGAGATGGTTCAACTTTGCTTTGATACTTTTTGCACCATTCTTCTTTATTAATATATATTATTTGCTATCTAATTTGATTTTCGTCGATATAACTTTCTTTTGCTGATAAAAATATAAATAAATAAACTGTTCATGTTCCACCCCTTCCCCTGAAATTTGCTTCCTTTCAGTATTTCTCAATTAATTTTTTAAATTCCCTTTGTCCCCAATCTTTTACCTCGTCAGTCGGCAAAACAAGATAATCAGATAACACTTGTAACTAAACTAATCATTGAGCCTACCCTAGATTAGATAATCCAATTAATACAATCTCAAAGGACATTACCGTTGTTTTACACACTTCTCTCCACTGCATCACTATATAGATAGATAGAATTAGAACACCATTGATCCAATGTTAGAGTATCTCCAAGGGGATAGCTAAAAAAGGCTTGTTAGGTATTTTAGCCAATATAACTCTAATTTTAGGCTCCAATGGGCTAGCTATTGGGCTAGATACTTTACCATTCTACATTTTTGCTACCTACAATTGAAGAGCCCCATAGGCTCTCCAAACAAATATTTATGTATATGCCTTGAATTTTTGTATATTTATATCTTGGAGTTGGGATTTTATATATTTCATATATGTATATGTGTATGTAGCAATTTTATACGTTCTTTCAATTCTGTTTGATGAATTATGGAATAACTTATTTTGTATTTTGCATTTTTTTTTCTCCTTATTCTACAGGTTTTGTATGCTTGTATAGACAAATTTATTATTATTGCAAATTTACATTAGTAAAATATCAGCAATTAGTATTTTTTATTTTAAAAATTAAATTAAGTTAGTTTGAATGATTAGCTAAAATAAAGAGTGTGATTGGAGAACACAATAGTTAAAGTAATTAGGTAAAATAAAGAGTGTATTTTTTTTTGTACTTTAGCTAGTGAAAAGTAGAGAGCATGGTTGAGGGGATGTCTAACTATTAGTTGAAGGCCTGATTATCTATTAGGTATAACTATAATAAAGTATATATTTGGGTTTAGGAGCTGAGGGTGTTCATTTACTATTTACTTTTTATTTTTTAAATTTACTGTTAGTTGAAAGCCTGAGTACATATTAGATTTATAATCGTGATTTTCTAATTTGTGTCTTGTCTTGTGTTAATTAGGCTTTTGTAGTTTCAACTGCATCAATTTTATTATTTAATTTTTTATTTTGTCATTTTATTCTAATTTATAACAACCGTTAAGAAATTAAAATATAAGGCAAAATGAATTATTTCAAATTGACAAGAAGGCATTATTTTGTGTATTAATTTGAGTCCAATTTCTAAAGAAGTTAAATTCCACTATTAAAAACCTAAATATTGCTTTAAATAAGAAAATAAAAACCTAAAAGCTCATTAAGGGTAAATTATATAACTGAAATACAAATCCATTAGACAATAAGAGCATGTTTGGTACAATGGAATGGGTTAGAATAGAATGCCCATTCTAGCTTTGCATTTCATTTTTTTTTATTTGGTACGCCTTATTTAAGTGAGAATAGTCACTTCATTAGAATGACAATTCCAACAAAATGTAGGAATGCCTATTATTTCATCCAACCTAAGGAATAGCCATTCCATTCCATTATGGAATTAGTATACAATTTTATTATTATTTTTTTTGTTGGCATTTAAAAAAAAAAAATTATTATTTAACTACTACCATTCCATTCTCTTACCACTATATTGCCACCCCCACCCCCACCGTATTACCACCACTAGCATCACCAACACAGTTGCCACCACAACCACCACACCACCATACTACCGACGTCGCCACTACTACCACCACCACTACTGCTGGCCACCACAACCGCCGTCGCTGCCGCCACCTCAACCACAACACCACCTTACCACCACCACTAAAGCCACAACAATTTGCTACCACCATCCTATTATCATTGCCATCATCACCACTAATGGCACCATCGTCACCACTAATGGCACCATCGTCGTTGCCCCCACCCCACCACTACTATGACTCACACCATCACCTTCACAATTATTAATATTATCATGAGCTATATAAATTTTTAATTTATTTGTTACTAGCTTGTTAAAAAAATAAAAAAATAATAAAAATTTATTCCATTCCATGAGTTTAATAGGTATAACCAAACATGAGAATGAGAATTATCATCATATTCCTATGTCATTTCATGTTGACAACCAAACAATAAAATGTGAATGGGCATTTCATTCATTTCAACCTTATATTCCATTCTTACTCTTATTCCATTTCCACTTTATTTCATTCCATCGTACCGAACATGTATTAGAATTACACTTATAATAATAGACCAAGCTACGCTAGGGCACATGATCACTTGTCCCAATTCTGTGTCCCATCTTCCTGTCCCAGTGTCTCTCGACTGCTATGTGTCCAACACCAAACATTCAATGTAACTGCGTTAACTCTCCGTAAGAAAACTCACAACACTGTTGTCAATTTCCTCTATTCCTCTTCCTTCTTTTCTTTCTTCTTCTATTTTTGTCTCCTTTATTCCTAGCAGCCACAAAACACAGCCGACACCTCTTTTTCTTTTCCCTCTTCTCTCTGCCACAGTGATCTCCTCTTCTACTTTTTGCTATCCACTTCCTCTTGTTTTTCTTCTCTTCTTCGTTCCGCTTTTTCTTTCTCTTTTCTCTTCTTTGCTATAAAAGGAATTTTCTATGGTACATAAAAATGGTTTTCATGTACCATACATAAATTAATTTTAGGCATTAGGTTCGAGTTAGCAGAAATCCAGACCGTAATGATTAAAATTAAATTCAGAAAACAAGGTAGTTTGGTGAAACACGAGGTGATTTTTAAAGAAACCACTACTAGAAATAACACATTTACCGACCACTTTTGAAGACCAAAAATATTTTGGTCGCAAAAAAAATCACATTTGGCTACTAAAAAAAAATTGCTAGGCAAAACTTCATACTTTTACTGACTAAAGTAATTTAGTTGCTGAAAAGTGAATTTTCGCGACTAATTTGAAATATTGGTCGCCCAAAATTTAGGCGGGAAAGTGAAACACTGGGAGGGAGACTAAAATCTTTTAGCGACTATTACAATTTAGTTACAGATTTCAAAATGACGTCGTTTTGCTTGTTAAATGCATAGAGTCCAAATAGTCGACCAACACTGTTGTAAAGGAAAACAAATTCAAACCCTTATAATATTTCACAAAAACGCGCCTAATCGATCCCACCCTCTCAGTCACGCTACTCATCTCGCCTCTTCACCATCAACGTTGCCGTCCGCCATCCTTGCCTCTCCACCGTCAGCGCTGTCGTCCGTCTTCGCCTTGCCACCATTATCTAGGTATATTTTTTCAAGCGTCTATCTCTCTTTGTCTCACTTTTTCTCTTTGATTTCCCTTACTCCTCTTTCTCATACTCTTCTTATTCTAAAGAGAGCATTTTAGTGGAAGAAGGAGCTCTATAACTCTGTACAGCTCATCGGCATCATCGTTACACCTGTTCAAATCAAGTTCCTCAGCTCCGGCAAGGTCTTTGCTTGGTCTCGCTTCATCATCAAGAAATCCTCTACCGACACTACCTGGTAAACATTTCTTCATTTTTTTGTCAAAACCAACCCATTTGTAAAATCAATCAGTGTATGTAGGGTTTTCAGATTGTTTTGTTAGTCTTGTCTTGTCTTGCTAATACCAAAATGGCATCATTAATGATTAGTGGATATTTTGGCCCCAATTCCTGGGTTTGGGAATTTTGTTGCCAGTGTGCCTTATGTTTTGAGCCTACTTTGTAGAAATTCTGAATACAATTTGAGGTATAAATCGTTTAACTCTCCCTAAAACAAATTGAGGTATAAATCCTCTCTCCCTCTCTTACTCATTCTCTGTCTATCTCCCTCTGCCTCTCAATGTTTATGTTCATATTCTGCTTTTTTTGTTCTCTTTGTTTTCCCTAAAGTAAGAAAGCCGACTCAGATTTCTACTGTTCCTGTGTTTTTTGGATGATGAAAGTGCATTAAAAATTATTATTATCATCTAAGTTTTCTTGAATTATGTAGATGTATTTAGAATTTGTTTGTTTACTTGATTAAATATAAGAGCCATCTTCCGGAATAGAAAAATAATGTTAATGGTGAAAGCTTGACCAAAAAGTCATTCCAAACATATTAATTTTTTTACCTCATATTTTAGCTAAAAAACCAAAAAGTTAACTAAAATAGTATGTTCCCAAACGAAATACTAATACTAGATTAAAAATATTTAATTATATTAAAATATACAATATGAATACAATCAAGGTAAAAGATTTATAAATAGCCATTTTAAAGCCGTGAGCCTTGGCAAAACTGCTTGGGATGGGGGTGCTACAAATAAATTATATGGCTCCAAGTAAAATGCATTTGGTGAGGATTCTTTTGAACAATGGATTAAGGTTTAGACTACGAAGATGAGTTGTTTGTTTTTATAGTAGTCTTTCCTTTGCAATGTTGGCACTCATGTACTAAATGAATATTCTGACAACATAAAATTAATAAACTATAGTGTTATGTGGTATATATGGATTATGTGTTCAATGAAATCCTTCTGGTGAACTTGACTACCACTGTATTAGCGTGTTAAGGAGATTATATCAGGATTGATGTATATTTTACCAACATCCCCTCACTGATGTCTTCCTCATATGAAAAAGCATAGACATCTTCTGTTTCCTTCTTTCCATGTTGTCCTTTTCATTCTTTTCCAATTCCAATATTGTTTGTTCTATTTAACTAATAAGAAGTTGTGGATAAAATAGTAAGATATGCAGTTGTTGCCTGAGGGATTTGTTCTATTCATTGCTAAATTAATATTTCCTTGAACAAGAATCCTGCTTTCTCATTTAGATTGAATGTGCTACACCCCAATCACAATATATTTAATTTGATCTTCTAGTATTGGTGCTATTTGCTTCAAAAGTTTCCACCCTTCGAGATATCTAGATGCTTTTTTGTAACTTATTGTTTTATTTACTGTGTATACAAGTTCATATTTACTATACTAAGTGCATCTTTCTTTGGTAAAAACAGTGAAGGTTTACTAAAAATTTTCATTTCTTTTGCTATCCAAACAGCATCACTGTTATTTTCTTTGCAAAAGAGAGTGAAGATTGTAGCCTTACTACAACAAGGGAAAATTTGATTAAACCAGTGACCATGCATTTCGAACAAGGTTTAGGCCAGAAGTTCATACAACCCTCTAGAACTGGGATAGACTTCTCAATGTTTAATGAGAGAGAGTTACTGGCAGAGGGTGATATGGAAGTGTATCCTCTAGTAGTGAAGGCAGAGGCATCCCCAGTTAGCCAAAATGAATCGACAGATGAAAACCCAGAGTTTGGACCCACAAACTCACAAATAACTAAGGTAGTGTTTAAGAATGAGAAAGGTGAATACAAGGTGAGGTTGGTGAAGCAAATCTTATGGGTAAATGGGATGAGGTATCAGTTGCAGGAGATTTATGAGATTGGGAATTCTGTCAATGGTGACTTTGATGGGAATGATTCTGGCAAAGAATGTGTTGTCTGTCTATCGGAACCTCGGGACACAACTGTTCTTCCCTGCCGACATATGGTACTCTCTCTCTCTCTCTCTTACTCACTCTTTCTCTCTCTCTCTCTCTCTCTCTCTCTCTCTCACACACACACACACACACACACACACACACACAGAGTTGGTAAGTGTCCCGATTAAGTGAATTAGCATTTGCCTATATTGAGTGAGTTCAGTATTCCCTTTATACTCATGAAGGGTAAGGTTGATCTAATAGGCATACTTTCACTGCATCACGTCCTACTTTCTCTCCGGGAACTACTTTCACTGCTTTATCATGATGGATTTGGAATAACAATGTAAAAATAGTTGTTTGAAATATTCATGCCAAGGATTCTAATATATAAATAACTTTACGTTATCTTTCTCTTTAGTTTCTCGACGTAACTATAATAGCCAACTCTCCTTCTATAAAATTTAATCTCAAACCCCTTCGTTTGAAATCCGTATATCCAAACGTGGCCTATGTGTGTGTGTATATTTATACTAGTGATGGGTGTAAATTCGATGAGTTTGATGAATGAAGAAGATAAGTTGAATTTGAAAACTGTTAGTAGTTATTAGTAGTCGACGACATTCTTGAAAAAAGAAAGTGACAAAGCTTCAATGCTATTCTGAGCTGTGTGCTTTATATAAAACAATATATATATATATATATATATGATGTGTTTTTCAATGTTGTTGCTGATTCCTTTCTTGTTTGCTTGAAAGTTATACTTTTCCTAAGCTTGTTTGATAACTATTATATGACAGGTGGATTATTTGCTGAAGTTATTTGTCATGTTTATTTGATTATGAGTCACAAATTAATTGGTCAGGATTATCTATTGTTTAAATTGTTTGAATAGTGGTAGAGGTCATTGTGTTATGAAACTAACTACGCTATTCAATAGTGTTCTGCAACTTAAGTAATACAACAACTTAACAGAAAAACAAAATATAACAATTTAAGAAAGGTTCAAAACAAAAAAATATATTATTGTGTAAAGAATTACAAGAGGTTTATGACTGCTATTTGGGGGGTTTGTTGAGCATTTATCTTTACCACTAAAGAAAATGAAAATGGGAAGTAGTGTGGTATTGGAATCCCATTCATTTTTTCTTTATTTATAAATCTGTTGTAGTTTTATCATGCCCATTTTGTGATTTTGCAATTTAAGTGTTGGAGTTCTTGGGCCTTTTCGCCAAATCTTATTGTTAGGTAAAATGACTTCATTTTTAGTTAGCTTTTGATTAAAATTGACTCCACCAAAGCTACACTAAGTAAGCTTGAATAGGGCTAATTGAGCCTGAGCCAAGCTCCTCGTTAATCAATGAAAATTCCAATGCTCTAAGCTTGGTACCTTCTTCTTCTTCTTCTTTTTTTTTTTTTTTTTTTTTTTTAATTCTAAAACAAATGGATTAAGGTTTGTAGAGTTCTTAGATGCAAACACTTAGCCATGATTCTCAAAGCATATCAAAGCATATTGCTTATGCTTCATGTATTTGGGTGGCTTGGTTAGGGCATTGGCCATATACTGCCGCACGCCACCACCTCTGGCAGCCTCCCAAACCTCCAATTGCCCCCTCTAGTAACTCACAGAACCCATGGTTTTATTTAAGTCCTCTGTTTGGTACTATTTCTCATCAAACATGAGTTTAAAAGAGAAATAACCAAGATAAATGAGAAGAGGAAGTCTAAGATAAAATGAAAAAAACAAACTACCCAACAAGCTGCTTGTGCTTGTGCTGGTGCCCGTGCCAATGCTTTTTGTTTATTGTTTTCGCTGTATCTAATACTTGTACTCGATACTTGTATCTAAATTCATGTAACAAAGAGGTTAAAGCATGTCCAAATACCCAAGTGTATATTTTGTGGACACTTTGGCTACAAATTGAAGTTATGAATGAAGGTGTAAATTGAGCTAGTGGTGGAGAAAAATGTGATTTGGCTTGAGCTCCCAATCTGTTCCTGTCACTTGAGTGTGAGTTGGGGTCCATGGGGGACTTGGAGGGGAATGTAATATCATTGGACTGACATGAACTTCAGGACATGAACCTTTAAAAAGTTCAATCAAAGCCACCTAGTTATTTTAATCATATATGCTATGTTTTACTGACTGTAAAATTCACTAATCATTGAAAACAGGGCATGTGCTAGTGAGGCCTGACCTGGTCTATACCATTCTCTCTTGTACTATTTTTATATAGACTCACGTCCTAGTGTTTGGTTTGAGTTTGTGTCTAAGTGTCTGATTAGTCTAATTCCATGTTCAAGGACTTGGTCATTTTGTGTATAGAAATTAGAGTATTTTTGGGGGAAATTTGTGTTTGTTGTGAGTTATGATTGATGGGTTTTATTTTTTTTGTTTCGATTTGATGTTGTTAAGTGCAGTAATTTGATGATTCATAGCTTGGTTTAATTGTTTGGGAACAAATTTTTGTGTGTTCTTGAGGTGTGATACAGGGGAGCTGTTTTGCTTAGAATTTGATTATATTGAAGAAGAAAAATTGTTCATTTAAGGGTTGGAATTAGGTTTTCGGGGATTATGTTTTTGTGTTCTTTGGGGTAAGACTAATGGGTATTGCTTTTCTTTTATGGGACCTAGTTTTCCTAAATAGGTGAAATATGCAGTGCAATCTGACTGGAAAGCTCATTCAAAGACATGTGGTACTAAAGAATACATATGCGACTGTGGTACTCTCTTCTCAAGGTAATCACCTATCCATTCTTTTCATTTCCCTGATATCATATGCACAATGGAGTATCCATTATCATATATATATATATGCCCATTCATGATTTACAAAGAAATCATGGGAAAAAATTGGTTTTGGTTTTGGTTTTGAGAGAGCAATCTTTTTAAGAGCCTACCTGTGAATCATCTCCTTCATCCTCCTTAATCCTTTAGGGACTTCTATATCTGTGTGAGAAAAGGCCATGGAAAAATCTTTTTCTTTTACTTGATTATTCTACTCCCTTCCCTTGCAGTTCTCTCTTTGAGGGAACTGCATAGCAATGCTTGAGCAATATTGTATAATGGCATGGTATAAGAATAGGGTAATAATAAAATCTATGTAAAATAATTTGAAAAACTGGTACTCATTCATTTCAAACCAATACATCTTTATTTGTTATTTCAAAATGTTACTACCATTTGCCAATCATTTTCTTCTCTAGTGTATGGTAACAGGAAAAAGTAAAAGGAGGGGAAAAAAAAAATTGTAATTCAAATCTCCTCCTTCAAAACACCACCAGTCATCTTTTGCTATTCACGTGCAGTGGATATAATGTGAGGAAGGAAGGATATGTTGTTACTTGGTTTGTTTGTTCTCATGTGAGTTGTATATCCTTACTTACTGGTTTGTTCTCTTATATTCTGGCTACATGTACTCAGTGATGTGCCCATGCAGGCTCTCCTTTCATGAAATTGTTAGTATTATGGGACCGTCTTTTAGGCCATGAGTGATTTGTATCAGCACTACATGTACTGGTTTTGTTCTTATGAGTCTTGTAGTCAGGAATTTGTTAAATTTTGGCAAAAAGAAGAATTGATAATATGAAGGCTAAGAGCCCCATCTTTTAGGCCATGAGTGATTTGTATCAGCACTACATGTTAGCTCCACTTCTCGGGGTCTCTTTCGCCAATAGTGCTCTCTCTCTCTCTCTCTCTCGTGCGCGCGCACACACAGCACAGCAGGGCAAGAGTGGCACTAATGATCTATTTAACCATCTATTGAACAGTTGGATGCATACTATTTTAGACAATCATCAGATCTTAGTAGTTCTTTGCCTAGGTGTCTACTCAGAGACTCTCCAAGGGGTTTGAGTAGTGTTGTGATTAGGGAAGGGTTAATGAAATTTCTTTTGCATCCAACCATTAATGTTCTGAAATGGCGTAGGAAGCCTGCCTTGCGCTGAATGCTGAGAAATGGTCTGAATGCGTCAGAGAAATTTGCACCTTCCATGAGTTGTCCTTTCCCACAGATGATGAGAGATTTCTAGTTGGCATGGGTAGCAATCCAGTTAGTGAGTGGCTCATGGTCTTCTACAGATTTTCAAATTTACTGGCATTTGTGTTTTTATTTTTAAAGTGCTAGTTTTTTTCGTCATTCTTTGTATTGGCCGCATAAATTCTAAGCATTTTTGGAGTCCATCAGCTATTTGAACCAGAAGCATCTGAAACTTTGGTGTTCTAAACTTTCTTTTTTCTTCTCACTGGTTAGCATTTTGGAAAGAACTCGAGACATTAAAATTGGTTTTCCTATAGGAAAGATTAAAACGTCAAAAATAAAAAGGACATTTTTTTTTCTTTTGGATAAAAGGAGTTGTTTACATGTACTCCATTAAAAATTGAAGCCACTGCTTAAGTAACCTGATACAAAATTAAAACATTATCATTAAAACTGACAACTATTATCATTCCTGGGAAAATGATCTTTAGCTATTTGATCACTTGTTATATTATTTGTTAACAGGTTTATCTCATTGCTGACCATGTAATTAAACGATACGTTAAAGACAGGCTGGAAGTTTCTCTTCATGCTTTAGGCGCTGAGGTACCATCTTCTTGTTCTTGATTTTTGTCCCTTAAAGTAGTCGTTTTTATCCTTACATCGTATGAACTTTGATTGCGTCTATACAGTTGGAGTTTTAATTGCATCTATCATTATCAAATAGATAGCTTTTGCTGGAAAATTGAGTATCTTATCTTATCTGTTTCACTAATTAATTTGTGTGTGTTTCTCTCACTACAAGAGAATGCACCTTTGCCGACTAATTTTGGCGACTAAAACATTTTTAGTATCCAAAAGTATAATTTTTGGCGACTAAAATTTAATTTGGTCGGCATTGGTTCCATATTTACCTACTAAAATATTTTAGTCAGTAAATATTTGTAATTAGCAACTGAATTTCAAATTAGTCGGCAAAAATTAAGCTTTTCAACGACTAAATAGGATATTAGTCGCTGTTGGTGTACAATTTAGGCTAAAAAAAAAAATTTTAACTGTAATATTCACTTTTTCCCTACTAAAATAGTGCTTAGTCGCCAAATGGGCTTTTAGCGACCAAAAATTTTGTCGCTAAATCCTGATAATTCATTCATTTCTCGACTAATTACAAAATAGTTGGTAAAAGTTGAAATTTCAACTCACGCCACTTCATTAATTGATGCGCGCGCGTTGATGTATAGGCAACAATATCACACACTGAACAACAGTGTACCACACACACCTCACCAAATCTCATAGAACTCAGCCCCCTTCATCGAATTCTATTGTACGGGCGACGCACAGACGGCCACCGCCACCGCCACCAGTGCCAATCACCACCGTCACAGCCCTTGAATCACAGGTTCTCTCTCTCTCTCTCTCTCTCTCTCTCTCTCGCTTTCGCACTCTGTTTCTCAGTCCGTCTGTGCGTCTCTCGCTCAAACTCTCTGACACAATGTATCTATGTATTTGTCTGTCTCTGTGTCTCTCCATCTCTTTCGCTCTCTCTGTCTTCTCTTTTCTGTGTTTCCCCCATTTCAAAAATTGTTGCTGTTTAATGTGTGTGAATGATATTTGAATGAACAATCCGAAATCAATTTTTAAGCAATTTTTAATCATTCAAATATGTAATTCAGAAATTGATTAAAAATTTCCAACATGATGTTTAATGTGTGTGAAACTAACCTTGCAATAAGGTGATGAAAACAATACTGGGTTTCATTAATTTGGGGTTGCAATAGCTCATATCCGTTTGTCTCTGTCTCTCTCTCTATCTCTCTCTCTGTCTCCCCCTTTTTGTGTTTCCCCTATTTCTGACATTGTTGCTGTTTCATGTCTGTGAATGATGTTTAATGTGTATGAATGATATTTGAATAAACAATCCCAAATCAATTTTTAATCATTCAAATATGTAATTCGGAAATTGATTAAAAATTTCCAATATGATGTTTAATGTGTGTGAAACTAACCTTGCAATAAGGTGATAAAAACAATACTGGGTTTCATTAATTTGGGATTGCAATGGCTCATATTAGACTGGGCATTATCTTATGAAATTTAGGTCAATTTGAGTGTTATTATCTTTCTTCTAAGTTAAGATGCTGCTGGACATATTTATTTATACTTCATTAGGTTAAGCAGTCAAGGGGTAGTTTGGTAATCTTTGGATTAGCTAGACATGGACTTTGGTATGAGTTCATGGGTCGTATTATGGGACTTAACTACTTAATCTTCATTTCCAATATAGTTTCGCCCAGCATCAAGTTGGATGCAATGGAAATTTCTCAACAGCAACATAAGGTTGGGTGAGCCTAAGGGAAAACCAATTGTTGATTAGTGGAGTTTACTCTGGTAAGGTAGGCCAAGAGTAGATAAGTACTCACAAATGTGTGTGCAATCAAATTCACTTAGCATGAGCAGTATAACAGCCTATAAAGGTTTTTGTTCTATCTCCACTTTAAGATGGATCTTTCTCCAAAACACCCACACATGAACACACAAAAAGGAGGCACTAACCTCAAAAAATAGTGAGTTCTCAAACATAGGCTCCACAAGCAAGAACAACGTCGCATAAGTAGGTACCACAAGATTCTTTCAATGAAGTTGAAAAACACAGCTAAGAAATGAAAGATATCAAGATGTCAAAAGTTTAGAATACAAGAACATTCGTTTAGAAAAATCTCCAAATAAAATAGTCTTCTACATACAAAATTAAATCACAAAAAAATATCAGGAATGTACATCTCAGCTTCATAGGGCCACTAAAGATACCTTCACTATTTTCACCAGAGGTTGGCCCCATCGTGCTAACATATACATTCTTGGTATTTTTCTGTGGTTTAATTCTGTGTGTGTAAATTTAATTAATAAGATATCAAGGAAAACAATTCCAATCATAGCCTCCTTATTCAGTTAGGAAATGCCATGTTTATCTAATATATGGTAGCAGAAATTTCTAATGGCAATTGTATAATTATTTTGTTTAATTAAAGAAGTGATAACCAACATCATTCATGATAGGTCTAACTATTTCTTCTTGGTTTGTATAGCATAGCTCAGGATTGAAGGTAAATTCTTATGTTGCTTGTTTTATCTCACTATTTGTGTTTGATTTATGTGATTTTAAATGCATAGTAGCACATGGCTCAAGTCTCTTTTGCAATGCTTCTTTTTTGATGATGTAGATAGAATGGTCTTTTTTGATCGCTTTAGAACCGATTCATTTCTGATTCTGAGGGGTCCATTAATCAGAGGTGACACTAATATGGAAATAAAGATGATAAATCCAATATGTAAATGTAATCAGTCTATTCATTTCAACTTGCTAATTATCACATTGTCAGATTCCACATAGGGAATACATTATATTTACAGTCATCTGTCCAAAAATATACTTATTTGTCTAACACTTAAATATATATATATATATATGTATATATATGTCATCTGTCTTAATTAAAAAGTCAAAATATGACGATCATATCATTTCGTTGTTGAGTATTTTTGTTTATTTGTTGTCCATTCCTACGTTAAAGTTTGCTTGACTTGTAGGGTTCACAAGATGGACAAGAGTTGGATGATGATAAAAGATAGGTTGAAAAGTAAAGAGTACCAACAAGGTGTTAAGTCATTTATTGACTTTGCTACGAAGGATTTAGGCCCACACGATGACATTCGTTGTCTGTGTGTCAATTGCTTGAATGCCACAAAACATAGTCCACAAGTTGTACGGCTGCACTTGATTCGAAGAGGAATCATGTGTTCTTATAGAACTTGGGTGCACCATGGGGAACACGTCCCATTGTGTCATGATCATCCTAGTGCGTCAAACATTGATGGTGAAAGATATGGAGCTGCAATTTTTGACATTGATGATAATTTGGGCGAGTTGCCTACTATGTTGGAAGAGATTTACATGAGTGGCCGCATGGATGATGATATCGACAAAGAACCTAATAGCTCGGAGAGAGAAAATTTGGTGAAGTTCATTAGGTTGTTTGATGATGCTCGACGCAAAGTGTACCCGGAGTGTGAAAAGTTTTCCGTGTTGTCCTTCATTATTAAGATGCTTCATATTAAGGTGTACAATCAACGGAGCAACAAATCTTTCGATATGGTTATGCAAGTTTTCAAAAACATTCTCCCAAAGTGTGATGAAACAGTTCCGTGGACCCTTTATGATGCAAAAAAGTTCTTACATGAATTGGGTTTGGGATATGAGGCCATTCATGCATGCAAGAATGATTGTATTTTGTTTTGGAAGGATAATGCAAAACAGGAGAATTGCCTTACCCGTAAGGAGTCTAGATACAAGTTCAACAATCAGAGTGGTAAAAAGATTCCTCACAAAATATTGAGGTATTTTCCTTTGACACCGAGGTTGAAGCGATTGTACATGTCGAAAAAAACCGCCGCAGATATGAAATGGCACAAAGAGAAGCATGTGGATGATGGAGTGTTAAGGCATCCAGCCGATGGTCAGGCATGGAAGGACTTTGATATGCAGCATCCTAAGTTTTTTGTGGAACCCAGACATGTAAGGTTAGGACTTACCATGGATGGTTTCAATCCGTTTGGAAATATGAGCACATCGTACAGCATGTGGCCCATACTATTAATGCCTTACAATCTTCCCCCGTGGAAGTGTATGAAAGAGCCATATCTGATGATGTCAATGCTTATTCCCGGTCCATCCTCTCCTGGAAAAGACATCGATGTTTACTTGTAACCATTAGTGGAGGAGTTAAAGAATTTGTGGGAGCATGGTGTGCAAACATATGATGCCACAATTGGTGAAATATTTACAATGCATGTAGCAGTCATGTGGACCATCAATGACTTTCCTGCATATGGTACCCTCTCTAGTTGGACTACAAAAGGTTACTTGGCTTGCCGTAATTGTAAGATGGATGCATCATCGCAGCGTCTGCGAAGTAAGATAGGGTATATGGGTGCCTGCTGCCATTTGCCCGAGAACCATATTTGGTAAAGAAGTAAGCTCTTCAATGGTCAGAACGAGCATCGGTCCAAACCTGTGCAGTTATCAGGAGAACAAATACTGCAACAAATTGATTCGAGGACATATAGGCCGTATGGCAAGCATCCAAACAACCGAAAAAGACAACGGAATGAAAGTCCACCTTCTAATTGTACAAAAAGAAGCATTATGTTCGACCTACCCTATTGGAAAACACTGAAGCTTCGACACAACCTTGATGTCATGCACATAGAGAAGAATATATGTGACAATCTGGTTGGGACACTACTAACCATTGATGGCAAGAACAAGGACACGGATAAAGCCAGCTTGGATCTAGAAGACATGCGGATACGAAAGGAGTTACACTTGAAGAGGCATTCCAATGGCTCATTTGAGAAGCCTCCGGCATCGTACACATTGTCCCCGGTAGAGCGACAAGGTTTTTGTGATTTCTTGAAATCGATTAAGTACCCTGATGGCTATGTAGCAAATATATCCAATTGTGTCACCGCTCAAGGTGGAAAATTAATTGGCCTCAAAACTCATGACTGTCATGTCCTTCTACAATGACTACTTCCAATTGGGATGCGTGGATACCTTTCCAAGGAGATTGGGACCGCACTTTTTGAGTTGGGAAATTTTTCAAACAGTTGTGCTCAAAGACATTGAGGGTGATTGATTTGGAGAAAATGGAGGAACAAATCGTACTTATACTTTGTAAGCTTGAGAAGATTTTTCCTCTTGTGTTTTTTGATGTCATGGTCCACTTGGCAATTCATTTGCCTCGCGAGGCTATGCTTGGAAGGCCTGTGCAATATCGATGGATGAATCCCATTGAGAGGTAATACCACAAGTTCCCGAACATCCCTATTTACATATAGTATATAATGTAAACATTAACATTCAAATCATATTAGCATGTAGGATGCTCGAACTTCTGAAAGGATTTGTTCGCAATAAAGCTCGGCCAGAAGGTTCCATTGTGGAGGCTTACATTTCACAAGAGTGTACGACATTTTGTTCAATGTACTTAGACGGCGTTGAAACGATGTTTAATCAGGAAGAACGGAACTATGACGGGGGTGACAACGGCCCGGGGTTGGCGATTTTCACTTAAAATGTTCGTCTGTTTGGTCTACTAACAAGGGAAACTGATGTGTCTGTAGCTGACCGTGAAAGGGCTCATTGGTTTGTCCTACACAACAACTTAGAAGTGGAAGAATATCTAGAATACACGTCGAACCTGTGACGTACTATATGTGACCTATATGCTTTTTTTTTTCTAGTAATCATTCTGCAAATTACTTATGAATTATATTGTCCTACGTAGGGAACACAAGATGTTGTTGCAACAACAACATGGAAGTGCATGCGGCATTGCCAAGATACAATGCAAAGAATTTCCTAAATGGTTCAAAGATCGCGTATGCTAAAATTTCTTATAGGGTAGTTTACACATCAACTTAAGTTATGTAAAAAATAACATGACAATTTTTTCTTATGTAGATGAACCAATTGCGGCACAACAAGTCACTCAAAGTAACCAATGAGATGTTGTCACTGGCAAATGGTCCTAACAGCTTAGTGAACACATATTCAGGATGCATTTGTAATGGCGTCCAATTCCATGCTCGCGACCATGACAACCGTCATAAAACTCAAAATAGTGGATTGGTAATGGAAAGGGACCATGAAGGCCAACTCGTAAAGTTCTACGGGTACATTTGCAAAGTTTGGGAAATGACATATTTGTTTAGGCACCGTGTTGTTTTATTCCAATGTGAATGGTATAACACCGGTAGTAACAGAACTTTGCATGTCGAACCACAGTTCACTACTATTGATATACGAAGTCGATGGTATAAAGATGACCCGTTTGTGTTACCAAGTCAAGTGCAACAAGTTTTCTACGTGCATGATACGAAGTTAGGTGCCAATTGGAGAGTAGTAGAAAAGTTTCAACAATGACGAATTTGGGATGTGCCCAAGGTGAATGTGCCACAACCTGATAATGTGTTCCAACAAGATGAAATCACTAATGTTATACCAACTGAGCCTATGGATGACGATGTGGTGTTGCGTCGAGATGATATTGATGCTGAAATTATTCCAATGGAAGTTTTACAGTCTGATAACCGTGTACAACCCTTGGTTAGTATGGACGATGACTTCATATGTGATGATGAAGATGAACCGACAATGGAGGGTGACAATGAAGAAGAAGATGAGCTTGATAGTGATTTTGATTCAGATATGGACATAGAGTGTTGATGTATGGGTTCTAAATTTGGATGTGTGATAGAGTCTTGATGTATGGGTTCTATGTCACACCCCAAACCCGGGCATGACCGGCCGTGGCCCACAGGGACTTAGCCCAAGGCACACGTAAGCCTAAACATGAACCCAAAACCATAAAGAATAAATGTGATGATAGCCCAGGAATAAATAAATCAACACTCAATCCAGTGACATACCACAAGTGAAAAACAAGTCATAACCAACTTCCTAAAAATATATATATACTAAATGGGACATAAATCGCCCACAAAATAAAATAATTCTAAATAAAACCCAACCACAATGTATGCACAAAACTCGACAAAGCAACCTAAAACAAATTAAATAAATGCCCTAGAGATCCATGCAATTGAGTCCCCGCTACACCATGAGTCCACCCTAAGTCCTTCTAACACCTGGAAATGGTAAACAACTAAGTTAGCTGATAGCTCAGTGAGTAGCAACATGGATAGTAAATACAGTTTTGAAAACAGGGTTCATCTCCAAAATAAGATATATATCATAGAAACTAGATTGGCATACAGTTTGGTAAATGCAATCTGTTTCAAAAAGAAGGTTCCACAGTTCAACACTTAAAATACTCATGTCTCGCAAGAACATGATAAACGACATTTTCCACTTAAAACAAATTATAACATGAACACCAATAATTTTCTGGGTACCAAGAAAAACAAATAATATGCCACACATTTCTCAGGCTATAAGCCCCGTTGGATCCAATACCGAACTAAGAGTCATCCTCAGGGTGGCACCTGGGCCTTTTCTCAAAGACGATCCGATTGAAGGTCACCTAGTTGTTTTTAAAGGTCTTTTCCTTACAATCGTTGAGCACTAGAGTCATCACGGCCCAACCCGGATCTGTTCCCTAGTGGCCAGAGTCACCACACACAGTGGAATAATTTCCCTGGACTAAATACACACATGGTCCCAATAATCAATACACATCAATTTTGCAAAACATGGTAGTTCATCATTATAAACATGAGACCAAAACAAATAGTTTACAGTATGCCAAGTTCACACATGTTTCAGAAATAATTTGATTCCATTGATAATATAATAATTTATCAAAACAGTTTAGTCTTAAAACAACAATTTAATTTTCCAACAGTTCAGGGTAAGGGAACATTTATAAAAATATGTAGCATGAAACTACTCACCTGAAACGAAATAATATAATCCTTGAATCAAATAGAGTGTAAAAGTCCAACTAGTGCCCTGAACCAAGTATAAAAACTACACGTCACAACTAATTTAAAAAATACTAAAGAATAAGAACTAAGTAACCCCAAAACTAAAGCGCACTAACACGGCTCAACCCAACTCACTGTTACTCTTAAATATTACCTAAGTTCATGTTCTTCAAGGTCTAAAATCACCCAAGACATAGGTTCCGGTCAAAACTTAATTAATTGTGACTTTAAGATAAAACAGAATTTCAAACAAGCCTTCCCAACCTATTCGCTAACTTTGAAAATTACAAAACCCACTCCACACTATTCAAAAAATTCCAATAACCTCCAGATATGATCTAATATATCCTAAGTTTCAAACCCAATTGGTTTCACTTGATTTGCTTATCAAAATAATTATCTACAATTTATTATATCCAAACAGGTTGTTTTCTGCAGCACTTTAAAGAAATTGACGGTTCTCTTAATATACACGAGCAATCAATGCAAAGCCAAAAACGTACGAAACTAGACTCGTAACCGGTTCTAATGACACTAATTTGATAATTTTTGGATTTATACCCAAAGAGAACAACACTCCCGAATTTACTGTTTCGGACTGGTTTCCTGGACAGATTTGAATACCTCAATTTATATGGATTTTGACTCCCAAAAATTATGATAAAATTCAGATATGCAATTCAATATGTGATTAATCTACTGTAAAAATTTCAGATTAAATTTCATCCGTTTGATATGATTTCTTGATTTTTGAAGTTTGTGATTCTGTGCAGAATTTTTGAACGAAGAATAATACCCATTCTTTATACATGAATTTAACTCCTGAAATTTCTTAATAAGATATCTATATACACAACACATAAACCTACAACCTCTCCATCAATGAACTAAATAATCATAGAGTAAGGATAAAGAACAAAACCTTAAGGAAGAAGAAAGATAAAGACTTAGTACACACCCAAAAATCCATCCTTGTTTGCAACCCCCTTTTTTTTTTCTTCTTCTTTTCTCTCAAACTCTCTCTCTCCCCAAGGCTGCCTCCTGCTGCTGCTATAGTGTAGATTAGGAACCTTAGGGTTGTTATTTATTGTATCAGGCAACTTAGGGTTATGTATCTAAACAAAAGGCTCTAGTTTATTATCTCTTTATATTATTTTATTTTCTAACCCATTAATTTAAATAAAATATAACTATTAATATAACAAAATATACTTACAAACTTGCCCTCAATATTTTTTTTAAAAAAATAAATAAATAAATCTTGCCTCTAAATTAAATGCTTTCACCACAAATTTATTTTAAATTTAAAATTAATTAAAAGATCCTCCAATAATATTTAATTTGCACCTTAGAATTCACCACCAAAATATTTGAGATTGTAATATTATTATTTAATTATTTACTTAATTTTTATATTCGGGTTCTCACATTCTAAATTTTGATGTGTTTTCTTAGTAGTTATTGTTTTGTCTTTTTGTTGTTTTGTTGATGTAATGGGGAAAGGGAGGGAGGAGATTCCCCTTCTTTATGTGTTATGTAATTAGATAAGAGTTTTGTCCTTTTGTTTATTTTGTTCTTCATGTCATCATGCTGAGCTATATTGTATACTTTTTCACAATGTTGAACCTGTTAAATTGATGAACCTCCTCATTTGACATTTATGCTTAACATTGGTTTGTGTACATCATTATTATTTGAAAATCATTATCAATTTGTTTCCTATTGTTGTCTTGTTGTAATTTTGTGAATACCTGAGCGCTTGTAAACAATCCATATTGGTCATAATATCGATGATGCATGTGATGCGTTTACTTAATATATCATGTTTGCTTTTACTTTGCAGGTACGAGCATGGTTCTTGGGACAAAAACAGGGCGGCGTAAGAAAACAGCAACTGACCCCATAGCATCACCCTCGGGAACATTTGCACCTGTCATTGTCACACCACAGACTTTATCCGATGAGACACAACCACCGGATGACACACAAACATTTGTGGAAGAGACATAGGCGCACGACGTAGGTAAGACCATTGTAGTTTTGTAGGTGTGTTTTGGCCCCTAAAGATCACTTTACTTGACGTAAGCAATGGATTTTATGTCATCTAGAAGAACAATTTCTTGCATGTATTAAAAAATTATAATCCCTTACAAAATTTGCTTGGATGATTGTTAAATTTAATATTAATTATTGTTGATTATATGTTTGGGGAACTAATTGCATGTGAAGGCCTTACACTTGTTGCCCCTTCTTGACCAGGGAAAAGTATGTCAAATGGTGTACGTGGTCCTACAGTCGGAAAAGGAGTGCAAAAAAGGCTTGCGAGAAAAAAAGGGGAGAAACTACATGTACATGTCAATCGCATGTTGAATGCACTCACTGGAGGGAATGCCACGCCTGCCACAAATGAGTTGGGCTTGCAGATAAGGCGGTTGTGCCCCCTTAAGGGAGTGAAGTCATGGAAGAAAATTGATCAAAGTATCAAAGATGCTGTAGTACAGGCTGTGCTAGTAATTTCGGACCTTAAACTAAATGTCTTCATTATGTAAAGTTCCAATTGTTGCATTCCATTTCTGTAATACATCACACACTTATGCTTGCAGGACACGTTTGAAATTGGTGAGGATTTCCATACTGATCAACAAGCTCAAGAGATCATTGATACGAAGGCGTATCTCTTGTACAAGGATTGGAGGTACACCTTGAAGCAACACTACGAAAAACTTGTAGAAGAGGGTGTTGATGACCCATATAGTCATCCGCCTAAAGGAGTTTGCTTGGATGATTGGAAACACATGATTGATGTGGCTTGGAAGGATGAATCTCATTTGGTAACAAACAAATATAAACGACTCTATTGTTTTATTTGTGTATTATGCATTGATATATACTAATTCTTGAATAATTCTTTTTTTAGAAACGCTCTAAAGCTGGTAAGGCAAACTGGAGTTTGCTACCATACAATCAAACCAGTGGATCTCGCTCGTTTCCAATAGCAATGTCGCTCATGGTGAGTTACATACATTTTGGAACAGATTTGTCATCACTTATATATGTAGGATGAAAGTCATGGTTACTATTGTGACGAATTAATTTTGTTATTTGAAACTAACAGGTAGATGAAAATAGGGAGTTGGATTTTCTGAAATTTTATTCGAAATCACACAAATCGAAAAAAACAAACGAATGGATTGATCCCAAATATGGTGAGCTACATGTAAGGAGTAAACTTTTTTGGCCTACGGTCGTAATAATAATGCCTATCTTAGCACAAAATTGCATGTGATTCTTTGTGCCTTTGTTGAATAGTCTACTTTTTTTTGGTAAATGACAGGATGTGATAGTGAATCTACAAGCGACAGCCACGGATGAGGGGATCCCATTGACACATGAGGAACTCTCACGGCAAGTGCTTGGACAGAGAAAGAATTACTTGCATGGATTTGGGATAGGCCCACAACCCTATTCTCCATCTGATAGTGCGGCACGATCTCGTGACAAACAAATGGATGCAATGCGATCTGAGATTGACGTTCTTCAAGAAAATTTGATGAAGGAGAAAGAAGAGCGCCAGAGAGATCGTGAAGAGATGACGAGGGAGAGAGAGGAGTTGATGAAAGAAGTAGAAGAAGGAAAAAAAGCAAGGGAGGTGCTACATGAACAACTAAATCATTTGAACTCTGTGGTTTTACGACTATCAACACTGTTGGAGGGTTCAAATGGGCATCGTCGTATTTGGTAATAAGAATTTCATTCGTATCTTACTAACACTTATACACACTTAGATTTACTTATTCACTAAACAATACTATGTGATTTTGACCTTGAATTTACTTTAAATTTGTTGCTTTTCTGTGATTATTTTTATTGTATGTCAAAATATGTAGAGCCTCAAGGAAAATGGTATGTTCGTAGTAATGAAATGGGGAAAACAGTGTCAAAAAATTGGTTACAAATATGTCCAAAAACTACGAGGACCACAGGTAAACAAATTTTAGATAAATGGAATAATCTCCCTGGTAAATTCATGAAGGGATTGGGTAAATTCATGTTGTGCTTCAAAAATGTTAACTCTATTTGTTAAATGGTTAATTTGATTTTCTAATCTCAAAATGTGATTAAGTAAAAATGTAATAACACCATCAGGTTGAGAAGGTCTACTTGGTTTAGAACTAGCTGTGTTACTTTGGCTAGGTCTTTGATTAAATGTTCTTCATCTAGATTGACTAGCTTGTTTCCATTTCTGAGTGTTTCTAGGATTCTTAAAGGTTGACCTAGATTGTCTATACTCAGGGGGATCATTTAAATAACTTAAGGGAATGTCAATCTTACTACAAAATCCATAATCTGATTTCTTTAGGGATTGTTGGATTTGAATTTTTACACAAACAACTCCTATTGCATGTGTCATTCTTTGCAATATAGTTGCAGCAGCTTGTGGATATTGTATTCTACCAGGGAGATAATTCCATTTATCTAAAATTTCTTTACAGATGTGGTCGCTGGTAGTTTTTGGAAATATTTGTCACCAATTGCTTGGTCAAAAGCTTTACCTGCTAAGCATGCCTTATTAACATAAGCTTTGGAGAATTCAAGGACATACATATAGTCAATTAAATAGATTTGCTCTAAATACCTTAAGCAATCTTCTTGGAATTTGGTTTGTCCTGAATTTGGGTCTTGTCCTGTAACTAAAGAAGCAATTTTGTTTGTAAAATTGTTGATATTTGGTCCTAATTCCATTAAAGCTAGGTAATCAGAAGGATAATCTTTGATAAAAGTTTCCCATAGTGCTTTAGCCATTGGACCTAAATAACAAGCTAAGGTTGTATGTACTTCTTCAATTGACATTTGTTCTTTACTGTAGATTCTATTAAAATCTTGTTGGAGTAAATTTTTCCACATATCAATTAGTACAGGCCAATCCTGGGGATTGTGATTGGGGAGATCTAACATAGCTCCAGGTGTCATTACTTGGAACTGGAATCTTTCATAAATATTTGGCTTACTTGTAAATATTTGAGCATACCCTCTTATTTTCCTAGAATATCATAAGTACCTTTTTCAATATTGTCATTCAGAATGACAATATTGAAAAAGAAAAATATTGTCGCTAGCCTTCCATTACATCAACAGAAAAATATTGGCGCTTAGCCTTCCATTACATCAACAGAAAAATACAATATTTTTTCGTTTTTCATGGTTTGTACACTCTTATGCTCACTATTTTTCTATCTCTCTTTTTCTCTATAGCTCCAGATCCTAAGATATCTATTCTATAACTAAGGACCTCTATATATAGGTAGAAAGTCCCGGACTCCACACAAACATTACATTATGAAAAATTAAAAGATAAGGTCCCTCTTAGAATACAGCTGGAACAATGCCTCTCATGATAGCATAATACTTAAATTTCTGTCCTGGAGAAGTTGCTTTGCAATAATGTCTTCCGAATCCATTGAAGAAGGGCATTTCGGAGGCGAAAATTGAAAACAGCCCCCGAACCGCCGTGTGGCTGACACGAATAGCTTCCCCATGCCAAATATGATTTGTGACAACTGATGGAATGTAATTCAGACCCGTAGGTTGGGATTTAGAGCTGAATACGCCCAAAACTTAGTCGAAAAAGGGCGTTTCGGGGGCAAAAATTCAAAACAGCCCTCGAACTGCTATGTGGCCGACACGGGCAGCTTTCCCATGCCAAAAATGGCTTGTGATAATTGACGGAATGTTATTCGGACCCGTAGGTTGGGATTCAGAGCCGAATACACCCAAAACTTAGTCGAAAAAAGGACGTTTCGGGGGCGAAAATTCAAAACAGCCCCCGAACTGCCATGTGGCTAACACGGGCAGCTTCCCCATGCCAAATATGACTTGTGACAACTGGCGGAATGTTATTCGGACCCGTAGGTTGGGATTTAGAGACAAATATGCCCAAAACTTAGTCAAAAAAGGGTGTTTCGAGGGCAAAAATTCAGAACATCCCCCGAACCGCCTTGTGGCCAACACGAACAGCTTCCTTATGCCAAATAGGACTTGTGACAACTGACAGAATGTTATTCGGACCCGTAGGTTGGGATTTAGAGATGAATACGCCCAAAACTTAGTCGAAAAAAGGCGTTTTGGGGGCGAAAATTCAAAACAGCCCCCGAACCTATGTTTGACTCTCATGGGCAGCTTCCCCATTACAAATAGGACTTTTGACAACTGACGGAATGTTATTCGGACCCGTAGGTTGGGATTTAGAGCCAAATACGCCCAAAACTTAGTCGAAAAAAAGGCATTTCGGGGGCGAAAATTCAAAACAGCCCCCGAGCTGCCATGTGGCTGACACGGGCAGCTTCCTCATGCCAAATATGACTTATGACAACTAACGGAATGTTATTCGGACCCATAGGTTGGGATTTAGAGCCGAATACGCCCAAAACTTAGTCGGAAAAAGGCGCTTCGGGAGAGAAAATTAAAAACAGCCCCTGAACCGCCGTGTGACCGAAACGAACAGCTTCCCCATGCCAAATATGACTTGTGACAACTGACGGAATGTTATTCGGACCCGTAGGTTGGGATTTAGAGTCGAATACGCCCAAAACTTAGTCGAAAAAGGGCGTTTCGGGCCGAAACTTCAAAATAGCCCCCGAACCTCCATCTATCTCTCACGGGCAGCTTCCCCATTACAAATAGGACTTGTGACAACTGATGGAATGTATTGGAAATGTATAGTAATGGAAAATTATGGGAAAAATATTCAAAAACTAATATGAACTCAGTTTACGTCTTGTTATATTATATTAATTTCTTGAACGTACACACGTGTGTTATATTATATTTAAGCTTTCATACAAGTATCAAACATGCTCATGGTGTTTCTGAGGCCATGTGCTTCATGAGATATCAAGTATTCTTTCTTTGATGAACCATTTATAGGTCTCTCAACATACATTTCTACATATTTCCTTTTATGATTGAAATTTATTTTTGTTATTATTTATCTCACATGTTCTAATATCTTGAATGAAATGGCACTAACATACATTAATAAGCAGGGATGGTTTTATATCCAATCTAATGATTCAAGTGCCTTTTGCAAACAAATAATGAGGAAGTTGGTAAAAAGAATACGTTCTATTCACATTGGGCTTTGATATTGGTTTAGCCACAAAATTTGGATACATGTTGCACACGAATAGAAGATTGTTACATTAGTTTTATGTTACTAATGAAAGATTTAGTAATGATTGTTCTGCATTTAACAATGTTCCTTATAACAAAAGACTTTAGAAAGACTGTAGAATGACTATGGAAAGACTGATAATTGATTCATCACGAAAGGTTGCTTCTCACTTATTTTTATTTGTCACTTGTTGCCAAATTCATTCATGAAGTTAGGCATTTTTGGGTCCAATTCTAGTGTTTTTTTTTTTGTTTTTTGTAGATGACTTTGTTGCGTGGACTTCCAGAGATATTTTGGTGTATGGAGAAGAAATTGTACTTTTGTATAGAAGTAATATAATACTTTTGTCGTCTCCGGCTTTTGTGCAATTAACTATTACTGATACAGAAAACTTTTGGTAGCCAACAGATAATTACTGGCGTGGTAGATAGATCACCTTTTGTCTCCGTACATATATATGATTTTTTGTCGTGGTACATAGATGTACTTTTGTCTTGGTACATACATCACCTTTTGTTGTGGTACAGATTACGATGGTAATTGGTACCATGCCAAATGGTCATTTCACATGATAATAAATGTAATTTTTGTATATGGAGGGCTTTACTTTTTGTATGATTCTATATTTTGTATGGAATTATTATTTTAGTTTGGACAATAGTTGATTTGTATGTACTTGGGCAGTTAAAGTAATTTATTTTTTTGTATACGGATGCAGATTGTGGAATGATTGATAGTTTATGTATTATTTTATTTATATACGTATTACAGGTTGCATGAAATACAGACAGGTTATGGACACATTATAATATTTGCAATAAAACATAATATCATGTTTTTGCCGACTAAATGTTTTGTAGCCATAAATAAATAAATAAATAAACATTTGGCTATTAAAAGTTTTGTAGCCAAAAGAAAATCAAACATTTGGTGACTAAATGTTTTGTAGCCAAAAGAAAATCAAACATTTGGCTACTAAAAGTTTTGTAGCCAAAAGAAAATAAAACATTTGGCGACTAAAATATTTCGTAGTTAAAAACAAAAGCTGAAGAATAAAAATACTTTTGCCGACTACAAATTTAGTAGCCAAAAATGTGGGGAGTTTAGGCGACTAAATTTTTAGTAGCCAAAAATGTGGAAGTTAAGGCGACTAAATTTTTAGTAGCCAAAACAAATACTATTTGCCGACTAAAATTTTAGTTGGCAAAAAAGTTTGACTTTAGGTGACTAAAACTTTAGTAGCCAAAACACTAGTATTTGCTTTACGTGACTAAAAAAATTTAGTAGCTAAAAATTTTTCCGCAACTAAATCATGGGTCATTAACAATAATTGAGGCTTTTGGCGACAAAAAAATTGGTCGACGAAAATGTATTATTTAATTAATTTTCCAACCTTTTGGCAACTAAATATTTAGTCGGCAAATGAATCATTTGGCGACTAAAATAAGTTTAGTCACTAATTAGCTTTCCCGACTACTCTTCGGCTACTAATTTTTCGACCAACAAATTTAGTCGCTAAAGCCTATCGGCGAGTAAAAAATGACTTTTGGCGACTAAAAATTTAGTAGCCAAAGGTGAAAATTCTTGTAGTGTCTTTTTGGCTAGCAGAAGCAGGAAAAGCACAATTTTCACGTGATTACAGTGATCACCTTGCTCTTTTCTGGGCTTATGAGGGTTGGAAAGAAGCTGAAAGAGACATAGATAGATATGAATAGTGCTGGAAGAATTTTCTTTTTGCTCAATCAATGAAAGCTATTGATGCTTTGCGAAGGGAGTTCTATTCTTCACTTAAGGAATATGTTTTAAATTTTAATGCTAGATGGATGTGAATTGGATGATTACATAGATTACAAGCGGATTTTTAATTGAAGGAATATGTAGTTTGGAATTACTTGTGGATGAAAACTTATAATAGCTGCTGACTTTGATTAAACAGGTTCAGAATTTGATGATTTATATGTTTTGTTGAATGTTCATGATTCAGGTGAATTGTTGGTTTGATTGATTATTGTAAATTACAAATTGTATTGAATGGATTGGATAGATTATTATGAATTACAGGTTTCTTTTGTTGCATGTTGGCGCAAACATTTCTTTTGGTGACCAAACTTTTTGGTTATGGAATGTGACAATTGGCGACCAAACTAAGAGGCCGTAGAATGTCACAATTGGCGACCAAAATTTTTGGTCGCGGAATGTCACAATTGGTGACCAAAATTTTTGGTCATGGAATGTCACAATTGGCGACCAAACTTTTTAGTTGTGGAATGTGATAATTGGCGACCAAACTTTTTAGTCGTGGAATGTGACAATTGGCGACTAAACTTTTTGGTCGTGGAATGTGATAATTAGCGACCAAACTTTTTGGTCATAGAATGTGACAATTGGCGACTAACATGTTTTGGTCGGGAATATGTCACTTTTTGCGACTAAAGTGTTTTAGCGACTAAATGGATTAGTCGCAGTAATGGTAAATTTAGCGACCAAAAATTTAGTCGGCAAATCCAACTTTTTCCCGACTAACAAAAGTTTTGGTCGCTAATTACTTTGGCCGACCCTCAATTGGCGACCAAAGTGGCGACCAAAAAAATTGGTCGCGAATAACTTTTGCCGACTAAAAATGGGCTTTTGCCGACCAAATTTTTCATCGGCAAAAATGCGATTTCTTGGAGTGAACAAAATGAGTTTAACTTACTCGCACATTCTATCATACTTACCATTTAATATAACAATACTCACCACTTAATAAAACTCAACTTATCATTGAAAAAGATAAAGTCATCTTCAAATAATAAAATGGCTGAACAAGTAAACGGTAATAGTTTTGAAAAATATATTAGCTCTATTATATTTTAATAAATTTAGAAATATTATATGGAGTGTGAATATCAATTAATTTATAAATTCAACAACTTCTACAAATATTAATTGTGACCAATAAGCATAATAATAAAAAAACGTATAAATAAATTTAATTTTATTAAAAAATTATAAAAATAAATTAGTTAGTAAATCTTGTTAAATATGTAGTATTCACTAGTTTTGAAACAAAAATATGATTTTTCAACTTACCACAATAGTTAATAATTTGAGATCCATAATTTTATTTTATTACTTATAAATTTTGTATACTTTATATAATTTATATGAATTTCATATCAAATATTTTTGAAGTTTTAATTATTTCACAATTTTTTTTTTATAAATTTACTGTGCACAATCAGATATCCCTATTTTTTTTATAAAAAAAAAACCTTCTATGATGTTTTTAATTCAATTTCAAGGTTTTGTTATAATAACATTTCATCTAATTAAAGAAAAATTATGAGGTTTTATTAAGTCATAAGAAAAATAAAATATAATGGAGTAATAAGTGGAGTCTGATTGAGTGGTAAGTATAGTTTAAATGAATAGTAAATCTAGTATGGTAGAGTAGTAAGTCATATTTAATTGAGTAGTTAGTAGATTATTATTATTATTATTATTGTGGAGAAGTGGTTCGGAAATACTCTTCAGGTCCTGAGGGCGCTTGTGATCCACAGCTAGTCACCTGAAAAAGAATGAACACTCCGGTCGGGGGTGCCGGAATTAGCACTCCGACGGTTAAGTCAGTATCTACTCTCTTGGATGTTTCTTTCTTAAGTTAAGTTTACTAGCTCTCACATACCTTTCTTTGACTGATGTTCTCTTATTTATATCTTTTTTTGGACCTCAGGATTGGGCCCACCTTTAATCCATCATGTAATTATTTACCTGGCCCCTTTTGTTGCAAATTGCTCTTCATTCGGCTCCTTGCTCAACTGGCTATACGGCCGATTAGGATACTTCTGGGTTTGTATAAGACGAGGCCGAACAAAAATGTATATATCTTGACTCCCCAAGTTCACTTATTCGGCCTCTTTGCATCCCCTAATACTCGGCCCCCACAATTGCCCCCCCAAACACTCCACTAACAATAGTTAGCTGGTGTGTTTGGTTTTGAACTCGAAAAGTCAGAGCCGAAATTCGGCGGCTAACCTCATTCCAACGCGAATGTCAGAGCTCACACGCTTTTTGGTCATCATTACAACTTCCTGCCCCTTTGTACGCTTTTTCCATTTATTGTGATTTAAAATTTTGTTGTCTTTTCGAATGCACACTCATTTCTGAATACTTGAAGCTCTTGGTATGCCTTCCGATTCGCCTCTGTAACCTCCTTTTATCTCTCATTGTTTCATTCGCTTCTTGTAAGTTCTCTTCCTCTCTACTTCGAATCCCTTTTCCTGGTTTGTTTTTAATTTAACGTACTCCATAAACTGACGAAAATGGCGAAGCATTTGAAAGACTTCCTTTTTGTGGATCGAGTCTTTGGCTTTCGACGCCATTTTTCCATCCCCGATGATGTCCGTCTGTCACTTGTGACAGACAGCACCCTTGATATGGAGAGGGCTGATGAAAGCACAATCGTCTTCCCTTTCTTATCAATTGTAGAGGTCGGAGTCCGTTTCCCCCTTCACCCATTCCTTAGAGTCGTCTTTCGCCATTGGGGTCTAATCCCTTCCCAACCTAATGTAAACTTTTTCCAAATCATAATGGGAATTATAGAGTTAAACCGTCGCCTTAGGATTAATCTCAGCATATCTGCTATTCGGCACTATTATGCCTTGGCCAAGTCTTCTGGCCGGCATGGGCGCTATTTCCTTAGGGCCAAGGACACCGACCATCAATTAGTGACTATGCTTTCCAGCTCTGGCAAGCGAGTTGATGACGTCATGGTCGTTGTCCGAAGTAACTGGGAATTCGGCGAAGGCGAGGACCACCTAGATCCTATACCTAGATGGAGAGGCGAACTAGGTGGCCACAGCCCCTTGTATTTATTTTTCTTATATTTACTCGGCTTTATTTTTGCGGTCTCATGGTTTTACTTATGCAAGAAACAACTTGAAGAAAGTTTTGGTTTCAACCGACGACGCCGTTCTTGCAGAAATTAAAGTCATGCTCCAATACTTTGGCCGTCCGATCCTTCAGAAACAAGGGAGGGCGGCCCACATTCTTGTTCGATACGAGCCGACGTACACTACATTTTCGACGGCAGAAAACTTCCCAGTTCTGAGGGGCGAGGAGTTTCTTACAACCCTCATCTTAACCAACTTCAAAAACTTGAGGCAAGTTGGTTTGGGCAGATCTGACTCGGAGCAGGCGGAGGTAGCTGAGGTCGCTGAGTCGCCAAACCCGCCTGAAGCTGAAGTAGACGAGGCTTTGAAGTTGGCCTTTGAGGAAGCCGACCTCAATTCATCCAACCCGCCGTCCACCTCAGGCTGAGGGGACGTTCCCTTCGACGACATCTTTACAAGTTTAGAAGACCTTCCCGGCGCGTACCCAGAGGACATGACTGGGTTGTCACTCACACAACTTACCAAGAAGAAAAAAGCCGAAAGAATGGCCGCCCGGCGGAGAGCAGAGGCCATTTGATCGGAAATTTTACCCACTGCCGATGCCGAACCCTCCCAGCTTTTTGTCGAGGGGGAGATGGCTCAAACCCAAACGGCCGAGTCAGAGCGGGTAGAGCAAGTGAATCAGGAGCAAAAGGGGGAGAAACGCCCCGCTGAGGAAGAAGCTGAGTCTGCAGAAGAGCAGGTCGATAAACGGCCGCGCGTTAAGGAATCGGATTTGGTTGTTCCGTTCACTGTTCAACCAAAGATAAGGAACATGCCGATTTCCTGTGATGCGTCGGCTTTAAAAGACTCGGCTGTGGCCTTGAGCATGGCCTCTTCGATCTCCCTGCAGGCTGACAGAGTCGTATTTCAGGCCGAGCCAGACTTGCTGTCGATCGTGTTAGCGACTCAGTCGGCTTTATTGGTATGTGCTTTTTTATGCAGTCTTCCGCCTAAATACATATATATTTTTAATATTATTTAACTCCATTCCCTCATTTTGCAGACGGTGGGTAGGATAATTGAAATAGGCCGCCGTCAACATGACGCTATAGAACAGATCGCCTTGCTCAAAATCGAAGTTGAAAATGAAAAGAGCAAGGCTATGGAAGCCTCTCAGAGAGCCGATTCCGAAGCCGCGAAAGCGGTGGAGGAACGTGCGAGGGCAGATTCTGAGGCCGAGAGCGCGAGGAACTCCAACCAGTTAAGGCTGGCTGCCGAGGATAGGGGGAAAGCAAGTGAAGACGCGCTCCAGCTAGCCGACTTGGAAGAATTGAAGAAGGCAAAGGAAAAAGCGTTCTAGGCTGGACAAGAAGCCACCTTGGAGAGCTATGTGGATGAAGTGCCCAAATTTGAGAACCAGGGCTTCAAACACGGCTGGCTCAAAGCCCTTGCTACCACGAATGTGACATTGGCCCAGCCGATTCCATTTGAGCAAGTAGACGTTGAGCCGCTGGCGTCTGACCCTGATTACTAACTAGGGTGACATTTTTAATGTTTGTTAGGCATCTTCCATGCAAGGTTCTAGGATTTTTGTTTAGTAGATTTCTGTTAGTTTAAGGTAGTTTTCATGTGTAAAATGGCTACTGTCTGTACTTAATTTACTTAATGAAAATCCCCTTTGATTGAGAACTTACTTTGTTCTTTGCTATTATTTGTGCTTAATTATTATTATTATTGCTATTTTACATAAGATAACCATTGTCTGCTGTGCTTGCTAGTTATCGATCCAATAGGATGTAGGATTATGAAGTGAGTGAATTAAACATCCGCGACCACCTGCCGATTAGATAACTATCTTGGCAATTTAGTAATTTAACCGAACACGTGAAACGGCTCAGGGCCTCGTCGTATGGCCGATTAGCTTCATAAATCTGCCCTTGCCTCAGCTAATGAACTAGAAAGGTCGAATACCATTGGTTCATGGAGTGGCTGTGGCACGCGTATATCGGCACCGGGCTTAGATATTTGGCTGATCAGATTAATAAATCTGCCATTGCCCTAGCCAATGTATGAATTGGAAAGGCTGCTCTTGCCCCAGTCAATGTATGAACTGGAAAGGCTGAATACCATGAGTTCATGGAGTGGCTGAGGCACACGTAGATCGGCATCAGGCTTAGATGTTTGGCCAATCAGATTAATAAATCTGCCATTCCCCCAGCCAATGTATGAACTGGGAAGGCCGAATACTATTAGTTCATGGAGTAGCTGAGGTATACGTAGATCGGCATTGGGCTTAGATGTTTGGCCGATTAGATTAATAAATCTGCCCTTGCCCCAGGCAATGTATGAACTGGGAAGGCCGAATACTATTAGTTCATGGAGTGGCTGAGGCACACGTAGATCGACATCGGACTTAGATGTTTGGCCGATCAGATTAATAAATCTGCCCTTGCCCTAGCCAATGTATGAACTAGGAAGGCCGAATACTATTAGTTCATGGAGTGGCTGAGGCACGTGTAGATCGGCACCGAGCTTAGATATTTGGCCGATCAAATTAATAAATCTGCCCTTGCCCCAGCCAATGTATGAACTGGGAAGGCCGAATACTATTAGTTCATGGAGTGGCTAAGGCACACGTAGATCGGCATTGGGCTTTTGAAGTTTATCATTAATGAAATCGCCTCAGGGGCGCTGCACCCGTTAGGAGTAAATGGGGTGAATTCTTCGCGCCCGTAAATCCTATTATTGTGTTCAGACTCAATTTAAACCAATCTGTTGAGGAAGGTTAGATATTGCGAATGTCAAGTAGACTATTCTTCAACAGCAGAGGAGATGGGAGGACATTGGCTGAGTTGGATACAGAGATGAATCGCAGTGGCGAGCGTATGCGCACGGGAAGTAAGACGTCAAGGGAACGAAAAAACGTCAGTCCCCACGTCGAAGTAGATCATCCAGAAGGGAAAGACAGCAATAGGGCAGCTCCCCTCGACCGCGACCGAGAGGTGAATCCGACGCGACACCGCGACCGTTGAGTTTTGCGGTTTTTGTGGGGAATAAACCGATGACGGAAACGGATTCAATTGTTCACGACCCAGGTGTGGCAGTTGAGTTCACTCGATAGATTTTTTCACCAGAAGTCCAGCAGTCGATGGTCGGTCGACAAGATTCGGAGTGTTTCGAGAGGGTATCCATGGAGCAGTGAAAGGGCTGTATACCGCCTATGAAATTGGCATGCGTTTACGTGCCAAGCCACGTGCTGCCGGCCAATCTAACCCGGTCGTGGAGGAAAGGGTGACCCAACGGTTGATAAGTCATGCAATTGCCGATCGAGATACGGCAAACATGTTTGCAGTAGAGACTGCAAGGTCCAGGAGTTATGAGAAAGGCTTCCACGACGGTCGGAAGGTCGGGATAGACAAGACCAAGGAGAAACTCACCGAGGAAGTATGCCGATGCGAGAACTGGGGTTCCAAGCACGGGTGGATTAAGGCTCTACACGCCGCAAAGGCTCTCCGTGAAACATGCGTTGAATCGGCGCCGCCGTTATACCAACGTCAGCACTTTCCCGTTGGCGCTTTCGAAATCGAGAAAAGCGACGATGAGGGTGATGCCGAATAAAATTGAACATATTGTAAACGCTCTAACACAGATTGGATGCAAATTATATATTTATTGGTTAATTTCATAAAACACCATGTTTTAAATGTTAGCATGTTTCAACTTAAGCTTATACATTCTGAGCCAATCGGTCAATGTAATGAAACACCATTTTATCTTCATTTTAGATGCTTGCATGTTTCAACTTTTGTCAACAACGCGTGCTTTTTAATCGTAATATTCATGAGCAGCACGTCGAATTCGGATTATTATTCGGTCCAAGCGCGTCATACGCGGATGGGCGCTCCGAATTCAGAGACTTAATCGGCCCAAGAGTGTCGTACTGATGGGGCTTTGAATACGGAGACTTAATCAGCCCAAAAAGTGTCTTGCACTGATGGGGCTCCGAATTCGGAGACTTAAATTTTGGCCAATCGTGATATCCATGAAAGACGCTCTGAATCCGGAGACATAATCGGCCCAAAAGTGTCTTGCACTGATGGGGCTCCGAATTCGGAGACTTGGATCTTGGCCAATCGTGATATCCACGAAGGGCGCTCTGAATCCGGAGACTTAATCGGCCCAAAAGTGTCTTGCACTGATGGGGCTCCGAATTCAGAGACTTGGATCTTGGCCAATCGTGATATCCACGAAGGGCACTCCGAATCCGGAGACTTAATCGGCCCAAAAGTGACTTGCACTGATGGGGCTCCGAATTTGGGGACTTGGATCTTGGCCAATCATGATATCCACGAAGGGCGCTCCGAATCCGAAGGCTTAATCAGCCCAAAAGTGTCTTGCACTGATGGGGCTCCGAATTCGGAGACTTGGATCTTGGCTAATCGGGACATCCACGAAGGGCGCTCCGAATCCGGAGGCTTAATCAGCCCAAAAGTGTCTTGCACTAATGGGGCTCTGAATTCGGAGACTTGGATCTTGGCCAATCGTGACATCTACGAAGGGCGCTCCGAATCTAGAGGCTTAATTGGCCGGGAAGTGTCTTGCACTGATGGGGCTCTGAATTCAGAGACTTAAATCTTGGCCAATCGTGACATCCACGAAGGGCGCTCCGAATCCGGAGGTTTAATCAGCCCAAAAGTGTTGCACTGATGGAGCTCCGAATTCGGAGACTTGGATCTCGACCAATCGTGATATCCACGAAGGGCGCTCCGAATCCGGAGGATTAATCACCCCAAAAGTGTCTTACACTGATGGGGCTCCGAATTCGGAGACTTGGATCTCGGCCAATCGTGATATCCACGAAGGGCGCTCCAAATCCGGAGGCTTAATCAGGAAGACTTGTTTTAACGAGCTGAATTTCAATGAGGAAATAAGAGACTCTATTGCAAAAGTGAAATTTGTACACGGTGAACATTCAAAACAAGTATCGTGCCTTACAAGTTGGGTTAATGATAGAATTTACGCAAATGCATAGAATTCCAAGGGCGTGGCAAACTCCTCCCAGACATGTCTTTGAGCCGATATGCCCTTGTGCCAACGATTGATTCAATCTGATAGGGGCTGTCCCAGTTGGGACCTAACTTTCCGTCGGCAGGATTCTTAGTAGTGGGAAGAACTTTCTTCAAAACCAGTTCTCTGGGTATATAACGTCGCTGATGCACACGTTGATTGTATGATTTAGCGAGCTGCTGCTGATACCGTGCCATAGACGCGAGGGCTCAGACTCGCCGTTCTTCAATCAGAGTTAGGTCCAAAACTAGCATCATGTCGTTACGGTCCAAGTCAAAGACCTTTGTTTTCCGAGTGGGTAGGCCGATCTCCAGTGGGATAATTGCCTGAGTCCCAAAGCACAAGGCGAATGGCGTTTCTCCAATTGATCGCCTTAGTGTAGTGCGATGAGCCCATAATACACTAGGGAGCTCTTCAACCCACTTTCCTTTAGCTTTCTCCAGCCATTTCTTGATGTCGTCCAAAATGGCTTTGTTGGAGGCTTCAGCGTGACCATTGCTCTGTGGATACGTCGGGGTGGAGAAATAAGGCCGAATACCATACTTGCTGCATAATTCTCGGTAGACGCCATAATCAAACTAGGTGCCGTTGTTTGAAATAAGTGCTCTTGGGATGCTGAATCGTGTTATGATATTCCTCTATACAAAACGCTTCACATTGGTATCTCGAATGTGCGTTAGTGCCTCCGCTTCGACCCATTTTGTGAAATAATCTGTCACGACAATCAAAAATCGCTTGTTGCCCGGGGTGCGAGGCAATGGTCCGACGGTGTCAAGTCCCCATTGGGTGAACGGCCAAGGACTGGTTATAGAGCTCAACTCTTCGACAGGCAGATGGGTTAAAGGAGAAAACTTCTAGCACTGTTCACATTTCTTCATATAACATTCGGAATCGGCTCTCATTGTCGGCCAATAATACCCCTGTGTCACAGCTCGATGAGCCAAAGAGCGCCTACCATAATGGGCACCACAGCTACCTTCATGTATTTTAGTCAGGAGTTCCTCGACTTGGTCTGGATGAACGCATTCTACGTATGGACCAGAAAGGGATTTTTTGTAAAGCTTTCCTTGCGGATCCAAGTAGCATCGCAAGGCTTTGTTTCGCAACTTGTGTGCTTCTTTCTTGTCCGACGGGAGCTGTTGGGAAGATAAAAATGCAGCAATAGAGTCCATCAAACTCGGTCTTGACTCTATGACATTAACCTGGACTTCCTCTGAAGGGCCAATGCTCGGCTCAGGGATGAAACCCACTTCAATTGTCCATTTAATCTCTAAGTTAATGACGGAGGCTAGGCAGGCCAGGGTGTCTGCATGTGTGTTCTAATCACGAGTTATTTGGTTCAATTCATGATGGTCAAATTGTGCCAGCAAGGAGTTTGTTGTTTTCCTGTAGGCTGCCATACGGTCATTTTTGGCCGCGTACTCCCCCTTTAGCTAATTGATCACCAATTTTGAATCGCAAAATATAAGCAAACGCCGAGGGCCCAAAATATGTACGTTCTGTAAGCCGGTTAGCAAGGCTTCGTATTTGGCCTCATTGTTCGATGCTTCGAAGCCGAGTTTGACGACCTGCTCGATTGTTGCTCCGTCGGGAGCCATGATCACTACTCCGGCCCCACTGCCCCATTGGTTGGATGATCCGTCGCAATACAACTGCCATATGTCACCAACATAAATTCTCCAGTTCGGCTTAGGTTGAGTCTGATCGGACTTATAGTCGGCGAGGCCTCCAGTGAATTCGGCCACAAAGTCGGCAAGGACTTGCCCCTTGATTGAGGTTCTAGGCAGAAACTGAATATCGTACTGGCCAAGTTCGAGAGCCCACTTTGAAACGCGGCCCGATGCTTCTGCGCTACGGAGTACTGTCCGGAGGAGGTAGTCCGTTAGTACCCCGATGGTATGCCCCTAAAAGTAATGCATCAGTTTTCTTGCTACCATGACGAGGGCTAGAATGAGTTTTTCCAACGGGAGGTAACGTGTTTCAGCGTCAACCATTGCCTTGCTCACATAATAAACAGGCCGCTGCTCCCCAAGCTCTTCCTTTAATAGTACGGCGCTGACAGCCTGATCGGAAACTGCCAGATATAAAATGAGCGGATCGCCGGCCGAGGGTGTTGTCAAGAGTGGGACTGATCGAAGGTAGGTCTTCAAACCATTGAAAGCAGCTTCGCACTCAGAGGTCCATTCAAAAGCTTTACCCTACCGTAGGGTATGAAAGAATTGTCAGCAGCGATCAGTGAAACGGCTGATGAACCTGTTCAGTGCGGCGGCCATCCCCATCAACTTTTGGACCTCCTTGACCGATTGAGGTGAGCCGAGTTCCAGGATCGCTGTGATTTGCCTCGAGTTGGCTTCTATTCCGCAGTGATTGACAATGTAGCTTAGGAATTTGCCGGAACCGATGCCAAATGCACATTTGGAAGCATTCAGCTTCATTTGTATTTGCATAAAATGCCGAATGTCTCTTTCAGATCGACTAGGTGAGTCTGCTCTTCTTTAGACTTGACCACCATATCGTCAATGTATACTTCCATCGTTCGGCCGAGTTGCTCCTTAAACATGGCAGTGACCAGTCTTTGGTAAGTTGCCCCCGCATTCTTCAGCCCAAAAAGCATAACCTTATAGTAGTAGGTTCCTCTTGGGGTGAGGAATGCAGTTTTGTCTTGGTCTTCTGGGTGCATTGCAATTTGATGATAGCCTCTGTAGGCATTGAGGAAGCTCATAGGTTGATGACGCACCATGGCATCCACGAGTTGGTCTACTCTAGGGAGGGGAAAACAATCCTTGCGACAAGCTTTATTTAAGTCCGTGAAATCCACACAAACACGCCAAGTCCCATTTTTCTTCTTTACAACCACTGTATTTGACAGCCATGTTGGGTAGGTGACTTCCCGAATTGCCCCGGCATCAAGCGGCCGGTCAACTTCTTCAACAATAGCGGCAGTGTGTTCTGCGGCTGAACGTCGGCTTTTCTGAATAATTGGCTTGCGTTTCGGGTCAACATTTAAACGGTGCTAAGAAACGGATAGATCCACCCCTGGCATCTCATACAACGACCATGCAAATACATCAAGGTTACTAAGTAAGAAGGTAATTAGCTGTTGTCTGTCGACTTTATTTAGGGAGGCGCCGACCATGAAGAACCTGTCAGGATTCCCATCGATTTCAACTCGATCCAGGGCTTCCATGGCCTTTTCACTTGGGAGCCACCCAACATCTTCGAGGCTCTCTCGATCCGGCACCTCAATAGAATTCACTTCCAGCTCTCTTAAAGACTTCGCGGCAAGGAGATAACAAGCTTGTGCCGATTTCTAGGAATCACAGATTTGTTCAATGCCGCATTCAATCGGGAAGCGGAGCAGTTGATGATAGGTGCTTGGAACGGCCTGCATTGTATGTAGCCAAGTTCGTCCCATGATGAGATTATACGGCGAAGGGAGCTTGACAACCAAAAACTCCACATCCACTGATCGGGAGCCCGCTCAAACAGGTAGTGTGATTTTGCCCAACGGGTATTTTGGATTTGCGTTGAAGCCGAATAATGGATAATGGGCCGGAGACAGGTCCGACTCAGTGAAACCGAGTTTAATGAAGGTCTTGTAGTACATAACCTCCGAAGTACTCCCCTGGTCAATGAGAACCCGTTTGACGGTGAATGTGTTTACGCATAGTTCGATTACCAGGGGATCAATGTGGGGGAGTGTTACGTCGACCAAATCGGAGTCATCGAAAGAAACACCCATAGCTTCATGGGGGTGTTTTGCCGGTGTGATTTGCTTTTGGAGGTTAGGATGTGACTGAATTGTATGCACCGCAGAAGCCGTTGGTAGGCTATATATCATATGAATTACGCCAAGTGGTGGTAACTCCGGCCGCAAAGCAACTGTTTTGGTTGAGTTGTCCTTTCGGGCATATTGCTTAAGCTGACCGTCCTGTACCAACTCCTCGAGGTGATCCTTCAACACGTAACAACTGTTGGTATCATGACCGTGGTCCTTGTGATATTCACATCGCTTATCCCGCCTCCTCATGTCGGGAGGTCCCATCATTTTAGACGGCCACTTAAAGAATGACAAGTGTTGAACCTTAGCCATGACGATACTGATCGGCTCCGATAACTCCATGTATTTCTTGTCAACGCGCCTTGCGCGCCTGCTATCCACTTGAAGCTGCTCATTAGCTCGGTATGGACATTGGTCATTTGATCGGCGTGAATCCCATCTTCGATCTCGTTTAGCCTGATTCTGTGATTCAGGGCTCCGTGGTGGCACAGCGTTCACCGGCTGCACGATTTTAGGCGAGGCCGACTTAGCGGCATTGTGCCCGGCTTTGACCCGTAGGGTATCGTCTTCTATTTTGCAGTATTCCTCAACCTTTTTCATCAACGACCAGACCGTTTTTGGGGGCCATCTGGTCAAAGAGCTGCGGAGGGCGCTGTCTGGATGTAACCCCATTTTGAAGGCGGTGATGGCCATGGAGTCATTGCAGGCATCATCTACTAGGTTAAAACATTCCCAATACCGTGCCGAATATGCACGAAGAGTTTTCCCAGGTTGAATTTGCATTGCCCAGAGAGAATCGGCTTGCTTCGGCTGGACCTCGTTAGTGATGAACCTTACCCTGAAGGATTTTTGGAGTTGGTAGAAGATCTTGATCGATGCCGGCTCTAATTTATAATACCACCTGACAGCCAGTGGTCCCAAACTACTCGGAAATATTCGACACATAAGGGCCTCGTCGTCTGCATGAAGAGTCATGGCTTGCTTGTAATGGCGAATGTGATCGGTGGGGTCTAATTTACCATCATACAATGTGAATGACGGTCCTTTGAACTTTTTGGGTAGCACTGCTCTTGCAATCCGTCGTACAAAGGGGTCATGTCGATCCTCTTCATCTGAATCATTTCTTCTTCACTTTGTTCGTGCATGCGGACTTCCCTTAGAAAAACTAGAGATGTCGACTCGTCACTTCTTTGTAGATTCTGGGGATGATGGGTCAGAGCCACTGCTACTATCATGTCTTCGAATTCGAGATCGTCGACCATCCTTTCTCAGAGGTCGTCCCGGGCCTTGGCACGCGGCTTGTTCAGATTTTGCCACCTCCAAGGCCAAATCTTGTCAAAAGCGCTCGTTTTCAACCATCATGTTTTCCAACCTTTGTTCGTTTTGCTTTGCTTGCTCCATAATCACTTGCATTGTCTCATGTGCTGATGTCGAGGGTGAATCAAAGTTTAAGGCCCTTCTTGCGGTAATATTCTCTGGCCCAAGCATATTGCTTGGAGTGGTTTCATCTTGTGGCGTAGGGTCGCCAGCGACTGTCGGAGGATCTTCCGTCACGCCTGCCATAGATGTGCTTGAGTATTCCCACAGACGGCGCCAATTGTGAAGAAGTGGTTCGAAAATACTCTTCAGGTCTTGGAGGGCGCTTGTGATCCACAGCTAGTCACCTGAAAAAGAATGAACACTCCGGTCGAGGGTACCGGAATTAGCACTCCGACAGTTAAGTCAGTATCTACTCTCTTGGATGCTTCTTTCTTAAGTTAAGTTTACTAGCTCTCACATACCTTTCTTTAGTTGATGTTCTTCTATTTATATCTTTTCTTGGACCTCAGGATTGGGCCCACATTTAATCCATCATGTAATTATTTACTCGGCCCCTTTTGTTGCAAACTGCTCTTCATTCGGCTCCTTGCTCAACTGGCTATATAGCCGATTAGGATACTTCTGGGTTTGTATAAGACGAGGCTGAACAAAAATGTATATATCTCGACTCCCCAAGTTCACTTATTCGGCCTCTTTTCATCCCCTGATACGCGGCCCCCACAATTATTATTATTATTATTATTATTATTATTATTATTATTATTAAACTTTAAAACCAATTGTAATATTACTTACCATTTATTATAACAATACTTACAACTTATTGAAATATTATTTACTATCCATAAACGCAACACATACCATTTATTTTCATTGTACTTACCACTCATTGAGACTTACCATTCATTCTACTTATCACTCAATAGTAAGTGAAATCTTATTAAGTAAAAATTCAAGTCTAATAGAGTAGTAAGTGGACATTTTAATTTACTTTAAAACCAATTGTGACATTACTTATCACTCATTATAACAATATTACAACCTATTGATATAATACTTGCCATCTAAAAACATAGTACTTACTGTTTGTTTTCATTGTACTTACCACTCATTGTGACTCTACTTACCATTCATTCTACTTATCACTCAATAATAAGTAAATCTCATTAAGTAGTAAGTCCAGTCTAATAAAATAGTAAGTGGACATTTAATTACTTACAACTAATTATGACATCATTTACCACTTATTATAGCAATACAAACAATTTATTGATATAATATTTATTATTCATAAATACAATATTTACCATTCGTTTAATTGCATTAACCACCCATTGTGACTCTCCTTACCATTTGTTCTTGTCATGACTTGACCTGACCCCAGTACTCAGAGGTTAGACGTCACAACTAATTGATAACTAAGGTTACCAAAGGACATTTTTTAAATTAACAGATAAATAAGGCACCGGAGTAAAATAAAATAGTACCTAAATAAGTAGTAAGTCAAGTTTGATAGAGTAATAAGTGGAGTCTTATTGAGTAGTAAATGTCATTTAATTGAGTAGTAAGTCAAATCTGATTGAGTAATAAATGCGGTTTGATTGAATAATAAGTCAACTTAATGAAGTAGTAAATCAAGTATCATTGGGTAGGATAAATAAAAACCTATTAGTAATTTTTATAAATTGAAATCTTTTTAAAAATGCCTAAAATATAATAATAATAATAATAATAATAATAATAATAATAATAATAATAATAATTTGAATAAGTGGGATGTTATTAAGTAATAAGTGGGCTCATATTTAATCATTATCGCTATCAAGATGGATTGTAAAACTCAATGTCGAAATCATACTTATCATTCATAAATATAATATTTACTATTTGTTGTGATTCTACTTACCAATCAATAGTAAAGGGAGTTTTATTGAGTAGTAAGTGAGTTTGATTGAATAATAAATCAAGTCTGATGAAGTAGTAAATAAAGTTTGATTGAATAGTAAGTAAAGTATCATTAATTAGTAAGTGATGTATGATTAAGTAATAGTAAAATATCATTAAATAGTTAGCATTTATAAACACAATACTTACCATTGGTTTTGATTCTATTTACCACTAATTGTGACTCTACTTGCAATCATTTTATTTTTAAGGGAAGAGACATGGGTGACAAAGAAGGTCGTGCGGAGGTTAACAAAGGAGGTTGGCAACCGGTGTTCAGGAAAAGGGGTCGAGATCTTGCAGCAAATTCTGGTATTCATACATTGTTTGTGGATGATCTACCTAAAGTAATGAATCCAAAAGGTCTGTTCTTTCTTTTCTCTAAATTTGGGGTAGTGAATCATGTGTTCATTCTAACCAAAAGAAGAAAGGCCACATGATCAAGATTCGGATTTGTAAGGTTTGATTGCCTAGTAGCAGCGGGAGTAGCAATACAGAAAACAAATGGTGTATGGTGTGATAATAAAATCCTGAAAGTAAAGAAAGCTAATTTTGGCAAGGAGCAACTGTCAAAGGCTACATATGAACCATCAAATGTTATCAGAGAAGCAGTTGGGGAACCAAGGAGGAAGAGTATGTATGCCGAGGTGGTGAAAGGTGATACGCTAAAGAAGGACAAGGAACTAAGATTGCATGTGGAAGAATATGGGAATGGGTGGGTTATTCAACACCCTAGTGGTCAAGTTGAAAACTCATTTTTTTTTTTTTTTTTTTTAGAGATTTTAAGGAGGATCTGCAAAACAGAGGCTTACAAAATATTGAAGTGAAGGAAGGTGGGGGTAGAATAGTGTTTGTAACTTTTTCATCAGTTCAAGCTATGATGAATAGAAGCATTATCATTAGCAAATGGGTTGAGGACTGGTGTGAAACGGCAACAGAATGGGAGAGAGGGATGATAGTTGATAGCGAAAGATTGACATGGTTGTATTGTTATGGAGTTCCACCAAGTTTGTGGAACTCTAAAAACTTTAAAAAGAGTAGAGAGATATGGGGTGAAGTGGTGGGTATTCATGACAAAACGTTGAGTATGGCATCACTAAAATGTGGTAAGGTGGAAATTATTACATCACATGTGGAAATTATAGATAATATGGTTATCATGGAGAGCAGGGGCATCTCGTATCCAATAAGAGTAGTGGAGTGTATGCAACACAGCCATGGGTATTATTCTGAAGAGGTTGTAAATGAAAGTAAGTCATGGGTGACCAATGGTAGCCATGGAAGAGTTAATTAGAGTTCTATGTTCAAACAGATGGGCAAAGATAAAGATGATGCTAACAAGGCTGTCAGTAATGATGACTTGGACGCTCAAGGTGAGGTCGCAAAGAATCAATGGGTTGACATGAAGAAGACGGGGTTAATGCATGCAGGCCACTGTAATTCTCTCACTGTCTCAATTGAAAAGGAAACGGCTAGAGAATTGGAAACCCAAATTGCAGCTATAGACTCTTCTGGTACCAAGACAAGCATGCAAAGCAAATCAGTACAGAGTCAAGTAGTGGGAAACTGTACAGTCATTGAGAATTTTGGGCCTTTTGGCTTGATGAGAAGCCTTAGTGATAATGGTATTGTTAGGCCCACTATCAACTTGGAGGTGGTTTTAAGTCAAGCCCAATATGAAGGGCTTTGTGATGGTTTGGAGTTGGGTTTGGAAAGACAGAATGTGGAGAACCTTGGCCCACTTGCTTTAGTGTCTCCACTTAACCCTGTGGTTGAAGCCCAATCAAATGTTCTTATTTAAGCTGTAACAACCCTAATCTATGATTAATTGTTAAATCATGATTAAGGATGCCTAATAAGTAATTAAGATGAAATTCTGAATTAATTGCATGTGTGTTGCATTATTTGTGTTTCTATCCGTTTATCGTAGAAAGATATGTTTGTGTTTCTGTTTTGTTCTGTGAATTAAAGGCTTTATCGACATTTGATCACAAAATTGACTTGATTTTTGTGTTATTTGGAATTTTTAGAATTTGATGGTAAGTTTGATTAAAATTCGATTTAGAACAAAATAATTAGAATAATTAATGTCCATTTGATTAGCTTTTAACTAATCACCACTAACCAAGCCTATATAAGGCTTAAGTTGATTGTAGAGCATCACTCACATTCTCATTTTACCATCTTTGAGACTCCAAACGTGTAGAGAGAGGGACTAAGAGAGAATTGAGTTCAAACAAAAGAATTAACTTGGGAATTCAAGGATTTGGCTTGGAATCTTGGTGAATTCGTCACCTAGAGCTTAATTGAGAAGTTGAGGTAAGGATTCAATACTTAGACAATATAATTATGATATCTAGGACATGAATTTTAAGAATTAAGTGGAATAATGCTAGAATTGAGCTTATGAAATAGGAAGGAAGAACATTCCATGCATACATGCATATTTTCTTACATTTTGAGTTTAATAGTTAAGAATTCTCACATGCATGTCCCAATTCTACCTTAGTTTTGAGAATTTATTATGCTTTCCATCAATTCATCTTCTTTGATCATGTTTTAGAAGGTTGGAGTTCGTATGATTGCATGCATGTTGTGGTTTCAAAGTTTCAAGTTTGATTTTGAACAATTGGCATGCTTTTGGGCCTTGAATTTGTGAAACGATTTTGAATTCCCAATGTTTTCCAAGTTTACACACGTTTCCTTAAGCTTTTGGCACAAAAAAACATGATTTGTTGGTTTGAATTCGAGTTTTGAAGCTTGGAAGCAAATATGGAAATTCCAGAATTCTGCTCCTATGCTCAAGCTACAGATTTTACGCTCGAGCGACCACTCTTTGTTTGCACTTCTGCTTGAGCGACTAAAAGTTGGCTCGAGGGTAAAATGCATGCTACTAGAAATTTACAAGTTTTGCAGACCGCTCGAGTGACAAGAATTGCGCTCGAACGAAGACCTTAGTTTCACGCTAGAGTGACCATCGAGTGGCCGTCGGGCAGAAAAATCAAGCAACCAATACCTTTGCAGAGTTTACAAACTGCTCGAGTGACCTAATATGTGCTCGAGTGACCACCCTTATGTTTGAACCTCCGCTCGAGTGAAGGAAGTTGCGCTCAAGCGAGGATCCTATTTTCAACAAATTTTGACTAAGTGTTGAACAACATGTTTTGGCAACCTCATTGCATCCTAGGCATTCCTAGGCCATAATTAAGACATAATAATGAGGATAAAGATTAGAAACACATCACGATAAGAAAGAACCAAGTTAAAGAAATTCCGAGTGTGTGTTTCAATAAGTGTATTTGTTATATGTTTGTGCAGATCATGCGCCATTAATCACCTAATTCGTCTACTATCTCTGTTTTGCTATTAGAGCCATCTGTGAGTAATAACTCTGTAAAGTTATGTTTGACAGTAATTATTTTCTGATGATATGTAATGATTAGTTTTCAAAAATACTACGTTTTGTATGAATGAATGATGATTCAATTCTTTGAAATGTAATTGTGGTATCCTTAGCAGAGGCCTTCACCCAAGGGACATAATAATGTGGCTTATGGTCATGAGGCCCTCGCCCGAGGGAGATAATACTGTGGCCTAGGCCCTTGCCCGGGAAAGACAATACTGTGGCCCACGTACGAGATATGTTACCTGGTACCGGAAGTTCCATTATGGAACTTGATATGCTTGACCAAAGAGATATGTTAATGCTAATGAATGTACCACGCATGATTAGGACATGAATATGAACATGACTCTATTTTTTATATGAATATGCTGATGTTTCTATTTGGATAAGAGATTTGAAATCTATATCTGTTATGGACATTATTCATTAAAATCTTTACTTTGTTATTATTCACTAGGCTTTTGCTCACTATTTATATATGTATGTAGATAAGCAGGCGCGTGGCTACGCCTAAGCTGTTGCCTGGAGAGTTTGGGTCAGCCAGCCACCGTGCCTCTCGGGGAGGTTCCTGTTTGAAAAAGTCGAGTTTTGTGAATCATGTTAATGATGTTTTTATTTTGTTTAAATGTACACTGGGCTCAGTCCCTTTTGATGATACATGTACGGTGTTGCATAACTTATGAACTTTTGACGTCATACATATATATAAAGTTTTAAATTAACTGTCTCATGTATGTCTGCACAGCTCAATGGACGTTGTATTTTTGTATATTTGCTTCCACAACCCCTCTCTTATATGATTTTCAGGTTAGAGGCCTTTGGTAATCCTAGGATTACTGGGTGGTTATGACGCCAAACCTATAGGGGTGGGTTTGGGTCGTGACGTGGTGGTATCAGAGCACGTGTTCTATCACACACATGAGTCCATATGAGCTATAAGATGTCCTACAAAAGAATTTGGGACATTTCATCTGCAAGTGTGAGTGTGTTAATTTTTGTAAATGTAAAAACTGAATCTGAACATGAACATATGAATTGAAAAGAATGAATTGGAACTGAATACTTCGAACACCGTGAAAAGAATTATTTGCCTATGCTTATAAGTGCTCTGTTTACCTATAGCAAATGGAAAATACAAGAGGTGACAGTACAGCTGAGTCCTCTAAGGCTCGTATGAGTCACATGGAACAGATGCTTGCAGCCTTAACAAACTTTTTGAGACAACAACCCTTGCCTCCTCCACCTCCGCCAGTACAAAACGAAACGGATAACAATGATATAATCAACCTGACTCAGAGGTTTATGAAGATAAAACCGCCAACTTTCTTGGGTGGTATTGAACCACTAAACACAGAGACATTGTTACTTGAAATGGAAAAACTATATGAAGTATTTCCCTACTCTGAGACTCAAAAGGCTCTTGGCCACCTAGACTTTAAAGGATGAAGCTCGAAGGTGGTGGTTGTTAATCCGAAATGATAATGGGAACATGACATGGGTTCAATTCAGGGAAATCTTCTACGACAAATATTTTCCTCAATGCTTTCGGGACCAAAAAGTTTTTGAATTACAAAAACTCAAGCACGGTAATATGTCAATAGCTGAATACGAAGCTAAGTTCACTGATTTGGCTCGGTTTGCTCCACACATGGTGGATACCGATTACAAAAAGGCACGAAAATTTAAAGGAGGTTTGACTTTGGAAGTGTTTGATTGGGTCAGCGTCTTGCAGTTGCCTACGTGCATGGAGGTGCTCAACCGAGCCTTAATGGTAGAAGCTACCTTAGTAGCTATGAAACAAAGCAAGGCCCCAACATCAACAGAATGGAGAGGTAAGAGATCGGGGAACAAGTTTAGAAAGGGCAGCTCCTTTGGAAGCAAAAAGCAAAACACGGGGTCTACAAGTGGCTCAAGTCAGAGTAGCGAGTTTATACCAGTTTGTCCGAATTATGGAAGGAAGCATAGAGGTGTGTGCTACCATGCATCTGGTGCTTGTTACAGGTGTGGCAAAGTTGGTCACATAATGAAAGATTGTCCACTTGAGTCTGAGAATGCCAACCACCCCGCAGCAAGTTCAGTTAGATCTACTTCTGTAACGAGGTCAAATGCAAGAACTAATGCCAGGGGTAACGCTAGAAATGAAACGTTAAGGTAAGTTAGAGTGTTCGCACTAGTGCCTGGGGATGTACAGAACAAGGAGTCTATGGTGTCAGGTATAATTTCTATCTGTGCCCAAAATACATATGTCTTGTTAGATTCTGGTTCTACACACTCATTTGTGTCTTATGCCTTTTCTCAAAATTTAACTAGACTTTTAGAACCCATGAATTATTTATTGTCTGTATGTATGCCATCTGAGGGGTTCTATGGTATGTGCTTATGTTTATCCAGCATGTAATATTGTGATTGGTGATGTGACGTTTTATGTTGATTTATTGCCATTAGGCGTTGATCATTTTGACTGCATACTGGGTATGAACTGGTTGACGAAGTACTGTGCAACTATTGATTGTGGGAATAAATTTGTTGTGTTTCATTCACCTGGGTTACCTGAATTTGTGTTTGCTAGGAATGTGGTAGTTCCTCCCCCATAATTGATTTTACCATAAAAGCTGTTAAACTGCTTAGGAAAAGATGTAGGCAATATATGTGTGGTGTATTGACTGAGACTTCAGATAGTTCTAATGTGGAACCTATTCCTGTTGCTTGTGAATTTTCCGACGTGTTTCTGAAAGAATTGCCCAGGGACGTAATTGATAGAGAAATTGAATTCACCATTGATGTAAAACCTGGAACACAACTAATTTCTAAAGCCCCATACCGAATGTCAACTTCTGAATTGAAAGAATTAGAAGTTCAACTCCAAGAACTCTTAGACAAGAAATTTATCCACCCGGGCACTTCACATTGGGGTGTTCCAGTCATATTTGTAAAGAAGAAGGATGGATCGTTAAGATTGTGTATAGATTACAGAGAACTGAACAATATACCCATTAAGAATAAATATCCATTGTCCCGAATAGATGATTTGTTTGACCAACTTTAGAGAGCACAAGCTTTTTCGAAGATAGATCATAGATCAGGGTATCACCAAGGCAGAAAACATAAAGAAAACTGCATTCAGAACTAGATACGGGCACTATGAATTTTTGGTAATGCCATTTGGGGTAACTAATGCACCTGCAACGTTTATGGACCTAATAAATAGGGTTTCCAAACAATTTCTTGATGAATTCATAGTTGTATTTATTGATGATATACTAATTTACTCCAAAAGCAGGGAAGAACATGAAAATCATCTGAGAACTGCTTTACAGATTTTGCGGGAAAAGAAGTTGTATGCAAAATTTTCCAAATGTGAATTTTGGCTTGATAACATCGCATTTTTGGGGTATGTAATCAACAAAGATGGCATATCAGTTGACCCACAAAAAATTGAGGCTATTGTGAACTGGCCAAGACCAACTAATGTATCCGAAGTTAGAAGTTTTTTGGGACTTGCTGGTTACTACCACAGATTTGTATGAGATTTCTCAAAATTTGCCATGCCATTGACACAGTTGACTTAGGAAAATGTATCATTTGATTGGATTGAGCAGCGAGAATCAGCCTTCCAAGAATTGAAGACTAGATTGGTAACTACACCAATCCTGACATTGCCTAACGAAACCGATGGGTTTCAGATTTGCAATGATGCTTCCTATAAAGGTTTGGGGTGTGTGTTAATGAAGAATGGGAAGGTAATTGCTTATGCTTCTCGGCAACTCTGCCAACATGAAAAGAACTACCCAACTTATGATCTTGAATTAGCAGCTGTGGTGTTTGCTTTAAAAATTTGGCGACACTATTTGTATGGTGCGACTTGTGAGGTGTATACTGACCATAAAAGCTTGAAATATTTCTTCACTAAAAAGGAATTGAACATGAGACAGAGACGGTGGCTTGAGTTAATAAAAGATTATGATTTGTAGATTTTGTACCATTGTAGATGCTTGAAATATTTCTTCACTAAAACCAATACCATTGTAGATGCTTTGAGCCGAAAATCAATTGGGAAATTGTCTTGTTTGCTCACTGGCTAGAAGAATTATTGAGTAACTTGGTGAAGAATAAGATTGAAATTGTGTTGCATGAACAAGGTGGACTCCTAGCTGCCATCTCTACTGAGCCTGCAATAATTGAAGAAATTAAAGAGAAACAACTTGAAGATGAGTTTTTAAAGAAGATTGTGGATGAAATGAACTCAAAACCGAGGTTAGGATTTATGCTTGACAATAATGTGTTGAAATTTCATAATTGACTTTGTGTGCCGGATTATTTTGACCTGAGGAAACATATCATGACTGAAGCTCACAACTCTAAATTTTCTATACATCTGGGGAATATGAAGATGTACCATGACTTGAAACAGAATTTCTGGTGGCTTGGAATGAAGAAAACATTGCTGATTTTGTGGCTAGATGGTTGCATTGCCAACAAGTTAAAGCTAAACATCAACGACCTATTAGATTACTACAACCGCTTCCAATACGAGAATGGAAATGGGAGCATATCACAGTGGACTTCTTTATTGGATTGCCTCGCTACTCCCAAGGTATGGATTCTATATGGGTCATTATTGATCGATTAACTCAAATTGCCCACTTTTTGCCTATCAAATCTTTGTATAATGCGGATAAGTTGGCTAATTTATATGTGAATGAGATTGTGAAATTGCATGGAGTTCTAGATTCCATAGTGTCTAACAAAGATCCCAAGTTTACTTTGAGATTCTGGTAGAGTTTATAACAGGCCTTGGGGACTGAACTGAGATTAACAGTGCTTATCCCCCACAGACAGATGGCCATTCCAAACGGACCATTCAAACATTGAAAGATATGTTGCGGATGTGCGTGTTAGACTTCCAAGGAAATTAGGAGACTCATCTACCCTTGGCTGAATTTGTGTAAAACAATAGCTATCATTTAAGCATTGGAATGGCTCCTTATGAAGCTCTATATGGTAGAAAATTCTACTCTCCAATCAATTGGGCTGAGATAGGTGATAGACCTTTGTTGGGACCAGAACTTGTGCAAGAAACGACGGAAAATGTGAAATTGATCCAACAAAGATTGAAAATTACACAAAGCCGCCAAAAGAGTTATGCAGATGTCCAAAAAAGAGACAGAAAATATGAAGTTGGGGATCATGTGTTCATCAAAGTGACTCCTATGAAAGGGAAACACAGTTTGCAGTGAAAGGAAAATTGGCACCGAGATATGTTGAGCCGTATGAGATCGTTAAGAAAATCAATCTGGTAACGTATTTGTAGCTTGACTTTTCGTGCTCCTTTCGGAAGACGACTAACCCTACAGTATCGGACTCCCGCGGTTCTGAATTTGATCTCACAAGTGCAATGTGAAATAGATACACACCAAAGAGTCCAAATCCGGCAAATCGTTTCGAAAATCGATTTTGAATCAAATTGCCAAAAATGGACTACTTTGCCAGATACAGAGTCGCCACCTAAATATTTTTCGAAAATTTAGGAAACCCACGACTCGTGCCAAAGGCCACGTGTCTGTCATCACCAAGATTGTCTTGGCTCGGGAACGTAGGTACGAGAGGGGAAAATCACGAATTGAGCACCCCCGCTCGCCCGATCAAAAGAACGGCCTCTACTAATCATGATGTGAATCTTATTTACATTATATGCTCTTGTTCCGATTTATTAGGCTAGCATTACTATGTGATGTGCACACAAGGTATAGACTAGTTTGCAAAAATTGAAATATTTGATTTCATGTTTGTTTTGAAAATTATTTCGAATATGTACTACTTGAAAAAGTGATCGCATATGAACATTACTCAAATTATTTCAATTCAAGCAATTAGCCTTCATCCACAGGCATTTAAGCAATTTATCAATTAAGCACTTAGCCTTATAGTGAAGATGCTAGACATGGCAACACCAACATACAATGCAATACGCTAAAACAAACAAAAGCTCACCTAGTACTCCAAGCCAAAAAGATGAAAGAGTTAGGAAAAATACGTGATCCTAACTATGCAATATGACTAATGCAACACATGCAATATGCAATTACTAGGCTCAACTACTAATATGGCATATGAACCAATTTGATAGCATGCGGTCTAAGCACGTATTTAAAGAATGTTTAATTACAATGCAAGTTAGAATGATGCGCCGAGCTTCGGTGCATGTAAGACAATGGATGCAAGGCATCAAAGATACTAAATAAGACATGATGCTCTAAACTAACCATCATAAGCAAGTAAATAAAAGGGAGAAAGACATGGGGTTGGAAGACATACACATTGTTACAAGTTTGCCCTCGCGCAGGAGGGTCCGAATAAACTAACTAGCTAAGCTAATTGCTACAAATTAACTAACTATTATAAAATGAATTAAACTATGCTAGCTTAATTATTACAACAACAAATTAAATAACTAGTCTAGAAATAATTAGAACACAAAACTAACTAAATATTTAAAAGACAAAATTAACTAGCAACAACTAATTAATTACAACAAATAACTAAGCTAAGTAATTAAACTAAACAACCCCAGGAAACGAGGAGTGCTCATGCATCTGCGCGGATTTCCACCCGAAAAAGCTACTGTTCTGCTACCAGGAAGCCTCTACTGCATAGTTAGAACACTTGCATTGTTTTTTCACCTCAAAACCAAACATGTTCTGTTTCAAAAGGGCACTGCTCAATTTGACAAAAGTGGCCGGCAGGAAGAAGTGGTGGCCTGTCGGCCACAAATGATGGCCTCCCGTCTAGAAATGGTGGCCTACTGGCCACAAAATCCTGGTTCCTCCTACTGCAACAGAGAGAAAACAGAGCACAACCAAGGAATTCTCAAGGGTATGTTTGTACACCCCCCTCATTATCATCAAACAGCTCAGAGGAGTAGTAAATTTGATTCACAAACCATCAATCGATGCAATTTCATTGCATGATGGCCTATGAACCAAAGTATACAAGTTCAATAAATGCAACAATAAAAGACTCTCAAACCCCCTCCCTATCATGGATTGATCAAGGGAAGTGGTTGACATTGACTCTTGAATCGTTTACATCACTAACAAGTATGAAATGATTCAAGACTTAAGGGTTCAATTAACATCCTATGGAACCCTAACCAAGTTATTATCTTGCATCATTTTTAGTTCTCATTTTAATACTCCATTTTAATTACCAACCATTCCTTAGTAAATTAAGTCCAAAGGTGAGCTTTAAGTCCTCTAATGGAAAGAAGTATCAAACCAAGAGTTGTTTTAGGCATGAGAGAAGTGTCATGCCGTTGGTAATGAACCCCCAAAGGGATTAAACCATTAAGCACAAGACCTCAATCTCATGCTTAAACAAACAAGTGGCTTAAAACAACTTTCAAAGCAAAGAAAAAGCCAAGAAATGAGGGAGGTTACAGAGATGATTAAAGGTGATCACAAGTATGAAAGCTTGAAATAAACACTATCAACTCAAATAGGTTGGTGGCTAAGGCCTAAACCACCAAGCCTATGAGGACAATTACACTACAAGCATGCAATACAAAGCTCAAATGCAATGAACCACTAATAATAGTCCTAAAACAATGCTAAATTAGTCCTAAAACATGCTGGAATTAAGAAAAAAATAGTTAGAACAATAAGCTACAACATGGAGCTATGTAAGCTAGTAAGCAAGCACAAGGAGGGGAGGCTACCCCCACCATTGTTGAGACTTCAAAACAAAATTTTAGCCACCGAAAAAGCTCTGAAAATTAGTATTTAAAAGCTCAAAAAATAGTGACAACAAAGTGAGAAACACAAGGGTGAAGGCCTTGGAAACTAGGTAGAAGGAATGGTGAGCCACCCATCCACCCTTATTGGCCTTAAACCACAATTTTCAGCCCAAAATTTTAGAGTATAAATAGCCCAAAAATAGCCCAAAAATAGTAGGCAAAATAGCAATTAAAGTAAAACAATAAAACAAGACTTATACCTCTTGAAGAGGGGAACACTTTCCAAGTGTTAAACCAACACTTACATACCCTCAAGAGCTCAAAGTTGGCTCAAAAGTACCTCAGCTCAAAGATCACAAGGTTTGGTTTAGAGTGTATAGACAAAGGCTTAAGAAATTTGCAAAAGAGAGAGAGAGGGAGTTGTAGAAAGAAAAAATATTTTGCTCTAAAATTTTCCAACCTTAAAGATGGAAGGGGAGGTCTCCTATATATAGACAAACATCAAACTCCCTCAGAAATATCAATACATACACGCATAAGCAAGTGCATGCATCTGTGACAACAGCTAGCATGGCTGGCAAAAATGCCCAAACACACTTGTGGCCAGCAGCCAACAGTGGTAGCCGCTAGGTCCCAAGATTTTTCAGGCTTGAAGAACTATGGCTGTGGTCCAAAACAAGGCAAGAGTTGTATAGGGTTTGAAGGCTCAAAATTGTGGCATTTTGCTGAGGACTTCGAGTACTTGACAAGCATATACACATTCATCATTGGGTGTGCAAGTGGTGACGTCCAATATTTAAGGGCGGTTAAAAATGGGATGTCTACAGTTGCCCCTCTTTGACAGAACTCAAAGTCATGAAATGATATAAGTGAATGTCAAAGCCTGAAAACGACCCATTTTGACAAGGCCATAAGACTTGGACAAACAATCAAGACATAAATAAATTGGTTGCGCCGGCAAGCTGCCTAGGTATCCCTTTGCAAGGAATCAAACTAGCGTAGTTTTAGGGCAAGATGCAAATGATATGCATAAAGAAAACTTTGAAAGCTGGACTCACACGCTACGTGAAGCCGGCTATTTTGAAAACTCATGACATGCAAGATCATGTAGTAAGCAATAACAAATACAATAAGCAAGATAACAACATATGAATGAGCAGCTTCAAGCTTAAAACCAACACAGATTCCATGCAAAAAGATCTAAAACACACTATAACCACGCCAAAACGTGGGACGAGGAAAGAAAACATAGCTCAGGGTTGCGTTTCATGCATCCTGAGAAATTAGAAAACGAAAACCGCTCGTGGTCATGTTTCAGACGTCCCGAGATAAAAATTGCTCAAGGCCGCATTTCACGCGTCTTGAGATAGAGACAAAACCGCTCAAGGTCGCGTTTCACGCGTCTTGAGATGAAAACAAAACCGCTCAAGGTCGCGTTTCACATGACCTGAGATAGGAGAAAAATCACTCAGGGTCGCTCTTCACCCATCCTGAGATACTCCAATCACGCTAAAATCGTGAGAAGAGGAGAAAAACTGCTCAGGGCCACGTTTCACGCGTCCCGAGATAAAAATCGCTCAAGGCCGCGTTTCACACATCCTGAGATACAACATGCCCAGGGCTGTACTTCATGCGTCCTGAGATACATCTTGCCTAGGGTCGTGCTTCACGCGTCCTAAGATAAAAACCGCCTGGGGTCGTGTTTTATGCGTCCCGAGATAAAACCCGCCCAGGGCCGTGCTTCATGCGTCCTGAGATAAAAATCGTTCGGGGTCGTGTTCCGCACGTCCTGAGATAAAACCTGCTTATAGTTGCGCATCATGCATCCTGAGATAAAAACTGCTCAGGGCTGTGTTTCACGTGTCCAGAGATGCAACACGCCTAAGGTCGCTCTCCACGCATCCTGAGATAGAAGAAAAAATGCTCGTGCTCACATTTCACGTGTCCCGCGATAAAACCCGCCCAGGGTCGCGCTTCACGCGTCTTGAGATAAAAAAAAAAAAAAAAAAAATCGCTCAAGCTCGCGTTTCACACGTCTCGAGATAAAACATGCCTATGGCTATGCTTCACGCCTCTTGAGATAGAAACAAAGACTGCTCAGGCTCACGTTTCACGCGTCCCGAGATAGAAAAAAGCCCAGGGCCGCACTTCACGCATCCTGAGGTACAAACAAAAGATGCAAAGAGGAATAAGCTTGTGCGATAGATGCACAAAGTGAGTGAGTGCGATAGATGCACAAAGTGAACAAGTGCGATAGATGCACAAAGTGAACAATATTACAAATCAATACAATGACAGCACATATTCCATGCAAGATAAACAACCGACATATGATGTTAATTGAGAGCTTGTTCTATGCAAGAAACAAAAGCATATTCTATGCAAAATTAAAAGCATGTTCTATGCACGAATCATGAATGATTCAGTATACGCATGCAACATAAGTATATGTGCAAATGCACATTTCTGTGAAAATGCATATTCTATGCAACAGAAAAGAACAAAGATGTAATTTGACAAAACGAATAAAAACGATATTCAGTGACAACCTTCGATTTACCCCTTAAAGGCTTTGCAACATGCTCAAAAAGGATACACCTCGTTCATATTGGCAACTAGGGCACATTTGCGCACCGAAACGCAATTTCGAGATCCCTTAGAATCAATCTGGACCCAATAGTGAACCTCCCATACACTTCTCGGGAAACAAAGGCACAAATAGCACCAAGACACAAGTGAGGACCACCGGCCACCTGCTGGCCACAAGGGAAGACCGCCAGCCACCTGCTAGCCACCAGTTGGGCTTGCCGGCCATAAATGTGGCATGCCAGCCACCCGTGCACAAATCGAGACAGATTTATCTTTTTACCTCGGGTCTTTAAATATATACATCCACACTTTATTTCCTCACTTCTACACATCTGAAAACACCTCCTTTCTCTCTCTAGGTGCTTTCTTTCTCTAGATTTACGCTTTATACATGTTTTCCAACGGCCCACGCAAACTTTTTTTTGTAAAATCCTCTTGATTCTCTATACTTTGAACCGATCATATTTTGATTTCATCACTTTTCTTGAGTTTTCACCACTTTAGGCTTGTTCTCCTCAAGTTTTTCTTAGGTTTTATGAACTTTTCCAAGTTTTCACTTTTTCTCCTATTTTCTCTCTCCTAGGGTTGACTTTTTCCAAGTTTTCCCTATTTTCTCCATTTTTCTTCATTTTTCACCCATTTTCACCGACTTTTTAGATGGTAGATGATATTCCTCATGATGGGGCTCCTCTTGAGGTTCCACATCCATTATCACCCCATGCTGGGGTTGAGGAGCCAGTGGTTATCGGGCCGGTGAGGCAGCAGAGGACATCACAGCTGATCTTGAGGCGGAGTTCGCTCCAGAGCTCAAGCCGGAGCCATTACCACTAAGGGTGCAGCCCTTTAATCCCCTGACTTATCATCCCCGCACACATATACTACCACCTGGAGGCATCAGGCGTTTCAGTGACTTCACTCGTGGCGTGCCAGAGGACCTCCTACTGAGGGAGCCGGACCTCCACCTTTCCTTCAACGCTACCGAGGTATGAACTCTATTTTCATGCATTCTTGCCTTTTATTTTACTATATTTCTTGCACTGCCTTTTATCTGAATGCTCTTTTATCACCACCTGATTCACTCTTGTCCTGCCACAGGCGGACTCTTGCTCTTATAGGGGATACGAGGCGACAATAGAGAGGGACTCGTACTATGAGCTCCCCGCCAGGGTCCGCGACATTATTGACAAGGCTGGCTTCGGCCTATTCTGCTCTGGGCTCTCACAGCACATAGAGAGCTGAACTCTTCTCGGGGCGTTGGTGGAGAGGTGGTGGGACACTACCACCTCTTTCCACCTCTCTTCCGCCGAGAAGATGACGATGACTCTCTATGACTTTGCCATGCTCACAGGCTTAGGAGTAGGGGGTGATCCGATCCCCTTCGACACGGACATGGCCGAGTGGGAAGCAGCATATATCCACCTACTGGAAACACGCCCACATCTGTACAGACCGACAATGGTGAGGTATACTTGGTTCACCGAGCAGTTTTGTGGGAGCAAGCCCAAGACACCAAAGGAGGTGGAGCAATATGCCGAGGCTTCTTGATGTTTCTCTTCAGTACCACCATATTTTTGAACAGGTGGAAAATCGTAGGCTTATATCTGCTAAGCGCCCCAGTGACACTGCCCCGGGTACAATTTTATTATTGGGGCGGAGCTGGCCTCGCCACCCTCTACGGCTACATGAGCTCCACTTCTCGGATGAGAGGAGGGCGAGTTGGAGGCTACTAGAGAGCTTGGGAGGTATGCACTACACCTTTCTGATTTTTTTATTTTCTGTTCAATATCTGTTCAAAACTTGTGCTTTCTGCTTTGCACTTTCTATTTCATATCTGTTCATGCATTGTGCTTTCTGCTTTGCACTTTCCGTTTCATATCTGTTCATGTATTGTGTTTTCTACTTTGCACTTTTTGTTTCATATATGTTCATGCATTAACACCACTGCCCTCTCTTTGCAGTTGTGGGTTTATGCCTACTTCCTAGCTCTGGCTCCGGAGCCGATGGAGATTCCCCCATGGTACCGTATTCACGATGGTATAACGGACAGTGTTGGCGTTGGAGCCGCGACGACACGACCTTCGCCTTCTTCCATCGATACTTTGACATGATGGTGACTGACAAGGTAACCCGAAACTCACAGTCGTTTTGCTTTACTACTGCTCTGATTCATACTTTGGTGACTGAAGGCAATTAACAATCTGTACATTCTTTGTTTGCACATAGTAGCCCTAGGCGACAATGCCGGCCGGTGTGAGGGACCAGTACGTGGGGGTCTAGGCTACGTCCCATTTTCAAATTTTGCTGGAGGGCCCAGTCTGTCGGGCCTGGTTTCTGAGTGAGCGGCTTGTACACCAAACCGTAGGCTCGCCTGATCTGGTCATTCCTACGCCACCCCCAGCATCTATGAGGATAGTAGATAGCCTACCGGTTGATGCAATCATCCAGTTCATGGTGGGCCTAGACGGTGACTTCTTCAGAGCAGAGGGTGATTACGCGACATTCATCCAAACTCATCTTATGCCTCATTCGATGAGTGTTCGCGCAGGTGAGGGAGCAAGAGCTTCTGTGGTCGGTGAAGCGACTTGGGCGACCAAGGCCCATACTAGAGGAGGCCCTCCTGTTAGGTAGATGACCGGTTGGCCAAAAATTCCTACTGTGCTCACGTGCTGGTGGCCGACCGAGACAGCCTACCAGATTACGATTGAGCCGGTAGAGGCAGGGCATGAGTATATCAAAGCTCGAGGCGCACCTCAGGTGTAGACCACACTTTACAATTTGCACCCCACACTTTCCATTTCAGATATGTTTATTCCAGATATTGATCAGTCAAATACACTTGTAGGCACCTACTGAGTATATAGAGAGCCTCATCGAGCTAGTTGCCTCTCTAATCAGCATGGTGCAGAGGAGAGAGACGTTGTTGGGTCTCCACGGTATTCAGGTAGTTTCCTCTATTTCAGCATATATTTCATTACTAACTCTATTGTGCACCACATTATCATATCCCCACTGATACACTGGCACCTCAACTGTAGTCTTCCCCAAACTGCACTAATACACTACATTGGCACATTGTACTCACGCACTGCACTCATATTGTATCTGGTTTCTACATGACGCTCATTCTGCATACTATCTGCATCTGATACAAACACTGTAGCTGATATGTTAACAACTAATTTTCCAGATTTTGAGGGCACCAGGGGCAGCAGCACCACCACCACCAGCACCGGCAGCATCTCCTTCAGCAGCAGGGAGGAGAGAGAGGCAGGCCCTAGCACGTGGCCAAGATGTGCGCCGTGATCAAGGAAGGGATAGAGGTAGCCGAGGCCAGATTAGTCCCTCAGAGCCTGTTTTGAGATATGATAATGCTGAGACTAGCCACTCTGAGGAGGCAGCGAATCGATATTCTGAGTCATCTAAGAGCGGAGATGATGATGCTGGCTCGAGGTTTGGGACCGGAGATGACGCCGAGGCTAGCTCTGAGGCAAGGAGCAGAGATGATACCGGCTCAGGTTCAGAGTCTAATTTTGACAGCGGTGCTGATAGAGACAATGCCCCCAAGTCCCCTCCGAGGAAGAGGACGAAGAGGGCCTCTCGAGCTTGACATGATTGGTGCCGATTTTTTTTTAAATTTTTACTTAGTTTCTTTTTGTTTGGTAGCTTAGCACATGTATAGCTTCAGATAGGTTTTACTTTGCTTTTGAAACTTGTACTCCCTTTGTAAAAAAAACATGATCGGAATAAAAACCTCGCAGTTTTTATGAAAAGTGTTATTATTTTTGCATCATGAGCACCATATTTGCATGAAATGGACAATGGAATTGAATTTGAAAATGAAAACTTGTATTGGCACAATGTTCTTAATTGGGTAATGAGACAACCAACGACTAAAATACAAAATACAACTCAATAAGCAAAGCAAAAATAACTCAAACACAGATATACACACTTGCTAAGACCAAAAGACTTAAAAGAAGACCTCAAAACACAAAGATCAAGATAAAAATCAGGCTACTAACACTGCCCAGCACACAAGTGGACGGCAGGCCAGAAAGGGGGGTTGCCGGCCACAAATGTGAGGATCACCAGATTGCTGACAGCTGGCCTCCACTTAGAGCCTTATCTTCTACAAAAGGTCCTCCTTTATGATTTCTTCTCCAGAACCTCATTTTAGCTGCTATTTTTTTTTTCCACAAATGGAGATATTTTTTGCCAAGAAGCTCACGGATTGGATAGCCACTTTAGACGGCATGAAAAAGGTAAATTTTCAGGGTTTAGGTATAAATGCACTTTTTTCGTTAAGCCATACTCCACTTTGCTTTCCGTTCCTCCATGCCGCAACCCGATGCTGGGACCCAATTACGCATGTATTTCGCTTCGAAGCACAAGAAATGTGCCCGACTCTTGAAGAATTTCGAGCATTGATGGAAACCGGACGTGATGAGGAAATCATACCTCAACCTCGTTTTGGCCACGCCCAAGCTTTGGGATGAATGTGTGGGTTTACTTTGCACGAGGCTCGATCTTTGGCCCATGATGGAGAACTAGACATACCCAGCTTGATTCGTTGATTTTCTGACATCGATGACAGGGGTGACTTCCTCTTGCGAGGTTTTCGACAACATGCCCTCTGTTTATGTGTGCTTGCGCATTTCCTTCTTGCCCCTAGCTGCGGCAGAACTAGCATTCGGTTGATCGAAGTGGTCCAATATCTGAAAGAAGGTAAAAGCTACATTTGTTTGGTCGTGGCCGAGACACTAACGGGCTTAGATGCTTTTTATTGACGAGAGACCACCAGGTTTGCGGGTAGTCCGCTACTTCTTCAGGTATTGTTTCCCACCCGTTCTCGTATTTGTTTCTCACATTACTCAACACTCATGCTCTATTTTTCTCTCAAAGCCCTTTCTTCACTTTCCTCTCTGCACGCATCTCTCTATTCTTTAGTCTCTCTTGTTTTACTTCTCTTCCCAAGTATGGCTCATGGATAAGCTGAAGGTGGTGGACTCTTGCCCCGAGTACTCCACTCGAGTTTATTTCTTCCACCAACGACTAGTGGATTTTCCCAAAGAGGGATGGTGATGCAACTGGATGTGCAGCAGGTCTACGGCTAACATAGCTTGGCGCTGCCTCTGGCTTTATCTGACTGAGATGAGTTACAGCATGACTTGGCAGCCTAGCATACAGTTGATTGGCCCCACACACTACGTGTTCTACTTTCCCTTCCGATTTAAACACCAGTTTGGGCATGATCAGACCTGCCCAGAGAAGGGGGTAGAATACCCGGCTTCATTCCCGATTCATGCTTCACACTTGGCTAGGTACCTCACTGCTTAGAGGACGAGAGAGCTTCTGGCCCCTGCCCCTAGTTTCAGTTATGCCCTTTCTGGCGAGTGCTTAGCTTAGCTCGAGGATGAGGCACAAACTGGGCCCACTTTGGCTTTAGAAGCTTCCACAAGCACGAGCAGAGGACATAGGAGCACCTGACTCGCCTATGCCCCTAGTTTATTGCTTTGACCTTTCTTTTCAAGTTTTATTATGTAAAAGCAACTTTGATTTGTATCAAAGAGTTGGAGAACTTTATGTTTGAAATCAGTAGAATTAAAGTTGTGAGCACTAAAAATTTTCCTTTTAATCCAAAAATGGTCTAAGTTGTAAAAGGTAAAATTTTGAACAAAATCAACTTTTATTAAAACTTTCCAAAACCATTTTCGAAAATGATCAGTGCCTGACACTCACAGAATCAATCCTTAAGATGTACAACCCTGAATCAAAAGATCAAAATTGCCCCTAATTTAATAACATTACTGCTCTACATTGTAACCAGCTCTTCTTCCTAGAATGAAGATCACAACCGAACTCTCAGATGATGGACAAAGATGACCTGATCAGACACATGATAGGACAGTTGAGTTGGAGGTGATTCCGACTGAACTTCAGGGTGAAGTTGCCTACGTATCCCAAAGATGGGAATCAGGCCTTACGTAGTTCGGTTTGGTTCAGGTTCACTCGAGTATTAACTCTCCCCTTTTGCACTCTAACTTTTTCCAAAGTCGCCCTTAAGGGTTTTCAACCTTGCGAGTTCAATTTTTCTTTGTTTCTAATTTTTCATACTCTAACTTTTGCCTAGGTCGCCCTTTCGGATATTCGGCCTAGCGAGCCTCTAAGGGATAGTATTTCTTCAATTTGTCCATATTGATCGGCTGTGAAAATTCTAGACCATCTAGGCCCATGAGAATAACCACCCCTCCTGACTAGATAGCTTTGCTGATGTAAGGACCAGTTCAATTGGGTCTGAACTTACCCCTAGGGTCATGGATGGGAGCTCGGTTGTCTTTCAGCACCATATCCCCCTCCTTGAGATTCCAGGACTTAACTTTCTTATTAAAATCCCTAGCAATTCTACGCTGGTAGCCTTGAACATGATACAATGCCTTCCACCTCCTCTCATCAAACAACATTAACTCCTTAAATCTGCTTTGTTGCCATTCCGCCTCTGCTATCTGACACTCAGCCATAACCTACAGCGACAGGACTTCAATTTCAATTGGCAAAACAACTTCCATCCCGTAGACGAGAGAATAAGGGGTTGCTCCTGTAGATATCTGGATCGAAGTTCTGTAGCCCTAGAGTGCGAATGGCAATTTATCTAGCCAATCCTTGTAGGTCTTAACCATCTTTTGCAAGATGTTCTTGATGTTCTTATTGGTGGCTTCAACAGCTCCATTTGTTTGTGGCCTGTATGTAGATGACTTATGAAAAGCCACATTGTAGTTTCCAACAAGTCTATCACCTATTTCTTGAAGTGGGAACCATTATCTAATATGATCCAGTTCGGGACTCCGTACTGACAAATGATATTGTTTCTGAAGAACTTAGCTACATGCGATGCCTTCAACACTGCATAGGACTGAGCATCCACCCACTTTGTAAAATAATTAAATGCCACCAAGATATATTCATGCCCATTCGACCCTTTTGGCGTGACTGCACTGATAACGTCGATTCCCCAAACCGAGAAAGGCCATGGCGAAGTCATGTTGTAAAGCTTTGAAGGCAGAATATTCATACGATTGGCATGAATTTGACATTTGTGGCATCATCGCACAAAACCAATACAATCCTTCTCCATGGTGGACCAGTAGTAACCTTGCCTGAGAATCTTCCGGGCTAGCATCACACAATTCATATGTGCCCCGCATTCTCCACCGTAGATAGCCTCCATAAGGCGCGTTGATTCCTCTTCTTCCACATACAACTGATGCATTCCCAGATGACCTCTTTTATATAGCTTACCTCCACAAATGATAAATTGGACGACTATTCGTCGTATTCCCCGTTTGTCCTTGGCATTTACCCCTAGTAGATATATCTCATTTTCCAAGAAGTTCCAAATATCATAATATCAGGGATTTTTGTCTTGCACTTCATCTATCGCGGCAATAATTTCATAAGCCGGCGTGTATTTATGCTCGATAATAATCGGATGCATCCGAACTCAAAGTGGGATGTCTACCATAGAAGATAGAGTTGGTAAAGCATCAACAAACCTGCTGTTCTCTCTCAGTAGATGCGTGAAAGTAAGTTTTTCAAACCTAGGAATCAGAATATCCAAGGCCTAATAGTAAACCTTTATCTTCTCTTCTTTGACTTTCCAGTCTCCATTTGCTTGAGAAACAACTAAGTTCGAGTCCCCGATAACATCCAATCTTATTGCCCCTAGTTCCAAGGCGGCTTCTAAACTAGCAACACACGCTTCATATTCTACTTCATTATTGGACACCTTGAACCGGAGTTTGAAGGCTAAAGGTATATGGGAGTCATCAGGTGCTATCAGCAACACACCTATCCCATAACCGTACTGATTGGACGCTCCGTCAAAATAAATCGTCCAAGTTTCCTCTTCAACTTGCAAAATGTCTTCATCTGGGAATAAATATTCCACTACCTCATCTCCTTCTACCTGGTGGTTTGCCAGGAACTCCACTACAACTCTTTCCTTGACCGACTTGCGAGTGACATATTTGAGATCATATTCAGAGAGAAGAAATAGCCAACAGGCTAGCCTACCCATAAGCACTGGTTTCTCAAAGAGATATTTGCTGGGATCTAATCTCGAAACCAGGACTACAGAATGAGCTAACAAGTAGTGCCTCAACTTCTTGGTAGCCCATACCAAGGCCAAGTAAGCTTTCTCCAATGAAGTATAGCGAGTCTCGTAATCCAGCATTTTCTTGTTGAAGTAATAGATGGCTTTCTCCACCCTATCTTCATATTCTTGAGTGAGCATGAATCCCATGGTCGTGTTTGTTACTGACAGGTACAGAATCAAAGGCTTCTCCAGTTTTGGTGGTGATAACACAGGCAGATTCTGGAGGTACTACTTAACTTGCTCAAAGGCGAATTGACATCGATTATCCCATCAAAATTTCTTCCATTTCTTCAAGAGACCAAATAGTGGTTCACAAGCCAAGGTTAATTTGGAAATAAACCGTCTTATGAATTGCACTTTACCCAGAAAGCCTCGCACCTCCTTTTCAATTCTCGATGGTGGCATTCTAGGATGGCCTTGATTTTGGAAGGATCTGCTTCAATGCCTCTCTGTGTGATAAAAAAGCCCAGCATTTTCCCTACCGTTACACCAAAGGTGCATTTTTGCGGGTTTAATCTCAATCTGTATTCCCTAATCCGTTGAAAGAATTTTTTCAAGGTAGTGTAGTGGCCCTTTCGTTCTTTGGACTTGACAATCATGTCGCCCACGTACACCTCTACCTCTTTGTGGATCATGTCATGCAGAATGGTGGTCACAGCCCTCTAATAGGTAGTTCTAGCATTTTTCAAACCGAACGGCATAACCCGGTAGCAGTAAGTACCCGACGGCATAGAGAATGCGCTCTTCTCTCTGTCCTCGAGCACTATCAAACTCTAGTTGTACCCAGAAAACCCATCCATGAATGATAGCAATACATGGCGCGCAGTGAAGTCCACTATCTCATCAATATGTGACAGAGGAAAGTCATCCTTCAGACTGGCTCTATTTAAGTCCCGAAAGTCCACACACATCCGGATTCTACCATCCTTTTTCAGCACTGGGATGATGTTGGCCAACCAAGTCGGATACTCAGATACTAACAAGAAACCTGCCTCGATATGCTTGGTGACCTTTTCCTTGATTTTCAGCGCCCAATCCGGACAGATTTTACGCAACTTCTACTTGACTAGTCGAACCTCAGGGTCAAGAGGGATCCGTTGCTGTACAATCTCAGGATCAATTCCAAGCATGTCTTCGTAGGAACACGCGAAAACATCTTTGAAATCTTTTAACAAAGTGATTAAGTGCTCGCGCTCCTCCAATGACAACGTGGGCCCGATCTGGACCAAACACGGATCCTTCTCAATACCCACATTAATGGCAATGATTTCATCAGCACAAGGTTTAGCAAACCTCCCATCCTCTCAATTAATCAAGTTTTTCAAAGCCAGGGGGATTTCTTCCCCTTCGTTTTCATTCAAATTCTAAAAATCTTGGTTAATACAATAAACTAACGGCACAGAGAAGTACACAGAATCTGCAGAGTTCTCATTCAAAACGTCCAGATCTTCGGTTACAGACTCAAAAGAAAAGCTGAATGAAGAACTAGACAGGACTCTGATATCCGGATTACCACCCCTAGAAATACCAAACTCAGACTCAGAAGAACTTGAATCTGATTCTAACTTCACAGACTCAGTGGAATCAGATTCTAGCTCATCACCTGATTTAGAACTGGATAAATAGCCTTCCTCCAGCTGCCAGGTAAGAGATGGTGCCCCTGATGCATCCAAAATGCCGTTAGTCAAGTTCACACCCAGTTCTTCTCCGATCATGGAGATATAAGGTTATCCCCCAAGTTCTCTAGGTCAGCCGTAGGATCTATCAAGAGACTAGCCAATGTTGCCCCTACTCCAAGTTCACTACTATCTGAGTCACCTTCCGTGCTCCGTTCGATGCTTGGTTCAGCCCTTTCCTCATCATCACATCATCATTATACTGCAGCTACAGATCAAAGAAGATTTCAAACTCGGGGACACGTTGCTTCGTGGAATTCACCCAAGGCTCAGGAAAGCCACAAAAAGGGAAATCTTCTTCCTCCCGAACCAAGTGGCCATTCAGTGTCCTCGACATTGGCCTATGGATAAGCTTATAGTATTTCCCGGCTTGCATGGCCTTGGCTCGGCCTTTCATTTCTTCTCTCTTCCTGATCCAGTCCTCTTTGGTAGGCACATAGCCCAGACCAAAGGCATGTGGGTTGTGTGGCGCATCTGTCAATGCTACAACACCTTTCCAGCCACTTCTTCCGAGTCCCATTCCTAGAACATGCTGCAGTTTGTTCATGAAATAGATAGACTAGGCGCTGACTTACATGCCTTCGTCTGCGGCTAGAATGTTCTGCACTACCTGGGCTTCAGCCATAGTGAATCCTGAGAGGAATACATCCTCCTCACCATGGTTGATTTCCAGCACTGACGTAATTACCTCTGGCGGCGGATGAATAGATGAATTTCCAAAAACAATCGCTACTCCTCCCCTATGAGGGTACTTCAATATCTGATGGAGAGTGGAGAAGACAACCTTCACATGATGCAACCAGGGCCTCCCTAACGGCAAATTGAAGGTAGCCAGCACATCCAAAACATAGAACTCGACCTCCTGCTCAGTTGGGCCCACCTGGACTCTAACTTACACCATGCCTATGACCTCTCTGCTCGTATTATCATATGCCCAAATTACTTGGGCTGAGGGAACAAAGTCTACTGGTTTAAGGCCAATTGCATAGGCAGTGCAAGAAGGACAGACATTGATAGTCGAACCGATATTTACCAATACCACTGGCACCCATTTCTCCATGCATTCCACAGATATGTACAAGGGTTTGTTATGAGCTGAGCCCTCCGATAGTAGTTCTTTGTCAGAGAAGGTCAGAGTTGGTCTGGCACCACTTGGGAAGACCAATCCCATAAGCTGTTTGGGGGTAGTGTCAATGGACAATTTAGCCTTGTCTATTGCCGACAACACTGCCTGTTAGTGTACCTGGGAGGCCATGAAAAGACCCTAGATGAAGATGTCAGCTTGGATTTTCTTAAGTTGTTTCAACACTGCCTTTTCTTCTAGTTGTTTCTCTTTCTGTTTCTTGGCCTCTCTGTCTCTTCTAGACTCCTCTGCTTAATCCAGGTGCGACGACTTAAAATACCGCCCACTTCTTGTCAAATGGTCTATTTCCTCAGCATACCATGTATTGTTTGGAAGGCACTCACCTCAGTCTTCATTGGTGTGGGCTAGATGCAGATCATCATCGTCCCACCATTCGCCCTGAGCAGCCAGCAAATAGTTGCCCGGCTCTGCTCGTATCACCTTCACATCATAAGTATCCCCTACAGGGTGTTGGGCCATTATAGCTTCTCAGCTGTCTTCAATCCTTTCTTGTTCAAATTGCTTCAGTGCAGCTTCCTGTTCCATATCCACAGTATTCACAACGCCCAATTCCTGAGCTGAATTTTCCATGCCAACGTTCTCCAGTAGCTTTCCTTTCTCATCGGCCCTTCCAGCCACTACAACGATCCCTACTTCCTTTCCCTTTGGTTTTATTTTAGTTTCTTCTTCCTTGTTTGGCTCATGACTCAGCCATCCAGTATTGTCCGTTGATCCACTCAGGTCAAACCACCCAATCTGCACATCCCTCTAATCTTGCTTGTCAAAAAAACTACAAATTGTACAAATCCTCATCGAGTTCTGCAAGATCATCCAACCCCTGGCTCGGGCCATCTTTCCTGACCACATTGATGTCTACCAAGGCCAGCAGCACCAATTTAGGCTTGGTTTGACTAGTTGGCGCAATGTAGTAGCTTGGGTCATACACCCCTTCAGTTAAGTCCTCAAAACACTCTGGTAACGGACTAGTACCTTTCACCAAGGTTGACTCCCCTTCCACTGTAAGCATCACCACAGGCTTGGGTTAAAGGTTGGACGTATCCATCATGCACAAATCTATGCCTTCTGGAATGAACAACATCAGTTTTGGTAGGTGAGAGAGGGTAATATATACACTAGGGTCGTAAGGGGTGGTCAGTGTATGGATCAGGTTAAGATTTTGAGGTGGGGGGACTTGATTATGGGTTGGGAGTGGATTTGTGGTCACGTTGGGTTTTTGAGGTGGAGTAATCACCTTGTTATCAATGAGATCCTGAATCTCATGACGCAATTGAAAGCACTGGTCAGTATCATGACCATGCTGTTGGTGAAACATGCAGTATTTTGCAGGGTTGTGTTTGGGTGGAAGAGGATTAGGCAATGGGCAGGGTTCAAATGGTTTGAGGTGCCCTTTCTTAACTAGCACTTTCATGGCTTGAGACAGGGTCATATACAGTTGGTTGAAGGTCCTCTGGGATCAGACAGGGTTGGACGATGTTTGTGAGCTTGTATTGGCAAAGGGCTCGACAGTCTTGGTTGTGGTGACAACGCTTACATCTGACGGCCTCGCAGCTGTGCTACCACCGGTAGCATTGGAACTACATACAAATGGCCTTTTTACCGGCACCTTCTCATCTGTAATAAGCCCCTACTTCATGGCATCTTCGATTTGCACCCATTTCATGTAGTTCTGTAAATGTAAATAGGGGTAGACGATCATCTTTTGCAGCAACTTGCCATGCAGATTCTAGATAACCATCCTGATCTGATCCTTCTCAAAAGGCCTCATAGTCATTATCGAGGCTTTAGCTCTCCACCTGGTCACAAATTCAGAGAAGCCCTCCTTCGGCTCTTGGCATGTTGCCTCGAGATCACGAGTTGTGACCTCGATCTGTGTATTGTACGAATACTGCGTAATAAAGGCCTCGGCCATCTCCTTCCAATTCTGCTTGACAGAGTCTTCCAACTTGGCATACCATATGGCCGCTATACTTGATATGGTCCGACTAAAAAAAGACAACTTTTGTAGTCTAGTCAGGCCCATCAGCCGCAAGATATCCAAAAACAGCCGAAGGTGAACCATTAGATCTCCGGAGCCATCAAAACGGTCAATATGCGGCATTTTAACCGATCTGGAAATGTCACTGCAGAATCGGTACACCCGTCTTCTATGTCCGGGATAGAGTTAGCCCCTTGTGTTCTCTTGAACAATTTTTCCAGTTTATTGACCCTAAGTACAGTTGGGTTAACCTCAAACTCAAATAGAGCCTCAATCTGATAAACAAGGGTTTTGAAGGCTTGTGCTGGGATTGGCTCTGCTGGATTACCCTGATTTTCTTGGAGATTGGCAGTATGAGCAGTGGCTCCAGGAGCTAGGATACCCCGTGGAAGGTGCATGGGATGCAGAAGCTGCAACCAGCTGTGGTTTCTGTTGTTGTAGCCTGGTTATAACCTCAGCCTGACGGGTCGTGACCTCAGTTTGGCGGGCAGCATCTTGTTGTAGGGTTTCAACTGTCTATTGCAGATGATGTATCAATTCTTCCATACTAACTGGGGGATACTATGTCATCAAAATAGGCGAGTGATCTCGTGTTGGGCTAGAAGTAGAAGACTGCCCCTGAACCTTACTGGACACATGTGAATTGAGGGGTGACTGCTGTAAAAACTAAACCAGTGAACTCTGCCTGATTCTCCTCCGTCTTGTAACCGGTAGGAGTGAAGTAAACACAGGCTGTCCCCGAACAAGATCCCTGGCTTTACAAAGCCTTCTGACTCGGGTCCAGTACTTGGGGGATATCCGAACTTTCTGAAGCTATGGTGTTAAACTACCTAACAAAAAGAAATAAAGCAAAAGAAAACGGTAATCAAAAACTGCACAGCACCTCAGCTAAGACGCTATCAAACCAAACATGATCAAAGTTACAGGACTGCACTCCACACTGAATTTCGCCGCCAAAACATATAATAAACTTGCAACTGCTATGCACATTCTTGTACAGTTTCACTGTAAAGCACATTGTAGTTAAGTAAGAGCCAAAACACCCCTATGAGGAGGTAGGGTTACCCTATCTTAGTTTCGTTAGGAACTAGGGTTCACTATTCAAACAAAGCGATTTTCACGCAATCCTGCATTTCGAGCGAGCATCCTATCCTATTTTGGAACAGTCTCTATGGCTTTTCGATATGCAACTAGGTTGAATGGTCAAAAAGGGTACCTCAGCAAGACTACCTAATATACCTCTCACACCTAACACTGAGAAGTGAAAGGAGGATCAAATGGTACAGCAGTAGTCCAAATCCAAGGGTTGTGTTTCTATCATGGTAGAGCCCACGACCGGTCAGCCTTTCGGCAAGCTTTTAAAAAAGCCTTCCGCAAACCGTCCGGGAATAGCAGATGACAAACATAGTGACTTAAGCACACCAATGCAAATGCAATGCAAAGAAACATATAAGTGTAGATAAAATTTCACATGATGAATTTCAAGTCAAGTTCACTAAATCCCCAGCAGAATCGCCAGAAACTGTAGCTCGACTTTTCGTGCTCCTTTCAGAAGACGACTAGCCCTATAGTATCGGACTCCCCCGGTTCTGAATCTAATCTCACAAGTGCAATGTGAGATAGATAAATACCAAAGAGTCCAAATCAGATAAATCTTTTGGAAAATCAATTTTGAATCAAATTGCCAAAAACGGACTGCTTTGCCAAATATAGAGTCACCACCTAAATATTTTTGACAAATTTAGGAAACCCATGACTCATGCCAAAGGCCACGTCTCAGTCATCACCAAGATTATCTCAGCTCAGGAACTTAGGTACGAGAGGGGAAGGTCATGAATTGAGCACCTATGCTCGCCCGATCAAAAGATCGTCCTCTACTAATTATGATGTTAATCTTATTTACATTATATACTCTTGTTCCAGTTTATTAGGCTAGCACTATTGTGTGATGCACACACAAGGTATAGACTAATTTGTAAAAATTAGAATATTTGATTTCATGTTTGTTTTGAAAATTGTTTCGAATATGTACCACTTGAAAAAGTGATCGCATATGAACATTACTCAAATTATTCCAATTCAAGCAATTAGCCTTCACCCATAGGCATTCAATCAATTTATCAATTAAGCACTTAGCCTCATGGTGAAGATACAAGACATGGAAACACTAGCATACAATGCAATATGCTAAAACAAACAAAAGCTCACCTAGTACTCCAAGCCAAAAAGATGAAAGAGTTAGGAAAAATGCGTGATCTTAACTATGCCATATGACTAATTCAACACATGCGATATGCAATTTCTAGGCTCGGCTACTAATATGGCATATGAATCAATTTGATAGCATGCGGTCTAAGCATGTATTCAAAGAATGTTTAATTATAATGCAAGTTAGAATGATGAGCCGAGCTTCGATGCATGCAAGACAATGGATGCAAGGCATCAAAGATGCTAAACAAGACATGATGCTCTAAACTAACTATCATAAGCAAGTAAATAAAAGAAAGAAAGACATGGGGTTGGAAGACATACACATTGTTACAAGTTTTCCCTCACATAGGAGGGTCCGAATAAACTAACTAGCCAAGCTAATTGCTACGAATTAACTAACTATTACAAAACGAAATAAACTATGCTAGCTTAATTATTATAACAACAAATTAAATAACTAGTCTAGAAATAATTAGAACACAAAACTAACTAAATATTTACAAGACAAAATTAACTAGCTACAACTAATTAATTACAACAAATAACTAAGCTAAGTAATTAAACTAAACAGTCCCGAGAAGCGAGGAGTGCTCATAGATGCGCGCTGATTTCCACCCGAAAAAGCCACTGTTCTGTTGCCAGGAAGCCTCTGCTGCACAGTTAGAACACTAGCACTATTTTTTCACCTCAAAACCAAACATGTTCTGTTTCAAAAGGGCACTGCTCAGTTTGACAAAAGTGGCCAGCAGGCAGAAGTGGTGGCCTGCCGGCCACAAATGATGGCCTGCCGTCCAGAAATGGTGGCCTACCAGCCACAAAATCTTGGTTCCTCCTGCTGCAACAGAGAGCAAACAGAGCTCAACCAAGGTATTCTCAAGGGTACGTTTGTACACCTTACCCCTTATTATCATCAAACAGCTCAAAGGAGTGGTAAATTTGATTCACAAACCATTATTCGATGCAATTACATTGCATGATGGCCTATAAACCAAAGTGTACAAGTTCAATAAATGAAACAATAAAAGACTCTCAAGCCCCCTCCCTATCATGGATTGATCAGGGGAACTGGTTGACATTAACTCTTGAACCATTTACATTACTAACAAGTATGAAACGATTCATGACTCAATGGTTCAATTAATGTCCGATTGAACCCTAAGAAAGTTGTTATCTTGCATCATTTTTAGTTCTCATTTTAATACTCCATTTTAATTACCAACTATTCCTTAGTAAATTAAGTCCAAAGGTGAGCTTTAAGTCCTCTAGTGGAAAGAAGCATCAAACCAAGAGTTGTTTTAGGCATGAGAGAAGTGGCATGCCGTTGGTAATGAAACCCCAAAGGGATTAAACCATTAAGCACAAGACCTCAATCTCATGCTTAAACAAACAAGTGGCTTGAAACAACTTTCAAAGCAAAGCAAAAGCCAAGAAAGGAGGGAGGTTGCAGAGGTGATTAAATGTGATCATAAGTATGGAAAGCTTGAAATAAACACTATCAACTCAAATAGGTTGGTGGCTAAGGCATAAACCACCAAGCCTATGAGGACAATTACATTACAAGCATGCAATACAAAGCTCAAATGCAATGAACCACTAAAAATAATCCTAAAATAGTGCTAAATCAGTCCTAAAACATTCCAGAATTAAGACAAAAATGGCTAGAACAATAAGCTAAAACATGGAGCTATGTAAGCTAGTAAGCAAGCACAAGGAGGGGAGGCTACCCCCTCCATTGTTGAGACTTCAAAATAGTGTTTTAGCCACTGAAAAAGCTCTAAAAATTAGTATTTAAAAGCTCAAAAAAAGGTGGCAACAAAGTGGGAAACACAAGGGTAAAGGCCTTGGAAGCTAGGTAGAAGGAATGGTGAGCCACCCATCCACCCTTATTGGCCTTAAAACACAAGTTTCAGTCCAAAATTTTAGAGTATAAATAGCCCAAAAACAGTGGGCAAAATAGCAATTAAAGCAAAATAATAAACCAAGACTTATACCTCTTGAAGAGGAGAACACTTTCCAAGTGTTAAACCAACACTTACACACCCTCAAGAGCTCAAAGTAGGCTCAAAAGTACCTCAGCTCAAAGATCATAAGGTTTGGTTTAGAGTGTAAAGGCAAAGGCTCAAGAAATTTGCAAGAGAGAGAGAGAGAGAATTGTAGAGAGAGAGAGAGAAAAAAAAATATTTTGCTCCAAAATTTTCTAACCTTAAAGATGGAAGGGCAAGTCTCCTATATAGACAAACATCAAACTCCTTTAGAAATATCAATACATACACGTGTAAGCAAGTACATGTGTCTGTGACAACAGTTGGCATAACTGACAAAAATATTTGCCAAAACACACTTGTGGCCTGCAGCCAACAGTGGTGGCTAGCAGGTCCCAAGGTTTTTTAGGCTTAAAGAACTATGGTTGTGGTCCAAAACAAGGCAAGAGGTGTATAAGGTTTGAAGGCTCAAAGCTATGGCATTCTGCTGAGGATTTCGAGCACTTGACAAGCATATACACAGTTATCATTGGGTGTACAAGTGGTTACATCCAAGTCGTAAGGGCGGTCAAAAATGGATTGTCTACAATATCGGGTAGCTTTACCGCCGGTCATGGAACATATGCAAAATCTTTTTCATGTTTTGATGCTTCGGGAATATTTACGAGATCCACTCCATGTGATTGAGCTGACCCATATGCTTCTGAAATATGGTTATACATACAAAGAGAGGCCAATTCAGATTGTAAATCACAGAATCAAAAGATTAAGGAACCAAGAAATACCATTAGTGAAAGTTGATTGGCAAAACCATGGAGGGACTTATGCAACTTGGGAGACTGAAGAGGATATGATGAAGAGATACCCTGATTTATTTCCTTTGGATCCGATATTCTTCCAAAACGAAAGTAATTCGAGTTTGGAGGACCAAACTCTTTAAGGGGGGGAAGACTGTAACGACCTTGACCTATGATTAACTGTTAAACCATGATTAAGGATGCCCAATAAGTAATTAAGATGAAATTTTGAATTAATTGCATGTGTGTTGCATTATTTATCTTTCTATCTGTTTATCGTAGAAAGATTTGTTTGTGTTTCTGTTTTGTTCTGCGAATTGAAGGCCTTATCAACATCCGATCATGAAATTGAATTAATTTATGTATTATTTGGAATTTTTAGAATTTGATGGTAAGTTTGATTGAAATTCGATTCGGAACTAAATAATTAGAATAATTAATGTCCATTTGATTAGCTTTAACTAATCACCACTAACCAAGCCTATATAAGGCTTAAGTTAATTGTAGAGCATCACTCACATTCTCATTTTACCATCTTTGAGACTCCAAACGTATAGAGAGAGGGACTAAGAGAGAATTGAGTTCAAACAAAGGAATTAGCTTGGGAATTCAAGGATTTGGCTTGGAATCTTGGTGAATTCGTCACCTAGAACTTAATTGAAAAGTTGAGATAAGGATTCAACACTTAGACAATATAATTATGATATCTAGGACATGAATTCTAAGAATTAAGTCGAATAATGCTAGAATTGAGCTTATGAAGTAGGAAGGAAGAACATTCCATACATGCATGCATATTTTCTTACATTTTGAGTTAATGTTAAGAATCTCACATGCATGTCCCAATTCTACCTTAGTTTTGAGAATTTATCATGTTTTCCAGTAATTCATCTTATTTGATCATGTTTTAGAAGGTTGGAGTTCATACCATTGCATGCATGTTGTGGTTTCAAAGTTTTAAGTTTGATTTTGAACAATCGGCATGCTTTTGGGATTTGATTTTGCGAAATGATTTTGAATTCCCAATGTTTTCCGAGTGTACACATGTTTCCTTGAGCTTTTGGCCCAAAAGAACATGATTTGTTGGTTTGAATTCGAGTTTTGAAGCTTGGAAGCAAATCTAGAAATTATAGAATTCAACTTCTACTCTCGACCGATAGATTCTGCGCTCGAGCAACCACTCTTTGTTTGCACCTTCGCTCAAGTGACCAAAAGTTGGCTCGAGCGTAAAATGCATGCTCCCAAAAGTTTAGAAGTTTTGTAGACCACTCGAGCGACAAGAATTGTGCTCGAGCGAAGACCTTGGTCTCATGCTCGAGCGACCATCGAGTGGCTGTCAAGCGAAAAAATCAAGCAACTAGTACCTTTGTAGAGTTTACAGACCGCTCGAGTGACCTAATCTAAGCTCGAGTGACCACCCTTATGTTTGAACCTCCACTCGCGTGAAGGATGCTACGCTCGAGCAAGGACCCTGTTTTTCAGCAAATTTTGACTAAGTGTTAAATAACATGTTTTGGTATCCTCAGTGCATCCAAGGCATTCCTATGCCATAATTAAGACATAATAATGAGGATAAAGATTAGAAACACACCATGATAAGAAAGAACTAAGTTAAAGAAATTCCGAGTGTGTGTTCCAATAAGTGTATCTGTTATATGTTTGTGTAGGTCACGCGCCATTAATCGCCTAATTCATCTGCTACCTCTATTTTGCTATTGGAGCCATCTGTGAGTAATAATTCTGTAAAGTCATGTTTGACAGTAATTATTTTTTGATGATATGTAATGATCAGTTTTCTGAAATGCTACGTTTTATATGAATGAATGATGATTCAATTCTTTGAAATGTAATTGTGGTATCCTTAGTAGAGGCCCTCGCCTAGGGGACATAATATTGTGGCTTATGGTCATAAGGCCCTCGCCCGGGGGAAACAATACCGTGACCCACGTAGGAGATATGTTACCTAGTACCGGCAATTCCATTATGGAACTTGGTATGCTTGACCAAAGAGATATGTTAATGCTAATGGATGTACCATGCATGATTTGGACATGAATATGAACATGACTCTATTTTTTATACGAACATGCTGATGTTTCTGTTTGGATGAGAGATTTGAAATCTAAATCTATTATGGACATCATTCATTAAAATCTTACTTTATTATTATTCACTTGGCTTTCGCTCACTATTTATATTATGTATGTAAGTGAGCAGACACATGACCAGGCCTAAGCTGCTGCCTGGAGAGTTTGGTCAGCCAGCCAGCCACCTTTGTTTTCATTTTGTTTTGTTTAAATGTACACTAGGCTCATTCCCTTGTGATGATACCTGTATGGTGTTGCATGACTTATGAACTTTTGATGTCATATATATATATATATATATAAAGTTTTAGAATAACTGTCTCATGTATGTCTACACAGGTCAATGAACGTTGTATTTTGTATATTTGCTTCTACAGCCCCTCTCTTATATGATTTTCAGGTCAGAGGCCTTTGGTAATCCCAGGATTACTGGCCAGTTACGATGCTAAACCTATAGGAGCGGGTTTGGGTCGTGACAGAAGCCCATGATAACCCAGGCTTTGACCAACCAATTCATGTTAGATCTGATAAAGGAAATAAGGTTATGGAAGGCCATTATATTTTAGTTTCTAAGCATTCACCCATCAAAAGCAAAGATATGGGGAAGAATGGTCCTGTGGATCTTGTTGGTTCACATGGGGAGAAACTATTTCTGGAGAGAAGAGACAAGGGACATAAAGTTGATCAAGCTTCCACCAATAAAAGAAAGGGGTCAAGTTCAAGAAGGAAAAAGAAATTAAGAGGCATTGCACAGTTTTGCAAAGGATTTCAAAGAGGAGCAATATTCAGAGTGGCGGCTTCTGCGATTTCTTCTTCCATGTCAGTCAGTAGTGGTGCCTATAGACAGATTTTGACCCGAAATAAAGCTAAAGCAACTGTTTAGATGGGGAAAGATCTGGGTATTGAATTTAAGGATAACAAAGAAAGTGTTATTCGCAAAATTATGGAGATGGAGAATCAAGATGAGAAAAGATTAGCCAAAAAGGGGATTAATTGTGGTGCTTAAGTTTGCACCTAAGGAGATTTAGGAGTCAGAAGATTCACAATGAAAGTGCACTCATGAGATGTTAGAGGCTTTGGTAAGCCTAAGAAAAGACAGAGTCTCAGAAATTTTATAAAGGAAAAAGGGGTGGATATGGTTTTGATTCAAGAAATGAAGAAGTCAAGTTTTGATGAGCCTTTTGTTAGATCTTTTTGGCCACAAGATGATCTAGGCTATATAGGGGTTGATGCAAAAGAAAGTGCACAGGTTTTTTTGTGCTTGTGGAAGCCTAATGTTTTTCAGATTAAGGATTGTTGCAGCTCCAGGAACTTCATTTTGCTATCAGGTTTGGTTTACCATAGGCTTGATTGTGTCATTCACAATGTCTATGCCCCTAATAATAGTAGAGATCGAAGTCATCTTTGGGTGGTCCTAGCTAATTTAAAAGCATCCTTTCCAAAACTTTGGTGTTTAGGGAGGGATTTCAATGAAATCAGAAATATAGGGAAAAGGAAAGGTCGTATGAGAAGTGATAGGGAGATGCAGGAGTTCAATGAGTTTTCGAATAATCTTTAATTGGTTGATGTTCCTATGTGTGGAAGGAAATATACCTGGAGTAATTTGCAGTCAAGAGTATGTTGGAGTAGAATTGATATATTTCTCTTAAATCCAGAGTGGATTGAATGATTTAGCTTTAAGTTATGGGGCCTTTCTAGAACTTTGTCTGATCACTGCCCACTCTTATTGAAGGAAGATGAGAGGGATTAGGGTGTCCAAAGACATTCAAATTTTTAAATGCTTGGGTGTTACATCCCAATTTTAACAAAGAAATTAAAAAGGTTTGGGATGGTTCACAAGTAGTGGGGTGGGCTGGCTTCAGAATAATGGTCAAGCTGAGATTACTTAAATAGGCATTGAGGATTTAGACTATGGAGGTATTTGGTAATGTGGAGTCCAAGCTCAAAGCAGTTGAAGCAAAGTTACATTCTTGGGACTTAACTGCTGAAGAAAGAGATCTTCTAGAAGCAGAAGTTAGAAAACGAATTGAAGTCAGAGATAAAGTATGGAAACTTAGGAAAATGAGAGAGTGGATATGGTTGCAAAAATCGAGATTGAATTGGGCCTTAAAAGGGGATAAAAATACCAAGTACTTTCACAAAATGGCAGCTAGAAGGCAAAGTAGGAATCTCATTGATTCAATAAAGATTAATGGTATTTTATATAAGGATCCTGTGGAGATTAAAAAGCCAGTGTGGGCTTACTTTCAAGAGTTGTTCACAGAAGGTTGGAAAAGTAGACCAAGTCTAAAGGGTGAGTTTAGATGCATTGATCAATATCAACTTCAGAATTGTTTGGTGAAGGATTTCTCAGAAGTAGAGGTATGGCCTGCAATCAAGGAATGTGATGGAAATAAAGCGCCAGGTCCAGATGGGTTTAATCTGACTTGCATTCAAAAGGGTTGGAAGTTCATGAAGGGTGATATCATGGAATTCATGAAAGAGTTCCATGATAATGGTGTGTTCGGAAATGGAATTAGTTGCTCCTTTGTGACCCTAGTTCCCAAAGTTAATAGTCCTGAATCAATTAAAGACTTTAGACCTATTAGTCTTATCAGTTCCATTTATAAAGTGTTGTCTAAAGTGCTGGCTCAAAGGATGAAATTAGTATTGCCAAGAATTATTGATAGAGTTCAATCAGCATTCCTAAGGGGGAGGAATATTATGGATGGAGTTCTTATAGCAAATGAGGTTGTGAACTGGTGGAAGAAGTCCAATAGAAAAGGGCTAATCCTAAAGCTTGATTTTGAAAAAGCTTATGACACTGTAAACTAGAACTTTCTCATTCAAATGTTGGAGAATTTTGGTTTTGGTTCTACTTGGACCAAGTGGATGAAGGGTTGCATTTCTTATGCAAGAGTTTGAATTCTTCTCAATGGGTCACTATCACCTGAGTTCTGCCCTCAAAAAGGTTTAAGGCAAGATGATCCATTATCTCCGTTCTTGTTTAATGTTGTTGCGGAGGGACTGAATATACTCATATCAAGAGCTAAGTCATTGGGTCTATTTAAAGGTATATCAGTAGATGGCAATGGTTTGACTATATCTTATTTGCAATTTGTTAATGATACAGTGATTTTTTATGAGGCTGAATGGTTTGAAATCATGGCTATCAAAAGAATCCTTAGATGTTTTGAAGTAATCTCAGGTCTAAGGATTAATTTTTATAAAAGTGTTGTGTATGGAGTGGGAGTGGAGGATGTGGTGGTTAAGGAGTTTACTGCAAAATTAAATTGTTCAAGTCAAAAGTTACCATTGAAGTATCTAGGGCTCCCATTGAGGACTAGTCCTAGTAGGAGGGTGACTTGGAGACCAGTTATGGAGAAATTCAAGAAGAAGTTATTTGGGTGGAAGGGAAGAGTTTTATCTTTTGCTGGTAGAGTTACACTCATGAAGTTTGTGTTGTCTACTTTACCTATATATTATATGTCTCTTTTTAAAATACCAGAGGGTATTGCAAAAGAGATTGATAGGATTCAAGCATCATTTTTATGGGGTGATTCAGAGCATAATAGGAAGCTCCATTTAGTGAGTTTGTCTGAGGTTTGTATGAGTATGAAACAAGAGGCTTTAGGGATAAAAAATATTAGGTTAGCCAATGACAGTTTGCTATTAAAGTGGTGGTGGTGGTATGGCCAAGAGGGTGATGCTCTATGGAAGTTGGTTATTTGTGAGAAGTATGGTTCTATAGGGGGAAGGTGGTTTCCTGTTCTGGCTGCTACTGGCTCTACGTCTAAGATAAGGGAAGATATATTATCTGTGGCTCAAAGGAATGGCAGTCGTTTTCATTTCTACAAGGAAAATGTGGAAATTTTAATAGGGAATGGAGATAAAGTTAGTTTCTGGAGAGATCCTTGGTTGGGTTCAACGAATCTCTTAAGTCAATTTCCAAGATTGTTCCAGTTGGTTGAAGACAAAGAGCTATCCTTGAGTTTGCAAATAGCTAGAAGATCTAATCAATCTGGGTGGGTCTTCAATTTTAGAAGAGCACTTCAGACTTGGAAAGAAGATGAGTTGGTCAGATTAAACACTGTTTTGGGGGATGGCCCTATTTTACGAAGTGATTCAGTTTATTGTTTGGTTTGGAAGTCTACACAGATAGGGGTCTTCAAGGTCCATTTTGTTTATGCTTGGGATTTGGGGAATAATGGTTCCATTCAGAAATCAATTGACCTAATTTGGAATAATTTCTCACCACCAAAAGCCAAATTTTTCTCTTCGTTAGCTTGGAGAGGGAGACTGAAAACAAAAGAACTACTTCACAGGTTTGGAATCTTTGAGGGTGTTGATGTTCTGAATTACATTTTTTGTCATGAGGCAACTGAATCAGTTGACCATATTTTGCTTCATTGTCCTTTTGTTTGGCAAATATGGTCTGGTATTGTGGGCAATGCCTAGTTCCATTGAAGGTCTATTACTTTGGTGGTTGGGTTGGAAGTTTAAGAAGAAAGTTAATCAGGTTTGGAGGGCTTTACCTACAGCAATATTGTGGTTTATGTGGAGATATAGGAATGAGTGTGTTTTCCAGGAGGTTTAGCCCAATTTTAATGATCTATGTGAGTGTATCAAGGTGAGAGTAGCAATATGGTTGAGATCTCTTATCAGTGTTGCCTCATTCTCAATTAATGATGTTGTTTTCAATTTTCAACAAGTCAGAAGTTGTATGGGGTCTTCTTGAGTCATCTGTGATATGGTAGAGGTACTACTGATTTTTTGTTGCTGTTTGTGTTGGTTGCTGCGGTTTTTTGCAGATTTTGCTGTTGTTTGTGTTCTGTTCAGCTGGTGTTCTGTTTCTATTCTATTATTTTTGCTGCTATAGGTGTTTTGATTGTTGGTTGTTTCTGGGTTGAAGTGTGGGCTTTGCAATTGCTGCTAGTTTACTGTTGTTGATGTTGAGTTGCTGTTGCTGTTGCTGTTGTTTGCTGGGTGGAGATTATAGTTGAAATGGGTGATTTGTCATTGGTTTTATGCTTTAGGTTGCAATTTTTGGGGTTGTTTGTGTTTTACCTGTTTGTTTGCTCTGTAAGTTGGTTACTCACCAACTTGGAGCTTGGAGTTTGTGTTAGCAGATGATTTGGTGTGCATCTGGGTGCCAACCTGGTTGGGATTTTGATGTGTCACTGTGATGCGTTTTGCACCCTCCTCTTTATTGATGTTCTTTTCCATACTCTGTATGTTTTTCCATCAATAAAGTTTTTTTTTTTTTGCTGATCAAAAAAAAAATTGTGACTCTACTTGCCACTTGGTATTTTATCATTTTTACAAATTTTGAATACTTACAATTGATTAGCAATCTACTTACTATTTATTTTTAGAATGTGTATCATATATAAGTTATGACATAATCACTTTTAGTTATAACTAAAAACAAAATATAATGGGTCATCATTAAACACCACTTAAGGTATAACAAAAACCTTTTCGCTTATAATCAAAATAATAATCATAATACATCATATCCAACATCACAATGAGTCATGACCAAATGTAATAACTAAATACCCCTTTAGACATAACAAAAAACCTTTTCAGTTATAATCAAAATAAAAATTAAATGAGATCATAATTAAAAATCACAAGAGATTATAATTAAGTCATAATTAACACCACAACGTGTTATAATCAAGTCATAATCAACACCCCAATGAATTATAACTAAATATTACAAAAGTTATAACTAGTTATACGGTACAGACCAAAAACAATGTGTATTATAAAATTTTACGGTAAACACAAGTATAAATAACAATAATATATATATATATATTAATATTAAAGAAAGAACATCATTTTTATCTAACATAATTATGTCAATTTTATGATAATCATGTTTTTTAAATCCTAAAAAAGATTAGTGTAACTTTTTTTTTTTAATATGGGAAATAAATAATCAACATGTAGTCGAAAAAAATTTCAAACTCATGATAAAATTTACAAAATTTAATTATGAAATTCATATGTTTTTTTACAAATATATAAATACTTTTGAAAATTGCAACTAATTTGTAATTTTTTTTCTTTTTTTATGAATAATTTGATGAGAAATATTGCATAATAAGGTCACATTATCTTTAGTCCAAAAAAAAAAAAAAAAAAACAAACAAACAAACAAACAAACAATCAAACAAATAAAAGAAAAGGGTAATGCTATAGTGTGCAACTTACACCTTACACCTTTTTGTGTTCACTTACACCTTACACTTACACCTTTTTTACCTTGCACTTACACCTTTTGTGTAAGTGGCACATGGTGTGCAACTTATACATTTCATTTATACCTTCCACTTACACTTACACCTTACACTTACACCTTTTGTGTGAGTGGCACATGGTGTGCAACCCACTTACACCTTTTGTGGGTTGCACACTTAAGAAGAAGCCAAAAGAAAAAACCAATAACGTCACTCGCACAGCCGGTTACTACCGGTGACCCAAGTTGGTAGAAGAGTATTTCACTTTTGGTTATGGTAGATAAAAATCACTTTTATGTACCGTAGTCTGACCTGTGTTGCCATGTGTACATCAATTTAAAAATTATTTCACCGTTAATACTAATCAAAAGAAATCAGTTCCTCTTTTTCCTGTTCATCACCTCCGGCCACTTAAAGCTGGTGATAGACCTGTATTCCTTTTGCCTACAACCACCTTCTCTTTTGTCGATCGACAGAACAACCACTCTCGTTTTACGTTACAGGATTCAATTGATTAATTTGATTAGGTACTAGATCAAATGCCAATGGGGACTCACCCTAATAACTGAAGTTTCAGATCACAAGGCAAACACCATACCATCAAAATCCTACACAAAAAATCTTCAAAATCCAGTACACCATATTCAGGAGCAACTTTTTCTTTGTATTTTTAATCTCTCACTCTATCAATTCTTGACCCCATGACCTGGATGTAACTAGAACCCATCTACGACAAACGAATCAACAAATTAAAAATTGGGACTCAATTTGGATTTATTTAGGACATACAATTGGGACAGAAAGTTGGGATAGAAGATCCCAACCCCTCTGCTAGGGTTCCAAAATTTGTCAAGAAAATTGACTAGAAAAGTTCATGTGTCATTGAGATTGATTTTACATATATAGACTCCATCAAACATGACTTGAATTTGGACCACATATGACTAATTTCTAATAGATTCTGGGTCCCTATGTTTTCTGCAATAGACACAAAATATTATTTGTCATGCCTACATCTATTATCCAGCCAAGCCAGGCAGTTGAACCTCTAAGAACATGAAGCACACATGTATTTCCATCGAGGGAGAAACTAACGAACTGACTAACCTAAGCATACTTTATGAGCACTAGAGAAATGCTTAGCTGCTGCAATCATGGTGTCCTCTGGACCTGAAGCTGCTGCTGCTGTAGGCTTCACCTTCTTGCCATCACCGGAGGAGGAGGAGGAGGAGGAAGAGACACAGTAGAAGAATGAGGCCAGTGACCGTAACACCGCTGAGCACCACCCACTCATGACTTTCTTCTTATCCTTACTCATGATGTTGTGTTGCTTCCTTCTTTGATACTATAGTCTATATATAACTAATAGTATAGTATTAGTACAATTGGTGTCTAGGTTGTTGTGTTATTTGCTATTATATATGCAATCTTTTATGAGGGCAAATCTTCCAGACTCAACTCACTTCAAATAATTGTATTACAAGGCTCCAGTTAGTTTGTCAAATTTGCTTTTTTAGTTTTTGGTGGGCTGTGTGAATCCATATATATATAAGCTGAGTTTTCTTGATGGTCAAGCAGCTAAACAGTGTAAAGGAAAGATACCAGCAAGAACTTCCTTTAAGTATTATTGACCAGCCTTGTCTATCATACTAATTTTTTAACTAAACTATGAGGAGAAAAAAATTAAGTAATGCTAGAGATCCTAATAAAGTTATGAAATATTTTACCAAACACTCACGTGGACAAAAGGTATACACTCATGTAGATCTCACACTTACACTTATGTGAGTGTCTAGTAAAAAAATTAGTAATTTTGTTAGGTTCTCTAGCGTGTTTCAAAAAAGGTAACATGTTTGAAATAATTTTTTAATTTTTTATGAAAGATTATGCAAAATGTAAATAATTTTTTTATAAGTTATTGATTTTTTAATTTTTTTAATAATTTGTTAATTTTTAAATTAAAATTAAATATTGCGAAACGAGATGGTGAGGATGAAAAAGAAAAAGAAATCATGATTCATGACCCAGCGGCAAGCAAGTCGACAAGAGAGACGTGGTCAAAACAGCTGAAAGTTGACTAAACGACAAACACATCACAAGTGCTCCACCTTCCTCGCATCAACAAGGACGTTCCCATCCTCATATTTCTCGTCAAACAAGTACAACAATCACAGGTTTTCCTAAAGTTGAATGCTTTTGCTTCAAGTTAAAAAAAATAAAAATAAAAAATACATATATAAAATCACTCTTTTGATCCATCTACACCTACCAATTCAACATACATTCAAACGCTCTAACAGTAACACGCGCATTGGCGGAGCAAGAAATTAAGGTGGAAGTGGCCTTTATAATTTTAATTTTTTTTAATGATCAACAATAAAATAATAATAATTTTATGAGCTAAATTAAGTATAAAAATTTAATTATTTATTATTAATAATAACTAATAAAAATTCTATAATAATGTGAAATAATTCGGACACAATAGTAATGTAAGTATGTAATTTTAGCACAAAAAATTACAAATTAAAATTCTTAATTTTAGAAAATAGAAGCAAATCATTTATAGCACAAATCATTATAAAATTTTTATAATTTTTATTTGATAGAAAAATATTAGAGCGATAGTATTGATTATAAAAATGTGTTTTGAATAGAAATTATTAGATAATCTCAGAATATTATGTGGTGTTGATGATGTGGTGCTTTGGATATAAGAAATACAACTCACACTAAGTGATTCACCTATTATCTTCTAATTACCTAACAATAATGAGTTACTATGTTCCATTCATAAAATTTGACACTATATTATTGATTTAAACCATCACATAAATAAAAGTACATGGCGCCTTAAGAATACTAAATAAACTACGCCTCCGTTTGGGAAGTGAGTTGACTTTTTAGCTTTTTAACTATTTTAGCCTGGGGCTAAAAAGCCTGGTTTGGGAAGGGCTTTTTGGCTTTTTGACTCTTTTAACTTTTTTTGTGAGAGAGGAGTGTAATGATTATGGGTTGGATTTTATGTTTTATTTTTTGTGACTAAAATAGCCTATTTTATTTTTTGTGACTATTTTAGCCCCTAACCCACCAAAACCAACTTCCCAAACTCAGCCTACACATTATGTGTGAACAATGCAAAAAAAAAAAAAAAAAATTCAAAATCAAAACTGAGGGGGGCACGTAACGAGCAAGGATCCTCGGCCGCCCTTTTCGGCGGCCGTCCCAGTAGCCCCCCAAAACGACGTCGTTTTGGGGGTTTTTTCCTTTTTTTTTTTTTTTTTCTTTTCTTCTTCCTTGTTCGAACAGAACCAGAGGGGAGGGAGGGGAAGAAGAGAGAGAGGGGGAGGGAAGGGGAAGAAGAGAGAGAGGGGGAGAGAAGGGGAAGAAGAGAGAGAGGAAGGGAGAAGAAGAGGGAGTCGTCGGTGGGCCGGACTGGAGGGGGCCATAACCAGTAGGGGAGGAGGAGGAGGAGGAGGAGGAGGAGGCGGAGGAGACGGCGGTGCGGCGGTGCAGCTGCTGCGACGAGCTGCACCGGGCGACGATCGGACGGCTGCGACGGCCGGCGGCGAGGCGACGAGCTGCGACGGCGAGCTCGCTCCTCCCCCTCCCTCCTCCCTCTTCTCCCCCTCCCCTCCCCTCCCCTCTGGTTTCGAAGAGAGAGAAAGCAAGAACGAAAAAAAAAAAAAAAAAAACCCCAAAACGACGTCGTTTTGGGGGGCTGCCGGGTAGGGCGGCCGATGATCCAAATTCGCATGTAACCCCCCAAAGCCTGCTATGGCCCCGCCACTGAACACGTGGTGCATAAAATATGAGCAATGCTCTACATAAGAGTAAATACTCTATAAATAAATAAATTAAATAAAACTTTATATAATATAAAATGGTATGACAGTATGATAAGTCTATCACTTTAAAATAAAAAATTTATCAAGTTGACTATTAATTACATAAACACTAGGGTCAGATTGTATACATGTATTTTGTAAGAATATATATATTTTTTTATATACATAATTTTATTATTTATATCATTTTCTTACTTTACATACAAATCAATAGGTCCATATCAATAAATGTACATGAAACTCACTCACTTGTACTTAGGAGTGAGAAAAACAAAAGTTAAAAAAAAGAGTAACATATTAATGAAAATACAATAATATTACACCTACATTTTTATTTCACATTATGTTCATCATCTTACTCATAAATATAAGGGTCAAATTCGGTTTACCTCTTGTGGTTTAGGGTTAGAACATTTTACCCCACTATGATTCAAATATAGGTAAGAAACTCCTATATAATTTTGGGTTAAATTGCAACATTAACTCTACTAACGGAAAAATTGAAATGACCTTAATACCCTCTGAACTCTTACCATTTTTTTCTCTTCATTTATTCTCTTTCTCTCTCTTCTATTATATACATAATAATTTCTAACTTAAATAAAATTATTAATTAATATAAAAATACTAATTTAATTAATTCTAAATCACAATAATATACATTGTATTGTATATCTATATATGCACTGTATACATAATAATAATTTTTAACTTAAATAAGATTAATTTAATTAAAATAAAGAAAACGTAAATTAATTCTAAATCTCTAACTATTTATCTTAAATCAACTATTGTGTATGTATATGCACTGTATATATTTATGAACTATATACATATATACATTTGTTTCCTCGAATTTTGCAGAACAGCCATCGACGCCGATTCACCAACCTCCGTTGGGTTCACGATGGTCTGTGGCGACAACAATGGTTGGGTAGAGAACATCAATGGTTGGGGAGAAGAGAAGAGGCAATGGCGGTGGTCGGGAAGTGGAGAAGAGGTGATGGCGATGGTCGGGACTGTAAGAGGAGGCGGCAGTGATGGTCAAGGAGGGAAGAGGTGGCAACGATGATGGCCGGACAGAGAAGAAGAGTGACAGCGATGGTCGGGAGCGACGGCGATGAAGGAGGAAGATAGGGGTGGATTTGGTAATCAATGAGGAAGAAGAGGGTATAATTGTCATTTTCTATTTTAATTTCTTTTGTTTATTTTTTAAATTGAAACCTACTCTTGAATTTTGCAAGTGTATTACACTCTTAGGTTACATTAGACAAAAAAAAAAAAGTGATAGTTACAATTTAGTCTAAAATTATAAGTAACTACCTGTCTATATTTGAATTAAAAGGGATTAAAGTACTCTAAGGACAAACCACATGAGAATAAACTCAATTTTATCCTAAATATAATGATGTCTCACGTTTCCTCAATCCAGTGTTGATAACTATATTAATGTTGAATATATCTTCTTAGTTAAGTATGGGATTCAATTAATTTATGTTGGTAATCAAGCTAGCTATTATAATAATAATCTCTGTATGCTAATATATATTTACTATATATTAATGTATAGTTAAATATGTATTGTTTTTGGCCTCATGGCCTCGTGGCTTGCTTGTTCGTGTTTTTGGCCTCGTGGCGTGCTTTTGGCCTCGTGGCATCGTGGCCTCCATCTGATCATAATGTTACTTTGTACAACTCCTATATAATGGAGCTCCCATTTGGTTTCTAATAAAAAAAAAGAACACAGAGTGTATTAGCTCTTTCAATCACTCTCTCAATATTTCTTTCATGGTATCAGAGCAGGTATAACCTTGTCTCATCATTTTCGCCTCTTCCGTCAGTATTCGAATTTTGCTGTTTTTTTTTTTTTTTTTTGTCTCTCTCTTCTACTCAAATATATCCTTCTATTTCATGCCTAAATACGGTCCAGCTTTTGGAATGACTACCAACTCATCCTCCTCTTCTTCTGATATTATCATCTCATCATCTGTATCCTCTCATCAAATGGAAACCTCTCATCTTCCGATCACCGCCCATAAACTGAATGGGCAAAATTATTTGCAATGGTCTCAATCCATATTAATGTTTATACGGGGAAAGGAGAAAGATGACTACATCACCGGAGCCTCGGCGCTACCAGAAACCACAGCATCAACTTACAAAAGGTGGATAGCTGAAAATAATATGGTCATGTCGTGGCTCGTCAACTCTATGACCACTGACATTGGCGAAAATTTTCTGTCCTTTCATACTACCAAAGAGATCTGGGACATGGCAAAAGAAACGTTTTCGGACAAGGAAAACACATCTGAAATCATCCAGCTTGAAAGCTCCCTCCACGATTTACGTCAAGACAATCTTACGGTAACTGAATATTTCAATACCCTTACTCATCTATGGCGTCAACTTGATACGTTTGAGGTTCATAACTGGCAGTGTGTTGATGACGGTTTGTTGTATAAAAAGATTGTCGAAGGGAAGCGTGTGTTTAAATTCTTGTTAGGATTGAACACAAATCTTGATGAAATTAGAGGAAGAATTATGGGAGTAAAACCGCTACCTAGCCTTAGAGAGGCATTCTCTGAAGTCCGTCGCGAAGAAAGTCGGAAAAAACTCATGATGGGATCTCATCAACAACTGAATATGGCAGAAAGCTCGGCTCTTAAGACTCAATTCGCTCCTATTGACAACTGTCAGAAAAATAAAGGAGGTAGGCCTTGGTGTGATCATTGCAGAAAGCTGGGTCACTCGAGAGAAACCTGCTGGAAGATTCATGGAAAGCCAGCAGATTGGAAGCCACGTCAACCTCTTGAGAAAGAAGGACGAGGTAATCATGTAGGTACAAATGAACTATCACCACAACCTGAAGCAAGCCCTTTCACCAAGAAGCAAATGGAGATGCTCCAGAAACTACTACAGTCACAATCTGGTTCGTCTTCCAACCACATCATTGGATCCGGAACCTTGGCTCACAAAGGTAATTCTTTGAACGCCTTTACTGTTGGTAAGAAACGTAAAAAAACCTTGGATTGTGGACTCAGGATCATCTGATCACATGACGGGAGATGCAACAATTTTTGATACATATAGCTCATGTCAAAATAATTTAACGGTCCGAATAGCAGATGATTCACTATCAAAGGTTGCCAGTACAGGTTCAGTTGTGCTGTCTAGGAATCTTATTCTCAACTCTGTTCTCCTTGTTGCTGACTTGGACTGTAATTTACTATCAATTAGTAAATTCACTAAGGAAAAGAGGTGTGTTACTAATTTTTTCTCCACTCGTTGTGAATTTTAGGATTTGGATTCGGGGAAGACGATTGGCAATGCTGAGGAATGCTCTGGACTCTATATCCTTAAGGAACGCCACTATCCACAAGAACAACCTCAAACGGCAATTCGTGGTAGTTCTTTTTCGGTTTCGTGTCCAAATAACGATAGAGCCATTATGTTGTGGCACTATCGATTAGGTCATCCTAATGTTATGTATCTCAAGCATTTATTTCCTTCATTATTTAAAACTCCAAAACTTTTTGATTGTGAAATTTGTCAATTGTCTAAGCATGTACGGTCCCATTTTTCCATTCAATCCTATAAAGCATCTCGTCCATTCTCACTAATTCATAGTGATATCTGGGGTCCATCAAGAATAAAAAATGTCACTGGTACTAGGTGGTTTGTCTCATTCATAGATGATCATACTAGATTAACCTGGGTCTTCCTCATGAAAGACAAATCTGAAACAAGTCAAATCTTCAAAATTTTTCAAATTATGATTCAGACACAATTTCAGTCAAAAATCCAAATTCTAAAGTCTGATAATGCTCGGGACTATTTCAACTCCATTCTAGGAGAATTTTTAGCAAAAGAAGGGATAGTTCACTTAAGTTCATGTGTTGACACCCCACAACAAAACGGCATCGCTGAACGGAAAAATAGGCATTTGTTAGATGTTGCTAGATCGCTAATGTTTTCCACAAATGTTCCACAATTCTTCTGGGGGGAAGCTATTCTTACAGCAGCTTACCTTATCAATAGGATGCCATCCAGGGTACTACAATTCCAAACTCCTTGTCAACTTCTTCTAAAATCCTTTCCAACTACTCGCCTCATCTCCACCATCCCACCAAAAATTTTCGGGTGCTCTGTCTTTGTTCATATCCATCCACAGTATCGAAGTAAACTTGATCCCAGGTCACTCAAGTGTATCTTCATTGGGTATTCGTCACATCAAAAAGGGTATAAGTGTTACTCTCCAGTCACACGGAAATTCTACAATTCCATGGATGTAACATTTTTTGAAACCTAGTCTTACTACCCTAAAATTGTTATTCAGGGGGAGACTCCATCCCAGGAATCTCAATTTTGGACCCTTGAGTCATTGAGTGAGCCATCCATTACCAACAACAATCCCACACCTCCTGAGTCATTGAGTGAGCCATCCATCACCACCAACAATCCCACACCTCCTGAGTCATTGCATCAATCTTTACCTGCCGAAAATTCCGAGTTCATTGTTGACTTGCGGGATAATGAGCACATCCAAGAGGAAACGGAGGAAGGAGCACTTTCTCAACAATCCCATGAGTCTGAACCGGGTTCTCATCCAAGCAACATTCCAGGTGACAATATTCCTCCCACAGATAGTATTGATAATTCTGAGTTAGAAAATACTATTCTTAATATGCCCATAGCTTGGAGAAAAGGAGTTAGATCATGTACTCAGCATTCCATTAGGAACTTTATTTCTTATGATAAGCTATCACCTTCGTTTCGTGCCTTCACTTCTAGCATCACGGAGATACCCACTCCTCGGAATATTCAGGAAGCTTTCAAATATCCGAAGTGGAAGGCGGCAGTCAATGAGGAAGTTCGGGCTCTAGAAAAGAATGGTACTTGGGAAATTACTGATCTTCCAAGAGGTAAGAAACCAGTTGGGTGTAAGTGGATTTTCACAGTAAAGCACAAGGCAGATGGTAATGTAGAACGATATAAAGCTCGGTTGGTCGCCAAAGGATTCTCCCAATCCTATGGCATTGACTATCAAGAAACCTTTGCTCCAGTTGCCAAGCTCAACACTGTTCGTGTACTTTTATCCTTGGCAGCTAATCTCGATTGGTCACTTCACCAACTTGATGTGAAAAATGCCTTCCTCAATGATGACTTAGAGGAAGAAGTTTACATGGACATTCTTGCTGGACTTGAGACGACATCAAATTTCAACAAAGTTTGCAGACTCCGAAAATCCTTGTATGGCCTCAAACAATCTCCCAGGGCCTGGTTTGAACGGTTCACTAAGACAGTGAAAGGGTACGGTTTTGTTCAATGTCAATCCGATCATACATTATTTGTGAAGCACGCCCTCGGAGGGAACTTGGCAATTATCATTGTTTATGTAGATGACATAATTTTAACAGGTGATCATGAAGGGGAAATTGGCTTACTTAAAAAATTCCTAACAAAGGAATTTGAGATTAAAGATCTTGGAAACCTGAAGTACTTTCTTGGAATAGAGATTGCTCGGTCAAAGAAAGGTATATCAGTCTCACAACGTAAATACGTTCTAGACTTACTGAATGAAACAGGGATGCTAGGATGCAAGCCGGCAGAAACACCTATGGACACAACTATCAAACTGGAAGAAAGTGACGGTAGTGCACCAAGTGATAAAGGGAGATATCAACGTCTTGTGGGAAAACTCATTTATCTTTCTCATACAAGGCCAGACATCGGCTTCTCTGTTGGTGTGGTCAGTCAATTCATGAATAATCCAACCAACAAACACATGACTGCTGTGACCAGAATATTGAGGTACCTAAAAAGGACACTGGGAAAGGGTCTCTTCTTCCAAAGAACAACAAATAGAAAAATTGAGATTTTTTCAGATGCAGATTGGGCAGGTTCAGTGACTGATCGAAGATCAACTTCTGGCTATTGTTCGTTTGTTTGGGGGAACGCGGTTACATGGCGAAGCAAGAAACAGTCAGTGGTAGCCCGTAGTAGTGCTGAGGCAGAATTTCGTGCTATGGCACTAGGTATCTGTGAGGGAATCTGGTTGAACAGGCTGTTAGTAGAATTACGGGTTCCATCTGAACATCCCATGGCTTTATACTGCGACAACCAAGCCGCTATCAGTATAGCTAAGAATCCGATTCATCATGATCGAACTAAACACGTGGAGATAGATCGACACTTTATCAAGGAAAAGATTGAAGAAAGAGTTTTTCAAGTCAGCTACACACCAACAAACTGTCAAACAGCGGATATTCTCACAAAAGCTCTTGCTCGAGTTACCTTCGAAGATCTGACGGACAAATTGGGAATGATTAACATCTACAACGTAGCTTGAGGGGGAGTGTTGGTAATCAAGCTGGCTATTATAATAATAATCTCTGTATGCTGATAATATTTAATATATATTAATGTATAGTTAAATATGTATTATTTTTGGCCTCATGGCCTCGTGGCTTGCTTGTTCGTGTTTTTGGCCTCGTGGCGTGCTTTTGGCCTCGTGGCCTCGTGGCCTCCATCTGATCATAATGTTACTTTGTACAACTCCTATATAATGGAGCTCCCATTTGGTTTCTAATAAAAAAAAAGAAGAACACAGAGTGTATTAGCTCTTTCAATCACTCTCTCAATATTTCTTTCAATTTACTCAAATAATATTTTATTTTATTTTATTTTAATTATAAAAATATATTTTATATATTATATCTGACATTACAATGACGTTTGATGGCAGCTAAAAATTATTGAATTGATTGATTGGAAAGTCAATAAACTTGCAATACAATATGAAAATTGTTTAAGAGCTCCAAAATAATGAGCTCTAATAGCTCTAAAAATATTGTAGCCCCAATCGATGTGATGTTTTACTCTTTGTTTTTTTTTTTTTTTTTTTAAATTTTTAGCACTGCCAGCTCATTAGAGCTGGCTTAGTGATCCCTTTTTAGTGGTATGTAGCACCACTGATACAATATTCATTTAGAAAGTGTAACAGATATAGATTAATATATCTATTCATTCGGTGGGTTCCTTTTGATGTGTGTCCGCTGTGTGTATTCGGCTTGGGCATAGAGTCCAAGACTTTTGTGCTTTGTTGCTGCTGCTTTGTTTGCTATAAAGGTCGTTGCTCTGTTAGCTCATTTGATTCAGATTTGTTGTTTCAGTTTTGCTTCGGTTTGCACCTATTTTTGTAACATTCATGTTGATACTACAACATATAAGAGTTTTAAAAACTAAAAATATTTTAATCTCTAAAATTGAAAAATATGTAGGGATTAATTTCCATCGTCATAAGGATAATCGCTAAAAAATCGTCCCGAGAAGTCAAAAATAATGTTTTTAGCGACGAAATTTTGAAAATGTCATTAATAAATAGAATTTTAGGGACACAATAATTTGGTCTCAAAATGTTTTATCTTTTGAGAAAAAAATTTGGTCCTAAAAGGATAATAACTCATCATTAATGTCCAATTTTCGTTGATAAAAATAAAATAACGATACTTTTCATAACAAAAATATTTGGTCACCAAAAAATAATTTTGTCCCTAAATTTTGATCTCTAAAACCTTAATTTTTGTAGTGTGACAAGTAGACCAATCAGAGGATGACACACGACAGAGTCAAAGTGATAGTCTCTCATCAATCATAGAGACATGTGGCATGAAAAGAGTGGTCGTGTGCATAAAATGGTAGAAGCAACCTTGACGGAGTTACTAGCTAGTTTTGTGGTTTAGTAGGCAAGTTGCAAAGGATGATGCTTGCAAGTTGAAGTGAATTCTGTGTTGATGTGCTTCTTCAGAGTAATGAGGGACACGTGGCAGTATGATAGAGAGTTAGTTCGACAGGGAAGGTTGAGGATTTGGCAGAGTTTGAAGGTTGGAAAGCAATGAGGCAGTTATAATGGCAGTTATGGAGGTTGTAGTTACAAGCTGGGAATCACGCAATCATGTGCCAAAAAAAAAAAGAAAAAGAGAAAGATATAAAAAACCAAGAATTCGACAGAGAGGGGCATCAACAACACAACAACACTTAGCTTTTAGACTAAGGAGTAGTTTTCACTTAACTTAGGAGTAGTTTGTTCTGTAATTTGTAACTCGTGACTATTATAAACTTAGATAATTTCATTTGGAATTGTCTTTATTTATTTTGTTACTTTTCTTTCAATTGTTAATTGTTCCAATAAAGTCCTTGTACTTTCCAGGTATTAGAACCTTTACACAATCATCTGATTCTCTGTTTAATTGTTGTTTAAATTATTGTTTGATTGCTGTCAATCAAGGCCTACCATAATTTTCATTAATAGTGTGTTAATAGTTCGGATCCTCGGTCTCTTCAATCTAGTCTCATGAGTGCAATATGAAACGTAGATGAGAGTTCATATTTGGCAACTTTATTGAAAATCCATTTTATTTCAAAATATTGCCAAAAATAGACTGCGTCAACAGATCTCAGAGTTGCCACCTAATGTTTTTGGGAAAATTAGGAAATCTGTGACTCGTGCCAAAGCCATTGTTTATTGTAACCAAGGATGCTTGGCTTAGAACCTTAGGTATGTAGGGGGAATGTCATTAATTGAGCACCCCCACTTACCCGATCAAAGATCGGCCTTTCGTAACCATGATATGATTTTTATTAATTTTATGTGTTCATATTCTGGTTATTTAATAAATCCTAAAATTTACTATGTTAAGCAAACAAATATAGACTATGTCGTTCAATTTGAAACAATTTGATTTCATTATTTTGAAAATGTTTGAATAGTGCAATCATCAAAATCAATTTTATTCCAAATTAAATAACACAACCTTCACCTACTGGCATGCATAGAGTTATATCAAATAAGCACATAGTCACATGGTAGGATGCTAAACATAGTAAGAAAATCACACACAAGAGGGATGCTAAAACATAAAAACTTACATATTTATCGACATCCTGCCAATAGTTACAAAAACAAAGTTAGTAAAATATGCATGATCCTATATACAAGATCCTAATGCAATTCACTCGTGAAATGCAACTAAAGATCCGCCTTCCAATATATGACATGTGAATCATCATAAGACTTGAGGTAGTGCACAAAATCACATAATAATCAATTAAACTCACAAATGTAAATTTATCCGAATCATAAGGCATGAAACATGGATGCAAAGTATGGATATGATGACAAGAAAATAAATAATGCATATTTACAGATAAGGAAAACAAGTAAAAGAACGGGATATAAAGAAGCGGGGCAAGAAATTATTACAACTTTGAATATTACAAATCCGAATAGGGGGAGAGGAATAAAATATTACAACAAAATATATCCTCACAAACGCTCTCTAATTAAAATAAAAACAATAAAAACAACAACTTCAAGAGGCCTCGGAGATCGTCGAAGACTATTCTGTTCGACAACGAGAGGCTGTTGGAATTTGTCCAGGAGGAAACTGGCTAGCCGGCCAAAAGATGAGTTGGCCGTCCAAAAAGTTGGCCGGTCAAACAAAAAGGTGGCCGATCAACCAATCAGGCTAGGCTGAAAAACTCTGTTTTATTCAAACACTAGAAAAACATACTGAAAAAATGTAAGTGGTTCAACTAACCACTTCCAGTTAGCTTACAATACGTTTATAACATGAAATTGAAGTAAGAAAAGCAATACAAGAAAGAAAAAAGAAAGAAAGTAAACGAAAGTGTACAAAATTTACCTTCCAAGGAAAGATTTGATTTCTAAACTTCCTTTTGATCACTCTCAAGTTTAGGAAGTGTGTTCTCAATTCTTAGGTTGAAAATTCGAAATTGAAGTTGGAATGGTGTTTTTGGGCCATTTAACAGTGTTTGGGGAGGAGAGGGGGGGGGGGAGTTACAACTTTCTGTTTTTCTCTTTTTCAAGGAACACTCACTCTCTTTTGAACAAGGTTCAAGAATATGACTATAACAAAATTTATGGGCTTGGTTTCATATGTTGAAAGATGGAATATCAGTGTGTATAGATGTTTTTGGCTCAAAACTTAAGCTTTCTCTCTTTTCCTCTCTAACTCTCAATTCACTCTCTTAATTCAATTCCATTCTTTTTCTTTATACATACATTCTGGTCCTCTCTGTATAGACAATCAGGGAATGCAAAGTCAAGAAGGTGGGAGACAAGGTTGATGGGATGATATGGGTGGTTGTATTGGATGCCTACTTTTGGGAAGGAGACAAACGCCCTTTGACAATGGAGGCTAAAGGATGATAATGGAGGGGTGGGTGTGTACCTCATGTATAAATATAACAAGAAAAGATCTGAAATGACATGACTCATACGCATTCAACAAGAATTCTGCCGAAATTGCCCTGCTCCTTGGAAAATTAGCCAGCTAGCCAAAAACCTTGGCGTGGCTAGCCAAAATCTTGGATGACCGGCTAATTTCTTGCCTAGTCAGCCAAAATATTAGCCGTGGCTGATTGTTTTGCATGAAACATGATTTTTCGACAGAATTCTCGTCCTTTCCTCCTATTTCCACACTGTTATTTGCTCAATTTCCTAAGAAAATGTTTCATTTTGAAGTTTAAAAGTGAGACTCGGAATACTACGAAAATATTCGTAACAAAGCGCAAAAAGAAAGTTTCAAAAGAGTGTTTTGAACAGGATTTGAACACTTAGCCAAAACAGGCCTAGGTTTGGAAATGAAGCACAAATTCCATCTTTCTTACTGAAAATTTTGTGAAAAACACATTCTTGTCTTCATTATCGGGTAATCAAAAGAAAGCACGCAAATCTTAAGGCTGGTGAAAATGAGGTGTCTACAGTTGCCCCGTTTTGACAGAACTCGAAGTCATTTTCTTGATGTGAGTAAATGTCAAAGCCCGAAGACGACTTTTTTGACAAGGCCATAAGACTTGAGCAAACAAACAAGATGCAATGAAGTTGGTTAAACCTGAGAGTTGCCTACATGTCCCCTTGCAAGAAATCAAACAAGTGTAGTTGAGGGACAAAATGCAAATGATATGCTCGAAATACAATTGATAGCTGGACTTACACACTTCACGAGGCTAGATGTTTTTGAACTACAATGCAATGCAACAGGTAATATGTGACGCCCCAAAATCTACACTATGGGTGGTAGTCAAGGGAAAGTCACTAATCAGTCCTATGGCCAATGACCAAGTAAGATCTCAGATCGCCGGAGGAGTCAAATTAGCCTCCCTTCCAAGTCCAGCTTTCTTAGGTAGCGCACTACCCTTTTGACAAATCTTAAAAGGCATTGACGCAAGGTCTCATAAGCAACGTAGGGAACTGTATTGGTTTTTAAAAAGGCAAGCATATAATAATAATAAGATGATAGATACAGAATGTACTTAGTTACAAAAATTAGTTCTATTAATATTACATCCAAAATAAAATTCAAGATGGACTATACAAAACACAAAAAGAAATTTCTAAATTCTCTAGGATAAGCAAAAGTCTTCGAAAGTTTCTGGCTCGTCATTTTCTGCTGCAAGCTCCTCTTCGGCACCTGGCATGATACGCCGCGAACTTTGAATGCCCAATAAACACACACACACCCCGTCTCTTTTTCCAAATCTAATACACAATAGCAATTATAACAATAGGGGAAAGGAACATGACATTCAAGTAAATAACACAGGTTATAAGGTTAATTGTTAGTAGTCTAGAAATTTCCTAAAGAGATTTCAACCTCCCAACCCCAAGAATCGAACACGGATTATTCGATATACTCTCTCTTTTGCTGCTTTGCAAACCTTACCTCGGATGCCTACCAATGGTTACATACCATGTAGCGCCAACCGAGGACCTCAAAAGAGACGGTAAAATAGGACCTTGCCCATTCCCTCCTCACACCAAACCACCTGGGGTCTGAATACAACCACTCCGTTCAAAGGTTTCAAACAACCACTTGTGCAAGACTTTAACTCTCTAAAGGGAACACGCCCCACAAACCAATTTAATTTGAACATAACTTTATCTCATAATGTGATCGAAACCCCATTAGCCACCCCATTAAGTTTTACGTTTATATTGACGTTTTAAGTTAGTTAGTACAAGCAAGTAACAAAAGAATAAATTTGCATAAATGTGAGCATCATCAAAAGACTTAAAAAAAAAAGGTATATAACCATGACATATGTAATATCATACCAAGACATGATCATATATTAATAAGCATATTCATGAACACAAGAGCATAAATGCAAAACAATATTTCTAGATTCAATACCACTTAAAGATTAAAATCAAAAGGGATATTTTAGATTTTTCTCGAACCTAGCCTTCCTATGGTTCTTAGATAATTTTATCTAGTTTTCAGGACATGTTTTGGAAATGGAATAGCTTTTCTATATTTTTAGTTATTTAAGAAATACTCCAGCGCTGTCTAGATTCATTGATCGTTACAAAAATCAGATTTTCTTACTAACCACTCACTCTTTTTCAATGAAACAAATTTTAATTGAAAGATAACTCTTTAAGGAAGTTTTTGACATAAAACCGAGGTCCAGATGATTTTTATATATGTTTCTAGAATTTTTGAAAGTTGGCTGTAAAACAGATTTTTCATGCACAATACTCAAAATAAGAAGATTGGTGAGAAAAAAGGCCAACTAAGGGAAATTTTTCACTCCTTTTGTGATGAAAACATACTAAACAATGTATTAATAACTCATATTTTTAGAGTGATAGTATGCCTTTGGAAATAATGTGACATATAAGAAGAAAAAGGTAGCTTTGCATCTATTGAGAGGATATATAAATAGAAGAAAGATTAAAGCCCAATTCATCAACTTTAAACACATGAACACCATTAAAACGCATCTGAAAATATGAATTTAAATCTCTAATAAAATGTATTTGAAAAAGGAAATAGAAGGAGAGATGGTGGTGTGGCTTACTTGAGGCTTGATTAGTTAGCTAGCAAGACCTTCCCTTTCTCCTCTTTCCTCCACCAAGCTCACTCTCTTGCCCTCTCTTTTCTCTCAGCTGAATAGGTGTTTGTATAAGAGTTCTTGTGTGCAGGGGGAGGTGGTTTTTATAATAAAATTGGTGCAAAAGGTCTAAAGTTCCCATTGGTTGGAAATGGATTGGACATTTTGGATTTACTTGGAATCTAATGGAATAGTGAATGATTAGAGGTCTTAATTGTACAATTAATCATGATCTAGTTAGGCTTTGGTTAGGATTGGACTTAGGGTGGAGGCATGGTTCCATGTTTTGGGGGTACTAGCAAACCTTTTTTCTTGAATTCAGGGATATGGCTTGAAAAAGTTTTATATATTCATCTTCCCTAGGATGGCCAGCCTTGTGAGGTGATTTGAGGGAATTATTTTATTTTTTCTTATGTACAATTGTTGAAATTTTCAAAATATAGTGTATAAAATAGGTTTAAAGGTACAAGTATATATATATAACAGTACTTGTTTGGGGTCAATTAGTGATTAAATAAAAATGTGAGGGCTTTGGGTTTAATTTATGAATTGGAACATTTATTTTAGTGTAGAATTAAACTAAATTATGATTAGAGAATCTAATTCGGTTTGGATTTCTTATTTCGAATAAAAAAGTGATCAACCGACGAATGTGATAAAAACTGGAAAAACCTAGGATTTTCAAGTGGTAATTCCATATTTAGTGAATCAATTAATCAGTATTAGGGTATTAGAAATCATTTCTAAGTTACCAAAATCGATTAGGGGTTTGCGAGTTTTCAGTTGGCGCATGTATTTTGATCCTAGGGTCAAAATTGCAATTAATTAAGAAATTGAGGGACTTCAAAGAAATAATTTAAAAGTAAGGGTCTTTCAAAAAAATAAAATTTTCAGGGGCCTCACATAATACATGGTGAGGCAAGCCTCATGCAAATGGTATGAAGTATAACAAGGGATATAATCCAAACACACTCACATAAGAGAAAGAAATGTAACTGATGAATAGTTTGAACCTACAACCCAAAACAGGGCAGGTATTGACTGATGGATAGTTTTCAACTAACAACCCAAGAAAAGGGAGGTATTAACCGAAAGTGGTTTGGACTGCCAACCTTAGAAAGGAATAGTTTCATTATCTCGAAAAAGGGCTAGTACAAATCGAGCGGTTTGAACCTATAACCCAAAATGGGGCCAGCATTAACTGATGAAAAATGTTATAATCAAATGTTGATGTGACTGAATTGTAGCTAAGGGATGCAATAGTGTAACCATACAAATGATATGCTAATAAAATTAAAAGTTGATTTTTTTTTCTTTTCTTTTTCTTTTTGAAATGCAAGATGTATGCAATGCAATATGTAATATAGGATAGGTGGTGAGGCAAGCCTCATGCAAATGAAGCAAAACAAAGGGGTACAATCCAAATACACTCACACGGGAGGAGAGAATGTTACCGATGAGTAGTTTTAACCTATAACTCAAAACAGGAGAAGTATTAACTGATGGATAGTCTCAACCAACAACCTAAGAAAATGGAGGTATTAACCGATGGTGGTTTTAACCGATAAACCGAGAAATGGATAGTTTCGTCATGCCAAAGAAGGGCCAGTATGAACTGAGTGGTTTAAACCTACAACCCAAAACAAGGGCCAATATTAACTGATGAAAAAAAAGTTTAATAAAATGTTGGGACAATTGTGGTGCAAATTGATTGTAACCATGCATAACAAATATAATAGATAGTGCATGTCACGCCCTCAAAATTCAACCCATTAAATATAAAACATGACATGCATTATTAAACGAAAACATTATATTATTTCAATCATCAGAGTATTACGAAATAAAACATCATAATAAATGCCCTACGGGCTTACATCTTGCCAAGCCAACACTTGGACACAATTCCATGAGTTCTAACTCAAATACAAATAAAGCCCTAGGCTTTGAATGTTTACATAAAGTTCAAATAAAACAAATAAAATAAAACAAGTCTTCGAGTCCAAATCCTCACAAGCTAAGTCCTTGGAGGTAGTGAACCACTTGAACCTGAAAATGAAGTTCCCATATAGGGTGAGCCACAGCCCAGTAGAGAAATACTAAACCAAGCATAAGGATTAACTAAAGCAGTAGCATCTGATACATGGTTAACACAAAATAATCCATTTACAATTTCATGACACAAATGTCTACATTGCCTATGACACTTTGTCTATGGCATAACTCACCTTCCAACTATGGCTCAGAACCTGGCCCAAATAACTCAACGGGGATTTCATCTCTTATTAACAATCTTTCCAATTCAACAGGGATAACACATCAAGTTAAACCTCTCATATAACATAACAAATACACAAGTTGGTATTGTATCAATCACAATCAAATTCACTTCCATACTTCCCAACAGATACATATTTTGATGATGTATCATATCAAATAGATAAGCATATGAGCTGTATCTCTGCTATAGGCGCGCATATAAGCAGCAACCCTGGGTTCATCCCCTATCTTCCCATAATCATTAACCGGTTTAGAGGTACATCCCCCATCTTCCCCTAAACCGTGGAGTACATCCCCTATCTCCTCCCATACACAAGTAATGCATATAAACATAAAGTCATATACACAATAAATCAATATATAAATTTAATGTATTATTCCAACCTTTATACTCAACAACTTAACCAAATGATTAGTTTCAACTTTGCCTAATCCGCATGCAATGTCTACAACAATCATGGTTATCCTCCACCGATAGCCCAAAACAATTATTTCTAAACAAGAAATAAATATAGCAACACATGTAATTTCAACATTCTCAAGGTAAGTATTTAAACTAACCAAATACAACATTAAATCACTAAATTCCCCAATCTCATGAATTTACCCAATATCACAATCTTCCCTTAAATTGATTATCTAAATTAATCTATGACAAACCCTAAGGTCTCTCCCAAAATTACCAAACTACCCCCACATACCAAAATACCACCACTTAGGATTAAAACGTATAAATGGAGTAGGAAATCCCTACCTCGAAGATATAACTCAAAAAGAAGAAGATGAAGATGATGCCCAAAACTTCAAAGTGCTCCAAATCCAAGTTTGTTCAGATTAAATGAAAGCCCTCACTCTCCTCTACCTTTTTTGTAAAGCAACTAGGGTAAAAACACACCCTAACTAGATCAATCCTAGGAGAGAAGGTGTTTAGAGAAGAAGAGAACTCGGAATTAGGGTTTGGGATCAAAAGAGGATGAAAAACTGCTTAAAAATCCCGCTGCCGTGTTTATATACTGGACAGGCTCGCTCGAGCGAGGACCTGGTCGCTCGAGCGACCAGACACAAGAAACTGACCTCGCTCGAGCGAAGAGAAGCTCGCTCGACCCAAAGACAAACCAACTCGCTCGAGCGAAGGAAAGCTCGCTCGAGCCAAGATACACTGCTCTCAGGTCTAGGTACTGGACGCAACGCTCGCTCGAGCCAAGGAAATCTCGCTCGAGCGAAGAACCAAAAACGAAGACCTCGCTCGAGCGAAGAGAAGCTCGCTCGAGCGACCAAGCCAAAAACTGAACATGCAGACTTGGTTTCTAAACCCAACCAATCTGCAACCAACCTGCTAAACACATTCTATAACCCAAGAATAAGGAATTAAAGGACGACAACAACAAATATAACAGCGGAATCCACGGAACGCAAGTCCGGATACAATAATACAATGGGAAAAAGACCGGGGTCGCTATAACCTCCCCCCCTTAAAAGAATTTCGTCCCCGAAATTAAGCATAGGTTTGTAAAAACAAGTTTTTCTCAATTCCCAATGATATTATAATAAACAACAGCTTGACCCAATACCGGTCACTTCATCTCTTATCAAGAGGCATCTCACAATATATATAAATCAACATATATGTCAACCTGCATCAATATTATGCATTATTCCTTTCATATCATATTCAATTTCATGTTATAAACAACACATTCAATTATATAACTGCTATATTCCACTTCCATTATGATGCAAGTTTCAAACAACTATCATCAACTCAAAACATTCACAATGTTTTACAACTTAAGACATATATAAAGCTCTTAAGTCCACCAATATGATGAAATCTAGATACAAGATTACATAACAACAAACATGGATGGTCCAAAATTTTATAACACCTTCAATATTAATGATGCCCTTACATTCCTACAACACATTTAACATATATAATGCTAAATAGCTTCCCATTTTCAAGGCAAAATTATTAGGATTTATACGGCCACCAACAACGCACGACCTAAAGGATAACATTGCATACCCTCGTGTCTTACACCACACAAATACGAACCGAACTAGTCAAAATAATTCTAATAGGGTGGCCCACTTACTCTTCATAACCTTACCACCTCACTAAGGAATTTTCTGGAATTTCCTATGATTAATTTCCTTCTATTCATCAACTAAACAGCATATACTGACCACACACTATCGTGCATCGCACGGTGCAAAACTCCCTCATTCAGAGATTTCACTCACCACCTCGACCGATCTTGGAGTAACCAAAATTTGCTTACTCCTTTCCCCCCGTACTGAGTTAACTAACTGGGTTTGCTACACCGGGGCGTTCACCACTACCAAGTCACCGTTCGTACCGAATACAAACTAATACCGTATCTTCAGCCGCTAACGACCTATAGGGTCCACCTTTCATTCCAAATCTTACGTGTCACTCACCCCGAGAGTACAATTCAGACACCCAACCCCGAGCCAAACCACTAGCCAATCTATCACTAGGCAACCGTCATGAACCAACTCCGACATCGTTACATATCGCCAATAAGGCTTTCAAAGACACACCAATTATACCACTGCCCGAAGTATAGCACCAGTTACTCACAACATACTACTCCTGACGCCACGACCACTACCGTATATAGGGACTAACATCCCCTCACTCATAACAGCCAATCTGTACATATGCGATCTCGTCAATGCTACCTACCACGAAGGTACAAAACCAACCCTAACAAAATTATACGATATGCCCCCGTAGGACACCATAGTAAATACAGACTATATCTAGTATTAATCGCACACCTCACATCCTCTCGAGTTCACCCGACAGTAGACCAAAATCTATACCACGCACAAAATTTTAAATGGTAACACCCCTGAAATTCCACGCACTCGGCAAGTAAAACAGTTCTCGCCCCAATATTGCCTTGGCTAAGACACGTATTCCTCGGTGGTTCCCAACTTTTGAAAACATGGCTCCTCAGCCCTTATCTTTCCCAAATCAAGTCACACGCATGAAAATGCATTAATACCAAAAATTTTATGGTCTTATAACAATTTATTACATTAATAAAACTTTAGAGCTATAACATGCTCCAATCCACCCAATCTAGGGAAATTAACAAACAAAGCATATATAAATATATAGAGATAAACAAACAGTTTAGATGTTTCAACATTCCCAAAATACATTGGTTACACAACAGAACCCAATGATCACAAAACAATAATCCATTGATTACAAAACTGATTAGTCAAAACAAAACCATCCCATCGATATTACCACCACTGCCATCCCTCGCTGGACCATCAAAGTTGGTCATCCCCAAACACAAGATAACCTACGAGCTTACTAGCTACGGACAAGAACTACTGACGTGCCCCCTCTGTCCACACCTGGAACAACTACAAACTTCCCCAACTGGGGCTTTGGAACTCGACTCTACTGAGGCCCTCGAAATCTGGCCTGCTAGTCCCCCAAGACAATATTGTTCCTGCCCAGTCGAATGAAACTGAGCCTGACTAGGTTGCAAAACCCCTAAAGAAGCCCCCGGCTGGGTACAGAAACGTTTAAGATGACCCTGCTGCTTACACACCCAGCAAGCAAGTGGATCCCGAATATGCGACTGGTGCAAAGTCTGAACTGGTGGGACTCCCAACAACTGCCTCCCCATTGTGCATTCAGTCGGCCCAAAATTTGGCTGACCACAAGATTCTGGTGGTGCTACTATTGGTCGAACTGACAACCCAGCCCCCTTCTTCTGTGGGCAACCTGAAACCTTGTGGCCCAATAGACCACATCTGTAACAAGTGACGCCCCTCTGTTTACTTTCTCCCGAACCCAAATTCATCACTGGAAGGGTAGTTCTAGCCCGACCTCCCTGTTGCGAGTTTAAACCCCTCTGCCTCTTAAAAGGCCTACCAACACCCTGAATCACAGGAGTCGCCAAGATGGCCTCCTCCCTAACCCGACCAACATTCACAACCGTGGGTTCTTCTCTATTCTGCCCCATAGCTAGCACCGCTGCCTCCACATGAGTCGCAGCCTTAACAAGCACACTGTAACTCCTATGCCAAGACCCCGCAATCCTTACACGGATATCATCACACAGCTTACTCTCAAACTCCGAACAACGCAATTCCTCCGTCTCCACCAACTCTGGAGCAAACATTGACAGGTTAGCAAACCACGCTTCAAACTGTACCAAAGGTGTAGTACCCTGGCGTAATCCCACAAACTGTTTCCTCAATTCTTCCCGAGCGGAAGGAGGAAAATCCAAACTCCCTCGTCCTGACATCCTAATAAAGGAAACAAAGACATTAGCACTCTAAATAATGTGCCAAAACTATAACACTCACGTCCTAATACATTGGACAATAATAAGTCATACCACGTAAGCACATAATCATATAAGCACCTACGAATTTCATCCCTGGATAATGATAGTCCCAAGGAGTCACTAAAGTTCCGGTTAGAAACAACATTGATCAAGTGCCTTTCCAACAAGACTTTTAGAGACTCATGGGTCCAATCAACATCCTAGAAACTACATTCCATACCCACATAGTCACATAAACATGTTATCATATAAGCATATAATCATTACACTAAGTCTCTATCAAACGAGACGAACCCATTGTGATTCTAATCACTTCCCACGTACCCAAAGTATTCGAACCCGGTACGCTCTGATACCAAGTTGTCACGCCCTCAAAATTCAACCCATTAAATATAAAACATGACATGCATTATTAAAAGAAAACATTATATTATTTCAATCATCAGAGTATTACGAAATAAAACATCATAATAAATGCCCTACGGGCTTACATCTTGCCAAGCCAACACTTGGACACAATTCCATGAGTTCTAACTCAAATACAAATAAAGCCCTAGGCTTTGAATGTTTACATAAAGTTCAAATAAAACAAATAAAATAAAACAAGTCTTCGAGTCCAAATCCTCACAAGCTAAGTCCTTGGAGGTAGTGAACCACTTGAACCTGAAAATGAAGTTCCCATATAGGGTGAGCCACAGCCCAGTAGAGAAATACTAAACCAAGCATAAGGATTAACTAAAGCAGTAGCATCTGATACATGGTTAACACAAAATAATCCATTTACAATTTCATGACACAAATGTCTACATTGCCTATGACACTTTGTCTATGGCATAACTCACCTTCCAACTATGGCTCAGAACCTGGCCCAAATAACTCAACGGGGATTTCATCTCTTATTAACAATCTTTCCAATTCAACAGGGATAACACATCAAGTTAAACCTCTCATATAACATAACAAATACACAAGTTGGTATTGTATCAATCACAATCAAATTCACTTCCATACTTCCCAACAGATACATATTTTGATGATGTATCATATCAAATAGATAAGCATATGAGCTGTATCTCTGCTATAGGCGCGCATATAAGCAGCAACCCTGGGTTCATCCCCTATCTTCCCATAATCATTAACCGGTTTAGAGGTACATCCCCCATCTTCCCCTAAACCGTGGAGTACATCCCCTATCTCCTCCCATACACAAGTAATGCATATAAACATAAAGTCATATACACAATAAATCAATATATAAATTTAATGTATTATTCCAACCTTTATACTCAACAACTTAACCAAATGATTAGTTTCAACTTTGCCTAATCCGCATGCAATGTCTACAACAATCATGGTTATCCTCCACCGATAGCCCAAAACAATTATTTCTAAACAAGAAATAAATATAGCAACACATGTAATTTCAACATTCTCAAGGTAAGTATTTAAACTAACCAAATACAACATTAAATCACTAAATTCCCCAATCTCATGAATTTACCCAATATCACAATCTTCCCTTAAATTGATTATCTAAATTAATCTATGACAAACCCTAAGGTCTCTCCCAAAATTACCAAACTACCCCCACATACCAAAATACCACCACTTAGGATTAAAACGTATAAATGGAGTAGGAAATCCCTACCTCGAAGATATAACTCAAAAAGAAGAAGATGAAGATGATGCCCAAAACTTCAAAGTGCTCCAAATCCAAGTTTGTTCAGATTAAATGAAAGCCCTCACTCTCCTCTACCTTTTTTGTAAAGCAACTAGGGTAAAAACACACCCTAACTAGATCAATCCTAGGAGAGAAGGTGTTTAGAGAAGAAGAGAACTCAGAATTAGGGTTTGGGATCAAAAGAGGATGAAAAACTGCTTAAAAATCCCGCTGCCGTGTTTATATACTGGACAGGCTCGCTCGAGCGAGGACCTGGTCGCTCGAGCGACCAGACACAAGAAACTGACCTCGCTCGAGCGAAGAGAAGCTCGCTCGACCCAAAGACAAACCAACTCGCTCGAGCGAAGGAAAGCTCGCTCGAGCCAAGATACACTGCTCTCAGGTCTAGGTACTGGACGCAACGCTCGCTCGAGCCAAGGAAATCTCGCTCGAGCGAAGAACCAAAAACGAAGACCTCGCTCGAGCGAAGAGAAGCTCGCTCGAGCGACCAAGCCAAAAACTGAACATGCAGACTTGGTTTCTAAACCCAACCAATCTGCAACCAACCTGCTAAACACATTCTATAACCCAAGAATAAGGAATTAAAGGACGACAACAACAAATATAACAGCGGAATCCACGGAACGCAAGTCCGGATACAATAATACAATGGGAAAAAGACCGGGGTCGCTATAACCTCCCCCCCTTAAAAGAATTTCGTCCCCGAAATTAAGCATAGGTTTGTAAAAACAAGTTTTTCTCAATTCCCAATGATATTATAATAAACAACAGCTTGACCCAATACCGGTCACTTCATCTCTTATCAAGAGGCATCTCACAATATATATAAATCAACATATATGTCAACCTGCATCAATATTATGCATTATTCCTTTCATATCATATTCAATTTCATGTTATAAACAACACATTCAATTATATAACTGCTATATTCCACTTCCATTATGATGCAAGTTTCAAACAACTATCATCAACTCAAAACATTCACAATGTTTTACAACTTAAGACATATATAAAGCTCTTAAGTCCACCAATATGATGAAATCTAGATACAAGATTACATAACAACAAACATGGATGGTCCAAAATTTTATAACACCTTCAATATTAATGATGCCCTTACATTCCTACAACACATTTAACATATATAATGCTAAATAGCTTCCCATTTTCAAGGCAAAATTATTAGGATTTATACGGCCACCAACAACGCACGACCTAAAGGATAACATTGCATACCCTCGTGTCTTACACCACACAAATACGAACCGAACTAGTCAAAATAATTCTAATAGGGTGGCCCACTTACTCTTCATAACCTTACCACCTCACTAAGGAATTTTCTGGAATTTCCTATGATTAATTTCCTTCTATTCATCAACTAAACAGCATATACTGACCACACACTATCGTGCATCGCACGGTGCAAAACTCCCTCATTCAGAGATTTCACTCACCACCTCGACCGATCTTGGAGTAACCAAAATTTTCTTACTCCTTTCCCCCCGTACTGAGTTAACTAACTGGGTTTGCTACACCGGGGCGTTCACCACTACCAAGTCACCGTTCGTACCGAATACAAACTAATACCGTATCTTCAGCCGCTAACGACCTATAGGGTCCACCTTTCATTCCAAATCTTACGGGTCACTCACCCCGAGAGTACAATTCAGACACCCAACCCCGAGCCAAACCACTAGCCAATCTATCACTAGGCAACCGTCATGAACCAACTCCGACATCGTTACATATCGCCAATAAGGCTTTCAAAGACACACCAATTATACCACTGCCCGAAGTATAGCACCAGTTACTCACAACATACTACTCCTGACGCCACGACCACTACCGTATATAGGGACTAACATCCCCTCACTCATAACAGCCAATCTGTACATATGCGATCTCGTCAATGCTACCTACCACGAAGGTACAAAACCAACCCTAACAAAATTATACGATATGCCCCCGTAGGACACCATAGTAAATACAGACTATATCTAGTATTAATCGCACACCTCACATCCTCTCGAGTTCACCCGACAGTAGACCAAAATCTATACCACGCACAAAATTTTAAATGGTAACACCCCTGAAATTCCACGCACTCGGCAAGTAAAACAGTTCTCGCCCCAATATTGCCTTGGCTAAGACACGTATTCTTCGGTGGTTCCCAACTTTTGAAAACATGGCTCCTCAGCCCTTATCTTTCCCAAATCAAGTCACACGCATGAAAATGCATTAATACCAAAAATTTTATGGTCTTATAACAATTTATTACATTAATAAAACTTTAGAGCTATAACATGCTCCAATCCACCCAATCTAGGGAAATTAACAAACAAAGCATATATAAATATATAGAGATAAACAAACAGTTTAGATGTTTCAACATTCCCAAAATACATTGGTTACACAACAGAACCCAATGATCACAAAACAATAATCCATTGATTACAAAACTGATTAGTCAAAACAAAACCATCCCATCGATATTACCACCACTGCCATCCCTCGCTGGACCGTCAAAGTTGGTCATCCCCAAACACAAGATAACCTACGAGCTTACTAGCTACGGACAAGAACTACTGACGTGCCCCCTCTGTCCACACCTGGAACAACTACAAACTTCCCCAACTGGGGCTTTGGAACTCGACTCTACTGAGGCCCTCGAAATCTGGCCTGCTAGTCCCCCAAGACAATATTGTTCCTGCCCAGTCGAATGAAACTGAGCCTGACTAGGTTGCAAAACCCCTAAAGAAGCCCCCGGCTGGGTACAGAAACGTTTAAGATGACCCTGCTGCTTACACACCCAGCAAGCAAGTGGATCCCGAATATGCGACTGGTGCAAAGTCTGAACTGGTGGGACTCCCAACAACTGCCTCCCCATTGTGCATTCAGTCGGCCCAAAATTTGGCTGACCACAAGATTCTGGTGGTGCTACTATTGGTCGAACTGACAACCCAGCCCCCTTCTTCTGTGGGCAACCTGAAACCTTGTGGCCCAATAGACCACATCTGTAACAAGTGACGCCCCTCTGTTTACTTTCTCCCGAACCCAAATTCATCACTGGAAGGGTAGTTCTAGCCCGACCTCCCTGTTGCGAGTTTAAACCCCTCTGCCTCTTAAAAGGCCTACCAACACCCTGAATCACAGGAGTCGCCAAGATGGCCTCCTCCCTAACCCGACCAACATTCACAACCGTGGGTTCTTCTCTATTCTGCCCCATAGCTAGCACCGCTGCCTCCACATGAGTCGCAGCCTTAACAAGCACACTGTAACTCCTATGCCAAGACCCCGCAATCCTTACACGGATATCATCACACAGCTTACTCTCAAACTCCGAACAACGCAATTCCTCCGTCTCCACCAACTCTGGAGCAAACATTGACAGGTTAGCAAACCACGCTTCAAACTGTACCAAAGGTGTAGTACCCTGGCGTAATCCCACAAACTGTTTCCTCAATTCTTCCCGAGCGGAAGGAGGAAAATCCAAACTCCCTCGTCCTGACATCCTAATAAAGGAAACAAAGACATTAGCACTCTAAATAATGTGCCAAAACTATAACACTCACGTCCTAATACATTGGACAATAATAAGTCATACCACGTAAGCACATAATCATATAAGCACCTACGAATTTCATCCCTGGATAATGATAGTCCCAAGGAGTCACTAAAGTTCCGGTTAGAAACAACATTGATCAAGTGCCTTTCCAACAAGACTTTTAGAGACTCATGGGTCCAATCAACATCCTAGAAACTACATTCCATACCCACATAGTCACATAAACATGTTATCATATAAGCATATAATCATTACACTAAGTCTCTATCAAACGAGACGAACCCATTGTGATTCTAATCACTTCCCACGTACCCAAAGTATTCGAACCCGGTACGCTCTGATACCAAGTTGTCACGCCCTCAAAATTCAACCCATTAAATATAAAACATGACATGCATTATTAAAAGAAAACATTATATTATTTCAATCATCAGAGTATTACGAAATAAAACATCATAATAAATGCCCTACGGGCTTACATCTTGCCAAGCCAACACTTGGACACAATTCCATGAGTTCTAACTCAAATACAAATAAAGCCCTAGGCTTTGAATGTTTACATAAAGTTCAAATAAAACAAATAAAATAAAACAAGTCTTCGAGTCCAAATCCTCACAAGCTAAGTCCTTGGAGGTAGTGAACCACTTGAACCTGAAAATGAAGTTCCCATATAGGGTGAGCCACAGCCCAGTAGAGAAATACTAAACCAAGCATAAGGATTAACTAAAGCAGTAGCATCTGATACATGGTTAACACAAAATAATCCATTTACAATTTCATGACACAAATGTCTACATTGCCTATGACACTTTGTCTATGGCATAACTCACCTTCCAACTATGGCTCAGAACCTGGCCCAAATAACTCAACGGGGATTTCATCTCTTATTAACAATCTTTCCAATTCAACAGGGATAACACATCAAGTTAAACCTCTCATATAACATAACAAATACACAAGTTGGTATTGTATCAATCACAATCAAATTCACTTCCATACTTCCCAACAGATACATATTTTGATGATGTATCATATCAAATAGATAAGCATATGAGCTGTATCTCTGCTATAGGCGCGCATATAAGCAGCAACCCTGGGTTCATCCCCTATCTTCCCATAATCATTAACCGGTTTAGAGGTACATCCCCCATCTTCCCCTAAACCGTGGAGTACATCCCCTATCTCCTCCCATACACAAGTAATGCATATAAACATAAAGTCATATACACAATAAATCAATATATAAATTTAATGTATTATTCCAACCTTTATACTCAACAACTTAACCAAATGATTAGTTTCAACTTTGCCTAATCCGCATGCAATGTCTACAACAATCATGGTTATCCTCCACCGATAGCCCAAAACAATTATTTCTAAACAAGAAATAAATATAGCAACACATGTAATTTCAACATTCTCAAGGTAAGTATTTAAACTAACCAAATACAACATTAAATCACTAAATTCCCCAATCTCATGAATTTACCCAATATCACAATCTTCCCTTAAATTGATTATCTAAATTAATCTATGACAAACCCTAAGGTCTCTCCCAAAATTACCAAACTACCCCCACATACCAAAATACCACCACTTAGGATTAAAACGTATAAATGGAGTAGGAAATCCCTACCTCGAAGATATAACTCAAAAAGAAGAAGATGAAGATGATGCCCAAAACTTCAAAGTGCTCCAAATCCAAGTTTGTTCAGATTAAATGAAAGCCCTCACTCTCCTCTACCTTTTTTGTAAAGCAACTAGGGTAAAAACACACCCTAACTAGATCAATCCTAGGAGAGAAGGTGTTTAGAGAAGAAGAGAACTCGGAATTAGGGTTTGGGATCAAAAGAGGATGAAAAACTGCTTAAAAATCCCGCTGCCGTGTTTATATACTGGACAGGCTCGCTCGAGCGAGGACCTGGTCGCTCGAGCGACCAGACACAAGAAACTGACCTCGCTCGAGCGAAGAGAAGCTCGCTCGACCCAAAGACAAACCAACTCGCTCGAGCGAAGGAAAGCTCGCTCGAGCCAAGATACACTGCTCTCAGGTCTAGGTACTGGACGCAACGCTCGCTCGAGCCAAGGAAATCTCGCTCGAGCGAAGAACCAAAAACGAAGACCTCGCTCGAGCGAAGAGAAGCTCGCTCGAGCGACCAAGCCAAAAACTGAACATGCAGACTTGGTTTCTAAACCCAACCAATCTGCAACCAACCTGCTAAACACATTCTATAACCCAAGAATAAGGAATTAAAGGACGACAACAACAAATATAACAGCGGAATCCACGGAACGCAAGTCCGGATACAATAATACAATGGGAAAAAGACCGGGGTCGCTATAGTGCAAGTGTGACAGTGAATGCAAAAACACGAAGGAGCAATGTGAGATACACAATATGCAATGATGAATGCACAACAATATGATAAATGCACAACAGACGATTTTTTTTCTTTTTTCTTTTTTCAAATTTTTCTTTACTTTATTTTATTTTATTTTATTTTTTCAAAATTTTCTTCTTCTCTTTTTTCAAAATTTTCTTCTTTTTCGTTTTTTGTTTTTTGTTTTTTTTTTTTGTAAATTCTTTTTGATTTTCTAAAAATTTCTTTTTCTGATTTTCTTTTGAAAATTTTTTTTTGAAATTTTTTTTCTTTTGTTTTGAGCATTTTCTACACATACCATATATACATATACGGATACAAAAATTCAAAATACATATTACATACATATACATATATATACAAAATATATACATATACAGATACATACATGCATACAGACATAATATATACATATACGGATACAGCTATATACGGATACAGATACACATAATAATATATATATACAAAATATATACAAATATACACTCCTCCCCTATTTTGTCTCTCTCTCTCTCTCTCTCTCTCTCTCTCTATGCCCCGTTCGTCTTCGTCAAGCGTTGTGTATGGCCGCGATTTCAACAATCATGGTGCGCCTGACTAACAACAGTTGGACCGGCCTCAATTGTCAAAGATTGCCTTAACAATCCACTGTTCTTTTCGCCTCTTCTTTTTCTTCTCCAGCTTCTTCTTAAACTAAGGCCGGCGAGAAAGCAAAGTAGAAAGCTACAAACTCCCCCTACCATTACTCTGCCAATTCTCTCTTTGGCATTATACTTCTCCTCTAGTATGGCCTCTTCTTGCTGTCCTCTCACTCTCTTCCCCGACCTTAAGGATTCCCCAATCGAGATCACCAGCTTCTCTGAGCCTTGACAGAGTGCCCCTGCTCCTGTTCTCAACTTTCTTGTGCTGTCAGTCGAGCAAACAATTGTAGCGTAGTCTGATATTGATGCCAACCACTTCACATTGAAGTCCTGTGTGAAGATAGTGAGTGCGGTCTCCAATTTGTCCCACCGGCTGTAGAACAGGACAAGTGAGGTACATCGATTAAACGCCCCAACTCTCCTTACTTCAATGTATGTACAAGGATGCTCAAGAAGAGATTAGCAACTTGAAAAAACAAAATAAGGAGCTAAAACGGCAGGTGACTTCCATGGCCTGATTCGGAGTTCCTTCCTATTCCGCATTTGATGGCCAGCGGGGAGTAATTTTTTTTGGGAACTCTGCCAATGTCGAGGCAGAGTCTTCAAAGGTTTCCCAAAAGTGAAGATGTGTCAAGGAAATCATTGGTAGAATCGAGCAACGAAGCTATCTGCAAATGAAGTCGGTTTGTAATTTTCGCTACCGGGCTACTGTCGAAAAATTGAGAAAAAGCCCCTCTATTTTTCTGTATTTTAAATTTTTTTTTTCTTTTTTGTTCTTTGTTCCTTTTTCTTTTTGCTTAAGAAGAAGCACCAATGCTTCAGAATTTTCTCTTCTTTTGTTTTCGAAATTTCTTTTTGATGCAATGTTGTAATTAGGGGATTTCACCTTGAAGTTCAATAAAAGAAGTTTTGTTTTTTTGCACATCATGGCGTGAATGGCACAACACTTGAGCATGAAAACATTTTGCTTAAAATTGAATCCGAGAATGATTGAATTTTAATAAACTCTGAATTAGACATTGAGCCCTCAACTAACCAGAAATTAAAAAATGACTTAATGAAAGAAAAACAAAACAAAAGCAAGCTAAACACACCCATTTACACTTGTTGGAATGAAAGACACTTGAAACACAACTTGAAAAGACACACCATTTAGCCTACGCAACTTCTGCAGTTTTTCATTCTGGATTCAAAGATTGGTCGACTGGCTAATTGATTGGCCGGCCAACTGATTTGTTGTCCAACTAGTTAAAGAATTGACAGGCCAGTTGAACAAACTGATGAACTAGCTAAACAAATGACCGGCAAGCTAAACAAGTGGCTGGCAGGCTGAAACAATTAAGAAACACAATCAGAGTTAATTCAAAACTTTGACGGCCGACTAAATGGTTAGCTGGCTGGCTGAAATATGAACATGAAACTCAAGTAAAGGGAGAAGACAGAATTCTTGACTTGACTATGCCCCTAGTTCATTGCTCTAACTTTTTTCTTTGTTGGTTTTCTTGCTAAAATTTTTTACCAACACAAGAGTTAGATTATCATGCTTGTTCCACTCTTTGTTTTGAAATCATGTAAGTCAAGTGATGAGCATTGAAAATTTTCCTTTTGGTCCAAAGAATGGTCTGGATTTGGTAAAAATGGAATACTTTTCGAGAAAATTAGTCAACTTCATTAAAAATCCTCAAAAATTATTTTTGCAAATGGCCACTACCCGACCAACATGGAATCAACCCTTAAGATGCACAAACAATCCAAGCTTGATTTGTCTTATAGCTGAATCATCCACGAAGAAGAGATAGGACAATTGAACTGAATGAAGATAACCCAATTGAACATGGACAAGACAGCCGAGTCAAGTAAAAATATACCAATCAAACATGGACGTGATGAGGGAGCTGAAAATGGTTGGGCCGAACTTCAGGATGAAGTTGCCTACGAATCTCAGAGATAGGAATAAGGCCTTACGTAGTTCATGGGGGAAGGTTCACTCGGGTGTTAACATTCTCCTTTTGTGCTCTAACTTTTGCCAAAGCAACCTTTTCGAGTTTTTGACCATACGTGCGAGCTTTTTTCATTTTTTCTTCACATTTCTATTTTTTTTTTTTTGGCTCTAAATTTTGGCTAGGTTACCCTTCCAGGTTTTCAGCCCAACGAGCCTCTCAAGGGTAGCATTTTGTTTAGCTTATCCATATTGATTGGTTGTGAGAACTCTAGGCCATCTAAATCCATGGGAATGACTATTCCTCCTGGCTAGATAGACTTGATGATGTGGGAACCTATCTAATTTGGTGTGAATTTGCCCCTAGGGTCGTAGATAAGAACTTGATTGTCCTTCAGCAATTCTCGAGATTTGACTATCTTTCTAGTAGCCATTGGCTTGAGAAATGACCCAGTTTGAATCTTCTATCACATCCAACCTTTTTGCCCCTAGTTCAAGGGTTGCTTCCAATTCATCTATGCAAGTCTCATACTTTGGTTGATTATTGAACATTCCGAATCAAGGTTTGAAAGAAAACGGGTTAGGTCCCAAGGTTGAGAGTGATCCTATGCTGCATAATCTCAGGATCAATTCCAAGCATGTCTTTGTACGACCACGCAAAAATATTTTTTGAATTTTTTTAATAAAGCAACTAATCACTCGTACTCCTCTGAAGACAATGTAAAACTAATATGGACTAAGCCAGGATCCTTCTCAATACCCACATTAACAGCAATGATCCCATCCATCAAGGCCTTAACATGCCTCTCTTCCTCTCAGTCGATCAAATTTTACAAATCTCGAGGAATTCTTTTCTCTTCATTTTTATCAACGTTTTGGAAAAAGTTTGAAAATTTGTGTTGGTCAATACAATGAGTTACAGGCACAGAGAAGTAGGCAAAAAAATACTACATTCTCATTCAGAACTTTTGGCTCAACAGTTGAAACAAACTCAAGAGGAAAAAGAAACACAGACATAGAAAGGATAGTGATGTCCGAGTTATCACCCCCAAAATCACTAGACTCTAACTCACAAGACTGACTCGATCTTGATTCTAGCCCCATAGACTTGGTGGAATCAGGTTCAGACTCAACACCCAATTCAGAAAATAAAGAAAGCATTTCCAAATTGCTAATATCAGTGCGCACCATCCATCATGTCTGGAATGAAATATGTACAATCAGTAGGTGGTCCATCCCCGATCATGGAAATGGTCACAATATCCCCTGAGTTATTAGTCCCACGCTAGTTTCAAAATCTATGACAAATTCAACCAGTGTCAGACCCAAAACTTCTCCAGTGCTCTTTTGCTATATGATCAATCCATGGTTCAGGAAAACTGTAAAGACGGAAGTGCATGCTCATGAGAATATCTGCCAATATCCCGCTTTGGCCCCAAATCAACTGCCACAATAGAGTTTTGGGGTTTTGGTTGGGATCGAGGTGTACCTATCATGAATAGGTCAACATTCTTTTGTAGCACCTCGAGCTTGGGCAGATGTGAAGTTGCGATGTATATGCTGGGGTTAAAGATGGGTGGTAGTGTATGGATATGGTTAAGATAGGAAGGCGGTGGGACTTGGTCATGGGGTGGCAATGGGTTAGTGGTGGCCTCAGTTTTTTGGGGTAGAGCTATGATCTTATTATCAATAAAGATCTTGAATCGCACGATGAAGTTGAAAACAACAGTCAGTATCATGACTGTGTTGTTGGTGGAAGGCAAAATACTTAGTGGGATCGTGGCTATGTGGAAGTGGATTAGGATGGGGTTAGGGATCAATAAGCTTGAGGTGCCCCTTTTTCACTAGAATTTTCATGGCTCGGGTTGGAGACATGTGGAGAGGGTGAAACGTTCAGGATCAAGGTTGGGTTGAAGTGGTTAGTTGTGGGTTGATATCAGCAAAAGGGTTGGCTATTTTGGTAAAAGTGGTGACAATGTTAATCCCTAAGGGTATGGAATTGGCAGTTGTGCTACTATCGATAGTAGCATTAGAACTACAATTGAATATCTTTCTTATGGGCTCATTCCCTTTTGTAATGATTCCCTGTGTGATAGCATCCTCAATTTGAACCCCAATCTCATGGAGGTCTTTGAAGTTGAAAGATAGGAGAGCTATCATTTTCTGCAGTAATCCTCCATGCAAATTTTTGACAACCATGTAGACTTGATCTTCTTCAAAAGGGTTGGCTTGTCATCATGGTTACATTTTCCCTCCACCTAGTGAGAAATGCCGTGAAGCACTCATTGGGCTCTTGTCGGGTTGCCTCCAGTTCCTGGATGGTCACCTCAATCTAGGTGTTGTATGAATATTGGGTGACGAAAGCCTCAACTAACTTCTCTCAACTCTGTTTTACTGAGTCTTCCAGCTTGGCATACCAGATAGCAGCTACACCAGATAAAGTTCTCCCAAACAAGGAACGGTTTTGAGCCTGAGCTAAGTCCATCGGCTTCAAGATATCTAAGAAGAGGCGGATGTGAACAATGAGGTCACCAACCCCATCAAATCTATCCATGTGCAACATGTCGAACTACTCAGGTAGTCTCACTATTATGTCCATAAACCCATCCTCGATGTCTGGAACGGAGTAGATCCTTTGTGATTTTTTGAACATCTTCTCCAACTTGGCTAATTTTAGCATAGTCAGGTCAATTTCACCAATACCTGTAGGGAAAAGTCCTTCCATTTGTAGATTAGGTTCATGAAGCTCCTTGATTGGTGGATGTAGTTCCAGATCCGGATAAACCACTTAAGGTGGATAAGATGTAGACGCCCTAGACGGGCTTTGCAGTTCGGCGAGAACCTCCCTGTTGGTGGAAACCTTATTGGTAATAGCATTCATGCTTTGTTGAAGGGCCAAAAGCATGTTTGCTATATCTACCGGAGGTTGGTCCGTTATTGTTAGAGGTTGATCCGTCATTTCTGAAGGTAGATATGTCACTACTGGAGTTAGGTTTGTCACTACTGGAGGTGGATCCGTCATTACTGGAAGTGGGTCCGTCACTACTGGAAGTGGATCTGTCACTACTAGAAGTGTGGTCCATTGCTACTAGAAGTGGATCCATCAGTATTGAAGGTGGATCCATCACAGATCCTAGAAATTCTGGTTAGTGAGGTTCTGACAATGAGGTTTTAACCTTCCTCCTTATGACTAGCGGCAGAGAGACTAACACTGGTTGTCCCTGCACCAAATATGTGGTTCTATTAACTCTACCAGCGCGAGTCCATAAAACTTAGGGGTTATTAGACTGTTCTGAAGCTATCGTACTACAACAACCTAGCAAAAACAAAACGAAACTCCCAATTAGAATTTCGGTAGCATTTCGGCTCAACTGATCACTATGCACATTGAACTCAACCCCTCAAAATGATATGCTTGACCCACTTATAAGATTTGAAAACCCCAGATCCCGAACATTGCACATAACAAGAAAGAGAACAAACATCCCTGTGGAGGGTAGGGTTATCCTCTCCCAGCTTTGACATGATATAAGGTTTCACTATTCAAACAAGTGGTATCATACATCTTGAAATGGGGTAGCATCCTGTCCTAATTGTGGAAGTTACAAGAGCTTTACTATATGCACTAGGTCAGTCTTTGGTCAAAAAGGTACCTTAGTAGGATAGTGATATACCTACCCAATCCGACAAATTAAGCAGTATGTGGGCATCCCAATTAAAAGGCTTGTGCTTCCACTAAATTAGAGCCCATGTCTATCTATTCGCCCGAAGCTAAGTAGCCGTCCAGGAAAACAGGTGACAAGCATGGGACTTAAGAACATATCATGGAGTTCAAGTCAAGGTTTCTTAATATCTCCAGCAGAGTCGCTAGAAACTGTAACACCGCCCAGGGAGTACGCACACGCGTTAATAGTTTGGACCCTCTGTCGCTTTGATCTAGTCTCACGAGTGCAATGTGAAACGTAGATGAGAGTCCAGATTTGGCAACTTTATTAAAAATCCATTTTACTAAAAACATTGCCAGAAATGGATTGCATCATCAGATTTCAGAGTCGCCACCTAATGTTTTGGAAAAATTAGGAAATCTGTGACTCGAACCAAGGTCACTGTTCGTCGTAACCAAGGATGATTGGCTCAAAACCTTAGGTATGAAGGGGGAAGGTCATTAATTGAGCACCCCTGCTCACCCAATCAAAGATCATCCTTTACTTAACCATGATATGATTTTTATTAACTTTGTGTTCATATTCCAGTTATTTAACAAATCCTAAAATTTACTATGTGATGCAAAAAAATATAGATTATGTCGTTCAATTTGGAACAATTTGATTTCATTATTCTGAAAATGTTTTGAATAGTGCAATCATGAAAATCAACTTTATTCCAAATTAAATAACACAACCTTTATCCATCGGCATGCACAGAGTTATATCAAATAAGCACATAGCCACATGGTAGGATGTTGAACATAGTAAGAAAATCACAAGCAGGTGAGATGCTAAAGAATAAAAACTTACATACATACTGACGTCCCGCCAATAGTTACAAAAACAAAGTTAGTAAAATATGCATGATCAAGATCCTAATACAATTCGCTCATGAAATGCAACTAAAGATCCGGCTTACAATAGGTGACATGTGAATCATCTCAAGACATAAGATAGTGCACAAAATCACATAATAATGAATTAAACTCACAGATGCAAATTTATCCAAATCATAAGGCATTAAACATGGATGCAAAACATGGATATGATGATAAGACAATATATAATGCATATTTACAAATAATGAAAACAAGTAAAAGAGCAGGATAGAAAGAAGCGGGGTGGGGAATTATTATAACTTTGAATATTACAAATCCGAATAGGGGGAGAGGAATAAAATATTATAACAAAATATATCCACACAAACACTTTGTAATTAAAATAAAAACAGCAACTTCAGGAGACCTTGGAGGCCATCAGAGATTATTCTATTCAACACCAGGAGGCTGCTGGGTTCTGTCCAGGAGGAAATTGGCTGGCCGGCCAAAAGATGAGCTGGTTGGCCAAAAAGTTGGTCAGTCGAACAAAAAGGTGGTCGGCTGGACAATTAATTGGCCGACCAGCTAATAAATTAGTCGGCTGGCCAATCAGGCCAGGTCGAAAACTTTGTTTTGTTCAAACACCAGAAAAACAGATGGAAAAGATGCAAGTGGTTTAACTAACCACTTCTAGTTAGTTTACAATAGGTTTATAAAATGCAATTGAAGCAAGAAAGGCAACACGAGAAAGAAAAAGCAAGAAAGTAAAAGAAAGTGTGCAAAATAAACCTTTCAAGGAAGGATTTGATTTCTAAACTTCCTTTTGATCACTCTCAAGTTTAGGAAGTGTGTTCTCAATTCTCAGGTTGAAAATTCAAAATTGAAGTTGGAATGATGTTTTTAGGCTATTTAATAGTGTTTCTGGGAGGGGGGAAGAGGGAGAGAGAGAGTTACAACTCTCTATTTTTCTCTCTTTCAAGGAACCCTCACTCTCTTTTGATCAAGGTTCAAGAATATGACTATAAAAGAATTTATGGGGTTGGTTTGATATATTGAAAGATGGAATATCAGTATGTATGGAAGTTTTTGACTCAAAACTTTAGCTTTCTCTCTTTTTCTCTCTAACTCTCAATTCACTCTCTCAATTCAATTCCTTTCTTTTTTTTTTGATACATACATTATGATCCTCTCTATATAGACAATCAGGGAATGCAAAGTCAAGAAGGTGGGAGACAAGGTTGATGGGATAATATGGGTTGTTGCATTGGATGTCCACTTTTGGAAAGAGGACAAACTCCCTTATGACAATAGAGGCCAAAAGATGATAATGGAGGGGATGGGTGTATACCTCGTGCATGAATATAAAAAGAAAAGATCTGAAATGGCATGGCCTACACATATTCAACAAGAATCCTGCCGAAACTACCCTGCTTCTGGGCATAAATTGGCTGGCCGACCAAAAACCTTGGCATGGCGGGCTAAAATCTTGGCTGGCCAACCGATTTCTTGGTCGGCTAACCAAAATATTGGTCATAGCTGACTGTTTTGCATGAAATAGGATTTTTTGACAGAATTCTCGTCCTTTCCTTCTATTTCCACACTGTTCTTGGCTCAATTTCCTGAGAAATTATTTCATTTTGAAGTTTCAAAAGTGACCCTCATAACACTATGAAAATATTTGGAACAAAGTGCAGAAAGAAAGTTTTCAAAGAGAGTTTTGAAGAGGATTTGAACATTTGGCCAAAACAAGCTTAGGTTTGGAAATGAAGCACAAATTCCATATTTCTTATTGAGAATTTTGTGAGAAACGCATTCTTGTTTTCATCATTGAGTAATCAAAAGAAAGCGTCAAAGTCTTAGGGTCGGTCAAAATGGGGTGTCTACACAATTTTTGACATGCCTAGTAGGACTACAACTTAATTTGGAACAATGGTTAAGGCAAAGAAACAAAATGGCAAGAATCTGGAGAAGAGGCCTATCGAGTTTGCAGAAGAAGAATGAGACCAGGGCTTAGTCTTAGTCGATGGTAATGATGCTCAGCATGTAGGCCAAACAGTGTCTCCAAAGGACCAGCCAAGTGGCCAAGTGTAAACACCCCATTTTTGACCGTCCTCAAGACTTGGACGTCATCGTTTGAACACTCGATGATCATCCATGCTCATGTTCGTTTTGAGTTCCCGAAGGTCTCGGCTGCGCGCCTTGCCTTAGGATCTCTCAACTTGTCTGTTTTGTGCTTGGTTGTGGACCAAGGACTTGTGTTTTTGCTTTTGAGGGAAGAGGGTGGCTTGTTGGCCACCCTTACAACCCATCGGCTAAGGCATGATGCCATCGGCCTTGTTTTCTTGCCATCGGCCATAAGTGTTGGCCGATCAGCACTCTTTTTGGTCGATCGACCATATTTTGAGCCGAGACCTTTCCATCTGCTTTTTGCAGATATTTTCTGCCAGCTGTGACAGCTGGTGGGCACAATTCTCATCCTCCATACACGTGTATGGAGGGATTGCTTTCAAGACTCAAGCTTGTTCAACAAGCTTGAGAATTGAAATTCTATAAGAAGGGAGCCTCCCCTCCCTTTCCAGAGGTTCTGAGAAATTGATATACAAGTTCTATATCTCTCTCTATATATATTTTACCTCTCTATCTTGTTTAGCCTTTGTTTATGCCCAAAAGTGTAATATCTTCACACTATTGCACACAAACACCTACTAGAACACCATCCTTTGGTTGCTGAGGTCCTTAAGAGTTGGTTTTGGAGTTCTTGGACTGGTTTTGATTAGAGAAAGGTGCTGGAGTTGTGTTCTTGAAGGTGTTCTTCAAGGGTGAGTAAACTACCTTTTAATCCCCCATTTTGGCTTAAGCTTTTAGACCTACTTGCATATTGTTTTAAGCTTAACTCTAAACTACAAAAAGTTCTAATTTTTCATGCTTGTGATGTTTGTTTAAGGTCACTTTTGTGTTTGGGGTAGTCTACCCCCTCTTAGGCCTTGTTTGGCCTTGTTTTGTGCCTTTCCTTTTGAGCTTTGGAACCATCTTGTTTTGACCTTCTCACCATTGAAATCTAGAGGATCTTCAGTGGTGGAGAGGTGGTTTTGGAGTCTTGAATAGGAGAGGGACACCCCCCTCTCCTTGTGTCTTGTATGCTTGCATTAATGGCTCATATTGGTAGCATGTTTGCTTAGCATGTTTTGGCTTCATTTCAACAAGTATTTGGTGTTATTTTTCCATGCTATAACTCTATTTTAAGTTGGTTTGATAGCCTCTTACATGCACCATGCACTTGTAGTGCAATCCTCTCATTTGCCTTAACATGCACCATGTGTTTGGACCATCATTCTTGCATATTTTGGCTCAACTCAAAGGAGCTTTTAGCCTTGTTTTACCATGCTTAAGCTCTAATTTGTATTATCTTGGTCATGCATGCATTGCTTTGTATAGCCATAGTGCAATCTAGCTTGTTGGCATTGAGTGTCCAAGTCCTTAGCATGCATTGCTTAGACCATTTTCATGATTTGGCATCATTTCATATGTGATTTCAGTCCATGTAGTGTAGCCATACACTTGCATTTGTCACATTTTCCATGTATTGAGAGGTTGGTGTTTTATGCCTCAAGAATGAGTCATTGTGCATGCTATCATACTTAGGCTTTTGGGATGTCATCTCAGTGGGTTTTTGGGCTTATTTCGACATGCCATAACTTTTTTTTTTCATTGGTTAAGTCATGCCATGCTTGGTTGTAATAGGTGTAGTGTAACACCTCTTTGTTAGCCTTGCATGCTTCATACTTTTGGTCTTTTGTTCTAGCTTGTGTTGGCTAGGTTCAAGCATGATTTTGGTCTTATATTGACCTGCCTTGGGACTGTTTTGGTTGTCCTTGGCCCTTTGGGGCTTGATTCATGTGGCCATGGTTTAAGTCCCTTTGTTAGTTTCAAGTTTTGAGCCTTCTTGTATGCCATACTTGCATTGTTTGGTTGATTTGGCATCATTCCTAACATGATTTTAGAGCTTATGGTGCTATCACATATCCATGCTTGTCACTCTTTAAGTGTGCTTAAGAGTTTCATCTTTATGCCTTAGTCCTTGAGCCAATTGGCATGCATGCTTGTATTGCCTTTTCATGCTTTTCATACCATCATTTCAGCACTTTTGGCCACTGATTTGGGCATGGCTGAGGTCTACCCATTTTGGTTTAAGTCCATCTTTGCATGTTGTTGCATGCTTGATATGTTGCATGTTGTTGCATGCTTGCTAGTTTGCATGTTATTGCATGCTTGTCCATCTTTGCATGCCATGCATGTTTGTATGTTTAAGTCGCATTTTGCATGCTTGCTAGTTTGCATCTTGTCACATGCTTGTTTAGGTTGCATTGCATTTGGCATGCTTGTTACCTTAGCCTTGTGTACATGTTTGAGTCATATTGCATTTGGCATGCTTATGTTGCATTGCATAGCTTTTTCATATTGCATGCATTGCATTGTGTTTGGTTTGGGGTATCAAACCAAACACGAGGATCGAGGGACGTTTCGTACTTGAAATGACGAAACGTACCTCAATCCTCGGTCGCCAACACTCTTGATCCAACATGATAGAGTGTGAGGCATTCATGTGTTTTTGTGCATTCATCTCATATTGATTTGTGCAATTCGACCTCTTTGGCCATCATGCATCGAAATGCGTGATTGATGGCTCGAGAGCCGAACATTACACTCCTTTGAGTCTCAAACATGATAAGGGGTGTAGTTGCACAACATTACCTTGCAAATGTATTACCATGTCCTTGTTTGTCCTCTACTGCAGCAAAAGGAGCAGTTTGTAGGAAGAGATGGCCGATCGGCTATCTGCAGTGCCAATCGGCTAACAATTTTTGGCCGATAGACTAAAAAGTGGTCGATGACCCCTTTCCCTTGGCTGATGGCTATATCTTTTGGCCGATGGCCTCTCAGCATGTCCATGAGGTAGTTCAAAAGCATCACAGAGATTTGCACAGTTTTCAGAAGTGCAGAACAGTGTAGAACAGTGCAAACAGAGGCAACATGGGGCATGGCAACGGATTTCCGAGCGAAGCCGATCGAGCATGCATTTGTCCCTCCTCTTGAGGCCGCTTTAACTTTTTTTTGTAACTTAATTAATTTGTTTAATTAGTTAAAAGTTTTGTAATAATTAATCAGCTAGGTTAGTTAGTTAATTAGTTGATTTGTATTATTTATTCGGACCCTCCGTTGAGAGGGTGAATTTTGTAATAAATGTGCGTGAGTGTGTGAATGTCTTCCAACCCCACGTCTTTCTCCCTTTTACTTAACCGCTTATCATGGTTAGTTCTAGGTCATGTTTTGATTGGCATCCTTATGCTTTCATGTTTGCATTCATTCATCTGTATTGCATGCACCGGGCTCGGCGCATCATTCAAACTGCATTGTATTTCAATTCCTATTTTGAATACATGTATCAATTGTTGCATTCATATGTCATCTTAGAATAGCCGAGCCTATTTCTAGTTGCATTTTGCATGTGTTGTATTAGCTATCTTAACATAAACTAGGATCATGTATGATTTCTAACTAGTTGATTGTTTTGGCTCGAAGTACTAGGCAAGCTTTTATGCTTTAGCATCTTGCATGAGTGTGAGTGTTGCCATGATAGCATGCTTGCCATGAGGCTATTTGCTTAAGTGATATAATTGCCTGAATGCTTGTGGGTGATGGTTGGATTGCTTGAATTGGAACAATTCATCGAAATGTGTGTTTTAAGCCCACTTGAGGGTGGCAAAATCATGTTTTCTTAAGCCCACTTGAGGGTGGAAAACCCACGTACTAACCTACTTGCGAGTAGCAACTTCAAACCATTTTCAAAAAAACAAACATGAGATGTTTTGTTCCAACTTAGGCGATCTAGTCTATACTTGTATGTTGTGCGCATCACGTAGTAAGATTAGCTAATAAACCGGAATAAGAGCACATGTGTTTTCAAAAACACAATATCATGGTTAGTAAAGGCCGATCTTTTGATCGGGCGAGCGGGGGTGCTCATTGCATGACCTTCCCCTCTCGTACCCAAGTTCCTGAGCCGAGGCAACTTTGGTGATGACGGACACGTGGCCTTAGGCACGAGTCAAGGTTTCCTAAATTTTCCCAAAATAAAATATTTAGGTGGTAGCTCTGTATCTGGCAAAGTAGTCCATGTTTGGCACTTCTTTACAAAAATCAGTTTTCCAAGACGATTTGCCAGATTTGGACTCTTTGGTGATTTATCGGTCTTGCATTGCACTTTGCGGGATTAGATTTAGAACTGTGACATTTGAGTCCGAACTGTAGTAAGCCCAATGAACAAAACGGATTTTCGCACCATTTCGCGCGCGAAGACGCGACGTTCGGGCACGTCTACACCAAGCATCAAGTATTGAAGGCCAGACAAGTGGCCATACTAAAATTCCAATAGGAGTTTTGGTTACACAGTTGAAGGATGCTACGGCAAATCAGTCACTTGCGCAAAACCAAATTCTTCTTGATGAAGTTAGGAGTGTGATGAGTGGTCCATCGATGGAGCATTCAGGCTAGGTGGAAAAGAAGGCACACAAGTTGCTTTCAAGTGCTGGAATTGCTCATCCAGTGCCACCAGTTAGAATGCCACAACAATCTCTTTGGGAACCTATGTCCTTTTATAGGGATCTCATTGTTGAGGACAGGATGCAAGGGGTCTTTCAAACTCCAAATTTTAAAATTCAAGAGAATTGGCCAAAGGTTGGACATGGGGGGCAATTTAGGCCTTATGTTGTTGCTAACCCTTTATATGGAGATCAAAGGCAGTTATAAAAATAAAAAATTGTTTAATAATGAGTTTAATAATTGTCAAAATGTAAGGCCAAGAAACAATCCCATTTATGAGAATCATAACCAAGTCTTTAAAAACCAAAATGCTAGGTTTGGTGAAGTTCAAAATATTGGCTTTGGGAGATTTAATAATTATGACAATATTGGTGTTTACCAAGAGATTAATAGACCTGAAATGTATTTTGAACCATTTGGAAATGGCCCAAGGTCAAGAGGGCCAGGACCTCCCATGAGTGGCTTGAATTTTGACAAACATGATCACTTTGAACATAACATGAACAACTATGGCCTAGGGGGCAAAATGTTGCTAACCATTTTGACAACTTTCAAAGAGATCAAATTATACAAGTAGTCCAAGACCTTTATGTCCCAGGCTTGAGAAGACTTTAGAGGCCAAGATTTAGGAAACCCTATCCTCATTGGGTTGATGAAGAGCCTTTTCCTGGAAACTATAGAGTTCCTGAGTTTTCCTTGTTTAATAGTGAGGAAAGTCAATCAACAATTGAGCACATTGGAAGGTTTATTTTGCAATGTGATGAAGTTGGGAATAATGAGGTATTAAAAATATGATTGTTTCCACACGCTTTATCAAAAACTACTTTTACTTTATTTATAAATCTTCTTGGAAATTCAGTTCACACTTGGATAGAAATGGAAAATCAATTTTATACTCAATCGTGTAGAGCTGAACCAGAAATGACCGTTGTTGATTTGTCTAAGTTAAGACAAAATATTTCAGAAAATGTAGAGCACTTTATTGATGGTTTAAAAGGGCAAAAAAATAGGTGTCAAATGTATATGCCTGAAACTGAGATTGTGAGGATGGCCCAAAATGGGTTGGAGTTTGAATTGATGAAGAAATTTGAGAGGATGGAATTCAGAGACCTATTTGAGTTGTCATCAAGGGCAATCAAATATGAGTCTATACTTGGAGATGAGAAGCATAGGAATGCAAGTTCATATGGAACTTATTTTCAAGAAGTGGACTTAAAAATAGAAATTGATGTGGATGTGGCACAAGTTATTGGTAAAACACCAGTGGTTTGTGGGACTTTGAGGAAAGTTGACAAACTGGTGAATATGTCAGCAACTCAGCCAGCTAAAAATAATACGAACACCATTTAGACAATACTCTTTTGATTTGTCTAAGGCTGATGCTCTTTTTGATGACTTGTTAGCTAGTAAATATTTAACCTTGTCTCCTAGACATGTGATTCCAAAAGAGCAAGATAGAGCAGGAAAGGAATATTGTAAAGTGCATAATACTTTTAAACATTCTACTAATAATTGTGTGACTTTTCGTAATTGTGTACAAGACTTGATCCAGAAAGGATTGTTGAAGTACGTAGAAAAAGATAAAGGGGTAATGGTTGTGGATAGTATTCATTTCCTAGAAATGGCACCTATTCACATGGTAAGTGCTATCATTAAGAGAAAGGCACCAAATCGAAGTGTGTTACTCACAGACTTGGAGAAAATACATAATGAAAAGTTGGAGAAAGGGAAGAAAGTGGTAGATGAGAGTAAATTTGTGTGTTCAAGGTGTGGAACTGAAAAAGAGAAATTGCTAGCAATCCTTACTGATAAGTTGAAAGGGAGTGTGAAAGATCATGGTTTGAGATTCAATACTTTGGGAGGAGGTGACCTCCAAATATTTAATGGAGATAGATTATTGCTTGATGGATAGGATCTTGGGATTTTTGGGCATGTCGATAGATCCTATGGTGATCAGAATGGTCCATTTCTGTTTAAATGAGAATCTATTTATCCATGCCTCCATGGTATAGAAGGTGTAACGGCTAAAATATGGCAGTGGAAAAATCAAAGGCCATCTATTGACCATGGCCATAATTAGAGGCCAGTTAGGAGTGAAAATCCAAAGGGAGATGAACAAAATAACTTGATTTGGGTGAGGGAAAATGAATAGGTTAGTGAAACAAGTAAGATAGAAAAGGTGGTGATTAAAACACCGAAGAAGATTCTCCTTAGGAAGCAACTTGAAGAAATTACTATTACGGCTCTCCTTTCTGATGAGGAGAGTGGTGGAGATTAAGAAATGGTTGACACGGATGAGAAAATAGCAAAAAAGTTGGAAGAGATTCTTGTCGACAGTAAGAAGGGTACAAAATCAGAGAGTTCTAGAGATTTTGGAAAGAAGTTGGCTACAATTCGGTTTGGTTCTATACCTCAAAATGTAGAATGTAATATGATCTTGGCTTTACACAAGAAGTTTGAAGCAAAGCCTGGACAGTTGGAACAACTTGAGGGTGATGTGGAGGATTTATCTAAGCCTGTGGTGTTGATTGCAAAAGTGAGTAAGTCAAAAGAGACAGTTGGCAAGTCCATTCAAGTGGTGAAGACTTTTAATGGTGAGAAAGTGGTGCTTCAGTCACCCAAACCTGAGGTAGTGAGGTATTTAAGGCCTTTGTATGTTAATGCCCATTTAAATGGTTCCATTAACAAAAGTTTTAATTGATAATGGGGAAATTGTGAATCTTTTGCCAACAAAGGCTTTGAATGTGATTGGTAAAATAGTAAATGATTTAATTCCTATTGATGTGTCCATGAGTGACTTTTCAAGTGGTTCTTTTGATACAAAAGGAGTGATTGCCTTTCAGTTGCAAGTAGGAGAAAGAATGATGGGAGTAACATTTTTTGTGATTGACTCTACTTCAAATTACAACTTGCTGCTTGGAAGGGATTAGATTCATTCTAATGGTTGTGTGCCTTCATCTTTACACTAGGCACTTATTTTTCTAATAGTAGAAAGCCAAGAGGAGAAAGACATGGAAGTTTTTTGGGCAGAGGCAAATCCATTCAAAGCTGATATCCATAAAGTTGAGGCAATGTTATATGCTGAAGAGTTTAGCCCAATAGTTCTGGAAAATGAAGAGCTGAAACCAAATGGAATTGGTTTGACTTATGGGCAGTTCTAGAAGTTCATTGAAAAGGGATTTCGACAGATGAGCTAGGAAGTGGCTAGACCAAGTGTTTTGAAGACTAAGTCTATGGAGGAAGTTCTGATTGAGGACATTACTAATGAAGTTTAAGATTAGTGAAAGTGAGTTTGAGTCAGTTGTAATAAGAAGTACTTTTCATAGACTTTTTTTATATTTTTTAGAAAGAAAGTTAGGCAGTATATTGCCCCATTGTTTTTGGGTAGAATATGTAGTAGATGATAGCCCTCTACATTGTAAAGAGATGCAATATGAAAATTTGAAGGTTACTCCTGTAAAGCTTGATAATCTCAAAGCTAATGTGCATGATTCCTTAGAGGAGCTTAACTTAGGAAGTAAGACCTGCAAGAGGCCTGTTTATGTAAATGTTTCTTTATCTAATGAATGTAAGGCTAAGCTAGTTAACTTGATTTTGGATTATACTGATTGTTTTGCTTGGAGTTATGATGAGATGTCTAGCTTAGACACATGTCATCTATAAGTACAAAACTTACTCATACACAAACTTGTCTCTCAAAACTTTCCCTCCAAAAAGGTTAACAACAAAAGAAACAAAAGAAGAAAATAAAAGAAAGGATTCGTCATAATATGACTACATTCTCTACTGGCATCCTTTCATCTAATCACCTCAATATATACATATATAAACAAATGAGCCAAGCTCAGTGAATAATACCAAAGTAAAGGGGTAGATGAATGAGTTCTAATCGTAATTCCAAAAGCGTTTGAACATTTCATAAGATATACTCGAAAATCTGATAACATGGTACATTCAATAGAGAAACACATCCAACCATACATGGTTGTCATAAAGAGATATCAACTATTGCCATGGTGCATAGATAAATGCCCTCTAATGGCTAGGACTCACTAAGGATGCCACTACTAAATTTATCGAAATACAGAACATTCATTCATTCCAAATAAAATAAACTTTTCATAAAATAGGCATTTTTACAATTCCAAACATAACTTTACAGAGATATTACTCACAGATGGCTCGTGTTCGGTAAAACTCCTTAACAGGATTGACTTACACAACAGAATGCAAATGTCGATAAAACAAAAGCATAACAGTCGAGTTAACTTAACTTTAGTTTTTCTTTCTTAACTTAATTTGATTTAGATTGGTTTCTAGGCATATTCGACTTTTAATAAGGTTCAAAATGCATATAAGGGTGTCTGAGGGTTGAAGAAAACGAAAAAAAGACGAAATGAGCAAAACCCCTCAAATCTGCATGTGCAATGCTCAGGGTCGCACGTGCGAGACCTTGCAGCACGTGTGGGGCATACTTGCAATTAATGCAGTCCTGAATTTGGTTTCTGGGTTGGTTAGTCGCACATGCGGAGGGTGTGCAGCAGGTCGGGCTAGGTTGTTCTTCGCAGTTCTTGGCCTCTAAAATCTATTTTTTAAACTCTCCAAACCCAAATCATGTTCCATAAATTCCCAATATGCATATATATGATGTAAAACCAATGAAAACATGTTTGTATAAATGAATTTGAGATGAAAACAATTAAAAGATAGGATTTGATCTATTTCCAAATCCTTTCTAGACTTTCCTTTGTTCTTACATTTTCAATCTCTCAAAACAAGTTCTAAGGCTTCCTAAACTCAAATAAATGGTATAGGCTCATAGCATATCAATTGTATAGCTCAAATCCAACATAAAACCAATTCAAAACATGATTTTTCAATGAATTCTTCAAAACCTTTTCTTGTTGTCAAACCTTTCCATTTTCTTTTATTTAAATCTTTCCAAAACATGGATCAAATGGGTTTCTAGGTTGATTATGATAACAAAACATGGAAGATGATTGAATTTCTTACCTAGTAGTGATTTTTCTTTGATTTTAGGTTGAATCCTTGAATTTCTTTTGATTTTCTCTTCCTTTTCTCCTTCTTTTTCCTTTGATCTCAAGAACTCTCAATCTCTCAACTTCTCTCCATCTTTTTACTTCTTTCTCTTTTGTGGTATGTGATTAGTTTAATTACTAATTACCTTGTTAGTCTAATTAATCGAGCTATACTCTAATTGATTATGTTTTAGTCCTAATCTAGATTAGTCTAATTAACCTCACATAACCTTAAGCTAATCATGTTTAACTTTTGCTAATCCTACTTAATTTTTTTATTAAGTACTCATTAGGCTCTACTTATTAGACTAAGTTCATTAAGCTTCTCACTTAAGGCTTTCTAAGTTATATAGACATTCAATAATCCATTTCAAATAAATTCCCTAACTCTTTCGATTGCCTAGTTTTCATTCTAGTTTCCATGTTCAATTCTTCTAATTCCACAAGGGTTTCCTACTCAAACTCTTCAAAACCCAATTCCTAACGTATCAAACATATCATATGCATTATGCTAATAAAATAAGAATATTCCCTAACATAATTAAATGCATGAATGCTACGCATGGTTTGGTTCTTACAATCCTTCTATAAATTTAAGATTTACAGACAACCAAGTACATGACGCCACCTCCTTGAAATTTGGGTATACCACATAAATGCTTATCAACTCATTGATTTTGCCTATGTCTACCTTCCTCTCCGCTATAATGAGACTAACAACATCTTTCAGCCCATTATTTGACCTAGAGTAGTTGGTAATATTTGATAAAATTGAAAATTAAAAATTAAAAATTAAGCAGTAAAAATTGAGGTCTCGTTTGGGTTTGGATACTAAATTTTTTAAGCTGAAAAACTATTTGGTAAATTTTAAGTGCTAAATTAAAATATGTTGTTTGATATTTATATATGATCGAATTTAAAATTTATTATTTTTAAATTGAATATTCTAATTTTTATATTATGATGGTGAGGTGGTGGTGGTGGTAATGGCGATGGTAGTAGAGGTAGAAAAATAATGGTTGTGACAATGGTTGAGGGGTAGTGTATTGAAAGTAAAAAGGGCCGTTGGCAACGGTGTAATGATAGTGGTGATTGTGGTAATGGAATGATGGTGGTGATTATGGTTATAGTGATGATGGTTGCAGAGGTAAGTATTGTAGTAGTTGTTGTAGTGGTGGAGAGAGGGTGATAATGGCAATGGTGACTTTGGTTGTGATGTCCCGAGTCTTTAACCCAACTTTATTGTAGCTATTCGAACTTTTTGTTTCAATTTCCGAGCCTTCACACATGGTTTAACATTACAAAAATTGTGGTTTTAGCCATGCTTGAGGGTTCTATTAATTGTTTTGCCAAACTAAATTTTTTGAATTTTGGGGATAAGGACGAAACAAGGGAGTGTGGTAGTGCCTTAGGGAAGATTTGTTCACAATAGGCAGTATCAGACGTGCGGTTTGGAGCAGGCCAAAATTTGGGATCTAGGTTTGGGGCCATACGTGTGGCCGGTTAGGCTTGTACATGCGGCAATGTGAAGCAAAAAAGGAGTAACACACTATGGAAAACTGCACATGCGAAGGGGGCCACCACATGTGCAATCAGGCACATTTTTTACCTCGATTTTTGTGCCCTTTCTCACTAAATCTGACACTCTCTCCCTTTTGCTCTCAACTCTCTCTCTCATTTCTTTCCATTCTCTCTAAAACTATCACCAAACTTAATATTTCTTCAATCCACCAAGATCAACAAATATCTTTGTAGTACTAGTTATTTGGACCAAATTGACGAGCGTGTTAAGCGCATCATTTTGATTAGAGCAATCGAAATTTCAGTAGGTTCAAAATTTGGGGTTTTCTTCTTGGTTCTCCTCTTCACTCCAAGAGGTAGGGATTTTCTTAATTCTCTTTAATGTAATGTTATAGGTGGATATGTGATTACTTTATTACATGAAAAGTTAGAGATTTTGTAGAAATTGCAAAGCATGTAGTGTGAGAACCTAGGGTTTGACTTCTGTTGTGTATTTTGTAAAATTTTCTCTGTCAAATGTAAGTTTTGAGAATGTTGGAATATGTGGATACTTTAAATTAGAAAAGCCCCAAATATTTCAAAGAAAAATCTAATTTTGTTGAAATCATATGACTTGGAGAAATGGAAAATCTATCCAATCATTTTGAGAAATACCCACACAAAAAAAAAAAAAAAAAAAAAAAAAAAAAAATATGTTAATTGAAGGATATGGAATTAGAAACGTTTGAAGAGTTATAAGAATTACATGAGGTGAGTTATGAATATTTATAATGAGAATGTAAATAGATAACTTAAGAGGAATTACTATATATAATTGGTTAATAAATAGAGGTGATTGAGACTATGTAATTACGAATTAAATTAGAAATGTTTGATTGAGTAATTTATAAAATTGGTTAAAGCATAGTTTCAAAAGAAATTGTGAAGATAAACAAATGTCTGAAAATCGTTGGGATTCATGAGAGTTTTGAGAACACAAAATGAAATGATATATGGTTGTGGAGTTATGTTTTATGCATATTGTTTCTATTAGAAATATTTGTCGGTGAAGCCTAGTTTAATTGAATCTAAATCTTATATGTTATGAACCTTTGTGGGTTTTCATTAAGAAAGCGGTAATGATTGATTGACATTGATATTTGTGATGAAAGTGCTATATCAAGGTTCTGTTTCCTTCTAACTAGTACCCAATAAAGCATGGCGTATTGAGATAGGTTTCATTTCTTTCTGTTTGGCGCTTGGTAAAATGTGTGTCTTGTTGGGCTATATAGAGGTTCCGTTTTCTTCTGACGAGCGATTGGTAAAGTATGGCACGTTGAGATAGGTTCCAGTGTCCATTCGGTTAGCGCCTAGTAAATTTTGTTGTGGTAACTTGTGATGGTGATATTTCATTTACAAGTGTAATTGTGTTGAGCTATGTGTACATGGTGAAAATGTGATACGTGTTCACTTATTTCCCTGGGCATATGGCTAGGAAATGTAGAGATGACGTTGGTATTTTTTTATTTTTTATTTTTTTAGTAGATAGCTTGTTGAAATTATCTTCGACTTAAATTTCATTATGGATAGTTGAATTATTAAGTAGTTGCCTTGAGACTCCTTTTGAGTTGCTTATCACTGTGGAATGTAAGATTTTATATTTGGAATTAAGATTGGCTAAACAAGTTATTGAAATCATTCAAATTGCAAGGGTGAAATGAAATGTTAACGAATGGCATTTTTAGGAAAAACGTATACTTACGTATATACATATTTGGATAATGAAAGAGATCATTATTTATATACATATTATATGGACATGATCATATACATGTATAGAATTATATTGATTATAATTATTAGGATTCCTACTGGACTATATATTTATCTCACGTTGTTTAACATTTTTCAGGTATAGGCTTAGAAGATTAGGTACGAGTTAGCGAGACTCTCTTTTATCATTTCGGTCATAGGTCATTTTGTTGTTGTAAAATGATTGACATGTTTTTGTAATAAGGGTTACACCCTTTTTATTTATGCTATGTAAGCCTAAGGGCATTTGTTAATATATTGTAATTGATAAGTTATCGTGTATATACAAGAGAGAATTACTATTGTTTATTCAAGTTGATGATATAGCTTTCACACTTTTATTTATGGAAATGAATAATAATGATGGATTTGGTAATGTGAGTTGGGGTTCTAAAATATAGGATGTGACAACTTGGTATCAGATGTGAGGCTCCTGATCTTTGCAATATTTTCTCTAACCCTTACTTTTAAATTATTTCTTTATAGTCCCTCAATTTCTTAATTAATTGCAATTTTAACCCTAAAACCAAAAATATGCACCAACCGAAAACTCGCAAACCCTAAATTGAACCCAGGAACTCAGGAATCATTACTAAAACCCAAATAATAATAATTAAATTAATTTTCTAAGTATATTTTCCACACAGAAACCCTAGGCTTTTTATTCTCAGTACAATTCGCCGTTTAATTCAAAACAAGGAAACTATAACTGAATTAAAATTTTAAACCTTAAACAAATTAAATACTACACTTAATTAAATGTTCAAATTCAAAAATTAAAGCCAAAGCCCTCACATTTTAATCAAATTACAAATTGACCCCAAGTTAGCACTATTATATATATATACTTGTACCTTTTTAAAATAAATAATTTTGTACACAAAATATCTTCACATTGTACACAAATAATCGAAAGAAATCCCATCAAATCCACTCCCCAAGGCCGGCTATGCTATGCATATATATATGTGATGTCCTTTTGGGGACAAATTGCTTGATTTAGGGAAGAAAAATTAAACCAGGGTACAAATATGATTAGATATTTATATATATATATATTGTACTTGTAACCAATTAAACTTTGATTAATCAAAACCTTAACTAGATCATGTTTAAAAGTGTAATTAAGGCTTTAATCATTATATATTCAACTCTATCCTAACTAAATCCAAGCCTATTCAATTTAATTGGAACTAAGAACATTTTGGACTTTCCACCATTCTTTTTCTTTTCTTTTTTTTCTATAAATAAACTAATTCTCTTTACACTTGAATTGGAACTAAGAACCTTTGTGAAAACTCTTTCACTAGGCAACAAGTAAGCCACAACACAACTCTCTCTCTCTCTCTCTCTCTCTCTCTCTCTCTCTCTCTCTTATTTTCCTTTTTCAAATACATATTATTAGAAGTTTAAAATAATATTTTCAGATGTGTTGTAATGGTGTTCTTGTGTTAAATTGAAAAGAATTAAGCCTTATTCCACCCTTCTTTGTGTTTTTTCTAAATCGGTGCAAAACTATCTTTTTCTACACCTATCTCTTATAATTTCTAAAGGAACGCCTTCAATCTAAAATTTTGAGTTTAATATATACTATTTAGCATGTTTTTATTATAAAACAAGTGAAAAATTATCCATGGTTACGCTCTTTTCTTACCTTCTCCCTTATTTCAAGCTTTGTGCTCAAAGAAACAGTTTTCAGCCAACTTGCGAAAATTCTAGAAAAAATTAGAAACATTTTCATGACCTCAGTTTTATATTAGAAACTTCGTTAAAGAGTTAGCTTCCAAGAAAAATTGGTTTCATTGAAAAAGAGTGAGCGGTGTGGACTTGCCTTTTCCCGCGCCCCCCTTTTTCGGAAAGGATTTGAAGAGAAGGCATCACAGTTCAAACTCCCGCAGTTCTGAATCTAGTCTCACAAGTGCAATTTGAAACTGATAATCACCAAAGAGTCCAAATTCAGCAAACCTTTTTGAAAAATCGATTTTAAATCAAATAATGCCAAAATTGGACTGTTTTTCCAGATACAGAGTCGCCACCTAAATATTTTGTTTTGGGAAAATTTAGGAAACCCTAGCTCATGCCAAAGGCCACATGTCCATCATCACCAAAGTTGCCTCAGCTTGGGAACTTAGGTACGAGAGGGGAAGGTCCTGAAATGAGCACCCCCGCTCGCCTGATCAAAGATCGGCCTCTACTAATCATGATATGATGTTTTATAAACATTATGTGTTCTTATTCTGATTATTAGCTAACATTACTATGTGACACACACGAGTAAGTATAGACTAGTCGCAAGGCTTGGAACAATTCAACTCATGTTTGTTTGCGAAAATGGTTTGAATTTGACACCCTTAAGTGGGCTTAAAAGTGCGGATTTTCCACCAAACATAGTGGGCTTAAAACATGATTTTGCCACAACAAAGTGGGCTTAACACACACATTCATTAAATTGTTCCAATTCAAACAACAAGCCTTCATCCACAGGCATTCATGTAGTTTAACAAGTAAGCACATAGCCTCATGGCAAGCATGCTATCTTGGTAATATGGCAATCACACTCATGCAAGTATGCTAAAGCGTAAAACTCACCGAGTACTCCAAGCCAAAACAAAAACTAGTTAGAAAAATGCATGATCCTAACTATACAAGATGCCTAATGCAACATATGCAAAAATGCAATTAATAGGCTCGACTACTAATATGGCATATGAATCGATTTGAACAACATGCGGCTAAACACATATTCAAAGAAGATATTGAAATGACGATGCAGTTTGAATGATGCACCAAGCCTCGGTGCATGCAAGACAAATAAATGGATGCAAGCATAAGGTATGCTAATTGAAACATGATCCCTAATCTAACCATCGCGAAGACATGCACACACGCACGCACACTTATTACAACATTGTGCCCTCGCGAAGGAGGGTCCAAATGAATAAGAGCTAAGCTAATCTAAGCTAAGCTAATCAAACTAATCTAATTAAACAAATTAGACTAATTATTACAAATCAAATGAATAACTAGCAAACTACTAATTATTACAACACTTAACTAATTAGCAAACTAATCAATTAAAACAAATGCGCACTAACTAAACATGCAAGGCATTAAACTATGCTACTACTGCTCTGCTTCAGGAAGTGGAAGGTACATGCACTCGGTTTTCACCCCGAAAAGCCATCGTTTTTCTCTTGAGAGGCTCTGTTTGCAGGGTTGAACATACTCCAGAATCTTTCTGCTCCAACTTACCAAAACTTGCTGAGGCTTACACCAGTGACCTGCCGGCCATCTGCCGGCCAGAGGGGTGCACTGCCGGCCAAAAATGAAGCCTTGCCAGCCATGGATGGGGCCTTGTCGGCCACTGATGCTCTAGGTCACCATATTGCAACAGCGCTCAAACAGAGCAAAAGAAAGGTTTTTCCAAGGGTATGTCTGTACTGTACCCCTCCTTATCACTTCAAAACCTCAAAGGAGTGGCACTCTTGGATCCAAAACTACCAATCAAGCAATTTCATTGCATAATGGCCAAAGATCCAAGTTGTACAATTTCAATAACTGCACAAATAAGACTCGAAGGACCACAACCCTATCAAGCATGATCAAGGGCAATGGAGACCAAGGAAAATGGCACATTTCATCACTTTTGAGTATGAAGTGCCCCATTTGCCTTGTGCTCAAACTAATGTCCGGTTTGAACACATGCAATGTAACACAAAAGATGCTTATCTTGCCTATTTTACTTGTTCATTTTTTGTTTACTCATTTAGTTACCAAACCATTCTTTAGTCAATTAGTCCATTGGTGAGTGTCTTCTAAAGCGAAAGAAGTGTCAACCAAGGGGTAATTTAAGGCATGAGAGAGATCATGTCGTTGGTAATGAACCCTCAAAGAGGATTAAACCATTAAGCATAACCTTAATCTTAAGCTTAAAGGATCCCAAGTTTGAAACAACTCTCAAAGAAAATAAAAGAGTAAAGAAATGAGGGAGGTTGCAGATATTTAGGTGCTAGAATTAGGCATGAAAAAGTATTAAAACATGCAACCAAGCCACACGAATGATGCTCAAAGCCTAGAAACACTAGGCTAGTGAAGGAAATTGCACCACAACTATACAATACAAAGCTCAAACGACCCAACTGTAGACATCCCATTTTTGACCGTCCTCAAGACTTGAATGTGCTTGCAGGTACATCCGATTACAAGTTTGATTGCTCGTTGAGTGCTCAACTTTCGCGACAGAATGCCAGGTTTGCTCTTTCCAAGCCCTATTTCCATTATGTCTCATTTTTTGACCATGCCTTGGTCCCTCCATATTGATGATTGTGATGGCCTGCCGGCCATGGGGAAGGGCTGTCGACCATGGATTTGGCCCTACCGGCCATTGATAAGGCCTGCCGGCCATCAATGAGGCACTGCCGGCCACCACTGATGGCCCGCAGGACACCTTGTTTCAGCAGATATTATTTTAGATCTTTTGAGCCAGCTGTTTTTCACTGAGCCATCCTCCATACAGTGTATGGAGGGATGGAGGCCATTTCAAGCTTGTCAAGCAAGCTTTGCATTGCATTGCTCTATATAAAGGGAGGCTCCTCCCCCTTTCCAGAGGTTCTGAATTTTGAGAGCAAAAATATATCTCTCTCTCTCTATATTGTGCTCAATAGTGCCTTAAAGTGTGTTTTCTCCACACTTTTGCACACAAACACCTACTCAAACACCTTCACTTTTGAGCTGAGGTTCTTGGAGGTTATATTTGAGGGTTTGAAGCTGGTTTTTGCCTCAGAAGTTGTTGTTTTGCTCTGGTTCTTCAAGGGTGAGTAGTTACCCTCTCTTAAAGCTTGGTTTTGATTAAGTCTTTTACCACCTTTGCATGCTTATTTTGGCTTAGTTGTCAACTACAAAAAGCTTTATTTTCAAGTGTTTAAACTGATTGTTTGAGGTTTCTTTGGTGTTGGGGGTGTTTCACCCCCTTTGTGTGCCTTATTTGCTTGAGCTAGGTGCCATCTTTTAAGGCCTTTGAGGCAACTTTTGTTTGGCCTTTTAACCATTGAAATCCAGTGGATTTTCAATGGTAGAAATGTTGTTTTGAGGTCCAAAGTGGGGAGGAGGTGACCTCCCTTCCTTGCTTCTTGCTTACATGCCTTGTTGGCCTAATCATTGAGCATGTTTTTCTAGCATGTGTTGGCTTGTTCTCAGCTTATTTTTGGCCTTATTTTAGCATGGCATAACACTGTTTTGGCCTGGTTGGGTCACCACATGCATGCTTTTTACACTTGTAGTGTAATCTTGCCTTTTTAGCCTTGCATGCTTGCCACTTTGGCCTACCATCCTAGCATGTTTTGGCTCCATTCTAGCAGGCTTTTACTCATATTTTGACATGCCTTAGCTCTGATTTTAGTTGACGAAGTCACCTCTTGCATGCTTCATGTACTTGTAGTGCAATCTTGTTTACTAGCCTAGCATGTTTGGAGTTTTAGCCTATTGATCTAGCATGTGTATGCTCTACTCCAGCACATTTTTGGCTTTGATTTAACATGCTTTAGGTCTGATTTGAGTGGTTTTCGTCGTGCATGCCTTGCTTTGTATGGTTCTAGTGTGATTGGCCTTGCTAGCCTTAAGCTTTGAGACCTCTAGCATGTCATATTTGAGCTTTTTGCATGGCATGGCATCATTTGGCATGTTATTTCAAATCATATACCTCTGCCATATTCTTGCATTTATCACCCTTTGTTATGCTTTAGGGTTGATCCTTATGCTTCACTTATAAGCCTATATGTATGCATGCTTGCCTAAGCTTTGGGGCTACCAACTCAGCATGTTTTTGGTGTTACCTTGCCATGTTACAACTCTGATTTTTGTTGGTAGAGTCATCTCTTACTTGGTTTTGGTATCTGTAGTGTAATCCTACTCATTTGCCTTGCATGCATCATGCTTCCTGCCTCTCATTCTAGCTTGTTTTGGCTACACTTCATCATGTTTCTAGCATTGCTTTGGCCTGCCTTAGGACTATTTTGAGTGATCTTGGTCCTTCGGGGCTTGCTTGATATGGTTATGGTGCAAGTACCTTAGCTAGTCTTGAGTTTTGAGCACCGTAGTATGCTATGTTTGAGATATTTGGATGATTTGGCATCATTTAACACTTGATTTCAGAGCATATAGCATTGCCATATTCTCATGCATATCACTCTTTGATTGTGTTTGAGAGTTGCGTTTAATGCCTAGCTTGCGAGCCAGTGCATGAGCATGTTGTTGTAGCTTTTAGTGCTTCATTTCCAGCATGATTTGGCCATTGTTTTGGCATGCATGAGGTCTGTTTGGTGTTGGTGTAGTCCATCGAGCATTGCTTTGCATAATTCTAGTGTTGTGTCCTTTACTAGCTTTTAATGCTTAAGTATTCTAGTATGTTGTGCATGAGTGTTTGCATGTTAGAGTCTTGCATTTCATTCCAAGATTAGCATGTTGTTCGCATGTCATGTTGCATTTCGCATCGTATTGTGTTCAACCCGGCGTTATGTTGAACACAAGGAGGATTGGTTCATTTCATACTTGAAGTGATGAAATGAGCCAATCTCCCTTGGTCTTCATTGCCTTTGATCTTCTATGATAAGGAAATGGTCTAAGTGTCTTGTTTGCATTGCATTTATTGAAATTTGTACAAGTTGGATCTTTGGCCATTATGCATTGCGATGCTTGATTGATGGTTTTGGATCCAATTATGCCTCCCCCTTGATGTTTTGAGATAATATGGAGGGGTATAGTACGTACATACCCTTGGGAGACCTTCCATTTCCTCTATTTTGTGCTCTGTTGCAGCTTGGTGTCACAGCACACCAGTGGCCGGCAGTTCTTCATTGTTGGCCGGCACCCTTTCATTTGTGGCCGGCAGTGTGCATCCTTGGCCAGCAGGGGGGTCAGCAGCAACCATGCATGGCCGGCAGGCCATTGGTGCACTCCTTAGCACTGTTTTGGTAAGTTTCAGCAGCAAGCACTGGAAGACACCTTGCAAACAGAGCCTCTTGAGAGCAAACCGGAGAGCTTTTCGGGCGGAAACCGAGCATGCATCCTTCATTGTTCAAGGCAGAGCTGTGGCAGCCTAATTCAGATGCTTTTCATACTTAGTTGGTTTTGTAACTTAATTAATTTGATTAATTAGTCAAAGTTTTGTAATAATTAATTAGCTTAGCATAGTTAATTAGTTGGTTTGTAATAATTAGTTTAATTAGCGTAGCTAGTTAGCTAAATTCATTCGGACCCTCCGTCGAGAGGGCAAATGTTGTAATAAGTGTGCATGTGTTTGTGAATGTCTTCCAACCCCACGTCTTTCTCCCTTTTTATTTACCAAATTTTGATGGTTAGTTTTAGGACATGTTTCAATTAGCATACCTTATGCTTTGCATGCGTGCATCATTCATTTGTCTTGCATGCACAGGGCTCGGCGCATCATTCAAATTGCATTGTATTTTAATACATTTACTTGAATACATGTTTAGTAGCATGTTATCAAGTGTTGCATTCATATGTCATCTTAGGTAACCGAGCCTATCTTAATTGCATTTTGCATGCGTTCCATTAGCCATTTTAATATAGTTAGGATCATGCATTGTTTCTAACTAGTTTTCTGTTTTGGCTCGTAGTACACTGTAAGTGTTTTCGCTTTAGCATCATTGCATGTGTGTAAGTGACTGCCATGATAGCATGCCTGCCATGAGGCTATGTGCTTAATTGCTATAACTGCATGAATGTCTGTGGATGAAGGCTTCATTGCTTGAATTGGAACAATTCATCGAAATGTGCATTTTAAGCCCACTTGTTTGTGGCAAATCATGTTTTAAGCCCACTTGAGGGTGGCAAATCCGCATTTTAGCCTACCTGAGGATAGCAACTTCAAACCATTTTTGAAAAACAAACCCGAGTTGAGTTGTTCCAACTTAAGTGATTGAGTCTATACTTGTATGTTGTGCGCATCACATAGTAATTCTAGATTAATAACCGGAATAAGAACACATGTGTTTATAAAAACAACATATCATGTTAGTAGAGGCCGATCTTTGATCGGGCGAGCGGGGGTGCTCATTTCAGGACCTTCTCCTCTCGTACCCAAGTTCCCGAGCCGAGGCAACTTTGGTGATGATGGACACATGGCCTTAGGCACAAGTCAGGGTTTCCTAAATTTCCCAAAATAAAATATTTACGTGACGACTCTGAAATCTGGAAAAGCAGTCCATGTTTGGTGCTTTTTGATTAAAATCGATTTTCTAAAACGATTTGCCGGCTTTGGACTCTTTGGTGATTTATCAGTCTTACATTGCACTTTGTGAGATTAGATTCAGAACCGTGATAGAAGTCCAAACTGTAGTAGCAAGAACCCAAATTTGCGCCCTCTCCGAAACGGGGGCACGCGGAGCGAGTTTGGGCGGTCTGCACCAACCAACCCAAAATAGAGGTAAAACAGTCCAAAATATAGCCTAAAACATTCTGAAATTAAGCTAACACAAGCTAGAATAATAGGCTAAAACATGAAGCATGCTAGACTAGTAAGCAAGGCACAAGGAGGGGAGGCTAACCCCTCCAATTTTGGACTTCAAAACATGTTTTTAGCCACTGAAATAGCTCTGAAAAAAAAGTGTTTAAAAGCTCTGAAAAAGTTGATGCAAGGGTGGGAAACACAAGGGCAAAGGCCTCCAAAACAAGGTACAAAGAAAGGCTATCAACCCCTCAACCTTTAATGGCCTTTGGACCCAAGCTTCAGCCCAAAAAGACAGTGTCTTTATAGCCCAAAATCAGTTGAAAGACATGCTGGAATGAAGACAAAACTAGCTAAGACAATAAGTTAATACATAGAGCTTTTGAACTAGTAAACAAGCATGAAGAGGGGTGGCTAACCCGTCTATTTTTAGAACCTCAAAACATCATTTTTAGCCTTTGAGAACCTTCGAAAATTAGTGGTAAAAAGTTCAAGAAAAGTTGGTTTGAAAGTGATGAATAATGGCATAAAAGCTTAAGCAAAGGAGCAAGAAGGGTGGACAACCCCTTAACTCAAAGTAGCCTCAAACCAACACTTTTAAACCATAAAAATAGAGGTTTTAACAGTTCAAAACCAGGCCAAAAATAGTTTGAAAAGATGACAAAAACAAGTATGAAAAACAAGCTTAAAGGGTAAAGGTTATACCTCTTGAAGCAAGCAACAATTCTAGGCACAAAGTCAAGTCAAAAACACCTTCTAAAGCTCCAAGAAGGCTTCTAAGGATCTCAGCTCAAAGGTGGTCAAGTTTGATCAAGGATTGATAGGCAAACTTGAAGTGTATCTACACTTGTATGCACAAAGGTTCAAGAGAGAGAGAAATCTAGAGAGAGAGAATTGTAGAGAGAGAGATTTGTAGAGAGAGAGGCTCCCAAAATCTTTCCAACCTTGAAATATGAGAGATAGGCCATCTATATATAGAAAACCATGAGCATTGGTCAAAAATATCCATTCAAGGACAGCTGGAGCAATCTAGAAACAGCTGGAGGTAAAAATCTGCAAAAAAATCTGATTTTTGACACCAATGGCTAGCAAGGCATCATTGGTGGCTGGAAAGGTTCATTTGTGGCCGGCAAGGACCATCAATGGCCGGCACTGCATCATCCATGCCCGGCACACTTCACCAGTGGCTGGCAGAAAAATCTGCTCTCCAGGTCCAACTTCAAATGGGCATATCTCCTTTATCTGGACTCCTTTGCAGGTCATTCTTGAGTCTAAACTGAAGCCCCGGAAGTCTTCTTTCCAATGGTGATAGCCTCACATCAAAATTACAATTGTACAAAAAGATATCCTCATTTTAGTGAAGACTTCTCAATTTTGGCTTAAACAGATGGATACCTAACTTTAACCAGCCACATCTCCCTCATCCGGACTTAGCTTTAGGAGATTCTTGAGTGTAAAATGAAGCCCCCGAAGTCCTATTTCCAATGGTAGTGGCCTCATAGCTTAAATCCAAGTGTACAAAAGGATAGGTCTGATTTAGCGAGGATTGCTGGACTCTCTCTTAACGGTTCATGCCCAACTTCTTCCCCAACTGGGTTTCTTCCCTCTCCTCCAATTTTCTTCAACTCCAAACCTATAAATAAGGTGTTTTGAAAGATTTTTCAAAGAGTTCACCTCTCTTTCATTTATTTCCACTTTGTCCTTGCTCGATTTACCGAAAAGTACAATTTTTAACGAAATGCGAGCTTCGGAACATCGTAGGAACTTTTTTTCAAAAATATTTTGAAAGAGAGGGTTTTAAGGTCTAAAATTTTGGTCAAAAGGCTTTGATCCAAAAAGGGGTGTGAGGTTTGGGATTTGACGCTCTCCTTGCCGAAGAAATCGAACCTTTGCACTGCACAACTTTCATCACCAAGTAAGCAATCAGTGGCACCCAAGTTTTAAGGGCGGTCAAAAATGGGATGTCTACAAGCGGTTTGTAAGAAAATCTGATTTTTTGTAACAGTCGACGAATCTGTACAGCACTGGATTGTTTCATAATTAACTAAAAATCTAGAAAAGTTATTCCATTTTCAAGAAATATTCTGAAAACTAGATAAAATTATCTACAAACCATAAGAAGGCTAGGCTCAGAAAAAATCTAAAATGGTCCTTTTGATTTTAATTTTTAAATAGTACTGAATCTGGAAATTTAGTTTTGCATTGGTGTTTTATGCTTTTGTCTCATGAATATGCTTATTAATATACGATCATGTCTTGGTATGATATTACATATGTCGGGGTTATACACCTTTTATTTTAGTCCTTCAATGATGCTCATACTTATGCAAATTTATTCCTTTTTTTTTTTTTTTTTATTTGCTTGTGCTAACTAACTTAAAGCATTAATCTAAACGGAAAACTTAATCAGGTGACTAATGGGGTTTCGATCACATGAGTATTGTTATGAGATAAAGTTATGTTCAATTTGAATTAGCTAGCAGGACCTATTCCCTTTTGAAAGTTAAAATCTTGCGCAAGTGGTTATTTCGGAACCCTTGAACGGAGCAGTTGTATTCGAACCCTAGGTGGTTTAGTGTGAGAAGGGAACGAGCAAGGCCCTATTTTACTGTCTTTTCTGAGGCCCTGCTATTGGCGGTACCTGGTATATAACAGTTGGTAGGCATCCGAGGTAAGGTCTGCAACAAAACAGGAAAAGAGAGGGCATACCGAATAATCCACATCCAATTCTTGTGGTTGGGAGGATGAATCTCTTTGGGAGATTTCTAGTCTACTAACAACTAACTTTGTAACCCTTGTTATTTTGTTGAATATCATGTTTGCTTCCCTATTGTTGTAATTGCTATTGTGTATTGGATTGGGAAAAATGGACGGGGTGTGTGTGCGTTTACTGGACATTCAAAGCTCATGGTGTTTCATACCACGTATCAAAGGAACATACGAGGCCGATGAAGAGCTAGAGATATTTGAAGACTTGTTTCTGTTTTAGAGAAAGTTAGAAGCTATTTTGCTTATAAGTCTATTCATGCTTTTATTTTTGGATTGTAATAGTAATGGAACTCATTTGTAATTTAAGATTTGAAACACTGTAATTATTATTTGCTTTTGTAATCCTATGTCTATCTCCACTTTACTTATGAGACATTGTGTCAATACCCCTTAAGATCTGTCAAAAAGATAGCTTCCTATCTAAGGTGGTTGGACTTAGAAGGGAGGCTATATTGACTCCTCCGACCTTCCTGGGATCCTACTTGGCTATTAAACAAAGGAGACTGACGTTGCCTTAACCCTTAGACTAGATATTAGGATATCATTACTTGGTATCAGAGCCTAGGTTCAACCCTTACCCATGCATTTCGACCTACGATTAGAGACTACCTTTCTCAGACTATGTTATATTATTATGACACTACCTATTCTATCAACTAAAAGACATCAAAAATAGAAATTTTCCTGACTTTTCTTAGGGCGTTTCTTTGAAATTCAGGCATAGCAACATGGACTCATGAGGACGTATTTCAGGATTGGGAAGTGGTTTTAACTCTGAGCAAGGCCTCACATCGCACAGTAGGGGTACTATTAGTTCTACGCGTCTTCTATCGATCGTCGTATCCTCACCTTGTATTCGTAACCTTTATTCGATTTCATCTTTTTCCAAGATTAAGTCATGACCATCTAGTTCTAATTTATATACTACCCTTTGTAAAATTGACCTCCTTTGAGCCCTGATTATTTAGTGCAAAGCTTTTTATAAATAGTTTCATTTTCTTTACTTGGGGATGAATTTTGGATATTCAATTTGAAACATGGATGGCCAACATAGTTTCAACTTAAATATCTAGCTTAGTCAACACCTCTATAACCTTGACCATATTAACGTCTAAAACCACAATGTCATCCATTCCATTATATCATTTATGCATATTTCAGATGATCCTTGTGTTAATTGATGCTATTACCACTTCATGCTCTTCAATCTCCACTTCGTAATCATTCCATTAACCAAACTCTGGTGGTTATTATTCTGCCTATATATATGAAGTTGTATTGTGTGTTCACCTAAATTTGTTATCTACTATTTGATCTTATTGTTTCAAACATCCAACGATAAATAAACCCTAAAGATTAGTTAAATTACACTTACGGATTCACCACCGTAACTAGAACGTAACTTATGCCCCACCAAAACTTTGAACAAAATGGTGGATACTTGCTCCAACAGCTACCTAAAAACGAGCAATAACAACCGAGGTCGCAAATGGCAACGCAAGAATGTTGTACCTAGGAATCATTACACAAAGGATAGGCCAATGTCTGCAGGAACTGAAATCTCTAATCATGTTGGAAATCAGATTCTGGAAGAATTGGGAAAAATAAAAGGAAATAGGCAGACTAACAAAACCCATCTTTTCTCTGAATTTAGAAAGCAAAGGCCACCAAAATTCACCGAGATACTGGATACAAGGATAGCGGAATTAAGAAAATGATTGGATACAATGGGAATTATTAAACATGCCAACCATATTACTCTAGCTATGTGTAAAAGTTGGACGATGAAATAGATCATTGGTGGGCATTAAAGAAAATTAATCGTGACACTTCAACTTTGACCTGGAAGCAATTCAAGGAATTGATCTTGAAAAAGCACTTCCCAAATACCATCAGACAAGAACGAGTTTTGGAGTCCTCAAGACTAGAACAAGGCAACATGACCATGGCACAATACGCTGCAAAGTTTGAGGAATTGGCTCGTTATGCCACTCGATACGCAAAGAATGACGAAAATAAGGCAAGGAAGTTTGAATGGGGTACGGATCCCATAATCAGAAGAAAGTTGTGGCTTATGCGCCCGATGGGACACGTTTCTAGTTTAAGGGGGATAGACAAGATTCCCTAACCACAATGAAATGTAAGACGCGTTGGCATGATCAACTTACGGGATGGATGGCTAGTTTGATTCTAAATGAGAAAGAATGCGTTAAGATGGAACTTCCTTGAGTAGTCCGTGAGTATACAGACGTCTTTCTTGAGAAATTTCCAGGACTACCAACAATTAGAAAAGTAGACTTCAGTTTTGAGCTACAAGTTGGGACCGCTCCAACATCAACGGCCCCTTATCATATGGCACATGCGGAACTATGGGAATTAAAGACAAACTACAAGAATTGCTTGAAAAGGGATTTATTAGACCAAGTACCTCGTCGTGGGGAGCACCCATTCTATTTTCCAAGAAGAAGGATGGGACGTTAAGGTTATGCATCGACTATCGTCAACTCAATCGAGTCACGATCAAGAACGGGTATCCGCTTCCAAGAATTGACGACCTTTTGATCAACTTAGAGGTTCATAGTTTTATTCAAAAACTGATCTCAGGTCAAGTTACCATCAACTACAAGTCAAGGATGAGGATACACCGAAGAATGCATTTCGGACTAAGTACGGTCACTATGAGTTTATAGTAATACTCTACAGACTAACCAATGTACTAACAGTATTCATGAGCCTAATGAACAAGATCTTTACACCATACCTCGACCAGTTTGTAGTAGTGTTCATTGACGATATTTTAATAAATTCAAGGTTCGAGGAAAAGTATGAACAACATTTGAGGATTGTTTTTCAAGTCCTTAGAGATAAGCAATTGTATGCCAAGGCAAGTAAATGTGAGTTCCAGTTAAAAGAAGTAAAATTTTTGGGACATGTAGTATCTGAGAAAGGGATTATGGTAGATTTAACCAAGGTAGAAGCAGTCTTGGATTGGAAGCAACCAAAGACTGTAATGGAATTCATAGTTTCTTAGGACTAACTAGGTATCATCGAAGTTTCATTCAAGATTTCTCTAAACTAGCCAAGCCAATGATACAGTTGATGCAGAAAGGAGTAAAGTATGAATGGAATGAAGCTTGCGAAAGGTCTTTCAGGAATTAAAGATGAGATTAACCAGCACACCTGTCAGGACCCAAACCTGCCCCTATAGGTTTAGCATCATGACCGGCCAGTAATCTTGGATTACCTATGACCTGCATACCAAAAATCCATTTAATATAAAGTACGGGGCTTAGCGGAAGTATAATATAACAAAACATTTATCCATTGAGCCGTGTGTATATGAAAATAACTTCGTATTATAAGCAAGGATTTGCTCCAAAAGTACATTCATCACATTTGTACAAATATTCATGTCTTATAGTAATACAAACCCCAATCATACTCAAATACAAAACCATTGAACAAACAAAAAGGGGTTTAACTAGCATGGCTCCACCTGAGCCTAATTTACTTCACTTGGAAGCTCCTCAAAAGGCTGACTCAGGTAGACTCGAGGCTTTCTTAATTCTGATGTTCAGCTTCCCACCTATATATATATATATATAAATAGTGAGTTAGGGCCCAGTGAACAATAACAGAATAAAGAGGTTATATGAATGAAGTTCGATAACATTGCCAAACCAATAAATTTTATCATCGATATCTTTCAATATTAAATTATGTGGCACACCTATGGAGCGATAATATTCCAATAACAATGGACCATAAAGGTCAAGCCAATGGACCACAGAGGGTCAAACCAAGGGATCACGAAGGATCAATCCAATGGACCATAAAGGGTCAAACCAATGGACCACGGAGAGTCAAACAATGGACCACGGAGAGTCAAACAATGGACCACGGAGAGTCAATCCAGAGATCTCTGTGTTTCAATTAATCCAATGGCCATGGTATTATTACTCCTAGGCAGGGGCCTATAATCAATGGATGCCACAATACAATTTCATAAGTAAACTTCATTCATCGAGGGAAAGTAGTATTTTAATCAACCAATCAATCAAACACATAACAATTTCGAAAACAGTAATCATTTCGAAAATAAATATGATTTGAACATATCTTTATAAAGTTACTACTCACAGTGGTTTGTGTTGTCACTAAGTCTCGGACGTCCACCTAAACAAAACACATAACAAAAGCACAATTGAAGCACCATTTCATTTTAATTCAATTCCTCTCACGTGTCTCTAACTCATTCTATGATTATATGAGTCCATTTGGTGCTTAAAGATGCTAGAAATGACATGAGAATGCAATTCTGCACTTAGAAGAGTTAATCAAAATTTGCTGAAAACAAGATCCTACCTCAAGCCCGTTGCGCTCAAGCAAGGGTTCAAAAATAAGGGTAGTCACTCGAGCTCAACTTTATTCGCTTGGGCAGTCTGTAAACTTTGCAAAAGCATTAGTTGCTTGAATTTTACACTCGACGGTCGCTCGAGCCAAAGACTGAATGAAAGCGGGTCCACTCGAGCTACGGCACAAATGTCTGTAAAAATGCTGGGAGCATGAATTTTACGCTCGAGCGAAGCTTTCCTCGCTCAAGCGGACTGGTCGAATTCTGGAATTTCTAGAATTGTGTTTGAAGTTCAAAAATGAAATTTAAAGCCCCAAAACTTGTATTTCTGGTACAAAACATGGAAAATCATTATATAACTTGAAAACACTCCCAATTTGAAATCATTTACTCAAAATCATGATCCATTTGACAACCCAAAGCTTGAAACTCTATATTATGAACCATACATGTATCACATTGAATTTGTATCTTCTTGTCTCTTTCCAAAACTCGATCAACCCACATGATAAGTATAAAAACATGGAAAAACCCTCAAATTAAGTTGCAAAAATGCCATGCTGTAGACACCCCATTTTTGATGACCCTTACAACTTGGATGTCATCGCATGCACACCCAATAATGAGTCTATATGCTTGTCAAATGCTTGAAGTCCTTAGCGTAATGCCACAGCTTTGAGCCTTTCAAACCTTACACACCTGTTGCCTTATTTTTGGACCAAACCCAGTGTTCTTCAAGCCTGCAACCTCTGGTGGCCTGCCGGCTACCTCTTTGGGCTACCAACCATTACTCTTGGTTGCCGGCCACCAGTGTCTTTTCTAGATATTTTGTGACAACTATGCCAGCTGTTTGCAAAAATGCTTGCATCTATTCCCACGTGTAGGGCTGGATGTTCTTGAGGGGAATTCATGTTTTCTATATATAGAGGGCCTCCCTCTCATGTTTTGAGGTTAGAAAAAATTTTAGAGTAAAATTTTTCCTCTCTCTCTCTCTCTCTCTCTCTCTCTCTCTCTCTCTCTCTCTCTCTCTCTTTCTCTCTCTCTTCCAAATTTCTACACTCTTGCCTACATATCCTTAACCTTTGCCTCTCCATACTTGAGCTGAGGTCTCATTAAGCTTTGTTTGAGCTCTTGAGGGTGTGTGTGCTTGGTTTTATTGCTTGGAATTGATTTCCTCTTCAAGAGGTATAAGGCGTTGCCTCTTCACTTGCTTTATCTACTTTTTTCTTGCAAATTTTCAACTGTTTGAGGGCTATAAAAACTCTGTATTTTTGGGCTGAAACTTGGGTTTTAAGGCCATTAAAGGTTGAGAGGTGGTTCATCCTTCTTTGCACCTTGTTTTGAAGGCCTTTTCCCTTATGTTTCCCATCCTTTTACTATCTATTTTTGAGTTTTTAAACACTATTTTTCAAAGTTATTTCAATGGCCAAAACCATGTTTTGAAGTCCACATTTGGAGGGGTTAGCCTCCCCTCCTTTTGTCTTGCTCACTAACCTAGCTTGTGCTATGTTTTAGCTTATTAATCTAGCTATTTTTATCTTAATTCCAGCATGTTTTAGGACTACTTTTAGACTATTTTAGCACTGTTTTTGGTTGATAGTCGTATTTGAGCTTTGCTTTGCATGCTTATAGTGTAATTGTCCTCATGAGTTTGGTGTTTTAGGCCTTAGACACCATCTTATTTGAGTTGATTGTATTTATTTATGGCTTTCCATACTTGTGATCACTCTTAATCACCTTTGCAACCTCCCTCCTTTCCTGGCTTTTGTTTTGCTTTGAAAGTGATTCAAACTACTTGTTTGTTTAAGCATGAGATTGAGATGTCATGCTTAATGGTTTAATCCTTTTGGGGTTCATTACCAACAGTATGATGTCTCTTTTATGCCTAAGACAACACTTGATTTGAGCTTTCTTTACATTTAGAGGACTTAAACTCACCTTCGGACTCAATTGAATTAAAGGATGGTTGGTAATTAAAAGGAAGTAATTAAAATGGGACTAAAATGGTGCAAAATAAGAATTTATTTTTGTGTTCAATTGGACGTTAATTAAACACATGGAAGCTTGAGGCATTTCATACTCATTAGTGATGAAATGATTCAAGTTTCCAAGGTCACCACTTCCCTTGATCAATTCATGAAAGGAGAGAGGTTTGTGTAATAACCCGACCCTCGTATATGATTCTGGTATCTTTTTAGTTCTCTATTCTGTGATTTGAGTGTTAATTGTGAGAATATATGAAGAATTATGTTTAATTCAGTGAACCTCGGAAATATGGACTCTTATCTGTTAATAGAGAAATTATCTGTGTTTAAATTAGGAAATTGCGAGCCATAGAGGGTTGATAACCCAAAATCGATTTCACATTTAAGATTAGTATAATTTTTATGTAATAATAAGTATTTTGTGGAATTTTAATTTGGAATGATTAAAGTGATTAAGTTTTGTTCAATTTAATTTATATATATATATATATCTATGTAGGCTTTGACCATTTGACCTTATTTTATATATATGTGTATATGTGCATGCTTAGTCCTTAGACTTATGAACCTTAAGACAAAAATATCTCCTAGAGAGTAGAAAAGAAGAAAAGAAGAATTGGGGAAGAAGAGGAAATTCAACAAAGAAGAACCTTGGGAAATTGGGAAGGCATCTAGAGATTAAGGCTTAAGGTGAGTTTAACCCACCTAGTTCTATTGTTTCTTTTTGTTAGAGAGTAGGAACCTCTTGGTGTTGTATAATTTAGAGTTGTGTGTGTGTGTGTGTTGGAGAATTAGCATGATACTTTTCTCCTTTGTTTGTTTTGTTTTGATTCTCTTGGTTGCCAGGCTTGAATTCATCTCTTCATGCTCAAAGGCTATGTGTATGTATATGTGTGTGTGTGGGTGTGTGTGAAGATGGGAATATTGTGGAAATGAGTTGTGTTTGTGAGTTAAGCTTAAAGATTCAAATTAGACTTAGATTGATCTATGTTATGACTTCTAATTACATGATTTTGACCCATGTTTAACAATTAAAAGATCTTATTTTGAGCCTTAAACAAGAGCACCAAAAATTAGATTTTTGCTGAATTTTCGCATAGGTTTCTGCCAGAATCGCCGCACGTGCGGGGCTTCTTGCCGCACGTGCGGGGCTCACAGCCGCACGTGCGGCCCAAGCTGGAAAAAATGACTTGCTCCGTTTTTCGTGCTCGACCCTCTGATATTTTTAGAATTTGTATTCGATACCTTTTTGATGTATGTAAATTCATTTGAAGCGAAATGAGTTCGAAAACGATACAACAAGGAAAAGAATTAATGTATAAGTTGTGTACATGTGTAGGGCTTAACTCGGGAAGGACCAGCACTTCATTATAACGCTGTGAGTAATAGTACTTCAACGTACCTCTAATCAATAATTACTCTTATTGATGTTATGATCCTCGCTGTAAGTATTACATTGACATGAAGCTCCGCATCGAAGTTATGTATTGACGTTATGACTTTATTGAAAGACTTATGATTGGCATGAAGTTATATGTATACGCTATAAGTGGAACTTGATAAAATTATGGAACCATTGAAAGAGGTTGTGAAGTTATGTACACTATGTGTGAAATCCTGTGAATTATGGAAGGCAACAAGGAAATTGTGAGCTTGTGAATTTGTGAACCGATATGGCCAAGGGCCATCTGTGAACGATAAGGTTATGAGGCCAAGGGCCGTTGTGTGAGATATGAAAGTATGAAATTGTGAACCTGTGAAACAAGAAGGGCCGAAAGCCAAGGTGATAAGTTGTAAACTTGTGAACCCAATGATTCTTTTGTGAATGTGTGAACTCCCCAGGCCAAGAGCCAACTTGTGAATTTGTGAACCGACAAGGTCGTTCGGAACCTATAGATGAACAATACAGTCTAATATCATTATGTGATTTACATTAAATTGTGAATGGTTCTGTCTCTAAGAATAGTACTGGAATGATACGTATGCTTCTTGTAAATAATTGTTATTACTGTTATAGTAACTCATGGGAAATCTAAAAGCAATAATGAGTAGTACGTCTTGTTCATGATAGATGTTGAATACTCACATTCTGTTGTCTACAAGATAGCTGTACTGATTTACAACGGCTGGTATGAGGTAAATTATTCTGTCCTTATCAAGGAGTATTATTACTGTTCTGGTACGTATACGAGACGATTATGTCTATTTGTAATAGACCCTGCGATGATTTGTATACACCGTGGTGTAACGAGATTTACGTGAATGTGGGATTATGCCATCCTGTTTATTTATTCAGTTTATGTATTATGTCCTATTAATCCGTGTTACTGTAATTTTGCATGAGGTGAATAGTGGTTTTAAAACTTATTGATTTCGGGTATGGAACAAAGTGCTACACTTTGGTGGGAGCCACCTCTTGAATCCATACATTCTGTATCATTCTGGGCCGAGGGCCATTCTGTATCATTCTGGGCCGAGGGCCATTCTGTATCATTCTGGGCCGAGGGCCGTTCTGTATATATTTCTGACTTGTGTCGGTTCGAGATATAGATACTGAGTGTAGTTAATCATATGCTTTGCAATTATAGATGTTATTATTTCTGTTGTACCTTAAATTACTGATGCACTATTATTCACTGAGTTTCACTCATTCTGTATTTTGTCTGTATCTGTAGGTCATCAACCGAGGGGCCAGTCCTAACCCTAAGATTCGTCTCCCTCTTGTCAACCTCGGCGTGTCCAGGCACCAACTAAAGCCCGTGTATTTTGTATAGTGTTGTTACATTTTTGGGATTTCTGCTTAGTTGTCTTTCCTAAGATGTTTTGTTCTATGCCCAATTGTGGGCTGAGTCGGTGTATATGTGTGAATGTGTCTGTATATTATTTACCTGATGTGATGTTGTGATCCTGGCATGTCAATAGTAGCTCAATGGACATGTTTTGCTGTTATTTTTTTTAATATTTAATGCTTCCGTTCAGGCCCCCTATATTATGTATATCAGGTTTAATGCCTATGTCTGCATAGGTCATGCCCGAACTTTTAGGGGCGGGTTCGGGTCGTGACAGTTTGAGTCTTATTTTGTTGCATTTATTGAACTTGCACACTTTGGTTCATGAGCCATCATGCAATGAAATTGCTTGAGTTGATGGTTTGTGGACCAAGTTTTGTCTCTCCTTTGATTTGTTCATGATAATAAGGGGTGAATTGTGCAAGCAAACCCTTGAGAACACCCTATGCATGCTCTATTTGTTCTCTGTTGCAGCAAGATGAACTGTGCAGCAGTGGACAGGCCACCTTTGATAGCCGGCCGGCTATCACTGGTGGCTAGCAGTCCCTTACTCCTGGCCGGCCGGCCACTGATGCAAAATTCAGCAATGTGTTTTTTGAGCAGAGCAGAGTTATTTTGGAAGTGGACAAAGGTGTTAGTGTTCTACTGTGCAACAGAGACCTTCTGGAAGCAAAACAGTGATTTTTCGGGTGCAAACCGAGCACGTGCATGAGCATTCCTCGCGTATCAAGCATTTTTAAGTTTAAATATTTAGCTTAGATATTTGTTGTAATTAATTAGTTGTAGTTAGTTAATTTTGTAAAGTGTTGTAATTAATTAGTTAGTTAACTAGTTATTCGATTTTGTCTCGTAATTATTTTAGTTAGCTAGAATAGTTAGTTAATTAATTTGTTGTAATAATTAGTTAAGTAGTTTAGCTAATTTAATTTGTTTTGTAATAATTAGCTTAGCTTTCATTAGTTAGCTAGTTAGTTCATCCGGACTCTCCTTCGTGAGAGCGCAATGTTGTAATAATGTGTATGCCTTCTAACCCCACTCCTTTCTCCGTTATATTTACTATCTTATGATGGTTAGTTTAGGGACATCATGTTTTATTTAGCATATCTCATGTTTGCATCTATTTGTATTGCATACACCGAGACTCAGTTCACTATTCTAACTGCATTGTTAGTTTAATACTTCTTTGAATACGTGCTTAGACCCATGCTATCAAATTGCTTCATTTGCCATATTAGTAGCCGAGCCTAGTAAATTGCATATCGTATGTATTGCATTAGTCATATCGCATAGTTAGGAATCATGCATTTTTCTAATTCATTTCTCTTTTTTGGCTTGGAGTACTAGGTGAGCCTTTACTCGCTTTAGCATATTGCATGTTGATGTTGCCATGTCTAGCATGCTTGACATAATGCTAATTGCTTAATTGATAAATTGTTTTGAATGCCTGTGGATAAAGGCTAATTGCTTGAATTGAAATAATTTGAGTAATGATTATATGCGATCACTTTTTCAAGTGGTACATATTCGAAACAATTTTCAAAACAAACATGAATCAAGTATTCCAATTCTTGCAATTTAGTCTATACTTAAGTGTGTGCACATCACATAATAATGCTAGCCTAATAAACCGGAACAAGAGCATATAATGTACAAAAGATTCATAGCATGATTAGTAGAGGCTGATCTTTGATCAGGCGAGCAGGGGTGCTCAATTCATGACCTTCCCCTCTCGTACCTAAGTTCCCGAGCCGAGACAATTTTGGTGATGATGGACACGTGGCCTTTGGCACGAGTCATGGGTTTCCTAAATTTCTCCTAAAAAAAATATTTAGGTAGTGACTCTGTATCTGGCGAAGAAGTCCATTTTTGGCAATTTGATTCAAAATTGATTTTCCAAAAGATTTGTCGGATTGGAACTCTTTGGTGTTTATCTATTTCACATTGCACTTGTGAGATTAGATTCAGAATCGTAGGAGTCCGATACTATAGGGCTTATTCGACTCCCGAGAGGGGGCGCCAAAAAGTCGAGCTACACATGCATGTAAGAATTTCATGGATTCTAACTCAAAATGCATATGCATGTACACAATTCAACTCTTTTCCACCCATTTCATGGAAATCTAACACATATCTCTTAATTACATGCAAAAGAGTGCTAGAACTAGTTGAATTAAACTTTTCCATGTATTTCCAAAAATTAAAGATAGATTTCATACCTAGTGTTGAATACAAGTGTTGGCCTAGCTTAATTCATCAAATCTCTAGCAATTCTCTTCAAATCTCTTTTTTTCTCTCCCTAAAGTGTTGAGCTCACCTTCTTTCTTTTTTCAATTCTCAGCCAAGAGTTGTATATCATATGAGCTCAAGACTTAATCAGGCTATATATAGGTATAGACTAGTTTAGAACAATCAAGGTTGATTAATACCAACTAATTGGGCTCAATTCTAATTAATTCAATCAGTTTATTCTAAATATTTTAATCCAAATCAATTTTTAATTAAAGTTGCCATAAAATTCTAGATATTCTAATTAGTCTATTAAGCTAATCAATTTCAATTTCTGAAGCTGTCTAAGCTCTAAATTTCAACCTCTAAGTTGCCAATTCGATCAGATATTTCATGCAATAACAGATAACTACAAAATTAAGCATGTAATCACACAATTAAACACACAATCATGCAATTAAGCTTATTGAAAAAATATAATATAATAGTTCGGAGGTCAGGGTCGTCACAGTACCAATATTAATCATTCCAGAACAAGATGTAGGGTACACCATATATTGTGATGCATCCAATGAAGAGTTAGGCTACGTACTCATGTAGAATGAGAAGGTAGTAGCCTATGGTTCCAGGCAATTAAAGCTGCATGAGCAAAATTATCCAACGCATGACTTGGATTGGCGGTCATGGTTTTTGACCTAAAACAATGATGACATTACTAGTATACATAATAGTTTGAGATTTTCACAGTTCACAAGAGTTTAAAGTATCTGTTTACATAGAAGGACCTAAAGTTAAGGTAGAGACAGTGGATGGAGTATCTCGAAGACTATTAGTTTACTCTCTCGTGTCATCCTGATAAGGCTAACATAGCTACAGATGCGTTGAGTCACAAGAGTATGAGAATGATAACTAGATTGGCAGTAAAAGAATGGGATATGATTAAAATTCTTAATGAATTTGGAGTTCAAGTGAAGGTTCAAGATGGGAAGGCATACCTTGGTGCACAAATGTGATGCCTATGTTAGTAAGTGAAGTCATGGAAGCTGAAGATCATGATCAAGAAGTAGTTTTCATCAAGACACGCTTGGAATCAAGAAAACAGAACCCAACTGGTCAATTTGCTCGGATGGGAAATTCAGATACCAAAGTAGGCTATTTGTGCCAAATAGTGAGTCACTTGAAGAAAGAATACTTAAGAAACTTCACCACATGGCCCTTGTGGTACATCTAGGAGGGAGTAAAATGTACCACGATTTGAAGCGAAAGTATTGGTGAAGTGGTATGAAGAAAGATGTGGCTAAGTTTGTGGCAAAATGTCTTACATGCCAACTGGTGAAAGCAAGAGCATCAGAAACTAGGAGAAATGTTACAGCCTCTACCAATACCCAAATGGAAGTGGGAACATGTAACGATGGACTTTGTGACTGTGTTATCCAAAACCCCAAGGGGTCGTGATGCTATCTAGGTTATAGTGGACTGTCTGATGAAACCGCACATTTTCTACCCTACAAGATAACTGACACCTTGGAGTCCTTGTACAACCTTTATATTCGAGAGATCATTCGGTTACACGAAATCCCAGTGACCATTGTATCAGACCACGACCCACGTTTTACCTTCCGATTCTAGGGAAGTCTACAAGAAGCCCAAGGCATCGAGTTGTGTTTTAGTACAGCTTTTCATTCTCAAACAAATGGGCAATCTGAGCTCACCATCCATACCGTTAAAGATATGTTAAGAGCCTATGTAATGGCTTTTCAAGGAAATTGGAGATGACACCTTCCAGTTATTGAATTCTTGTACAATAGTGGTTTCCAAGCCAGTATTAGGATGACACCTTTTGAAGCATTATATGGGCGACCTTGCCGATCACCAATCTATTGGACTAAAGTGGGTGAAGCAGGTCTAGTAGGACCTGAACTTATTCTAGAAACCACTGAGAAAGTCAAACTTATTCGACAAGGGTTGAAGGTAGCTTAAGATTGCCAAACAGTTATACAGACAAAAGAAGAAGGCCTAGTTGAAGTCGGTAATCATGTGTTTTTAGAAGTTCAACCTCGATGTAGAATCATACGTTTTGGAAAGAAAGGGAAGCTCTTGCCTCGTTATATCGGACCCTTCGAAGTATTACAACGAATTGGAGAAGTCGCATATAGATTGGCTTTACCTCCGCAGTTAGCCAGAATATACAATGTCTTTCATATATCTATGCTATGGAAGTACTTTGTGGATCCATCGCACGTCATCAATTGGGAGGAAATTAACCTTAGTAAAGATGCTACTTTTGAAGAAGAGCCTGTAACAATTCAAGGCAAGCGAGAGAAGAACCTTAGGGGCAAGATAGTCAATTTGATAAGGATACTTGGGAGCACGAGGACTCAAGGAGAGCAAACTATCCGCAACTATTTGAAAACAATATATAGTCAAATATCAACAACGAAATTTGTTTAAGATGAATAGGCTGTGAGGCCCCTAATCTTTGCAATATTTTCTTTCACCCTTAATTTTAAATTATTTCTTTGTAGTCCCTCAATTTCTCAATTAATTGCAATTTTAACCCTAGAACCAAAAACATGCGCAACCGAAAACTCGCAAACCCTAAATTGAACACGAGAACTCACGAACCATTTTTAAAACCCTAATAATAATTAAATTAATTTTCTTAGTATATTTTCCACACAGAAACCCTAGGTTTCCGGTTTTCAGTACAATTCGCCGTTTAATTCAAAACAATGAAACTTTAACCGAATTAAAATTCCAAACCTTAAATAAATTAAATACTACACTTAATTAAATGTCCAAATTCAAAAATTAAAGCCAAAGCCCTCACATTTTAATCAAATTACAAATTGACCCCAAGTTAGTACTATTATATATATATACTTGTACCTTTCTTCAATAAATAATTTTGTACACAAAATATATTTACATTGTACACAAATAATCGAAAGAAATCCCATCAAATACACTCCCTAAGGCCGGCTATGCTATGCAAATATATATGTGATGTTCTTTTGGGGACAAATTGCTTGATTTAGGGAAGAAAAATTAAACTAGGGTACAAATGTGATTAGATATCGATATATATATATAGATTGTACTTGTAACCAATTCAACTTTGATTAATCAAAACCTTAACTAGATCATGTTTAAATGTGTAATTAAGGCTCTAATCATCATACATTTCATTACATCCTAACTAAATCCAAGCATATTCAATTGAATTGGAACTGAAGACATTTTGGACTTTTCACCTTTCTTTTTTTTTTCTCTATAAACACACCAATTCTCTCTATACTTTTGAGCACAAAACACACTCACACACTTACATATTCGGCTGATAGAGAGAGAGAGAGAGAGAGAGAGAGAGAGAGAGAGAGAGAGAGCTTTGTTGGTAGAGAAGAGAAGAAGAGAAGAACCTTTGTGAAAACTCTTCTACTTGGCAACAAGTAAACCACAACACAATGTAGACACCCCATTTTTGACCGTCCTCAAGACTTGGACGTCACCGTTTGAACACTCAGTGATCATCCATGTTTGTGTTCGTCTTGAGTTCCCGGAGATCTTGGCTACGCGCCTTGCCTCAGGATCTCTCAACTCAACCGTTTTGTGTTTGGTTTTACACCAAACACTTGTGTTTTTGCTTTGGGGGGCAGGGAATGGCCTGTTGGCCATCCCCACACTCCACCGGCCATGGCTTGAGGCCACCGGCTGTGTTTTATTGCCATCGGCCAAATGTTTGGCCGGCCGGCACTATAGATGGTCGACCGGCCATCTTTTTTGATCAAATTGCATTTTTGGCTGGCCGACCACTGTTCATCTGCTTTTGCAGATATTTTTGTGCCAGCTGTGATAGCTGGCACCCACCTTTGCTCCCCTCCATGCAGATTTCAACCTTGTTAGCTTGCCTTGGAAGCTTTACAAGATTGAATCTTCTATAAGAGGGAGTCTCTTCTCTCTTGTTTAGGGTTGGACAACATTTTCAGAGAGCTTTGAGTTTTAGGGTTAGGGTTTGCATATCCTCCATCTCCTATATATCTCTCTTGTGTATTTGTGTGTGTTTAGCCTTACTATTGCACACAAACACCCACCATTACACCTTATCTTGGTTGCTGAGGGGCCAGAGGTCTGTTCTTGGTGTTCTTGGGTGGTTTTGAGCTCAAAGAAGCAGCTGGTCCACCATTTGTGAAGAGGGTCTTCAAGGGTAACATTCTTGCTCTTTTTACCCCATTTTTGCATAGCTTTTTTGACTACCTTGCAACTGTTTTTAGACTTGGTGTATAACATATAAAAGTCTTGTTTTTGCCTACTCTAAATAGTTGTTGAAGAGTGTTTTGAGCTTTGATGCTGTTTGACCCCTCTTAAGCCTTGTTAGGCTCCATTTTTGTGCATTTCTGGTGAGCTCCGGGACCAGTGTGTTTGGGCCTCCTCACCACTGAAATCTTGAGAGATTTTAGTGGTGAAGATGGTGCCTTGAGGTCCTAAGAATGAGAGGGCCACCCCCTCTCCTTGTTGTCCTTGAAAAGGGCCATTTTTGCCTTATGTGTGAGCATCTAATTTAGGTTCATGTTGGCCATGTGCTAACTGATTTTTGTGCTTATTATGTCATAATATAGCTCTATTTTTGCTTGGTTTGGACACACCTTGCATGCCTTGCATACTTGTCTTGTAATGCCATGTTTTAGCCTTAACATGTCTTGTGCTTTGAGCCTTGTTTCTAGCATGTTTTTGGCTTAGCTTTGTGAAGCTTATATGCATGTTTTGATGTGCTTAAGGTCTGTTTGGGGTCATTTGGGTCGTCCATGATTTGCTTTGTATAGCTACCATGTAACCTCTCTTGTATGCCTTAAGCATTGACCCCTCTAGCATGCCATCCTTGCATCATTTCGGTGGTTTGGAACCACTTTTCATGTGATTTCAGTCCTCATGGTGTGCTTGCATGCTTGCATTTGATGCCCCTTTAATGTGTTAAAAGGTTGTTGTCTTATGCCCCTTGTTTAGGTCCTTGTGCATGCTTGCATATTTAAGCCATTTAGATGCCATCTAGATGTGTTATTGGCTTTGTCTTAATATGCTAAAACTCTGATTTTGGTTGCTTAATTCATGCCATGTTCGATTTTGCTAAGTGTAGTTCAATAGACCTTTGACTTGCCTTGAATTTTGGCTTTGCTTTCATGCCTTGTTTGTCTTGTCTAGTTGGTTTGGCACCTTTTATGACTTGATTTTCAGAGCTTATAATGCATGCCATTTGTCCATGTTTTCATCCTCTTAAGTGTACTTGAGAGTTGATCTTCATTGCCTAAGTGTTGGTCCTTGTGTGCATGCATGCTTGCATGTTATTTGGTCCTCACTCTCTTAGCAATTGGCCACTGATTTTGGCATGCTTGAGGGCTACCCATGTTAGTGTAAGTCCATTTTACCATGTTGTCGCATGCTTGTTTCATGTTGCATGCTTAGTTTGCATGTTTAGGTTGCATGTCATAACATGCATCTCTTGCCTCTTGAATTGATTATGATAGAGGTTTGGGGGCCCATTATTTGTTTCGTGCATTTCATCCCATATTAAAATTGCACACTTTGATTTCTTGGGCCATCACGCATTAAAATGCGCGATTGGTGGTCCGGGAATCGAGAACCATGTCCTTTTGAGTCATAAACATGATAAGGGATATGTTGGTGCATACATTTGCTTGAAATGCATTGTCATGCCTTGTTTTGCCCACTGCTGCTGTCAAAAACAGATTCTGCAGGAAGCTTTGGCCGGTCGGCCATCTCCAGTGCCGACCGGCCATCCATCAATGGCCGATAGCTTAATCAGTGGTCGGTGACCATTCCCTTTGGCCGGTGGCCATTCCTCTCAGCCGGTGGTGTTCCACAGCACTTAGAGAAGCAACCCTGGGACTTGTGCAGTCTTCAGAGGAGGATAACAGTCAAAGCAGAGGCAACTTGTGCATGGCCGTGGACTTCCGAGCGGAGCCGAGCACGCATTGCATTGGGCCCTCTTCCCGAGGCTGCTTACTACTTTCTTAGATTAGTTAATTTGCTTAACTAGTTTAATTAGTTTAATTGGTCTGTAACATTTTAATTAGCTTGTAGGTTAATTAATTGTATTATTCTTTCGGTCCCTCCGAGCGAGGGCAAAATTGTAATAAGTGTGGGTGCGTGTGTGCATGTCTTCCAACCCCCCACTTCTTTCTCTCTTTTACTTACCTATTTTTGATGGTTAGTATTAGGGCATACTTACCTTAGCATACCTTATGCTATGCATGCGTGCATCATTCATCAGTATTGCATGCACCGGGCTCGGCGCATCACGCTAACTGCATAGTATTTCAAATCTAACTTGAATACGTGCTACTTGTTGCATCCCACATGCCATCCTAGGATTAGCCGAGCCTATTCTAGCAACATTCTGTATGCGTTGCATTAGCCACTTGACATGGACTTGGATCATGCATAATTGCTAACATGTTCCTTGTTTTAGCTCGGAGTACTCGGTAAGCTTTTATGCTTTAGCACCTTGCATGAGTGTAAGTGTTTGCCATGACAGCATGCTTACCATGTGGCTAGATGCTTATGTGATATAAACTGTTTGAATGCCTGTGGGTGAAGGTTGGATTGTTTGAGTTGGAACAACTCATTGAAATTTGTGTTTTAGCCTACTTGCGAGTAGCGAATTTCAAACGTTTTTCAAACAAATGGATATGCAATGCTTCGTTCCAAATTAGGCGATCTAGTCTATACTTTTATGTTGTGTGCATCACGTAGTAATTCTAGCTAATTAACCGGAATAAGAACACATAACGTTTTCAAAATCGGATATCATGGTTAGTAGAGGCCGATCTTCGGATCGGGCGAGAGGGGGTGCTTATAGCTGACCTTCCCCAATCATACCCAAGTTCCCGAGCCGAGGCAACTTTGGTAATGACGGACACGTGGCCTTAGGCAAACGAGTCAGGGTTTCCTAAATTCCCCCATCAAAAAATATTTAGGTGGCAACTCTGTATCTAGCAAAGCAGTCCATGTTTGGCACTTCTTTCAAAAAAATCTGTTTTCTCAAAACGATTTGTCGGATTTGGACTCTTTGGTTCAGATTAAGAACCGTGACAAATTCGAGTCCGAACTGTGGGGTGAGGCCCTCACACGGGGCGCGTCCACACACAGCTCCCTCTTTTATTTTCCTTTTTCCAAATACATGTTATTAGAAGTTTAAAAGTAATATTTTCAGATGTGTTGTAATGGTCTTTTTGTGTTAAATTGAAAAGAATTGAATCTTATTCTACCCTTACTTGTGTTTTCTCTAAATCAGTGCAAAACTATCTTTTTCTACACCTATCTCTCATAATTTCTAAAGGGATGCCTTCAACCTAAATTTTTGAGTTTAATATATATTATTTAGCATGTTTTTATTATAAAACAAGTGAATCTTATCCTTGGTTACCCTCTTTTCTTACCTTCTCCCTTTATTTCAAGCTTAGTGCTTAAAGAACCAGTTTTTCAACAAAATTGCAAAACTTCTAGAAAAATGTAGAAAAATTTCCTTGAGCTCGGTTTTGTGTCAAAAACTTCCTTAAAGAGTTATATTTCAAGTAAAATTGGTTTCATTGAAAAAGAGTGAGCGGTTTGTAAGAAAATCCAATTTTTTGTAACGGTCGACGAATCTGGACAGCGCTGGAGTGTTTCATAAATAACTAAAAATCTAAAAAAGCTATTCCATTTCCAAGAAATGTTCTAAAAACTAGATACAATTCTTTATGAACCATAGGAAGGCCAGGCTAGGGAAAAATCTGAAATGGTCCTTTTGATTTTAATCTTTAAATGGTATTGAATCTGAAAATTTAGTTTTGCATTGGTGTTTTATGCTCTTGTCTTCAAAATATGCTTATTAAGACAACCCATTTTTGACCACTCTTAAGACTTGGGTGCCACTGGTTGATCACCCAATAATGAATGTGCACGTTTGTCCAAATGCTCAAATTCCTCAGTAGGAAACCTTAGTTTTGGACTAAAACAGTAGTTTTTCAAGCCTGACCATCCTAGTGGGTAGTGGCCTGCCGCCCACTTATATAAAATTCCATATCTTTTTGCCAACTGTGCCAGCTGTCTATACAGATGCATGCATTGCACCAGCTGTGTCTGTATGGATATTTCAGAGATGGTCTGATATATTTCTATATATAGAGGACTCTCTCTCAAAAATTACGGTTAGAAAATTTGGAGAAGCAAAAGTTTTGGAAAAATTTTCTTTCTCTACAATTCTCTCTCTCTCTCTTGCAACTTCTATACCCTTTGCTTAGACGCTCCAAACCAAACCTTGAGGGTTCTTCGCTGAGGTGTTTGAGCTTGCATTTTAAGCTCTTGAGGGTGAGAAATTAGTGGTTTGTGATTTAAAGGGTCATTCCTCTTCAAGAGGTATAACTCCAAGCTTCTCTCCCTTATTCATTTACCATCATTTATTGCTATTTTTGTATTGTTTTTCACCTATATTTATGGGCTGAAACTTGTGGTTTAAGGCCATTAAGGGTGGAGGAGTGGACCACCCTCTTTGACCCTTGCTTTCTAGGCCTTTACCCTTGTGTTTCCCACCTTCTCATCAACTTTTTTTTGAGCTTTTTACCATTGATTTTCAGAGTCTAAAAAAATAGTTTTGAAGTTTAAAAAATGGAGGGGTTAGTCACCCTTCCCTTGGCTTAGTTACTAGCTTGATTGCTCCATTATTTTAGCTTACTCTTCTAGCTGTTTTTACTTTAATTCCAGTACTGTTTTGAGCTAATATAGAACTGTTTTTATGTGTTGGTTTCATTTGTGCTTTGTATAGCATGCTTGTAGTGTAATAGTCCTCATAGGTTTGGTGTTTTAGGCATTAGACATGAACCTATTTGAGTTGATAGCATTTATTTTGTACTTTTCATACTTATGTTCACCTCTAATCACTTCTGCAACATCCCTCCTTTCTTGGCTTTTAACCTTTTTTTTAGAGTTGTTTCAAACCAATTGTTTGTTTAAGCTTGGGATAGATATTGTTGTGCTTAATGGTTTAATCTCTTTGGAGATTTATTACTAATGGCATGACATCTCTCTCATGCTCAAAACAACCCTTGGTTTGACAGCCCTCTCCATTAGTGGACTTAATGCTCATTCTTGGACTAAAATGACTAATGAAGGGAAAAGTAATTAAAAGAGGCAATAAAACTTAGACTAAAATGGAACAAGATAATAAAATGGTTTGGGGTTCAATCGGACGTTAATTGAACCCATTGAGTCTTGAGTCGTTTCATACTTGTTAGTGATGCAAATGGTTTAAGAGTCGATGTCAGCCACTTCCCTTGATCAATATCATGATAGGGAGGAGGTTCATGAGTCTTTCATTGTGCATTTATTGAAATTGTATCCCTTGATTCATAGGCCATCATGCAATGAATTTGCATCGATTGATGGCTTGCGAATCGAGCCTACCCCTCCTTTAAGCTATTTGATGATAAGGAGAGGTAGGGTGGACAGACATCCCCTGAGAATACTCTGTTTGTGCTCTGTTTGTTTTCTGTTGCAGCAGGAGAAACCCAACATTAGTGGTCGACAAGCCACCTTTACTGGGTGGCAGACTAGTATTAGTGGGCGGCCAGCCACCACTTCTAGCCTGCCAGCCGCTTTTTTTTTTTTAGCCAGGCAATTTCCTTTTTTCCTACAAAATAGAGCAGAAACAGAGGTGAAAAACAATGCAATTCTCTGACTACAAAACAGAAGCATTTTGGCAGCCAAACGGAGGCATTTTCGGGTGGAAATCCGCTTTCATGCATGAGCCATCCCTAGCATTTCGGCTCGAGACCTATTACATTTGTTTTTAGCAATATGTTGTACTTAAAGTAATGAACTTATAATTAATTACTTAGTTAATTAATTCCGTAATAGTTTAATTAGTTAATTTGTATTAATTAGTTAGAGTGTGTTGTAATTATTTAATTAGCTAGGATAATCAGTTAAATTCGGTGTTCTAATTAATTAGCTAGCTTAGCTAAGACATTCATTCAGACCCTTGTAAACACCCCATTTTTGACCGACCTCAAGACTTTGATGTCATCGTTTGTGCACTCGGTGATTGCGCATGTTTGTGCTCGTTATGAGTTTCCGGGGCTTTCGGCTAAGCGCCTTGTCTCGGGGCCTCTTAACTCTTTTCTTTTGGTTTGCTTTTGGACTGGACCTTGGTACCTTTGCCTGGAGGGAAAGAGAGGCATGTTGGCCACTTTTTGTAGCTGTAGGCTACTTTTCCCTCGTGTAGGCCACTTGCAGTGGCCAGCAAGCTAGTTTCCGGGGCTTTCGGCTGAGCGCCTTGTCGCGGGGCCTCTTGGATCTCTTCCTTTTGGTTTGTTTTTAAACCATACCTTGTTACCCCTTGCCTGGAATGAGGGGAGGGCCTCTCAGCCACTTTTGGCAGTTGTAGGCCACTTTTCCCTCCTATAGGCCACTTGAAGTGGCCGGTAGGCTAGTGAAGTGGCTGACGGCCATTTTTCTATTTTTGCAGATATTTTTTATGCCAACTGTGCCCAGCTGTTGGTTACTAAATGCATCCTCCCTACACGTGTAGGGAGGGATTCAAGCAAGCTCTTGCTTGCATTTCTATAAAATGGGAGGTGCCTCCTGTAGACACCCCATTTTTGACCGTCCTCAAGATTTGGACGTCATCGTTTGAACACTCGATGATCATCCATGCTCGTGTTCATTTTGAGTTCCCGGAAGTCTCGGCTACGCGCCTTGCCTTAGGATATCTCAACTTGTCTGTTTTGTGCTTGGTTGTGGACCAAGGACTTGCAGTTTTTACTTCTGAGGGAAGAGGGTGGCTTGTTGGCCATCCCTACAACCCATCGGCTAAGGCCTTGTGCCATCGGCCTTGTTTTCTTGCCATCGGCCATAAGTGGTGGCCGATCGGCACTCCTTTTGGTCGATCGGCCATATTTCTTGGCCGAGACCTTTCCACCTACTTTTGCATATATTTTTGTGCCAGCTGTGCCAGCTGGTGAGCACAATTCTCATCCTCCATAGTGTATGGAGGGATTAAATCAAGACTCAAGCTTGTTCAACAAGCTTAAGAATTGAAATTCTATAAGAAGGGAGGCCCCTCTCCCTTTCTGGAGGTTCTGAAAATTGGAGATAAAAGTTCTATATCTCTCTCTATATATTTCATCTCTCTCTCTTCATTTACCCTTGTTTGTGCTCAAAAGTGTAAAATCTTCACACTATTGCACACAAACACCTACTAGAACACCATCCTTTTGTTGCTGAGGTACTGAGGAGTTGGTTTTAGTGTTTTTGGGTTGGTTTGAACTTAGAAAAGTGGCTGGAGTTGTGTTCTTGAAGGTGTTCTTCAAGGGTGAGAAACTAACCTTTTAATTCCTTGTTTTGGCTTAAGCTTTTAGACCTATTTTCATGCTAATTTAAGCTTAACTTTCTACTGTAAAAAGTTCTGATTTTTCATGCTTGTGATGTTTGTTTAAGGTCACTTTTGTGTTGGGGGTTGTCTACCCCCTCTTAGGCCTTGTTTGATCTTGTTTTGTGCCTTCCGTTTAAGCTTTTGGAACCACCTTGTTTTGACCTTCTCACCACTGAAATCCAGAGGATTTTTAATGGTGGAAAGGTGGTTTTAGAGTCCCAAATAGGAGAGGGTCATCCCCTCTCCTTGTGTCCTGTATGCTAGTATAAATGGCTCATAATGGTAACATGTTTGCCTAGCATGTTTTGGTTCCATTTCAGCAACTTTTTGGTGTTATTTTAGCATGCTTCAACTCTGTTTTAAGTTGGTTTGATACAATCTTGCATGCTTCACATACTTGTAGAGCAATCTTGCATACTAGCATAACATGCATCTTGTATTTGGACCATCATTCTTGCATGTTTTGGCTCAACTCAAAGAAGTTTTTAGCCTTGTTTTACCATGCTTAAGCTCTAATTTGTGTTGTCTTGGTCATGCATACTATGCTTTGTATAGCCATAGTGCATTCTAGCTTGTTAGCTTTGTGTATCAAGTCCACTAGCATGCATTGCTTAGACTATTCTCATGATTTGGCATCATTTGAAATGATATTTCAATGCATGTTTCATGGTCCTACACTTGCCTTTGCCATTCTTTCAATGCTTTGAAAAGTTGGTGTTTTATGCCTTAAGAGTGGGTCATTTTGCATATCTTATTGCTTAAGCTTTTGAGATGCCATCTCAGTGGGTTTTTGGGTTTATTTTGACAAGCATAACTCTGATTTTTATTGGTTAAGTCATGCCATGTTTGGTTTTAATAGGTGTAGTGTAATACCCCTTTGTAGCCCTGCATGCTTCATGCTTTTGGTATTTTGTTATAGCTTGTGTTGGCTAGGTTCAAGCATGCTTTTGGTCTTGTATTGACCTACCTTGGGACTATTTTGGTTGCCCTTGGCCCTTTGGGGCTTGCTTTGTATGGCCATGGTGTAAATCCCTTTGTTAGCCTTGAGCTTTGAGCCTCATGCATGCTATGCTTGTGATTATGTGTGTGATTTGGCATCATTCCTGACATCATTTCAGAGCATGTAGTATTGTCACACTTGCATGTTTTTCACTCTTTAAGTACTCTTGAGAGTTATCCTCTTTATGCCTTAATTCTTGGGCTAATTGGCATGCATGCTTGTCTTGTATTTCATGTCATCAATTCATCATTTTGGCCACTGTTTTTGGCATGGCTGAGGTCTGTCCATCTTCGGTTTAAGCCCATTGTGTATGTGTTTTGCATGTTGTTACATGCTTGTCGCATTTGCATGTTGTTGCATGCTTGTTCCATTTTGTTATTGTTGCATGCTTGGTACATTGCATGTTTGCATGTTTAGGCTGCATGACATTGTTGCATATTTGTTACATTGTATTTGGCATGCTTTTGTTGCATTACATAGCATCTCCATGTTGCATACATTGCATTGTGTTTGGTTTGGGGCGTTAAGCCAAACACGAGAAACGAGGGACGTTTCATACTTGAAGTGATGAAAAGTACCTCAATTCTCGGTCGCCGACACTCTTGATCAAACATGATAGAGTTTAAGGCACTTATGTGTTTTTGTGCATTTCATTCCATATTGATTTGTGCAACTTGGCCTCTTTAGCCATCATGCATCGGAATGCGTGATTGATGGCTCGAGAGTCGAGTACTACACTCCTTTAAGCTTTGAACATGATAAGGGGTGTAATTGCACAACATTTTCTTGCAGATGTATTGCCATGCCTCTGTTTGTACTCTGCTACAGCAAAAGGAGCAATTTACAGGAAAAGATGGCCGATCGGCTATCTGGTGTGCCGATCGGCTAGAAATGTTTGGCCGATAGCCTTATATTTGGTCAATGACCATTATCTACTGGCCGATGGCCACCCTTCTTGGCCGATGACCTCTCAGAATGTCCATGGGATGGTTCAGAAGCATCACAGAAGCTAGCATAATTTTCAGAGGTGCATAAGTGTGCAAACAGAGGCAACATGAGGCATGGCAACGGATTTCCAAGCGAAGCCGACCGAGCATGCATCTCTTCATTGCCTGCGAGGCCATTTCAGTATTCATGATTAGTTCGTGTAATTTAATCATTTAATTGGTTTTGTAATATTCATTTAGCTTAGTGTAGCTATTTATTTCAATTTGGATTATAATAATTAATTAGCTTGTTAGTTAATTAGTTTTGGTGTTGTAATAACTAGTCTAAGTAGATTATTAGATTAGTTGCATAGTGTAGTGTAGCTAGCTTAGCTTATTTATTCGAACCCTCCGTCGAGAGGGCGAATTTTGTAGTAAGTGTACGTGAGTGTGTGAATGTCTTCCAACCCCACGTCTTTCTCCTTTTTACTTAACCGCTTAGAATGGTTAGTTCTAGGTCATATTTCAATTAGCATCCTTATGCTTCGCATGCGTGCATCATTCATCTGTCTTGCATGCACCGGGCTCGGCACATCAAACTAACTGCATTGTATTTCAATTCCAACTTGAATACGTGTTCAACAGCATGTTATCAAGTTACATCTCATATGCCATCTTAGAATAGCCGAGCCTATTTGTAGTTGCATTTTGCATGTGTTGCATTAGCCATCTTAACATGAACTAGGATAATGCATGATTTCTAACTAGTTCTCTGTTTTGGCTCAGAGTACACTGTAAGTGTTATGCTTTAGTATCTTGCATGAGTGTGAGTGCTGCCATGATAGCATGCTTGCCATGAGGCTAATTGCTTAAATGATATAACTGCCTGAATGCCTATGGGTGAAGGTTGGATTACTTGAATTGGAACAATTCATTGAAATGCGAGTTTTAAGCCCACTTGAGAGTGGCAAAATCATGTTTTCTTAAGCCCACTTGAGGGTGGCAAATCCACGTCTTAGCCTACTTGCAGGTAGCAACTTCAAACCATTTTCAAACAAGCATGAAATGTTTTGTTCCAACTTAGGTGATCTAGTCTATACTTGTATGCGGTGCGCATCACATAGTAATTCTAGCTAATGAACCGGAATAAGAACACATGTGTTTTCAAAAACAAAATATCATGTTAGTAAAGGCTGATCTTTGATCGGGTGAGCGGGGGTGCTCATTGCATGATCTTCCCCTCTCGTACCCAAGTTCCCGAGCCGAGGCAACTTTGGTGATGATGGACACGTGGCCTTATGCACGAGTCAGGGTTTCCTAAATTTTCCCAAAATAAAATATTTAGGTGGCGGCTCTATATCTGGCAAAGCAGTCCATGTTTGGCATTTCTTTATTAAAATCAGTTTTTCAAAACGATTTGCCGGATTTAGACTCTTTGGTGATTTATCGGTCTTGTATTGCACTTTGCGAGATTAGATTCAGAACCGTGACATTGAGTCCAAAACAAATTTCGCGCCGATCGCGTGCGAAGCCGTGATGTTCAGGCACATCTACACCTCCCCCTTCTCAAGGGTTCATATTTTTTAGAGCAAAAAATCTACTCTCTCTATATATTTTTGTGCTTGAAAGGGTTTGAAAGTGGGAATTCTTGGCGCATTTGCAAAGGGACTCTTGATCAAACACTCCTACCTTGGAGCTGAGGTTTCTTGAGGCTTTTTTGGAGCTTTTTAAAGTTTGTTTTGGCTCAGAAGTGCTGCTGTGGCTGTTGTGCTTCAAGGGTAAGCCATCTTCTCTTTGAAACTTTGTTTTAGTTGCTTACTTAGCCACCTTTGCATGCTATTTTAAGCCTAGCTTTCAACTACAAAAACCTTTGTTTTTAAGTGTTAAAATAGTAGTTTAAAGTGTTTTTGGAGTCAGGGGTGTTTCACCCTCTTTGGTGGCTTATTTGCTAAGCTTCTTGCCTTCCTTTAAAGCTTTTGAAATTATCTTGTTTTGGCCTTTTAACCACTGAATTCCAAAGGAATTTCAGTGGTGAAAAACTTGTTTTGAGGTCCCAAATAAGAGGGGGTGGTCCCCCCTTCCTCTTGTCTTGTTAGCATGTGTTGTTGGCCTACCAAATGAGCATGTGTTTCTCCCTTCTTGAGGCTTAGTTTGAGCATGTTTTTGTGACTTTTTGGACCTACTATAACTCTGTTTTTGTCTGGTTTGATCACCTCTTGCATGCTTCATACACTTGTAGTGTAATCCTACTTACTAGCCTAACATGCTTCATGTCTTAGCCTATAATTCTAGCATGTATTGGCTCCACTCCAGCATGTTTTTGGCCATTATTTAACATGCTCTAACTCTAATTTTGGTTGGTTGGGTCACCTCTTGCTTGATTTTTGTACTTGTAGTGCAATCTCACTCATTAGCCTTGCATGCTTAGTGTTTTGCCTTATCATTCTAGCTTATTTTGGCTACACTCCAACATGTTTTTGGCATTGTTTTGACATTCTTTAGGACTATTTTGAGTGGTCTTGGCCTCTTAAGGCTTGCTTTGTATAGCTATGGCATAGTTGGCTTTACTAGTCTTGTGTTTTGAGACCCCTAGCATGCCTTATTTATGATGTTTGTGTGATTTGGCATCATTTGGTATGTAATTTCAGAGCTTATATCTTTGTCATACTTCCACTTAAATCACTCTTTCATGGCTTTGAGAGTTGTGCCTTTATGCCTTGTTTATGGGCCAATACATGATTATGCATTTCTTGCTATTTGAGCTTCAATTTTAGCATGTTGTAGCCTCTGATTTAGCATGATTAAGCTCTGTCCAGAGCTGGTTTGGTTGTTTGTGCTTGATATTGCATGCTTCTAGAGTGATGCTCTTCACTAGTCTTGATGCTTATGGCTCCAAGTATGTCTTGCATGCATCATTTTCATGCTTTGATGTCATTTAGCATCCTATTTTAGTGCTGGAATATGTGCCATTGCATTCCATCTTTCATTGTTATATCACTTTCGAAAGTGGTCTTAGGCCCTTTGTTGGTTTGAGCACGAAATTGAGGCGTTCATGCTTAATGGTTTTAGCCTTCTCTTGAGGGTTTCTATTAACCAATGGCATGATGCTTCTTTCATGCTCAAAACGCTTGTGGCTTGGTCCGTCTTCCCAATTAGAGGACTTCTCACTTTTGGACTTAACCGATTAAAGGACTTATCGGTAATCTAAAATGAGTAAACAAAATGAATCGAAGTAAAACATGCCAAGATAACATGTTTGTGTTACATTGCATGTGTTTGGATCGGACGTTAATCCAAACACGAGAAACGAGGGGCGTTTCAAACTCTAAGTGATGAAACGTGCCTCATTTCTTAGTCACTGACATCTTTGATTGTATATGATAGGGTAGAGGCTCATCGAGTCTATTTGTGCATTCATTGACTTGTACACACTTGGCTTCTCGGCCATCGTGCATTGCGATGCTTGGTTGGTGGCCCGAGAGTCGAGTACCACACTCCTTTGAGCTTGAGAAATGATAAGGAGGGTGGTTGTATATACATATCCTGTAAATGCCTTGCTTTGCCCCTATTGTATTCTGTTTGCAGCAAATTTGGAGTGTGTAGGAGCAAGTGGCCGACCGGCCAGAGAAAGTAGCCGACCGGCCATAGGAAGTGGTCGACCGGCCACTTTAAGTGGCCTACAGCCTCCTTAAGTGGGCGACAGTTCTCAGGCTCAGAGGTGGTCAGAAGTTGTTCTGGTTCTGGAGCAGAAACAGCCTGGAGATTGGTTCAGTGTTCAGGAATCAAGGCGAATGCAAACAGAGGCAACCGGAGGCAAAGTAACGGACTTTCGGGAGGAAGCGGAGCAACCGAGCATGCATGCATCCCTCACTTCCCAAGGCCGTTCATTTAAATTTCTTAGCTAATTAGTTAGTTAGCTTAGTCTTTTTGTAATTAATTAGTTAAGTGTTTAATTAATTAATTCGGTTTGTAACTAATTAGCTTAGATTAGCTCATTATTCAATTGTATTGTAAATAGTTAGTTAATTAGTTGGTTTATAATAATTAGCTTAATTAGCGTAGCTAATTAGCTATTATTCATTCAGACCCTCCATCGAGAGAGCCAATGTTGTAATAAGTGTGCATGTGTGTGTGAATGTGAATGTCTTCCAACCCCACGTCTTTCTCCCTTTTATTTATCCACTTTCAGTGTTTAGATTAGGGCACGTTTTATTTAGCATACCTTATGCTTGCATGTTTGCATCATTCATTTGTCTTGCATGCACCGGGCTCGACGCATCATTCAAACTACATTGACTTTTAATACTTATTTGAATACGTGTTTCAAAGCATGTTATCAAATTGTTGCATTTCATATGCCATATTAGATAGCCGAGCCTATTTAGTTGCATTTTTGCATGTGTTGCATTAGGCATCTTAACATAGCTAGGATCATGCATTGATTTCTAACTAGTTTTCTGTTTTGGCTCGGAGTACACTGTAAGTGTTTTCGCTTTAGCATCCTTGCATGTGTGTAAGTGACTGCCGTGATAGCATGCTTGCCATGAGGCTATTTGCTTAATTGCTATAACTGCATGAATGCCTGTGGATGAAGGCTTCATTGCTTGAACTGGGACAATTCAATAAAATGAATGTTTTAAAGCCCACTTGGTTGTGGCAAATCATGTTTTAAGCCCACTTGAGGGTAGCAAATCCGCGCTTTAGCCTACTTGCGAGTAGCACTTTCAAACCATTTTCGAAAACAAACATTGAATTGTTTTGTTCCAATTCTCGTGATTGAGTCTATACTTGTATGCTGCGCGCATCACGTAATAAGTTAGATTAATAACCGTAATAAGAACACATGTGTATATGAAAACAACATATCATGCTTAGTAGAGGCCGATCCTTCGATCGGGCGAGCAGGGGTGCTCATGTTATAACCTTCCCCTCTCGTACTCAAGTTCCCGAGCCGAGGCAACTTTGGTGATGACAGACACGTGGCCTTTGGCGCGAGTCAGGGTTTCCTAAATTTCCCAAAACAAAATATTTAGGTAGCGACTCTGAAATCTGGCAAAGCAGTCCATGTTTGGCGCTTTTTGATTAAAATCGATTTTCCAAAACGATTTGCCGGATTTGGACTCTTTGGTGATTTATCAGTCTTACATTGCACTTTGTGAGATTAGATTCAGAATCGTGACAGGAGTCCGAACTGTCGGACCAATTCGAGCTCTCTGAAAGGGGGGTGCGAAAAAGTCAAGCTACAACCCTCTTGCATGAGGGCAAGCATGTAATATCGTGTTTGTCTTCCAATCTCACATCTTTCTCCCTTTTATTTATTTTCTTATAATGGGTAGTTTAGAACATAATGTTTCTTTTAGCATTTCTCATGTTTGCATCCATTTGTCTTGCATGAATCGAGGCTCGATTCATCATTCTAACAAGCATTGTCGTTTATTACTTCGTTGCATACGTGTTTAAACCGCATGCTATCAAATTGATTCACGTGTCATAATTAGTGGCCGAGTCTATTAATTGCATTTTTGCATGTATTGTATTAGGCATCTTTCATTAGTTAGGATCATGCATTTTTTCTAACTAGTTTCTCTTTTGGTTCGCCTCGGGAATTGGGATAAGCTTTTATTTGATTTAGCATATCGCATGCGTGTGATTGTTGCCATGACAAAGCATGATACCATAAGGCTAAGTGCTTAATTGATATACTTGCTTGAATGCCAGTGGATGAAGGCTAATTGCTTGAATTGGGATGATTTGATCAAATGCACATATGAGCTCACTTTTTTTTAAGTAGTACATATTCAAACTCTTTTTCAAAACAAACATAAAATCAAAGTGTTCCAACTTTTGCAAATTAGCCTATACTTGTGTGCATCACATAGTAACAATAGTCTAATAATCAAAACAAGAGCATCTAATATAAATAAGAATCACATCATGATTAGTAGAGACCGATCTTTGATCGAACGAGTGGGGTGCTCAATTCATGACCTTCCCCTCTCGTACTTAAGTTTCCGAGCCGAGACACTTTGGTGATAACGGATAAGTGGCCTTTGGCACGTGTCTCGGGTTTTCTAAATTTTTCAAAAATATTTAGGTGGCAACTTCGTAATCTGGCAAAACAGTTCATTTTTGGCATTTTGATTCAAAATCGATTTTCCAAAAGATTTGCCAGATTTTGACTCATTTGTGTTTATTTATTTCACATTGCACTTGTGGAATCAGATTCAGAATCACAGGAGGCCGAGCTGTAGGGCCATTGTATCCGAAAGGAGCACGAAAAGCAACCTACACTTATTAATATATGATCATGTCTTGATTATATACCTTTTATTTTAGTCCTTCGATTATACTCATACTTATGCAAATTTATTCCTTTTTTTATTATTAGTTTATTTACTTGTGCTAACTAACTTAAAATATTAATCTACACGAGAAAATAATGTGGTGGTTAATTGGGTTTCGATCAAATGAGTAATGTTATAAGATAAAGTTATGTTCATATTGAATTGGTTAGCGGGACATGTTCCCTTTGGAAAGTTAAAGTCTTGTGCAAGTGGTTGTTTCAGAACCCTTGAACAGAGTGATTGTATTCAGACCCTCTGTGGTTAGTATGAGGAGGAAATGGGCAAGGCTCTATTTTACTGTCTCTGTTGAGGCCTTGCGGTTGGCGCTACGAGATATATAACCGTTGGTAGACATCCGATGTAAGGTCTGTAATAAAGCAGCAAAAGAGGGGGCATACTAAATAATCCGCATCCGATTCTTGTGGTTGAGAGGATGAAATCTCTTTGGGAGATTTCTAGACTACTAACAACTAACTTTGTAACCCTTGTTATTTTCTTGAATATCATATTTCTTTCCCTATTGTTGTAATTGCTATTGTGTATTGGATTGGGAAAAAAGGAACGGCATGTGTGTGCGTTTACTCGGCATTCAAAGCTCATGGCGTTTTATGCTAGGTATCGAAGAAACATATGAGGCCGACGAAGAGCTAGAGACATTTGAAGACTTGTGTCTGTTTTAGAGAAAGTTAGAAGCCATTTTGCTTATGAATCTATTCGTGCTTTTATTTTTTGATTGTAATAGTAATGGAACTTGTTTGTAATTTAAGATTTGAAATACTGTAATTATTATTTGCTTTTGTAATTCTATGCCTATCTCTGCGTTACTTATGAGACCTTGTGTTAATATCTTTTAAGATCTGTCAAAAAGATAACTTGCTATCTAAGGTGATTGGATTTAGAAGGGAGACTATATTGACTTCTCCGACCTTCCTGAGATCTTACTTGGCTATTGACTAAAGGACTCTTTAGTGACGTTACCCTAACCCTTATAGTAGAAATTGGGGCATCGCATCAGAGCTGATAGAGATTTTTATCACAATGAATTTTACTTTGCTTGGTAAGGACGTTTACTTATAGATAGACTAGGTAATTGCATGCTATGTGTTGCACAATGGCTGTCTTCAATTATTTTCAACTTTAAAATACTACATACTCAGAAAATTGCATTTATGGACTACAATCTTCTATGCATAGAGAACATTCTAAGCATAGAGCACGTTCTAGCAAGTTAAATTTACCCCCATACAACTCATTTACAGGCTAAATTTTAGAGCAAAAATTCTTGGCACATAGATTTTTTCTTTCTTTTTTTTTTAATAGTTTTTTAGAAGACATCATCAAACAAATTTGTGTTATTCAAAAAAAAAAAAAAAAACAAGACAAAAAAGAACAGATTGAGGATGTAGGTTAGGCATGTTGTACCATGTTCTTCTTACAAATATAAGTGTACGGGAGCCAAATATCCGATACTGTCCGTACTCCTCGTGTCCAAGCTTCACTTCGTTCCGATTAACCTGTGAACACAATAGCGGTGAGCTACCCCGCGGTGTGTTGCTGGAAAACCCCTCCGACGATCAAGTTAGCATACCTTTAGAGAGAGAGAAGAGAGGGGACAATGTGGTAGTTGAGTTTTCATTAGTCCGGCTAACAGTGCTTCATACTCGGCCTCGTTGTTTGATGCTGGGAACCCGAGCGTAATAGAATGTTCGATAGCTAGTCCATCTGGTGAGATCAAAACTACACCTAGCCCGGTTCCATGCTGGTTTGAGGCGCCATCCACAAAAAGTTTCCACATTTTGCCAATGAAAAGTTTCCAGCATTCTAAGGGATCTTGGGATGCTTGAAGGTTGAGGTGATCATGGTTGCTCGGCTGCTCGACTATTTCTACTACAAGCTCACCATTGATGATTGCAACAGACGTGCCTTCATCCCCTCTCAGCGATGCAGCGCTGGATCTAACAGGTTGACCTATTATTTCCAAATCCAATGTCGCATTGCCAGGCTGAAGTAAACCTTCAAGTGATGGGTTTGTAGATGGGTGCGCAACTTCCATGTCGCCATCATCATTCGGTTGTGCAATTTTCGCAGTGCTTACCTCCTTTAGCCCGGCTGCCTCGGTAAGATCCACCAGGCATACCGAATGAATTCTAGGCGAGAATTTGGCAAGAAATTCGGCCAATGCTTGGGCTTTGATGGTGGCTTAGGTTTGGAACTTGACGTCGAATTGCCCTAATTCGACTGCCCACTTCAGAATTCGACCAGAGAAATTCGCCCGCTCAAATAAGGCTTTCAAAGGGAATTCGGTCAACACCATGATTGTGTGAGCATCAAAGTAGTATGTCAATTTCCTAGAGGTCATCATTAGTGCCAAAGCAAGTTTTTCCAGTGGCAAGTATCTCGACTCTACCGGTAGCAAGGTTTTGCTCACGTAGAAGATTAGTAGATGTTGGATGCCTTCCGCTCGAATGAGTACCGCGCTGACAGCATGTTGAGAAATAGCCAGATAAACGTAGAGGTCCTCGCCATGCTTCAGCGTGAGCAAGAGTGGAGCGGAAGATAGATATCTCTTTAGCTCAGCCAAGGCTCTGTCTTTGTCCCAGGAAAACTTGGACTTCAAGGCTTAGAAGAAAGGACGACAATGATCTGATGACCGGCTTATAAATTGGTTAAGCACGGCTGCCATACCAGCAAGATGTTGCACATCCTTTGCTGATTTGGGCTGCTTCAATTCATGTATGGCTTTGATTTGGGTGGGGTCCACCTCAATGCCGCGGTTGGTGACCAGAAAGCCCAGGAATTTTCCTGACCCCACGCGAAAGGCACACTTGGATGCATTCAAACGCAGCTTATGTTGTTTAAGAATGGCAAACATCTCTGCCAGGTCGGCCAAGTGGTTGGCCTCACATTTGCTTTTGACCACAATGTCGTCGATGTAAGCCTCCATCCTGCAGCCGAGCAATGGGGCAAACATCTTGGTCACCATTCTCTAAAAGGTTGCCCCAGCGTTTTTCAAGCCAAAAGGCATGACTCCGTAGCAGAACAGTCCCCTCGGTGTTGTGAAAAAGGCAATCTCTCGATCGAGCTCATACATGGTGATCTGGTGATAACCGCGATATGCGTCCAAGAAACTAAGTCGATTATGTCCGGCCGTTAGGTCCACCAGTTGGTCGATTCTGGGCAAGGGAAAACTGTCCTTAGGGCAAACTCGGTTGACTGTCTTATAGTCGACGCAGACTCGCCATTTCTCATTCTTCTTCGGTACCACGACTGTGTTGGAAACCCATCGAGGGTAGTGCACTTCTTGTATTGCCTTTGCTTCAAGCAAGTTTTTGACCTCCTCAGCCACTACCTCGGTGTGATGAAGTGCTGATATCCGCGTTCTTTGAATGACTAGTCGGGCATCCAGAAAAACATTGAGTTGGTGGCAAATAAAGTTAGGATCAACGCCAGGCATGTCGTAAGGCATCCATGCAAACACTTCGATATTCGCCACCAAGAACTCCACCATCTCTATCCGTTCTTAGACGGTCAGGCTAGATCCCAACAAAAAGAACTTGTCAAGATTATCGTCGCTGATCCGCACCTCCACCAAATCTTCAACAGCCTTGTCTTCGGCCTTGGTGCCCACATCATCCAGGACACTTTGATCTTCCGGACCTTCGATCATTTGCACGAAGCCTTTAGCTTCACGGCTCCCATTTACGACCACGAAACACTGCTTGGCCATGACTTGATCGCCCCAGATCTCCTCAATCATCCCTGTGGTCAAGGAAAACATCATGACTTGGTGGTAGGTCGATGTCATCGCTTGCATGACATGAAGCCATCCCCGGCCTAAGATCAGATTGTACGTGGAAGGCACCTTCAATGCCCAAAACTCCACTTGTTTGACCACGGACCCCGCTTTGACCGGCAAGATGATCTTTCCTAGGGGTCATTCCGGTTGCGAGTTGAAGCCGACCAATGGCGAGGTTGCTGGGGCCAAGTCTTTATTACTCAACCTGAGTTGCTTGAACGCATCGTAGTACATTATTTCGACCGAGCAACCCTGGTCGATCAAAATTCGCCGAACATCAAAGTCCTTGATGTGTAGGGTAACCACCAACACGTCGTTGTGCGGCGTCTAAATTCGTTCAAGATCCCGGTTGGAAAAATTGAGCACATCTTTCATCTCGGTTTTGCCCTTTTTGACCGCGGGCTGAGCTGACAGGACTTCCCTCATATGCTCAGCCTTCTTGATCATCCCTCAGAGCTTGCATACCCAAGCTGGCTCGGTGAGACCATGGATCACGTTGATCACTCCTTGTGGTGGCGCTTCTAGGGCGGCCAAACCATTTGGCTCGGCCAAATCATGACGCACGGCCTTGACACCCCCGTCAATGTAGCGGTCAAGATGACCGGCAGCGGTCAAGATGACCGACAGCCACTAACTCCTCCAAATGTTGTTTCAAAGGCAAACAGTCCTCTGTACGATGCCCTCGCTCGCTATGGAAGGTGTACCGATACCGTGGATTGAAGCCCCTCTGTGCGTCACCCAACTTAGCCGGAAACCGGACGTACACCTCGTCACGGATTTCGCTAAGGATGCGATAGATTGAGATCTTAAAAACTGTAGTGATGCCGATTCAGGCGTTCAACCTTCTCTTTGTATCCTCTGCGGCGTCACGTAGGTAATCAGCTTGGTCGTTGCAACGACCCTTACCCCGGTTGCCACGACCCGCACCACAATCTGATCCCTTCACGCGGTCACTCGGACGATTTTCCTCCTATCTGACTGCATGAACCTTTCTAGCAATTCTCTTGTCTGTGGCCACCGGATTCGCCTTCGCGGGCTGTAATGGCATCATCCTCTACTCGGATGTGCTCATTAATGCGCTGCATTAATAGCTCCATGGTCGTCGGTTGGTTCATGGTGAGCGAGTCCCTTAGTCTATACCTGACCGAGAGACCGCACTTGTATTGAGCGATTACTAGGTTGGTCAGGCAATCAAGAATTTCGTTGAAGGTTTCCCAATATTTGGCATTGTATACATTAAAGGAGTCGCCTGGTTCCATCTTGATGCTCAGAAGGTGATCGACTTCCTTCGGCGTTTTAGTGTTGGTTTTGAATCGGGTTACGAACGCTTTTGCCAACTATTGCCACCTTTTAATACTTTCCTCCTGCAGCCTCTCAAACCAGTTCAGGCCCAACTCACCCAAACTAGACCGAAAAATAAGGCACATCAGAGTGTCGTTACGCCTGTATCCAGCCATAACCTGCCGGAAGTGACTCACATGCATGTATGGATCTGTTTTTCCATCATAGAGAGTAAACTTGGACTGGTGAAAGCCCGCAAGGAGCGGTGTGGTCTCTATCTCAAGGGAGAAAGGAGTGGCGCTCAGCCTTGCCAAATCTTTGTCCAAAGGGACATGTACAACTAGACGGGGTGGCGGCATTACGACTTCTTCACTGGTGCGACCTCCATAGGATAACTACCGCAACGCTGACACCCTTTGCGCCTCCCGTCAGCGTGCTCGCTCCTCCAAGACGTCCCTCAAGTCCTTCGAATGAGCGGAGTAGGAATACCTCGACGTCATCGGCGGACGTGAGGGACGATAACTGCTGTCTTGTGCGCAAGACTTCTCTACTGGCGGGTCAGAGTCTCCAACCCTATAACTTATGGTGATGGAGAGAGAGGGCGTGTGCCGCTGGTTCTGCCTGCCTGAGCAACGGGGTTGGGTGTGCTCACTGTGGTTACCCACTCCAACAACACCCTTCCCTTTAACCTGTCGCTTTAGTGTCTCCATCTTTGCCGCCATCCTTCGAATGATGGCGTCTTGATCCCTCAGCTTATGCTTCAGGCGCTGAGCGTGTGACTCATTTCACCGCCGGTTCCCGTCAGGGCTTTGCAAATGGTCAATGCTCCTTGCGCGCTTGTCTCACGCATCTCTGGGGTGCTCTCCAGGAGAGGTCTCCAAACCATCCATGGTTGGGATGGCGGGAAGACCATCTCTTCTCCGAACGGACTCCGGAGTGATGTCGTCGATAGTAGACAGCAGAATGTCGTCGTTGTTCGCCATGAAGGATGATCGGACGAGCTTGAAGGACAAGGTTGTCTGTTAAAGTCTTCCCACGGACGGCATCAATTGTACGAGTGCCAAATATCCGATACCGTCCGTACTCCTCGTGTCCAAGCTTCACTTTGTTCCGATTAACCTGCAAACACAACGGCGGTGAGCTACCCGGCGGTGTGTTGTCGGAAAACCCCTCTGACAATCAAGTTAGCACACCTTTAGAGAGAGAAAAGAGAGGGGACAATGTGGTAGTTGAGTTTTCACCAATCCATCCCACGTATGGAGGCACAGCCTTGTTTATATAGTTTTTGCGCCCACTCCCCTTGGGACGAGTAAACCTGCTCTCCTCTCCCATTTCCCTACATGTCAGCACAAATATAGCTAAATACCACCTAACAAAATCGCCAAACGACATTGGTGCAAACGGACCGCACGGCGCCACTCCATCACTCCACGACCGTGTTACTTCTATGATGTGCAATGCTCTAAATCGAGTTACGCCTAGCACAACGCCACATCGTCACACCACGACCGTGCTAATTGCTCGGTTTCATTAAAGAATCTCACTGTGGCTTAGCCGTCCTCAATTATGACCTAGCTCCTACTCGGTTGGACTGATCTGCAAAAGACCTAACCCGTCTAACTCAACGAGAGAATAAAATTAACTGGGCTGACATTCTGATGTTAGCCCGGCTCTACCGAACCTGGGCCTTGACCGAGCGCACCCCACTTGCTCGGCCCAAACTTGCTTGGCCCAACTTAGTTCGGTCATTATCTCGGCCCAATGCCAATTTATGAAATCTCCCTCTCAATAAAGAAAGGGGCTTTGAAATGGAATGGGTAGTTGAGAATTCTGATGTTAGCATATCCTTGGAATCGGAAGTGTGTGTTTGAGTCTCTGTGGTCTTTCTCCTAAAAATATACGAGACTTCCATTATTGATAAATGACTTCAATATTTATTTGACAGATTAAATTGGATGAGATTATTAATAAAATGATAATTAATAAAGAGGTTATTAATGTGAAGATTATTAGTGAATGGATTAAGTAAAAACATATTTATTTTGATGATAGTGTATAAAATGGTTGATAATGAGATTGTTAAATTGTTTTTATATAAAATAAATTTAAAATTATTTGTATATTAAAAAAACACTAAAAAAAATATTAAAATAAATAAGTGCATTTGATAAAAATAAATAAATTAATTAATTAATTAAAAAAAATTTATATAAAATAGACACAATCCATTCATTATTTTTCTAATCTTATCCAAAATCTAACCGTCGGGTTGGGGGTCTGCCCAAGCCCGACCCGAATTGCCTAGAGCAGTGCCCAAGCCCGCCCAAGCCCGAACATGAACCCGAGCTTTGCTGCCCAAGCCCGGCCCAAGCTTTGTATTTTGAACTCGGGTTAGCCCGAATTGCCCGAATTGCCCAAAAACTTGTAGGTAGATTTGTTTTGAAACCTGTAGGTAGAATTGATAATTAACAAAGAATTGAGAATTATTCAAAGTTATTTTCTGGTCACCAAAAAATAAAAATTAAAAATTAAGACTAACTCTTTTACTTAATTTATATATTATATAATTTATTAAATTATATATATATTATATATTATATATTATATATTATATAATATATTAAATTTAATTCGGGTTCGGGTTGCTCGGGTTGGCCATTGGTTCTGCCCAAGCCCGGCCCGAATTACAATTCGGACATCAAAAATCTGCCCAGGCCCGTCCAGATTACAAGATATAGTTGCCCAAGTCCTAAAAAAACTCGGACTGGGCTCGGATTGCTCGGGTTGAGCCCGCCCGAGTTGCACCCTAATCCCCCTCCTAAGTAAAGATTATTAAGCCCCTCACACGTGGAACTCATACCCATACTAATCGAATCCAACCCTCACCCCCGCTAAACAGACATGGCCTTTGTCCTGCTCTACTTCGTCATCCAATAGCTTCTTTGTTTTTTTCATTGGTTTTTTAACCGAATGGCCGGTCGAACTTACCCGTAACTCGACTACGCATAATATCAAACAAACAAACATTCCCAAAAACACGCATTAAAACCTACTGGTCCACACAGTTTATTATTTGAAATTTAAACCTCAGTTCAATGGCATATCTGAGAAACACAATCACGCAATGCAAAAACATGAGACAGCTCAAACAAATCCATTCCCAAATCATAACATCACCATACCTACCCGAAACAGATCGTTATTTCCTCATTTCTCGTCTGCTCTTCTTCTGCGCAATCTCTGATTCAGGTTGTCTCAGCTATGCCACTCATGTCTTCAGACTTCTACACAACCCAAATCTCTTTGTTTACAATGCTATGATCAGAGCGTATGCTAGTAAAATTAACAATGGGGATCGATCCAATTCGTGTCAGGCCTTGGTTTTATATAAGCAAATGTTGTGTAACGGCATTGAACCTGACTGTCTAACATTCCCATTCCTTTTGAAAGATTGCTCAACTAGGACAGACTATGGCACGGGTCGAAGCATTCATGGGCATGCTATCAAGTATGGGTTTCATAATGATATATTCATTCAGAATTCGTTGATTAGTTTGTATTCTGCTTGTGGGTTTTGTAATAGTGCACGGAAGATATTTGATGAAATGTCGAGTAGAGATATTGTTTCTTGGAATTCAATAATTATTGGGTGTTCAAGAAGTGGGGATCTTGATTCGGCACTGGATTTGTTTAGGAGGATGAAGAGGAGAAATATCATTACTTGGAACTCGATTATAACGGGGTTTGTTCAAGGGGGTTGTCCAAAGGAAGCTATAGAAATTTTCCATGAAATGCAAATTCTAGGCGACGATATGGTTAGACCTGATAAGATCACCATTGCCAGTGTCCTTTCAGCGTGTGCCTCTTTGGGTGCAATTGATCAGGGGAACTGGGTGCACAGTTTCTTGAAGAGAAGTGGGGTAGAGTGTGATATAGCCATAGGAACAGCATTGGTGGACATGTACGGTAAATGTGGTTGCATAGAAAGAGCATTTGAGGTCTTTAAGGAAATGCCTAAGAAGGATATTTTAGCGTGGACAGCTATGATTTCTGTATTTGCGCTTCATGGGTATGGTAAAGAGGCTTTCGATCTTTTTACAGAGATGGAAGCACTTGGAGTGAGGCCGAACCCTGTGACGTTTGTTGGGTTGTTGTCTGCTTGTGCTCATTCGGGGTTAGTAGAGAAAGGCCAATGGTGTTTTGAAATGATGAAACGTGTTTACTCCATTGAGCCGCAAGTCCAACACTATGCTTGCATGGTTGATATACTTAGTAGAGCTGGGCTATTTGATGCGGCAAAAGAGCTTATCAGAAATATGCCAATGGAGCCAGACGTGTTTGTTTGGGGAGCTCTGCTTGGAGGCTGTCAAATGCATGGGAATGTAGATTTAGGAGAAAAGGTTGCACAATACTTGATCGATTTGGAACCTCTAAACCATGCTTTCCATGTTATTTTGTGTGATATATATGCCAAAGCTGGTAGATTTGATGATGTGAAGAGAATTAGAGCTTTTATGAATGATAGAGTGATTACGAAGGCAGTTCCAGGCTGTAGCATGATTGAAATTGATGGCATTGTTCATGAATTCTCTGCAAGAGGATCACCTGAAGTTGTGTTAGAGGATATAAAGCGTGTCTTGAATTGGTTAAGTGATGGGATGAAGATGGAATGGGATATGATTGATTCCATTAACAATTCTTTATAACAGCTACTTCTATTTTTAAATACACTGTACCTGGTTCAGATGAATTCAGCAATAGATTCATGAAGGCCTTTGATGACTCCAATGTTATTGCATATCGGTGATACGTAGATTGAAGGAAGATTAAGAGGTTTCTTAATATTGGCTTTGGAAGCAACTCTTGAGCAGAACATGAAAATGGTAGACAATTCTGTTTACAAATTATTCCAGGGCAATAGGGAGCAGATGAAAAATGGGAAGGGTGATGTGAGTAAATTTTACTCTGAAAATAATACTATTTTATTTGTTCATTTATTCAATAATTTGCCTGTATTATGGACTAATTCATAGAGAGGGAAAGAAGATATTTCATCAAGGTTTTTGGTGGAGAGTGAAAGATCTGAAGAACATGACTGATAAGTATTTGAGAGATATAACGCCCAATTTTATTCTTTCCTGCAAGGACAACACAGTCGCTTGGTTCTTTTAGATGCCATGTATGTAGGCATCCTTTTGATCATCGGAAGAAGATTGCACAGGAAGTTGACTGTTAGAGAAGCAACTGAAGTTGAGAATAACATATCTACTGATGAATTTGCCAATGGGTTAACTGAAGCAACTGTGGACAAATGCAGTATCCTCATGCAGCACTGATTCAGACTCAGATTATCCTGAAGTTCCTGTGGTAATTCTGCACACCATGAACCAACATATTCATCTGATCCTCTGTAGTTACAACATGGAGTGGCAAAGGGGTCATGGAAAAATAGTCTAATGCATTGTGATTTGGGAGCTTCCTAATACCCTTAAAATTTCTTTTTACACCCATCTCAGGCATAGTAAATCTTGTACTTTATGATGAAAATCCTTGTACCTTAAAGAGAAAGTGGTTGTATAGACAAAAATTAGGTTTGTATTTAGAAATTAGAAGCACCTGTAGAGAATCCAGCTAGTTTCTTCTTTAACCCCCTCCTCCTGCACAGAAAATAGGTGAGCATGGTACTGAGATTTAGACTATGGTCACAAACGTGCAACTTAAATATCAACTCTTCTGTTCTATTTGATTGTGGAAGTCCACCTCTAATGAATCAAACCATATTCACTCATAATTAATAAGTAATTGCTAACATTCTTTTTATAAACTATTAATTTCACTTTCTTTCTGGATGCAGTCTTTGATGTGACGAACTTGTTATCACTTGTGTTTCTCTTTCTCTTTTTATAACTTGTTATGGTGGTGGCAGTAGCCCCATGGCTTTGATATGAAACTAGCATACGAAGTTGTTTTTTCTGTACGGAATTCAAAATCCACGTTCTTCATGATTCAGGCTTACTTGGTGATGAACATAGTTTTGCACTTCCTAATCTTCAGCGAATGGAAGCTCGGTGTTCATTTCATTCATGGAAAGAGGTAGTGAAATGAAAAACTGTTACATTTTCAGATAAGTGTGTTTTTATGTGAAAGTTTTTGGTAGGAAAGAAAGTTCAGAAACCAGAATTTGCTTAATCTTTACAACTGTGAATGCAGGATGGAAATATCCTACCTGATGGCTTCAAAATAAAGAAAGGAGACGGCGTAAACTACGTGGCTTATGCCATGGGAAGGATTGCGTACTTTTGGGATGCTGAGGAATTCCATCCTTTAAAATTCACTGCATTTTAGGTCAGCAATTGCTTTTCCCTTTCTCGCTCCTTTGACAACATAATGCAATGTTTCTTGATCCCCTAAGAAAGGAATTTGCTTATGGGCAAATGAAAATTTTAGCTTATTTCCTACTCTTCTGCTTCAATTTTGAATCGTGTTCACCCTTCACATTGATAATGGGCTTCATGTGTACACATTTTCACGGTTATGACTAGAACTTTGCAAGTGTTTGTTGATGGTAGTTTAATTTAGTTTGAATGCAGTTTCAGGGAACATGCATAAACCATATCCTTTAATTTGCGTTGTGAATAACATTAACATTACTGGGGGCCATATCACAAGTGTTAGTTGTCCCCTTTTAAATTCATTTACAAAATAGTCATGACATATCATCTACCCCTTGTTAATTAGATTTTTTACAAATCTGCAATTATATTTTCAGTCTAGCATTAAACTGTAAGTCTAGTAAAAGAATATGCACTACTGAGAAAATCTTTGTAGGTGTTAATAACATAATTTGTGAACAATTCTAGATTTATTCAAGAAAACCATGCAACTAAAGATTTTTGTTAACTATATTGAACTTTTTAAATTTCTGTCTATAGGGGTTTTTGGTAATAAGTCCCTCAATTTCAAACTTTATTGCCAAAAGGACAAGCTAAAAACATTTAATTCATTAAGGACTAAGTTTGAAATATTTTAAAAATATGACAATAATACCCTCAACTTCTATCATTTTCTTACATTACCACAACCACCACCGACCATTGTCTGCCATCGCTGACCACTGCTGGCCACCGTTGATCACTCCAGTCGGCGACGATTTTCTAGCAACCAATGTCAGTTGGCGAAAATTTGCAGATAAGATTCTTCGGTGATAATAAAATTTTACTCTATTAGACAGTAAAATTTTACTTTGTTAACTTGGACAGTAAAATTTTACTGTTTACTTTGAATATATAAATAGTGAATTTTTGCTATTGTTATCACTAACCACCACAATTACTATAATTATTACCACTATTCATATACCATTAAATGAGAAATCAGTCAAAATATTGAATTAATAACATTAACGCTAAAATTTTATTCTCATAGAGAGTAAATTTTTTCTTTATATTAGAGTAAAATTTCGCTATTGAATGTACTAAAATAACATTTTCGCTTGAGAGCTCAAAATCAATATTCAAACTGATAATGACAAAAAAAAAAATGTACTAAAATAAAAATATATACATATGTATATATATATATATATAGAGAGAGAGAGAGAAAAAAAGATAGACAGGACACATATATTGCCTCAAATCTGGTTCAAACCAGAGTAAAATTTTACTATATAAAAAAGGGAATATCATGAGGAGACAGAGAAAGAGATAGAGAGAATATAGATCTGAGATGATAGATCTCAGATATGAAGTCTTTGAGGTGAAGGATGATAATGGTGGTTGCCAATGGTATAGTGGCATCGAATGACATTGGTGGTTAAGGTGGTGGTGATGACGGTGACGAATGGTACCGGTGGTTGAGACGGTAGTTGTGGAGACGGTGGAGGTGGTGGAAACTATGGTGGTGGTCGGGGTGGTGGTGGTAGTGTAGACAGTGATGGTGGTGGTGGAGAGAGCTCTTAGAACGCGATAGAGAAAAAGGGCTGAGAGAGAGAGAGAGAGAGAGAGAAAGTTGAGACAGACTGAGGGAAAGAAAGAGGAGAAACATAGAGAAAGTATGTCTGTGAAGGGGTAAATTTGTCACACAATATAAATTTGAAAATTTTTATCCTTATAAGATTTCTTTATTTTGAAAGAATTTATGAGTTAAAAAATTAAAATTTATCCTTTTCAATGAAAACAGGCTGTAGGAAAGAGTTATGGCCAAAAAAACTCCTAACTAAAAATTCAATTACTAAACCCACATTGAATTCAAAATTTCATACCACAAAAATTATTAACCTATGAGGCTAAATGTTTTTACTGAACTTTTTAACTTCCCCTCAAGAAAAATATGTCAGACATGCACTTCTGTTTGCACTCTATTCGAGAAAGCCAACACATCATCACCCTACATGTTCAATGATTCAATAATGTAGGCTTATCATATTTTTATATTATATTATAGGGCAAATTACAATAACCCCCCTTCCACTATGGCCCTTTTACACTGTACTCTCTTGAAATTTAAAATCCAACACTTAACCCCCTTATAATTCTGATTTGTGACACTAAACTCCTATTAACAAACTAGTTTTGGACGGAAAGATGTCATACTAATGGAGATTTTAAGATTAAAATGTCCCCTATCATTTTTTGCCCCTTTTATTTCATAGCCAAACATGATCTTTATGTATATTTCCCTTCACTTCCCTTTGTATATATCATCAATGGTTATCTGCAACGTAAGACCAACGTTGACTTATTAAACCCAGTAAACTTATGGGTGGCCATTACAAAAATCCAACACTCTATTGGCTTGCAACACTGCAATTGCCATGAAGAAAAATTTTGTCTGAGTTGTCTTATTCTGCCATATTCAAGCTTTAAAGGTGGAGATTTCAAGATTTTTTGCTTTAAATCCAACCAACTTGCAAGCGGCAGAGCTTTTACTCTAGGGAAATTAATATACTGGCTTTAGAAAGGCCATGAAAGAAAAGTTACTACACCAAGGTGCCTTAAAAAAAAAAAAAAAACAAGACAGACAGACAAAAAGACAAAACCAAAAAAAAAGGAAAAAGAAAAAGAAAAAAAAAAAAAAAAGGAGACAGCTATGACTTTCCCACTTGGCCCAATTTCATATGTCTAGGGGTGTAAAAATGACCTGTGTCTCATGGGTGGTTCGAAACCCGCTCACGACTCGAGGTGGGCCTGACTTATTTCGGCCCAGTTAGGCCAGGGCCTGAGCCCAACCCAGGACCTTAGGCCTGGGCCTTCCATTTGAAGCCCGGCCTAGCTGGCCCTCTCTCCGCTAATGGTCAAATTTCACAAAAATAAAAAAAAATAGAAGGCAAGTTGCAAGCAACCAACGGTTAAATAACTTTAAAAAAATTAAAAAAATAATGGTTGATCTTATTGTGCAACAACAATAAATAAATAAATAAAAATAGGGTCGGTCATTTCTTTGCAGGGAGGCAGAGCGATGCCTGCCTGGCCCTGCCCTACAGGGATAGAACTTACTCAAAATCAATTACCAAGATCATTTACCAAGTCGGGGATAGAACTGACTCAAAATCAATTATCAAAATCATCTACCAAATTATTTCCTTGCAAGTTGCCAATGTCGCCCTACCCTTGCCCCCCTTGGGCCTTACCTTGTCATCATGTCATGCAGCATTACTCCCATCATGATTCATTGCAATTTGCAATGAATGAAAGAAACAATAAATAATAATAAAATAAATAATTTACTCATATTTTATTTAATGATATAAATTTTGGTAATATTTTATTTTATTTTGAAATGAAAATTATTCATTCAATAAATGTTATATAATTAATTTAATATTGTAATATTGAAAGTTTCATTTTCATATATATAAAATTATTTATTTCAAAAGAAAAAAAATCACATAATTGCGTATTTTTTTAGTTATAAGTTCATAATTAAAAAAATATAAGTCATACATAATTAAATTTAAATATTACCATGAAATATAACCAAACAAAACATCTCATTAATCTTAATTAAAATACACTAGTATGACTTCTTCTTTTTTTTATCCCTAATAAATAATCTACATAGTTAATGTATTTATCATTCATTTTTTTTTAAAAAAAAGGGACTAGCCCGGCCCAGTCCGTAGCCCGCGGCCTGAGCCCAGGCCCGCCAACCCTATTCTGAGTGGGTCTGGGCTTGGGCCTAGGCTTCACTTTTCAGCCCATTGGCCGGTTTGGCCCAGCCAGCCAAAAAAGCGAGAGCCCGCTAGGTTGACTTGGGCCAGTTCAGGCCATTATTACATCCCTAAATATGCCCGGTGATGAAATTGTTCCCCGAACTTACATCACTTTCATTCATTAACAACAACAAAAATTTTCAATTGCAGCATTAGACTTCAGCCCAAGAAAGGAGAGATTGACTCTAACTTTTCTAGATTTAGCAGCATATTCTGATGGGTACAATGGAGAGGTCATGGATAGGGGTGTAAATTTAGCCTGACCCACCAAAGCCCCGGCTTGGTCCGGCCCATGTCAGGCCGTTCAGGCTCTCGCCAAAATTCGAGCAAGTCGGGCCAGGCCACAGGCCAGAAAATTAGGCCCAGGCCCAGGTGTATTCAGGCCTTGGGTAGGTAGCCTCGGGCCAGGCCGGCAATCTTAGGCCTGGGCTTAAGCTTGGGCCGGGCTTGAGTAGGCCTGAACATTTTTTTTTAAAAAAATTTACTATTTTTTCTACCAAAAATTTATTCTTTTCCACTGAAAATGACGATTGGCCTTGGGCGAGGCGATTTTTGAGTGGGCCTTTTCAAGCCATGGGTTGGGCTAGGTGGGCCAAGCCCAAGGGCGAGTCGGGTTTCAAAATGACAACCGAGGCCCCGGTTCAAGGTCTCGGGCTGCGCTTGAGCCCAAGCCTGACCAAGTTGGGCCCACCCGGGGCCACGGGCTAGCTTTGCGCCGCCCACGGGCCGCGAACCATTTTTACACCCCTAGTCATAGGGTGAGCTGAAAACGAAGGTTCGTTTGGTTTAGTTTTTAAAATGAGTGTTGAGTTGTGTTTTGAAATATGAGTTTTTGAAATAAATTTTGAAAAGAGAAAATTTATTCAATTATGAGTTTTGAAAAGAATTTTGAATTTTGAGTTGTATTTTGAAATTGTTTTAGGTTAATTTTTTTAAATATTCAAAAATTTCTTAATTTTATTTTTTGAGGGTAAATATTTATTTATTTATTTTAATGTGCATTATTTACTACATTTGTACGCTGTAATTTTTTAAAAATATTTTAAATTTTTATTTTTATTTTAAATATATTTTATTTTTTATTTGAAATGTTTTATTTTATTTTTTAGTTTGTTTTTAATTTTTTAATTATTTTGAATTTTAAAAAATTTCGAATCTCCCATTTATATCTAAATCATGACAAATTATTTGGTCAATACTTGAAAAAATAACAAAATATTCTTTTTGAAAACATTAAAAAAAAAATCTTTAAAAATAAAAGTACAAAATATTTTTTGGGAAAAAAAATTTTCAAAAAAATAAAAAATAATTTTAAAGAACAAAATAAAAAAAAATTGAATATATATATTTTTAAAAAAGTAGAGTTTTAAAAAGAATTTTGAAATGAATTTGATTATGAGCTTTGAAATTAATTTAGTTATGAATTTTAAAAAGAATTTTAATCTATACTATATATTAAGTAAAAGGGGGTTTTTAACCCCTAAGGCCTATGGGAGTTCCAATATGTCAATTCTAATTTTTTAATTTTTAGATTTAAAAAAAAAAATTAATCTTAGTATTTATTAACTTCTCTCAACCCACGAGACTTTTTAACTTCTCTCATAATTATTTCAATACTTTTTCCCAAAACAAATAATTTGTATATTAAAAAAAATTTAAAACAAATATAAATATTTATGTCTATATCTATATCTATATCTATATCTATCTATTTATTTATATCTATCTCTAACCCATAAGTTTTGTAAGAGTTTCAATATCCCAATCTAAATTTCTTGATTTAAAAAAAAAAAAAAAACATTAGCATTTATTAATTTCTCACAACCCCCAAGCCTTATCCTTATAATAACACTTTAATGCATGAACAATAAGTATAAAAAAAATTCCTTAAACCTTAGATTGTTAAATTATTTTTATAAAAAATCTTAGAAAAGCATCTATCTATACTATATATTAAGCAAAATGGGGTTTCTAACCCCTAAGGCCTGTGAGAGCTCCAATATGTCAATTCTAATTTTCTAATTTTTTGTTTTTTTTTAAAAAAAAAAAATTAACCTCAGCATTTATTAACTTCTCTTAACTCACAAAACTTTTTGACTTCTCTTATAATTACTACAGTACCTTTTCTAAAACAAATAATTTGTATATTTAAAAAAATTTAAAACAAATATAAATATCCATATCTATATCTATCTATTTATTTATATCTATCTCTAACCCATAAGTTTTGTGGGAGTTCCAATAGCTGAACCTTAATGTCTTAATTTTTTTGATTATTTTTTTTAAAAAAAACTTAGCACTTATTAAATTCACATACATATTGCAAACAGTGAGTCTCATTTTTGTTTTCTCCTTCTTGATTTTTCACTTCTACACTTTCAACTTCAGAGACCACGTATGCAAACAGTAAGTCTCCTTTTTGTTTTCTCCTTCTTGACTTTTCCTTTTGTTTACTGTTTTAATATTGTAATTAGATAGCGCATAAAAATATTTGTGATTTGTCTAGCGAATAAAAAATTATAATTTGATTTTTTAATATGATTGAAGTTAGATAAATATAAACCCTCACAAAGAGAAAAATGTGATTATAATTAGTTGAATGATTCTTTTTTTTTAATGTGATTGTAGTTAGTTTTAATGGTTCTTTTTTTTCATTTATTTATTTTATTATGGGAAAAATGTGATGTGATTATAGTTTGTTCAATGGCTCTTTTTTTTAATATGATTGTTATAGTTAATTCAATGATTTTATTTTTTTTAATGTTATTTAATCTTTTTATTTACTATTTTAATTTTATTTTTTATATGATTGAAGTTAAATAAACATAAACACTCACAAAGAAAAAAATGTGATTGTAATGTGATGTGATTGTACTTTGTTCAATGACTCTTTTTTTTAATATGATTGTTGTAGTTAGTTCAATGGGTTTTTTTTTTTTTAATGTTATTTAATCTTTTTATTTACTATTTAATTTTATTTTTAATATGATTGAAGTTAGATAAACATAAACACTCACAAAGAAAAAAAATGTGATTGTAATTAGTTCAATGGTTCTTTTTTTTTTTTTTAATGTGATTGTAGTTAGTCAATGGTTCTTTATTTGTTTGTTTGTTTATTTTATTAGGGGAAAAATGTGATGTGATTATAGTTTGTTTAATGGTTCTTTTTTTTAATGTGATTCTTTTATTTACTGTTTTAATGATTTTTCTTTACAATTATTTATGAAAAAAATATGATTGTAGTTAAATAGTATAAAAATATTTGTGATTTGATTTGATTTTTTTTTTTTTTGATTTGATTTTTAAAGTATCAATTATTGATAATGATTAGATTGTATTTTGAAAAAAAAAATTGTAATTGATTTTTTTAACTCACTGTGTTTTTTGAAAAAAAATTATTGTGTTTTTTTAACTATCAATTCACTTAATTTGTGATTTGATTTTTAACTCACTGTGTTTTTTGAAAAACAAAATGGATTGTACTCATTAGGGTCACATAATGTACCAATTATTGATGATGATTAGATTGTATTTTGATCCAAAAAAATTGTAATTGATCTTTTTAACTCACTATATTTTTTGAAAAATAAATTATTGTGTTTTTTAATTATCAATTGACTTAATTTATGATTGATTTTTTTAATTATTGATGATGATTAGATAGTATTAAAAAAACTTGTGATTTGTATGATTGAAGTTACCTCCTTTTGTTTATAACTTTAGTTTTTAATATGATTGAAGTTAGATAAATATAAACACTCACAAAAAGAAAAATGTTATTGTAGTTTGTTCAATGGTTCTAAATAATCTTTTTTATTTACCATTTTAATGGTTATTTTTTTCAATTATTTTTTTTATTATGAGAAAAATGTCATTGTAGTTGGATAACATTAAAAAAATTATAATTTGTATGATTGAAGTTATCTTCTTTTTTTTATAATTTGATTTTTTTAATATGATTGAAGTTAACTTACAAAAAAAAAATGTGATTGTAGTTTATTCAATGGCTCTAAATAATATTTTTATTTACTATTTTAATGGTTCTTTTTTCAATTTTTTTTTTTTTTATTATGAGAAAAATGTGATTGTAGTTAGATAGCATTACAAAAAATGTGATTTGTATGATTGAAGTTATCTCCTTTTGTTTATAATTTAACTAGTCTATTACCCGTGCTATACACGGGATAATTATAAATATTTATTTTTGTTTTAGATTTTTTTAATATATAAATTATGTTTTTTAAGGTTTTTATAAAAATAATTTAACAATTTTATCACTAACCATAGTGTATGAGAGAAGTTAAAAAATGTACTGCAATAACTATGCATGAGTTGTATCTATAATTATTTGTATGAGGGGATTTTAAATGCTGATTAGGAAATTTTGACCAAATCAATAAATGCATGGCATGTGGAAAGACATGTGAATTGAAAATAGTTAATAAATGCTGATCAGGAGATTTTGACCAAATCAATAAATGCTGAGTTTTTTTTTTTAAATGCCTTCTTTTTTTCCTTTTTTATATTATATTAAAGTTTAATATTTTGATAATAATCATATGTGTTAGACTTTTTAAGGAATTAAATGTCTTTTTTTTATTATATTATATTAAAGTTTAATATTTTGATAATAATCATATGTGTTGGATTTTTCAAGAATTTTTTTTTATGCTTGTTCTTAATGCATTAAAGTGTTATTATGAGGGATAATAATCATATGTGTTGGGACTGTTCAAGGAATTCATATGTGTTGGATTTCAAAGAATTTTTTTTATGCTTATTCTTAATGCATTAAAGTGCTTATGAGAGTAAGACTTAGAGGTTGGGAGAAGTTAATAAATGCTAAGTTTTTTTTTTTTTTTTTTAAATCAAAAAATCAGGAAATTTAGATTGGGAGATTGGAGCTCCCACAAGGCTTGGGGTTAAAAACCCCCTTTTGCTTAATATATAATAAAATATAGATAGCCTATCACCCGTGCTATGCACGGGATAATTATAGATATTTATATTTGTTTTAGATTTTTTTTAATATATAAATTATGTTTTTTAAGATTTTTTTCTTATCACTAACCATAGTGTATAGGGAAAGTTGAAAATGGTACTGCAGTAACTATACACGAATTGTATCTATAATTATTTGTATAAGGGAATTTTAAATGTTGATCAGGGAATTTTGACCAAATCAATAATTGCAGGCATGTGGCAAGATATTTGGATTGAAAAAAAGTTAATAAATGCTAATCAGGGGATTTTGACCAAATCAATAAATGCTGAGTTTTTTTTTTTTTTTTAATAAAAAATTTAAAAAATTCAGATTGGGATATTGAAGCTTCCATAGGCCTTGGGGGTTAAAACCCCATTTTGCTTAATATATAGTATAGATATAGATAGATAGATAGATATATCTTTTTATTTTTATTTTTATTTTTGTGTGGTTTCTATTCGGGTATTTTTTTTTAAAATTTATTTAAGATGGAGTTGTGGGTATCTTTTTTTTTTAAAATTTAATTTATCTGTGGTTTCCATTTGTTTTTAATTATTATTATTTAGATAAGTTATGATGTGAGTTAGATATGTGATAGACATGTGAGTTTTATTGATTTAAAGTTTATTTAGATAAACTTTAAAGATTTTTTTTTTTAGTTTTTTAGTTTTTTTTGTTATGTTATAATATAATATATATAATATAGGTAGATATCTACAACCTTAATAGAAAATATTATCTGATTTTTTTGGAAAGAGAAAATGAATGCAAGTTTTAATATTTTTTTTTGAAAATTTGTGAGAGAGATTAGGAGGGAGAGATTATGAAATATTTTTGTTATTAAATAAATAAATCAGTCAATAGTTTTTTTTAATCTATTTTGTAAATTAAAAATCAATAATTTTGGAAAATTGATTAATTTGTCCCATTAAGTAATTTAAAATTTTGATAGATATACATAAAAAAATACATAATTATATTATTAAATCACAATTCAAATTTAGATGTTATATCTTTTTGAGATCTATAGCTAAATTCTTATTTTTTTTGAAAAGGGTGTTACAATAATTATGAGATAAGTCAAAAGGGATTGTGGGTTGGGAAAAGTCAATAAATGCTGAGGTTGAGTTGGGAGAAGTCAATAAATGTTGAGGCTTTTTTTTTTTTTAAATCAAAAAATTAGAAAATTAGTATTAGGAGATTGGAGCTCCTATCTAATTTTTTGGGGAAGAGAAAATGAATGCAAGTTTTAATATTTTTTTTTGAAAATTTGTGAGAGAGATTAGGAGAGAGAGATTATGAAATATTTTTGTTATTAAATAAATAAATCAGTCAATAGTTTTTTTTAATCTATTTTGTAAATTAAAAATTAATAATTTTGGAAAATTGATTAATTAATCCCATTAAGTGATTTAAAATTTTGATAGATATACATAAAAAAATACATAATTATATTATTAAATCATAATTCAAATTTAGATGTTATATCTTTTTGAGATTTATAGTTAAATTCTTATCTTTTTTATTTTTTATTTTTGTGTGTAACCATAGTTTATGGGAGGAATTGAAAAGGATGTTACAATAATTATGAGAGAAGTCAAAAGGGATTGTGGGTTGGAAAAAGTCAATAAATGCTGAGGTTGGGTTGGGAGAAGTCAATAAATGCTGAGGTCTTTTTTTTTTTTTTAAATCAAAAAATTAGAAAATTAGGATTAGGAGATTGGAGCTCCCACAGGCCTTGGGGTTAAAAACTCTCTTTTACTTAATATATAGTATAGATTTTTTAATATGATTGAAGTTAGATAAACATAAATACTCAAGGGGGGTTTTAAGCAAAAAAAGGTTTTTAACCTCAAGGCCTGTGAGAGCTTCAATATCCCAATCTGAATTTTCTAAATTTTTTATTTAAAAAAAAAAAACTCAGCATTTATTGTTTTGATCAAAATCCCCTGATCAGCATTTATTAACTTTTTTCAATCCACATGCCTGCATTTATTGATTTAGTCAAAATCTTCTGATCAGCATTTAAAATCCCCTCATACAAATAATTATAGATACAATCTATGTATAGTTACTGCAGTACCCTTTTCGACTTCCCTCATACACTATGATTAGTGATAAGATTGTTAAATTATTTTTATAAAAAATCTTAAAAAACATAATTTATATATTAAAAAAAATCTAAAATAAATATAAATATCTATAATTATCCAGTGCATAGCACGGGTGATAGACTAGTTTTTTTTTATTCAAATCATGGTTTGAAAACTTCCCCAACCGCTATCAAAATCAAGTTTATGGCAAGTTCTTAAGAAATGAAAATTCGAATTAAGGTCCTCATGGAGCTAAATTGGAAGCTTAGCTATTTGGTCGGGATGTTTTGCGGTAAATAGAGACTGACTGAAACACCTAAGTTGAGGAAGAAGATTGTTGGGTCCCAGTGGCAAAGCAAGGTTCTGAGCGCAAAAATGGTGGGCTGAAATGGGTTGTGGTGTGGTGTGGTGTTTGGTTGGCCACTGGTGATGGGGTGAGTGGCAATGATGGTGTCAGTCTGTTGTGGGGGTTGACGGTGTATATTTTTGGTGAGAGAGATCTGGGTTAGATTGAGGAAGAAAATGGTATAGTGTAGTATAGCAATAGTTGAAGGGCAAAAGAATAAGTCGATATATTTCCGTTAACAGCGTCAACTACTCTGGGTATTCACATATGTAAGAAGGTTAATTGTCAAGTTTGAAACATTAAGGTGGCAATGTTGATAAATGGCTATAGTTGAAGGGGATTTATTGTAATTTATCCTATATTATATTTATTATTTTGATTGTCAACACAATATTTATATAATAGGTCAAGCTATTAAATATGACTTTTAAAATTTGCCAGCGACTCTCTATTAGCATATAATGGGAATTCCGGACATCTAGTTTGTGAAGATAGATATCAGAAGATACATTGTAATTTAGCCATCCCGTGTTATCCATTCAGCAAAGAGACATTTGTCGAAGAAGGTCGATACCCTAACTATCAGCATGGCGTTTCTCATGAGTCACCAGAAATTTATGGACAGAATCAAGAATGGTACGATGAACCGCCCATGGGAGACGACGGAGATGACTTTTACGACCAACTCTCAACAGCAGACCTGGACGACCTCTCAGACAGAATGTACGGGTAAAGCCAAAAAAAAAAAAAAAAAAACAGCGGGTCCCACTAAAAGGACTCCTACAATATTTTAAAAGAGTATTCCATTACTTCCACTTGACTTTTTCAATTTTGCAAGACGTTCGAGAACCCGCCTAGAAGTATCACTCCATGGGTCAGCATCAATAATTGGCGCCCCACCAAAAGAAGACAAAATCCCTAGAAGATAAAGATTTTCCTCAGATATCAGAAAAAACGCACGCCAAGAAAAGACAAAAAGATTCTTGTAGATATTTTGTGTCTGTAATTATTTGAGTCTGTCAGTAATAAAGATTTTCCTTCACTCACTACTTTAATAAAGTGGATATCTATTATCTTGTTTTATTAAAGAAAAGCTGTGAAAATCTTTATACGTGTCTTGTAATAAATTGTAGTGTCAAAATTTTGTCAAAAAATGAGGATTGAATGATATGCGATGGGGCCCAAAAGCAGTACCCGATATCATTATCCTAATCCTTTATTGATAAAATTTATCTATATCTAGAATAGTGTTTTGAGTCAAGCATATAATTGTATACATATATAGTTTTGTCTTTATGCATACAATTCTCCGTCAAATATGTAAAGAAGTTTTTGCACATGTTTAAAGTTGAAGTCAAAAAGCCTAAAGTCTAGGCTTATAGATTTTGAATTAAGAAAGAGTCTAGACGTAGAGCATAGCTTAGAGTTTTGTTTTTATCTTTCTTTTAAGTTGTATAAATTGGCTTGCATGCCAACGGAAAGAGCATAATGAAAAAACACACCACTTCACTCTGCGTTGTAAATTTTCCAACCCCTCTCAAAAACCTCTAAGTGTATTAAGTTTTTCAGAGTTTCAGAGTCTGTAATATAATCTTTGTAAGTATATTTCTTATTAATATGAAGTGTGAGTAGTTTCTCTTTTTCCTTAAATATTTCGAAAGGGTAACTCTTCTATTCTAAAAATTTATTTTCTTTTTGAGAAAACTAAGTTTATGGAATGCTTGTTTGCTCATTAATATTACATGCTTTGAACCTTCGTAATATCTTCAGTTTTCTATTTTGTTACTGAGTAACCTTAGCTGAAGAGTCCGTGTGAGCCGTGGTTAGGCGTTGGAGGGCGAATTGTAGGCAGAAAATGAAAAGTAAAAAATGGAAAATAAAAATATACTATGTTGAACGAGACTTGGTCTCAAGGTGGGAGTACATGTAATGAAAACAAATATTGCCTAAAAATAGTTTTTGCCATAGAAAAGAATTTTAGAATAAAAGGAGAGTAACCCGAGTAAAAATATTAAGGAAATATTGGCCATAAAAGAATTTCAAAAAACCAAAAATTTGTATGCCCTTAGACGTAGACTTTAGAAATAAAAATTAAAAAATCAAAATAGTATATGTCCTTAGACGAAGACCTTAGGAATAAAATTAAAATTAGTACTGAAATAATACAAGAATTAAAAGATCAAAAATTTAGATATCAGTTTCTTTTATCATTAGCTTCTAACAGATCTCTAGAAAATTACAGTTTAAAAATTTCTCTGATAAATAGACAGCTAACTATAAAACAAGAAGCCTTAAAATTAGCCATACAACAGCTTGAAGATCTTTTAGCATAACTGTAGAATTAATTAGATAATTCTCAGCCCAATTCCAAATAGTGGTAGACCACTAACTCAACCCCTCCCCAAAAAAAATGGTATCAGAGCAGTGTTCGGTTTTAGGACAGTTTAACTTAGTTTATGCATTTTGCTTATGGTAATAGAGTAGTTTTTATTTTTGGAGATTTTAGTTATAAATTTCATATTATAGTAGCTTTTAATAATTTTAAAATATGAGTTAATTTTGTGTATGAAAAGAGTAGAGTATCTAGATTTAGAACTCAGTAGCCATAACCATCGTCTTAGCATAAATAAAAATAATTTTCGTTGTAATTTTGAAAATAATTTTACCCATCAGCTTCATAGTGAAAATAATCATCAGCTAAATAGTATCATAGATTATCAGATTAATTTTGCAGAAAATATTAAAAAGGACATAGATAAGATTAATAATCTTTTTACTTCATCCATAGAACATCTCCGCAATAATCGAAGCATAATTAAAGATCAAGATAAAAAATTAGATTATATTCAAGATCAGTGTAGTTCTATCCTACAAAAAAGAATAGATTTAAATTTAGAAAAATTTCCTACGAAGCTAGAAATAGAAACTTTAATTTTAGCCACCAATCAAATAGCTAAACAAATAGAACAAATTAAGCTAATTCAAGATAATTTAAAACAGAAATTAGAAATTTTAGAACAATTAATAAGATCTTAGTTTATGAGTAGTGATAAAAAGGCTAATAGAGATTATCAGACTATTTTAAAACAAGCAGAAGATTTTCATAATAACCCAGAAGGAATCAGTAGCTATCAGGGTGTAAGTCAATCAGATAAAATAACAGTAAGACAAAATAATATAGAAATTTTATTTTTAATTAGATTGTGTGAAAAATTTGAAGAACTATCAGAACAGCTACACAGTTTAGAAAATCGTTTAGCTTCTTTAGAAAAATTAGTACTTCAAAAAGGAAAAGGAATAGAAGGATCAGTAAATAAATCTCAATCTCAGATAAACGAAGACGACATAGCCAAATATTTTGAAAAACTTAAATTACCAAAGAAATCTGTTTGTAGAACTTATAGAAAATAAATATGTTTAAACAGCTAATTAAAGGTAGTAGTAGTAAAAAACGTAATGATGATGAAGATATTAAAGTAGAAGAATTTATAGATGTAGAACAACAAATAGAAAAATTTAAAACAGAAAAGTTAGAATTAATTCCAGCTAAATATGTGTATAAGTTAGGTAAGATTCATAAAAAACAATATTTATTTAAACACTATGGTGAACAGATGATTAGTGTAACTCAAGAAGATGAAAAAATAGAGCTAAATTTAATAGAAAGAGAAAGTTATAAATATGCAGTAAATGAACACCTTAAAATGACTCACTTAGGATTAATAGTAGTAGGAGTTAAAGCGTTAATCAGAGAAAATTTAGGAACTAAAGTTTTTGTATGTCTTTATGATGATAGGTTTAATGACGTAGGACAGAGTATTTTAGGCAGCTACGAATTAGATATGAATTCAAAAGGAGGAATAGTGTATTTTACACCAGATTTCTTATTACCCACTTCGACTTTTCATAAAAAGATAAAGATAGGAATAAAGAGTAGAGGATATAAAATGAAAAAAGGAGAAAAGAATTTGTTAGTTTGTACAGAATTTTTAGGGTTAGCAGTCTCAGAAAGTAATACTCACTATAGACTTACAAATGATCAGATAGTTAAGTTATTAGGCGCTAAAGGAATAAAGGCACTACCAGCTAAAAAATTTAATTCGGAAGATAATGCAGCCCTAGATTGGAAATTAGGAGACTTTTTAGGACAAAAGAGATTAGCCCCTCAAGACAATTTATTATATCAAGGAGCAGATGGAAATTATGTAGTAAGATTTACGCAGTACACTTATGTAGCACCAGAAAAATCCGAAGATGATGAATTTAGTAGCATAGACAGGGAAGAAAATCAAGATAATCATAGTGAAATAAATCAGCTTTATGTAATAACAGAGGAAAAAACCGTATTCCAAAATAAGATATATAATATTGATGAAATAGATTTAGAAAAATTCACCCTAGAAGACATGAATAAAATATTGGATACTAGATACCTCGAATACTTAGCCAGAGGAGATACCCATGATGAAGCAGTGTCATTTTTAGATCAAGAATTCCATACAGAATATGTAGATGATATCATAGAAGATAAAATACATCCCAGTAAAATATTTAGAATATCAGAACAATCTAAGATAGAAGATGCTAAAGTATTAGAACAAACCGATTTAGAAGATACTTTTTATATGAATACAGAAACCACAGGAACTAGTACACCCAACCAACTGTAGAAGATCCCGTAGAACCAATGCATTATGCAGTAGGAGGAAGAAGACCATTAGCCAGTTCAGGACACAGTAAAGCAGACCCAAATAAAAGTTACAGATTTCATGGAAAACATAGGCAACCAGACATGAGTATACAGCTACAGCCAGCTAATAACCAAAGAACCCTTTTAGATTTAGCCAGATTCGACCCTCAGATATGGCAGGAAGTAATAGAAAGATGGGAAAAAGACGCAGTAAAAGCATGGATGAGTAATCCCTTCGATTCAATAGACATGTGGGAATATATGGAGACACTTTTAGGAGATTCAGCTTTTAATATATATTTAACATTCAAAGGAAAGTATGAGGAGATAATTAGACAGCTTAAAGAACTAGGAGATAACCCTTGGAACTTCACCAGTTTTATAAAAGAAATACTTATAGGATATGACCCTTCTAGACGAAATACTTACACTCAAAGCATAGCATTAACTGAATTAGATCAAATGACATTAGGAAGTTGGAAATACATAGTACCCTTTAGCAAAGAATATTTAGCTATAGCAGCCAGAATAGGAAAAAGTTTTGATGAAGAAATAGGAGATAAATATTTTAGAAAATTACCTGGAGAACTAGGAAGAGAAATAGAAAATAAATGGTCAATTTATTATGCAAGTTTACCAGCAAAAATAGCCACAGGAGAAGTAAAAATAAGAGGAACCTTAGGAATAGGACCTAGAATAGTTTTTACTTTCCATAGACTTAGAGAAAAATGTATAGAAGTTAAAATACAAAAGGATTTGAAAAAACAAAATTATGGTTTTTGTAGCAGTGTAATATATACTCCTCAACAATATGAAGATAAATATAATAGGAAGAAATACAAAAAATATGGAAAATATAGAAAAGAAAAATATTGGAAGAAAAAATATAGAAAACCATGGAAAAAACAGAAATTTATTAGGAAAAGTAGAACCTTCAATAGAACAAATTATAAGAGATTACCCAAAGATGAAAAAGATAGAAAAAAACAAAGATATGTTAGAAAACCCAATAGTAAAAAATGCAATTGTTTTATATGTGGAGAACCCAATCATTTTGCAAAGGCCTGCCCAAAAAGACAGAAACCTAATACTAATAAACAGATAGAAAGACTACATATTATAGAAGATTTAGAAGAAGATATAGTCAGCATAAATAGTGATGATTCAGAGGTATATAGCATAGTCAGCGATTATGAATATCAATTAGAAGCCATAAGTTCAGACAGTGATTCAGAAAGCGATAAAGACATAAATAATCTTTTAGGACAACTTAACCAAGAAATAGGAATAACTCCTTCCCAAGATATTTTCTTTATGATGGAATGTAATGCAGATACAGAATGTCAGCATAATTTTCAAATAGGATTAGGATTTGATACTACTAGATGCAACTATTGTAATTGGTTTCCAGCTAAAGATAAAAGAACTCAATGTTTATTATGCAGCATAACTTATTGTATAATTTGTCTCGAAAAATTAAATATGACACATAAGATAAGATTAGAAAATACCAGAGAAGATAACAGTATAGAAAGCCGAGAATTACAATTAGCAAATAGAGAATTAGAAATACAAGTGAGAGAACTTAAACTTCAAATACGAGAGATAGAAACTAAGACTAGTTTTGACATAGAATGTTTAAAATTAGAAAATAGGCAGCTCAAACAACAGTTAGAACAGTTTCATACTAAATACCCTTTAAAAGATAAATTAATTGAAGAACATATGAATTCTTTAGAATTAGTCAACCTCGTTGATTCTCAACCCTTTAGTCAATACTCTCAGACACAACCAGATAATACCTATTTACCATTTAATTATCCTGTTATCCCTAAGTCAAATTTAGTTGAAATTTCTTGTGTAATTAAATTTGTAGAAAAAACCCTCAGTATAGATGCCATGATAGATACCGGAGCCAGTAAATCATATATCGAACAACACGTAGTTCCCCCAGGATGGAGCACAGCCTTAGCAACCCCAGCCTTAGTAAGCATAGCAGATGGCACGAAACAAACATACACACATTGCATCAATGGTGCCCAGATTAGTTTTCATCATCTAGGTTCTCAAGATCAGCACATAGAATGGTTCCCATTACCTCAAGTTTGGATCGGAAATACCCGTCAGAATCATCCTTTCATTTTAGGACTTAATTTCATACTTAGTTTACAAGGTGGTATGTTTATCAGCCAACACAACATCAGCTTCTTCAAACGAACCGTCAATACACCAACAGCTTATGCCCTTAGCACCATAGCCCATTCATCAGAGTTGCGTGCGAAGCGTGGTGGTACCATAGGAGTAGATTCAGTTCCCGCTAGTTTTTTATTTCCAAGTAGAAATATTTTTCCAGAGCTAGCCCAAACATACATACCTAAGGAGATAGCAAACACTTCTTTAGAAAAATTAGATATGGAAAATTATGAGTTAGAAGATTTTGAAGAGATTCATTTTGCAGATAAGGAAGACTATTGGAACTTAGAAGATTTCCAAGAAATAGTTAACTTAGAATTAATTTTTGCAAAAATAGGAAAAATAAAGAAAAAACCAATATACAGAAGAACAGAAAATGAATTAGATGAGATAATAAGATTAGCTGAAACAACAGAAATTTTAGGAGAACAACCCATGAAATATTGGGAGAGAAATAAAATTTTAGTCAGTTTAGATATAAAAAACAGAGATTATAGGATTACCTCAGCACAAATAGATCATACGCCAGCAGATATAGAAGAATTTAGAACCCAGATTAAGGAGCTATTAGATTTAGGAGTAATTAGACCTAGTAATAGTCCACATAGAAGCGCAGCATTTATGGTTAGAAATCATGCAGAGATAAAAAGAGGAAAAGCTAGAATGGTTATAAATTATAAAAGATTAAATGATAATACAGAAGAAGATAAATATAATATACCAGATAAAGATCAACTCATAAATAGAATACAGACAGCAAAAATATTTAGTAAATTTGATTGCAAGTCAGGATTTTGGCAGATAAAAATGGAAAAAGAAAGCATACCATGGACAGCCTTTTGTTGTCCACAAGGACATTATGAATGGCTAGTCATGCCTTTTGGATTAAAAAATGCACCTTCCATATTTCAGCATAAGATGGATAGTATATTTAATAAATACAGTTTTATACTGGTATACATAGACGACATACTAGTATTTAGTCCAGATAAAAATAGTCATATAGACCATTTGTATACAGCCTTAGAAGAATTCATAAATAATGGAATAATAATTAGCAAGAAGAAGATGGTATTAAATAAACCTCACATAGAATTTTTATGAATGGAACTAGGAGATGGAAAAATTAGGTTACAATCTCATATAGTCAAGAAAATTTTAGATTATCTAGATAAATTAGAAGATACAAAACAACTTCAATCTCTTTTAGGAATTTTAAATTATGCACGAATGTATATTCCTAACCTTAGTAAAATAATAGGACCACTTTATAGCAAAACCACACCCACAGGACAGAAATACTTTAATCAACAAGATATAACTTTAGTTAGAAAAATTAAAGATATTTGTAGAAGTCTACCAGACCTACAACTCCCCTTAGAATCAGAATATATAGTTGTAGAAACAGACGTAAGCCAATTAGGATGGGGAACAATATTATTAGCTAAACCTAGTAAGTACGATAGCAAAAATAAAGAACGTATTTGCAGATACAGTTCAGGAAAGTTTAAAGAAAAAGATACAACCATGACAAGCCTAGATTTTGAAATATTAGGAGTAGTTTATGCAATAAATAAATTTAGATTATTTTTACACAAACCTTTTTACAATTAGAACGGATTGTGAAGCTATAGTTAGATTCCATAACAAACTCAATGAGCGTAAATTAAGCACTAGAAGGTGGGCAAAATTTTTAGATTGCATAGTAGGGGAAGGATATAAAGTAGAATTTGAACATATCAAAGGTAGTGATAATAGGTTAACAGATTGGCTAAGTAGGAAAATTTATTTAGAAAAAGAAGATAACCAGTTTAATTTTTGTGCAGATAATGGAGAACAGCAAGACCATGAACTTTGGGGGATTTTCTCTTCCCATTCATGAAGGCAGAACCAAATTCAGACCTTTAACAGGGATCGAGTTAGACCCAGTTCAACAGTGTCTTTTAGATAACCTTTGGACCAGTCAGAACCACCCAGCTAAACGCCTTTCAGCCCTAAACTCTCTCGGTATATATTTTTCAAAAATCCAAAATAAACCTTTGTCAAAAAGTTTTTCTTTCTATGTAGTAGTTAAAGGAACCAAGCCTGGTATTTACCATGATTGGGTAGAAGTAGACCCTTTAGTAAAATTTTTTCCTACACCCCAGTTTAAAGGATTTTATGATTTTGAATCAGCCAGTATCTATGCCCGAAGACAAATAGGAACCAGCTACTTTATTAGTCAGATAACTAAAGATTACCTGGACACATTAAGCAAGATGAGGTCAACCGTTCTTGCTACTAGTGGAGTTCCAGTTAGCCAGATAATTGGAAGTAGTAGTTCAGGCAGTAGTAGTAGTTCTAACCCTCAGACAGATTTTCAGAATCCTCTCCAGATGTGCAGACATTGTGAAGGCCTTTCTAGAAACTTCAAAAGGATTATGGATAAAGGCAAAAGAGTCAGTGAAGAGCTAGACCAGCTCCGAGACGAAGAAAAACAATTGAGAGCAACCGTTCGAACCCTAACCAATCAGCTTAAAAAATTAGCTCCAGAAAGAACACCTACCTCCTTACCTAGCCCAGAAATCAAACAACTCACCAGTGAGGAATTTGACCAATTGAGTGCTAGAATGTATTTCTTCAGGCATTCTATCATTCGATCTCTTTGTGAGAAAAGCCAAGTAATAGAAGACCTAAAACCCTATATTTACACCCTAGCCGAAGATAGCAGAAATAGCGAACTAGTCATTATTCAGCAATTTCTTCAAGACCTTTCAATAGCAAGAGTAGACTGCCCCGGCTTAGCTTATCAGTGGACCTATACCTATAAAGAAGAAGAACAGCCCTGTTTAGATGAAGAAAAATGCAATAGGAGATCCGAGCATTTTGGAAGATGTCAGTGTAACCTAGACTTCAGTGTTTGCCTTTGCCAGATAAATTTAGCTGCATTCGAGCCATTGGAGATAGAAATCAGAGGCGAGATTCGTTATCTAACAGCTCCAAAATTGTTAGATTACGGCTTTGTCTCCAGACTAATTTTCACAGAACCAGATCAGACAGATAACTTCGGACATAAGTTTGCTCATGCGGTGCTATGTATAATGGAAGAATATCATCCATATATAGAAGCCTTGATAGATAGCAAACTACTAGAATGGAAGGAAATATGGTGCAACCCAGCTAAACATAAGATGTACCTCAGAGGAAAATCTTTATCTTCTAGGGATTTTGTCTTCTTTTGGTGGGGCGCCAATTATTGATGCTGACCCATGGAGTGATGCTTCTAGGCGGGTTCTCGAACGTCTTGCAAAATTGAAAGAGTCAAGTGGAAGTAATGGAATACTCTTTTAAAATATTGTAGGAGTCCTTTTAGTGGGACCCGCTGTTTTTTTTTTTTTTTTTTTTTTTGGCTTTACCCGTACATTCTGTCTGAGAGGTCGTCCAGGTCTGCTGCTGAGAGTTGGTCGTAAAAGTCATCTCCGTCGTCTCCCATGGGCGGTTCATCGTACCATTCTTGATTCTGTCCATCAATTTCTGGTGACTCATGAGAAACGCCATACTGATAGTTAGGGTATCGACCTTCTTCGACAAATGTCTCTTTGCTGAATGGATAACCCGGGATGGCCAAATTACAATGTATCTTCTGATATCTATCTTCACAAACTAGATGTCCGGAATTCCCATTATATGCTAATAGAGAGTCACTGGCAAATTTTCTCCATTTGTTGAGCTGGTCTTTGAGTGGAAATCTTCTACATGGCCAGGGTCTCTTATTGAGAAGTGCTGGGTATCTTGAAGTTCCTCTGAGGTACATCTTATGTTTAGCTGGGTTGCACCATATTTCCTTCCATTCTGGTAGTTTGCTATCTATCAAGGCTTCTATATATGGATGATATTCTTCCATTATACATAGCACCACATGAGCAAGCTTATGTCCGAAGTTATCTGTCTGATCTGGTTTTGTGAAAATTAGTCTGGAGACAAAGCCGTAATCTAACAATTTTGGAGCTGTTAGATAACGAATCTCGCCTCTGATTTCTATCTCCAATGGCTCGAATGTAGCTAAATTTATCTGGCAAAGGCAAACACTGAAGTCTAGGTTACACTGACATCTTCCAAAATGCTCGGATCTCCTATTGCATTTTTCTTCATCTAAACAGGGTTGTTCTTCTTCTTTATAGGTATAGGTCCACTGATAAGCTAAGCCGGGGCAGTCTACTCTTGCTATGGGAAGGTCTTGAAGAAATTGCTGAATAATGACTAGCTCGCTATTTCTGCTATCTTCGGCTAGGGTGTAAATATAGGGTTTTAGGTCTTCTATTACTTGGCTTTTCTCACAAAGAGATCGAATAATAGAATGCCTGAAGAAATACATTCTAGCACTCAATTGGTCAAATTCCTCACTGGTGAGTTGTTTGATTTCTGGGCTAGGTAAGGAGGTAGGTGTTCTTTCTGGAGCTAATTTTTTAAGCTGATTGGTTAGGGTTCGAACGGTTACTCTCAATTGTTTTTCTTCGTCTCGGAGCTGGTCTAGCTCTTCACTGACTCTTTTGCCTTTATCCATAATCCTTTTGAAGTTTCTAGAAAGGCCTTCACAATGTCTGCACATCTGGAGAGGATTCTGAAAATCTGTCTGAGGGTTAGAACTACTACTACTGCCTGAACTACTGCTTCCAATTATCTGGCTAACTGGAACTCCACTAGTAGCAAGAACGGTTGACCTCATCTTGCTTAATGTGTCCAGGTAATCTTTAGCTATCTGACTAATACAGTAGCTGGTTCCTATTTGTCTTCGGGCATAGGTACTGGCTGATTCAAAATCATAAAATCCTTTAAACTGGGGTGTAGGAAAAAAGTTTACTAAAGGGTCTACTTCTACCCAATCATGGTAAATACCAGGCTTGGTTCCTTTAACTACTACATAGAAAGAAAAACTTTTGACAAAGGTTTATTTTGGATTTTTGAAAAATATATACTGAGAGAATTTAGGGCTGAAAGGCGTTTAGCTGGGTGGTTCTGACTGGTCCAAAGGTTATCTAAAAGACACTGTTGAACTGGGTCGAACTCGATCCCTGTTAAAGGTCTGAATTTGGTTCTGCCTTCATGAATGGGAAGAGAAAATCCCCCAAAGTTCATGGTCTTGCTGTTCTCCATTATCTGCACAAAAATTAAACTGGTTATCTTCTTTTTCTAAATAAATTTTCCTACTTAGCCAATCTGTTAACCTATTATCACTACCTTTGATATGTTCAAATTCTACTTTATATCCTTCCCCTACTATGCAATCTAAAAATTTTGCCCACCTTCTAGTGCTTAATTTACGCTCATTGAGTTTGTTATGGAATCTAACTATAGCTTCACAATCCGTTCTAATTGTAAAAAGGTTTGTGTAAAAATAATCTAAATTTATTTATTGCATAAACTACTCCTAATATTTCAAAATCTAGGCTTGTCATGGTTGTATCTTTTTCTTTAAACTTTCCTGAACTGTATCTGCAAATACGTTCTTTATTTTTGCTATCGTACTTACTAGGTTTAGCTAATAATATTGTTCCCCATCCTAATTGGCTTGCGTCTGTTTCTACAACTATATATTCTGATTCTAAGGGGAGTTGTAGGTCTGGTAGACTTCTACAAATATCTTTAATTTTTCTAACTAAAGCTATATCTTGTTGATTAAAATATTTCTGTCCTGTGGGTGTGGTTTTGCTATAAAGTGGTCCTATTATTTTACTAAGGTTAGGAATATACATTCGTGCATAATTTAAAATTCCTAAAAAAGATTGAAGTTGTTTTGTATCTTCTAATTTATCTGGATAATCTAAAATTTTCTTGACTATATGAGATTGTAACCTAATTTTTCCATCTCCCAGTTCCATTCATAAAAATTCTATGTGAGGTTTATTTAATACCATCTTCTTCTTACTAATTATTATTCCATTATTTATGAATTCTTCTAAGGCTGTATACAAATGGTCTATATGACTATTTTTATCTGGACTAAATACTAGTATGTCGTCTATGTATACCAGTATAAAACTGTATTTATTAAATATGCTATCCATCTTACGTTGAAATATGGAAGGTGCATTTTTTAATCCAAAAGGCATGACTAGCCATTCGTAATGTCTTTGTGGACAACAAAAGGCTGTCCATGGTATGCTTTCTTTTTCCATTTTTATCTGCCAAAATCCTGACTTGCAATCAAATTTACTAAATATTTTTGCTGTCTGTATTCTATTTATGAGTTGATCTTTATCTGGTATATTATATTTATCTTCTTCTGTATTATCATTTAATCTTTTATAATTTATAACCATTCTAGCTTTTCCTCTTTTTATCTCTGCATGATTTCTAACCATAAATGTTGCGCTTCTATGTGGACTATTACTAGGTCTAATTACTCCTAAATCTAATAGCTCCTTAATCTGGGTTCTAAATTCTTCTATATCTGCTGGCGTATGATCTATTTGTGCTGAGGTAATCCTATAATCTCTGTTTTTTTATATCTAAACTGACTAAAATTTTATTTCTCTCCCAATATTTCATGGGTTGTTCTCCTAAAATTTCTGCTGTTTCAGCTAATCTTATTATCTCATCTAATTCATTTTCTGTTCTTCTGTATATTGGTTTTTTCTTTATTTTTCCTATTTTTGGAAAAATTAATTCTAAGTTAACTATTTCTTGGAAATCTTCTAAGTTCCAATAGTCTTCCTTATCTGCAAAATGAATCTCTTCAAAATCTTCTAACTCATAATTTTCCATATCTAATTTTTCTAAAGAAGTGTTTGCTATCTCCTTAGGTATGTATGTTTGGGCTAGCTCTGGAAAAATATTTCTACTTGGAAATAAAAAACTAGCGGGAACTGAATCTACTCCTATGGTACCACCACGCTTCGTACGCAACTCTGATGAATGGGCTATGGTGCTAAGGGCATAAGCTGTTGGTGTATTGACGGTTCGTTTGAAGAAGCTGATGTTGTGTTGGCTGATAAACATACCACCTTGTAAACTAAGTATGAAATTAAGTCCTAAAATGAAAGGATGATTCTGACGGGTATTTCCGATCCAAACTTGAGGTAATGGGAACCATTCTATGTGCTGATCTTGAGAACCTAGATGATGAAAACTAATCTGGGCACCATTGATGCAATGTGTGTATGTTTGTTTCGTGCCATCTGCTATGCTTACTAAGGCTGGGGTTGCTAAGGCTGTGCTCCATCCTGAGGGAACTACGTGTTGTTCGATATATGATTTACTGGCTCCGGTATCTATCATGGCATCTATACTGAGGGTTTTTTCTACAAATTTAATTACACAAGAAATTTCAACTAAATTTGACTTAGGGATAACAGGATAATTAAATGGTAAATAGGTATTATCTGGTTGTGTCTGAGAGTATTGACTAAAGGGTTGAGAATCAACGAGGTTGACTAATTCTAAAGAATTCATATGTTCTTCAATTAATTTATCTTTTAAAAGGTATTTAGTATGAAACTGTTCTAACTGTTGTTTGAGCTGCCTATTTTCTAATTTTAAACATTCTATGTCAAAACTAGTCTTAGTTTCTATCTCTCGTATTTGAAGTTTAAGTTCTCTCATTTGTATTTCTAATTCTCTATTTGCTAATTGTAATTCTCGGCTTTCTATACTGTTATCTTCTCTGGTATTTTCTAATCTTATCTTATGTGTCATATTTAATTTTTCAAGACAAATTATACAATAAGTTATGCTGCATAATAAACATTGAGCTCTTTTATCTTTAGCTGGAAACCAATTACAATAGCTGCATCTAGTAGTATCAAATCCTAATCCTATTTGAAAATTATGCTGACATTCTGTATCTGCATTACATTCCATCATAAAGAAAATATCTTGGGAAGGAGTTATTCCTATTTCTTGGTTAAGTTGTCCTAAAAGATTATCTATGTCTTTATCGCTTTCTGAATCACTGTCTGAACTTATGGCTTCTAATTGATATTCATAATCGCTGACTATGCTATATACCTTTGAATCATCACTATTTATGCTGACTATATCTTCTTCTAAATCTTCTATAATATGTAGTCTTTCTATCTGCTTATTAGTATTAGGTTTCTGTCTTTTTGGGCAGGCCTTTGCAAAATGATTGGGTTCTCCACATATAAAACAATTGCATTTTTTACTATTGGGTTTTCTAACATATCTTTGTTTTTTTCTATCTTTTTCATCTTTGGGTAATCTCTTATAATTTGTTCTATTAAAGGTTCTACTTTTCCTAATAAATTTCTATTTTTTCCATGGTTTTCTATATTTTTTCTTCCAATATTTTTCTTTTCTATATTTTCCATATTTTTTGTATTTCTTCCTATTATATTTATCTTCATATTGTTGAGGAGTATATATTACACTGCTACAAAAACCATAATTTTGTTTTTTCAAATCCTTTTGTATTTTAACTTCTATACATTTTTCTCTAAGTCTATGGAAAGTAAAAACTATTCTAGGTCCTATTCCTAAGGTTCCTCTTATTTTTACTTCTCCTGTGGCTATTTTTGCTGGTAAACTTGCATAATAAATTGACCATTTATTTTCTATTTCTCTTCCTAGTTCTCCAGGTAATTTTCTAAAATATTTATCTCCTATTTCTTCATCAAAACTTTTTCCTGTTCTGGCTGCTATAGCTAAATATTCTTTGCTAAAGGGTACTATGTATTTCCAACTTCCTAATGTCATTTGATCTAATTCAGTTAATGCTATGCTTTGAGTGTAAGTATTTCGTCTAGAAGGGTCATATCCTATAAGTATTTCTTTTATAAAACTGGTGAAGTTCCAAGGGTTATCTCCTAGTTCTTTAAGCTGTCTAATTATCTCCTCATACTTTCCTTTGAATGTTAAATATATATTAAAAGCTGAATCTCCTAAAAGTGTCTCCATATATTCCCACATGTCTATTGAATCGAAGGGATTACTCATCCATGCTTTTACTGCGTCTTTTTCCCATCTTTCTATTACTTCCTGCCATATCTGAGGGTCAAATCTGGCTAAATCTAAAAGGGTTCCTTGGTTATTAGCTAGCTGTAGCTGTATACTCATGTTTGGTTGCCTATGTTTTCCATGAAATCTGTAACTTTTATTTGGGTCTGCTTTACTGTGTCCTGAACTGGCTAATGGTCTTCTTCCTCCTACTGCATAATGCATTGGTTCTACGAGATCTTCTACAGTTGGTTGGGTGTTACTAGTTCCTGTGGTTTCTGTATTCATATAAAAAGTATCTTCTAAATCGGTTTGTTCTAATACTTTAGCATCTTCTATCTTAGATTGTTCTGATATTCTAAATATTTTACTGGGATGTATTTTATCTTCTATGATATCATCTACATATTCTGTATGGAATTCTTGATCTAAAAATGACACTGCTTCATCATGGGTATCTCCTCTGGCTAAGTATTCGAGGTATTTAGTATCCAATATTTTATTCATATCTTCTAGGGTGAATTTTTCTAAATCTATTTCATCAATATTATATATCTTATTTTGGGATACGGTTTTTTCCTCTGTTATTACATAAAGCTGATTTATTTCACTATGATTATCTTGATTTTCTTCCCTGTCTATGCTACTAAATTCACCATCTTCGGATTTTTCTGGTGCTACATAAGTGTACTGCGTAAATCTTACTACATAATTTCCATCTGCTCCTTGATATAATAAATTGTCTTGAGGGGCTAATCTCTTTTGTCCTAAAAAATCTCTTAATTTCCAATCTAGGGCTGCATTATCTTCCGAATTAAATTTTTTAGCTGGTAGTGCCTTTATTCCTTTAGCGCCTAATAACTTAACTATCTGATCATTTGTAAGTCTATAGTGAGTATTACTTTCTGAGACTGCTAACCCTAAAAATCCTGTACAAACTAACAAATTCTTTTCTTCTTTTTTCATTTTATATCCTCTACTCTTTATTCCTATCTTTATCTTTTTATGAAAAGTCGAAGTGGGTAATAAGAAATCTGGTGTAAAATACACTATTCCTCCTTTTGAATTCATATCTAATTCGTAGCTGCCTAAAATACTCTGTCCTACGTCATTAAACCTATCATCATAAAGACATACAAAAACTTTAGTTCCTAAATTTTCTCTGGTTAACGCTTTAACTCCTACTACTATTAATCCTAAGTGAGTCATTTTAAGGTGTTCATTTACTGCATATTTATAACTTTCTCTTTCTATTAAATTTAGCTCTATTTTCTCATCTTTTTGAGTTACACTAATCATCTGTTCACCATAGTATTTAAATAAATATTGTTTTTTATGAATCTTACCTAACTTATACACATATTTAGCTGGAATTAATTCTAACTTTTCTTTTTAAAATTTTTCTATCTGTTGTTCTACATCTATAAATTCTTCTACTTTAATATCTTCATCATCATTACGCTTTTTACTACTACTACCTTTAATTAGCTGTTTAAACATATTTATTTTCTATAAGTTCTACAAACAGATTTCTTTGGTAATTTAAGCTTTTCAAAATATTTGGCTATGTCGTCTTCGTTTATCTGAGATTAAGATTTATTTACTGATCCTTCTATTCCTTTTCCTTTTTGAAGTACTAATTTTTCTAAAGAAGCTAAACGATTTTCTAAACTGTGTAGCTGTTCTGATAGTTCTTCAAATTTTTCACACAATCTAATGAAAAATAAAATTTCTATATTATTTTGTCTTACTGTTATTTTATCTGATTGACTTACACCCTGATAGCTACTGATTCCTTCTGGGTTATTATGAAAATCTTCTGCTGTTTTAAAATAGTCTGATAATCTCTATTAGCCTTTTTATCACTACTCTATTAGCCTTTTTTATCACTACTCATAAACTAAGATCTTATTAATTGTTCTAAAATTTCTAATTTCTGTTTTAAATTATCTTGAATTAGCTTAATTTGTTCTATTTGTTTAGCTATTTGATTGGTGGCTAAAATTAAAGTTTCTATTTCTAGCTTCGTAGGAAATTTTTCTAAATTTAAATCTATTCTTTTTTGTAGGATAGAACTACACTGATCTTGAATATAATCTAATTTTTTATCTTGATCTTTAATTATGCTTCGATTATTACGGAGATGTTCTATGGATGAAGTAAAAAGATTATTAATCTTATCTATGTCCTTTTTTAATATTTTCTGCAAAATTAATCTGATAATCTATGATACTATTTAGCTGAGGATTATTTTCACTATGAAGCTGATGGGTAAAATTATTTTCAAAATTACAACGAAAATTATTTTTATTTATGCTAAGACGATGGTTATGGCTGCTGAGTTCTAAATCTAGATACTCTACTCTTTTCATACACAAAATTAACTCCTATTTTAAAATTATTAAAAGCTACTATAATATGAAATTTATAACTAAAATCTCCAAAAATAAAAACTACTCTATTACCATAAGCAAGATGCATAAACTAAGTTAAACTGTCCTAAAACCGAACACTGCTCTGATACCATTTTTTTTTTTGGAGGGGTTGAGTTAGTGGTCTATCACTATTTGGAATTGGGCTGAGAATTATCTAATTAATTCTACAGTTATGCTAAAAGATCTTCAAGCTGTTGTATGGCTAATTTTAAGGTTTCTTGTTTTATAGTTAGCTGTTTATTTATCAGAGAAATTTTTAAACTGTAATTTTCTAGAGATCTGTTAGAAGCTAATGATAAAAGAAACTGATATCTAAATTTTTGATCTTCTAATTCTTGTATTATTTCAGTACTAATTTTAATTTTATTCCTAAGGTCTTCGTCTAAGGACATATACTATTTTGATTTTTTAATTTTTATTTCTAAAGTCTACGTCTAAGGGCATACAAATTTTTGGTTTTTTGAAATTCTTTTATGGCCAATATTTCCTTAATATTTCTACTCGGATTGCTCTCCTTTTATTCTAAAATTCTTTTCTATGGCAAAAACTATTTTTAGGCAATGTTTGTTTTCATTACATGTACTCCCACCTTGAGACTAAGTCTCGTTCAACATAGTATATTTTTATTTTCGATTTTTTACTTTTCCCTTTCTGCCTACAATTCGCCCTCCAACGCCTAACCACGGCTCACACGGGCTCTTCAGCTAAGGTCACTCAGTAACAAAATAGAAAACTGAAGATACTACGAAGGTTCAAAGCATGTAATATTAATGAGTAAACAAGCATTCCATAAACTTAGTTTTCCCAAAAAGAAAATAAATTTTTAGAATAGAAGAGTTACCCTTTCGAAATATTTAAGAAAAAAGAGAAACTACTCACACTTCATATTAATAAGAAATATACTTACAAAGATTATATTACAGACTCTGAAACTCTGAAAAACTTAATACACTTAGAGGTTTTTGAGAGGGGTTGGAAAATTTACAACGCAGAGTGAAGTGGTGTGTTTTTTCATTCTGCTCTTTCCGTTGGCATGCAAGCCAATTTATACAACTTAAAAGAAAGATAAAAACAAAACTCTAAGCTATGCTCTACGTCTAGACTCTTTCTTAATTCAAAATCTATAAGCCTAGACTTTAGGCTTTTTGACTTCAACTTTAAACATGTGCAAAAACTTCTTTACATATTTGACGGAGAATTGTATGCATAAAGACAAAACTATATATGTATACAATTATATGCTTGACTCAAAACACTATTCTAGATATAGATAAATTTTATCAATAAAGGATTAGGATAATGATATCGGGTACTGCTTTTGGGCCCCATCGCATATCATTCAATCCTCATTTTTTGACAAAATTTTGACACTACAATTTATTACAAGACACGTATAAAGATTTTCATAACTTTTCTTTAATAAGGCAAGATAATAGATATCCACTTTATTAAAGTAGTAAGTGAAGGAAAATCCTTATTACTGACAGACTCAAATAATTACAGACACAAAATATCTACAAGAATCTTTTTGTCTTTTCTTGGCGTGCGTTTTTTCTGATATCTGAGGAAAATCTTTATCTTCTAGGGATTTTGTCTTCTTTGGGTGGGGGCGCCAATTATTGATGCTGACCCATGGAGTGATGCTTCTAGGCGGGTTCTCGAACGTCTTGCAAAATTGAAAGAATCAAGTGGAAGTAATGGAATACTCTTTTAAAAATTGTAGGAGTCCTTTTAGTGGAACCCGCTGTTAGGTTCAAGCTATTAGGTCAAGCTATTAATGTGTATCTAATATTTATATAATAGGTGAAGCTATTAATGTGTATCTAATGTTAATAATTGAATTAATATATCAAATGATAAGATAAGATAAGGCGATAGATTCAAGGTGATTGTAATAAATGACAACTATTTCATCTCCTAGCCCTGTCATGGGAAAAATTATTCAATTTCTTAGAATGTCATGTATTCATATTTCAAGACTAATTATTATATATTATGTCTCTTGATATTTTTTATTTAGGCATTGTTTGGAAACAGATTTTTTTAATAATTTTTTAACTTTTTAATTAAAATATGATGTAAAAAAATTAGTATATTTGGAATGATTTTTTAGTTTTTTTATGAAAAAATATACAAAAAGTAGAGAGAAGAAAATTTTTAACTTTTTAGTATAAGTTGTTGATTTTTTGATTTTTATAATGATTTTTTGACTTTTAAATTAAAAAATAATATTACCAAATGAGGCCTTAATCGACGTAAAATTATGAGCTCTATTTTATCCACTAATCACAATATCTTAGATCATCACGTGATCATATTCCCAGATCATCCAATAACCACTTCTCTCTAAACCATGTTAATTTTTTATTTTAACATTGCGAGGAAAAAACACAAATTATTATAATAAGGGAGGTGAAAATAATTTACCCTTATTATTATTATTATTATTTATTATTAATTTTTTATTACTATTTGCTAATATTTGCATAAAGTTTATTTTCAAATCTAATCACTAAGCTTGTATATTGAAATTTATTTGCATAGATTAAGATATAAATAAATCATCATAAAAATTTAAAAACATAAAAATCTAGTTTTTTTTTGCTTCATAATTTAACAAAATTCAATTTATGATAAGAAAAAAACATCAAACAAAAGTTAAAATTATAATACTCCCTCCGTCTCAAAATATCAATCCCTTATTCTATTTTTTATTGTTACAAAATATTAGTTTCTTTTCAAAAATTAAGGACAAAAATAATATGAATTTCTTATTTTGCCCTTCTTTTAAATTCATTAACAACATAAAAAGTATAATTATGACAATCGATATTTCCTAAAAAAAGTAATATCAAATGATAATTTTGAAAATTTAATTTTTTTAAAGTGTAATGATTGTAATACTAAAAAAAGTTAGATTCTCAAAAAGGAACTATTATTTTGAGACGGAGACATTACCAAACAAAAATTTAACCAATTGTAGAAAAACATCATCCAAACATTATTGTTCTTGTAGTTTTAGCTTTCTCAAGTTGAGATGAACTATAATAATCTTACCAAATCCAAACACTCTCTCAAATTGATATGGTGACTTTAGAGAAACCAAACTCAAACGTAAACGAGGAAAAATTTGAAAGATGAAGAGTCAAAATAAAATAAATTTTAAGGGCTAAAGTAAAAAATAATTAAATATAAAAGGGAATATTCTCAATGATGATAGGAAAAAAATAAATAAATTTATAAAAAAAAATTAATTATTAATATTTATAAACTTTTTTATTAATTTGTAATTTTTTTTAAATCTATTTATGTGATATTTTTCCAAGAAAAATGGTGATAAATCCAATCTAAGAAATGTATAAAACATTAGGTCCAGTACATATTTTTTTGTTGGTGATGGATTTATCCACTCTATGTGAAATAGTTTTTTTTTTTTTTTGGAACTCCTTTGTGAAATAGTTTGGTGAGAAGTCATTTTGTTGATTTTGGATGACATTTTGTTTTCAATTTTATTTCTGAATTTATCTGTTGACTTTTTTTTATCTATTTGACTTTTTCTGACTATTTGTTCAAATTTATATCTATTTGTTCAAATTTTTTTTCCTATCTATTCAAAATATATATCTATTTATTCAATTTTTTCCCTTTATTTGTTCACATATATATTCAAATTTTATTATCTGTTCAATTTTTTCATTTATCTATTTAAATCTATCTATTCCAATTTTATTATTTGTTCAATAACAATAGCAAATTTATCTTTTGAAAATCCAACAACAACAACAACAACAACAAAAAATTTATTTGTTAAAAATCTATATCTCTTTCTACGATGTATCTGTTCAAATTCAACAACTCCGATCGGTCTTTCCTTGCTGGAAAACCACCCATTATCTGTTCAAACAAAACATATGGATTTGCAATATGTTTCATCATCATTAACAACAACAACAACACATCATTATATCAACAGCAACGACATAAAATAAAATAAATAAAAAATAAGAGAGAGAGAGAGAGAAAAGGATTGGATGATTATCTGTACATACACAAATGATCATTTACCAGATCTGAGCTCAAATCTTTAAAATAAAATAAAACAGATCTGAAAAAATCATATTCATATAGATATAAACATATATATATATATATCTATATCTATTTCTCAAATATGATTTCGCGATAGATATATCTATATATATAAACACAGATCTCAAGTTAATGATGAAACAGATTTGAGGATGGCCGAGATAATGAAACAGATATGTTTTTTAGTAAAGATTATGATGATGATGATGATGATGATGACTCATGGCACTCTTCGACTACGCCATGGTGAACTAGAGAGGCGATGATAGGATTTGAGAGCTAAAACTCAAGCAAACAAATTGTGAACTTGATAAATTGAAAATTGATTGAATTAAATTACGCTAACAAAAAGAGTGATTGAAGAACTTATTGTATGTATAGCCTAGGGCTTCGAAGAGATGATATTTTCCAACCTTAACACTAGGCATGGTGAGATTGAAAGAAAATGCAACGTTCTAGAAAATCCTACGGTAGACAGCGACGAGATCTACGATCGGTGAGATCTACGATCGATGAGATCATCGGTGTAATGGATCTCGAGTTCTGATTGGCGGCGAACGGCGGAGAAAAGAGGATTTGAAAGCTAACAGATACGATGACGACGCTAGTTCGGTCGCAGCAAGAGGACGATGGACGGTGGACGATGGCAAGATTGTCGGAGGCTAAAATCTAAATGAGAGAAGGTTTAGAACCGTCGATGGATGAGAGAGAGAGTGAGTGAACGAGACGGTTTGAGAGTTTTGGACTGTATATATATATAAGAAATGATATTTTAATTATTTTATTTAAACTTATCATTTTAGGCAAATTTAAGCAAATAAAATCAAATTTAAAATTTTAGAGCGAGTGCCTTGTTTTTCTCATATAAAAAAAGGTGAGTGTAATTCACACAATTTCAGTTGGTCCACTGTCCTTTAAGACTGGCGGACAGGCCCTGATTATTGTTGACCAAATCAACAAAAGTATGTGGTTTCATTTTGTCAACATTTAGGTTAAGTTTGGCATTTCTAAAAAAAATTAAAAAATTATTATCTTATTTAAGTTATATTATCTTATTTAAGTCACATTATTTTTCTACTACATCATTTCAAATCAAATTCATATTTTATAAAAAGTCAAAAAATACACTTATTTAAAACATTCCAAACAACCCCTTACTTTCCGGAGACAGCAAAAACCTTGAAATCACTTAAGCAATGTTACATGTATTAAAAAATTATGTATAAATATTATTGAATATTTAAATATTATTATTTTATTTTGGTAATTAATTTTATTTGACCTGTAGTATTTTAGTAATATTGTGTTTTGTGTACGGATTTGGTGAATAATTTAGAAAAGGAAATGAAAAAAAAAAAAAAAATTGAAATATAAGCGAAATATTTTATTTATATTTCACACTCATTTTTTTTTTCTCTTTCCTAGTCCCTCTCAAAATTTATAAACCAAACACAACCTAAGATTTTTAATAGTAAGATTGTTACTATCACTATAATTATTCATTGCACTTTTACTAATTTAAGTAATTGTAAATAGTCGATACTAACGTTGTGTTTGATTAGAAGATTTAGATAGGAATTTGAAAAGGTAAAGGAAAAAAATAAGTGAAATATAAATAAAATATATTTATATTTCACTTAGTTTCACACATTTTCTTTTTCTTTTTCCAAATCTTTTTTCTAAATCTCTCCACTAAACATATAATATAAAATTAATGTAAAAGCAATAACCTCAAGGGTTTGGTTTGGTAGATGTTGGGACTTGGGGTTTGCTTCCTTAAAGATCTCATATTCAACTCTATTCGTCAGCAAAAACTCTTGGGGTGTCATTGACGGTAGGAAAAAAATTATATTTCGAAAGGCTTATAATTTACTATGCATGCAAACTGACTCATAATACCCTACATATAAAAAGATAATAATAATAGGCCATGTTTGTTTGGGCAGACTGGATTAGCATTCCCATGACTAATAGTCCTAGGACTACAAATCCATTGGATTATGTATCCTATCTTAACTAATAGTCAAGTTTAAAATAATTAGTCCGTACTTCAATTGTTTAACCAAACATTGGATTAATAATTTTATTGGACTATTAGTCCAATCCCCAGCTCATGTCCATCCAAACAAACATGACCATAATGTAATACTCTCAAACCACCACATGAAAATGTCAGTTGATCTAAGGCCTTGTTTGAGAAGGTGAATTTTTAGCCAAAGTTATTACAAGTTATCAAATTATTCTTTCTATTTTTTCAAAAAGGTCAAAAAATCAATTTCCAAACATCTCTTAATTGCCAAGGAAAACAGGTGAAATGAACAAACTTAAAAAGAGTAGTTGTCCTGTTTCATCCCTAATAATTAAATTAAACATAAAATCCTACTATTATAAGTAAGATTTTAGATCAATTGGTACCCAATATTTTATTTATTTTATTTTACTCTATGTTTATTTATTTATGGCACTGATTAGATTATACATTACTTCTTTAAAGTTTAAATTTGAATATGAAAAAATTTGAGGGATTTGTAGGATTCACAACGAGTCTTATTTCGATGATCTGAATCATTAAATTTATAGGATTGTATATATATTATCTATGAAAAAAATTAGATCAATTCAATAATTATAACATTTTTATTTTATTACATTTACTTTTTAAAAAAAAATAAACAATAAGTATATTTTTAAATATAGACCATCTATTATTTCAAAAACATATTTATTGTTGATTTTTTTGAAAACAGACACGATAATGAAATTGTTATAATTGTCATAATTGTCAGATTAATCTAATTTTTGTCATGTATATACATAAGACGTTAAAAAATGAATAATTTAAATTATTAAAATAAGACTTATGATAACATTGAGAGAAGCCCAAACTTAGATAATTTGTGCAAACTTTACCATTGACTTGATAATTACTTACATGTACTTGTAATAGACGAGAACTATTAATTACTTACATATAAGAGAATTCCATCTATGTAATAAATAGTTCAAGCTTCTAAATTGAACTGTTGATCAACAATTTCCTGATTCCTCGAAGAAGAAGAAGAATAAGAATAAGAAGAGAGAAAAAAAAAAAAAAAAAAAACAATTTCCGGGGCACAAGAACATGCGTCTCCCTTTTCCCATGTGTAGAGAGTCTTTCCATGACCCAAATTTTTCTGTGCCCAAACAACTTTTTTTTTTTTTTGAACAGCTGTGTGCCCGAACAACTTGAGAAGACATGCAAGAATTCGAATTGGACCAGACCAAAATCCCATCTTCTTCGGCCCCTACAGTTTTTTTTTTTTTAATTTTGAAAAAAAAAATCAAGATTTTAATTATTAATATTTATAATATTTATTTTTTAAATATTTTTTTATAATTCATAGTTTCTCTTTTTATTTATTTATTGTGAATTCGCCCTCACAGTTTGACCAACAAACAAATTCAAAAATATTATAAAATGCATTAAGAAGATTTTTTTATGTTTTGATTAGTATGTAAAAAATAAAAAAAAAACATTTCATAATAATTTTTATGATATTTTTACATGATCCTAACAATACTGATAGTCATAGCCTCTCACAGCTGCCAACCATAAACTGACAATTCTAGTGCATCATCAAATGATCTCTCACTCTCTCTCTCTCTCTCATACCTCCATTGATTGGAGAAGACATATAGGCCTCGTTTGGGAAGTGATTATTTTAGTAGGTTATGTGATTTTTTAGTTATTTTAGGTGGTGTTTGGGAAGAACTTATTGGGGCTTTTTTGGCTATTTTAGCCACAAAAGACAAAATAGGCTTTTTTAGCCACAAAAAACAAAACATCACATCCAACCCATAATCATTACACTCCCCTCTCACAAAAAAAGTCAAAAAAGCCAAAAAGCCAAAAAGCCAAAAAGCCCTTCCCAAACCAAACTTTTAAGCCCAGGCTAAAATAGCCAAAAAAGCCAAAAAATCAACCCACTTCCCAAACGGAGGCTTAGTAGGTTATTTTAGTTTTGTGTTTGGGAAGATGAGATGAATTTTTAGTTGAGTTCTTGTATTGGAAAGTGTGTTAAAATGATGTTTAAATTTAAAATGACAAATTTATCTCTAATTTTTTATTTTTTAAATTGATATAAAGGGGCAAAATGGTAATTTTGCCGTTGATGTAACAATTTCTGGCTGTGACAGCCTACACTGTCCGGGCAGCAGCCTAGTTTTTTTTTTTTTTTTTTTTTTGAAAACTTGTGAACAGTGTTGCTTTTGGACTTTTTTCTCAAATGAGGCTATCCACCACACAGCACTGACCAATCCGTGGTGGGGTCGAACAACACTGACCAATCCACCACACAACTTGAAAGCAACGCAGCTAATTGGCTTCCTAAACAATCACTGTCAGTACACGCATAGAGGGCATCAGGGTAATCCAGTAATTTTATTATTTTATACAATATTTTAATACACATTTTTTCGTAAAAAGTCAAAAGGTTATCCCAAACAATCATATTTTTTTCCTCTATTTTTTTATTAAAAAAATACACTTATATAGTTCATCCCAAACAACCCCTATTAACTTAATTTAAACTTATTTTGGTAATTTAAACTAATCATTTTATATAACTAATTGAAAAAATTATTCGTGCATAAAGTTAAACTGATTCAATATTGATTATTACATTATCAAATTATTTTTATCTATACCAACCTAAATATTTTAAAAAATAGACTGTTCATATGTTATAATATATATGTGATTTGATCATATAATTATTTATGTTTGATCAATTTAATTTTTTACATACATATTCCTTTAATTTATCTTATGAGATAAATAATTTAAATCACAGAAATAAATTCGAGTTAATTCACTAATTGATCAATTTTACTTGTGAAGTTGAGACTTGTTGAGACTTTCAACCATACTAGTGCATATAAACCACATTTATGTTTCTGAATAATTTTCTCAATAACATTTTCCAATTGAGATATGTTTTATACGGCTGAGCCGTGCAGCAAAAGCTCTACGGACGTCGATTAATTTTTGAGAAATATTAAAAATCTTAAAAATTTTATTAAGATTTTTATCAAATCTCTTATATAATATGAGGCTAATAATACGTGGATTTCATATGATCTCACATCTATATGAGATATTTAATAAAAATTTTGATAAAATTTCTAATATTTTTGATAATTTTTTGCTGCATCAGAAAATTAATAAATGAGTGGGACAATCAATTTAAGAGGCTGTCCGTACAACTAAACCATAGTATACGTCCTTTTAGAAACTTATTAAACCCAAATCCTCTCTCTCCGGCCAACTCCATTTCTCTCTCTACAGACCCCAACTTCTCTCTCTCTCTCTCTCTCTCTCTTCTCACTGTCCGCTCCAGTACTCAATAAATGAAAAGCTTACCCATCCTCTGCTCTCAAAAATTGGACCTCTCTATTATTCTTTATTAAATAGAATTATTTTATATATATTTGTATCTCTAGTTTTCGATAATAAAAAATGAATTCAAAAAGGGCGTGAGGTTTGAATAGCACAAAATATTAGAGAGAGAAAAATTAATTTGTTCATTCTTTTTTAAAGTTTCCATTTTTTAGTGAAAATGGAGATTTTAGTTGGAAAAATTAGAAGTTGCAAGGCAATGAGTGACAGTGTTGTAATTGGTGGTTGAAAATGATGGTATGGGTTATATATTGCTGTGATAGATTTACTGATGGTATAGGTTTAGTCTTTATGCAAAAATTAATTGAAACAAAATTAATATTTAATTTTTTGAATTCAGTTTTTTTTAAATAAATTTTTTTTTTCGTTTTTTTTAGTGAATATTTTTAAAATCTTAATCAATTTTTTTTTTTATACTTTTTTAAATGTATCTTACTTAGATCTATCTAAAAAAAATATATATGTGAAAAATATTTTTAAAAAATTAATAAATACACAAAAATATGAAAAATGTATTAAATTTTCTTCTCTCTTTTTTTTTTTTTTATATTTGATAGTTAGTGAATTTTTTATAGATTTTTTTTACAAATATTATACTTTTTAAATATATTTATATTAGATGTGTTTAAAAATTAATTTTTTTTAAATATTAAAAAACTTCAGTCAAAATAAAAATATATAAAAAATAAAAAAATAAATTTTTTTGAAAAATGAATTTTGAAAATGAAAATCAAATAAAGTGAATATTACTATAATGTTGGGCAGAGGCTGCCGCCGATACCGGTGATAATGGTGGCTGGTAAGGAGAAAAATGAAGAACTAATTAATTAGAGATGAGAGAGAGAGAGAGAGAGAGAGAGAGAGAAATGACGAAGGAAGTGAGATGCAAATGGGTTTGCAGAGATAATTACGCTGACTTGTGAAATTTATAATATGATCCGATTCAGTCCAATCTGGTGAGTTTGGATTATTTTTTAAATTCGTGATTCGATTCTGGCTTAAAAAATTAAAAAATCGTAGTCTACGGATCGGTTCCGAAATGATTCCGGATTGAAACTGATTCGGACCGTATACAACTAGTCTATATTTGTATTATTACCCTCCCGCATAGTATCTTTTTTTATTCTATATAAAATTTAAATCCAAACTTAAACTTGCGTAGTATCTTCTTTTATTATTTTTATTTGTTAGTTTTTAATTTTAATTTGTAATAGTCTAAATACTTATAGTGGAACCAGTTTTCTTATGATTGTTTAAATTCTATAATAGTATTTCCCTATTATAGAAAGATATATTGTTATTGTGGAACTAATATGATACAATGTTTGTATTTTTATAAAATTAAAATATTCTATATTTTTTCTGTTATTTAATTATGTGAATTCAAAATTTTAAACCAATCCAAGCCGTGTTTAAATGAATTGATTCAGATTGATTTTCTGATTTAAATGAATTAAATTGATTCTAATTTTTCAAAAATTATAAGTGATAAATTAATTTTGATTTTATTCTAATCCACATCAATTGGAATCATACTCACCCCGAGATATAACAACAGTTTCGGAAGAGAAGATCCACCTAAGGTTAATTGATGAGAGTCTTCAAGATGACCCCAATTTACTTTTAGTTTTTTCTAACGTGGCAGGATATTATTGACTAAATTTATTAACTTGTTAAACGTATGGCCTTCTCAATCAATAATACTATGTATCATGGAGGAAGTATCATGAAAAGTCTTTATAAAGATTTTTTATTCTTGAATTAGTTTATAATATGGGAAAAGTTAGGGATCATGAAAATTTTACCATGAAAATGATCATGAAAAATTTATGATTCTTGGATTATCTTGATTAGTGTGTGGTATTTTATTCAAAATGTAATCCAAAGGTCATAAAGCTTTCATGATTATTTTCATGATAAAATTTTTATGATACCTAGCATTGCTGTTATAATATTTGTAGTGTTTTATTATATGTTATACAATCACTATTAAATTAATTTTATGAAACCTTTCATGATATTCTTTTCATGACACGTAGCATTATGCCTTCTCAATTTGTAGTTTGAGTACATATATAAATGGAAACTACACGTGAAGGTCAGAAAAATAAAATAATGTTATAGATCTTAAAATTTTTACTAAACATTTATATTACTATGAGATTTATATTATGTAAATCTTATATAAATTTTACACTTATATAAAATATTTAGTAAAAATTTTAATAAAATATTTAGTAAAAATTTTAATAAAATTTTTAGAATCTCCAATACCTTTAAAAAAATAATTAGCAAGAATAAGTATAAGAGATATTTATATTTTTATAATTTTTTATTTATACTCTACTATAAACATACATACACTCCATGTATTTATAAATAAAAAAAAATTTCTTTTCCCACAATTTCCCATATATAAATCTTGGCTTGTCAATTCCAACAAGCTGCTTCTGCATATGTATATGCACCCATTAAGCCCTCTGCAAACACTTCCCCCCAAAAAATTTGCCACACCACAACTCTGTATCTCTCTCTCTTTCTCTCTCTCTCTCTCACTCACAAACACACACAAATATGGAGTATCTTTCCAAGCCCAGCCATGGCAGCACCACCACCACCACTCTAGAAAAACATATTCATTCAACCCTCATGGAGCTCCTAAGGTTCTCAACTCTACTACTCATGCTCTCCATAGAAGCTTTTCTTTTCTTACAAAAATGGGAACCCATTTTTCATATACTCTCACTCTCTTCAATCCTGCTCTTCTTCACCCTCCTCAACTCCCACCTCTCAATCCCACAACCAGTCTACCTCCTAGACTTCTCATGTCTCAAACCACCAGACTTCTGCAAAGTCCCCTTCTCCACCTTCCTCGAACACGCCGGTATGGCCGGTTTCTGGGACGAAAACACCACAGCCTTCATGGCCAAAGTCCTCACTTCTTCAGGACAAGGCCAACAAACCTACCTTCCACCATCTCTACACCACATTCCACCAACATCACACCACCACGAAGCCATTGAAGAAGCACAAATGGTTCTCTTCCCAGTATTCGAAGACCTTCTCTCCAAAACCAATCGCTCTCCTCGCGTTATCGACATACTTATCGTCAACTGCAGCGGGTTTTGCCCCGTCCCTTCTCTCTCCTCCATTATTGTCAACAAATATGCCATGCGAGACGATGTTAAGACTTTTAACATCACCGGCATGGGCTGCAGTGCAAGCGCACTTGGCATTGACATGGCTCAGAATCTTTTGAAAGTTCACAAAAACTCTCATGCTGTTATTCTCAGCACTGAGATACTGTCCAACAGTTGGTACCCGGGAAAAGAAAAATCCATGATGATTTTCAACTGTATGTTCCGTATGGGCAGTGCAGCTATATGGGTCACAAACAAAAAAGAAGCTAAAAAGTTCTCAAAGTATAGGTTGTTGAGGACTTTGAGATCACAGAGAGCTTTTGATGACAAGGCTTACTATGGGGCCTTTCGAGAGGAGGACTCGAAAGGAATGACCGGTGTGACACTCAGGAAGGACGTGTTGCAGGAGATCGGAGAAACTCTCCGGCCAAACATCACCGTCCTTGGCTCGTGGATTTTGCCGGTGACGGAAATGTTCCGGTACGTGGTTTCGAAGGTTTGGAAGAGAGTTATTGACAAGTCTGTGGAAATTTACATGCCGGATTTCAGGTCGGTGATTGAGCATTTTTGCTTGCCGGCGTCAGGGAAGGGGATGATAAGAGAGATAGGGAAAGGGTTGAAGCTTGGAGAGAGAGATATGGAGGCTGCATTGGTGACATTGCATAGGTTTGGGAACCAGTCTTCATCTTCATTGTGGTATGAGTTAGCATACATGGAGGGTAAGGAGAGAGTGAAGGAAGGTGACAAAGTGTTGATGATTGGGATTGGGAGTGGGCTTAAGTGTACTAACCTGGTTTGGGAGTGTGTTAGGCCCATTGTTGGGGAGGCCCAGAAGGGCCCATGGGATGATAGCATCGATAGGTATCCAAACTTGGTTATTGGTGATGATAAAGATGTGTACTAGCTTAGCTCCTGGGGGGTCAATTTGAACTAGCATATATGCACGGATTGTATTTATAATTATCTATATATGTGAATTGTGATCTTTAAATGTTTTTTTTTTTTAACGTCTTCTTTTTTTTTTTTTTTATATTATATTAAAATTTAATATTTTGATAATAATCATATGTGTTGGATTTTTCAAGGAATTAAATGTTTTTTTTTATTATATTAGATTAAAGTTTAATATTTTGATAATAATCATATGTGTTGGACTTTTCAAGAATTTTTTTTTATGCTTGTTCTTAATGCATTAAAGTGTTATTATGAGGGATAATAGTCATATGTGTTGGGACTTTTCAAGGAATTCATATGTGTTGGATTTTAAAAAAAAAAATTTATACTTGTTCTTAATGCATTAAAGTGTTATTATGAGGGTAAAATTTGAGAGTTGGAAGAAATTAATAAATGCTAAAAAAAAAAAATTTTAAATCAAAAAATCAAGAAATTTAGATTGGGAGATTGGAATTCTCACAAAGTTTGGGGCTAAAAACTCCTTTTTGCTTAATAGATAGTATAAATGTTTGATAAAAAGTCTGTTTTTCACATCTTTTTCCATTCAAGAAGTTTATTCTTGTAGAAAAACAAGACTTCAAGGTGTCTAAAATATGTCGTTCAAAAAAAAAAGTGTCTAAAATATCAATTAATGCTTTATATTATATTTTAAAGTTGTTATGGGCTCATAAATAAATTTTGGCCTTTGATAAGATTTATGTTTATTTTTTTTTAAATAATGCTATATATATTAATTAGTGTATTAACTAATATACTAATAGATAATGTGGTATCATTTTAGAAATTTTAAGTATTTGTAATATGTATAATAAATGTGATCAGTAATAATGTTATAACACTAATTGATATATTAATTAATATATATAGTACTATCATTTTTTTTATTTTTTATTTATTTATTTATTTTTTTGAGTTTATAGACTCGCTGTTTTGGCTTTGTGTTGGTCTTTAAAGAAAAGTTAGTCCTTTTGCAATTGAATTTATATTGAGAAAAATGTTTGAAATTCTTAAAACAAGCTATCTATTTTGGGAGTAGTTATTCAGTAATTTTAGAATATGGAAACATAATATTTTATAATTTTGTGATTGGTAGAGAAGGTAGATGGGTATTGTGTTGAGTGATTAGAGAATATGAAAGGACATATTGAATAATGATTGGCTAAAAATTATAGACACGTGGTATTTTAGAAATATTGAATAATTTTTTTTATTTTAAATTTGACTCAAATGGAATGACATAATAAAAATTAATTTTTAATTTACTACATATAAATTTGAAATTATAAATCTCTAACTTTTGTAATATATTAATTTTCTTGTTTCTTTCCAATTTTTCAATTACTAATGCTCAATTGCAGAGTCTCAAGTTCAACTAGGATGATTTTAAAAATAAATTATTTAATTATAAATTTACATTAACAGCCCATGTAATTTTGAATTTGTGTTACTTTAGTCCATGATCTTTTAATTATGATATATTTAACCTTAAATTTTGAATCTCATTTTAAATAAGGATAATTGAAAACATTGTTGCTCCATTTTAAGAGCAAAGTCGATAATTTTATAAAATATAAACTAGTTTGACAAAACTAAATATCAAAAAAATATTTTTAAATTTTTTAAAATTATTTTTACTCATCAAAAATAAAATTATATAAAAATGATAAATCTTTTACATTTTTATTTTTTTATTTTTTCACTAACTTAATTTTTAGTATGTGTTTGGATGATGATCATATAATGAGTGGTTGTTTTTGTTGACATTTTTAGATAGTTATCATATAATAGATGATTGTATTTGTTGTTAATAAATATTTTTAGATGGTTATCATATAATGGTTGATTATTAGATTTTTAATGTCTAATTAATATGTTTAATATATGAAATATTTTTAGTTTTGGGTTTTTTGATTTAAGAGATTGGTTTAATAATGACATCAAAGTTATCGCAAAGTTTGACTTTTGAAAAAATAAAACTAATTTAATAAAAATAAATATCAAAAAAAATTATTTCTACTCTCTCAAAAGATAAAATTATATAAAAATGATGTGTTTTTAATTTTTTTCACCAATTTAATTTTTAGTTTCTTAAAATTTTGTTTTGAAAATAAATTTTGAAATCAAACCAAACAGAATTTTATAACTAAAAAAGTTCTAACATTATTCATTAAAAACAAAAAAAAGGCCATAATATTTCAAATAACATATAAGTTAACCAACACAAAATAAGTTGTATGACGACTTTGCTCATCAAATGGAATAATAATGTTTTCAATTGTCTTTATTTGGAATGAGATTCAAAATTTAAAGTCAAATATATCACAATTAAAATGTCAGTAACTAAAATGATACAAATTCTAAATTATAGAAACGATTCGTATAATTTTCCTTTTTTTAAAAATAAATATGTTAAATTATGTGTTAATAATCAACGAATCAAGTTATTTATTTTATTTTTTATTTTTGTGTACTAGTGAAAAGTCTATTCCATTCAAAAAGTCTATTCTTGTATAAAAACAAGACTGCAAAGGGCCTGTTTGGTAATTATTCCGTTTTCAGTTTTCAGTTTATATTTATAAAAATTTTAAAAATTGTCATAAAAACTTATTTGATAATTTTTTTGGTTTATCAATAGTTGTCTCAGTTTATAAATTTGAGAAAAAAACGTAAACTCAAAAAATGAGTTTAAGTTTTCAGTTTTCAAACTTTTTTTTCAAATAATTTATTTTCAATTATTTTTTTGCAAATAATTTTTTTTCAATTTTCAATTAAATTTTTTTTCAAATAATTTTTTTTCAATTTTCAATTAAATTTTTTTTCAAATAATTTTTTTTTCAATTAATCTTTTTTATTCAATTATTCTTTTTAATTAATTTTTTTTCAATTATAATGTATGTGTCCCATTGTCATAAATAATAAAAATAAATATAAATATTTTAGGCCTGAACAAACATATTTTTTAGTTTATGTGTTTAAATTTTTTTAAACATTTTGTTCAAACCAAACGCATTTGTAATTTATGTTTTCTTAAAAATAAATAAAAATTAATTTATAAAATTTTTATAAATATAAACTAAAAATGTAAATGTTACCAAATGCTATCAAAGTGTCTAAAATATCAAATTAATGCTTTAAAAGTTTGGCATCCTTAAAAAAATCTAAAAAGTCAAAAAGTCACTATCCTATTTAAGTCACATCATCTTATTTAAATCACATCACCTCTCTAACACATCACTTCAAACCCAACCCAAATCCAACGCATATTTCATAAAAAGTCAAAAAATACACTTATTTAGTCTTTCCAAACTTGGCCTTAAAGTTGTTATGGGCTCAGAAACAAATTTTGGCCTTTGATAAGATTTATGATTATTTTTTTTTTGCGTTTATAGACTCACTGTTTTGGCTTTGTGTTGGTCCTTTTCGGTAAAGAAAGTTTGTCCTTTTGCAAATGAATTTATATTGAGGAAAATGCTGGAAATTTCGTAAAACAAACTCTCTAATTTGACTCGAATGATATGACATATTAAAAATTAATTTTTAATTTACTACCCACTCTTTTATATAGAATTTAATTACTTGCATATGTAGGTAAATTTATAAATTTAAAATTGGGAATCCCTAATATTTTTAATATATTAATTTTCTTATTTCTTTTCATTTTTTTTCAATTATTAATGCTCAATTACTTAGTCTCGAGTTCAATAAGTATGATTTTAAAAATAAAATATTTATTTTAAAAAAATAAACATGTTAAATTATGTGATAATAATTATTGAATCAAGTTATTTATTTTATTATGTTTTTTGTTAATTGATGAAAAGTCCATTCTTATAAGATTATATGTTATTTAGTTCAAGGTTTAATATTTTTTAGTGATAAAGACACGCGTTGAAACGTGGCCAGAAAAGTCTCTGAAACGTCATTGGCTGTTGCCAAGGGCCGATAGTAATGGCCAACAGCAATAGTTGGTGGTGGTGAAGTAGACATACGACTGCAAATAAACAGAGTCGTTCGTGAATAAGTTCGAGTTCGGCTCAGTAAGGGCTTGTTCGAAATTGGTTTAATAAATTTTTTTTGTGTTCGAGCTTGAGCTCGAGCTTATTAAATTTTTAATAAATAAGCTCAAACATTTTAAAGCTCGGCTCATAAGCTTGACTCCTTTAATATTTATTATTTTTATATTAAATAATGTAAAAATATGTATAAAAAATAAAATAAATATGTTATTTATATATTTAAAAAATATATCGATAGTACATTTATATAATAGTGGTAGTAGATATTATTATTTTGGTAAATATTGACTTTTTTTTTCAGTATGTCTATATACATTGTATATATATATAAATGTACAATCAAAATTTTAATTATAATTGTAGTCTTATACGCAAGTATAAATTTATAAATTTTTTAGCTTGTTAAGATTCGTGAACATGTTCGAACTCGGGTCAAGCATAAGTTAACTCGATTCGAGTTTGGTTCGTTAAATTTTTGTTGAGTTTAAGCTCGAGCTCGAGTTCGAGTTCGAGTTTGTTAAAATCTTGATAAACAAACCCAATTATACTAAAGCTCGGCTCAGCTCAGCTCAGCTCATTTCGTTTGTAGCCCTAGACACAAGTGACATTAGTTGAATTGTTGAACAGATAATTGGACAGATAAGTGACACATGTACAGATATGTGACAGACAGATAGGTAGATTTTAAACATATAGATATCTTTTTGGACAGATAATACTCTTTATCGTTTAGTTGATGTCCCTGGTCTACAAATATGGTAGCATATTGTTGGGTATACCTCCTTATTAAAGTATGGAATCCAATTAGTTTATTAAAATATTTAATTTGGATTGATGTTGATCATAATATATTTTTATAAATTATATCTAACTTTTGGAAGCCCAATGAGTATTTAATAATCTATTTGGTAACAGCTAGAGTTTTCATAAAAGCTCAAGAATCAATAATATATTTATATATATTGTTTTTGTTTATCCAAGGGAGGTTGCGGCAGCTACAACATTGATTATCTTTCGATGGTGTGTGATTGATGAATCAATTCGTGGGTTTGGAATTGGTGGACAAGCATAGTGCTGCTGTTTATTTTTGGTTAAATCAAATCTAGTACTTTGTGCCTTTGTTTTGGCCCTACTTCGAAGTTGATTTGATTTATTATTTTAGGTCTTCTTCAACTCTGTTTCAAAAAAATTTGTTTATTTATTTGGTGAGATTTTTCCTCTTAATTATTTTGTGATCATTTGGAATTCACCTAATGGTGGTTTGGGAGACTATTCGTGTCTTATTTGTAATCGTTTGAAAACTTTTGGTCGTGGACGTACCTCACATTGAGGGAACTATGTAAAAATTCTTGTGTCGTTGTTAATTTAATTTTTCCGCATTATTTTTTATTTCATTGATTGATTTACTTGTGGAAAGTTATATATTTTCCCTAATAACTGCTATTAGAGCTTACGGTTTATTTAGATTTATTTACTTGTGTAAATCAATTGAGAGGAATATAGGTCATATGTCTAGCTTCAATGGAAGCAATTGGGTAACTTGAAAAACTAAAATAGAGGACATATTATTTTGTAAATATTTGTATAGGCCTATTGAGGGTGATAGTGGCAAACCCGAGAGTATGAAAGATGATGAATGGAAGAGACTTAATTGAAAAGTCGTTGGCGTTATCTGTCAATGGATTAATGACAGTGTATTTCATTATGTTGCTACTAAAACTTCGGCACATGATTTATGAAAAAAATTAGAAGGTTTTTATGATAGAAAATCAGCCACAAATAAAGTTTTTCTATTTTGAAAGTTGGTTAATTTAAAATATAAAGATGGCAACCATATTCCGAAATATTTGAATGAAATAAAGAGTATTATTAACCAACTTGTTTCTATGAATTTTTTTTTTTGATGATGAGTTGCAGACTTTGATGCTACTTAGTTCTTTACCCGAAAGTTTGGAGACTTTGATTGTGACTGTTAGTAATTAGGCGTCTGATGGAATTATCACAATGAGCCAAGTCACTAGTAACTTATTGAATGAAGTAACTAGAAGAAAATCAGCGAGCTTGTTTCATTCGGAGGCATTTGTTGTGAAAGGTCGAAGCAAAACAAAGGAGAGGAGTAAGACTCCTCATGGTCGTGATCAAAGCCATGATAAATCAAGAGATGATTCTTTTTTAAAGAAAGACATTGAGTGTCATTATTGCCACGAGAAATGGCACATGAAGCGAGAATGCCGAAAGCTTAAGAACAAGAAGAAAAGGCGTGACAAAAGTATAGATAAAAAGCAAGAAGACACAATGGCGGTTACTACCAATGGTGGTCTCATGGTTGTGTGTGAAGATGATTATGTCAATTTTGTGGGCCAAGAGAGCAATTGGGTGATTGATTCTGGTGCTTTTTCCATTGACTTCTCGAGTTGATTTCTTCACTACCTACACCAAAGGAGATTATGGGTGTGTTCAAATGGGTAATGAAGGTTTGTCCAAGATTGTTGGCATTGATGATATTTGCTTGGAAACAAATTTGGATAACAAATTCTTGCTTAAAGATGTGAGGTATGTGCCAGACATTCACCTCAATTTGATCTCTACCAGGAAGCTAGATGATGAAGGCTAGAACAACAAATTTGGTGATAGAAAATGGAAGCGCACAAAGGGTTCTTTGGTAGTGGCTAAGTGAAAGAAAACTCACGTACTTTATTCGATGCAAGAAAAAATTTGTAAAGATATTATCAATGCACTTAACTTCTACCGAATTGTGGCACAAGCGGCTTGGGCACATGAGTGAAAAAGGGCTGCAAAATTTGTTCAAGAAAGAGCTTCTATCCGGTTTGAAAGGTACGCATCTTAAAACTTGTGTTCATTGCTTGGCGGGCAAACAACATAGAGTTTCATTTCATAAAAATGTTTCTTCTAGAAAATAAAATGTTTTGGAGTTGATTTATTCAGATGTTTTTGGTCTTTTGAAAGTTAGAACACATAGTGGTGCACTTTATTTTGTTACTTTCATTGATGATTATTTAAAGAAAGTTTGGGTTTTTGCACTAAAAACTAAAGATCAAGTTCTAGATGTATTTAAGCATTTTCAGGCCATGGTTGAAAGAGAAACATTATAGAAATTGAAGTGCATCCGAACAGACAGTGGTGGTGAATACATTGGACCATTTGATGAGTATTGTCGTAGCCAAGGTATTCGGTATCAAAAGATAGTTAAGAAGACTCTTCAACAAAATAGTATTGCCAAGAGGATGAACCGCACCATTGTGGAAAAAACAAAGTGTCTGCTTTCGTATGCTAAATTGCCAAGATTCTTTTGGGGTGAGGCAATGATGACAATGGTTGATATGATCAATTTGTCTCCTTCCTATCCTTTAAATGGTGATGTTCCAGAAAGAGTTTGGACCGGCAAAGATGTGTCTTATAAGCACCTGAGAGTGTTTGGTTGCCGAGTCTATGTTCACATTCCAAAGGATGAGAAATCCAAGCTTGATAGCAAGTCAAGAAAATGCATTTTTCTTGGCTACGGACGTAATGAATTTGCTTATAGATTGTGGGATTCGGTCGACAAAAAAGTTATTCGAAGCCGTGATGTTGTGTTTCTTAAAGACCAAACAATTGAAGATTTTGGCAAAGGTGATCAATTGGAATAAAAAACTAGTGATCTCATTGACGTGGATCCATCTCCTTCATCTTCAGTTGATGATAAAAATGAGGGAGATGTACAACCACCGATTGAAGATGTGGAGGATAATACTAATTCTAATGAAGTTGTGCCAAACATTGAGGAAGAGCATCCAATTCAAGAACCGCCACCATAACTTGAGTTGAGGAAATCTACAAGGGACCGCAAAAACCTTCTAAAAAGTATCCTTCCAATGAGTTTGTATTGATATCCGATCAAGGAGAGCCCGAGAGCTACCAAGAAGCAATTGAACATGTAGAGAAAGGTGATTGGAAAAAGGCCATGGAATAGGAAATGAATTCCTTACTTGAAAACCACATTTATGATTTGGTGAAGTTGCCTAATGAGAGGAAAATTCTAAAAATATGTAGGTCTTCAAATTGAAGAATGATAGCAAGAATCTAAGGTACAAGGCACGCCTTGTTGTAAAAGGCTTTGGATAAAAAAAAGGTGTTGACTTTGAAGAAATTTTCTCACTGATTGTGAAGATGTCTTCTATTTAAGTTGTACTTGCCATGGCTACAAGTATGAACCTTAAAGTTGAACAACTTGATGTAAAGACTGCATTTCTTCATGGTGATCTTGAAGAAAAAATTTACATGGAGCAACCAGAGCGTTTTGTGGAAAAAAGGAAAGAGAAATTTGTTTGCAAATTAAAGAAAAGTTTGTATGGCCTCAAGCAAGCCCCGTGGCAATGGTACAAAAAATTAGACTCTTTCATGATGAATAATGGTTTTGCTAAAACCACTTCGGATCATTGTGTGTTTGTGAAAAAAAAAAATTGGATAAAAAATTTATTATTCTTTTGCTTTATATTGATGACATGTTAATTGTGGGTCAATATAATACTATGATTAATAAGTGAGCAAGTCTTTTGTTATGAAAGATTTAAGGATGGCAAAGCAAATACTTGGTATGAATATTATTTGTGATCGAAAGAAGGGGCTAATTTGGTTGTCTCAAGAAAGCTATGTTGAAAAAGTTCTTAAGAGGTTTAATATCGATAAAGCAAAGCCGGTTGGTTGTCCACTTGCAGGTCACTTCAAACTTAGTTCAAATCAATGTCCTACAAGTGAGAAAGATAAGGAAAAGATGCTAAAAATTCTTTATGCTTCAGCAATTAGTTCTTTGACATACGCCATGGTTTGTACAAGGCTGGATATTGCTCACTCCGTTGGTGTGGTGAGTCATTTTCTCTCTAATCCGGGTAAAGAACATTGGGTAGTAGTGAAATGGATTCTAAGGTATCTTTGAGGGACTTCGAAGGTGTGTTTGTGTTTTGGGAATGGTAAAAGCTGATGCTTGATGGGTTAACAGATTCCGACATAGCTGGTGATGTTGATTCTAGGAAATCTACTTCAGGATATTTGATGACTTTTGTAAGGAGAGTTGTGGCATAACAATCTAAATTACAAAAATATATTGTTCTCTTAACTACCAAAGCTCAATTTATTGCCATTACGAAAGCTTACAAAGAAGAGTTATAGTTAAAGAATTTTTTGCAAGAGTTAGGTTTGAAATAAGAAAGGTATATGCTTTATTGTGATAGTCAAAGTGCTATTCATTTGAGTAAAAATTTCACTTTTCATTCAAGATCAAAACACATTGGTGTGAGATACCATTGAATTCGTGATGTGTTAGATTTAAAATTGTTACAACTCGAAAAGGTTCACATGGATGATAATATTTCAGATATGTTGACTAAGACTCTGTTGAGGGACAAGCATTTAAAGTGTCGAACTTTGGCGAGTATGGTTAATGTCTCTACCTAAGTTGGTAGGGGGAGAATTGTTAGGCATACCTCCCCATTGGAGTATTGGGACCCAATTGGTTTATTAAAATATTTAATTTGGTTTGGTATTGGTCATAATATATTTTTATATTACATCTAACTTTTGAAGGCCCAATGAGTATTTAATAATCTGTTTGGTAATAATTAAGATTTTCATAAAAACCCAAGAATCAACAATATATTTGTGTGAGTGAAATTCTGATCACACTGCCCTCCTTAGTGAATCAGCTGTAGAACACAGGCAGAATAGATGGCTCCCTGCAATCTGCACAGAAAGAAAAGGCTCCGGCGGTGGTTCTTCCACCCGGGGGCACTCCGACGATCAAGTCAGTATCTCTCAAAGATAAACAAGTGCTTTATTTACTGCTCAAAACTACAAATTGCGTACCTTAGACCCGCCGGGGGTGCCCTTCTTTTATAGTCTTTCTCTGTCCTAGTCCCACTAGAAGTCTCACTTCTATGGACTCTCATTTAGTACCTACTCTGGACTCTACAAGAGATAAGGATAGACTCCCTAAGAATACTATCCTTATCCATCTTGAAGTCTTTCTTCATTCTGGGACTCTTGCCCCTTATCTGATCATCTCGGATTCCGATATCTTCGGCGGTAACCCCGGACTCCTGCATTCTCGCAGATAACCTCGGCAACTCTGAGATAACCTCGGCGTAACTACCACGACACGTGGCACCTCGGCTGACACTTCGGTGTCACCTCGGCCACGTGTTGGTATTCAGAAAATACATCCCCACAACTGCCCCCTAGGTTCTATCACCTCGGTATTCTGAGATGATGGAACCTACATTTGAACTTCTTTCTCGTACATCGGCTTAAGAACTTATAGCCGAGATCATCTATTCCGGGCCGAAATGTCTTCTTTTCAAGAACAAGAATTCACACGAACTCCCCCAAGTGCATGAGCTGTCATGCATCATTTTTCAACCGTTCTCCTAACGCGTTTTACCCTTATTGGTCCGTGCTGGGGACACGCCTGTAGGCCGTCTTTTCTCTGATTGCGCCGTCTGACGCGTGCGTTACCCTAGGCACAATAATTACCCTATTTTTGCCGCCGTTTCACCTTTTGAACAAAAACATTTGCCTCTCTCTCTTCATTCTTTACTTTTTGCATTCGAGCTTTCCCTACTTTCTCTCTCTCCGAACCTTCCCGAATCCGCCATTGCTCTTGCTCTAAGCTCTGCAACTGGTTTTATTCCTCCATTCTTGCGAAGCTTTGGCCATTGTTGCCTCTGTCGTCTGATCTCGGCGAAACTCACTCCGGCCTTCATCTTTTCTGGTAAGCAACTGGCTTTTCTCCTCCAGTTCTTGATTTTTTCTGGAACTTTTTGCTACTTGACTGTTCTGCTCACTATTTGATTTGTGAATCGTTCATCTGAGTGTGTATTATTCCCTGGTTCTTGCATATGTTATGAACACTTGCACTGTTGCACCTCTTGTTCTTGGTCTTCCACCCTTTGTGTTCTTGAATCTGAGGCTTCGTTTTTGCTTTTCTGTTTCCCAGATTTCTGTCCTTCATACTCGTTCTTCGTGGATTTAGGTTTGGGATTTGTCTGTAGGACCTCCATTTTTTCTAGGAAAAACTGAAACAGATCTACCAGTACATACTTTAAGCTCAAGCCGAGGTCCCAAGAGCCCTTTAAGAACATTCTGTCTCTGTAGCCAAGTACTCGTATACCAAAATCATGGGTGTGTGGAGAGATAGGGTTAACAACCCGACCAAACTAGAATTTTTTAGGCAAGAGTTCTCCATCCCAAAGGGCGTCCATCTAAGACTGGCTGGGGAGAACGACTCTATTATGCCCGAGGCCGATACCATGCCTTTTCCTATAGTAGCCTTTGTCTAGTGTGGACTTCGATTCCCTTTAGATCCCCTTTTTCGCGAGGTCCTTCACTACTATTCTTTGAACCCTATGCAACTCGCAATCAACGCCTATAGGACGCTTAATGGAATCATAGCCTTAGCTCGGCAGGAGAATGTTAGAATTACTCTCGCCGACATCCAATTCTGTTATACCATGTGTGCCCTCAACCTAAAGGAGAAAGGTTATGTGTACTACCTCAAGCCGAGGTCCACCGAGTTTAAAATTGTAGCCGACCTTCCTGACTCCAACAAAGGTGCTGGGGATGACTACCTTATTGCATCTGGTAACTGGGAGTTTGGCCCAGATGAAGAAGTCCATCTTTTCCCTCTCCCCCGAACGGTAAAAGAGGGCAAGGGTAAGAGCCCAACGTCAACTGTTTATCTGCTGCTTTCTTCAAGTTTTTCAAAAACTTTATCTGTTTCTGATATTGTGTTTCTTTTTGCAGACGTTCGCAAGCCTCCCAAGGACTTTCGCCAGTCCTATTACCCTGGGAAAGGTTTGAAGAAGCTCCTGGACCTTCCGCTCCAGAAACGCAGAGCTCCATTGCTGCTGAATTTCATCCCAACATACAAGTCTACATTGGCCGACATTCCCAAGAGGAAGAAGAAGAGCCCATCCACAGCCACAACTCAAACCACATCTACATCCCGGACAGATCAAGGTTCTACCTCTGACCCAGCCGATCTTCCATCCACTTCAGCCCAATACCTGATCCCACCAACAGAAAGAAAGCGTCGCCGACGTCTCGTAAAGACTGCCGAGATGGTGCGCCCGAAGCCAGTAGTGCTAGACCTTCTCGCCGACCTTCCAGCCGACGTGGATGTTGTGCCATCCCAAACAATGCCTCCGCCAAAATCAAAAAGAATCAAGAAGGCCCAGCCAAAGGCCAAGGCTGCCGAGGCCGAGGATGAAGATGCTGTGCCCATCTCCAAGTTAACCGAGAGCCAGAAAACCACTTTTGCACCTGCCAAAAGATCTGCTGAGGCCCAGCCGTCGGGGTCAACTCAGCAAAAAAGGCCGAGGTTGTCTTCTGCGACGACTTCGGGGTCCAGGGTTCCCAAAGTTCCCTGGGAGCCCAAAATTACACTTGAAAACAGGCCCGTCTATGCCAACGAAAGCGCCGCCGATGTCCAGATCGGCGTAGCGCTCAGTACCGCAGTTCTCCTTGAAGGTGATCTTGAGCGTAATGCCAAGATGAGTGAATATGAGAACTACGCCTTTATGCTGCAACACTCTGTCCAAGTAAGTCTTTGAATTTGATAATTTTTCTCACTGCCACTTTCTTCATACTATATAAAGTCTTGTAATATTTTGTGATAACCCTTGCCTTGTATTCTTTCAGGCCATGCAACACGCCCACTCCTTCTCCTTGCAAGCATTTGAAATGAAGGAGAGATTGTCCGAGATGGAGAAGGAGTGTGCTGCCCTTCAGAAACAGAACAAGAGTCTTAAAAATAAAATGAAGACTCTGGAAGACCAAGCTGAGGCAGCAACTAAAGATAAACAAATAGCTGATGAGAAAGCCGAGGCTGCTGAAGCCATTAAAACAGTTGCTGTGGCTCAGCAGAAAGAGGCCGAGGAAAAAGCGGCCCAAGCCGAAAAGGAACTACAAGATGCCCTGGCCACCAAAGAAGCCGAAATCAAGGCGGCCGACGACAAGGCGTATGCCCAAGGCATGGCCGATGTTGCAGAAGATTACAAGTTACAAGTTAAGGAGGCGTGCAACAGGGGATTTTCCCTAGGTTGGAACTCCTTGGCCAAAAAACTTGATCTCCCCACCGACTCGCCCTGGCGCAAGACCGAAGCCATTCGTCTTCCCTTTCCTCTTCCTCCACCTCTAACTCAGGTTGAAGAAGGGGCTGATTCTGAAGCCGAGGCCGAAGATGAGGACGAAAGCAATGATGAAGAGGCCTTGGTGAGAAAATCCAAAGATACCACTGAGACCAAGTCACCTCCTCAGGGTGATCAAGTCCTGGACTTAACCCTAGAGGAGGATGAGGAGGCTGAAAAGGTGCCCAAGGAAGCGGACTCAGTTCACTTATCATCTGACCTTCTTTTGGCTGAGAGAAGTGTTGAAACAACTCTTGCCGAGATTGATGCCGAGATAGCGGCAGACAAGGAGGGCGAGGTTGCGGTTCAAAAAGATGCCGAGGTCGTGCTCCCAGAGACTACCGAGGTGGTTCTTCCAGAACCCTCCGAGGTTCCATCCCAATCATCTGTTCAAGTTGAAGAAGGACAGCCCTGATGCTTTTTGTACTTTGTTGTTTTTTCTTTGCTCTTGTCAATGTTCCTTGAACAATGCAAGCTTCTTCTTTGTGGCCGATGTGCCTTTTGTTGCTTTAGAACAATTTACTTTTGCTAGGCCATTGTGCCTCCTTTATATACAACTGTTTCTCTTTGAATGCTGTAGTCTTTAATTTCTCTTCTTTGCTTCTTTGCTTCTATTTTGCATGATTTATATAAATCTTCCTTCGCTTAATCTCCTCGGGGTTACATACCTCGGGCATGTTTACCTGAAGATTTACCTCGGCTAGGACTTCACCTGTGAACTTTTCATATACTTCAACAAGTATAAAGCGTATAAACTTAATTCGACTTCGTCTTGTAAATTGCTACAAATTTCAACAAGTGAAGGTAAACAATTATATCGGCTTAGCTTTAACTTGTAAATTGCTACAAATTTCAACAAGTAAAGATAAGGAATTTTTCTCGGCTTAACTTTAACTTGTAAATTGCTACAAATTTCAACAAGTAAAGATAAGGAATTTATCGGCTTAACTTTAACTTGTAAATTGCTACAAATTTCAACAAGTAAAGATAAGGAATTATCGGCTTAACTTTAGCTTGTAAATTGCTACAAATTTCAACAAGTAAAGATAAGGAATTATCGGCTTAACTTTAGCTTGTAAATTGCTTCAAATTTCAACAAGTGAAGATAAGGAATTATCGGCTTAACTTTAGCTTGTAAATTGCTACAAATTTCAACAAGATAAGGAATTATCTCGGCTTAACTTCGGTTAAGCATCATCTCCGTTTAACTTCGGTTAAACTTTATCTTAGATTTAACTACTGTTAAACATCTCGGCTTAACTTCGGTTAGGCATTACTGTCTTCTATCTGCCCCCAATGTGAACCTAAGTTCCACTTGGGTTCTCATTATTCAAAAGACAACGTTATGCATAATTTAATAAGTTCTGGAAAATTCTGGAAAGATTTCATTGATCATATCGGCAAAAAGTCAAACAACATCTAATGATAAAAAAAACTTTAAATTACAAGTGTTCCAAGGTCTAGGCAATGCTTTGCCTTCACTATCTTCGAGCCGATATGCCCCATTGCCTAACACCGAGGTGATTCTGTAGGGTCCTTCCCAGTTTGGGCCAAGCTTGCCCTCTCTGGGATCCTTCTTATTGTCGACGACTTTCCTCAAGACTAGGTCGTTGACCTGAAAATCCCTTGGATTGACCTTCCTGTTGTAAGCTTTGGCGAGCTGTTGCTGGTATGCTGCAAGCTGGATTGCAGCTTTCTCTCTTCTTTCCTCCAGTAGATCCAGATCTCGGGCTAAGAGCACATCATTAGACCCGTTCTCAACTCCCTGGGTTCTGATCCCTGGGATGCCGATCTCCAATGGAATGACTGCTTCGGTTCCATAAGCCATGGCGAATGGGGATTCCCCTGTTGATCTCCTCGGCGTAGTACGATATGCCCAGAGCACATTGGGCAATTCTTCTACCCACTTTCCTTTTGCTGCCTGCAGCCTCTTCTTTATTCCGTCCAGAATTACTTTGTTGGATGCTTCGGCTTGCCCATTACTTTGGGGAAAGCTTGGTGTTGAAAAGTAATTCTTTATCTTGAACTTTGCACAAAAATTCTTGATAAGTTTGCTGTCGAACTGCGTTCCGTTGTCGGCAACAATTGCTCTTGGAATCCCAAATCTGGTGATGATGTTCTTCCAGATGAAGTTCTTCACATCCACATCTCGGATTTTGGCGAGAGGCTCTGCTTCTATCCACTTTGTGAAGTAGTCTGTTGCCACTAGTAGGTACTTCCGCTGCCCAGTCGCTTGGGGCAATTGTCCAACGAGATCCATGCCCCATTGGGCGAACGGCCAAGGGCTGGAAACCGGGTTCAGGTCGGCAGCTGGCTGATGTATCAAAGGTGCAAACCTCTGACATTGTTCACACTTCTTCACATAGGCTTCTGCATCTTTTTGCATATAGGGCCACCAATACCCCTGGGTAATGGCCCTGTGAGCTAACGATCTGCCCCCTGCGTGGCTTCCACAAACTCCTTCATGAATTTCATATAGAAAATCCTCGACCTGAAGAGGGTGTACACACCTTAAAAGAGGTCCAGTGAAGGATCTTCTGTAAAGATGTCCTTCTGCGGTCAGACTGAATCTTGCCGACTTCAATCTGACCTTGTGTGTTTCTTTCCGATCTTCTGGTAGCTTTCCCTCTTTTAGGAATGCAATAATTGCATCCATCCAGCTTGGTCCCATGTCCACACATAATGCCTCTTGCATCGTGTTCAGTGGCTCTATGCTCGGGCTTTCTAGGTAATCGATCATTATTGTCCTCGTCTTTCCGGTTTTCATTGAGCTTGCCAAATTGGCCAACGCGTCGGCGTGGTTGTTATCGTCTCGGCTAACCTGAAGAAGTCGGCAGTTTTGAAACTTGTCTGCCAGCCTGATGACTTCTTTTGCGTATGCCGACATCCTTTCATCTCGGGCAGCAAACTCTCCTGTAGTTTGATTCACTATAAGTTGTGAGTCACAAAAGACTATTACCTCATCTGCCTCTGCTGCTACTGCCAGCTTCAGTCCAGCAATCAATGCTTCATACTCCGCCTCATTGTTCGAGGCTTTGAACCCTAGTCGAATAGACTGCTCCAATATCTCCCCATCGGGGGAAATTAACACTACTCCTGCCCCTGCCCCCTGCCGGTTTGAGCTCCCATCAACAAAAAGTTGAAAGGAGTCGCCGATGTAAATGCTGCAGGGTCTGAGTTTTTCCTTCCTTGTTTCTTTAGCGTTTGGCTGGGCTTCTCCTTCCCTGTTTGGACATCGTTCATTTCGGCTCAACGGAGCCCGATGTTCGATGTATTCTGGCGAGAACTCGGCCACGAAATCGGCCAAGACTTGGCCCTTAATTGCTGTTCTCGGCCTGAACTCCAGGTCGTATTGGCCCAAAACTACGGCCCATCTTGCTATTCTTCCAATTAAGTCTCTTTGTTGCAACAAGGACTTCAGTGGGTGCTCTGTCAGAACCACTATCTTGTGAGCCTGAAAGTAATGGTTTAGCTTCTTTGAGGCTATTACCAAGGCCAGCATCAATTTCTCCAGCGGTAGATACCTTGTTTCTACATCGGCCAAGGTTTTACTCACATAATAAACAGCTTTCTGCTCTCCCTTCTCTTCTCGGATTATCACAGCACTCACTGCCTGCTCAGAAACTGCTAAGTATAGAAACAGCTCCTCCCCAGGTTGAGGTGTTGAGAGGACTGGAGCCGTGGTAAGATATTTCTTCAAGTCGGCCAGAGCGGCTTCACATTCCTCTGTCCATAGAAAATCCGCGGCCTTTTTCACCAGGTTGAAAAAAGGTTTACATTTGTCCGAACTTCGGCTTATGAACCTGTTTAGGGCTGCGGCCCTTCCAGTAAGCATTTGAACCTGTTTTGCCGACGTCGGACTCTGTAATTCCAGAATGGCCTTGATCTGGTCTGGGCTGGCTTCAATGCCCCTTCTAGTCACTAGGTATCCCAAGAACTTACCGGATCCGACTCCAAACGCGCATTTCGATGCGTTTAGTCGGAGCCGATATGTTTTGAGTATGTCAAAGACCTCTTCTAGGTCAGCAAGATGATCTTTTGGTTCCTTGGTCTTCACGACCATGTCATCAATATAGACTTCTACTGTTCGGCCAATCAAGTGTTTGAACATCTTGGTTACCAGCCTTTGGTAAGTTGCTCCTGCGTTTTTCAACCCGAAAGGCATGACTCTGTAACAATACAGACCTTTAGGAGTGATAAACGCTGTCTTCTCTTCATCCGGGGGGTACATGGCTATCTGGTGATACCCCCTATATGCATCCAAGAAGCTCATTCTTCCATGTCCCGACGTGGCGTCCACCAACTGGTCGATCTTTGGCAGAGGGAAGCTGTCTTTGGGACAAGCTTTGTTCAAGTTTATAAAATCTACGCAGACCCTCCACTTGCCATTCTTCTTCTTTACTACCACAGTGTTTGACAACCATGTCGGATAATTGGCCTCTCTGATGGCCTTGGCCTCCAGAAGTCTGTCCACCTCCTCCTCCACTGCTTCGACGTGCATCAGCGTCGGTCTTCTGGCTCGTTGTATTACAGGTTTAGCCGACCTGTCAACGTTGAGTCTGTGACATGTGACCTCGGGGTCAATGCCAGGCATTTCATAAGGTGTCCAGGCGAACACCTCAATATTCTTCCTCAGAAAGGCTTCCAGCTCCCTTTCCTCTTCTTCGGCTAATCCTGTGCCGAGAAGAAAGAAACGTTCTTCATTGCCCTCCTGGACGAAGATCTTCTTCAATGCTTCTTCACTTTTCTCGGTCGGCTCCTTGCCGACATCATCTAGGACCTTCATGTCCTCTTTTTCAACTTCTGCCTTCTCTGGTTCCCGAATGTTGCAGGTTAACTTCATTGCTGCCATGGAGCAATTTTTCGCCTGCAACTGATCTCCTCTAACTTCCTCAATCCCATGTTCTGTTGGGAACCGTAGCAGTTGATGCAATGTTGAGGGAACTGCCCCCATTGCATGCAACCACGGCCTCCCTAAAATGATGTTGTAAGGCGAGGGCGTGTCAATCACAATGAATTCCGTCTTGATCTTCTTCGTGCCAGCCTGTACTTCCAAGCTTGTTGCGCCTAATGGCCATGTCGGCGTTCCATTGAAGCTGACCATCGGGCCGTTCGATTGATCCATGTCATCAGGGTGAAGGCCTAGCTCCTTGTAACATCTGACATACATGATGTCGCAGGAGCTGCCTTGATCAATCAAGATGCGTTTTACCTGGCACTCCCCAACCTGGAGGGATACTACCAAGGCATCATTGTGCGGGTGCTGAACCATATCTAGGTCGGCTTCTGTGAAAGTTATCATCTGTCCTTGGCATTCTTCAGGCCGAGGTCTTTTTAGTCCGACCTGGTTGACGTGCTGCAGGTGTCTTACCCTCTGTGTCTCCCCCCGTATGTCGTTTTCATTCACCTTTGAGTGGATCACATTAACCACCCGAGGTCCGCCTGCCTGTGGTTGCTGTGCTGGCGGTGGCGAGGCTGCTGGTGCTTGAGGCAATCATGCCTGTTCCTCCCTCGTTTTGGCCTCATCCACAAGCTCTCTGAGATGGCCTTGCCTCACCAAATCTTCTAAGTGTGCCTTAAGGGCTCTGCAACCCTAAGTTGGGTGCCCCTCCTCATTGTGGTAGGCACAACGCCTACCAAGGTTTCTTCCCATAAATTCTCCTGGTGCTCTTGCCGGCGCCCTGAAGTAGGGCTGATTCCGAATTTGATCAAGGACTTTGTGGAGCGGAATTCGGAACACCATTGTTACTGCTTGCTTGGCCCTCAACTCCATCTCCTGTTTGTTGGGTCCGTTGTTACCTCGGCCTCGCTTCGGCGAGCCGTTGACTTTTTCTGTCTTTGTCTCCTTGTTCCCCGAGGTATCTTCCTCGGCTCGTGCATACTTCTCAATTCTCGCCATGAGTTCCTCCATGCTCTTTGGCAGGGTTTTCACCAAAGACTTCCGCAGCGGACAGTCATCCTTCAGGCCGTTCTTGAAAGACACGACGGCCACCTCCTGGTTGCATTCAGGTATCCTGTTGAACACCTCATAGTACCTCTTTGCATAAGCCCTAAGGCTTTCGTCTTTGCTGATCTTCAGAGCCATCAATGCATCCACCCTCAATGGCTGAAGTTTATTTGTTATGAACCTGGCCACAAACATCTCGGCCAGGCCTTCCCAATTCTTCACGCTCCCCTTCGGTAATTTGTGGAACCAATCTGATGCAATCTCCCCGAAGGATGAAGGGAACACTTTGCAGAGCAACGGCTCATTCCCACTATATAATGCCATTGAATTCAAAAATAATCCAACATGGAAGTTAGGGTCTGACTTACCATCATATATTTGGAACCTCGGCATACTGAATCTTTTCGGTGCGACGAATTTGTCCAATTCCACCGAGAATGGTGTCCTCGGCTTAACCGAGGAGGTCACTTCGACTCCGGCATTCTCTTGCTTCCTCTTAAGGTAATCTCTCAAGTCTTCTTTACTTCTCCCTGCAGCCCGGCTGTCTCCAGACTTCAGCCTTTTTGGCGCACTACTCTCAGCCTCATGGTGGCCCCTTTTCGACCCTTCCCCGCAGGATGCATCGAAGCACAATATCCGCCCCGGAACATGCCGATGTTCTTTGGGGTCTGCTTCCCTCTCGCGATATGTCTTTCGGGACTCTTCTCTTCTCGGCTCTTCTCGGCCGACTTCCCTGGAAGGTCGGTGAGAGTGCCTTCCACTCCTCGCGTGCTGTGGTGCTTCGGGGATTTCTTTCTGCCCCTTCTTCTGGGAGTTTGCTGCCGGCATTGGTGTGTCTTGAAGCGGGTACGGCGGCTGCATGACATTATTCTGCATCATGAAGTTGACAACCGATTGAAGGTCTGCCAACTTGTTTGCCATCTCCTTTACTTCTTCGTCCCTCCTCAGGCATCTGTCTTTCCAGGTCTGGAGGTCGTCCTCATTGTAGTATTTTCCCCGATCCGCTTTCTTTGCTGTGTCGCCATCTCGGCCGACGCTTTTCTCTGCGTGATTCTGATCACGAGTTTCTTCGTTGTGGTTGTCTCCTTCGACATCAAGGTCGATAGGCCTGCCACTCCCAGCGGGGGTGTCGTCCCCAATCTTTTCCTTCTGCATGTTACTGGCCATCTACTCTTCTTTCTTTCCCACAGACGGCGCCAAATTGTGTGAGTGAAATTCCGATCACACTGCCCTCCTTAGTGAATCAGCTGTAGAACACAGGCAGAATAGATGGCTCCCTGCAATCTGCACAGAAAGAAAAGGCTCTGGCGGTGGTTCTTCCACCCGGGGGCACTCCGACGATCAAGTCAGTATCTCTCAAAGATAAACAAGTGCTTTATTTACTGTTCAAAACTACAAATTGCGTACCTTAGACCCGCTGGGGGTGCCCTTCTTTTATAGTCTTTCTCTGTCCTAGTCCCACTAGAAGTCTCACTTCTATGGACTCTCATTCAGTACCTACTCTGGACTCTACAAGAGATAAGGATAGACTCCCTAAGAATACTATCCTTATCCATCTTGAAGTCTTTCTTCATTCTGGGACTCTTGCCCCTTATCTGATCATCTCGGATTCCGATATCTTCGGCGGTAACCCCGGACTCCTGCATTCTCGCAGATAACCTCGGCAACTCTGAGATAACCTCGGCGTAACTACCACGACACGTGGCACCTCGGCTGACACTTCGGTGTCACCTCGGCCACGTGTTGGTATTCAGAAAATACATCCCCACAATATTTATATATATTGTTCTTGTTCCTCCAAGAGAGGTTGCGGTAGCTACAACATTGATGATCTTTCGGTGGTATGTGATTGATGAATCAATTCGTGGGTTTGGAATTGGTGGATAAGCATAGTGCTACTGTTTATTTTTGGTTTAGTCAAATCTAGTACTTTGTGCCTTTGTTTCGGCTCTACTTCGAAGTTGATTTGGTTCATTATTTTAGGTCTTCTTTAACTTTGTTTCGAAAATTTTTGTTCATCTATTTGGTGAGGTCTTTCCTCTTAATTATTTTGTAATTATTTGGAATTCACCTAAGGGTGGTTTGTGATACCATTCGTGTCTCGTTTGTAATCAATAATAATTTATATATATTTTTCTATTTTTCTTACCAAATTTTTTTTCTTTTCTACTGAAAATGACACTAGGCTTTAGGCAAGTCAAGTCTTGGGTTGGACTTTGAGTGGACCTTGAGCTGGCCGACGGGTCGAGCCATGGCCTGGGCTAGGCTGGTTGGGCCCACAGGCCAAGCTAGTTTTCAAAATGACAGCTTAAGCCCAAGCTCAAGGTCTTGAGTTGTGCTTGGGCCCGAACCTAACCGAGTCGGGCCCACCCCGAGCTGCGAGTGAGCTTTGGGCCGCGGGTAATTTTTACACCCCTAATCATGGGCTGAGCTGAAGACAAGGGTTCGTTTGGTTTAGTTTTTGAAATGAGTTTTGAGTTGTGTTTTGAAATATGAATTTTTGAAATGAACTTTGAAAAGAGAAAATTTGTTTTATTATGAGTTTTGAAAAAAGTTTTGAACTGTATTTTGAAATTGTTTTGGGTTAATTTTTATAAATATTCAAAAATTTTATTAATTTGATTTTTTTAGAGTATATATTTTTTTATTGTAAATATTTATTTATTTATTTATTTTAATGTGCATTATATTTACTACATTTGTACGCTGTATTTTTTTTGAAAATATTTTAAATATTTAATTTAATTTTTTTATTTTAAATACATTTTATTTTTTATTTGAAATATTTTATTTTATTTTTTAAACTTTTTAAAATTTTTTATTTTTTAAAAATTTAAAAAATTTTGAATCACCCATATATATCTAAATCATAACAAATTATTTGGTCAATAACAAAATATTTTTTTTGAAAAAATAAAAAATAATTTTAAAGAACAAAATAATAAAAAAACATTTAAAAAAATAGAGTTTTGAAAAAAATTTGATTATGAGTTTTGAAATTAATTTTGAAAATTTTGTTTGATTATGAATTTTGAAAAAAAATTAAACTTTTTTTTATTCAAATCATAGTTTGAAAACTTCCCCAAACGCTATCAAAATCAAGTTTATGTCAAGTCCTTAAGAAATGAAATTAAGGTCCTTGTGAGGCTAAATTGGAAGCTCAGCTATTTGGTCGGGATGTTTTGCGGTAAATAGAGACTGACTGGAACACCTAAGTTGGGGAAGACGATATTTTCATATTTTTTAATTAGTCGACTTAAAATTATGAGCTCTACTTTATTCACTAATCATAATATCTTAGATCATCACATAATCATATTTTAAGATCATTCAATAATCACTGTTTTAGACTGTTTTTGAGTGACTCTAAACCATGTTAATTTTTTATTTTAACATTGTGAGGACTGGTCTTGACTTTTTTGAGCTGTAGGCTAACTTTAAAAACAGAGCCTCCATGTATAAAAATAAAACAAAATAAAATAAAATTATAGTTAAAAGTATGAGTAAATTAAAAATATATATTTTGAGATTTACTTAAAATATAAATTATCTTTGTGATTTAAAAAATTATAAATATTTTCTTGTCAGAATTTTTAATTTAACATAATTAATTAAAAAATTAAATTCATAATTACTCTCCTATACAATAAATAAAATTGCCTAAATTATTAATTAAAATATATTTCTAACATTATTAAAAATTATTAATTGACTTAATGATTTATTTATAAAATGGACGATTTGTTATGAAATTAAAAATATGAAGGAGTGAAATGTAATTTTTTAAATCATAAGAAACAATTCGTATGTATTTGTAATTTACCCTTGAAGTATTAAGTATGTATTAAAAAGCTTTTTTTTATTGGGATAAATTATACTCACCTCTTTTGAGATTTGAAAATAATAAAATAATAAAAAAAAATCAACCGTGCACTTTTAGCATAATTATACTAACCTCTCTTTTAGTATGATTAAAGTGACCAGAACTAATGTCAATGATAAGTAGATACTAAAATAAATAAATATAAATATGCATTTTAGCATGAAAAAGATAATATCATAACTTTTTTATTTTATTTTATTTTTATTTTTATTTTTTTAAACCCAAGCCAGTAGCACACTTGGTAAAGGCGTGGGGGTTAAAACCCTAAGTCTCAAGTTCAAAGCTCCTTAGGCTAATCCTCTAGGTGTAGTGCAATTGGTTTAGGAGGTTAAGCCTCAAGTTGCTATTACTACGACACTTGGTGTGTGCTTGATATTCCCCCGCTACGTAAGTCCTAACTTAAGCGGAACTTGTCTTAGAGGGTTAGGGCAAATTCTCTAGTTATAGACTCTTACTCAGAATGGACAACAAGACAACTTGGTGCGGAAGAGTGAGAGGATTTTTTTGTAACAAAAAAAAAAAAGAAGGGGGGTTTGATACTTCTCCGTTGCGTGAGTCCTGACTTAAGCGGAATTTGTCTTGGGGTTAGGGAAAATTCTCAGGCTATAGTCTTTTGCTCGGAATGAATAACAAGACAATTTGGTAATCTCTGCGAGGGGCACTACCTTGGACTTGCAGGAGAATGATAGGATTTTCCTATAACAAATATATATTTTTTATTATGTAAATTAAAACATTGATTGAGATTGGTGTAATTTGTATTTTTTTCAAAACCTTAAGTGAGGTGAATATAATTTACCCTTATTATTATTATTTATTATTATTAATTTTTTATTACTATTTGCTAGTATTTGCATAAAGTTTATTTTCAAATCTAATCACTAAACTTGTATATTGCAATTTATTTGCATAGATTAAGATATAAATAAATCATTATAAAAATTTAAAAACATAAAAATCTAGTCTTTTTTGCTTCATAATCTAACCAAATTCAATTTATGATAAGAAAAAAACATCAAACAAAAGTTAAAATTATAATACCAAACAAAAATTTAACCAATTGTAGAAAAACATCATCTAAACATTATTGTTCTTGTAATTTTGGCTTTCTCAAGTTGAGATGAACTAAAATGGACTTACCAAATTCAAACGCTTTCTCAAATTGAGATGATGATTTGAGAGAAATCAAAGTCAAACGTAAACTAAGAAAAATTTGAAAGATAAAGAGTCAAAATAAAAAAAAATTAAATAAATTTTAAGGGCTAAAGTAAAAAATATTTAAATATAAAAGGGGTAATTCTCAAAGATGGTAGGGGGAAAAAATATAAATTTATAAAAAAAAATTAATTTTAATTATAAATATTTATAAACTTTTTTATTAATTTGTAATTTTTTTTTTAAAAATCTACTGATGTGATTTTTTTTTGGAGAAAAATTATGATAAATCCAATCTAAGGAATGTATAAGACATTAGATCCAGTGAATATTTTTTGTTAGTGATGGATAGATCTACTCTTTGTGAAATAGTTTGGTGAGAAGTCATTTTGTTAGTTTTGAAGGACATTTTGTCTTTAATTTTACCCATGAATTTATCTGTTTGACTTTTTCTGACTATTTGTTAAAATTTATATTTATTTGTTTAAATTTATATCTATATGTTCAAATTTTTTTTCCTATCTATTCAAAATATATATCTATCTATTCAATTTTTTCCTTTTATTTGTTCAAATATCTATCCAAATTTCATTATCTGTTTAATTTTTTCATTTATCTGTTTAAATCTATCTATTCCAATTTTATTATTTGTTTAATAACAATAACAAATTTATATGTTGAAAATCCATCAACAACAACAACAACAACAACAACAACAAATCAATTTGTTAAAAATCCGTATCTCTTTCTACTATCTATTTGTTCAAATTCAACAACTCTGGTCAGTCTTTCCTCGCTGGAAAACCACCCACTATATGTTCAAACAAAACATATGGATCTGCAATATGTTTCATCATCAACAACAACAACATATCACTATATCAACAACAACTAAAAGTGGATTCCGGTGGTATTAGTAGATAGTAGATCGGCGATCAATATATGTCTAGTAAGGACTACCTATGCCATCGGTTTGAGGCCAATTGAACTTTACACCCACGACCCAAGCTGTCCGGGCTTATGACAATACAAGTCGGGATGTCATGGGAACGTTCAAAAGCCATATCCTAATTGGCCCGTCTAAACATGAGGTGGAATTCCATGTAATAGATGTACCGGCCACGTTTAATCTACTGCTAGGAAGGCCCTGGCTACATCAGATGAGGGTTGTGTCATCAACAATCCATCAGTTAGTAAAGTATCCCTTCAAAGGAAGGATTGCCATTGTGTACGGTAATTCTGCGATCTATCCTTCCCGGGGAACCACTGCACCATTATTGGAAATCATACATGGGGAGGAAGATGTGTTCCTTTCCGGTTTCTCTCTGGCAGAAGTCCGGTTAGTCCAAACTATCATCGCAGAGGGCGATGGAGACTACGTGAGTGCGCAATCCATCTACATGATGAACAAACATGGGCATATGCCCGGATCAGGGCTAGGCCGAAGTGGCAGGCAGGGAGGTACTGTTGCTAAGGAGATCAGTCACAACCCCTACACTTTCGAGCTGGGATACAAACCTACCGCTGCAGATTGGCAAAGAAAATGAGAGAAGTTGAGAGAAAGCCTGAAAGCAAAGAGGACTGGGAAGCAGTATGCGTTAGTCCACAAACCAATACAGGGGACCTTGAACAAACGTTTTGTTCGCCAAGGGGAAGACTTCCCCTTTTGTGGATTCCTAGAGCCTTGGTATGATTGGGAAACAAAAACAAGGTATCCGGGTTCGAGATCTTCTTCAGGCACCAGTTACCAGGAGAGAAGGATGAACAAGCAGACGTGAGCCCTAACACAGTTCAAGGCAGGACAGTAAACCTGGACATCGAAAAGGAAGAGCTGTTGGGAAAAGTGCTGGCTGACATACTGATAAGTTCTACTGCTGGAGCTGAGACCACCAACTTAGGGGATAGTTTTACTATCTCAATGATTAGGGATAACCCAGCCGCGGATTTCTCCAATCTTATCATGGATGCGTCTGAGGCTCCACGTCTGGTCTGGAAGTTTGAGCAAAGTGTCACCAACAGTTCTGGATCGAATAGTAATTCTGGATCTGATTCCACTAAGTCTATGAAGTCGGAGTCAGATTCGAGTTCCTCTGAGTCTGGTACTTCTGAGAGTGGTAACCCGGATACCAAAGTCCTGTCCAGGTCGTCTTTTAGCTTTCTACTGCTGGAGCTGAGACCACCAACTTAGGGGATAGTTTTACTATCTCAATGATTAGGGATAACCCAGCCGCGGATTTCTCCAATCTTATCATGGATGCGTCTGAGGCTCCACGTCTAGTCTGGAAGTTTGAGCAAAGTGTCATCAACAGTTCTGGATCGAATAGTAATTCTGGATCTGATTCCACTAAGTCTATGAAGTCGGAGTCAGATTCGAGTTCCTCTGAGTCTGGTACTTCTGAGAGTGGTAACCCGGATACCAAAGTCCTGTCCAGGTCGTCTTTTAGCTTTTCTTTTGAGTCCACTGTAACTGAAGATCCAGACTGTTTGAATGGAAATGCTGTGGACTTTGCCTACTTCTCTGTGCTTTTGGTTTGTTGTACTGATCTTAATTTTCAAAATTTTTACATAAACAAAGAGGAAGAAATTCCTCGATTTTTCAAAAATTTGGTTGATCATGAGGAGGAGATACGTGTTAAGCCCTATACAGATGAAATCGTATCAATTAACGTGGGTACTGAGGAAGATCCTCGCTTGGTCCAAATTGGGTCGACACTGTCTTCGGAGGAACGCGAGCGTTAAATCACTTTATTAAAAAATTTCAAAGATGTTTTCGCGTGGTCCTATGAAGACATGCCTGGAATCGATCTTGAGATTGTACAGCACCAGATCCCTCTTGACCCTGAGGCCCAGCCAGTTAAGCAAAAGCTGCGTAGAGTTCACCCAGATTGGGCTTTGAAGATCAAGGAAGAAGTTACCAAACAGATTGAGGTAGGGTTTTTGCTTGTATTTGAGTATCCAATGTGGTTAGCCAATATTGTTCCAGTCCTAAAGAAGGATGGCAGAATCAGAGTTTGTGTCGACTTCAGGGATCTAAATAAGGCTAGTCTGAAGGATGATTTTCGACTGCCGTATATTGATGAGTTGGTATACTTCACCGCGAGCCATGCATTGCTCTCATTCACGGATGGGTTTTCCGAGTATAACCAGATTCTGATGGCACCCAAGGATAGGGAGAAAACCGCTTTCACTACTCTGTGGGGCACCTACAGCTATCGAGTCATGTTGTTTAGATTAAAGAATTCTGGAGCTACTTATCAAAGGGCTGCAACCACCATTCTGCACGACATAATCCACAAAGAGGTTGAGATGTATGTAGACAATATGATTGTCAAGTCCAAAGATCGAGAGGGCCATTACACTGCCTTGGAGAAATTCTTTCAGCGGATCAAAGAGTATATATTGAGGTTGAACCCACAAAAATGTACCTTTAACATAACAACAGCGAAAAAGCTAGGATTCTTGATCACACAAAGAGGAATTGAGGTAGATCCTTCCAAAATCAAGGTCATCTTAGAAATGCCACCACCAAGGACTGAAAAGCAGGTGCACAGCTTTCTGGGTAAAGTGCAATTCATAAGATAGTTTATTTCCAAATTAACCTTGACTTGTGAACCACTATTGGGTCTCTTGAAGAAAGGAAAGAAATTTCAATAGAATGATCGCTGCCAGTTCGCTTTTGAACAGGTTAAGCAGTACCTGTAGAATCCACCTGTGTTATCACTGCCATAACTAGGAAAACCATTGATTTTGTACTTGTCAGTGACAAACTCAACCATGGGTTTATGTTAGCTCAGGAGTTAGAGGCCAGGGTGGTGAAAACTGTTTACTACTTAAGCAAGAAAATGCTGGATTACAAGACCCGTTACACTCCCCTCGAGAAATCTTGTCTAGCCTTGGTATGGGCTACCTGAAAGTTGAGACACTACCTGTTAGCTTACTCTGTAATCCTAGTTTCGAGATTAGATCCTATCAAATATCTCTTTGAGAAACCAGTGCTTACGGGTAGGCTAGCCCGTTGGTTGCTTCTTTCTCCATATTTGATCTTAAATATGTTACACGCAAGTCGGTTAAAGGGAGAGCTGTAGCGAAATTCCTGGAAGATCACCTAGTAGAGGGGGATGAAACAGTGGAGTACTTTTTCCCAGATGAAGATATTCTGCAAATAGAGGAAAAAACATGGACGATGTATTTTGACGGAGCAGCCAATCAATACAGTTATGAGATCGGTGTGTTACTGATTGTACCTGATGACTCCCATATACCCTTAGCCTTCAAACTCCGGTTCAAAGTATCCAACAACGACATAGAGTATAAGGCGTGTATTGCTGGTTTAGAAGCCACCCCGAAAGAAGGGGCAAAAAGGTTGGACGTCATCGGGGATTTGAACTTGGTTGTGTCTCAAGCCAACGGAGATTGGTGGGTTAAAGAGGAGAAAATGAAGGTTTACTATCAGGTCTTGGATATGCTAATTCCGAGGTTTGAAAAGCTAACGTTTACCCATCTGCTAAGGGAGAACAACAGGTTCGCTGACGCACTAGCAACTCTATCTTCTTTGGTAAACATTCCATTAGGAGTCCGGATGCGTCCATCATTATTGAACAGAAGTACACGCTGGCCTATGAAACCATTGCCGTGATAGATGAGGCTTCAGACAAGAACCCCTGGTACTATGATATTTGGAATTTCCTAGAGAAAGAGGTGTATCCACCAGGAGTAACTACCAAGGAAAAAAGGGGAATACGGCGTCTAGCCGTTCAATTTATCATCTGCCGAGGTAAGTTGTACAAAAGAGGCCATTTCAGAATGCATAAACTATGTTGAGGAAGAGGAATCAAAGCGCCTTATGAAGGCCATTCACGGAGGAGAGTGTGGAGCCCATATGAATGGTGTGATGCTTGCCCGAAAAATCCTTAGACAAGGCTACTACTGGTCAACCATGGAAGAGGATTGTATTGGTTTTGTTCGGCGTTGCCACAAATGCCAGATTCATGCCAATCGCATGAACATTCCGCCGTCGAAGCTCTATAACATGACTTCACCATGGCCATTCTCTGTTTTGGGAATAGATGTTATCGGCGCAGTTACGACAAAGGGGTCAAACGGGCATGAATTCATCCTGGTAGCAATTGACTACTTCACAAAATGGGTGGAAGCCCAGTCCTACTCTGTGCTGAAAGCGTCACATGTGTCTAAATTTATCAAGAACAACATCATCTATAGGTATGGGGTGCCCAACGAGATTATCTCTGATAATGGGTTGCACTTCAAGAAAGAAGTGATAGATTTTCTTAAGAAATATAACGTGGCTTTCCATAAGTCATCAATCTATAAGCCGCAGACCAATGGAGCCGTTAAGGCCGCCAACAAAAATATCAAGAGAATTCTGTAGAAGATGGTAGGAACCTACAGGGATTGGTCAGATAAATTTCCATTTGCGCTCTGAGGCTATAAGACCTCAATCCAAACATCTACAGGGGCGACCCCCTATTCTCTCGTTTACGGGAGCTATTTTGCCGATCAAAATTGAAGTGCACTCGCTACGAGTCATGGCTGAGTGTCAGATAGCAGAGGCAGATTGGCAGCAAAGTAGGTTTGATGAGTTAATGTTGTTTAATAAGAGAAGACTAAGGGCATTGTATCATGTTCAGGGCTACCAACGCAGAATTGCCAAGGCTTTTAACAAGAAAGTTAAGTCCCAGAATCTCAATGAGGGAGACATGGTGCTGAAAGACAACCGAGCTCCCATCCATGACCCTAGGGGCAAGTTCAAACCTAATTGGACTGGTCCTTACATCACCAAGTCACTCTGGTCAGAAGGGGTGGTCATTCTAATGGATCTAGATGGCCTGGAATTTTTACAACCGATCAATATGGACAAGTTAAAGAATTATTCTCATGGACCTAGATGGCTTGGAATTTTCACAACCGATCAATATGGACAAGTTGAAGAAATACTACCCCTAAGAGGTTTGCTAGGCCGAAAACCCGAGAGGGCGACCTAGGCAAAAATTAGAAACAAAGAAAAACTAAGCTCGCAAGGTTGAAAACCCTAAAGAGCGACTTTGGCAAAAGTTAGAGCGCAAAAAGAGAGAGTTAATACTCGAGTAAACCTAGACCGAACTACGTAAGGCCTGATTCCCATTTTTGGGATACGTAGGCAACATTACCCTAAAGTTCGGCCGTAACTATCTCCAACTCAATTGTCTTGTCTGTTTTCCTAATCAGGTCATCTTTTTTCATCATCTATGTAGTTCGGTTATGGTCTTTATTTTGGGAAGAAAAGCTGATTACAGTGCAGAACAGCAGTGATATGCAATCAGGGGTAGTTATGATTTCTTTTGATTCAGGATTATACAACTTCAGAATCGATTCTGTGCGTGTCAAGTGGTGATCATTCCTGAAAATCGTTTTGAAAAGTTTTAATAAAAGTTGATTTCGTTCAAAATTTTACCCTTTTATAACTTAGACCATTTTTGGGACTGAAAGGAAAATTTTCAGTACTCACAACTTTAATTTTATTGATTTCGACACAAGTACATTCTCCCTCTTTAATTTAGAACAAAGTTGCTTTTACATCTTAAACTTGAAAAGAAAATATTAAAGCAGTAAAACTAGGGGCACAGCTAAGGTAGGTGGCTCTATGCCAAAGACGACCCAATCTCTGCCTCATCTTCAACCAAGCCAAACACTCCTCACATAGGGTGTAACTGAAACTAATGGCAAGGGTCAGAATCTCTCTCGTCCTCCAGGTAGTAAGGTACCGGGGCAAGTGCAAGGCATGAACCGAAAATGAAGCTAGGTATTCTACCCCTGCCTTGGGGCAGGTCTGATCATGTCTGAACTGGACTCTGAACCAAAAAAGGAAATAAAACACGCAATGTGTGAGGCAAATCAACTCTACACCCAACTGTCGGGACATGCTGTAGCTCATCTCAATTAAAATAAGCCAGGGCCAATGCCAAGTTATGTCAGCTGCATAGTTGTTGCACATCCAATCACACCATAAACCCTCTGAGGGGAAATCCACCAGCCGTTGGCGAAAGAAGTAAGCTCTGGCCGAGTATTCAGGACAAGGGCCTACTACTTGCAATTTATCCATAAGCCATACTTGGGGAGGGATGAAAAATAATAGAGACTAAAGAATAGAGAGGTGTACGATGAGAGAAAAGTAAGAAAGGCTAGGAGAGAAAAATAGAGAATGAGTGTTGAGTGATGTAAGAATCATAAATTAGAAGGGTGGAAAATAATACTTGGAGAAGTAGCGGACTCCCTGCCAATTGGGTAGTCTTTTCTCGACAAAAAGCATCTAAACCCATTAAGGTTTTGGCCAGTGCCAAGCCTATGCAACACTTGCCCTCTTTCAGACATTGGGCCACCTCGATCAACCAAATGCTAGCTCCGCCGAAACTAGGGGCAAGGAGGAATTGTGCAATAAGGCATAAATAGAGAGCATGTTGCTGGTGGCCTGTCCTAAGAAGGTCACTCCTGTCTCCAATGGCGGAAAATCGATGAACTAAACCGGGGATGTCTAGCTCCCCATCATGTGCCAAGGATCGAGCCTAGTGTAATGTTAACCCACACATCCGTCCCAAAGCTTGGACATGGCCAAAGCAGGGTTGCGGTATGATTTCTTCATCGTGTCGAGACTCCATCAAAGCTTGAAATTCTTCGAGTGTCAGACACACCTATTATGATCCGAATTGAAATACATGAGTGATCGGGTTCCAACATTGAACAACAGCATGGAGGAATGGAAAGCAAAGAGGAGTACGGCTCAGAGAAAAAAGGGCATTTAGGCCAAAACTGTGAAAGTTCACCTTTTCTGAGCCGCCCAAAGTGGCTACCCAGTCTTGGAGCCTATTGTTGCACAATGTCTCCATCTTGAGAGCAAAATATCAAAGACTTGTTATTCTACCAGAGAAACAGCATGAGAGCACCATTTATAGAGGATAAGAAGGAGCAGTGCATGACAGCTGGGCAGCACTGACCGACCTCGCACTTTGGCCCGAACGTGCTTATTTAAGCCCGATCGGGTCTAAATGGTGGCTTAAATCAGTACATTTGCAGGAAAAGATGACCTTTGTCTTGACGTACCGCAGTTGTGTTTTAAGTGTTTTTTTGTTTGTACCAAATGTTTTTTAGTATTTTCAAGTTATTTTCATTTCATTTCCCCGTTATCGAGTTGTATTTCACATTTTGTCCGGTTACGGGCTGCTATTCGACTCAAGAATGAATGCAAGCGTAGATATTCATTGTTTTAATTCTTCTGCGAAGTTACCATGCAAAGGTTACGTCATTCATCACATTGTGCAAGGAGATCATTCAAAAACTTGTCTTTCATAAACTAACGAGTCTAACCTTGATCATTGTTTTACAAAGTATCAAAATAAAAGAAAATCCTTCAAAAAAACAAAAGGGTCTATCTAAAGCTAGTCTTTAATTACAAAGCAAAACAAACAAACAAAAAAATCGTCATCCTCATCAGTAACCCATCCTCGCCCTCTTCCTCCTCAGTTGCGGAGGAGGTGCATCACTATCATCGCTAAGGCTACTGGACTGCAAGTCAACCTCCTCTCCCTCATCCTCGGGAGTCGTAGACCAGTCAAAAGACTCCTCAGAAGGTGAGCGCTGCCTCGCTTGGCCTCTCCCTCGATCGGCTCCCCCTCGGCCCCTCACTGGGCCCTGTCTCCTTCTTCTCCCAGCCGAAAGAGGTCCTGCGGGCACTGCTAGCGCCGGCTCAAGCTGAAAAGAGTATAGGTATCAGTATGGACTAACAGGAGTATAAACAGTATGGCAACAACGGTGAACTATTGATAGAGTATATCTCAATCCCATGAGTGACTAAAGTAGTCTGTCTCCTCCATACCATAAGGTGCAATCGGTCAATCGTCTGGAGGAGGTCATTAGCATGCGCTCGGGATATCTGTAAAAGGAATAGAATTTGGGAAAGGTAGACATAAGTAATAGAGAACAATGAACATAAATGGTAGAAAACAAAACACGATAAAAGTGTAGTGAGTAGAAGCATAAAGAAATGTGTACCTGCTCGATGCCAAGAGCAACGCTAGGTTGCGGTCCCTCTCCTCAATATGCTCAAGGGGGATCTGCTCGATCACTCAATCTGGACACATGTACATGATCTCAGTGGGAATCATGGCAAACCCAGGAATGGGAGCAACGGTAGGGGCACCTCCAGCAGGGGTATTGCTAGCCGCCGCCGCAGCAGCAGTAGCAACCTCCAGAACAGCGCAAACCATGCCCAAGGTAAGAGGCACCATCACCCGAGAATGTAAGAAGGCGGTGAAGTCACCAGGCTCATGATGTCGATCACCATCCTCTTCCAACATTAGGAGGTCGATCTGAGGATCGTCCTGAAGCTCATCAACTACCCTCATGACTAGAGGAGGAGGATGTGGAATGTCGGGGTCAGCGACGCCTCGTGTCTGGCTGATGAACCTCTCCCCTAAGTAGTAAGCCCGGCCAAAGGGGCCCTCAAACAAAATTCGTATGGTGGAGGCTTGCCATGCAGCGACATAGGTCATCCTCGACGCCTGGGGAATGCCTGCCCAAGGATGCCAGTCAACCTGTGAAAGCAGACGTTAGATGTTAGAAATCTAAGCAGTATGAAAATGGTAGTGCAGTATGAGAATGATGGTGCAGTATAGAAGCAACAGTATGAGAATGACCGTGTAGTATGGGAAATAGTGTAGTATGCTCACAGTATGTAAAAGTTAAAGGTTGATATTTTGTTACCTGATCCGTAGTGATCGTGTCAAAGAAGCAGTGAAAGTAGAGGAAGTCTCGGTCTACACGGCGGTGGCGCTCAAATCGGGAGTCGTAGTAGTGGGAGCGGGGTACTGACAACTCAATCGGCCTCACCAAGATCGAAGCTAGAGAGGTGAAATATGTGTAAACCCAAAGCTGCAAGTAGGAAAAGATAGATGAAGTAAATGAGCAGATAAACAGGAAATGCAAAACAAAGATGAGCAGGAAATGCAAAATTGAACATAATGTAAAGCTGAACAAAAAAAGTAAATATGAGGTGTACCTCCCAAACTCTCCAATAGCTGCCGAGTGAATCCACCCTGCGGCGGGATACGGAGCTCATATAGCAGTATAAGGTGGCCAGGCTGACGCCACCCCAGTCATACTCTGTCACTTGTTGTAGACATCCCATTTTTGACCGCCCTTAAGACTTAGGGGCCTCAGGTTGATTGTTCAAGGACGAAAGCAAGACGAAGGCTATGTTGTGCAAAGGTTCGATTTCTTCGGCAAGAGGAGCTTCAGATCCCAACCTCACACCCCATTTTTGGGCCAACACAATTTTGACCAAAATGATTTTAGGCCTTAAAACTCTCTCTTTCAAAATATTTTTGATGCTCGCATTTCGTTAAATGTTGCGCTTTTTAGTAAATCGAGTAAGGATAAAGTGGAAATGAATGAAAGAGAGGTGAACTTTTTGAAAAAATCTTTCAAAACACCTTATTTAGAGGTTTGGAGTTGAATAAAATTGGAGGAGAGGGAAGAAACCTAGTTGGGGAAGAAGTTGGGCATGAATCGTTAAGAGAGAGAGTCGAGCAGCCCTCGATAAATTGGGCCTATCCTTTTGTACACTTGGATTTCAGCTATGACGCCACCACCATTAGAAATTGGACTTCTGGGGCTTCATTTTGCATTCAAGAATCTCTGAAAGCCGAGTCTGGATGAGGGAGATATGGCTGGTTGAAGTTAGGCATCAATCCGATTGAGCTGGAAATGAGCAATCTTCACTAAAATGAGCATATCATTGTTCACACTTGGAATTTTGATGTGAGGCTTCTACCATTGGAAAGACGACTTCTGGGGATTCATTTTAGGCTTAAGAATGACCTGCAAAGGAGTCCAGATGAAGGAGATATGCCTATTTGAAGTTGGGGCTAGAAACTAGTTTTTGCTTTCCAACCACTAGTGAAGCTTGTCGGCCATGTGTCGGCCACAAATGGAGTTTGACAGCCATATGTCAGTCAAGAGTGACCCTAGTCGGCCACCAATGGTAGCAGACCAGCCATGGGTGCAAAAATCAGATATTTTGTGTAGATTTTTTCCTCCAGCTGTTTCACACTGCTCCAGCTGTTTCACACTGCTTCAACTGTCTCTAATTCAGATATTTTCGACCTGAGCTCTTGTATTTCTATATATAGAGGGCCTTCTCTATTGTTTTCAAGGTTAGAAAGATTTGGGAGCCTCTCTCTCTAGATTTCTCTCTCTCTTGCCCTTTTATGCATACAAGTAGAAATATACTTCTAGTTTGCCTAGCAACCCTTAATCAAACTTGACCACCATTGAGTTAAGGTTACTTGAGGCCCTCTTTGAGCTCTAGAAGAGGAGTTTGGCTTGATTTAGCTTGTTTTGTTGCTCTAAATTGCATCTTGTCTTCAAGAGGTAGAACACTTGTATTTTAAGCTTGTTTAAAATACTTGTTTTGCCATTTTTACATACTATTTTTGAGCTGGTTTTGAACTCCAAAAACTCTATTTTTATGGTTTAAAAATGGTGGTTTGAGGCTTATTTTGAGTTAGGAGTAGTTCACCCTTTTGTTTATTTGCTTGTTAAGCTTTTGTGCCATCTTGCAAGGCTTTTAAATAAACTTTTTTTGGCCTTTTAACCACTGAATTTCAGAGTATTTTTACTGGTAGAAAACATGTTTTGAAGTCCAAAATTGGAGGGGTTAGCCTCCCCTCCTTGTGTCTTGCTTGCATGCCTAGTTAGCTTCATATGTTAGCATGTTTTTCTAGCTTAACTTAGCTTATTTCCAGCATGTTTTTGCCTCTAATTTAGGCTTCTTTAGCTTTATTTTGGGCTGTTTGGGTTGTATGAGTAGTGTTTTGCATAGTTGTAGTGTAAAGGGCTTCACTAGTCTAGTGTTATAGGCCTTTAAACATGAATGGCTTGAGTTGCTTGCGTGTTTTAGTGTTATTTTGCACTCCATTTCAGTACTGAAATCTCTACAATCTCCCTCTATTCTTCACTCTTTCATTTATTTTGAAAGTGGTCTTAAGCCCCTTGTTTGCTTAAGTGTGAAATTGAGACATTCATGCTTAATGGTTTAATTCCTTCGGGAGTTCATTATCAACGGCATGAGGTCTCTTTCATGCCCAATGCACTTGTGGTTTAAGCTCACTTTCCATTAGAGGACACTCACTTTTAGACTAATTGGTTAAAGAATGGATCGGTAAATAAAATGAGTAAACAAAAAATGAACAAGTAAAAGAGGCAAGATAAGCATCTTACGTGTTGCATTGCATGCGTTTGGATCGGATGTTAATTCGAACACGAGGAAAATATGACATTTCATACTCAAAATAATGAAACGTGCCACTTTCTTTGGTCTCCATCACCCTTGATCATGCATGATAGGGTGGTGGTCTTTTGAGTCTTGTTTTGCACTCATTAAGCTTGTACAAGCTTAGTTCCTTAGCCATCATGCATGGAAAATGCTTAGTTGATGGTTTGAGGGCCAAGAGTTGCACTCCTTTGAGCTTGTGCGATGACAAGGAGTGTAATAGTACAGACACTGATTGAGAATACACTGCGTTGCCTTTGTTTGCTCTCTGTTGCAGCAAAAGGAGAGGTTCTGGAAAGGGGTAGCCAACCGGCCACAAGCAGTAGCCGACAGCCACCAGTAGTAGCCAACGGTCACCATTGGTAGCCGACCGGCCATCAATGAAAGATTGCTCAAAAGTGTTCCTGAGGTGGAGCAGAGGCATTCTGGGAGTTGGTAGCACTGTTGGTTTTCAAATATATGCAAACAGAGGCGTTCAATGGCAAGGCGGTGGCTTTTCAGGAGGAAACCAACTGAGCATGCATATGTCCCTCACCCCAAGGCCATTTATTCGCTTTATTCATGCAAGTGTTGTAACTATTTAGTTAGCTTAGATAGTTAATTATTTAATTGCTTTAATTAGCTTAGAATAAGTTAGTTAATTCGCTTTGTTTTGTAATATTTAATTCGCTTAGAATAAGTTAGTTAAATTCATTTCAATTGTTGTAATAGTTAGTTAATCTATATTATGTTGTAATAGCTTAGCTTAATTAGCATAGCTAGTTCGCTTATTCATTCGGACCCTCATTCGCGAGGGCATAATGTTGTAATAAGCATGTGTGCATGTGCGTATGTCTTCCAACCCCACATCTTTCTCCTTTTTATTTAATTGCTTTCAATGGTTAGATTAGGGACATTTTCAATTAGCATACCCTATGCTTGCATATTGCATCCATTCATTTGTCTTGCATGCACCGAGGATCGGCACATCATTCAAACTGCATTGTAATTTCAATACACTTCTTTGAATACGTGTTTAACCGCATGTTATCAAATTGAATCATATGCCATATAGTAGCCGAGCCTATTAATTGCATATGGTATGTGTTGCATTAGACATCTTGTGCATAGTTAGGATCATGCATTTTTCTAACTAGTTTTCTGTTTTGGCTTGGAGTACTCGGTGAGTCTTTATGCTTTAGCATACTCGCATGAGTGTGATTTCCATATTGCCATGTTTCGCATGCTTGCCATGAGGCTATGTACTTACTTGCTAAACTGCATGAATGCCTGTGGATGAAGGCTTGTTGTTTGAATTGGAACGATTCAACAAATGTGTGTTTTAAGCCCACTTTGTTGTGGCAAAATCATGTTTTAAGCCCACTGTGTTTGGTGGCAAATCCGCATTTTCAAGCCCACTTGAGGGTGGCAAATTCAAACCATTTTCGCAAACAAACATGAGTTGAGTTGTTCCAATTCTTGCGATTTTAATTTATACTTTCTTGTGCGCGTCACACAGTAATGTTAGCTAATAACCAGAACAAGAACACATGAGGTTATAAAACATCATATCATGGTTAGTAGAGGCCGATCTTTTGATCGAGCGAGCAAGGGTGCTCATTTCATGACCTTCCCCTTCTCGTACCCAAGTTCCCGAGCTGAGGCAACTTTGGTGATGACGGACACGTGGCCTTTGGCACGAGTCAGGGTTTCCTAAATTTTCCCAAAACAAAATATTTAGGTGGCGGCTCTGTATCTAGCAAAGTAGTCCAATTTTGGTATTATTTGATTTAAGATGGATTTTCCAAAAAAGGTTTGTTAGATTTGGACTCTTTGGTGTTTATCTGTTTCACATTGCACTAAATTCAGAACCGTGGGAGTCCGAACTATAAGGCCTTCTTTTCAAACCCCTTTCTGAAAGACGGGGCACGGAAAAAGGCGAGTCCACACCTGTGGTAGGTGGACCAGTGCCCCAGAAGATACAACCCCACAGTATTTTCCCTATTCGCAAACAGGGTAGTACCGAGGAGATACATAAAGAAGCCACGGGTGTACTGGGTGACCTCGTTTGGAGTAACGAACTGGGACTCAGATAAATGATCAAAGAACCAACTATACCTCACCATCCCATGACTAGTGATGTTTGAGATTGCTCCAAGAAGCTGATGTTGTGCGGCTCTCCACTGCGTCATATTAGGATCCAGTGGGATCGAGCCTCTAAACTCGACCCGCAAGCCAGTGAGCATCGAGAAATCGTACGGGGTTAGAGTCAGCTCCCCGATCGATGAGAAGTGGAATGAGTCCATAGTGTCCCACCATCTCTCTACCAGGGCCCTGTATAGTAGTGACTCAACCCTCATCTGTATGAGCCCTGAACAGAAGGGCCCAAAGCCGATGGCATTAACCAGTGTGCGGACCTCTGCGGGAAGCCTCTCATACCAGCGTCGGGGGCTGGATATGGATCCGTAGCTGCCAATCCTCCGACTTATCACCTATAAATAAGGAGTGCATGAAGCATTAACTAGTGGTCTACTTGTGAGATTCAACAATGTATCAAAACAAAGGAAAGTTGCTTACCGTGGAGGCATCGATGGACAAGTGCTCCGCGGGCTCTCGCAATAGGATGTCCTCATCTATTCCTAGGATAAGGCTCTCAAATCTCAAGATATCGCCTCAGGATGGAACATGTGTGTGTGGCCGGTAAGTGGCCGCATCGAATGGCCTGTCAATGAAAAGAGGCAATGCGAGAGAGTCCTCGACCTCCATATTTATGCCGAAGATGGCCCCAATACCAATGGCGGGGTCCGAGATGGGAACCTCATCACTAGCCATAAAGAAAAGTGGAGAAAGTGAAGAAAAAGTGAGGGGATGGGTGAAAATAGGTGAAAATCCCAAAATTCAAACCCCAGGAGAGAGAGAGTGAAAAAGTTTTGTCAAATCAAAGGGGGATAGAAGGAAAGTGTGAGCAAAGTGGGCAAATGTGAGGGAAACCAAAGGGAAACCCCAAAACTCCACCAAATTCAATTTTGTTCAGTTCAAAGTGTAGAGAAGGGAAAGGGTGTCAAAGAAAAAATGGCGAGGGTTGTTGGGTAATTCAAGAAAAAGGGAAATTTAGAGAGAGGAGAAGGTTAGAGAGAGAGGGGGAGGAATTTCGACCGAGGTTGTGTGCAAAAATAAGGTTTGAGTTTGTTTTAAACAAACATATCACGCGGCTTTCCCGATTCTGCCCTTGCTGCTATCAAAGCCCGGCCGGCTGTCGTGATGCCTGGCCGTGCTTCATTGATGCCCGGGCAGCTCTCTGTGTAAACTCAGTTTTGTTTTTGTATTATGGAGTTTTAAAAAAAAAAAAAAAGTGAAGAAAAAGAAAGGAAGGAAAGAGAAAAAGAAAAACAACGAAAAAACAACAAAGGAACAAAGGAAAATAAGAGAAGGAAAAAATCAGCGGCTAAAATAAAAAAAAAGAAGAATTTTGGGTAAGAAAAGAGGGGAATTTCGTTCATTCTATTCTATTTGTTTTATTGTGTAGATGCATAATTTACTTTAATTGGTTTGATTTACTTGGTTTAATTTGTTTAAACTCATTTGTTTAACTCATAGTTTAAACTCATAAGTTGAAACTCATAAGTTGATTTGTTTTGTTTTAAAACTTTTAATTTGTTTAGACTATTTCGTTAGGTTATAAATTATTTTGCCTGAATCATAATCTATTCTGTTAGGTTGTAAATAAACGATATTGTATGTACGATTCATTCAGAGGAGTTCTAGATAAAATCATTTGTGCCACAGTAAAATCATCATCCTTTTTACCATCAAATTGGAATGCAGTGTGTTGTGTTCAGATTAAAGTGCATTGTTTTAACACATTGGCAAATTGGCTTTCACTTGACTACATCGCTTTGATTGTTTTAATTTTACGTTTCTCTGTGTAGAATCCATGTTTGTTTCTAATTCACGCTTATGCGATTTGTTTGTTCTTTCATCAATCTAAGCTTTCCTCCTCTCGCATACGACGCGTTAGGATTCTTTCCATTCAGTTAAAAACAATAGGTGCGCCTGTTTGTTCACACCACCTTTCCTCTTCTCGTGTGCGACGCGTGAGGATTGTTTCCATTTGGTTAAAAACAACAAGTGTGCCTATTTGTTGACACCACATTTCCTTCTCTCGTGTGCGACGCGTGAGGATTGTTTACCTCAATTAAAAATAACAGGTGCGTCCGTTTGTTCACACCACCTTTCCTCCTCTCGCGTGCGACCTGTGAAGATTGTTTACCTCGGTTAAAACAACAAGTGCGTCTGTTTGTTCACACCACCTTTTCTCCTCTCGCGTGCGACGCGTAAGGATTGTTTACCTCAACTAAAAACAATAAGTGCGCCTGTTTGTTCACACCACTTCCTCCTCTCACGTGCGATGCATGAGGATTGTTTATCTCAGTTAAAAACAACAGGTGTGCCTGTTTGTTCACACCACTCCTCCTCCTCTCGCGTGAGGCGCGTTAGGATTGTCCAAATTGATTAAAAACATCAGGTGCGCCTGTTTGTTCACACTACCCTTCCTCCTATCGCGTGAGACGCATTAGGATCTCAGTTGAGACCTTGGGTGCGCTCGATGGTTACGTTGCCCTTCACCCTTCCTACACGAGGCGTAGTTAGGTCTGCATTTTCTTACATCCTTTCTACGTGAGATGCAGGCTGGTTTGTGCTTTTTTGGTCCCTTTCACGTGAGACGTGTCTATTTATTCACTTCTTTCCGTGTGAGACATGGTGGGATTTGTTTTGCTTTGATTTACGTCTTCATTTAAACGCTGCTTTGTTGTTTAGATTGTAGTGTTGTTTCATTGCTTTATTAGCATTCGAGTGTTTTATTGCATTGTTTCATTGGTGTTTTGTTGCATGATTATAAGTTATTTGTTGCATTTCATGTTGCATTTTGCCCTCGAGGTCAATCTTTGCATTTATGTCTTGATTTCTTGCCCAAGCCTTACGGCCTTATCAAATGGGTCGTCTCTGCGCTTTGACATTCACTTATGCCATTTTATGAATTTGAGCTCATTCAAAATGGGGCAACTGTAGACACCCAATTTTTGACCGCCTGCAAGGCTCGAGCGCTTTGCCCAGTACACTTGATGATGAAAGTGGTGTTGTGCGTGGTTCGAGGTCTCAACGAAAGGGCAATGTTTGAGCTCCAAAACAATCCCAAACCTTCTATATTCCCACTGATTATACCCCAGAAATCAATTTTTTTACACATTATACTACCCTGTGATGTGTCTAAAGTAAGAAAACAAGGGAACACATTGAGGCCTAGCCGTGCCTCATTAAGGGCTGGCCATGCCTTCATAGCGAGAAACACTGTTCTGGGCGGGAGCCCGCCAGCTATCCATTTTTGAAGATATTTATGACCCCTCTTGCTCAACTTCTATAAAAAACGAAGTTGTATATCTGTTTTGAGGGTTGAAGAATTTTTAAAAAGCCTCTACACCTTGTTGAGAGCTCTTTCTTCTCCTTCTTCTTGTGCAAGCAACCCTTTGAGCAAGTCTATCACCTTGAACCTGTATCCATACATCATATACACCTTCACACCTGAGCCTAGGAACCTTGGTTGAGCATTGAACACCATAATTCAAGTTTGAGAGTGTGTTGGGATTTAGTTTGATTCATAAACAAAAGCTCACTTCTTTGAGAGGTATAAGCTTGTCATCCTCTCTTTTACTTCTTGTTCTATCTATTGCTATCTAGTTCTTGTAGTTTTGTGTTGTTTTGATTCTCTTCCAAGTGTTTAAGTTTGGGTTTGGAGAGCTACCAAAAGGGTAGAGAGAGTTAACACTCTATCTTACACCTTTACCTATAACTCAAACCCTTGCTTTTACACCCTTTCCTTTGCTTTCTAAATTATTTTTCAGAGTTTAAAAAAGGCTAAAAATCATGCTTTGAGGTTTCAAAAGTGGAGGGGTTAGCCGCCCCTCCCTGTTCTTACTTACTAGCTTTGTTTTCTCTCTTTGTTGTTTGGCTTTGTAGGCTTTTATCATGCACTTTGAGCCACTATTTTTCATTCATTGAGGGTTGTTATAGGGCTGTCCTAGGTTGTTTAGTTAGTTCATGCTTTGATTAGCTTGATTGTTGTCTCATAAGTTTGCATACATAGCTTGTTGTATATTGTTATAAGATTTTCTTTAACTAATTTCCATGTTTAAGAACCTCATTTTAATAATCAACTTGCCTTCATTTCTTTCATTTGAGAGTTATTTCAATCGGTTGATAGTTATTCAAAACATGAACTAGAGATCTATGCTTAATGGCTTAATCTCTACTGAGGTTCATTGTCAACAGCATAGTCTCTTGCTCATGTTGTGAATCACCTCCCGTTTGACATGTTTCTCACTTAGTGGACGTAATTTTTAGTGGACGTAATTATCATCTTGGACTTAATGGATTAAAGAATGGCAAAGACTAATGAATTTGGCTTAAAATGAACCAACCCACATAAAGAGAATGAGTTATATTGCTTGGGGTTCGGCCGGACGTTATGCCAAGTCTATTGTGTCAAGGGTTGTCTTACATCAATTCATAATGTTTTGATGAACCTTGAAGCGTCTCTACCACTCTCTTTAAGTTCACTCCATGATAGGAGGGAGAGGTGGTTGTTGTTTATTGCATTTATTGATCTTTGTCCAAATTGCATCCGAAATAATCAAGCAATCAACTTGCTCATTGATGGTTTTGGAAACAATTCCAACTTTCTCTCGATGCTTTCCCATGACAGAGAAGTGTGAGAGGGACAAATAAAGTCTAGAATAACTCTGTCTGCGCTGTTTTCACTTTAGAGCGCAAAACAGGATTTTACATGAAATTAAGGCACGGCCGACCCTTTTGGGGCCGGTCGGGCCTCATTGAGGCACGGCCGACCATCAATGTTTGGTCAGTAGTACGTTTTGCAGAAAACAGAGGGCAGTGGCTGAAGGTGAAATAGAACAGGCCTAGGTAGACAGAGCTGTTCTTGGACACTATGCATGCAACCCTTGTGCATTCTTGCTTACCTCAATGTTGTAGATTAATGCTCCGATTATTAGCGTTGTAATTATTATTGTTATTGTTACAATTAATCTTGTTAATTATTATTGTTGTAATTATCATTATTATTTATTTGTAATAGTTATAGCTAATTAACTTAGATAGTTAGTTTACTTCTCATGATTATCCTTGTTGTAATAGAGTAGTTAGCTAGTTAATTCTTTGCTTATTTATTCATTCAGTTTTGTAATAATTAGTTTAATTTGGACTTTTGGACTTTGATTCGCACCCTCTTGCACGAGGGCAAATGTATAATAAGTTGTATGTCTTCCAACCCCACGTCTTTCTCCTTTTTACTTACTTGCTTACGATGGTTAGAATACAACATCATTTTTTTATAATTAGCATTCTTATGCGTTGCATCCATTGTCTTGCATGCATCCAAGGTTCGACTCATCATACTAACCCAATATCAATGTTCAAATTCATTACTTGAATATGTGTTTTATCGCATGTCTTGAATGGAATCATATGCCATGCTCATAGCCGAGCTTATAAAATACATAATGTGTGCATTGCATTTAGTCATATTACATTAATTAGGAGCATGCATATTTTTCTAATTATTTTGCTTTGTTTTGGCTCGGTACTAGGTGAGTAATTTTGTGTTTTAGCATCTTGCATCGAATGTTTGTGTTACCATGTCAAAGCATACTTCCATGAGGCTAATTGCTTAAATGATATAACTATTTGAATGCATGTGAATGAAGGCTAGTTGCTTGAATTGAGATAGTTTGATTAATGTCCATTTTAAGCACATTTTTTCAAGTGACAAATTCACAAAACAATTTCAAATAAAACACGAAATCAAGTGTTCGCAAATTAGTCTATATTTGTGTGTGCGTCACATAGTAAAAAATAGCTAATAATTGAAACAAGAGCATATAATGTAAATAAAATCACATCATGATTAGTAGAGGCCGATCTTTGATTGGGCGAGTGGAGTGCTTAATTCATGACCTTCCCCTCTCGTACCTAAGTTCTTGAGCCGAGACACTTTGGTGATGACGGACTAATGGCCTTTGGCACGAGTCTTGGGTTTCCTAAATTTTTCAAAAATATTTAGGTGGCGACTCTGAAATCTGGCAAAGCAGTCCATTTTTGGCATTTGATTCAAACATCGATTTTCCAAAAGAATTGCCAGATTTGGACCCTTTTTGTGTTTTCACTGTTTCACATTGCACTTGTAAAATCAGATTTAGAACCACAAGAGTCCAAACTGTAGGGCTATTCGTCTTCCGAAATGAGCATGAAAAGTTGAGCTACAATAACTGGTCGCTATTTCAAACCCCCATCCCTAGATCAAGCAACCCTTCGAGAAATAGGCCAAGAAGTCGAAGGATAAGGACATAGAAGAAGACCTAGTATTGAGGCAACTCAAGAAGATCCAGGCAAATATTTCAATTTGGGAGATACTGATGGCTTCTCGGGAACACAGACAAGCATTGCTGGAGGTGCTAAACAAGACCAAGCTGCCTATAGACACCATGATCGACCAACTGGTGTCGTTGGTCACATCTGGGGATGTTACTCTATTGATGTCTTTTATAGACAAAGAGCTACTTCCTGAGGGGGCCAACCACAACAAACCCTTGTACGTAACCTTGGAAAACCAAAAAAGGTGGATCCCGGTGTAGACACCCCATTTTTGGCCACCCCGCAATGCTCGAGCGCTTTGCCTGGTACACTCGATGATGAAAGTGGTGTTGTGCGTGGTTCGAGGTCTCAACGAAGGAGCCATGTTTAAGCTTCGAAACAATGCCAAACCTTCCATATACCCACTGATTATACCCACGAAATCTATTTTTACACATGGTACCACCTTATGTTGAGTCTGAAGCAAAAAAATAGGGAAACACATTGAAGCCCGACCGTGCCTCATTGAGGGCCGGCCGTGGCTATTGAAGGCCGGCTGTGCCTTAGTAGCAAGAAACACTATTCTGGGAGGGAGCCCGCCAGCTGTCCATTATTGAAGATATTTATGACCCCTCTTGCTCAAATTCTATAAAAACAACCATATCTCTGTTTTGAAGGTTGAAAATTTTCTAAAAATCCTCTACACCTTCTTGAGAGCTCCTTCTTCTCCTTCTTCTTGTGCAAGCAACCCTTTAAGCAAGCCTATCACCTTGAACCTATATCCATACATCATATACACCTTAACACCTTAGCCTAGGAACCTTGGTTGAGCCTTGAACACCATAATTCAAGTTTGAGAGTGTGTTGGGACTTAGTTTGATTCATAAACAAAAGCTCACTTCTTTGAGAGGTATAAGCTTGTCATCCTCTCTTTTACTTCTTGTTCTATATTGCTATCTAGTTCTTGTAGTTGTGTGTTGCTTTGAGTCTCTTCTAAGTGTTTAAGTTTGGGTTTGGAGAGCTACCAAAAGGGTAGAGAGGGTTAACACTCTTTCTTACACCTTTACCTATAGCTCAAACCCTTGCTTTTACACTCTTTTTCTTTGCTTTCTAAATTGATTTTCAGAGTTTAAAAAGGGTTAAAAATCATGCTTTGAGATTTCAAAAGTGGAGGGGTTAGCCACCCTTCCTTGTTCTTACTTACTAGCTTTGTTTTCTCTCTTTGTTGTTTAGCTCTTTAGGCTCTTTTCATGCACTTTCAGCCACTGTTTTTCATCCATTAAGAGTTGTTTTAGGATTGTCCTAGGTTGTTTAGTTAGTTCATGCTTTGATTAGCTTGATTGTTGTCTCATAAGTTTGTATACATAGCTTGTTGAATATTGTTATAAGCTTTTCTTTAACTAATTTCCATGTTTAAGAACCTCATTTTAATAATCAACTTGGTATTCATTTCTTTCATTTGAGGGTTGTTTCAATCGGTTGACAATTATTCAAAACATGAACTAGAGATCTATGCTTAATGGCTTAATCTCTACGGAGGTTCATTGTCAACGGCATAGTCTCTTTTTTTCATGTTGAGAATCACCTCCCGTTTGACATATTTCTCACTTAGTGGACGTAACAATCATCTTGGACTTAATGGATTAATGGATGGCAAAGACTAATGAATTTGACTTAAAATGAACCAATCCACATAAAGAGAATGAGTTATATTGCTTGGGGTTCGACTGGACGTTATGCCGGGTCCATTGTGTCAAGGGTTGTCTTACATTAATTCATGATGTTTTGATGAACCTTGAAGCGTCTCTACCTCCCTCTTTGCGTTCACTCCATGATCGGAGGGAGGGGTGGTTGTTATTCCTTTCATTTATTAATCTTTGTCCAAATTGTACCCGAAATCATCAAGCAATCAACTTGTTCATTGATGGTTTTGGAAACGATTCCAACCTTCTCTCGAGGCTTTCCTATGACAAAGAAGTGCGAGAGGGACAAACAGAGTCTAGAATAACTCTGTCTGCACTATTTTCACTTCTGAACACAAAAATAGAATTTTGCATGAAATTGAGGCACGACCGGGCTTCATTGAGGGTCGGCCGGTCATCAACGTTTAGTCAGCAGTGTATTTTGTAGAAAATAGAGGGAAGTGACTGAAGGTGAAACAGAGCAAGCCTAGGCAGACAGAATTGTTCTTGGACACTATGCATGCAACCCTTGCGCATCCTTGCTTACATCATTATTATAAATTAATACTCCGAGTATTGTTGTAATTAATTTATTTATTATTGTCATAATTAGTCTTGTTAATTATTAGTGTTGTAATTATTACTATTAGCTAGTTAGCTTAGATAGTTAGTTTACTTCTCATTTTTATCCTTGTTGTAATAGAGTGGTTAGCTAGTTAATTCCTCGCTTATTCATTCATTCAGTTTTGTAATAATTAGTTTAATTTGGACCTTCAAACTTTGATTCGCACCCTCTTGCACGAGGGCTGTAATAAGTTGTATGTCTTCCAACCCTACGTCTTTCTTCCTTTTACTTACTCACTTACGATGGTTAGTATAGGAACATCATTTTTCAAATTAGCATTCTTATGCGTTACATCCATTGTCTTGTATACATCCAAGGTTCAGCTCATCATACTAACCCGATATCAAATGTTCAAATTCATTACTTGAATATGTGCTTTATCGCATGTCTTGAATGGAATCATATGCCATGCTCATAGCCGAGCCTATAAGTTACATAATGCGTGTGTTGCATTAGTTATATTGCATTAATTAGGAGCATGCATATTTTTCTAATTATTTTGCTTTGTTTTGGCTCGAAAGTACTAGGTGAGCAATTTTTGAGCTTTAGCATCTTGCATCGAATGTTTGTGTTACCATGTCAAAACATACTTCCATGAGGCTAATTGCTTAAATGATATAACAGTTTGAATGCCTGTGGATGAAGGCTAATTGCTTAAATTGGGATAGTTTGATTAATGTCCATTTTAAGCCCACTTTTTCAAGTGGCAAATTCACAAAACAAATTCAAATAAAACACGAAATCAAATGTTCCAATTCTTGGAAATTAGCTTATATTTGTGTGTGCATCACATAGTAAAAATAATAATAATAATAATAGCTAATAATCGAAACAAGAGCATATAATGTAAATAAAAATCACATTATGATTAGTAGAGGCTAATTTTTGATCGGGCGAGTGGGATACTCAATTTATGACCTTCCCCTCTCGTACCTAAGTTCTTGAGCCGAGACACTTTGGTGATGACAGACTAATGGCCTTTGACACGAGCCTTGGATTTCCTAAATTTCTCAAAAATATTTAGATGGCAACTCTGAAATCTGGCAAAGTAGTCTATTTTTGGCATTTGATTCAAACATCGATTTTCCAAAACAATTGTCGGATTTTGACTCTTTTTATGTTTTCACTGTTTCACATTGCACTTGCGAAATCAAATTCAGAGCCACGGGAGTCCGAATTGTAAGGCTATTCGTCTTCCAAAAAGAGCGCAAAAATTCGAGCTACACCCAGTAGTGTTGGTGGACACTGGCTCTGCAATCAACATATGTCCAGCGATGATCGCTTATGCCATAGGCTTGAAGCCAGTTGACTTCACACCTACAACGCAAGCCGTTCGCGCTTACGACAATACCAGCCGTGATGTCATGGGGACCTTTAAGAGCCAGATACTGATTGACCCATCCAAACATGAGATTGAGTTCCATGTGATGGATGTGCCAGCAACCTTCGATCTAATCTGGGGCAGACCTTGGCTTTATCAAATGAAGGCGGTTTCTTCAACGGTGCATTAACTGGTGAAGTATCCATTCAAGGAGAGGATTGCGCCTATTTATAGCAATTCTTCGATCCATCCTCCCCTGGGAACCACCACACCCTTGTTGGAAATGTTACACGGTGAAGAGGATGTGTTCCTCTCCAGATTCACCTTGGTAGAGGCCCTGTTAGTACAATCGATCATGGCAGAGGATGAGGGGAACTATGTGAGCGCCTAATCTATCTATATAATGAATAAGCAAGGAGACCTTCCCGGATCGGGACTGGGTAGAAGAGGGAGGCAAGGAAAGATGGTTGCTAGAGAAGTAAGCCATAACCCCAATGCCCTTTGGCTGGGGTACAAGCCAAATGCAAAGGATTAGAAGAGGAAAACAGATGAATTGAATGAGAGAATTAAAGTAAAAAAAGCCTGGAGGCAATTTGAATTGATCCATAAGCCGATCAGGGGAACCCTAAACGGACACTTTGTCCGTAAAGGAGAAGACTTCCCTTTCTATAGATTCTCGGAGCCGTGGGTCGGCTGGGGAACAAAGAGGAGATACCCTGGGTTTGAGATCTTCTTCAATCACCAGTTGTTAGATAGCGAGTAGGAGAGGATCAACCCAAGCATCAATATAGGCCAAGGCAGATGTAATAACCCGACCCTCGAACAAGTTTTCTGCTATAAGTTTCGTTCGTGTTTCATGCTGCTGAATGCTTACTGTGAAACTCTATGCAAAATGAAAGTTAAGTAAGTGAATCATATGTTTAAAGAGGTCTATCTGTCCAAACAAGAAAAGTATCTGTCATGTTAGAAGGTTTGAATTAGAAATTGGAAGCTTTAGTGGCTTAATTATCAAAAATTGATTTCGTATATGCGATTAGCATGATTTTTAAGTAATATTAAGCAATGTTGTGAAATTTCAATTTGGGATGATTAAACGATTGATCTTTGTCTTATTAGCTCTAATATATATATGTTTGTTCTTGAGCTTAAAGCCATAGACTTAGTTCAAAATTTCCCTGGGAAGAGGAAGGAGAAGAGGGGTTAGAAACAAGGGAGAATTGGGAGGAATTGAAGCTAAGGACACACTCCGGAAGGAAGTAACACGTCATCTCAACACTGTGAGTAGTAATACCAGTTACATGTATTATGTTCATACATAAAATGCAACTACGTTACATTTCAACATATGTAAAGAAAGAAATGGAAAAGATGAAAAACATTCGTTGGATAAGACTCTAAAACCAAGTTACTCTGTTTCTGTGATATGAAACAAAGTGCTACACGGAACTAAGTGCTACGATGTGAGACACCTCTAGAGTCCGTGTGAGACACCTCTTGAGTTCATACAAGCATGCTTCAAGGGCTTAATGCCAAGTTATGTAAGGGCCTTGTGCCACTATGTTTCAAGGGCTTCAAGCCATCTATTTAAGGGCTCGTAGCCATCATGTTTTAAGGGCTTCAAGCCATCTATTTAAGGGCTCTTAGCCATCATGTTTCAAGGGCTTCGTGCCAATACATGCAAGGGCTTATAGCCATTATGATTATGTTGCAAGATTAGGCCTAAGGCCATTATGTACTTAGCATAGAAATAAACTGGTATATGAACTATGTACCTTCTCCATGCATTACTCTATTATGTGTTAAGTTAAGCATCATTTTATTTAAGCATTACTATTCACTGAGCTTGGCTTACTCTGTGTTATGTTTATTTCTGTAGGTAACCTACTAGGTGGTCAACCCCAGCCATGACACCAGTCTCCCTTGTCAACCCTCACATGCGTAGGCACTTTGCAAGGCCATCTGTTTTGTGGCGTCTACTAAGTTGACTGGCCTATTTTGATTACCAATCTAAGGATCAAATGTAAATAACTTCAATGGGTTATTTTTGTTAACGCCCGATGATAGGGGTAGAACTATGTATGTATATGTATATGCGTATGTGTATGCCAGCTTGTATTTTTGGGACTTTATTTGTTCTCTACGGTGCATATGATGTGTGAGATCCTCGCATATTAGAAACAGCTCAATGGAGTTTGTTAGGATCAACATTCTTTTATATTTCTACGCTTCCGATAAGGCCCCTATATGTTATATTTACAGGGTTTTATGTCATTTTCTGAATGGGTCATGCCCAAACTTCTAGGGGTGAGTTAAGGGTCTTGACAGCAGAAATACCAACTCAGATAGTGATGAAGAAGAACTATTGGGGATGGCACTAGCTGACCTACTAACGAAGTCCAACGCCGGGGCAGAGCCTGTTAACTTGAGAGATAGTGTTACTATCTCTATGAATTGGGGATGAACCAATGGAAGATTAGTCTAGTCTTATTATGGATGCAACCGAGGCTCCACGCCTAGTTTGGCAACTCGAGAGGAGCTCTATTGACAGTTTTGAATCGAATAATGAGCCTGAATCTGATTCCACTAAGTCTGTTGAGTCAGAATCAGATTCGATTCCGTTTGAGGAGTTTGAATCTGGCACTTCTGGGAGTAGTAACCCGGGTGCCAAGGTCATATCTAGGTCCTCTTTTGCATTTTCTTTTGAGTCTATTGTAACCGAGGAGCCAGAATTTCTGAATGAGAATGTTGTAGGTTCTGTTTACTTCTCTGTGCCGTTAATTTATTGCATTGACTAAGACTTTCAAATTTTTAATGAAAACAAAGAGGAAGAAATTCCTCGGCCTTTGAAAAACTTGATTGACCAAGAAGAGGAGAGGCCTGTTAAGCCTTGCACATATGAGATCATTGCAATTAACGTGGGTAGTGATAAGGATCCATGCTTAGTCCAAATCAGGTCCACGTTGTCTTCGGACGCACACGAGCGTTTAATCACTTTATTAAAAGATTTCAAAGATGTTTTTACATAGTCCTACGAAGACATGCCTGGAATCGATCTTGAGATTGTACAGCACCGGATCCCTCTTGACCCTGAGGCCCGACTAGTCAAGCAAAGACTCCGTTGAATTCGTCCAGATTGGGCACTAAAGATTAAAGAAGAAGTCACCAAGCAGATCGACACCAGATTTTTTATGGTATCTGAATATCCGACTTGGTTGGCCAATATTGTTCTGGTTCCAAAAAAAGACGGTAGAATCAGGGTTTGCATCGACTTCAAGGATCTGAATAAAGCTAATTCAAATGACGACTTTTCACTGCTGCACATTAACGAATTGGTAGATTTTAGTGCCAGCCATGCCTTGTTATCATTCATGGATGGATTTTTGGGGTATAACCAGATTTTGATGGGGCCTGAGAATAGAGAGAAAACTACATTCACCACGCCATTGGGTACCTACTACTACAGAGTTATGCCATTCAAGTTGAAGAACGCTGGGGCTACATATCAGAGGACTGCGACCACAATCCTGGATGACATGATCCGTAAGGAAGTCGAGGTGTACGTAGATGACATGATTGTAAAATCCAAGGAACAAGAAGGCCACTACATCGCGCTAGAAAAATTCTTCGAACGGATCAGGGAGTACAAACTAAGGTTGAACCCACATAAATGCACTTTAGGGGTGACTGAAGGGAAAATGCTGGGTTTTCTGATTGCACAGAGGGGAATTGAAGTAGATCCATCCAAGATCAAGGCTAGAAATGCCACCACCAAGGACTAAAAAGGTGGTGTGCGGCTTTACAGGCAAAGTGCACTTCATAAGACAGTTTATCTTCAAATTAATCTTGACTTGTGAACCACTATTTGGTCTCTTGAAAAAGGGAAAGAAGTTATGATGGGATGATCGATGTCAGTTCGCTTTCGACCAAGTCAAGGAGTACCTTCTGAATCCACCTGTATGATTGCCGCCAGAGCCGGGGAAGCCACTGATCCTGTACCTATCGGTGACAGATTCAACCATGGAGAGCATGTTAGCACAAAAATTAGAAGCTAAGGTGGAAAAGGTCGTTAATTACCTAAGCAAGAAGATGCTGGATTACGAGACCTGCTACACTCTTCTGAAGAAAGCTTACTTAGCTTTGATTTACGCCACTAGAAAGTTGAGACACTACCTGTTAGCTCACTCTGTAATTCTGGTTTCGAGATTAGATCCCATCAAATATCTCTTTGAGAAATCAGCACTTACATGTAGGCTAGCTGTAAGTCAAAGGGAGAACAGTAGCGGAATTTTTGGCAGACCACCCCGTGGAATGAGATGAAGCAATAGAGTATCTATTCCCAAATGAGGAGATTTTGTAGGTAAAGGAAGAGACGTGGACAATGTACTTTGACGGAGCGACTAATCAATATGGTTATGGGATAGATGTGTTGCTCATAACACCGGATGATTCCCATATACCCCTAGCTTTCAAACTCCAGTTCAAAGTATCCAACAACAAAGCAGAATACGAAACGTGTATCACTGGATTGGAAGCTGCCCTAGAACTAGGGGCAATAAGGTTGAACGTCATCGGAGACTCAAATTTGGTTGTTTCTCAAGCCAATGGAGACTGGAAGGTCAAAGAAGAGAAAATGAAAGTTTATCATCAGACCCTGGACATTCTGATTCCAAGGTTTGAAAAATTGACATTCACACATCTATTAAGCGAGAACAATCGGTTTGTTGATACGTTGGCAACTCTATCTTCCATGGTAAACATACCCTTATCACGTGAGTGTGATTTGGCTTGTATCCCTCCCCTTATCACATGTGTGATTTGGCTTGTATCCCTCCCCTTATCACGTGAGTGTGATTTGGCTTGTACCCTTCCCCTTATCACGTGAGTGTGATTTGGCTTGTACCCCTTCGCTTCTAACGTGAGTGTGATTTGGCTTGTATCCCTCCCCTTATCACGTGAGTGTGATTTGGCTTATACCCTTTCCTTTATCACGTGAGTGTGATTTGGCTTATACCCTTCCACTTATCACGTGAGTGTGATTTGGCTTGTACTCTTCCCCTTATCATGTGAGTGTGATTTGGCTTCTATTCCTCCCCTTGTCACTTAAGTGTGATTTGGCTTGTACCCCTCCCCTTATCACGTGAGTGTGATTTAGCTTGTACTCCTTCCCTTATCACGTGAGTATGATTTGGCTTGAACCATTTCCCTTATCACGTGAGTGTGATTTGGCTTATATCTCTCCCCTTATCACATGAGTGTGATTTGGCTTGTACCCCTACTCCTTATCACGTGAGTGTGATTTGGCTTTCACCCTCCACCCTTTCTGCATGAAGCATAGTTTGGCATGGAGCTTTTACCTTTTCTGCGTGAAGCGTAGTTTATCTTACACCCTCCACCTTTTCTATGCAAAGCACAGTTTGGCATAGAGCTTTTACCCTTTTTGCGCGAAGCGTAGTTTGGCTTGCACCCTCCACCTTTTCTGCGCGAAGCACAATTTGGCATGGAGCTTTTACCTTTTCTATACGAAGCGTAGTTTGTCTTGCACCCTCCACCCTTTCTGCATGAAGCATAGTTTGGCATGGAGCTTTTATCCTTTTCTGAGTGAAGCGTAGTTTGGGTTTGTATCCCTTCACCCTGATCACGTGAGTGTGATTTGGCTTGTACCTTTTGTCCCTTCTATGTAATATGTAGTTGGCTTGCTTCTTTTACCCGTTTAAAATATTCCCTCTCTTCGTATGAAGTACGGTGAGATACGCCTATTGGTTACACCACCCTTGTCGTTTCACATGAAACGCATTAGGACGTTGCTTTCCCTAGTTACAACCTTCCCTCTTTCTGTATGAAATACATAAAGATAAGCCTGTTGGTTGCACCGTTTTCCCTCCTTTCAAGTGAAACATGTTTGGAAATGTTGTTTGCTTACTCATTTTTGTATAAGGCACGGTTCAATTTTTTTTAATTTTAGCTTGAGGCTTGTTTCATTCATATTCTATCATATTGTTATTAGTCATCACATTATCTTGCATGATCATGGATTTTCAAAAATAACCGGTTTTGCGAAGCGTGCAAGTCTAGCTTCCAAATGCATTGCATTGCATATCATTTGCATCTTGCCCTTGAACTACACTGGTTTGATTCCTTGCAAAGGGATACATAGGCAGCTTTCAACCAGTTGCATTTACATTTTAATTGCTTGCCCAAGTCTTACGGCCATGTCAAATGGGTCGTCTTCGGGCTTTGACATTCACTCATGTTATTTCATGACATCGAGCTTTGTCAAAGAGGGGCAACTGTAGACACTCCATTTTTGACCACCTTTAAGATTTAGGTGCCTCACGTTGAACACTCAATGATGAATTGTTACGCTATACAATCGTTCGATTTCTTCAGCAAAAGGCTTCGATTTTTGAGCTTCAAAATCTAAACCTTACACCCCATTTGGACCAAAATCTAATTTTTTCTAACCTAACCACTCAGAGACCTACTGCCCAACAAGTGACCGGCAAGCCATTTTTGGTTGGCCGACTGTCCCCATTCATGGCCAGCCGGCTATGTTCAGCAACAAACGAATATTTTTGGCTACTAGTTGTCCCTATGTGCATGTCTTGCACCAGCTGTCTCATTACAGATATTTCCGACATGAGGACCTGTTTTTCTATAAATACAAGCCCTCCCCTCATGGTTTGGGGTTAGAAAAATTCTCCAAATGCCTATAGCTTGCCCAACACACTACCTCTCTCTCTCTTGCAATATACATACACTATACATACACTTCCTAAGCCTAAAATTGAGGCCTTTTGCTGAGATTCTTGAACACAAATTTCAGCTCTTGAGAGTGTTCAACTTGTGGTTTGTGAACTAGAAGAGCATCCTCTCTTGAAAGGGTAATCTTTGAGCTTTTGTGCCATCTTTTTCTATCTCTTTTCTTGCTTTTTCACACTATTTTTCAGAGTGTTTTTAAGCTTAAAATTTTGATTCTAAGTCCCAAGAAAGAGATGGGGCTAGTCACCCTTCTTTGTCTTGCTTACTAAGCTTCTTTCCTTCCATTTTTGTTTGAGTTTTTTACCCTTTTTTAAAATGATCTTTAGCACTTTTTTCTGCTCTTTAGGGGTTGTTTACTGTGTTTATTTAGTTTATGCTTTGACTACTATGCTTGTGTTGTTGTAAGTCCTCATAGATTTGGATGTTTAGGCCATAGACACCAATCTATTTGAGTTGACATCTTTCTTTATATAGTTTTCATGTAAATATTCACACTTGTAATAATCACCTTTGCAAAATCATCTCTACAATCTCCCTCCTTTCTTTATTTCTTTGATTAAGAGTCGTAGCAAACAAAAGATTGTTGTTCAAGGAATGCGAAAGAGACATTCATGCTTAATGGTTTGATTTCTTCGGAGGTTCATTATCAAGTCATTACATCTCTCTTATGCTAAGCACAACCTCTTGTTTGACATTTCTCTTTATCACCGGTGCATTTACTTCTAAGGAACTAACTTTCTAGTTTAGACCCTTGGAAATCATAAAAGAAGGTTTCATTATAGCTTGTTATCGGGTTTGGATTTAGGGTCATTATCGCCTTTTTCGGGTTTGACTCCGAATTCATTATCGCTCGTAAATGAGTTTGATTCCTCCTTTATAATTTCATTCGTAGAAAAGGGTTTGAAAAACTTATTTCTCAGATTAAGTCAATGCTTGATATTCTTTATCATTTTTTGGACTTAGTGGACATAATTATCACTTTTGGACAAAAATGAAGAAAAGATAAAAATTGGAAAGGTAATGTAAAAGAGGCTAATAAAATTGGGGTAAAAAAGGTATAAAAAAAAAAGGTAATAAAATTGAGTTGGGTTCAATCGGACGTTATATTGAACCCATTGCGCTGTGGACCATTACATACTTTTTAGTGATGTTCAATGATTCATGAAGCAATGTCCATCCCTTTCCTTGAGGTAACTCTATGATAGAGAGGAGGTGTTGTTGGTCTTTCATTTCATTTTATTGAGCTTTTGTCCTATTGGTTCATAGATCATCACGCAACAAATTTGCGACTATTGATGATTTGTGAATCGAATCTACTTCTTCCTTGATCATCTTCATGATAGGGAAGGCCAGAGAGGATAAACATCTCCTGGAAACTCTCCATTTTTGTCTGTTTCAGCTCTGTTGTAGCAGGGTAATTCCCAGAAAACAATAACCGGCCAGCCACTATTCTGTACGGCCAACCACTTCTCAAGGCAAGCCGGCCACCTATTTTGTACAGGCAGTGGCATTTTTGTGGCAAAATAGAGCAAAACCTGAGGCCAAAACAGAATAAATTTTGACTGCAAACAAAGCAGATTCTGGCAGCAAACAGAGAGGTTTCCGGAAGGATGTTCTCCGTTGTGCGCGTGCGGCTCCTCGCCTCCCGTTATCGTCCTTTAAATATTGTAATTAATTGGTTGGCTTCATTTGAATTTGTAATAGCTAGTTAAATTAGTTAATTTGTTTAGTGTTTGTAACAATTAGTTTAATTAGGACAATTATTCGGACCCTCTTGTGCGATGGCAAATTTGTAAACACTTGTAATATTTTGTATGTCTTCCAATCCCCATTTCTTTCTTCCTTTTATTTATATTCTCATCATGGTAGCATCATATTTTTCGTTTCATATCATTGCCACGTCGTATCCATTTTTGCATGCATTAGGTTCAGTTCATCATTTTAACATTGTTGTCATTTCCTACTTACTTGAATACATGAGCTACCATATGCTTTGAGTTGATCCATATGACATGTTAAAACAAACCGAACATAGTAGAGTTGCATTTTGTATGTGTTGCATTAGTCACTTGCATATTAGAGCATGCATTTTTCTAGTTATCTTCTTCTCTTTGGCTTGCCTCGGTTGAGTACTAGGTGAGCATTTTTGCTTTAGCATATTGCATGTATGTTTTTGTTGTCATATTAAGCATAATACCATGAGGCTAAGTGCTTATTTGATATACTTCTTGAATGCCTGTGGATGAAGGATATTTCACTTGAATTGGGATGATTTTGATTAATGTACATATGAGCTCACTTTTCCAAGTAGCACATATTCGAAACTCTTTTTAAACAAACATGAAATCAAAGAATTCCAAAGTGGGTAAAATAGTCTATACTTGTGTGCCTCACATAGTAATGTTAGCATAATAAACAGAACAAGAGCATATAATGTACATAAAAATCATATCATGATTAGTAGAGGCCGATCTTTGATCGGGTAAGTGTGGTGCTCAATTCATGACATTTCCCTCTCATACCTAAGTTCATGAGCCCAGACACTTTGGTTATAACGGACAAGTGGCCTTTGGCACGAGTCAAGGGTTTTCTAAATTTTCGAAAAATATTTAAGTGGTGACTCCGAAATTTGGCAATGCAATCCATTTTTGGCATCTCTAATGATAAATGGATTTTCTAAGATTTGTCGGATTTGGACTCTCATTTGTTTAATTTATTTCATATTACACTTGTGAAACCAAATTCAGAACCACTAGAGTCTGAACTATAGAGCTATCGTATCCAAAGAGACTAAACCCCTCCGAGGAGCATGAAAAACCAACTACAAGCGCCCAAGTCTTACGGGCGGTCAAAATGGGGTGTCTACAAATGCCGAGAAGATCCACTAGTGAAACTCCTTTCGCCATGTCCTTTGGTAATGAGGCTATCATCACCCTAGAAATCGGCTTACCGACTTCCCAAACTCAGGCCTTCTATGGAATGATATGATGTTGGCTTTAGATCTGGATTTAATTGAGGAACACCGCGAAAAAACACTAGTTAAATTGGCCCAATATCAACAACAACTGGCTAAATTCTATAATCGGGGGGTTCAAATCTGCCGATATACACCAGGGGAGTAGGTTTTGAAGATAATTTTTCCTGGTGGCAAAAATCCTATCGACAGCAAGCTCGGTCCAAATTGGGATGGCCCTTATCAGATCGAGTCCGTTGTCAGGGCAGATCGAGTCCATTGACAAGATAGGGGCATGCCATCTCTCAGATATGATTGGCAAGCAATTACCTTGACCATGGAACTCTACATATTTGCGTAAATTTTACTACTAATGTGAGTACTCTTTTTTATTTTATTTTATACTTAACAACTTTGTATTACTTTTTATAGTCAATCAATGACATAGGTTGTATGCTTTGCAATCCTGTTAATGTTCAAAATTCATTGCTGCGTAGTCAATAAAAGTCTCCAAATTTGGAGCAATCTCCATGCTCAGCACAGAGCGCCATCAATAAAAGTCTCCAAATTCGGAGCAATCTCCATTTTCGGCACAAGTTAAGAAATTTCCACACTTTAGGTAATGCAAATGATAAATGCTATTTCTAATGGCAAAGGAACTTTGAATTCATTTCATTGAAAATATATGAGTACAACTTAAGTGCACTAAACAAATACATTATGAGTTTACATCTGCTAGATCTAGTGATCATCTTGCATACTTGAACCCAAGAATCAAACTCAGCCCTCCTCCTTGTCATCCGTCTTCTCGGCATCATATGTCTTGTATGACATTATGAAATTCATGTACAATAGGGACTCAACCACTATCTCAACCGATTGCAAGGCGTTCGTCCATCCATGCTTGAATCTATTATTCTCGTATCAACAGACATCATCGGCGAGCTTATTAGTGGTGGTTTTTACACCAAGTGCTTTACCCTCTATCAACCCATGGTTGTAAGCTCAGCTTTGGTGGTGTTCCATTAGGAAAAATTTTACCATTTCAAGATCAGCCACAGCGCGATCCACTTGGCGTTGAAGTCCCTTGTTTTGGGTCGTTACCAAATCCATCGCCCCTTGTTTTCTTTTCAACCACCCTCACTCTTCGGGTTTCCACTTCGGCTTTCTTTCTGATTCGTCTAGTCGGCACTCCAGGTTCCGAATCAAGCCGTCTTTGCACATGATCTCGACCTGGGCAACATGAAGACACATTATGATCTTGTATGAACTATAGAGACCCTTTACGGCGCCATGAATTCCCTACCAAGAGCCCTCGTAATTAGTTAGGCTGATTAATGACTATTTTACCTTATTGGGAAAATTTTCCATGCAAAATCCAGAGCCACTTTGGGATTATTTACCAATGAGTCTGCTTCTGTCATTGGCCTATTCCTAATGAAAACTGCAAAGCTCAAGGGCCGAGGTGGTTTACTCGGCTCCCTGGCCGTTGGAACACCAATGGCCTTGTTCGTCTCTTTGTCGCGACTGTTACCCCTAGGCGACCTGCTCCATTATTCTCTCTGTCCTGAGCTCCAGTGCAATTGATGTGGTGATCGACATCTTCTTTCATTCTCTAACTCCACTAGACCTCTGCGTCTAGAGTCTTCTACCATCATCATTTCACCCTTGTTGTTCACAAACACTATTTCAGCCATTTTTGGCGGACCTTTGAGCTTGAATTTTTTCCAATGTGTGCAAAGTGCACGTTTATGGGATTTTATGGCAAACCTTCATCTCATTGTTCTCTTTACTCTTCTACCTCAAATATCGCACAAGCAAAATAGTTTTGTCAACGATTCGTCATGCGACTCTTTAAATAGCTATCCTTGGCACCTTTTTGAGCCACTCATTAGTTTGCCACGTCCTAGATCTGTCATTTTAGTGTCCTTCGCCCTACCCTCAACCATCTCCCGTGTGCTCATCTCTTTCGTCAGCTTTGGCTAGTCTTTTGTTTCTCCAATTGGGACATAGGCAAGAGTCACTCGGCAATAATAGTGTCGTTTGCCTCGATTGCAAAATCATGATTGATGTCTATCGTCTTAGTAACACATGCATGCAAAGTTTAGCCAGGATTAGGCATCTTATCCCCGATTGCATCAATGATGAAACGCTATGTAGTCAGTTTGACAAGCAGACTTAGGTTCAGAAAATGTGCTTAATTGGCAATAAGGTTATTTTAACTAATTGTGCCATAAATTGAGTTTGGCGAGAAAATTTGGGTTGAGAAATCTGCTTAATCGGAAACATCTTGTTCAGTCTTTTTTAGATTGGCCCTAACTTTTGCCAACTCAGCATCTGCAGCTTTGTAGGTTGCTTCGAATGCAGTTACTCTTTCTTCGGTAGCCAGGCACAACTTCTCATTTTCTTCAGCTCGTGCACGCTTAGGTTATGTTTTTGCATGCTCGGCAAAAACTTTTTCTTTTGTTGCTACCAATTCAATAGTTGCCACCTAGGCCTTCTTTTTCTCGGCCTTCACTAGCCGCTTAGCTTGCCCATTAGGTTGACTGGGCTACGATATTGGCATCCTATGTCAGGAAGCCTTTCGACAGTCTAAGAAAAAACATTGGTTAGTAATCAAAGTGTTGTGTATCAGGGAACATTCCAACTATCCAACTAAAAGGGAAAACAATTACCAAGATAGTTGATTGGGCCACCACGGCTATCATTGCTGCGTCATTTTCGGCATGAAATCCCTTCTTATCAAGTGGTAGCATGATGGCCTTGGCCATGGCCAGGCCAACCGCTAGATCATTTATTGAGACACCAATTAGCAGGATGGTGCCTTTCATTTGTGGCTGAATCATGAAAGGGGTAGAAAGGTCCAGAGCAAGAGATGTGCGAGCCCTCTTTTCGGCAGATTTTACTGACTCCATGGGGCGCTTGGAACCCCTCTGGTAGGCTACTTCTGTCGTCTCCTCGGTAGGGGCTCTCTCTGTTGATTCTTGAACTTTGGTGGTCATCTCGATGGCTGGTAGTTCATGTTGAGGTTCAGGAACCCCATCATTTTCAACCGTTGTAGCTTTCTTTGCGCCATTTTTTCAGCGTTACACTGTTTAGCAAGTTAGGTGAGGAATATTTTCTCGGCCATATCTTCAGTAGAGCTTGGAAAATCCTCCAAATCTTGAAAGATGTCAATATGTTCTTGAATTGACACCTCAGGATCCACCCGATCGGAGAAAATCTCAAGTTCATGGGATAGGCTACACCCTGAAGTATCGACTTCTTCAATGGAAATATTTGTCAAGTCCTTGTTCTTAGCGTTCACAATTTCAACACTTTCGTCGCTATCCGAATTGGTTCCTAAGTACCTGAAGCTGGTAGCATCATCGTACATGAGGGCAACCAAACGTCTTTCCCCCTCAAGAATTGCAATATGATCGGTAGCAACGAAGGTTGAATATGTGGGATTGTATTGTAGAAAGACATGGATCGTATTGTAGAAAGACATGGATTGCACGGCCTTGACCTTGAAGATCCTCTCTACTAGTATGAGCCAAGGCTCTTCCCACTCAGGCAAGTAAATTGGCATCCTTGGATGTGATGGCATTTTTGATATCGGTACTTGCGAAATTAAATAAATTCCAATTGGAGAAGGTTTACTAAAGTTATTTTTGGAAATACAAAATTTAAAGTGAACTACTCGGCCACATGGGTCACCCTTGAGCCAAGGTACGGGGTTTGATTGGTCCTCTCCAACACCGACCTCCCAATTACCGCGGACCAAGACCATTACGTCATGTACGCTTTTTCCCGAACTAGATAACATAGTTACCAGTTGGTAGTCTGTGTCCTTGGCTTTCAAGGAAAACCTTCTGAACCGACCAGAAGATTTGCTCAAGGTGTAGCAGTGCTGAATGTCAAGGATGCCCTGGTTGATGCCGAGAGGTTCATTCATCTTTACATTTTCTATTATTACTCAAAAGTTCACATTGGGTTGTGAAGGGATTAAACCCCAGTAACTTGAGGCATTCCTCAGTAGAGGATGGAGTGGAAACCTAACTCCCCCTTCAACAATGGCCAATAATATGAGAGCAATAGTGCTCGTATCAATCATTTCAAGGTTCAAAACTCCATCCTCGATGAGTTTTAACTGAACATCATCTAGGATTTCGTAATGACGGCGGAAGGCAATTACCTTCACTTCAGAAAAAAGGGCTTTCAAGTAGTTTTCCATGCAAACTCGAAAATGAAAGTTGAGAAAAATGAAGGAAGAAGAACAAACGACATGACAAAGTAAAAGAGGAGACATAAGACTTACTATGAAATATTCGAGTGATCGAAAATGGAGAATGGCCAAAAACACGTCAGTTAGGGAGAGAGGAAATAAAGAGTTGCAGAAAGAGGAAGGGGTCTTGAAAGTGAAAAGGCGCTGAGGTTAGGATTTCAAAGAGCAATAAATAAGGCGTAAGGGAATGAAGAAGATGCAGGAGATACATATATATATATATATATCTTCTTATGGGGTCCCATTAGATGCGTCAGAATAGAAGCAACGTAGAGCTCACGCACCCGAACTTCAAGGCAAAAGATCTCACGCAAGTTGAGCACACAAACAACTCAGCATACGGAGTGGGCAGGAGCTCGGGGGGCAATTGTGTGGGTCGAGAAAATCATCAGGGCAATCGGCAAACAAAACGCCAGGGGCCATCCATCATAAAGCCCAAACTGATTCAAGTCTAATAAGTTTAATGACCCAAACGCCGAGCACACGATCACCAACCAATGGGAATACCAATCAAGAGTTGCCGATATAAATGGCAAGCACTTGCGCCGAGGAGATAAAGTGGGCCCCGAATGTCCCTTTTCAAAGGTGTAGGGAGAAACTGGGCCTTAACATTTAAGTGATGATGAAAGAGAAAAATCAAATAAGAAATATCTATATCAGATGGTTATATAAGGAGGTGAAGGCAAAGGAAGAATATATGCATGAGAAATCCATCAAACTCTCCCTCTCTCTAAAAAACTAAATTTCTATCCACATCTAACTTATCTATAGGAGTATTAATTCCGACACCCTCCATCAGAGTATTTCCTATTTTAGGTATTAAAGCGAGAATTAAACAAAAGATTGTTTGGATAAAAAAAATATTATAAAACCACTCCTCACAAATACACTTAATTATAATTTTAAAAAATATAATACATATAGCATTATTGGTTACATGATGGAGGTCAATATTAGAACTCAAACAAGTGCCACCAGCACCTTTGCACTCTATTAAAAATGCACCAAACCCTGTTGGCATGTACCGGCAATAGCTTTGAATGCCATTACTTACTATTAAACTACTTTTTATAAATTGGGGTTGAAATACTCATACAGCTGTAAATATGAGAGAGGGATGGGGTCATCTGCCGCTATTACTCCTATGATATAATATACCTGCCGAATATTTAATGCATCAGTGGGCTCCAATTCCCACATCCTAAATTAAAATTATAGCATTTCTGTCTCAAATTATTTATTCAGTATGAAAAACAAAATATTAAAAATAATATAGTTTTTTTTTTTTTTCAAAACTTTTAGTAAATTTTTTCATACTTTAAAAATACTTAATGAGATCTTTCAATTCATTAAAAAAAAAATGAAATTTTACTATGAAAATACATTATTTTTTATTTTATTTTGGTACTAAACAAATAATTTGAGACAGAGGAGTAGTCTTTTTTGGTTAAATTTTTAGAATTTATTTCCTTAAAAAAAATTGCCAATGGTGATACTAGATTTGTGTTCTTTTATTTATTTATTTCTTTGATTGAAGCTTAGTAGTATCAAAAGAGATGGGCTATTTATATTAGGACCGTGGTAGGGAGCTCGAAAACGAGCTTCCCCGAATCCCCCTAATCTTGATTTTTTTTTTTTCAAAAGCAGAGAAGGAGAAGAGAAGGGAGGAGGAGGAAGGAGGAAGGAGGAAGGAGGAAGGAGGAGGAGTGGACTGGAGGGGGCCATAACAGTGGGAGGAGGCGGAGGCGGGGCTGGAGGCGACGGCGGAGCTACTGCGACGATCGGAGTTGGACGACGGGCTGGGCGACGGCGGCGACGTGCTGGGCGACGATCTCTTCTCTCTTCCCCTCTTCTTCTCTCTTTCTCTCCCTCTCCCTTCGAGCTGTTGCAGAGTCGAACATGGAAGAAGAAAAAAGAAAAGAAAGAAAAAAAAATCCCCAAAACGACGTCGTTTAGGAGATTAGGGGGGGCCAAATTCGAGCTCTCAAATATTATTCTTTATATTATTAAAACTCAAATGGGTGACTTGTTTAATTTATTATGTTTGAATTTTAAATTTAACGGGAAAAGAATAGAAAATAAATGTTTCTCTAAGCTATAGTAAAAACATAAAATATTTTTTTTGTTATTACAAATAAAAGTAATATCTCTAACTAATTTCATTTTCCTTATAAATTTACAATTGAAACAAAATCTTAATATTGAAAGACAAATTTATCCATTATCCATCACGTTGAATAAAAAATGGCATTGACAATTTTATTTTATTGTTTAGATTATCATTTCATGAGTTCTGTACATTTTTAATCTAAAGTGTTCCAGAGGATAGTTAGGCATCCTATAACTATGAGAAAATATATTTTCACACATTTAATTATTTGGACAAATTATCAACACCCCTCATAGTTTGATTAAAATATAAATTTCTTTTGAGATTTAAGAAATTATAAATTGCTCCCTGAGGTGTATATTTGCATAAACCTCAAAGGGCGGAATGTAATTTCTTAAACTTCAAGGAAAAATCTGTATTTTAGTCAAACCTCGAGGAGGGTGTTGGTAATTTGCCCTAATTATTTCAGTACATATATTTAATGAAATATTATTTTAATAGTAATTATATCCTAAATTAAAATGATCATAATAGACATCCACTAGCACCCGTAATATTATATAAAATTATTTTCTGTACACGTCTTTTAAAAACAAAAAAAATCTCAATGTACACTTTTTAAGTAAAAAAAGACTAAACTCTAATTTTTATATTGTTGTCACTTTGCTTGCTACACACTTTGTACTCATCTATTACTTGCAAAGCAATGCTCTCATAACAACTCTTATATTGCTTTAATCTCAAAATTTATGAAAATGTTAATTTTTTTATGCAAAACTTTTTTTTTTTTTCCCTTTCACGATTTTCAGTCAGACAACCAGTGCAGAATTATTTTTGGATATTTCATTATATTCGAACATCAACTGCCAAAATTTTTTTGTATTTTTTTTTGCGAACAAATTTGTCGAATTGATCACTTTTATTTGGAAGTTAAGTTTCGAATTAAATGTATAATTTCAAAAAATCAGTACCGAAATCCCCAAATTAGAAAACATAAAAATAAATAAATAAATAAATAATAAATTTATAAAAAAGCGAGGGTTTTATGACAATAGAGTGCACAGAGATTTGGAAATGGTAAATGTAATAACAAAATAGAAAGATGTCTCATCTTCAATAATATTTTGGAGAGTTTTCAATGGTTTTCACGTGGGTCTACAATGGGTTTACGAATTTGGAAGCAAAGTCACTCAATAAGTGTGTGGAAAGGAGAATTAATTGGTATGTATTGTAACTTTCGATGTGTAGATTGAGAAAATTAATTAGTAATCAAATTAATAGATATGTATACTGAAAAAAGATGTACACTAAAGTAATTAAGTGTGTGAAAAATAATATAACTTTGCATCCAAGCCTATTTAATCGTGGATAGTGTATAGCATAATGGCACACAAATTGCAGACTAATTTGTGGTTAGGGCACTAATATTGGATTTATTTTTTAGTGTGGCCCAATAGTTTACATATATTTACATATTTTAATTTATTTGGACTCCACAATTAGATAAAGCCAATATTTGAGATAAAGTTCAGTAATTAGAATTTTAATATAATTACTCTTCTAAGATAAGAAGGAAACCTTGATGAATAGGAATTCTTCTGATAGAGCTTATCTGGCCCTTTTCTCTCCTCTATATAAGAATAGGTGACTCCCCTTTCATATCATAAGTATTTTTCAATCACTCTAAGTTCTATAGTCATTCTAATTAAGAAAGACAGAGAGACTAAGGTGAGCCAAGAATTCAAGGTTCAACTATTAGAGGTATTTTCTCAACTTCTCTAATTCAATGACTGACAAAGGTATGTTCGTTTTATTCTTGAGTTATATTGAATTCAAGATCCTACAAAGTTCAATTCCGCATTATTATTATTATGGTTACATGTACATTAATTTCTTATATGTGGTATTAGAGCTTACGTTTTGTAAATCAATACACTTTAGAATAATAATATATTTATTATATTGTTTTTAATAAACGGTACCTTTGTTTTCTTATTGGTATTGACTTTAAAAGATTATCTCAATTTGTTTGAATTGATCAAACGTATAATACACCTTTTGATTTTGTTATGCTATTAACATGCTATTCATATCCCTTTACAATAAGTAATATGCATGCTTCGGTTTATTGCATGCTTCGGTTTATTATTTTATAATCATTATAATATTAGTGAAGAATATTACTTCTTCCTGTATGCCATAGAATTAAATGATTATAAAATTATTATTTAAATAGACAGTTGGGGCATAGATGAAAAGCAATTTGTTGAATCATTCGGTCTATTAAAGAATTATGATTTTACCTCATCTGATTATATACACTTATTGTCTATTATTGTTGATATTTATATATTTTTATGATTTAAATTTGATATCATGTTATAATTTTATGATATTGAATATTAAATATTGAAGTGGTTAATTCATATTAGGTGCAATTTTTATTGATCATTATATGAGATATTCATGATTGTCATATTGCATAATTTAATATATATATATATATTCTTGTTCGTCCAAAGTTATTATTATTATTATATTGGTAATTGCAATCACATAAAAGAAATTCTAGAAATCTTAAATAGTGATTTCATTAAAATAGCGATTGAATTAATAATAATTAAATAACTCAAATTAATGAATAGAGAATATTGTTGGTTAGTTCCGTATTCGTAAGGTTTACTAATTTGGTAGCTACCAAAGTGGCCTAGATTTGTAAAACTTATTACTATAGAACTACAAAAAAGAATTGTTAAAAGGGTAACATTAAGGTCAATAATATTCTCAATTGCAGTTATAATTAGGAGATTGAGACTAGCCCAAAGGAGAGTCACTTTCAAATAATTATGAACTAAGTAGGATAATGTAACTTATGTACTTAGACATATTAGAATTGAATATCCACAGGTAACATGACTAACTGAAAAGTTACATAAATTACTTTATACCTACATAAGTGATTCTTGACGAGTGGACAAATAGATATACCTAAGTTTTGCCCAAAGGAAAGACTTATGTGATATCAATAGTTCATCATTATAATTCTCAAAGCTTTAATATGTATATTGTTTATACCTATTTTTGCGTTACTTATGAGATATTGTGATAATACCTCTTAAGATCTGTCAAAAAGATAGCTTGCTATCTAAGGTGGTTGGAGTTATGTAGGGATACCTCTCAACTAGAAAACCGAAGGTTTGTGAAAGATTTGTCTATATGGGGAACCGTCTCAAAGTTGAAGTCGTAGCTGTAGTAACCTATTGACTAATCTTAGAGACGGGTCATCAGATGGATCTAGAAGACACTTTTTATGTTCTTTCAATTTCTAGGAATTTATTTTTGTTATCCAAATTAGATCGTGTTGGATATTCAATCTTATTTAGTTGTGAAAAACTCAATTTAATATTTAATTCACTAATGATTGATTTTGGTAATTTATGTGATGGTTTATATAAAATTACCTTAAATCATGAGTTTGCACAATCATTAGTAACTCTGCATTCAAATATTGGTTTAAAATGTGTCTAATTAATGAAAAATCCTCAATCTTGTGGCATAGATGGTTGGGGCATATCTCTAGAAATAGAATTGAAAAATTGGTAAAGAATGGGATTTTGGAAAACCTAGACTTCACTGATTTTGAGATATGTGTGGATTGCATCAAAAGAAAGCAAACCAAACATACCAAGAAAAGTGCCACGAGAAGTGATGAGCTTCTTGAGATAATTCATATAGATATTTGTGAGCCACTCAACATCACATGTCTTAGTAGTGAAAAATATTTCATCACATTTATAGATGATGTCTCACGTCATGGATATGTGTATCTAATTCATGAAAAGTCTAAAGCTGTTGACATCCTTGAGGTGTACATAACTAAAGTCGAGAGACAATTAGATAGAAAGGTTAAAATAGTGAGATCAGACAGGGGTGATGAATATTATGGTAAATATGATAAGTCATGCCAAAATCCTGGCCTATTTGCCAAATTCTTAGAAAAGAAAGGTATTCGTGCTCAATATATAATCCCAGGTATGCCATAGCAGAATGGAGTTGTTGAAAGGCATAATCGTACACTTAAAATATGGTTAGGAGTATGTTAAGTTACTCAATTGTACCCATTTTACTGTGGGGTAAAGCTTTAAAGATTGCAATGTATATCTTAAATAGGGTTCCTAGTAAAACGGTCCTAACAACTCCTTTTGAGTTGTGGACTAGTAGGAAACCTAGTTTGAGACACTTACATATTTGGGGTTATCCAGCAGAGACAAGAATTTTCAACCCACAAGAGAAAAAGTTGGACTCAAAAACAATATGTAGATATTTCATTGGTTATCTAGACAAGTTTAAAGGGTATAAATTTTATCGTCCTAATCACAGTACGAGGATAGTGCAGACTGGTAATGCTAGATTCCTAGAGAATAGTGAAATTAGTGGGAGTGAGAAAACACGAATGGTGAATTTCAAGGAAATTAGGGTGGATGTGCCAACATTTGACCCTCATCGAAAAATTGTTGTTCCTTAGACTATTCCATAGGCTGAGGGAAATAAACAACATAGTGAAAATCTTTCACCACCTCATGTTTCACCACTTCATGAAGATACCACCATTGAAAATATTGTAGAACCACCACAACTGGCAATTCTGAGAAGATCTCAGAAGGAAAGAAAGCCTTCCATTCCAAATGATTACATGGTGTATCTATAGGAATCCGATTTTGATATTGGGATTAACAAAGATCCAGTCTCATTTTCACAAGCCATGAATAGTGATGATTCTACAAAATAGGTCAATGCTATAAATGAATAGTTAAAATCCATGGAACAGAATGGTGTTTGGGATCTTTTCGAATTGCCTAATAATTGTAAAAAGGTTGAGTGTAAATGGGTCTTCAAGACCAAGAGCGACGCAAAAGGCAATAGCGAATGATTTAAAGCCGGACTTGTTGCCATGGGTTTTACTCAAAAAGAAAGCATAAACTATAAAGAGACCTTCTCTCTAGTATCTAAGAAGGACTCACTTAGAATCATCCTCACATTGGTAGCTCATTATGACTTAGAGTTGCATCAAATGGATGTGAAAACTGCTTTTCTAAATGGGAATTTGGATGAAGAAATTTATATGGAGCAGCTAGAAGGATTTGCAAAGAAAGGTAAAGAACATTTAGCTTGCAAATTAAAGAAATCCATATATGACCTTAAACAAGCTTCCAGGCAATGGTATTTAAGGTTTACCATTACCTTCTTCGAATTTAAGGAAAATGCAGTTGATCAGTGCATATATCTGAAGGTTAGTGGGAGTAAGTTCATTATTTTGGTGCTATATGTGGATGACATTTTGTTAGCTAGTAACGTCCTTGGCTTTTTGCATGAAACCAAGGAATATCTCTCCAAAAACTTTAAAATGGTCGATATACGTGAGGCAAACTATGTTATTGGCATAGAGATCTTTAGGGATCGATCTTGAGGATTATTAGAACTATCTCAGAAATGATATATTGATCGTGTTTTGGAGAGATTCAATATGCAGTTTTGTTCAGCCGATGATGCATCCATCATTAAGGGTGATAAATTAAGTGAAAAATAGTGTCCAAGGAATGATTGGGAAAGAAAACAAATGAAGGACATTCTGTATGCATCAGCAGTAGGGAGCTTGATGTATGCCCATACATGTACCAGGCCAGATATTAGTTTTGCAGTTGGAATGTTGGGAAGATTCCAAAGTAATCCTGGAATGGAACATTGGAAAGCAGTGAAGAAGGTTATGAGATATCTTCAGAGAACAAAGGACTATATGCTCACCTATAGGAGATTAGAACAGTTGGAAGTGATTGTGTAACGCCCCGAAATAATTCAACATGAACCACCCATACTAATTAGCATTCCCGCATCAATTACAACAATTCTTCTATCTTTGCATAATTAATAAATGAGTCTTTACAAAAGCTGCATATGCGGATATACATTCAATGATAATAAAACACATGAATCTATAGCTTGTGAAGCATCTATTCTCAAAGCAACAAAATGCCCTTAAGGGCTTACATTTTCCAAGGCAATAGCCTGGTTTCACAAAATGGTCCCTACGACCCATACATGTTAGCCCTTGGCTTTACAAAAATTACAACAAAAAGGAGAGTCATCTACTCTTCACAGAAATATTCACGCCCTCAGTTCGGCGGGATCACCACATCTTTACCTGCACCAAATCCCATATGGGTGAGCATAAAGCCCAGTAGAGAAATTCTCACAAAATATATACAGTTATGCTTTTTCCTCAACATAATAACAAATGCAATTGCAATGCCATGCCAAAAGTAAGGTATTGAGGAAAATATTCATTTCAATGCACCAATTCAAAATCACCATACTCTTAATATCATCATGTGATCTCATCAATTTCAAACTTCCATTATTAACTCAATAGGGGCAGTAAATACGACACTGGTAATCCTTAGGCCGATGTATGCAAGTAGACTCTACGAGTACTACCAAACTGTCATTTTTACCGGTATTAACCGGAAAGCTCGACACCTATCCGCACGATTTTCTGGTCTTTCACCAAGGACACTCAGGCCAACTTAAGAAATTCATCTACACCTCCTATCCGGACTTACCAACGTATTTACCCCTTACACATTTTTATGGTTCTCAATACCATAACTATACTTTTCCTTATGATGGAAATCTCAATGATTTAGGTTCACAATGTACTATAATAAATGAAATAACATGCGATGCAAATGATTCTTTCCATATCATAAGATGTTTCTCCACTTTTGACTATCTCTACTACAATGTCAACATTCACATTCTCATATTCTCTTCTCAATGTTCATCCACATGATTAACATATTTCATCAACACATAATTACAATTTTCATATCACGCGTGATTTTTTTCCATTTTGCCAAACATTGATGCAACTCACTCTCTTCATCCTTTTAAAACAAGAAAATAAGAAATTTCAAAGACATTTGCCATATCACCCAAAATCCCCAATTTCTAGGGTTTTCATCAAAAACCCAACATTTCCCATCCCCATAAAGAAACCCCATTAAATCATTCTCTTGAGTTGAATGACCAAACCAACCCACTAGGAATCTAATAAAATGATTTGAGATTAAACCCATTTTGAAAACTCTACATTTTTTACCACAAAAATCAAATCAACATTTATCCATCAAGGAACTTTTAAATCAACAACAACAATACATAACATGTATATATAACTCAAGAACTCCCTACCTCAAAGTAGAAGCTCAAGAAGAAGATGAGAAGAAACTCAAAGTGCTCCAAAGCCCAACTTTCTCGGATCAAAACGAAGCCCACACCAAGCTCTACCTTTTCTTCAAAGAGACTAGGGTAGAGACACCCAAGAACCAAGTGTATTTGTAGAGAGAAGACGTATGTAGAGAGAGTGTGTGCCGGATCTAGGGTTTGAAGGAAAAAGAGAATGAAAAAGTATGCAAAAACACGCTGCTGCAAACTGATATACTCGAGGCTCGCTCAAGCGAAGGTGTGGTCGCTCGAGCAACCAGACACAACATAACCTCGCTTGAACGCAAGAAGCGTCGCTCGAGCGAACAATGCGAAGCTTCAGGTCTGCAACCCAGAAGCACGCTCGAGCGCAAGAGTGCTCGCTCGAGCGAAGAAACTTAAAACATAGACCTCGCTTGCTCGAGCGAAGAAACACAACCTTCAGGTCAAAAAGAGACGTAGACGCACGCTCAAGCGCAAGAGTTCTCGCTCGAGCCAAGAGACACACTACTCAAATCTCGCTCGAGCGAAGGAACCCTAGCTCAAGCGAAGGAATTAAAACCCAAAGCTCGCTCGAGCGACAAAAGCCTCGCTCGAGCGAAGAAACCAAAATCTGGGCAGCAACTATTTATTTCAAATCACATCCAACTTGTTTCAAACCTGCCCAACACATCCCAAAACTCAAATACAAAGAATTTAAGAGACGGAAAACAAGATCAAGACAACAACAACCATGACGGAATCCCATGTTCGGAATACAATAAACAGTGGAGGGAAAACTGGGATCGTTATAACCTCCCTCTCTTAAAGAATTTCGTCCCCGAAATTTAGACAAACCAACAAACAAACGTGCTTTTACAACTATAATTATTCTAACAACATTTTCAAGTTATAACATCAACACCCAACCAACTTTTACCCTTCTTTCCTTCATCATTTCATCTAAACAACATTCGTTCAAATTAGAGATATGAGATAAAACATTTATAACAAAGTATCATTCTTCCATAAGCTCATGCTCAATTTTACAATGCATTCAACAACAGGTGATCAACAATTTCACACTCTCCCCTCATCACTAGGGGACACTACACTCAAAATAAAACAATCAAGCACATTCAAATAAATCTGGATACTTGTAGCGGACCTCTGCTTCCTTTTCCCAAGTCGCTTCCATGATTCCATGGTGTCTCCACAATACTTTCACTAATGGTATGGTCTTATCCCGTAACACTTGCTCCCGGGTGTCTAAGATTTGAACCGGTCGCTCTTCATAGGAGGCAACCTCATCTACCTCCAATTCAATCCAATCTAACACATGAGAAGGGTCGGGTTCATATTTCCTAAGCATTGACACATGGAATATGTTATGAACCCTCGAAAGTTGTGGCGGCAAGGCTAACCGATATGCCACCTCCCCAATCATTTCTAATATCTCGAAAGGCCCGATGAACCTCGGGGACAACTTCCCACTTTTGCCAAACCGCATCAAACCCTGCCTAGGTGAGATTTTAAGGAACACATGGTCACCTATTTCAAAGGATAAGGGTCGCCTCCTCTTATCGGCGTAACTCTTCTGTCGGCTTTGGGCTGTAGCTAATGTCTTCCGAATGAGAGCAACTTTCTCGGTAGTCTCCCTAACAATCTCCGGTCCCAACAACGGTGCATCTCCTACCTCGGCCCAACAAACGGGTGATCTACAAGGTCGGCCATACAAGGCCTTAAACGGTGCCATCTCAATGCTAGCCTAATAACTGTTGTTGTAGGCGAACTCGATCAACGGTAAGTGCCTCTCCCAAGACCCCTTGAAATCTAGGACACAAGCCCTAAGCATATCTTCCAAATTTTGAATGGCGCGTTCCGACTGTCCATCAGTTTGAGGGTGATAAGCGGTACTAAAGGTTAACTTGGTTCCCAATGCCTCTTGAAGGCTTTGTCACAACCGGGCGGTAAAGCGAGGATCAACTATTAGGGGTATTTTCTCAACTTCTCTAATTCAATGGCTGACAAAGGTATATTCGTTTTATTCTTGAGTTATATTGAATTCAAGATCCTACAAAGTTCAATTCCACATTATTATTATTATGGTTACATGTACATTAATTTCTTACAACTAAAACCAACCACTTATATAAACACGACTCCTAGTTCAATTTTTTAAAAATTTGTCTAATATTAATTTGTTATATAATCCTAAAGGGAGGACCTTGCCTCCAGTCCGAGATTAGATTGGATGATGTTGTTGAATCTGTGGGGGTACACTACGGGTCCCGTTTTGATAATTTGAACCGTTCAATGTGTAGAACTCATCAAATACTATATACTTGCAAAAAATCAAGTTGATTGGATATCGATAGCTATATCAAATTAATTTTTTTGTCAACCGTTAATTTATTCACTGTCTATTTTTTTTATACAAAATTGATTTCATCACATAGTTATCGATATTCGATCAACATGATTTTTTACAAATATATAGTACTCGACGAGTTCTATATATTGAACGATTCAAATTATCAAAAGATTATCAAAACGGGACCCGTGGTGGGCCCACAAGGGCCCAACGATACCGTCTAATCCGATCTCGGACTGGAGGCAAGCTGCGCCCAATCCTAAATGTCATTGGTTGAGTAATAAAGATTTGATAAAAAAATTTAAATTTTGAGTTTAAATCATCCCTTAGGAACGTTGAGCAACTGCTCGATCATTAATTTTAGTGTCTTTAGTGTACACAAATTGATTTGGACACCCAGTTATCAGGATAAAATAAAATAAAATAAAGATTTATTTATTGTATAAACAAAGCAAACTTGAAAATATTTTAAAACTTATTAATGCTCTGAAGTTGGCTCATAAATTTGCTATTGTGTGTTTTGACAAGAATGTTAAAAACTAACTTTTTGAATTTTTAACTTTTTTTTACTATTTTATATAAGAGATGATATGATTTAAAATAGGTTAAAAATTCACTTTTGACTTTTTTTATAATGTTCTCAAACGGCCCCTATGAAAAATCAAACTACTCAAGCTTTGGTCAAACTTAAAAACATTTTGAAATTTGTGAAATTTTGAAGTCATAAATCTCCTTACAAATGTATATCCACCATAAAAAGAAAATGGAGTGACTGTTGTGCCATTTATGTGTGATCTGTAAGAATTTATTGTTAATTAGGCTGTCATTGACTATATTTTGTTTGGTTTGTGAAAAATGGGTTGAATGTGATTCAGATAGATTGACTGGTATGAGCCCAAAATTATTATTGTGATCCATAAAGTTTGGGTCATGGTCATCTTAGTGTATATATTATTTTATATGTGGATATGTGATATGGAGGTGTAAGGCCTGTTTTAAGTTATTTGGGTTCCTTAATGAGAGGGCCCAGTAATTGTTTTATTTAGGCCTAGTCCCCTCTCCTATCCTTATTAGGGTTTACATATATCTATATATATGTAGATCAAAGGGTTGTCAGCCCCATTGAAAAAGACAACATAAAGATTAGGAGAAGGAGGGGAAGAGCTGGTGCTAAGGTTTTCCAATTGTGAATACCATATTCTTTCAAGGAAGCAAAACTCAAGACAATAACGGAATCAAACGGTATGCATCTAAATTTATATTTTAGTAGTTAATTATATTTATAGTGTTTTGATTTCTAGTATATAGATCCTATATTCTTACATGTGGTATCAGAGCAAGTTTATACTAGAATCAAAATCATGGCAGATTATTTCAGTAAAATTATTTTATATAATGATAAGGAATAAATTAATATTTCTTTTACTGAATGATGCTTTTGCATCTCAAAATTGTGCTTTAGTAATTTCAAGCAAACTTTTTCAATGTAACGAGTACATACTGTTTGAGTATTGATAGTTTGCTTCCAATTGTGTTATATAAAATAAAAATAAAAATAAAAAAGTAATTTAGATATGGTAGTTTTACGAAAATTGTGAAGTATGGACGTGTGTATATTGAATCTGTATTGATATATATATATATATATTTCAAATCTTACCTAATCAAATATTTGCAAAACATATAAAACATATTCATTTTTATGACTTTTACATAAACATTAAGATTGTTTAAGAGTTCTATATCATGTATATCACTTTGGTGTAATTTTGTAAATTCATATGCGAATTTTGGTTAGCTGTGAGATATTATTTTTGAGTAACTGTTTAGTAGTGATTCATAATATGATATTATATATGCTTTGATGGGTTACAGATTGTTAATAAATAAATAAAGTTTTAAAGGTGGACAAATATTTATTTTTGTAGTCCCAGTTGGAAGATTTTTGAATCAATATGGGTGATACTGCCGAAGTGGTTAACTTATTGAGATTTAAAGTGATTTACCAATAAGGATTCTGGGAAGCTCTTCTAATATTATATCACTCAATTACCTACCCAAAGGGGGTTAATTGAGTGTATTAATTTTAGAGGTAGTGTGAGCCGCTAGTAAGGGAAATTTTATTGTTTTTGAAAGAATTTATCTACCCAAAGGAGATAATTTCTTAATAAATCATTCTTACTAGTTGACTTGTTTATAGGTGTTAGAATGTGTCTTATATATTTAGCCCAAAGGTATTTATATGATGATGCATTCTGAAACATTTAACAAGATTGTTAAAGTTTATTTACAGCCCATTGTTGTGAGATTATAATTATTGCCCATGTATAATTAATTAAGATTATATTGAAGTTTAAAGATGTTGATTGTATTCTATATATTCAACCCAAAGGTGTTTATATAGTGATACATTCTGGCACATCTGAGAATATTGCTAAAGTTTATTCGCAGTATATTCTTGTGAGATTATACTAATTGCCTATGTATAATTGAAAGTTGGAGTTGTGAAAATGGTTTCTATATATTCAGTTTAAGAGTGATACATTTTAAATATTTGAGAATATTAATTGTGATTATGAGATTATTATTGTCCATATATAATTGAATGACATTATATTGAATTGAAAGCAATGAAGGGACATATTTTTATGAAAATTAAATTTACTCCGTTAAAGTTTTGATTGTGAATCCGTAAATGGATATTGACTTAGTTTTAAATCTAACTAATTTAGATATTGACATACTTGAGAATGCATCTTCTTAACCATTTATATTAACACCTCAATATAGTGTGAAAGATTGAAATTATATTCAATGTTAACTATTTAACAAAGTAGAGTTTTAGAATATCTACTAGGTGATTCTTATAAGAAAATCTAAATTATACTCTACAATGCTCTATATAATACCTTCGACTTTTATAAATCGTTATCTCTCTTCAGTGTTTTATGTTTTCCTTTTCAGAATATTCTGCAAATCTCTTTATATATTATTAACTCAAGTAAGAAAAATTCTTTAGAATTTTTTGTGAGCTATGACGCTCTTCCCATCTTCGGAATCTCCTTATTTATTTTTTAAACTGCTTAAAAAAAAAATGCTTGTGTTAATCAAAATTTTATTTTCTGGTCAAATTATTTAAGTTAGAGTCTAGTAGTGATCTGATTTTAAAGAATGTTATTTTTATATCATCCATGAGATAAAATTCAATTTTAATGTCAACAAAATAAGCATTGTTATTATTTTTAATTTTGGTAATAAATAAAATAATAATAATAATTGAAATAGATTTTCATTTATCATAAGGTGTGTGGGAGAAATTATTTTATTAATTTCATAAATGAGTATTGATGTTATGCATTTGTCTATCTCATTTATGTTGAAAAACACACTGATAAAGATTTTAAAATTATTAATTGAAGATCGATATTATAGTGAACATGATAATTTTGGTTAATGTGTATAACCTCTTATTAATTTTTTTATAAAATTGTGGAATCAATTTAAATATATCATGCTTGTAACTTCGAAAGAAAGTTGAGTACTTGAGCGTCGTAATTGAAGTCCAATAAAATGATGAGGTGTATGTTAACATGTTTAAATTATACAAGTTTTTGTGATAAAATATTTTTAATTGCTATATATACTTGTGTATACTTTACATATGGTACTAAGTTAAAAATATTTTTAAAACACTTTTGAATTGCAAACTAATATAAAATTTAGTTAGAATAACTTTTGAGTTTGGGATTGTACAGAAGTAAAAATTTTGTTGTGCTTTTGAAATTAAAATGGGACTTCTTACTATTTGTTGTTACTTTGGTAAGTTGCCAATGGTTCTATTATCTTGGTTCTGACATAAGAATCTTTTAAGCTTTTAAAATGTAAAGTTATTAGACTGGTGAACAGTTTAAATATATAATTCTTCCTGTATACTTGTGCCTATTATAATAAATTGGTCCGTTCATTCTCACATAGAGAAAGTGAGAGTGCAAGTAGAATCTGAAGTGTCTATTCAGTCTATTGATAAAAGTTGAACATGTCTAACACGTGCAACCTTCTAGACATTCTCATACAGTTCAAGATCCTTGTGATTATATTATTTTTCTAAATGAGCAATATCAAGAGATTGAAGAGATGATTGTTACGTATGATGAAGATATTGGCGATTTGTAATATGGTAAATGAATTGGTACAAATTATTAATTAGATATGAGATCATGTTATACCTTTTTAAAAGTTTGAAATCTAATGAGTATTATTTTGAAGATAAATAAATAAATACAAAGCTATTGTAAGAGGTTGCGATTTGAAAAAAGTATTGTTCTTACCAATGTCATAATTATAGGTTTTGATGATTATAGTGGTATTGTGACTTTTTTTATTTATTGCTTCGCCAAACAAAATAAATTTGATTTGTAAGATAAACAAATTTATCTATGGTTTTAAACGAATTTCTGAGTAATGATATTTAAAGGTTCACCAAATATTATTACTTGGCTTTATGGATAATACTATTAATTTATGCATATATCTCAAGGTCAGTGGGAGCAATTTATTTTTACTTGATCCTTTATACTAATGGAATTTTACTTACTAGTAATAATTTCGAATTAATACTTGATGTGAAGATATTGTTATTAATAAATTTTTGATATGAAATATCTTGATAAAGTATTTTATGTGTTTGGCATTAAAATACTTGAAAATAACTTAGAGGATTATTTGTCTCATCTCAAAGAGTATACCTAGATCACATTTTTACTAAATTTAATATGCAGAATTGAAAGCTTTACGTTGCTCTTGTTAGTGATCGAGACTAATTAAGTAACATTCAGTATTCATAAAATGATTTTGAGAAAGAGTTCATAAGGAATGTCTCGTATTTTAGCGTTGTGTGAGTTTAATGAATTATGAAGTTTGAATTAAACTTGGTGCATATGTAATTAGTTTGTTAGACAATTATTATTTTAATTTAAGCCTTGACCATTGGATTGGAACATATAAAGTGTTATGATATTTATAGAGAATTAAAGATTATACGATTGTCTATAAAAGAATTAATCATGTTAATATTATTGGTTGTACTATGTCGACTTTGGTAGTTGCTCAAATGGTATAATACCTATTATTGGTTATAGTTTTATGTTTGCATAAGGTGTTGTTTCATGAAAGAATTTCATAAAATCTCTTATAATTTTTCACTATGCAACATGTTTTAGAGCTCGACTTGAGTTATACAATTAAAGAATTTTATTTCAGAGCTTGCAATTGTTAATTTTATTTCCAAACCTATAAAGATGTATTATGATACATGGTTTTAATTTTCTCTATAAAGAATAACAAAAAAACTCCGATGGTGTTAAATATATAAATTTAAAGTGCTTCAGAATTAGAGAGTTGTTAAAGATGATATTCTTTATGAGCACATGTTATAGAATACATACTAGTTGATCTTCTAAATATAGGGCTTAGGCCAAATTTTAGTTTGCTAAATATATTGAGCATATAGGTACTTTACAATTTTTTATGTGCTTGGTTAAAGAAATTTTTTACCCATGAATATTATCTATGGTATATTTCAGTTAATAAAGTTTAATGTGTTTATTCACATTTTGTTTATAGTTATGTGTGTGTACACATAAATGGTAATTGTCATATATGTATACCTCTTATATGAGCTCTTACAGCTATATTTTAATTTTGAGATATAAAGATTAACACTTTGGTTTAGAAGTGTATATGGATCCATAAAGTATGATGTTTGGTTTAAAGCATGAAAGACCTCGGTTTAGAGGAATAAAGGCTTCTTTTGGAAGTGTAAAATGGAATAAAATTCCTTGCAGGGTCTTGTCAAGACCATATAGAGAACTGAATGTGGAATTAGCATGTTATATAATTTTTGGATCAATTATGCTGAAATTCCACACTACACTTTATCACATATAGGAATCCATGTTGGTGAGATATTAGTGTTTGTAATTGTGGAAGGTGTTATGTTGTTCAATAGCATAATTACTGCTACAGTTCGATATTAACATTTTTCATTGAACGGGATTTTGTGCTAAGTCTATTCTGAATCATGTATATGTGGCCACTAAAGTTGTTTAACCCGAGAGTCATTTTTTCTTAAATAAAATATTTTCTTAAAGCAGTAGTTAATGTTGCCTAAGTGGGAGAATGTAAGAATTTATTGTTAATTAGGCTGTCATTGACTATATTTTGTTTGGTTTGTGAAAAATGGGTTGAACGTGATTTAGATAGATTGACTGGTATGAGCTCAAAATTATTATTGTAATCCATAAAGTTTGGGCCATGGTCATCTTAGTGTATATATTATTTTATATGTGGATATGTGATATGGAGGTGTAAGGCCTGTTTTATGTTATTTGGGTTCCTTAATGGGAGGGCCCAGTAATTATTTTATTTAGGCCCAGTCCCCTCTCCTATCCTTATTAGGGTTTACATATATCTATATATATGTAGATCAAATGGTTGTCAGCCCCATTGAAAAAGACAACATAAAGATTAGGAGAAGGAGGGGAAGAGCTGGTACTAAGGTTTTCTAATTGTGAATACTGTATTCTTTCAAAGAAGCAAAACTCAAGACAATAACGGAATCAAACGGTATGTATCTAAATTTATATTTTAGTATTTAATTATATTTATAGTGTTTTGATTTCTAGTATATAGATCCTATATTCTTACATGATCATATGGGCTTATTTTGGGATCTGTTTCGAATTCGAACCGTTCACTTTTTATAGTCTTTTCATTCACTCACATTTGTATTCTGTTTTATAATTTAAATCACATTTGTTGTTTAATTTTTAGATACAAATATAATTCCATAAAATAGTTAACAATGTCTAATCAATTTAATTTTTAAAAAATATGCGCTACTCAATATATTATAAACAGTAAATGATTTGAATTATCAAAAATTATTCCGAATTGAGTTCGTATAACCCCCACAATAGACACAGCAATCACGCTTTTTTACAAAAAAATCAATCTATTAAAAATCAACTCGAGTCTCATTCACATCATTACTTCGACAAATGAACAAATAAAACTAAAACACAATTTGAAATTAACTTTTCAAATCAAACTTAAATTATTAATGCTCGAGGCCTCGAATTGAAGGACTCCAAATTGTCTCGAAATTTATTTATTTATTTATTTATTGCTGTGTGTTTGGTTTTTTTTTTTTTTTTTAATTTTTTTTCTATCTTTTATTTTTCTCTTTTTTTTTTTGCAAGGGTAGTTATGCGTATTAGACATCTCGCACTAACTCAGTCTGTATAGTTTGATAAAGTCCAACCTAATTCACTTACCTTATCAAACTATACAGGCTGAGTTTTTTTTTTCTTCTATTTGTTGGTCTATGTTAGTTTGGTTTTTTTTTTTTTTTTTTTTTTTTTTTTTTTAAAGGTAGTCATGTGTAGAGGTGTGCCAAAAAACTAAACATTCCGCACTAACTCATCGTATAAAATTATATAAAATTAACAAAATTTAATCAACAACCTAACTAATCAGTCAATTTTATCACTCAACCAATCTAATATAATTGACTGATTAGTTAAGCTGCTGGTTAAATTTTTTTAATTTTATATAATTTTATACGATGAGTTAGTGCGGAATGTTTAGGTTTTTGGTACACCTCTACACATAACCATCTTTAAAAAAAAAAAACCAAACTAACATAGCCCAACAAATAGAAGAAAAAAAAAAAACTCAGCCTGTATAGTTTGATAAAGTAAGTGAATTAAGTTAGACTTTATCAAATCATATAAGCTGAGTTAGTGCGAGATGTCTAATACACATAATCACCCTTGCACACAAAAAAAAAAGAAAAAAAAAAAAGAAAAAAAAAATTCGAAAAAAAAAAACAAACACACAGTAAAAAAAACAAAAATTTGGAGACAATTTCGAGTACTCAAATTCGAGGCCTCAAGCATTAATCGAACTTAAATATAGCTGACCACTTAATTCATCCTAACATATCCACCCAAAAAATTCATCAACAAAGCATGCAAGATATTTTTTTTCCTCACATAATGAGTGGGGACCAGAAGAGAATGGACACATTTGATCAAATTTGGATTGTCAGAGACTGATTCTTTTCAATTTGGGGGACCTTTGTCACATTAGGTCCCTAGCACTGCAGCAACAGCTGTTTTGTAGGGTTGAATATCATTTGTGTTACAATTTGTTATTTTAAATATGAAAATTTATTTAATATTTTTGAAATTATATTAAAAGTATCCATCATTTTCATTTTCTATTAAGCCTCATAGATGTGGTACTATTCGGCGCAGTATGCAGAAGAGCCATGATTGAAATTGTCACATTTTCTATTAAGCCTCATAGATGTGGTACTATTCGGCGCAGTGTGCAGAAGAGCCATGATTGAAATTGTCACCTTTGTAGAGGTGTTTTGAAAAGTTGGTGAAAAATTAATTTTTGATTTTTTATTAAGTTTTTAAATTTTTTGAGAAGTAATTTGAAAAATTAGTAAAAAGTTAGTATTTTACTTTTTGATTTAATATTTATTTATGGTGTCAAATCATTTTAAAATGATCAAAATATCCTTACCAAACTTATTAAATTTACGTTTTTGCCCATGTGTGTTTGAACACTTTTTTTTTTAATGTAATATTAGAATTTACAAAGGATAATTATGTAATTTGACAGACTTGCGTTTTACCTCTTCCCAAGTAATGTTTGTTGCGTTTTACAAAGCATTACGTTTTTTCCCGTAAAATGAAAACGTTGCTTTTTGTGAATGTTTCCAAAACCACACATAAGATTATCATATGAATCTTACAAATTTGGATTACTCATACTGTGCATCTCACACATATATATGAATAGATTCTACACATATATAGAGGGCCACGATCACTTTGGGAGCGTGAAAGTTATCCACAAAGGAGACCCCAAACATTTTTGATATGCAAAAAAGAATGAGTCCGGATCCTCTCCAGCCAAAGGATCCCTCCTGTCCTCCGGTCAAGGGCCACGATTTGGCCACGTGGCCCTTTGATGATCTACGGCTCAGATTAAAAAAAAAAAAATTTGAATTTCGTTTTTCTGCAAATCAACAGAAATGAAAGGAAGAAGATGAAGATGATGATGATGTTGAAGATCTACGGCTCAGATAAAAAAAAGATGATGATGTTGAAGATGTTGAAGATGATGAAGATTTGATGCGTTTTTTCTGCAGATGATCTTGATGATCTTCAATGGATAGATGATGAAGGTGTTGAAGATGATGTTGAAGATGTTCAGATTTTTTTTATCAGAAATGAAAGGAAGAAGAACAGGGGATGCAGAGGATTTTTTTTTTTTTTTTGTTGATTTGGTGATCTGTGAGTAAATCTGTAAAAAAAAATCTTCAAGAAAAAATGATCTTTGAAGAAGAAGAAGTTTTTGAAGATCATTGAAGAAGAAGAAGAATGAATTTCGTTTTTCACCAAAAATGAATTTCGTGAGAAGAAGATCTTCAAAAATGAATTTCACTTTTTCACCAAAAAAGAATTTCGTGAGAAGATCTTCAAAAATGAATTTCACCAAAAATCTTCAAAAATGAATTTCGTTTTTCACCAAAAATCTTCATTGAAGAAGAAGTTTTTCACCAAAAAATCTTCAAGAAAAAATCTGCAGAAGTTTTTTTTTTCACCAAACGAAATTCCAGATCTGTGAGTAATCTGTAAAAAAAAAATCAGATTTCAAATCTGCATAAATTTTTTTTCTTGAAGATCACCAGCTCTCTTCCCCTTTGTCAAAACCCTTTCAAAGGTCTGCTTTTTACTTCATGGAAGCTCTTCAGCTCTTTCTTCTTATGCTCAACCATGTCAATCCTTTGCCTCCTAGAACTCCTACGCCCTTTGATGCTATGTTCAAAATGGGTGCTTATAAATTGCTCTCTGAAGCCTCACCTGTTACCCATTTCATGAATTTCACTTCTAACCAAGCAATCCTTGAAGCTCTTGGCTATGGCGGACGTGTTCATATCATCGATTTCGATATTGGGTTTGATGCTATGGCTGCCGTTCACCGATCTGGAGAAGAAATTCAAATTTGTTTTTTTTTTTTTTTTTTTTTGAGCCGTAGATCTTCAAAGGGCCACGTGGCCAAATCGTGGCCCTTGACCAGAGGACAGGAGGGAGTTTTGGCTGGAGAGGATCCGGACTCAAAAAGAATAAGTAAGGCGAATCTTATTTTCTACCTAACCAACCAGTGTGAGTTTTAAATATAAATGATATATAAATTTATTTTTTAAACTTAATGTATAAGTAATATAATTAATTGATAATTAAAAAAAATATGAGAAAGTATATTACTTTTAGTATATTAATTGATTATCATATTATTAAATTTAAAATTTTAATTTAATTTTTGATCTTATATAAACGCTCAAGTCTCAAATTAGCTCAACACATCCCGTCAATGCTCTTATTGATATCGGAGCAATCATGTCAACGTGAAAAGTTGACAAACAACCCAACCAGCCTCTAAGAGCATCTCCAACGTTGAGCCAAAATTTTCATTAAATTTGAGTAAAAAAATGATTTTTTTCTTAATCTAATACCGAGTATTCCAACGGTTGATTTTCATCAAATTTTCATCAAATCTGTGCCGGGACAACCGGTTGGTCGATCAGTTAAGCCAAATTTTTTTTTTTTTTTGGAACTGTTTGAACCTTTTAGTGGTCGACCAGCTGGTCGACCGGTAAGGTAAAAATTTTTTTTTTTTTTTTTTTAAGTGGTTGAACCTTTTTTTAGAATTGTTTGAACCTTTTGGTGGTCGACCGGTTGGTCAACCGGCCGGTCGACTGGTTGGTCTCCCCCAACGGTCATGCACAGTGTTTTGGTGAAATACGGAGCTTGTCATCATTTTGGTGAAACGTTTGGTGAATTCTCGATTTGATATCAATTTGGTGAAACCGTTGGAGCTCCAAACAGTGCTTTTTTCACCAAATTCCAAATTTGATGCTAGGTTTGGTGAAGGGTTGGAGATGGTCTAACTAATTTGATGATAAGTAGGTTGTTTGGTGGAGTCGGGATCCTCTGCCGTGATTCTTTGTAATGGTTTTTATCATGCTCCAAAATAACATCGTTTTGATATATATTTTTGAGAAATGTTAGGGATCATAAAATTTTTTTCATGAAAATGATCATGAAAAATCTGTGACCTATTGATTACTTTGATTAGTGTGTGGTGCTTTATTTTAAGTGTAATCCAAAGGTCACAAATCTTTCATGATCATTTTCATAAAAGACTTTTCATGATACCTAGCATTGCTGTATATTTATTTTTTTTCTTCTTTTCTTTCCCGACCTCTCAAAGGTTTGTGAGCTCTCATCTGAACCAATAATGAAACCCAAATACGAAACAGACTAAGAAGAAAAAGAAGAAGTGAAAGCGAATCACCAATCGTCCTTACATTGCGAAAAGAAAGAGAGTTCATCAGAGGACACTTTGAAGAAACTAGTCAATGCTCAAAAAAATTCACATTTTGATTGATTCTTACCATTAAGGCCATCAATTCAGATTTCAACCTGTTTTGAAGGAAGTAGAATGTAATTTGTTTCAGCGAAACACACAAACACAAAAAATAAAAATACAAAACAAAATGAAACAATTATTCTCAATCAAACATACAAACCCAGATTTCAAACCAAACAACAACAGAGGATTTGTCTCAGATTGGGTTTATTTTCTTTTTTTGGAGTATTTCTGATGAATATCAATCAAAATTTAAAAAAAAGAAAAGAAAAAAAAAGAGTAAACCAAAAACCTAGAAAACCATTTTCGATCTTCGCATTCATCGAAATATTTCTGGCGAGCAATGGAAGAGTGGGGGAGAGTAGGGCCGAGTGTGAACTCTTTCACCTCTTCCAATGGCTCAAACAATACACCGATTAGAGGCCGATTGTCCGAGCCCTTGGAAGCACAAACCAAAAACCTATTTATGATCTTTGCTTTTCAAGAAACCCCAAAACAGAAGATGCAAAATTCAGCAAAGAAGACGAAGCAGAGGACCCAAATGGATGTACTCAGTTGTAGCTGACTCACTGCCTCGCGTTATAGTCGATGCTTGCACCAACTACTTCATTTCACCTCTCTGCCTCTGTCAACGGGTAGGTTCAAGCAAATGAGGTAGAAAGAAAAGAGGGAAAGGAGAAGGGGGGGAAAATTAAACAAAACGACGTCGTTTTGGAGCATGGCAAGGGACGCCGCAGGAAACCACGGCAGAAGATCCGGACTCTGTTTGTGTTTGGTGTAATTTTGTAAAGCTGTAACTTATTTTATTTAAAAAAATTGTATCAAAGTATTTAGTATAATTTTTATTTATAATTTATATGATAAAAATAATTTAAATAAATTGATTATTGGGAAGGGAGCAGTGGATTGAACTGTGATCTTTAGGCTCAAAGGAATCCACCACAGGTCCCAAATCAATGATCTTCCCCGTTCATTTTTTATGCCACAATGTGTAAATTATTCATGTAAAAAATTAGGTCGATTTGATAATTATAACTACGTTAATTTATCGCATTTGTCTCCTGAAAAATAGATAGTTTTGTTTTCAAAAAATATTTGTCATTAATTTTTTTGCAAATAAATGTCAAAAATAAATACAGTTACGATTATCGAATTAACCTACTTTTTTTCATAGATGATTTAAATATATTGAGTTAAAAAATAAACTATTTGGATTATCAAAATGAAACTCATGATGAGTCTCATGAGCCCAAAAAATACTGTCCAATCCACAAAATGAAGTAGAGAAAAGTTTATCCATATTGAGCACCATATTAGAAGTGTTTTTAATTTTTATTTTTAATTATTAATTTTTAATTTATAAAAAAACTGCACCAAACATGCTAAAGACAACACTAACCACAATTCATATCTATAAAATGGGAGTTTAATACACTACGAACCGTTAAAAAGTTGCATTTCTATGCATCATGCCTACCATATATGTAACAATAATCGCACCGTTCCACAAGTCAACTTTTTCCACCAAAATAATTCCCAACAATTCTCACCGCAACATTTACATCATTGTTCATTCATAATATTAGTTCAATGGTCCATACCTTTTACTTTAGGCTATAGACCACAAACTTAACATTCACAACTTCAACCACAAAATAGCATAACACAATACAAAATAGCATAACACAATACGAACATTCCTAATCTTCATAACACAAAATTATAATTTTCTTACTATGCACACCTTTTACCATATATTTCTTCCCATAAAATATTTTCTTAGGCATTGAATCAGTGTCATGGGGGGAAAATAAATTCAGGACATGGAATTAAAGACTATTTGTCCCTTTTTTGTGGTTCGGGAAATGCAATGCATGGACAAATTGTCAATGGTAAACTAATTGCATACAAGCTTATTCCTAATCCATGACACACAACCAACGCCAGTTTTTGAGATGAAAAATATTTGAGACTCTTATTTTTTTGGAGACTCTCATAATTTTTTGTGGATTTCAATTATTGATATATGTGTGAGATCCACTTATATATATGTGGAGCTCACATCATCAATGGTGAATATTCAAAGGGGATTGTGGGAGTCTCTAAAAAATAGAGGTCTCATCAATCATTATTGTTTTGAGAAATAGAGGTCTCATCAATCATTTTTGTAAACAACAACATCCAACAGAGACTCATCCAACAATGCATATAACAAATCATCTTCCATGGAAGCAAACAAAACTCTTAAAAAGAAAAAACTTCATTTTTCACAGAGAGTCATCCAACAATGCATATAACTAATCATCTTCCATGGAAGCAAACAAAACTCTAAAAGAGAAAAACTTCATTTTCCATTTTCGTGAAGAAACACAAGGACATAGGTGTTCGGCAAGAAAGTTTTTAGCCTTTTTTAGGTTAAAATTCGTAAAAAAGTAAAATAAGTTAAAATAGTTAATAAGATAAAATGTCACATTAAATTCATAATCATTTTATTTTTTTCTTGTAAATATCATATCTAACTACAAAAAATTTAATTATCCTTTTAAATACAAAAAATTTAACTTATTAAAATAGTCAAAAATTAAAATAACTTATCAAAATAATACCTCTTCAAACACCTTTATTATTATCAAGGATCTGTCCACTCTAGGTTCATAATCGGACGGTCCTCAGATTGAGTACATGCATCATGTGAATGAGAGGCCCACGCCAAGAGATAACAACAAACAAACACTTCACCAGCATTTAAGGAAACTTTTATTTTGGGCAGTGTGGGGTTGTTTGCAGTTTATGGAAGTATAAATTATAAATATAACTCTTGAAATTTAAAAAATTATAAATATTTTATTATTAGAATTTTTTATTTAATACAATTAATTAAAAAAGTAAAATTTATAATTGTTCACCTATATAATAATAAAATTATCTGAATTATTAATTGAAATAAAATTTTAACATTTTTAAAAACTGTGGATTAACCTGATGATTTATTAATAAATGACCTACTTGTTATAAAATTAAAAACCTTAAGGGTTATAATGTAATTTTTAAAACCACAGGGATAATTTGTAATTTAAATAAACCTCAAGAGGTGTATTTGTAATTTATTTTGAAAATGTATATCAGATTATTTAGTGTGACTTTTGTTTATAGCTTAGGCCATCTCTAACGTTGCATCAGATTTTTAATCAAATTCAAATTTGATGAAAAATTGATGAAAACGGTACTTCAACCATTTCATCAAACTCATATTAAATGAAGGGAGCGATATATTTTTCATCAAATTAAGAGAACAGTTAACCTTTCATCAAATTTTGCAAGTGATCGTTGGTAAATGACAGGGTGAACAACCTCCCGAACAACCGGATTTTGGGATAAATTTGATGAAAATTTACTCTTCACCGAACGACCAGCAAAATTGATAGAAACCATTGAAGTACATCATATCAAATTAAGTTTTTTATCAAATTTTTACTCAAATTTGATAAAAAAATTTAATAAATGTTGTAGATGCTGTTATAAAGTCAAAATACCTTAAATAAATTTAAAAAAAAAAATAATTATTAAAAAATTAAAAAAAAGAGTAAACTTTTACTTTCTCATTATGAACGTTGAATTTGCGAGAAGCTACTATATAAGCCCAGTGAGGGTTCGTTTGGGAAGTGAGTTAATTTTTTAACTTTTTGATTTTTTTAACTATTTTAGTCTGGGGCTAAAAAATCTCGTTTGGGAACGGCTTTTGATTTTTTTGTTAGAGGAAAAATGTAATGATTATAGATTTGATGTGATATTTTGTCTTATTAAACTAAAAAAACTTATTTTATTTTTTGTGACTACAATAACAAAAAAAAGTCTCAAACTTGACTTCCCAGATACTCATGGTAATGAGCAATAGTGTCATGAGTACAACAAAATCTCACATGGGGTTTATTTAAGTAGTGGGTTGACTTTTTAATTTTTTGACAATTATAGCCTGAGGCTAAAAAAATCTCGTTTAGGAAAGGTTTTTGACTTTTTTGTAAGAAAAAAAATGTACTAATTAGAAATTGAATGTGATGTTTTATTTTTTTGTTACTAAAAAGTTTATTTTATTTTTTATAACTATTTTATCCAAAAAAAAAAAAAAAAAAATCCCAAACTTTGGCTTCTCCAACGGAGCCATAATGTGAGACAAAGAGGTAGGATCCAGTGGATCTGTAAATTTTGTTTGTGTAACTAGACAGAAATCCAATTATTTCAGAAAATGAGTAATGTGTTGGTGTGGTGAAATTGAATTAATATAGTGTAAGATTTAAATATAAATAAATTTAAATTATAAATTGATATTTTCAAATAAAATTCAAGATTAAATTTATAGTATACCTCACTTCTCATCAGCGTTGGTTTGGCATTTCAGGGACCCAATCAACCGTAACCATGTGCCGCAGTTATCTTATTCTTTAGTGGGGATGCTTCTGTTCACTCGTCTCAAAGTAACTTAATCGCATGATATAGAAGAGAAAAGAGATAAACCTTGGCGCTATAATTAAGGCAATTGAACAGCATTACACAAGCACCATAACAAACATAACTTCGACCACCAGCCACCTCTCCCAACTCAACATAACTGACATTCATGAAACAACCACCACATTTACTACCTGCACAAGAAGACAGAGAAGACACTCACTCTTCATTGATACTTCGAGTCTTAAAACAACCACCCGCAAGTGCACACTTCCTCATTTCCCTGTTTCCCTCATCCTCTTCATCACTCTCACTACTTCACTTTCTTTCTCACCCAACAAATGTCTGGAATTCCAGTCAAATGGCAGCTTCTTTTTCTATCAATCTATCTTACCATCAACATAGTCCTCTGCTCAGCCAACAACCCTTTAACAAAGAAGACTTACATTGTCCAAATGGATAAATCAGCAAAGCCAGAAACCTTTTCGGACCATCTCGAATGGTATGCCTCAATGATACAATCAGTACTCACTAGACCAGCAAAAGAAGATATCGAAGACGACAACAGAGTCATCTATACTTACCAGACTGCTTTCCATGGTGTGGCTGCTCGGCTTAGTGAAGAAGAAGCAGAGAGACTAGATCAACTACATGGTGTGATGGCCTTGTTTCCCGAGACTAAATACCAGCTACACACCACAAGGAGTCCACTGTTCCTCGGGCTAGAACCCGTAGACAGCACCAGCGTCTGGTCCGACAAGCAAGCCAATCATGACGTTGTAGTCGGTGTGCTCGACACCGGGGTATGGCCAGAGAGCCAGAGCTTCAACGATACCGGCATGACACCGGTTCCGGCTCATTGGAAAGGCACATGTGAGACGGGTCGAGCCTTCACAAAGCATCACTGTAATAGAAAAATTGTGGGTGCACGAGTGTTCTACCGTGGATACGAGAGTGCTACGGGTAAAATTAACGAGCAAGATGAGTACAAATCGGCACGAGATCAAGACGGTCACGGAACTCACACTGCAGCAACCGTTGCGGGCTCGCCTACCCGCGGAGCGAATCTTTTGGGCTACGCGTACGGGACAGCCCGAGGGATGGCCCCGGGTGCGAGAATCGCAGTTTACAAAGTTTGCTGGGCGGGTGGGTGTTTCAGCTCCGATATTCTCTCCGCTGTCGATCAAGCGGTGGCCGATGGCGTGAACGTTTTATCAATCTCTTTAGGTGGTGGAGTAGCATCTTATTATCGAGACAGTTTGTCAATAGCGGCTTTCGGGGCAATGGAGATGGGGGTATTCATTTCGTGTTCAGCTGGAAATGGTGGTCCGGACCCTGTTAGCCTCACTAATGTATCACCATGGATAACCACAGTTGGAGCTAGCACAATGGATAGAGAATTTCCATCTATCATTAAGCTTGGGACTGGTACAAGTGTAACTGGGGTTTCACTCTATAAAGGAAGAAGGAGCTTATCAAACAAAAAGCAGTACCCTCTAGTTTACACAGGAAGCAATTCAAGCAGCCCTGATCCGAGCTCTCTGTGCTTAGAAGGAACTCTGGATCGACATACCGTCGCTGGAAAAATTGTAATATGTGACCGAGGAATTAGCCCTAGAGTTCAGAAGGGACAGGTGGTCAAAGATGCTGGCGGAGTAGGGATGATATTGTCGAACACCGTGGCCAACGGAGAGGAGCTGGTGGCAGATTGCCATCTTCTTCCGGCGGTGGCTGTCGGAGAAACGGCGGGTAAAGCAATCAAGCATTATGCATTAACAAATTCAAAACCAACCGCGACTCTAGAATTCTTGGGGACTAAATTGGGGATAAGGCCATCTCCGGTGGTGGCGGCGTTTTCATCCAGAGGACCTAATTTCCTTAGCCTGGAAATTATGAAGCCCGATGTGGTAGCACCAGGAGTGAACATTCTTGCGGCTTGGACGGGCGAAACGGGTCCATCTAGTTTGCCGACAGATCGCCGAAGAGTAAAGTTCAATATACTGTCTGGAACTTCCATGTCATGCCCACATGTGAGCGGGGTCGCGGCATTGCTCAAGGCCAGGCACCTGGAATGGAGCCCAGCAGCAATCAAATCTGCACTGATGACAACAGCTTATATCCACGATAACACCCGCCATCCTCTGTCCGATGCCTCGACCGGTGCACCGTCCACCCCGTATGACCACGGTGCAGGACACATACATCCATTGAAAGCCCTTGATCCTGGTTTAATTTACGACATCGAGGCACAGGATTACTTTGATTTCTTGTGCACTCAAGGCCTAACATCATTCCAACTGGAAGTTTTTGCTAAGTTCTCAAACAGGTCTTGCCGACAATCTCTTGCCAATCGAGGTGAATTGAACTACCCAGCTCTTTCTGCTGTGTTCCAAGAAAACAGTAAGGTTACGGTTGTGACAATTCACAGAACTGTCACCAATGTTGGGCCTCCTGTTTCAAATTACCATGTCATGGTTTCGCCGTTTAAAGGGGCTTTCGTCAATGTTGAGCCTACAATGCTGAAGTTTACGAGCAAACTCCAGAAACTATCTTACAAGGTCACATTCACAACGAAATCTCGACAGACACAGCCTGAGTTTGGTGATTTGATTTGGAAAGATGGAGTACACAGGGTAAGAAGCGCAATAGCAATCACGCGGATGTCACCCATATAATTGATGTTGCAAGATATTGAACATGAATCTGGATTAAAAAACCCCCAGGCTGCTCATTTTTATTGCATGGAATGCTTTCCTTAGTTTGTTTTCATATTGCTAGTTTTCAGCTAAAGAGTAATGTATAAGAACCGCTTTGCATTTCTGTTGAATTCATCCCATTTAACTCGGAGAGATTAAAGTGGTGAGGTTGTTCTATCATAGCTTTTTGTAACTCTTGCCAATTATGGCACTTCTAGCGATGATCAAGATCGTTAAAAATCAAGATCCTCCACAGAATTGTTGGGACAATCTCAATTGGATTATATAATCAGATTGAGAATCTACTTTCAGTACAAAATAAAGTGTGAAATTATCAATAATGATTATGTGCATTAACTTACACGTTATCAAAGATAAATAACAAAATTAATATAATGCATTTTTGACTTCTGATCCATATAGTCTCATTTTTTTCTTACGATCAATTTAGTTTGTGTGATGTGTAATAACTCATTTGACCGTGCACATTGAAGTATTACATTTGGGAAGTTACGTTGGAGTGTAACATTTGAGAAAAATATATTAAGAAATTTTTTAGTGTGTTAATATTATATTGAAGTGTTAAGTTTGGAAAAAGTACTCTAAAGTTATGTTTGTTTGGCTCTTTAAGAAGGGAGATTGGATTTATAGTCCGCAGGACCCATCTTATAAATAATGTTTGGTTAGAGACATGAGTGAGGGCATTAACTATTCCCTTAAACTAGTAATCCCCCTCACGTGGTGGGACTATTGAAATCATTGGGGGGGAGGGGGGTGTGTGTGCTGAGATTAGAAATTAAGTAAGGAGATTAGTGAAATTTTAAATGATTTTTAAGTAAAAATAATATTTAAAAAATACTAAAAAATATTAATTTTATATAATAATACTATCTATAGGATCACTAATTCGGTGATGTATAAACAAACACTTTTTATCCTACATTTCCGACCTAATACTGCAACACTAATAATCTCATCACTCAATTCCACCATACTCTTAATCTCCTCCATCCTATGAAGCCAAACAAACGTAGCTTAAGGAGTCATTTAGTGTTTTACGTTGGAATGTTACGTTAGAGGAGTTTTATTAGTGTGTTATGTTGGAGGAGTTTTACGTTTGGAAAAAGTACACTGAGGAGTTTTTTAATAGGGCAAATTACAAACACTCCCCTCGAGGTTTGATAAAAATACAGATTCTCCCCTGAGGTTTGAGAAATTACAAATTGTCCCATGAGGATTAAATTTTCATAACAAATTAGGGGAAATTAGAGAGGAATCTGTATGAAAATAAAAACCTCAGGGGACAATTTGTTATGGAAATATAAACCTCAGGGAGCGGGATGTAATTTCTCAAACCTCGGGAGGAATTTGTATTTTCACCAAACCTCGAGGGGGTGTTTGTAATTTGCCCTTTTTAATATAGTGTGTTACATTGAACTGTCACGTTGGAGGAGTTTTTTTAGTGTGTTATGTTATAGGAATTTTTTAGTGTGTTACGTTGAAGGAGTGTTATGTTTGGAAAAAGTACACTATAAGGTTTTTTAGTGTAATGTGTCACATTGGAGGAGTTTTTTAGTGTGTTACATTGTAAGAGTATTACGGTTGTGAAAAATATATTTAGGAGTCTTTTAGTGTGTTAGTGTTATGTTATTAGAGTGTTACGTTATTGGAGTGGTACTTTTCGAAAAAATATACCGAGGCGTATTTTAGTGTATTACGTTGGATGAGTTTTCAGTGTGTTATGTTGGAAGAGTGTTACTATTGTGAAAAGTACACTTATAAGTTTTTTAGTACTTTATTATTACATTGGAGTATTACGTTGGAGGAATTTTTTAGTGTGTTATTGTGGACTCGCCTTTTTCCATGCTCCCGCCTTTCGACAAAGGGTTTCAAAAGAAGGCCTCACAGTTCGGACTATTACTTGTGGTTCTAAATCTAATATCACAAAGTGCAATGTGAAACTGATAATCACAAAAGAATCCAAATCCGGCAAATCTTTTTGGAAAATCGATTTTGAATCAAATAATCCCAAAATTAGATTGTTGTGCTACATACGGAGTCACCACCTAAATATTTTGTTTTGGAAAAATTTAGTCACCAAAGTAGCTTAAGGCTACGTGTCCATCATCAAAGTAGCTTTAGTCATCAAATAATGCCAAAACGTAGCTTAAGGCCACGTGTCCATCATCACCAAAGTTGCCTCGGCTCGGTAGCTTGGGTACGAGAGGGGAAGGTCCTGAGATGAGCACCCCCGTTTGCCCAATCAAAGATCGGCCTCTACTAATCATGATATAATGTTTTATAAACCTTATGTGTTCTTGTTCTGATTATTAAACTAGTTTTACTATGTGACGCATACAAGCAAGTATAGACTAGTCGCAAGAATTGGAACAAATTCAACTCATGTTTGTTTCTTCGAAAATAGTTTGAATTTGCCACCCTCAAGTGGGTTTAGAAATGTGGATTTGCCACCAAACATGGTGTGTTTAAAACATGATTTTACCACTTCGCAAAGTGAGCTTAAAACTCACATCCGTTGAATCGTTCCAATTCAAACAATAAAGCCTCCATTCACAAGCATTCATGCAGTTTAGCAAGGAAGCACATAGCCTCATCGTGAGAAGAGGTTCGAAAACAACTACTCAGGGGCGCGTTCCACGCAACTTGAGATAAATTCCAAACACGCTGAAATCGTGTGAGAAAAGGGACACTTTAATCACACTGAAATCATGAGAAGAGGTCCGAAAACAACTACTCAGGGGCGCGTTCCACGCAACCTGAGATAAATTCCAAACACGCTGAAATCGTGTGAGGAAAGAGACACTTTAATCACACTGAAATCGTGAGAAGAGGTCCAAAGAAAAGTCGTTAGGAGCGCGTTCCACGCATCCTGAGAAAGCCCCAGGGGACAACGATCCTAAACGCTGCTTAGCGTAAAAGAATAAATGATACAAGATAATGCAAGATGCAAAGAAATGCAATACATGCGATGATATGATACATGTTACAAGCAATGTAGTGCATGATGTTTAGGGAATGCAATAAACAAACAAAGCGGCGCTTGAAAAAGCACCTCATGGGGTGAGTGGCAATGAACCGCTCTACTCTGACCGGGATCTCCCCCTTGCGTTCTTCGAACTCTTACCTTCAACTCACAGTTCAAAGGTCTTGAAATACTGACAAGGAGCAACATCTGCATGTAGAAGCCACGGATGCCGCTTTTTTTCCTAATCATATTCACAACTTTCCCTATTCTCCAACGGGGTGACAGACTAGGTTGGTTTAGTATCAAAAATTGAGGCTCACACATGCTATCTCAATCTATAGGGCTGCCATACAGATTTCAAGCCGACGATACACCCCTGTGTATTTAAACCAGACTTTAGTCTCGGAAATTCCAAACCTTTGTGTTCTAGACATCGCCATTCGAACTCTAGTTTCCACCGGTGCAGTAGGTCTCATAGGAACTCATTGCAAACACAACCAAGATGGCTCTGGCAGGGAATGGTACTTAGGGAGAGCACTTCTGATCGCAATTATGGTTGGAAGCAGGCTTGGTCTTGAGCTTGAGGTAGAGGTACACTCATACTTCAAAGCATTGACAAGGTCTGAGGAGGTACATCCAGAATGCAATCTCGGAATTTTCTGAAGTTGAAACAAACTAAGATGCTCCAAATTTTTCCTCTTTCCTTTTGCTTTGCAGTCAGGAACCTATGTAGCTTCAGATAGGTCCTTGTTCTATTGTTCTCACATGACCTGGGTTGAACCCTGCAATTTATGAAAGAAAGAATCTTGTTTTGCACAAATGTGAAGAATGGCATAGCATTCTGAGCACAAAACGATTTATTTTTGAAATTGAAATTGAGAAATGAATTCTTAACTGGGTATTGAGCCTACGACCAACCACAGTAAAACAACTCAACAAAGGAAAACAAAGGTAAAATAATTTAAACACTTCTATTGACACTCAAAATGACTCAAAACAAGAATTGAGACAAACAAAAACAACAAACATAACACTTGAATGTGTTCCAATGGTGAGAGACCTCTCAGTTCACGAGGAGCCTGCTTCTCTGGGTATTATTTCCCACCCTTCCTTATTTGTGATTCTCACATCACTCTGGCACCAAATCTTTGGTTTTTCGAAAAAGCCCTTTTCTCACTTTTTCTCTCAGCGCACATCTCTCTATGCTTTAATCTCTCTTATTTTTTATCCCTCCCCAAGGTGGTTAATGGATAGGCAAGGAGTTGTGGGCTCTTGCCCCTAGTATTCTACTAGATTCTCTTTTTTTCACTCACAACTAGTGAGCTCTCCCACAGAGAGGTTGTGGCGCGACTGGATGTGCAGCAGATCTGCAACTGACATCGGTTGACGATGCCCTTGGCTTAACTTAATCGAGGTGAGTTACAGCATGTCCCACTGGCCAGGCATACAATTGATTAGTCTCACACATTGCATTTTCTACGTCCCAAATATCCAGCTCCAGTTCGTGTTTCGCACTTAGCTTGGTACCTCGCTGCTTGGAGGATGTAAGAGTCCTTAGCCCTTTGCTGTTAGCTTCAGTTGTACCCTTTCCGGCAAATATGTTGACAACGGGGAAAAGACTGAAAACCTGACTCAACTGTGTCTCTAGTTCATCATTTTGACCATTTTTCGTTTTTGGCTTTCTACTAAAACAATTTTGACCAATAAGAGAGTTTGATTAACATGCTTATTCAACTTTTTGATTTGAAATCATGCAAATCAGGTTGTGAGCACTGAAAATTTTCCTTTTTTGGGTCCAAGAAATGGTCTAGTTTTGGAAAAATGGAATAATTTTTTAGAAAACTAGTCAACCTCACTAAAAACAATCTTCAAAAACTGTTTTTGCAAATGGCCACTGCTTGACCAACATAGAATTTACTCTTAAGATGCGCAACCTCAGATCTGAACTTGAATTGTCTGGCAACTGAATCTTGTAACGGAATAGGACAGTCCGATTTGAACGAAGACAAGCCAATTTGCACATGGATAAGATAGCCGAGTTTGAACAAGGATAAACCAATCAACATGCGTGAGCCAAGTAGGCTGAAAAGGATTGGGGCCGAACTTCAGGATGAAGTTGCCTATGTATCCCAAAGATAGGAATCAGGTCGTACGTAGTTCCAGGGTAAGGTACACTTGGGTGTTGACACTCTCCTTTTGCGCTCTAACTTTTACCAAGGTCGCCCTTCTGGGTTTTCAGCCTTGCGAGCTCTGTTTTTCTTCTTCTTTTTTTTTTTTTCATTTATTTTGTTCTTTTCTTTTCTCTTCTTTTTCTTCTTTTTTTGTTTTCATTTCTTTTTTTCTCTGTTCTTTTCTTCTTCTTTTTTCTTCTTTCATTTTTGTTCTTTTCTTCTTTTTCTTGCTCTAACTTTTTCCTGGGTCACCCTTCCGAGTTTTCAGCCCAGCAAGCCTCTCAAGGATAGAAAAGTTTAACTTGTCCATGTTGATTGGCCTTAGGATCTCTGAATCTAGGAGAATGACTGCTGTTCACTAATGATGTAGAAGTTCATCCAACCGGGTCTGAATTTGCCCCTAGTGTTTGTGGATAGGAACTTAGTTGTCCTTTAGCAAAAACTTTCTTCTTTTTATTCGTGCAATTTTGGCTTTCTTGTCGGTCTTCATTGGTTGGCGAAATGACCCATCTTTTGAATCTTTGGGCACATCTGACATTTTTGCCCCTAGTTCAAAGGCTACTTCTGATCTAGCTTTGCAAGCTTCCTTTGATGACATCTGAACTTATTGCCCCTAGTGTAAGGGTTGCTTCTGATTCGGCCATACAAGCCTTATATTGTGATTGCTTGCTTGAACATTCTGAGTCAAGGTTCAAGGTTTGAAAGCAAAAGGGGTCGAGTCTTGAGGCTGTGAGCGATCCTATGCTGCACAATCTCAAGATCAATTCCACGCATGTCTTCGCAGGACCACGCAAAACATTTTTTGAAATCTTTTAAGAAAGCGACTAGTCGCTCACACTGAAGACAATGTAGAACCAATCTGGATCAAGCCAGGATCCTTCTCAGTACTCACATTAACAAACATGATCTTATTTATTAAGGGCATAGCATGCCTCTCTTTCTCTCCATTGATCAAATTTTTGCAAATCCCGAGGAATTCCTTCCTCTTTGTTTTCATTACAGTGTTCAAAAAATTTTGAAAAAACTTAGGTCAATGCAATGATTTCAAGGCACAAAAAAGTAGGTGAAAATCTCTGCCGTTTCATTCAGAACTTCTGGCGCAACTGGCTCAAAGGCAGAAACAGATACAAAACAAAGGGTGTAAAAGACAAACACAAAACAAGAAAGTGATGCCCGAGTTAACACCCCCGAAATCACCCGACTCTAACACAACAGGACTGACTCGATACGACAAGATAGACTCGACTGACTCAGTACAAAAAGACTAACTCAATACAACACAAAAGACTGACCCAATACCCAAGTCAGAAAGTACAATAAACAATATTCGCACATTGCTCAAAATAGTGCATGCCATCCCCCATATCTGGAGTAAAATGAGCGCCATTAGCAGGTGGTTTATCCCCCGATCACATAATCACATTATCCCCCAAGTTCATCAATCCAGTACCGATAGACTTTGCAGGACCTAGTGTGACGATGGCCTTTTTATCAATCAGATCTTGTATTTCATGGCGAAGACAAAAACAACTGTTAGTGTCATGGCCAATTTGTTGATGGAATGCACAATACTTGGCAGCATTATACTTGGCTGAAAGGGGATCCAGGAGAGGCCGAGGCTCAAAGGGTTTAAGATGGCCTTGTCCTATAAGGATTTGAAGAGCTTTGGATAAGGTCATGTAAAGCGGGGCGAAGACCCTCTGGCCTCGGGGTTGGTGCTTTGAGGTTTGTGGAGTTATGTTGGATGTACCGGCAAAGGGGTTGGCAGGTACTGACTGGGTTTGATGGTCTCTTCTGAGTGTAGGTGGATGGCAGTGTATGGATGAGGTTAAGGTGTGGGTGAGGTAATATGTTAGGGGTGGTGTAGACACCCTATTTTTGACCGCCCTTAAGACTTGGGCGCCACTGATTGTTTACTCGATGGTGCAGGTTATCTTGTGCAAAGGTTCGATTTCTTTAGCAAGGAGAGTGTCAAATCCTAACCTCACAACCCCTTTTGGACCAAAGCCTTTTGACCAAAAGATTTTAGACCTTAAAACCCTCTCTTTCAAAATCTTTTTGAAAAAAGTTCCTACGATGTTTTGAGGCTCATATTTGGTTAAATGTTGCGCTTTTCGGTAAACCGAGCAAGGACAAAGTGAAAATGAATGGAAGAGAGGTGAACTCTTTGAAAAATATTTCAAAACACCTTATTTAGGGGTTTGGGGTTGAAGAAAATGGGAGAAGAGAGAAGAAAACTAGTTGAGGAGAAGTTCGGTATGAATTCGGGTAGGATCAAAACTGAGCAGTCTTCACTAAAAGAGGCATATCTTTTTGTATACTTGGAATTTTGATATGAGGCTGCCACCATTGGAAATAAGACTTCAAGGGCTTCAATTTAGGCTCAAGAATGACCTAACAAGGAGTCCAGATAAAGGAGATATTCCCATTTGAAGTTGGGCCCAAAAAGCAGATTTTTCTAGCTAACCAAAGGTGGAGGTTGCTGGCCATGGATCGGCTTTTCTGGCCATGTGCTGGCCATGAATGGCCTTTTCCAGCCATGTGCCATCCAAGAGTGATCCTTGCCGGCCAAGAATGGACATGTGCCAGCCATTGATGCAAAAAGTCAGATTTCTACAGATATTTGTGTTCCAGTTGTTCCAGCCGTCCATTTTGGGATATTTTCGACCTAAAGCCTCATTTGTCTATATATAGAGAGCCTTCTCTATTGTTTTCAAGGTTAGAACATTTTAGGAGTGAAAAATTTTGGGGGCCTCTCATCTCTCTATAATTCTCTCTCTCTACATTTCTCTCTCTCTTGAGCTTTTGTGCTTAGAAGCTTGCATACTTCAAACTTTAACCTATCAACCCTTAACCAAAGTGGTTCATCCTTGGGCTGAGGTTTCTTGAAGTTCTCTTGGAGCCTCCTTTGAGCTCTAGAAGGTGGTTTAAGCTCAGATTTGTGCCTATTGTATGCTTTGCTTCAAAGGTATAGAACTTACCCCATTTAAGCTTATTTTGCACACTTGTTTTGCCACCTTTGCAAACTGTTTTTGGCTTGGTTTTCAACTACAAAAACCTCTATTTTTAAGGTTTAAAAATGGTGGTTTAAGACCTTTTTGGAGTTAGGGGTAGTCCACCCTTATTGTTGCTTGATTACTAAGTTGTTGTGCCATCTTTCAAAGCTTTTAAAACAACTCTCTTTTGGCCTATTAACCACTGAAACTCAGAGAATTTTTAGTGGTAAAAACCATGTTTTGAGGTCCAAAATAGGAGGGCTTGGCCTCCCCTCCTTGTGTCTTGCTTCCATGCTTAGGTTGCTTCACATATTAGCTTGATTTTCTAACTTAACTTAGCTTAATTCAAGCATGTTTTAGGCTTTATTTTGGCATGTTTCAGCTCTGTTTTAGGCTACTTGGAGCACTTGAGGCTTGTTTTGTATGCTTGTAGTGCAATTGTGCTTACTAGTTTAGCTTATGCTATGTTTTGGCTTCTCATTCTAGCTATTTTTGACTTACTTTAAACATGTTTTAGGACTCTTTTTAGGCTGTTTTAAGACTATTTTGGACTGTTTCTCCCTTTTGAGCTTTGTATTGCATGCCTATAGTGTAGTGATCTTCACTAGTTTGGCGTTTTTGGCTTTTAAACATGTTTTGCATGAGTTGCTTACATGTTGTAGTATTATTTTGCATGTCATTTCAGCACTGAAATATCTGCAACCTCCCTCATTTCTTCACTTTTCCATTTGTTTTGAGGGTTGGTTAACCTTAAGGTTGTGTTTAAGCTTGAGATAGAACTTGTGCTCAATGGTTTTAATCCTCTTTTGAGGGTTTCTACTAACCAAAGGCATGATCTCTCTCATGTCTTAAATCATCCCTTGGTTGACCCCTCTCTCATTAGAGGACAATCACCTTGGACTTAACCAGTTAAAGAATGATTTGGTAATGTAAAATGAGTAAAAAAAACATGACGAGTAAAACATGAACAAGATAAGCATGTTATGTTTGCATTGCATGTGTTCAATCGGACGTTATATTGAACACAAGGTAGATTGGAGCATTTAATACACAAAGTGATGAAATGAGCCAATCTCCTTTGTCTCTATTGCCTTTGATCATCCATGACAAGGTAGTGGTCTAGAGTCTTGTTCTGTGCATTTATTGAAAGTGTACAACTTGGATCTTTGGCCATCATGCATTGAAAATGCTTGATTGGTGGTTTTGGATCCAAGAGTGCCACTCCTTTGATGTTTTGAGATGATAAGGAGGGGCACAGTACAAACATATCCTTGGAAAACCCTTCATTTTCCTCTGTTTGTGCTCTGTTGCAGTGTGGTGACTCAGAGCACCAGTGGCCGGCAGTGGGTCATTGGTGGCCGACAATGCTTCATTTTTGGCTGGTAGGGCACACCTTTGACCGGCAACAAGCATTCATGGCTGGCAGGCCACTGGTGAAATCCTCAGCATTGAATTGGTAAGTTAGAGCAGAAAGTTTTGGAATGTAGTTAACTCTGCAAACAGAGCCTCTCAAGAGCAAACCAGAGGGCTTTTTGAGGCGAAAACCGAATGCATGCTGTAGACACCCCATTTTTGACCATCCTCAAGACTTGGACGTCACCGTTTGAACACTCGGTGATCATCCATGTTCGTGTTCGTCTTGAGTTCTCGGAGGTTTTGGTCGCGCGCCTTACCTCAAGACCTCTCGACTTGTTTGTTTTGTACTTGGTTGTGCACCAAACACTTGTGTTTTTGCTTCTGAGGGCAGGGAATGGCTTGTTGGCCATCCCCACACCTCACCGGGCTTGGCTTGAGGCCACCGGCCCTGTTTTCTTACTACCGGCCAAAGGTGTTGGTCGGTCGGCAATGTATTTGGTCGACCGGCCCCTTTTGTTCGTCAATCGGCCATTTATGCTGGTCGACCCCTTTCCATCTGCTTTTGGCAGATATTTTATGCCAGCTGTAATAGCTGGCATCCACAATATACCCCCTCCTGTATGGAGGGATTTCATCCTTGTCTAGCTTCCTTTGGAAGCTTTGCAAATTGATTTTCCTATAAAATGAGGGTCTCCCCTCCCTTTACAGAGGTTGAACAATCTCATATATAACTTATATATCCCTCTCTCTCTATATCTCCTTCTCTCTCTATATTTGTGTGTGTAATAGTGTTCTAAAGGGGTTTTTGTTCTTAGTTTTGCACTAAGACACCTAGTGTTACACTATACTTTGATTGATGAGGTTTTAAGGGGTTGATATCAGAGTTTTGAGTTGGGTTTTGATCAAAAGGAGGTGCTGGACTTGTTGTTCTTGAAGTGTTCATCAAGGGTAAGAACTTATCCTTTTATTCCCCATTTTTGCTTAAGGTTTTAGACCTATTTACATATTGTTTTGAGCTTAGTGTATAACTGATAAAAGTTCTATATTTTCATGCTTGTCATAGTTGCTTAAGGTCATTTTGGTGTTGGGGGTTGTCTACCCCCTCTTAGGCCTTGTTTGGCCTCTTTTTTTGTGCCTTTCTCTTTGGGCTTTGGAACCCCTTTATTTTGACGTTCTCACCACTAAAATCCAGAGGATATTCAGTGGTGGAGAAATGGTTTTGAGGTCATGTATAGGGGAGGGACACCCCTCTCCCTTTGTGTCTCCTTTACTTGCATTTAGGGCTCATAAAGGTAGCATGTTTGCTTAGCTTTATTTGGCTCCATTTCAGAGGCTTTTTGGTGTTATTTGGTCATATTATACCTCTGTTTTTGGTCAGATTGTTAGCCCATTGCATGCATCATGCACTTGTTTTGTAATCCCCTCTATTGTCATAACATGCACCTCGCATTTAGACCATCATCCTTGCATGTTTTAGCTTGACTTCATGAAGCTTTTATCCATGTTGTAACATGTTTAAGCTCTGTTTGGTATTGATTTGGTCGTGTTTGCCATTTTTGGTATAGCCACCATGCATTTTGGCTTGCTAGTCTTGGGTGTGTGAGTCATGAGTATGCTTTATTTGGGATATTTCAGTGATTTGGAATCACTTATCATGCCATTTCAGTCCATGTTCCATGCTTGTACACTTACATTTGCCATTCTCTTGATGCTTTGAAGAGTTGTTGTTTTGTGCTCCATGTTTGGACCATTGCATATGTCTCTATGATTAGGTCTTTGACATGCCTTCTCATTAGGTTTTGGGGCTTATTTTGGCATATTATAACTCTGATTTTATTGGCCTAAGTCATGCCATGTTCGGTTGTAAGAGGTGTAGTGCATTTGCCCTTTTGGGTCTTGTATGCGTCTTGTTTTGCGCTCGCCTTTATAATATGTTTTGGCTCCATTCCACCCATCTTCTAGCTTTATTTTGGTCGGCCTTGGGACTGTTTTTGGTCCCCTTGGCCCTTTGGGGTTTGGTTGATATGGCTATGGTGTTAGCCCCTTGACTAGCTTTGAGCATTGGGTCCATTAGCATGCTATACTTCACTTGTGCATGTGATTTGGCATCCTTCTTCACTTAATTTCAGAGCTCATTGCATTGTCATGTTCTCATGTTTATCCCATTTTGCTCGTGGTTGAGGATTGTGCATCATTGCCTAGCTTATGGATTCATGAATGTGCATGCATATCTGTTTTTTTGGTACCTTGGTTTGGGTGTTTTTGGCCACTGTTTTGGGGCATGGCTGAGGTCTCCCATTCCGGTTTAAGCCCATCCTTGTATATAGTTGCATGTTTGACACGTTGCATCTTGTTACATGCTTGCTAGTTTACACTTTGTTACATGCTTGTGCAAGTTGCATTGAGTAGTCACACTCATGCTGCGTTACATTATTTGCATACTTGCATTATATCATGTTTGCATGTTTAGCATATTGCATCATGCTTAGCTAGTTGCATTACATAACCTTGTTGTGTACTTGGCATGTTCATGTTACATTGGCATTAACTTGCATGCTTAGGTAGCATTAGATTTCATTGAGTTAACATGCTTATGTTGCATTGCATTGGTTACATGCTTTGCATTGTATATGGTATGCATACATTACATTATGTTTGGCTTGGGGTGTCAAACCAAACATGAGGAATGAGGGACGTTTGTACTCAAAGTGACGAAACACGCCTCGATCCTCGGTCGCCGACACTATTGATCTCAACATGATAGAGTGTGTAGCATTCATTTGTTTTGTTGCATTCATTTTACATGGATTTGCAAACTTGGCACCTTTGGCCATCATGCATCGAAATGCGTGATTGGTGGCCCGAGGGTCAAGAGCCATGCTCCCTTGAGTTCATTGCATGATAGGGAGAGTGGCAATGCACACATTGTCTTGTAAATGCCTTGCCATGCACTGTCTGTCCTCTGCTACGGCAAAAACAGGGTTCTGCAGGAATAGATGGTCGGTCGACCATCTTTAATGCCAACCGGCCATTAATTATTGGCCGATATCCCCATTCCTAGTCGATGACCATTTCCCTGTGGCCGGTGACCTTTTATTCTGGCCGGTGACTTTTCAGCATGACTATGAGGTGATGCAGGAGCATCCCGAGGATTTTCACAATTCTTAGAGATGCAGAACAGTGCAAATAGAGGCAACAGTGGCATGGAAACGGGTTTCCAAGCGTGGCAAATCGAGCATGCATCATCTAATCATTTCAAGGCGGAGCTACGGTGGCCTTTCGAATTTCATACTTAGTTTATTTTTGTAATTAATTTGTTAATTAATTAAGGGTCTGTAATAATTAATTAGCTAGAGTAGTTAATTATTTATTTGGTTTGTATTATTCTTTCGGACCCTCCATCGAGAGGGCGAATTTGTAATAAGGGTGCGTGCGTGCGTGTGTGAATGTCTTCCAACCCCACATCTTTCTCCCTTTTACTTACCTGCTTTTTATGGTTAGTTTTAGGTCATGTTTTGATTAGCATACCTCATGTTAGCATGTTTGCATACATTCATTCGTATTGCACGCACCGGGCTCGGCGCATCATACTAACTGCATCGTATTTCAATTCCAAGTTGGATACGTGTATCGATTGTTGCATCTCATATGCCATCTTAGAATAGCCGAGCCTATTGTAGTTGCATTTTTGCATGTGCTGCATTAGGCATCTCAGCATAGGTAGGATTCATGCATGTTCATGCATGTTTTTCTAATTAGCTTCTTTCTTTGGCTCGGAGTACTCGGTAAGTGTTTATGCTTTAGCATCCTTGCATGTGTGTGAGTGACTGCCATGATAGCATGCTTACCATGAGGCTATTTGCTTATGTGATATAAACTGCCTGAATGCCTGTGGGTGAAGGTTGGATTATTTAAATTGGAACAATTCATCAAACGCGAGTTTTAAGCCCACTTGAGGTGGCAAAATCATTTTGTTTTCTAAGCTCACTTGAGGGTGGCAAAATGCACGTCTTAGCCTACTTACGAGTAGCACTATCAAACCATTTTCAAATAAGCAAACATGAAATATTTTGTTCCAATTTAGGCGATCTAGTCTATACTTGTATGCTGTGCGCATCACATAGTAATTCTAGGCTAATAAATCGGAATAAGAGCATATAATGTTTTCAAAACTCGATATCATGGTTAGTAGAGGCCGATCTTTGATCGGGTGAGCGGGGATGCTCACGAAGTGACCTTCACCAATCGTACCCAAGTTCCCGAGCCGAGACAACTTTGGTGATGACGGACACGTGGCCTTAGGCAACGAGTCAGGATTTCCTAAATTCCCCCAAAATAAATATTTAGGTGGCGACTCTGTATCTAGCAAAGCAATCCATGTTTGGCACTTCTTTCTAAAAATCAGTTTTTTCAAAAATGATTTGCCGGATTTGGACTCTTTGATGATCCATCGGTCTTGCATTACACTCTGCGAGATTAGATACAGGATCGTGACATTGAGTCCGAACTGTAGTAAGCCCAATGAACAAAACGGGATTCCCTCCTGGGATGTTCGGGGACGTCTACACATGCATCCTCCATCTCCAAACGCAGAGCTGAGGCAGTGTAGTTCAGTACTCTAAATGTTTCATTAGTGTGCATTGGTTTTGTAATTTAATTAACTAGTTCCCAATTAGTTAAGTGTTGTAATAATTAAGTAGCTTAGTTTAGCTATTTCTTTATTTTGATTTGTAATAATTAGTCTAATTAGTTTAATTAGATTAATTTGATTAGCTTAGCTTAGAGTAGCTTAGCTCTTATTCATTCGGACCCTCCTTCGCGAGGGCGCAATTTTGTAATAAGCGTGGGTGCGTGTGTGTGTGCATGTCTTCCAACCCCGCGTCTTTCTCCCTTTTATTTAATCGTTTTTAATGGTTAGATTAGGGAGCATTGTAGACACCCCATTTTTGACCGTTCTTAATACTTGGACGTCATCGTTTGAACACTCGATGATCATCCATGTTCGTGTTCGTTTTGAGTTCCCGAAGGTCTCGGCTGCGTGCCTTGCCCTAGGATCTCTCAACTTGTCTATTTTGTGCTTGGTTGTGGACCAAGGACTTGTGGTTTTGCTTCTGAGGGAAGAGGGTGGCTTGTTGGCCATCCCCACACCCCATCGGCTATGGCATGATGCCATCGGCCTTGCTTCCTTGCCATCGGCCATAAATGTTGGCCGGTCGGCACTTATGTTGGTCGGTCGGCACTTATTTTGGTCGATTGGCCATATTTTCTGGCCGAGGCCTTTTCTTTGCCTTTTTCAGGCATTGTGCATGCCAGCTATGCCAGCTGGTGAGCATAGACTCTCCCCTCCATACACGTGTATGGAGGGATTTGAACCAAAGCTTAGCTTCTCTAAGAAGCTTTGAATTTGATTTCCTATAAGAGAGGAGCCTCCCCTCCCTTTCCAGAGGTTCAGCAAAATAGATATAGAGTTCATATATCCCTCTTTCTCTATATATATATATATATCTCTTTCTATATTTGTGTGTGTGTTGGTGCCTTAAAGGTGTATTTTGTTCATACTTTTGCACTATAGCACCTAGTAGAATACCTTCCTTTGGTTGCTGAGGCACTAGGAAGTTGGTTTCAGAGTTCTTGGGTTGGTTTTGATCCAAGGGAGTGGCTGGAGTTGTGTTCTTGAAGGTGTTCTTCAAGGGTGAGCAACTAACCTTTTGTTTCCCCATTTTGGCTTAAGCTTTTAGACCTATTTGCATATTGTTTCAAGCTTAACTATAAACTGAAAAAAGTTCTATTTTTATATGTTTAAGATGATTGTTTAAGGTCTCTTTTGGGTTGGGGGTTGTCTGCCCTCTCTTAGGCCTTGTTTGGCATTATTTTGGGTCATCCTTTTTGGCCTTTGTTCTTGCTTTGGCTTGACCTTTCTACCACTGAAATCCAAAGGATTTTCAGTGGTGGGAAGGTGGTTTTGGAGTCTTGTATAGGAGAGGGACACCCCTCTCTCCTTGTGTCTTATTTGCTTGCATTATCGGCTCATAATGGTAGCATGATTGCTTAGCATGTTTTGACTTCATTTCAGCATGTATTAGGCCTTATTTTTCCATGTTACACCTCTGTCCAAAGTTGGTTTAATAGCTTCTTGCATGCACCATGTACTTACCTTGTAATCCCCTCATTTGCCTTAACATGCATCATGTATTTAGACTATCATGCTCACATATTTTGGCTCAACTCAAAGGGACTTCTAGTCATATTTCAGCATGCTAAAGCTTTGATTGGTGTTGTTTTTATCATATATGCATTGCTTTGTATAGCCATAAGGCACCCTAGCTTGTTAGCTTTGAGGGTCTAAGTCACATGAGTACATTACTTGGCTCATTTCAATGATTTGACATCATCCTATATGTTATTTTAGTCCATGTTTCATGTTCATATACTTGCACTTGTCATCCTTTCAAAGCTTTGAAGAGTTGGTGTCTTATGCCTCATGATTGGACCATTGTGTATGTCTCCATGCTTAGGTCCTTGGGATGCCATCTAAGTGGGTTTTTGGGCTTATTTTGATATGCCAAAACTCTGATTTTAGTTGGTGAAATCATGCCATGTTTGGTTTTGATAGGTGTAGTGTAACACCCCTTTGTTAGCCTTGCATGTCTCATGTTTTGTGCTCACCTTTCTAGCATGTTTTGGCCTCATTCCATGCATGTTCTAGCCTTGTTTTGGTCTGCCTTGGGACTGTTTTGGGTCACCTTGGCCCTGTGGGGCTTGGTTGATATGGCCATTGTGCAAGTCTCTTGGCTAGCTTTAAGCTTTGAGCCTTTTTGCATGCTTTGTTTGTGTTGTATGTGCGGTTTGGCATCATTCCTAACATCATTTCAGAGCATGTAGTGTTGTCACGCTTGCATGCTTTTCACTCTTTGAGTGCTTTCGAGAGTTGTTCTCTTTGTGCCTAAGTGATGGACCAATATGTGTACATGTTTGTTTTGCGTGTTGGTGCCTTAGTTTTAGTGTTTTGGCCACTGATTTTGGGCATGGCTGAGGTCTGTCCCTTTTCGGTTTAAGTCCATTGAGCATGTGGTTTGTGTATCGTTGTATGCTTATTGTATTGCATGTTGTTGCATACTTATTGTTGGTGTCATTGTTGCATGCCTATCACATTGTATGTTTGCATGTTTAGGTTGCATGTCTATTGCATAATTAGTTGCATTGCATGACATTAATGCATACTTGTTGCATGCTTGGGTTGTTTGCAGGTTTGCTTGCATACTCATATTGCATTAGGTTTGTTTGCATGCCATTAGTCTCATTGTATTGCATTTCTATGTTGCATTGTACTTGGCATATTTGCATTGCATTGTGTTTCGTTTGGGGTGTCAAACCAAACACGAAGAACGAGGAATGTTCGTACTTGAAGTGATGAAATGTGCCTCAATCCTCGGTCGCTAATGCTCTTGATCAAGCATGATAGAGTTCTAGGCATTCATATGTTTTTGTTGCATTCATTCCACATTGATTCGCACACTTGGCTCCTTTGGCCATCATGCATCGACATGCGTGATTGATGGCCCGAGGGTCGAGCACTACACTCCCTTAAGTTCATGACATGATAAGGAGGGTGTTTGTGTACACATTTCCTTGAAAATGCATTGCCATGCTTTGTTTGTCCTCTGCTGCAGCAAAACAGCATTCTGTAGGAAGATATAGCCGGTCGGCCATCTTCAGTGCCGATCGACTAAACATTGTTGGCCAAGATCCTCACAAATGGTCGGTGACCAATTCCACATGGCCGATGTTCCTATATCTTGGCTGGTGACATCTCACAGTGTTCAGGGAGTGGTTCAGAAGCATCCTTGGGACTTGTGTAGTTTTCAGAGGTGCAGAACAGTGCAAATAGAGGCAACATGTGGCATGGCAACGGGTTTCCGAGCGAGACGATCGAGCATGCATCATTCAATCATTCCGAGGCGGAGCTGCAGCGGCCTCTTTAGTTTCATAGCTTAGTTAATTTGTTTAAGTTAGTTAAGGGTTTTTGTAATATTTAATTAGCTAGGGTAGTTGATTATTTATTCAGTTTGTATTATTTATTCGGACCCTCTGTCGAGAGGGTGTAGACGTCCCCGAACATTCCGGGAGGGAATCCCGTTTTGTTCATTGGGCTTACTACAGTTCGGACTCAAATGTTATGGTTCTGAATCTAATCTTGCAAAGTGCAATGCGAGATTGATAAATCACCAAAAAGTCCAAATTCGACAAATCGTTTGGAAAAACTGATTTTTAGAAAGAAGTGTCAAACATGGACTGCTTTGCCAGATACAGAGTCGTCACCTAAATATTTTATTTTGGGGGAATTTAGGAAACCCTGACTTGTGCCTAAGGCCACGTGTCCGTCATCACCAAAGTTGCCTCGGCTCGGGAACTTGGGTACGATTGGGGAAGGTCACTTCGTGAGCACCCCCGCTCGCCCGATCAAAGATCGGCCTCTACTAACCATGATATCGAGTTTTGAAAACATTATGTGCTCTTATTCCGGTTATTAGCCTAGAATTACTATGTGATGCATACAACATACAAGTATAGACTGGATCGTTTGAGTTGGAACAAAACATTTCATGTTTGTTTATTTGAAAGATGGTTTGATGGTGCTACTCGCAAGTAGGCTAAGACGTGGATTTGCCACCCTCAAGTGGGCTTAAGAAAACATGGTTTTGCCACTCTCAAGTGGGCTTAAAACTCTCAATTGGTGAATTGTTCCAATTCAAATAACCCAACCTTCACCCACAGGCATTCAGGCAGTTATATCACATAAGCAAATAGCCTCATGGTAAGCATGCTATCATGGCAGTCACTGACACGCATGCAAGGATGCTAAAGCATAAAGACTTACCGGGTACTCTAAGCCAAAGAAAGAAGCTAATTAGAAATTATGCATGAATCCTAACTAGGCTGAAATGCCTAATGCAACACATGCAAAAATGCAACTAAGATAGGCTCGGCTATTCTAAAATGGCATATGAAATGCAACAATTGATACACGTATTCAACTCGGAATTGAAATACAATACAGTTAGTATGATGCGCCAAGCCCGGTGCATGCAATACAGATGAATGAATGCAAACATGCGAACATATAGATGCTAATTGAAACATGCCCTAAAACTAACCATCATAAGCTGGTAAATAAAAAGGAGAAAGACGTGGGGTTGGAAGACATACATCACATACACGCACACTTATTACAACATTGCCCTCTCTCGGAGGGTCCGAATAAATAATACACAACCGAATGAATAACGGATTACAGCTAATTATTACACAATCCTAATTAATTAACAAATTAACTAAAATAAATAAGCTAGCATGCAAAACATATGAAATGGACTGCCTCAGCTCGGTCTTGAATGATAAGGAATGCATGCATGCTCAAGTCGCCTTGTCGGGAAATCCATCGCGATGCCCCGATTTGCCTCTGTTTGGAACTGGTCCCAGAACACTGTACAAAGCTCCAGAAGGCTAAAACTCCATCATGCTGTAGGGATACTACCGACCAGTTTTTGTTGCTGGTTTCCGGTTTGCTGCAACAGAGAGCAAGAAAGGGGCATGGCGAAGTATTCTCAACATATGTGTGCATGACCACTCTCCCCGTCATTGCATAAGCTCTAGGGAGTGTAGTCCTAAATCCTCGTGCCACCAATTATGCATCTTGATGCATGATGGCCAAGGAGTCGGATTGCACGACTCGATGTAAAATGAATGCACATATAAACACAACAAGGCCTAAACTCCATCATGGGTAATCCGGAGTGTTGGCGACCAAGAATCGAGACACGTTTCGTCACTTGGAGTACGAAACATCCCTCGTTTCCCGTGTTTGGACTAAACCCTACTCCAAACACTATGCAACAACTAGAATGGCATGGCATGCAAACACGATGCAACAACTAGCATGCAATCCTAAACGAAATGCAACTAAGACATGCAAACATCCAAGGAATGACATGCAAAGGTGCAACTGGCATACGCAATGCTATAAACTACGAATGGCATACTCGATGCACATGACGCTATATGGCATACACAACGCACATATGACGATGGACATACACAAAGACATAATCAAGGTATACATAATGCGATGATCAAGCATGCAACAACATGGACATGGCATACACAATGCAAGATGGACTTAAACTAAAATGAAAGGGCCTCAGCCACACTCAAATCGGTGGCCAAACATGATGAAATTAGGCAACAGAAACACATGTAAACATGCACGAATGCAAGGGACCAAACCTAAGGCACCAAATGCAACTCTACCAAAGCATGGCAAGGGATGAAATATGGCATACAATCACACATTTTCCAGCTCTGAAATGACATGTAAGATGGACCCAAATCATGTAAACATCTCACACAATACATGCTAGATGGCCCAAATACCGAAACTAGTGAAGTGCATTACACTAGAGGTACACAAAGCAATGCTCAAATGACCCAACCAGCCCCAAACAGTCCCTATGCAGGTCCGAGACAGTGGGAAAATGGTCTAAAATGATGGCTCAAAATGCACGGAAATGAAGCTCATGCAATGGTCCATAAATGAGGCATACAAGCACAACCCTCAAATGCATATAAGGAGTGGAAAACATGGGAACACGGCAACCTTACATGCTCTGAAATACCATGCACAATGACCCCAAAACATGCAAACACCTCAATATAAGCATGCAATAGGCTTCAAAACTCAAGGCTAGGCAAGGGTATTACACTACAACCATGCATAGCAAGCATCATTCGACCATGAAGCATAAAAACAGAGCTAAGGCAGTCCAAAACATGCACAAAATTAGTTTAAGGCATGGCCAAAAAGTGCTAAAATCAAAGTCCAAAATAGCATGCAATGTAAGCTAGTAAAGAGGATTTGCACTACAAGCATGTGAGGCAATCAAGAGGCCACTAAACTAGAAAAATTCAGAGGTATGCCATGCCAAATAAAGCCCAAAAACCCACTGAAACATGGTTAATGCATGCAAGAATGAGATGCTCCTTTGATATGCTATGAAGAGGGTTATTCTACACATGCAAGATGAACATCCAATATGGAAAAATAAGCTCTGGAAAGAGCCTATGCAGGTCCTAAAACTCATCAAAAATGGCCTGAAACATGGCTTGGAAGCATGCAAATAAGGGCTCCTTTGTAAGGCCAAAAATGCTAGAAAACAAAACAAGGAGAGAGAGGGTCACCCCTCTCTGATTTTGGCACTCAAAATAGCATGCTAGCCATTGAAAATCTACTAGATTTCAGTGGCTAAAAGGCCAAACAAAGGCCAACACAAATGCTCTAAGGCATGGCTCAAAACAAGGTAAAATGAAGCATGCAAGGGGGTAGATGACCCCCAATAGAAAAATGATCTTAAATAAACATGTTAAGGGCCTCAAAATAAGACTTTTTTTAGTTTACACCAAAGCTCAAATATGCTTTCAAGTATGGCTAAAAGATGAAGCAAAATAAAGCTTAAAAGAGGGAATAGTGTGTTACCCTTGTAGCTTCAGCAAAACAGCACATCTCTGGACCAAAACTCAACCTTTAACCTCTGAGAATGACCTCCAAGGAGCTTAGGTTGATGGTGGAAGTGTTGTGCTAGGAGATGGTATGCAAAGGGGTCAAGAACTTCAACCTTTCAAGGCCTAAAGGGAGAGATATAGAGGGATATGTATGTATGAGCCTTAGCCAACTCTAGAACCCCTGCAAAGGAAGAGGAGCCCTTCCTTTATAGAGCCAAGGGTCCAAAGCTTCTTCTATAAGCTTAAAACCAAGAGTGAAGATCCTCCATACACGTGTATGGAGGATCCAGTCTGTACCCTCCAGCTGGCACAGCTGGAATTAACTCAGTGAGGCAAAAAAGGGAGAAGCTGGCCGACCAGTTCAAGTGGTCGGCCGACCACTTGCCCTAGTCAGCCGACCAGGGTCAAAAGGGTCAATGCACAAAAGCTGGTCGGCAGCCTCTATTGATGGTCTCCATATAAAATGCAAGCAAGTGGTATGGTGAGAGATCCACCAATGTGGCTCAAAAATCAAGGAGACCAGCTTCCTGACAAGAAAATCGGCCGGCAGGAGAAAAGGTGGTCTCCAAGAGAAAAGGTGGTCTCTCACCCTTGTACCACCTTCCAAACAATGAAAACAAGGTCCATGCCAAAAATGAACCAAGACGGATGCAAAATGATGGTTCGAGGGCCAAAACGCGCAGTCGGGTGCCCCGAAAACTGACTGTTAAGCATCGAAAGTGGCGTGCGACCATGAAGGTGGTCTCCCAGGCTACAGTGTCCCTCTAGAGAGAGGAAACAAGGTGTGTTCCAAGAACCGGAGCAAACGGAGAAAGTTAAGCGGTCCCAAACCGAGGCGCATGGCCAACGGCTCCGAAAATCAGAAACTAGTCTCCAAACGGGAATAGCGGTCTACGACCATGAAAAGTAGCCTACGGCCACTGAGAGATGGTCTACGAGACCTCTCCCTCCCTTCAGGAAGAGAAAACAGAACCTGGTTCGCAAATCGAGGCAAAGCACAAAAGAGTCCCGAAGTCCGGAGGCAAGGCTCTCAGCCGAGACTCCGTAACCTCAGACCGAGCACAACATGCGCAATCACCGAGCGCTCAATCGATGACGTCTGAGTCTTAAGGTCGGTCAAAAATGGGGTGTCTATAGAGGGCGAATTTTGTAACAAGTGTGCATGAGTATGTGCATGTCTTCCAACCCCACGTCTTTCTCCCTTTTACTTACCTGCTTTCAATGGTTAGTTTTTAGGTCATGTTTCAATTAGCATCCTTATGCTCGCATGTTTGCATCATTCACCTGTATTGCATGCACCGGGCTCGGCGCATCATACTAACTGCATAGCATTTCAATTCCAACTTGAATACGTGTATCGAGTTGTCGCATCTCATATGCCATCTTAGAATAGCTGAGCCTATTTCTAGTTGCATTTTGCATGTGTTGCATTAGGCATCTTAACATATCTAGGATCATACATTGATTACTAACTAGCTATTGTTTTCGCTCGGAGTACTAGGCAAGCTTTTATGCTTTAGCATCTTGCATGTGATGTGTATGTTGCCATGATAGCATGCTTGCCATGAGGCTATTTGCTTATGTGATATAACTGCCTGAATGCCTGTGGGTGAAGGTTAGATTACTTGAATTGGAACAATTCATTGAAATGCGAGTTTTAAAACCACTTGAAGTGGCAAAATCATTTTTTTTAAGCCCACCTGAGGGTGGCAAATCCATGTCTTAGCCTACTTGCGAGTAGGACCTTCAAACCATTTTCATACAAACACGAGATGTTTTGTTCCAACTTAGGCGATCTAGTCTATACTTGTGTGTTGTGCGCATCACATAGTAAATTCTAGCTAATAACCAGAATAAGAACGCATATGTTTTCAAAAACAAGATATCATGTTTAGTAGTGGCCGATCTTTGATTGGGCGAGCGAGGGTGCTCATTTCATGACCTTCCCCAATTGTACCCAAGTTCCCGAGCCGAGGCAATTTTGGTGATGACGGACACGTGGCCTTAGGCATGAGTCAGGGTTTCCTAAATTCCCCTAAAATAAATATTTAGGTGGCGACTCTGTATTTGGCAAAGCAGTCCATGTTTGGCACAGCAGTCCATGTTTGGCACTTCTTTCTTACAAATCAGTTTTCCAAAACGATTTGCCGAATTTGGACTTTTTGGTGATTTATTGGTCTCGCATTGCACTTTGTGGGATTAGATTCAGAACCGTGACATTTGAGTCCGAACTGTAGTAGCAAACCCCTCAGGGCGCGCCTACAGAGCATATTTTGATTAGTATACCTTATCTTTGCATGTTTGCATCCATTCATTTGTCTTGCATGCATCAAGGCTTGACGCATCATTCAAACTGCATTGTCAATTTAATACACTTATTTGAATACGTGTTTCAAAGCATGTTATCAAATTGTATCATATGCCATATTAGTAGCCGAGCCTATTAATTGCATTATTGCATGTGTTGCATTAGGCATCTTAATATAGTTAGGATCATGCATTGTTTCTAACTAATTTTTGTTTTGGCTTGGCGTACTCAGTGAGTTTTATACTTTAGCATGCTTGCATGAGTGTGATTGCCATATTACCATATTTCGCATGCTTGCCATGAAGCTATGTGCTTACTTGATAAACTGCATGAATACCTGTGGATGAAGGCTTTGTTGCTTGAATTGGGATGATTCAACAAATGTATGTTTCAAGCCCACTTTGCGAAGTGGCAAATCATGTTTTAAGCCCATCATGTTTGATGGCAAATTCGCGTTTTAAGCCCACTTGAGGGTGGCAAATTCAAACCATTTTCGAAAGTAAACATGAGTTGAATTGTTCGAAGTCTTGCGACTTAGTCTATACTTGCTTGTGTGCATCACATAGTAAAGATAGCTAATAACCGGAATAAGGACACATGAAGTTTATAAAACAACATATCATGATTAGTAGAGGCCGATCCTTTGATCGGGCGAGCGGGGGTGCTCATTTCAAGACCTTCCCCTCTAGTACCCAAGTTCCCAAACCAAGACAACTTTGGTGATGACGGACACGTAGCCTTTGGCACGAGTCAGGGTTTTCTAAATTTTCCAAAAACAAAATATTTAGGTGGCGACTCTGTAATCTGGCAAAGTAATCCAATTTTGGCATTATTTGATCTAAAATCAATTTTCCAAAATGATTTGCCGGATTTGACTCTTTGGTGTTTATCAGTTTCACATTGCACTTTGTGAGATTAGATTCAGAACCGTGACAGGAGTCTGAACTGTAGAACCAATTCGAGCTCTCTAAAAGGGGGGCGCGAAGAAAGTCAAGTCTACAGGTGGCTTGAGGTCCTTTTGGTGGAGCTATGGTCTCTTCATCAATAAGATCCTGAATCTTATAACGGAGGCCGATACAACGGTTCGTATCATGACCGTGCTGTTGATGATAGACATAGTATTTAGCTGGGTCATATCTTGGTGGAAGAGGATTTGGAAGGGGTTGGGGTTCTAGGAGTTCTAGGTACCCTTTTTCTTGCAACATTCTTATAACTTGAGAGAGACTAATGTAAAGAGGATGGAAATTTCGAGCTTGAGGCCGAGTTGAAGTGGTTGGTTTTTGGCCATTGAGGGGAATGGTGACCGTGTTTACTTCTGAGCATTTTGCAGTTGTGCTACCATCAGTAATAGCATTGGAACTGCGAATAACATTCTTCTTCAAAGGCTCATTATCTTCCATAAAGATCCCTTGTCTGATGGCATCCTCGATTTGAACCCCAATTTCATGAAGCTCTGAAAAGGTAAACAGAGGCAGAACGATCATCTTCTGCAGTAACTTGCCATGCAGATTTCGAACAATCATCCTGATCTAATCTTTTTTGGGGCCTTGTAGTCATCATCGAGGTCTTCGCTCTCCACCTCATCACGAACTCTGAGAAACCCTCCTTTAGCTCTTGGCGGGTGACTTCAAGATCACGAGTTGTGACCTCGATCTGTGTGTTGTAGGAGTATTGAGCAATAAAGGCCTCAGCCATCTCTTCCCAGTTCTGTTTCATAGAGTCCTCCAATTTAGCATACTAGATTACGGCTATCCTAGACATGGTTCGGTTGAAGAGAGACAACTTCTAGGCTGGGGTCAAACCCATTGGCCTCAGGATATCAAAAAATAGGCAGAGGTGCACCATTGGGTCTCCAAAGCCGTCGAAGTGGTCAATATGCAGCAGTTTAAACCACTCCAGTAAGGTAACTGCAGATTCAGTATACCCGTCCTCTAAATCCGGGATGGAGTTCACTCCTTGTGCTCGTTTGAATAACTTCTCCAGTTTATTGACCTTAAGTGCAGTTGGGTCAACCTCAAATTCAAACGGAGCTTCGGTTTGATAGACAGGAGCTTTAGAGGCTTGTGCTGGGATTGGCCTCGCCGGATTGCCCCGAGTCTCTTGGACATTAGCAGTATGGGCAGTGGCTCCGGGTGTTGGGTTACCTGTAGGAGGTGCTTGAGATGTAGAAGCCGCAGCCGGCTGTGGCTATTGTTGTTGTAGCCGGGTTATCGCTTCGGCCTGACGAGCTGTGACCTCGACCTTACGAGCAGCGTCTTGCTGCAGTGCTTCAATTGTTTGCTGTAGGTGCTGCATGGGTTCTTCCACACTTGATAGGGGATATTGTGCCATTTAGAATTGGTGTTTGAACTCGTGTTGAGTGAGAAGCAGATGACCGTTCCTGGACCTGATTAGATACTGGTGAACCGAAGGGTGACTGCTGTAGGCACTGCACTGGTGAATCCTGCTTGACTCTCTTCCGCCTTATACCCGGGGGGAGTGAGGTAAACTCAGGTTGCTTCTGAACAATTTTTGACCTGACAAAGTTTATCGGCACAAGTCCAGAGTACCTAGGGGATATTGGAGCCTTCTAAAGCTATGGTTCCAGGACTACCTTGCAAAAGAGAAAACAGACAGTATCTCTGCCCATTTTCACTAGAACGGATATGATCACAACTAAATGACTGTACTCTCTACTGAGTTCTGCCCCAAAACAGGTACCAACTTGGCAACTGATATGCACATCCCTGTACAGTTTCACTGTAAAGCACATACCAGTTAAGTGAGAGCCAAAACACCCCTATGATGGGGCGGGGTTACCCTGTCCTAGTTTCGTTAGGAGCTAGGGTTTTACTATGCACAATAAGTGGCTTCACACAATTCCTGCATTCGATCCTGTCCTAGTTTGGAACAGTCTCTATGGTTTCTGATATGCAACTAGGTCGATTGGTCAACAAGGGTACCTTAGCAAGGCTACCTAATATACCTCTCACACCTAACACCGAGAAGTGAAAGGAGGATCAAATGATACAACGGTAGTCCAGATCCAAGGGTTGTGTTCCCATCGTGGCAGAGCCGGCAACCGGTCAGCCTTTTGGCAAGCTTTTCCAAGCAAGCCTCTAGCAAACCGCTCAGGAATAGTAAATGGCAAACACTGTAACTTAGGCGCACCAATGCAAATGCAAAAAAACACATAAGTGTAAATAAAACAACATATCATGAGTTCGAGTCAAGTTCTCTAAATCCCCAGCAGAGTTGCCAGAAACTGTGGGCTCGCCTTTTTCTGCGCCCCCGCCTTTCGAAAAAGGGTTTGAAAAGAAGGCCTCACAGTTCGGACTCCTACTTGTGGTTCTGAATCTAATCTCACAAAGTGCAATGTGAAACTGATAATCACCAAAGAGTCCAAATCCGATAAATCTTTTTGGAAAATTGATTTTAAATAAAAAAATGCCAAAATTGGACTACTTTTCCAGATACAAAGTGTAGACCGCCCCGAACTCTCTCCGCGCAGCCCCCCTTTCGGAGAGGGCGCGAATTGGGTTCTAGCTACTACAATTCGGACTCATGTCCCGATTCTGAATCTAATCTCACAAAGTGCAATGTAAGACTGATAAATCACCAAAGAGTCCAAATCCAGCAATTGGTTTTGAAAAAATCAATTTTGAATAAAAAACGCCAAACATGGACTGCTTTGCCAGATTTCAGAGTCGCCAGCTAAATATTTTATTTTGGGAAATTTAGAAAACCCTGACTCATGCCTAAGGCCATGTGTCCGTTATCACCAAAGTTGCCTCGGCTCCGGAACTTGGGTACGAGAGGGGAAGGTCCTGAAATGAGCACCCACGCTCGCCCGATCAAAAGATCGGCCTCTACTAAACATGATATGTTATTTTGAAAACACATGTATTCTTATTTCGGTTTATTAGCTAACCTTACTATGTGATGTGCACAGCATACAAGTATCGACTAAATCACTCGATTCGGAACAAAACATCTCATGTTCATTTTTCGAAAATGGTTTGGAAGTGCTACTCGCAAGTAGGCTAAAATGCGGATTTGCCACCAAACAAGGTGGGCTTAAAACATGATGATTTGCCACTTCAAGTGGGCTTAAAACTCACATTTTGATGAATTGTTCCAATTCAAGTAATGAAGCTTTCATCCACAAGCATTCATACAGTTTAGCACTTAAGCAAATAGCCTCATGGCAAGCATGCTATCATGGCAACACTTACACTCATGCAAGGATACTAAAGCATAAACACTTACAGTGTACTCCGAGCCAAAACAGAAGATAATTAGAAATCAATGCATGATCCTAACTATACGAAATGCCTAATGCAACACATGCAAAAATGCAACTAAAATAGGCTCGCTATCTAAGATGGTATATGAATGCAACGATTTGATACATGTATTCAAAGAAGTGTATTGAAATACGATGCAATTTGAATGATGCGCCGAGCTCGGTGCATGCAAGACAAATGAATGATGCACGCATGCAAAGCATAAGGTATGCTAATCGAGATATGCCCTAAACTAACCGTCAAAAGTGGTAAGTAAAAGGGAGAAAGAAGTGGGGGTTGGAAGACATGCACACACACACACTCTTATTACAACATCTGCCCTCTCGACGGAGGGTTCGAATAAATACGCTAAGTTAATCTAAGCTAAGCTAGTCAACTAATCTAATTAAGCTAATTAGACTAATTATTACAAACCAACAAAGAAATAGTTAAACTAAACTACTTAATTATTACAACACTTAATTAATTGAACAAATTAATTAAATTACAAAACCAAATGCTAACTAACAAGTAAGCATTAAACTAAGCTGCTCCAGCTCTATTTGAAGATGTTGAACATGCATGCTCGCATTCGGTTTCTCGCCCCGAAAAGCCCTATAGTTTGCTCTTTTAGAGGCTCTGTTTGCAGGGTGTCTTCAAGAACTCTCTGCTGAAACTTACCAAATCTATGCTGGGGAGTGCACCAGCGGCCTGCCGGCCATGAGAAGTTACTGCCGGCCACCTGTCGGCCAAAGATGGGCCTCTGTCGGCCAACAATGCAAGGGTGCCGCCCATCAATGTGGCACTGCCGGCCACTGGTGTGCTGTGACACCAAACTACAACATAGCACAAAACAGAGGAAATGGAGGGTCTCCCTAGGGTATGTATGTACTATGCCACTCCTTATCATCTCAAAACAGCAAAGGAGAAGCACCATTGGATCCAAGACCATCAATCAAGCATGCAATGCATGATGGCCAAAGATCCAATCTTGCACACATTCAATAAATGCAATGCAAACAAGACTCTAAATCCACTACCTCATCATGGATAATCAAAGGCAATAGAGACCAAGGAAGATTGGCTCACTTTCATCATTTTGAGTATGAAGTGGACCAATCAACCTTGTGTTCAACATAACGTCCGGTTGAACACAATGCAATGCAAACATCATGCTATGCAAACAACGTGCTATTTTTCAAAGCTAAAGTGGCATGCACAAGACTCTACCATGGAAGCAATGCATGCAAGACATGTTTAAAGACCTAAGCAGTGAAACAAGTGAAGGAAACAACACTAGAAGCATGCCATACAAGGCTCAAACAACCAAATCAGCTATGAATAGAGCTTAATCATGCCAAGATAATGGCCTAAACATGCTGGAAATGAAGCTCAAAATGCTAGAGAAACATGCACACATGTTGGTCTATAAGCAAGGCATAATACACAATCCTCAAAAGCTATGAAGAGGTGAAGTATATGAGAGTGTGACTACACTATATGCACTGAAATTACATACTAAATGATGCCATACCATGCAAACATCACATGCATAACATGTTAAAGGCCTCAAAACTCAAAGCTAGTCAAGGCCCTTTACACTACAACCATACTAAGCAATGCTCAAATGACCTTGACCATTCAAAACAGACCTAAGGTAGGTCGAAATAGTAGCAAAAACATGCTAGATTTGCAGCATAGATGGTAAGAAAGATAGGCTCATGTATTGGCTCACAAACAAGGCATGAGGCTCAACTTCTCAAAAGCATTGAAAGAGTGATAAACACGAGAGGATGAAAGAATTTTATGCTCTGAAATTACATATCAAATGATGCCATATCACGCAAACATCACAAATAATGCATGCTAGGGGTCTCAAAACACAAGACTAGCAAAGCCAATTACACTAAAGCCCTACAAGGCAAGCCATACATGACCAAGACCACTTGGAACAAAGTTTAAGCATGCTAAAACAAGGCCAAAAGCATGCTGAAATAGAGCCAAAACAAGCTAGAACAATAGGCCAAAATGCTAAGCATGCAAGGCTAACAAGTAGGATTACACTACAAGTGCAAGAAGCATGCAAGACGTGACCAAACCAGCCAAAAATAGAGTTATGGAAGGTCCAAAAAGTCACAAAAATATGCTTGAACTCAACTTAAAAGAAGGAGAAATGCATGCTCATATGGTAGGCCAACAAGACATGCAAGCAAGACAAGAGGAGAGGGGACCACCCCCTCCTATTTGGGACCTCAAAACAAGGTTTTCACCACTGAAAATTCTCTGGATTTCAGTGGTTTTAAGCCCAAAAAGAAGTTGTTTGAAAAGCTTGAAAGATAGCTCAAAAGGCCTTACAAGCCAAGGAGCAAAAGGGAGGAAACACCCCCTAGCCAAACAAGGCTTAAACCACCATTTTAGAACCTTAAAATCAGATTTTTTTATGGTTCAAAACCAGCCTTGAAATGGTGGAAAAAGATGGCAAAGCAAGTGTAAAAGACAAGCTTAAAGGGTGAGTCTTATACCTCTTGAAGGGAAGCACACTTTGAGGCACAAAACCAAGTCAAAACCACCTTAAGGAGCTCCAAGAAGACCTTCTAGCAACCTCAACCCAATGATCAACAATTCTTGTTAAGGGTTGATAGGTTGAAGATGGATGAATGCAAGCCTTCAAGCACAAAATCTTTAGAGAGAGTGAAATCTAGAGAGGATTTAGAGAGAGAGAGGCTCCCAAACCTTTTGCCAAATTGTTCTCAAATCTTCTAACCTTTGAATATGAGATATAAGGCTTCAATATATAGAAAAATACAAGCTTTTGGTCGAAAATATCTCAAGAGAGACAGCTGTAACCACCTGGAGCAAAATATCTGCCAAAAACTACTTTCTGCCATCAATGGCCGACACATAACCATTGATGGCCGGCACTTGACCATTGTTGGCCAGCATGGGACACCATTGGACGGTAGGGGGCCGGCCTTGGCCATTCATGGCCGGCATATGGCCCAAAATCCTATTTATGGCCCACATTCTCCACCTTTGGTTGCACAAAAAAATCTGCTTTTTGGGCCCAAATTCAACCGGACATAACTCCTTCATCTGGACTCCTTTTCAGATCATTCGTGAGCCTATATTGTAGCCCTGGAAGTCTTATTTCCAATGGTGGAAGCCTCACCTCAAAATTCCAGCTGTGCAAAAAGTTATGCCTATTTGAGTGAAGACTGCTCAGTTTTGATCCTACCTGGATTCATGCCCAACTGCTCCACCAACTTTTTTTCTTCTCTCCTCTCCTCTTTTCTTCAAGTCCAAACCCCTAAGCAAGGTGTTTTGAAAGATTTTTCAAAGAGTTCACCTCTCTTCCATTCATTTTCACTCTGTCCTTGCTCGGTTTACAGAAAAGCGCAACATTTAACAAAATGCGAGCCTCGGAACATCGTAGAAACTTTCTTTGCAAAAACATTTTGAAAGAGATGGTTTTAAGGTCAAAAATCTTTTTGGTCAAAAGGCTTTGGTCCAAAAATGGGATGTAAAGTTAGGATTTGATGCTCTCCTTGCTGAAGAAATCGAATCTTTGCACCTGCACATCTTTCACCACTAAGTAAACAATCAGTGGCGCCCAAATCTTAAGGGTGGTCAAAAATGGGGTGTCTACACAGAGTCGCCACCTAAATATTTTGTTTCGGGAAAATTTATGAAACCCTGACTCATGCCAAAGGCCACGTGTCCATCATCACCAAAGTTGCCTCGGCTCGGGAACTTGGGTATGAGAGGGGAAGGTCCTGAAATGAGCACCCCCGCTCACTTGATCAAAGATCGGCCTCTACTAATCATGATATGTTGTTTTATAAACCTTATGTGTTCTTAATCTGATTATTAAACTAGTTTTACTATGTGACGCATACAAGCAAGTATAGACTAGTCGCAAGAATTGGAACAAATTCAACTCATGTTTGTTTCTTCGAAAATAGTTTGAATTTGCCACCCTCGAGTGGGCTTAGAAATGCGGATTTGCCACCAAATATGATGGGCTTAAAACATGATTTTGCCACTTCACAAAGTGGGCTTAAAACTCACATCCGTTGAATCGTTCCAATTCAAACAACAAAGCCTCCATCCACAGGCATTCATACAGTTTAGCAAGTAAGCATATAGCCTCATGGTAAGCATGCGAAACATGGCAATATGGCAATCACACTCATGCAAGTATGCTAAAGCATAAAACTCACTGAGTACTCCAAGCCAAAACAAAAACTAGTTTGAAAAAAATGCATGATCATAACTATACAAGATGCCTAATGCAACACATGCAAAGAATGCAATTAATAGGCTCGGCTACTAATATGGCATTTGCAACACTTTGATAGCATGCTTTGAAACATGTATTTAAAGAAGTATTGAAATAACAATGCAGTTTGAATTATGCGCCGAGCCTTGGTGCATGCAAGACAAATGAATGAATGCAAGCATGCAATCATAAGGTATGCTAATTGAAACATGATCCCTAATCTAACCATCAAAAGCGGATAAATAAAAGGGAGAAAGATGTGGGGTTGGAAGACATGCACACACGCACACACACTTATTACAATGTTATGCCATCGTGAAGGAGGGTCCAAATAAATAAGGTAACTAGCTACGCTAATTAAGCTAACTATTACAAAACGAAATTAATTAACTATTCTAGTTAACTAATTATTACAAACCAAAATTGAATAACTAGCTATGCTAACCTAATTAAAGCAATTAAACTAATTAACTATCTAAGCTAATTCAATAATTACAACACTTGTATAAACTAGCTATTCTAAGCTAACTAAAGCAATTAAATGGCCTTGAGGGCGAGGGACACATGCATGCTTGGTTAGTTTCCTCTCGAGAATCCATCGCCTTGCTATCGGACACCTCTGTTTGCACTTGCTTGAACACCAACAGTGTTGCGAACTTCCAGAACACCTTTGCTCCAACTCAGGAACACACTTGTGCAAAATTTCATTTCTGGCCGGTCAGCTACCAATGGTGGCTGTTGGCTACCATTGGTGGCCAACCTCTTCCCTGAACTTCTTTTTTTTGCTGCAACAGAGAGCAAACAGAGGCAAAGCAGTGTATTCTCAAGGAGTGTATGTACTGCTACCCTCCTTATCATCACACAAGCTCAAAGGAGTGTAACTCTTGGCCCTCAAACCATCAACCAAGCATTTTCATGCATGATGGCTAAGGAACCAAGCTTGTACAAGCTTAATGAGTGGAAAACAAGACTCCAAAGACCACTATCCTATCATGCATGATCAAGGGTGACGGTAACCAACGAAAGTGGCACGTTTCATCACTTTGAGTATGAAACGTCCCATTTTTCTCGTGTTAGAATTGACGCCCGATCCGAACACATGCAATGCAACATGAAAGATGCTTTATCTTGCCTCTTTTACTTGCTTATTTTTATTTACTCATTTTAGATTACCAATCCATTCTTTAATTGATTAGTCCAAGGTGAGTGTCCTCCAATGGAAGAGGTGTCAACCAAGGGATGGCTTAAGGCAAGAGAGAGGTCATGCCGTTGGTTAGTAGAAACCCTCAAAAGAGGATTGAAACCATTAAACACAAACCTTGATCTCAAGCTTAAACACAACCCAAAAGTTAAACAACTCTCAAAGCAAATGAAAAAGTGAAGAAGTGAGGGAGGTTGCAGATATTTAGGTGCTGGAATTAGGCATGAAAAAGCATTAAAACATGTAACCAAGACACACAAATGATGCTCAAAGTCCAAAAACACTAAGCTAGTGGATAAATTAGCACTATAACTATGCCAAACAAGCCTCAAAAGCAACAACCAGCCCAAAACAGATGCAAAACAACCCAAAATATAGCTTAAAACATTCTGAAATTAAGCTAACACAAGCTAGAATAATAGGCTAAAACATGAAGCATGCTAGACTAGTAAGCAAGACACAAGGAGGGGAGGCTACCTCCTCTATTTTTGGACTTCAAAACATGTTTTATCCATTGAAATAGCTCTGAAAAATAGTTTTTAAAAGCTTGGAAAAAGATAGCAAAAAGGTGGGAAACACAAGGACAAAGGCCTACAAAACAAGGTACAAAGAAGGGCTATCAACCCCTCAACCTTTAATGGCCTTAGGACCCAAGCTTCAGCCCAAAAATGCAGAGTTTTTATAGCCCAAAATTAGTTAGAAAACATGCTGGAATGAAGACGAGAGTAGCTAAAACAATAAGCTAAAACATGGGGTTACACTACAATCATGCAAAAGACTACTCATACAACACAAACAGCCCAAAACAGAGCTAAAGCAGTCCAAATCAGAGGCAAAAATATGCTAAACATAAGCTAAGTTACAAAAACATGCTAACATATGAAGCTAACTAGGCATGCAAACAAGACACAAGGAGGGGAGTGTAGCGACCTTAATTTTCTTAAGTCATTATTTATTATTATTATGGTTATTATTATCTTATTTTATTTTTGACTTTATTAATTATATGGTCACATGAGAATTTAATGTGATATTTAATGAATTTAATGTGATAATTAATTAATTTAATATGTTATTTAGTTAATTTAATGTGTTAGTTAATTATAAATAATTAATTCAAATATATATATTTAATCTTATATTTATATATATATATATTATAATTATGTTGTATTATATAATATAATATATTATAATAGTTTATTAAGTTAGAATAGGATTATGAATCTATCAAAAGAAAAGAAAAGAAAGAAAAGCAGCAACCGTGAGAAAAGGAGAAGAAGAGAGAGAGAGAGAGAGAGAGAGAGAGAGAGTAATCAAGAAATAGAGCCGAGAAAGAGAGAAACAGTGGGGAGAAAGAAAAAAAAAAGAGAGGAGAAAAAAAAAAAAAGAGAAAGGGAGAAAAAGATTAGGGTTTTGTTTTGGTAGCTCCATTAGTTCTTCAAATAATTCTTTGATCTTCAAAAAAATATTATGAGTACAAAACCCACTTCCCTTGACTTATATTTAATTCGTTATTTTTATTTATTTATTTTTATTTATTTGACATTGAATTAATTTTATATTTACGTGTAGATGATTGATTGATTTTAATTATTTTGATTAATTGTGTACGTAAGGTTTAGGATTTTTAGATGATTGATTGATTTTAATTATTTTGATTAGTTGTGTATGTAAGGTTTAGGGTTTTTAGATGATTGATTGATTTTAATTATTTTGATTAGTTGTGTATACAAGGCTTAGGGTTTTTATATGGATTTATTTTATGGTTGTAATCACACTCATGGATTTATGAAATTAAAATAAATTAGGAACACATAGATAAATTCGTTACACTCCACCATAACTCCATGGATTGTTGTTTTATTTGAGTGTTGATGAGAAAGAGTGTATGAAAAAAAAAAGTGAGGATTATGAGATTTACTTGAATGCCTTAAGCTTGGCATTGTTATGTTTATTCTCATGAGTGAGATGTTGTGTATATATATTGTTGCCTCGTTCTCATGAGTAGACGAGTGCTTTGATTTACACGTGTACGTATATATATATTGTTGCCTCCGGGGAGTGTGGGTCAAACTCGGGACGATATCCCCGTGCAAGTTTGGCTTCAGAGTGGTGTTAGGTATACGGGAGGCACATGGGATATATGTATAGGCCGGAAGTGGAGGCCGAAGTGGTGGAGTTAAGGTACAAAAAATTTAATTATGATTTTATTAGTATAGTGTGAATTGTATTGATTTGTACATGTTGAAAAATAGTAAACGATCTCGATAAATTATGAAATTTGAGAAGAGGAATATACACATTATTCTAGACAACTTTTGTGTTTTAACTTTTTATTAAAAAGGCCGATTAGAACTGATAATTGGATAATCTTGGTTATTGTAGTTTTGATTTATTTTAGCAATGCATATTTTAGAGGCTGTTTTAACCCACGAAACGAGCTCATTTTTATTGGTTTCACATAAACTGAAGTAAAACATTATTATGCACACTTTTCATGTTTTGAACTTTTCCGAAAAAAATCATCTTAGGGCAGTTTTTGTTCGTTTTCAGCTTCAAATTTTTCGGTTGATATCCGTCTAGGTTCTTCTATCAAGTTTTTCTCTCAACCTGTTCAATTTCTACTAAATTCGTTTGCGTTGTCCTTTAGGAAATTTGATTATGTACAACTTTTATTCTTTGAGTTTTGGTCAATTCGAATTATTTAAGTATGAAATGGTGCATTTTTATACTTCTTTAACAAGTTGCTTATGATTAAATTATACTAACTTCATTTTTTTTTGCAGGATGGTGGGTCTTACTAATTTTTGCAGGGTTGACTCACCATATTTTTATTTTTATTTTATTAATTTCATACTCAATTTATATTTCATTGTGTACGGGCAAGAAACTAAATGCCACCGTATCTCGAGAAACTACCCATTTGTCTCGGTGCGAATGGAACTACTTGTCTTGTCTCGTAACAAGAATTAAATATATATATTTTTTTGTGTCTAGTGGACACGTGGGTGTTAAATCTTGTACACATACCATTATACATGTATATTGACCCGTTTTGTCTCTTAGCAACTCGGGTGTGTTCTGTTTAAGCGCAGTCGAGCTTCTTTTGCAGGATTAGTTGAGGCTATGGTGGTGTCAAGAAATAACTATGATCATAGGACATGTCGTTTGGACTTCTTTATTTTCTTGAGCTTAGGGTTGATATTAGTTTATGTATTTATTATTATTTTTTTATAACTTTAGTATTGGAATAATTTGGCATGGTTTGTAACCGTACTTTATTTAAGTTGTTTTGACTAGTTGTTGCTACCTTAATGTTGAGGTATTGGTTAGTTATGAGATTATGGTGTATGGTCTGGTTGGCGTTTAGTTTTGTTTTTGTTTCACCCCTAGGGTTTGGATGATGGAATATTGATTAGAGTTTAGTCCTAATTTAATATTTAATTGTCCAAATTTTGGGGCGTGACAGAGAGGCTAACCCCCCCAATTTTGGACTTCAAAATGAGGTTTTTGTCACTGAAAAACCTCTGAAATTCAGTGGTGAAAAGGCCTAAAAAGTTGGTTTGAAAGTGATGAAAATATGGCACAAAAGCTTAACAAGCAAAGAGACAAGAAGGGTGGACAACCCCTAACTCAAAATAGCCTCAAACCACCATTTTTAGGTCATAAAAACAGAGGTTTTTACAGTTAAAAACTAGGCCAAAAACAGTTTGAAAAGATGGCAAAACAAGTGTACAAAACAAGCTTAAAGGGTAAAGGTTATACCTCTTGAAGAGAAGAGTAATTCTAGGCCACAATTCAAGCCAAAACCCACTTGAGGAGTTCCAAGAGAGCTCCAAGCAACCTCAGCCGAAAGATGAACCACTTTGGTTAAGGGTTGATAGGCAAACTAGAAGTGTATCTCCACTTGTATGCACAAAGGGGCAAGAGAGAGAGAAATCTAGAGAGAGAAAATTGTAGAGAGAGAGGCTCCCAAAATTTTTCCAACCTTGCAATATGAGAGATATGGCCTCTATATATAGAAAAAAAGAGAGCCTTGGTCGAAAATATCTGAAAATGGGACAGCTGGAGTAGTGTAGAACAGCTGGAGGAGAAATATCTACAAAATATCAGAGTTTTGGACACCAATGGCCGACCGGCCACTACTGGTGGCCAACAGCCATCACGGGTGGCTGACAGCCACCATTGGTGGCCGACCAACCACACCCGTTGCCGACAGGCCACTACCAATGGCAGACAGCAAAAATCTGCTCTCCACGTCCAACTTCAAATGGGCATATCTCTATCATCTGGACTCCTTTTCAGGTCATTCTTAAGTCTAAATTGAATCCCTGGAAGTATTATTTCCAATGGTGGCAATCTCACATCAAAATTCCAAGTGTGCAAAAAGTTATGTTCATTTTAGTGAAGACTGCTTAGTTTCAGTCCTACCCAGATTCATACCCAACTTCAACCAGCCATAGCTCCCTTATCCGAACTCAGCTTTAGGAGATTCTTGAATGTAAAATGAAGCCCTAGAGGTCAAATTTCCAATGGTGGTGGCCTCATAGCTGAAATCCAAGTGTACAAAAAGATAAGCCTGATTTAGCGAGAGCTGCTCGACTCTCTGTTAACGATTCATGCCCAACTTCTTCCCCCAACTTGGTTTCTTCCCACTCCTCCAATTTTCTTCAACTCCAAACCCCTAAATAAGGTGTTTTAAAGATTTTTTCCAAAAAGTTCACCTCTCTTTCATTCATTTCCACTTTGTCCTTGCTTGATTTACCGAAAAGCGCAACATTTAACGAAATGCGAGCCTCGGAACATTGTAGGAACTCTTTTTCAAAAAATTTTGAAAGAGATAATTTTAAGGTCTAAAAATCATTTTAGTCAAAAGGCTTTGGTCCAAAAAGGGGTTGTGGGTTGGGATTTGACGCTGTCCTTGCAGAAAAAATCGAACCTTTGCACAAGATAGCCTGCACCATCAAATAAGCAATCAACGGTGCCCAAGTCTTATGGGCGGTCAACAATAGGGTGTCTATAGTTATGTTAGAGGAGTGTTATGTTTGTAAAAGGTACATTAAAGAGATTTTTAGAGTAGTGTGTTACGTTGGAGGAGTCTTTTAGTGTGTTATGTTGGAGAAGTATTATGTTTGTAAAAAGTACACTAATGAGTTTTTTAGTATGTTACGTTGTTACATTGAAGAGAGTGAAAGATGATCCCAAAATTGGATCCAACTTTTCTAAGATTGCGTCCTCCAATGAGAAAGGGTAAAAATGTCCAACAAATTATACTAAAATTTAAAATAGGATCTCATGGTATGATTGTCAAAACAAATTGGACCTATCAATGTATTAGAAAATTCATGGGACTTTTTGGAGTAATTGATTCCCATATGGGACTTTCTGATAATTTTTCCTTCTATTATATAGTATTCACTAATAATAATTCAATTGATAAAACAGTATAAGAAATTAAGGTTTTAGAGACAAATCACTTTGTAGGGACACAATATTTTTGTTGCCAAAAGTATTTTGATTTCAATTTTCTAAATTCGATTTTATAAAAATTGAGTTTTTTATTATTCATATATTTTTTTAGATATTTTTTAAATATTTTAAGCAAATTTTTTACTTTTTCGATGCACCTAACCTAGATGTATCTAAAAAGTAAAATATTTGTAAAAAATATTTTTTAAAAATAATAATAAATACACAAGAATACGAAAATGTATTGAATTTTAGTATTTTTTATATATTTTTTCTATTTAGTGATTTTTTTAAATAGTTTTTTCACAAATATTATACTTTTTAACTGTATTTATATTATGTGTATCTAAAAAGAAAAAAAATTGCTTAAAATATTTAAAAATTTTCACTAAACACACACACAAAAATTGAAAAATAAAAAATTTAATTTTCAGAAAATTGGATTTAGAAAATTGGAACCAAAGACGGTGATGAATTACTAACCTTTTGGTACCAAAAGTGTTGTCTCAAAAAATAAACCTTTTTGGGAACCAAATTATTTTGTTTCTAAAAGTGCATTTTTATTAGCGACATTTTTTAAATTTTATCCCTAAAAGTTCCTTTTTTAATTTTCAGGATAACTTTTTTGAGACTGTCCTCGCGACAACTGAAATTAGTCTCTAAATATTTTTTGCAACAAAATTTATATTTTTAGAGACCAAAAAAAAAAAAAATAGTTTATAAAACTCTTATATATTGTTAAACGACCACTAATATTGATTTTAGAGAAAAAAAAATTAACATTTCAATTCTGCCTCCAAACAATTTAATTAATTAATAAATTAAATTCACTAATTTTAACTTTGGAGAAAATTTTAAAATTTCTCTCAAAATATGTTAATTCAAATAATTTGAAAATTTTGTATTCTATAAATAAATAAAAGCTTTCACATTCTTTTTAAGTTTCCAAATGAAGTTGCTCATAAGAAAAGACACGTAGAGAAGGAGTTTTTGTTTTAACTTTTGACATATATAAAGTAAATAAATAATAATATTTCAAAAAAAGAAAAGCAAAGAAAAGATGATGCTACTTGGGCCCAACAATTATACCAACTTTTCAAATTCAATAATGTTAGAATATCTAAGATAATTATTTCTCTCATATCTTCTCTAATTATTAATTAATTATCTCACTTATATTATTAGGTCATTAAAATGAAGGGGAATTCACCTATAAATCCCATATAGATGAATTGTGAACCATTCAGTCCCAATTGTGTTTTGATGATCTCAGAAGTCCCATTTGTGATTGCATTACGTTTTTGCCCATAGCTAATGAGTTTTATATTGAGTTGATTAGATTGCGTAAGTGGCAGGGCTGCCACATTATGGGAAAGCTTACTATAGATTTTTTTACTTTGGTATGTTAGATGGGTCCATCCACATTAGCACAATGAAGCACAGTGTGGGGCCCAATTTTTTTGTGAGTGGTAACTTTGTTAGGTCAACCCACTAAGTAATTGAAGCTGATGATACGGTGTACTTACTTCACATCGTTTGGGGTGACCTGGTTTTGTGGTAGAAGTTTCGAAAACCCATCAGTCACCGACGTTGATCGGAAACTGTCCACATTCCATCCTGCCATAGTCATCAACCCTCCACAGTCATCGTGATTGGTGTTCTCATTCCAAACCATTTGCGAGAACAAGGTAATTTAGGAAATTTGTTTGGAGAATCCATTAGTTTCAGGATGGGTGTGGTTGGCGGGGGACCACATCGTGGTGAGGCTGATCAACAAGACAATCTTGTTGGCAGATTTGTAGGCGGTGTTGGTCTGGTGTGTATCGCAATGTGAACGGGATCCGATATCCCGCTGTTAAGGGAACCCCTATCCAAATGCCACCAAATCAGCGACCATTTTGGAAAAAACCCAACAATGTAATGGGTGTGCTATATCAATTAGTGGGGTTGTTGTATTTTAGGGCAAATGTGAGAATATAGTGTTGATTTGTTTTTTGTTTTTTGTTTTTTTTCCTGGGCAGGTGTTGTTATGACGGATGTGGATATATGTTTGTGGGGTTTTTGTTTTTTGTTTTTGTCTGGTAGGTGTTGTTAAGATGGTAGCGGGTTATGTGGCATGTAAGTGATGGGGGCTATGTGGCTTTATGTGAGTGACAGTAGGGCAAATGTGAGGAATTTGGTGGGGGTTTTTTTTTTGCTACTGAGTAGGTGTTTTTAGAACTGATGTGGGTATCTATTTGATTGGTTTTTGTTTTTGTTTTGGTCTGGTAGGTATTGTTAAGATGGTAGTGGGTTATGTTACAAATGAACGATTTGGGGGGGAGGGAGGGAAAGGGGTTGGGGGATTGTGTAGTGTGGTCAGTGTGTTACGAACTTGTTGTATGTGGTTTTGTGTGGTACTCATGTGTGGGAAGGGGGTGTGAGTGGTGAGTGTGGTTGATGTGTGTTGCTGTTTCTTGTATGTGGTGGGTTGCTAGGTTGCTGTTTGTTAATTTTTGTTGGTAGGGTATCATGGTTGTGGTACGTTTGATTGGTGAGTTGCTGGATGGGTGTTGGTGTTGGTGAGTTATTGGGATGTGGTGTGCCGTGTGGTTATGTGACTGTTTGGGTGGCAGTGTAGGCAGGTTGCGTTTGGCATTAGTGTTTTGTTTAAAAGCGCGAAATATGTGGTAATATGATAATATAAAGTCTTTGTGTGTTGTTTCTATTGAATATCCAGTTTTTAACGTATGGTTTTTGTAATTGATTGTGTGTGATTGAAATGCAGATGTTGTTAGGTCGTCAAGTCCGATGACCTAATCTAAGGGGAAAACAAGAGTTGGTGGGTTTGCTGGTTCGCCATCTAGAAAACTTGGCACGAGGATAGAAGGGCATATCTTGTTCCAGCAAGTGAAACCATTGCGAAGTGTTCCCGTACCCATCAAGGATGTGAAGATGCGGTTGAATTACAGGTCAAACATTGCGGGAATTGTGAAGATTGTATCTACATCTAGTTTAACATTAGCTCACCACGCCCACCTAATGAAAACGCCGTTCTGGTTGTTGCTTGAAGCAATTCTTATCAATGACCTAAATGAACATGAATTCATGAAGTGCGATGCGTTGGTCTATAAGATTATCCAAACGTATGACCCAAATAATGATGTGTTCAACATCGGGGCTTTGAAGTTGAGGGATAGCGATGTGAGACTTGTGTTTGGGTTGCAATGTGGTGGGCAGCCATTGGTCTTATCATCACGGCCCCGACCACCATCTAACTTTGTGCAACAGAGGTGTAGGAATGTGGCCTGTATTAGTTCAACATTGGTGAAGTCTCTATTTTTTGATGTGGTACGCAGTACCAGTGAGCAAGACGTTGAGGATGCTACGAAGCTATTAACATTGTATGTCTGTGTGAAGTTGTTTTTCTCAACATCGGGAGAATCTGTGAGTTGGAATTTCATTCCAGTGATAGACAAATTGGATACCATGAAGTGTACAATTGGACTTCCGTGATACGGAATTGTAGACACCCCATTTTTCACCGTCCCCAAGACTTGGATATGCTTGCAGGTACATCCAATGACAAGTTCGATTGCTCGTCCAGTACTCGAATTTCGCGGCGGAACGTCACAGGTTTGAGCTTTTCAAACCCTATATCCTTTCTGCCCCATTTTTGGACCATGTGTTGGTCCTTTCAGCATGCTTCTTGTGGTGCACTGCCGGCCATTTATAAGGCCTGCCGGCCATCAATGAGGCATTGCCGGCCAACACTGATGGCCGGCAGGACACCTTGTTTCAGCAGATATTATGTTAGATCTTTTGAGCCAGCTGTTTTTCACTGAGCCATCCTCCATACACGTATGGAGGGATGGAGGCCATTTCAAGCTTGTCAAGCAAGCTTTGCATTGCATTGCTCTATATAAGGTGAGGCTCCTCCCCCTTTCCAGAGGTTCAACATTTTTCAGAGCTAAAGAGATCCCTCTCTCACTAGAATTCTCCCTCCCTCTCTATATTTGTGCTATATTGCCTCAAAAGTGTTGTTTCTTGATACTTTTGCACACAAACACCTAGTAAAACACCACCATCATTGAGTTGAGGTTCTTGGGAGTGTTATTTGAGTTCTGAAAGCTGGTTTTAGGCTGAAGAAGTTGCTCTTCTTATTGTTCTTCAAGGGTGAGTCCTATTCCCCCTTCTAAGCTTTGTTTTGGTTGCATATTTGGCCACCTTTGCATCCTTTTTTTGACCTAAGTTTCAACTGAAAAAAGTTTTGTATTTAAGGTCTTAAAATGATTGTTTAAGGCTTTGTTTGAGTTAGGAGTGGTTTACCCCCTTTGGTGGCTTGCTTGGCCTTGCTTTGTGCCATCTTTTAAGGCCTTTGAGGTCATCTTTGTTTGGCCTTTTAACCACTGAAATCCAGTGGATTTTTAGTGGTAGAAATGTGGTTTTGAGGTCCAAAATGAGAGGGGGTGGTCCCCTCTCCTCTTGTCTTGTTTGCTTGCCTTGTTGGCCTAATTATTGAGCATGTGTTTCTAGCATGTGTTGGCTTGTTCTCAGCCTATTTTTGGCCTTATTTCAGCATGGCATAACTTTGTTTTGGCTTGGTTGAGTCACCTCATGCATGCTTTTTACACTTGTAGTGTAATCTTACCTTTAGCCTTGTGTGCTCAATGCTTTAATCCATCATGCTAGCCTATTTTGGTTCCATTCCAGTAGGCTTTTACTCATATTTTGACATGCCTTAGCTCTATTTTGGGTGGTCTTGATCATTTGGAACTTGCTTTGTATAGCCATAGTGCAATCTTGCTAACAAGTTTTGAGTTTCAAAGTCTCTAGCGTGCATTACTTGAGTTGTTTGCATGCTTTGGCCTTATTTCTAACATGATTTCAGTATATATGGTGTAGCCATACTCTCGCATGTTTCACTCTTTCAACGCTTTTGAAGAGTTGTGTCTTATGCCTTAATCTTGGGCTAATATGTATGCATGTTTTTCTAAGCTTTTGGGCTACCATCTCAACATGTTTTGGGTCTTATTTTTCCATGTTACAACTCTGATTTTGGTTGGTGGAGTCACCTCTTGCTTGGTTTTGATAATTGTAGTGTAATCCCACTCATTGGCCTTGAATGCTAAGTGTTTTGGCTTACCATTCTAGCTTGTTTTGGCTACACTTCATCATGTTTCTAGCATTGTTTTCGCCTGCCTTAGGACTGTTTTGAGTGATCTTGGTCATTTGGGGCTTGCTCGATATGGCTATGGTGCAAGTGCCTTGGCTAGTCTTGAGTTTTGAACCTTCTAGCATGCCTTATTTGTGGTGTTTATGTGATTTTGCACCATTTAACACTTGATTTTAGAGCATATAGCATTGCCATATTCTCATGCATATCACTCTTTGATTGTGTTTGAGAGTTGTGTTGAATGCCTAGCTTGCGAGCCATTGCATGAGCATGTTGTGGTAGCTTTTTGTGCTTCATTTCTAGCATGATTTTGCCACTGTTAGGCATGGTGTAGGTCTGTCCATAGCTGGTTTGACCATTTGAGAATGACAGTGCATACCTCATGTGTAATGCCCTTCACTTGCTTTAGTGTTCTTGGCTCTATAACATGTCTTGCATGCATTGATTCCATGATAGAGTCTTGTGCATGCCACCTTAGCATTGGTAGATGAGCATGTTGTTTGCTTTGCATTGTGTTCAATCGGATGTCGTATTGAACACGAGGAAGATTGGTTCATTTCATACTTGAAGTGATGAAATGAGCCAATCTCCCTTGGTCTCCATTGCCTTTGATCTCTCATGATAAGGAGATGGTCTAAGTGTCTTGGTTGTCATGCATTTATTGAGTTTGTACAAATTGGATCTTTGGCCATCATGCATTGCGATGCTTGATTGATGGTCTTGGATCCAATTATGCCTCTCCCTTGATGTTTTGAGATGATATGGAGGGGCATAGTATGCACATGTTCTTGGAAGACCCTTCATTTCCTCTGTTTTGTGCTCTGTTGCAGCTTGGTGTCACAGCACACCAGTGGCCGGCAGTTCTTCATTGTTGGCCGGCACCCTTTCATCTGTGGCCGGTAGTGTGCATCCTTGGCCGGCAGGGGGGTCGGCAGCAACCATTCATGGCCAGCAGGCCACTGGTGCATTCCCTAGCCTGGGTTTGGTAAGATTCAGCAGCAAGTTCTCAAGGACACCCTACAGACAGAGCCTCAAGAGAGCAAATCGGAAGGCTTTTCGGGGTGAGAAACCAAATGCATGCATGCATGTTCAACATCTTCAAACAGAGCTGGAGCAGCTGAGTTTAAAGCTTTATTTGTTAATTAGCTTGAATTTGTAATTTAATTAATTTGTTAATTAATTAAGTTTGTAATAATTAAGTAGCTTAGTTTAGCTATTTCTTTATTGTTCTGTAATAATTAGTCTAATTAGCTTAATTAGATTAGTTGATTAGCTTAGCTTAGATTAGCTTAGCATATTCATTCGGACCCTCCGTCGAGAGGGAAAATGTTGTAATAAGGGTGCGTGTGTGTGCATGTCTTCCAACCCCCATTTCTTTCTCCCTTTTATTTACCAGCTTTTGATGGTTAGTTTTAGGGCATGTTTCAATTAGCATACTTATGCTTTACATGTGCATCATTCATTCATATTGCATGCACCGGGCTTGGCGCATCATTCAAACTGCATTGTATTTCAATTCCTATTTAAATACATGTATCAAGTGTAGCATTCATATGCCATCTTAGATAGCCGAGCCTATTTTAGTTGCATTTTTGCATGTGTTGCATTAGGCATCTTAACATATATAGGATCATGCATTGATTACTAACTAGCTTCTGTTTTGGCTCGGAGTATACTGTAAGTGTTTATGCTTTAGCATCCTTGCATGCGTGTAAGTGATTGCCATGACAGCATGCTGGCCATGAGGCTATGTGCTTAAATGATTAACTGCATGAATGCCTATGGATGAAGGCTTTATTGCTTGAATTGGGACAATTCATCAAATGTGCATTTTAAGCCCACTTGAAGTGGCAAATCATCATGTTTTAAGCCCACTTGAGGGTGGCAAATCCGCGTTTTAGCCTACTTGCGAGTAGTAACTTCAAACCATTTTCGAAAAACAAACATGAGATGTTTTGTTCCAACTTAAGTGATTTGGTCTATACTTGTATGCTGTGTGCATCACATAGTAATTCTAGATTAATAACCGGAATAAGAACACATGTGTTTACAAAAACAACATATCATGTTGGTAGAGGCCGATCCTTTGATCGGACGAGCGGAGGTGCTCATTTTAGGACCTTCCCCTCTCGTACCCAAGTTCCCGAGCCGAGGCAACTTTGGTGATGACAGATACGTGGCCTTTGGCATGAGTCAGGTTTCCTAAATTTCCTAAAACAAAATATTTAGGTGGCGACTCTGAAATCTAGCAAAGCAGTCCATGTTTTGCACTTTTTGATTAAAATTGATTTTCCAAAACAATTTGCCGGATTTGGACTCTTTGGTGATTTATCAATCTTACATTGCACTTTGTGAGATTAGATTCAGAACCGTGATAGGAGTCCGAACTGTAGTAGCTAGAACTACAATTTGCGCCCTCTCCGAAAAGGGGGGCGCGCGGAGGAAGTTCGGGGCGGTCTACAGTTTCCGGCGACTCTGCTGGGGATTTAGAGAACTTGTCTTGAACATCATGATATGTTGTTTTGTTTACACTTATGTGCTTCTTTGCATTGCATTTACATTGGTGCGCCTAGGACACCGTGTTTGCCATCTGCTATTCTTGAACGGTTTGCCAAGGCTTGCTTGGAAAAGCGTGCCATAAGGTTGACCGGTTACGGGCTCTGCCACGATGGGAACACAAACCTCGATTTTACCGAGGCACCTTTTTTGACCATTCGACCTAGTTGCATATCGGAAGCCATAGTGACCATTCCAAACTAGGAAAGGTTGCTTACCCGATTGTAGGTTGTTTGAAACCGTATGTGCATAGTGAAACCCTAGTTCCTGACAAAATTAGGACAGGGAAACCCTACCCCTCCATAGGGGTGTTTTGGCTCTTACTTGCTTGCTATGTGCTTTTAGAGTGTGTCTCTACAAGGAATGCATGTATCAGTTTGTAAGTCTGGCTATCAATCTGAGGACATCAGTATTTTGGGGTATCGAATTTGAGGCAGTGATTTAGGGGCAGCGAGCAGTGTTTGAGAACAGTTCTTTCAGCTTGTGATTATCAACTATGTGTTGTGTTTATATAAGCCGAAATGTTGCCCGTTTTTCTGCTTGTTGTTTCCTTATTTTTGCTTTATTTATCTTTTTGCAAGGTAGTATAGCATCATTGCTTCCAAAAAGGTTGTTTCCCCCAAAGCACTCTAGGTTAGAGGTAGAAGGCTTCATCGATCCGAGGATCTAGTTGATGGACAAGCAGTGTTCTTTTCATTACCCCCGTTATAAGGCGGAGGGTAATTAGGCAGAGAGTATCAGTACAACAGTTAGTTCAGAGGTCTTTGTCTACCCCACCTGTGCACAGTAGGGATCAGATTTCCATTTCTACCACAGAGAGAGATACACCTGTTCAATTAGATCAGCACTTTATGGCAAGTATGGAGGACATGATACGTCAGCTCCAAGAAACCATGCAAGCCATGCAGCGGGATACTGCCCGCCAGGCAGAGGTTGTCGCACGTCAGGCAGAGGTTGTGGCTCAACAAACAGAGCCGATCACCAGACTTCAGCAACAGCAGCAACCACAATAGGCCAGAGCATCTACTTCGCATCCACCCCCACCCCCACCTAGAGTTCCAACACTCGGGGATACTGCAAACGTCGAGGAAGATACAGATGCTTCAACAGGGCCAGTCCCACCACCAGTTTTACCACAAACTTCAAAGACACCGGCCTTCTCAACAGATAAACCGTTTGAATCTGAGATGGACCCGACCACTCTGAAGATGAGTAAGCTTGAAAAGCTGTTTAAACAGGCCCAGGGGGTCAATTCCATTCCAGACATAGAGGATGGTTACACTGATTCAGCAGTAACATTGCCGGACAGATTCAAGATGCCCCACATAGACCGTTTTGATAGCTCGGGCGACCCTATGGTCCATCTGAGGCTGTTCTCAGATATTTTGCACCCGATGGGCTTGACGAGACTCCAGAAACTATCACTCTTCGGCCAGACCCTGTCAGGTATTGCGGCCATTTGGTACGCCAAGCTGGAGGACTCAGTGAAAAGGAGCTGGGAGGAGATGGCCAAGGCCTTCGTCGTACAATATTCATACAACACCCAGATTGAGGTCACGACCTGTGATCTTGAAGCGACAAGGCAAGAGCCAAAGGAAGGCTTTTCTGACTTTGTCACTCGATGGAGGGCCAAGGCCTCCATGATGACAACTCGGCCATTGGAGAAGGATCAGATAAGGATGGTTGTGCACAACCTCCAACCCAAGCTGATGCAAAAAATGATCGTCTTACCCTTTCACACCTTTGCGGACTTACACAAGATTGGGGTACAGATTGAGGACGCTATGAAGCAGGGTCTGATCAACCAAGACAAGGAACAGCCCAAGCGGGCATTTACACGCAATTCGAATGCAGGCATGAGTAGTGCTGCAGCTGCCAGAACTTCTGATGTGGGCATGGTCACCACCACCACCCCAAAAACAGCCACACCTTTCACCGGTACATCCAGAACCACCTTTCAACCAGCAAACTATCCACCCCGAGGCGAGAGGGTTTTTACCCCACTTTATATGCCTTTGTCTAAAGCTCTAGGGGTCCTACTCAGGAAAGGACATCTGAAACCGTTAGAACAACGGCCTTTACCCGATCCTCTCCCTCCAAAGCATGACCCGACTAAATACTGTGCATTCCATCAACAGCAAGGTCACGACACCGACTTCTTCTTTCGACTACGTCATGAGATTCAAGATCTCATTGACAACAAGGTGATTGCACCTCCCGACAAACCAAATGTCACCACTAACTCACTCCCACCACATAACCAAGCTCCTCCACCCAAACACATCAACCTGATCCAAACCGCGGCCATTCCATATGACCCAAGCATATACATCACACCCTCCCACCTACCCAAGCTTGAGGTGTTCATCCCAGACAGCACAGACTTGTGCATGTTGAGCATCTCCCAAACCCAACCCGAGTCAGTGGTAGTGACTGTCGAAGACAGAACTGGGATGACTTTGGAGGCAAATGGGAGTGTTGATTCAGACCCTGAGGGATCTGGGAGCTTTACCAAGGGAGCATACAGCCCGAGTGGTTATATTGTATCGTCGGATCAGGTTAAGCCGAGAGTAGAGTTGCCAGCTGTAGACACTCCATTTTTGACCGTCCTCAAGACTTGGACGTCATCATTTGAACACTCGATGATCATCCATGCTCGTGTTCATTTTGAGTTCCCGGAGGTCTCGGCCACGCGCCTTGCCTCAAGATCTCTCAACTTGCCTGTTTTGTGCTTGGTTGTGGACCAAGCACTTGTGTTTTTGCTTCTGAAGGAAGAGGGTGGCTTGTTTGCCATCCCCTAAACCCATCGGCCAAAAGTTTTGGCCGATCGACACATTATTTAGTCGGCCGGCACTTATGTTGGTCAATCGGCCATATTTTCTAGCCAAGCCCTGTTCATCTGCTTTATGCAGATATTTTATGCCAGCTAGCACAACTGGTATACACAATTCACCCCCTCCATACCCGTGTGTATGGAGGGATTTGCCCCTTTGGCTTAGCTTCTCCAAGAAGCTTTGGAATTGAATTCTATAAGAAGGGCGCCCCTCTTCCCTTCTCAGAGGTTCTGAAAAATTAGGGTTAGAAAAGTTGTATCTCTCTATCTCTATATCTCCCTCTCTCTATACATTTGTGTGTGTGTTTGTGCCTTAAAGTGATTTTTGTTCATATTTTTGCACTAGAGCACCTAGTAGAACACCATCCTTGGTTGCTGAGGTGCTAGAGGGTTGGTGTTAGAGTTCTTGGAGTGGTTTAAGCTTGAGAAAGTTGCTGGAGTGGTGTTCTTGAAGAGGTTCTACAAGGGTGAGCATACTTGCTTTTAATACCCCATTCTTGCTTAAGCTTTTAGTCCTTCTTGCTTATTGTTTTAAGCTTAGTTCTTAACTGATAAAAGTTCTGATTTTGCATGCTTGAGACCTTTGTTTAAGGTCACTTTTTGGTTTGGGGTTGTTTACCCCCCCTTAGGTCTTGTTTGGCCTTGTTCTTATGCTTTATTTTTAAGCTTTGGGATCACCTTGTTTAGGCCTTCTCACCACTGAAATCCCTCTGGATTTCAGTGGTGGGGATAGTGTTTCAAGGTCCCAAAAAGGAGAGGGTCATCCCCTCTCCTTGTGTCTTCAATACTTGCCTTGAATGGCTTATATTGGTAGCATATTTGCTTAGCTTGTTTTAGCTTCATTTCAGCAAGTATTTGGTGTTATTTTGCTATGTTTTACCTCTGTTTAAAGTTGGTTTATTGGCTTCTTACATGCTCCATATACTTGTCTTGCAATCCCCTCATTTGCCTTAATATGCATCATGTTGTAACATGTCATTCTAGCATGATTTTGGCTCAACTCTAAGAAGCTTTTAGCCGTGTTTTATCATGCTTGAGCTTTGTTTGGCATTGTCTTGGTCATGCTTGCATTGTTTTGTATAGCTACCATGCAACCTAGCTTGTTAGCTTTGAGTGTTCAAGTCACTAGCATGCTTTACTTGGCTCATTTCAGTGATTTGGCATCACTTGTTATGTTATTTCAGTCCATATAGTATGCTCATATACTTGCATTTGTCACTCCTTTAATGTTTTAAAGAGTTGATGTTTTATGCCTCATGAATGGACCATTGCGCATGCCTCCATGTTTAGGCCTCTAGGATGCCATTTTAATGTGTTTTTGGTCTTGTTTTAACATGCCATAACTCTTATTTTGGTTGCTTAAATCATGCCATGTTTGGTTGTATTAAGTGTAGTGTAACACCCCTTTGTAGCTTTGCATGCTTCATGTTTAGTGCTTACCTTTCTAGCATGTTTTGGGTCTCATTCAATACATGTTTTAGGCTCACTTTGGCATGCCTTGGGACTGTTGTGGGTTATACTTGTCATATGCTCCTTGTTTTGTATAACTTTGGCTCAAGTCCCTTTACTAGTCTTAAGCTTTAAGCCTCATGCACGCTATGCTTATGATTATTTGGTTGATTTGGCATCATCCCTTGCATGATTTCAGTGCTTAGCATGTTTGTCACATGTCCATATTTGCCTCTTTTAAGTGTGCTTAAGAGTTGCCCTTTATGCCTTAGTCTTTAGGCTAATTAGCATGCATGTCTGTATGTGTATTTCATGCCTTTGTTTCATCACTTCGGCCGCTGATTTTGGCATGTTTGAGAGTCGTCCACTTTAGTTTAAGTCCATCTTTGCATGATTGTTGCATGCTTGTCTTGCATGTTGTTGCATGCTTGCTTCATTTTGTATGTTGTTGCATGCCATGCATGTTTACATGTTTAGGTTGTATGCCTATTGCATATTAGATGCATTGCATGATCTTGTTGCATACTTGTTGCATGCTTGAGTTATTCGCATCATGCTTGCATGTTTGCATTGCATTATGTGTGCATCCTTTGCCTCTTGATCGAGTATGATAGAGGTTGGGGCCTCTTATGTGTTTTGTGCATTTCATTTGATATTGAATTGCACACTTGGCTCCTTTGGCCATCATGCATGCAAATGCGTGATTGGTGGTCCGAGGGTCGAGGACTATACTCCCTTGAGCTCATGACATGATAGGGAGGGTGGTGGTGCAAACATTGTCTTGTAAATGCATTGCCATGCTCTGTTTGTCCTCTGCTGCAGCAATAGGAGCAGTCTACAGGAGGAAATGGTCGACCGACCATTTTCAGTGCTGATCGGCAACAAACATTTGGCCGAGAGCTCTATTTTTGGTCGATGACCAGTTTACCTTGGCCGATGACCTCACAGCATGCCCACAAGGTGGTTCAGAAGTGTCACAGAAGTTGGCACAATTTTCAGAGGTACAGAGCAGTGCAAACAGAGGCAACATGAAGCATGGCGATGGATTTCCGAGCGAAGCCGTCCGAGCATGCATTCATCCCTCACCTCAAGGCCATTTCAGTGTTTTAATAACTTAGAATAGTTATTGTAGACACCCCATTTTTGACCGTCCTCTAGACTTGGACGTCACCATTGGAACACTCGGTGATTATCCATGTTTGTGTTCGTTTGGAGTTCCCGGAGTTCTCGGCTCGCGCGCCTTGCCTCAGGACCTCCGAACTCGACCGTTTTGTGTTTGGTTTTGCACCAAACACTTGTGTTTTGCCTTGGAAGGGCAGGGAATGCTTTGTGAGGCATCCCCACACACCACCGGCACTGGCTAAAGGCCACCGGCTGGCTGGTGTTACCACCGGCACTATATTGTGCCGATCGGCACTATTTTGTGCCGGTCGGCACTTGTTTTGGCAAAATGACCATTTTGCCCTGACGACCACTGTGCAGCTGCTTTATGAGATATTTTTAGACAGCTGTTTAGCTTTTGCTTCCCCTCCATACACGTGTATGGAGGGGATGAGCCTTTGGTTGACTTAGCTTGTAAGCTTTGTTGCCTATAAGAGAAGGCTCTCTCCTCTTGGCTCAAGGGTTAGAAAAATTGAAGGGCTAGAGAGAAGAGACAGAGGAGAGGCTCTGGTTTTAGGTTAGAAATACTATATCTATCCTATCTCTCTTTTCCTTGCTCATTTTGGTACACTAGGTGCTTTAGTCCATACTTTCACACACAAGCACCTAGTGTTTCACCTTCCCTAGGTCTTTGAGGGTCCAGAGGTTTGTTCTTGGTGCTTTGGAGTTGGATTCAAGCAAAGGAAGGCAACAACACCAACATTGTTGAAGAGGTCTTCAAAGGTAACAAAACTACCCCTTTTTACCCCATTCTTGCACCTTGTTTTTACCTAGTTTAGAACTGTTTTTGTGCTTAGTCTATAATACAAAAAAGTTCTGATTTTTAGGCCTCTTCATTGTTTATTAAGAGTGTTTGGTGGTTTGGGTAGGTTTGACCACCCTTAGGCCTTGAAAAGGCCCCATTTTGTGCCTTTTTGTGAGAGATCCGAGACCTTGGTGTTAGGATCTCTCCACCACTGAAATCTTGAGGGATTTCAGTGGTGAAGATGATGCCTTAGAGTCTCAAGAAGGAGGGGGCCACCCCCTCTCCTTGATGTCCTTGAAAAGGGCAAGTTTTGGCCTCCAAAGGAGCACCATGTTTGGTTGTTTGTTGAGCATGTTTGGTTTGTTTTTCATGCTTATTATGCCATGATATAACATGTTTCTAAGTTGGTTTTAGCATTCTTTGCATGCCTTGCATAGTTGCTTTGTAATGCCTTAATAGTCCCTTAACATGCCTAGGTTGTGTGCCCCTATTTCTAGCATGTTTTAGGCTTAGATCCATGAAGCTTGTATGCTTATTTTGCCATGCGTGAGGTCTGTCCATGCTTGTTTTGGTCGGCCATGACTCGCATTACATAGCTCCTTTGCATTTGGCTTGTTGGCCTTAGGAGCATGAGTGTGTGGCATGCCATGCTTGCATTATTTTTGGTGGTTTGGAAACATTTATCATGTCATATCAGTCCATTTGACATGCTCATATGTTTGCATTACATGCTCCTTTAATGCTTTAAAAGTATGTGTTAAACGCTCCTTGTTTTGGTCACTTTGTATGCCTTAGGGTTTAAGCCTCTTAGATGCCATCTAGGTACACCCTTGGCCTTGTTTAGGTCTGCATGTGACCTATTTTGAGCCCCCTTGGCCTTGTGAGGCTTGGTGGGTTTGACCCTAGTTTGAACCCCTTGGCTTGCCTTAAAGCCTTGAACCACTTGCATGCTTTGTTTGGCTTGCTTTGTTGCATGATTTGGCATCATGTTTTGCATGATTTTCAGAGTTTATGCTACATGCTAGTAGTCCATGTTTAACTCATTTCAAGTGTGCTTGAATGTTGTTTGTTATGCTTAAGTGTTAGTGCCTTAACCTATGCATGTGTGCATAATTATTTGGCCCTCATGCCTTAGCATTTTGGCCGCTGTTTTGAGCCTTGTTAGAGCTGCCCAATTCATGTATAAGTCCATCCCATTCCTTAGTTTGCATACTTGTCTTGTATGCCTACTTGTATGCTTGCATAAGCGCCTTGCATTGTCCATATGGCATAGTAGATAACATGCTTAGGACCTCATTGCATAGGCATGCATGCTAGGCCTCTTGAAGTGAAGTATGATGGAGGTTTGGCACCCTTATTTGCTTGTTTGCATTGTATGCATTTGAAATCAAAATTGCCCTCTTGGTTCTTTGGGCCATCATGCATGGAAACGCGTGATTGGTGGTCCGGGAATCGAGGCACATGCCCCTTTGAGTCACTAATATGATAAGGGCTGTGTTTGGTGCATACATGCTTTGAATTGCCTTGCCATGCATGTTGTTCCCTTCTGCTGCTATGAGTTGCAGGTTCTGCAGGCATTAAGTGCCGGCCGGCACTATTTAGTGCCGACCGGCAGTCAACAAACAGCCGATGGCTTCCTTTTGTGCCGGTGACCTCCTCCTTCAGCCGGCGGTGTCCTACCCCAGCCGGTGGTGATCCCCAATGCCCTGAGAGGCACTCCTGGGACTTTGGCAATTTTCTGAGGAGGAGAGCAGAGGAAACAGAGGCAATCCGTGCATGGCAGTGCGGTTCCGAGCCAGTCCCGAGCGCATGCTGCATTTGGCCCTCATCCCGAGGCGATTTACCGTTTAATTAGATTAATTATTTTATTTAATTAATTTAGTTGATTTGTAATATAATTAATTAGCTTGCGTAGTTAATTAATTTGTATATTCTTTCGGTCCCTCCGAGTGAGGGCGCATTTGTAATAAGTGTGTGTGAGTGGATGTATGTCTTCCAACCCCCATTTCTTTCTACCCTTTTATTTACCTGCTTACGATGGTAGATTAGGGCACAGTTAAATTAGCATACCTTATGCAATGCATGCGTGCATTCATGCATTTGTTTACATGCACCGGGCTCGGTACATCATACAAACGGCATTGTACTTTCGATTTCTAAATTGAATACGTGCTACTCGCGCATTTCACATGCCATGTTTAGGGTTAGCCGAGCCTACTCTAGATTGCATCTATGCCTGTGTTGCATTAGTCATTTAACATGAACTAGGTCATGCATGTTTTGCTAACTAGTTTATTGCTTTAGCATGTCGCATGCGTGTGAACGTTTGCCATGACAGTATGCTTGCCATGCGGCTAAATGCTTACGTGATAAATTGCTTGAATGCCTGTGGGTGGAGGTTGGATTGCGTGAGTTGGAACAACTCATTGAAATCCGTATTTTAGCCTACTTTCGAGTAGCAAAAACCAACACGTTTTTCGAGACAAAACGGATATGCAATGTTTATTTCCAAGTTAGGCAATCTAGTCTATACTTGTTTGTTGCGCGCATAACATAGTAATTCTAGGCTAATAATTGGAATAAGAGCATGTAATGTTTTCAAAATCGGATATCACGGTTAGTAGAGGCCGGTCTTCGAACCGGGCGAGAGGGGGTGCTCATAGATGACCTTCCCCAATCGTACCCAAGCTCCCGAGCCAAGTCACTTTGGTGATGACGGACATGTGGCCTTCGGCACTGAGTCAGGGTTTCCTAAATTTCCCATTTCAAAAATATTTAGGTGGCGACTCTGTATCTGGAAAAGCAGTCCATGTTTGGCACTTCTTTTCAAAAAATCAGTTTTTCTTCAAAACGATTTGCCAGAGTTGGACTCTTTGGTTCAAGATGAAGAACCGTGACATTTTGAGTCCTTTGAACTGTAGTGACCCAATATCGAACCAGAACCGGGGGGGGGGCCCGCACTCCTCTCCCCGGGATGCGTTCGGGGACGTCTACAGTTATTTATTTCAATTTGGTTGTGTAATTAATTAATTAGCTTGTTAGTTAGTTAATTAGATTGATTTGTATTATTCTTTCGGTCCCTCCGTCGAGAGGGCGCAATCATGTAATAAGTGTGCGTGCGTGTGTGTTTGTCTTCTAACCCTCACTTCTTTCTCCCTTTTACTTAACCGCTCACGATGGTTAGTTCTAGGGCATATTTCATTTAGCATCCTTATGCTATGCATGTTTGCATCCATCCATTTGTATTGCATGCACCGGGCTCGGCGCATCATACTAACTGCATTGTACTTCAATTCCAAGTTGAATACATGTATCGAATTGTCGCATCTCATATCCCATTTTAGAATAGCCGAGCCCATTTCTAGTTGCATTTTGCATGCGATGCATTAGCCATTTTAACATGAACTAAGATCACGCATGATTTCTAACTAGTTTCTTGTTTTGGCTCGGAGTACACTGTGAGTGTTTATGCTTTAGCATCTTGCATGAGTGTGAGTTTTGCCATGACAGCATGCTTGCCATGAGGCTAATTGCTTATGTGATATAACTGCCTGAATGCCTGTGGGTGAAGGTTGGATTACCTGAATTGGAATAATTCATTGAAATCCGTATTTTAGCCTACTTGCGAGTAGCAAACTTCAAATCATTTCTAAACAAACGGAAATGCGATGCTTTGTTCCAAATTAAGCGATCTAGTCTATACTTGTGTGTTGTGCGCATCACATAGTAATTCTAGCTAATAACCGGAATAAGAACGCATATGTTTTCAAAAAACAAGATATCATGCTTAGTACAGGTCGATCTTTGATCAGGCGAGCGGGGGTGCTCATAGATGACCTTCCCCAATCGTACCCAAGTTCCCGAGCCAAGGCAACTTTGGTGATGACGGACACGCGGCCATAGGCAACGAGTCAGGGTTTCTACATTCCCCCAAAATAAAATATTTAGGTGGCGACTCTGTATCTGGCAAAGCAGTCCATGTTTGGCACTTCTTTCTTAAAAATCAGTTTTCCAAAACGATTTGCCGAATTTGGACACTTTGGTGATTTATCAGTCTTGCATTACACTTTGTGAGATCAGATTAAGAACTGTGACATTGAGTCCGAACTGTAGCATGAAGCCCAAGGCCGCGTCTACACCAGCTGGGGCAGAGATCAGTGTGGTTTGAGGAGATGGACCAAGTCAGGGGTTAAACGACCTAGCAGAGCTGGAAGAGGATATTGCCAATCTGTAATTCTTCAATGAGCAGGACTCAGGGGATGTGAACATCAACTGGTTTGACTTGGATGGATCGGCAGAGAATACGGGGTGGCTCAGTGACCAGCCAGATGTTATTGAAGAATCTCAACTAGAACAGGGACCATCAGGAACGAGAACATCAGCAATGGCTAGAATGGCCCAAAATCAGAAAGAATCACCGGAGAGCACCGGTGCTAAGAATTTTGCTCGGGATCCGGGCAGTTTGAGTATAGTAGATACTGAACAAGAGGCTGCATTGAAGTGGCTTGAGCAAGAAAAGATCAAGGATCTTGAGAGGGCTAGGAAGGCCAAAGCCCCTGCAGGGACAAAATGTGCTGTGAGCACAGAAACAATTGCAACGAGACCGGACAGCTGTCTGTCAGTTGCCAATGGGATGTGGTGGGAAGACGACGACTTACGTCTTGCCCACACCGACAAGGACTGGGGGCAGAACCAAATAGACGACACCTGGTATATTGAGGAGGTCAACCATATGACCAGGAGTGGGCGGTATTTCAAGCCCTCACACTTGGACCAGCCAAAGGCGTCCGGGAAGGACAAAGAAGTTGAGAGGCAGAAAGAAAAGATGCTAGAGGAGGAAGTTGTGCTGAAACAGCTAAAGAAAATTCAAGCGGATATCTCTATCTGGGGATTGCTCATGGCCTCAAGGGTTCACAGACAAGCGGTCTCTTCTGCCATGGACAAGGCGAAACTTTCAATTGATACCACACTCGAGTAGTTGGTAGGGCTGGTTTTCCCGGGAGAAGCTTCCCTGACCTTGACCTTCACCGACAAAGAACTACCGCCCAAGGGCTCAGATCATAACAAACCACTCTACATCTCTATGGAGTGTAGAGAGAAATGGATACCGGTGGTCCTGGTTGACACGAGGTCCACAATCAATGTATGTCCGTCGAGAACGGCATATGCTATCGGGTTAAAGCCTGTGGATTTTGTGCCTACGACCCAGGTGATATGGGCCTGTGATAATACCAACTGGGAGGTGATGGGGACCATACAGATTAAGACTCAGGTTGGTCCGGGGTAGCAGGACATTGAGTTCCATGTCTTGGATGTTCCCGTAACCTTCAATCTACTCCTTGGGCGGCTGTGGCTGCACCAAGTGAAGGCCGTCTCTTCCACCTTACACCAAATGCTGAAGCACCCCCACGGGAAGGGGGTGGCGATTGTTTTTTGGAATTCTTCAATACATCTGCTGCCAGAGGTTTCTACACCAGTTCTGGAGATTGAGCATGGCACGGAGGATGTATTTCTGTCAAGATTCACCCTAGCTGAGGCCCGGGTTGTATAGGATATGCTAGTTGTTGATGAGGGGTTGTACGTCAATGCATAGTCTATCTACCTTATGAACAATCTTTAACACATCCCCGGGATGGGATTGGGGCAAAGTGGCCCGAAGGGGGTTACAGCATCGGCTGAAGTGCCGCATAACCCATATGCTTTGGCTTAGGTTATCTGCCTACCAAAGAAGATTGGGCGAGGAAAGGAAGAGAGATGGCCGGAAGAGCCAGGGCAAAGCAAGCTGGGAAGCATTATGAGTTGGTGCATCGACCTATCCAGGGGACCCTAAACAGACACTTTGTCTGGGAGGGGGAAGACTTTCCGTTTTGCGGCTTTCCAGAGCCCTAGATGAATTTAGAGAAGCGGCGCTTGCCCGACTTCGAAATCTTTTTTAATCTTCAGTTGTCCGGGGATGAAGTTGCCGAGGAGCAGACAGACCCACTAGCTGAGGCTGAGCAGTGCAAGGAGGAGGATTCCAAGAGCACAGAAATTGAGATTGGGGTAGCGCTGGCTTGTCTCCTCTCAGATCCTCAGATCGTGCCGGAGTGCTTGGGGGATAACTTCTCAGTTTCCATGATCGAGGATGAAGCGGTTGTGGGCCCATCTTCAGGCATTCTCAATGCATCCATCGCACCCTCCCTCGTCTAGCAATACGAGAAGGGCATTTTATCGAGCAGTTCTGGGTTAGGTAGTGAGCCGGAATCTGATTCCACTGAGTCTGTGGAGTCGGAATCATATTCTAGCTCTTCTGAGTCTGAGTCCGGTATTCTTGGGGGTGATAACCCGGATGTCACTGTCCTGTCCAGGTCATCTTTTTCTTTTTCCTTTGAGTCTGTTGTAACAGTGGAATCGGACGGACTGGATGTTATCAATGAGAATGGTACGGCTGTGGCTTCCGAGTACTTTTCTGTGCCTTTAATTTATTGCATTAATCAAGACTTTTAAAATTTTGATGAAAACGACTGTAGACACCCCATTTTTGACCGTCCTCAAGACTTGGATGTCACCATTTGAACACTTGGTGATCATCCATGTTCGTGTTCGTCTTGAGTTCTCGGAGGTTTCGGCCGCATGCCTTGCCTCAAGACCTCTCGACTTCTGTTTTTGCTTCTGAGGGCAGGGAATGGCTTGATTGGACATCCCCACACCTCACCGGCCATGGCTTGAGGCCACCGGCCCTGTTTTCTTGCCACCGGCCATTGGTGATGGCCGGTCAGCACTATTGGTGGTCGGTCGGCACCTTTTGCGGCCGGTCGGCATCTTTTGAGGCCGGTCGGCATCTTTTGTGGTCGATCGGCCATCTATGTTGGCCGATTGGCCACTTTTTCTGGCCGAGACCTTTTCTTGGGGAGGCTTGGCCCTTTTGCACCCTTGTTTTAGCTTCTTGAGGAAGCTTGAACCTTTCGAACCCTTACTTTAGCTTCTTGAGGAGGCTTGAACCTTTTGCACCCTTGTTTTAGCTTCTTGAGGAAGCTTGAACCTTGTGAACATTTTTTTAGCTTCTTGGAGAAGCTTGAACCATTTTAGCTTCTCCAAGAAGCTTGCACCTTTCTAGCTTCTCCAAGAAGCTTGCATCTTTCTAGCTTCCAAGAGAAGCTTGCACCTTTTGCTCAAGCTTCTAAGAGAAGCTTGACTCCTTTGCTTAGCTTCCCTTAGAAGCTTGACCCCCTTGACCCTTTTTATGTTAGCTTCTCTTAGAAGCTTGGCACCTTGCCTTGGCCTATATAAGGAGAGCCTCTCCTTCTATTTCAAAGGTTGAAAAATATGATATATAAGATATATATATATCACTCTCTCTCTATATCTCCCTCTCTCTGTACATTTGGGTGTGTTAGAGGGTTCAAAAGGGTCTTGTTCTTGGCCTATTGCACACCACTTCATAGCCACACACTTCCATCATCACTTGGAGGTTCTTGGAGCCTATTTTCAGAGGTTGAGGGTTGCATTCTTGGGTCTAAAAGCTGCTGGTTCTTGCTGGTCTTCAAAGGTAACCCTTTTTCCCTCTTTATTCCCCGTTTTTACACACACTTTTAGCCTTACTTGCAAGCATATTTGGGCGTTGTCATAAACTTGAAAAAGCCTTATTTTGAGCTCCTCTTGAAGTTTGTTTAAGGTCACTTTTGTTTTTGGGGTCGTTTACCCCCTCTTAGGCCTTGTTTGGCCTCATTTTTGTGCATTTTTGGTGAGCTCCGGGACCATCCTGTTTAGGCCTCCTCACCACTGAAATCTTGAGGGATTTCAGTGGTGAGGATGGTGGTTTAAGTTCCTAAGAAGGAGAGGGCCATCCCCTCTCCTTGTTGTCTTCAAAAGGTGCCATTTTAGCCTCATGTGTGAGCATCATTTTTAAGTTCATGTTGGCCATGTCTTAAGTGTTATTTATGCTTATTTTGCCATGATATAGCACTATTTTTAATTGGTTTAGACACACCATGCATGCTTAGCATACTTGTCTTGTAATGCCATGAAATTGCCTTAACATGTATCTAGCATTTAGACCACTATGCTTACTTGTTTTGGCTTAACTTTGTGAAGCTTTTATGCATGATTTAGTGTGCTTGAGGACTGTTTTTGGTTGTTTGGGTCATCCATGATTTGCTTGGTATATCTACCATGTAATCTCCCTTGCAGGCCTTGAGTGTTGGACCCTCTAGCATGCTTTATTTGCATTATTTCAGTGGTTTGGAACCACTTGCCATGTCATTTTAGTCCTTATGGCATGCTTGTATGCTTGCATTTGATGCCCCTTTAATGCTTTAAAAGGTTGGTGTTTCATGCTCCATGTTTGGGTCATTATGCATGTCTTTAGACTTAGGTCATTTAGATGCCATCTAAGTGGTTTTTGGGGCTTACTTTGGCATGATTTGGGACTGTTTTGGTCCGCTTTGGTCATTGGCTTCATGTGTCACATGACCGTAGCTTAAGTCCTTGGGCTTGGTTGCATGTTTTGCTTGCATTGATAGGTTGATTTGGCATCATCTTCTACATATTTTCAAAGCTTATCATGTATGCTATTTGTCCATGTTAAGTATGCTTACAAGCTGCCTCTTTATGCTCAAGCATTGGACCTTGTGTGCATGAATGTTTGTGTGTACATTTGCCTTGCATGTTGTCACATACTTGGCCCATAAACATCTTGTTACATGCCTCACATGCTTGTTTGCCTAGGTTGTGTGCCTAGTATACATTGCTTGCTTGCATGTTCATGTTGCATACTTAGCTTGCATGCCTAGGTTGCATTGCATTTGGCATGCATACCTTGCCTCTTGAATCACCATGATTGAGGTTGGGTTTCTTATGTGCTTGTGTGCATTACATTTTACATTAAAATGCACAACTTGGCTTCTTGGGCCATCACGCATTGAAATGCGTGATTGGTGGTCCGAGGGTCGAGCACCATACTCCTTGAATCTTAAACATGATATGGAGTGTGGTCGTGCACACATTTGCTTGAAATGCATTGCCATGCCATGTTTTGCCCTTTGCTGCTGTCAAAACAGGTTCTGCAGGAATATATGGCCGGTCGACTACATACAATGCCGACCGACCATTCATGGATAGCCGAGAGCTAAATGGATGGTCGATGACCATCCTTCCATGGCCGGTGATGATTCCACTTGGTCGGTGGTGTTCCACAGTGTCCAGAGAGTGTTCCTTGGGAATTGTGCAATTTTTAGAGGAGCAGAGCAGGGTAAACAGAGGCAACTTGCGCATGGCGACAGATTTCCGAGCAAACTCGAGCACACATGCATTGGACTCTCTTCCCGAGGCCTTTTACTGCTTTCCTTAGCTTAATTGATTTGTTAATTAATTAGGTGGTCTGTAATAATTAATTAGCTTGTAGGTTAATTAATTTGTATTATTCTTTTAGTCCCTCCGAGCGAGGGCGAATTTGTAATAAGTGTGGGTGCGTGTGTGCATGTCTTCTAACGCCCACTTCTTTCTCCCTTTTACTTACCTGCTTTTGATGGTTAGTATTAGGTCATATTTAATTTAGCATACCTTATGCTATGCATACGTGCATCCATTCATCTGTATTGCATGCACCGGGCTCGGCGCATCATGCTAACTGCATTGTATTTCAATTCCGAGTTGAATACATGTTAAGTGTCGCATTTCACATGCCATTCTTAGATTAGCCGAGCCTATTCTAGTTGCATTCTGTATGTGTTGCATTAGCCATCTTAACATGAACTAAGATCATGCATTTGATTACTAACTAGTTTCTGTTTTGGCTTGGAGTACTAGGTAAGCTCTTACACTTTAGCATCTTGCATGCGTGTGAGTGTTGCCATATTAGCATGCTTACCATGAGGCTATATGCTTATGTGATATATCTGTCTGAATGCCTGTGGGTGAAGGTTGGATTGTTTGAGTTGGAACAACTCGTTGAAATCCGTGTTTTAGCCTACTTGCGAGTAGCAAACTTCAAACCATTTTCCAAACAAACGGATATGCAATGTTTTGTTCCAAATTAGGCGATCTAGTCTATACTTGTATGCTGTGAGCATCACATAGTAATTCTAGGCTAATAACCGGAATAAGAACGCATAATGTTTTCAAAGCAAGATATCATGGTTAGTAGAGGCCGATCTTTGATCGGGCGAGAGGGGGTGCTCATAGTTGACCTTCCCTAATCGTACCCAAGTTCCCGAGCCGAGGCAACTTTGGTGATGACGGACACGTGGCCTTAAGCACGAGTCAGGGTTTCCTAAATTCCCTCATAAAAAATATTTAGGTGGCGACTCTGTATCTGGCAAAGTAGTCCATGTTTGGCACTTCTTTACAAAAATCTGTTTTCCAAAACGATTTGCCGGATTTGGACTCTTCGCTTCAGATTAAGAACCATGACAATTTGAGTCCAAACTGTAGTAAGCCCAAACGAACAAAACGGGATTTCCTCCCGGGACGTTCGGGGACGTCTACAGTTTCTGGCGACTCCACTGGGGATTTAGAGAACTTGACTCGAACTTGACTCGAACTCATGATATCTTGTTTTGACTACAGTCGTGTGTTTCTTTGCATTGCATGTGCATTGGTGCGCCTAGGACACCGTGTTGGCCATCTGCTATTCCTGAGCGGTTTGCCGGAGGCTTGACTTTGTCAAAGCATGCCATAAGGCTGACCGGTTGCGGGCTCTGCCAGTATGGGAACACAAACCCCGGTTTTACCGGGGCACCCTTTTCGACCATTCGACCTAGTGCATATTCGGAACCCATAGTGACCATTCCAAACTAGGACAGGTTGCTTACCCAATATAGGTTGTTTGAAACCGCTGCATGCGTAGTGAAACCCTAGCTCCCGACAAAATAGGATAGGGAAACCCTACCCCAACATAGGGGTGTTTTGGCTCTCTTTTACATGCTATGTGCTTTTACAGTGTATCTCTACAGGGAATGCATGTATCAGTTTGCAAGTCTGGATATCAGGCCTGCGGGCATCAGTATTTGGGGAATCAGTTTTACTTGAGGGTATCAGTTTTGGGACAGTTATTTGGGGAACAATGATCAGTATTGAGTACAGTCGTTCCGCTATGCTCATATCCGTTCCAGTGAAATTGAGCTGAGATGCTGTCTGTTTTCTCTTTTGCTAGGTAGTCCTGGAACTATAGCTTCAGAAGGCTCCACTATCCCCCAGGTACATTGGACTTGTGCTGATAGACTTTGTCGGGTCAAAGATTCAGTTCAAGGGCAATCAGTGTTCCTTTGCCAGGGGCAGGGTAAAAACGCCAGTCAGGCACAGATCATCAGTTCAACAGTCTTCGGATCAGCGGTCATTATCCATCTCACCTGTGCGCAGTTGGGTTGAGATATCTGTTTTTTACCTCGGGGAGATATAGCGGTTGCTCAGTTAGACCAGGACAATATGTCGAGTCTGGAAGAGATGGTGCGCCAACTCCAGGATAGTATGAAAGCCATGCAGCAAGACGCTGTCTGTCAAGCAGAATTCGCCAAGCAACAGGCTGTGGTCATAGCCCAACAGGCAGAGATAATTGCCAGGCTAGAGTAGCAAACTGGAGTATCTACTTCACACCAGGCTCCTCCCCCACCAAGAGTTCCCATACTCGGGGAGGCAACCCATGTCCAGGATGATGCGGACATTCCAGTCGGGCCAGCTCTACCCCCGGTTCTACCCCAACTATCTAAAACACCCACCAACCTACCAGACTCCCCCTTTGAGTTCAAAACGGACCCCACAACATTGAAAGTAAGCAAGCTTGAGAAATTGTTCAAAAAGTCTTAGGGGGCCCACTCTATTCCTGATATAGAGGATGGTTATACCGACTCAGTGGTGACATTACCGGATCGGTTCAAGATGCCACATATCGATCGATTCGATGGCTCTGAAGACCCAATGGTGCACCTCCAACTGTTTTCTGATATCTTGAGGCCAATGGGTTTGACCACAGCCTAGAAATTGTCATTATTCGGCCGAACCTTGTCTGGGATAGCCGCAATCTGGTATGCGAAATTGGAGAACTCTGTGAAACAGAATTGGGAAGAGATGGCTGAGGCCTTCAATGATCCATACTCCTACAACACACAGATTGAGGTCACAACTCGTGATCTTGAAGTCACCCGCCAAGAGCCAAAGGAGGGTTTCTCAGAGTTCGTGACGAGATAGAGAGCAAAGGCCTCAATGATGACTACAAGGCCTTCCGACAAAGATCAGATTTGGATGGTTGTGCGCAACCTCCAACCCAAACTAATGCAGAAAATGATCGTGCTCCCCTTCCCTACCTTTTCAGATTTGCATGAGATGGGAGTACAGATCGAGGATGCGATGAAACAGGGTCTGATTAACCAAGACCAAGAGCAGCCCAAGAGGGCATTCAACCGCAGTTCGAATGCAACCACCAGTGGTGATGCAGCTGCAAGATCTTCTGAAGTTGAAATGGTCACCACCACTCCTAAAACAGCCACCCCCTTTGTTGGTGCATCCAATCCAAACCCCCGAACTTCGGACTATCTACCCCTAGGCAAGAGGGTTTTCACCCCGCTTTATATGCCTCTGTCTAAAGCTCTAGGGGTCCTACTCAGGAAAGGACATCTGAAACTGTTAGAACAACGGCCTCTACTCGATCCTCTCCCTCCAAAGCATGACCCGGCTAAGTACTGTGCTTTCCATCAACAAACCGGTCATGACACCGACAGTTGTGTCCGTCTTCACCATGAGATACAAAATCTGATTGACAATGAGGTTATCGTCGCACCAAGTCCTGCAAAATCTATCGGCACTTGATCAGTGAACTTGTGGGGGATAATGTGATGTGATCAGGGGATGAACCACCTGCGAGCGGCGCTCAGTTTACTTCAGATGTGGCATATGGCACGCACTGTTTTGAGCATTTGCGAATGCTGGTTTTTGTACGCTCTGGCTTGGGTACTGAGTCAGTTCTGTCGTTTTTGTTTTGAGTCTGTCTCTTTGTTTTGAGTCTGTCTTTTCATACTGAGTCAGTTAGGGTCTGTCTTGTTGTATCGAGTCAGCCCTATTGTACAAAAGGTCGGGTGATTCCGTGGGTATTACCTCGGGCATCACCATTTTGTTTTGCGTTTGTCTTTTCGTTTTGTTTTGAGTTTGTTTCTGCCTGGAGCCAGTTACACCAACAGATTTGAATGAACAATAGTGATTTTTACATTCTTGTGTTCGCTTCTGCCTTGTGCCGGTTGTGCCAGAAGTTCTAAATGAAACGGTAGTACTTTTCGCCTACTTTTTTTGTGCCTCGAACTCATTGCATTGGCCTAAGTTTTTTTCAAAACTTTTCAGAACACTGCGGTAAAAACGAAGAGGAAGGAATTCCTCAGGTTTTGCAAAAATTTGATCAATTGAGAGAAAGAGAGGTGTGCTAAGCCCTTAATGAATGAAATCATGCTTGTTAATGTGAGTACTGAGAAGGATCCTGGCTTGATCCAGATTGGCTCCACACTGTCTTCAGCACAAGCGATTTGTCGCTTTCTTAAAAGATTTCAAAAAATGTTTTGCGCGGTCCTGTGAAGACCTGTGTGGAATCGCTCTTGAGATTGCGCAGCTTAGGATCGCTCTCAGCCTCAAGAGTCAACCCATTCATTTTCAAACCTTGAACTTAGATTTAGAATGTTCAGAGGTCAATCATGATGTGAGGCCTGTGTGGCCCAATTTGAAGCAGCCCTCGACCAAGAGGCAAGAAAGGTCAGATCAAAGGAGATCAGACGTCATCAAAAGGAAGCTTGCGAAGCCAGATAAAAAGCACCCCTCGAACTAGGGGCAAAAATGTCAGATGTGCTCGAAGAGTCAAAAATTGGAATGTTGCTCAAGCTAATGAAGATTGGCAAGAATGCCAAACCCCAGAAGGAAGGAAAGAAAAAGACATTGCTGAAGGACAACCGAGTTCCTATCCACAACACTAGGGGCAAATTCAGCCCCTGTTGGATGGACTCCTACATCGTCAGCGAACAGCAGTCACTCTCTTGGATTCAGACAGATTCCAGATCTCAGAACCATTTGACATGGACCAAGCTGCACTTTAACCCTTGAGAGGCTCGCTGGGCCGAAGACCCGGAAGGGTGACCTAGGCAAAAGTTAGAGCAAGAAAAAAAAAAACAAAAAAAAAGAAGAAAAGAAAAGAACAAAAAAAAAAGGGAAGAGAATCAAAAAGAATGAAAAAAGAAATAAAAAAAGAAAAGAAAAGAAATGGAAAGAATCGAAAAGAAGAAAAGAACAAAGCTCGCAAGGTTGAAAACCCGGAAGGGCGGCCTTGGCAAAAGTTAGAGCGCAAAAGGAGAGGTTAATACCCGAGTGTACCTTACCCCGAACTACGTGAGGCTTGATTTCCATGTTTGGGATACGTAGGCAACTTCATTCTGAAGTCCAGCCACAAACACCTCTAAAATCGATTGTGTCCACGTAATGGTTTTGATCGTCTTTGCCTTCTCTGTATCTGAGAGTTCGGTTGTGATCATCACTCTAAGGATTGATTGCAGTGTGCCACGGCGCTATCCAAACAAGGGGCAACTTTCCGTTGCCATTCAATGCACTGCAGTGCCATTCAAACAAGAGGCAACTTTCTGTTGCCATACAACTTTCTTCGAGTAAGGGGCAATTTTCCTCCAGATCCGAGGTTGTGCATCTCAAGAGTAGGTTCCGTGCTTGTTGAGCATTGGCCGTTTGCAAAAACAGTTTTTGAGAATTTTTACTGAGGTTGACTAATTTTCTCGAAAATTATTTCATTTTTTCCAAAACTGAACCTTTTTCTTGGACCTAAAAAAGGAAAATTTTCAGTGCTCATAACCTAACTTGCATGATTTTAAATCAGAAAGTTGAACAAGCATGTTAATCAAACTCTTATGCAAAATGATGAACTAGGGGCACAGTTGAGTCAGGCTTCTTGTCCTTTCCCTGTTGTCAATGCATTTGGCAGAAAGGGCACCATACTTGCCAAATAGGGCACTCTACCTGCCAGAAAGGGCACAGCTGAAGCTGTCAGTAAATGGAAGGGCAGAAAGCTCTCACATCCTTCAAACAATGAGGTATCCAGCCAAGTGCGAAGCACGAACCGGAATGGGACAAGATATTCCACTCCCTTATTTGGACAGATCAGATCATGTCCAAACTCCCCACCAGAGCATCGTCAACCAATGTCAGCTGTAGATTTGCTACACACCCAATTGTAGCGCAGCCCCTCTGTGGAAGAAACTCACTGTTGTGAATAAAAAGAAGAATCTAGCGGAATGCTAGGGGCAAGACCCCCCACAACTTTCTGTTTATCCATCAATCACTCAGGGGAGGGATTAAAAAATGAGAGATTGAAGAATAGAGAGATGTGCGCTGAGAGAAAAAGTGAAGAAAAGGGCTTTTTCAGAAAAATAGAGATTGAGTGCTAGAGTGATGTGAGAATCACAAATGAGAGAGGGTGGGAAACAATACCCAGAGAAACTGGCTCCTCGTGTACTAAGAGGTCTCTCATCTTTGTAACGCGTCTGTGTGTCTTGTCTTTTGTTTTGTCTCAATTCTTGCTTTGAGTCGTTTCGAGTGTTACTCGATGTGTTTAGGTTGTTTACCTTTGTTTTTCCTTTGTCGAGTTGTTTTGGCTGTGGCCAGTCATCGGCTCAATGCCCGGTTAAGAACTCATTTCTCAATTTCAAAAAATCATTTTGTGCTTAGAGTGCTGTGCCATTCTCCACATTTTTTTCACCTTGTAAGGCTGCCCAGTCTTTGCCTTCCCCCATTTAGAATTCTTCCACTCATCACTATTAAACATAGCTCTCAATTGTTGTTTATATCTAACAATACTCTCAATGGCAATAAAATTTGTAGCAAATCGAGTGATGGCAGGTCGAATCAATTATCTATCTCTAGTGAATTTTCTCATTAAATCTAATACACATCCACTATTATAAATGAAATTGATGATGGTTTTACCATCTTTAATCACCTTTGCTACACTTTTCTTATTGGCTATGTCTTTTAGCATGAGATCGATGTAATGTGCCGAACAAGCTGTCCAATATTAATGTTTTTTTTTCTCATTAACATTTTGCCGGTAGCTTTCAGTGCAAGTTCATTATCAGTCTTCACTTGAACAACGTATTGCTCTCCAATTTCATCAACAACTTTATCTAACAACCCAAAATAATATTTAGCAGTCCTACTAATAATATTAGAGGCATCAATTGATTTGTGAAATATAGTACCTCTATTGCAGTACACTAAGAAGTTGATGATGTGTTGCCGAGTTAGATTGCTCCAACCATCACACATGATGGATATACCTCTTTTTGCCCAAATTCCCTTGAATGATCCTATACATTCTATCATTTCAGCATGTTCCATGTCCAAATATACTTCAGAAACTTCATAACCACTAGGACCCTTTACTCCTGGCCCTACTTTAGCACAACATCAAGCATGGGTTGTGTATACTCTGAATCAATTGCATTGAATGGAGTACGATTATAGAGTATAAACTTGGACACTGCCCGTTCCAATCTCTCTCTTAACTTCTGTAAATTCATTGTAGAGATTTTTTGCTGCTTTATACTCTTGCTCTTTTGGAGTTTTACATCCATTGCTCTCAACCTTGCTTCAGGAGCATTGGCCTTAATCCAATTACATCCACACCCACCAGTTTCACGTATGAATTGTGATTGACGAAAAACATTAGCAATACCTGACCCTTTTGGCATTCTTTGACCACTACCCCCTGTACCAGAACTACCACCTGCATCATATTGTGATCCATGACCTGCAGTACCTCGTCTAAATTGTTGCCTTTCGTCCCATTGTTGTTGTGAACGAATACTTGCTTGTCTAGCCCTGGTCATCTCTGGATTAGAGTCAGAGTCATCATCTCGAAGATCTATAAAATCTCCTCCTTCATCCTCATCATAGAGATCATCTCCTCTAATATGTGCTTCCAATTCAGCTTTTCTTTTTTGTTTGTCTGATTTACTCATTTTCTTATCTTGTAAATGTTTTATCATTTATTGCATCACATCTCTACTAACAGTAGGACAAGAATGCACTTGCCCCGTTTGATGTGCTAAGTGTTGTTTGAAATGCATAATCCCACCTTTAATGAGATGTCCACAAAATTTGCAAATAATATGATGCCTATTGCCTTCAACTGGAGTTCCAAATTTTCAACCAATATCATCATTTGGGGGTTCATCATTGGCACCGTTTTGTCGTGACATTTTTGAATTTGAATTCTGCATCATTGATACATTTTTTAATTTATTTTAAATGTTTACAAAATTATTTTTCTACAAAATTTGAACTAACTAAATAAATAATATTTACATTTATTAAATGAAATGATTGTAAAAAAAATGTAACCACTATTTATACATTTGGATTTTACATGCTAATGTAATCATATAAAAGTTAAAAATAAATTATAAAGATATTTTTATAAAAAGAAAATTTTTCCATAAAAATTGTTGTCACAACAAATTTTGTCATAAAAAAAATAAATAAATAAATTGTTGTCACAACAGATTACAATAACAAAATAAAAAATATATATATTTATAATTAAATATTAAATGAAATGGTTATAAAAAAAAAATTCAACCACTATTTCTACATTTGGATTTTACATGCTAATATAATTAGGAATAAAGGCATTTTTCATGGCATTGTTTGAGCTTTTTTTTTTTTTTTTTTTGTATTTTTTATTTTATAGAAAAGACATTTTTAAAAAAAAAAAATTTGTGCCATCAAAATTGTTGTCACAACACATTACAATAACAAAATAAAAAATATTTAAAATTAAATACTAAATAAAATAGTTATAAAAAAAATGCAACCACTATTTATACATTTCGATTTTACATGCTAATGTAATCATATAAAAATTAAAAATAAATTATAAAGAATTTTTTTTTTAGGTGTTGATTTTTTTTTAAAGATATTTTTTTAAAAATTGTGCCATAAAAATTGTTGTCACAACACATTACAATAACAAAATAAAAAAATATTTATAATTAAATATTAAATGAAATAATTATAAAAAAAAATTCAACCACTATTTATACATTTGGATTTTACATGCCATTGTAATCAGGATTAAAGACATTTTTCATGGCATTGTTTGACCTATTGTTTTTTTTAAAATATTTTTTTATTTTACAGAAAAGACATTTATTTTAAATAAAATTGTGCCATCAAAATTATTGTGACAACACATTACAATAACAAAATAAAAACATATTTAAAATTCAATAATAAAATAGTTATAAAAAATGCAAAAATTATTTATACATTTTGATTTTTCATGCCATTGTAATCATATAAAAATTAAAAAATAAATTATAAAGAATTTTTTTTGAGTTATCAAAATTTTTTTTTAAAGATATTTTTAAAATAAAATTGTGCCTTTAACATTGTTGTCACAACACATTACAATAACAAAATAAAAATATTTATAATTAAATATTAAATGAAAAGATTATTAAAAAAAAAATACAACCACTATTTATACATTTGGAGTTTACATGCTAATATAATCAGATAAAAATTAAAAAATAAATTATAAAGAATTTTTTTTTGAGGTATTGATTTTTTTTTCTTTTAAAAAGATATTTTTTTTTAAAAAAAATTGTGCTTTCAACATTGTTGTCACAACACATTACAATAACAAAATAAAAAATATTTATAATTAAATATTAAATGAAATGATTAAAAAAAAAATGCAACCACTATTTATACATTTGAAGTTTACATGCTAATGTAATCACATAAAAATTAAAAAATAAATTATAAAGAAAAAAATTCATACATAGTTGTTTTTTGGATTTCAATCACTTGAATATTTGTTATCTTTTTGAATAACCTGCAAGAAAAAAAAATTTAATAAAAACTGATATATATAAAATGTATTAATATAATTATAGGTGTTATAATTTTTAGATATTATAAATAATAATAAAAAAATCAATCACTAATTATTATATATAAAATGCTAAAAGTAAGTGCATAGCTCTATATATATATTTAAATTAAAATTGCTAAATATATCACCATAAATTTTTTAGGCTTTACACCAGCCGGAGATCATTGTTAAAAAAAAAAATGCCTGTTGGAGACCACACAAGAAAAACAAATGATACTATATATGTTCCCAAGGCTCTGAAGCTCTCCAAGAAAAACAAATGATATTATATATGTTCCCAAGGGTCTGAAGCTAGCCGAAGAGGCAGCCAAACAAACAAAATAAAAATAAAAAAGGCAACAGATAAAGCTCACGTACAAAGTCACAAATGTTCTAGAGTCACAGAGTTACTTACAGGTTTCACAAATGTTCTTCGTCTTCAACAAAGAGGCAGCCTTGAATATTCATCTCCTTCTTCATCTTCAACACAGGTTCATCTTTTCCCTCTTCTCTCTTCTCTCTCTCTCTATCTCTCACTCATCCATATTTCCTCTTCTCTCTATCTTCATCTTTCCATGAACCACTCTTTTTTTTTTATTTTTTTATCAGAAACTTAGTTAAAGATGGTTGAAAATTTGTAGATGAAAGACAAAATCTGAAAATTTGTGGTTCACGGGCTGAAAAGACGAAAGACAAAATCTGTTCAATCATAATAAAGGTATGTACAACAGCATCCATAGTTTTTCAGCCTTTCCTTTTGCTTTTTTTTTATTTATTTAAAAGAATCAGCTAAAAAAAGTGTGTAACGGTGCGTAACGGGCCGTTACAACGCCATTACGGCCGCTACGACGACCGTAATGGCTGATACACCTGTGAATCTCAATCACATCGCAAAAGCAGGGGTAACACGTGGTGCCTACGGCCGCAACCATTACGTAACACCGCATTTTAAAACCTTGGTCATAATACATTATTTCGACCGAGCTACCTTGGTCAGTTAGGATCCCATTTATATCAAAATCTTTGACATGCAAAGTGACAATTAGCATCATTGTAGGTAGTTTGGATCCTTTCCAATTCCTTGCTGGAGAAAGATATCACATCTTTCTACTCGGTCTTTCCTTTCTTGTTCACTAGCTACACACTAAGTACTTCTCTCATGTATTCAACCTTCTTGATCATTTCCCTGAACTCACATACCTGCTTAGGCTCAATGATTCCCTGAACCACATTGATCACTCCTTGGGGATGAGTGTCTTCAATTGCTAGACCATTAGGCAAGGCTTGATTTTGAGGGGTCGCTCTAGCTCCACCCTCAATGAAATGATCTAAGTGGCCTACTGTCACCAATTATTCCAAGTGTTGCTTTAATAGCACATAATCCTTAGAACGATGTCCTCTTTCATCGTGAAAGGTGCAACAATACTTTGGATCATAGCCCCTCTATGCTTCACCAAACTTGGCCGGACACTGGACATATGGCTCATCTTGGATTTAACTTAAGATTCGGTAGATGGGTCTATTGAAGACTATAGCGATACTAGTGTGTGCTTTCACCTTTCTTGCATTCTCAACTTTATTATTTTGGGGTGGGTCTTCCCGATTGTTGTTGTGGTTTCTCCTTTTGCAGTTATTTCGGTTGTCTTCTCTCCCAACCGTGTTAACCTTTACCAAAGCTCTTCTGTCCACCCTTACTAGATTTTCCTTCACAGTTGGCCGGGCTACATCTTCTTCGACCCTAATGTACTGGTTGATTTTGTCCATCAACGCATGCATGGTGGTAGGCAGAGTCATAGTAAGTGACTCTCTCAATTTATGTCTGACTAGCAAACAGTGTTTGTATTGTGCTATAGCCAGGTTAGTAGGCCATTTGCTAAATTCATTGAACGTCTCTCAATACCTAGCATTGTAAGATTTCAATGCCTCTCCTTCTTCCATTATGACCTTCAACAAGTGGTCAACTTCTTTCGGCATCTTGGTGTTTGACTTGAACTGAGTGACAAAAGCTTCCACCAGCTACATCCAAGTATCTATGCTACCTTCTGGTAGCCTTTCAAACCATATCAAGCTTAAATCTTCCAAACTTGATGGAAACAAAATGCACATTAAAGCATCATTTCTTCTGTGCACAACCATGACTTGTTAATAGTGACTGATGTGCATGTAGGGATTAGTTTTCCCATCTTAGATGGTGAATTTAGGTTTATGAAAACCAACTGGAAAAAGTGCATTCTCAATTTCTAGGGAGAATAATGAACTCTGCAGCCTTGTCAACTATTTATCATCTAGCATCTGAACAACAACACGTGGTGCTGCCATTGCTACTTTCATACTGCCATGCGACCTGGGCACTAACCTCTACAAAGTAGGTAACCTCTAGGCTTCTCTTAAACACTCTCTTTCATCTAGAACTGACCTTAGATCCTTCGATCTTACTAAATAAGAGAATCTGGATGTTGACAAAGTATGAGAGGGATGATAAGAGCTTCCCTCCATTGTTGACCTTTGACACCTTGAGCGTGATCTTTCTATTCTATAGTTTTTCCTACTACCAGAAAGCACAGGTGTGGCATGCATCATTTGTTCCTCTTAATGATAGGATTGAGTGCGCTCATTGTGGATTTTCACTCCAGCAACACCCGTTCCCTTCATTCTATGCTTCAAGGCCTCTGTCTCTACTGCCATTCTCTGTATTACTTCATCCTGATGCCTTATTACCTCCTCCAGGCCCCGATCGCCATGTGATGTTCTCTGTCACCGATGCCCATATGGGCTTGAAGAGCACGGAAATGAGCATGTACGCTTGTCATGCATATTTCTATGCGAACCTCTTCTTGGAGTTTCGAAATTCACCATTGGAGGTGCCGAAGGCAAATTTTCGCACCTCTTGGTAGCCTCCGGAGTTTGGCCATCCAAAGCAAAAGTGGTAGATCTTTGTTGTTCTCCATTAAAACTTCAAGAAGCCTAAACACAAGGTTTGTTTTGTGAAATTCTCATAGACGGTGCCAATTGTATGGACACAAAATATTCGTCAGACACATACTCCTCATGATCAAGCTTGTATCTCCTCGAACGGTGTCATATAGCCTACAAAACAACTCAAGTGAGCTAACCAGCAGTTGGTGTGTGTCGGAAAACCCTTCCGATACTTAAGTTAGCTCTTAAGATCAATATAGGAAAAGCTCTCTTGAAATTCAATGAGTAAAGTTGCATTACCTCTTTAGAATTTACCTTTGAGCTTTTATATATTCCACTAGGTAGACTCCTAGTATGACTCTAATTCCTCTTCGTAGAGTCTTATCAAGAATCCATCTCTTAAAGGATAATGACTATCCTTTAACACCCTTATCTCCAAAGTTCAAGTAAAATAACATAACTCTTAGCCCGCCAATTAGGCTAAGAATACCATTCCGGTTAGTCAAGGATTGAGTAACCATACTAAATGAATTTGCCTACCTTTAAGACTGCCAGGCAACATTTTACGCCCTGCTAACCTTAGACACAAGACCCAACTTGGTTGTTCGACTCAATCATGTGGCCAACTCCGCATTGCCATAACCCGCTAACCATTGTCTAGCCCTCCAAAGATATCACGATTTCAAAGCCATTAGAATGTTGCAGAGAGCAAGACCATATCAAAGTCTATGTAACCGTAGCCTAGCCCATTGCACGGCACAACACAAGGCCCTTGTTAAGTAGCTTGGCTCATTTGTACGCAATCTTAACCCGGGTCATTTGCATGGCTCAGATCCAAGATCTACACAAACTTAGCTCAACCCATTTGCACAGTGCAAATTACCCTCTTAATTGGGTGTAATCAAATCTATTGTAACAAAGTAATAAAATGAAGACATGTCAATATAAATAAAGATTTTAAAAAATATATATGTAAATAAGTTCGGTTCTCAGGTTAGTTCAGTTTAGACAAGGCCTAAACTAAGAACTAACTCAATCATTTCGGTTTGATAATTTGAAAATCCAGAACCAAGCCAATACACTCAAACATAGGGGTGAGCAACAGATATATTGATCCGTCCAAACCGACCGAACAAAACCGAACTGATCCGCCGCATTTTGAACGGATGCGTGATGACGAGCGAACGGTTGCGGATTGATTTTTTCCAATCCGCCGAGTTTTGGACGAATGGCTGATTTGATGTTCATTTGGCCGCAACTAAACCGCCAAACCGCCGAGCATCCCTAGTAATTTGTAAGACTTTGTATTTTCAATTTGTTTATATATTCTATTTGTGTTTTCAATTGAAAAAGAGTTTAAATATTCTGTCGAATATATTATGTTGAAAAAGAGTTTTCAACTTAAATATATTTTTTGAATTGAAAAAAATAAACGTATTATTTATCTATATATTTTAGTTTTTAAATCTAACTCTAAAAATAATAAATAAAAAAGATTATATATGCTGATTGGTTTTTATTTTCAAAAACAGATATGGATGTAACAATACAGATGCATACAATCTCTACTACTGCTCTGTTCATGATTTTGGTGATTTTGAATTATTTTTATATTTTAAAAGTCACAGATTATAATACTTTATGTAGATGAGGCATGCTGTGATTGTAACATGTGGATAAAGTTTCAAATTTTCTTTCTTTGGATGATACATGCAGTGATTGTAATATTCTGGTAAGTCATTAACTATAATTTTTTTTTTTTTTTTAAGAAAGTGCACAAGTTGAATTATTTTATAAAATTTTAAATCGTCAAACCGATTCGCATCCATCCGCCAATCCGCTCAATCCCATCCGTCGGATTGGCGGACGAATATGGATTGATTTTTTCTAATTCGCCAATTTAACTGACAAATGACAAATTGAAAGTTTCGTAGCTACAATCGACTCACGCCCACCCCTACTTAAACTTCAAACTAACCCAAGCCAACCCAACCCAAAAAAATCAGTTTGATTTAATTTTTCGGTTCAGTCAGTAATTTCAACACCCCTAATTACTTGAGGCATGGTGGCTATGTTACATCACCCCTTATAAATATGCACAGCAACCAATGGCATATGCTTGGTCAAATACGCACCAAGCCAGCGTGGGTCCCATGTGTCCCCTAATTCAAGTGTACAAGGCTTGTTTAATTATCGGATTGGGTTAGATTGAATTACGAGTCAAGTAAGATTAACGGATAAAATTACTAGTATGGTACGTAGCATTATCGCCGTGCTTAGAAATTAGTTATTTTAGTTTATTTTTTTATTTTTTATTTTAAAAATGTGAAGAAAAATAAAAATAGTAATGTGACAATGTATTATTTTTAACTTTTTAATAATTTTGCCAAATACCAAATGAGCCCTATGTTGAGATGTAGATAATTGTGTTTATTTATACATTAATATAGTCAATGGCGGAACTAGGATTTTGATTTATGAGGGGCACCATTTAATTAAAACCTTAGTGATATCAATTACAAAAACTAACTGGATCCAACTTTCATTTGGTGATTGCATGACCGAAGATCAACATGATGTCAAAATTATATGCCTTTGTTATGTTAATTAATAGATAAATTTTTTTTATTTTTTATTTTAATTACTAAATGTGATGATTATCATAATTTAAAATGTAACCACATGGATACCTAATTCGTTACAGAGCCATAACTCATGTGTCATATTTCATTTTGATAGGAATCTTGCAGTGGTTGGTTCTATCGTGGAATGGTCAAAGGAATTGGGCATCTCTCTCTATTATTTCATACATAATGCACCCATATGAATAACGAGATTCACGCATCAATTTTTCATTTTTCGAATGTGAAGGTTGAAGAAGGGTTTCGGGATAATTATTATTGATTCTTGTTTGGTTGTTTTTCATTGGAGGCTTCGACACATCTTTGGTGCTCATTGAAAAATTATTCACATCTCGTCAAAGGTACGTTTTGTTGTTCTTCATGTCTTTGTGAAATCGCAGATTCTGGGTTTATTGATAATATATTTTTGCTTTACATTCTTTTCATTGTGAGTTTACATTGTATGGAATCGAATTATGTATATATTGATACATATGTCGTTTGTATAATTACTAATTAAAATGTAAAGATACAGCGTGATATTCTTTCATTATATTTCTTGGAGATTACAAATTTGAGTATGTTTCATTTGTGCAAATGTGTCATTCTTTTTAAAATGTGACAGTGAGACATTTGTGCACTATTGTCTTATTAATTTTTTGCCAAATGTGACAATCAAATATCATTCTAATGTATGTATTATTGCCTTAATAAACTTTTGACAAATGTGTCATTCTTCTTAAAATGTGACAATGAGACATGTACTATTCTCTTATTAAACTTTTGTCAAATGTGCCGTCATAAAATATGACAATAGGACATCAGCGTAATTTCAAACGTGGGCATGCTTTATTTTGGAGATTTTAATGTGACATAGGATATGACTTATTTAGGAGATTTTTGAATAATATTTTCAAATTAATTCTATATCCCTAAATTAGTGCCTAATAATCTAAAGAATCTCTTGATTTTATCCCGTTTATAATTTTTGAATTTCTAAATCTGTTTGAGTATTTATTTTATACTTAATTATATGAATTCATGTAATTAGTGGCAATTGAGTCATTATATATCATATAGGACTTAATGGGTTATAAGAATAGTGGTGTTATTAGCACCCCAAGAATTAATTTGGATCCCCTATTTCTTTGAACCCCCATTTATAATTTTTAAAACCCTAAAAATTTCCTTACACTCCCCAAATAATACCAAAATCATCCTTAAACGTTACACCCAATTAAATGGACACCCCCACACCAAAAAAAAAAAAAAAAAAAAAAACACCTCTGTTCCAAAAAAAATCCTAACATTTTCAAACCCACGAACAAGAAGAACAAGAAGGAGAAGTATAACTTTGACTCTGGTATGCTCTGTGTCTCTCTCTCTCTCGTTGTCTCTCTCTCTCTCTCTCTCTCTCTCTCTCTCTCTCTCTCTCTCACACACACACACACACACACACACACACACACATCTCATCCGATTGTGGTCAGAAAGATAGATCTCCGGCATGTTTATTCTTTTGGCCAGAAAGACAGACCTCAGTTGCATCTACAACGCCAGAGCCCATGTCAAGCACTTGTTTGGACCTGTACTCCCGAACATTACATAGTTGTTCGAGAACACGTTCGAGAACACGTTACCGAACATTACATAGTTGTTCAGGCTTGTATTCTTGAACATAAAAAAATGCAAACTTCTGGGAGCTTTAAGAATTTTGACAGTTGAAAATGTTAAGAAGTCTCCATGCTTAGGCCCAGCTTCTTCTTTGATTCCTTCTGGCTTCGAAGCAATCTTCTTGCTTTGTTCTGCTCCCAGATTCTTCAATTCAACATCTTTACCCTCCTCCTCATAGACAAAGTTTGTCCATAAGGCTTCTTCTTCCTGTATCTCCTGGACTTTTGTTTCAATGTCCAATGCACAGTATTTGTTAAGGGCCAAAACTCTGGTCTGTTGCTGCTCCTGCTTGCAGCCAATTATCATGGCTTCTCTCTCTTGCTCTTCTACTTTTTGGACTATTGATTTTACATCCAATATTGAGAACTTAATTAAAGCCAAAGACTTGGCTTCTCGTGCCTCATCTCTTTGCCTACAACCAGGCATCATTGTCATCCTTAACGACAACCTCTTCATCAGCACTTTCCTGGACTAAGTGCTTCAGGTGTGTCACTTCCTCATCAGCCGTCACTTCGGCTGAGCCATCAGGTTTCCTCAGTATACTGAGTGGTGTCACTCCCTCAATATACAATTTAGCCTCTGCGAAGTCCGCACAGGCTATGAAGGGTTGAGGATCTGCATCAATTTCCTCTGTCTCTCCATTGCCCAAGGCCATCATTATTTTCTGATGCAAAGAGGAAGGCACACATTTGTTAGTGTGGATCCAATCTCTGCCAAGTAAAGCATTGTACTTAGCATTGATGTCGATCACGAAGAATGTCGTCATGCAGTCCCTGGTTCCCGCACTCAAGTTGATGGGTAGAATTCCCTAAGCCATCTGTTTGTCTCTAGCGAAGCCAGTAATGGTTGTGCTGGTCGGGATTAACCTGGGGTTTCTTTTCCCTAGTTTCTTCAAGGAAGATTTCGGTAGTAAGTTCAGCGCTGCCCTATTATCTACCAAGACTTGGTTCAATTGTATCCCATCGAAGAAGGCCTTGATATACAAAGGCTTGACATGCTGTGTCATGGAGTTCAAGGGATTCTCAAAAGGATATGAGAGGTTAATACTCACCTCTTCTTCACTCTCATATTCAGTTTCCATTGGGGTGGCCATTCCTGATTCATCTTCCATCATACTCACTTGTGAGTTTTCATTAGAGACTGGAATTGGGTCAATTTCTTGCCCCTCTTGGTTCTCATCTCCAGCTTGGAATTCATGCAGCAGTATGTGTACCATATTCACTGACACTGAGCTAAATCGGATGGATGGCTGGCTGTGCTTGTTTCTCCTCTTGGCCACCTTGTTCAGTTACTTCAGAAGCATCCTCCATGCTGCATTCTGGCACTTCATTAATAACAGACTCTTTCGAATGGTCTTTTCCGACTGGCTTTTCAACCAAAAATGTTTGTTCAGCCATGAAGGCTTCGAACATTTCTTCCTCAACCAATCCTTTCTTTTGGCCTAGGCCAATTTCTTCTTCTATCCCGCTATCACTCTCCATCAAAGCCTTCTCCAATCTTGCTAAACTAGACTTCTCTCTGGCTTTTAGTTCGGAGTGAACTTTGGCCAACTATTCTCTGCTGTAGCCTATTTTGCCTTGTAGAGTTGGTTTTGGAGTATGGTCTAACTTTGGATTCTTCTTTCCTTCTGTCTGGACCAATGAAGAGCTCTTTCCACTTTCTTTTAGGTCTTTCTGGTACTGAGTGTACCTACGCTGAATCTTTCTCTTTTGTGATCTCGAAATTACTGGGACCATATCTGGTTCCTTTGTTTTTGGGTGTTTAAGCAATACTCAATTGTTTGGGGCCACCAAAGGAGGTTTGACCATCCTACCTTGGTTTCCAACAACATCTCTTTGGGTAGATACCTCTCTAGGTTTGTTCTACATGACAAACCAATCTGGAACTCCAGGTACCCACGAACTTACTAACCTAGATGTTGAACAGTCCCTTTCTTCCTTCAAAGCCAACTTCGAAGCTGGCTGTGAAGGCCACTGCTTGGTCCTGACTTCACGTTTTGGGCCTAACTCAGGCCTTTGATGAAGGGGGCCCACTTTTGTCCTACGTGAGGCTGGTCTAGGGGGCCAATCTCTGGCTTTGATCCCATGAATTGAACCCTTTTCCAGTCTCCTTTCAGAATGACTGCTCTCCATTCTGTAGTAATTAGGTGGCCTAGACTTATACAAAGGTCTCTTGCCTTTAGAATGCATTCTGTCGGCTATTAGCTCAACCATTAATAGCTGATGCCTACCACTAGTTGGATAGGGCCTTTTGTTATAAGCATTGGTTGGTTTAGGACATCTCTGCACATCCCTGTAATATTGTTTCCCATCAATTGGAAGCCCTTTCAACCACTTATAACTCAGTCTGCACCTGGGACACATCCTTTGCATTACAGCTGCCTCTAAGGAATCGTCATCCAGTGCTTCTTCATCAGAGTCTTCCCTCTGGTATGAGAAACCTTATCCAATAGCTGGTAGATTCCCAGTGTCTTTCTTGATAGTTGTCTGGTTGACAACATGCATCTGCACATTGACTTCTTCCAATTCTTTCAAGGACAAATTTTGGAAGTCTGACATAATGACATTGGCTGCCACCTCTCCAATTTCTGGAAATGGATTACTGTCGATCCCCATGGTCTTTTCTGCTTTGGCCAGGAATTTTAAGCTTCCTTTCCGAATTTGTTCTTGGATCCTGTCTCGAAAAACAATACAGTTTTTAGTCGAGTGAGACCAAGAGTTATGCCATTTACAATATACTTTTCCTTTAAGTTCATCTAGAGATGGAATTTTGACCCCTTTTGGTAACTTAAGGAAGTTGGCCACAAGCAAATGATCAAAAATGTCATCTGCCTTAGTTAAATCGAAAGAGTATTTCCTATGAAAGTCTTTCTTTTTAAACTGCTGGTCAATTGTTGTATCCTTATGAATTAATGCTTCATAGATCACAGGTTCTTTCCCCACAATCTCTGTTGCATCAATCTCATAATTAGGGTCTCTATAATATGTCTTGTACGATGCATTATTTCGATTTTGTTCCTCCTCTAGTAATGCTTCGTACCTAGACACTTTATAAGTTAGTTCCACTAAGTCTCTGAACTCAGTTGAGTCAAACTTCTTTCGAAGCCTAAACTCTAAGCCATTTTGAGCCAATCTCACGAATTCTGGCTCTGGTAGGATGACTCTACAATTATTTCGAGCCCTTTTAAATCTGGCAATAAACTGGGTAGCCTTCTCATCAGGATTTTGACTCAATCTTACCAAGTCTGCTATGGACACCTCTGGCTCCGATTGGAAGAATTGGGCATGAAATGCCTCTTCCATTTGTTGCCACGTTTGGATAGAGCCAGGTGTAAGGTTAATGTACCATATAAATGCTCCTCCAGTTAAGGAATTTGGGAATAACCTTAACTTCATATAGTCATTATTAGTAAATTCACCGCATTGAGAAGCAAACCTAGCAATATGCTCCACTGTTGATTGGTTTCCATTCCCGTAAAAAAAGGCAAAATCTGGTATCATGAACCCTCTTGGGTGTTCATGTACCCTATCTACCCATTCTGGGTATGGTTTCCTGTAGACAGGAGTCTGGACCCCCCGAGCCATTGGTCCACACATCTCTCTAACAATGTCAGCAATTTGGTCTCTAGGGACCATATTTTGTGCCTGCTGAACCATTACTGGAGGGAAAAACACAGGATTTGGTGGACAACCTTGTGCTTGTGGTCCTCTTGGTCCATAAGGTGGTATATTTGGGACTGGTTGTCCCTGTGGTACAGGTTGCTGTTGGGGGTGTGGGTAACCCCTTTGAACCTGTCCTGCGAAAGGACCTGTGAAAGGTGCTGGAACAGGTGTTGTGTCTCTTCTATTTGTAGGAAAACCTTCCAACCCTCGGGTATAAATTCGAATAAGGGATTAGTGAACCCCCTTGTGCCAGGTATGGCTTCGAACATGGGATTTGGAATCATTCTTATGCCATTTTCTTGTACTGGCCCAGATCCACTAATTTGCGTGGCTTTGCTGTTAAGTACTGAGGCATTTTGACCTGCTATAGGCCTCGAAATAGGTTCGTACCAAGACTGAGGTGATGGTCTTTCATAGTTCTGATTACTAGTTTGACCATTAGAATGTCCATTAACTTGCATAGGCTGTTTATCTCTAGCCAATCTTTGCTGAGGGACATTTAAAACTTCCTCCATGTGTCTTGCGTTTGTTGGTTGGTGGTTATTCATTCGATCCAAGACGGATGTTGCCCATCTTTCCATTGTGTTCATTAACTGCTGTCCCATAGCATCTACTAGGCCACCGCATGGATTTATTGGCTGAGTAGATGGAATAGTGGATGGTCTAATTCCTTGGCCTTGTCCAATATTCTGAACATGTGGTAGTTGTTCCGAAGTGCTGGTCTGTTCGACCATAGGTTCTAATGAACTGGGTGCTTCCACAGGATGTGTTATCACATTATCCTCTAGATTAGGTATTTCTACTTCTCCTTCCACGACTTCTTCCAAGCGTTCATTTTCTCCTTGTCTCCTACGTCTAGCCATTTCAATTAGTCCCACTAGGCGTGCCAAAAATATATGTTGGCTTTTTGGCTTTCGAAGGTTATTATTGTAATTGCGAGCGTGCCAACAAGGATCAATCAGTCCTTACAGAAAATTAATTGCCAACCAATTATCAGACGATTGTGTTTTAGTTCTTTTAGCCTCAATGAAGAGGACTTTTACTGGTGGCTTGATTTAGGAGAATTAAGCAAAATAACAATTAAATGAAGAACAGTTGAAGTATTTCATTAAAATGAAAAACTTACAATGATCCAAACTCAGCCTCGTAGAGGTTTACAACAACAATCTACTTGAAACTACTCTTATGAACGACGTGCAGTGCAGGAATTTAAAGTACAGGAAATAAAAGACTGAAAATGTAAAACTGGAAAGGAAAATAAGTATAATAAGACTGGTTTTTTGGATCTGAGTCTGGGGGTCTTTTTCTGGGCCTTCTCTGCTATTTATACTTCTCGAGGATGACCATCGAACTGTATTTCCAACCGTCGAACTGCTCCTCCATGATCGCTGATCATGTTGCCTTATAATTAGCTCCACTGTGCCATCACTTGCAGTTAGGCTTCCCTCCTAAATTTGAATTTAAATGTGAGTAACCGTTGAAGCCACATCACCTTGCATCTCTTTGTTGATCCAATGCTACTCAGATCTCGTAATAACCAATACTAACTGCCACGTGTACGATCAGGATCGAAGACTTGAATAGTCTTCCTGTATTACCCTTATTCTGCCACGCGTCGAATTTTAATTGGCTTGTACAAAATATGTAGCCAACAGTGACTCTATGTTTGCCATCGATCTATTGACCCTCTGATATGTTTTGTATCGTGATTATGATTATATATATATATGTTTTTCGCATTATATTTCTGACTATTTGTTCAAACTAAAATATTCACTGGTTAGTCAAAATAATTATCCATGGTGATTATGTACTCTTATACTCTTAATATAATGCTTCTCACTCTACCATGTACTTATACATGTTATACACTTTCAGGTGATAAGTCATAGGGAGGGGTTTTTAATGTTGTGTTCATAAAGTTTTGAGAGTAACAGGTCAGGATTTGAAGTAGACATAGGGCATTTTGTATATTTGTAAATGTAGTATAACTCCTTGTGTAAATGTAAACCAAATCACTTTAACAATATAAATAAATAAAAGCTCTGACATATGTTTTATATAAATATTTAGGTACACCTTTTAATTACTCCACTTGCATTATTAATTTGTTAATTTAGAAAATGGCCTTTGATAACTTTTAGTTAGTGACCGATTGTAATATCTAACCTTTGGGTACCAAGGTTGGGTTGTGACAAAAGTGGTATCAAAGCAATAGTTTAAAAATAAAAAATATATATATTAAAAAAAAAACATCAAAATCATTGGAGCATAGGACCGTGCATAATTAAGAAATAGGGAGAAGGAAACCTTAATTTGTAAGTCATGTTTCAGCATGTCGTGTTAGCTATCCTATTTTGCATACCTGTAGTGCCTCAAATCCCTTGGCTAAGATTGGTTATCTTATTATGTAGGAAATGTTAGAACTTAGTTTTGGCGATTCCTTCTAGTATGGACCCGAACCAGATCTTGAAGAAGCCTTAGGAAATCATGACAATAATGTCCTGGAAGGATGAGGGGCCTTGTCACAACCCCAAACCTACTCCTATAAGTTTAGCATCGTAACCGGCTAGTAATTCTAAGATTACTAAAGGCCTCTGAAACAAATTCATAATAAAAGGGGCTAGTGAAAGCAAATAACAAATATACAACGTCCATAGAGATATGCAGACTTATATGGGACAGAAAATTTCAAACTTTATATCTGTATTAACGCATTATCCTTATGTTATCCAAATACTGATAAAACAAAAAGAACTTAGCCCAAATACAAATAATCAAAAACTTGTCAAAAGACGTAAGAAAATAAAAACTGTTCACTTAACATAACATTGAACACAAAGACTTCCGAGGCGCATTGGTTGGTTTGACAGAAATAGATCCAGACTGGAAGTCTCAATCCTGGTCATGTGCCTGATCACCTACATATATAACACAAATAGTGAGTTGGAACCCAGTGAATAACAACAAAGTAAAGATTTTATGAATGATGTCCATAACAGATTCAAAAATTAGAATTCAGATTAGAAACGGATTCATATACTTATCCAGACTTGTAAACAGTCATACATAGTACATCTATTAGCGCTAACAGATCAGATTGGTCATAAAGACCCACATACAAAACAAATGGGCATTAAGACCCCCATTCACATGAGATGGTCATAAAGACCCACGTGTAAATCATATAGTTGATTATGCATAATCAGTTCCGTGAATAGAACCCACTTGAAACCCTAGTACTAGATCACATATAACATATCACATGATATTAAAGATGCCACGATACATTTCAAAAAGCTAAATAATCATTCATGGTTCAGCAAATATTATTTCAAAAAACAGAGCTTATCATATCATTTCATTCGAAAATTACTTATAGTCAAACATAACTTTACAAAATTGTTACTCATAGATGGCTCCAGAAGCTGAACAGATAACTTAGACAGATCAGACGGATGGTTGTGCGTAACCTACATAGACACATAACAAATACACATTGAAACACACACTCCGATAAAACTTAACTTATTACATTTCTTTCTTAGTGTGTTTCTAATTCATATCCTCATTAATATGGCCTAAATCATGGCTTAAGAATGCCTAGATGGAATGAGGATGCAAAAATGCACTTTGAAACACTTTGCAAAATTTCTGAAAACAGGGCAGTTCGCTGGAGCGCAACTTTGTTCGCTCGAGCGGTCTACAAAATTTACAAAAGTAATAGGAGCTCTCATTTAACGCTTAAGCCAACTTCTTAGTCACTCGAGCCAAGGTTCAAAACAAAGGGTGGTCGCTCGAGTGAAGCTTTGGTTGCTCAAGCCAACTACCTCGACTACAAAAGTACTGACAACTTACAATGTGCGCTTGAGCGAAGGTTTCATTGCTCAAGCGAACAGTGCGAATTGGGGAATTTCCAGATTTGTTCTACAAGTTCCAAACGCAATTTCTTTGCAAAAAAATGCATTCTTTTGGGCCAAAACCTTGGAAAACACTTGGAAACTTGTAGCCAAACATGAAATGAAGTTCAATTTGTAAAATCAAGGCCCAAACACAAACCAATTCTTCAAAACTATGCTATTCTCTACATATTATGAACATGTATGTAATAATCTAAGTGCTACACTTGAAAACATGATCAATTAGAACAACATGACATAGAACATAATGAATTTCCAAAACCAAGTTAAAAGAATAGCATGCATGAGAGAATTCTTGAAAATCAATGTCAAAACATGGTGAATTATGCATGCATGCATGAATCAATCTCAAATTCTATAATCTAAGCTTAACTCTCATGTTTAATCACTTAAACCTCTTGAATTCATACACTAATATATTGAAAGCAAAGTTTTTAGAGCATGATTCTTACCTAGAGTCCTCAATTCCCCTTGAATTCTAGCAATTCTAGTTAAAATTCTCCAATTCTCTCCAATTGTCTAGCTTTGAGCTCAACTCTTCCTCACTCTCTCTCTCTCTCTCTCTCTCTCTCACACATTTGTATGCTCAAGAGGGTGATTGTGAAGTGTAAGTGTATAGATATGGAAGGCTCTTGAGTCACATTAGCCTTATATAGGCTTGATTAACATTAGGCTAATTAAGTGTGCTTAGAGTTAAGCTAGTTCAATTTAATATTTAATTTATTCTAATTAGTTGGCTCCGAATCAAAATCCAATTAAGTTTACCATAAAATTTTAAAAATCCAAATTAACACATTGATGTGGTCAATTTCATGTTTAGATGCTGATAAGGCCTTCTATTAACAGAACAAAGCAGAATTCTGAACAGATATTCCTATGGCTAACAGATAGGAAGGCAAAAGACATACAAAATGTACAATTAACACATAATCTCATTCTTAAAACTTAATTAGTATTCTTAATCATAGATTATGAGCTGATTACAGATCGGGGTTGTTATAGGAGTCCAAGGAGATAGTTAGACACTTAAACCCAACACTTCGGTGACTCATAGGTAGACCTATCTACCTACGGCCATACCAAGTGACACAAGAATGGTTATAGAGAATAGATGAAAGTACATTAGGGAGATACATTGGATCAACTAGAGTTGTGGGCATCGATTTAGATGGTTAACCCTTCTACTTAGTCACACCACTACTAGAAGAATTTGTGGAGAAAAAAGGGAATATATTCTCTAGTGACAATTTACAAACTAGTGCCGACATCCAAAATGTATATTTTGGTGATATTATGACGCATGTAGAAATACCAGTGCGAATAAAGGGGTGTCAAGTGTAGGGGCACGGCATAGGTGTTCCAATCTGTAGGGATAAGATGGTACGAGAATGCTATAAGATTAAACAGAGTAGTTGGGAATTCCAGTTCTATATACGGTTGTATTTTTTTGATTTGTACAACTTGTAATAGATAGATTAGAGACTAACTACATGTGACCTTTAACTTTTAGATATGATTAATGTATTAACACCCATATAAATAAATAAAATTGGTGTTTTTCTTTTTCTAAATTATGTGTATATGATTAAAAATTATTATACACAAATAGAAATTGTGGACTGTCTTCATTTGAAATATTTATTCTGTAGTAATGACTAATGATGGAAATGGTACCGAATCATCGGCAAGCGGAGTTGATTTGATAGAAAGAAAAGTAGAAAAAGTTGTTGCTAGTTTCTTACAAGCCCTGCAAACCACTGGTGAGCCCCCAACTTTTGTAAACCTTATTAAGGCCCTCACTTTTAAATTATTATAATAAAATCTCTCAATTCCTTGTTTATTTTTGAATTTAATACTAGAATCAAAAACACATTGCGGACGAACCCATACAATCCCTAGTCGATCTCGATAGCTTAGTGACCATTTCTAAAACTCTAATATTGATTATTAAACTCTCTAATTATAAGTTAATCACTTTCAACCCTAGTTTTCGGTTTTCACCATTTCGTTCAATTATTCACCTTTTAATTTAAAACGAAGTAATGCAAATCAAATTGTTTTTCCTATCATTATTATAATTAATTCTATACTTGAAATAGGTATTTTAATTTGTAAATTTAGTCCATGCTCTCATACTTTATTAATATTATACATTGGCCTCAAGTTCATTACTTTATATATAAAAATACACCTCAATATAATAATCATTTTCTACAAATATCCATACATATATTTATGAATATAATTATACCAAAAAAATATGATTCAAACCCTAGCCAAGACCTAGCATGGCCGGCCACCCCATGTGTGTAGATTTGTGATGTACTATTTAGGACATTTTACTTGAAATAAGGAAGAATTTTGACTAAGGACCCCAAAATCATGGATGTTTGTTTGTACTAGGTTTTCAATTTAGTTCCAAACCAACCAAGCAAGGATTAAGCCAAATAAACTACACTTAACTTTCCTAATCACCCTTCATTTCATTACATTCTAACCAAATATCGCTTCATTCCGTTACATTCCAACCAAAGGGCACTTTAGACCTTTCACCACAATTTTTCTATAAATAGAACCACCCCCTTAGCATTTTTGCATACTCAAACACACACCACACACACACGGCTGAGGTAGAGAGAGGAGAAAAAGTGTGAGCTTTGGGAGGAGAAGGACCGGAAAAAAAACAAAAAAACAAACGAACAAACTTTGTCCAACACAATCCTAAGCAAGAGATTAAGCCACACACCACTCTAGTATTTCTTTTTTCTTCTAAATATATGATATTATGTGCCTAGAATGTTGATTTCATGTTCGCATATATAGTTCTTGTTGGAAAAAATGATTTTATGGTGACTTTAAAGTGAAATTAAAGGAGATCCCAACCGCCGATTGATGTGGGATCAAATGGGTTTAGATTCTTTATAATAAGATCTTTACACCTCAAAAAGAATGACAAAAAGCCATTGAGAATTGAATGAGAAATTGTCTCATAAAGTTGGTTTCATGAATGAGGTATTGAAAATAGTGTATAACTACCTATCCCACATTGATTAAAAAAAAAAACATTGATGAGTATTTAAATCTCAAGATTTTGATAAGAGCATGAACCCTTTAGGGCATCCAAATTTTTCTAAAGAAGGGAGTTATCAAGGATGGGTTTGGACCAAAATTATGATCCAAGTTGATTATGCAAAAATTGCCACACACGCACGCATGCACGCCGCCTGCTTGCCTGGACCAAATTGGGCTGGATCCGGGTCTGTGGTTCGTGGTTCGCGATTCGTGGGTCGTGGGTCATGGATCTTGGATCTTGGGACTTGGGCTTGAGGCTTAAGACTTGAGGCTTGCTAGAATGGGTTAGTTTTGCGCCAGTGTGGCGACCCGGATTTTTTTCGTAAGTCATCATTTATTTATTATTATTTATTATTACTTTATTTTATTTTGGGATTTCATTAATTGTGTGGTTACATGAGAATTTAATGTGGTAATTAATTAATTTAATGTGATATTTAATTATATATAATTAATCTGAATATTTATATATGTTTTATATATGTATATAAAAGGTGTTATATATATATATATGTGTGTGTGTGTGTGTGTGTTGATTATATATAATATATTTATATATATTGTATTTGTATAATATAATATTATAGAATATATCAATTAGGTTCGAATAGGATTAGGTAATCAATCAAAAGAAAAGAAAAGAAAAGGGAGAGGAGCATCCAAAAGAAAGGAGTAGAGAGAGAGAGGATAAAAAAAACCGAGAAAGAGAGGGAGACTGTGTGATCATCAAAGAAAAAAAAAAGAGTGTTGTGTGTGTGTGGGAGGGGGGGGGTGAAAAGAGAGGAGGGGAAAAAAAAAAAGAAAATGGTGATTACACTTTCTGCTAGCCAATACATGGCGTGAGTCCATGTAATAGAAAATGGTGGTATTAGAGACAATTGCCAAAATAGGGTAGGCGAGTAAGTCTAGGGAGGGGGAAGAGAAGAAACAAAATAAAATAAAGGGTTGATTATACTTTCTACTTTTATAGTTTGATTCAAATTTTAGTTTTGAATAATTTGATCCTTATACTTGAATGAAATTATTCAAATTAAAATCATAGAAACTGAAGTGAAATTTAAGTCAAATTATAAAAGTAAAAAATTGTAATTAACCCAAAAAAAAAAAGAAGAATATGAATATCTCAATGATTCTTATTGACTCAACCTTAATAAAGAAAATGTTAGGTTTCTCTCATATTCACATTAACATAGGAGAGAACTTGAGGGGCTTGTAGAGCCCGCCACATGTTTCGTTTTGATGATCCGAGCCGTTCATATTTTAGGACTTGTTAAGTTATTTTAGGACTTATTGAGTAGAATATTCATGTAAAAAAATCAAGATGATCGGACATCAGTAACTATATATTTGAATCAAATTTGTATTACAAAAAATGGATGGTTATTCTTAAAATTATATTTGCTGTCCATTTTTTTTAAACAAATATAATTCAAACATATAGCTACCGATATCCAATTATCTTGATTTTTTACATAAATATTCTATTCAATTAATCTTTAAAAAAATGAACAGTTCCGATCACTAGAATCAGTTCCAAAATGAGCCTACCAAGCTCAAACACTCTCTCAAATTAAAATGACCACTTGGGAAAATTATACAATAGTCCCGGAGTATCACGTGACCATACTCCATCGCCAATCACCATTTACTATGCCCTTTCATATTCCTTAATTACCCAACACAAATAATCAATACTCCATCTTTTGCACTAATCATACTACTATGGAGCACCACGTGGCCATACTTGCAGACTACCAAATAATCATCCAACAATTTGAGAGAAACCAAACTCAGAAAGAAAGCCCAATAGATTGAGCATCCCCAATAGCTCTCCTTTCCCTATTTATTAGGGGTGATTCTACTTATACCACTATTTAACTTCTTTACACCCTCCATCTCATTTCACCACTAAAAAAAATATAATTCTCATTACGCCTCCAATATATTACCAAAACTAACCCTAAATTAACTATTTCATTTCTTTACACCACTAAATTTGGTAACACGATGCTAAACAATTTATATTATTCCGATGTTATGCTGCTGGAAAAAATAAATCTCTCCAGCATTTTGTTGCTATACATTTACAAAGACACTTTCTTCCAAATAATGATTTTTTAATTTGTGGTAGGCCTGTTCGGTAATACAACGCTAATTAATTTGAATTACTCCAGTGCCATGTTACCGGACAATATTTTTTTCCCAGCATTATGTTGCCGTCCAATTAGATGATAACAAGAAATAAATTTCGGCCACTTGCGAAGTGCATGTTCAATGATACATTGTTATACAAATGGGATTACTCTAGTGTCATGTTGCTAAACTACAATAGAGTTGTCTAGGCCCCCGTCACTGTACATTGAAAGATTTACTTTTTCCTTAAAGCATCCATAAAAAAAATCATAAATCAAACACGCATCCATAAAATCATACATAAAAAGTATCCATAAAATTATTCATAAAAACATCAAGTGTACGAATATCCATAAAGTACTCATAAAATCTATCATTGTTTGCATCCATCAATCAAACATGTTATCACAATTCGTCTTGGTAATTTGTAGGTAATTTTTCCCCCTTTAATAGAAATAGACATCCACACTTTTTAAAACTTGTCAGCCTCAATCGTTCCCCCATGATCTTCATGTTGTCTCTATAGTAACCACTTCTTTTACAAGCAAATGTAAGTCTTGGTTTTCTGCCATTACCTCTCATATCTTATGTCTTTATGACAATGACAAATCCAGTCTTCTTCTCAACATTAGGAACCCATTTAATTAATGTTTCACGACTACGAAAAATTTAAAGATAATAAATATATTTATACATCAAATTATTAATAAAACTCAATACAAATTAAAAATAAGAAAAAAATCGTATTAAAAAACTTAACAAACCTTGTCTGTAATGAATTTATGATTAGAGTCCACTAGTATTACAGTACTTGCGTTATTGCAATGAGTATAAGTATAATCATTTCAGATAAAAAAATAAAAAACATAAAAAAATGAAACTGAAAATACATGGTAATGAGAAATCGAACAAATTAAAAAAATTCGATTTGGGGTTACTGGAAATGTATCTTTTATTCGGTAGTTTGTTACCAGACTTAAATTTTTTGTTCAGCAATGTGATGCTGGAATATTTTATTTTGTTCGATTTTGAACCACCGAACAAAAGTCAAACATCAGTCCAGAAAAACGAAACAAAAACCTATCAAATAAATAAAAAAATCACCGTTTCACTTTTTTGATAGTTCTTCACCACTGTTTCTTCATCCATTACTTTCTTTAATGATCAAAATACTATGATTCTTACTTTTTGAAAAGAGATGTGTAAGAGAAAAGAAAAATTAAGAGAGAAAAAAGAGGAGTAGGGATTGAAGACCAAGGGGTGTAAGGAGATAACAAAATATATTTAATTTTAGTATTTTGTTCTTAAAGGTAATTTCACACATGGATAAAATTCGGGAGGAAAAAAAAAAACTCATATGAAGGGTGTAAAAAGGTAAAATAGTGGTATAAGTAGAATTACCCTTTATTAGCTACGATAGGGAGCCAAATACCAAAATCAATGTTCCAACAAACTCCCTAAACAACTTTCAATTTTAGGAGTTGTACGAAGCCCTCGTTTGGCATAAGCTAACGGGGGCTTTTTGGCTCAAATAGTCACAAAAATATAAAATAGACTTTTTAGCTCAATAAGACAAAATGTTATATCCAAACCATCATCATTTCATTTTTTTCTCTCATAAAAGTCATAAAAGCCAAAAAGTCTATTCCAAACGAGACTTTTTAACCCAAGGTTAAAATAGTCAAAAAGTTAAAAAAATCAAAAAAACTAACCCACATCCCAAATGAACCCAAAATGTTCCATAAGAGTGTGTTTGTTTTGAGGGATTATTCCATGGGGTCCATTGTTTGGTACAATTTTTTTGCTCTGGATTAATAGTTTCTCCAGACTATTAGTCCCTCATATGAGGGATTATTGTATCCTAGAGGGGAGGGTGGGATTATTTCCATGGGATAGTATCCCATGGGACTAATGTGTGAAATGTCCATTTTACCCTTATGCTATTACTTAATAAACAATTGGAAAAAGGATAAAATAGCCTTTTAAACATTTATAAAATATTGTTTTAGTGTTGTTAATTTAAAATTATATATTAAATAAAAAATATAAATTATAAATTTAATTTAATTAAAAATAATAAATTAAAAATTATGGCCTTATAATTTTTTTAGTGTTGTTAAAAATTAAATTTATATATTAAATAAAATTACTTTTTTAGTGTTGTTAATTTAAAATTATATATTAAATAAAAAATATAAATTATAAATTTAATTTAATTAAAAATAATAAATTATAAATTATGGCCTTATAAATTAAATTTTTTTAGTATTGTTAAAAAATTAAATTTATATATTAAATAAAATTCTTGAAGAGAAAAAAAAAATAAAATACATAACCAATTTTGTGGTGGGATTAGAAGATGTAAGGGTTATGAAGTTAGTGACCAGTGCAGAAAGTGAAGAGAGAGGGTGTGGGTAGATAAGAGAAGAAAGTTGAATATTATTTTAATTTAAAAAATATATATAAATGAATATTTAGGGCAAGTTTGGCATCCTCAGAAAAAGATAAAAAGTCAAAAAATTACTAAAAAAGCCAAAAAGACATCCTATTTTCATGCATTGGGTGGCAAAATTGTGTTTGAAGCTGCAGAGGGTAAAAATACAAATTTTCCCCTGCTTTGTATTTCTTCCTCTAACACAGATGTATCATCCTCTCACCCGAAGTTCTCTTTCTTTCTCCAACCTGTATTCGTCCTCGAACAACCAACACAGTCCCTCAGTTGGAGAATCAAGTCCACTCCGTTATGCTCACACCAGCGACTGTCGGAGATCCGTCGCACCCTTTATCGTACAGCACCGCCACAGCCGTGGGAAAGTGTGACCTCGACTCGATTGCGTGACAACAGTAACCGACGGCTATCGGACCATCCGTCGCCCAGATCTGCACCACTGCCGATCAGATCTACACCACGCCGGCCCGTTTCTCCCTAAGTACAAGGTAACATCTCTGACACGGAAATGAATTTTCACATTTCAACCACTACCGTACAGATCCCCTTTTTGTCTAAGCAAAGCAAATCAGAACGTGTGACAAAAATTTTAAGTTAATTTTGTTTACTTTTATAACATACCTTTGAAGCACCATTAAAGTCGATAGCAAACAATTAGATGATACTTGTGCTGAACTGAAATTTTGGAGATTTTGCTGTTGGTCCTGAATTTGATATGCCTTTAAAGTTTACTAATATGCTATTGAAGTTCTCTAACGTAGAGCTACAACTTACAAGAGTCCTAATGAGATTCTCTCCCTTGCATAGGGTTTCACACACAATAGATCTAAATGGCCATAAGAAGTTAGTTGAAACCAGTTCTTGATATTAGAGAGGAGGCCAAGGGGCGAAGGCCGAATTACATGAAGATCTTACAATAAAAGAAGAGGTTAAGTGAGTAACTAGATTTCTGTTACAAGTGAGAACATCTCAGACTTCAAATTCAATGAAGAGATGTGTCTTCTACTCCAATTGATTTTGTCAATCTGGAAAATTCAACTTCATAGTTAAGAAGGTTGCATTGTTCTGCTTTCAATTTCTATTGAAGAAGAAAAAACAGTGTCAACTCGAGAATTTTCATAGCAAACAATGGATGCACTTTTAAAGCTTGTCGACTTTTATATTTCAACATTTTAAAACTGAAGGTTGAGTTTTGTCCAACTGGGTAGGGAAGGTGCAGCCTAAATGAGCTCAAGGAAGTGTTAAATCAAAGAGGGAACCAACTACAAAGTTTGGCATGCTCTTAGAGTTAAGGGTTCATAGAAATCTTTATAAACCATATAAAGGTTCTAATATAATGGAGAGCATGTTTAAGTGGTTTCATTGAAACTTGCGAAGCTTTCTTGGAACTGTGTAATGCAAAACTCCATGTATGATGCTAATCAAAAAATTTCTCTCTATGTATGATGCCTGTACTTGTCTTTTTTTTCCCCTTTTCAACCTTTTGCAATTTTTAGGCCTTTAAAGCTCATAGCCAAGTCTGAGAAGCCCTTATTGTACTCTTATATTGTATTTTCATGCGCCAACTTCAGTTCAGCATGTTTTGTATTTTAGTTCAGCACAACTTCAATAGCATGTTTTGTATTTTTCCCCAATTTGTTTTTCCATTTTTTTCAATTTTTCATGTATACCAGCATTGCTGTTGCATTGTAGTACGCAAATGGAGCAGTCCCAAATGCAGTCGATGCCTTCCAAAGCTTTGCGCAAGCGCGGTAGTAAACAGACGTAGCAGCAGTCTGCAAATGTGCATAAAGCAGTGTAGGACGCCGACACGGTGCGAATTTTCTTGGAACTTGTTATCAAAGAGTTGGACATTGGTTTCAAGGGGAGCTTCCATACAATGACAATGCATGGATATAAAGCTGCTTGCAAGGGCTTCCAGAAGTGTACAAATAAGGTGCATGACGTCAAGCAACTGCAAAACAAGTACGCGCTACTAAAAAAGGATTGGCAGTCGTGGTCGAAACTGATGGACAGCAAGCATGGGCCAACCGGCATAAGTTACAATGAAGCGACGGGTTTGATACAAGCATCTGACGACTGGTGGGCGCATTACGAAAAGGTAACATTTCCAATGACTTTTACTTACGTTCAACATGATACTGATGCATATATTAGAACGACTGTGCTAGAGGCCTTGAATTCTAGGCCTCGAATTTGGCTTGCCCCTGCTTTTATTTATTTTATTTTTTTGGAAACTCTGGCTGTGTTAACTACTTTTTCTTTTTTTTGTAGTTTTTTTTAAAAAAATTTAAGAGTGGTACCGCGTTGTGCCCAAAAACTTGACATTTCGCACCAACTCATCGTACAAAATTATATGAAATTAACAAAACGAAAACCAACAATCTAACTGATCAGTCAATTTCATCGCGCAACCAGTCCAACCTAATTGACTGCTCAGTTAGGCTGTTGGTTAAATTTTGTTAATTCCATCTAATTTTATACGATTAGTTGGTGCGGGATGTCTAATTTTTTGGCACACCCGTACACATAACCACCTTTAAAAAAAAACAAACCAACACAGGCCAACAAAAAATTTAATTACATTAAAAAAAAGAAAAAAAAAAAAACCAATTCAGCCCAACAAATAGAAGAAAAACAAAACAACTCAGCTTATGTAGTTTAATAAGGTGAGTGAGTTGGGTTGGACTGATTATCACCCAACCAGTCTAACCCAACTCACTCACCTTATCAAACTATACAAGTTCAGTTAGTGCATGATGTCTAGTTTTGCAGTATACTTCTTCACATAACCACTTTTGCAAAGAAAGGCAATTTATTTATTTATTTTTTATTTTTATAAAAAAGACCAGACTAACACAGCCACAAAAGGAAAAAAATATATATTAAAATTAAAATGGTATTCGTGGCCTCAAGCATTATTGATATTAGCAGGATTATTCTTGTTTCGTATTCTTGTTTAGGATTAGGTGTACAATTGCTATATATATATTAGATATATACATGTTAGATGTACATATTGTATTGATACACAACCATTTATATACGGAGAACATTCAACGGAATGTAGCTTAGGAGAATATTCAAATCAAACCCAACTAGAAAAACAAATCAGGAAGAGACAACTGTGTTAGATCAAAAACTATTTCATGATAGCATTGCTTACCCACATAAGCTTTGTTCAACCTATGATTGTACGTAAAGAATGAAACATTTGTAGCAGTTGAAGGAGTTTTGATCATACCCACATTGTTTTCAACTTTTTAAGTGCCACTTAAATGCAATCCTGTGGAGAATCAAACACTGAACCCTAGAACAGAACTACATCGACCATGCGAACCAAAGTCTGAATTATGTTTGAAGACATCAATTTGGAGACATGTTCTTCAAGATGTTTTTTGGCATCCTGTCTTCCCACATTCGCAATTGCTAGTTTTTCTGGTGGCAACTCATCCTCTTCCTGTATTGCCTTGCTATATTTAATAGCAAGGTTTAGCATCTCCTAAACAATTTGCTCATTGGTCTTGGAATGGGTATCAAATCGTGGTGGACTTTAACAACCTGCTGTAAATATTGTGAATGAGTTTAAATGAAAAGAGTAGAATTATTTGGGTTTGGATTATCATTCTAGTAGGGGGTACGTTGGGTTAGAATACTATGGTAGAACGCTTAGTATGAAGATCCTCCTTGGTGGGATTCATATGGGTCAGCTTGAATCTATCAAGTCCTTTCCCGATACATCGAAGAAAGTTTGCGAATTGAAGGAAAGCTTTGAGGGGTAAATTGTGGTGTTGGGTGTGCATGATATGGATATGTTTAAGGGTATTACTTTGAAGTTCTTACCAATGTGATATCTCTTAGTAGAACACCCTGAATAAAAATGACAATGACAACCTCTCAATGACAATTACATCACAAATCGAAACTATATAATCTTGAATACAATATTTGTTACTTAAAAGGATGTCACTTTCATGAATTAATTGGATGAGAAAAAAATTTAATTTAACTCTTTTGACCTTAACTTTTTCAATAATGCTACATGCACCAAAAAAATATAAAAATATAAATAAAAAAAAATCAATATGTATCTCAATTTTATGTTTAATTTAGTTCCTTCTACACCTAGAATAAATCTACGTCATACATTGATCTTTCTCTATGTATTTCTTTCTATACACGTAGGATCACTCTTCACTTGTCAGGCTTTGATCTTCTAACTTCATGATTTTAATTTTCAATATATTTCAAAACCTACTGATGACACCCAACATCTTTTTATCTTTAAAATTTTCAATTTCTCTATTGAAAAACATTCCCAGTTGTTAAATTTTGGCTCCAAATATTCATACATTCACATTCGTATATAATTCAATGATTATAAAATATTACGAGACATGAGAATTTAAAATTTGAGGGCTAACATTGCCCCCCCAACCGCTAATGTATAATTTCAAATATTGAATAAGATGAATAAAAGCAACTGCTGTACTATGAACTTTCCAAATACAAATTCAAACATTGCAGGGCTACGCTTGACATTTCTGAAATTAGAATCCGAAGATAAAAAACTTATCAAAAGAAGGGGAAAAAAACAAATAACCAAAAGGAGAATCCAGAAATTAAAATGACCTCCCATGTCAGACTTGCTAATTGATACAACAAAGTTAACATTTGTAGAAAAAGAAACAGTTTAGTTTGTAGAGATAGAAAGTGAATGGAAGCAACCCAAAAGGCAGAACAGTGATATGTTTGTCTTGTCTCCTCTTCTCCTCTTCAGCCCCCACTGCTCACTCTCCCTACACTCCTCCTCTGACCACCACCTCCACTGCCACTTTGCCACTATCTTTCGCATACTGCCACAGAGAACAATAATAAACAATCATGAAAAAACTAAAATCATCTACAACCCCTGCCCAGATCCTTACCATGCCAGGTGTAATATCCTCTTCAGTTGTCCCAAAGGGTACAACAGCGCTTTGAATTAGAAAATTATCCTTGCACTTCATATCAGATGGTGCTGATAATTGAGTTTGCATAGTAACTACATTGGCCAAAGAAGTGGAATGTATAGTTGTTGATGGTAAAAAGGTTTAAACTCGTACAATAACAAAACTGTAGTGTACAATAATCAGTAGGCACATATCATTCTTAACAAAACAATAATAACAATAATGATATATGCCATTTGTGACTATAAGGTAATGGCTACTTTTAAGGGCACACCAGGCCTATTACCATCATGTTGCAGTCCCACAACCTTACAATTAGAGTTCATCATGACATTTAATGTCACCATACAGGCAAGTTTTCACTGTTGTCATACATATACCATAGCTTCACTTCACAAGAAAGGCCATTTGTGATGGAAATCATGATATATAGTATGCTAGAAATTTAAAAGATGTGGACCATAAGTGAACATATAAATGTTCTTTCATTCAGTTTGGCTGATTGTTCCACATATACAAAACAGTGCATATCATCGTCCGTTGATTTCAAATTCTGCATTCCAAACAGTTTGTCACATTTTTGGTACAGAGTCTTGTAATATTTTTATAGTTGTTCCTTAATCGTAAATTTCAGACTCTCTTGGAACGATAAAAAATGTAGACTATTCAATTCAAATGATTTCTAAAAGTTGGCCTGTTTAAGTGTTGAATGGATTCAAAATAGCATAATTAAAAATCAAAATAGCTACTTTGCAACCATTGACATCTAATTCTGTGCAATTTTTTATTTTTTCCCAGGTTGACAAGAATGCAATCAAGTTCAAAACAAAACCGTTGGAGCACATGGACCTCATGCGAAGGGTGTACGAAGGCGCTACGGCAACCGAAAAATATGCATGGACACCAGGTGCAGCGTTCGAATCTATTGCAACCGATGACGGTACTTCGCCGATGGATGAAGAAGATTACGAGGATAGCAGCGGTTTGCCCCCCTTCTAGCCTGCCGCACAGCGTAAAGACACTATCCACCACAGTTCTACGCCAGAAGATGACACGCCGGCGACCGTACATGCTGCGCCGTCGGCAATTAACGCTGACGACACACCAACAAGTGGCGGGAGCAAACGCAAATTTCTTCGCACAACACTCCCAAAGTGAAAAAAATGGTAGAGTGAGGGAGCTTCACTATTGGCGAGTAGCATGGAAAACCTTGCATCTTCAGTTAAATTATAACAATGAGAAGTCCGCGTGCGTCATGATTACGGAGATTCGACACAAGACCTCATTGACAAGTGTATGAGAAAGTTGTACTCGCTGGAAGGGCTGGATCCACAAGACCCGCTAATTGTTTTTGGTTTGAGGATATTGGACAACCCAACAAATCAAGCCATAATGGTGCGGATTCCGACAGACGCGGCTGTCATTAGCTGGCTGCGAATGAAGAAGTCCCAAAGTATGGGTTGCCCATCAGTAGCAAACTCCGGAATGGGTGGTGCCTGGTTGTGAGACTGTCCAGCAATTCTGTCATGTTTGAACTTGTTTGTGTGTTGGTTTTTTTTTTTTTCCTTTCGAACAAACGGTGTGCCATTTTTTCTTCCTTCCCAAACACTGTGACATTGTGCATGGATTTTTTAAGACTTTATCAATCGCTTGGTTTGTTTGATGATGTTGATGTTATTATCAAGTACATGCTTGCAGCTGTTTTGGTGAAATAGGTTATCTAAATTATTGAGTTGCTATTTGTGTAATTTGCATTATGGAACAACTACAAATTTTGCAATTTGTGTATCTTTGGCCACTTGAAACTTGTACTTTATTTGGTGAAACAGGTTATCTAATTTTGTGTAATTTTGCATTATGGCCACTTGAAACAGGTTATCTAATTCTTGAGTTGCATAATTTTGTGTATTTTGCATTATGGACAGCTGTATTTTGCAATTTGTGTATCTTTGGCCACTTGAAATAGGTGTATAGTTTGCATTATCTCATGCCTATAATTTATATTAGATGTAGTTGAATGAATTATATGCAACAGGCATATTTTAAGGCTGTTTTTCTGAAACAACTGTGTACCTCATGTAAATTTTTTTTAATGAATTATATTAGCAACTTGTGCATGGAATTCTGGCACAGCTGTGATTACTGAATTCACAATTGTGTATTTTGTATTATCTGATGCCTATAATTGTGATATGCATCTTTAGGTGTTATGAGTGACTAGTAGACATTGATATGGCTCATGATTTTCAGTTGTGCTTGCAATTTGTGGAGGACTACTGGTTATAGCCCTGGATTGGACTATGGAGGACAAATGGTACAGGTTATAAATACTAAAAATATTAAAGTGTGGCAAGTATTAGGTTGTCTTCTAGTTGGGGGAGGGTTTGATGTGTCAAATAAAGTAGATGCTAGCCTTAGAGAGAAGGATGTAGGTGTTGCAGATTGCTTGAGAGAACTGAGCATGCTGCACATTTCATTATGGAGCACATAGACCTATGTTACTACTTTTTCACTGAATGCTTTGTCAGTGAAAACTCTTTTCATCATGCATACTTTCAAAAGGTTTGTACATATTCCTGCAGATTTTTGAATTATGATAGAAGATTTGTTAAATTTTTTAAATCCATTTCACATAATTTTTAGCTCACAAAAAAATATATAGTGTGCCAAACTCCTCTGTTTTATTTAGCATTTTTGGTTGTGATTTTTTTCTTTTTTATCGTTTATTATTTTTTTATTTTCCACATTTGCAACAGAGCTGAAAATTTTAAAAAAAGTTTGATATAATTTTTAAAAAAAGATCATTAAAGATAATAAACTTGACTATAAAATATGAACAAAAGGTAGATAACAAAAAAATTATGCATGGGAAGAAAATAGAATTTTCTGAACACTGTTTTTAAGAAATTATACCAAAACAAGATGTCTATTTTTTTTGGATGCACAACATACACTTTCTGAACACAAATAATTTTTTTGGGTGAACCAAAAAAAAGGGAATCATAGACGTAGGCCCCTTCGTCCTTGTCCCAACTCTCACAAGCAAGTGAACTTCTTGAAATACAGGAAATGTCCCACCACCACCAAAGCTCATCTCTCCTTGTATCTTTCATTTGTCTATATAATCATATGTTCACAGTGTGGTTCTCTTGCACACTCCCTCTCCCTTAAACTCTTGTCTCCTTTTTCATATTTTTTGCAGAAGCTGTGTGCTTACATTTGTACACAGCACCCATTTTATTTTTACATATTTTGGGTTCCATTTTTTTAGAAATGGCGGATGACGCTGGTCCTAGTCGCACTGTGCAAAGTATATATTCCCGGGAAGCTGTCGGTGAAATTGCGCGGGAAATGGTGGTCAAAACTGATCACAACTTGATAGAGGCGTATCACAGTGCAGCTACATATTATTACAACCATTATCACAAAGTCCCTCGAAATACATCAATACTTTCGGGACGTTTATGGATGTATGAGTTGTTTAACGGGCACCAAGGCCGGTTTGAAGATGCTGTTAGTATGTCCAAACCAGTGTTCTTGTTGTTATGCGACGCGCTTCATAGTTTTGGATTGATGCTGCCACAGCGGGAGAATGGCGTTCCGCTAGAAGAGAAGGTAGCCATTTTCATTTGTGCATTGCAGGGAATGGATTGGAAAGATTTGCAAGAATGGTTCCAACACTCGAAGGAGACATTGTCACGCAATTTCCATGAGGTTTTGCAAGTTATGATACCGTTCACATTGGTTCATAGTAGGAGTCTTACGCCTGAGCAAGTGCAACATGGAGGCCACCCACATTTACAATCGCAACGGCGGTACCGGCCATTCAAGGTGACACTTTTCATAAAATTTTAAATATCACAGTGGCGACATATACCCTGAATTTTTATTTATACTTTCTGCATAATGATGCGTTGTGTAGGACTGCATTGGTGCCCTAGATGGCACGCACGTGATGGCTCGTGTCTCGCAAGAGTACGCCACTTCGTACTATGGCCGGAAAGGTGTCCCAACACAGAACAAACTGGTTGTATGCGACTTCGATTTGTGCTTCACGTTTGTGTCAGCCGGTTAGGACGGGAGCATGCACGACAGCAAGGTGTTGCACTACGTGACAACCGAGCCTAAACATCGCTTCTCGCACCTCGCACCTGGTAAAAATTATTTAACATTTAACAAAGTAGTATAATTTTAAAATAATAGAAGACAAATTACGACATCATACTTGCTCTAATAAAAAAAAATGATAAAATTACTAATTACAGTTGGTAATTGATTTTTTTTTTAAAATTAAATATTTAAAAAAATTGTGATAATGCGAACATGTCCACATGATACTGCGAACATACACAATATCATTTAAAAAAAAAAATTGTACATAAACAAATTGATGAAATAAATTAATTTGAAAAATTTCTACGTCCAAACAAAATATTTAAAACTACTATTTACAAAAACCAGAAATGTAATTCAAAATTGTTGTATTTAATAAGACAATGTATTGACAAAAAAAGTATTTCAAAACAAAATTGGAAAACAAAATAAATAGTAACACAATAATGGCAAAATTATTTTTTTGCAGAAAAAAAAACAAAAAAAAATACTGAATGGCCACTTGTATTTATTTCACCCAATAAAATTGTAGATGGAAAATTAGTATATGAAAATCAAAATTAAGTGAAAAACAATAACTTGTTTGAAAAATGATTTCAAAAAAATAACTGACTTGAAAAAAATATATTTGTTACTAACAATTTCAAATGTCAGTTTAAAAACAATGTAAACTTATGATTTGACACTACGATTTTTCCTAAAATTATTGTAGGTGACAACCATTTACAAACCCAAAAAACTATTTTCGAACGATATTTTATTGGCAGTAATTTTGAGTTTTGTAGTTATAAACTGCAAACTGACAACCAAATGGGCACGAACTTAAAATTTGTGAATAACATCTCTGTGTTCGTTGCAGGAAAATACTATTTGGTGGATAGCGGCTATAGCAACAAGATAGGGTACCTAGCCCCATACAAGGGGTATAGGTATCACCAAAATGCCCATCGAAATCGAAGACCACAGAATCAGTTCGAACTGTTCAATAAGGCACATTCGTCATTGCGTAGTTGTATCGAGCGGACATTCGGTGCGTAGAAGTCGAGGTGGGGGGCATTGCGGAATATTCAGAAGTTGAGTTTCTCTAATCAAGTGACCTTTGTATGTGTGTCGATGGCGTTACATAACTTCATATGCCAAAATAGTCAAATTGATGAGGTTACGCTTGCTATCCCAGATAGCACCGAATACGTGGCCCCCGAAATGCCCGACCACGATGAATACGCATGGGTTGCCGATGTGATTGAGAAATGAGACTCCGACCCTGCAATGGCAGCTGTACAAGCGAACATTACGTACCAACTTGTTAGGGAAAATCGATGTGATTCCCACAAGTAAATCAATCAATGGGAATATAAACTAATGCGGAAAAATTAAATCAAAGGCAACACAAGAATTTTTACGTGGTTCCCTCAATGTGAGGTACATCCACGGGATCGAAATCCGATTCCACTATCAACCAAATAAATTCCAAACGATTACAAACGAGACACTAATGGTCTCACAAAACCACCCTTAGGTGAATTCCAAATAATCACAAATAAACAAGAGGAAAGACCTCACCAAATAGATGAACCAAAATCTTCAGAACCAAAGTTGAAGAAGACCCAAAATAACGAACCAAACACAAACCGAAGATGCCCCAAAAAAAACCGAGCTTCAAAACAATTGAAATTGAATCTCCAATCTTCAGCACTGTGTTCTCCAAGAAAAAAGTAAGCCGCCGTCCCTCTCTGTATATGTGTATTAAACCGTAAATAATATATATATATTAAATATATATATTATTAAATCTTGGGTTTTGAAATCAAACCCTAATTGTACCCCAATTGGATTGGGCCTCCACAAATATAATATATAAAAATATTATACCTAAACCAAGCCAACTTAAAACTCTTTTTCCAAAACCAATTGGGTCCCACACTCCAATAAGGAGGTATACCCAACAATTCTCCCCCTACCGACTTAGGTGGAGAGATCAACCATACCCGCCAAAGTTCGACACTTTAACTGTTTGTCCCTCGACAAAGTCTTTGTCAACATATCTGAAATATTATCATCTGTGTGAACCTTTTCGAGTTGTAACAATTTCGAGTCTGACACATCACGAATCCAATGGTATCTCACATCAATGTGTTTCGATCTCGAATGAAAAGTAGAATTTTTACTCAAGTGAATAGCACTTTGACTATCACAATAAAGCACATACTTTTCTTGCTTCAAACCCAACTCTTGCAAAAATTTCTTCAACCATAACTCTTCTTTGCAAGCTTCTGTAATGGCAATAAATTCAGCTTCGGTAGTTGAGAGAGCAACACATTTTTGTAATTTAGATTGCCATGCCACAGCTCCCCCTGCAAAAGTCATCAAATACCCCGAAGTAGATTTCCTAGAATCAACATCACCAGCCATGTCAGAATCTGTGAACCCATCAAGCATCGGCTTACCATCCCCAAAACACAAACACACCTTCGAAGTCCCTCGAAGATATCTTAGAATCCATTTTACCGCTGCCCAATGTTCTTTACCCGGATTAGAGAGAAACCGACTCACCACACCAACGGCGTGAGCAATATCCGGCCTTGTACAAACCATGGCATACATCAAAGAACCAACTGCTGAAGCATAAGGAACTTTCAACATCTCTTCTTTGTCTTTCTCACTTGTAGGACATTGATTCGAACTAAGTTTGAAGTGACCTGCAAGTGGACAACCAACCGGCTTTGCTTTATCCATGTTGAATCTCTCAAGAACTTTCTCAATGTAGCTCTCTTGAGACAACCAAATCAGTCCCTCTTTGCGATCACGAACAATTTTCATACCAAGTATTTGCTTTGCCGGCCCCAAATCTTTCATAGCAAAAGATTTGCTCAACTCCAACTTCAACTTGTTAATCATGGTAGAATCTTGACCCACAATTAACATGTCATCAACATAAAGCAAAAGAATAATAAATTTGCCATCCGGGAAATTTTTCACAAACACACAATGGTCCGAAGTGGTTTTAGAAAAACCATTATTTATCATGAAAGAGTCAAATTTTTTGTACCATTGCCGTGGAGCTTGCTTGAGGCCATACAAACTTTTCTTCAATTTGCAAACAAATTTCTCTTTCCCTTTCTCCACAAAACCTTCTGGTTGCTCCATGTAAATTTCTTCTTCAAGATCACCGTGAAGAAATGCGGTCTTTACATCAAGTTGCTCAACTTCAAGGTTCATACTTGCAGCCATGCCAAGTACAACCCGAATAGAAGACATCTTCACAACCGGCGAGAAAATCTCATCAAAGTCAATACCTTTCTTTTGCCCAAAGCCTTTCACAACAAGACGCGCTTTGTACCTCAGATTCTTCCTATCATTCTTCAATTTGAAAACCCACTTATTTTTCAGAATTTTCCTCCCTTTAGGCAACTTCACTAAATCATAAGTGTGATTTTCAAGTAAGGAATTCATCTCCTCTTCCATAGCCTTTTTCCAATCATCTTTCTTTGCATGCTCAATTGCTTCTTGGTAGCTCTCCGGCTCCCCTTGATCAGAAATCAACACAAATTCATTGGGAGGATACTTTCTTGAAGGTTGTCGGTCCCTTGTAGATTTCCTCAACTCAAGTTGTGGTGGCGGTTCTTGAGTTGGATGCTCTTCCTCAATTTCTGGCTCAACTTCATTAGGATTAGCATCATCCTCCACATCTTCAATATGTGGCTGCACATCTCTCCCATTTTCATCATCAACTGAAGATGAAGGAGATGGATCCATATCAATGAGATCACTAGTTTTTGGCTCTGGTTGATCACCTTTACCAAAGTCTTCAATTGTTTGGTCTTCAAGAAACACAACATCACGGCTTCGAATAACTTTCTTGTCGACCGGATCCCACAATCTATACCCAAATTCATCACGTCGATAGCCAAGAAAAATACATTGTCTTGACTTACTATCAAGCTTGGACCTCTCATCCTTTGGAATGTGAACAAAAGCTCGGCAACCAAACACTCTCAAGTGCTCATAAGACACATCTTTGCCAGTCCAAACTCTTTCAGGAACATCACCATTCAAAGGATAGCAAGGAGACAAATTAATCAAGTCAACCGCTGTACTCATTGCCTCACCCCAAAAGGGTCTTGGCAATTTAGCTTGTGAAAGCAAACACCTTGTTCTTTCCACAATGGTGCGGTTCATCCTCTCGGCAACGCCATTTTGTTGAGGAGTCTTCTTAACTGTCTTTTGATGCCGAATACCTTGGCTGCGACAATACTCATCAAATGGCCCAATGTATTCACCACCATTGTCTGTTCGGATGCACTTCAATTTCTGCCCTGTTTCTCTTTCAACCATGGCCTGAAAATGCTTAAATACTTCTAGAACTTGATCTTTAGTTTTTAGTAAATAAGCCCAAACTTTCCTTGAATAATCATCAATGAAAGTAACAAAATAAAGTGCACCACCATGTGTTCTAACTTTTAAAGGACCACAAACATCCGAATGAATTAATTCCAACACATTTTCTTTTCTAGAAGTAACATTTTTATGAAAAGAAACTCTATGTTGTTTACCCGCCAAACAATGAATACAAGTTTTAAGATGTGTACCTTTCAAACCGGGTAGAAGCTCTTTCTTGAACAAAACTTGCAGCCCCTTTTCACTCATATGGCCAAGCCGCTTGTGCCACAATTCGGTAGAAGTATCATCTTCAAGTGCATTGACAACACCTTTACAAATTTTCCCTTGCATCGAATAAAGTGTATGACTCTTCTTGCACTTAGCCACCACCAAGGAGCCCTTTGTGAGCTTCCATATTCCATCACCAAATTTGTTGTTGAAGCCTTCATCATCTAGCTTCCCAGTAGAGATCAAATTGAGGCGAATGTCAGGAACATGCCTCACATCTTTAAGCAACAATTTGCAGCCCAAATTTGTTTCCAAGCAAACATCACCTATACCAATAATCTTGGACAAACCTTCATTACCCATTCGAACAGAACCATAATCTCCTGCAGTGTAGGTAGTGAAGAAATCAACTCGAGAAGTCACATGAAAAGAAGCACCAGAATCAATCACCCAATGACTCTCTTGGCTCACAAAATTGATACAATCATCTTCACAAACGACCATGATATCATCGGTAGTAACTGCTGTTGTGTCTTCTTGCTTCTTATCCACACTTTTGTCACGCCTTTTCTCTTTATTCTTGAGCTTTCGGCATTCTCGCTTCATGTGCCCTTTCTCATGGCAATAATAACACTCAACATCTTTCTTTGAAAAAGAACTATCTCTTGACTTGTCACGACTTTGATCACGGACATGAGGAGTCTTACTCCTCCCCCTTGTTTTACTTCGGCCTCTCACAACAAATGCTTCCGAATGAGAGGAACCGGCTGATTTTCTTCTAGTTTCTTCATTCAACAAGCTACTAGTGACTTGGCCCATAGTGACAACTCCATCGGGTGCCGAATTACTAATTGTCACAACCAAAGTCTCCCAACTTTCGGGTAAGGAACTAAGTAGCATCAAAGCCTGCAATTCATCATCAAAAATAATTTTCATAGAAGCAAGTTGGTTAACGATACTCTTTATTTCATTCAGATGTTCCGGAATAGGGCTGCCCTCTTTATATTTTAAATTAACCAACTTACGAAACAGAAAGGCTTTATTTGTGGCTGATTTTCTATCATAAAGACTCTCTAATTTTTTCCATAAATCATGTGCTGAAATTTCAGTAGCAACATGATGAAACACACTGTCATCAATCCATTGACGGATAACACCAACGGCTTTTCGATTAAGCCTCTTCCACTCATCATCTTTCATACATTCGGGTTTGCCACTATCACCCTCAATAGGTCCATACAAGTCTTTACAAAATAATAGGTCCTCCATTTTAGTTTTCCAAGTTACCCAATTGCTTCCATTGAAGCTAGACATACGACCCACATTCCCCTCCATTGATTTACACAAATAAATAGACCCAAATAAACCGTAAGCTCTGATACCAGTTGTTAGGGAAAATCGATGTGATTCCCACAAGTAAATCAATCAATGGGAATATAAACTAATGCGGAAAAATTAAATCAAAGGCAACACAAGAATTTTTACGTGGTTCCCTCAATGTGAGGTACATCCACGGGATCGAAATCCGATTCCACTATCAACCAAATAAATTCCAAACGATTACAAACGAGACACTAATGGTCTCACAAAACCACCCTTAGGTGAATTCCAAATAATCACAAATAAACAAGAGGAAAGACCTCACCAAATAGATGAACCAAAATCTTCAGAACCAAAGTTGAAGAAGACCCAAAATAACGAACCAAACACAAACCGAAGATGCCCCAAAAAAAACCGAGCTTCAAAACAATTGAAATTGAATCTCCAATCTTCAGCACTGTGTTCTCCAAGAAAAAAGTAAGCCGCCGTCCCTCTCTGTATATGTGTATTAAACCGTAAATAATATATATATATTAAATATATATATTATTAAATCTTGGGTTTTGAAATCAAACCCTAATTGTACCCCAATTGGATTGGGCCTCCACAAATATAATATATAAAAATATTATACCTAAACCAAGCCAACTTAAAACTCTTTTTCCAAAACCAATTGGGTCCCACACTCCAATAAGGAGGTATACCTAACACAACTAAGACGGCAACTGAACACGAATATTTGAAACATTAATGTTGGTTAAATTTATAATGTGTGTAACTGAGATTAAAATTTATATTATCATATCTTCTTAAAAAATGTTTGGTTTTAATATTATGATGTCTTCGGTAAATTACATTGTGAAAGAATTTTATTTGAACAGGAAGTATGTCCAATCATTAACATATAAAATACATGAAGGATGTATGTCCAATAATTGTGTGATAACATTTGAATTTTTTTTTTTTTAGATGCAACTTCTATAAAAACAAATCTGTGTCGAACAAATTTGAAAAAACACATAACAAAAAAAAAAAAACGCAATAAATTTGTTTTGCTTGTCTGAAGTTGTAATACTTCTCAGTAGGAACTTGATACAGTTTTGTATCCAATTTTATGCTACATATGTCCAAAAAACACTGTTCAAAACAAAATCAAAAGAATAAAAAAAAAAAAAAAAAATTGTTGAACAACTTACAACAGCACTGTGCATGACCAGCTAATAAAAAAGGAAAACAATAAAAAAAGCAAAACGAAAGGAATGAAAACAAATTTGTTAAAACGAAAACAATAAAAAAAAGGAAAAGAATTTTTAAAAAAAATTAAAAGGAAAAGAATAAAAAATAATGAATAAAAAAGGAAAACAATCAAAAAAAAATTGCACAAAAAAGGAAAAGAATACAAAAAATGATCAAAAAAGGAAAACAATAAACCAAAATTAATAATGTTAAAAGGAAAAGAATAAAAAAAATAAAAATGTTAAAAGGAAAAGAAAAAAAAAGGAAAAGAATAAAAAAATATTGACTAAAAAAGAAAAAGAATAAAAAAAAAATTGAAACGAAAAGAATGAAAAAAAAAAATTGAATAAAAAAACGAAAAGAATAAAAAAAATAAAAATGTTAAAAGGAAAAGAATAATATTGACTAAGGGAAAAGAGTAAAAAAAAAATAATGTTAAAAGGAAAAGAATGAAAACAAAAAAAAAAATGAATAAAAAAGGAAAAGAATTAAAAAAATAAATTCTTTCAAAAAGGAAAATAATAAAAACAAAAATGTTAAAAGGACAAGAATCAAAAAAAAAAAAAAATGACTATAGGGAAAAAAAAATACTTTTCAGAAAACACTTTTCAGAAAATTTTACTTTCTTATTTTCCGTATTTTTTTGTTTTTACTGAATTTTTTTTAATATTTTAAGCAATTTTTTACTTTTTAGACACACCTAACATAAATACACCTAAAAAGTAAAAAAATTGTAAAAAAAATCTTTTAAAAATTCACTAAATACCAAAAATACAAAAAAAAAAAAAATACAAGAATTCAGTACATTTTTTGTATTTTCATGTATTTATTAATTTTTTAAAATATTTTTTCACAATTTTTTTACTTTTTAAATACATCTAACTAAGGTGCATCTAAAAAAGTAAAAAAAAATGTTTAAAATTTTAAAAATATTCACTAAAAACAAAAGAATACGAAAACCAAAAAACTCAATTTTCAAAAAACTTAATCCAGAAAATTCAAAGCAAACACACTGAATGGTAAAAGGAAAAGAATGAAAACAAAAAATAATGAATAAAAAAAAAATTAAAGTTCAACCACATGTTTTGAAGACCGTTGCACAGTGTTTGGAATTAGGAAATGAATAAAAAATTTTAAATTATGTTAATACTATCGTTGCACAGTGTCTGAATTGTCCAAGGTGGACCACTCATTGACGGGCACGATTCCCAGCAACGGTAACACGTATCCCTGCTGGTGTGTCAGTTGGGAAGGGTAAAAGAGTCATTTTATCATTTGTAATAATATTATATTACACATCTTTTCATAAAAAAGATAAAAATTTATTTCAAATAACTATCTTTTTTCCTTCAATTTTTTAGTCTAAAAGGACAAAAAATACATTTATTTAGGACACCCCAAACAACCCCTTAATAGAAATAGGAAAAGAACAGGGAACATTGTTAGAGTATGCATTTGAAAAAGTGATTTCCTGAAATAGAAAATATGCTTTTTAACTAAAATTTAAAGAAAAAATGTGTAATATTGTTGAAGATAAGACGTCAAAAATTATAACTATTAAAAACATCTCCATTCTATATGTCAAATTCAATGTGACATTTAACAGTTTTATTTTGGCATATCAAATGAACTCCTCTTAGTGTGCCAAAAGCTGATATGGCTTTTGTATCATCTTTTAATGTCAATTTTGAAATGATGACCACTTCATTTAAAAAAAATAAATAAATAAAAGAGTTTAAATTTTAAAAATAATAGAATAATAGTTTTAACTTGATCTTCAATGCCAAATTGAGATATGCCAATTTGACACTCAAGCTTTCAATCAAATTTGACATACTAAATTTTAAGAGTTTGAGGGGAGATGGTACATACTTAAAAAAAAAAGGGAATAAATTACAAATGCATTTTTTGAGATTTGCTTAAAATATAGATTGTCTAATATAATTTGAAAAATTATAAATATCTCATTGTCAAAATTTTTTATTTAACATAATCAACAAAAAAAAATAAAATTCATAATTATTTTCCTATACAATAATAAAATTACTTATATTATTAATTGAAACATATTTCTAATATCATTAAAAACTATTAATTGATTTGATAATTTATTAATCAAATGGGTGATTTGTTATCAAATTAGAAACCTCAGGAGTGAAATGTAATTTTTAGAATTATAAGGGACAATTCGTATTTTAATTAAATTTTAAGAAATGTATTTATAATTTATCTATAAAAAAAAAAAAACAAGTCCTAGGATCCACTCCCAATAAAATGGGATTTTTGGTGAAAAGCCCCTTCCATTGGGCCTATTTTGTGTGAAGCCCACGGAATTAAACAATGATTCCAAAAGCCCCTCAATTAAAAAAATGTCATGAATTGACTGAAATGTCCTTCCATATAAGTGGGGAAATATGAAACAATTAACAGTAAAAATTTACTATCAATCAAAGTAAAATTTTACTGTCACTATCAAAGTAAAATTTTACTATCACTATCAAAGTAAAATTTTTATTGTCATCACAAGTCCAAAAGTCAATTTGTGTTGATAAAATTTTACTGTGGTTTAGTGTAACATTGTACTATATTTTATAATTAATTTTTACTATTAGGTTTGCCAAAAATTGCCAACTCATACAGTGTGTCACCAACACAACTTAAGACATGAATGTAAAAGTAAAATTTTACTCTGAAATAAGAATAAAATGTTACACTCTGAATCTAAGAGTAAAATGTTACCCCCTGAATTTAAAAATAAAATTTTACTCTGTATAAGAGTAAAATGTTACCCTCTGAAATTAAAAGTAAAATTTTACTCTGTATAAAAGTAAAATTTTACTCTGAAAAACTAGTAAAATGTTAGACTCTGCACAAAAGTAAAATTTTACTCTGTATAAAAGTAAAATTTTACTCTAAAAAACGAGTAAAATGTTAAACTCTGAATCTAAAAGTAAAATGTTACTCTGCACAAAAGTAAAAAAGCAAAGGCAGTGTTTGTGGCGGCTGAAATGTTTGGCAATGACCACCTCCTGACAGTAAAATTTTATTGTCATTTTAACATCAGAGTGAAATTTTACTCTAATTCTCTACTTTGGTTCTGTCAAATGAAATCAGATAAAAAACAACAAAAATAAATCCAAAAAAAAACAAACAAACAAACAAAAACAAAATAAATTAATCAACAAATCAACATATTTAATTGAGAAGAAAAACTTCTAAAACTCGATCAACAATCACAAATCTCAATGAAACTATCGTTTAATTGAGAGTGTTGATCATCGGCGGCGAGATCGTTTATTATTGACCAAGTGAGAGATCTTTGGCTGCGAGATCTTTAGATTTGGAGATCGTCTTCATCGATTTCGTTCCTAATTTCGTTCCTGATTTCGTTCCTGCGAGATCTTCAGCTAAGATTTCAAATATTTTAAATGTATGATACGTATATATAGAAGGGCAATATTGTGATAAAAAAAAATAAAAATTATAAAATGTCCTTATTAAGGTAGGCATTTCCTACTCAGGGGCTTTTTGAAAGAAAATTGATTGGATTATCCTTTACCCTAATAAAAAGGCTCAAAAGGGGAGTTTCACCAAAAATCCCTAAATTGCTTACATGGGGTGTTTGGCAGTAGTTTTTTTTTTATTAAGCTAAAATAATATTAAAAGATAAAATAAATTAAAATAATTAATAAGATAAAATATTATAAAAAATTTATAAAAAAAAAATTCCCACAAACATCACGTTTAAAAAAAAAAAAAAAAAAAATCTAACCCCTTTTTCAAATATAATTATTTTAATTAAATTAAAATAAGTTTCAAATATAATTATTTTAATTAAATTAAAATAAGTTACTAAAATAATCCTGTGCAAAACAGTTTGAATTGGGAATTGTTTTTTTTTTTTTCTTTGTTATATCACTGTTGCGACTCTCAGTCCCCATATAATTTCCCTTACCAGAAAACAGTTTGCATTGGAAACAATTTTTTTTCTTCTTTGTTTTATCACTGTTGCGATTCTCAGCGAAGAAACAAATGAAAAGAGAATGACTCAGATCTCGGCCGTCCTTTGAGCGAGAGATTCTGCAGAATGACGTCGGCTCTGATCGCGATCAGAGACACCGCGGCCGCCGTCGACAGCGACGGCCTGTACTCCCCGGCGAAGGAGAAGGCCGCCAACAGGGGGGTCTACAGCGGCCGCTCCCCGCTCCTCCACCGGCGCCTCCGCCAGCTTCTCGATGGTCCTAGGGTCAAGCTTCTTCTCTTTCTTTGCCTCCTTGTTTTGTTCGCCTCCAGGCTCGATTCTTTGATGGGTTGGAACCCTCACTACCCTTCTTTCGTCTCTTCTCCTTCCAGGTAGGTCTGCCTTCTTCTGTGTCTCTGCAACTTTCAGTTCAGTTTGTTCATAAAATAACAACAATCATAAACCTCCTGTTTATTGGGGAAGATTGTTGTGCTGTGAAAGATTGATTTTGTGGAGTGCAATCCTATTTTATATAGTTGGGTTTTTAAAATTAGTTTAGATAAATCAATTTTGGTATCAAATAATGAATCTGCGTTCTGTTATTGGAAATGAAATATTGTTTAAGTTGTAGCTTGTAGGTGATAGTTCTATATTGAGCTCTTTAATGCATACATATTTTGCTGTCAATAAGTTATATAGTCATCTTACCATCTTTATGAAATAATTCCCTCATTTACCCTGCGATCAACACTGTACATTCTTTTATGCGGAATGTAATAACCTCGGTAGTATGTTTGTTTTACATGGTTAATGTGGGGGATCAGGATATTTCATCCTCACCTGAATTGATTGTGCTCGGCAAACACTTACGCCAATTGGGGACGTGCCAAGGTGACACTCGGCACACACACATACACCTGCTAGTCTTACCTCGTCCAAAAGGTACGATTGTGACATGACAGGATTGTATCAAAGGGGAGGTAGGTGAGAAAGGATGAACGTCCTGGGCAAAAGTCGGAGCAGAGTCAGTAGGGTGACAGTGAAGGCACCTTGTCCAGCTCAGATGTGGGGGAGCAAGGCCCAAGTTGTCTAAACTACATGCACTTCACATATCCTCATCAAAAAGAGAGTGAGCACACGGCCGCAACCTCTACAAATATGGGAAGAGAAGACTGCCCAGATGAAAGGTTCATTGTTTTCCCCCCAAGATAAGTAACACACTATATCTGAGTTCTAACTCAACTATCGGAGTGTTTATCTGATAGACTCCTTTGCTGGACTCTAGTGGGTTGTTACCTTGTGTAGGGCCAATGCAAAGTTTTTAAACGTGAAAGCGCAAAGCCGGGTGTTATACCCCCTCACGGGTCGAGACATAAGGCACTAAGGCTTAAGCTTTTTGATTTTTATATTTTTATAAAATATAATTAATTAAAAATATCATAAAAAGGAGTTATAAAAAAATATCAACTAAAATTTAATAAAACCATTCCAAGCATAGAAACTTAATGAATTTATTAAAGTTATTAATGAATTTACTTCTAAGTTTCATAAACAAAACCAAACGCTAACACAACCCACAAATATTTTCTGCTCCCATTATATGTATCATCACTAAAGACATCTGTATATATTGGTGTACAATGATATTTTGTGTGTGTTTGAAAAAGAGGCCACCGACCAAATTACATATCAAGATTTGAGAGACGAAGGGAGAGAAATTGCGAGAAACATAGAAGATTGAAATCAACGCCTTCATGGATCAGAAGCCAATGAATTGTTGAATCAAAACCCTGAGGTTTGCCTTCTTGTTGTATTTTCTGAGACGCCTCTTATTTGTCCATATTTTATTTTTATTTTTATTTTTATACCTTAGTACTTGTGAGGCTTGCGTCTCGACTATTGAAGGGGAAAATGCATGTCAAAGGCAGCTACCTTGGCCAAGATGCCTATGCCTAGTTGGTGTTGAGCATAAAATTAAACGCCTTGAGGCATTGCCCTGCCTTGTCCTAATGCACGCCTCCGCTTTGCCTTTGAAAACACTGGACTAGCTGAGTAGCATCAGTACGTCAAGTAAAGAAGGAGAATTATATGTCCCACACCCTCACTTAATTCATGTGAAATATGCTTCCCAAAGTGGATTAAAGAAATATGCACACGTCATATATGATGAGAGTTTGAGATACATATAACAATATGACAATATATTCAAAATATTTCTACTCCAAAAACAAACAAAAAGCCTAACAGTCTAAGTGCTCTAATCTCGTTACTCAATCTACTCTAAAGATTGATCATTAGCAAGCATTGGTCACCACCACCAGATACATCTCACACAATTAGCCTCACCATATGGATCATAGAAAGGTGGCAAGGGATCAAATTGTGCAACTCGTCTAAGATCATCTATTTGCTAAAATATATCATGATAGTGATCAAGGGCGAAACCATGATTTAATTTAAGGGGGTATCAAGAACAATAATTCAATTTAGTAGTGTCATACAAAAGCATAATTAGTAAAAGAAAAAATAAATAAATATTAGTATGTACTAAATACATTAAATTCTAAATACAGTAGGAAAAAGTTCATCAAAAAAGGTAGGAACTCACCCTGTTGGGGCGGAGGCGGGGCGGATTAGATTTCCATCCCTACTCGATACACTGATCAATTCTATCTAACCTCTGATATATACTCCCTCGTCTAGCCATAATACTATTTAAGATAACATGAATGTCCGTGAGTGGAGCAGAAGGAAGAAGAGGGGTGATGCAAATGCAATAGGGGAACAAGGGCAACAAGATGAACATGCCACAAATGAGCCATGCTGCGTGTAAATGTAATATCACTCATCTATCTCAGCCTCTGAGAAGTTGCAAAACAAACACAAGATTATTTAAAAGATGTGTAATCAAGATAGGGAAGACATGACTACAACGACGTGTATCCTGAGTGACATCATAAATAATGTGACAAATCAAGAAACAATGCCAGTGACAACACTAGTACCAACAACACGAAGCAATTGACCTATCTCAATAGTGAGAACGGTCCCTTGGGATAGAGTAGCAGACAAACAAATGCAAGAATTTGTACGCATAGGTTAAATGCATATGGGTTAACCTATTAGCTAGCTCCTTTGCTTCAGTGGTCGTCTCTTTACTGGTGATTGAAATGCTTAGTGTTTCCCTTGGCTTGATCCAATGCCTCTTTACTCGTGATTGAAATGCTTATTGTTTCCCTGGCTTGATCCAATGCCTCTTCTTTTGAGTGTGTCCCCCTCCTGTACTTGTTCGCTCTCGGATTGAGTGTGGCCCTCCATAACATTCGCTCGGTCATTTTCTCATCGAGCAGTCTCTTCTAAGTGGTCTTCTTTGATCTGCAAAAGGCACTTTGACGCTACCAATGTTTGCCTAGGTCATATGGCCTAGAAATTTTCTTAAGATTAGTGTAACGATCACTGGGCCTCCAAGCAACTTCATGACCCTTGCTCAGGATCTCTAGAGGATAAGAGTTGAGGGCTCATTAATGTGCCTTATCGTATTCTGTAGAAGGGTTTGCACTTTAACTGAGCTCTGTGTGTGTGTGTGTGTGAGAGAGAGAAAGAGAGAGAGAGGGCTCTTATAAGACAAAGCCAACCTTTGACCAAGGCACGTGATACTCTATAAAATGTATCACACCTACCTATTATAGTGCCTTGATAAAGATTTTGAGATTTAGGTACCTACACACGAGTCGACATCACTCTGATATGACTCTCAATGTTTGAGTGTGGGTGCAAATAGTAGTTGAGAACCTTTGGATTGTTGAACCATGGGGATGAGCCACCCTGAGTGTGGGATGTTGCATTGTTGTGCATGGGTGGCTGTTCCCTATGGTTCGACTCTTCTATAAAAGAAGTCTTTTTCCATGCATACAAAACATGTATTAGCTAACTCATTTCTCTAGAGCCCAAAAGCTCTCTATTATCTCTCTCTCTCTCTCTATCTTTCCATCCGAGAGTGCCTCGACTTCCTGCTTCTACCTCCCTGTGGGTTCCTTTCCATCTTAGTGCCTACCATCTTCTAGAAGGCCCCACTTTGCCACCTCATGACTGACCTTCCACTCTATATTTTACTTCTATTTTGTTATTGTATATGGATTTTTCTCTTACTTAAGCTTAAGAAAATTGCCCTATTTCCATCTAGTTATATTCATTTTTAAACTAAGATAAATTTTGTTTGGAGTAAGTTCTCATACTCTCAAATTCTTTTCATCAATAACTTGTGAAACAGTTTCTTACCCTTCTTGTCAATTGGTGGTTTAGGTGAATAAATCTTCTTTTGATTTGAGTATTTTCTATTACTTGCTCTTTACAGATTCTACAAGACTGCAGCAAATTTGTTTACCATACCATATGATATTTCAAAATCAAATTGAACTGTGTGAGTTGGGAAGGGTTGTTACTGCTTTCACGTCATCATTTATTGCAATTGTTTACAAGAATGGGGTATTAATGTTTTGTTTGTTCTCCAGTGTTATAAAATAGTATATGTGGATGATTTTTGTATCTTCTTGTTCTCCAATGTTCTCCAATGTTTGGTTTCATAGCTTCTCGTTCTTCTTTTCCATAATGTGCTTATCTATGAAGCACGAACACTTCAAAATAGGCACCGTAGCGGTGTTGGACACAGGGGCACGTGCCAGACACGTATGGTGTGTGCCATATTTTTTTTTTAATTTTTTATTTTTGGTATGGGACACGGCGGGGTTAGAAAGCCCTAATCAAAGAGAAGAAGAGACCTAATCCAAAATCAGAAGGAAAAAAAAAAAAAAAAAAAAAAAAAAAAAAAGAGAGAAAAGTGAACCTGCGATTTTGTCGTCGATCTCGTTTGTCACCTCTGTCTCTTGCCTCTCGCCCCTGTCGATCTCCATTCATTGAGCGAAGTCAATCGCCGATCTCTTCTCTCTCTCTCTCTCTCTCTCTCATGTCTCTATCATTTGTCTCTCTCTTGTCTATTCTATATATATATATACGAAGAAGCATGGACAAGACACAGACATGCGGATATGTAAATTTTTTTAAAATATAGGACACGACACGTTGGGGACACGTGCAAACATATAATTTTATATAGTTATTATAAGTCACATTTTTAAATATTTTATATTTATTTTATATAAAATATTTAATTTTATCAAATTTATCAATCTTAATTACGCTATTTTAGTAAAAAAAATTAAATTTTTTTTTGAAAAAAATGTTTCTTAGCATGTCCCCAACGTGTCCTGAACGTGTCCTTAACGTGTCCGAATGTGTCTTCAGCGTGTCTGCAACATGTCCTCAACGTGTCTACAATGTGTCCCAAGTGTCTTGGTGTGCCTGACTCTCTACAGTGTGTTTGATACGTGTCTAGAGTATGTGCGGTGCATGTCCATGTCCGACATGTGTCGGATACCTGTGCGTCACCTCCGGAGAGGTGTCTGTGCTTCATAGTATATATACAATAATAAATATATATACAATATACAATAATAAATATACAACATTTTTTAAATATCATATATATATACAATATTTTTTTATGTATAATAAGTATCATATTGTATTCTATTTTGTTTATTAAATGTAGTGGCTTTACAAATACATATATATAATTAAAAAAAAAAAAAATTAGAGTTTTATTTATTGAAAATACATATATATAATTTAAAAAAAAAAAAAAAAATTTGCCGTGTCCCCCGTTGAGTTCGTGTCCTCATTTTTTTGAAATCGCCGAGCCCGTGTCCGTGTCTGTGCTTCATAGGTGCTTATATTCATCTATATGTATTTCTTCTATAGATGCTTCTCTAAAACGAATTCATCCAGTTTGTCTCCGGTTCTAGAAGATTTGAGTATGTTTAAAATTTAATTAATATTACTTGAAATGATTTTTTGATACAATTTAATGTTATAAATAACTTTATCTTCACATATTTTTTCAGAGGTGGCTACACAGTACTCATCAACACATGGAAACGGAATTCTCTTCTTAAGCAATCTGTTGCTCATTATGTATCCTGTGGTGGGACTGATGCGATACATGTAGTGTGGAGTGAAAGTGATCCGCCATCACATAGTCTAAAAGCATACCTTAATAATATTGTGCTGTCAAAGTCACAGACATCTCAGAAAACCAACTTCAAGTTTGACATAAATAAGGAGGATAATTTAAACAAAAGATTTAAGCCAATTGAAGATCTCAGAACAGATGCAATTTTTTCAGTCGATGATGATGTAATTGTTCCGTGCCGTACCCTGGATTTTGCATTTGCTGTATGGCAAACTGCTCCATTTACTATGGTGGGATTTGTTCCTCGCATGCATTGGCTGGATCAGGAGGTTAGTTGTTTCATATCTACGGCGATATTCTTCAGGACTTTTTTAGGTGTTGTTTTGGGGGGAAACTCAAGAACCAGGTCAGCTGAGGATGAGGCTGAGGCTGACTTCCTAAGAAGCATGGACGCTTCTACGAAGGTAATGTGTTATGTCTGACACCAACACGACATAACACTCATCGGCTATGTTACACAGACTCTTCAAAATAAATCAAATACCCGTGTCGGACACCCGACACTCGGATAAGGGTATGGGATATGTGTCGGATACTTTTCAAGGGATACTTATATAATTTATATAATTATGAATAACACTATTATTATGTGTATATTTTGTTGTATAATTGCTATAAATGTATTTTTGACATTGTAAGTTACATATAGTACCATTTATCTCACATACTTGATTAAAAATATAAAAATATGACATTTTCTTGCCAAGTCCGCGTATCCTTAAATTATGGTTTGATGAGTCCAACCTCTACCTGACACCCATACCCGAGTCCATGTAACATAGCTCACTGGACACTTCCTAACACTTCGACAGACATAAAACACATTCCAAGTTTGAATAAACTTGGAATCCAATGATAAAACAAGGTGGAATTACATCCCAATGGGAGAAATTTTTTTTTAACAGAAAACCACTTGCACCCCACATGTTTTTGTACTTATTTTTTTTTTTTTATCTGTTCTACTGTGTTGAAATTCCCCCATAAAACAAAAACAAAAACAAAAACAATGTAAATTATACCTATTTTTCTCTTTTAGACCTTAAAAAATTATTATCTTTGACTTATATATATATGACATATAATAATTATTTATCCTTATATGTGACATATAATAAATATATAAAATTATATATTTTGCACAAGTCTCCCATGTGTCGTGTCTTACATTTTTGAAAATTTTCATGTCGGCATGTCCGTGTCCGTATCCGTATCCGTGTCTCTGTCTGTGCTTCTTAGCTGACTGGTTTTATGGTGGATAGTGTTTGCTAAAGCCACTTTCTTCGCAGTGCTTGAAATCTGCATGGAAATAAGTTGCAAAATAAGCTCTTCCTGAAACCAACTCTTTATTGGTATTCATAGATGGGACCTGATCTGGAGCACTTCTTGAGACTTCCAAACAGCCTCTTAAAGGTGCACTAGTATTAGGATTTATGCTGATACATTTCCATGTATGTTGTACGAGGTCACTCCTACACTAGAATGCAGAAACCCTGTTAGACGGGCAAGAAGTTTTTCTTCTTGTTTAAATTTTTGTGATTTTCATTTGTTCAAAGATTCTTCTTGTACTTAATATAATACACTGCTATGCTTGCCCTTCATCCAATAATAAGCTGTTTAACGCTTGCCGTGTTGCATGAAAAAACCAACCATACAGTGCCACTACCTTAAGGCCCTATATCATTCGTTCAAAGATTCCAACATCTATTTTTATTGAACGCTACCTACTTATTTGCTTAGATGCTACCCTATTCAAACCTATTCAATATGTTTTACAGTTTTTTTATTTGCTTTCTGCTTCCCTTTTTCGATTTTGTATTTGTAAATTTAGAAATTAGTTGCCATGAACCCAAGCCCAGTTCTTAAAATCTCATTGTCTAGAAATATTTTAATAATCTCTTTGAACTGCCTTATTGTGCATACTTTTTCCACTAGCAAGCTAAAAAATTAAAAGTAATTGAATGAGATCTCTTATTGTCAGTGAAATTATCTTTGGTATACTCCAGCTATGACATCTTTTGGTCATATACCAGCTAAAATTGTCCTGCTAATGTAGAGAGGATATATGCGCTTATCAACAAATGTTTTTTGTGCTAGTCCTATCAGATTTTAGAATAGGATAAACCTTTTCTTAAGCATTTCACCTTTCATTTTACAGCAAGTTTATTGTCAGATAATCACTTACTAACACAGCAGCTCCGAGCATCTATATGTATCTGACCCTGGAAATCTACTTTTTCTTTTCTTCCTTCTCTCTCGCGGAATTTCATTTTGTTCACTGCATCCCCTGGGACAATGAAGTCTTGGACATGAACTTGTGTGGTGCCTTTTATTATCTAAAGTTAATCCTAATCTTCTCTGCTTTTTGTTTGATATTGTTCTTTCATCTAATTCAGAAAAATGGCATCACATATTTCAAGTATGAAGGATGGTGGTCAGTTTGGTGGATGGGCACTTACAGTATGGTTCTCTCCAAAGCAGCATTCTTTCACAGGAAGTATTTAGATTTGTACACTCATAAAATGCCCTCGTCGATTTATGATTACATAACCAGAGAGAGGTATCACCGAATCAGATGATTAACCGATTTTTTCTTACTTTTCTGATGAGGCTGAATGTATGGTTGATGTATAAATTTATTTATTTATTTTCCCAGAAGCTGTGAAGACATTGCAATGTCCCTGCTTATTGCAAATGCCACTGATGCGCCCCCAATATGGGTCAAAGGTAATGGCTGCACCTCTTTCTTCCTTCTTTCCTTTTCATTTATGTTCTATTTTTATGCATTTGCTGAACTCTGGATATGCCTAGGAGATGCTCATTTTTATTATCTGATCAATCTGAACTATGTTTGGTTTAGAGATACTCTCTCAAAGATGTTTTTCATAGAAAATTTTGATAGTCTGATCTGAGTGAACTTTATCAGAACATTCAAAATATCTGATCATTTATCATGTTGTGGGTTCGAACCTGAGGGCATCACTACCAAGAGATGTTGATTTTCCATTTTAACAAAAAGTAAGCTCCAATAAAGGGTCTAATCATTTAAATTTTGTCATGTTTGTCGTTTAGTTGGGACATTTGAGTATTAGCTGCAAAGCCACATAAACAATGTGATCATAAATTACACTAACAGTGAAGAGCATTCTTAATCTTGTGCACGATATGAATGTGGCTCTGCATGTTCAATGCATCACAGACTTTACATTCCACTGACTATTTCTTGACACTTTCTTTGCCCCACTTAAAAAAAATCCTGGTGTGTCTTATGGTTTCTAAAAATTTGTCCCCAGCATGACTCCCCACAATAAAGGGTTGGGCTACCCCTAGGTAATTAGACTGTAAAGTTTTGGTGTACTTCTTAGAAACATGAGTGATACCATATTCATGTCAAATTAACAGGAGGTTTGATTGAGTTATCTGCTTTAAGAAGCGTAGTTGACATTAGAGCTAAACAGCTAGCTTTTGGTAATCAAACCTTCAAAGCATGATTTTGAATACAAGCAGCATGCTACTAGACAAAGCGGTAGAGTGCTGCACCCTAGATGGCAAAAGTCCAGTAGCCGAATGCTAAGTTAACAAATGATGGTTTGCTGCCAAAGCAAGCTACCCAACTAACAATTTGTCTCAAATTAAAGCCAAACCTTGCTCTCAATGCATAATATACAGTTTGCTGGAGGCATGGTGCACACAACGTGGGTTTGCTAGAGTTCTTTAAGAACGAAGCCTTCCCTAGGATCTGGACAGCTCGATCAACTGTTGAAAAATAAAAAAAGTTGGCTTAGAGTTCATGCTACTTGCAGATCAAAATAGGATATGTCCTCTAATGGGCTTGATGAGTGGTGGTGCCACTAGATGCACTATGGGTGGTGGGATGGTGTGGCAAGTTGGCTACTATTGGTTAGGTTGGGTCTTGGGTGCTGCTGGGCATCTGTGGGGGTAGAGGATTGTATGTGGCATGAGTGTGCTTTGTGTTCTTTAACATGAAAGAGAGAAAAAAAAAAAAACACGAAAAAGGGAAAAAAATAATATGAAACTTATGTTGCAGACTTGCAGTGTGGGAGTGAGGAGGAAGAAGGATAGGAGGGGAGGAGAAGGAGAAGGAGAAGGAGAAGGGAAGGAAAGAAAAAACGGAAAGAGAGAAAGTTAAGAGCGTGTTGTGGTGGTGGCATAGAGAAGAAAATTGGAGAAATAAATAAGGGTAATGTTGACTTTTCATAAAAACTGTCAGCAGAGTTACACTTTACACTTTCCAAACAAGAAGGATTCTAACTTGAAGGGAGTTATGTTGTTTTCAAACTAAAACACAAGGGAATAAAATGTAATTAACCCTTACTTATTTGTAAAAATTCCTATCACAGTTTTGTTGACAGAAGTCCATGTCAAAATCTGATTGTTTTGCAGTTGCACCTTAGCTTCAAGAATTGGTATCACATCAGTCTCATAATTTTCACACCTTCCTGCTTAGGTAGTTAATGGTGGGCTCTCGTAAAGATTGCTAGGATGATTGTTGGCTAACAACCTACACTTTTTGACGAGCCATTTGCTTAAGGTGCTGTTCATGATTTTGCAGGGAAGATATATGAGATTGGATCATCAGGCATAAGCAGTCTAATGGGGCACAGCAAGAGAAGAAATAAATGCCTGAATGATTTCGTCTCCCTGTATGGGACGATGCCTCTTGTGCCAACTAACGTAAAAGCTGTTGATGCAAGACATGAATGGTTCTGGTAATGAAGCTGATTGATTTGTTTGGCACACACGGTCCTGTGACTGTTGCACACGATCACAGTTTGTTCAGTATTTTGTGCATCGTTCTCTTAGAGTGAATACCCTATTTAGATTGCAAACACGTAATTTGATGTTAACACAACTCTTCCCACTTGCATTTTGAACTTTCCACTTGTATATGTTTAGGGTCTTTGTATTTCTTTGGCTTATTGATTTTGTTGTAATTTTTTAACTATTTGTTGGACTTTTTATTCATAGTTAAACTTTCAATTGATGTAAGTTCTCATGATATGCTTCCATGAGGTTTTGAACCAGCCAGGTATTAGCATCAATGGGTTAAAGGCCAATAGAAAGTCCAAGTGTACATAAGATTCTCTCAGAATGGGATGCAGTGCAGATCTGAGATAAAATGTGAGTATTACTTGTGGACTACTTTTGTGGTCCCACCACCTTTAGATACTTTTATCTCAGATCTCTGTTTCATTATGGGAATTGTTTTTTGTATTTCTAAAATAGCTGTAAGCGTCATTCAGTGGTGCCTTTGGATCCGACATATGTTTCTTGGGATAATGAGTTAGTATGGCAATGTTTTCTTATGTAAGTTGAGCTTTAGAATAAAATTTGCAAAAGGAAGCATAATATTTGGCAGTATTAATATATATATATATATTAAAAAATGATATACAAGTTTATTTTCTAGATTTATTTTTTAGATCTAATGATGTGTAAGTATTATGATTGGCCGATAATTAAGAAAAATATGAGTGTTATTTTAAATATTTTAATTGATTGACACATCATTGGATTTGAAAATTTTAGTCTAATTTTTGGACTTATATAGCAATCTCTATATATATATTTTTGCACAGAATAATAACTAATATATTAGTATTTAAATATTAGTATTTAAATTACAACATAGACGAACATCTCTTACAGATTCGAATCTAAAATTTTACTCATATTAGTATCTAAATGTTTGCTCCATAAGTACTTGGGCAATTATCCATCTAAAAAAAATATAATCACCTGGCCAATTAACGGAGGTTTGACATTAGTAATATCTCCATTGTTGAGCTGTAGGCTTTGACTTTTCAAAAGGTGTATATAACACTATGGAGTCTTTTGGGAACGAAATAAAAAGTCAATTTTTAATTTTTTGCCTATTTTGGATCAAATCGCTTCTTACATTTTTTATCCATAAAAAGATAAAATAGGTTAAAAAAGTCAAAAAAATCAATTTTTTTACTAATTTTTCAAAACATCACTATATATAATTGCCACACTTTCTTGGAGAGATGGATGAATATCTAGTTTAATATATTTTTATGATATTAATGAATTATGTCATATTGTTTTTTTGAATAGAAAATTGTTGATAACTGTTAGTTTCTTATCAATGAGGTAAAAATTGGATCTTATATAGGTCAAACATGGGGTGATGGTGCATCCCCCAATCTTACCTTCCCTAAATGTGTCCTGGCCCAATGATGTGGTGATGATGTAAAATAAAATAATATTTTTTTATATATGAAGTGGATTTTTTTTATCACAATCATAAACATAATATTTATAACTAAAGAAATTAAATATTAATTATTTATAAAATTACCGTAAGATTTTACTTTTTATGCCCAGGTAGCTTTGTCTATTGCAAATTCTTTTCAAGTCTTTCAATGAGTAGACAAAAAGCGTAATCTCCTCACTCTCAATATTACTCTGCTTGTATCGATACTCTCAAATTTCTAGAAAATTAAAAAACAATAGACATAGTGTATATGGAAATAGAAAATTTTTTATTGAATATTTAAAAAGCTATAGAGATTATAAGAAAGTTAAAGAGAACACTCTTATTTACTTATAAGATTTTGCTTCTTAACTCTACTTCTACAAGATGCAGTTACACCCTTTTATAGGCAAAGATTGGACTTTAACTTCGGAATTGAAATGTATAAAATTAAAAGATAAGGTTCTTGTTACAAGATAAGAAATCTTTTACATTCCAATTTATTGAAACTAGCAACTTAGTAGTGGTATTTCCATCACTTTGGTTTTATTCAGCATGTGACTCCTTTGTCTTCATTCACCATGTGATCCATTTTGTTGTGTCACATTTGATGTATATGTCATGTGAGCTTTCTTTTGACTTCTTTTATCTTAGCTTTGTCTTCTATGTGACTTGTCTGGAAGATTTCTACTTTTTTTGGCTTGATTTGTCATGTGAACTTCTGTATATTTTTTAGAATTGCAGAGGTCCATATCTCGCATTGATTCATAGTGAATTTGGGCTCTCCTCTTGATTTTGTAGAGTTCTCAAACAGCTGCAGAGATGTCTGATGGTTTAATTATCTATTCTTGGAGCATTTTGAGTATTTCCTTTGCTTTGTCTTCTTCTGACTTAGAGGGTTCAATGAAAGCTTTTTGGTTTCTTACCACCACAACTTGGTCATGATAATTGTTTTTTGGATTGAAATTTTCAAGTGTGAGCACTTATTTTTTCAAATAACTACACTTCAGGTATAGATTTACTAAGAGGATTAACTATATTAACCACTTTATATATATGCTTGTAATTAACATAAATATTTTTGCTTTTTACATTAAGGTTTTGCATACCTTGAGTTTTTATTTTCAATTCTAATGCTCTATTAAGATTAGGATCTTCCAATGCCAAGAAATAATTTGGTTTGATAGTGAACCAAATGTTTGAATTCCTCTTATTAACAAATTTTGAAAGCTATACCATCTATTATCCATGACACATATTACCATATGAATGACTTTTTCCCCTGAAGATTGAGGGTCTCACAATGTCTTATAATTGAAAACTATTTTATTTTATTTTTTGAAAATTATACTAAATTTAAAAGTCTAACTATAAAATTATATTAAAGTTTTAGGGTTACTTTGTAATTTAAGAAACTTGAGGCTAGTGGGAAGATGAGTGAGATTGTTTGATGAGTGAAAAGATGAGGTGGATGAAGAGGTAGAGTGTCACCAAATTAAGGGTCTCTTTAGAGCTCCTAAATTAGAGATTTCAATCTTTATTCGTCAAATATGGGACAACATCTGAAGCATGAGATTGAATATGATATGAGTGTATACTATGAGCAAAACTAATTAAATTTTCTTAGCAAAGAAAAAAATAAATAAAAATGAAAGGGTTAAAATCTCAAGTTTGAGCAGAAAAATATTAGAGATTTATAATTTAAAATTGTAAATTCACTCACAGTAACATAGCAATGCACTTGAGATATACATAATTGAGTTCATGACAAATAAAAAATTTAACACCTAACTATCAAGTTATTTTATTATCAGTAAAATTAGGAGAGATTTTTTTTAATCTCAATATTTTATCAATAATAAATATTGAATTACTGAACTCTAATTCAAAATAGAGGGAACTATATATAGGTAGGAGAAAGGAAAAAAAACATTACCAACGCATGAGGGGTGCAAATGAAAGACTGTGGGGGTGCAAGTGTTGCACCCTTTCATGTGTTGGTAATTCTGTTCCCATTCTCCTACCTTCATGCAGTTCTCCATACAAAATATTGGGTCAACTAGAGGCAGGCACCTTTTTGGAAAAAAAAAAAAAAAAAAAGAAGAAAAATTACACGTTAGTATCTTTTTAAAAAAGAAAAATTCAAATCAATGACAAATTTTATAAATATTAATAATTAAATTCATAAACGTTTTTATTAATCTGCAAATATTTTCTATCAACACCACTAATATGTAATTTTTCCAAATACAGAAAAAGTTTGATGTTGACCAAATTCAAGGATTTTATACCCTAAGACATTACAGGACAATTAGAATTTTGAAATAGGACAATTTCAAAACATAGTTTAGTATACCCAATGGACGGGTGTTGGTTTTTGCTATGGCAATTTTCAGCACTCCATCGGCAACTTTCCGATGACCTTCTGGTGAGATATAAAAACATTTTGAAAGTGTAAATTTTGGTTTTTTATGCCTAGGAAAAAAGGTTCGGGAACTTTTTTCCAATTTCTAATATAAATTTTTTAATTTTTAGCACTCACAATGATTCTCTCTTCTTTCAATCTTCCCTCCTTATTGTTGTAGGGGTTCTTTTTCTTCAATTTTGACTTCCGGCGGTGACTAATGTACAAGAAGGTAGTGGTAGAGTTGAGCAGTGACGACATAGATGACGATGATGGTGATGGCTAGGCTAAACTTTATTTTGATGGAGTTCATGTTTTCCAAACTATGTCTATGAGAAGATTAGTGATTTTCTCGTATCGTTATTGTTTTTTGGGAGAATTTTGTAGTTTGTTATTGTAGTTTTGGTAGTGTTTCTTGTTTGGTTGTTTGTTTTTTCTTTGTTATTGTTTTGTATAATGTTGACTTTTAATTTTATGATAAATTATAAATACATTTCTTGAAATTTATTTAAAATACAGATTGTTCCAAGTGGTTTGAAAAAATTATAAATATCCACTTATTAGAATTTTATATTTAACAGAATTAATTGAAAAAAATGAAATTCTTAATTGCTCTCTTATACAATAATAAAATTACTTGAATTATTAACAAAAATAATTTTTCGATATCATTAAAAACTATTAATTAACTTAATGATTGATTAATAAAAAGGGCCTATTAAATTAGAAATTTGAAAGGACATGATGTAATTTTTAGAATCACACTCAACACCATAAATAAGCTATTTATTGGCTTATTTGGATTACACCACTTCTCCAGTTTTGTACAAGTCTTTTTATAATAAGTAAAAAACCCAGCTTATAAGTCATATCCAAAATTATAAGCTATTCCAGGGTGCAAATCGTATTTTAAGCAAATCTCAAATGGTGGATTTGTAATTTACTTTTTATTTTAATATAACTATTTTATATCTTTTATTTTTTAATAAAAAATATAATTTATTAATTGTGAGTATTTTAATAAGAATTTTAATCTACTAACATGATTTAATGATTACAAATATTTTAAAATAAAAGACAAAAATTAAAATAGAAGATTTTTTGTGTCAAACTCTGAGGGAGATTCTTCGTAATATGATAAATTTCTTTTGGCTTCTTTGCTCGATATAAAACTTCTTTTGTTATTTTAACTTTACTTAAATTTTCAATATTACTATTTAATTTTTTATTTTTTATTTATATCTTCAACTTTTGTGGTTAAGTTACACGAACAAATGTACAAAAAAAGCTTATGCTATTACGTTCATGTGTATTTTACTTGAAGTAATTTTATAATTTTAAATTTAAAAAAAAATAAAATAAAACCTAAATTAGAAGACAAAAATACTTGACAAATATAAGTTGGCAAAAAGTGTTGTAACGAGTTGACCCAGATAAGTATTCAAGTGGATTGCACATTGTAAAATAATAAAAGCTTAACAAACCCTAACTATATATTCTTGTGTAAATTGCACCAACATCTCTTGAGATTTGATGAAAATTTAACAAACCCTAACTATATTCTTATTACAAAATAATAAAAGCTTGAATTTCCGACTTGTAAAAAAAATAAAAATGAAAGTCGTGAATTTTTCGGTCAAAATAGGTAGAGCATTTTATGTAGGGGATTTTAGTTAGAGCTCCCTCCTTAAAAAGTTTTACTAGTACGAGGACACAGGAAAAATATTTCCAGTTAAGGTCCTCCAAATTTGTGAAGGTTATTCTTAGACCAAAATATTCCCACACTAAAGCTGGGAAACATTGTTTTGTTGTGGAATGATTTAAAAATTTAAAAATTTAATGACTTTTTACCTAGATATCAAATTTTTATAAAATTTCTATTTTTGAAAATTTTTTCGTTAAGATTTATCAAATAAAATCCATGATTAATATAAAATTCTTAAAAAAAAAAATTGATGAAATTTCTCTGGGTTTAGTCAATAAAATTTCATTGATCATTAGTCAATGTTAATTAAATTTCACTGAGTTTAATAAAATTTTGCTTACCGAACTTAGTGAAATTTTACTATCATTAATTAAAGGTCAGTGAAATTTCATTGTGTATGAACTTTAAAGATCTACTTTCAAATTTAAGATTAAAAAAATTCAAATTGAGTGCGGCAAAAAATAATTAAAGAATTTTCCTATTTTAAAAAGGCACTTAGTCCACAAATCCAAATCTGAATTTTTTGCTCCAAAAATTCAAGTGCTAAAATATTAGGCCAGTAAGAACAAGCGTATGCAAAATGACCAAACTACCCTTATATACTATTCGCGCTTGTCTTCTTCCTATAATCAAACCCCCTCTCTCTTCTTTCTTCTTATCTATTGGTCATTTCTTCACGAGTAATGCTAGAGATCTTAAAAATTCTACAAAAGTTTTTAATAAATATCTCACATGGGTGTGGGACCTACACAATGGGTGTGTTTGATTGGATGGACTGGATAAATGGGGATTAGAATCCATCGGACTTGAGTCCTGGGATTGTGAATCACCCGGACTATTTGGTTGATTGGATACGTATCTTGTGTTTGTTTTTCATGGGATTAGATGTGTGGAAATGATTATTTTTAGTGAATCCAACGTTTGATCGGACGGACTGGATAGGATAAATGAACAAAGGGCTATTTTACCATTTTTTAATTGTTTACTAAGTAATAGCAATATTAAACATATCTTTAATATTTTAATTTTTTAGCTAGATTAAATAAAATTTTATTTTATTTTATTTTTTACACAATTAAATAAATTTATTTTTTTAAATAAAATATCAATAAAAATATATGTTATTTTTTTAATTAAATTTTTAAATAAATTTATTTTTAAAAATAATAATAATTAAATAATGAAATTAAATAAAACATCTACTAAAATTTAAATAATGAAATTAAATAAATTATAAACAAAATTTAAAAATAAAACATCAATAAAATATTTATAAAAAATTATTTTAAAAAATTAAATAAATAAAACATCAATAAAAAGTTAAACAAAATTATTTTATTTTTAAATTGATACATTTAAATTTTATTGAATTTTACTAAATATAATACATAATTAAATAGTAGAGGGTCAAAATGATCATTTCATCACCTAATACTAACAGTGCATAGTCCCCTGAAAATTGTCTCATACCCCCCAGGATACAATAGTCCCCCATATGGGGGATAAGGAGTCCGGTCGGACTCCATGTCCGGCGGACTAAAAAGAAAAACAAACACCGGACAAAGAGCCTCTTCCGGATTATAATTCCAATAGTGAATAATCCCCTCTCTTATCCCCTAATCAAACACACCCAATGTGGATCCCATGTGAGACATTTGGTAAAATTTTCAAGGTCTCTAGCATTTTCGTTCTTCACCACTGTTTCTTTCTCTTTACCTCACTTTCTCCCTCTAGACATTCCGGCAGGTCATTGTTCGGAATTCTTGCGAAACTAGGGCTTCGGCAAGTCTATCAACCATGGGGTCGACATTGCTCCAAATTTGGTGACGATTCTAGTGTGCGCGGTGGTCAGAATCGTCTTCTCGTTGGTCCAGTGAGTATTGGTCTCTCAGGTAAAGCTCTTTACGGAACGAAACGCTTCGTCGACGAAAAACAATAATAGGTACAGCGACAACCTAATTGTACCCATCGTCGCCAGAGCCACCCTTGCATCTTGCCTCTCCTTTTCTCGTTTCTACTGTTGATTACCACGGATCGCCTCACCTCTGTCGCCGTTCACCTCACCTTTCGCATATCCATGGTTGGTTCTTCCTTCTCAGCCTTCTTCGGCGGTAGGTCTCCTCCGTTGATCTCCATGACGATAGCTTTTATGAAACTCAGAGAGCATAAAAAAGAAGATTCAGAGAGCGGCGATAGAGAAGAAGATTCAAAGTGATGGACAGATTTGTTCATCGTTGTATTGTATCATTAAACCCTTGCTAGAACTGTTTGTGACTATCTATTAATCGATTTTATCAAATCAGCCACAGATCTACTAAAACGATTGATTTCCATAAAAGAAGAAATCATCATCTTTACTCCTTCAGATTATGCCAAAAAACTCAATCAATAGATTTGAAGCGAACTTTGAGAAACTCTGATTTTATTTATTTATTTTTTTGTGTGATTTTTTGTTTGAGGTATATGAGAATGTATAAATTGATTGTGTATGAAGAGGATAAGCTATTGGGTAAAGTAGAGGTTTATGTTAGAAATATCACCCCATAACGAGGTGCACCACTTAGGGTGATAATGCACCACTAATCCACCAAATGGAGCTCCCACCTAGAGAGTGGAATGGGTTTGGTGAACCCACTAGGGAGTGGGGTGGTTGAGCCACTGTCTTCTTCCTCCTTCCATTTGTGTATAAATGGAGGAGGTGTTGGAGAGTTGAAGTAGAGAGAGTCAGAAAGAGCAATTGTAAAGAGTGAGCATATTAGTGAGGGTGAGATGTGAGACGGAGAGACCCGTCTCCCTCGGTGTGAGCGAGGGAGACGGGAGAGTGGGGTGAGTGTGAGCTCCTCCTCTATTGTAATCTTTCTGTAATCTTTCCATTGGTATAGTGAAAACCGGCTACTCTCCCGTGGATGTAGGCATTGAGGCCGAACCACGTAAAATATTGTGTCTCCTTGTGTATGGGTGTGTATTTCTGCTTGGCATGGTTTCTATAAGGTCTTGGGCGGGATCTCCGATCCCAACAAGTGTAATCAGAGCCTCGTCAGTGGCGTTTCGGAACAAAAACCCGTGCTGTTTCGAATCTGCCCAGAAATCGAATTGCTCGAAATCGAGTTTTGAGCATACCAGGAGCAAGGGCTCGGCGAGAGGATCACAGAAATGCAAAGCAGAGCCCAATCGGAGACCGGACACGCCTTCATGCGCCCCTAGAAGGTGGGGCACGAGGCCCAGTCTCAGCACGCGCCCACACGCGCCGTGAAGGTAGCCGACACGTGGGTTCACGCGCTCCCACGCGCGCGCAGAGGAAGAAGGCGACTGAGGGGAGGGCGCGTGCATCACACGCGCTCTAGGCACGTACAGAACGCGTGACAGGACACGTCAGCAAGGTAGGCCCGTGTCTGCCACGTCATCATGCCACGTCATCGACACGTGGCGTGCCACGTCAGTGCCATGTGGCACCATGGGCCAGTCAGGGACTGCCACGTGGCCGCCACGTCATCTGCCACGTCAGCATGGGTTGACAGGTCAACCAGAGGCAGGGAGGGATCCTGTGTTGCGCGGCAATGGTACAGCCGCAGGAGGAAGGATCCAGTGCTTCGCGGCTATGGTGCAGCCGCAGATCTGAGGCGTACAAAATGTTTTGGCTAGATCTAAGCCATTTGGAGTCCGTTTTTTGGCGATCCAATAGTGGTTTCCAACTATTTGGAGTATTCCGGACACATCTGTACGGTTAGATTTTGGAGACGGAGTTTCTGTGAAAAGAAGGCAGATTGAAGGGATGGACGGCATCGGGTGCAGTGGACGGAATATTCTGTTGGTACACAGAATATTCCCTGAACTTCTGAAAATTGCAATTTGGCCCAGAATTTTCAGAAAATTGTGATGTGGCCCAGTTTTCGGGGATATTTTTCAGTGAGGTCCCCGGAAATGCAGCGAAGGTTGGTCCTAGCTAATCGGACCGTTCTGGACGCAATCGCGAGGTTAGAATAGTGAAATTCTGAACGGTTGTTTAAAGATTGTTAAAACATGGGAGTTTGTCATCTTTAATACTCGGAGGGAGGTTGCCGGATATTGTGGAACGCTGCGGAGTCACTGAGGAGGTTAGAATGGGTAGATTCTAACCAGATTGGACAACCAGATACAACTCGAGATAGATCATTGAAGGCCAGAGGAGATCAGGCTTGATGGCAGATCGAGGGAGATCAAGATTGGTCAGGGGCGATCAGAGGATTGCAGACCAGACTTGATGATCAAATGGCAGATCGAGGGAGATCAGGATTGGTCAGGGGCGATCAGAGGATTGCAAAGATGATTATCTCCGGAGTTCATCGGAGGATCTGGTTCAATCAGAAGAGAAGACCATTCATCGACGGATAGATGATTTGGCAACTAGTTCAGGCTCAGGGAAATGCTGTAGCTGTTGGAGCTACTGTATACGAGTAAGTACTGGTGGTATGTGGACGTGTAGAACAATAGTTGCAGAGGAGCATACTAAGCGCAGGGGCACAAATGCAGACGTGCAGTAGTGCAAGGGTACGGTAGAGTATCGTACAGAGGCGCCAGAGGAGTGTGCAGCAGCGGGTTGTTGAAAGTTCACAGGAACTTCCAGATAGAGAAATTGAGACAAACGCAAGAGTGCGCGCCAATGAGTGGCAAGTCCTTTTTCTTCTATGGTGGTTTCTTCCATGGCAGCGGAGGATAGAGTTGATGCGGATCTCTCAGGCGAGCTCGACGCAGGGAGACCAGAAGCCATGGGTGCGAGCACTATGCATAGGGTTGCATAGTGGTAACTTGTACAGACCGGTGGGAGTTGTCTTGGCAGAAGGGCTAACTATCAAACATCAGTACGGACGTACAAGTAAGATAGAACCAAACATCAGGGATTGCAGCACAGACAACGAGCGTATGTGGAAACGCTAGGAAGTTGTTCAGAAGTGCAGAAGGCAAAGGCTGATAGTTCAGAAATAAGCTCCGAGCAAGGAAAATTGAGGATGTTGATGTGTCAAACTCTGAAGTTTTCTAGTTGCTCCAGTGTTCGTCCTGCAAGGTAATGCATGACAGTCAAGGGCATCCCAGCAGGGGGTGCAGGACATCCAATCAGGGGGTGTCAGATATCTTGGTTACACAAGTTCAAGTATAGCAAGTGAAGACATCCGAGACAGGAAGCGTGGAAGAGATGTGTGGGAGATAGGAGCAGAGGCTCTCTCCAAATCAGAGAGTGGTGTGAGTTGAGTTGAGGATGTAGGATTCCCTCCTCCTCTTGTATCTCTGGTGTATTATCTCTAGCTTTCAGGGGATGCAGCGTCTTAGTGAAGAGATGAAGACTATATTGAATTTTTGGGCGTAACAAGATTAGCAGCAGTGTGTGCAGTGAATCACCTCATATGGGTTGAGGGGGTGATTTGTTAGAAATATCACCCCATAATGAGGTGCACCACTTAGGGTGATAATGCACCACTAATCCACCAAATGGAGCTCCCACCTAGAGAGTGGAATGGGTTTGGTGAACCCACTAGGAAGTGGGGTGGTTGAGCCACTGTCTTCTTCCTCCTTCCATTTGTGTATAAATGGAGGAGGTGTTGGAGAGTTGAAGTAGAGAGAGTCAGAGAGAGCAAGTGTAAAGAGTGAGCATATCAGTGAGGGTGAGATGTGAGACGGAGAGACCCGTCTCCCTCGGTGTGAGCGAGGGAGACGGGAGAGTGGGTGAGTGAGGAAAGTGTGAGCTCCTCCTCTATTGTAATCTTTCTGTAATCTTTCCATTGGTATAGTGAAAACCAGCTACTCTCCCGTGGATGTAGGCATTGAGGCCGAACCACGTAAAATATTGTGTCTCCTTGTGTGTGAGTGTGTATTTCTGCTTGGCATGGTTTCTATAAGGTCTTGGGCGGGATCTCCGATCCCAACAGTTTATCCTCAGAATCAGAATCAGAACGGTGTTTTTGACAAGGAAATGATCTCTCACTTCCTCTCTGACCTACAGATCTGTTCAAAATTTCTCTAAAAACTCTCTTAATGCCCAGATCCATAACAGATAGGGTTTGGTATGACTCTGTATTTCAATAGATAGGGTTTAGTTTGTCTTGGTTTGACTTTTGTATTTCAATAAATAGGAATTTTTTTTTTTTTTTGAACAGGTAGAATTTCAACAGTTATTGATTTTACACAGATATAATTAATTTCAACAAATAGAAAATTCACCCAATAGAATTTCAACAGATAGGTGCTAACAAAAATTAAAAGGGTAAAACTAAAAATAAAATGTCTTTTAAAATAATAAAAGAATTTCTTATCAAACTATTTCACAATGCGTAGATTTCTTACTAGCAAAAAAATATGTATTAGACTTTTCAATAATTTTCAACAATCGAAATTGAAATTTTTAATAATTTTCTTATTTTAAAACAATAATTTTACTTTAGAAAGTCATTATTCTGTTTACGCCACTTGCTCGATGCGTTGAATATGAGCTTTTCTAATTCAATGTGAGTTGGCCTACTAACAGTTAATAAATAAGGTAAACTACCAATGGGTCCTACTTTTGAGATTTATTACTCATTAAGTCCTATTGAGAAATTTATTAAGTGATAAAGATAAATTTGTCAGTCTTTTATTTTTATAAATAAATTTATAGTGATAAATTTATCAGTCTCTTTATTTTTATGAATAAATTTATAGTGATAAATTTATCAATTTCTTATTTGGATAGTATTAAATTTATTAGTTAGGACCTGTAGGTAAATAAGTCTAGTTAATAGGACTGATTAGTAAATACTCCTAATAAATATTGATATTTATCATGGTACGGAAGTTCATATACACCTCATGCACACGAAGGTCTTTTCGAATTCAATGTGAGTTGGCCTACTAACAGTTAATAATATTGATATGAAAAATGATTTGGAGCTCTAAAAATATCCCCTAATTCCCCTAATTTCTAATTTTGACAACTTTTTTTTTTTTTTTACTTGATATGGAAATTAGGGGGATTAGGGGGGGTATTTTTAGAGGGATATAGCAAGGTCCGATTGATATTTATCATGGTGTGGAAGTTCATATACACCTCATGCACACGAAGGTTTTTGGTTCAATTCTTCTTAAAAATAAAAAAAAAACAAAAAATTATTGGCAAAAAAGAACTTTTATTAATAAAAATGAAGATTTATTTACAAATTCCATTTAGTAGATTTATAATCCAATAAATCCATATATTTTTTTTAATATTCTATCAAGTTCCATATATTTAAACTTATATTTCAATAGGTGTTTTTTTTTTTTTTTTTTTTTTAAAAAAAATTTAATTTTTTATATTAGAATTATTATGTGAACTATTTTACCATCATAGATTTTTATTATATATATTATACCATCTATCTAGAAGAGAAAATATCAATTATTAGATATATTTTATTTGTGGTATATATAAAACATTGTATATAGAATATGAAAAATTATTATTTTTAATATTTTCTTTGCCCCAATGTGAGGGATTCACTTAATCAAGAATATTCTTTTACTATTATTTTGCATTAAGGTCCTGCCATGTAAGAATATTTGGAAGAAAATGTTAGTTGTCGACCAATAATAGAGATGATGATGGACTCGCGACAGAGATGATGATGGTAAATTGGTGACGAAAAATCATTTTTTTTTTTTTTTTGGCCACTGTAGCACATAAACCATAGTTTCTTCGTCGATTTGTGTAGTCATTGGTATTGTATAGTTTATTCACCGGTATTATACTGGCGCTGATTATATACAGATTATTCTAAAAAGGTTCGTCAATATATATGAACTATTTGATATTTTTTTATATATTGTTTGATATTTTTTGTACATTGTTTGTTACTGTATTTGTTGTTTGAACAATCATTTTTTGTTTTCATTAAACCATCGGAATAGTTGAATTTATTTTCTTTCAATTTTGTTTAATATTTTCATGTTGCAGTGTGAATGTTCACATTGGTATGAATTTAGTTTTTTTAAGGTTAGTTGTATATTAATTGTAAATTGTGAACATTTGCATTGTATTTTGGTAAGATTATTTATTTATTTATTTTATTATAAACATTTTTCAAAAATTAGTTGTATGTTTGTTGTTTTTGTTATTATGATTATTGGTTAAACAATCATTTTTGTTATCACTGAACAATTGAAATAGTCGATTATGTTTTCACGTTGTAGTGCAAATATTCACATTAGTATAAGTTTATTTTTTTTAAAGCTAGTTGTATGTTAATTGTAAATTGTGAACATTCACATTGTATTTTGGTATGAGTTTTGTTTTTTCAAAAGTCAATTGTATGTTTGTTATTTTTGTTAATATGCTTGTTGGTTTAACAATCATTTTTGTTACTATTGAACAATCGAAATAATCGATTTTCATTTTTATTAAAATTTTGTTTTATGTTTTCATATTGCAGTGTAAATATTCACATTGGTATGAGTTTATTTTTTTTAAGGCTAGTTGTATATTAATTGTAACTGTGGACATTCACATTGTATTTTGATATGAATTTTATTTTTTCGAAGGTCAGTTATATGTTTGTTGTTTATTGTGAACATTCACATTGTACTTTAATATGTGTTTCGTTTTTTCAAAAATTAGTTGTATGTTTGTTGTTTATTGTGAACATTCATATTGTATTTTGATTTTCGTTTAGATTTTTTGTTGCATTATTTTTAAAATTTTCACATTTTAAAATGGTTGAAAGTTCATAATTTGAGATTTTCTCTGTGGAATAAGGGAGAAATTTTCTCTTTAAAATGAGTGATAAATTTTTTCTGTAGAATAGGGGAGAAATTTTTTTTTCATGAAATGAGGGATTGTTAATATTTATTATGTATTAGTTTTAAAATGGAAATATGTTCAAAAAATTAGAAGGGTGATTTGGTCCTACTACATTAAACACAAATGAAATACATAAAAGGATATAGGTTAGATTGTAACACCCTAAAATAATAACAACAATTCATATCATGATATTATGTAGAAAATATAACTTGCGAAATATTTAATGTATCATTGATACTACTTAAATGTACGAAAGATGAAATATGCATGTATATGTTCATAAATATTAGATCCTGAATCTATATCATATGCCATTTGTAAATGAACTGGAACAAAATGACGTATAAATCAATTTATGCCCTAATGGCTATATCTTTCCAAGTCAATACTTGGGTACAACAAAAGTAAGTTAAATTCAATACATATAAAGCCTAAGGCTTGTACCAAATCATTACAAAAAGAAACAAAAAGAAACTCTCGGCTTCAGGTCCTTCTAAGCTATGTCCTTGGTGAAAGCATATCAACAGTACCTGAAAGTTGTTTTTCCATGTAGGGTGAGTTAAAACCCAGTAGAGATACTTGAACACAATGTATGAAACTTAACAAAGTCATAAGGTGAATACATATACATGCCATTTGCCAAACATTATACTTTTCCATCTCAAAGCAGTGCAACGCCAATATTGTATCTCAATTCAAGAAAAATATACTTTTATATTAAAAAATAGGGTAGTGAATACAAAACATTGGGAATCTCTAGGTACGTGTTTGCTAGTAGGCTACACAAGCACTACCAAAACTATTTTACCAGTACTAACCGGAAGGATCGGCATCTAACTGCGTGGGTTTCTGAACTTTCACCGAAGACATACAAGCCAACATAATAAACCACAACCACATCCCCTAACCAGATTCACTAAAGTATATATCATTTTTTCTCAAAATAATACATTTTCAATATTTAAGTATGAAACAATGCTCAATGTAAGATGTATGAATAATTAGTTTCAATTAACCTAATTCTCATGCAATTTCTACGACAATCAAAACTATCCTCCACCGATAGCCTAAAACAGATATTTTTACTCAACAGATAATTTTCCAACAATAGATATATTCAAATAAATTTCAAAATGGGAGTGATAATATATATCCAACTCCACTATCATTATCAACAGATACATTCTTCTTACCTTTTCAAATCCAACATCTTTTCCTTTTCTTTTATAATTCAAACATCAATGCTTTTCAAACAAAACCTTATTTACTTTCAAAATCACATTTAAGAAAAGAATTTCCAACATTTCAACACAGCCCAACTATATACACACTCCTACAACCTTTCTCAATAATTTATTTGAAAAACCCCTATTTTATATTTCAAAATCAAACCCTGGATTTAACCCCAAATTCCCAAATCACTAAACCATTTTAAAGAACAAATAACTAAGCTAAAAATCATACAAAATGTTGAAGAAATCCCTACCTTAAGAGTAGAAGAGGAAGAAAGCAAGGGTAGAAGTTTGACAAGGCCGAAAATGTGATCCTCTCAAATTAAAGCGAAACTTTCAACGAGCTCTACCTTGTTTTCCATGGAACTATGGTGAAGAAATCAATGGATTAAGGAGCATTTGAGGTATTTAGGTAAGAATTAGAGAGAGAGAGAGAGAGAGTAGAGAAATTAGGGTTAGGAGTATTTTAGAGAAAGAGAGAGAGAAAATGAAAAAGTGACAAAAACTCCTTTTCTCCGATCTGATATATGCACAGACTGCTTGAGCGACCAAAGCACCGCTCAAGCATTAGACACAATAGGTGGAATCGCTCAAGCGACCAAAACACCGCTCGAGCGCACAATGACACCCTTCAAAAAGTTCAGACCTGCAAAAGACCGCCCGAGCGAAGGAAAGACCGCTTAAGCTAAGATCATCCATTCCCAAAAGTTTTATAGGTCTACAAACATACTAAGAGATCTCAAAGACTGCTTGAGCGACCAAAGCATTGCTTGAGCGAACCAGAAGTGAAACAGACATTAACTCTTGAAAAACTAACTCCCACCCTGTTTCAAACATAACCAACAACTCAACTCAACTATCAATAAGATGATAAAGGGCATAAACAACAATTAAAGATACGGAATTCCGGATCTAAGAGCATGAAAAGGGTCGGATTTAAACCGAAACCGTTATATAAATGGAATAAAATACTTAGAAATAGAATTTATCAAAAAATGACCCTAATAAAAATGAATAACTAATACAAAAAACAAACAATGATCCATGGTGATAAAATGCAACATTGCCAACTAAGCATATCCTAATTAAATTGACAAATACAAAGCAAGCCAATCATATGCAAACACCAAGGGAAAAAATAAATAAATAAAATGAAAAACTCCCACCAAGATTGGCAAAGTGTCATCCGAAATAACCCAAAACAAAACAATAGTTACAAAATCACCTTGGCCGACTAAACTAACTAAACCATAACAGACATCCCAAGTGGGAATAACTAGAAATATAATAACTGGAATGAATTAAGTTGCCACTTAATTTGAACAAGAAGCAATATAATGGCCACTTTCAACAGTGCTATTGAAAGTAGACAAGTAAACTCCACTCCCCTAAATTGCATTGTTGACTTTGATTAACAGTGGTTTATTCATTGCAAATATAATCACGTGGAGAGTTATTTGGGGGCTCTTACGATTGAAGTATCGAACTTGAAGGGAAGTAATCGTCAAGATGGAAGAGGGGCAAACTAGTCACAAAAAAAAAAAAAATCAGAAATAGACTGTCTTCCTAAACAAAAGAAAAAAACGGAGGGTTTAGACATTCCATTTTTTATTGATCCTAAGATTTCGGGTGCTTAAAAGCTTTCGGATGATGAAATCGTAATTATTTCATCCTTATAGATATTTAAGGTGGTTACGAACTATTGTATTACCCTGTTTTAAGCCAAAATCATCTTTTTACAAAATGATTATTTTATCCTTGAACCCGTTTATAGTCAAAACTTAACTCTTTGGTCCCGAATGAGAGAGGAAAGTCCGATTAAATCTAAATTGATGATATTTTTTGAAATCAGTGACCATTTTTTGTTTAAAAACATTTATTGAAAGGTTGTGTAACATTGTTCAGACTCTCGGTTTCTTTGATCTAATCTCACGAGTGCAATGTGAAACATAGATGAGAGTCCAGATTTGACAACTTTTATAGAAAATCTATTTTATTGCAAAACCTTTGTCAGAAATGGACTGCATCACCAAATTTCAGAGTCACTACCTAATATTTTGAGAAATTAGGAAACCCATGACTCGTGTCAAGGTCACTGTTCGTCGCAACCAAAGATATCTTGGTTCGGAACCTCAGGTATGAGAGGGGAAGGCCTTTAATTGAGCACCCCCACTTACTCGATCAAAGATCGGCCTCTACTAAACCATGATATGAATTTTATTAACTTTATATGTTCATATTCTGATTTATTTACAAGATCCTAAAATTAACTATGTGAAGCATACAAGTATAGACTATGTTATTCATTTTGGAACAATTTGATTTCATGTATTTTTGAAGGAGTTTTAAAGGTGTGCAACTTAAAGAAATTAAGTTGACAAACATGAAAATCAATATTATTCCAAATTGACTAACACAACCTCTATCCACCGGCATTCATAGAGACATATCAAATAAGCAAATAGCCACATGGTAGGATGCCAAACATAGTAAGAAATACAAACAAAGCGGGATGCTAAAGCATAACAACTTACATATTTATTGATATCCCGCGAACAGTTACAAAACAAAGTTAGCAAAATATGCATGATCTTATATACAAAATCCTAATACAATTCACTAATAAAATTCAACTAAAGATTTGGCTTTTAATATGTGACATATGAATCTTCTCAAGAATATGAGGTAGTGCATATAATCACATAAGAATTAATTAAATCTATAAATGAAAATTTAGCTGAATCAAGATGCATGAAACATGGACGCAAGGCATGGATAGGACAAAAAGATAATATGATGTTTATGTACAAATAAGGAAAGCAAGTAAAAGAACAGGATAGAAAGAAGCGGAGTTGTTGGCTTTTTTGTCTTTCGAAGGTTAAAATTGTAATTCGAGCGTGCCAGCAAGGATCAATAAGTCCTTATAAAGATTAATAAATGCCAACCAATTAGTTAGACGATTGTTTCGAAGTTCTCTCAGCCTCAATGAAGATAACTTTACTTGTGGCTTAGATTTTAGGAGAAAATTAAGAAGACTTAAATAAGAAAGAGGGAACAACAGTGTTAGAAATTAATCTTTTATTAAGTAAATAGAAGTTTACAATTGTACCTTCACTTTCACAGCTTCGAAGGGGATTACAGCAGCAGACTAACTTGCTCTTAGGAATTTGAAGTGCAGTACAGGAATGTAAAGACTAGAATTTAAAGGATTGGAAAATATAAAGTAAATGAACTCGTTTCTAGATCTGATTCTAGGTCCTCTGCATTATCAGCATTCTCCTCTATTTATATGCTCTGAAGATAACCGTTGAAGTGGCTGATAACCGTCGAAGTAGGTGATAATTGTCGAAACGATCTCCATGATCACTGAGTGTGGATTTGAACAGTTTGCTTCCACTATTCCACTCTCGTGGTTAGGCTTCCCTCCTAAATTCAAATTTAAACTGTAAGCAACCGTTTCGGGCATGTCACGTTGGATATCTTGACTGTTCCCATGTCTGGTGGATACATTGCCATTACTACAAGTTGCCACACGTTTGTTGATGGTTGGAGACCTTTACTGATTCCCTAATTTGCCCCTTATAATCTACATGTTAGGCTGTGATAGGTCTGCATAAATTATATAGCCAACATTACCTCCCCACTAATATGGCCAATACTTGGTGATATTAGTGGATCAATGCACTTTGCCCATGTCCCAGGACGTGCATGGAATTTATTTACTCTGGAAGTGTAACCATTTTCAAGCAATGAGACACTGAACTTCATTAAATTCTCCTTTATGCTTGAACACTACCTCCACTATCTGTGTAGGCGAAGAGGCTGATACATTTCTAATGGCTAATCCAACTCTCTCTCTTTCATTGATCAAGCATACGAAGAGGTTTTGGACAATGATGATCGATCTCGAAAGAGCCTTCATGCATTTATTAGCCATATTTATCCTCCTCCATTTATACAAGTTATGGAGGCTTTCGCAAAATATGAGCCTTTAGACCAAAAACTTGCCCAAATGGACCTTAGAAGTTCTTCATCTACTCCAAAACCTTCTGCATGGGATGAAGTTGCCTCCTCTTCTACTAGAAATACTGGTTGAGATGCTTGGCCAGCACCAACCCAACCACAAACAAGAGAGTGGATTCATCATAGATTTGTTGAATTCGATGACCCTACTACAATTCCTTACTCTTCGCGTAGCTCTATAGTATATGCTTATATCCTATTCGACCGTTTTCATTGTCTCGAAGACAATTTGCTTTTGACATGGTATACCTCTACCTTACCAACCAAAATAGTACGAAAGACCCCCTCACCCTATTGAGGCTTTGGGAATGAGCCTTTCATTTTTGGCTAAGAAAGCAAAACTTTGTTCTTTGGATTGGCTAGAGTGTGTAAATGAGCCTTAGTTTCCATCTTCTTTTAGAAGGGACCCCACTGCTCTTTCCTTTTCTCCTAATCCTAATTGTGTTGAGGAATTGAAACTTACTCTTTTTGGAAACCAGCATTTTGCTCCTTATCAAGCTCCAGTTCCTCCAACTGCCTATCAGCAATATAAAGCCCAGACCCTGCTTGCTACTTTTTCTCATGTATCCTTCGAAGCCCTTCAAGATGACATTCCTCACAAGAACTTTCTGTGGGCTTGTAACATTATCTCTCGAAGTCACAACTAAACCCTGTGGCCCAAACAAAAGTTCACACTTTTCTGGACCAGCTCTTTTTGCTGTTCAACTGGTACAAGAATGCTTTAGCCACCAGGGAGTCATTAGAGGAGATCTTTGCTGTTCGCATTCAAACTCATTATGAGGCAGAGAATCTTCTTGAAGGTTATGAAGACTTCAAGAACTAGGATTTAGAGTACAGAGAAGATGCCAATATGGGTGATATGTACGGGTCGGGTGAGATGGATAAAGTCGAGAAAGCTTTTAAGCAAATAGAATTTGAGATGAGAGGCCAACAACTCTTTCACCAAATAAGGGCTCACCAATTAGATAAACCAAATTCAGATAGGATATGCGTTTATTGAATTTTGCTAGACAAAGTTTCATGACCTTTTAACTTTGTCCATTCCTTACTTTTATGAAATTGAGAATATAACCAAATAGGTTCTTCCAATGTAAATGTTTATATCAATAAAATTGGGTTTTCATATTCCAATTGCGTAGTTAATATGACTTCATCCTTCAATTTGTTCATATAATCTATAAATAGCATCTTTGAAGTAACCAATCTTATTTTGAAGCCTAGTTTACATGTTTTGAAGCATCGAGCTCCCCTTTAAAAGTGACGAGATTTTCCTTTGAAGGGCTCTGGCTTAGTAAAAAGTTCAAAAGGTGCTTCCATATATGGGTAAGCCCTCTGGTTTTTTAAATTGTCACATCACTTCATCAACTACTAGCCTCATAGCACCCACTTACTTCGAAGCCAAACCAAGCAAAACTGTGTTTCCTTTAATCAAAGAGCACTAAAAATACTCCTTCGAAGGAAATTTTCTTTGAGAGAGAGCCTATGTGTGTAATTATAAAACTCTTGAAGTAGACAAGTGTAACGACCCAGAAATTCTTTCCTCCGCTCGAGCGGACTTTTGGGGTTCCCAGCAATTTTGCAGACAACCTGATATTCTGGCAGTTGTGATTTTCCGCTCGAGCGGGGGAGTTGACGCTCGAGCGGATGACTTTGTTGGTCTGCACGCTCGAGCGCAAGGTTGGGCGCTCGAGCAAGTCGCCTGGTTAAGTTTGATTCTGAAGCATGTGGGCTCATTTTTGATGTTCTTCTTAGTGTCTTTGAAATGTTCTTACCTTATTTTGGGATATTGATTGAGATGATAAGATGATGGTAAAGTAAGATTGGACCAAAAACCTTAATTTGAATAATTCGTTTACGACCAACCGTCACTCATTTGCCCTTTTCTTTTTCCACACTTTGAATATGGATGTGAGGTTAGGACCATTGGAAAGCTTAGTTCCGGGGCTTCAATTTGAACACAAGAATGACTTAAAACGGAGTCCGGATGAGGGAGTTATACCTGTTCAAAGTTTCGGAATCTGTGCTGAGGGCAGGTCCGCTCGAGCGGGAATCAGTCCGCTCGAGCGGGAATTACGGGACAGCAGCTTTAAGAACGAGATTTTTAGATCATTTCTTATATTTTCTTCTTCCCTCTTCCTTCCTCCTTGCCTAAGTCCGAAACCCTAACTCTCAAATCATTGATTTCATCTATTTTTACCAACAATCCACCATGGATTGTGCATCAAGGGTGAAGAAGAAGTGAAGATCAACTTTTCCAACCGATTGGATTTTGGGATTTCGAGAGGATGCATTCAACCTAGCTTCCTTGCTTCCAATTTCGAGGTAATGGGTTCTCTTAGCCTTGAATGTTTATGATTCAAAGTGATTTCGTTGGTACTTTGAGATTTTGGTGACATTTTGGAATCTTGAGTTAATTATGGGTTAGGGACACTTATGGTTTAATGTTTATGCACAATTGGGGCTTCCACTCTACTTCACAAAGGATGTTGAATGTTTTTAGCATATTGGCATATAGTCATTGTTGATTTGGCGATTTCACTAAGAAAAGAGGAAAACCCCCAATTTCCTTGGAAACCCTAGGTTGATTAATGATGATAACCAATGAATTGGCTCAAGTGGGAAGTAGAGTAATGAAATTTAAGTGTTGAATTATATGTGTTCAAGTTGAATTAGAATTCGGGAATGTTTGAAAATTATGTTTAGAATTTGCGAATGAATTTGTTATAAATGTTAAAATTCATGCTATCATGTAAAGGGAAAATTAGGGAAATAAATCTATTAAGGATATAGATGATATGAACTTGGTTTTAGAATGTTAAACTAGGATTCAAGGATTTCTTGTGAATTATGTGAAGTTGTAAATAGTATTGATGAACCAAGTGATGCTGATTTTGTTGGATAATGTTGTATTGAATAATATTGGAAATTGAATGGTGTTGTATTATGATGAATTGTGTAGGGTCAGCTACAGGGGTGGACCAGGCATCTCAACACTGTGAGTAGTAGTACACTTTACACCGCTAACGATTGCCATTAGTATTCTGTTAATTCCGTTACTTATGTATGTAAATGATTCAAGGAAGATAAATGTTATATGTTTAAGTAAATGTTTCAAGGAAGATAAAATGTTTAAGTAAATATTTCAAGGAAGATAAATGTTATATGCTTATGTAGATGATTCAAGGAAGGTAAATAAGTAAGAGAAAGAATGAAACAACCTTCCTAAGATTCTGGAATTCTGTAAGACTCTAAAATAAGTTTACATATGTAATAAGTCAAGTATGTTAAGAATGTTGCAAGTCTATATATATGTGGCAAGTTCAAGTATGCACAAGATTAAGTAAATGTACAAGTTAAAGTATATACAAGTTAAAGTATGTTGCAAGTTTACAAGTTTTCGTAAGTTACCAATTCAAGTATGGTACAAGTTTATATATGTTACAAGTGCAAGTAAAGACAAGTTTACGTATGTTACGTATGTTACAAGTTTACAAGTTTATGTTATAAATTTACGTATGTTACAAGTTTAAGTCTACTACAAGCTTACGCATATTATAAGTTCAAGCGGGTTCCCAGTTCAAGAATGTTACAAGATCAAGTATGTTACATGTATGACTTATAATTTCTGTTATGGTTCAAGTATAAGGAATATTCATAAAGAACATGTATGATATACTTCCATTATGATATGACAAGACGTGCCATTTACAAGGGCTTATTGCCAATCACAAGGGCTTATTGCCATTTACAAGGGCCTCGTGCCATTTCAAGGGCTTTTATGCCAACCTTTTTAAGGGCTTCATGCCACTTTCAAGGGCCTTAGTGCCAATATGTTACAAGGGCTTTATGCCACAAGTTTCAAGGGCCTCGTGCCATATGTTCAAGGGCCTCGTGCCACAAGTTTCAAGGGCTTTTATGCCACAAGTTTCAAGGGCTTTATGCCAACACGTTTGAAAGTTTAATGCTATAATATTCAAGGGCTTAAAGCCATTATGCTTTAAGATGTTATGTTTCAAGTTATTATGCTTCAAGTTATTATGCTTCAAGTTATTATTTTCAAGTTATTATGTTTCAAGATTGGGCCTAAGGCCGTTATGAAATTAGTACAGAAGCAGACTAATTATGTTAACTTTGCAATTTCGCACGCATTGATATATTATGTTTCAAATGAAGCACCGTTTTGTTTATGTACTATTATTCACTGAGCCTGGCTCACTTTGTGTTATGTCTGTTCTGTAGGTGACCACCTTGGAGGTCAGTCTTAACCTTGATGCTCGCCTTTCATTTGTCAACCTCAGTGTGTCCAGGCACCAGACCAAGCCCATGCATGTCTGTGAAGTTTTGTTAAATTTTTGGTTAATTGCCTATCCTAGTGAAAATGTATGCATATAACCCCTTTCCTTTAATAATGTTTAGTTATACGCTCAGTAAAGGAGCTGAGTACGTGTATGTGATCCTGGCATGTTAGTAATAGCTCAATGGATGTTATTCTATGTATTTTATATTATTAAATGCTTCCGTTCAGGCCCCGTATGTTACGTATAACAGGTTTAGCGTCCATTTTCGAATAGGTCATGCCCAAACTTTTAGGGGCGAGCTTGGGGTGTGACAGGTGGTATCAGAGCACGAGTTGCTATCTCACACACGGATCCATTGGGCTGTAGGATGTCTAGAAAAGACTTAGGCTTCATGCATGGCATCCTTAGTGCATACGAAAAGACTGATAGCAACATTAAATGTAATATGTTCACGCTAACGAGTATGATCTATGCTTATTTTACATTCCTTGTATATATATATATTGCGATTGATTGTTGTGTAGAGCATGGCAGAAATAAGATAGAGGATCACCTCGGGTTGAAAAAAAAAAAAAAAGAAAAAAAAAAGAAAATGATTGGTAAGTAATGCACATACAATTTTTGGCTGTTATTTGTGAACTGATAGTTATCTATCATTTACTTAGATGAAGTGCTTAAACACTAAGTATGGATATTTAGTTATGATATAGTGATGTCTTCCTTGTGTTGTACTGTTTAGACTTATGATTTGGAAAGTTATTATGTTATGTATTTTGATAAGTTGTGTTTTGTATAATAGTTGACTCATGTTATGTGTGACCGGCCGCAAGAGAACGTTATGTATATAGTGATCCGTATGGGAAGTGAATTATTCTATTTTGTTAAGCGCACGATGATGACATGATATGACAAGCAATGCTTTATTTTCTGATATATTATGTTGCGAATTAAAGAATGATGTTCCATGTATGTAAAAGTATTTATGGCATCCTTAATACAAGGCTAGGCCCTTACCCGAGGGTAATAATACCGTGGTTTAAGTATGTTACAAGATATCTTTTGCCACCGACGGTCTTGTACGGGTGGATTATGTTTTGCCATCGACGGTCTTGTACGGATGGTACCACCGACGGTCTTGTACGGGTGGATTATGATCAAGCATAAACTCTGAGTTCTGTTTCTGATTCAAGTATAACTAAGAATATGTATCAATGTGTTTCTGTTATCCGTTCCATTTATGCTATGTTCTAACGAGGTGTGAATTGATAGTGACAAATGAGTTAAATTTATGTGTAACTATGTAAATGCTAGATATTGCGAATTGTCCTCTATCACCTATATGGAGGTTATGATGTGAACTGTTCTGCATGATATCGAGGATTTCAGGGAAAACAAATGGACATGGGAATATTCCAATTTGCCATCACATTGAATTAACCCTATCAAGAATTACGTCTTACTAAGAATTATGAACCTTGATGTTACGAAATCAAATTATTCCTTTGCTATACATGGTTACTGATTTATGATTTTATGAACGAACCCGGTAGAATCTATGTACGAGGAATAACTGGAAACTCTATGTATGTTAACTAATCAGGCCAGATAATTGGTCTCTAATTTATGTATGATTGTTTGCTGACCCACTATAATTACGAGTTGCACAGACGGAACCATGTAAGTGACTTTGTGTCTTCTGGTGAGAAAATGAAGAATCGTTGAATAGTAGAAAAAGGGAACCAAATTAATTTGTGCTATGATAAGAAAAGTGTTAGTAAAGGAAAATGTTATACCTTATGGTTATGAATGATTAGTCAAGTATGATTTTGGATTCAATTTCTGGTTTTCTTTTGATAGTTGTATGTATTATTTAGATTTGAACATATGACGGCATGATCAGGTGTCTATAATGGGGATTCTTCTTCCCACCGTTCAGATTTCGTCAAAAAGGAGAGAATATGGTTTAAAATCTACATAATGATATGATCTTAATAAGATCTGATTCAATGATGCATAAGCGGATCTAAATCTAACCACGTAATTAAGTTATTTTGGGAACTATATGTAACCGTAATGGTCATGTCCCACCGAGTAAATTGCATTATAAGATAAGTTTGAACGTGTACTCTCGAATCAAAATTACGTATGAACTAGTACAGCTGGGCTGACCTAGTTAGAGACTTAACGGAGAGTACTTTCATTATGATTGAACTTAATGCATGCTGTAAGAATTTATTTCAAATAATTGAATAAGAAGTTGGAAACCTTAAAGGTTTAATTATCTGAAATTGATTATGTATCTGTGACCAGCATAATTCTTTATGTAATCTTAAGTATGTTTATGAGATTTCAATTCGGAATGAGTAAACGATTGGATTTTGTCCTATATATTTTTATGTGTGACCATCTATATATGCATATATATATATGTCTACGTTTTTTTATATATAGAAGGAAATAAGGATGGAAAAGAAGAACATAGATCGTCAAGGAAGTAAGGGAGAAAGTGAAAAAGGTTGGAAAGATTTCAAAGCTTAAGGTATGTTTGACCTTTTGATTGACCTCTCTTGAAGTTGAGTAGGAACTCCTCTAGTAACTGTATAATGGCCTTCACGGTCCTTTTGTTAATGGTAAATAGCATGACGAGTGGTGATGCCGTTAATTGAAGTGCAAATGAAATTTTGGTGTTACAATGTGAATTGTCTTTGAGAAGTTGTTAATTGAGAAGTTGTTATAGGCTTTGGGGATTATAGTTGGATAGGGTTATTCCTTGTCCATTGAAATTCTGATGTATGTATGTTGATCGAAAGTATTTGTGAGCCCTTCCTATCCCAAGTGTGGATCTAGCTTTGGAACATTACAGGGTGTGTTTCTGTTTATGTTTGACCTGTTTTCTATTTGGTTTTCTCAAATTTCGAGGACGAAATTTTTTTTTTAAGGAGGGAAGGATGTAACGACCCAGAAATTCTTTCCTCCGCTCGAGCGGAGGAGTGGCCGCTCGAGCGGACTTTTGGGGTTCCCAGCAATTTTGCAGACAACCTGATATTCTGGCAGTTGTGATTTTCCGCTCGAGCGGGGGAGTTGACGCTCGAGCGGATGACTTTGTTGGTCTGCACGCTCGAGCGCAAGGTTGGGCGCTCGAGCAAGTCGCCTGGTTAAGTTTGATTCTGAAGCATGTGGGCTCATTTTTGATGTTCTTCTTAGTGTCTTTGAAATGTTCTTACCTTATTTTGGGATATTGATTGAGATGATAAGATGATGGTAAAGTAAGATTGGACCAAAAACCTTAATTTGAATAATTCGTTTACGACCAACCGTCACTCATTTGCCCTTTTCTTTTTCCACACTTTGAATATGGATGTGAGGTTAGGACCATTGGAAAGCTTAGTTCCGGGGCTTCAATTTGAACACAAGAATGACTTAAAACGGAGTCCGGATGAGGGAGTTATACCTGTTCAAAGTTTCGGAATCTGTGCTGAGGGCAGGTCCGCTCGAGCGGGAATCAGTCCGCTCGAGCGGGAATTACGGGACAGCAGCTTTAAGAACGAGATTTTTAGATCATTTCTTATATTTTCTTCTTCCCTCTTCCTTCCTCCTTGCCTAAGTCCGAAACCCTAACTCTCAAATCATTGATTTCATCTATTTTTACCAACAATCCACCATGGATTGTGCATCAAGGGTGAAGAAGAAGTGAAGATCAACTTTTCCAACCGATTGGATTTTGGGATTTCGAGAGGATGCATTCAACCTAGCTTCCTTGCTTCCAATTTCGAGGTAATGGGTTCTCTTAGCCTTGAATGTTTATGATTCAAAGTGATTTCGTTGGTACTTTGAGATTTTGGTGACATTTTGGAATCTTGAGTTAATTATGGGTTAGGGACACTTATGGTTTAATGTTTATGCACAATTGGGGCTTCCACTCTACTTCACAAAGGATGTTGAATGTTTTTAGCATATTGGCATATAGTCATTGTTGATTTGGCGATTTCACTAAGAAAAGAGGAAAACCCCCAATTTCCTTGGAAACCCTAGGTTGATTAATGATGATAACCAATGAATTGGCTCAAGTGGGAAGTAGAGTAATGAAATTTAAGTGTTGAATTATATGTGTTCAAGTTGAATTAGAATTCGGGAATGTTTGAAAATTATGTTTAGAATTTGCGAATGAATTTGTTATAAATGTTAAAATTCATGCTATCATGTAAAGGGAAAATTAGGGAAATAAATCTATTAAGGATATAGATGATATGAACTTGGTTTTAGAATGTTAAACTAGGATTCAAGGATTTCTTGTGAATTATGTGAAGTTGTAAATAGTATTGATGAACCAAGTGATGCTGATTTTGTTGGATAATGTTGTATTGAATAATATTGGAAATTGAATGGTGTTGTATTATGATGAATTGTGTAGGGTCAGCTACAGGGGTGGACCAGGCATCTGAACACTGTGAGTAGTAGTACACTTTACACCGCTAACGATTGCCATTAGTATTCTGTTAATTCCGTTACTTATGTATGTAAATGATTCAAGGAAGATAAATGTTATATGTTTAAGTAAATGTTTCAAGGAAGATAAAATGTTTAAGTAAATATTTCAAGGAAGATAAATGTTATATGCTTATGTAGATGATTCAAGGAAGGTAAATAAGTAAGAGAAAGAATGAAACAACCTTCCTAAGATTCTGGAATTCTGTAAGACTCTAAAATAAGTTTACATATGTAATAAGTCAAGTATGTTAAGAATGTTGCAAGTCTATATATATGTGGCAAGTTCAAGTATGCACAAGATTAAGTAAATGTACAAGTTAAAGTATATACAAGTTAAAGTATGTTGCAAGTTTACAAGTTTTCGTAAGTTACCAATTCAAGTATGGTACAAGTTTATATATGTTACAAGTGCAAGTAAAGACAAGTTTACGTATGTTACGTATGTTACAAGTTTACAAGTTTATGTTATAAATTTACGTATGTTACAAGTTTAAGTCTACTACAAGCTTACGCATATTATAAGTTCAAGCGGGTTCCCAGTTCAAGAATGTTACAAGATCAAGTATGTTACATGTATGACTTATAATTTCTGTTATGGTTCAAGTATAAGGAATATTCATAAAGAACATGTATGATATACTTCCATTATGATATGACAAGACGTGCCATTTACAAGGGCTTATTGCCAATCACAAGGGCTTATTGCCATTTACAAGGGCCTCGTGCCATTTCAAGGGCTTTTATGCCAACCTTTTCAAGGGCTTCATGCCACTTTCAAGGGCCTTAGTGCCAATATGTTACAAGGGCTTTATGCCACAAGTTTCAAGGGCCTCGTGCCATATGTTCAAGGGCCTCGTGCCACAAGTTTCAAGGGCTTTTATGCCACAAGTTTCAAGGGCTTTATGCCAACACGTTTGAAAGTTTAATGCTATAATATTCAAGGGCTTAAAGCCATTATGCTTTAAGATGTTATGTTTCAAGTTATTATGCTTCAAGTTATTATTTTCAAGTTATTATGTTTCAAGATTGGGCCTAAGGCCGTTATGAAATTAGTACAGAAGCAGACTAATTATGTTAACTTTGCAATTTCGCACGCATTGATATATTATGTTTCAAATGAAGCACCGTTTTGTTTATGTACTATTATTCACTGAGCCTGGCTCACTTTGTGTTATGTCTGTTCTGTAGGTGACCACCTTGGAGGTCAGTCTTAACCTTGATGCTCGCCTTTCATTTGTCAACCTCAGTGTGTCCAGGCACCAGACCAAGCCCATGCATGTCTGTGAAGTTTTGTTAAATTTTTGGTTAATTGCCTATCCTAGTGAAAATGTATGCATATAACCCCTTTCCTTTAATAATGTTTAGTTATACGCTCAGTAAAGGAGCTGAGTACGTGTATGTGATCCTGGCATGTTAGTAATAGCTCAATGGATGTTATTCTATGTATTTTATATTATTAAATGCTTCCGTTCAGGCCCCGTATGTTACGTATAACAGGTTTAGCGTCCATTTTCGAATAGGTCATGCCCAAACTTTTAGGGGCGAGCTTGGGGTGTGACAACAAGTCCTAACTCCACTTGAGTTTAAGACATGAACTTCAACATTTTAGCAAAACACTGGCTTCGAAGCCAATTACCTATTTCGAAGCCAAGCTGAACAATTTGCAATATATTTCCCTCTCTCATAAGGTAGAAAGATGCTGTTTTAAAGGGAGCTCTCTTTGTTGCGTTTTCAGGACTTTTAAAATGAAGGCCTTAATCACACATGGGTCAAAATAACAAATCAATTAACTTAGGCCTATTTAACCCGTTAGGTTGAATGGGTAATTTTGGACAGAAAGGTTTAAAGCCGCAACTTCTTGCGCTCTTACCTATTTGTTTGTCTAGTCTTTTTCTTTCACTTCCATTGCTGTAAACTTCAACTCCTTACCTTTCTCATACTCACTCTCCTCGCCCTCTTTTCAATCTCTCACTAATGGCTTCTTATTTCTTGAAAGTACCAGTTGTTGAGCACTTATATCCCTCGGTAGCTTTGAGGAGATGTATTACCAACGAGATAGCCAAATACCAGACCCCAGAGGGTCAAAGTGTGATTAATGGACGGATCTTCATCCCTTGTCACTATGCTTAAGGGGAGTTCGTTCTTGGTCCCATTTTCAAGGAAGCTCATACTTCACTTCCTCCCTTGTATCCGTGTTTTGAGGATCATTACTTTCTCTACGAAGGAAGCCTCAACTGGGAAATTGGAAGGTTAATCGACCTCACCGCTGCTGGCCTACGTTGAAGACTAAGTGAGAAGAATGGTATGACAGAGTAGTCGGAGCTCGGGAACAAGATTTGGAGACCTCTGCATTCTTGGCACCCTTCGTCTTTCTAGGTTTGCCATTCCTGAGGACCCTTTTCTTATTCCAGCTGCCCTTTGTTTTTGGAACTCTACGTTCAACTTCTTTTAATTTCAGTGTGGCATGATTGCCCCCACCGTTCGTGATATGTGCCACCTTCTAGGGCTTTCCCCTGCTGGTGTCATTTTTGGCCATCATTACCCAGACCTTAAAGTCTCTTTCTTTATTTCCTCTTGCAATTCTTCTTATAGTGATTTCGTCACCTCTGAAAACAAAAAGGAAGGTCCTATGACCAACCGTGAGTTCTTGTGTTTCATTCTTTATTGGCTTTGCAAATTCCTTCTATGTACTTCCTCTCAGATAATAATGCCTAAATTTGTCCCTCTTGCCAAGGCTCTTGTCACGACCCAAACCCGCCTCTAAAAGTTTGGATCATGACCGACCAGTAACCCTAGATTACCTTCGGCCTCAAAACAAAATTTTAGAATATTTAAATCATATTGGGGCCTAAAGTGGAAGCAAAACAAATAATAATGTCCATTGAGCTTGTGCATACATGATAACTGGAATAATTAAAGCATTTAGACACTCTAGTAATTTACATTCATATACAAATCTTATATGTCTCACACACATATACATAAGACTCAATAAAATACAGAATTCTAACAATACAAAGTTAAAGCCTTGACACAAAGGCGCATCCTGGGTGGCTTGACAAAAGGGCAGACTTTACACAAAGGATCTCAATAGGGCAAAAGCTCCATCTTGGAGTCTTGGCATAACAGGTCCACAAAAGGACTCCTGAGGTTGACCTAATATTGGTCTCTAGATTGATCACCTACATACATATAAAATATGGAGTGAGCGAAACTCAATGAGTAATAGGTTTAAATGAATGAGCCCAACATCATAGTAAGCATAATAATACAAATTCATACATTTCTTAAATCACATTTACAAAATGACCTCGGGTCCGCAAAACGGCCTCAGGCCCAACATTTATCAGAACGGCCTCAGGCCCATATATGATATAGAACGGCCTCAGGCCCACATATGATACAGAACAGCCTCGGACCCACATTTAGTACAGAACGACCTTGGGCCCAATCACATGATAACAGCTGCTCGGAATGACCTCAGGTCCAAACGGATCTTATCATAGAGTAGATGGAATGATCTCCCTCTCTCACATAAACCGGAACGGCCTTGGGCCCACATATCATAATATAATCGGAACCACCTTGGGCCCACTTTTCATAGCGTAAGCAAATCGCATTTCGTATCCAGATTCCTTGTCACAATTCTTGAAACTCATTCATTCGAATAAAACATAATTTCAGAAAATCACATCATTTATATCAAAATAATGGTGAACATATCTTTACAATACTATTACTCATAGAAATAAAATTACTCTCTTGATCAAATTTACTTCTCTTAATCTTTTCTTAATCAAATAAACTAGTCCTTTACTTTGCTCCTAAACCAATTATTTATGTTGGTTCTAAAATCATTAGTCCTCAATGGGTCATAATTCATATCTAGGAAAATAGGAAGAAACAAAAGGAAATTGGGTTAGGAGAGGAAATAGCACAAAACGGTTAAAAAAAAAGTGAATAATCTTCACTAATTTGAACATATCTATTTGTGTACTTCGAATTTGGATATGAGACCACCACCATTGGAAACTAGACTTTCCGGGGCTTGAATTTAGATTCAAGAATCACTTAAAATGGAGTTTGGATGAGAGAGATATGCCTATTTGATGTTGGACTGAAACAGGGGAGTTCCGCACGTGCGGGACCAAAACCGCACGTGCGGGAGAGCTAGGGCACGTGGGGGGGGGGCACGTGCAATTATTTCAGAATACAAAATATTGCTGGAAATAGACTTCCGCACGTGCGGGAAGCCACACCGCACTTGTGGCTCTGGGCAAAACTTTGCTGCCGAAAATACCTGTTGGTTTTAATACTTGTTCTTCCATTTTCCAAGCTAGGTTTCAACTCAAATCACTTAAAAAAATGTAAAATTAATAGAAAACATGAGATTATGATTGTTTTCTAAATCAAAACATAAAAAATACAATGACTCTTCAAGCAAGAAAGATCAAAATCCTTGTTTAGTTCTTTTTCAAACTTTTTCAAAACTCCTTCTTCTAAATTCACGTAGATTTTCATTTCATATATAATTTTATTAGTTCAAATCATACAAAACCTCAAGATTAAGGCTCAACTTCTCACAATCAACTTCAAGATAAGCAAATATAAGAGAATTAACTCTCAAAACTAACAAGTGCAAAGAATCAAAGTCCAATTTCATACTCAAAATAATAAAACCAAGTAATCTTCTCCTTTATGGTTCTTACTTCAATTTACACCAATTTACACCATTCAACTTCTTAATTCAACCGAGATTATATGATCTCATGAGAAATACAACTTGTATTCATAAAATTAAAGGAACATGCTTACCTTAGTTGGCTAATTTGTTGTAGATTAGCTTATTTCAATGTTCTCTTCAAGTTCCCTCTTCCTTTTCCTATTTTCTTCTCTCTTTCTTCTTCTCCTTGAGCTCTCCCTCTCTCTTTTCTCGTTCTAGAACTCTCTCCCTCTTTTTCCTTACATTTTTTTGTGTGTGTTTTAAATCAAGATAAACATGAGCTCAAATGGCTTATATCACTTATATATATACACACTTAAAGGTGGCCCATACACACCTTAACGAATTAGATGAAATAAATTTTTAATTAAACTTCCCAAATGATCCCAAAAATTCCAATTAACCCATCCAGGTACACCATTTTGGTTTCTGAACCTATTTAGGCCGTCAATTTTAGAGTCCGAACCGAAATCACACAAGATAATTCATTCTGAATCAAAATGTTACCGAAATTCATATTAGACTCTAAAAATCATGCTGATCATATCTATGTGGTCGGTTTTGGCTTATCGTGCCTCTAAAGCTTTCAATTTTCAGTCTAAAGGGCGTAATTTCGACAAATTTTCTCATAACCGACAGATACAAATTTATAAACATGTAATTCACACATTAAAACATGGAATTTCAAATCAAACATGTAAGCACACATATAATTGCACATATAATAAGGAAATTAAAGCATATGAGAAGGTCAGGTTATTACACTCTTTCCCCCTTTAAGAAGTCTGGTCCCTCAAACTTGTCTCACTCATGTGGAACAAATCGTAAAGTTTTTCTCAAGTAACTGTCTTACCCTTCGATGGCCACATATTAAGAGGTCAACTCGTTTTCATTGGATGATTAATAACCCACATTGGCAATTCATCATAATCCCTAAGAGCTATCCCATAATACGCATTAATATGAAGTGAACCTTGAAGTTGGCCCCATAACATTAACTCATACATACACTAACTACTGTTCTCATCAATCTCATAGCTCATATATTTCTATTCACCCCTACACATACATCCTATAATCCACATCTTTCCAAATAGTCAGGCCTCAATTTCAAATGAATTCTATCATTGTTCTCTACATGAAGCCTTCAAAATAGGTTACCTATTAGATTCATCCTTAATAACCCAAATTGTGATTCGTCTTAGTTCATGTTGTTATCAAAAGCTATTTGTAACTTACAAGACATCTCAAAGTTAATCTCATAACATGAAGTCACAATCATATGAACCATCACATACTTCTCTTACTCAGTGCATTACTTAATACTTTTATTTAACTAACCACATAGCTTCTAGTGCCTCACATATCTCACAAAGGCTATTCATGATTTTTCCTAACTTCACATCCCACATAAAGTCTTCCACATAAATAAGTGTTGATAACATTAATAACAAATTCAACTTTCAGTTCATCAAATCCACAGCTCATTCAATAATATGGGTATTTATGCCATTAGTTCCATACAGAAGTCATTTAATTCTAGTGGTCAGAAACAGCTCGCTTAGGTATATGATCAACATTTACTTATCACACTCAAGATCACATTTTAATAATCCATGCCAAAAGCATTGAGTCTAACTTACGGTATAACATCCCCAAATACAATAGATCAGATTTTCTCATAACTGACAAATACAAATTTATAAACATGTAATTCACACATTAAAACATGGAATTTCACATCAAACATGTAAGCACACGTATAATCACACATATAATGAGGGAATTAAAGCATATGAGATGGTAGGGTTATTACAGCTCTGGCTTCAGGGAAAGAAGAGCCCTAGCTCCCTATGTTCTGGGCCATGTATACATGGTTTGTTCCCAATTCTGTGAGAGGCCTCTAGAGCATAATCAAGGGGGTCCAATTTGGATCCTCTAACTCTGGCTTTTTGCATACTTCAGTGGCCTCTATTCTTGTAGTTTAGGATTTTTAGTGCAAGACCCTACTACTTATGGGGAGAAATATGCTAGAGTTTCTTTGTATCCATCTAGTTTTGTTTATTACTTTTCTTTCTTCCATCAACTACCACTGGTTGATTAGTCTTCCTTTTTCTGTCCTTTTGATGCTGTTGTGGGGCCAGCATGGGTGAGGGATTTTTTGAATGACTCCATCTACTCCAAGCCTATTCACAAAGACATGTGGGTCTCCATTCTACTGCCAAGGGAGCTCTTCATTGGCACATTAAGCCCCCGAGCTTACAAGTGCATTTTTGAAGCCTACTGCCCTTTCTAATTCGCAAGACAATTTGGGTTTAGCCAAGGGCTTCCTATTCCACTCTATAGCTTTGCCAACTTTGACCTTGATACTAGAGACAAGGTACCAAAATCTAGGTTGGATGAAGCCATATCTAAGTTTAGAAGAGACTTCTCCAGTTTCGAATTTATACCTTTCACTGGCTATAACAGGGTCATGACTAGGTTTAAGACTTGGTGGTTTGTTAATATGGAGGTGCCAACTTGCTATCCCCACATTGGATTTATTAGAGAACTTGGATCTGTCATTCTAGGGTGGGCAAGCCAAATCCAAAGAGGCTGGCATCACTATTACTTCTGCTCCCTTTGCAACCCTCTCACCCAAAACCACCAGGGCTATTGCAAAAAAAGATATCTACTCTGTCCTTTCTCTTGCCTTTCCCTTCTATCCTTTACACTATTCTCTTACTTAGAGCTCCCTTTATTGTTATAGGGACTTCGCAGGAGACCTTATCTTAGAGAGCACAAACTCTGGATGCACTAAAGGGCAACCAATAGAAAAGAAAGGCCCATATTAAACTCGAGCCTATGAAGGAGGCTTCTAAGGTCCCCTCAGAAGCAGAAGAAGAAGAAGAAGAAGAAGAAGAAGAAGAAGAAAAAGAAGAAGAAGAAGAAGTAGCTTATTTGAAGAGAAAGAAAGTGTTGCCTTCCTTTATTGCCCAACTTCCTAAGTAGCTATTGAGGCAGTAGAAAAGGAGCAAGCCTAGGAAGTCCTTGTATTTCAAAGATTTAAGAAAAAAAGGTAGCAGAAAATTTTAAAAAGAAGAGGCTGCTGTTGTCAAGGCAACACAACAAGAGGCTGCAAGGAAGAGCAAAGCTGCTGAACATCACACCCTTCCTAGTTCTCCAAATGTCACTACCTCAACTGCTAGTAACTCTTTTTGCTTTTTTCAACACTTCTATTTTTTATTTGTCCTTTTCTTTTCTTTTGGTATGCAGCAGCAGCAAGCCTACCTATATCTTCTTTGTTGCCTTCTGCTTCTCCTCCACCAAGCACCGAAGGACCGTTCTTGAGTTCTATAGATTGAAAGAGGGCTTTGAAAGAAAAGGGAAAACAGATACTGACTTCCCAATGAGTGTAGAGCCATTGCAGATGATATTCCCAATCCCAGCCTTTACACTTCCTATGGCCTATTCCTTGCTTCCCTTCAAGCTTGACTTGACAATCATCATTTCTTCTCCTTCTCCTAACCCTGTCGAATTTCTTAACTGGCTTCTGGTGACCATTTCCTTACCTTTGCTTGTTTCCAAACCTCCCAAAGTCCTAGCCACCCTTTTACCTCCTGCGAGTATGCCTACTACTCTTTTTTCTACATTAGCGGCTACTTCCTCCAAGGATGGCACTGATAGATTACTAATGCTTCTTTCGATACCCGCTCCAGTCCCCTTTCCTTGGACCTACTAGTGGCTAGGACTATTGATGCTGCTAAGGCATCTTCCTCTCCTTTCCCTCTAACAATCACTTTAGCATCTACTAGTGGTTACTTCACACTACCCTGTCAGAGGAAGAAATAGACGTCTTTGAAGCCCAATTGGCAAACTTATTTGGTATATCTACACCAGTGTTTACATCTGGCAGTGAGGCTGAGCCCTTGGATCTAGCTGACTCCTTCCTGGAGATAATTGGAGCTCACCTGCTGCTGAATCCTCCACTTCTCTTCTTTAAGTGGATTTGGAGGTCTGTTTGGAGTTGATTAGGACTTTCTCAAGGGTCCCATTCCAAGATTTAGCAAAACCAATAATCAAGAATGGGTTCCTCAAATGCTGCCAATTCTTTGAGCAGACCAATGCCTCATTCAGAGGTCAATTGTCTTAGGTAGCAACAACCATCAAATTCTATGTCAATATTCATCAACTGGACAAGGTTGCAAAGAAAGAATTCTTGAAAGACAAGGAGTTCATCTCTCATGTCCATTCTGCAGTTTAAATGCTAAAGGGACAACACTCCTCTACCATACAGCTCTAAGCTCAGCTACTACATAGGAAGGTAGAATTAGAGAAGGAGCTAGTAGCAGTCAACTTGGCCTCGGAGCAGAATGCACAGACACTACATTCCTCTCACCAGGGGTTATCCAACCACATGTAAGAAATGAACACTGCCATCCAATTGTTCCTAGCCCTTAGAAGCAAAGAACTCATTGTAAGGGAACAATTGAGACATTGTAATGAATTTTAGGCCAAATTGTGGCAGAATGTACTTGATTCATTATGAAATGAAATATTCTTATTTAACCAAGTGTGTTCTTATTTCTTATTGATGCTTTGTATGATGATCCTATGCTCCTCGTGTTTCCCACACAGTTGGGTAATAATGCTTCAAGTACCAACCATTAATTTTTCTGGGATGCACATATCCATTTAGGTTCTTCAAATGGTAGCCCCCTCTCCCAGGCAGGACTCTATGGACTTGGTATGGCCCCTCCTAGTAAGGTGACCACGGTATGGCCCCTCCTAGTAAGGTGACCACTTGCCAAACATGTGGCTTTTAATTCCTATTAGAAGTATTGTTTTCCAAACCAAGTGTGGTTTCTGCTCCTTGGCCTGATTTTATCACCATACCAATTCCTACCAGGCTATTAGCCTTTGATCCATCGAATCACATTTGCCATGGCTCTAAATCCACTGTGTCAAGTTCCATTGTCCATTGACACTTTGATTGGCATGGATGATCAGCCAAGAAATTGGCCAATACTTGTCCTTTTACTGCCTTTTGAGGAACATATTCCAAATTGAACTCTGACAAAACCAAAATCCATTTGCCTATTCTTCCTCTTAACATGGGTCTAGACAACATGTGTTTAACCAAATTTGTGATTGCAATTACCAAGACAGTAGTAAGTAAAAGGTAATATCTTAATTTTATTACTTTAAAGTACAAGGCTAAGCACAGCTTTTCAATAGCTAAATATTTACATTCATGAGAGTTTAAAAACCTACTAAGGTAATATAGTACTTGCTCCTTGCCTTCTTCATTATCCTGAGCTAGAAAAACTCCTAATGATTCTTCAGCTGCAGCAATGTATAACTTCAAAGGTTCTTCAGCTGCAACAATGTATAACTTTAAAGGTTTGTCCTTCATTGGTGGCATCAGCACTGGAGGTTTGGCCAAATAGGCTTTTATTCCTTCGAAAGCAGCTTGATGCTTTGCTGTCCACCTAAAATCTTCTTCATTTTTTTTAACTTCAAAAGGGAAAAAAAACTTTAGTTTTCCTAGTTGTGTTAGAAATAAACCTTTGAAGAAAATTAACCTGACCAATGAGCTTTTGCAAGTCTTTCTTACTTGATGGAGGTTTGGCCTCAATGATGGCTTTGGCTTTATTCTGGTCAATCTGTATTCCTTTCTTGTGTACTGTATACCCTAAGAAGTTTCTAGCTGACACACTAAAAGCACATTTGAGTGGGTTGAGTTTTAACTTCAATTTCCTCATTCTTTCGAAGGCTATTGTCAAGTGGACCAGATGCTCTTCCATAGACTAAGATTTTACCACAACATCATCAATGTAGCACTCCAAGTACCCTCAAATGAGATCATGGACAATGGTGTTCATCGCTCTTTGATATGTTGCTCCATCATTCTTCAAACCAAATGGCATTTTAACCTATTCGAAGGTCCCAATGTTCCCAAGACACCTAAAGGTTGTCTTGTGAACATCCTCCTTTACTATGCATATTTGGTTGTAAGATCCTGTGTCCTGTTGAATTTTCTACCAGTAGATCCACTACAGGCATGGGGTACTCATCTTTTGGAGTTGCCAAGTTTAGATTTTTGAAGTCAATTCAGACCCTTAATTTGCCATTCTTCTTAATCATAGACACTATGTTGGACAGCCATTCAACATACCTGCCTATTTTGATAAAGCCTGCCTTGAGGAGCCTAGCAATCTCCTCCTTCACCTTTTGAATCACCTTAGGACTTATTCGCCTAGGCTTCTGCTTGTATGGCTTAAAATTTGGCTTGACTGGAAGTCTATGTTCCACTAATGACCTATCCAATCCAAGCAGATCATTGTAAGACCAAACAAAATAGTCTTTATATTATTTCAGTAGGGCCAATAACTGGTTCCTAGCTATAGGATCCAACCAGGCACTAATATAGGTAGGCTGTTGCACTGATGCATCCCTAGATTGATCTCCTCTAAAGGATCTTACATCTGAGTGCTTATTACTGTCTCTCCTTCAGTTTCTGTTGGATTCGAAACAACCCTCTCATCTTGATCTGTCGCAGCCTTTCCTGGCTCAGCCTCTTTGCTTTCTTCTTCATAGACAAAGTCTGTCCATAGAGCCTCTTCTTCCTGTATCTCCTGGACTTTAATCTCTATGTCCAATGCATAACATTTGCTTAGAGCCAATGGTTTGGCCTCATGTTGCTCATGTTTACAGCAGCCAATCATTATGGCTTCCTTTTCTTCCTTTCGAACCTTCTAGAATATTGCATTGATGTCCAATGTGAAGAACTTCACCAAAGCCAAAGGTCTGGCTTCTTGATCTTCCTGCCTACAACCAGGCATTATTGGTATCTTTGATAGTGTATTCATCATCTGCACTCTTTTGTACCAAGTGTTTCAGGGGTGCCAACTCCTCATCAGTCGTCACTTCGACTGTCCCATTAAGTTTCCTTAGTATGCTTAGTGGAACCACCCATTCGGTATACAACTTTGCTTCTGTAAAATCTGCACAAGCAATGAAGGGCTATGGGTCTGCATCTATCTCCTCTATCTCTCCACTGTAAAGAGGAGGGCACACATTTGTTGGTGTGGATCCAATCTCTACCAAGCAAGGCATTATATTTGGCATTGTTGTCTGTAACAAAAAAGGAAGTCATATAATTCCATGTTCCCACACTAAGATTAATAGGTAATATGCCTTGGGCCATCTGTTTGTTCCCAGCAAAACCAGCAATGGTCGTACTTGTTGGGATCAACTTGGGATTCCGTTTGCCTAACTTTTTCAAAGATAAACAAGAAGCAGATTTACTGCTGTCCCATTATCCACTAGTACCCTATTCATTTCTATTCCATCGAAGTATGCCTTAATGTACAAGGGTTTAACATGCTGAGTCATGGATGATGTGGGAAATTCAAAGGGGTATGATAGATTAAATATACTTACCTCTTCACTTTCTTCCTCAGTACCCATAGACCCGGTTACTTTAGACTCCCCCTAAACTATGCTGGCTTTTGAGTCTTCACTAGAAACTTCTATAGGGTGATCCTCTTGTCCCTCCTGATTTCCTTCTTCTACTTGAAATTCCTGAGGCAATACATATACCATGTTGATTGATATTTGAGAGAATGAGCCAAACTGTACCGTGAACTGTATTTGCTCTCCTTCTGTGTTGGCCTAACCAAATGCTTGGATGCATCTTCCATATTACATTCTAGAACCTTTGAGCTGGCAGGCTCCTTAACAACAGTCTGTTGTTGATCTGCCTTGAACATAGACATTGACTGTTCAGCCATGAAAGCTTTGAACATATCTTCTTCGGCCACTACCTATTCTTGGCCTAGTTCAATTTCCTTAGCTGTCTCACTGTCCTTATCACTCTCCATTAAGGCCTTTTTGAAGCCTGCCAAACTTGACTATTATTTTGTTTTTAGTTTAGTATGAACCTTAGCCAGTTTTTCTCTGCTGGCACTTTGGTTGAGCTTGGGAACAAGATTCAAACCTTTCCCCATTTGACCCCTTGATTGCATGAAGGAGGTGCCCTCACCAGCTTTCCTAAGATCCCTCTGGTATTGATTGAACCTTCGCTTGGGTTGGTATCATCTTAGGTTTGTTCTACATGACAAACCAATCTGGTACTCTTGGTACCCATAAACCCACTGTGCCTGCTGTAGGGCCTACTACTTTTGTCTTCGAAGGCCAATCATTGGTCTTAATTCCATGCATTAAACAAATCTCAAGCTTACTCATAGGTTTACTGGCTATTTTATAGTAGTTTGGTAGCCTGGTTTCATACAATGGCCTCTTGCCTTTCGATAGATTCCTAGCATCCAGTGGCCTCTCCAAGGATTGCTGCTGGTTAGAACCCCTTGGATATGCCCTCTTATGGTAGGCATTGATTGGCCTACGATCCCTTTGCACATCTTTGTAATATTGCTTCCCATCAATTGGGAGCCCCTTCAGCCATTTGTAACTTAACCTATATCTAGGACACATCCGTTGTATAACAACTGCTTCGAGTAAGTCATTGTTTATAAGCTTTTCGTTGAGATCATCCTTTTGGTCTATGAAACTCTACTCACTTGCAGGTGAAAATTGTGAATTCTTTTGAAAGGCATTTGGACTAGCCACATGCACCAGCACGTTGACCTCGTCTAACTCTTTCAAGGAAAGGCGCTTCTCCACCTTTTGGGCAAGAAAGTCTGGCATGCCAACATTGGCTACAGCTTCTTTGATTTCTGGAAAAGCGTCAATGTCAATTCCCATTGCCTTCTTTGCCTTGTTTTGGGAATTTTAATCTTCTTTTCGGAATCTGCTCTTGAATCCTATCTCGAAAAATAATGCAGTTTTTAGTTGAATGAGACCAAGAATTATACCATTTACAGTACATTTTTGCATTTTATTTCTTCTGAAGTTGGGATCTTAACTCCCTTAGGCAATTTTAAAAAAATGTGCTACTAACAAATGATCAAATATGTCATCTGCTTTTGATATATTGAAAGAATACTTCCTACGAAGATCTTTCTTTTTAAACTGTTAATCGATAGTGGTATCTTTTTAAATTAATGCTTCATAGATCATAGGTTCTTGTCCTATAATCTCTGCTACATTAATTTCAAAATTAGGGTCCCTATAATAAGTCTTATAAGATGCATTATTTCGATCATGTTGTTCTTCAAGGAGAGTCTCATATTAGCAACTTTATAAGTTTGTTCTACTAGGTCTCAAAATTCGGTTGAATCAAACTTCTTTCGAAGCCTAAACTCTAGCCTATTTTGGGCTAATCTTACAAATTCAGGTTCAGGTAGTACGACCCTACATTTGTTTCGTGCCATTTTGAATCTAGCAATGAATTGAGTAGCCTTCTCATCAGGCCTCTGGCTTAACCTTGCCAAGTCTGCCATAGATACTTCAGGCTTTGTTTGGAAAAACTGGGCATGAAATACCTCTTCCTTTTGTTGCCAAGTCTGGATAGAGCTAGGTGTAAGGTTTGTATACCATACGAAGGCTGCCCCAATTAGAGAGTTTGGAAAAAGTCTTAACTTCATATAATCATTGTTGGTGAATTCACTACATTGGCTTGTAAACCTAGGAATGTGCTCAACAGTTCACTGGTTTCTATTTCCATAAAAAAAAGGCAAAGTCTGGTATTCTAAATACCCTTGGGTATTCATGTAACCTATCTACCCATTCTGGGTAAGTTTTTCTATACATAGGAGTCTGGACCCCCTGAGCCATGGGTCTACAAATCTCTCTAACAATGTTAGCAATTTGGTCTCTCGGAACCATGTTTTGTGCTAGTTGGGCCATTACTGGAGGAACAAACACAGGGTTTGGAGGAACTCCATGTGCTTGAGGCCCTCTTGGTCTATGGAAAGGCACATTTGGAACTGGTTGTCCCTGCTGTGCTGGTTGATGTTGAGGGTATGGTTGCCCTCTTGGAGCAGGCATCTGCCCTGCGAAAGGCATTGTGAAGGGAACTACAGGAGGAGGAACAGGTGTTGTTTCTCTTTCAACAGTAGAAATTCCTTCCAATCCCCCGGGTGTGAACTCGAACGCAGGATTGGTAAACACCCGTGTGCCAGACATGGGTTCAAACATGGGATTTGAAGACACTCGCATGCCATTCCCTTGTATTAGTCCAGATCCACCAATATGTATGGTTTTGCTGGTAGGCATTGGTGCATTTTGACTTGCCAGTGGTTTAGGAGGAGCTTCATACCAGGATTGAGGCACAGATGATGGTCTCTCATGGTTCTAATTATTAGCTTGACCACTAGTTTGTCCATTATTTTGCATAGGTTATTTATCTTGAGCTAGTCTATGTTGAAGAGGACTCATGTCCTTAACTTGCCATGCGACAGGTGGTTAATGAGAATTCATTTAACCTAAAAAAGATGTTGCCTATCTTTCCATTGTATACATTAATTGTTGTCCTATAGTATCTACTAATCCTTCCAATGGGTTCATTAGTTAGGTAGAGGGGACAGTTGATGGTCTAGTTTCATGGCCATGTCCAATATTCTGAACATACGTTGTATGCCCTGAAGAGCTAGTTTCTTCGACCATTTGTGGAGGATCTGCTAAGATAGACACATCAACATGATGTGATATTTCATTGTCGTCTGGGTTATGTGGTTCTTCATCTCCTTCTACACCTTCTTCGAGGCATTCATTTTCTTCTTGTCTTCTATGTCTAGCCATTATTTAGGTCCAACTGAGCGGGCCAAAAATATATGTTGGCTTTTTTGGCTTTCGAAGGTTAATAAATGCCAACCAATTAGTCAGACGATTGTTTCAAAGTTCTCTTAGCCTCAATGAAGACGACTTTACTGATGGCTTAGTTTTTAGGAGAAAATTAAGAAGACTTAAATAAGAAAAAGGGAACAATAGTGTCAAAACTTAATCTTTTATTACGTAAACAAAATTTTACAATTGTACCTTCACTTTCACAGCTTCAAAGGGGATTACAACAATAGACTAACTTAGAATTACTCCTAGGAATTTGAAGTGCAGTACATGAATGTAAAGACTAGAATTTAAAGGATTGGAAAATATAAAGTAAATGAACTAGTTTTTGGATTTGATTCTGGGTCCTCTGCATTATCAACATTCTCCTATATTTATAGGCTTTGAAGATAACTGTCGAAGTGGCTGATAACCATCGAAGTAGGTGATAATTGTCGAAACGTTCTCCATGATCACTAAGTGTGGATTTGAATTGTTTGCTTCCATTATTACACTCTCGTGGTTGGGATTCCCTCCTAAATTCAAATTTAAACTGTAAGCAACCGTTTCGGCTACGTCACCTTGGATATCCTGACTGTTCCCATGTCTTACGGATCCATTGCCATTGCTGCAAGTTTCCATGCGTTTGTTGATGGTTGGAGACCTTTACTGATTCCCTAATTTGCCCCTTATAATCCACGTGTCAGGCTATGATAGGTCTATACAAAACATAGAGCCAATAGGGGCGCGTAAATTATTACAACACTTGAATAATTACAAACTGAATGAGAGAGAAAAGGAAGAAAATATTACAACAAAAAAAAACCTCGTTAATCTCTCAAATTAAAAGAAAAATAAAAACTTCATGTGCCTCGGAGACCGCTAGAAACTGTTCTACTCGTCATCGAAAGACTGCTTTGTTTTGTTTAGAAGAAGTTAGCCAACCAGCCAAAAAGGTAGTCGACCGGCTAATAAATCACCCGGCCGGCCAATTAGGGCTGGCAAAATCTGTTTTGTTACAACACCGAAAAAAAGAACAAATGGGGAATATGTAGGTTGCTCAACTAACTACTTCTAGTTAGATTACAACAGGTTTATAATATGAAATCAAAGTAAGAAAATTAATATAAGAAAGAAAATACAAGAAAATGAAAGAGATTGAAAATTTACCTTCCAAAGAAATGATGAACTTCTTGATTTCCAAAGTCCCTTTTGGTTACCTTGAAGGTTGTAAATTATGTTCTCACTCCTCAATTCAAAAACTTGGAATTTGAGCTATAATGGTGGCTTTGGACAATAGTAACAGTGTGTTTATAGAAAATGATCACTCTTTAATTTTTTTAAACTTGGCAAAGACTACTCTCTTTTATCAAAGCTTTAGGACTTGGTTATAATGAGGATATATCAGCGTATGAATGGGAGGATGGAAGTTATGGCTCACTTTGTATTTTTCTCTCAATTTTGGCAACTCTTTGATCAAAAGCTTCAACTCCCTTTTTTTCCTCTCCTCTTTTCCATTCAAGACTTAAGATCTCTTTATATAAGCAATGAGGAGATGGCTCTTAGTGGAGATGGTGGAATACAATGAACATTGGTGGTGGAAGATAAAGGTTGATGGAGAGTTAATGGAAATATAAAGAAATTTTAATGGAATGTGCATTAACCCTCTCTTTTTTGAAGAGCCACTCCTTTTGGTAGGTGGAGGTTGATTCACAATGCATTTTGTGCAAGAATGGATCAGAAAATGGGATAGTGAAATGCCCCACATGCATTAAATAAGAATTACGCCGAAATTGTCCTGTTTCGCGACAAATTGGCTAGTCGACCAACTTTTTTTTTGGCCGGCCGGCTACTATTCACTAACAATATATATATATATTTTTTTTGGGGAAAATAGGGGTTTTCAGCAGAATTATTGGAACTATGCGTAAAAGGAATATTTTGAAAAAATAGAATTTTGAATGAGTCTAAAACACTTGGCCAAGACATGTTTGAGGTTATGAATAAAGCTCGAATTCCATCTTTCTTACTAAGGATTTTATGAGATAGCAAGTTCTTATTTTCATCATCGAGTGATCAAAAGAAAATGCCTAAGTCTGAGGCCTAGTCAAAATAGGATGTCTACACCGGGCTTACTTGGTTATATGCAAGCCCAAAGGGATATAAACTTGCACATGTATATGCATGATGACACTTGTCCCAAGGTAATAGGTGCGGCCACACATGTGTAGTGCGCCCGCACCTACCTCATGCAGCAGCACGTCTTGCCGATAGTCTATAATTTGATTTGAAGCTGGATTTCTGGTGTGATTTTCTAAGGAGGCGCAATAGGAAACCTATGGCCAACCCTAGCCCGCCCTTTGGCTTGTTCCCCAAATTCTCATTGCCTATAAAAGCGACCCCTACCCCCTTTGGGGGAACTATGGGCGCTATGCCTTTTTTGAGTCTAAGGCCCATTTCCCACTGAAATGTTGTGCAAACTTGCTTTAATAAACAAAGAGTCACTACATAATTTTTAAAGGGAAATTAAGAAACATTTAACAATGAAAACTAAGTTGAGGACCAATTCGTCATAATTAGAAAATTCTAGGTTTAGGAGTTTAGGTACAATAGGGGAAGATCATTGAATGATAGCACCCTCTTTTGCCCAATCCAAAGATTGGCCTCTACTAACTTTCTGTTTTATGATTTTAGTGGTTAATTATTCATACAAATTCATTTTAAGTCTAAAATCCTTTAACTAATCCTAAAGCTATGTGGCTTGAAAATTGAATATCACATAACTTAGATTCCATGAATAAAATCATATCCTTTCAAAAAATAAAGATTTTATTGCCCAAAAGGGATATTTATTTATTTATTTATTTATACACATGAACTAAGTCAACCAATAATCATAAAAACATACAAAACACACAATTTTGCATAGAAAGAGCAATTAACTTTGATTATTTGAAGAACAATGCAACCAAACATGCAAATGCTATGAATGATAGAGAGACTTGCCCAGATGCCCACTTTTAGTGTCTTTCATGTATTACATAAATTAAATATGACTTATTATGCAACTAATAGATACAAAATGCAACCTAGGCCCGATTTGAGGCTACTGTGATGATGCTTATGCATAAAAAGGCAAAGAACAAATAAAAACCAAAGAAAACATACTAAACTAATATAATGATCAGAACAGGCCATGCATACTTATTATATGATTAAATGAATCCTAAACATGTTGTTCTAATATGAATAAAGAAAACATGCGAGAAGAGGTAATAAAATTGATAAAACAAAGAGATTACATGATGAGATGATAAATGCAGACCCTAGCTGTAACGGTCTGAAAATTTCTCTTCGTCGCTCGAATGAAGAAGTGTTCACTCGAGCGGTCTTTCAAGGCATCCAATACTTTTGTTTGTAGGCTTGAGATTCTGAGAGTTGGCTGTGTTCGCTTTGAGTGTAAGAGTGGTCCCTCGAGCAGTATGTTCAGGGATTAGCAAGTACAAAACCCACTTTTTGCTCATTTTCTCTCATTTCTCTCCCTCACCCTTCATGTCCGAAAACCCTAGCCCTAAAACCTTTGCTTTCACCCTATTTTACTAAGGATCCATCATAGATCTTGCAAGATTAGTGAAGGAGAAGTGAAGGTCACTATCTTGACCGGTTGAATTGCGATTTCGCCAAAGTTTTTCTTTGGTCTTCCTTGTTAGCTCTCATCCTTGAGGTAAGGGGTTCTCTTAACCATGAATATTCATGATTCGGTGTGATTTTGTGACATTTTGGGATTTTGAGGTAATTATGAGTTAGAAAACTTTACTAGTAAGTTATTTGTGTACAAAATTGGGTTTTCACTCAAATTTTTAAAGTGTATTGAATGTTTTGGTACGATGATGGATAATAATTTATGATTTGAGAATTTCACAAAGAAATGAGAAAAACCCCTAATTTTCTTGAAACCCTAGATTTGAAAATTTTACATTAAAAGAGGGTGTGAGCTAATTAGCGCTTTATGTTGAAATTTCACATGATATTCCTTGAAAATATATATATGGGATGAATTATGAATTATGATGATATTATTAATGATTCATGGAAGAGAATCTTATGAAGACTTTGGTACGTTTGAAGAATGTAAAATAATATCTTGCATGGGATTGTTGTTGGAAATGAGAAGGACATGGATTCATGAAAATAGAGAATATTTCGCTAGTTCTACCTATTAATTTCTTGTGCAGCTAAATTATGCTTTGGATAAATTAGAATATTTGGAAACTCATGCATTACATTGCATTGCATTCTCATGTTTTTTGGGTTAAATATAAAGTAAATTAAAGGTGTGTGTAGTTTTGGAAATGCGTTGTGTGTGTTGAGGTACCCAACTGCCCTCTCGTGCTTGGAGGCCAAAAAATGTGGGGATGTTATGGGTATTTTGGTAAAGGTGCCCAATTGTCCTTCTATGCTAAGCGCCGGTAAATATGGGGGAAAGGTTAAATGATTGATGGGTGTCCAATTGTCCCTCCGTGCTTGGTAATCGAAAAATGTGGAGATGTTTTAAAAATGAAATGGGTGTCCAATTGCCCCTCCGTGCTTGGTGGTCGGTAAATGTAGAGGTTTTAGAAAAAAAGTAAGAGGTGCCCACTTTCCTTACTGTGCTTGGTGGTCGGTAACTATGCGGAGTGTTTGAGATATGTAACGTGGAGATTATTACAAAATGAAAGTTTTTGGTTATGACAATGGTTAATGAGTTTGGTCAAACATGGGTTACAAATTATGCATTTCACAATTGAGTTTCGAAATAAAGTTAAGTCGTATGCATGGCATGGCATGGCATTGCATGAGCATAATCATATTGAAATTACATATATGTTGTTAAGTTTATTTCCTATTTGGCATGTAAGCTCGCTTCTGTTTTATGGGTTGGATATCCTAAAATTCCAGGTGATGAAGGTGAACTATGATATCATTGAAAAGTGAATGGAATTCAACATGGGGCGCTGAAGCTTCTTTGATGTTGTTTGCCTACAACTATCAAGCTTATTTGTCGAGTTAGGTTTTTATTTGTTGCAATCAAGACCCTTAGTATGGAAAGGTGTAAGCCCTTATGGCAAATTGGACGTATATTTAATATTTTAGTGTATTGTATATTGTTACAATGAACTTGAAGTTGAATCTATGAGAATGTGGCATATTTCAGTTTATAGAGTTGTTTACTTTTGTTTCTTATCTAAATGAATGTCATGAAATTGGATAATAATTATAGATTCGTGACAAATAATATGGTATAAATATTGGGGAGTTACAATTTGGTATCAGAGCTCCCCGAGTTTGAATACCTTGGGCTTGTGGAAAGTGACATTTGTCATAATGAATTACTAGGCTAGAATGGGACGTCTACGTGCTTAGTATAACTTGTGTGTACTTAAGTGATTATGTGGGTATGAGACTAAACTCTTGAGATGAAATTTGTGCCTATAAATTCTTAGGAGTCTTGTTAGGAGGGCACCTAATCAATGCCATTCTAACTCGAATTCTTTGAACATTGTTGGGGCAAATTGGCATCTTAGGAGGTTAATTCGTATGTGCTTTATGTGAACATGTGTTTATGTGGTTTGTCATTGTGAGAATTGTTGTGTGCATGGACATGTGCAGACATTTTTGGTAGAGTATGGGGTTCGGTTAGGATTAATTTGTGATCTAAGTTTTGACTTATTCTATATATAGGATGTGTAGGCATAGTGATGGAAGCCGTGGTAGACCTCGTCATGGTGGTCGGGTTGTTTCCCATTGAGGAGAGAGGGTAGGCCGAACATGAGGTGTATGTGTTATGGGTTTGTTGGCTCGGGAATTGGTGGGTGCACTTGGGGAATCTATGAGTATTTTGGAGGCTGAAGAAGTGGCACGGGCCATCATAGTGGAGACTAGATCCTCTTCTTTGGCTAAAGAGTTCTTTAAATCTAAACATATGGAGTTTTATGGGGTGCTAACCCACTTCTAGCGGATGAGTGACTTGAACAAACAATGAAGACGTTTGAGGTGTTTCACATAATAGATGAAGAGCATCAGGTCACGTTGGTGGCTTTTCAATTGAAAGAGGACGCATGTCAATGGTGAAAATATGCCAAAGACTAAATAGTGCATACATGAGAAGCATTCACTCACGCTTTCCAAGAGAAGTATCTTTCACCTACGGCCAGAGAGCATTTGAGAAAACAATTTGAAGAGCTCGAATAGCTCAACACAATCGTAGCGGAGTGTGGAGAAGTAGGTTTGGAAATACTCTTGGATCCTGAAGGACATTCCTGATCCTCTAATCGCCACCTGAAAAAGGGATTAACACTCCGGTCGGGGGTGCTGGAATTAGCACTCTAACGGACAAGTTAGTATAGGTCTCTTGTTTGCTTGTGTCTTAAGTTTCTTGGGTCTGTTCTCACATACCTCTCTTTGGTTGATGTTCCTCTATTTATATTCACTTTTGGGCCCCAAGGTTGGGCCCACTCTTAATCCATCGCATGATTGCTCATTCGGCCCCTTCTGTCGTATGCCAATTCCCACTCGGCTTTTTGTTCAATTGGTTCTATGGCCGATTAGTCTATTTGGCTTCAGGATCGTCCAGGACGGAGCCGAATATAATATATTTCCTAATTTTCTGCAGAGATATTCGGCTTTCCTGCGATATTCGGCTTCCATAATTGCCCCCCAAACATCCTACTAACACCAGTTAGTCGGGGTGTTTGGTTTTGAACTTGAAAAGTCAAAAGATACGGCGGTTAACCTCATTCCAACGTAAGTGTCAGAACACATACGCTTTTTAGGCATCATTACAATTTCCCGCCTCTTCGTACGCTTCCTTCATTTAATGGGATTTGAAACTATGTTGTCCCTTCGAATGTATGTTTTTTAAATACGCAAAGTTTCTGGTTTGCCTTTCAGTATACCTCCTTCATTTCGTGACCTCTTCAACTTCCTCCCGTTTCTCATTGTCTTCTCTGTTTCTTGTAAGTTCTCTTCTCCTCCATTTCGAATCCCATTTCCTTGTTTGTTTATAGTTTAGCATACTCCCTAAATTGGCTAGGATGGCAAAACATTTGAAAGCCCTTCTTTCTGCGGATCGAGTTTCTGGTTTTCGACACCATTTTTTCATTCCTGACGACGTCCACCTGTCACTCGTGGCAGAGAGCATAATTGATATGGAGAGGACTGATGAGAGTACAATCGTCTTTCCTCTCCTATCAATTGCTGAGGGCAGAGTCCATTTCCCCCTTCACCCATTTTTAAGGGGCCGTCCTTCGCCATTGGTTTCTAATCCCTTCCCAACCTATGTAGATTTTTACCAAATCATAATGGGAATTGTAGAGTTGAACTGACGCCTTAGGATCAATCTTGGTATTCTGCTATTTAGCATTGTTATACCCTGGCCAAATCTTCTGGCTAGCAGGGGCACTACTTTCTCAGGGCTAAGGACATCGACCATCATTTGGTGACTATGCTTGCCTGCTCTAGTAAGCGTGTTGATGATGTCATGGTCATTGTCCGAGGTAACTGGAAATTCGGCGAGGGCGAAGATTGCCTAGATCTTGTGCCTAGACGAAAAGGCAAACTAGGTTGCCGTATAGTTCCTTACGTGTATTTTTTATATATTTACCCGGCTTTCCTTCTATACACTTATCATTTTATTAATGCAGGCAACGATTTGAAGAAAGTTCTGGTTTCGGCCGACAACACTGTGCTTGCAGAAATCAAAACCACACTCCAGTTCTTTGGCCATCCAAACCTCCAGAAGCAAGGGAGGGCGGCCTACATACTTCTGAGATACGAGCCGACTTACTTAACCTTTTCGGCCTCAGACAACATTCCGATTCCAAGGGGTAAACAGTAGCTCACGGCCCTTATCTTTCCCAACTTCAAAAACCTTAGGCAGATTGGTTTGGAAGCTTCTGATTCGGAGTAGGCGGAAGAAGAAGTAGCCGAAGAAGTCACCGAGTAGCCGAATCAGTCCACCTTGGAAGCTGAAGAAGTTGACAAGGCTCTAAACTTGGCTTTTGAGGAAGCCGACCTTAATCCATCCAACCCTCCATCCACTTCAGGCCGAGGGGACGTCTCCTTTGAAGATATTTTTACCAACTTAGGGGACCTTCCCAGCTCGTATCCTGAGAACATGGCTGGGGAGTCGCTCACGCAGCTAGCCAGGAGGAAAAATGTCGAAAGAATGGCTGCCCAGAGGAGGGCCGAGACCAGTCGATCTGAACCTCCCTCTGCTGCTGTGACTGAGTCTTCTCTGCCTGTTACTGTGGAAGAAATGGCTCAGATTGAAACGGCCGAGACGGAGCAAATTGTCGAACAGGGGGATCAGGAGGCCGAGCAAAGGGGGAAAAACGTCCTGCCAAGCGCGAAGCCGACTCTGAGGAAAACCTAACTAATAAATGGCCGCACATAGAGGAGTCAAACTCGGTTGTGCCGTTCATCGTTCAACCAAGGATAAAGAACATGCCGATTGCTTCTGATGCGTCGGCTCTAAAAGATCTGGCTGTTGCCTTGAGGATGGCTTCCTCAATTTCCCTGCCAGTTGACAAAGCGACTTTCCGGGTGGAGCCAGATTTGCTATCAATAGCATTAGCCGCTCAATCAGCCATATTGGTACATGACTTGAGCCTTATCTGCAGTCTTCTGCCTATATTTTTTAACTCTAATTCCTTGTTTTGCAGATGGCGGGCAGGATAGCCGAAATCGGCCGTCGTCAACATGATGCTATTGAACAGATCAGCTTTTTGAAAGTCAAAATTGAAAATGAAAAGAGCAAGGCCGTAGAGGCTTCTCAAAGAGCCGAGTCCGAGGTGGCAAAAGCGGCGAAGGAACGTGCAAGAGCCGACGCCAAGGAAGAAAAGGCGAAGAGTTCCGACCAGCTCAGGTTGGCCACCGAAGAGAGGGCAAATCAGAGCGAAGACGCGCTCAAATTAGCCAAGGAGGTGATTGCCAAACTAGAAGCCGATTTGGAAGAGTCGAAGAAGGCAAAGGAAATAGCCAACTCCGAGATTTCCAAAGCGTTCCAAGCTAGAAAGGATGCCGCCTTGGAGAACTACATGGAGGAAGTACCCAAGTTCGAGAATCGGGGCTTCAAACACAGCTGGCTCAAAGCCCTCACTGCCGCTAATGTGACATTGGCATAGCCGATTCCATACGAGCAGGTGGACGTTGAGCCGCTGGAGTCTGACCCTGAAGATTGACTCGGGTGATACTTTGATTTTTGTTAGGCATCTTCTATGCATAGTTTTTGTAGATTGTTGTTAGTAGATTTTTGTTTGTTTACTTCGGTTAGAAGTTAAATGTAGGGTAATTTTCATATGTAAAATGACTACTATCTGTATTCAATTTATTAATGAAAATTTCCTTTGCTTTTGTGTTTGCTGCATGTGCTAGTTAACAATCTAGTAGGACGTAAGATCATGAGATGAATAAATTAAACATTCGATTAAATAGCTGCGTATCTTTGCAATTTAGTCGATTAGATTAACGAATCTGCCTTTGTCCCAGCCAATGAATGAACTGGAATGCCGAATATCAATGGTTCATAGATTAGCTGAGGCACATGAACTTATCGGCACAAGACTTTGAAATTTAGCCGATTAGATTAACGAATCTGCCCTTGCCCCAGCCAATGAATGAACTGGAACGCCGAATATCGGTGGTTCATGGATTGGCTGGGGCACATGAACTTATCGGCACAAGGCCTTGAAATTTAGCCAATTAGATTAACAAATCTGCCCTTGCCCCAGCCAATGAATGAACTGGAATGCTGAATATCGGTGGTTCATGGATTGGCTGGGGCACATGAACTTATCGGCGCAAGGCCTTGAAATTTAGCCGATTAGATTAACGAATCTGCCCTTGCCCCAGCCAATGAATGAACTGGCACGCCGAATATCAGTGGTTTATGGATTGGCTGGGGCACATAAACTTATCGGTGTAAGGCCTTGAAATTTACCCGATTAGATTAATGAATCTGCCCTTGCCCCAGCCAATGAATGAACTAGAACGCCGAATATCGGTGATTCATAGAGTGGTTGCGGCACATTAACTTATTGGCACAAGGCTTGAAATTTAGCCGATTAGATTAACGAATCTGCCCTTGCCCCAGCCAATGAATGAACTGGAACACCGAATATCGGTGGTTCATGGATTGGCTGAGGCACATGAACTTATCGGCGCAAGGCCTTGAAAGCGAGCATTGATGAGATCACCTCGGGAGTGCTGCACCCATAATGAATAAATGGGGTGGGGGCTGCGTACGTGGAGGTGCCATTGTTTCGTTCAAATCCAACAAATTGGGAGAGGAAAAGAGCAGTGTGGATGACTATGGATGGCAAGAAGACTATTCTTCAATAGCAGAGGGGAAGGTAGGACACTGGCTGAACTGGACGCAGAGATGAGTTGAGGTGGCGAGCCTACGCGCACGGGGAGTAGGACGTCAAGGGAGCGTGAGAAGCTCCATTCCCCACGTCGTCGAAGTAGGTCACCCAGAAAGGAAAAACAGCAACCAGATAACTCCCCTCCCTCGAGAGGAGAAACCAGTGAGACACCGTGCCCGTTGAGTTTTTCAGTTTTCGTTGGGAACAAACCGATGATGGAAGTGGATTTGATTATCCGCAACCTAAATGTAGCAGTTGAGTTCGCTGGACAGATTTTTTTGCCAGAAGTTCAGCAGTCTATGGTCAGCCGGGTTGATTATGGAGTTTTCCAGGAGGACGTCCATGGAGCAGTAAAGGGTTTGTATACCTCATATGAAATCGGCATGCGTCTTCATGCCGCACGCAGAGAGATAGAGCAAAAGGATGCTCGCATTCAGAGCTTGCAAGCTTGTGCGGAGAAGGCCGAAAATGAGCTGAAGAAAGCTAACACGTCTGAGACTCATTCGATGAGTCAAGTGAATCCGATTGTCGCGGAGCGAGTAAACTGCCGAATTCTGGATCACGCGATTGCCGATCGAGAAACGACGAGTATGTTCATAATAGAAGCTGCGAAGGTCAGGTCCTATGAAAAAGGCTTCCATGATGGCTAAAAAAATGGAATAGAGAAGACGAAGGAAAAACTAGCTGCAGAAGTCCGTCGATGCGAAAATCGCAGATTTAAGCATGGATGGATCAAGGCTCTCCAGGCCGCGGGCGTTGATCCGGCGTCACCCTTGTATCAGAGTTATGCTTTTCCATTCGTGGCTTTCGATGTCGAGAAGACTAATGACGAGGACGGAGCCAAATAATTTTGATGTACATTGTTCTATTTTTATGTAAAGCATGTACTCATGATCTGTTGAATAAAACATATTATTCTAAATGTCTATATGTTATTTCGATGAATGCTTGTAGATTAAGTTATGTGTACTACTTTACGTCAATCGCGTTTGCGCTTGTCAATCATAATATTCATGAAAGGAGCTCCGAATTCGGAGGATTATTTGGCCCAAACGTGTCATTCGCGAATGGGGCTCCGAATTTGGAGGCTTTTTGTTTGGCCAATTGCAATTTCCACGAAGGGCGCTCCAAATTTAGAGGCTTATTCTGCCCAAATGTGTCGTTCCCGAAGGGCACTCTGAATTCGGAGGCCTTTTGTGTCGGCCAATCGTGGTTTCCACGAAGGGCACTCCGAATTCAAAGGCTTATTCGGCCTAAACGTGACATTCACGGAGGGCGCTCCGAATTCGGTGGCTCATTTGGCCCAAACCTGTCATTTACGAAGGGCGCTCTAAATTCGGATGCTTTTTATCTTGGCTAATCAGGATTTCCATGAAGGGCGCTCCGAATTCGGAGGCTTATTTGGCCCAAACGTGTGATTCTCGAAGGGCGCTCTGAATTCAGAGGCTTTTTTAGCCCAAACGTGTCATTCGTGAAGGACGCTCTGAATTTGGAGGCTTTTTCGGCCCAAACGTGTCATTCATGAAGGGCGCTCCGAATTTGAAGGCTTTTGATGTTAGCCAATCATGATTTCCACGAAGGACGCTCCGAATTTGGAGGCTTTCTCAGCCCAAACGTGTCATTCGGCTTTTTCAGCTTTTTTGGCCGAATTCAGAGGCTTTCGATGTTAGCCAATCGTGATTTCCACGAAGGGTGCTCCGAATTCGGAGGCTTATTTGGCCCAAACGTGTGATTCGCGAAGGGCACTCCGAATTCGGAGGCTTATGATGTCGGCCAATCGTGATTTCCACGAAGAGCACTCCGAATTCAAAGGCTTATTCAGCCCAAACATATAATTCACGAAGGGCGCTCCAAATTCGGAGGCTTTTTGTGTTGGCCAATTGTGATTTCCACGAAGGGCGCTCTGAATTCATAGGCTTTTTGACACAACCATAACTCACTGGGCAAGAGAGAAAACATTGTATTGAAAAAAGAAAGATGTACATGGCGTAAAATCAAAACAAGCTGTCGTGCCATACAAGTTAATGATAAAATTTGCGCAAGTGTGTGGAATTCCACGGATGTGGCAAGCTTCTTCCATCCATGTCTTTGAGTTGATATGCCCCTGTCTCTGCGATTAAGCCAATCTGATAGAGGCCGTTCCAGTTAGTACCCAATTTTCCATCAGCGGGATTCCTAGCAGCGGGAAGCCCTTTTTTGAGGACCAATTCTTCTAGTGTATAATGGCGTAGTTAAACACATTGAGTATATCATTTAGCAAGCTGTTGCTGGTACCGTGCCATGGAAGCAAGGGCACGGTGTAGACCGCCCGAACTCCGCTCCGCGCGCAAGGGCGCAAATTGTAGTTCTAGCTACTACAGTTTGGACTCCTATCACGGTTCTGAATTTAATCTCACAAAGTGCAATGTAAGACTGATAAATCACTAAAGAGTCCAAATCCGGCAAATCGTTTTGAAAAATTGATTTTAAATCAAAAGCGCCAAACATGGACTGCTTTGCCAGATTTCAGAGTCGCCACCTAAATGTTTTGTTTTTGGGAAATTTAGGAAACCCTGACTCGTGCCAAAGGCCACGTGTCTGTCATCACCAAAGTTGTCTCGGCTCGGGAACTTGGGTACGAAGGGGGAAGGTCATGAAATGAGCACCCCCACTCGCCCGATCAAAGATCGGCCTCTACTAACATGATATGTTGTTTTTGTAAACACATGTGTTCTTATCCGGTTATTAATCTATCATTACTACGTGATGCGCACAACATACAAGTATAGACTAAATCACTCGAGTTGGAACAAAACATCTCATGTTTGTTTTTTGAAAATGGTTTGGAAGTTGCTACTCGCAAGTAGGCTAAGTCGCGGATTTGCCACCCTCAAGTGGGCTTAGAAAAACATGATTTTGCCACTCTCAAGTGGGCTTAAAACACACATTTTGATGAATTGTTCCAATTCAGGCAATCAAGCCTCCACCCACAGGCATTCATGCAGTTATATCATTTAAGCAAATAGCCTTATGGCAAGCATGCTATCATGGTGGTCACTTACACACATGCAAGGATGCTAAAGCATAAACACTTACAGAGTACTCCAAGCCAAAACAAAAGCTAGTTAGTAATCATGCATGATCCTAGCTATGTTAAGATGCCTAATGCAACACATGCAAAATGCAACTAAGATAGGCTCGGCTATTCTAAGATGTCATGTGAATGCAACTAGATAACATGTATTCAAATTGGTATTGAAATACGATGCAGTTTGTATGATGCGCCGAGCCCGGTGCATGCAAGACGGATGAATGATGCATGCATGCAAAGCATAAGGATGCTAATTGAAATATGCCCTAAAACTAACCATCGAAAGCAAGTAAGTAAAAGGGAGAAAGAAATAGGTTGGAAGACATGCATCACACACACGCACGCTTATTACAACATTGTGCCCTCTCGACGGAGGGTCCGAATAATAAGCTAACTAGCTAATCTAAGCTAATTAAACTAATTATTACAAAATGAAACTAATTAACTAATCCTAGTTAACTAATTAGTTATTACAACACGAATTGATTAGTTAAGCGCATTAACTAATTAAGTACAAAACCAAAGCATTAGCCAGCTAAGCAAAGCAGTTAAGTAAAACAGTTAAAAGGAGCCTCGGGGCGAGAAGTGCATGCATGCTCGGTCGCCTCGTTCGGAAATCCATTACTATGCCCCAACTTGCCTCTGTTTGCATTTGATCTCAGAACACTACACAAACCTCCAGATAGCTTCTACTTCAACATGGAGACTTCCAGGAGGGCTGCCGACCAGAAAAGGGTGGTGTAGACCACCTGTAGACCACTTAAATATGCTGCAAATTAGAAAAAGTGGTCGGCCAGCTACTTTTTCTAGTCTGCCGACCAGAAAATTCTGCCAAGCATGGTTTTGTTGATTTTCACGGTAATGAGCATCATTGGTGCCATTTGAAATGGAATTGGGGTTAAAGACTAACATGCATGTTGAATTGATAGAGATATGAATTTGGTATGAAGTTTGAATGCATGAGTTTTGATTACACAAACGAAATGTTGGATAATTTGAGAATTAGATGATGATTTTGAACAATTTGGTGTCATACTCTTCCATTCTCATGTAGTGTGATGTATTTGCATGTTTTGAACCAAAATCATGAGCTCTGGAACCTTTGAATGTCGAATTTGAGCTCAAGAACAGTTCTGGAAAACCCAGAACTCTTGAAGTCCGCTCGAGTGGGAGAACCACCGCTCGAGCGTAAAATACGAGCTCCCAGAATATTTTGCAGACATGGATGGCCGCTTGAGCGGGGAGATTCACGCTCGAGCGGGGAGCCATGTACTGAGACCTTCAGCTCGGGCATCTGAATTCACGCTCGAGCATAAAAATGAGGCAACCAGTACTTTTGCAGACCTAATGGGTCCGCTCGAGCGGGGAAGTCTACGCTCGAGCGGGGACCCCTGTTTAAGAAAATTAGTAAAGGTGTTCTGTGTTTCATTTTCCGTTCTCTTTCACTTCTGAGTACTCTTAGGCATGCATTGAGTATTCTGAATGAATTAAAAGGATAAGAAAGAAGCCTAAGAGGGGCGTATGAATTAAGAACGGATTGAATCGTTTGTGACCCATATGTATTATGTAATGTGTAGGGTCAAGCTCCAGGGAAAATCAACCAGCCGATCACTGTGAGTAATATCTTAATAAAGATACTTGAATTATGTTATTTGTCCAATTACTTCTCTCCCCTATAAGTCTGATAAGTTTGTTAATTTGAATTATGGACAAATGTTTGCTATGCCAGATGATTGGGCCAAAGGCCAATCTGACATGAATAAAATAATGATTAGGCCAAAGGCCAGTTTGACATGAATAAAAGAATGATTAGGCCAAAGGCCAGTTTGACATGAATGAAAGAATGATTGGGCCAAAGGCCAGTCTGACATGAATGAAAGAATGATTGGGCCAAAGGCCAGTCTGACATGAATGAAAGAATGGTTGGGCCAAAGGTCAGTCTGACGCGAATGAAAGAATGGTTGGGCCAAAGGCCAGTCTCACACGGATGAAAGAATGGTTAGGCCAGAGGCCAGTCTGATGTGAATGAAAGAATGGTTGGGCCAGAGGCCAGTCTGATATGAATGAAAGATAAATGGGCCGAAGGCCGTTCGACATGAATAGATTGGGCCCAAGGCCGTCTGATGTGTTTGGAACCGCAGTTACTTGACCTATATATATATGTATATACTAGATAGAAATATGAATTGGGCCCAAGGCCGTTTGGTGCATGTCATTCTAAATACTGTTTGTGTATCTTCTTTATTTGATATTATTCACTGGCCTTTCGCTCATGCTCATTCATGTGTCCGTAGGTGAGCCAAGGGAGGTCCAAACCCAGCCTCAGTGAAGTTTGTGAGAAACAGTCCAGGTTTTGAAGGGTCAGCCCATACGTCTCATGCACGAGACTTGTTCTTGCCCTTTTTGCTATTTTATCATATTTTGTCATATTGGCAAGAACTTTGGATTACAGTTGTATATAGTTTTGATTGGCTGACTTAGACTTGAATGATCCTGTATGTACAAAACTTTGTGTTATTACATATTTTGATGTGAGTTGTTAACATGTATATGTATGGATTGTTATGATGTGCCACGTAAGCACAGTTCTATAGACAAAAGTTTCGATTTTGCTTTCGTTTGGCCTCTTTACTCTGATGAGTTATGTCTTGTTCGGTTTGAGGCCGTAGGTAATCTCGTGATTACTGGCCGGTTATGTCCCCTACCCATAGGGGCAGGTTTGGGTCATGACAGAGTGGTATTAGAGCACGAGTTAATAACTCACAGACTTGTCCAAAAAAGCAATAGGCGTTAGATAAGATCTAGGATGCATTCATGTGACAAGTATGAACTTGAAAGAATGAAGAGTATGCTTAAATGTTTTAATGTGAACAATCATGTGTTATAAGTTTGTGATTTGCCTGCATTGCAAATTATTTGAATATGTATGCTCTTTATTATATGCATACCTGCGAATCTTTTGTATAAGGTATAATGCAAGTCTAATCAGATGGTGAGAACAAGAGGTGATGAGATAGAGGAGTCCTCTACTGCTAGAATGGATAGGATGGAAAGATTGATTCAGGAAATGGCAGAAACACTGAGGCAACAACAACAGTGGCAACAACAATGGCAGCAACCACAACCTCCACCTCCGGCACCTCCTGTGCCAGACTTACAGAATGATGATCGAATAATAGCTCTCACCAAGGAGTTTAAGAAAATGAAACCACCACAGTTCCATGGGGGATTAGATCCATTGAAAGCTGAAGCATGGGTCCTCGGCATCGAAAAGCTATTTGAAGTGTTCCCTTGTTCGGAGACACAGAAAATACTTCTAGCCACCTTTATGCTAGAAGATGAAGCAAGAAGATGGTGGATGTTAATGCGTGAGAATCATAAAGATGTTGACTAGACCAAATTTTTGGAAATTTTCTATGATAAGTACTTCCCGTAATGTGTCTGGGACAGGAAAGTATCAGAGTTTATGGAACTAAAGCAAGACAGTATGACGGTGGCTGAGCATGAGGCCAAATTCACCGAATTGGCCAAGTTTGCACCACATGTGATTGATACTGACTATAAGAAAGCAAGGCATTTTGAAGGTGGGATTTGAAGTGCCATTTTAGAAAGGGTGAATGTCTTGAAGCTGGAAACCTATATTGGCGTGCTAGACCGGGCCATAATATCAGAAGCTAACATAGCTAGACAGGCTAAGTCAACAACTGACTGGAAAGGCAACAAAAGGCAAGGCTTCTTTTCAAAGAAGAAATTTTCGAAAAAGCAAAACACGGGCTCCTCAAGTACTTCGAATTCTTCCCGAGATACATCTCCTATGTGCAATATTTGTAGTAAAAGGCATCGTGGGGTTTGTTACTGTGTGTCGGGAGCCTGTTTTAAATGTGGTAAACAAGGGCATATGGCTAGAGATTGTAATCAAAACAGTGGAAAGCTAGCTGCTAGCTCAACTGCATCAATCTTGAAGCTGGGAAATACTATGAGATCTACTACCACCGGGGATACCGTGAGGCAAGGGAGAGTTTTTGCGCTTGTTCCGGGCGATACACAGAATGCTAACGCAGTTGTCTCAGGTACTATTTCTATATGTAATCAGGATGCTTTTGTGTTAATTGACTCCGGATCAACACACTCCTTCGTAACATGTGCATTTGCATCTAGACTGAGTAGACCTCTAGAATTATTGCCATATCTGCTATGTGTATCTGCTCCATCTGGGGAATCTGTATTGTGTGAATCTGTATATCGTTTTTGTGACATGCGTGTTGGGAATGCCATTCTATATGTGGATTTGTTGCCCTTGAACTTTAGGCACTTTGATGTAATTCTGGGCATGGATTGGTTAATTAAATATTGTGCCACCATTGATTGTGTGACAAAACGGGTTGTGTTTAGACCACCAGAACATGAAGAAATTGTGTTTGTGGGTAACGGGGTAGTACCTCCACCTTATTTAATATCTGTAATGAAGGCATGTAAACTGATCAGGAAAGGGTGCTAGGGTTATTTGTGTTATGTGTTGTCTGAACAATTTGTAAATGTTGACTTGAATAGTATCCCTATTGTTAGAGAATTTCTAGATGAATTACCAGGGGAATTGGTGGATAGGGAGATAGAGTTTACAATTGAGATTATGCCAGGCACCCAGCCTATTTCCAAAACTCCCTATAGAATGGTTACTGCTGAAATGAAAGAACTGAAAGAACAGTTGCAAGACCTACTTGACAAAGGGTTTATCCGACCTAGTACTTCACCATGGGGTGCACCGGTGTTATTTGTGAAAAAGAAAGATGGAACCTTGCACCTGTGTGTTGACTATCGAGAACTGAACAAGGTGACAATAAAGAATAAATACCCTTTACCGCGTATTGATGATTTGTTTAACCAGTTGCAGGGATCCCAGGTGTTTTCCAAAATTGATTTGAGATATGGGTACCACCAGTTGAAAGTAAAGGGATAAGATGTTGAGAAAACAGCGTTTAGAATGAGGTATGGTCATTTTGAATTCCTTGTTATGCCATTTGGAGTGACTAATGCTCTGGCAGCGTTTATGGACTTAATGAACCGAATTTTTAAAACCTACCTTGATGAATTTGTTGTGGTCTTTATTGATGACATTTTGATATACTCCAAGAATAGACTTGAACATGAACATCATTTGAGAACTATGCTGCAAATACTTAGAGAAAAGAAATTATTTGCTAAATCAAAGAAATGTGAGTTTTGGTTGGATGAAATTGTTTTCTTAGGGCATGTTATCAACAAAGAGGGGATTTCAGTGGACCCACAGAAAATAGGGGCAATTATGAATTGGCCTACACCGACAAATGTAACAGAGGTCCGCAGTTTCATGGGCTTAGCCGGGTATTACAGGAGGTTTGTGAAAGACTTTTCAAGGATAGCTGTACCTCTTACCCAATTGACACGCAAAGGGCAACCATTTGAATGGAACGACGAAAGAGAATCTGCCTTTCATGAACTGAAAACGAGACTGACCACTGCACTAGTATTGACATTACCCACAGGTATGGAAAAATTTGTAATTTTCAATGATGCATCTTATAAAGGTTTGGGTTGTGTACTAATGCAGAACAGAAGGGTAATTGCCTACGCCTCTCGACAGTTGAGGCCACATGAGAAGAACTACTAGACACATGATTTATAATTGGCCGCAGTTGTTTTTGCTTTGAAAATCTGGCGGCATTATTTGTATGGGGCAAAATGTGAAGTCTACACAGATCACAAGAGCCTAAAATACTTCTTTACACAGAAAGAGCTCAATATGTGGCAGAGGAGATGGCTTGAATTGATAAAGGATTATGACATTGAAATCTAATATCACCCCGGGAAAGCTAATACAGTTGCTGATGCCCTAAGCAGAAAGTCGGTAGGGAGTATGGCTTGGTTGCTTACTGAACAAAAAGAAATCTTGCAAGATTTTGAGAAATCTGAAATTGAAGTGGTATTGTGTGAACAGGGCGGATTGATAGCTGCTATTTCAGCCGAGCTGGCAATCATTGATGAGATTAAACAGAAACAAAAAGAAGATGAATTCCTCAAGAAAGTGATCGATGAATTTGAAACAAGTCCGAAAGCAGAGTTTAGCCTTGAAGGCGAAGTGTTGAGATTTCGAAATCGAGTGTGTATCCCAGATATTCTGAAGCTAAAGAAAAGAGTTCTGGATGAAGCTCACAAGTCAGTATTTGCTATGCATCCGGGCAATAACAAAATGCATCGGGATTTGAAACAAAGCTATTGGTGGCCTAAAATCAAGAAAGAAATTGCAGAATATGTGTCCAAATGTCTTCAACGTCAGCAAGTAAAAGCTGAACATTAGAAACCGGGCGGTCTACTTCAACCTCTCCCTATTCCTGAACGGAAGTGGGAGCATGTGACTATGGATTTCGTTGTTGGTCTACCTCGGACTCCTCGAGGTATGGATTCTATTTGGGTTGTAGTTGATAGACTGACTAAATTTGCACATTTTCTACCTGTCAGAACTATATTTGATGCTTATAGATTGGCTACTATATATGTTGATGAGATTGTCCGCTTACACGGAGTCCCGGCATCCATTGTCTCGGATAGAGATCCGAAATTTGTGTCTAGATTGTGGAAAAGTTTGCAAAAAACTATGGGAACATAATTGAGGTTTAGTACCGCATTCCACCCACAGACAGATGGGCAATCAGAACGGACTATACAGACATTAGAAGATATGCTGAGAATATGTGCCTTAGATTTTCAGGGGAGTTGGGAAGACTATTTGCCACTAGCAGAATTTGCATACAATAACAGCTTCCACTCCAGCATTGGTATGGCACCATACAAGGCTTTGTATGGTAGAAGGTGTAGATCACCAATTTGTTGGGCAGAAGTCGGGGATAGAGCCTTACTTGAGCCTGGAATTGTGCAAGACACTTCTGAGAAGATCAAAACTATTCAGCAAAGACTCAAAACAGCTCAGGACTGACAAAAGAATTATGCAGACGTTCGAAGAAGACCTCTTGAGTATGTGGTTGGTGACCATGTATTTATCCGTGTGACTCCGATGAAAGGCCAAGTCAGGTTTGGAAAGAAGGGTAAGTTGGAACCCCGTTACATTGAGCCGTTTCAAATTCTGGAAAGACTTGGTCCAGTTGCTTATCGAGTCGCCTTGCCACCGGGATTCGAACAAATCCATAATGTGTTTCATGTGTCAACGTTGAGGGGTTATCTTCGAGACCCGTTTCATGTGATTGATTATCACCGGGTAGCTCTTGATGAAAATATGGAGTACGCCGAATGGCCGGAACGAATTGTTGACCGGCAAGTGAAACAATTGAGAAACAAGTCCATCCCAATGGTGAAAGTGGAGTGGAAAGAACACTATGGGATGGATGCCACATGGGAAAAAGAGGAGGAAATGCGATTACGCTATCCACATCTGTTTCCTGACGAAGGTAAAATAAGTTTGGAGGACTAAACTCCCTAAAGGGGGGAAGACTGTGATAACCCTGTTCCGTATTATGCTAATTAATCTTAATTGTGATTGTGATTATGTGTTTGATATGATTTGGTGTGCCATTTATATGAATATATGTGGTTTTGAATTTCTATTTGTTCACCGTAGGAATATCTGTTTGATTATCTGCTTTGGAATTTAAATTGAAGGCCCTATCGGCCACAGAAACCGAAATTGACCACGCCATTGTGATTGGTGTAATTTTTAGAGCCTACGGTGAAATTTAATTAAAAATTTATTCAGATCAAAATAATTAGATTTAGAATGATTAAATTAAGCTCAATTGCTTAGCCTTAATCAAATTTGATTAGGCACACATATATAAGGGGCTTATTACACTTAATTTCTTCTCTTCAAGTCATTTTGGCTGGAATTAACTCTCTAGAGGGAGAGAGAACCGACTTTGAGAGAGAGAGAAGACATCTTTGTGCATTTTGGCTCAAGATTTGTGAATTTGGAAGCTACACTCAAGAGTTGAGGCTCCTAGGTGAGTAACCAACCCTTAATTCATGGGTTTGAGTTTGTAACCATATGATTCCAAAAGGAATAGCTAACCAAGAACAAGAATTGTGTTATAATTGGTGAATTTGAAGTTAATATGCACATGCATGTATAAGATCACCATGATTTTGCATAATCAAGCATGTATTAAGTTGAATGTGGGAATATGAGTATTAAAGCATACATGCAAGCATGGTTTTGTTGATTTTCATGGTTATGAGCATCATTGGTGCCATTTGAAATGGAATTGGGGTCAAAGACTAACATGCATGTTGAATTGATAGAGATATGAATTTGGTATGAAGTTTGAATGCATGAGTGTAGACACCCCATTTTTGACCATCCTCAAGACTTGGACGTCACCGCTTGAACACTCGGTGATCATCCGTGTTTGTGTTCGTCTTGAGTTCCCAGAGGCCGTGGCAGCGCGCCCCGCCTTAGGACCTCTCGACTCGGCTGTTTTGTGTCTGGTTTTGCACCAAACACTTGTGTTTTGCCTTTGAGGGGCAGGGTAGGGCTTGTAGACCATCCCCACCCATCACCGGCCCTGGCGTTTTGCCTTTGAGGGGCAGGGTAGGGCTTGTAGACCATCCCCACCCATCACCGGCCCTGGCTTGAGGCCACCGGCTATGTTTTGTTGCCACCGGCCAAATGTTTGGCCAGCTGGCACTATAGATGGCCGGCCGGCTATATTTTTTTGGTCAATTGCATGTTTGGCCGGCCGGCTACACGTGTATGGAGGGATTTCCCTCTTGTTAGCTTCCTTTGGAAGCTTTACAAGACAAATTGTCTATAAAAGAGGGGCTCTTCTCTCTTGTTAAAGGGTTAGACAATTTAGACAACATTTTCAGAGCTTGAGCTTTAGGGTTAGGGTTTACATATATCCTCTATCTCTATATCTCCCTCTTTCTTGTGTTTAGGGTGTGTTTAGTCTCATTTTTGTGCACAAACACCCACCATCACACCTTTTCTTGGTTGCTGAGGTACCAGAGGTCTTTCCTTGAAGTTTTTGGACTGGTTTGGAACCAAAAAAGCTGCTGGAATATTGTTTGTGAAGAGAGTCTACAAGGGTAAGACTTTTGTCCCTTTTTACCCCATTTTTGCAAAGCTTTTTAGCCTATCTTGCATCTGTTTTTGAGCTTAGCATATAACATAGAAAAGTCTTGTTTTTGTTTGCTCTAAATAGTTTGTTAAGGGTGTTTTAAGCTTTGGGGTTGTTTGACCCCTCTTAAGACTTGTTTGGCCTTTGTTTTATGCCATTTTGGTTGAGCTCCGGGACCATTGTATTTGGGCCTCCTCACCACTGAAATCTTGAGGGATTTCAGAGGTGAGGATGGTGCCTTGAGGTCCTAGGAAGGAGAGGGCCACCCCCTCTCCTTATTGTCCTTGAAAAGGGCTATTTTTGCCTCTTGAGGGAGCATCTAGTTTAGGTGTGTGTTGACCATGCCTTGACTGATATTTATGCTTATTTTGCCATGAAATAGCATTGTGTTGAGTTGGTTTGGACACACCTTGCATGCTTTGCATACATGTCTTATAATGCCATTATTTAGCCTTAACATGTCTTATGCTTTGGGCCCTTGTTCTAGCATGTTTTTGGCTAAGCTTTGTGAAGCTTCCATGCTTGTTTTGGTGTTCTTGAAGTCTATTTTGGGTTGCTTTGGTCGACCATGGCATGCTTTGTATAGCTACTTTACATTTTGGCTTGTTAGCCTTGAGTTTTGGACCATGTTGCATGCTATGCTTAACTTGTTCAATTGATTTGGTATCATCTTTGACATGATTTCCAGAGCTTACCTTGCATGCTAATTGTCCATGTTTACCTCCTCTTAAGTGTGCTTAGAAGCTGTCCCTTTATGCCTAGGAATTGGACCATATTTGCATGCATGTGTGTGTGTTTTGGACTTCACTTCCATAGCATTGGCCACCGATTTTGGCAAGCTTACAAGCTACCCATGCTAGTTTAAGCCCACCACTTTGCATGTTGTTGTATGCCCACCTTGTATGTTGTTGCATATTTGTGTGTTATTGCATGATTGGAGTTGCATGATTGAATGAAGTCATATGTTTGCTTGCATGCTCGAACACCCACATTGTGCCTTGCATACTTGTTAGTTGCATTGTCTCATGCCCTATGTCTTGCATGACCATTGTATGCCTTGTATGCTTCTTAGCCTTGTCCATGTTGCATACTAGTCGACATGCTTAGAATTCCATTGCATTGGCATGCATGCTTTGCCTCTTGAATTGCTCGTGATAGAGGTTGAGTTCAATTTGCTTGATTATGTGCATTGCATTCCATATCAAGATGCACGCTTGATTCTTCGGGCCATCATGCATGGAAATGTGCGATTGGTGGTCCGAGAATCGAGGCCCATCCTCCTTTGAGTCATTCACATGATAAGGGGTGTGGTTGGTGCATACATAGCTTGAAATGCATTGCCATGCCAAGTTTTGCCCTCTGTTGCTGTCAACACAGATTCTGCAGGAAGATTTGGCCGGCCGGCCATCTTCAGTGCCGACCGGCCATCCACAAATAGCCGATGGAGTATTTTGTGGCCGATAATCATTCTCCATGGCCGGTGGCCAATCCCCTTAGCCGGTGGTGTTCCACAGCATTCAGGGGGCATACCCTGAGACTTGTGCAGTCTTCAGGAGAGTAGGATAGTCAAAGCAGAGGCATCTTGCGCATGGCAGTGACTTTCCGAGCGGAACAGAGCGCGCATGCATTGGACCCTCTTCCCGAGGCTGTTGTTTACTGCTTAATTAGATTAGTTAATTTGCCAAGCTAATTTAATTGATTTGTAATATTTAATTAGCTTGTTGGTTAGTTAAATTGTATTATTCTTTCGGTCCCTCCGAGCGACGGCAAATTTGTAATAAGTGTGGGTGCGTGTGTGCATGGCTTCCAACCCCCACTTCTTTCTCCCTTTTACTTACCTGCTTTCGATGGTTAGTTTAGGGCATGTTTACTTTAGCATACCTTATGCCATGCATGCGTGCATCCATACATTTGTCTTGCATGCACCGGGCTCGGCGCATCATGCTAACTGCATAAGTAGTTCAAATCTAACCTGAATACATGCTATCTGTGCATTTCACATGTCATTCTTAGATTAGCCGAGCCTATTCTAGTGACATTCGGTATGTGTTGCATTAGCCATCTTAACATGAACTAGGGTCACGCATGTTTGCTAACTAGTTTACTGTTTTGGCACGGAGTACTCTGTAAGTATTTTATGCTTTAACATCTCGCATAAGTGTGAATGTTAACATGACAACATGCTTACCATGTGGCTATGTGCTTATGTGATATACACTACCTGAATGCTTGTGGGGGGAGGTTGGATTGTTTGAGTTGGAGCCACTCGTTGAAATCCGTGTTTTTAGCCTACTTGCGAGTAGCAAATTCCAAAGCGTTTTCTAAAAAACGGATATGCAACGTTTTGTTCCAATTTGGGCGATTTGGTCTATACTTGTTTGTTGTGCGCATAACATAGTAATTCTAGGCTAATAACTGGAATAAGGATATGTAATGTTTTCAAAACAAGATATCACGGTTAGTAGAGGCCGATCTTCGGATCGGGTGCTCATAGCTGACCTTCCCCAATCGTACCCAAGCTCCCGAGTCGAGGCAACTTTGGTGATGACGGATACGTGGCCTTTGGCACCGAGTTAGGGTTTCCTAAATTTCCCCATAAAAAATATTTAGGTGGCGCCTCTGTATCTGGCAAAACAGTCCATGTTTGGCACTTCTTTTCTAAAAATCTGTTTTTTCAAAACGATTTGCCGGATTTGGACTCTTTGGTTCAAGATTAAGAACCGTGACACAAATCGAGTCCGAACTGTGGGGTGAGGCCCTCACGCGGGGCGCGTCCACAATGAGTTTTGATTACACAAAGGAAATGTTGGATAATTTGAGAATTAGATGATGATTTTGAACAATTTGGTGTCATATTCTTTCATTCTCATGTAGTGTGATGTATTTGCATGTTTTGAACCAAAATCATGAGCTTTGGAACCTTTGAATGTCGAATTTGAGCTCAAGAACAGTTCTGGAAAACCCAGAATTCTTGAAGTTCGCTCGAGCGGGGGAACCACCTCTCGAGTGTAAAATACGAGCTCCCAGAATATTTTGCAGACATAGATGTCCGCTCGAGCGGGGAGATTTACGCTCGAGCGGGGGGCCATGTAGTGAGACCTTCAGCTTGAGCGTCTGAATTCACGCTCGAGCGTAAAAATGAGGCAACCAGTACTTTTGCAGACCTAATGGGTCCGCTCGAGCAGGGGAAGTCTACGCTCGAGTGGGGACCCCTATTTCAGAAAATTGGTAAAGGTGTTATGTGTTTCATTTTCCGTTCTCTTTCACTTCTGAGTACTCTTAGGCATGCATTGAGCATTCTGAATGAATTAAAAGGATAAGAAAGAAACCTAAGAGGGGGGTATGAATTAAGAACGGATTGAATCGTTTGTGACCCATATGTATTATGTAATGTGTAGGGTCAAGCTCCAGGGCAAATCAACCAGCCGATCACTGTGAGTAATATATTAATAAAGATACTTGAATTATGTTATTTGTCCAATTACTTCTCTCCCCTATAAGTTTGATAAGTTTGTTAATTTGAATTATGGACAAATGTTTGCTATGCCAAATGGTTGGGCCAAAGGCTAGTCTGACATGAATGAAAGAATGATTAGGCCAAAGGCCAGTTTGACATGAATGAAAGAATGATTGGGCCAAAGGCCAGTCTGACATGAATGAAAGAATGATTGGGCCAAAGGCCAGTTTGACACGAATGAAAGAATGATTGGGCTAGAGGCCAGTCTGACATGAATGAAAGAATGGTTGGGCCAGAGGCCAGTCTGAGTTGGGCCAAAGGCCAGTCTGACATGAATGAAAGAATGGTTGGGCTAGAGGCCAGTCTGACATGAATGAAAGATAAATGGGCCGAAGGCCGTTTGACATGAATAGATTGGGCCCGAGGCCGTCTGATGTGTTTGGACCCGCAGTTACTTGACCTATATATATAGATATGTATATACTAGATAGAAATATGAATTGGGCCCAAGGCCGTTTGGTGCATGTCATTCTAAATACTGTTTGCGTATCTTCTTTATTTGATATTATTCACTGGCCTTTCGCTCACGCTCATTCATGTGTTTGTCAGCGAGCCAAGGGAGGTCCAAACCCAGCCTCAGTGAAGTTTGTGAGAAACAGTCCAGGTTTTAAAGAGTCAGTCCATACGTCTCACGCATGAGACTTGTTCTCGCCCTTTTTGCTATTTTATCATATTTTGTCATATTGGCGAGAACTTTGGATTACGGTTGTATATAGTTTTGATTGGCTGACTTAGACTTGAATGATCCTGTATGTACAAAACTTTGTGTTATTACATATTTTGATGTAAGTTGTTAACATGTATATGTATGGATTGTTATGATGTGCCACGTAAGACAGGTCTATGGACAAAAGTTTCGATTTTGCTTCCGTTTGGCCCCTTTACTCCGATGAGTTATGTCTTGTTCGGTTTGAGGCCGTAGGTAATCTCGTGATTACTGGTCGGTTATGTCCCCTACCCATAGGGGCGGGTTCGGATCATGACAGGATGCAACACAAGGGCTATGTAATGCAATGCTCAACGGATGAAACCAACCCTAAACAAACCTCATGCATGCCAAAACAGTGGCCAAAGTACTACGAAATGATGGCATGAAAAGCAAGATAATGCATGCTCATGCATTGGCCCATCAACTAAGCACAAGAGCACAACTCTGAAACATGATTAAGAAGTGACAAACATGGAAGTGTGACAACACTATATGCTCTGAAATCATGTGTGAAACGATGCCAAATCATCCAAACAACACAAGCATAGCATGCTAGAAAGCCTAAGGCACCAGGCTACCAAAAGGGACTACACAAGAGGCATGCAATACATGGCACAAATGATTGAACCAACCATAGATAGAGCTCAATTAGGTCAAAACATGCTGAGATGGGAGCTCAAAAGTCTAGGCATGCATGCATACAAGTTAGGCCATAAGCGAGGCACAAATGCACAACTCTTAAAAGCACTCAAAGAGTGAAAGAAGTGAGAACATGGCAATGCAATATGCTCTGAAATAATGCCATGACATGCAACTATCACAAACAAAGCATGCTAGAGGCATCAAAACACAAGGCTAGTCAAGCCCATTGCACTACAGCTATGCAATACATGAACCATATGGCCAAGACAATCCAAAACAGTCCTAGAGCATGCCAAAACAAAGCTAGAAACATGCTTGAACATAGCCAACACATGTTAGGATTAGAGGCATGAGGCATGGAGCATGCGAGGCCAATGCGCATGATTACTCTACACCTACCAAAACCAAGCATGAGATGACTTCATCAATAAAAATCAGAGATGTATCATGGCAAAATAACACCAAAAACACACTGAGATTGTGGCCCAAAAGCTTAGGCAAGATGGCATACATATTAGCTCATGTTTAAGGCATAAAGCACAACCCTCCAAAAGTATTGAAAGAGTGACACATGTGAGTGTATGACAATGAAACATGCTCTGAAATCATGTATCAAATGATGCTAAATCATGCAAATAACCCAAGCAATGCATGCTAGTGGACTCAAAACACAAAGCTAGTGAGCAAGATTGCACTATGGCTATACAAAGCAAGGCATGCATGACCAAAATCACTTAAAACAGAGCTAGAGAATGCTAAAACATGGCCAAAAGCTTGCTGGAGTGGAGCCAAAAACATGCTAGAATGATGGTCCAAAGCATGATGCATGTTGGACTAGCAAGGAGGATGACATTACAAGTACATGAAGAATGCAACAAGTGATCAAACCAACCCAAAACCGAGCTAAGGCATGTTGAAATAAGGTCTAAGACATGCTAAGATAGAGCCAAAACATGCTAGAAAGACATCCTAAAACCTTAAGCATACAAGGCTAGGTTGCAAGGATTACACTACTAGTGTATAAAGCATGCAAGGGTGGCCTAAACTAAGCCAAAACAGCGGTATGCCAAACTGAAATAATGCCAAAAATAGGCTGAGATGGAGCCAAAACAAGCTTAACAAACATGCTTCTTTGATGGGCTATCAACACAAGAATGCAAGAGAAGAGGAGGGGGGACAACCCCCTCCTATTTAGGGCCTCAAAACACACTTTCTACCACTGAAAATCCACTGGATTTCAGTGGCTAAAAGGCCAAGAGAAGGTGATCTCAAAGGTCTAAAAGGATGGTTCAAAACAAAGCAAAGTAAGGCACAAAAGGGAGTAGACCACCCCCAACACCAAAGAAGCCTCAAACAAACATTTCAAATACTTAAAAATGAAGCTTTTTGCAATATAAAGTTAAGCCAAAAGAAGCATGCAAATAGGGTCAAATAAGCAATGAAAACAAAGCTTAAAAGGGGACTAGTGACTCACCCTTGAAGAACAAGAACAAGGCAGCAACTCCAGCAACTTTTCTGAGCTAAAAATCAACTCTTGAGTCCAAACAAGACCCTCAGGTACCTTAGCAACAAGAGTGTGTTGTTTCACTAGGTGTTTGTGTGCAAAAGTGTGAAGAAACTACAATTTCAAGCACAAATATAGAGAGAGAAGGAGCAATATAGAGATAGAGATATATGTATAGCCTCAACCAAATTTTCTGAACTTGAGACAAGAGGGAGGAGGCTCCCTTATATAGAAAACCATGCTCCAACCTTGTTAGACAAGCTAAAGGCTCCAAGCAATCCCTCCATACACGTGTATGGAGGATGCTTTCTGTGCCCAAAAGTTGGTAAGAAAATATCTGCAGAAAAATGCAGAAAAGGTGCCGACCAGTTGAGGTGGTCGGCCGACCAGTTGAGGTGGTCGGCCGACCACTCCCACTAGTCGACCGACCACAAAAGGTGGTCTGCAGGGAGAACAACTAGTTGGCAAGGGGGGGGAAGAGGGTCTGCACAGAGAAAGGCAGGTGGTGGCATGGCTGCCGACCACTTTAGGTGGTCCACAGACCACCAAGACCAGCTGGCCGACTAGAAAACTGGCTGGCAGGGAAGAAAAGTGGTCTACAGGGGGAGAAACTGGTCTACACCCCCTGTTCCACTCTCCAGGCAAGGGAAAACAAGGTTTGGTTCAAAACCAAACCAAAAAGGAAGCAAGACAAGAGTCTGCGGGACAAGGCACGCAGCCGGAAGCCCCAAAAACTAGTCTACAGGCACAAAAAGTGGCCTACGAGAGGGAAAGGTGGTCTACGGGCACAAAAAGTGGTCTACAGACTTCTGTTTCCCTCTAGGCAAAAGCAACAAGGCATGGTCCAAAAACTAGGCCAAGAAGAGAACGTTAAGGGGTCCCGAGACAAGGCGCTCGGTTGAAGGCCCCGGAAACCAGAAACTAGCCTACAAGAGGGAAAAATTAGTCTACGACTACGAAAGGTGGCCTACAGGCCTCTTTCTCCCTCCAGGCAAGGTCAACAAGGCATGATCCATGAACCAAGCCAAAACATAAAGAGTTTAGAGGCCCGGAGGCAAGGCACTCAGCCGAAAACTCCGGAAACTCGAAACGAGCACAAACATGTGCGATCATCGAGCGCTCAGTCGATGACGCCTGAGTCTTAAGGTCGGTCAAAAATGGGGTGTCTACAGTTTCCCCTCTTTGACAGAACTCGAAAGTCAAGAAGTGACGGAAGTGAATGTCAAAGCCCAGAGACGACCCATTTTTGACAAGGCCAAAGACTCAGACAAACATGCAAGATAACAAAGAGATGTGCCCGCAAGCAGGGGCAAGATGCAAATGACATGCACAATGTAGAACATAACTTATGATTATGCAAAGAGGGTTGTGATGAAGCATTTATGCAAAATAAATACAACATTTTAAGCAGGCGAATAAGAAACAACAGTCTCACACATTCCAACAAAAAGGATGTAAGAGAATTATACAATTCTCACTGCGTCTCACGCGGAGAAGGCTAAAAGTGACTATCGGGAACACCCAAAGTCTCAAACGAAACACCTCCCGGCGTATCAAACGCAAAAGGAGAAGGACTGTGCAAGAAAGCACAGTCATCCAAACGCATGTCAAATGCGTGAGGAGAAGGGTACGTCCAAACGCATGTCAAACGCGAGTAGAGAAGGGTAGCAATCAAACTAAACCAGAACTTCTCTTGAATGAACCGTACATACAATATCGTCTAGTTGCATCAACTTCGAATGAACCGTACATACAATATCGTGCCTGCACAAAAGAGAGATTTTGACAAGTGCAATGTAATAGGAACACATGATCAATGCTACATCGAGATACAATTTCAATACAAGATAAACGCGTGCACATATGATGTCAATGGAGAAGTGCATAACAATGCATGGGAGATGTGCATAACAATGCAAGTGAAATGGTGCATAACAATGCAAGGGAACGGTGCATAACAATGCAACTGAAGAGGTGCATAACAATGCAACCGGAACGTGCGTGACAACGCAAGTAAAGTGTGCATAACAATGCAAGTAACGTGCGTGACAACGCAAGTAAAGTGTGCATAACAATGCAAATAGAACGTGCATGACAACGCAAGTAATGAGGTGCATGACAATGCAACTGGAGTGTGCGTAACAACGCAAGTAAGGAGGTGCATGACAATGCAAGTAAAGAGGTGCATAATAATGCAAGTAATGTGCGTGACAACGCAAGTAAGGAGGTGCATAACTGTAATGACCCGACCCTCACACATGATTTCTGTTATATTCTCAGCCCTCAATCGGTACTTTTAAATGTTTACTGTATAAGTCCATGAAAAAGTTTGATTAAGCAAATGAAATCTATGTGTTAGAAGCCTATCTGTTTCTTAAGAAAACTATCTGTCATTACTGAAATGTTCGAATTAGAAATTGGAAGTCTTAACAGGTTAATTATCTGAAATTGATAATATATTCGTGATCAGCATAATTTTTGGGTAATATTAAGTATGTTTGTGAAATTTTAATTTTGGAATGATTAAACGATTCATTTTTGTCTTATATGCTATTAGTGAATATTTATACACTTAGTCTTGTTGAGCTTGATCAAAAAAACGTGAGGCATCATTTGGAGGGACTAAGGGTTGAGGAAAGAAGAGAAAGGAGAGCAAAGAAAAGGGGCAACAAAGGGAGGAATTGAGATTAAATTAGGAGATCAAGCTTAAGGTATGTTAAAGTTAGTATATATATATAAGAATTATCCTCCCAATTGTGAAGAAGAGTTGTCTATACCTTATGATTGATGATCTAGGGTTGTAAGGGATAATTGTTCATGATTTATGCTTGATTGAAGGGGGTATTCTCATCATTTGGTTGTTTCACAACCTAATTTAAGTGTTGTATGGAAATTATACTTCAACTAATGATTTTATGCTAACCCTATGAACTTGTGTTTATGGTATGTGTTATGTTTCAATAAATATGAAGAACTTGAATCCAATAATGAAAGTGAGTGAGGAATGGCTTGATTAAGTTACCAATCTTGCGCAAGTTGCCATGTTTGTAAGGTAGAATTCATGTTCTAGAGATAGTAGGTAATAAAATTGCCTTAATTCCATTGAAATGGCATGAGGAATGGCTTGAGGATGTAAAATTCGAAGTTCAGAATTTCAGGGTCTGCGTGGTCCACTCGAGCGGAGGAAAGCCCGCTCGAGCGGGAAAAACCACCTCCCAGCAGTTTGGGGCAAAATGCACAGTCCGCTCGAGCGGAAAAAGGGGCGCTCGAGCGGGGAACTCATTTTCAGGAAAACGAAATGCTTTCTTCTGTTTTGCATGCTCAATCCTCTGCTAATGTTTTTAGAGTACTTTGGCGATTTTCAAATAATGATAGATGCATATGAAGTGTAATAATTCGGAAACTGGTTACTCAATGACATGAGAAAAAGAAGAACTAAATTGCAAGTTATGATTGTGTGCAGGACACCCTCCAGGAGGACATAGCACGTCATCATAGCACTGTGAGTAGTAGTACCTATATAACTGTTATGTAATTATGTCAATGTTTCGAGACATATAAGGCAACTATATAAATGTTCCAAGCATGTATTGTACTTATGTTAATGTTACATTAATGTTTGAAGTCTGTTAATGCTAAAAGTATATAAAGAAAAGCATTTTCAAGGGCCTCGCGCCATTTTCAAGGGCTTAACGCCATTTTCAAGGGCCTCGCGCCATTTTCAAGGGCTTAACGCCATTTTCAAGGGCCTCGTGCCATTTTCAAGGGCTTAACGCCATTTTCAAGGGCCTTGTGCCATTTACAAGGGCTTTAAGGCCAACGAGTTACGAGGGCCACAGTGCCAAAATGTTTACAAGAATGTTATACCATGCGTCCCAAGGGCTTCGTGCCACCATTTTCAAGGGCTTATAGCCACCAAGCTAAGTTACAAGATTAGGCCTAAGGCCACTATGTACGTAATACAGAATTAGACTAATGTATTGATATGTAATCTGTTTAAGTTAAGCAATGTTTTATTTATGTATTACTATTCACTGAGCCTGGCTCACTCTCAGTTATGTCTGTTTCTGTAGGTCACCCACCAGGTGGTCAATCCTAGCCCAGGATGCCGTTTCCCTTGGTCGTCCTTTACGTGTCCAGGCACTATACCAAGCTACTTATTTTTGGTGAAACTGTGGAGATGTTTGTTTACCTTTTGAATGCCATCCAAGTTATTGTATATAACTTTTGTGTTCTTTTGTATACGCCCAACCATGAGGTGGGGACTGTAAATGTATGTGTATGAAATCGATATTCAAGAATTTCGTTTTAAACCTTGACTGTTGTGGATGAAGTATTTGATGCATGAGATCCTGGCATATTAGAAATAGCTCAATGGTATATGTTGGATCTATGTTTGTTCATATTTTTTTTTTTTTACGCTTCCGACAAGGCCCCATAGGTTTGGATACCAGGTTACAGGTCCATTTATGATTAGGTCATGCCCAAACTTTTAGGGGCAGGTTTGGGGTATGACAATAACAATGCAAGTAACGTGCATGACAACGCAAGTAAAGTGTGCATAACAATGCAAGTAACGTGCGTGACAACGCAAGTAAAGAGGTGCATAACAATGCAACTGGAGTGTACGTAACAACGCAAGTAAAGAGGTGCATGACAATGCAAGTAGGAGTGTGCATAACAATGCGACTGAAGAGGTGTGCATAACAATGCAACGAGTAGTGTGCATAACAATGCAAGTGAGGTGTGCATAACAATGCAACGAGGCATACACATTCTGTGTACAATAACAATGTATTCTCAGTGCAACATCAACAACATGTTTGAAGTAAAATGCCGAATAAGGAAATACAAGCGTTGATGAGACCAATTCAACCGCAACCTCCGATTTACCTCTCAGAGGGGTCACAACATACTTAAAAAAAGATACACCTTGCTCTTGACGAGTGATGATGAGCTATTCATCGAATACATGAGTTGAAGTTCCCGCGGGGACATTTTGAGTCAAAAATAGTGAACTTTTCTTGCACTTTCTCGAGAACCAAGGACTCCAACCGGTCTGAAAACACTCAGAGAGGACATGGGACCCTGAAGACCACCCAAGAGGGCTGCCGACCACCTAGACCAGCTGTAGACCACCTGCAGACCACTTAAGTGGTTGGTCGACTAGAAAAACTGGTCGGCCGACCAGTTTAGCAAAATTGAGGCAGTTTGGTCTTTTGAGGTTCAGCCCTTTAAGTATACAACTCCAAAACACATTTGCTCACAAACTAAAGGCCAAAATTGACTCCCCTTCATTCCTAGACCCTTTTCCCTCTCAGATCCGGGCTTTACACGTGTTTTCCAACGCCCCACGCGAAGTTGATTCGCGAAAAACTTTCGATTCTCTTTGTTTTGAACTGATCATAATTTGTTTTCGGAGCTTCTTTCTCCATTTTCACCATTTGAGGTATGTTTCTCTCGAAGTTTAGCATCTTTTCCCGGGCTTTGACTTTCTTTGACTTTTTCTCTTCCCGAGAGTTGACTTTTGTTGACTTTTTGCAATTTTAGCTCATTTCGCTCATTTTGCACCTTTTTTTAGATGGCTGACCGCATCCCACACGATGGGGGTTCTCCATGAGTAGAGGACGAGCCTGACATCATGGCACTGCCGCCCAGGATTCGGCCTTTCGACCCGGAGAGGTACCACCCTCAGGAGGACGTGCTACCACCGAGCACTTTCCATCATTTCATAGATTTTGCGCGACGAGCACCCAGAGACTTGCTGCTACGGGAGCTGGAGTCCCACCTGCCTCACCACGCGCGCGAGGTGTGTATTACACTTTTACATTTTCTACGATGTATTTTGCATTTCTTGCACACTTCATGCTTTCGCTATGCATTTTATTTGCTCGTTTTGAACACATTTAGATACACAACACTTCTGCTCATCCTGAACACAACTTACACATTGCAAATCTGCTTATTCTGAACACAGCTTGCACACTGCATTTCTATTCATTTTGAAACTGAACGCATCTGTTCATTCTGAAACTGAATACATCTGTTCATTCTGCACACAACCCACACATAGCATTCTGTTCATTCTGCACACAGGTATCTTCCCGTTTTACCCGAGGATATGGATCGATCATAGCGAGGGAGTGGTACATGGAGCTCCCAGATGGTGTTCGACATATCGTTGATGAGGCAGGGTTTGGCCCATTTTGCACGGGGTTGTCGCGTCTTCTGGCGAGTAGGACCCTCCTAGGCGCATTAGTAGAGAGATGGTGGAACACCACCAACTCCTTCCATTTCCCAGCCACCGGGGACATGACGATGACCCCGTACGACTTTTCTATGCTGACAGGCCTTGACGTGGGAGGTCAGCTGATCCCATATGATTTTGATATGGGCGAGTGGGAGGCAGCTTGGACTTATCTTCTCGGAGCCCATCCGCCGATCTACCGATCATCGTGCATGGTGAGATATACCTGGTTTACAGAGCAGCACCGAGGGACCGTGCCCAAGACTGTCAAGGCCATAGAGCAGTACGCCCGGGGATTCCTGATGTTCCTTCTCGGGACCACACTGTTCTCCGACAGGGGAAAAACGGTCGGGCTATATCTTCTGAGTGCTCTAGTAGACCTATCACAGGTTCGGCACTTCGATTGGGGCGGCGCTGGCCTTGCTACCCTTTACTGCTATATGAGCGCAACCTCCCGCGGGCGGGGGAACATAGTAGGAGGCTACTGGGGAGCCTAGGAGGTACATTCTGCCCTCTTGATTTTCATTTCTGCTTTTCATTACCTGTACACTGCACACTCCGCACATTGCACATACACAATCTGCTTTCTGCCTTGCATCTGCATTCTACATTTTCTATGTATTCTGTATTCTCATTGCCACTATCTTGCCTTTCATAGCTGTGGATATGCGCTTACTTCCTGATGCTCGCCCCTGATCCGGAGGTTGAAGCACCACTCGAGGTGCCATATTCGCGTAGGTTTGAGGATCGATGCCGGCCTAGGCCCCGAGAGACTCTGCCATATCTCAGGCATTACTTTGACACAGTACGGGCGACCGAGGTAATCCAAAACTCTCAGTTCTTTATGCTTTTAGCTTTTGTTCATCTTGCATATTTATGACAACTGATCAATTCATGCATTTGTTATTCGAGATCACCTGGCAGCCTTGGGTCGTGATCCAGGGTATTCTCGGTTCCAGTTTGCTGGGGCATGGAGCGCCTCCCGATACCAGATTTTGTTTGAGGGACCAGTTGGCAGAGCCTGGTTTCTCGAGGAGCGCTTCATGCGCCAGACACTGGGTAATCCCGCTCAGGATATCCCTTCACCGCCTCCAGCAGATATGCAGACCACAGAGAGTCTCACTCCCCAGGAGGTTGGCGACCTTATGCAAGGTGCTGACGTAGTCCTATTCTTGGAGGAGGGGGAGTACATGACATACCACCACACATACCTGATACCCCCTCTGATAGGTGTCCGTGCCCCCATGAGGAGAGCTATCGACATTCTTTCATCGAGCCGCGCCCGAGCTACAGACATCCCTTCGACTAGCAGGGCCAGTACATCGAGGGGTAGGACTAGGGGGATGCCTTCCACTTGGCAGTGTGCTGGGTGGCCAGATCCTTTGATCGAGTTGACAGGCTGGCGGTATGGGACACCATACCAGATTCCGCTGGAGCCTCCATTGTCGGATCATCGATATGTTAGTACCCCTGACTCAGCATCGGTATGCCTCACAGCTTTTCTTCTATCATTCACTGATGACTTGAACTTGCATCTGCAGCCTCCTAGAGGATATGTTCAGGGGTTGCTCGAGGCGATGGCCTCACTTGAGTTTATTGTTTTGAGGAGAGAGACGATACTGCACTCCTACGGCATCCTGGTACTTTCCAGTTTCCTTGTATTTATCATACTTTGCTGATATATCGAAACTGAACATTCACTGCACTGATTTACTGCATGTGTCGATCACATCTGGCACATCACATTCACATACTATATCTGCATGCACTCACTATATGCACTATACTTGCATCTGATATACATACTCTGGCTGATGTATTCAAATTGCCTTTTCAGGTCACACCTGTACAGCCCGGGCCACCCAGACCTTCTCGAGTAGCAAGGAGAGGGATCCCGACACGCGGCCGAGGGAGGCGTCGAGCGCCTGCCAGACATGATGATGAGTCCAGCGAGGAGGAAGAGTCAGCACACCCTCAGTCAGAGACATCCGTGGGCAGAGGTGATGACACCAGTTCAAGTTCTGAGGGCGGAGACGATGCCGAGGAGGATTCCAAGGATGGCGGCTCCGAATCAGACGGGGGTGCCAACGGCGGTGGTACAGAGGCTGCTCAGCCGAAGAGGGTGAAGAGGGCCTCTCGATCTTGAGCCAGATAGCACCGACTCATTTGCTTTTGCTTTGTTTTCTTTTTACTAGTAGTTATAGCACATTGTACAGCGTTAGGCAGTTTTATTTTCCTTAAAACTTGTACCTTGTTGTAAAAAAGAAAGCATGATGGAATGAAAGCAGCTTTTTTGTTCAAACAGTGTTGCATTTTGTATTCTAAGCATCGCATCGCATCATTTTGCACAAAACTGAGATTGTTGGAAGTTGAACACTCATGTATTGCCACGTCAGGTAGCGAACCAACGTAACAAACAAAACAACTTAACAAAAACAATTCGATAAACGAATTATAACAACTCAATAAGCAACGAGCAACAACTCGATAAACAAATCGCAACAACTTGATAATCAAAGAGCAATAACTCGATAATCAAAGAGCAACAACTCAATAAGCGAATGAGCAACAACTCGATAAGCTAATGCATACTGGATGAACAAAGCAACGGGACGAGTTTGAAGCAGAAACAAACTTAGACCTTCAGCATTCTCAGCACAGAGGAAGGCTAGGTGTAGACGCGCCCGAACGTCCCGGGAAAATCCCGTTTTGTTCATTGGGCTCACTACAGTTCGGACTCAATGTCACGGTTCTGAATCTAATCTCATAAAGTGCAATGCAAGATCGATAAATCGCCAAAGAGTCTAAATCCAGCAAATCGTTTTGAAAAACTGATTTTTAGAAAGAAGTGCCAAACATGGACTACTTTGCCAGATACAGAGTCGCCACCTAAATATTTTATTTTTGGAGAATTTAGGAAACCCTGACTCGTGCCTAAGGCCACATGTCCGTCATCACCAAAGTTGCCTCGGCTCGGCAACTTGGGTACGAGAGGGAAAGGTCATGCAATGAGCACCCCCGCTCACCCGATCAAAGATCGGCCTTTGCTAACATGATATGTTGTTTTTTAAAACACATGCGCTCTTATTCCAATTATTTAGCCTAGAATTACTATGTTATGCGCACGGCAAACAAGTATAGACTGGATCACCTGAGTTGGAACAAAATATCTCGTGTTTGTTTTTGAAAGCGGTTTGCTACTCGCAAGTAGGCTAAATTGCGGATTTTACCACCCTCAAGTGGGCTTAGAAAACATGGTGATTTGCCACCTCAAGTGGGCTTAAAACTCGCAATCAATGAATTGTTCTAATTCAAGTAACCCAACCTTCACCCACAGGCATTCAGCCAGTTATATCACATAAGCAGTTAGCCTCATGGCAAGCATGCTATCATGGCAATCACTCACACACATGCAAGGATGCTAAAGCATAAACACTTACCGAGTACTCCGAGCCAAAACAAAAGCTATGTGAAATGCAATTTGATACATGTATTCAAACAGGAATTGAAATACAGACTAAGATAGACAGACTAGGTTGGTTCAGTATCTAGAATTGAGGCGCATACACATGCTATCTCAATCTATGGGGCTGCCATACAGATTTCAAGCTGAGGATATACCCCTGGGTATTTAAACCAGACTTTAGTCTCGGAAATCCTGAACCTTTGCGTTCTAGGCATGAGCCATTCGAACTCTAGTTTCCACCGTCTTAGTTGGTCTCCTAGAAACTCACCGTAAACACAGGCAGGTGGCTATACCAGATCACCGGAAGTCGTTCGAGCACGACAAACACCAAACGAATTGCACCTTTAGAGGATTTAAGGTCTCCTAGACCAGAATAAAACAAATATGATGCAATGGATGTAACAGATAGAGCAATAGATACAAATGGGGTAACGCACTCTAACCACGCTGGAATCGTGAGAGGAGGAAGAACAAAGAAAACCAATCAGGAGCACATTCCACACAACCGGAGAAAAATTCTAAACACGCTGAAATCGTGTGAGGAATGGGACATTCTAACCACATTGAAATCGTGAGAAGAGGCCTAAAAACAACCGCCTAGGTGCATACACAACGTAACCTGAGATGAATTCCAAACACACTGAAATCGTGTGAGGAAAAGAACACTCTAACCACGCTGAAATCGCGAGAAGAGGCTCGAAAACAAAACGCCCAAGCGCGTACACGACGCAACCTGGGATAAATTCCAAACACGCTGAAATCGTGTGAGGAAAGGGACACTCAATCCACGCTGAAATCCTGAGAAGAGGCCTGAAAACAAAACGCCCAAGCGCGTACACGACGCAACCTGGGATAAATTCCAAACACGTTGAAATCGTGTGAGGAATGGGACACTCTAACCACGTTGAAATCGTGAGAAGAGGCCTGAAAACAACTGCCTAGGTGCATACACAACGCAACCTGAGATGAATTCCAAACACGCTGAAATCGTGTGAGGAAAAGAACACTCTAACCACGCTGAAATCGCGAGAAGAGGCTCGAAAACAAAACGCCCAAGCGCGTACACGACGCAACCTGGGATAAATTCCAAACACGCTAAAATCGTGTGAGGAAAGGGACACTCAAACCACGCTAAAATCGTGAGAAGAGGCCTGAAAACAAAATGCCCAAGCACGTACACGACGCAACCTGGGATAAATTCCAAACACACTGAAATCGTGTGAGGAAAGGGACACTCAAACCACGCTGAAATTATGAGAGGAGGTCTGAACAAACTATCAGGCACGTGCTCGGCGTAACCTGAGAAAGTCCCGGAGGACAACGATCCTAAACGCAGCTCGGCGTAAAAGGATAAATGGTACATGATAACACAAGATGCAAAATAAACGCAATAAGTGCGATGATACAGTACATGTTACAATCAATGTAGAGCATGATGTTTAGGGAATGCAATAAACAAACAAAGCGGCACTTTAGAAAGCACCTCATGGAGTGAGTGGCGGTAAACCGTTTACTCTGACAGGGATCTCCCCTCCATTGTGTTCTTCGAACACTTACCTTCAACTCACAGTACAAAGGTCCTGAAATGCTGACAAGGGGTAGCTTCTGCATGCAGAAACCATAAATGTCGTTTTCCTTCCTGATCATATTCACAACTTTCCCTCATTGCAAACATAGCCAAGATAACTTTGACAGGGAATGGTACGCAGGGAGAGCACTTCTGATCGCCATTCTGGCCTGAAACAGTGAAACAGTCAACACAGTATTCTGTTCACTTTGAACACACAGCTCGCATCAGCACACTACTCATTCTGAACACGCAGCTCATAACACAGTATTCGATTTGTTCGACACACAGCTCATACAAGACACTGCTCATTCTGAACATACGGGGTGCAATGACGGAACTTGCAGAAGTTGAAACAAACTCAGATGCCTGACATTTTCCCTCTTTTCTTTTGCTTTGCAGCCCGGAACTTTCATAGCTTCGGATAGGTCCTGGTTTTACTATTCTGACATAACTTGGGTTGAACCCTGCAGTTTTATGAAAGAACCAATCCTGTTTTTGCACAAATGATGAGAACAGCACAACACTCCTGAGCACAAAATGATTCATTTTGAAATTGAGAAATGAGTTCTTAACCGGTTATTGAGCCTACGACTGAACACAGCACACTACGACTCAACAAAGAAAAACAAAAGGTAAACAACCTAAACACAAACCCAGACACTTGAAACGACTCAAAACAAGAATCGAGACAAACAAAAACAAGAGACACGACACTCAGACGTGTTCCAATGGCGAGAGACCTCTCATTTCGTGAGGAGCTAGTTTCTTTGGGTATTGTTTCCCACCCTTTCTCATTTGTGATTCTCACATCACTCGGCCCACAGGCTCTGTTTTTCTGAAAAAGCTCTTTACTCACTTTTTCTCTTAGCGCACATCTCTCTATTCTTCAATCTCTTATTTTTTTATTCCTCCCCTGGGTGGTTGATGGATAAGCAGGAAGTTGTGGGCTCTTGCCCCTGGTATTCTACCAAATTCTTATTCTTGTTCACAACAGTGAGTTTCTCCCACAGAGGGGCTGTGCTACAACTGGGTGTGTAGCAAATCTGCAGCTGACATCGGTTGACGATGCTCTGCTCAGGAGTTTAGACGTGATCAGATCTTGTCCAGATGAGGGAGTGGAATATCTTGCCCCATTCCAGTTCGTGCTTCGCACTTGGCTTGATACCTCTTTGCTCGGAGAATGTGAGAGCTTTTTTCCCTTTTACTGTCAGCTTCAGTGGTGCCCTTTTCCGGCAAGTATGATGCCCTTTCTGGCAAGTGCGTTGATAAAAGGGGAAAAGACAGAAAACCTGACTCAACTGTGCCCCTAGTTCATCATTTTGACCATTTTTTGTTTTTGTTTTTGTTTTTTTTGTTTTTGGTTCTACTAAAACAATTTTAACCAAAATGAGAGTTAGATTAACACGCTTGTTCGATTTTCTGATTTGAAATCATGCAAGTCAGGTTATGAGCACTGAAAATTTCCTTTTTTGGGTCCAAGAAATGGTCCAGTTTTAGAAAAATGGAATAATTTTCGAGAGAATTAGTCAACCTCATTAAAAAATTCTCAAAAACTATTTTTGCAAATGGCCATTGCTCGCCCAACGCAGGACCTCAGATCCAAAACAATGGAAAATTGCCCATTGTCTGAATGGTACTGCATGGCAACTGAAAGTTGCCCCTAGTCTGAATAGCGCCGCAGCACGTGGCAACCAGTCCTCACAGTGACAATTACAACCAAATTCTCGGATACAGAGAAGACAAAGATGACTAGAACCATCACATGGACACAGTCAAATTTGAAGTGTTTTACGACTGGACTTCAGAATGAAGTTGCCTACGTATCCCAAAGATGGGAATCAAGCCTTACGTAGTTCGGGGGTAAGGTACACTCGAGTATTAACCTCTCCTTTTGTGCTATAACTTTTGCCAAGGCCGCCCTTTCTGGGTTTTCAACCTTGCGAGCTTTGTTCTTCTTTTCTTTTCAATTCTTTTCATTTCTTTTCTTCTTTTTTCTTTTTCATCTTTTCTTTTCATTTTCTTCATTTTTCTTCTTTTCTTTTTTTTATTCTTTGCATTTTTCTTTTTTTTTTTGTGTTCTTTTTGTTCTTTTTCTTGCTCTAACTTTTGCCTGGGTCGCCCTTCCGGGTTTTCGGCCCAGCTACCCTCTAAAGGGTAAAAGTTTAGCTTTGTCCATGTTGAATGGTTTGAGATCTCAGAGCCATCTGAATCCAAGAGAATGGCTGCTGTTCGCTGATGATGTAGAAGTCCATCCAATAGGGAGCGAATTTGCCCCTAGTGTTGTGGATAGGAACTTGGTTGTCCTTTAGCAATACTTTCTTCTTTCCCTCTTCTGGGATTTGGCATTCTTGCCAGTCTTCCCTGGTTTGTAGAAAAGACTCATCTTTGACTCTTCGAGCACATCTGACATTTTTGCCCCTAGTTCAAGGGCTGCTTTTGATCTAGCTTCGCAAGCTTCCTTTGATCACATCTGATATTCTCGCCCCTAGTTCATGGGTTGCTTCTGATCCGACCACACGAGCCTTACATTGTGGTTGACCGTTGAACATTTTGAATTAAGGTTCAAGGTTTGGAAGCAAAGGGGTTGAGTCTCGAGGCTGAGAGCGATCCTAAGCTGCACAATCTCAAGAGTGATTCCACACAGGTCTTCGTAGAACCACGCAAAACATTTTTTGAAATTTTTTAAGAAAGCGACTAATCGCTCACGTTGAAGATAATGCAGAATCAATCTGGATCAAGCCAGGATCCTTCTCAGTACTCACATTAACAAACATTATCTCAATCATTAAGGGCTTAGCATGCCTCTCTTTCTCTCAGTTGATCAATTTTTTTACAAATCCCGAGGAATTCCTTCCTCTTTGTTTTTATCACAATGTTCAAAAGTTTTGAAAAACTCAGGTCAATGTAATGATTTCAAAGCACAGAAAAGACACAATTTTTAGTCAAATACTGCCATCTCATTCAAAACTTCTGGCACAACTAGCACAAGGCAGAAGCAAACACAAGGGTGTGAAAATCATTGCTGTTCATTCAAATCTGTTGGCATTATTGTCTCCATGGCAGAAACAGACTCAAAATAAAACGAAAAGACAAACACAAAACAAACAAGTGATGTCTGAGGTAACACCCCCAAAATCACCCGACTCCAACAAAACAGGACTGACTCTGTACAACAAGACAGGCCCAAGTGACTCAGTAAGAAAAGACTGACTCTGTACCACACAACAAGACTGACCCGATACCCAAGTCAAAAAGTAAAGTAAACAGCATTCGCAAATGCTCAAAATAGTGTGTGCCATTCCCACAGCTGGAGTAAACTGAGTGCCATCCGCAGGTGGTTCATCCCCCGATCACATGGTCACATTATCCCCCAAGTTCACCGATCCAGTGTCGATAGACTTTGCAGAGCTTGGCGCGGCAATGACCCCGTCGTCAATCAAATCTTGCATTTCGTGGCGAAGACGAAAGCAATTGTCAGTGCCATGACCGGTTTGTTGATGGAAGGCACAGTACTGGGCAACATCATGCGTAGCAGGAAGAGGATTCGGGAGAGGCCGAGGCTTAAGGGGTTTGAGATGGCCTTGTCTAACAAGGATTTGAAGAGCTTTGGACAAAGGCATACAGAGGGCATGGAAGACCCTCTGACCTCAGGGTTGGTATTTCAAGGTTTGTGGATTTTTACTGGATGCACTAGCAAAGGGATTGGTAGGTGCTGGCCTGGTTTGCTGACCTCTTATGAGTGGAGGATTAGATCTAACAGGATCGTTTCTGGTTCGATGACCCTTCTCCTGGTTTTCCCCTTGCTTCGAACTACTCTCATTCTGAGTGACAAAAGTATCCTCTACAATCTTTGCAACAACTGCGAGCACTTGCTGTTTGTTTAGCCCTTCCGCTTTCAAAGCCTCTATAGCCCACAAAAGGTGTTCATGGGGATCAATGCCTGCCCCTACCTTGTTCTTACCTCTTGCCTTCACTTTGCCAAGGGATTGGCCTTCTTCCAATACAACCCGTCCCAAGATTGGGGAGCCTTTTGTCGTGAAACTCCTAGCATGTGATGTGGTCGATGAGGGAGCCAATGTCCCGGAGGCCAGATTTGTCACAGTTCTTTGAAGATCTTCAATCATTTTCATCAACGCAGAAGTAGTGGGTTCATGGGTTTGAGATGATTGGGGTTCAGGTGCACCCATCATGCATAAGTCCATGCTTTCTGGAATGAACACCTAAGGTTTGGGTAGATGGGCCGGGGTGATGTATATGCTGGGGTCGAAGGTGGATGGTAGTGTATGGATGAGGTTGAGGTGGGGAGGTGATGAGTCAGTACTAACCTGAGGTCCTTTGGGTGAAGCTAGGGTCTCTTCGTCAATAAGATCCTGAATCTTATAACGGAGGCGGATGCAACGGTTCATATCATGACCGTGTTGTTGATGATAGGCACAGTATTTAGCTAGGTCATATCTTGGCGGAAGAGGATTTGGAAGGGGTTGGGGTTGTAGGAGTTCTAGGTGCCCTTCTTCTTGCAGCTTTTTCAAAGCTTGGGAGAGACTCATGTAAAGAGGATTGAACTTTCAGGCTTGGGGCCGATTTGAAGTGATTGGTTTCTGGCCATTGAGGGAAGTGGTGATAGAGTATATTTCTGAGCATTTTGCAATTGTGCTACCATCAGTAGTAGCATTGGAACTGTGAACAACATTCTTCTGCAAAGGCTCATCATCTTCCACAAAGATTCCTTGTCTGATGGCATCCTCGATTTGAACCCCCATTTCATGAAGGGCTGGAAAGGTAAACAGAGGTAGAACCACCATCTTTTGCAGGAACTTGCCGTGCAAATTCTGAACAATCATCCTGATCTGATCTTTATCGGAAGGCCTTGTAGTCATCATTGAGGCCTTTGCTCTCCATCTCGTCACGAACTCTGAGAAACCCTCCTTTGGTTCTTGGCGGGTGACTTTGAGACCACGAGTTGTGACCTCGATCTGTGTGTTGTAGGAGTATTGAGCAATAAAGGCCTCAGCCAGCTCTTCCCAGTTCCATTTCATAGAGTCCTCCAATTTCGCATACCAGATTGCGGCCATCCCAGACATGGTTCGGCCGAAGAGAGACAACTTCTGGGCTGTGGTCAAACCCATTGGCCTCAGGATATCGAAAAACAGGTGGAGGTGCACCATTGGGTCTCCAGAGCCATCGAAGCGGTCGATATGCGGCATTTTGAATCGATCCGGTAGAGTCACGGCCGAATCAGTGTACCCATCCTCAATATCCGAAATGGACTTCACGCCCTGAGACTTCTTGAACAGCTTTTCTAGCTTGCTCACTTTTAGTGCTGTGGGGTCCACTTCGAACTCAAAGGGAGAATCCGGTAGGTTGGTGGGTGTGGGTGCCTTGGACAGCTGGGGTAGGATTGGGGGCAGAGCCGGCCCCGTTGTGATGTCCGTATCTTCCTGGACATTTGCTGTCTCCCCGAGTATTGGGACTCTTGATGGGGGAGGAGCTGGGTGTGAAGCAGATGCCCCGGTTTGCTGCTGTAGCCTGGCGATTAACTCTGCCTGTTGGGCCATAACCTCGGCCTGGCGTGCCGCAAATTCTACTCGACGGGCAGCATCCTGCTGCATGGCTTGCATACTTTCCTGGAGCTGACGCATCATCTCTTCCATACCTGCCACAGAGTGTTGGTTTATCTGAACAACTGGTATATCTGTCCCTGCAGTAGAAACTGAGACATCAGCCTGACTGTTTATTGCTGGGGTGGATAAGGGCCACTGATCTGGTAACTGCTGAACTGGTGATCTGTGCCTGACTGGCCCTTTTACCCTGCCTCTGGCAAAGGAACACTGATTTTCCTTGAACTGAATCTCTGACCTGACAAAGTCTATCAGCACAAGTCCGATGAACCTCGGGGGATATTGGAGCCTTCTGAAGCTACGGTTCCAAGACTACCTTGCAAAAGAGAAAACAGGCAGCATCTCAGCCCAATTTCACTAGAATAGCTGTGAGCATAGCTGAATGACTGCACTCTCTATTGAATTCTGCCCAAAATTCTACCTATAAACTGATACCCTTAGGTAAAACTGATTCCCCCAAAATACTGATGCCCTCAGGCCTGATACCCAGACTTGCAAACTGATACATGCATTCCTTGTAGAGGCACACTCTAAAAGCACATAACAAGCAAATGAGAGCCAAAACACCCCTATGGTGGGGTAGGGTTTCCCTGTCCTATCTTGTCAGGAGCTAGGGTTTCACTACGCACGCAGCAGTTTTAAACAACCTACAATCGGGTAAGCAACCTTTCCTAGTTTGGAATGGTGACTATGGATTCCGATATGCACTAGGTCGAATGGTCAAAAAGGGTGCCCCGGTAAAAACCGGGGTTTGTGTTCCCATCGTGGCAGAGCCCGTAACCGATCAGCCTTATGGCATCCTTCTCAAAGCGAGCCTCCGGCAAACCGTTCAGGAATAGCAGATGGCAAACACGATGTCCTAGGCGCACCAATGCAAATGCAATGCAAAGAAACACATAAGTGTAATCAAAACAAGATATCATGAGTTCGAGCCAAGTTCTCTAAATCCCCAGCAGAGTCGCCAGAAACTGTAGACGCGTCCGAACGTCCCGGGAAAATCCCGTTTTGTTCATTGGGCTCACTACAGTTTGGACTCAATGTCACGGTTCTGAATCTAATCTCACAAAGTGCAATGCAAGATCGATAAATCGCCAAAGAGTCCAAATCTGGCAAATCGTTTTGAAAAACTGATTTTTAGAAAGAAGTGCCAAACATGGACTGCTTTTCCAGATACAGAGTCGCCACCTAAATATTTTATTTTTGGAGAATTTAGGAAACCCTGACTCGTGCCTAAGGCCACGTTTCTGTCATCACCAAAGTTGCCTCGGCTCGGCAACTTGGGTACGAGAGGGGAAGGTCATGCAATGAGCACCCCCGCTCGCCCGATCAAAGATCGGCCTTTGCTAACATGATATGTTGTTTTTGAAAACACATGAGCTCTTATTCCGATTATTTAGCCTAGAATTACTATGTTATGCGCACGGCAAACAAGTATAGACTGGATCGTCTGAGTTGGAACAAAACATCTCGTGTTTGTTTTTGAAAGCGGTTTGCTACTCGTAAGTAGGCTAAATTGCGGATTTTGCCACCCTCAAGTGGGCTTAGAAAACATGGTGATTTGCCACTCTCAAGTGGGCTTAAAACTCGCAATCAATGAATTGTTCTAATTCAAGTAACCCAACCTTCACCCACAGGCATTAAGGCAGTTATATCACATAAGCAGTTAGCCTCATGGCAAGCATGCTATCATGGCAATCACTCACACACATGCAAGGATGCTAAAGCATAAACACTTACCGAGTACTCCGAGCCAAAACAGAAGCTATGTTAGAAATCAATGCATGATCCTAGCTATGTCAAGAATGCCTAATGCAACACATACAAAATGCAACTACGATAGGCTTGGCTATTCTAAAATGTCATGTGAAATGCAATTTGATACATGTATTCAAACAGGAATTGAAATACAATGCAGTTAGCATGATGCGCCGAGCCCGGTGCATGCATGATAGATGAATGGATGCAAACATGTGAGCATAAGGATGCTAATTGAAACATGCCCTAAAACTAACCATTGTAAGCTGGTAAATAAAAGGGAGAAAGAAATGAGGGTTAGAAGACATGCATCACACACATGCACACTTATTTACAACAGTTGTGCCCTCTCGACGGAGGGTCTGAATGAATAATACAGAACCAACTAGCTAATCTAAGCTAATCTAATTAAACTAGTTATTACACAACAAAATGAATAACAAGCTACATCTAATTATTACACAACTCTAACTAATTAACCAATTAACTAAGTTAGCAATTAAATAAGCATATAAACTATATGATGTAGGCTGCCTCAGCTCTGCTTTGGACGACAAAGGATGCATGCATGCTCGAGTCGCCTTGTTCGCAAATCCCTCACGACGCCCCGATTTGCCTCTGTTTGCAATTGATCTCAAAAACTTGCACCAAGCTCCAGAGAGATGAAACTCCACCTTGGGAATCTGTAGGGATGCTGCCGACTAGTTGTTGGCATTGGAGACCACCTGCCGACCACTTTTTGTGGTGAAAACCAGAAAAAGTGGTCGGCTAGCCACTTTATCTGGTCGGCCGACCAGTTTTGCTGCTAGTTTCTGGTTTGCTGCAACAGAGAGCAAGAAAGGGGCATGGCAAAGTATTTGCAACACATATATGCACAACCACCCTCCCTATCATTACACAAGCTCAAGGGAGTATAGTTCTCGACCCTCGGGCCACCAATCACGCATCTCGATGCATGATGGCTGAGGAGCCAATTTGCACAACTCAATATGAAACTAATGCACACACGAACACATAAAGCCTAAAACTCCATCATGTATAGTCAAGAGTGTCGGCGACCGAGAATTGAGGCACATTTCATCACTTCGAGTATGAAACGTCCCTCATTTCCGGTGTTTGGACTAACTCCTATTCCAAACACAATGCAACAAAACATGGCATACACAATGCGGCTCCAGCATGCAAACATGCAATGCAACAAAACAAGCATGCAAACAACATGCAAGGGACAAGCATGCAAACATGCAATGTAATGTAACTTAGCATACTCAATGCCAATGGCATGGACAATGCACAATGCTAAGAACCACATGGCCCACTCAATGCAATGTGACATGATTAACTTAACAAAGCTAATGACATGCAAATTATGCTAATGCATGCGTACTCAATGCAAGACAACATAAGCATGCAACAATATGAACAACAACTAGCATAAACAATGCGAATGGACATGGCATACACAACGCAATGAACCATATGGAATACACAATGCTCGATGGACATAAACCAAAATGGACTGACCTCAGTCATGCCCAAATCAGTGGCCATAACACCAAGACTAAGGTACCAAAAGGCAAGACACACATGCACACATATTGGTCCACAAGCTAGGCAACAAGAACACAACCCTTAGGGGCACTCAAGGGGTGACAAAAGTGGGAGCATGGCAAGTCTATATGCTCTGAAATTACATGCAAAGTGAAGCCATATCATGCAAATAGCTCAAATAAAGCATGCCAAGAGACTTGAAATACAAAGCTAGTCAAGGGCTTTACACTATAACCATACCAAACAATGCTCAAATGACCTAAAGCACTCAAAAAAAGACCTAATGCAGGTCAAAATAGTGGCTGAAATGGACTGAAATGATAGCATGCTAGGCAAGAAAAAGCATGCCCAAATGATGGCTCGTAAGCAAGGCACAAAGCTCAACTCTCAAATACAATTAAAGAGTGATAAACATGAGAGTATGGCAAAGATATAAGCTCTGAAATTCCATGCGAAATGATGCCAAGGTATGCAAACATCACAAATATAGCATGCTAGGGACCTCAAAACTCAAGACTAGCCAAAGCACTTGCACTATAACTGTACAAAACATGAGTGATATGACCATGGCAGCCCAAAATAGTCCTAGAACAGCCCAAAATATGAATAAAATCATGTTGGAGCATAGCCAAAATATGCTAGAATGATGAGCCAAAACATCATGCATAGAAAGCTAGTAAGCAAGATTTGTTCTACAAGTACATGAGCCACTCAAGAGACAACCAAAATAGCTTTAGACAGAGTTATGACATGCCAAATGATGGTCAAAAACCCACTAAAATGGAGTCAATACATGCTAGCAAGACATGCTACTTTGATTGGCCACAAATGGGATTACACTACACATACTAGATGCATGCACAAGGTGACCAAACCAGCTATGGATAGACTTAAGGCAGGTCCTAAAAGTCACAAAAAAGTGCTTGAACCAAGCCTCAAAAGTAAAGGGATACATGCTCCTTTGATAGGCCAAAAATGCAAGCAAACAAAACCAAAAGAGAGGGGGTCACCCCCCTCTGGTTTTAGGCCTCAAAACCACATGCCTACCACTGAAAATCCATTGGATTTTAGTGGCTAAAAGGCCAAACAAAGACTAGCTCAAAGGCCTTAAGGCATGGCTCAAAACAAGGCTAAACAAGGCATGCAAGAGGGTAGCAGACCCTTAGCATCCAAGAGGCCTTAAACAAACATGTTAAGTACTCAAAAATAAAGCTTTTTTTAGTTGAAAGTTAATCCATATGAAGCATGCAAATATGGCTAAGAGTGTAATCAAAATAAAGCTTAAAATGGAGAAAAAGGGGTTACCCTTGAAGCACTGCAACAACAGCAATTCCTCCAGCCCAAAACCAACTCTTATGACCCAAAAACCACCTCCAATGATCTCAGCTCAAATGTGGTAGTGTGTGGCTAGGAGTTGTAGTGCAAAAGTGAAAGAATAACACTATTTAAGGCACAAAATATAGAGGGAGAGAAGAATATAGAGAGGGAGATGTATCTATCCCTCTTGGCCAACTTCAGACCCTGAGACAAGAGAGAGAGCCTTTCCTCTTATAGAAAAACAAGCACCAAGCTTGTTGAACAAGTTTGAAGCTAGATGCAATCCCTCCATACACGTGTATGGAGGATGCAATCTGTGCACTCCAGTTGGCACAGCTGGCATCCACAACACCTGTAGAATATGCAGGAAGGCCGCCGACCAGTTAAAGTGGTCGGTCAGCCACTTTTTCTAGTCGGCCAGCTAGTTTTTCTGGTCGGCAGGAAAATTCTGCTTTTCAGGTCCAACTTCAAATGGCCATAACTCCTTCATATGAACTTCTTTTCAAGTCATTCTTGTGTCCAAGTTGAAGCCCCGGAAGTAAGCTTTCCAATGGTGTATCCTTACATCAAAATTCCAACTTTGAAAAAAGTTATGCCTATTTTGGTGAAGCTGCGCAGCTTTGGTCCTACCCGGATTCATGTCGAACTTCTCCCAAACTAGTTTTCTTCTCTCCTTTCCTCTTTTCTTCAACTCCAAACCCCTAAACAAAGTGTTTTGAAAGATTTTTCAAAGGTTTCATCTTTCTTTCATTCATTTCCACTTTGTCCTTGCTCGATTTACTGAAAAGCGCGACATTTAACAAAATGCGAGTGTCGGAACATCATAGAAACTTTATTTTCAAAACATTTTGAAAGAGAGGGTTTCAAGGTCTAAAATCTTTTGATCAAGATTGTTTTGGTCCAAAAGGGGTATGAAGTTGAGATTTGTCTCTCTCCTTGCCGAAGAAACTAAACTTTTGCCCGGCACACATTTCTCCACCAAGTAAACCATCAGTAGTGCACAAGTCTTAAGGGCGGTGAAAAATGGGGTGTCTACACTAGGGACTCTCTGCTGGAGACAAGAAATGGCTGCAGACCACTCTTTGCTCATTGTCGACCAGCTAAAGAGATTGCCGACCACTTTTGTGGTCTGCAGACCAGAAAATGTGGCTGGCCGACCGGAAAAAGTGGCTGGTCGACCAGAAAAAGTGGTCGGCAGACCAGTGAGGTTGGAGACCTCCAGATTTTTGCAATATGTCCTCTAAACAGTGCCTTATCCTCCATAAAGGTTCCAGCTTCGTGGTTCCTTCATTCTAACTCAATTTTTCCTCGAAATGAAAGCATTTCTTGTCCAAAATCTCACAAGTTGGATTGCTAACTTGGATGGCTCGGAAAAGCTGAATTTCTGGGGCTTTGGAATAAATGCACTATTTACGCTGAGCCGCACCTCGCTGCGTTTTCCGTTCCTCCATACCGCGGCTAGGTGTTGGAATCCGGTAACTCATGTTTTTAGCTTTGGCGGACAAGAGATGTGCCCCACTTTCGAAGACTTCCAAGCTTTGATGGAGTCCGAGCATGAGGAAGAGATCTTGCCCTAATCCCGCTTCGGCCACATCCAAGCCTTAGGACGGACGTGCGGGCTCACTTTGGATGACGCTCAGTCTTTGATTTGTGATGGAGAGCTGGACATTCCGAGCCTGATTCGTCGGTTTTCTGATGCCGGTGACCGCGGCGATCATCACTGGCAGGGTTTTTGGCGACATGCGCTTTGCTTGTGCATGTTGTCTCATTTCTTGCTTGCCCCAGGCTCCGGAGAGTCTAGCGTCCATTTGATTGAGGTTGCCTAAGGCTTAAAAGAGGGCAAGAGCTGCATTGCCATGACACTAGCTGAGACATTGATGGGTTTGGATGCTTTCCATCCCCGAGAGATGACTAGATTCGCGGGGAGTCCACTATTGCTGCAGGTAATGTTTCCCACCCAATCTCACATATATTTCTCACATCACTCGGCCCTCAGGCTCGATTTTTCTCTCAAAACCCTTTTCTCACTTTTCTCTCCACGTACACCTTTCTACTCTTTAATCTCTCATTTTTCATCCCTCCCCAGATATGGTTGATGGATAAATTGAAGGTTATGGACTCATGCCCAGCATATTCAGCTCACGGCTATTTCTTCCGGCGACGTCTAGTCGATGCCCCCGATGAGAGATGGTGGTGCGAATGGATGTGCAGCCTATCCACTGCCAACATTGCTTGGCATTGCCCTTGGCTTAATCTGCCAGCGATGAGTTACAGCATGTCTCGCTAGCTGAGGATTCAGTTGATCGGCCTGGCACACTGTGTCTTTTACTTCCCATTTTGGATCCTGCGCCAATTTGGACATGATCAGACCTGCCCGGAAGAGGGGATAGAGTACCCTGCCGTATTTCCAGTCTGAGGTGCACAACTAGCTTGGTATGCCACAGCATGGAGGACGAGAGTGCTTCTGGCCCCCGCTCCCACTTTCAGTTGTACCCTTTCTGATGAGTGCATAGCTTGGCTTGATGAAGAGGTGTAGGTTGGGCCTACTTTGGCATCAGAGGCTTCCGCAAGCTCTGGAAGGGGACGCAGGAACACCTGACTATGCCCCAAATTTATTTGCTTTAATCAGTATTTTCAAGTTTTCTTTATGAATGTAATAAAAAGTAAATTCAATTTGTATTCAGGAGTAGGAGAACTCTGTACTAAAATCAATGTAATTGAAGGTTGTGGGTACTGAAAATTTTTCGTTTGGTCCAAAAATGGTCTAAGTCGTAAAAAGATTAATTTGAGCAAAATCAACTTTTATTAAAACTTTTCAAAACCATTTTCGATATGGATCACAACTAGACACGCCCGAGATCTATCACTGAGATGTACAACCAAGGATCCCATCAACTGGAAAGTTGCCCTTAGTCTGAATAGCACTGCACTGGAGATCACAACTGAGCTCTTGAATGCAAAATAGACAGAGATGACCAACATGATCACATGGACAAAGTTGATTTGGAAGTGTTTATGGCTGGACTTCAGAATGAAGTTGCCTACGTATCCCGAAGATGGGAATCAAGCCTTACATAGTTCGGTTCAGGTTCACTCGTGTATTAACACTCTCCTTTTGCACTCTAACTTTTGCCAAGGCCGCCCTTTCTGGGTTTTCAACCTTGCTAGCTCAGTTTTTATTATTTCAAATTTGTCATGCTCTAACTTTTGCCTAGGTTGCCCTTTCAGGTTTTCGGCCTAGCGAGCCACTCAGGGATAGCATTTTTTCAACTTGTCCATGTTGATCGGCTGGGAGAACTCTAGGCCATCTAGGTCCATCAGAACAACAGCTCCACCCGACCAGATAGACTTGATGATGTAAAGGCCAGTCCAATTGGGTTTGAACTTTCCCCTAGGGTCGTGGATGGGAGCTCGGTAGTCTTTGAGCACTAGATCCCCCTCTTTCAAATTCCTGGACTTAACATTTGTTGAAAGCCCTGGCGATTCTTCATTGATAACCTTGGACGTGATACAGTGCTTTCAGGCTTCTTTCATCAAAGAGCATGAGTTCTTCGAACCTGCTTTACTGCCAATTTGCCTCAGCTATCTGCCACTCAGCCAATACCCATAATGACGGAACCTCAACTTCAATAGGCAGAACAACCTCCATCCCATAAACCAAGGAATATGGAGTTGCCCCAGTAGAAGTTCGAATTGAAGTCCGGTAGCCCCAAAGAGCAAATGGCAGCTTATCTGGCCAGTCCCTGTAGGTTTCCACAATGTTCTGCAAAATGTGTTTGATGTTCTTGTTGGCGGCCTTAACTGCTCCATTGGTTTGCGGCCGATATGTAGATGACTTATGAAAAGCCACGTTGTACTTCTCCAACAAGTTGATCACCTCCTTCTTGAAGTGGGAACCATTATCCAAAATAATCTCATTCGGGACCCCGTAGCAACAGATGATGTTGTTTCTGATGAACTTAGCGACGTGCGATGCCTTCAACACCGTATAAGATTGGGCCTCAACCCACTTCGTGAAGTAGTCTATCGCTACCAGAATGTACTCATGCCCGTTGGACCCCTTCGGAGTAACAGCCCCAATTACATCAATCCCCCAGACTAAAAACAGCCATGGCAAAGTCATGTTGTACAGCTTCGACGGCGGAATGTTCATGCGGTTTGCATAGATCTGACATTTGTGGCATCGCCGAACAAAGCCAATACAATCCTCCTCCATGGTTGACTAATAATAACCCTGTCTAAGGATCTTCTGGGCTAGCATCACCCCGCTCATGTGCGCTCCGCACTCTTCTCCATGGATGGCCTCCATCAGGCGCTTGGATTCTTCAGCATCAATGCATAACTTATGCATCCCAAGATGACCCCTCTTGTACAGTTTACCCCCGCAGATGATGAACTGAGCAGCAATTCTTCGAATTGCCCTCTTATCTTTGGCAATTGCCCCTGGTGGATACGCTTCCTTTTCCAAGAAGTTCCAGATGTCGTAATACCAGGGGTTCTCATCTTGTACCTCATCTATGATAGCAATCAGTTCGTCGGCCAGCACGAATTTCTGTTCAATGATGATCGGACGCATCCGGACTCCGAAAGGGATGTCTATCATAGAAGATAGAGTTGCTAGTGAATCAGCAAACCTGTTGTTCTCTCTTAACAGATGGGTGAAATTCAATTTCTCAAACCGAGGAATCAGAACGTCCAAGGTTTGGTGATAAATTCTCATCTTTTCTTCTTTAACTTTCCAATCTCCTTTAGCTTGAGATACAGCAAGGTTTGAGTCCCCGATGACATCCAACCGTTTTACCCCTAGTTCCAGAGCGACTTCTAGTCCTGCAATACATGCCTCATACTCTACCTCATTGTTCGACACTTTGAACTGGAGTTTAAATGCTAAGGGTATGCGGGAATTGTCGGGTGCTATTAGTAATACCCCTATCCCATACCCGTATTGGTTTGACGCTCCGTCAAAGTACATCATCCAGGTCTCTTCTTTAACATGCAGAATGGCCTTGTCTGGGAACAGATATTCAATTGCTTCATCCCCCTCCACTGGGTGATCGGCTAGGAACTCCACTATCGCTCTCCCTTTCACTGACTTGCGCGCTATGTACATCAGATCAAATTCGGAAAGCAGAAGCAACCAACGGGCTAGCCTACCTGTAAGTGCCGGTTTCTCGAAGAGATATTTGATGGGATCTAATCTCGAAACCAGTATTACAAAGTGAGCTAATAGGTAGTGCCTCAGCTTCCTGGCAGTCCATACCAAGGCTAGACAAGCCTTCTCTAGCAGAGTGTAGCGGGTCTCGTAATCCAGCATTTTCTTGCTCAGGTAGTAGATAGCTTTCTCCACTTTGTCCTCAGACTCCTGTGCAAGCATGCAGCCCATTGTCGTTTCAGTCACTGACAGGTACAGAATCAACGGTTTTCCTGACTCAGGCGGTGACAACACAGGTGGGTTCTGTAAATATTGCTTGATCTGCTCGAAAGCGACTTGGCATCGGTCGTCCCATTGGAACTTCTTTCTTTTCTTTAGAAGACCAAACAGTGGTTCACAAGTCAAGGTTAATTTTGCAATAAACCGTCTTATGAATTGCACTTTACCCAGAAAACCTCGCACCTTCTTTTCAGTCCTCGGTGGTGGCATTTCTAAGATAGCCTTGATTTTAGAAGGATCGACTTCAATACCCCTTTGTGTAATCAAGAACCCCAGCATTTTCTCTGCTATAACACCAAATGTACATTTCTGATGATTCAGCCGCAACCGATACTCTCTGATCCGTTGGAAGAATTTCTGCAAGGCGGTGTAGTGGCCCTCTCTTTCCTTGGACTTGACAATCGTGTCGTCCACGTACACCTCAACCTCTTTATGGATCATGTCGTGCAAAATTGTGGTCGCAGCCCGTTGATACGTAGCCCCAACGTTCTTCAGCCCAAACGGCATCACCCTATAACAATAGGTTCCCCATAGGGTGGTGAAAGAAGTCTTCTCTCTGTCTTCGGGTGCCATCAAAATCTGATTGTAGCCTGAAAACCCATCTATGAATGAGAGCAGTGCATGCCCCGCAGTGAAGTCCACCAACTCATCGATATGCGGCAGAGGAAAGTCGTCCTTCGGACTGGCTTTGTTTAAATCTCTGAAGTCCACACATACCCGAATTCTGCAGTCCTTCTTCGGTACCAAAACTATATTGGCCAACCAAGTAGAGTATTCAGATACTAACAGGAACCCTACGTCAATATGCTTGGTGACCTCTTATTTGATCTTCAGAGCCCAGTCTGGGCGAATCCTTCGGAGCTTCTGCTTAACAGGTCGGGCCTCTGGGTCAAGAGGGATTCGGTGCTGTACAATCTCAGGATCAATTCCAGGCATGTCTTCGTAGGACCACGGGAAAACATCTTTGAAATCTTTTAATAAAGTGATTAAGCGCTCGCGCTCTTCCGAAGACAATGTGGACCCGATCAGGACCAGTCGCGGGTCCTTCTCAATACCAACATTAATTGTGGTGATTTCATCAGCCAAGGGTTTTACAAACCTCTCCTGCTCTTGATCAATCAAACGTTGTAAAATCGGAGAAATTTCTTCCTCGTCGTTTTCATCAAAATTTTGAAAGTCTTAATTAATGCAATAAATTAAAGGCACAGAAAAGTACTCGGAAGACACAGCCGTACCATTCTCATTAATAACATCCAGTCTGCCTAATTCCTCTGTTACAACAGACTCAAAGGAAAAAGAAAAAGATGACCTGGACAGGACAATGGCATCCGGGTTATCACCGCCAAGAATACCGGACTCAGACTCAGACGAGCTAGAACCTGATTCCAACTCCACAGATTCAGTGGAATCAGATTCTGGCTCACTACTTGACCCGATGCTGCTCAATAAAAAGCCCTCATCGTATTGCCAAATGAGAGAGGGTGCGATGGGTGCATCCAGAATTTTTGAAGATGGGCCCATAGTCGCTTCATTCCCGATCATGGAAACTGAGAAGTTATCCCCCAAGCACTCCGATACGATCTGAGGATCTGAAAGTAGACAAGCCAGTGCTACCCCCATCTCAATTTATGTGCTCTCAGAATCCTCCTCCTTGCACTGCTCAGCCTCAGTTGGTGGGTCTGTCTGCTCTTCGACAACTTCATCCCCGGATAATTGCAAGTCAAAGAAAATCTCACATCCCGACAAGCGCCGCCTCTCTGCATTTAGCCATGGCTCTGGAAAGTCGCAGAACGGGAAGTCTTCCCCCTGCCGGACAAAGAGTCCGTTTAGGGTTCCCTGGATAGGTCGGTGCACCAACTCATAGTGTTTCCCGGCCTGCTTTGCTTTGGCTCTTCTGGCCATCTCTCTTCCTTTCCTCGTCCAATCCTCTTTGGTAGGCAGATAACCTAGGCCAAAGGTATATGGGTTGTGCGGCTCTTCGGCCAATGCTGTGACACCCTTCCGGCCACTTCGTCCTAATCCCATCCCGAGCATGTGCTGGAGCTTGTTCATAAGGTAGACAGATTGTGCGCTGACGTATAGCCCCTCATCAACAGCTAGCATGTCTTGTAAAACCCGGGCCTCAGCTAGGGTAAATCCTGACAGAAATACATCCTCTGCGCCATGCTCAATCTCCAGAACTGGTGTAGAAACCTCTGGCGGTGGATGGATTGAAGAATTTCCAAACATGATTGCCACCCCATTTCCGTGGGGGTACTTCAGCATTTGGTGCAAGATGGAAGAGACAGCCTTTACCTGGTGCAGCCATGGCCGCCCTAGGAGTAGATTGAAGGTGGCCGGGACATCCAAGACATGAAAGTCAATATCCTATTGCCCCAGACCAACCTGAGTCTGAATCTGTATAGTCCCCATCACCTCTCGGCTGGTATTATCATAGGCCCGTATCACCTGGGCCGTAGGCACAAAATCCACGGGCTTCAACCCGATAGCATATGCTATTCTCGATGGACTCACATTGATAGCAGATCCTGTGTCAACAAGGACTACCGGTATCCAATTCTCACTACACTCGACAGAGATATAGAGCGGTTTGTTATGATTTGAGCCCTCAGGCGGTAGTTCCTTGTCAGTGAAGGTCATGGTCGGGGAAGCTCCTCCCGGGAAAACCAGCCCTACCAACTGCTCGGGAGTTGTATCGATTGAAAGTTTTGCCTTGTCCATGGCAGAAAGGACAGCTTGTCTGTGAACTCTTGAGGCCATTAGCAGTCCCCAGATAGAGATGTCTGCTTGGATTTTCTTAAGCTGCTTTAGTACAGCCTCTTCCTCCAGTAGTTTTTCTTTCTGCCTCTCCGCTTCTTTATCCTTCCCGGACGCCTCCGGTTGGTCCAAGTGTGGGGGCTTGTTGTACCACCCACTTCTAGTCATATGGTCAACCTCCTCAACATACCAAGTGTCATCCGGTTGGTTCTGCTCCCAATCCTCGTCAGTGTGGGCAAGATGTAAGTCGTTATCTTCCCACCACATCCCGTCGGCAACCGACAGATAGCTGTCTGGTTCCGTTGCAACTGTTTTTGTGCCCACAGCACGTTCCGCACCCTCAGGCGCCTTGGCTTTTCTAGCCCTTTCAAGACCCTCGATTTTTTCCTGCTCAAATCTTTTTGATACAGCCTCTTGTTCGGCGTCTGTTGTACATAAATTGCCTGGATCCCGAGCAAAATTCTTTACACCGGTGCTCTCCGATGATTTCTCCTGATTCTCGGCCATTCCGGCCACTATTTACGTTCCCGTCTCTAATGGTCCCCGTTCTGGCTGAGGCTGCTCAACAACATCTGGCTCGTCACTGAGCCACCCCGTATTCTCTGCCGATCCATCCAGATCAAACCAGTTGATAGTCACGTCTCCCGGATCCTGTTCATTGAAGAATTACAGATTCGCGATATCCTCCTCCAACTCTGCTGGGTCATCTAGCCCTTGACTAGGTCCATCCTCCCGAACCACACTAATCTCTGCCCCAACTGACAACTCTACCCTCGGCTTAGCATGATCTGTTGATGTGATATAACTACTCGGGTTCTACACAAAGCTCCCAGACCCCTTGGGCTCTGAATCAACATTCCCATCTTCCTCCAAAGTCTACCCAATTCTATCTTCGATAGTCACCACCACCAGTTCAGGTTGGGTTTGGGAGGTGCTCAACATGCACAAGTCTGTGCTGTCCGGGATGAACACCTCAGGCTTGGGTAGGTGGGAGGGTGTGATATATATGCTAGGGTCATATGGCACAACCCCAGTTTGGATCAGATTGATGTGTTTGGGTGGTGGAGCTTGGTTATGTGGTGGGAGTGGGTTGGTGGTGACATTCGATTTTTCTGGAGGCACAATCACCTTATTGTCAATGAGATCTTGGATCTCATGATGCAGTCTGTAGCTCTGGTCGGTGTCGTGACCATGCTGTTAGTGAAAGGCACAATATTTGGCTGGGTTATGGGAAGCAGGAAGTTTGTCTGGTAATGGCCGCGGCTCCAGGGGCTTCAAATGCCGTTTCCTAATTAGAACCCCCAGAGCTTTGGACAGGGTCATGTACAGTGAAGTAAAGGTCCTTTGGCCTCGGGGTGGATATTTAGCTGTTTGTGAGCTGGTACCGGACGCACCGGTGAATGGGGTGGCTGTTTTTAGTGTGGTGGTGGTGACAATGCCCACATCGGAAGTTCTGGCAGCTGCAGCACTACTCGTGCCTGCATTCGAACTGCGGATAAATGCCCTCTTGGGCTGCTCTCTCTCATGGTCAATGAGACCCTGCTTCATGGCGTCCTCAATCTGTACCCCGATCTCGTGTAAATCCGCGAAGGTAGGGAGGGGTAAGACAATCATCTTTTGCATCAGTTTGGGTTGGAGGTTGCACACAACCATCTGTATTTGATCCTTCTCGACCGGCCTGGTGGTCATCATAGAAGTTTTGGCTCTCCAACGGGTTACAAAGTCAGAGAAGCCCTTTTTTGGCTCTTGTCTCGTTGTCTCGAGATCACGAGTTGTGATCTCGATCTGCGTGTTATAGGAGTATTGAGCTATAAAGGCCTCAGCCATCTCTTCCCAGCTTCTTTTGACAGAGTCCTCCAGCTTTGCGTACCAAATAGCCGCAACACCCGACAGGGTCCAGCCGAAAATGGAAAGCTTTTGCAATCTGGAGAGGCCCATTGGCCTTAGGATATCCGAGAACAAACGCAGATGTACCATGAGGTCCCCAGAACCGTCAAAACGGCCTATATACGGCATCTTGAACCGGTTCGGCAAAGTCACCGCCGAATCGGTGTATCCATCCTCTATGTCCGGAATGGAATTAACGCCTTGAGCTTTTTTGAACAGCTTTTCTAACTTACTCACTTTCAGCGCTGTTGGATCCATCTCAAATTCAAACGGTGTATCCACTAGATTCGTCGGTGCTTTGGACAGCTGAGGTAGGATTGGGGGTGGAACCGGCCCCGTTGGGACGTCTGTATTTTCCTGGACGTCTGTAGTATCCCCAAGTGGTGGAACTCTAGGTGGGGGTGGGGGTGGATACGAAGCAGATGCTCCGGCTTGCTGTGGTTGTTGCTGCTGTAGCCTAGCAATCAACTCTGCTTGTTGAGCCACTACTTCTGCTTGACGTGTGGCAGCCTCTGCTTGGCGGGTAGCATCCCGCTGCATGGCTTGCATAGTTTCTTGGAGCTGACGCATCATGTCCTCCATACTTGCCATAAGGTGCTGATCTGACTGAACAACAGGCATATCTCTCTGCGGTAGAAACGGAAACCTCAGCTCGACTACTCACTGGTGGGGTGGATAAAGACCGTTGATCTGGCAACCGCTGTACTGATGAACTGTGCCTAACTGAACTTCGTCCAGTAACCGGGGGTAATGAAAGGAACACTGCTTGTCCGTCAACTAGATCCTCGGATCGATGAAGTCTTCGACCTCTGATCTAAAGTGCTTGGGGAATATCTACCTGTTTGGAAGCAATGATGCTAAACTACCTTGCAAAAAGATAAATAAAGTATAATAAGGAAACAATAAGCAGAAAAACGGACAGCATTTCGACTTAAATTAAGACAACACACAGTTGGCAATCACAAGCTGAAAGAACTGTTCTTAATATTGATCACTGCCCCCAAATCACTGCTCCCAAATCACTTCTTCAAATCTGATACCCTCAGGTAAAAAAATGATTCCCCCAAATACTAATGCCTGCATTTACGAAGGACGCCCTGAATTCGGATGCTTTTTATGTTGGCCAATCAGGATTTCCATGAAGGGCGTTCCGAATTTGGAGGCTTATTCGGCCCAAACGTGTGATTCGCGAAGGGCGCTCTGAATTCAGAGGCTTATTCAGCCCAAACATGTCATTCGCGAAGGGCACTCCGAATTTGGAGGCTTTTTCCGCCCAAACGTGTCATTCACGAAGGGCGCTCCGAATTCGGAGGCTTTTGATGTTGACCAATCATGATTTCCATGAAGGGCACTCCGAATTTGGAGGCTTTTTCGGCCCAAACGTGTCATTTGGCTTTTTCGGCCGAATTCAGAGGCTTTTGATGTTGGCCAATCAAGATTTCCATGAAGGGCGCTCCGAATTCGGAGGCTTATGATGTCGGCCAATCGTGATTTCCACGAAGGGCACTCCGAATTCGGAGGCTTATTCGACCCAAACATATAATTCACGAAGGGCACTCCAAATTTGGAGGCTTTTTGTGTTGGCCAATCGTGATTTCCACGAAGGGTGCTCTGAATTCAGAGGCTTTTTTACACAACCATAACTCACTGGGCAAGAGAGAAAACATTGTATTGAAAAAAGAAAGATGTACATGGCGTAAAATCAAAACAAGTTGTCATGCCATACAAGTTAATGATAAAATTTGCGCAAGTGTGTGGAATTCCACGGACGTGGCAAGCTTCTTCCATCCATGTCTTTGAGCCGATATGCCCCTGTCCCTGCGATTGAGTCAATCTGATAGGGGCCATTCCAGTTACTACCCAATTTTCCATCAGCGGGATTCCTAACAGCGGGAAGCACTTTCTTGAGGACCAATGCTTCTAGTGTATAACGGCGTAGTTGAACACATTGATTATATGATTTAGCAAGTTGTTGTTGGTACCGTGCCATGGAAGCAAGGGCACGGTGTAGACCGCCCGAACTCCGCTCCGCGTGCGAGGACGCGAATTGTAGTTCTAGCTACTATAGTTCGGACTCCTGTCACGGTTCTAAATCTAATCTCACAAAGTGCAATGTAAGACTGATAAATCACCAAAGAGTCCAAATCTGGCAAATCGTTTTGGAAAATCGATTTTAAATCAAAAGCGCCAAACATGGACTGCTTTGCCAGATTTTAGAGTCGCCACCTAAATGTTTTGTTTTTAGGAAATTTAGGAAACCTTGACTCATGCCAAAGGCCACGTGTCTGTCATCACCAAAGTTGCCTCAGCTCGGGAACTTGGGTATGAAGGGAGAAGGTCATGAAATGAGCACCCCCGCTCGCCCGATCAAAGATCGGCCTCTACTAACATGATATGTTGTTTTTGTAAACACGTGTTCTTATCCGGTTATTAATCTATCATTACTACGTGATGCGCACATCATACAAGTATAGACTAAATCACTCAAGTTGGAACAAAACATCTCATGTTTGTTTTTCGAAAATGGTTTGAAAGTTGCTACTCGCAAGTAGGCTAAGTCGCGGATTTGCCACCCTCAAGTGGGCTTAGAAAAACATGATTTTGGCACTCTCAAGTGGGCTTAAAATGCACATTTTGATGAATTGTTCCAATTCAGGCAATCAAGCCTCCACCCACAGGCATTCATGCAGTTATATCATGTAAGCAAATAGCCTCATGGCAAGTATGCTATCATGGCAATCACTTACACACATGCTAAAGCATAAACACTTACAGAGTACTCCGAGCCAAAACAAAAGCTAGTTAGTAATCATGCATGATCCTAGCTATGTTAAGATGCCTAATGCAACACATGCAAAATGCAACTAAGATAGGCTCGGCTATTCTAAGATGTCATGTGAATACAACTAGATAACATGTATTCAAATTGGTATTGAAATACGATGTAGTTTGTATGATGCGCCGAGCCTGGTGCATGCAAGACAGATGAATGATGCACGCATGCAAAGCATAAGGATGCTAATTGAAATATGCCCTAAAACTAACCATCGAAAGTAGGTAAGTAAAAGGGAGAAAGAAATGGGTTGGAAGACATGCATCCCACACACGCACGCTTATTACAACATTGTACCCTCTCGACGAAGGGTCCGAATAATAAGCTAACTAGCTAATCTAAGCTAATTAAACTAATTATTACAAAATGAAACTAATTAACTAATCCTAGTTAACTAATTAGTTATTACAACACGAATTGATTAGTTAAGCGCATTAACTAATTAAGTGCAAAACCAAAGTATTAGCTAGCTAGGCAAAGCAGCTAAGTAAAACAGTTAAAAGGAGCCTCGGGGCGAGAAGTGCATGCATGTTCGGTCGCCTCGTTTGGAAATCCATTACTATGCCCCAACTTGCCTCTGTTTGCATTTGATCTCAGAACACTGCACAAACCTCCAGATAGCTTCTACTCCAACATGGAGACTTCCAGGAGGGATGCCGACCAGAAAAGGGTGGTGTAGACCACCTGTAGACCACTTAAATATGTTGTAGACCAGAAAAAGTGGTCGGCCAGCTACTTTTTCTGGTCTGCCGACCAGAAAATTCTGCCAAGCTCCAATTTGCTGCAATAGAGAACAAGAAGGGGCACAACAATGTATTTGCAAGGTATAAGTGCACAACCACCCCCCTATCATTTCTTAAGCTCAAGGGAGTGCGGTTCTCGACTCTCGGGCCACCAACCGAGCATCGCAATGCACAATGGCCGAGAAGCCAAGTTTGCATAATTCAATTTCAATGAATGCACAAATAATACATAAGGGCCTTAACCTCTATCATGCTTGATCAAAAGGGTGGGCGACTGAGAAATGAGGTATGTTTCATCACTTCAAGTATGAAACGCCCCTCGTTTCTCGTGTTTGGATCAACGCCCGATCCAAACACAATGCAACACATACAACATGATCAAACAACATGCAAATAACATAAGCATGTCAAGTTTAGAGTCCTTAAGCATAAAAGCTAGTGAAGGATGTAACACAATGGCTATGTAATGCAATGCTCAACGGATAAAACCAACCCTAAACAAACCTCATGCATGCCAAAACAGTGGCCAAAGTACTCCGAAATGATGGCATGAAAAGCAAGATAATGCATGCTCATGCATTGGCCCATCAACTAAGCATAAGAGCACAACTCTCAAACATGATCAAGAAGTGACAAACATGGAAGTGTGACAACACTATACGCTCTGAAATCATGTGTGAAACGATGCCAAATCATCCAAACAACACAAGCATAGCATGCTAGAAGGCCTAAGGCACCAGGCTACCAAAAGGGACTACACAAGAGGCATGCAATACATGGCACAAATGATTGAACCAACTATAGACAGAGCTTAATTAGGTCAAAACAAAGACCAAAACATGCTAAGATGGGAGCTCAAAAGTCTAGGCATGCATGTATACAAGTTAGGCCATAAGCGAGGCACAAATGCACAACTCTTAAAAGCACTCAAAGAGTGAAAGAAGTGAGAACATGACAATGCAATATGCTCTAAAATAATGCCATGACATGCAACTTTCACAAACAAAGCATGCTAGAGGCATCAAAACACAAGGCTAGTCAAGCCCATTGCAGTACAGCTATGCAATACATGACGATCCTGACCTGGACCTGTTGATGATAGGTGAGGACGGCGATCGTTACCATGAGCATAGCGACTTTATGACTTTCTTGCGTACTCAAGTGATGGCCCCTCTTACCCCGGGCGTGGCTCGAGCTGTACCGGAGGTTGCTGCTGCCCCTGCTGCTGGAGCTGGTGAGGCGCTCGCTAGAGGTGCGCCTGTCGCCACCCCCATTCCTGGATTGCCTGTGCTCCCTACCGAGATTATGTACATGCGTCCAGATGGAGTGATTGAGCAGATCCCGCTCGAGCCCATCGAAGAGAGAGACCGCAGACTTGTATTTGTCCCTGGTATCAAGCAGGTACACTTTCTTTTTATGCTAGTCCATATTGTACTTTAGCTTATTCTCAGCCATTACTATTTATTGTTCAGTTACTTTTATTTGCCTTTCTCAATTTCCTTTGTTTTGCAGATTCCTTGAGCTTATGGTAACAAGCTCCTTTGGACGATTGACCGACTACTCATCATGGTACAGAGGAGGCAAACTGCCTTAGTCACCCACGGGATTGAGGTATATTATGTGTGTAGCTTACTGTCATTACCATGTTGTACATTCCAGGTCACTCTATTTGATATCTGATATTCTTTTCAGCTTGAGCCAACGCCAGTAGTGCCTGCAGGACCTTCCGCAGCCAGTCGGCGGAAACAGGGCCCAGTGGGAGACTGAGGAGACGCTAATAGAGAGAGAGGCCGAGTGCAACAGTGCTCACCTTCCGATGAGTCTTTTGAGGGAGAGGAGATGGACCTACAGTCCAGCAGCTCTAGTGATGACAGCGATGCACCTCCTCCACAGCCGCAGAGGAAGAGAGCGATGATGGGCTATTGATGGCGATGCTGATTTTGCTTTACTTTGCTTTTGTTTTTGTTTTGTTAGGTAGTTTAAAACTAGCTTCAGATTGTCTTTTTATTCTTCAAAAGCTTTCTTTATTTTGGTTGTATAAAACAATGATCGGAGTTGGGCCCAAAAGATATAAAAAGCAAGTTTTGTTGAATGGTTTCTTTGTTCATCATGATCTTTGCATTACCTTTGCTCTTGCAATCTTTGGAATAGTAAATGCCTTGCTCTCGGATTGATTCATGAGCCGGATAGTAGCTTACAATCGATCAGAACATAAAATAGAACTCGATAACAGAAGATAAAATGAAAACAACTCAAAAAAGCTGACAAACAGCTAATATAAACAAAACAAGATCCAGAAGTACAATTGCAATTCATCCATACAAAGGCCAGGCTTCACTGCAACAGACTTGCATTGGGCCAACACTAAGACCCGGCTGGGCCTCACTGAGGCATGGCCGACCATCACTGATGCACGGCCGACCATAGGTGTGATGTCGGTCAGTGCTGTCCAGGTGTCATGCTCAGTTGCTTCCCAAACTCTATAAATAAGACTCCCATGCTACTTTTCTGGAAAACACATAAGTTCTTGATAGTTTGCTCTCAAAATAGAGATATTATTCGTCAACAGACTTCGAGAATGGATAGCTGCTTTAGATGGTTCGAAAAAAGTGAATTTCTGGGGTTTTCGGGATAAATGCTGTAATAACCCGACCCTCGTACATGTTTTCTGATATATTTTCAGACCCTGTATTGTGTTTTTGAATGCTTATTGTGAAATCCTTTGAAAAATTATGGTTAAGTAAGGGAATTTCATGTTTAGGGATGTCTATCTGTTAGACAAAGAAAGTATTTGTTACATCTCTAAGTTAGAAGCAGAAATTGAAAGCCTTAGGGGCTTAATTATCTGAAATTGATTTTATATATATGTTCAGCATAATTTTTATGTAATATTAAGCATGTTTGGGGAATTTCAATTTCGGACGTTTGAACGATTGATTTTCGTCTTTATTCAATATATATATATATATGTCTATGAGAGGCCTCTTTGAACAAAAAAGACTTGGAAATGTCTTATAAAACCCCCTTAGAGACAAGTGAAGGGGAGAGTAGAACAAGGAAGGATTGAGTGAGAGAAGATCTAGAGGGGAAACTTCAACAAGATTAGAGATTGAAAATCTAGAGAGAATTGGAAAGATCTAAGCTTAGAAGTAAGTTCTTTAGCTTCTCTAACTCCTCTCTTGAATTTGAGTGTGATTCCATCACAATTGTATAACCTAGACTTGGAACATGCTTTTAACTTGGATGATTTTGCACTAAGTTGTTTATGCATATATGTGGAAAATTATCTTTTATCTCTCATGAGAATTATGAAGAACTCACCATACATATATATGTGATGTTGGATGCATAAGAAAGTTTAGTTATGTTTGAGAATCAAGGATCTAATGTATGTCTAAATTGATATGTATGCATTTGGAGATCCTATTAACATGAGTTTTAGAGTATGTTTTATTGATCAAACATGTTAATTTTGAGCTTTGTGGAAGTGTCCCAAAAGAATGTGATTTTGAAGCAAAATTCGGGCTGAAATTGCAAAATCGCCGCACGTGCGGGATTCATGGCCGCACGTGCGGGAGCCAATCGCCGCACGTGCGGGAGTTGTGGCCGCACGTGCGGGAGAAGAACAGATTTGGAGTTTTGATTCTGCCTAAAAGGCACGTGCGGGGATCCTAGCCGCACGTGCGGCACATGTTGAAAAGTATGGGTTGCTCCGTTTTGCGTGTAGGACCCTCTAATGTTGTCGAAATGTATATTTGATGCCTTTTTGATATTGATAAATTCCTTCGAAGCAAAGCGGAATAGAAAGTAATTTGATATGGGAAATGAGCTAATATGTAAGTTTGAATGTGTGCAGGGCACACTTTGGGTGGAACAAGCACATCATTACAACACTGTGAGTAGTAGTACCATTATATGCTTCAAATGTAGCTAATGATTGTCATAAGTATTATGTTCATGCATAAAATGCAGCTATGTTATGTTTCAAAATATGTAAAGAAAGAAATGGGAAAGATGAAAAATGTTCGTTCAGTAAGACTCTGAAACCAAGTTATTCTGTTATTATAATATGAAACAAAGTGCTACACGGAACTAAATGCTGCGATGTGAGTCACCTCTAGAGTCCGTGTGAGACACCTCTTGAGTTCATACAAGCATGATTCAAGGGCTTAATGCCACACGATTCAAGGGCTTAATGCCAACTTATTCAAGGGCTTAATGCCAACTTATGTAAGGGCCTCGTGCCACTATGCTCAAGGGCTTAACGCCATCATGTTTAAGGGCTTTGTGCCATTACGTCTAAGGGCTTATAGCCATCATGTTTCAAGATATCATGTTGCAAGCTAGCATGTTCCAAGAATGGGCCAAGGCCGTCATGAAATTAATATAGATTCAGACCAACTATGTGTGTATCTTTTTATGCTTTGATGTATTATATTTGAAGTCGAGCATTGTTTTATTTATGTATTACTATTCACTAAGCTTGGCTCACTCTCTGTTATGTCTATTTCTGAAGGTAACCAACCAGGTGGTTAGTCCTAGCCCATGACGCCCGGTTTCTTTTGTCAACCTTCATGTGTCCAGGCACTATACGAGGCCATTTATTTTGTGAAGTTTGTTAAGATGTTAGCTTGTTTTTTTTTTTTTTTTTTTTTTTTGAGTGCCCATCTAAGGTTGATGTATATAACTTCCATGTCTTTTTGTTTTTGTATATGCCCAACTATAGGGCTGGGTCTGTAAATGAGTATGTATATAACCGATGCCCAGGGATATAGTTTTAAACTTTATCTGTTTATGGTGGTGCATGTGTGTATGAGATCCTGGCATATTAGGAGTAGCTCAATGGAGTTTGTTTGTATTAGTGTTCTTGTAATGTTTTTATGCTTCCGATAAGGCCCCATATGATATATATATATACTAGGTTATATGTCCGTTTCTGAATGGGTCATGCCCGAACTTTTAGGGGCAAGTGCGGGGCGTGACAAATGCACTACTCCCGCTAAGTCGTTCTCCACTGTGTTTCCCGTTCATACATGCCGCGGCTAGATGTTGGAATCCAATTAGACACGTCTTTAGCTTTGGGGAACAAGAGCTATGCCTGATAATCGAAGAATTTCAAGCACTAATGGAGTCCCGGCGTGATGAGGAAATCTTGCCTCAACTCCGTTTCAGTCATGCCCAAGCTTTAGGACAGATGTGCGGGCATACCCTCCATGAGGCTCGATCCTTATTTCACAATGGAGAACTAGACATCCCTAGTTTGATTCATTGATTTTCTGATGCCGGTGACCGAAGGGATCTCCTTTGGCGGGGTTTTCGGCAACACGCCCTTTGTTTGTGTATGTTGGCACATTTTCTACTTGCCCCAGGTTTCGAAGGGTCCAGCCTTCGCTTGATCGAAGTGGCCCAAGGCTTGAAAGAGGGCAAGAGCTGCATTGGCTTAGCATTGGCCGAGACTTTGATGGGCTTGGATGTCTTCCACTAGCAGGAGACAACCACGTTTGCGGGAAGTCCACTACTTTTGCAGGTAATGTTTCCTACCCTATCTCACATGTGTTTCTCACATCACTCGGCACTCATGCTCTGTTTTTCTCTCGAAACCCTTTTTCGCTTTTCTTTTCACATACACCTCTCTATTCTTTAATCTCTCTTTTTTTTTTCATCCCTCCCCATATATGGCTCATGGATAGGTTGAAGGTAGTGGACTCTTGCCTTGCAAATTCAGCATAAGGCTATTTCTTTCGCCAACGGCTAGTTGATTTCCCGAACAAAGGGTGGTGGTGCCATTAGATGTGCACTAGGTCCGCTGCTAACATTGCTTGGCGTTGCCCCTGGTTTGATCTGCCTGAGATGAGCTACAACATGTCTTGGCAACCCGGCATTCAGCTGATTGGCCTGACACACTGTGTCTTCTATTTTTCATTCTAGTTCAAGCATTAGTTCAGATATGACCAGACTTGCCCAAAAGAAGGGATAGAGTACCTGGCTTCATTTCCAATCTGAGGCTCACAATTAGCTCAATACCCCAATGCTTGGAGGACGAGAGAACTTCTGGTTCCTACTCCCAATTTCAGTTGCGCCCTTTCTAGCGAATGCCTGGCTTGGCTTGAAGATGAGGCGCAAACCGAGCCTACTTTAGCATCTGAAGCTTCCACAAGCTCTAGGAGAGGACACAAGAACACTTGACTCATCTGTGCCCCAAGTTTGTTGCTTTGATCTAACTTTCAAGTTTTCTTTTTGAATGTAATAAAAAAGCAACTTTGATGTGTATCGAGAGTTTAAGAACTTTGTATTGAAATCAATAAAATTGGAGTTGTGGGTACTAAAAATTTTCCTTTTGGTCCAAAAATGGTCCAAGTTGTAAAAAGATTAATTTGAACAAAATCAACTTTTATTAAAACTTTTCAAAACCATTTTCAATAAGGATCACAACTCGACACACATAGAATCTATCCTTGAGATGCACAACCCCGAATCTAGTTGTAGACACCCCATTTTTGACCGTCCTCAAGACTTGGACGTCACCGCTTGAACACTCGGTGATTATCCATGTTTGTGTTCGTTTGGAGTTCCCGGAGGTCTCGGCTACGCGCCTTGTCTCAGGATCTCCAAACTCGACTGTTTTGTGTCTGGTTTTGCACCAAACACTTGTGTTTTGCCTTGGGAGGGCAGGGAATGCCTTGTGAGGCATCCCCACACACCACCGGCAGTGGCTAGAGGCCACCGGCTGGTTTTTGTTGCCACCGGCAATATATGTTGCCGATCGGCACTCTTTATTGCCGGTCGGCAGTCATTTTTGTCAAAATGACATTTTTGGCCAGCCGACTAATGTTCATCTGCTTTTTCAGATATTTTAGGACAGCTGTTTGGCATTTTGTTCCCCTCCATACACGTGTATGGAGGGATGCTCTTCTTGTTAGCTTTCTTGACAAGCTTTACAAGATTGGTTGCCTATAAGAGGAGCCCTCCTCTCTTGGCATTAGGGTTAGAGATTTTAGAGAGGAAAACATTGCTAGAAGCTCTGGTTCTAGGGTTAGAACTCATATACATTCTACCTCTATCTATTTCTCTCTTGAGTGTTCTAGGTGCATTTGTTCATAGTATTGCATAGAAACACCTACCATTACACCTTTCCTTGGCTATTGAGGTTCTAAGGGATTATTTTCAGAGTTTTGGGGCTGGTTTAAGCTCAAGGAGGCAGCTGGTCCTCCCTTTGTGAAGGTGGTCTTCAAGGGTAAGAAACTTCCCTTTTATTCCCCATTTTTGCATCCTATTTCTATCTATCTTAGAGGTGTTTTTGTGTTTGGTGTATAACATAAAGAAGTTCTGTTTTTAGGCCCTCTTGATAGTTCATTAAGAGTGTTTTGTGCTTTGGGGAAGTTTGACCCCTCTTAGGCCTTGAAAGGTCTCATTTTGTGCTATTTTGTGCAAGTTTCGAGACTTTGGTGTTTGGGCCTCTTCACCACTGAAATCTTGAGGGATTTCAGTGGTGGAGATGGTGCCTTGAAGTCTCTAAAAGGGGAGGACCACCCCCTCTCCTTGTTGTCCTTGAAAGGGACCATTTTTGGCCTCTTGAGGGAGCCTATGTTAGAGTGTGTGTTGATCATGTCTAGGCTACATTTCATGCTTATTATGCCATAATATAATCATGTTGTGTGTTGGTTTTGGTACATCATGCATGCTTAACATGCCTACCATGTAATGCCTTGTAATTGCCTTAATATGCCTTAGGTTGTTAGCCTTTGTTCGAGCATGTTTTAGGCTTAGCCTTGTGAATGTTTTGTGCTTATTTTGCCATGCTTTAGGTCTGTCCATAGTTGTTTGGATCGATTTTGGCATGCTTAGTATAACTCCTTTGCATTTGTGGCTTGTCGGGCTTGTATGCCTCAAGTATGTGAATGTGTAGCATGTGTTGATTGCATCATTTTGGTGGTTTGGAACCATCCAACATGTAATTTCAGTCCCTTTGGCATGCTCATATGCTTGCCTTAGTTGCCTCTTTGTTGCTTTGAGGGCATGTGTTGTAAGCCTTATGTTTTGACTATTATGAATGCCTTTGAATTTGAGCCACTTAGATGCCATCTAAGTAGTCCTTTGGCCTTGTTTTAACATGCTAAAAATCTGTTTTTAGTTGTTTAATGCATGCCATGTTTGATTGTACTAAGTGTGCTTCAAGGCTTCATGACTTGCCTCAAGTACTTGGACCATGCTTGCATACTTATGCTTGTCTCATTTGGGTTGGTTTGGCACCACATTTTAACATGATTTTAAAGCTTTTCATTCTATGCCAATTGTCCATGTTTAGCCTCTTTCAAGTGTGTTTGAGAGTTGCTTGTTTAATGCTAGGGTTTGTGCCTTAACATGTACATGCATGTGTGTGTGCTTAGCCTTCATTTTTGGGCACTTTGCCTACTGATTTTGGGCCTATTTGGAGTTGCCTAAGTCATGTTTAAGTCCCTCTTTTATTTGGTTTGCATGCTTGCCTTGCATGCTTGCTTGTATGTTTGTATAAGTGCCTTGCATTGTCCATATTGCATGCTAGCCAACATGTCTAGGATTGCATTGCATTGTGCATGCTTGGCCTCTTGAAGTGAGTGTGATAGAGGTTAGGCTTCCTTGTGCGATTATATGGTTTGCATGCATTTGAAATTGAAAGTGCACACTTGATTCTTTGGGCCATCATGCATGGAAATGCGTGATTGGTGGTCCGAGAATCGAGGCACATCCTCCCTTGAGTCGCAAACATGATAGGGGGCATGATTGGTGCATACATGGTTTGAATTGTGTTTCCATGCAAGTTTTGCCCTCTGCTGCTGTGAGTTGCAGATTCTGCAGGTATTTTCTGCCGACCGGCAACATTTTCTGCCGGCCGGCAGTAAATCAACAGCCGATGGATGAATTTTGTGCCGGTGACCACAATTCACTGTCGGTGGTTATTCTATTCAGCCGGTGGTATTATCCAGTGTCCAGAAAGGCATCCTTGAGGCTTTGGCAGTCTTCAGAGGAGCAAAGCAGGGAAAACAGAGGCAAACTATGCATGGCAGTGCAATTCCGAGCGGGATCCGAGCGCGTATGCATTGAGCTCTCTTTCCGAGGCGATTTACTGTTTTCTCCTAGTTTAGTTTGTTCGTTAACTGATTAGGCAATTTGTAATATTTAATTAGCTCGCGTAGTTAATTAATTTGTATTATTTATTCGGTCCCTCCGAGCGAGGGCAAATCTATAATAAGTGTGGGTGAGTGGTGTGCATGTCTTCCAACCTCCACTTCTTTCTCCCTTTTATTTACCTGCTTATGATGGTAGTTTAGGGCACGTTTATTTTAGCATACCTTATGCAATGCATGCGTGCATCCATACATTTGTCTTACATGCACCGGGCTCGGTACATCATACAAACTGCATTGTATCTTCAAATCTAACTTGAATACGTGCACCGAATGATTGCATTTCACATGCCATTTTAGGGTTAGCCGAGCCTATCCTAATCACATTCTGTATGCGATGCATTAGTCACTTAACATGAACTAGGACATGCATGTTTGCTAATTGGTTTCTGTTTTGGCACGGAGTACAATGTGAGTATTTATGCTTTAGCATCTCGCATGCGTGTGAATGTTAACATGACAGCATGATTACCATGTGGCTAAATGCTTATATGAGATAAACTATTTGAATGCCTGTGGGTGAAGGTTGGATTGCTTGAGTTGGAAAAACTCGTTGAAATCCGTGTTTTAGCCTACTTGCGAGTAGCAAATTCCAAAGCACTTTCAAAACAAACGGATATGCAATGCTTATTTCCAAATTAGGCAATCTAGTCTATACTTGTTTGCTGTGCGCATAACATAGTAATTCTAGGCTAATAACTGGAACAAGAGCACATAAAGTTTTCAAAATCGGATATCACGGTTAGTAGAGGCCGATCTTCGGACCGGGCGAGAGGGGGTGCTCATAGCTGACCTTCCCCGATCGTACCCAAGCTCCCGAGCCAAGACAACTTTGGTGATGACGGACACGTAGCCTTCGGCACCGAGTCAGGGTTTCCTAAATTTCCCATTTTAAAAAATATTTAGGTGGCGACTCTGTATCTGGCAAAGCAGTCCATGTTTGGCACTTCTTTTCAAAATCTTTTTTTTTTTTTTCAAAATGATTTGCCGGATTTGGACTCTTTGGTTCAGATTAAGAACCGCAACAAACAAAAAAGGGGAGTCCGAACTGTAGCATCGAGGTCCCCCGTGGGCGCTGTTACAGTTTCTGGCGACTCTGCTGGGGAGTTTAGAGAGCTTGACTCGAACTCGTGATATCCTGTTTTGACCACACTTATGTGTTTCTTTGCATTGCATGTGCATTGGTGCGCCTAGGACACCGTGTTGGCCATCTGCTATTCCTGAGCGGTTTGTTGGAGGCTTGTCTTGTCAAGGCATGACCATAAGGCTGACCGGTTGCGGGCTCTACCAGTATGGGAACACAAACCCCGGTTTTACCAGGGCACCCCTTTTTGACCATTCGACCTAGTGCATATCGAAATCCATAGTGACCATTCCGAACTAGGACAGGTTGCTTACCCAATATAGGTTGTTTGAAACCGCTGCGTGCGTAGTGAAACCCTAGTTCCTGACAAAATAGGACAGGAAAACCCTACCCCGACATAGGGGTGTATTGGCTCTCTTTTACCTGCTATGTGCTTTTAGAGTGTATTTCTGCAGGGAACGCATATATCAGTTTGCAAAGTTTGAGCATCAGGCCCGAGGGCACTAGTATCAGTGTTGTTGAGAATCAGTTATGTCTGCGGGTATCAATTCAGTTTTGAACAGTGATTCTGGGGAACAGTGATCAGTAGTGGAGTGCAGTTGTTCGGCTACACCCGTGTTTGATCTGTTTGGGGCTGAAATACTGCTTGTTTTCCGTTTCAGTTCAGAGATTCAGAGAGTTGATCCAGAATAGCTAGTGTCTTCTCCTTGCTGAGGCAGGACTTAGCATGACACAGAATTCAGAAGAGATCGTGGTCATGACGGCCACGTTGGATCAAGGAATCACCCTACACAGCGAGACTACTGTTGATATGCCGCATCCACCTAGGTCGCCTGCTGCACACCCAGTTTGGGCCCCTCAGCTGTATCAGGCTCGTGAACCTACTACTTTTGAACTGATGGGGATGATAGGTGATCTCCAGAGGTCTGTGGCAGATCTCGCCTATGGAATGTCAGCTTCACCGCCAGCCGCACCATACGCCGGGAGCTTCGTACTCCAGGAGCCCCCGCTGTTGGGACGGATTGTAATTGAACTCAGCCAACCAGAGATGGCCTCCAGCTATGGCAACGACGCATCAACCCAAGTTCTAGATCAGGCTGAGGCCAGAGACAAAGGCAAGATGAAGGCAGATGCCGACCCTATCGAACAACTGCTATGGGCAGTAGAGGCTATGAAAGCCGGGGGGATGAACAAGCAACAGATATCTGCAGTCGTGACAAAAGCTGTGGAGGACGCTTTCCCCACTCTGCCTGAGGGCAGTTCCAGTCAATCAGAGAACCGGGACAGGCCCCGTCAAGCCAAAACAGTTCTTCCCGCTCCCAACCTTGTATCCGGGAAGGATCAAAAATCCAAAGCCGCACCCACCGATCCGTTCGCTAGTGCATCTAGCAAGAGTGCTCAGGCTCCGAAGTACCTGCCTCGAGGGCGCCGAGTCTTCCATCCTCTCTACATGCCTTTGTCTAGGGCACTTTTGATTTTGGCTAAAAAGGGGCACCTTACACCCCTGGAGCCTCAGCTTCTCCCGAAGAATCTCCCTGCTACTCATGACCCTGCTCAGTACTGCACGTACCACCAGCAGACCGGTCACAGCACCGATAGTTGTTTCCGCCTTCGTCATGAAGTGCAAGATCTGATTGATGATAAGGTCATCCTCCCGCCTACCTCGGCCAAGTCAGTCACTACAGAGTTCTTGGATTTTGAGGATACCGATACTGTGAGTATGTAATTAGGCAGTGAACCGCCCGTGGGCGATATTTGACGCATTTTGGATGTGGCGTTTGGCACGCATTTTTGCGCATTTGTTAAATGTTAATTTTGTAAATTCTGACTTGGGTGTCGAGTCAGTCTTTTGTTTCGTCTTGAGTCTGTCTCTCTGTATTGAGTCAGTCTTTTTGCTTACAGGGTCTGTCTTGTTGTAATGAATCAGTCCCTCTTGTATAAAATACCGGGTGATTCCAAGGTTGTTGCCTCGAACGCCGTTTTGTAATTATCCTTTTGTTTTTCCTTTTGAGTCTGTCTCGGTTGAGGAGCCAGTCACAATCAGGGCATCTGAATGAAACAGCCGTGGCTATCACATTTCCGTATTTGTTATCGTTTCAGCTGGTTGTCCCAGAGGATGTGAATGGAACGACAGTACATACCACCTACTCTCTTGCGCCTTAAACATCGTTATAATGACCTAAGCTTTTCATAAAACCCCTTTTCGAACACTGCGGTGATGAAAACGAAGAGGAAGTAATTCCTCGGGTTTTGTAAAATTTTGATCATTTTGAGAGAAAGATAGGCATGCTAAGCCTTTTTATGTATGAAATCATGCTTGTCGGCGTGAGTACTGAGAAGGATCCTGGTTCGATCCGGACTGGTTCCACACTATCTTCTGCGCGAGCGATTTGTCGCTTTCTTAAAAACTTTCAAAAAAGAAATGTTTCGCGCAGTCTTGCGAAGACCTGTGTGGAATCGCTCTTGAGATTGTGCAGCCCAAGATCGCTCTCAGCCTCAAAATTCAGTTTATCTGTTGCAAACTGGAATCCGTTCAAAAACGTTCAACAGTGCCATGAAACGCCTGTGTGGCCCATCTTGAGGTAGCCCTCGAGCAAGAAGCACCAAGGCCAGATTACGAAGATCAGATCTCACTGGAAGAGGCTTGTGAAACAACCGTGATGGACTTTTCTGCAAATCAACACAACTGTCACTCTCCTGGATACAGAGAGGCTTCAATCTCAAAACCATTTGGCATGGGCTTGCTACACTTCTACCCCTTGAGAGGCTCGCTGGGCCGAAAACCCGGAAGGGCGACCCAGGCAAAAGTTAGAGCAAAGGAAAAAAGAAATAACAAAAATACAAAAAAGAAGCAAAAAAAGAGAAAAGAAAAGAACAAAGAATAGCAAAAGAAAAGAAACGAAAATGCAAAAGAATCAAGAAAAAGAAAAAGAAAAAAAAGAAAAACATAGCTCGCAAGGTCGAAAACCCGCATTGGGCACCTTGGCAAAAGTTAGAGCCTAAACAGTGAAGGTTAAAATACCCGAGTGTACCTTAGCTGGAACTACGTAAGGCTTGATTCCCATGTTTGGGATACGTAGGCAACTTCATCTTGAAGTCCAGCCCCCAACGCTTCCATAGCGTCTCAGTCCATGTCATGGTTTTGATCACTTTTGCCTCCTCCGAATCCGATGTCTCGATTGCAGCAACCTGGAATTACGTGACCAACTTCCTCTTGAAGTCCAACCACCAATGCCTTCCAGGTGACTATGTCCATATATTGATTCAAACCGTCTTCGTCTCCTCCGCGTCCGAGGGTCCGATCGTCGTCAACAAGGACTGGCTTACAGAATGCCGCGACATCATCTAAACAAGGGGCAACTTTCCGTTGCCATACAATGCCATAAGTTGCCCTGAGTTACCGTCCAAACCAGGGGCAACTTTCCGTTGCCTTACCCTTCCTTTTAAGCCAGGGGCAATTTTCCATTGCCTCCGATCCGAGGTTGCATATCTCAAGAGTAAGTTTCGCGCTCGTTGAGCGTTGATTGTTCGCCAAAATAGTTTTTGAAATTTTTTTTACTGAAGTTGACTATTTTCTCGAAAACTATTTCATTTTCCAAAACCGGACCATTTTCTTGGACCCAAAAAGGAAAATTTTCAGTGCTCACAGCCTGATTTGCATGATTTTCAAATCGAAAATCGAACAAGTGTGTTAATCCAACTCTCATTTTGGTCAAAACTGTTTTAGGAAGAAAACAAAAAATGGTCAAATTGACGAACTAGGGGCGCAAGTAACATACTTGCCAGAAGGGCACTCTATCCACCGGAAGAAACAGTGTTGAGCTAACGGTGTTGTACACGAATCCGCAATTCCCTATTCATTCATTAATCACCCTGGGGAGGGATGGAAAAATGAGAGAATAAAGAATAGAGAGATGTACGATGAGAGGAAAAGTGAGAAAAGGGTTTTGAGGGAAAAACCAAGCCTGAGGGCCGAGTGATGTGAGTACCACAAATCAGAAAGGGTGGGACATGATACCCGAAGGAATTGGCTCCTCGAGATTTGAGGTCTTTTTGTAAACATGTCCGTGTGTAGTGTCTTTTGATTTGACGGTCTCGATTTTGGCTTTGAGTCTTTTCCGAGTGTGTCTCGTTGTGTTCAGGTCGTGTGCCTTTTGTTTCTTTGTTTGAGTCCCTCCCCTGTGTTCTGTGGTAAGCTCGATACCCCGGTTGAAAACCCTTCTTTATCTCAAAAAAATCGTTTGTGCTCAGAATGCTGTGCCATTCTCTACATGCGTGCGAAGCAAGAGAAGGAAAGGGAAAATTTGGGACATCCGAGTGTGTTTCAACCCCAATAATTTCAGTTTTGTGGTCCGTCTTGTCAGGTTGAGCTGTTTGTTTAGGGTTTCCTGTGTGCAGAATGAACCAAGTGCTGTGTTATGGGCTACATGCAGATCAATCCCCAGTAGAGTATGGGCTGTGTATTCAGTTTGAATAGTTGGTTTGTATGAGTTGTTTGCTATCAGTTGGTTGGTTATCCGATTATCACAGTGCAATAGCTCAATTTTCAGACAACAAAGCAATATCATTTACATTTGAGGTGTAATATGATGCAATACAGTGCAAGGTATGAAATACGGAAATGTAAACACTTTTTCAGACAAAAAGTTTGTTTCATTTCATAATCTTTTCAAGTACATAGTTTTGGAAACAAAATCTGCCTGCGGCAGTACAAAGTACCCTAACTACTAACCAAAAAGGGAAAACGCAGAAAAAAAGAAAAACAGCAAAATCTGTATCAAATGTCAAAAATGACTTCGGAGCTGTCAGTCCGTCCTCGCCCTCTTCCTGGGCAGAAGCCCAGGAGCATCGCCGTCTGAGCCTGAGCCCGAGCTGTCCCCAGTCTCCTCCTCCGACGACCCCGCCTCCGCCTCTGTCTCTGCCTCTGACTCGTCATCTGGAACTAGAGCCCGCGAACTGCTCCCGACATGAGTGTGCCCCCCTCTGGTGCGGGGATATACTCTGCCATCCCGGGTAGAAATGAGAGGTCCAGCTGGAGCGCCACCCACCGGAGGAATCTGGAAGGGAGGCTGAAAAAGCATGAAAGGCAAATGCATCAGAATACTGTGAGCAGTTTATCAGTGCAGAATGCAGTGTATGAGTACAGTGTGTGGATGCCGTGAGCAGTTTATCAGTGCAGAATGCAATGTATGAGTACAGTGTGTGGATGCCGTGAGCAGTTTATCAGTGCAGAATGCAATGTATGAGTACAATGTGTGGATGCCGTGAGCAGTTTATCCGTGCAGAATGCAACGTATGAGTACAGTCGGTGGATGCCGTGAGCAGTTTATCAGTGCAGAATGCAATGTGTGAGTACAGTGTATCAGATGCCATGAGCAGTTTGTCAGATGTTGTGTTGTGCATCAGATTACGTAAAGCAGTTTGTGTATGGTTTGATGCTGTGGTCAGAAAGAACATACCAGAATACTGTAAAGGGCTAGGAGGTCGAATGTCCGCTGTAGCATCCCCATCATGGAGGCATTCATCTCCAATGACTGCCGGGTATACTCAAAAGACGCCTGCAAAAGTATCAGATGCATCAGTATTCTGTGGAATATCAAATGAACTGAAATGAAATGACTGTATGAAAATGCAGTAATACATACCGGAGGCAAGTCAGGGATACCGACAAACTCATGATCAGCTGGTGGAGGAGCGAAGGGGATCTGATAGGTCGCCCCACCCTGCCCTTTGAAAGTCAATGAAGCGGGTAGAGTAGGCCAACCGGTCCCCTGCCCTCGCTGGACTCCACCCCTGCCACGGACTCGAGCCCTCCTCGGCGTTCCCCCTCCAGCCCCCGCTCCCACTCCAGCCGCTGGCGCCGCTGGTCTCTCTCTCTCCGCTCGACGGCCACCACTCAGAGGTCGCATAAGGAAGGTCCGGACGTACTCCGAGTAATCCCCCTCGCCTCTGTAGCCGTCTGCCTCCCAGCCGATGGTGTAGTCCGCCATCTGCTCGGCAGTGAACCTCTCAGTATCCCTCATGTGCTCGGGAGGGTGCACCGGGACTATCTGCTCAGGTAAGCCTAGGGTCTGACGCAAGAAACGCTCACCCAGGTACCAAGCCCGACAGACCGGGCCCTCGAGCAGAATCCGGTAACGTGAGGTCTCGTCGGCGCCGGCAAACCGATCCCGCATCATCGCTGGCAGTGGAGCCCACAGCTGCCAGGTGATCTGAAATTGAAATACAGTTTGTTATCTACTGTTATTGAAATATGCAGTGGAAAGGCGAAGCTTAAATGAACTGCAAGTAAAACATACCTCGGCGGGTGTGATAGTGTCAAAGTAGCGACGGAAGAAGCTGAATGTCTCTCGCGGCCTCCGGGTGCATCTCCCGTCAAAGCGACGCGAAAAAGGGACGACCAGAGGAGTCTCCGTCTCCGGTATGGGAGCGAGCCTAGGAAAGTAGGCATAAACCCACAACTGCAAGACAAATACCAGTGCATTTATCAGGTAAAGCAGAATACAGAATAAAAAGCAGAAATAGCAGAGCCGTGTGCTGTGCAGTGTAGTGAGCAGTATATAGTCAGTGTAAAGCAGAATATGTGTGTGCCGTGTGTACAGTATGCAGCAAGTGTAAAGCAAACTACAATGTGTGCAGTGTGCAGGGTACAGAAAATATAGAACAGAATTGAACGGCAGAAAAAAATGTACCTCCCAAACACGCCAGTAACCCCCGAGCAACTGTCCGCTCCCGCGGGAGGCTGAGCTCATGTATCCATAAAGGGTGGCCAGAGCGGCGCCACCCCAGTCGAAATGTAAAATGTCCCTGACATCCACCAGTGCGCTGAGAAGGCAGAGAGGCACTGTGTTCACCCGGTCGGCGAAGATGGTCGTCCCAAAAAGGAACATGAGGAAGCCGCGTGCGTATCTCTCCACGGCCTCTGGGGTCATCGGGGCTGCATCAACAAGGAGGGGCTGGACCCTGAACTGCACCTCGAACCAGAAGTATTGAACAAAGCCGGGACGCGCAAGAGGCGGTGTCGCGCCGAGCAAGTAGACCTGAGCCGCGGTCCACTCATCCATGTCAATGTCAAAGGGGATCGGATCACCCCCTACCCCGATGCCTGTGAGCATCGAGAAATCATAAGGGGTCATCGTCATGTCCCCAGTCGCAGATAGGTGAAATGAATCGGTGGTGTCCCACCACCTCTCCACCAGAGCGGCGAAGAGAGGTCTGCATGTCGTAAGCCTGGAGAGCCCCCTGCAGAATGCGCCGAAGTTGGCCTAGTCCACGATGTGGCGAACTGCATCGGGAAGCTCGGCGTACCACTCACGAGTGACGGTATTCCCATACCCGCGGATGGTATGGGAATCTCCCTGTTTTCAAACAAATAGTTGCGAAGCAATATAAAACGTACAGTTTTGAAGAAACAGTCAAAATCAGTGCAAATTTGGCATGCGTGCATATTTATCAGATTCAAACAGATACCGAGTGCCGGTGTGTATACAGTGAACTACAACGTATGATGTGTCAGCGTGTTTGAGTGGTTCAATGCAAATGTAGCATGCGTGCATGTTTTCAGATTCAAACAGGTATTGGGCAATGGTGTTTGCAGTGAAATACGGTGTGTGCCATGGTTTGAGTGGTTCAAGGCTAGCGCAGTGTGTGCACGTGTGAGTCTTAAATAGATAATTAGTTGCCAACGTGTTTGTAATCGACTACAATGTACAGTATATCAGCGTATCGGAACTAAGCAGTTACAGGCTGTAATCGGTTATGGCAGTTGGCAGTTGAAAATCCTACGTTGCAGAAAGTAAAGTAGAGAAAGAAAGTTACCTCGGAAGCGCCGGAGGATAGGTGGGAGGCAGGCTCACGTAGTAGGAGCTCGGGATCCAACGCCATGTCGAAACTCCTGAACTGGCGCAGTCTGTCGGGTGGCAGAACATGAATCGCCGGCCGGTAGGTCGCCGGGTCGAACGGGCACTCGCTCAACGGTAGGAGCTCGACCTCGGGATCCATCTCGTGATCCGAGGGAGTCCCGCCGCACGGAATGCCGTCGGCCATGTCAAGAGTGATGAGAAAATGGTCGAGGAATGAAAATCGGGTCGGAATACGAAGAGTCAACTGAAAAGTCAACTCCCGGGAGGGTGGAAAATGGCCGGGAAGGTCGGGATGTGAAAAGACACGGAAATGAAGAGGAAATTGAGGGGAACAAGTCCCAAAAAGGTGGAAATGGCAAAAGGAGCGTCGAAACGAAGTTTCAATCGGTCCAAAATGTTCGAAACGCGATGAACTTCGCGAATCGAATGACGAAAAAGGCGCGAGAACGCAAAGAAATGAGGAAATGAAGAGAGAAAAAGGCCCTAGAGAGAGAGGGTGTGGTTTTTCGGTGGAGGAGAAGTGAAGAATAGGGTTTAGAAACCCTATTTTAAAACACCCATGGTGAAATGCCAAATCTGCCCCGATCCAGGAACTTGTTGCCGGTCGGCAATATTTTGTGCCGGCCGGCATAATATTGTGCCGATGGAACTTTTCTGAAGCCGGTGGACAGCCGGTGGCCTCCTATCCCAGCCGGTGATCTTCCCATAACCTTGTTTAGGCCATATGAGTGGTTTTTGGTCTTCATAGCTCGAGAAAGTGCAAGAAAGTGTATCTCCGACGCTCAACCGGCTTCCGTTTTGACCTCGGACCGCGTCTTCTATGCGTAGCACTCAAATTCATGCAAGGATTGTATCCTTTTGTATCCTTTTGCCTTTTACAAGATTCAAGAGTTGCCCCGCGTGCGTTGCATCGCGCCGTCATGCACATCCCTCATGCATTGTCATGCATTTTATTACAAGCGTTGTCACGCATTATCATGCACCTCAATACATAAGTCGTCTCGCACGTCATTCGTGTTGTCGTTGCCTCGCACATCATTTGTGTTGTCGTGCATCTCCTTGTTTTGCATTATCATGCATTTCAAAAAAAAAAACAAACGTGCGTTGTCGCGCATTCGAGCTCATTTGCATTGTTTTACATCTCCTTTGAGGCACGTGTACCTCATTGGCTTCATTTTTCATCCTTTGAGGCACGCGTACCTCATCGGCATTATTTTACATTTCGTGTGGCATACGTGTCACACTTGCACTGTTTTACATTTCGTGTGGCATGCGTGTCACACTTGCATTATTTTACATTTCGTGTGGCATGCGTGTCACACTTGGCTTCATTTTGCATCTCCGTGAGGCATGCGTACCTCACTTGCATCATTTTACATCACCGTGAGGCATGCGTACTTCACTTGCATCATCTTGCATCCTTTGAGGCACGCGTACCTCATTGGCTTCATTTTGCATCTCCGTGAGGTGTGCGTACCTCACTTGCATCGTTTTGCATCCTTTGAGGCACGCGTACCTCATTGGCAGCATTTTGCATCCGTTGAGGCACGCGTACCTCATTGGCCTCATTTGGGCATCTCACATTGCGTGAGGCACGCGTGTCTCATTGGCATCATCTTGCATTCCTTGTGGCATGCGTGTTACAATTTGCATCATGCCTCATTCTCATTGGCACGTGTGCCCCGTCCTCATTGGCATGTGTGCCCCGTTCTCATTGGCACGTGTGCCTCATTCTCATTGGCATGTGTGCCCCGTCCTCATTGGCACGTGTGCCTCATTCTCATTGGCATGTGTGCCCCGTCCCAATTTGCATCATGCCTCATTCTCATTGGCATGTGTGCCCCGTCCTCATTGGCACGTGTGCCTCATTCTCATTGGCATGTGTGCCCCGTCCTCATCGGCACGTGTGCCTCATTTCCATTGGCATGTGTGCCCCATCTTCATCGGCACGCGTGTCTCATTTCCATTGGCATGTGTGCCCCATCTTCTTCATCGGCATGCGTGTCTCATTTCCAATTGGCATGCGTGTCACATTTTTCGGTGGCATGCGTGTTACAATTTGCATGCGTGCCTCATTCGCATTTCTATACACATTGCGTGCATGCGTGCATTGCTTTACTTATGTGTGTTCAAGTTCCTTTCTATACACATTGCATGCATGCGTGCATTGCTTTACTTATATGTGTTCAAGTTCCTTTATATACACATTGCGTGCATGCGTGCATTGCTTTACTTATATGTGTTCAAGTTCCTTTATATACACATTGCGTGCATGCGTGAATTGCTTTACTTATATGTGTTCAAGTTCCTTTCCATACACATTGCGTGCATGCGTGCATTGCTTTACTTATATGTGTTCAAGTTCCTTTATATACACATTGCGTGCATGCGTGCATTGCTTTACTTATATGTGTTCAAGTTCCTTTATATACACATTGCGTGCATGCGTGCATTGCTTTACTTATATGTGTTCAAGTTCCTTTATATACACATTGCGTGCATGCGTGCATTGCTTTACTTATATGTGTTCAAGTTCCTTTATATACACATTGCGTGCATGTGTGCATTGCTTTACTCACATGTGTTCGATCCCACTATCTTGCTATACACATTGCATGCGTTGTCGCGCACTTTTAATTGCATTGTCACGCATGTTGCTAACGACATTGTACCTGTTAAGTTTGCTTTCTTTGCAGGCACGATATTGTATGTACGATTCATTTGAGGCCGGCGCAACCGGACGAACCGGACAGGTATTGTATCCTTCGCGTGAGACGTATTGAGAATTACATAATTCTCTTACATCCTTTCTGCATTGTAGTGTAGTTTGGTGTATGCTAGCTTATAACTGTCGCATGCGTGCTTCATTACAGCTTTCTTTGCATGATCATAAGTTATGCTCGGCTTCTTGCATTTTCAGTTGCATTTTGCCCCTGCCTTCGGGCGCATACCTTGTTTGTCTTGCATGTTTGTCCAAGTCTTCGGCCTTGTAAAAAATGGGTCGTCTCTGGGCTTTGACATTCACTCTCGTCATTGTTATGACTTCTGAGTTCTGTCAAAGAGGGGTAACTGTAGACACCCCATTTTTGACCGTCCTCAAGACTTGGACGTCACCGCTTGAACACTCGGTGATGATCCATGTTTGTGTTCGTTTGGAGTTCCCGGAGTTCTCGGCTATGCGCCTTGTCTCAGGATCTCCGAACTCAACTGTTTTGTGTCTGGTTTTGCACCAAACACTTGTGTTTTGCCTTGGGAGGGCAGGGAATGCCTTGTGAGGCATCCCCACACACCACCGGCAGTGGCTAGAGGCCACCGACTGGTTTTTGTTGCCACCGGCAATATATGTTGCCGGTCGGCACTCTTTATTGCCGGTCGGCAGTCATTTTTGTCAAAATGACATTTTTGGCCAGCCGACTACTGTTCATCTGCTTTTTCAGATATTTTAGGACAGCTGTTTGGCATTTTGTTCCCCTCCATACACGTGTATGGAGGGATGCTCTTCTTGTTAGCTTTCTTGACAAGCTTTACAAGATTGGTTGCCTATAAGAGGAGCCCTCCTCTCTTGGCATTAGGGTTAGAGATTTTAGAGAGGAAAACATTGCTAGAAGCTCTGGTTCTAGGGTTAGAACTCATATACATTCTACCTCTATCTATTTCTCTCTTGAGTGTTCTAGGTGCATTTGTTCATAGTATTGCATAGAAACACCTACCATTACACCTTTCCTTGGCTATTGAGGTTCTAAGGGATTATTTTCAGAGTTTTGGGGCTGGTTTAAGCTCAAGGAGGCAGCTGGTCCTCCCTTTGTGAAGGTGGTCTTCAAGGGTAAGAAACTTCCCTTTTATTCCCCATTTTTGCATCCTATTTCTATCTATCTTAGAGGTGTTTTTGTGTTTGGTGTATAACATAAAGAAGTTCTGTTTTTAGGCCCTCTTGATAGTTCATTAAGAGTGTTTTGTGCTTTGGGAAAGTTTGACCCCTCTTAGGCCTTGAAAGGTCTCATTTTGTGCTATTTTGTGCAAGTTTCGAGACTTTGGTGTTTGGGCCTCTTCACCACTGAAATCTTGAGGGATTTCAGTGGTGGAGATGGTGCCTTGAAGTCTCTAAAAGGGGAGGACCACCCCCTCTCCTTGTTGTCCTTGAAAGGGACCATTTTTGGCCTCTTGAGGGAGCCTATGTTAGAGTGTGTGTTGATCATGTCTAGGCTACATTTCATGCTTATTATGCCATAATATAATCATGTTGTGTGTTGGTTTTGGTACATCATGCATGCTTAACATGCCTACCATGTAATGCCTTGTAATTGCCTTAATATGCCTTAGGTTGTTAGCCTTTGTTCGAGCATGTTTTAGGCTTAGCCTTGTGAATGTTTTGTGCTTATTTTGCCATGCTTTAGGTCTGTCCATAGTTGTTTGGATCGATTTTGGCATGCTTAGTATAACTCCTTTGCATTTGTGGCTTGTCGGGCTTGTATGCCTCAAGTATGTGAATGTGTAGCATGTGTTGATTGCATCATTTTGGTGGTTTGGAACCATCCAACATGTAATTTCAGTCCCTTTGGCATGCTCATATGCTTGCCTTAGTTGCCTCTTTGTTGCTTTGAGGGCATGTGTTGTAAGCCTTATGTTTTGACTATTATGAATGCCTTTGAATTTGAGCCACTTAGATGCCATCTAAGTAGTCCTTTGGCCTTGTTTTAACATGCTAAAAATCTGTTTTTAGTTGTTTAATGCATGCCATGTTTGATTGTACTAAGTGTGCTTCAAGGCTTCATGACTTGCCTCAAGTACTTGGACCATGCTTGCATACTTATGCTTGTCTCATTTGGGTTGGTTTGGCACCACATTTTAACATGATTTTAAAGCTTTTCATTCTATGCCAATTGTCCATGTTTAGCCTCTTTCAAGTGTGTTTGAGAGTTGCTTGTTTAATGCTAGGGTTTGTGCCTTAACATGTACATGCGTGTGTGTGTGCTTAGCCTTCATTTTTGGGCACTTTGGCTATTGATTTTGGGCCTATTTGGAGTTGCCTAAGTCATGTTTAAGTCCCTCTTTTATTTGGTTTGCATGCTTGCCTTGCATGCTTGCTTGTATGTTTGTATAAGTGCCTTGCATTGTCCATATTGCATGCTAGCCAACATGTCTAGGATTGCATTGCATTGTGCATGCTTGGCCTCTTGAAGTGAGTGTGATAGAGGTTAGGCTTCCTTGTGCGATTATATGGTTTCCATGCATTTGAAATTGAAAGTGCACAGTTAATTCTTTGGGCCATCATGCATGGAAATGCGTGATTGGTGGTCCGAGAATCGAGGCACATCCTCCCTTGAGTCGCAAACATGATAGGGGGCATGATTGGTGCATACATGGTTTGAATTGTGTTGCTATGCAAGTTTTGCCCTCTGCTACTGTGAGTTGCAGATTCTGCAGGTATTTTCTGCCGACCGGCAACATTTTCTGCCGACCGGCAGTAAATCAACAGCCGATGGATGAATTTTGTGCCGGTGACCACAATTCACTGCCGATGGTGATTCTATTCAGCCGGTGGTATTATCCAGTGTCCAGAAAGGCATCCTTGAGGCTTTGGCAGTCTTCAGAGGAGCAAAGCAGGGAAAACAGAGGCAAACTATGCATGGCAGTGCAATTCCGAGCGGGATCTGAGCGCGCATGCATTGAGCCCTCTTCCCGAGGCGATTTACTGTTTTCTCCTAGTTTAGTTAGTTCGTTAACTGATTAGGCAATTTGTAACATTTAATTAGCTCGCGTAGTTAATTAATTTGTATTATTTATTCGGTCCCTCCGAGCGAGGGCAAATCTGTAATAAGTGTGGGTGAGTGGTGTGCATGTCTTCCAACCTCCACTTCTTTCTCCCTTTTATTTACCTGCTTGTGATGGTAGATTAGGGCACGTTTATTTTAGCATACCTTATGCAATGCATGCGTGCATCCATACATTTGTCTTACATGCACCGGGCTCGGTACATCATACAAACTGCATTGTATCTTCAAATCTAACTTGAATACGTGCACCGAATGATTGCATTTCACATGCCATTTGAGGGTTAGCCGAGCCTATCCTAATCACATTCTGTATGCAATGCATTAGTCACTTAACATGAACTAGGACATGCATGTTTGCTAACTGGTTTCTATTTTGGCACGGAGTACAATGTGAGTATTTATGCTTTAGCATCTCGCATGCGTGTGAATGTTAACATGACAGCATGATTACCATGTGGCTAAATGCTTATATGAGATAAACTGTTTGAATGCCTGTGGGTGAAGGTTGGATTGCTTGAGTTGGAAAAACTCGTTGAAATCCGTGTTTTAGCCTACTTGCGAGTAGCAAATTCCAAAGCACTTTCAAAACAAACGGATATGCAATGCTTATTTCCAAATTAGGCAATCTAGTCTATACTTGTTTGCTGTGCGCATAACATAGTAATTCTAGGCTAATAACTGGAACAAGAGCACATAAAGTTTTCAAAATCGGATATCACGGTTAGTAGAGGCCGGTCTTCGGACCGGGCGAGAGGGGGTGCTCATAGCTGACCTTCCCCGATCGTACCCAAGCTCCCGAGCCAAGACAACTTTGGTGATGACGGACACGTGGCCTTCGGCACCGAGTCAGGGTTTCCTAAATTTCCCATTTTAAAAAATATTTAGGTGGCGACTCTGTATCTGGCAAAGCAGTCCATGTTTGGCACTTCTTTTCAAAATCTTTTTTTTTTTTTTCAAAACGATTTGTCGGATTTGGACTCTTTGGTTCAGATTAAGAACCGCAACAAACAAAAAAGGGGAGTCCGAATTGTAGCATCGAGGTCCCCCGCGGGCGCTGTTACACCAGTAAACGGAAAGTTGCCCCTTGTCTGAATAGCACTGCATTGTACTATAATCAACTCTCATAGTGAAGATCACAATTGAACTCTTGGATACAGCAAAGACAAAGATGACCTGAACAATCTCTTGGACATGACAGCTGAGTTTGAAGTGTTTACAGCTAAACTTCAGGATGAAGTTGCCTACGTATCCCGAAGATGGGAATCAAGCCTTATGTAGTTCGGTTCGGGTTCACTTGGGTATTAACACTCTCCTTTTGCACTCTAACTTTTGCCAAGGCCCGCCCTTTCTGGGTTTCAACCTTGCGAGCTTAGTTTTTCTTATTTCAAATTTTTTGTGCTCTAACTTTTGCCTAGGTCACCCTTCTGGGTTTTTGGCCTAGCGAGCCACTCAAGGATAGTATTTCTTTAACTTGTCCATATTGATTGGTTGGGAGAATTCCAAGCCATCTAGGTCCATAAGAATGACAGCTCAACCCGACCAAATTGATTTGATGAGGTAAGGACCAGTCCAATTGGGTCTGAACTTGCCCCTAGGGTCGTGGATGGGAGCTGGGTTGTCTTTCAGCACCAAATCCCCTTCTTTCAGATTCTTGGACTTAACTTTCTTGTTGAATGCCCTGGCAATCCTACGTTGATATCCTTGGACATGGTACAATGCTTTCAGCCTCCTCTCATCGAACAGCATCAGTTCCTTGAACCTGCTTTGCTACCAATCCGCTTCTGCTATCTGGCGCTCAGCCATAACTCGCAATGACGGAACCTCTATTTCAATCGGTGAAACAGCTTCCATCCCATAAACCAGAGAATACGGAGTTGCCCCAATAAATGTCCAAATTGAAGTCCTGTAGCCCCAGAGAGCGAATGGCAATTTTTCTAGCCAGTCCCTATAAGTCTCAACCATTTTCTGCAAAATGTGCTTGATGTTCTTGTTGACGGCCTCAACAACTCCGTTGGTTTGCAGCCGATATGTGGATGACTTATGAAAAACAACGTTGTACTTCTCCAACAAGTCGATCACTTCTCTCTTGAAATGGGAGCCATTGTCTGAAATGATCTTATTCGGGACCCCATAACGACAAATGATGTTAGTCCTGATGAACTTGGCCACATGCGACACTTTCAACATTGCATAAGACTAGCCTTCCACCCACTTTGTAAAATAGTCTATTGCCACTAGGATATACTTATGCCCATTCGAGCCTTTCAGCGTAACTGCCCTAATAACATCAATTCCCTAAACTGAAAAAGGCCATAGTGAAGTCATGTTGTACAGCTTCGACGGCGGGATGTTCATGCGATATGCATGAATTTGGCATTTGTGGTATCGCTGAACAAAACCAATACAATCCCCCTCCATGGTTGACCAGTAATAACCCTGCCTGAGAATCTTCCGGGCTAGCATTACTCCGCTCATGTGCAATACGCACTCCCCTCTATAGATGGCCTCCATTAGGCGTTTCGACTCTTCTGTATCAACACACAGTTTGTGCATTCCCAGATGGCCTCATTTGTACAACTTACCCTTGTAGATGATAAACTGAGCAGCCATTCACCTTTGTAGATAAGCCTCATTTTCCAAGAAGTTCTAGATATCATAATACCAGGGGTTTTGATCTTGTACTTCATCTATTGCGGCGATCAACTCATAGGCTGCCGCATACCTTTGTTCAATAATGATTAGGTGCATCCAGACTCCCAAAGGGATGTCTATCATGGAAGATAAAGTTGATAAAGCGTCAGCGAACCTGTTGTTCTTTCTTAACAAATGTGTGAAGGTTAGCTTCTCAAACCTAGGAATCAGAACATCTAGGGTTTGGGGATAGATTTTCATCCTTTCTTCTTTAACCTTCCAGTCTCCTTTTGCTTGAGACACAACCAAATTCGAGTCCCCAATGACGTCCAACCTTTTTGCCCCTAGTTCCAAGGCGGCTTCCAATCCAGCGATACACGTCTCGTATTCTGCTTTGCTGTTGGATACTTTAAACCGGAGTTTGAAGGCTAAAGGTATATGGGAATTGTCGAGTGCTATCAGCAACACCCCTATCCCATAACTGTACTGGTTAGACGTTTCGTCAAAGTATATTGTCCAAATTGCTTCTTCGACCTGCAGAATAGCCTCGTCTAGGAATAAGTATTCTACTGCTTCGTCCCCTTCCACTGGGTGATCCGCCAAAAATTCCGCTACAACTCTCCCCTTAACAGACTTGCGAGTCACATATTTCAGATCAAACTCGGAGAGAAGAAGCAGGCAACGAGCTAGCCTACCCGTAAGTGCTGGTTTCTCAAAGAGATATTTGATGGGATCTAATCTTGAAACCAAAATTACAGAGTAAACTAACAGGTAGTGCCTCAACTTGCTGGTGACCCATACCAAGGCTAAGCAAGCCTTCTCCAGCGGGGTGTAACGGGTCTCATATTCCAGCATCTTCTTGCTCAGGTAATAGATGGCTTTCTCCACTCTATCCTTAGATTCCTGCGCAAGCGCAGCCCATAGTTGTGTCGGTTATTGACAGATACCAAATCAACGACTTCCCCGGCTCTAGCGGTGATAACACGGGGCGGGTTTTGGAGGTACTACTTGATCTGCTCAAAAGCAAACTGACATCGGTCGTCCCATTGGAATTTCTTTCCTTTCTTCAGGAGACCAAATAATGGTTCACAAGTCAAGGTTAATTTTGCAATAAACTATCTTATGAATTGCACTTTACCCAGAAAGCCTCAAATCTCCTTTTCAGTCCTTGGTAGTGGCATTTCTAGTATGACCTTGATTTTGTAAGGATCAACCTCAATGCCCCTCTGTGTGATCAAGAAGCCCAGCATTTTCCTTGCTGTGACACCAAAAGTGCATTTCTGTGGATTCAGCCTCAACCGATATTCCCTGATCCGTTGGAAGAATTTCTTCAAGGCAGTGTAGTGGCTTTCTCTTTCCTTGGACTTGACAATCATGTCGTCCACGTACACTTCAACCTCTTTGTGGATCATATCATGTAAGATCGTGGTCGCAGCCCGTTGATAAGTAGCCCCAGCATTATTCAGACCGAACGGCATCACTCTATAGCAATAGGTTCCCCACGGCATAGTGAAGGTAGTCTTCTCCCTGTCTTTGGGTGCCATCAAGATCTGGTTATACCCGGAAAACCCATCCATAAAGGAGAGCAACGCATGACCTACGGTGAAGTCCACCAATTCATCGATGTGCAAAGGAAAGTCGTCCTTCAGACTAGCCTTATTCAGATCTCTAAAATCCACACACACCCGAATTCTGCCACCTTTCTTTAGCACCGGAACAATGTTGGCCAACCAAGTCGGATACTCAGATACTAGCAAAAACCCTGCATCTATCTGCTTGGTGACCTCCTCCTTAATCTTTAAAGCCCAGTCCGGGCGTATTTTCCAAAGCTTCTGCTTGACGGGTCGGGCCTCAGGGTCAAAAGGGATCCGATGCTGTACAATTTCAGGATTGATTCCAGGCATGTCTTCGTAGGACCACGCGAAAACATCTTTGAAATCTTTTAATAAAGCGACTAAGCACTCGTGTGCCTCTGAAGACAACGTGGACCCGATCTAGACCAGACGCGGATCCTTCTCAGTACGCACATTAATTGTAACGATTTGATTAACAAGGGGTCTTACAAACCTCTCCTCCTCTAGATCAATCAAATGTTTCAAAACTAGAGGAATTCCTTCCTCATCGTTTTTATCAAAATTTTGAAAGTCATGATCAATGCAATACACAAGTGGCACAGAGAAGTACTCGGAAACAGCAGTGGTATCATTCTCATTCAAAGCTTCCAGCTCATCCAATTCCTCGATTACAACCGACTCAAAAGAAAAGGAAAAAGACAACCTAGACAAAACTATGGCATCCGGGTTATCAACCCCAGGAATACCAAACTCTGAATCAGAAGAATTGGAATCTGACTCTGACTCCACAGACTCTGTGGAATCATATTCCGGCTCACTACCTGATTCAGAACTACTGGACAAAAAGCCCTCCTCTAGCTGCCAAATGAAAGATGGTGCGTTAGATGCATCCAAAATACCACCGAAAGGGTCCACACCTGATTGGTCTCCGATCATGGAAACGGTGGAGTCATCCCCCAAGCTCTCCGGGTTGATCTAAGGATCCGAAAGGACACATGCCAAAGCTGCTCCTATCTTAAGTTCACTGCCGTTGGACTCACCCTCTGTACTCTGTTCAGCCTCAGTAGTTAATTCAGTTTGTTCCTCTATGGCTTCACCCTCTTGCAACTGTAAGTCGAAGAAAATCTCGAAGCCAGGTAGACGTCGCTTCTCAGAGTTCAACCATGGCTCAGCAAAGCCGCAAAATGGGAAGTCTTCCCCCTCCCGGACAAAGCGGCCATTCAGAGTTCCCTGAATTGGTCTATGCACAAGCTCATAGTGCTTCCTAGTTTGTTTAGCTCTGGTTCTTCCTGCCATTTCCTTTCCTTTTCGAACCCAATCCTCTTTGGTAGGCGTGTAGCCCAAGCCAAAGGCATGAGGGTTATGTGGCACTTCTGCCAGTGCAGTAATGCCCTTCCGGCCGCTTTTTCCTAATCTCATCCCAGGTATATGTTGTAGCTTGTTCATGAGGTTGACTGATTGAGCACTGACGTACAACCTCTCATCAATAGCTAAGATGTTTTGCACCACCCAGGCCTCGGCCAAGGTAAAACCAGACAAGAAAACATCCTCATCGTTTGTACAATCTCCAGTACTGGTGTAGTGACCTCCAGCAGAGGATGTATAGAAGAATTTCCAAAAACAATGGCTACCCCCTTCCCCAGAGGGTACTTCAGCATTTGATGCAAGGTGAAAGAAACAGCTTTTACTTGGTGCAGCCAAGGTCACCCAAGTAACAAGTCAAAGGTAGCCGGAACATCCAGGACATGAAACTCAATATCCTGTTGTGCCAGACCAACCTGTGTTCAGATCTGAACTATTCCCATCACCTCTCTGCTTGTGTTGTCGTAAGCCTAGATCACTTGGGCCGTTGGTACAAAATCTGCCGGTTTCAAGCCAAAAACATAGGCCCTGTGCGACGGACAAACATTAATTGCAGACCCAGTGTCAACCAGTACAACTGGCACCTAGTTCTCTCTACATTCAACGGAGATGTATAGAGGTTTGTTATGCTCAAAGCCCTCGAGCAGCAATTCCTTATCCGAGAAGGTCAAAGTCAGCGCAGCACCTCCCGGGAAGACAAGTCCTACTAACTGTTCTGGGGTTGTGTCGATAAACAGCTTTGCCTTATCCATTTGCGGATAGGACAGCTTGCCGATGCACTCGCAAAGCCATGAGCAACCCCCAAATGGATATGTCTGCTTGGATCTTCTTTAGCTGCTTCAGTACAGTTTCTTCTTCCAACTGCTTATCCTTCTATTTTTCGGCCTCCTTATCCTTTCCGAATGCTTCTGGTTGGTCTAAGTGTGGGGGCTTGAAGTACCGCCCGTTTCTAGTCATATGATCCACTTCCTCATAATACCAAGTGTCGTCTGTCAGGTCTTGGCCCCAATCCTCATCTGTGTGGGCAAGATGCAGATCATCATCTTCCTACCATACTCCTCCAGCAACCAATATGCAATTGTCCAGTTCCATTGTAATTATTTTCACATCACAGTCATCCCCCGCAGGGTGTTTGGCTTTTCCAGCTTCCTGACTATTTCCATCCCTTTCCTGTTCAAACCGCCTCAGTGCGGCTTCTTGCTTTGTATCGGCAGTACTAACAATGCTCGATTCTTGAGCCACTTGTTTCAGACCAGTGTCTTCCAGCAGCTTACCCTTGTCTTCGGTCATTCCGGTCCTTGTAGCAGTTCTTGCTTTTAGCTGTTCCACCTTTGGTTGAAGTCCCTCATCTATATTGGGTTCGTCACTGAGCCACCCTGAGTTATCTGTTGACCCGTTCAGATCAAACCAATCAATTTGTTTATTTCCCAGATCTTGCTCATCGTAGAACTGTAGATTGTTGATGTCCTCCTCGAGGTTGGCTAAGTCATCCAATCCCTGGCTTGGTCCATCCTCTTGGACCACACTAACCTCTATTCCTATTGGCAACTCCACATCTGGTTTGGCCTGATTGGTTGGCACAATGTAACGGTATGGGTTGTATTTCTCCTCAGATAAATCTACAGAGCCCTCAGGCACTGAACTGACATTCCCACTCTCTACCAAGGCTACCTTGCTTTCATCTACCACGGTCACCACCGCAGGTTGGGTTGGGATATGGACGCGTTCATCATGCACAAGTCTGTACTTTCCGGGATGAACAACGCCGGCTTAGGTAGGTGAGAAGGAGTGATGTATATACTGGGGTTGTAATGGATGGCCAGTGTATGGATAAGGTTTATTTGTCGGGGAGAAGAGGCTTGGTTATGTGGTGGGAGAGGATTTGTAGTGACAATAAGCTTTTGAGGAGGCGCTATCACCTTATTGTCAATGAGATCTTGAATCTCATGACGCAATCTAAAGCATAGGTCAATGTCGTGACCATGCTGTTGATGAAAAGCGCAATATTTGGCCGAGTTGTGTTTCGGGGGAAGAGGATCGGGTAAGGGGCGAGGCTGTAGTGGCTTCATGTGCCCTTTTTTTATCAGGACCCCTAAGGCTTTGGATAAGGACATGTATAGAGAAGTGAAGACCCTTTGGCCTCAGGGTCGGTGCTTCGAGGTTTGTGAGGTCGTATCGGATGTACCGGCAAAGGGGTTGGCAGTTTTCGGTGTGATGGTGACCATACCAACATCGGAAGGCCTTGCAGCTGCACTACTCGTAGTCGCATTGGAACTGCGCGTGAAAGCCCTCTTGGGATGCTCTTTCTCGTGGTCTATCAGACCCTGCTTCATTGCATCCTCTATCTGTACCCCTATTTCGTGGAGGTCAGTAAAAGTAGACAGAGGTAGGACTATCATTTTCTGTAACAGTCTTGGTTGCAGGTTACGGACCACCATTCTAATCTGGTCCTTTTCAGCCAGTCGGGTGGTCATCATGGAGGCCTTGGCCCTCCACCGAGTCACAAAATCGAAGAAACCCACCTTCGCCTCCTAACGTGTTGTTTCGAGATCATGAGTTGTGACCTCGATTTGAGTATTGTAGGAGTACTGTGCTATGAAAGCCTCAGCCATTTCTTTCCAATTTCTCTTCACAGAGTCTTCAAGCTTAGCGTACTAGATAGTCGCTATACGCGACAGGGTTCGGCCGAAGAGTGATAGTTTTTGTAGTTTGGTGAGACCCATGGGTCATAGGATGTCAGAGAATAGCCGTAGATGGACCATAGGATCCCCAGAACCATCAAACCGGTCTGTATGCAGCATTTTGAATCTAGCTGGCAACGTCACTGCTGACTCAGTATAGCCATCCTCTATGTCAGGGATCGAGTTCACACCCTGTGCCCGTTTAAAGAGCTTCTCAAGCTTGCTCACTTTCAGTGCAGCAGGGTTGACCTTGAATTCAAACGGTGCCTCTGTTTGGTATGCCAGTGCTTTGGAAGTCTGGGGTGGAATCGGATCCACTGGAATGCCTGCATTTTCCTGGACATTAGCTGTGAGAGTAGTAGCTCCGGGTACTGGAATGTTTGTAGAAGGGATGGGATGCAGAGGCTGCTGCCTACTGAGGTTGTTGTTGCTGCAGCCTAGCGATCAACTCAGCCTGCTGGGCTGCAATTTCTGTTTGGCAGGCAGTGACTTCCACTTAGTGAGCAGCATCTAGCTGCATAGCCTCAATAGTTTGCTGGAGTTATCGAAACATATCTTCTATGTCGGCTGGAGGATTTTGAACTGTCGAAACCGGCGAATACTCTCTGTCTGGAGTGGAAGTAGATGAATGGGCCTAACTAGGCACATGCGAGGTAAACGGTGACTGTTGTATTGGAAAATTCTGCCGAATCCTCCTCTGTCTAGTAACCGGTGGGAGTGACACAAACACTAGTTGTCCCCTAACTAGATCCCTAGATCTGCAAATCCTTCTAACTCGAGTTCAGAGTGCTTGGGGGGTAACAGACTCATCTGAAGCAATGGTGAAAGACTACCTTGCAAAAAGAAAATAAAGCAAAAAGAAGCAAAAATTAGAAACCGCATAGCACCTCGGCTCAGACAGAAACAACACAGAGTTACAATCATAAGCTGGATAACTGCACTCAAACACTGATTTCTGCCCTAAATTTCTGCCCCCAAAACTAATACCTAGACTTACAACTGACACATACAGTCCTGCAGAGTTTCACTCTAAAAGTACGTATCAAGTAAGTGAGAGTCAAAACACCCCTATGATGGGGGTAGGGTTACCCTGTCCTAGTTTCGTTAGGAGCTAGGGGTTCACTATACAAACAAGTGGTTTCATACAATCCTGCACTTGGGTGAGCAACCTATCCTAGTTTGGAACAGTCTCTACGGCTTTCGATATGCAACTAGGTCGATGGGTCAAAAAGGGTACCTCGACAAGACCACCTAATATACCTCTCGCTCTTAATACCGAGAAGTGAAAGGAGGATCAAACGGTACAGCGGTAGTCTAGATCCAAGGGTTGTGTTCCCATCGTGGCAGAGCTCGCAACCAGTCAGTCTTTTGGCAAGCTTTTCCAAGCAAGCCTCCGACAAACCGCTCAGGAATAGTAGATGGCAAACACTGTGACTTAGGCGCACCAATGCAAATGCAAATGCAAAGAAACACATAAGTGTAGATAAAATAATATATCATGAGTTCGAGTCAAGTTCTCTGAATCCCCAGCAGAGTCGCCAGAAATTATAGACTCGCCTTTTTCCACGCCTCGCCTTTCAAAAAGGTTTAAAAAGAAGGCCTCACAGTTCGGACTCCCGCAATTCTGAATCTTGTCTCATAAGTGCAATGTGAAACTGATAAACACCAAAGAGTCCAAATCCAGAAAATCTTTTTGGAAAATCGATTTTAAATCAAATAATGCCAAAATTCGACTGCTTTGCTAGATTACAGAGTCGCCACCTAAATATTTTTTATTTTTGGAGAAATTTAGGAAACCCTGACTCGTGCCAAAGGCCACGTGTCCGTCATCACCAAAGTTGCCTCGGCTCGAGAACTTAGGTATGAGAGGGGAAAGTCCTGAAATGAGCACCCCCGCTCGCTCGATCAAAGATCGGCCTCTACTAATCATGATATGATGTTTTATAAACATTATGCGTTCTTATTCCGGTTATTAATCTAACCTTACTATGTGATGCACAAAAGCAAATATAGACTAAATTGCAAGAATTGGAACATTTCAACTCATGTTTGTTTTGCGAAAATGGTTTGAATTTGCCACCCTCAAGTGGGCTTAAAGATGCGGATTTGCCACCAAATGTAGTGGGCTTAAAACATACATTCGTTGAATTGTTCCAATTCAAACAATAAGCCTTCATCCACAGGCATTCATGCAGTATAGCACGTAAGCACATAGCCTCATGGCAAGCATGCTATTACGGCATCATACACACACATGCAAGTATGCTAAAGTATAAAAGCTTACGGAGTACTCCAAGCCAAAACAAAAAAACTAGTTAGAAAGATGCATGATCCTAACTATACAAGATGTCTAATGCAACACATGCAATAATGCAATTAATAGGCTCGGCTACTAATATGGAATATGATTCGATTTGAACAACATGCGATAAACACGTATTCAAATAAGATATTGAAATAATGCAGTTTGAATGATGCGCCGAGCCTCGATGCATGCAATACAAATGAATGGATGCAAGCATGCGATATGCTAATTGAGAATGTCCCTAATCTAACCATCAAAAGCGATTAAGTAAAAGAGAGAAAAACATGGGGTTGGAAAACATACACACACGCACACACACTTATTACAACATTACACCCTCGCGAAGGATGGTTCGAATGAATAAAGCTAACTAACTACTTAAGCTAAGCTAATTAAGCTAATCTAAGCTAATTATTACAAAACTTGAATAAATAGCTAAACTAATTAACTAATTTATTGCAACACTTGAAATGAATACTAACTACTAAGCTAATTAAACTAAATTAATTAGGCTAAGCTAGTTAAATATTACAACATCAACTAATTAGCTACAACTAATTGAACTATTACAACATAATTCATTATACTAATGAAACAATTAAATAACAACGCATTTGATATGGATATCAAGGAAGATGGATGGAGGTTGCACGTGCATCACCTGAAAGCTGCTCTGTCTGCCCCAGACTACCTTTGTTTCACCTTCGGTCACTGCCTCTGTTTCTGCAAAGGTGCACTGTTGGCCACACACCAAGGGTCGGCCGTGCATTGATTTGGTGTGAACTTTGTTTTTGTGCTCTGAGATGAAATCAGGGCAAATAGAGCATTTTCAAGTTCTATTTGTCCTTCCTTCCCTCTCTGTCATAGGAAAGCCTCAAGAGAAGGTTGGGATTGACTCCAAAACCATCAATGAACGATGTGATTGCTTTATGATCTCTGATTCAATTTTGGACCAAAAATCAATGAATGCGATGCAAAAAGACCACCCCTTCCCTTTTTGTCATGGAATGAACTCAAAAAAAAGAAGAAGTTGAGACACTTAAAGGACATCAAAAACACTATGAATTAATGCTTGATGACCCTTGACACAAAGGAACTTGGCATAACGTCCGGCCAAGTTCAAGCTATTCAAGCCATTTTCTTTACATGTGTTAATCCAAGTTTTAAGCCAATTTTATTTAACCTTACCATTCTTTAGTCCATGGTGATGTTCAAGTCCTCTAAATAAGAAATAACATCAAACGAGAGGTCTCTCTAAAACATGAGAGAAATGCTACACCGTTGACAATGAATCTCCTAAGAGATTAAGCCATTAAGTATAGGCCATTCTTACATGTTTTCAGCGACCTCGATCAGTTGAAATCATTCTCAAATACAAATGACAGATGGTTGATTGATTGCTTAAAATTTGGCTCTTAGACATAGAAATAGATTGAAGAAAAGGTTAAAACAACACAACATATGCTATGTATTCAAACTAATGAAACAACAAACAAACTAATCAAATCATGAATCAATTAAATAACCTAGGATAGCCCTAAAACAGCCCCTAATAGGCTAAAAACAGTGCTGAAATTACGCTACAAAAGCCACACAAAAAAAGGAGCAAAATATGAGAGAATTAAAGCTAGAAAGCAAGCCTAAGGAGGGATGGCTAACCCCTCCACTTTTGAAACCTCAAAGCATGATTTTTTTAGCCTCTTTTAACCTTTGAAAAGCAGTTTTGAATACTAAAGAAAGAGAGTGAAAAGGAGAAGAGTTTAGGTTATGAAATAAAGGTGTAGAAAGAGCAAGCTCTTGCTACCCTTTTGGTAACCCTTCCAACTCAACTCCAACACTTCAAACAAGCTCAAAAATAACCAAAACAGCAAGAATGATGGAGTAAAGAACGAAAATCAAAGCCAGTAAAGAGAAAGCAAGCTTATACCTTTCAAGAAGCTAGCTTACTTTTAGAGTTTCAAACTCAAATTCAGTGCACTCTCAAGCTTGAATTACACTTTGTAGACACCCCATTTTTGACCGTCCTCAAGACTTGGACGTCACCGTTTGAACACCCGGTGATCATCCATGTTTGTGTTCGTTTGGAGTTCCCGGAGGTTTCGACTACGCGCCTTGCCTCAGGATCTCCGAACTCGACTGTTTAGTGTCTGGTTTTGCACCAAACACTTGTGTTTTGCCTTGGAGGGGCAGGGAATGCCTTGTGAGGCATCCCCACACATCACCGGCCATGGCTAGAGGCCACCGGCTGGTGTTTTGTTGCCACCGGCAATGTATATTGTCGGTCGGCACTCTTTGTTGCCGGTCGGCAGTCCATTTTGTCAAAATGACAATTTTGAGCAGCCGACTACTGTTCATCTGCTTTTGCAGATATTTTAGGACAGCTGTGTGGCATTTGGTTCCCCTCCATACACGTGTACGGAGGGATGCTCATCTTGTAAGCTTATTGAACAAGCTTTACAAGGTTGTTTGCCTATAAGAGGAGGGCTCTTCCCTTGGCTTTAGGGTTAGAGAATTTTGTGAGAAAAACACAGAGGAGAGCTCTGGTTCTAGGGTTAGAAAGTTGTAACTATTCTTTCTCTCTTTTTCTCCCTTTTATGTTCTAGGTGCTTTTGTCACTATTGCACATAAACACCTAGTCTTTCACCTTTCCTTGGCTTTTGAAGGACCAGAGGTTTGTTCTTAGTGTTCTTGGCTGGATTGAAGCTCAAGAAGGCTATTGGAGCATTGTTTGTGAAAGAGGACTTCAAGGGTAAGAAACTTCCCTTTTATTCCCCATTTTTGCATTGCTTTTCTACCTATCTTAGAACTGTTTTTGTGCTTGGTGTATAACATAAAAAAGTTCTATTTTAAGCCCTCTTGATTGTTTGTTAAGAGTGTTTTGTGGTTTGGAGGTGTTTGACCACCCTTAGGCCTTGAGAGGCCCCATTTTGTGCCATTTTTGGTGAGCTCCGGGACTTTGGTGCTTGGGCCTCCTCACCACTGAAATCTTGAGGGATTTCAGAGGTGAGGATGGTGCCTTGAAGTCTCAAGAAGGAGAGGGCCACCCCCTCTCCTTGTTGTCCTTGAAAGGACCAATTTTGGCCTCTTGAGGGAGCATTATGTTTAAAGGTTTGTTGATCATGCCATGGCTGTATTTTATGCTTATATTGTCATGATTTAACTTTGTATTAAGTTGGTTTTGGTACACCATGCATGCTTAGCATACCTACCATGTAATGCCATGTTATTGCCTTAATATGCCTTAGGTTGTTAGCCTTTGTTTTAGCATGTTTTAGGCTTAGCTTGATGAAGCTTTTGTGCTTATTTCACCATGTCTAAGGTCTATCCATTGTTGTTTGGGTCGATCATAGCTTGCATTGTATGCCCCCTTTGCATTTTGGGCTTGTTGGCCTTAAGTATGTAAGTGTATAGCATGCTTTGCTTTGTTTTGATTTGGTGGTTTGGCACCGCTTGTAGTACCATTTCAGTCCTTAAGACATGCTTGTATGATTGCCTTGGTTGTCTCTTTGTTGCTTTAAAAGGTTGTGCCTTATGCTCCATGTTTTGGCCATTGTGCATGCCTTTGGACTTGAGCCACTTAGATACCATCTAGGTGCACCTTTGGCTTTGTTCAAGCCCTCTTTTGACCTGTTTTAAGTCCCCTTAGCCTTGTGAGGCTTGGTGGACTTGACCTTAGTTTAAGCCTCCATGGCTTGTCCTAAGTACTTGGACCATTGGCATGCCATTGTTTGTCTTGTTTAAGTTGGTTTGGCACCTCTTATAGCATGATTTCAAAGCTTACTTTGCATGCCATTAATCCATGTTTGTCCCTTTTAAATGCGTTTAAAAGTTGCTTCATTATGCTTAAGTCTTGAACCATGTATCTTTGCATGCTTGCGTGAACATTTGCCTTCATGTACTTGGCATTTTGGCCACTGATTTTAGGCCTAATTGGGGTTGCCCAATTCATGTTTAAGCCTACCCTTTATTTGGTTTGCATGCTTACCTTGCATGTTCGCTTATATGCTTGCATAAGTGCCTTGCCATGCCATGTTGCATCCTTAGCTTGCATGCCTAGGTTGCATTGCATCTTGCATGCATGCTTTGTCCCTTGATTAGTGATAGGGATTGGGCTTTGGTTTGTTTGTTTGCATTGCATTTCATTTGAAATGAAAGATGCACACTTGGCCTCTTGGGCCATCACGCATTCAAATGCGCGATTGGTGGTCCAAGAACCAAGGACCATGCCCCTTTGAGTTGTACACATGATAAGAGGCTTGGTTGGTGCATACATGGTTTGGATTGCATTGCCATACAAGGTTCTGCCCCCTGCTGCTGTGAGTTGCAGGTTCTGCAGGAACTTTTTGCCGACCGGCAATATTTAGTGTCGACCGGCAATGTATTGGTGGCCGATAGCCTCATTTCCGGCCGATGATCACATGCTGCAGCCGGTGGCCATTCTACTCAGCCGATGGTGATCCCCAGAATCTGAAGAAGCATCTCTGAGACTTTGGCAGTCTTCAGAAGGGCAGAGCAGGGAAAACAGAGGCAGTCTATGCATGGCAGTGCAATTCCGAGCAGGACCCGAGCATGCGTTGCATCAGGCTCTCCTCCCGAGGCGGTTTACTGCTTTTCCTAGTTTAGTTAGTTGTTAACTAATTAGGCAATTTGTAATATTTAATTAGCTTGCGTAGTTAATTAATTTGTATTATTCTTTTGGTCCCTCCGAGAGAGGGCGAATCTGTAATAAGTGTGGGTGCGTGTGTGTGCATGTCCTCCAATCCCCACTTCTTTCTTCCCTTTTATTTACCTGCTTATGATGGTAGATTAGGGCACGTCTAAATTAGCATACCTTATGCTATGCATGCGCGCATCCATGCATTTGTCTTGCATGCACCAGGCTCGGTACATCATACAAACTGCATTGTGTTTTCAATTCCAAATTGAATACGTGATAATTGTAGCATTTCACATGCCATTTTAGGGTTAGCCGAGCCTACTCTAACTGCATCCTTGCATGTGTTGCATTAGCCACTTAACATGAACTAGGACATGCATATTTGCTAACTAGTTTATTGTTTTGGCACGGAGTACAATGTAAGTATTTACGCTTTAGCATCTCGCATGCGTGTGAATGTTAACTTGACGGCATGATTACCATGTGGCTAAGTGCTTATATGAGAAAAACTGCCTGATTGCCTGTGGGTGAAGGTTGGATTGTTTGAGTTGGAAAAACTCATTGAAATCCGTGTTTTAGCCTACTTGCGAGTAGCAAATTCCAAAGCATTTTCAAAACAAACGGATATGCGATGCTTGTTTCCAAATTAGGCAATCTAGTCTATACTTGTTTGCTGTGCGCATAACATAGTAAATCTAGGCTAATAACCGGAACAAGAACACATAATGTTTTCAAAATCGGATATCATGGTTAGTAGAGGCCGGTCTTCGAACCGGGCGAAAGGGGGTGCTCATAGCTGACCTTCCCCGATCGTACCCAAGCTCCCGAGCCGAGGCAACTTTGGTGATGACGGACACGTGGCCTTTGGCACCGAGTCAGGGTTTCCTAAATTTCCCCATTAAAAAATATTTAGGTGGCGACTCTGTATCTGGCAAAGCAGTCCATGTTTGGCACTCCTTTCCAAAATCTATTTTTTTTCTCAAAACGATTTGCCAGAGTTGGACTCTTTGGTTCAGATTAAGAACCGCAACAAACAGAAAGGGAGTCCGAACTGTAGTAACCCCACAGGCGCGTCTACAGTTTCTGGCGACTCTGCTGGGGAGATTAGAGAGCTTGTCTCGAACTCGTGATACCCTGTTTTGATTTCATTTATGTGTCTCTTTGCATTACATGTGCATTGGTGCACCTAGGACACCGTGTTTGCCATCTGCCATTCTTGAACGGTTTGCCGGAGGCTTGTCTTGTCAAGGCATGTCCATAAGGCTGACCGGTTATGGGCTCTGACAGCATGAGAACACAAACCCCGGTTTTACCGGGGCACCCTTTTTGACCATTCGACCTAGTGCATATTCGGAATCCATAGCGACTATTCCAAACTAGGACAGGTTGCTTACCCGATGTTAGGTTGTTTAAACCGCTGCGTGCATAGTGAAACCCTAGCTCCTGACAAAATAGGACAGGGAAACCCTACCCCAACATAGGGGTGTTTTGTGCTCTCTCTACTTGCTATGTGCTTTCAGAGTGTATCTCTACAGGAACACACATATCAGTTTGCAAGATTGAGTATCAAGCCTGAGGGTATCAGTATCAGTTTGTGAGAATCAGTTATGTCTGTGGGTATCTGGTTCAGTGTTTTTGGGAACAGTGATTCTGGGGAACAGTGATCAGTAGTAGAGTACAGTTGATCGGCTGCACCTGTGTTTGATCTGTTTAGGCTGAAATGCTGCATGTTTTTCCTTTCAGTCCAGAGAGTTGATCCGGGACAGCTAGTGTTTCTCCTCGCTGAGGCAGGACTTATGATGACGTAGAATTCGGAAGAGATTGTGGTTATGACAGCCGCATTAGATCAAGAAATCACCCCACAAAGTGGGACCAATGTCGATGTGCCACACCCACCCAGGTCGCCTGTTACGCACCCGGTCTGGACCCCCCGGCTATATCAGGCTCGCGAGCCCACCACATTCGCGTTAATGGGGATGATAGGTGATCTCCAGAGGTTCGTGGCGGATCTCGCTTACGGGATGTCAGCTTCGCCACCAGCCGCACCATATGTCGGGAGTTTTATATCCCAGGAGCCCCCGCTGTTGGGACGGATTGTGATTGAACTTAGCCAACCGGAGATGGCCTCCAGCTGTGGCAATGACGTACGAACACCAACCCAAATCCTAGATCAGGCTGAGGCCAGGGACAAAGGCAAAATGAAGGCAGATGCCGATCCTATCGAACAACTGCTGTGGGCAGTCGAGGTTTTGAAAGCCGGAGGGATGAACAAGCAACAGATATCTGCAGTTATGACCAAAGCTGTGGACGATGTTTTCCCCACTCCACCTGAGGGTAGTTCAAGTCAATCAGAAAACCGGGATAGGCCCAGTCATGCCAAAACAGTTCCTCCCATTCCTAACCCTGTACTTGGGAAAGATCAGAAATCCAAGGCCGCGCCTGCTGACCCGTTCGCTAGTGCGTCTAGCAAGAATACTCAACCTCCGAAGTACTTGCCCCGAGGGCGCAGGGTCTTCCATGCTCTCTACATGCCGTTGTCCAAGGCACTTCAGATCCTAGCTGAAAGAGGGCATCTTAAACCCTTCGAGCCTCGACCTCTGCCGAAGAATCTCCCTGCTACACATGATGCTGCTCTGTACTGTGCGTACCACCAGCAAACTGGCCATGCTACCGACAATTGTTGTCAAGATTTAATTGACAACGAGGTTATCCTCCCGCCCACCTCAGCCAAGTCCGTTACTACCCAGTTATTGGATTTTGAGGATGCAGATACTGTGAGTATGTGATCAGGGTTGGACCACTTGTGAGCGGCGCCCGGTGTTTTTGATGTGGCGTCTGGCACGCATTTTTGAGCATCTGCGAATGCTAGTTTTGTAAAATCTGGCTTGGGTGTCGAGTCAGTCTTTGTTTTATTTTGAGTTTGTCTCATTGTCTTAAGTCAGTCCTTTTTGCTCACGGGTCTGTCTTGTTGTAGCGAGTCAGTCCCCTTTGTATAGAATGTCAGGTGATTCTGGGGTTGTTGCCTCGAACACCGTTTTGTAATTACCCCTTTTTGTTTTCCTTTTGAGTCTGTCTCGGTTGAGGAGCCAGTCACAATCAGGGAATCTGAATGAAATAGCTGCGGCTATCACGTTTCCGTACTTGTTGCTGTTTAAGCTAGTTGTGCCAGAGGAGGTGAATGGAACGACAGTACATTCTACCTACTCTCTTGTGCCTTGAACATCGTTGTAATGACCTAAGCTTTTCAAAAAACCCTTTCGAACACTGTGGTGATAAAAACAAAGAGCAAGCAATTCCTCGGGTTTTGCAAAACCTTGATCATTTTGAGAGAAAGATCGGCATGCTAAGCCTTTTTATGAATGAAATCATGCCTGTCAGCGTGAGTACTGAGAAGGATCCTGGTTTGATCCAGACTGGTTCCACACTATCTTCAGCGCGAGCGATTTGTCGCTTTCTTAAAAACTTTCAAAAACAAAATGTTTTGCGCGGTCTTGTGAAGACTTGTATGGAATTGCTCTTGAGATTGTGCAGCCCAGGATCGCTCTCAGCCTCGAGATTCAATCTATCTGTTGCGAACCTGGAATCCGTTCAAAACGTTCAACAGTCAACTGCCATGTAAGGCCTGTGTGGCCCAATTCGAAGCTGCTCTCGAGCAAGAGGCACCAAAATCATATCAAGAAGGTCAGGTCTCACTGGAAAAAGCTCGTGAAGCAATCGTGATGGATTCTTCTGCAAATCAACACAGTAGTTGCTCTCCCGAATACAGAGGACTTCAATTTCAAAACCATTTGGCATGGACTTGTTACACTTTTTCCCTTTGAGAGGCTCGCTGGGCCGAAAACCCGGAAGGGCGACCCAGGCAAAAGTTAGAGCAAGAAAAAGAAGAAAAAGAACAAAAAAAAAAAGAAAGAAAAAAAATGCAAAGGATGAAAAAAAAAAGAAAAATGAATGAAAAAAAAATGCAGAAAATTTGAAGAAAAAGAAAAAGAAGGAAGAAAAGAAATGAAAAAATGAAGAGAAAAAGAAAAAGAAGCTCGCAAGGTCGAAAACCTGCAACAGGCGCCTTGGCAAAAGTTAGAGCCTAAAAAGTGAAGGTTAAAATACCCGAGTGTACCTTAACCGGAACTACGTAAGGCTTGATTCCCATGTTTGGGATACGTAGGCAACTTCATCTTGAAGTCCAGCCCCCGACGCTTTCATAAGCGCCTCAGTCCATGTAATGGCTTTGATCATCCTTGCTTCCTCTGCATCCGACAATTCGGTTGTAACAACCGTGAACTACGTAGGCTTGATTCCCATGTTTGGGATACGTAGGCAACTTCATCCTGAAGTCCAGCCACCATTGCTCTTACAGTGACTGTGTCCATATTTTGGTTCAGACCGTCGCCTTTGGAGTTCAGTCGTCATCGATAAAGACCATCTACAAAAAAATGCTGCAGCATCATCCAGACAAGGGGCAACTTTCCGTTGCCAGGCATTGCCATAAGTCGCCCTGAGTTGCCGTCCAAACCAGGGGCAACTTTCCGTTGCCATGTGCCCCCTTTAAGCAAGGGGTAATTTTCCATTGCCTCCGATCCAAGGTTGCGCATCTCGGGTTTAAGTTCTGCGCTCGTCGGGCATTGATTGTTTGCAAAAATAGTTTTCGAAAATTTTTACTGAGGTTGACTATTTTCTCAAAAATTATTTCATTTTCCAAAACCGGACCATCTTCTTGGACCCAAAAAAGGAAAATTTTCAGTGCTCGCAGCCTGACTTGCATGATTTTGAATCAGAAAATCGAACAAGTATGCTAATCCGACTCGTATTTTGGTCAAAACTGTTTTAGAAAACAAAAAATGGTCAAAATAATGAACTAGGGGCACAGCTGAGCCAGGTATCCTGTCTTTCCCCCGCTGTCAAACATACTTGCCAGAAAGACACCCTATTCGCCGGAAGAGGTCTTCCCTGTCCGGAAGCTCGATTGAACAACGCCGAAAGAAATGACCGTGAGCTAACGGTGTTGGTCACGAACCCGCAACTTCCTATTCATCTATCAATCACCCTGGGGAGGGATAAAAAATGAGAGATTGAAGAATAGAGAGGTGTAAGTTGAGAGAAAAGTGAGCGACAAGGTTTTGAGAGAAAAACGAGCCTGAGGGCCGAGTGTCGTGAGAGTCACAAATTAGAAAGGGTGGGAACAAAACCCGTGGAAACTGGCTCCTCGTGATCTGAGGTCTCTCATTCCTGTAAACACGTCCGTGAGTCGTGTCTTTCATTTTGGTTTTGTCGCAATTCTTGTCTTGAGTCTTTTCCGAGTGCGTTTCGCTGCGTTTAGGTCGTGTGCCTTTTGTTTTCTTCAATTGAGTCTTTCTCGCTTTGTTCAGCTTTAGACTCGATATCCAGGTTGAAAACCCTTCTTTATTTCAAAGATTAATCGTTTGTGCTCAGAATGCTGTGCCATTCTCTACATTCATGCGAAGCAAGAGAAGAAAAGGAAATTTGTGACATCCGAGCGTGTTTCAACTTCAACCGTTTCAGTTTTGTGGTCCGTCTTGTCAGATTGGGCTATTTGTTCAGGGTTTGCTGTGTGTAGAATGAACCGAGTGCTGTGTTATGGGCCGTATGCAGACTAATCCCCAACAGAGTATGGGCTGTGTGTCTAGGTTAAGCGGTGGTTTGCATAAGTTGTTTGCTGTTAGTTGGTTGGTTATCCGATTATCACAGTGCAAGCGCTCAATTTTCAAGCAACAGATCAATTCCATTTGCATTTGAGGTGTAATATGATGTAATGCAATACAAAGTATGGAATGTACAGATATGACACTTTTTTAGACAAAAAAGAGTTTGTTTCATTTCATATCATCTTTTTCAAGTACAAAGTTTTGGGGACAAAAACCTGCCTGCGGCAGTACAAGGTAATCCAACCAAAAAGAGAAAAAGTACAAAAAGAAGGAAAAAGGAGCAAAAATCTGAAGCAGCATCAATGGTCTCACACCTGGGGATCCGTCCTCACCCTCTTCCTGGGCAGAAGTCCAGGAGCATCACCAGAAGCATCACCGTCTGAGCCCGAGTCCGAGCTATCACCGGTCTCCTCCGACAACGACTCTGCCCCCGCCTCTGTCTCTGCCTCAGACTCATCATCTGGAACTGGAGCCCGCGAGCTGCTCCCTACATGAGTGCGCCCCCCTCTGGTGCGGGGATATACTCTGCCATCCCGGGTAGAAATGGGAGGTCCAGCCGGAGCACCACCCACCGGAGGAATCTGGAAGGGAGGCTGAAAAAGCATGAAAGGCAAATACATCAGAATACTGTAAGCAGTAAATCAATATAGAATACAGTGTATGAGTATAGTGTATGACCGCCGTGAGCAGTGAATCAGTATAGAATACAGTCTGTGAGTGCCGTGAGCAGTGAATCAGTACAGAATACAGTATATGAGTATAGTGAATGTATGTTGTGAGCAGTGAATCAGTGCAGGATGCAGTGTGTGAGTACAGTGTATCAGGTGCCGTGAGGGCTGGGTATCCAGTGTTGTGTCGTGCATCAGATTATGCAAAGCAGTTTGTGTATGGTTTGAGGCTGTGGTCAGAAAGAACATACCGGAATGCTGTAAAGGGCTAGGAGGTCGAAGGTCCGCGGTAGCATCCCTATCATGGAGGCATTCATCTCCAATGACTGCCGGGTGTACTCAGAAGACGCCTGCAAAAGTATCAGATGCATCAGTATTCTGCGAAATTTTAAATAAACTGAAATGATAAACTGAAATGAAATAACAGTACAAGATGCGAAATAAAGTAATACATACCGGAGGCAAGTCGGGGACACCGACAAACTCGTGATCAGCCGGGGGAGGAGCGAAGGGGATCTGGTAGGTCGCCCCACCCTGCCCTCTAAAAGTCAGTGAAGAGGGCAGAGCAGGCCAACCGGTCCCCCGTCCTCGCTGAACTCCGCCCCTGCCACGGACTCGAGCTCTCCTCAACACTACCCCTCCAGCCCCTGCTCCCGCTCCAGCCGCTGGCACTGCAGGTCTCTCTCTCTCTGCTCGGCGGCCGCCGCTCAAAGGTCGCATGATGAAGGTCCGGACGTACTCCAAGTAATCGCCCTCGCCTCTGAAGACGTCTGCCTCCCAGCCAATGGTGTAGTCCGCCATCTGCTCGGCGATGAATCTCTCGGTATCCCTCATATGCTCAGGAGGGTGCACCGGGACTATCTGGTCCGGTAAACCCAGGGTCTGACGCAAGAAACGCTCACCCAGGTACCAAGCCCGACAGACCGGGCCCTCCAGTAGAATCCGGAAACGTGAGGTCTCATCGGCACCGGCAAACCGATCCCGCATCACGGCTGGCAGTTGAAATACAGTTTGTTATCTACTGTTATTGAAACATGCAGTGGAAAGACGAAGCTTAAATAAACTGCAAGTAAAACATACCTCTGCGGGGGTGATGGTGTCGAAGTAGTGGCGGAAGAAGCTAAATGTCTCTCGGGGCCTCCGCACGCACCTCCCGTCGAAGCGGCGCGAGAACGGAACGACGAGAGGGGTCTCTGCGTCGGGTACGGGAGCAAGCCTAGGAAAGTAGGCATAAACCCACAACTGCAAGGTAAATACCAGTGCATTTTATCAGATAAGGCAGAATATAGAATAAAAGCAGAAATAGCAGAGCCATATGTTGTGCAGTGTATTGTGCAGAGTGTACAGTGTGCGTAGTGTACAGTCAGTGTAAAGCAAAGTATATGTGTGCCGTGTGTACAGTATACAACAAGTATAAAGCAGAGTGTACAGTGTGAGCAGTGTTCAGTCAGTGTGAAGCAGAGTATGTGTGTGCCGTGTGTACAGTATACAACAAGTATAAAGTAGGCTACAGTGTGTGCAGTGTGCAGAGTACAGAAAATATAGAACAGAATTGAAAAGCAGAGAAAGAAATGTACCTCCCAAACACGCCAGTAGCCCCCGAGCAACTGTCCGCTGCCGCGGGAAGCTGAGCTCATATATCCATAGATAGTGGCTAGAGCGGCGCCACCCCAGTCATAATGTAAGATATGCCTGACGTCTACCAGTGCGCTGAGCAGGCAGAGAGGCACGGTGTTCGCCCAGTCGGCGAAAATGGTCGTCCCCAACAGGAACATGAGAAATCCACTGCGTATCTCTCCACGGACTCCTGAGTCATCGGGGCTGCCTCAACAAGGGTGGGTTGGACCCTGAACTGCACCTCAAACCAGGAATATCGGACGAAGCCGGGACGCGCCAGAGGCGGCAGCTCGCCGAGCAAGTAGATCTGAGCGGCCTCCCACTCATCCATATTCGTATCAAAGGGGATCGGATCACCCCCTACCCCGATGCCTGTGAGCATCGAGAAATCATAAGGGGTCATCGTCATGTCCCCCGTCGCAGAGAAATGGAATGAATTGGTGGTGTCCCACCACCTCTCCACTAGAGCGGCAAGGAGAGGTCTGCATGTAGTGAGCCCGGAGAGTCCTCTGCAGAAGGCGCCAAAGCCGGCCTGGTCTACGATGTGACGAACTGCATCGGGTAGCTCGGCGTACCACTCACGAGCGACAGTGTTCCCATACCCGCGGATGGTATGGGAATCTCCCTGTTTTCAAACAAGTAGTTGCGAAGCAATATAAAATGTACAGTTTTGAAGAAACAGTCAAAATCAGTGCAAAATTGGCATGCGTGCGTATTTTCAAGTTCGAATAGATACCGAGTGCCGGTGTGCTTATAGTGAACTACAACGCGTGATGCGTCAGCGTGTTTGAGTGGTTCAGTGCAAATGTGGCATGCATGCATATTTTCAGATTCAAACAGGTATCGGGTGCCGGTGTTTGCAGTGAAATACGGTGTGTGCCGTGTGTTAAGTGGTTCAAGGCTAGTGCAGTGTGTGTGCATGTGTCGGTCTTAAACAGATATCAGTTGCAAAGTGTGTCTGCGATCAACTACTGTATATCAGTACATCAGTGTATCTGAACTAAGCAGTTAAAGACTGTAATCAGCTATGGCAGTTGACAGTTAAAAGTTCCACATTGCAAAAAGTAAAACAGAGAAAAAATGTTACCTCAGAAGCACCAAAGGATAAGTGAGAGGCAGGCTCACGTAGCAGAAGCTCTGGGTCCAGCGCCCTGTCAAAACTCCTGAACTGGTGTAGTCCGTCGGGGGGTAGAACATGAATCGCCGGCCGGTAGGTTGCCGGGTCGAACGGGCGCTCGCTCAAAGGTAGGAGCTCGACCCCGGGATCCATCTCGTGATCCGAAGGAGTCCCACCGCGTGGAATATCGTCGGCCATATCAAGAGTGATGAGGAAATAGCCGGAAAATGAAAATCGGGCTGGAATATGGAAAGCCAACCGAAAAGTCAACCCCCGGGGGGGTGGAAAATGGCCGGAAAATTCGGGGTGTGAAAAAGGCACGGAAATCAAGAGAAAAGTGAGGGGAACAAACCCCAAAAAGGTGGAAATGGCAAAAGAGGTACCGAAACAAAGATTTGTTCGGATGAAAACGTCTGAAATGCGAAGGAAATCGCGAATCCGACGACGAAATGGGAGTAAAACGCGAAGAGAATGAGGAAACAAGAAGGGGAAAACACTCTAGAGAGAGAGGGTGTGAAATTTCGGCTAAGGAGGAAGTGAGAAAATAGGGTTAGAAACCCTATTTTAAAAGACCCGAAGCAAAAAGTCGAAACTGCCCCGATACAGAGACTTTTTGCCGGTCGGCAATATATTGTGCCGATGCAACTCTTTGATGGCCGATAGACGGCCGGTGATGAATTGTGATGGCCGGTGGACAGCCAGTGGTCTCCCACAGTGGTTTTTGAGCCTCCTACACCTTTCCTTGGGTCATATGAGTGGTCCAGAGCCTTCATTGCTTAAAACAGAGTAAAACAGTGCATTTCCGACGCTCAACCGGCCCTCGTTTTGACCTCGGACCGTGTCTCCTGTGCGTGACACTTGAATTCATGCAATGTTGTATCCTTTCGTATCCTTTTGTCTTTTTACAAGGTTCAAAAGTTGCCCCGTGTGCGTTGCACACGTTCATCGCACTATTTCGGTGCATTGCATCGCGCTGTCATGCGCCTCATAGTTGCATTGTTATGCACGTACTACACGCGTTGTACCACGTGCCCCTTGCATTGTCATGCACGTCTCTCATGAATTGTCATTGCATTTTTATTACAAGCATTGTCATGCATTTCAATACATATGTCGCCTCGCCCATCGTTCGCGTTGTCGTGCATTCCCTTACCATGCATTGTCATGCTTTCCAAAACACGTGCGTTGTTACGCGTTTAAGTCCATTTGCATTGTCATGCATTTCAAAAGGAAAACATGCGTTGTCACGCATTCGAATTCATTCACATTATCATGCATTTCATTTTACATCCTTTGAGGCACGCGTGCCTCAAATCCTTGAGGCATGCGTGTCTCATTTGCATCATTCTACATTCCTTTGAGGCACGCGTGTCTCATGTGCATTGTCTTGCACCTTTGAGGCATGCGTGTCTCATCTACGTATCGTTTTACATTCCTTCATGGCATGCATGTCTCACTTGCATTGCGCATCGTTTTGCATCACGGTCTAGGAGACCTTAAATCCTTCGAAGGTGTAAAACCTTTATTGTTGCGCATGTCTGCATGCGTTGTAGTACGCATCATCCCCTACATTGTTTTGCATGACTGCACGCGTTGTAACGCGCACATTTTGCATCGTCATGCACTTTCCCCGCATCACGGTCTAGGAGACCTTAAATCCTTCGAAGGTGTAAAACCTTTATTGTTGCGCATGTCTGCATGCGTTGTAGTACGCATCATCCCCTGCATTGTTTTGCATGACTGCACGCGTTGTAACGCACACATTTTGCATCGTCATGCACTTTCCCCGCATCACGGTCTAGGAGACCTTAAATCCTTCGAAGGTGTAAAACCTTTATTGTTGCGCATCTTTGCATGCGTTGTAGTACGCATCATCCCCTGCATTGTTTTGCATGACTGCACGCGTTGTAACGCACACATTTTGCATCGTCATGCACATTTTAAATCCTTGGGAGGTGCAAAACCTTCATTCGCGTTGTCTGAACGCACCGCGCTGTTTTGCGCATCTCATTGCATTTGGCATGCATTCCACCGCACGATCTTGCGCATCGCACTGTTTTGTGCACCGCATCTCAATTCATGCATTGCCCCAAAATCGATCCGGCGGGACCAAAAACACGCACGGTCCAGGAGACCTTAAATCCTTGGAGGGTGCGAAACCTTTACTGCATTGACATGCATTGCATTGTAAATACTGCATTGACATGCATTGCATTGTAAATACCGCGTTGTCATGCATTTCAAAAAAAAAACAAACAAAAACAACATGCATCATTGTAGATATTGCATATGTCATGCATTTCATCGTAATATAGTGCATTGTCATGCATTTCCACTGTAAATATTGCATTTACATTCCATTGCATTTTCCCCAGCAGATCGCATCATTTGCATTGTCATGCATCATTGTATCCATTTCCATTGCATTGCATATTTGTAGATATTGCATTATAGTTTGCATGCATCCATTGCATCACCCTCCATCTATGGCTCGCGCCTTCCCAGGTTAAGCTTGGTCTGGTATGTGCCCTTACTTTTCACGTTAAAGCACAGTTCTGCATGTGTACGCGCCTATTCCACGTTGGTATGTTGGTTTGAGGGTTGCGGCACCTTTTCTGTGTTAGACATGGCTCGTTTGCGTACATGCCTTTCCTAGGTAAGATTTGGTTTGGCCCGCGTGCCATATCCATTGTGAATATTGCATTGTAGTTGCATTGCCATGCATCATTGTATCCATTCCCATTGCATATTGTAAATATTGCATTGTAGATTGCATGCATTCACTGCATCACTTCCATCTATGGCTTGCGCCTTTCCATGTTGAGCTTGGTCTGGTATGTGCCCTTACTTTTCACGTTGAAACACAGTTCTGCATGTGTACGCACCTATTCCACGCTGGTATGTTGGTTTGAGGGTTGCGGCATCTTTTCTGTGTTAGACATGGCTTGTATGCGTACATGCCTTTCCTAGGCAAGACACGGTTTTGGTTGCACGCCATATCCATTGTAGATATTACATTGTAGTGTAATTGTTGCATCCGGTGTTAGGATCATTATTCTTTCCCCAGCGGGTCGTCACCCCACTTATGTCATTCCACCCAATACTCGTTCTTGTGTCCGTCTACATTACTCATAGTTCTGCATGTGTACGCGCCTATTCTACATTGGTATGTTGGTTTGAGGGTTACGGCACCTTTTCTATGGTAGACGGACTTGTTACTTCCATCAATCTATTTGACATTTGTATGGTTTCGAACCGCTCATGATTGAATCATGATTCGAATGCATTGCATATCATTTGCATTGTTTATACGTAGTTTTTGTATATAGTGCATATCATTTTGCATTCATCATTGCATTGTCATGCATGTTGCTAACAATATCATACCTGATTAGTTGCTTTCTTTTCAGGCACAATATTGTATGTACGGCTCATTTGAGGCCGGTGCAACCGGACGAACCAGACAGGTATTGTATCCTCCACGTGAGACGTATCGAGAATTGCATAATTCTCTTACATCCTTTCTGCATTGTAGTGTAGTTTGGTGTATGCTAGCTTAAAACTGTTGCATGCGTGCTTCGTTACAGCTTTCTTTGCATGATCATAAGTTATGTTCGGCTTCATGCATTGTCTTGCATTTTGCCCCTGCCTACGGGCACATATCTTATCTGTGGCTTGTATGCCTGCACCTGAACTACGCTGGTTTGATTCCTAAGGGATACGTAGGTAGCCTGTGGGTTCAACCACTTGCACTTTGTATGCTTGTCTAAGTCTTCGGCCTAGTCAAAAATGGGTCGTCTCTGGGCTTTGGCATTCACTCCCGTCATTGTTATGACTTTCGAGTTCTGTCAAAGAGGGGCAACTGTAGACACCCCATTTTTGACCGTCCTCAAGACTTGGACGTCACCGTTTGAACACCCGGTGGTCATCCATGTTTGTGTTCGTTTGGAGTTCCCGGAGGTTTCGGCTACGCGCCTTGCCTCAGGATCTCCGAACTCGACTGTTTAGTGTCTGGTTTTGCACCAAACACTTGTGTTTTGCCTTGGAGGGGCAGGGAATGCCTTGTGAGGCATCCCCACACATCACCGGCCATGGCTAGAGGCCACCGGCTGGTGTTTTGTTGCCACCGGCAATGTATATTGCCGGTCGGCACTCTTTGTTGCCGGTCGGCAGTCCATTTTGTCAGAATGACAATTTTGAGCAGCCGACTACTGTTCATCTGCTTTTGCAGATATTTTAGGACAATTGTGTGGCATTTGGTTCCCCTCCATACACGTGTATGGAGGGATGCTCATCTTGTAAGCTTATTGAACAAGCTTTACAAGGTTGTTTGCCTATAAGAGGAGGGCTCTTCCCTTGGCTTTAGGGTTAGAGAATTTTGTGAGAAAAACACAGAGGAGAGCTCTGGTTCTAGGGTTAGAAAGTTGTAACTATTCTATCTCTCTTTTTCTCCCTTTTATGTTCTAGGTGCTTTTGTCCATACTATTGCACATAAACACCTAGTCTTTCACCTTTCCTTGGCTTTTGAAGGACCAGAGGTTTGTTCTTAGTGTTCTTGGCTGGATTGAAGCTCAAGAAGGCTATTGGAGCATTGTTTGTGAAGGAGGACTTCAAGGGTAAGAAACTTCCCTTTTATTCCCCATTTTTGCATTGCTTTTCTACCTATCTTAGAACTGTTTTTGTGCTTGGTGTATAACATAAAAAGTTCTATTTTTAAGCTCTCTTGATTGTTTGTTAAGAGTGTTTTGTGGTTTGGAGGTGTTTGACCACCCTTAGGCCTTGAGAGGCCCCATTTTGTGCCATTTTTGGTGAGCTCCGGGACTTTGGTGCTTGGGCCTCCTCACCACTGAAATCTTGAGGGATTTCAGAGGTGAGGATGGTGCCTTGAAGTCTCAAGAAGGAGAGGGCCACCCCCTCTCCTTGTTGTCCTTGAAAGGACCAATTTTGGCCTCTTGAGGGAGCATTATGTTTAAAGGTTTGTTGATCATGCCATGGCTGTATTTTATGCTTATATTGTCATGATTTAACTTTGTATTAAGTTGGTTTTGGTACACCATGCATGCTTAGCATACCTACCATGTAATGCCATGTTATTGCCTTAATATGCCTTAGGTTGTTAGCCTTTGTTTTAGCATGTTTTAGGCTTAGCTTGATGAAGCTTTTGTGCTTATTTCACCATGTCTAAGGTCTATCCATTGTTGTTTGGGTCGATCATAGCTTGCATTGTATGCCCCCTTCGCATTTTGGGCTTGTTGGCCTTAAGTATGTAAGTGTATAGCATGCTTTGCTTTGTTTTGATTTGGTGGTTTGGCACCGCTTGTAGTACCATTTCAGTCCTTAAGACATGCTTGTATGATTGCCTTGGTTGTCTCTTTGTTGCTTTAAAAGGTTGTGCCTTATGCTCCATGTTTTGGCCATTGTGCATGTCTTTGGACTTGAGCCACTTAGATACCATCTAGGTGCACCTTTGGCTTTGTTCAAGCCCTCTTTTGACCTGTTTTAAGTCCCCTTAGCCTTGTGAGGCTTGGTGGACTTGACCTTAGTTTAAGCCTCCATGGCTTGTCCTAAGTACTTGGACCATTGGCATGCCATTGTTTGTCTTGTTTAAGTTGGTTTGGCACCTCTTATAGCATGATTTCAAAGCTTACTTTGCATGCCATTAATCCATGTTTGTCCCTTTTAAATGCGTTTAAAAGTTGCTTCATTATGCTTAAGTCTTGGACCATGTATCTTTGCATGCTTGCGTGAACATTTGCCTTCATGTACTTGGCATTTTGGCCACTGATTTTAGGCCTAATTGGGGTTGCCCAATTCATGTTTAAGCCTACCCTTTATTTGGTTTGCATGCTTACCTTGCATGTTCGCTTATATGCTTGCATAAGTGCCTTGCCATGCCATGTTGCATCCTTAGCTTGCATGCCTAGGTTGCATTGCATCTTGCATGCATGCTTTGTCCCTTGATTAGTGATAGGGATTGGGCTTTGGTTTGTTTGTTTGCATTGCATTTCATTTGAAATGAAAGATGCACACTTGGCCTCTTGGGCCATCACGCATTCAAATGCGCGATTGGTGGTCCAAGAACCAAGGACCATGCCCCTTTGAGTTGTACACATGATAAGAGGCTTGGTTGGTGCATACATGGTTTGGATTGCATTGCCATACAAGGTTCTGCCCCCTGCTGCTGTGAGTTGCAGGTTCTGCAGGAACTTTTTGCCGACCGGCAATATTTAGTGTCGACCGGCAATGTATTGGTGGCCGATAGCCTCATTTCCGGCCGATGATCACATGCTGCAGCCGGTGGCCATTCTACTCAGCCGATGGTGATCCCCAGAATCTGAAGAAGCATCTCTGAGACTTTGGCAGTCTTCAGAAGGGTAGAGCAGGGAAAACAGAGGCAGTCTATGCATGGCAGTGCAATTCCGAGCAGGACCCGAGCATGCGTTGCATCAGGCTCTCCTCCCGAGGCGGTTTACTGCTTTTCCTAGTTTAGTTAGTTGTTAACTAATTAGGCAATTTGTAATATTTAATTAGCTTGCGTAGTTAATTAATTTGTATTATTCTTTTGGTCCCTCCGAGAGAGGGCGAATCTGTAATAAGTGTGGGTGCGTGTGTGTGCATGTCCTCCAATCCCCACTTCTTTCTTCCCTTTTATTTACCTGCTTATGATGGTAGATTAGGGCACGTCTAAATTAGCATACCTTATGCTATGCATGCGCGCATCCATGCATTTGTCTTGCATGCACCAGGCTCGGTACATCATACAAACTGCATTGTATTTTCAATTCCAAATTGAATACGTGATAATTGTAGGATTTCACATGCCATTTTAGGGTTAGCCGAGCCTACTCTAACTGCATCCTTGCATGTGTTGCATTAGCCACTTAACATGAACTAGGACATGCATATTTGCTAACTAGTTTATTGTTTTGGCACGGAGTACAATGTAAGTATTTACGCTTTAGCATCTCGCATGCGTGTGAATGTTAACATGACAGCATGATTACCATGTGGCTAAGTGCTTATATGAGAAAAACTGCCTGATTGCCTGTGGGTGAAGGTTGGATTGTTTGAGTTGGAAAAACTCGTTGAAATCCGTGTTTTAGCCTACTTGCGAGTAGCAAATTCCAAAACATTTTCAAAACAAACGGATATGCGATGCTTGTTTCCAAATTAGGCAATCTAGTCTATACTTGTTTGCTGTGCGCATAACATAGTAAATCTAGGCTAATAACCGGAACAAGAACACATAATGTTTTCAAAATCGGATATCATGGTTAGTAGAGGCCGGTCTTCGGACCGGGCGAAAGGGGGTGCTCATAGCTGACCTTCCCCGATCGTACCCAAGCTCCCGAGCCGAGGCAACTTTGGTGATGACGGACACGTGGCCTTTGGCACCGAGTCAGGGTTTCCTAAATTTCCCCATTAAAAAATATTTAGGTGGCGACTCTGTATCTGGCAAAGCAGTCCATGTTTGGCACTTCTTTCCAAAATCTGTTTTTTTTTCTCAAAACGATTTGCCAGAGTTGGACTTTTTGGTTCAGATTAAGAACCGCAACAAACAGAAAGGGAGTCCGAACTGTAATAAGCCCACGGGTGCGTCTACACACTTCCTCAAGATCAACCAAGGCATTAGAATGATCAGACAAGGTTGTATAGGGTGTGTAGTAATGGTGTAAGCAAACTAGGTTAGCTCAAAGGATGCCTTGCAATGGAAGAAGGAGGAGTCAAGCCTCTCAAGGTGTATATCTCTCTTCTTGATATTTTGTTCAACCCTCAAAACAATCCCAGAGCTTCGGTTTTATAGAATTTGAGCTGAAAATGTGACAAATATCTTCAAAAATGGACAGCTGGCGGCCTCCCGCCTAGAACAGTGTTTATCGCCATCGAAGGCCGACCAGCCATTCATAGCCACGGCCAGCTATCACCAATGCACGGCCCAGCCTTGATGGCCTCCTCTATTTTTTTGGTTCAAACTCAGCTCAGGGTGAGAAATGGTCCAGAAATGAGACCCAAGGGTCCAAATAGGGTAAATATTGAAGATGTGAAGCTATTTCGGAAGCCTGATTGATTCTGAATCACTGCGAATTCGTAATTCAACTTTCATCATCAAGTGCACTGAATCAAGCGTCTAAGTCTTGCGGGCAGTCAAAAGTGGAGTGTCTACAGTTGCCCCTCTTTGACAGAACTCAGAAGTCATGAAATGATGAGAGTGGATGTAAAAGCCCAAAGACGAACCATTTTGACAAGGCCACAAGACTTGGATAAGAAAGCCAGATATAAACTAAAAAGGTTGCGCTCGGAGGCTGCCTACGTACCCCTTTGCAAGGAATCAAACCAGCGTAGTTCTGGGGCAAGATGCAAATAATATGCACAATGCTGGAACATAACTCATGATCTTGCAATGAGGCTGTAACGAAACATTTAAATGCAAATGTTATGCAAACAAATGTGACATTCCAACAAACCGAAACAAGGTACAACAACCTCTAATATGAAAAAAAGTAAGTAAACATGCCATGCGTGAGAATCACCGACCAAACCACATTTCATGCAGAAATGATGTAAGAAAATTATGCGAACTTAACTACGAATCACGCAGGAAAGGCAAAGAATAATACTACCGTCGGACGCACCCGAGGTGTCAAACAAGATCCTAAAGCGTTTGCACACGGAAGGAGAGAAGGGATGGTGTGAACACCAGGACACACCCGACTGCTCTGAACCAAAGGGAACGGTGCTAAACATCGGAATGCATCCTAATGTTTGTAACCAAAAAATAAGGAGTGGTGATAAACATTGGAACACGTCCAAATGCTTTTAACCAAAACAGGGAGTGGTGGTAAACATCGGAACACGTCCAAATGCTTTTAACCAAAACAGGGAGTGGTGGTAAACATCCGAACACGTCTAAATTCTTTTAACCAAAATAGGGAGTGGTAGTAAACATCGGAACACGTCCAAATGCTTTTAACCAAAACAGGGAGGGGTGGTAAACATCGGAACATGTCCAAATGCTTTTAACCAAAACAGTGAGTGGTGAAGGACAGAAATGATCTTACCTAGAACTCCTCTGAATGAACCGTACATACAATATTGTGCCTGCATAAGAAAGAGACTTAACAAGCATAACATAGAAAGAGTGCATGTTCTATGCAAGACGAATAGTCATGCAATGTTAGAGACATGTTTTATGCAAAACATGCGAGAAACAAAAAAGAAACATATTCTATGCGGCGTGAGCCAGAGCATGTTCTATGCCACATTAGAATGCATATTCAATGCAATAGTACAAAATGCATGTTCTATGCACGATCAGTAGCACAAAATGCATATTCTATGCAAGATTTAGCAGATGCATGTTCTGTGCACGATAATTAACATGTTTTATTCAGGATAGACAACCGAGATACAAATGACGATGGCATATTCTATGTGAAATGAAAAGCATGTTCTATGTGTGAGACATGAGCATCTTCTATGCAAAATTGAATGCAGGAGTATGCTCTATGAAACAAATAAGAAGTGCACATTCTGTGCCACAATGGAGATGCACATATTCTATGGCAAGACAAAAATGCATGTCCTATGCTAAAATACTACATGCATATTCTATGTAAGCTTGAAAGCATATCCTGTGAATAAGAGCGTTTTTCCATGTAATGAAAGCGAATCAAATATATACCATGAGAATCAAAAATATATACTATATGCTCAACTCAAAAGGACACATCTTGCTCATACAGGCAAAAGGGGAAAACTTGCATGCCATCTAATTACCATTCTGACAATCTTGGGATTGACACGCACTCACACTTCAGAGAAATGGTGGGGCTCAGGAAAGCACAACTAGAATGTAGATTCGGCATGTGTTGAAGCCTGAAACACATCAAGGTGCTCCAAATCTCCCTCTTTTCTTTTTCTTTCTCTTCTACTTTTCCTCTTTCATTTTTTTGTTTTTGTTTCCCCACTCAAAACCTCAAAATTAATTGTAAATTAAGATTCCAAATAAGACCAGAATTATAACTAAAATATTGACAACCAGCAATACAACAAAACAAATTAACAAAACAGAAAGAAAGCAACAAAAGCATAATCAAAATCACTGAAGGCCAACCAGGCCTCGGTGATGCACGGCCGTGCTTAGACAGACCCGGCCGGCCTTCGATAGCAGCAAAGGGGCAATTCGCTAAAACCGAATTCGTGGCTACTTATAACACAAAATAAACCCCATTTGGACCACAACCTAGGTCGAAAAAGCATCCCCTTCCCTCTCTCAAACTCCTCTCTCTCTAGATTTTCATCTCCCTCAAATTACCCAACAATCCTTGCAAAAAAATTTCTTGAAAACCCTCTTGATCCTCTAACTTTTGAACCGATTAAAACTTGTTTTGGTTGAAATTTGAGTTTCCCTTTGCTTTCACTCACTTTTTCACCCCTTTTCCCAAGCTTCTCTTGCTTCCCTTTGATTTTCCCCAATTTCTTCATTATCTCCCTCTCTTAGGATTTGGGAATTTTGGGAATTCATCCATTTTCACTCACTCCCTTCAATTTTCTTCAATCTTTCATGGCTAGTGACAAGGTCCCCATTCCAGAGCTTGCCATAGGTGTTGGTGTTGCCCTCGGTGTAGACTTGGAGGCGGAGGAAGCCACTACATTACTCCCTCTAGCCGAAAGGCCTTTTGATGCGGCCATCTACCGACCACGCACACACGTGCCATCTCCTGGCGGTATATTGAGATTCAAGGGTTTCATCCCCGAGCTAGACGAGGATACCTTACTGCGAGAACCCATGGAGCATATCTCTGCCAACGCTTCTACGGTACATAACTCCTCCCCCATTTTGCTTTGTATTTTACTTTACACACATGTTGAAACGTTGAACTTAATGAACAAATCATTTACCCATGCTGCACATACACTGATAAAACTTTCATTTGATAGGTGATCGGCAGGAGGGTAGGCGGCTACGGCTCTATCTCCAGCCCCTGGCGCTGGTACGAGCAGCTTCCTACAGAGGTCTGTGCTTTGGTGGATGCTGCCGGCTTCTGCTCCTTTTGTTCTGAACTCATAGAGATGAGGGCTGAGTCTTTGCTTTACGGGGCCTTGGTAGAGAGATGGTGGGACACCACCAGCTCATTTCACTTCTCTTCTACCAAGGAGATGACACTAACCTCGTATGATTTCTCGATGCTGACCGGTCTGCGAGTTGGAGTCGGTGGCCCAGTCCCTTTTGATCTAGATATGACTGAGTGGAGAGATGCACAGCTCCAGTTTCTCGGAGCGATTTCGGACACGACTAGCCATGGGATGGTACACTACAGCTGGTTTTATGGCCATTTCTCTGGTACACAGCTGGTTACTGCGAACGAGGTTGCTTAGTACACTCATGGCTTTCTGACATATCTTCTTCGTACTACCCTGTTTGCGAACAGGGAGAATACTGTAGGATTGTACATACTCGGGGCACTAGTACATCATTCTCAGATAGCAGATTATGACTGGGGGGGCGCAGGTTTAGCCACCCTATACTGTTATATGACCTCTGTTTCCTACCGCAAGGCGGATTCACTTAGCGGCTATTGAAGGGTTTGGGAGGTACATCTTACATTCACCTTCTTGATGCACTTTATAATTTTATTCACTGTTGCATTTCTCATTCATTTGATCTATTTTCTCATGGCATCTATCTATCTTTGATTTGTAGCTTTGGGTCTACTCCTACTTTACTTCATTGGCCCCAGTTCCAGTGAGACCGATCAAGTTGTCCGTACCACGCTCTCGGTACTACAACTCACGATTTGAGTAGCGTCGCCTGGTGGATCACAACTTTCCATATTTTTGCCGTTTCTTCGACACTATCACAGTGGACTAGGAATTGCACTATTTCCCACATTACATGGTCATTCTTATACTGTTGTACTATTGCACTGTACCACATTGCCATTCTCACATTGCACTGACATTGACACTACACTGATTCTGACACTGTACTGCCATTCTGATGTTATACTACCATTCTGACACTACGTTGATTTCCTCAGGTCGACTGGCACCCTTAGGCAAGCATTCCCCACGAGTCGAGTGTGACCTATACCGCTGCCTGGCATGCTTCCACGCTGAGAATCCTATTTGAGGGCCCTTTTGGCTGAGCAAACTACCTAGGGGAGAGATTCATCTGCCAGACTTAGGGCGTGGCTGACCCTGATGTTCCACATTCTCACCAAACCCTGGATGTTCTAATTCCTAGGTTTGAGAAGCTAACCTTCACACATCTGTTAAGAGAGAACAACAGGTTCGCTGACGCTTTATCAACTCTATCTTCCATGATAGACATCCCTTTGGGAGTCCGGATGCATCCAATCATTATTAAACCGAGGTATGCGTCGGCCTATGAGTTGATCGCCACAATAGATGAAGTACAAGATCAAAACCCCTGGTATTATGATATTTGGAACTTCTTGGAAAATGAGGCTTATCCACCTGGAGGAGAGATTCATCCGCCAGACTTGGGGCGGGGCGGGGCGAGGCATGGCTGACCCTAATGTTCCACATCCGCCAAGGTTTGGTGATTTTTAGAGTTTAAAAAAGGCTAAAAATTATGCTTTGAAGTTTCAAAAGTGGAGGGGTTAGCCACCCCTCGTTGTTCTTCCTTACTAGCTTTGTTTTCTCTCTTTGTTGGTTAGCTTTTTAGGCTCTTTCATGTACTTTGAGCCGCTGTTTTTCACCCATTAAGGGTTGTTTTAGGGTTGTTCTAGGTCGTTTAAATAGTTCATGCTTTCATTAGCTTGATTGTTGTCTCATAAGTTTGCATACATAGCTTGTTGAATATTGTGCTTAGCTTTTCTTTAACTAACTTCCATGTTTAAGAACTTCATTTTAATAAATCAACTTGCTATTCATTTCTTTCATTTGAGAGTTGTTTCAATTGGTTGACGGTTATTCAAAACGTGAACTAGGGATTTATGCTTAATGGCTTAATCTCTACAGAGGTTCATTGTCAATGGCATAGTCTCTTGTTCACGTTGAGAATCACCTCCCATTTGACATGTTTCTCACTTAGTGGACGTAATCTATTTATGGACGTAATAATTATCTTGGACTTAATGGATTAAAGGATGGCAAAGACTAATGAATTTGGCTTAAAATGAACCAACTCACATAAAGAAAATGAGTTATATTGCTTGGGGTTCGGCCAGATGTTATGCCAAGTCCATTGTGTCAAGGGCTATCTTACATCAATTCATGATGTTTTGATGAACCTTGAAGCGTCTCTACCTCCCTCTTTAAGTTCACTCTATGATAGGAGGGAGGGGTGGTTGTAGTTCCTTTCATTTATTAATTTTTGTCCAAATTGTATCGGAAATCATCAAGCAATCAACTTGCTCATTGATGGTTTTGGAAATGATTCCAACCTTCTCTCCAGACTTTCCCATGACACAGAAGTGTGAGAGGGACAAACAGAGTCTAGAATAACTCTGTTTTCACTGTTTTCACTTCAGAGCACAAAACAAGGTTTTGGATGAAATTAAGGCACGGCCGGCCATCAAAGTTTGGTCAGTAGTATGTTTTGCAGAAAACAGAGTGCACTAGCTGAAGGTGAAACAAAGCAGGCCTAGGAAGATAGTGCTATTCTTGGACACTGTACATGCGACCCTTGCGTATCCTTGCTTACGTCATTATTATAAATTAATGCTCCGAGTATCGTTGTAATTAATTTTTTATTATTATTATTGTTATAATTAGCCTTGTTAATTATTAATTTTGTAATTATTACTATTTTTTATTTGCAATTGTTATAACTAGTTAGCTTAAATAGCTAGTTTGTTTCCCATTCTCATTATTATCCTTGTTGTAATAGAGTAGTTAGCTAGTTAATTCTTTGCTTATTTATTCATTCAATTTTGTAATAATTAGTTTAATTTGGACTTTCGGACTTTGATTCGCACCCTCTTGCATAAGGGCAATTATGTAATAAGTTGTATGTCTTCCAACCCTACATTTTTCTCCCTTTTACTTACTCGCTTACGATGGTTAGTATAGGGCATCATTTTTCAAATTAGCATTCTTATGCTTTGCATACATTGCCTTGCATGCATGCAAGGCTCGGCTCATCATACTAACCTAGTATCAAATGATCAAATTCATTGCTTGAATACGTACTTTATCACATGTCTTGAATGAAATCATATGCCATGCCCATAGTCGAGCCTACAAATTACATAATGTATGTGTTGCATTAGTCATTTTACATTAATTAGGAACATGCATATTTTCTAATTAATTTGCTTTGTTTTGGCTCAGAGTACTAGGTGAGCAATTTTGTGTTTTAGCATCTTGCATCAAATGTTTGTGCTACCATGTCCAAGCATACTTCCATGAGGCTAATTGCTTAAATGATATAACTATTTGAATTCCTGTGGATGAAGGCTAGTTGCTTGAATTGGGATAGTTTGATTAAATGTCCATTTTAAGCCCGCTTTTTCAAGTGGCAAATTCGCAAAACAATTTTAAGTAAAACACGAAATCAAATGTTCTAATTCTTGCAAATTAGTCTATATTTGTGTATCCGTCGCATAGTAAAAAATAGCTAATAATCGGAACAAGAGCATATAATGTAACTAAAAATCACATCATGATTAGTAGAGGCTGATTTTTGATCGGGCGAGTGGGGTGCTCAATTCATGACCTTCCTTTCTCGTACCTAAGTTCCTAAGCCGAAACACTTCGGTGATAACGGACTAATGGCCTTTGGCACGAGTTTTGAGTTTCCTAAATTTCCCAAAAATATTTAGGTGGTAACTCTGAAATCTAGCAAAGCAGTCCATTTTTGACATTTGATTCAAACATTGATTTTCTAAAAGAATTGTCGGATTTGGACTCTTTTGTGTTTTCACTATTTCACATTGCACTTTGTGAAATCAGATTCATAACCACGGGAGTCCAAACTGTGGGGCTAGTCGTATCCGAAAGGTGCACAAAAGTCGGGCCATAGTGTCGTGGTTTATATGATTTGTGGCTTGATGTTACGAGATTGACTACGAGACTTACTGAATAGTTTTTGATACCAATATGCACTGAGACGGATCACAAATTTGGGTTATTAACCATTCAATGAAGATGAGTTGAACTTCTATGATGAGAACATTGGCAGGTAAGAAAGTTGCTTGAGAAAAAGGAAAAGGGGAAAAGTAATGGGACAGAGACATATGATTTGTTTTTCATGCGGGTAAACAAGTTCGGAGGACCAAACTTCCTAAAGGGGGAAAGATTGTGATAACCCAACCCATACTATGCTTAATTACGCATATGATTATGTGTTTAATATGAATTTGCAAGTTTAAGTATGTGAACTATGTGATTTTGGAATTATATCTATTGAATGTAGGAATATCTGTTGCATTCACAACTTTGAACTGAGATTGAAAGCCTTAGGGGTGCTAGAAACCAAAACCAACTTCATATCTGCATTTAGCATGATTTTTAGAGCCTACTATGAAATTTTGTAAAATTACATAATGTTTTAATTAGCCTAATTATATATAGCTCTAGCTTTTGAGTTTATCTTGGTGGACAGCTTTGCTAGAGAGTGAGTTAGTTTGCATAGATTTGGGCTTCAGAAGGAGTATGGAAAGGTTGCATTTTTGTGCCATTTTCGGACTATCTGTGTGTGCCTAGACCGCACGAGCGGACCATGACTCGAACCAAGGTGTGTGTTATGCCCGGTCTAGCGGCGGAGGGTTCTATATGAGTGGAACATGGACCAAACCAGAGGATTGCTTTCTGCTTGCTTGAGCAGCTCACACTTCCGCAAGAGCGAAGCATGACTGCTCAAGCAGTTGGAATTGCCGCACGAGCGGCCAACAATGAAGAAAATCCTGCTTTTGTGTGTCAACCTCTTCGAGCTTTTGAATGCATTCTTGACCTTATGTAAACCCTCCAGAGTATGAAATGATGATTAGAAACCACTGAAAAAGGTTGTGAATCACTAAAAGAAAAGTGTATGAAATGAACGAATTACTTATCGAATGTGTATGTGGCATATTTTGTATAGGTCGTGTGCCGGAGGAAACACCGCAAGATCAAACACACTATGAGTAATAGTATTGTAAAGATATATTCTTAATTGATTATTTTGATTCAGGTACGATGACTTATTTTGATATCGTGTTTTGATCGAAATGAACGAGATTTATGAACGTTATATGACATGTGCAATATGGACCTAACGTCGTTCCGTTTTTACTATGATGTGCTTGGACCCAAGGCCGTTTTGTAATATGTTGGGCCCGAGGCCATTATGCTAATATGTGGGCCCGAGGCCGTTGTGCTAATATGTGGGCCCAAGACCGTTATGCTAATATGTGGGCCTGATGTCATTATGTTAATATCTGGGCCCAAGGCCGTTATGTTAAAATGTGGGCCCAAGGCCATTTTGTTATATGTTGGGCCTAAGGTTGTTCTGTTATATGTTGGGCTTGAGGCTGTTCCATAATATGTTACGCCTAAGGCCATTCTGCAAATATGATTATGGATAATGTTGTGAAGGATGTAATTGTGTGAAAGAGTATTGTGTTAACATAATATGCTTTCTTTTAAATCAAGATTATTCATTTGATTCACTTTACTTCACTATTATTCATTGAGTCACTCATCCCCTATGCCGTATGTGTGTAGGTGATCAGTATGGAGGTCAACCTTAGAGTCTACCTCAAGAGTTATTTTTTGTGAACCTATTTGGCCGAGTCTCCATGATGGTGCTTTCGGTTTTTGACTCACATTCAGTTATGACCTTTGTTTCATTTTGTTTAATGGGTATGGAATTCTCTTTGGTACATAAATTTTTGCACGGTCATGTAAATATGTGAATGTGCTATGTTGTAAGATGTACAATTTTGATCATTTTGACATAGCTCAATGGACTTCTTTATTTGTGTTATGCTTTCGCTTATGGCCCCATTATTATAATTATTCTGTATGTTTGTTTGAGTCCAAAGGTAATCAAGTGATTACTGGCCGGTTATGACCCAAACTTTTAGGAGCGGGTTTGGGTCATGACACTTTTCTATCTTTTCTTCTCACTCCTCCATTTCAAAAACCCTAATACCAAAACACTATATTTCATCTATTTATAAGAAGAACCCATCCTCGTTCCTTCATCAAAAATGTTGATCTTGTTGAAAGCTACATTTTGAACTGATTAGATCATGGTATCTTGGAAGTGTGGAAAGGGTCATGGGCTATGCATATTCTAAATCAAATGTTTATATACTTGGTTAAATATATTCTCTAATGGGCATCTAGCTCATTCCTATCTGACATTTCAAGACTTGGTGATGTGCCACCACTCTAGTGAGAAAGATGTCACGACCCGAACCCACCCCTATGGGTTAAGGACATAACCGACCAGTAATAACGAGATTACCTACGGCCTCAAACCAAATAAGACAAAACTCATTAGACTAAAGGGGCCAAACAGAAGCAAATTTAAAACTTTGTCCATAGAGCCGTACTTATATGCACATCATAACATTCCACATTTACATATGTTAATAACTCACCACAGAAAGTAAAGTAACATAAGGCTCTATACAGACAGGATCATTCAAATCTAAGTCAGCCAAACAAAACTATACACAGACGTAAACCAAAGTCCTCGCTAACATAACGAAATACACAGAATGGCAAAAGGGGGAAGACGTGTCTCATGCGTGAGACGCAAGGGCTGACTCTTCAAAACTTTGGTTGTTCCATACCGACTTCACTGAGGCTGGGTCTGGACCTCTCTAGGCTCACCTACAAACACATGAATGAGCGTGAGCAAAAGCCCAGTGAATAATATCAAATAAAGATTATACATTGGAACAATATACATCAAATGGCCTTGGGCCCATTTTATATTTCTAACTAATACATACATACATAGACATATGTAAGTTAAGTAACTGCGGTTCCAAATACATCATACGGCCTCGGGCCCAATTCTTTAGTATCATTCAGGTCAAACTGGCCTTTGGCCCATTCATACTTTCATGTCAAACTATTATTCATGTCAAACTGTCATTCGTATCAAACTGGCCTTTGGCCCATTCATTTATGTCAAAACGGCCTCTGGCCCATTCATTCATGTCAAAACGGCCTCTGGCCCATCCATTCATTCTTGTCAGAACGGCCTCTGGCCCATCCATTCATTCTTGTCAAAACGGCCTCAGGCCCATTCATTCATGTCAAAATGGCCTTTGGCCCATTCATTCATGTCAAAACGGCCTCTGGCCCATTCATTCATGTCCAAACGGCCTCTAGCTCATTCACTCTATTATTCAGATCAAACTGGCCTCTGGTCCACTCATTTCGTATAGCAAACATTGTCCACCAATCGAATCAACGAACTTATAAAACTTACATAGAGGTAAGCAATTGGACAACAACATATCCATCGAATCAACGAACTTATAAAACTTACATAGAGGTAAGCAATTGGACAGCAACATATCCATCGAATCAACGAACTTATAAAACTTACATAGAGGTAAGCAATTGGACAGCAACATATCCATCGAATCAACGAACTTATAAAACTTACATAGAGGTAAGCAATTGGACAGTAACATATCCATCGAATCAACAAACTTATAAAACTTACATAGAAGTAAGCAATTGGATGACAACACATTTCAGATATCTTTGTTAAGATATTACTCACCGTGATCGGCTGATTGATTTGCCCTGGAGCTTGACCCTACACATCACATAACACATATGGGTCACAACCGATTCAATCCGTTCTTAATTCACATATTCCTCTTTAGGCTTAATTCTTATTCTTCTAACTCATTTACAGTGCTCAATGTATGCCTAAGAGTATTTAGAAGTGAAAGGGAACGGAAAACAGAACATAGAATGCATTTTCAAAATTTCAGAAAACAGGGTCCCCGCTCGAGCGTGGACTTCCCCGCTCGAGCGGACCGATGAGGTCTGCAAAAGTACTGGATGCATTGAATTCACGCTCAAGCGTGAAGTCTGGCGCTCGAGCTGAAGGTCTGTCTACATAGCTCCCCGCTCGAGCGTGAACTTCCCCGCTCGAGCGGACACCATGTCTGCAAAAAAGTTCTAGAAGCATGTATTTCCCGCTCGAGCGGACATCAAAATTTTTGGGTTTTCCAGAACATGTTCTTGAGCTCAAATTGACATTCAAAGGCTCCAAAGCTCGAATTAAGGTACCAAAATGGAGAAATACAACATATAGCATGAGTACACAAACAACATGGAGCCAATCTTCAAAATTAATTAACGTTCCTTTTGTATAATTCAAACTCATGTCTTCAAACCTCATACAAGCTCCATATCTTTAACTATTCAAACATGCATGCTAATCTTGACTTCATTTCCATTCCAAATAATGCAAATGGTGTTCATTCACATGGAACACAACAAAAACATGCTTGCATGTATGATTCAACACTCATATTTCCATATTCAACTTAATACATGCTTGATTATGCAAAAATCATGGTGATCCTATACATGCATGTGCACATTAACTTCAAATTCATCAATTATAGCACAACTCTTGTTCTTGATCACCAATTAATCTTTAATTCACAAAATCACAAGTTCAAACTCATGAATTTACTCACCTAGGAGCTTTATCTTCCAAGCTTATGCTTAATTCTTGAGTGTAGCTTCAAGATTTCCAAGTTTCTTGACCAAACCTTCAATCTCCTACACTCTCTCTCTCTAACTAACCCTCTCTTCTCTTCTTAGAGTAATTTTCGGCTCAAATGAACAAAGAGAGGAATTGAGTGTGTAGTGTCCCTCTTTATAAGTTCCATCAGTCACAATTAAATAAGATTAAACAATTTAGCACTATAACACCAATTTAATCTATTTAATTCGATCCGAAACAGTTTTCAATTAAATTTCACCATAGGCTCTAAAAATTACACCAATCACAATGGCGCAGTCAATTTCGGGTTCTGTGGCCGATAAGGCCTTCAATTTAATTTCCAAAGTAGATAATCAAACAGATATTCCTACGGTGAACAGATAGAAATTCAAAGCCACATATATTCACGTAATTGGCACACAAAATCATATCAGACACATAATCAAATTCATAATAAGGACCAATTAGCATAATACAGAACAGGGTTATCACAAAAGAGGTTAAATTTTTGTATTGGTTGGAGCACGAAAGCTCGTGGATGTATTTTGTGGAAGCTCTGAGCATGTGTTTTGGGACCCCAAGTCCATTTTGTTAGAACAAGGCATGGCTTTGACATGTGCGGTTGGAGGGCACTGCATGTGCGTAGAGAGTCATGCGCATCTTGTCTTAACTTTTTGAACTTCTTTTTGTCAAATCTGATGCGTCCACCTCTTTTCTCTCATAACTCTTTGATATATATACATATCTCTAAAATATCTCTTTTATCTCTTTTCTGTCTCTTTTCTCTACAACCACCACCAAAACTTTACATCTCACTCAATCCGGACAAAGCAAACAATATTTTGACCCTAGTTCTTAAGACCAAAGTGAAGAGCACGACAAGAGCTATGTTTTGACTGGTGGAGATCAAAATTCTACAACTTTGGAAATTAGGGCTTTGTTTCTCTTCTATTCTAGCTAAGGTAGGGGTTTTCTTAATATTTTGTATGTATTTTAGCTCAATTATTTGCTATTTTGATAGTTGGAGCAATTTGGAAGATTAGGGTTTTGTGAATTTATATTTAATGCACAAAAGCGGAATTTCTTGAATACTTTTCAAACTTTCAATTGTGTGACACCCCAAACGTTTAAGTAGTTTTAGCACCGTGTTAATATCAACTAGTTATAATTATAAAAAAAAGCATATTTAATTTAAGTTAAGGGTTATTATGTTTTATCAAAAGCATGATAATGCAATTATTTTAATATAAGGGTCAAAATATAATTTGCTTTGATAAGCTTTGATAAGACTAATGGATAAAGGATAAAGACAATGAGAGGTGGCAGCTAAGCTGCAACGCTTCGATGCTCAAATCCTTGGCACCAAAGTCTTCTTATTGAATCGCCTATATAAATAGGTAGACTTTTACTAAACTAAAGCAAACAAATGAGATATGGAATTAGCATAATAGAGGAGCCTTAGAAAACGAAAAGTAAAAATTAGGAATCAATATTAAGGTGAGTTGTATTATACCTTGAGTAACCATAAACTATTTTATGTAAATCATGCTTCGTAAATTATATTAACATTTCAAATATGTTATTTGTTTAATGAACCCTATTTGTTTTAAAAGGAAAACCTATGGATATAATTGTTTATTAAATATGTTTTTGAGGACAATTTGATAATTGATAATGTGATCAATTATTTCATAAGTACCACCACGGAAGTCTCATGCCTTGGGGACATAAATAACTATTGGTTCTCTAATTAGTCACTTTAGTGACCCTCTATTTGTCATGAATCCATTGACCATCCGTTCTGTTTTGTATCGTGGTTATGAATATTTTGCTTATACGATTTTTGAATTATATTTCTGTTATTTAAAATAATTTATTTGTTTGAACTGAATTATTCACTACCTAGCCCAAATAATTATCCATGGTGATTTTATACCCTTATGCTCACAGTATAATGCTCCTTACTCTGTCATGTACTTATAGTTATTATATACTTTTAGGTAAAGAGACTTAGGGAGGGCTTTTTTTAACCCTATGCTCGTAAGCTTTGGGAATAGCAAGATCAGGGCTTGGAGTAGACACAGTGCACTTTGTAAATATGGTCTAGCTCCAAGTATTTTATAAATTAGACGACTTTAACAACTAGTGGCTTTTTTTTTTTTTTTTTTTTTGGTAAATAAATAAAAGTTCTTGTGCGTGTTTTCTTTTTATATAAAAATATTTAGGTAACCTTTTATTTTGTCCCCACTTGCATGATTAATATGTTGAATTTAGAACTGACTTTTGGTAACCTTAGTAGTTGATTGGTTGTGATACCCAACCTTTGGATACCATGGTTGGGTCATGACAAATTATTATTTAACATGATTGTGGAATACTCGAATTTAAGAAATTTATCTTTAAAATGAGAAATTCCTAATTTTTTTCAAAATCCTAAAAATGTTGAGGTTTGAGAAAATTGGTTTTGTGTTGAAAAATTATCGAATTCTTCAAAAATTCTGAGTATTGGTTGTGTTGGGAAAATATGTGATTGTGAATTTGGAATATTACTCTTATTATCGGAATTATTGAGAGTATTGAATTACGTTCTATATATGTTGCCCATCTTGAAATGTCACGCCCCAAACTCGCCCCTAGAAGTTTGGGCATGACCACTTCAGAAACGAACACTTAACCTATTATGTATAACATATGGGGCCTGAGTGGAAGCATAAATTTTATATAATAACATGCAAGGAAAGAGCTACATCCATTGAGCGACCACTATCATGCCAGGATCACAAATAGATAGATAATAATAGTTACATACACATATACAACCCCGCCCGTGTTTGGGCGTATAATAAAAAAAAACATTAGAAGTTACAACATATTATAGACAATCAAAATCTAAGCCAAAACTTCACCAAACGGGTAGGCTTCACCCAAATGCTTGGACACACAGAGGCTAACAAAGGAAGACGAACATTAAAAGCTGAGGCTGACCTCCAAACGCAGGACCTACGGAATCAGACAAAATACATAGTGAGATAACCTCAGTAAATAATAGTACGTGAATAACTCAATGTTCAACTTGAATTATAATGCAAATCAGAGTTTATATAATATAAAAGACAGGTAGTTAATCTGATTCCGTACTAATGTCAGAACGGTCTTGTTGGTTCACACATTCACAGACTGGTCCTTGGCCTGGTGGGTTCACATATTCACAATTAGCCTTTGGCTTTATAGATTCATAATTGAGATTCATAACTTCACAACTTGGCCCTTGGCCCTTTGAATTCATAGTTTCACACGTTGGCCCTCGGCCTCATAAGTTCACAAATTCACAAGTCGGCCCTCGGCCTCATAAGTTCACAAATTCACAAGTCGGCCCTTGGCCTCATAAGTTCACAAATTCACAAGTCGGCCCTTGGCCTCATAAGTTCACAAATTCACAAGTCGGCCCTTGGCCTCATAAGTTCACAAATGGCTCTCGGCCTCATAGATTCATATTTCACAAATGGTTCTTGGCCTCATAGATTCATATTTCACAAATAGCTCTCGGCCTCATAGATTCATATTTCACAAATGGCTCTCGGCCTCATAACTTCATATTTCACAAATGGCTCTCGGCCTCATAACTTTCACATCGGCTTTAAGCTCAGTATACATATATATATGGACTCAAGAGGTGGCTCGTACGGATTCTAGAGGTGGCTCCCACCAAAGTGTAGCACTTAGCTCTGTACAGCACTTTGCTCCATATCAGAAATATAATAGTTCATACAGAAGCACATAGTTCCTTCTAATTATTCACATGAGTTAACATAGTTATGTTGCGTTCAACAGAGTGCTAATAGCAACTATTCACAGATTGAACTTCATAATGCAGTCACATCCCATTTGTTTGTCATGAATTAATGCCACTAGTTCATAGATAACAGAATGTTATTACATATTAACGAGTCCAGAGATACGAAGATACCGTAGTCTCGTAATGCACTTACATTCCACTTGTCCTTCATAAATCCATACAACTGACTTACAGATAACAGTGTGTTAATATCCATTATCAACAATAAACAGAACGAGGTGCACAATAATGCTCTTAGATCTTCCCATGGTTTCTCATAAGGTGACATAATTATCCCACAATAATAGAATAACATTATTAACAATAAACAGAAGGTATATGCTCCATTATATTAATAAGAGTGGAGCCATTCACATCATAATGTGAGTCACATAGTTGTGTTATTGACATTCAATTCTTTCTCCGGATTAGTTAACATAATTCCACAATGGTCCTCATATAGCATACACCCTTGGTGTTTCCATAATTTCACAAATATTTCTTACGTAGCATACATAGCATACATGTCAACATAATTCTTACGACGAAGATCATAACGTCAATAACAATAATCATTAACGGTTAAAGATCCATCGAAATACTACTACTCACAGTGTTCAGGTGCTTGGTCCGCCCCTGTAGCTGACCCTATACAATTCACGTAATTCAAACATAATTTATCATGGTATATTCAAGTCAATATTAGTTAACATAATATAATCCAACAAGGTCAACACCACTTAGTTTATTAACACCATTTGCAATTCAACATAATGCAACATAAATCCTTGAATCATATTCCAACATTCTAAAACCAAGTTCATATCATCTATATCATTAATAGATTATTTCCCCAATTTTCCCTTCACATTACAACATGAATTACAATGTTTATACCATAGTTCATTCGCAAATTTTAAACATAATTTTCAAGTATCACCAAATTCCAATTAAACTTGCACATATGTAATTCAACCTACTAATTTCGTGATTCTAGTTCCAATTTGGGCCAAATCATCACTTAACATCATTACCCAACCTAGGGTTTCAAGAAAACATTGAAATTCAAACAAAAATCCAAACTTATTAACCCATCACTTTTCATTCCAATTTTTCCATTGATTAAACACCTAGGATACATGGTCCATCATTTTAACCCATCAATTTAACTCTCAAGATTCCTTACCTCAAGAATTAAGCAAGTCTTGGTGAGATTCCTCCATAATTTCGGAATTCCAATCGGTTGCAAATGTTGATCTTCATGCCTTCTTCATTCCTTGGTGGAAAATCTTGATCAAAACTTAGAGAAATGGTGAGGATTTGGTATCAAAACTCTAGGGTTTTCGGACCTAGGGAGAGAGGAGAGAATAGGGGAAAAGGAAAGTGTGAGAAATGATCAAAAAAAATCTCTTTTTAAGCTGCTGTCCCGTAATTCCCGCTCGAGCGGAGAAATTCCCGCTCGAGCGGACCTGTTTTCAGCACAGATTTCGAAACTTTGAACAAGTATAACTCTCCCATCTGGACTCCGTTTTAGGTCGTTCTTGTGTCCAAATTGAAGCCCTGGAAATAAGCTTTCCAATGGTTCTAACCTCACATCCAAATTCAAAGTGTGGAAAAAGAAAAGGGCAAAAGAGTGACGACTGATCGTAGATGAATCATTCAAATTAAAGCTTTTGGTTTCTTCCTACTTTACCTTCATTGTACCACCTCAACCCATATTCCAAAATAACATAAGAAGGTTCTAAGTACACTAATAAAATGTCAAGGACAATCTTACTTTCCACGCTCGAGCGCCATCTCACCCGCTTGAGCGCTCACAGACCAATAAAGCAGTCCGCTCGAGCGTCAACTTCTCCGCTCGAGCGGAGATTTACAACTTACAGAATCTTAGGCCGTCTGCGAATTTGCTGGGAACCACAAAAGTCCGCTCGAGCGTTAACTCTTCCGCTCGAGCGGAGGGAAAAGTTCTGGGTCGTCACACCCTTCCCTCCTTAAAAAAAATTTCGTCCTCGAAATTAAAGAAAACCAAATAAAAGACAGTTCAAACATAAACGGAAACACATTCTGTAATGTTCCAAAACTAGATCCACACTTGAGATAGGAAAGAGTCACAAATACCTTCGATCAATATACATGTATCAGGATTTCAACAGCAAAGAGCCATTTATAATTCCAATGTCCATAACAACTTCTCAATTAACAACTAAACGGACCACGTCTACTGAACGCCCAAACCTCAATTTCAATTACTTTTCTTCAATAGTTCTAAAAATTTCCATTAACATTCTCAATAACACCAAAGCTTCATCTCATTATTCACATTCCTCGTATATTTCAATTTGTTGACCCAAAGGTCATGCCTTCCAAATGCTATATCAGCTTAAAGACATTCAGAAATGGGTTTATTCAAGTATTCGACCACATGTGACCCATAAGCTGTCATACTTGGTTCAACCTCTTTAGGTTCACAAACACATTCTAAATCAATGACTTTGGGGCTCTTTGTTTACTATCAGAATTAGACTTATCAGGTCAAATCAAATTTCTAACAGACTCCAAATAACAACTCAACTCCCATATCAAGGAATTACATGTTCAAAGTTCAAGTAACTTATTAGTAAAATTACATACAGATCAACCCTCACACAATTCCCAAATTACAATATGGTATGACCATTTAAAATCCATGTTTGACATTGAGCACATAATACATTTATCATAACATTTGAATATGTATTTCGTAATTACACGTTGTTCAGAGACAGTACTCAGAAACTTATCATACCGTTCAAAGATATCAGATAAGGAATTAATTCCCAATAGTATTAAACTGATGTAAACTTTGACAGAACAAGCTCCAAGCCAACTTACAACAGATAAGACAGAATAGCTTGTAGCTCAACATAGAGCCTTCATCAATTATCAATTAAATGACTTATTCATACATAGCAAATTAGTCATATCTTGAACATTCGGAGTTTCATAGCGTATCTAGTCAATTTGGAGCAATTAGTCGGAAAGCTTATCATATCATAAATATATCGGAAGTTCATAGCATTTTTATCATTTCAGAAAATACTTATCATGTACAGCATTTCGTAACCCACGATATGGATTTCATTAAATATCGTATAGCATAGCTATTTCCAAAATCATTACTCATTTAGGCCCATGGTCAACTCACACAAGGTCATACTTTATTCATCTATGTCGGAAGTACCCAACTTAATTGCTGGCATGACATCTATCAATAACACGGATCGCAGAGGTTTCATGCTGATAATCACTCGTTTACAAATCACATTAAAGGAACAAGCCTTGAATTAATTTTATACAGATATTTCACAGTATCATGCAGAACGGTTTATATTAGGGCCTTTAAATATGAAATAGGGATTGGTTTGACAATTTGTGTTATCTACACAGAATTATATCACATAAATAATTCCTCAATCATAAATTATCACTTCACAAAAGCAAGATTCGAATTCTTGCAGTAACTTATCAAAATATCAATCATTTAGATGTGATATCAAATTCGTTAATGATTCTCTATTGTTTTGCGAGTGTTACATAGACAGACACATATCATAAGCGGGGTTCCGCATGTCATTTGACTGTTTCTTATAAGAAGTCTCAATTATAGATTACAGGTTACATATAAACAGAACAGATTACACTTTACAGATTTCAGATTGCAGATTACAGAAGTGAGAGTACAGAGTACAGAGTGCAGAATACAGATTCTCGCATTCACATCCTAAGTACACATAAACAATACTCATTAGACACCATCAATAATTCGCTAGCAGAAGTCATTAGTAATTTCCTTAGTTCACAAAATCATATTACTTGCATACTGTCTCAAGGTCAATAACCAATTTCCCAAACATAGCTCACAATGCACAACAGTGCATTCACAGAAACATAAGATCCAATAGTGAGTCTGATATTGGTTTACTTTCAAAACGGCCTTTAGTCTAGTATTACAACTATTACAGCTATTACAGAATGGCCTATTGGCCCAGAATAATCAGAACGGCCTTTCGGTCCAAAACAGCCTTTCGGCCTATTGAAATCGTCAGCCAGAAGCAAATTCCCAATTTTAAAAGAATCACTATATGCAGAATTCTTTCTTATGGCCGGTCATACTTAACACAACCTCAATTATTACATAAAACACATCTTATCAAAATATTCCAATACAGTAGCTTCTTAGAATCACTGATCTAATCATTGTTACAGTAAGGGAGACATAACAGGCCATAAGGTAACACACATATAACATTTCCTTTAATCTTAGATATATCCGATACTTAAAATTTAATCAATTTACTCAAATAGGTGTAAAACAGCACAATTATATCACCGTCATTTCCCACAGATAATGCTCAATCGATAACACACTTATATCTAACCATTTATATATAAGCTGACTTACCGACCAGTTCAAATTCTTACCACACCTCCGCAATGCAACATTGTTAACTTGATCCCATCTGCATGTCTTGTTTTATTCACCAATCTATATAAGATAAACAGACATAGATTACAGTCCTCAGAAATAGCAGATACAACATATACATTAAACGTTGCCATCAATCTTTTCATATACTCTAAGAATGTTATGCATGACACCTAAGTCTTGTTAGACATCCTAAAGCTCAATGGATTCGTGTGTGGGATGGCAACTCGTGCTCTGATACCACTTGTCACGCCCCAAACTCGCCCCTAGAAGTTTGGGCATGACCACTTCAGAAACGAACACTTAACCTGTTATGTATAACATATGGGGCCTGAGTGGAAGCATAAATTTTATATAATAACATGCAAGGAAAGAGCTACATCCATTGAGCGACCACTATCATGCCAGGATCACAAATAGACAGATAATAATAGTTACATACACATATACAACCCCGCCCGTGTTTGGGCGTATAATAAAAAAAAACATTAGAAGTTACAACATATTATAGACAATCAAAATCTAAGCCAAAACTTCACCAAACGGGTAGGCTTCACCCAAATGCTTGGACACACAGAGGCTAACAAAGGAAGACGAACATTAAAAGCTGAGGCTGACCTCCAAACGCAGGACCTACGGAATCAGACAAAATACATAGTGAGATAACCTCAGTAAATAATAGTACGTGAATAACTCAATGTTCAACTTGAATTATAATGCAAATCAGAGTTTATATAATATAAAAGACAGGTAGTTAATCTGATTCCGTACTAATGTCAGAACGGTCTTGTTGGTTCACACATTCACAGACTGGTCCTTGGCCTGGTGGGTTCACATATTCACAATTAGCCTTTGGCTTTATAGATTCATAATTGAGATTCATAACTTCACAACTTGGCCCTTGGCCCTTTAAGTTCACAAATTCACAAGTCGGCCCTCGGCCTCATAAGTTCACAAATTCACAAGTCGGCCCTCGGCCTCATAAGTTCACAAATTCACAAGTCGGCCCTTGGCCTCATAAGTTCACAAATTCACAAGTCGGCCCTTGGCCTAATAAGTTCACAAATTCACAAGTCGGCCCTTGGCCTCATAAGTTCACAAATGGCTCTCGGCCTCATAGATTCATATTTCACAAATGGTTCTTGGCCTCATAGATTCATATTTCACAAATGGCTCTCGGCCTCATAGATTCATATTTCACAAATGGCTCTCGGCCTCATAACTTCATATTTCACAAATGGCTCTCGGCCTCATAACTTCATATTTCACAAATGGCTCTCGGCCTCATAACTTTCACATCGGCTTTAAGCTCAGTATACATATATATATGGACTCAAGAGGTGGCTCGTACGGATTCTAGAGGTGGCTCCCACCAAAGTGTAGCACTTAGCTCCGTACAGCACTTTGCTCCATATCAGAAATATAATAGTTCATACAGAAGCACATAGTTCCTTCTAATTATTCACATGAGTTAACATAGTTATGTTGCGTTCAACAGAGTGCTAATAGCAACTATTCACAGATTGAACTTCATAATGCAGTCACATCCCATTTGTTTGTCATGAATTAATGCCACTAGTTCATAGATAACAGAATGTTATTACATATTAACGAGTCCAGAGATACGAAGATACCGTAGTCTCGTAATGCACTTACATTCCACTTGTCCTTCATAAATCCATACAATTGACTTACAGATAACAGTGTGTTAATATCCATTATCAACAATAAACAGAACGAGGTGCACAATAATGCTCTTAGATCTTCCCATGGTTTCTCATAAGGTGACATAATTATCCCACAATAATAGAATAACATTATTAACAATAAACAGAAGGTATATGCTCCATTATATTAATAAGAGTGGAGCCATTCACATCATAACGTGAGTCACATAGTTGTGTTATTGACATTCAATTCTTTCTCCGGATTAGTTAACATAATTCCACAATGGTCCTCATATAGCATACACCCTTGGTGTTTCCATAATTTCACAAATATTTCTTACGTAGCATACATAACATACATGTCAACATAATTCTTACGACGAAGATCATAACGTCAATAACAATAATCATTAACGGTTAAAGATCCATCGAAATACTACTACTCACAGTGTTCAGGTGCTTGGTCCGCCCCTGTAGCTGACCCTATACAATTCACGTAATTCAAACATAATTTATCATGGTATATTCAAGTCAATATTAGTTAACATAATATAATCCAACAAGGTCAACACCACTTAGTTTATTAACACCATTTGCAATTCAACATAATGCAACATAAATCCTTGAATCATATTCCAACATTCTAAAACCAAGTTCATATCATCTATATCATTAATAGATTATTTCCCCAATTTTCCCTTCACATTACAACATGAATTACAATGTTTATATCATAGTTCATTCGCAAATTTTAAACATAATTTTCAAGTATCACCAAATTCCAATTAAACTTGCACATATGTAATTCAACCTACTAATTTCGTGATTCTAGTTCCAATTTGGGCCAAATCATCACTTAACATCATTACCCAACCTAGGGTTTCAAGAAAACATTGAAATTCAAACAAAAATCCAAACTTATTAACCCATCACTTTTCATTCCAATTTTTCCATTGATTAAACACCTAGGATACATGGTCCATCATTTTAACCCATCAATTTAACTCTCAAGATTCCTTACCTCAAGAATTAAGCAAGTCTTGGTGAGATTCCTCCATAATTTCGGAATTCCAATCGGTTGCAAATGTTGATCTTCATGCCTTCTTCATTCCTTGGTGGAAAATCTTGATCAAAACTTAGAGAAATGGTGAGGATTTGGTATCAAAACTCTAGGGTTTTCGGACCTAGGGAGAGAGGAGAGAATAGGGGAAAAGGAAAGTGTGAGAAATGATCAAAAAAAATCTCTTTTTAAGCTGCTGTCCCGTAATTCCCGCTCGAGCGGAGAAATTCCCGCTCGAGCGGACCTGTTTTCAGCACAGATTTCGAAACTTTGAACAGGTATAACTCTCCCATCCGGACTCCGTTTTAGGTCGTTCTTGTGTCCAAATTGAAGCCCCGGAAATAAGCTTTCCAATGGTTCTAACCTCACATCCAAATTCAAAGTGTGGAAAAAGAAAAGGGCAAAAGAGTGACGACTGATCGTAGATGAATCATTCAAATTAAAGCTTTTGGTTTCTTCCTACTTTACCTTCATTGTACCACCTCAACCCATATTCCAAAATAACATAAGAAGGTTCTAAGTACACTAATAAAATGTCAAGGACAATCTTACTTTCCACGCTCGAGCGCCATCTCACCCGCTCGAGCGCTCACAGACCAATAAAGCAGTCCGCTCGAGCGTCAACTTCTCCGCTCGAGCGGAGATTTACAACTTACAGAATCTCAGGCTGTCTGCGAATTTGCTAGGAACCACAAAAGTCCGCTCGAGCGTTAACTCTTCCGCTCGAGCGGAGGGAAAAGTTCTGGGTCGTCACATGAAATATATTGAATAGAAATAATTGTTTTGGCAACCAGTGGAGGGTTGTATTGACATGTTATAGAAATTGCATATGAATTTGGTAAATCGAAACATTTACAAAGTCATGCATCTCATCGAACATTCCATGATTCATGAATTCAATTTATTCGCTTATCGAGAAATGCATTGTGATTTAATACATTGTGAAACTTTTGAAATTATTGCGAATGTTTGTAAGGTATTGAGAAAATGGGGTAAATACCTTGGTGAATCCGGTTAGGAGGTGTAGTTGATGAGAATTAAGTTGCCTTTAGGTCCATGGTGAAAGTCCCGAAACACGCGTGGAGTAGGTTCCAATTTCCTTCTGGTTAAGAGTTGGTAAAGTGGTTTTGATAGTGCTCTATGAGACTGCTTGCAGACATGTACCTAGGGATTGCTAAAGTCATATTTACCGCCCCGAGTTTTATTGAATTGAAAGCTTTTGAATTGCTTATTATTTCGAAAAGGTGCATGGCATGACGTTTCAAAATGAAAACTTATATTTTGGGCAAGATATCTCATTTGCATTCACCTCATAATATAGTTAAATGTCATGCACGTCATTAAGATTATGTATGCTGGATTTTATGCACGTCCCTATCTGGAAAACCATTTTCAGGTGCTTATGGCATGCCTCCGCCAAGGTGATGACTTGGGAGGATTTCGGAGTGTGCCAAGTATTTATTTGTGTTAGGCTTAAGGCCCACTTTTGATGTAACCGGGTAAGGCCTTGAAAATTTGTAGTCATTAGGACATAGGTGTAGCTCAACTTTTCGTGCTCCTTTCGGATACGATAGCCCTACAGTTCGGACTCTCGTGGTTCGGAATCTGATCTCACAAGTGCAAAGTGAAATAAATAAACACAAAAGAGTCCAAATCCGGCAAATCTTTTGAAAAATCGATTTTGAATAAAAAATGCCAAAAATTGACTACTTTGCCAGATTATAGAGTCGCCACCTAAATATTTTGGGAAAATTTAGGAAACCCAAGACTCGTACCAAAGGCCACTTATCCATCATCACCAAGATTGCCTAGGCTCGAGAACTTAGGTACAAGAGAGGAAGGTCATGAATTGAGCAGCTCACTCACCCGATCAAAAAATCGGCCTCTACTAGCCATGATGTGACTCTTGTTTACATTATATGCTCTTGTTCCGATTATTAGGCTAACTTTACTATGTGTTGTACACAAGTATAGACTAATTTGCAAAAATTGGAACATTTGATTTCAAGTTTGTTGTTTTAAAAATTGTTTCGAATATGTACCACTTGAAAAAGTGATCTCATATGTACTTCGATCAAACTATTCCAGTTTAAGCAATTAGCCTCCATCCACAGGCATTCAAACAATTTATCACTCAAGCAATTAGTCTCATGGTAATCATGCTTGACATGGCAACAATCACACTCATGCAATATGCTAAAGAAAATGAAAGCTTACCCCAATTCTCGAGGCGAGCAAAAAGAGAAACTAGTTAGAAAAATGCACAATTCTAACTAATGAAAGATGCCTAATGCAACACATGCAAAAATACAATTAATAGGCTCGGTCACTAATTATGACATGTGAACCAATTTGATAGCATGTGGCTTAAACACGTATTGAACGAAGTAATAAACGACAATGCTTGTTAGAATGATGAACCGACCCTCGATGCATGCAAGACAAGTGGATACAAATCATGGAATATGCTAAATGAAACATGATGTTCTATTCTATCCATCATAAGAAAATAAATAAAAGGGAAAAAGATGTGGGGTTGGAAGACATACACAAATATTACACATTGGCCCTTGCACAAGAGAGTCCGAATGAATGCCCTAACTAATTACTACGAATTAACTAACTATTACAAACCAAATGAAATAAATTAACTATACTAGCTAATTATTACAACACCATAAATTAACTAACTACTTTAGCCAATTGATTAAGTACAACACAAAACTAACTAGCTATTCTAACTAAACTAACTAATTAGTTACAACTTTGCTACTTTAAGTACAACATACTACTATTACAACATTATTTTAACGGATCCCGAGAATCGAGGGATGGGTCACGCATGGATGTGGATTTCCACCCGAAAATGCTCTCCATTTTGCTACCGAAATGCTTCTGTTTCACAGTCAGGAAATTGCACTGATTTTTCACCTCAGTTTTGCTTTGCTCTGCAGGAAATAGCACATTGCCTTTTTGGAAAAAGTGGCCGGCAAGCCAGAAGTAGTGGCCGGCAGGCCACTAATAGTGGCCTACTGCCCAGTAAAGGTGGCTTGCCAGCCACTAATGTTGGATTTCTCCTGCTATAATAGAAAATAAACAGAGCATAAACAAAGCATTCTCAAGAGATGTTTGTCCACCCTGCCTCTCCTTATCATTAAATAGCTCAAAGGAGAGGTAGGCTCGATTCGTAAGCCATCAATCGGTGCAATTTCATTGCGTGATGACTTATGAACCAAGGGATACAATTTCCATAAATGGTAAAGAAAGACCAACAAAACCTCTGCCCTATCATGGATTGATCAAGGGAATGGGTTGACATTGACTCTTGAACCGTTTTCATCATTAACAAGTATAAAATGACTCAAGACTCAATGGGTTCAATTAACGTCCGATTGAACCCAAATCATTTTATTATCTTGTTCCATTTTAACCCCAATTTTATTACTCCATTTTAATTACCTTTCATTCATTAGTCACTTAAGTCCAATAATGAGCTTTAAGTCCACTAAAGGAGGGAAATACCCAACCAAATGTTGTTTTAGGCATGAGAGGGAGATCATGCCGTTGGTAATGAACCCCTAAAGGGATTAAACCATTAAGCACAATATTACCCTTCAAGCTTATACAACACTCCTTTTGGAGCAACTCTCAAAACAAAGAGAAAAAGCCAAAAAATGAGGGAGATTGCAGAGATGCTTAGAGGTGAACATAAGTATGGAAAGCAAAAACTAAATGCTATCAACTCAAATAGGTTGGTGGCTAAGGCCTAAACCACCAAGCCTATGAGCACTATTACAATACAAGCATACTATACAAAGCATGAATGAAACTAACACATAAAAATAGTCCTAAGTTAGCTCAAAATAGTGCTGAAATCAAAGTAAAAACAGCTAAAAGAGTAAGTTAAAAACATGGAGCAATTAAGCTAGTAAACAAGCACAAAGAGGGGAGGCTACCAACTCCATTTTTGGGAATTCAAAACATGATTTTTAGCCTCTGGAAAACTCTGAAAACCAGTGGTAAAAAGCTCAAAAAAAGACAATGAAAATGTGGGAAACACAAGAGTGAAAGCCTAGGAAGCAAGGTAAAAGCCTAGGAAGCAAGGGTCAAAGAGGGGTGGTCTACTCCTCTACCCTTAATGGCTTTAGACCACAAGCTTTAGCCCATAAAAACAGGGTGAAAATAGCCAAAAAAACAGTAGGAAAAGAGAGTGAATAAATAAGGTAAGAATGCTAAGAATTATACCTCTTGAAGAAGAGTACCCTTTTGAGTTACAAACCAACAATTCCACACCCTCAAGAGCTAAAATACAAGCTCAAACACCTCAGCAAAGAACCCTCAAAGTTTGGTTTAGAGTGTCTAAACAGAGGGTATAGAAGTTGTAAGGGAGATAGAGAATTGTAGAGAGAGAAATATTTTCCAAACTTTTATTCCAAAATTTTCCAACCCTAAATTATGAGAGAGGGTCAAGTATATATAGAAAATTTGGTTTGGCTCTCGGAAATATCAGTATACATATAGTTGGTATCATGCATGCACCTGTGGAGACAGCTAGCACAGCTGGCAAAAAGATCTAAAATTTTACACAAGTGGGCGGGAGGCCACTAATTCTGGGCAGCTGGAGTCACAAGTGGGTTTGCAGGCATAAGTGGCCGGCATGCCACTAAAAGGGGGTGGCTGACCACTATTAGTAGGTGGCTAGAGTCACAAGTGGGTCTACAGGTCCCTAGATAGTTAGGCTTGAAAAACTACTGTTTTGGTCCAAAACAAGGCACAAGGTTTGTACGCTGAAAACTGAGGTTTCCTGCTGAGGACATCGAGCATTTGGACAAGCGTATGCATTCATCATCGGGTGAGCAATCGGTGGCGCCCAAGTCGTAAGGGCGGTCAAAAATGGGGTGTCTACAATAGGCCTGTACTTGTTTCGCTTTAACTCTTGTAGTCACATGCCATTGATTCAAGTCTTAGGCATTGTGAATGTATAATTGCATATGACTCTCTTTAGTAAATCTCAAATGACATTCATGAATGAAATTACAGAGATTTAGTATTAATGTTGATCAACGACTTATCAAGTATATCAATTGCTTCCGCACGTTAATTATGTTGATAATGTTAATTGAACTAAGAATATGAGTTAATCTCAATGAATCGGGTTCCATTATTTTGGGGCCGTTATAGTTATAACTTCACCATATCCTTAATCATGGAATAAACTAGAAACGCATGTAAGAGAATAATTAAGATATATTACTCATTTTGAACGTGTGCTTCAATGTGTATTGGTGTTATGTGATTTGTGTAGGTGGACGTCTGGGGCCTAGTATCGATCTAACTCACTATGAGTAATGTCTTTATAAAGCTATGTTCGAAATGTACTTGGAAATTGTTCAAGATTTGTATTTTGAATTCTATTTTGCTATTTATGAATGAATGTCCATTTTTGAAATGCATTCGTGGTATCCTTTAGTGAGGCCCTTGCCTAGGGGAAACAATATTATGGCCCATTGGATTCATTGAAGCACATAGATCATTGATGTTAGACCTTAAAGGTACACATTGAATTATTGATTGACCCGTTAAGGTCCCATTAGATTGACCCTAGTGGTCCTATTGGCTTCGGCACATTGTTTATTGAACTCTATTAGGTGTACCAAGTAAATTGATTGATAATTAATTGCTATTGCAAGAAAGGGATTGAAATGATTGAATTCTATTGAATCGCTTATTGATAATGTTATACTGTTTTGAAAATAGGAGATATTATTGTAATTGTCACTAGGCTCCAGCTCATCCCTCTCCCTTATATATATATACATATATATGTAGGTGAGCAAGCGAGACGTCACGTTTAAAGTTGTCTTGGTGTCTACCCTTTTGAAGCCTTGTGGAAAGCACCTCTGTGAAGGGGTGAACTTGGACTCGAGAGGAGTCAAGCATTGTCAACCTAACTTTTGCCTTGTTTTGTTTATGTTTCTTTGGATAATTTTGCAACTTGTATGAATGATGTTGGGTGAGAAATCTGTCTTTGGGCTATTGTATATAAGTTGTATTAAGTTATGAAGTTAAAGTTGGTTTTTACTACTTATGATTTCGGCATGTATGCACTACTCAATGGCTCATTATTATTTTATGCTTTTACTTCCGCTAAGCCCCACTGTTATATTATAATTGATTTGAATTTGAGACCAAAGGAAATCCCAGAACTCTCAAGGAATTCTCATCAGAAACCATGTTGATTAGGCGTGTTTCCGATAAGACCTCAAAGCAAGTTCACCGGCTACAAGCACTATTCAAGAAACTTAATCCCTTGCTCATATAAATGCAACATATAAATCCTAACACCATACAACGTCCTCATCAAGCATAGCAAACCCGATGTGGTAAAAACCACTCCCTATGAGCCCAAAGTATTCAAACAAGGCTCGCTTTGATACAAAGTTGTTACACCCCACTTTTTAAATACTCGGATACCATTACCAAATCCTTTGTTATTATACAATTCTAGAGATAGCGTATGGAACTTCAATACATTAACAAGGACAATTAAGTAGCTCATCCGAATACATAATGAATGCAACATGGGCTATAATTAACTGAATTGCCTGCAAGCTTACATCATTACATATAAGAGAAAAGGTTCAACCCTCTTTTACAACAACGGCATTCAGCCAGCAAATAAAAAGCCCCGTGGCTAACAGATAATGAAAATCCTAGATCTTGAACCACCTCTCGATATACACTTGAAAAAGGATTAGCAATGTGGGATGAACATAAAGTCCAGTAGGGATCCCTACATGATCCTAAACAATCACAACATACAGATAGCTATGATCATGAATGCTTTAAGTCATACCATATACTTAAGTGTCAGTTAATACATGAAGATATGCTTACATAGATAATTTCCTCAAAAAATGTTTAATTTGTTCAATAACACAACCATTCGTCTTTCTTTCCTCTTGTTGCCATTTCAATTTTTAAACTCACCTGACGACAACCAGTTTTCAAAACAAACCCATAGAACCCAATTATGTTTTCTTCGATTACTGAACCTACACCAATTTCATTCTACAATTTTTGAATAGAAGTATCCCAAATGAACGTGAAGACGATACATATAAAATACTCCTTACATAACCATCTAAGACAAGTGACATCCTTCACAAAATAATCACCACTGTGCATGAAACACGTAAAGAGAACTGAGAATAATAATGAGAAACCCAACTACGCTCTACCTGCCTCAAGCACAATAAGCCAAGGATCCACCTTTTCAACACTCACGCCAACTTACCCGTCACAAGCTAGAAGGTAATGGTACACTAAAAGAAATTGCACTTTGACGACGACGTCAATTTTTCATAGCCAAAAGTATGTTTTTGGCGACACTGTGATGAATTTGTTGGTAAAAGTAGACCTTCACCGATGTAATTTACTACCGTCGCTAAAACAACATAACATTCACTAAACGCCAAAATTATTGGTTGATGCCAAAATTTCAAAAATTTTAGCTACGAGGCTTATTTTTTAGCAACACAATAGGCGTTGCTATTAGTGCACTTACTTTTGGAGACAATAAGTTGGCGTGGGCAAAGAGTTAAACATTTAGCAATGATAACACTATTTGTCGGTAAAAGTTTTGCTAGTGAAATGAGATGATTTAGTGTGTTGTGTTTTTATTATAACTTTTCAAAGAATTTTAAATATTCTTGTTATTGAATTGTAAAATTAAAGTGATCATCGAATTAGATCACAAAATGAACACATCAAGCCCAAATACGCTCTTAAGTTGAGATGGCTAATTTGAGATAATCTAGAAATTTATTTTATCGATATTTATTTCACTTTCGACTACTAATTGTGTTTTAGTCGTGAAAATAAGGTTTTGGACGACTTAAAAATAATTTGGTATTTAAATGTGCAATCTTTAGCTACTAAAAAAAATTTAGTCGGTATTTATTTACTTTTACCAACTCAAATGTAGTAGTCAATTGTGACGAAAAGTTTTGGAGGGGGGATTAAAATTTTTGCGTTATTCCTAAATAAATTAGCAACAAAAATTTGTGGTTTGTCGGGAAAAAAAGACTAGGGAAACAATAATAGAAGTCGATTACCCTCGCTCTGTTTCTCACTCACGCCTCTGCCCTCTTCTCTATCTCTTTGTCTCCATCGCCATCACCGCAAGGGTTGCTAGAGCATCACCGCAAGGGTTGTTGGACCATAATCGCTTTGTCTCTCAGGTATGTCCTCTATTTCGTCTCTCTCTCTCTCTCTCTCTCTCTCTCTCTGTTTACGCGCGCACACACACACATATACACACAAATCATATATACAGAACTTTGATCTTTATATAATCGACTATACACTGGGAATGTCATCCAAAGATGGATATATTTAGTAGTATACATTGATTAGGTGACAGTTGCTTGGGGTGAGATGTTATTGAAATTAGGGCGATGTTGTTGAATATGTTGCTGAATTAGGGAAATGCTGAATTTACTACTTGCCTTGCATGTTATTTGTTTTGCGTCAAATGTTTACATGTTTGATGCCTACAGTGAGTAATGTGATTTTAGGAGACAGATCTTTTGGATCTTCTATCTATTATTTTATTTTTTGATCTCCAAGGTCGAACATTTCAGGAAGTTCAATTACTGGTATTGTGTATTTTGGAAGCAAACTAAATTATGAGGGTTTCAATTGTTTGTCCAGATGGCTACTGTTGATGATGTATAGAGGTCTCTATAGGGGTGTGCTCTGATCTATGTGAATTGGGTTTTAGGATTGTATCGTCTGATTGACTTCAATGGATCCATGTTGATCCTTCAGGTAGGTTACAATACTAATAAATATTTGAATCTCTGAACATCGAAATGAGAATTCAATAGCAGATGGAGAAATTAAGATCACAGTACTATATGCCTCGTCTGACGGTAGAGGCATTAGAGCTGATATTAGCCAAGTGTTAGACAAGATGCCACTTAATTTTGAGATTGTTGGTCTTATTTAACTATAAGGCTGCTTTTCTTCTGCAAATGCAGCAAACTAAAATAACTGATGGTGGTTACTGGTTAGCATCATCTTCTGCTATTTGCAATCTGTTATGTCATCATGTTCTAAACTTGATATTGCCATCTGACCATGTCCATCATTTGCACACTAATAAAAACTTATTTGGTAGTTTGTAGCTTATTGTGGGGAAGTGGTTTTTGGAAATACTCTTCTAATCGAGGAAGACGCTCTTGATTCTCTGCTAGTCACTTGCAAAGACAAATATTCTGGTCGGGGGTGCCGGGATTAGCACTCCGACGGGCAAGTCAGTTCCTCTACTCAAGAAAGCTTGTTTTTTAAGTTTAGTGGAGTGTATTTTTCTTACATACCTTTCTAAATCCGGAGCTCTTGTATTTATATTCATTCTTCTGACCTCGAACCCAGTGCCCACCTTTTACTTATTATCCTTATGTTTATTCCAACATAAATCTCTCCGTCTATTCGGCGATCTCAATTGATTGGTACAGAGCCGAACAGTCTCTGAATTATGGGATGTACCCCTTCTTCCTCTTCTATATATTCGGCTCCCACAATTGCCCCCCAAGCACTCTCCCAACATCCGTTGGCTGGAGTGCTTGGTTCCGGGTTATGAATACTCAACCAAAATTTTGGCAGTTGAGCCCACACAATATTCGTCTAAGTACACCCCCTTTTGGCTGTCGTACCGACTTCCCATCTTTTCGTACATGCCTATTCATTGTGATTTTAAAGATTAGCGTCCCTTCGGATTCACATTCCACAATACTGGTCACTAGGTTGCCTTTTGGATCGTTCTTGCAATTTTGTCTCCTCCAATATCTTTTTCTCCCTCTGTAAGTCTTCCACTTCTTTACTTTGAGAAGTATTTCCATTTTATTCTTTTGGCATATCTGTGTCAACTTTAGGGCATGGCGACGCATTTGAAAGACCTCCTTTCATCAAATCGAATCGCTGGTTTTAGACGCCATTTCTCTATTCCTGATGACGTCCGTCTGTCGCTTTTGGCAGACGGCACCCTTGACATGGAGAGGGAGGACGAAACCTCAATCGTCTTTCCTCTTTTGTCAATCGCGGAGGGTGGAGTCCGCTTCCCCTTGCATCCGTTTCTTAGGGCTGTGCTTCGCCATTGGGATTTAATCCCTTCTCAACCTAACGTGAATTTCTTTAGAATTATAATGGGGGTTGTAGCGTTGAATCGTCGCCTTGGAAGTAACCTTGGCATTCCAGCTATCCGGCACTGCTATGCCTTGGCTAAGTCCTCCGGCCGGCAAGGACGTTATTTCCTTAGAGCTAAGGATACCGACCATCAGCTAATCACTATGCTTTCCAGCTCTGGGAAACGAGTTGATGACATTATGGTCGTTGTCCAGGGTAATTGGGAATTCGGCGAAGGGGAAGATCGTGTCGACCCTATTCCTAGATGGAGGGGCGAGCCAGGTCGCCGAGTATCCCCTTGTTTTTGTCGTGTTCATTTTTATTATAGAACCTATTTCATTGAAATCTCACGGCTTCGTTTCGTGCAGGAAGGGGTCTGAAAAGGATATTACCTTCAACTCACGACGTCACCCTTTCAGATATCAGGGTCGCTCTTAGGTATTTCGGCCGGCGAAGTCTTCAGAAACAGGGGAGGGCGGCTCACATTCTGCTTTGTTACAAACCGACATACACAACCTTCTCGGCGGCGGAAAACATACTGATTCCAAAGGGTGAAGATTCCCTTACTGCTCTTATTCTGTCTGACTTCAAAAACTTGAGGCAGATAGGCTTTGAAGGGTCCGATTCGGAACGGAACGAGGTAGTTGATATCGCCGAATCAGATCAATCCAAGGCCGAGTTTGAGGAAGTATTGGATTCCGCCGCCACTCCATTTACGTTCCATACTCCTGCCGACGTTTTTCTATACACAAATCTTCCCGTCTCAGACTCCGCGGATATGGCCGGGTTGAGTCTGACAAAGCTTGCCAAAAAGGCGAATGCAGAGAGGTTAGCCGCACGGCGACGAGCAGAGGGCCTTTCGTCTGTGATGTCGCCTGCCACCGAATCTCGACTTCGCCTCCCTGTTGCCAAGTCCGAGTCTTTGGGGGTTCTAGAGGAGACGGAAAAAGGTCGGGATGCCGGATCACCGTTGGTCGGGGGAGTCGCCCGAAAAGTTGAGGAAAAGGCAGGGAAACGCCCTGCTGACCTTAAGGCCGGCTCAGACGAACGAGGTGGTAAGCGTCCTCGATTAGAGGGGTCTGGTGAGGCTGTTCCTTTTGTCATTCGTCCAATGGTAAAGGACATGCCAGTTCCCTCTAACGCTTTGGTGCTTAAAGATCCGGAGGTTGCATTCGGTGTGGCTACCTCCTTGTCATTGCCGTCTGATGTCGAGGCTTTCCGGGTGGAACCAGATATGAATGCGACAGTATTGGCCGCGCAATCGGCATTCCTGGTACGTATTTTGACTTTCTTCATCTCATCCAAGTACTGTTGAGGTTAAGTTTTTTGGGTTCTTTTGCAGACCGTCGGCAGGATAGCCGACATGGGACGTCGGCAACTCGACGCCGTGAAAGAGATTGGCCGCCTTCGAAAGCAAGTAGAGGGCCAGAGAAAGAGAGCCGATGATGCAGCTTTGAGAGTGAACGAGGAAGCTTCTCGAGCCGAGGCCGAGGTGGAAAAGGCTCGTATTGCAGATCAATCCCGAGCGGACACCGAGAAGATGGCGGACGCGAGAGAAACGGCGCTGGGATTGTCCCAGAAGGCGGTTGCCAGCCTGGAGGCTGAGTTGGCTGTCGTGAAGGCGGCTGCATCCAAAGCATTCGAAGCCGGAAAAGATGCTGGGCTCGCCGAATATGTGGACCAGATCTCGCGCTTCGAAAACAGGGGGTTCAAGCACGGCTGGCACAAAGCCCTTGCTGCAGCTGGAGTTTCACTGACTATACCAGTGCCGTACGAGCAAGTGGATGTCAAGCCGTTGGAGACTGATTCCGAAGGCTGAGCAGGGCGAATGATTTAGATTTCACAAATGTATTAGGAACTTACAAATGTATTGTTAAGCTTTATCAGACATTTTTGTATTGATTTTGTATATATAAAAAAAAAATGTCGCGAGCCGAATATATAAATGAATGAATGCTGAGATTTTTGTGCGGGCTTATGGCTTATTGATTTTCTACGTATAAACATGTCGCGGGCCGAATATATTCATGAACCTAATGTCGCGAGCCGAATATATTAATGAACTTGCCCTTGCCTTGGCCAGGGCGTGACCGAGAGACCGAATGAGCCGATGGCTCTGAATCGGGGGCTGGGTAAGGCATAAATTAGTCGGCGTGATTGTTTGAAAATCTAACCGTCTAGGTTGATGAATCTGGCCCTTGCCCCAGCGATAGCGCTTGACGTTGAGCCTAATAGATAACGAATCTACCCTTGCCTTGGCCACGGCGCGAGCGAGGGACCGAATGAGCCGATGGCTCTGAATCGGGGGCTGGGTAAGGCATAAGTTATTCGGCGTGATTGTTTGAAAATCTAGCCGTCTAGATTGATGAATCTGGCCCTTGCCCCAGCGATAGCGCTTGACATTGAGCCTAATAGATTAACGAATCTGCCCTTGCCTTGGCCAGGGCGCGAGCGAGGGACCGAATGAGCCGATGGCTCTGAATCGGGGGCTGGGTAAGGCATAAGTTATTCGATGTGATTGTTTGAAAATCTAGCCGTCTAGGTTGATCAATCTAGCCCTTGCCCCAGCGATAGCGCTTGACGTTCAGCCGAATAGGTCGGGTAAGGGGTATGCGACATTTGACGTTTTCTCGGGGGAGCTGCATGTTCCCCAGAATAAATGGGCGAGTTCATGCCAAAAACTTAACTCGTTCCTTATTCAGGCTTGAACCAGATCTGGGAGGGGCCAACATTGGTTGGTTTAGAGATTAAAATGAGTCGCAGAAACGAGCCTATTCGCACGGGAAGGAGAGCGTCCGTGGATCAGGAAAAAGAGCGGTCCCCCAGTCGTCGAAGCAGATCACCCCGAAAGGATGGACCACGGGGAGGTTCCCCGCGTCCACGACCCCTTGCTGAGCCATACGCGGAGCCACGACCGTTGAGTTTTGTGGTTTTCGTGAAGAATAGACCAATGACGGAAGCGGATTCTATAATTAAAGACCCGGATGTGGCGGTCGAGTTCGCCCGGCAGATTTTTCCGCCGGAGGTACAACAGTCGATGGTCGGGCGTCGAGATTTCGAAGTATTTCGGGATGGCATTCATGGGGCTATCAAAGGACTGTATAGCGCTTATGAAATCGAGATGCGTCTGCGCGAAGCCCGCCGTGAGAGCGAGAAGAACAACGAAAAGAATCGCAGTCTGGAGGCTCGTGCGCCAAAAGCTGAGAATGAGCTTCGGGAGCTAAAGAGTGTTCGAGTGGCCAAGTCGGTGGTGGACGGTCAAACAAAAATCATGGGGGAGAGGGCGAACCGAGAGGCCCCGGGTTATGAGAGCGGATATAGGGACGGCGTGAAAGCCGGGGTGAGGAAGGCCAAAACGGACCTAGCGGAGGAGGTATGCCGATGCGAAAACCGTGGTTTCAAGCATGGCTGGATCAAGGCCCTTCAAACTGTGGACGCTCATGGGTCCGTGGGCACAAATTCGGCTTCACCCCTATATCATCGGCATTACCTTCCGTATTCCGAGTTCGATATTGAGAAAAGTGACGATGAAGATGCCTAGTGGAGTAAATAGGACTTTTATCGAATGCTCGAAATGTATCGAAATGTATAGCGGCCTTTGAATAAATGGAATTTCTTTATTAGCAGATTTTGAAATGTTTTGCGTGTAATTAAACGCCCTATGTCAATTTATTGTCAGCTTTTGTACTGCGTAATGTAAACGTTCGGAAATACATGGATCGGCTCCAATGTAGGAACCATGTTATCCACGAAGGGCGCTCCAAATCCAGAGACTTTATTCGGCCAATCGTGATATCCACGAAGGGCGCTCCGAATCCGGAGACTTTATTCGGCCAATTGTGAAATCCACGAAGGGCGCCCCGAATCCGGAGACTTTATTCGGCCAATCGTGATATCCACGAAGGGCTCTCCGAATCCGGAGACTTGGGCCAATCGTGATATCCACGAAGGGCGCTCCGAATCCGGAGACTTTATTCGGCCAATCGTGATATCCACGAAGGGCGCTCCGAATCCGGAGACTTTATTCAGCCAATCGCGGTATCCACGAAGGGCGCTCCGAATCCGGAGACTTTATTCGGCCAATCGTGATATCCACGAAGGGCGCTCCGAATCCGGAGACTTTATTCGGCCAATCATGATATCCACGAAGGGCGCTCCGAATCCGGAGACTTGGGCCAATCGTGATATCCACGAAGGGCGCTCCGAATCTGGAGACTTTATTCGGCCAATCGTGAAATCCACGAAGGGCGCTCCGAATCCGGAGACTTTATTCGGCCAATCGTGATATCCACGAAGGGCGCTCCGAATCCGGAGACTTATTCTGAAAATCGTGAAGCGTATGAATTGAAGCATGAAATCGAGCAACTTTTTCATTACGGTAGAGTATGTACAAGTACCAAGCCCACAAATCGGGTCATTGGTAAAATTTTCGTAGATGCGTTGAATTCCAAGGCCGTGGCAGGCTTCTTCCTGACATGTCCGAGAGCCGATATGCCCCTGTTCCTGCAATGGAGTCTATTTGATAGGGGCCGTCCCAATTCGGACCCAGCTTTCCGTCGGCCGATCTCCGGTCGGTTGGGAGTACTTTCTTTAGGACCAGCTCTCCTGGAGTGTAGCGACGCAACTGAACTCGTTGATTGTATGACTTAGCGAGCTGCTGCTGATACCGTGCCATGGAGGCCAGGGCGCGGTCTCTTCGTTCCTCGATTAGTTCCAGGTCCAGGGCGAGCATCATGTCATTTCGGCCCATATCAAAGGCTTGTGATTTCAAAGTTGGGAAGCCGATTTCTAGGGGTAAAATTGCTTGGGTTCCGAAGCATAGGGCGAATGGCGTTTCTCCGGTGGACCTCCTCGGCGTTGTCCGGTGCGCCCACAATACACTTGGCAACTCTTCGACCCATTTGCCTTTAGCTTTTTCTAGTCTCTTTTTGATGCTGTCCAAGATGGTTTCGTTTGAGGCTTCGGCTTGACCGTTGCTCTGGGGGTAAGCGGGCGTAGAGAAGTAGGGCGTGATACCGTATTTGCCGCATAGTTCTCGATACACGCCACAATCGAACTGGGTGCCGTTGTCTGAGATGAGAGCTCTTGGAATGCCGAATCGCGTAATGATGTTCCTCCATACAAATCGCTTTATGTCGGCATCTCGTGTGTGTGCTAGAGCCTCCGCTTCGACCCATTTTGTAAAGTAATCTGTTGCTACGATTAGGAATCGCTTGTTTCCTGGGGCCCTGGGCAACGGTCCTACAATATCAAGCCCCCATTGAGCAAATGGCCAGGGACTGGTGATAGAATTCAACTCTTCGGCGGGCAGATGGGTCAGTGGGGAGAACTTTTGGCACTGTTCGCATCTTTTAACATAATTTTCTGCGTCGGCTCTCATTGTCGGCCAATAATACCCCTGTGTTATAGCTCGATGGGCGAGAGAGCATCCGCCGGAGTGGGCTCCACAACTGCCCTCATGTATCTCAGTTAGAAGTTCCTCCACTTTATCCGGGTGTACGCATTCCAAATAGGGACCGGAGAGGGACTTTTTGTAAAGCCCTCCCTGTGGATCCAGATAGTATCGCAGGGCCTTATTGCGTAGCTTGTGTGCTTCTTTTTTGTCCTCTGGGAGTTGTTCAGAAGAGAGGAATCCGGTTATGGGGTCCATCCAACTTGGTGCGGACTCTATAATATTAATGTGGATCTCCTTCGAAGGGCCGATACTCGGCTTCGGGATGAAACCTACTTCAATGGTCCGTTTGAGTTCAGAATTGATGGCGGAGGCTAGGCATGCCAGGGCATCTGCGTGTGTGTTCTGATCACGTGTTATTTGGTTCAGTTCGTGATGGTCAAACTTCGTTAGCAAAGAGTTGGCCGTTTTCACATAGGCAGCCATACGGTCGTTTTTTGCAGCGTACTCCCCCTTTAGCTGGTTGATGACCAATTTGGAGTCACAAAACACTAGCAAACGCCGAGCGCCAAGAATATGTGCATTTCGTAGGCCGGCTAAGAGGGCTTCATACTCGGCCTCGTTATTTGATGCTTCGAAGCCAAGCTTCACGGCCTGCTCTATTATTGCGCCGTCGGGAGACATGATTACTACGCCGGCACCGCAGCCCCGATGATTAGACGATCCATCACAGTATAGCTGCCAAATATCCCCGACATAAATTCTCCAATTCGACTTTGGTCGAGTTTCAACCTTTGGAAGAACGTCGGCAGGTTTAAGGTCGGAAAGTCCGCCTGTGAATTCGGCCACAAAGTTGGCAAGCACCTGTCCCTTGATTGCAGTTTTGGGTAAAAACTGAATGTCATATTGGCCGAGTTCAAGAGCCCATTTTGAAACACGTCCTGATGCTTCCGCACTTCGTAGTACTGATCGGAGGGGGTAATCTGTTATCACCCCAATGCTATGCCCCTGGAAGTAATGCATCAGTTTTCTTGCTGCCATGACCAAGGCTAGGATGAGTTTTTCCAGCGGAAGATAACGTGTCTCGGCGTCGACCATTGCCTTGCTCACATAGTACACTGGCCGCTACTGCCCTTCTTCTTCTTTTAATAATACGGCGCTAACGGCCCTATCGGAGACTGCTAGATACAGAATGAGGGGGTCACCGGCAGCTGGTGTTGTCAAGAGAGGCACTGACCGGAGGTAAGTCTTGAGCCCGGTGAAAGCTGCTTCGCATTCGGCGGACCATTCAAAAGCTTTGCCTTGACGTAACGTCTGAAAGAATTGTCTGCATCGGTCTGTTGACCGACTGATGAATCTATTGAGTGCAGCGGCCATCCCCATCAACTTTTGGACTTCTTTTACTGATCGGGGGGAACCGAGTTCCAAGATCGCTGTGACTTGCCTCGGGTTGGCTTCGATTCCGCGGTGGTTGACGATATAACCCAGGAATTTACCGGAGCCGATTCCAAACGCGCACTTCGAGGCGTTCAGTTTCATTCTATATTTGCGCAGGATGCCGAATGTCTCCTTTAAATCGGCTATGTGATCCTGTTCTTCTTTGGACTTGACCACCATGTCGTCGATGTAGACTTCCATGGTGTGGCCGAGTTGTTCTTTGAACATGGCGGTGACCAGCCTCTGGTAAGTTGCCCCTGCGTTCTTCAGCCCAAAAGGCATAACTTTGTAGCAGTAGGTTCCTCTTGGGGTGAGGAATGCAGTTTTGTCTTGGTCATCTAGATGCATGGCGATCTGATGGTAGCCTCTGTAAGCATCAAGGAAACGCATGCGTTGATGGCGCGCCGTGGCATCGACGAGTTGGTCGATTCTAGGGAGGGGAAAGCAGTCCTTGGGGCAAGCCTTGTTCAGATCCGTGAAGTCGACGCACACTCGCCAAGTTCCATTTTTCTTCTTCACCACCACTGTGTTGGAGAGCCACGTGGGGTAGGTGACTTCTCTAATTGCCCCGGCGTCAAGCAATCTGTCGACTTCTTCTATGACGGCAGCGGCGTGCTCTGCGGCAGACCGTCGGCCTTTCTGAATGACGGGCTTGCAGGTGGGGTCGACGTTCAGGTGGTGCTGTGAAACGGATGGGTCTATACCCGGCATCTCATACGGAGTCCACGCAAAGACGTCGAGGTTGGTAAGTAAAAAGGAGATCAGCTGCTGTCTATCGGCTTGGTGTAACGAGGTGCCGATCATGAAGAACTTTTCCAGGCTTCCGTCGATGTCAACTCGGTCTAAACTTTCTGTGGCCTTTTCGTTTGGCTGCCGTCCGACGTCATCCAGGATTTCCCGATTGGGTGCCTTGATGGAGTTTACCTGCAATTCCTTTGGCATTTTGGCGGCCAAGAGGTAACACGTTTGTGCCGATTGTTGGGAGCCGCGGATCTGCTCAATGACGTGTTCTGTTGGGAAACGTAACAATTGATGGTAGGTGCTTGGGACGGCCTGCAAGGTATGCAACCACGATCGCCGCATAATGAGATTGTACGGCGACGGCAGTCGGACGACCAGGAATTCTACATCCACCGTTCTGGAACCCGCTCGGACGGGTAGGTTGATTTTTCCCAGTGGGTATTCGGGATTGGCATTGAAGCCGAATAGTGGATAAGGGGCCGGGGTCAGATCTGATTCAGTGAAACCGAGTTTGATGAAGGTTTTATAATACATGACCTTCGAAGTGCTGCCCTGGTCTATAAGAACGCGTTCGACGGTGAACCGGTTAACGCGTAGCGCGACAACCAGTGGATCGATGTGAGGGAGCGTTACGCCGATCAAATCAGAATTGTCGAAGGTGATGCTTGGTGATTCTCGGGGTCGCTTTGCTGGCGTGAGTTGCTGCTGAGGGCCTGAGAGAGACTGGATTGCATGTATGGCCGGTGCTTCCAGCAGGCTGTATATCATATGGATGTTATCGTGCGGAACACTTCGCTGGAGACGTTCGTCTTGTGTCAATTCCTCAAAGTAATCTGTTAAAGCACAACGAGCGTCGATGTTTTGCTGTCGGGCCTGAGGCCGTTGGTTTCCTGCCCTTGGGTGTCGCTTAGAGACCTGGTGCACTGTTTGTTTGGGCTTTGCTATTTCCGAGGCCAGATCGTGGCGAAGGCGCTCGTTCTCAGCGATGATGCTGCCTAAGCTTTGTTTGGTCTTTCTAGCTCGTTCCAGGATCGCTAGCATCGAAGGGGGTTGTGAATCGACATTCAAGGCACGTCTTGCAGCAATGATTTCCTTCTCAAGCATGTTTGCCGGATTGAGGTCGACTCTCCGTGTGATCGCATCGGTGGCTATCGGAGAATCTTGAATCACGCCTTCCATGGATGTATTTGAGTATTCCCACAGACGGCGCCAATTGTGGGGAAGTGGTTTTTGGAAATACTCTTCTGATCGAGGAAGACGCTCTTGATTCTCTGCTAGTCACCTACAAAGACAAATATTACGGTCGGGGGTGCCGGGATTAGCACTCCGACGGGCAAGTCAGTTCCTCTACTCAAGAAAGCTTGTTTTTTAAGTTTAGTGGAGTGTATTTTTCTTACATACCTTTCTAAATCCGGAGCTCTTGTATTTATATTCATTCTTCTGACCTCGAACCCAGTGCCCACCTTTTACTTATTATCCTTATGTTTATTCCAACATAAATCTCTCCGTCTATTCAGCGATCTCAATTGATTGGTACGGAGCCTAACAGTCTCTGAATTATGGGATGTACCCCTTCTTCCTCTTCTATATATTCGGCTCCCACACTTGTCTATATAATTTTCAGAAAAAAATTATTGACTGGCTGATTTTTTGATCGGAATTGACTGAGGTGTTGCATTGTCATTGGTTTGTGATAAAGTGGGGGTATCATTGCCCAATGAAACATTTCCTCAGTTTTGGATCGAAATTTGATCCGGGAAGTGGTTTTTTAATTTTTAAATAAAAAAAGCGACCCTCAGGTGGTGGTTTGGTGATTAAGGAGACAGGATTTGAGTCTGTGTAATAAAAAAAGCCAGTGACTGAGATGCATAGGCCACCCTATATATTAGTCTCTCTTTCATTTTTGGTTATGTTTATATATATATACATATACATATATATATATTCAGAAACAACATCATATGACCTCCAATTACTCATAAAACACTTAAAGTTGCAATATAATGGTAACCATAATGTTTTTTTTTTTTTTTTTTCCTGCAAGCATATTTGTAATTTAATGGGATATTTCTTTCACATTTGATGCAATGGTAGATAAAAGTGCTTAAAGAGAAGAAAAAGTTCTTGCTTGGATTTGGGATCGGCCCACAACCCTCTACCATAACTGCATCACGAGCACGTGATAACGACATGGAGGCAATGAGAGCTGAGATGGAGGCACTTCGTGAGGAGCGACAAAGAGATCGTGATGAGTTGATGAAAGAGCGAGAGGAGCACAAGAGATATTACAATGAGATGTTGAAGGAGCAAGATGAGCGTGAGAGATGTTACAATGAGATGTTGAAAGAGTGGGAGCAAGGACAGAAAGCTCGGGAGGAGACAAATACAATGGTTGAGCATCTGAATAACATAGTCGCCAAACTGACACACCTCTTGGGGCTGTAAGCTAGTCATCTGACGTTCACTGTTTGGTAAGAACAATTTTATTAATGTCATATATACTTTGTTAAAATATGTTGGCTTTAACAATGAATAGGATAGACGTTATGTAAATAGGATACGTAGGTTGGGAGTTAAAGTCGAGAATGCCTTAAACTTAGTCGAAAAAAGGCGTGGGGGCCGAAAATGCAAAACAACCCCCCAACCACTATTGTGATGTAACGGGAAGCTTTCCGGTGCCAAATGTGACTTGTAGGGACAGATGGTACGCAAATATGACATGTAGGTTGGGAGTTAGAGTTGAAAATGCCATAAACTTAGTCGAAAAAAGACGTTCAGGGGGCGAAAATACAAAACAGCCCCCCAACCATTGTTGTGATGTAATGGGAAGCTTCCTGGTGCCAAATGTGACCTGTAGGGATAGACGGTACGTAAATAAGACATGTAGGTTGGGAGTTAGAGTTGAAAATGCCATAAACTTAGTCGAAAAAAGGCGTTCGGGGGGCAAAAATGCAAAACAGTGCCCTAACCATTGTTGTGATGTAACGGGAAGCTTCTCGGTGCCAAATGTGACCTGTAGGGATAGACGGCACGTAAATAGGACACGTAGGTTAGCAATTAGAGTCGAGAATGCCTTAAATTTAGTCGAAAAAAGGCGTTTGGGGGGCGAAAATGCAAAACAGTGCCCTAACCATTGTTGTGATGTAATGGGAAGCTTCTCGGTGCCAAATGTGATCTATACAGACAGAGGGCACATAAATAGGACACGTAGGTTAGCAATTAGAGTTGAGAATGCCAATGCAAAACAGCCACCTAACCACTGTTGTGATGTAACGGGAAGCTTCCCGATGCCAAATGTGACCTATAGGGACAGACGGTACATAAATAGGACACGTAGGTATGTAAAAAGGAATTCCCCTGCTTCTCTCTCTCAATTTCTTAACTGAATCTATGTTTGTCTATTTTCACTTCTTATACTACTATCTCTATCTACGCATTCTATATATGTTTGCCTATGTTTTTTTATTATTAATCTGGTTTTCTTCGATCTGTCTTTGATATCCATGTGATTTTGCTGTTCGAAATGCGACTGTCGATAAGCTATATGAAGTGATTTAACTACTGATGTGAAATTGAAGTAAGTTTTATAGGTATTTGATTGAATTAGGTTTAGAATCAAAACTGTATATCAATGCCCTCATTTTGTATTTTGATCTGATGTACTCTGTAAGAGAACATTTCCTGAAATGTCTCTGTCCCTTGCTTTGTGATCATTTTTAAAGCATTTCTAAATATATTATTTAGTATTTCTTCTTTTGAAAATCCATGATTTTTGAAAATCATGAAATATTGCAGTTTCCCCCTAATATATATAGATATATATGTATGTATATATATAATTTTAGAAAACAAAAATAGAAACAGACATCTGGGTGTTAACAGAAAATTATTGGAAAATTAAAAACAAATAAATAAAGTGAAGAGACAAAAGATTATTACTAGAACAAATATTCCATTATAACTGATTAATATTGATGGTGAAATTGCAAGTCACCATCCCAAAAGAAGAAATATGGAAGGGGGTTTTGTTACAAGTCATCTTGGTCATCTTGAAATTGAGAAGGCAAAGAAGATGCTAAAGGTAAAAAATTGAGATGTATCCTACCAAAAAAAAAAAAAAAAACAAACACTTTGTTAACCTTATTGTTTGGCACTAAGTGATGATTAATCAGATAATAACAGTTTGGTGAAGAAGAAAAAAGAGAAGGAGAAGAAAAAGATATTTCTCATTTGGGAATTGACTATCTTAGTTGGCTTTTTGGATTTTTTATGGAAAAATATATAAAAAAAAAAATGAGAGAGAATCATGATTCCCAAAAAATATTAACATAGTTGTTCATTTAGTTTAGTTGACATTGGGTAACTTAAGAAGAAGACAGTGTGATGTCCATCTTTCAATTCATGCAGATTTTGTGCTTTGCTTTTGTGTTCATAAGTGGAGTTCGATTTTGTTCACACATTATCAAAGTGTGTGAATAAAAGAAAAGGGTAAATCAATAAATCTATAATTTTAAGTGGTGTTAATATATTTTTTGAATGTGGGATTTGCAGTTTTAGATTAATAAAATTTTGCATTTTGTTCACATAATCACAATGTGAAAAAAAATTATTTTCTCATGTGTGGACATGGATTGTTTGAAAAAAAAAAATAAAAAATTGAATATTGCTAAAATTTATCTAAATGCATATGCTTTCACTGTTTTTCTTTTTTTTCTTAATATATTTTCTTACTAAAAGGAGAAATTGAGTTCTGGATGGTCAAACATGTACATTCTTATTAACATTCTTTTTTTTAAAACTGTTATGCAATTTGAAATGTAAAATTATTAGGTAGTTTGAAAATCATATGATATTGTTTTTGTTTGTAACAACATTGGTTGAGTTTCCATTTCCCGGGTGGTTTATATGCCCTATTTGGGCCTGTTATAGACATCATATTATTGTATGTGGTTCTTGATCAGGTTAGTGTGTTTCTTGTGCTGGTTTGCTGGTTTGTTGTTTGAACAGGTGCTGGTGCTAGTGCTGGTACTGGTTTGCTGTTGTGCTGCTGGAACTGGTGTGTTTTGCTGATATACTGATAGCATGCTGTAGTGCTCCTGTGCCGTGCGCTGTTGTGCTTCTGGCCTGCTGCAGGGCTAATGTCCTGTTGTAATGCTGCTGTGTGCTGTTGTGTTGCTGTGCATTTGTGGCTGCTGAAGCAATGCAAGAACTGTGCTTTGGTTTGAACGTGGCTGACCATGACAACGAAGACACTAATCAAGGTACCAAAAATATGTGTGAAGGTTCTTCCAGAAGAGAAGAACAAAATAGGTCATGATCTAAGAAATAGTCATGTCTAGGAAGAGATCAAGTTTGTCTAGTTCTAGAGTTTTAACAAGAAATTCAAAGCAAACTAAGATTATTGGTACCAAATTGAGTAGCGAACCAACACTTTCATCATTGATGGCCCATAAACCCATGTATTCTAATAACTAGTTGAAGAAAGAGAAAAATTAGTTGAAGGCAGATAAGTGTTATGTTTCTTATGCATAATATCAGTTGGCTGATTTCTTATGATGACTCAGTAATGATGTACACAGACTTGGCACATGTGAGGAATCCAAGAGTGTACAAGTATCAGTTTTAACATGTCAAGTTAATTAGATGTATAAATTTGACATATGCATGATTAAAATGTTACATTATATTTTGCCCATTTATTGCAATAGGTAACAATAATGATGTACACAGACTTGGCACATGTGAGGAATCCAAGAGTGTACAAGTATCAGTTGTAACATGTCAAGTTAATTAGATGTACAAATTTGACATATGCATGATTAAAATGTTACATTATATTTTGCCCATTTATTGCAATAGGTAACAAATTGAAGGACAAGGACTTTAATGAGTTACAGTTTCAACAAAGTACATTGTCGTTTATTGATACTGTTCCACTTGAAGATGCGTTTGAGACCCAAGTCATGAGTCATGTGGGTGAAACTCAAGTATTGGTGATACCGATGACGGAGGAACAACCAGAACAGAAGTTTTGGGTGTGTAGACACCCCATTTTTGACCGTCCTCAAGACCTGGACGTCACCGCTTGAACACTCAGTGATTATCCATGTTCGTGTTCGTTTGGAGTCCCCGGAGTTCTCGGCTACGCACCTTGCCTCAGGACCTCCGAACTTGACCGTTTTGTGTCTGGTTTTGCACCAAACACTTGTGCTTTGCCTTGGAAGGGCAGGGAATGCCTTGTGAGGCATCCCCACACACCACCGGCAGTGGCTAGAGGCCACCGGCTGGTTGGTGTTGCCATCGGCACTATATTGTGCCGGTCGACACTCTTTTGTGCCGGTCGGCAGTCAATTTTGTCAAAATGACAATTTTGCCCTGCCGACTACTGTTCAGTTGCTTTTTGAGATATTTTAAAGCAGCTGTATAGCACTTGCTTCCCCTCCATACACGTGTATGGAGGGATGAGCCTTTGGTTTTGCTTAGCTTGTAAGCTTTGTTGCCTATAAGAGAGGGCTCTCTTCTCTTGGCTCAAGGGTTAGAAAAATTAGACATTTTAGAAAGAAAAGACAGAGAAGAAGCTCTGGTTCTAGGTTAGAACTTGTGTATCTATCCTATCTCTCTTTTCCTCTCTTGTTTCTACACTAGGTGCTTTAATCCATATTATTGCACACAAGCACCTAGTGTTTCACCTTCCTTGGCAACTGAGGTTCTAAGGGCTGGATTTTGGAGTTTTTGGTTGGATTTGAGCTCAAGGAAGCAACAACATCAACTCTTGTGAAGGTGGTCTTCAAGGGTAAGAAACTATCCCTTTTTACCCCTTTTTTTGCACTCCATTTTTGCATAGCTTAGAACTGTTTTTGTGCTTAGTGATTAACACATAAAAGTTCTGTTTTTTAGTCCTCTTTATTGTCTATTAAGAGTGTTTTGTGCTTTGGGGAGGTTTGACCACCCTTAGGCCTTGAAAGGCCCTTGTTTTAGGCCATTTTGTTGAGATCCGGGATTTTGGTGTTTGGGTTTCTTCACCACTGAAATCTTGAGGGATTTCAGTGGTAAAGATGATGCCTTGAAGTCCTAAGAAGGAGGGGGTCACCCCCTCTCCTTGATGTCCTTGAAAAGGGCAAATTTTGCCTCTTGAGGGAGCATTGTGCTTGATTGTGTGTTGAGCATGTATGGACTGTTATTCATGCTTGGGATATCATGATTTAACATTGCTATGTGGTGGTTTTGGTCCCTTATGCATGCTTAGCATAGTTGCCATGTAATGCCTTGTATTGCTTTAACATGCCTTAGGTTGTTAGCCCTAATTTGAGCATGCTTTAGGCTTAGATTTGTGAATGTTTTGTGCTTATTTTGACATGCTTTAGCTCTGTCCATAGTCATTTGGGTTGATCTTGGCATGCATTATATAGCCCCTTTGCATTTTAGGCTTGCTAGCCTTTGAGCATGCACGTGTAGCATGTGTTGCTTACCTCATTTTGATGGTTTGGAATCATCTAGCATGTCATTTCAGCCCCTTTGGTGTGCTTGTATGCTTGCCTTAGTCGCCTCTTTAATCCTTTAAAAGCATGTATTGAATGCTCCATGTTTTGATCATTGTGCATGTCTTTGGTTTCAAGCCTCTTAGATGCCATCTAAGTAGCCTTTTGGCTTTGTTTTAACATGCTAAAAACCTGTTTTTAGTTGTTTAATGCATGCCATAATTGTCTTGCATAAGTATAGTTCAATGCCTCATTGACTTGCTTTAAGTCTTGGACCATTTGCATGCCTTGTTTGGTCTATTTTGAGTTGGTTTAGCACCACACTTTAGCATGGTTTTAGAGCTCATGTTGCATGCTAATCGTCCATGTTATCTCCTTTCAAGTGTGCTTGAGAGTGGTTTGTTTAATGCCTAAGTTGTGTGCCTTAACATGTGTATGTGTGCATATGTGCTTAGCTCTCATACTTAGCATTTTGGCTACTGATTTTAGGCCTAGTTAGAATTGCCTAGATCATGTTTAAGTCCACCTTTTATTTGGTTTGCATGCTTGCCTTACATGTTTGCTTGTATGCTCACATAAGTGCCTCGCATTGTCCATGTTGCATGTTAGCTAACATGTTTAGGATTGCATTACATCAATGCGCATGCTTGGCCTCTTGAGATGAGCATGATGGAGGTTTGGCACCCTTTTATGTTTATTTGGTTTGCATGCATTTGAAATTAAAGTTGCATACTTGGTTCATTGGGCCATCATGCATGGAAATGCGTGATTGGTGGTCCGAGAATCGAGGCACATCCTCCTTTGAGTCATTAACATGATAAGGAATGTGTTTGATGCATAAATTGCTGGAATTACATTGCCATGCAAGTTTTTGCCCTCTGCTGCTGTGAGTTGCAGGTTCTGCAGACAATCAGTGCCGACCGGCAGTACTTAGTGCCGACCGGCAGTCAATAAATGGCCGGTGGATGAATTCAGTGCCGATGAGCTCAATCCACTGCCGATGGAAGTTCTATTCAGCCGGTGATGATTCCTAGTGTTCAGAAAGGCATCCCTGAGACTTTGGCAGTTTTCAGAGGAGTAGAGCAGGGAAAACAGAGGCAATCTAAGCATGGCAGTGCAATTTCGAGCAAGTCCTGAGCATGCGTTGCACCCGGCCCTCATCTCGAGGCGGTTTACTGCTTTAATTAGATTAATTAATTTATTTGATTAATTTAATGGGTTTGTAATATTTAATTAGCTTGCGTAGTTAATTAATTTGTATATTCTTTTGGTCCCTCCGAGCGAGGGCAAGTCTGTAATAAGTGTGGGTGAGTGGTGTGTATGTCTTCCAACCCCCACTTCTTTCTCCCTTTTATTTACCTGCTTTGATGGTAGATTAGGGCACGTTTATTTTAGCATACCTTATGCTATGCATGCGTGCATCCATGCATTTGTTTACATGCACTAGGCTCGGTACATCATACAAACTGCATTGTATTTTCAATTTCCAAATTGAATACGTGCATCAACTGATTACACCTTATATGCCATTTTAGGGTTAGCCGAGCCTACTCTAAATCACATCCTTGCTTGTGATGCATTAGTCATTCTAACATGAACTAGGTCATGCATGTTTGCTAACTGGTTTATTGTTTTGGCACGGAGTACGATGTAAGTCTTTATGCTTTAGCATCTCGCATGCGTGTGAATGTTGACATGACAGTATGCTTACCATGCGGCTAAGTGCTTACATGAGATAAACTGTTTGAATGCCAGTGGGTGGAGGTTGGATTGCTTGAGCTGGAAAACTCATTGAAATCCGTATTTTAGCCTACTTGCGAGTAGCAAATTCCAAAGTGTTTTCGAAACAAACGGATATGCAATGCTTATTTCCAAATTAGGCAATCTAGTCTATACTTGTTTGCTGTGCGCATAACATAGTAATTCTAGGTTAATAATTGGAATAAGAACACATAACGTTTTCAAAACTAGATATCATGGTTAGTAGAGGCCGGTCTTCGGACCGGGCGAGAGGGGGTGCTCATAGCTGACCTTCCCCGATCGTACCCAAGCTCCCGAGCCAAGATCACTTTGGTGATGACGGACACGTGGCCTTCGGCACCGATTCAGGGTTTCCTAAATTTCCCCATTTTAAAATATTTAGGTGGCGACTCTGTAATCTGGCAAAGCAGTCCATGTTTGGCACTTCTTTTCAAAAATCAGTTTTTCTTCAAAACGATTTGCCAGAGTTGGACTCTTTGGTTCAAGATTAAGAACCGTGACATTTGAGTCCTTTGAACTGTAGTGACCCAATATCGAACCAGAACGGGGGGGGGGGGGGGAATCGCACCCTCGCCCGGGATGCGTTCGGGGACGTCTATAGTTTCTGGCGACTCTGCTGGGGAGTTTTAGAGAGCTTGACTCGAACTTGTGATATCTTGTTTTGACTACATTTATGTGTCTCTTTGCATTACATGTGCATTGGTGCGCCCAGGACACCGTGTTGGCCATCTGCTATTCCTGAGCGATTTGCTGGAGGCTTGTCTTGTCAAGGCATGTCCATAAGGCTGACCGGTTGCGGGCTCTGCCAGTATGGGAACACAAACCCCGGTTTTACCGGGGCACCCTTTTTGACCATTCGACCTAGTGCATATTCGGATCCATAGTGACCATTCCAAACTAGGACAGGTTGCTTACCCGATGTTAGGTTGTTTGAAACCGCTGCGTGCGTAGTGAAACCCTAGCTCCTGACAAAATAGGACAGGGAAACCCTACCCCAACATAGGGGTGTATTGGCTCTCATTTACTTGTTATGTGCCTTTTAGAGTGTATCTCTACAGGGAATGCGCATATCAGTTTGCAAAGTTTGAGCATCAGGCCCGGGGGCACCAGTATCAGTATTGTTGAGAATCAGTTATGTCTGCGAGTGTCAATTCAGTTTTGAACAGTGATTCTGGGGAACAGTGATCAGTAGTAGGGTGCAGTTGCTCGGCTACACCCGTGTTCGATCTGTTTGGGGCTGAAAAACTGCTTGTTTTCCGTTTCAGTTCAGAGATTCAGAGGGTCGATCCAGAACAGCTAGCGTCTTCTCCTTGCTGGGGCAGGACTGAGCATGACGCAGAATTCAGAAGAGATCGTGGTCATGGCGGCCGCGTTGGATCAAGGAATCACCCTACATAGCGAAACTACTGTTGATATGCCGCATCCACCCAGATCGCCGGTTGCGCACCCGGTCTGGGCCCCTCAACTATATCAGGCTCGTGAGCCTAGTACTTTTGAACTAATGGGGATGATAGGAGATCTCCAGAGGTCTATGGCAGATCTCGCCTATGGGATGTCAGCTTCATCGCCAGTCGCACCATATGCCGGGAGCTTTGTACCCCAGGAGCCCCCACTACTGGGACGAATTGTAATTGAACTCAACCAACCGGAGATGACCTCCAGCTATGGTAACGACGTAGTAAACCAAACTCTAGATCAGGCCGAGGCCAGAGATAAAGGCAAGATGAAGACAGATGCCGACCCCATCGAACAACTGCTGTGGGCAGTAGAGGCTTTGAAAGCCGGGGGAATGAATAAGCAACAGGTGTCCGCAGTTATGTCAAAAGCTGTGGAGGATGCTTTCCCCACTCCGCCCGAGGGCAATTCCAGTCAATCAGAGAATCGGGATAGGCCCCGTCATGCCAAAACAGTTCTTCCCGCTCCCAGCCTTGCATCCGGAAAGAATCAGAAATCCAAGGCCGCACCCGCCGATCCGTTCGCTAGTGCATCTAGCAAGAGTGCTCAGGCTCCGAAGTACCTGCCCCGAGGGCGCAGGGTCTTCCATCCCCTCTACATGCCTTTGTCTAGGGCACTCTTGATCTTGGCCAAAAAGGGGCATCTTACACCTCTCGATCCTAGGCCGCTCCCCAAACCCCTTCCAGCAAGCCATGATGCCACTCAGTACTGTGCGTACCATCAGCAGACTGGCCACCCCACTGATAATTGCTTCCGCCTCCGTCATGAGGTACAGGATTTGATTGACAACAAGGTTATCCTCCCGCCTACCTCGGCCAAATCAGTCACTACAGAATTCTTGGATTTTGAGGACACAGATACCGCGAGTGTGTGATTAGAAGGTGAACCGCCTGCGGGCAGTGTCTGGTACATTTTTTGGGTGTAGCGTTTGGCACGCATTTTTGAGCATCGACCAATGCTAGTTTTGTAAATTCTGACTTGGGTGTCGAGTCAGTCTTTGTTTTGTTTTGTTTTGAGTCTGTCTCTCTGTATTGAGTCAGTCTTTTTGCTTACAGGGTCTGTCCTGTTGTAATGAGTCAGTCCCTTTTGTATAGAATACCAGGTGATTCCAGGGTTGTTGCCTCGAGCACCGCTTTACCTTGCAATTACTTGTTTTGTTTTCCCTTTGAGTCTGTCTCAGTTAAGGAGCCGGTTGCAATCAGGGTTTTGGAATGAAATAGCTGCGGCTATCCCGTTTTCGTGCTTGCTTTTAGTTTGAGCTAATTGTGCCGGAAGATGTGAATGGAACGACAGTACATTCTATCTACTCTCTTGTGCCTTGAACTCGTTGTAGTGACCTAAGGTTTTCCAAACCTTCTTTGAACACTGTGGTGATAAAAACGAAGAGGAAGGAATTCCTCGGGTTTTGTAAAACTTTGATCGAAATTGAGAGAAAGAGAAGCACGTTGAGCTTTTAATGAATGAAATCATGCCTATCAGCGTGAGTACTGAGAAGGACCCTGGCTTGATCCAGACTGGTTCCACACTATCTTTAGCGCAGGCGATGTGTCGCTTTCCTTAAAAACTTCAAAAACAAAATATTTTGCGCAGTCCTGTGAAGACCTGTGTGGAATCGCTCTTGAGATTGTGCAGCCTAGGATCGCTCTCAGCCTCAAGGTTCAATCTATCTGTTCCGAACCTGGAATCCGTTCAGAATATTCAAGCAGTCAGCCGCCATGTAACGCCTGTGTGGCCCATTTTGAGGCAGCCCTCGAGCAAGAGGCGTCAAAATCAGATCAAAAAGGTCAGATCCCACCAGGCAAGGCTCATGGAGCAGCCGTGATGGACTTTCTGCAAATCAACACGACAGTCACTCTCCAGGATATAGAGAGGTGTCAATCTCAAAACCATTTGGCATGGACTAGCTACACTTTTACCCTTTGAGAGGCTCGCTGGGCCGAAAACCCTGAAGGGCGACCCAGGCAAAAGTTAGAGTAAACAAAAAAAAAAAAGTAAAAAAAAAAACAACAAAAAAAGAAGAGAAAAAATATACAAATGCAAAAATATACAAAAAAAGCAAAAAAAAAGAAAAGAAATGAAAAATCAGAAAAATTGAAAAAGAAAAGAAAGACATAGCTCGCAAGGTCGAAAACCCGCATTGGGCACCTTGGCAAAAGTTAGAGCCTAAACAGTGAAGGTTAAAATACCCGAGTGTACCTTACCCGGAACTACGTAAGGCTTGATTCCCATGTTTGGGATACGTAGGCAACTTTATCCTGAAGTCCAGCCCCCAACGCTTCCATAGCGTCTCAGTCCATGTCATGGTTTTGATTACTTTTGCCTCCTCCGAATCCAATGTCTCGATTGCAGCAACCCGGAAGTATGTGACCAACTTCCTCTTAAAGTCAAATCACCAACACCTTCCAGGTGACTGTGTCCATATATTGATTCAAGCCGTCTTCGTCTCCTCCGCGTCCGAGGGTCCGATCGTCATCAACAAGGACTGACTTACAGCATGCTGCGGCATCATCCAAACAAGGGGTAACGTTCCGTTGCCGTGCAGTGCCATAAGTTGCCCTGAGTTGCCGTCCAAACTAGGGGCAACTTTCCGTTGCCTTGCCCCTCCTTCAAGCAAGGGGCAATTTTCCATTGCCTCCGATCCGAGGTTGCGCATGTCGAGGGTGAGTTCGTGCTCGTTTGAGCATTGATTGTTTGCCAAAAATAGTTTTTGAAAATTTTTACTGAGGTTGACTATTTTCTTGAAAACTATTTCATTTTCCAAAACTGGACCATTTTCTTGGACCCGAAAAGGAGAATTTTCAGTGCTCAAGGCCTGATTGGCATGATTTTCAATCAAAAACTGAACAAGTGTGTTAATCCGACCATCACTTTTGGTCAAAACTGTTTTAGGAAGGAAACAAAAAAAATGGTCAAAGTGACGAACTAGGGGCACAGTTGAGTTAGGTCTTCTGTCCTTCCCCTGCCAACACACTTGCCCGAGAGGCACCCTATCTACCAGAAGAAGTGGCTGCGAGCTAGCTGTATCGGGCGTGAACCCGCAACCTCTCACTTATCCGTCAACCACTCTGGGGAGGGATGAAAAATGAGAGAATAAAGAATAGAGAGGTGTAAGTTGAGAGAAAAAGTGAGCAAAAAGGGTTTTGTGAGAAAAACCGAGCCTGAGGGCCGAGTGATGTGAGTATCACAGATCAGGAAGGGTGGGAATAATACCCAGAGGAACTGGCTCCTCGAAATAAGAGGTCTTTTGTAAACACGTATGTATGTCGTGTCTTTTGGTCTGTCGGCCTTGCTTTTGGCTTCGAGTCTTTTCCGAGCATGTCTCGTTATGTCAGGTCGTGTGCCTTTGTTTCTTTGTTTGAGTCTGTCTCGCCATGTCCTGTGGTAGGCTCGACACCCCGGTTGTGAAACCCTTTCTCCAAAGTCAATCGTTTTTTGTCAGAATGTTGTGCCGTTCTCTACATCTATGCGAAGCAAGAGAAGGAGAAAAGAAAAAATTGGGACATCCAAGTGTGTTTCAACTTCAACTGTTCCAGCTTTTGTGGTCCGTCTTGTCAGATTGGGGCTGTTTGTTCAGGGTTTGCTGTGTGCGGGATGAACCGAGTGCTGTGTTATGGGCTGTATACAGATCAATCCCCAGTAGAGTATGGGCTGTATTATTCAGTTTGAGTAGTGATTTGTATGAGTTGTTTGCTGTTAGTTGGTTGGTTATCCGATTATCACAATGCAAGTGTTTAATTTTCAGACAATAGATCAATATCATTTACATTTGAGGTGTAATATGATGCAACACAGCGCCGGGTATGAAATGTGCAGATGTAACACTTTTTCAGATAAAAAGTTTGTTTCATTTCATAACCTTTTCAAGTACATAAGTTTTGGGAACAAAAATCTGCCTGCGGCAGTACAAGGTAATCTAACTACCAAAAAGAGAAAAAGTACAAAAAGAAGAGAAAAAAGCAGCAAAAATCTGAAGCAGCATCGATGGCCTCGTGCCTAAGGATCCGTCCTCGCCCTCTTCCTGGGCAGAAGCCCAGGAGCATCATCAGGAGCATCGCTGTCTGAGTCTGAGCCCGAGCTGCCCCCGGTCTCCTCCTCCGACGACCCCGCCTCCGCCTCCGTCTCTGCCTCAGACTCATCATCTGGAACTGGAGCCTGTGAGCTGCTCCCGACATAAGTGCGCCCCCCTTTGGTGCGGGGGAATACTCTGCCATCCCGAGTAGAAATGGGAGGTCCAGCCGGAGCGCCACCCACCGGAGGAATCTGGAAGGGAGGCTGAAAAGTACAAAAGGCAAATACATCAGAATGCCGTGAGCAGTTTATCAGTGTAGAATGCAGTGTAAGAGTACAGAATGCCGTGAGCAGTTAATCAGTGCAGAATGCAGTGTATGAGTACAGTATATACGTGCTGTGAGCAGTGAATCTGTGCAGAATGCAGTGTATGAGTACAGTATATACGTGCCGTGAGCAGTGAATCAGTGCAGAATGCAGTGTATAAGTACAGTGTATGGGTGCCGTGAGCAATTTATCAGTGCAGAAGGCAGTGTATGAGTACAGTATATGCATGCCATGAACAGTGTATCAGATGTGGTGTTGTGCATCGGATTATGTAAAGCAGATTGTGCATGGATTGAGGCTGCAGTCAGAAAGAACATACCAGAATGTTGTAAAAGGCTAAGAGGTCGAAGGTCCACTGCAGCATCCCCGTCATGGAGGCATTCATCTCCAGTAACTGCCGGGTGTATCCAGAAGACGCCTGCAAGGGAATCAGATGCATCAGTATTCTGTGGAATATCAAATAAACTGAAATGAAATGACTGTACAGAAATGCAGTAATACATACCGGAGGCAAGTCAGGGATACCGACAAACTCGTGATCAGCCGGCGGAGGGGCAAAGGGGATCTGATAGGTCGCCCCACCCTGTCCTCGGAAAGTCAATGAAGCGGGCAGAGCAGGCCAACCTGTCCCTCGCCCCCGCTGAACTCCGCCCCTGCCGCGGGCTCGAGCCCTCCTCGGCGCTATTCCTCCAGCTCCTGCTCCGGCCGCTGGCGCCGCAGGTCTCTCTCTCTCAGCTCGGCGACCACCGCTCAGAGGCTGCATGATGAAGGTCCGAACGTACTCCGAGTAATCGCCCTCGCCTCTGTAGCCACTCGCCTCCCAGCCAAGGGTGTAGTCTGCCATCTGCTCAGCAGTGAAACGCTCGGTGTCCCTCATATGCTCAGGAGGGTGAACCGGGACTATCTGTTCTGGTAACCCTAGGGTCTGGCGTAGAAAACGCTCACCCAGGTACCAAGCCCGACAGACCGGGCCCTCCAGCAGAATCCGGTAGCGCGAGGTCTCCTCAGCACCGGCAAATTGATCCTGGATCGCCGCTGGCACTGCAGCCCATGGCCGCCAGGTAATCTGGATTTGAAATACAGTTGGTTATCTACTGTTACCGAAAAATACAGTGCAAGACAAAGCTTAAATGAACTGCAAGTAAAACATACCTCGGCGGGAGTGATGGTGTCGAAGTAGCGATGGAAAAAGCTGAAGGTCTCACGGGGCCGCCGTGTGCACCTCCCGTCATAGCGGCGTGAGAAGGGGATGACTAGAGGAGTCTCCGTCTCCGGCACTGGCTCTAGCCTGGGAAAGTAGGCATAGACCCACAACTGCAAGACAGATGTCAGTATGACTATCGGATCAGGCAGAATACAAAGTAAAAAGAAATAACAGAGCAGTGTGTTGTGTAGTGTATTTTGCAGAATGTACAGTGTGAGCAGCGTGCAGTTAGTGTAAAGCAGAGTATGTGTGTGCAGTGTGCAGAATACAGAAAGTATAGAGCAGAAATGTAAAGCAGAGGAGAAGACGTACCTCCCAAGCCCGCCAGTAGCCTCCGAGCAACTGCCCGCTGCCACGGGAGACCGAGCTCATGTACCCGTAAAGAGTGGCCAGAGCGGCGCCACCCCAGTCATAATGCAAGATGTGTCGGACGTCCACCAGTGCGCTGAGTAGGCAGAGAGGCACGGTGTTCGCCCGGTCGGCGAAGAGGGTGGTCCCTAGCGAAAACATCAAAAAGTCGCGCGCGTACTGCTCTACGGCCGCCTCGGTCATCGGAGCCGCTGCCACCAACGCAGGCTGCACTCTGAACTGCACCTCGAACCAGGAGTAGCGGACAAAGCCTGGACAAGCAAGAGGTGGTGCCTCGCCAAGCAAATGGATTTGAGCGGCGGTCCACTCGTCCATATCGGTGTCAAAGGGGATCGGATCACCCCCCACCCCGATGCCTGTGAGCATCGAGAAGTCGTAGGGAGTCATCGTCATGTCTCCCGCCACAGATAAATGGAACGAATCGGTGGTGTCCCGCCACCTCTCTGCCAGGGCAGCTAGAAGAGGCCTGCAGGCAATAAGTCGGGTCAGCCCCCTGCAGAAAGCGCCGAAGCCGGCATGGTCCACGATACGTCGAACCGCCTCGGGAAGCTCTGCGTACCAATCTCGAGCAGCGACATTCCCATGCCCACGGATGGTATGGGAGTCTCCCTGTTTTCAAACAAATAGTTGCGAAGCAATATGAAATGTACAGTTCTGAGGAAACATGTTAAAGTCGATACAAATCTAGCATGCGTGCAAGTTTTTCAGATTCAAACAGATACCGGGTGCCGGTGCGCCTACGGTGGACTACAGTGTTTGATGCGTCAGCGTGTTTTGAGTAAGTGCAATATAAACATGGTGCACGTGTGCACATTTTTCAGATCCAAGCAGATATCAGGTTTTAGTGTACTACGGTGGACTACGGCCTGTGGTGTGTCAGTGTGTTTGTGAGGATCAGCATACAGACATGGTGCATGTGTGCACATGTTTTAGATTCAAGCAGATATCAAGTTATAGTGTACTAGTAGGTGAACTACAACGTATGATGTGTCAGCGTGTTTTGTGTGGTTCAGTGCAAATACAACATACAACATGTTTTCAGATTCAAATAAGTACCGGGTGTCGGTAAGTTCGCAGTAAAGTACAGGGTGTGCCATGTGTTTGGGTGGTTAAGGCTAGTGCAGTGTGTGTGCATGTGTCCATCTTAAACAGATATCAGTTGCAAGTATGATTGCGGTCAACTACAGTGTACAGCATATCAGAGCTAAGCAGTTAAAGAACAGATTCAGCTATGGCAGTTAACAGTTCTACATTGCAGAAAGTAAAACAGAGAAAAAAATGTTACCTCGGAAGCGCCGAAGGATAGGTGAGAGGTCGGCTCGCGCAGGAGAAGCTCCGGGTCCAGCGCTCGGTCAAAGCCACGGAAATGGCGAAGACCATCCGGAGGTAGGACGTGGATCGCTGGGCGGTAGGTTGCCGGGTCGAAAGGACGCTCGCTCAACGGGAGGAGCTCGACCCCGGGATCCATCTCGTGATCCGGGGGAGTCCCGACGCATGGAACGTCGTCGGCCATGTCAAGAATGATGGGAAAAATGGTCGAGGAATGAAAATAGGCTCGGAATGTGAAGGGTCAACCAAAAGTCAACCCCGAGAGGGTCGGGAATGGCCGGAAGGGTCGAAATGTGAAAAGGCACGGGTATGGAGAAGAGATCGAGGGGAACAAGTCCCAAAAAGGTGAAAATGGCAAAGGATGCACCGAAACAAAGATTTGTTCGGTTGAAAATGTGCGAGACGCGATGAACTTCGCAAATCGGACGACGAAAATGGCGCGAAAACGCAAAGAAACGGGCAAATGAGGAGAGAAAGAGACTCTAGAAAGAGAGAGAGAGCTTGTTTTCGGCGGAAATGAAATAAGAAAATAGGGTTTAGAAACCCTATTTTAAAAGACCCGAGGCGAAAAGTCGAATCTGTCCCCGATCAGCAACTTTTGGCCGGTCGGCACTATTATGTGCCGGTCGGCACAATATTGTGCCGGTGGAACTTTTATGCAGCCGGTGGCCAGCCGGTGGCCACCTAGTCCAGCCGGTGGTGTTCCCAAGGCCTTGTTTAGGCCATAGGAGTAGTTTTGGGTCTTCATAGCTCAAGAAAGTGCAAGAAAGTGAATCCCCGATGCTCAACCGGCCTCCGTTTTGACCTCGGACCGTGTCTTCTGTGCGTGGCACTCAGATTCAAGCAAAGATTGTATCCTTTTGTATCCTTTTGTCTTTTACAAGATTCAAAAGTTGCCCCGTGTGCGTTGCACGCATTCATCACATTGTCTAGTGCGTTGCACCGTTCCGTCTTGCACGTCCCTTGCGACTAGCACCGTTCTGCACTTTCGTGTGGTATGCGTGTCACACTCGTATGATTATCATTTTTGCATTCATGAGGTATGCGTGCCTCATGTCCATTTCATTGCATCACGAGGTACGCGTGCCTCGTTTTGCATTTCATTTTGCATATCATTGCATCACGAGGTACGCGTGCCTCGTTTTGCATTTCATTTTGCATTTCATTGCATCTCGAGGTACGTGTGCCTCGTTTTGCATTTCATTTTGCATATCATTGCATCACGAGGTACGCGTGCCTCGTTTTGTATTTCATTTTGCATTTCATTGCATCTCGAGGTACGCGTGCCTCGTTTTGCATTTCATTTTGCATTTCATTGCATCTCGAGGTACGCGTGCCTCGTTTTGCATTTCATTTTGCATATCATTGCATCACGAGGTACGCGTGCCTCGTTTTGCATTTCATTTTGCATTTCATTGCATCTCGAGGTATGCGTGCCTCGGTTTGCATTTCATTTTGCATTTCATTGCATCTCGAGGTACGCGTGCCTCGTTTTGCATTTCATTTTGCATTTCATTGCATCTCGAGGTACGCGTGCCTCCTTTTGCATTTCATTTTGCATTTCATTGCATCTTGAGGTACGCGTGCCTCGTTTTGCATTTCATTTTGCATATCATTGCATCACGAGGTACGCGTGCCTCGTTTTGCATTTCATTGCATCTCGAGGTACGCGTGCCTCGTTTTGCATTTCATTGCATCTCGAGGTACGCGTGCCTCGTTTTGCATTTCATTTTGCATTTCATTGCATCTCGAGGTACGCGTGCCTCGTTTTGCATTTCATTTTGCATTTCGTTGCATCTCGAGGTACGCGTGCCTCGTTTTGCATTTCATCTTGCATTTCATCGCATCTCGAGGTACGCGTGCCTCGTTTTGCATTTCATTTTACATTTCATTGCATCTCGAGGTACGCGTGCCTCGTTTTGCATTTCATCTTCCATTCAAACGAGGTATGCGTGCCTCATTTTACACCTCATTGCATCTCGAGGTACGCGTGCTTCGTTTTGTATTTCATTTTCCGTCTAATGAGGTATGCGTGCCTCATGTCCATTTCAGTTTTGCATCTTGGGGTACGCGTGCCTCACTTTGCATTTCATTTTCATTTCATTTTGCATTTTGCATCCATGAGGTATGCGTGCCTCATCTTGCATCCCATTTTGGTACTTCATCGCGCTATTTTGCGCATCTCATTGTTTACGCAGCGGGTCTGGCGAGACCTTAAATACGCACGGTCTGGCGAGACCTTAAACACGCATGGTCTAGGAGACCTTAAATCCTCGGGAGGCGCAAGACCTTCGGTGCATTAAGGTGCACGTCATTGCATTTGGCATGCATTTCATCGCGCTATTTCGCGCACCTCGCTGTCTTGTGCACCGCATCTCAATTCATGCATTGCCCCAAACCGGGTCTGGCGAGACCTTAAACACGCACGGTCTAGGAGACCTTAAATCCTTGGAGGGTGCGAAACCTTCACATGCACATGTCATGCATCATTTGTATATACTGCATATGTCATGCATTTCAAAACAAAAAAAACATGCATATGTCATGCATTCCGTTGTAAATAGTGCATATCATGCATTTATTTTTTGTAAACATCCATCTAGATTGCATTATAGTTCGCATGCACTCACCACATTATCCACCCGCATTGTTGTGCATTCTTCACATGCGTTGACGCGCACGTTCCGATTCCACCCGCACTATCGTGCATTCTTCACGTGCGTTGACGCGCGCGTTTCGCTTCCACCCGCACCGTCGTGCATTCTTCACTTGCGTCGATGCGCATGTTTCGCCTTCACTTATCCATTGCATATGCATCCCATTGCATTTTCCCCAGCAGATCGCATCACTTGCATCATTTATCCATTGTAAATATCCATTCCATTGCATATTGCATTTTAGTTGCATGCATCCACTGCATCACCTTCCATCCATGGCTTGCGCCTTTCCTTGTTGAGCTTGGTCTGGTATGTGCTCATACTTTTCACGTTGAAGCACAGTTCTGCATGTGTACGCGCCTATTCCACGTTGGTATGTTGGTTTGAGGGTTGCGGCACCTTTTCTGTGTTAGACATGGCTTGTACGTGTACATGCCTTTCCTAGGCAAGACTTGGTTTGGCCCGCGTGCCATATCCATTGTATCATTTATCCATTTCTATTACATTGTAGTGTAATTGTTGCATTCGGCATTAGGATCATTATTCTTTCCTCAGCGGGTCGTTACCCCACTTATGTCAATCCACCCAATACTTGTTCTTGTGTCCGTCTGCATCACTCATAGTTCAGACATCGTTCTATGGTAGACGGACTTGTTACCTCCATCAATCTATTTGACATTTGTGTGGTCTTGAACCGCTCATGATTGAGTCATGATTCAATTGCTCCGCATTTAGTTTGCATAGTTTCAATTGTATTGCATATCATTTGCATTGTTTATACATTGTTTTGTATATATTGTATATCATTTTGCATTCATTTTGCATGACATGCATGTTGCTAACCATATTATACCTATTAAGTTCGCTTTCTTTGCAGGCACGATATTGTATGTACGGTTCATTCGAGGCCGGTGCAACCGGACGAGCCGCACAGGTATTGTATCTCCCGAGTGAGACGTATTGAGGATTGCATAATTCTCTTACACCCTTTCTGCATTGTAGTGTAGTTTGGCGTATCTAGGTTAAAACTGTTGCATGCGTGCTTCATTACAGTTTTCTTCGCATGATCATAAGTTCTGCTCGGCTTCTTGCATTTGTCTTGCATTTTGCCCCTGCCTTCGGGCGCATATCTTGCTTGTCTTGCATGTTTGTCTAAGTCTTCGGCCTGGTCAAAAATGGGTCGTCTCTGGGCTTTGACATTCACTCCCGTCATTGTTATGACTTCCGAGTTCTGTCAAAGAGGGGCAACTGTAGACACCCCATTTTTGACCGTCCTCAAGACCTGGACGTCACCGCTTGAACATTCGGTGATTATCCATGTTCGTGTTCATTTGGAGTCCCCGGAGTTCTCGGCTACGCGCCTTGCCTCAGGACCTCCGAACTTGACCGTTTTGTGTCTGGTTTTGCACCAAACACTTGTGCTTTGCCTTGGAAGGGCAGGGAATGCCTTGTGAGGCATCCCCACACACCACTGGCAGTGGCTAGAGGCCACCGGCTGGTTGGTGTTGCCATCGGCACTATATTGTGCCGGTCGGCACTCTTTTGTGCCGGTCGGCAGTCAATTTTGTCAAAATGACAATTTTGCCCTGCCGACTACTGTTCAGTTGCTTTTTGAGATATTTTAAAGCAGCTGTATAGCACTTGCTTCCCCTCCATACACGTGTATGGAGGGACGAGCCTTTGGTTTTGCTTAGCTTGTAAGCTTTGTTGCCTATAAGAGAGGGCTCTCTTCTCTTGGCTCAAGGGTTATAAAAATTAGACATTTTAGAAAGAAAAGACAGAGAAGAAGCTCTGGTTCTAGGTTAGAACTTGTGCATCTATCCTATCTCTCTTTTCCTCTCTTGTTTCTACACTAGGTGCTTTAATCCATATTATTGCACACAAGCACCTAGTGTTTCACCTTCCTTGGCAACTGAGGTTCTAAGGGCTGGATTTTGGAGTTTTTGGTTGGATTTGAGCTCAAGGAAGCAACAACATCAACTCTTGTGAAGGTGGTCTTCAAGGGTAAGAAACTATCCCTTTTTACCCCTTTTTTTGCACTCCATTTTTGCATAGCTTAGAACTGTTTTTGTGCTTAGTGATTAACACATAAAAGTTCTGTTTTTTAGTCCTCTTTATTGTCTATTAAGAGTGTTTTGTGCTTTGGGGAGGTTTGACCACCCTTAGGCCTTGAAAGGCCCTTGTTTTAGGCCATTTTGTTGAGATCCGGGATTTTGGTGTTTGGGTTTCTTCACCACTGAAATCTTGAGGGATTTCAGTGGTGAAGATGATGCCTTGAAGTCCTAAGAAGGAGGGGGTCACCCCCTCTCCTTGATGTCCTTGAAAAGGGCAAATTTTGCCTCTTGAGGGAGCATTGTGCTTGATTGTGTGTTGAGCATGTATGGACTGTTATTCATGCTTGGGATATCATGATTTAACATTGCTATGTGGTGGTTTTGGTCCCTTATGCATGCTTAGCATAGTTGCCATGTAATGCCTTGTATTGCCTTAACATGCCTTAGGTTGTTAGTGTCACACCCCAAATCCGGGCATGACCGGCCATGGCCCACAGGGACTTAGCCCAAGGCACACGTAAGCCTAAACATGAACCCAAAACCATGAAGAATAATTGTGATGATAACCCAGGAATAAATAAATCAATATTCAATCCAGTGACATACCACAATGTATGCACAAAACTCGATAAGCAACCTAAACAAATAAATGTATGCCCTAGAGGTCCATGCAATCGAGTCCTCGCTATGCCATGAGTCCACTCTAAGTCCTTCTAACACCTGGAAGTGATAAAAATTAAGTCAGCTGATAGCTCAGTGAGTAGCAACATGGATAGTAAATACAGTTCTGAAAACAGGGTTCAATTCCAAAATAAAATATATATCACAGAAACTAGTTTGGCATACAGTTTGGTAAATACAATCTGTTTCAAAAAGACGGTTCCACAGTTCAACACTTAAAATACTCATGTCTCGCAAGAACATGTTAAATGACAAATACTATTTGTTTCAAAAAGAAGGTTCCACAGTTCAATACTTTAAATACTCATGTCTCGCAAGAACATGTTAAATGACATTAAAATACTCATGTCTCGCAAGAACATGTTAAAAGACATTTTCCACAGATTATAACATGAACACCAATAATTTTAAGGGTACCAATAAAAAAATAATCTGCCACACATTTCTCAGGCTATAAGCCCCGTTGGATCTAATACCGAACTAGGAGTCATCCTCAGGGTGGCACCTGGGCCTTTTCTCAAAGTCGATCCGATTGAAGGTCACCTAGTTATTTTTAAAGGTCTGTTCCTTACAATCGTTGAGCACTAGAGTCATCACGGCCTAAACCGGATCTGTTCCCTAGTGGCCAGAGTCACCGCACACAGTGGAATAATTTCCCTGGACTAAATACACACATGGTCCCAATATTCAATACACATCAGTTTCGCAAAACATGGTAGTTCATCATTATAAACATGAGACCAAAACAAATAGTTTACAGTATGCCAAGTTCACACATGTTTCAGAAATAATTTGATTCATTTGATAATATAATAATTATCAAAACAGTTTAATCATGAAACAACAATTAAATTTTCCAACAGTTCAGGGTAGGGGAACATTTATAAAAATATGTAGCATGAAACTACTCACCTGAAACGAAATAATATAATCCTCGAATCGAATAGAGTGTAAAAGTCCAACTAGTGTCTTGAACCAATATGAAAACTACACGTCACTACTAATTTAAAAAAAATACTAAAGAATACGAACTAAGTAACCCCAAACTAAAGCGCACTAACACGGCTCAACCCAACTCACCGTTACTCTTAAATATTACCTAAGTTCATGTTCTTCAAAATCTAAAATCACCCAAGACATGGGTTCCAGTCAAAACTTAATTAATTGTGACTTTAAGATAAAATAGAGTTTCAAACAAGCCTTCCCAACCTATTCGCTAACTTTGAAAATTACAAAACCCACTCCACGCTATTCGAAAAATTCCAATAACCTCCAGATATGATCTAATATATCCTAAGTTTCAAATCCAATTGGTTTCACTTGATTTGCTTATCAAAATAATTATCTACAATTTATTATATCCAAACAGGTTGTTTTCTGCAGCACTTTAAAGAAATTGACGGTTCTCTTAATATACACAAGCAATCAATACAAGGCCAAAAACATACGAAACTAGACTCGTAACCGGTTCTAATGACACTAATTTGATAATTTTTGGATTTATACCCAAAGAGAACAACATTCCCGAATTTACTGTTTCGGACTGGTTTCCTGGACAGATTTGAATACCTCAATTTATATGGATTTTGACTCCCAAAAATTATAAAAAAATTCAGATATTAAATTCAATATGTAATTGATCTACTGTAAAAATTTCAGATTAAAATTCGTTCGTTTGATATGGTTTCTTGATTTTTAAAGTTTGCGATTCTGTATAGAATTTTTGAACTAAGAATTACACCCAATCTTTACACATAAATTTAGCTCCTCAAGTTTCTCAATAGGATATCTATATACAAAATACATAAACCTACAACCTCTCCATCAATGAACTAAATAATCATAGAGTAAGGATAAAGAACAAAACCTTAAGGAAGAAGAAAGATAATTACTTACTACACACCCAGAAATCCTTCCTTCTTTGCAATTCTTTCTTCTTCTTCTTCTTCTTCTTCTTCTTCTTCTTCTTCTTCTCTCAATTCCTTCCCCTGGCTGCCGCTATATTGTTTTGTAAGCTAATAAGGGAATTAGGGTTTTGTAGGTTTTGTATATATTTTATTTTATATTAGTTGTGGGTCAAATAAATGGATAAATATACAATATATATATATAAGTTAGATGTAACTCAAATGGTAAGAGCCTTATTTATTCATTTTGTGGTCTAGAGTTCAAGTCACACCCTCTTCTCTTTTTTTCTTTTTTTTTTTAATAATAAATTTTGCTTCCAAACTAAAGACTTTCACCATAATTTATCTTCGGATTTAAAATTAATTAAAAGACCTTCTAAATATGTAATTTGCACTTTAAGATTCACTATCAAAATATTTGAGATTTGTAAAATTATTATTATCTAATTATTGATTTAATTTTTATATTCGGGTTCTCACATTCTCCCCTCCTAAAAAAAAAAGTTTTGTCCTCGAAACTAACCTGAGTAAATCATGAGAATAGATGTGGGTACTTCTCGTGCATCTCGTCCTCGCATTCTCAAGTCGCTTCTTTAACTAGATGATTACGCCGCAGTACCTTAATCAATTTAATGACCTTTGTACGCAACCTTTTCTCTTTCGAATCCAAAATCTGAACAGGTATCTCCTCATATAAAAAAAATCCTCTCTAATCTGAAGCGGCTCATAATCTATCACATGTAAAGGACTGTGCACATATTTCCTCAGCATAGACACGTGAAACACATTATGCACTCCTACCAACCTAGGGGGTAGAGCAACACGGTACGCAACCTCACCAACCTTCTCCAATACCTCAAATGGACCAATGTATCTAGGACTCAACTTTCCTTTCTTTCCAAGCCTGATCACTCCTTTCCATGGTGATACTTTCAAGAATACCATATCCCCCACATGAAACTCTAAGTCTCTCCTACGATGATCAGCATAACTTTTTTTTTTCTTTTTTTTTTTGTCTACTCTGAGCAGTCAATAATCTCTCTCTGATGGTGATAATTTTCCATGTATCATCCTCTGCCAAATCAGGTCCCAACATTTGCCTTTCACCAACCTCATACCAACACAAAGGAGACCTACACTTCCTTCTATACAAAGCCTCATAAGGAGCTAATCCCAAACTAGAATGATAGCTATTATTATAGGCAAACTCCATGAGCGGCAAATAATCATCCCAATTACCTCTCCACTCCAAAGCACAAGCCCTCAACATATCCTCAAGGGTTTGAATAGACCTCTCTGATTGCCCATCTGTCTGAGGGTGATAAGCTGAACTAAAATTTAACCGAGTACCCATAGCTGATTATAACGCACCCCAAAACTTAGACACAAAATGAGGGTCTCGATCTAACACTATTGACACTGGTGCACTATGCAATCTAACAATCTCCTTCACATACAACTGTGCAAATCGAGCTAGAGAATAGGTCATCCGTACTGCAATAAAATGTGCTGACTTGGTTAATCTATCAACAACTACCCAAATTGCATCGTGATTACTACTAGTACGAGGTAAACCACACACAAAGTTCATGGTATCATGATCCCACTTCCACTCTGGTATAGGTAAGGGTTGTAGTTTCCCCGCAAGTTTCTAATATAATACTTTAACCTGTTGACACACCAAACACTAAGCCACAAATTCTGCAATATCTCCCTTCATACCATTCCACAAAAATGTACATGAAGATCCCGATACATCTTAGTGCTTTCAGGATGAATGTTGTAACTAGAACGATGTGCCTCCGTCATAATCTCCTTCCTCAAATCACCACCAGCAGGAACACAAATTCGGCTACGGAATCTAAGCAACCCATCATCATTAACCACAAAGTCTACATCCTTACCCTCTACCGTCTCTCCTTTAATACGCTCACACTGGGGGTCAATCTCCTGAGCTAAACGAATCCGTTCTCTCAAGGTCAGCTGAACTTTCAATTGACTACAAAAGCCCTATCACCAGGCATAACAACCTCAAGCCTTAAACGTCTCATGTCTTCCACCAAACAACTCTCAATAGACAAAGCAGCTATATCTCCAACTACAACATTCCTACTCAAGGCATCTGCAACCACATTTGCCTTCTCCGAATGATACAAAACATTCACATCGTAATTTTTTTTTTTTTGTAACTAAAGCCATCTTCTTTGCCTCAAATTTAGTTCCTTTTGTGTGAAAATATACTTCAAACTCTTATGATCAGTGTAAATCTCACATGACTCTCCATACGAATAATGTCGCCAGATCTTAAGAGCGAAAATCACTGCTGCTAACTCCAAGTCGTGCGTAGGATAATTTCTATCGTGTACTTTCAACTATCATGACACATAAGTAATCACCTTAGCTCCAACTGCTTCATCTAGAAAACAAGAAACATCGATCCATATAAAACATAATGCAATCACGCCAAACATACTACTGGAAAATTCTCAGCCATAACTTTAATTGCCCAACCAAGCAATTTTTGTATTATTTTTACCTATCTACTCTATTTCTTTTACTTGACAAACCGACTAACAATTTACACAAACTTGTCTACATCCACCCACGCAATCTCACTCCAACATAGATTTTATCCAAACACTCACACAATGCACTTCGAGTCCACATAGAATTCATCAAGATTGGGTACACATTCTAATTATACTAAGGTACTTCCAACAAAAGTTAAATTAAAGCAACTCTCATTCTTTAAAACTAAAGCCATGACACTAACTCCAAGGTTGCAATACGATTCCACATCACACTAATATTATGATAATCCACAAGATCAAATCCCAATTCAACAACTCTTACTACACCAATTCACTTATCAACAATTATTAATATCATTCCTAAGGCCTGTTAATACAATATTCTATCTTTCACCCTAGAAGTATATCGAACAAATCACAATAAGACACTTGTAAAAATTTACACCGAAACAATCCTAAAATTTTCAAATCGTTAATAAATAGATTACCCTCAAATGACAATAATATCTCTCCAAACAAAATTTAATGTACATCCCTCACCAAAAGAAATAATAGTACACATCTAATACAAAATTCTAACTAAAATAATCTTTTCAATATTTCAATCCAATCGCTACTAAATCTTCTTTGCAACTGAAAAATAATTTAACTTGAAAGTAATCCACCACAGCTTACAAAAATGCAAAGAAAACAAAATCAAATCCTCATAACTGCTCATGTCACAAATAACAACACCAATTACCATACCAAACCCACCATGAAAAGTCTACACAACTCAAGACGAAAGGTTACACCAACAATTGTTCAGTCTTGTGGTTATTTCAAAATCTTATCCAATATCACTAATCGAACTCACCCTTACACAACTCTAAAAAAAAAAAAAATGTACAACCACTTGCTATAATGCCACACGTTTACTGTAAAAAAAAAAAATTTCTACATCAACAATAGTCATCCCTTAACAATTTCCAAGACTAGCAGAATAACGAAAGTACTTCATACCAATTTATTCCCCGACGAAAGGTCTACCGAATAACTTCTTCAAAGGTAATATCACCAATCATCCTCTATTAGGCAAAACTAAATACATTTAATTAAGGAAACACTTACCACTTAAGGTCAAATACACTCAAATTGAACTCAATGATAATATTAGACCAACATACCAACAACACGAATTCTTACCACTCTGGTAGCAAAGCGAAAGATTAATATAAGGGATTCACAACTTTTACACTAAGGATACAAAACAATCTTATAACTAAAGGACAAGGGATACAAAACAATCTCCATTTGCATTACGTGAACCACACTATCACGACACACTCCAAATTTAACCCAAAACACTCTCATATACCTTCCATCTTCACAATTTCTAACTCATACATAAAAGTAACTGTAAATGTTAACATCAATCACTCTCGATGGGTCAAGCATAAATTCCATGGAAATAATCAAATTACCACCATACTAATTATCCTAAAGCACCTAGTTTAGAATTATAATATCCTCACAAAGTAATCTTAGAAATTTCCTCTAAGAACATTGGTTGCTAACATAACTCCACAACATCCATCACATCATGTCCCTCAACACTCATTATTGCACTCGAGAACATCAACAACTAACTCTGAGACAATGGACTCCACCAATCTCGAAAGCACCCGAAACTCGCATACATATTCTAAAATATCGACTCACCAGCCAATGTTGTTATTACTAATAATCCCATCAAATGGCGTAACCCAAATCAAATTTAATCTCATTCCAATATATCTCAAAATTATTTCTCTTATTTGCCCTCTTAAAATTTACAACAAAATAATGAATAAAACAAACTCTCTAAGAAACACATCTCTTACTACACGCTATAATTTCTATCATGTTGAGACTACATTTATTCCCAAACACATACAAAATAATTGGCCTAAGGCCCATCACTAAGCTCACAGTAGTCCGTCAAGCAAGTGAAACAACCTAACCATAACTAACTTCATCTAGCAACTCTTGTAACTGAGTTTGTAACTCCTTCAATTCCAATGATGCCATTCTATAGGGTGCTTTAGAGATAGGTGTTGTATTAGGGATCAAGTCAATGGAAAATTCGACCTCACGGTCTGGAGGAAGACCAGGTAGATCCTCTGGAAAAACATCAACAAATTCCCTCACTACAGGCAACTCCTCTAACCTCTGCTCTGGTTGTTCAGTACTCACCACACAAGCTAAATAACCATGACACCCTTTTCTCAACATTCGGTTAGCTTGAAGGGAAGAAATAAAACAAATAGAAGACTCTTTTCCATCTCCCTGAAAGAAAAAAAACTCATGCTGCCCTGGCATAGCAAAAACTACCCTCTTTCTAAAACAATCAACAGAGACATGATACTTTATCAACCAATCCATCTCCAAAATCACATCAAAATCCCTTATCTCAAAACAAATCAAATCCACTGGAAAAAAATCCTATCATCCATCTCTATCTCACAAGATCTACAAACATCACCAAACAATACTATTTCTCCTAATGGAGTAGACACGGTAATACATTCATCCAAAGGCTCACAAGGAATACACAAACAACGTAGAAACTTAGGTACCAACTCTTAACCTTCAAAATGAGATCAAGAAAGATTCAACACAAATTTAAACAAAACTAACTCAACCACACACTACTAAGGACTATAGGGACTCGGACCTCATCTAAATGATGAAATGCAAGATATGTAACTCGATAACTACTGCTCTGATACCACAGTTGTCACACCCCAAATCCGGGCATGACCGGCCGTGGCCCACAGGGACTTAGCCCAAGGCACACGTAAGCCTAAACATGAACCCAAAACCATGAAGAATAATTGTGATGATAACCCAGGAATAAATAAATCAATACTCAATCCAGTGACATACCACAATGTATGCACAAAACTCGATAAGCAACCTAAACAAATAAATGTATGCCCTAGAGGTCCATGCAATCGAGTCCCCGCTATGCCATGAGTCCACTCTAAGTCCTTCTAACACCTGGAAGTGATAAAAATTAAGTCAGCTGATAGCTCAGTGAGTAGCAACATGGATAGTAAATACAGTTCTGAAAACAGGGTTCAATTCCAAAATAAAATATATATCACAGAAACTAGTTTGGCATACAGTTTGGTAAATACAATCTGTTTCAAAAAGACGGTTCCACAGTTCAACACTTAAAATACTCATGTCTCGCAAGAACATGTTAAATGACAAATACTATTTGTTTCAAAAAGAAGATTCCACAGTTCAATACTTTAAATACTCATGTCTCGCAAGAACATGTTAAATGACATTAAAATACACATGTCTCGCAAGAACATGTTAACTGACATTAAAATACTCATGTCTCGCAAGAACATGTTAAAAGACATTTTCCACAGATTATAACATGAACACCAATAATTTTAAGGGTACCAATAAAAAAAAATAATCTGCCACACATTTCTCAGGCTATAAGCCCCGTTGGATCCAATACCGAACTAGGAGTCATCCTCAGGGTGGCACCTGGGCCTTTTCTCAAAGTCGATCCGATTGAAGGTCACCTAGTTATTTTTAAAGGTCTGTTCCTTACAATCGTTGAGCACTAGAGTCATCACGGCCTAAACCGGATCTGTTCCCTAGTGGCCAGAGTCACCGCACACAGTGGAATAATTTCCCTGGACTAAATACACACATGGTCCCAATATTCAATACACATCAGTTTCGCAAAACATGATAGTTCATCATTATAAACATGAGACCAAAACAAATAGTTTACAGTATGCCAAGTTCACACATGTTTCAGAAATAATTTGATTCATTTGATAATATAATAATTATCAAAACAGTTTAATCATGAAACAACAATTAAATTTTCCAACAGTTCAGGGTAGGGGAACATTTATAAAAATATGTAGCATGAAACTACTCACCTGAAACGAAATAATATAATCCTCAAATCGAATAGAGTGTAAAAGTCCAACTAGTGTCCTGAACCAATATGAAAACTACACGTCACTACTAATTTAAAAAAAATACTAAAGAATACGAACTAAGTAACCCCAAACTAAAGCGCACTAACACGGCTCAACCCAACTCACCGTTACTCTTAAATATTACCTAAGTTCATGTTCTTCAAAATCTAAAATCACCCAAGACATGGGTTCCAGTCAAAACTTAATTAATTGTGACTTTAAGATAAAATAGAGTTTCAAACAAGCCTTCCCAACCTATTCGCTAACTTTGAAAATTACAAAACCCACTCCACGCTATTCGAAAAATTCCAATAACCTCCAGATATGATCTAATATATCCTAAGTTTCAAATCCAATTGGTTTCACTTGATTTGCTTATCAAAATAATTATCTACAATTTATTATATCCAAACAGGTTGTTTTCTGCAGCACTTTAAAGAAATTGACGGTTCTCTTAATATACACAAGCAATCAATGCAAGGCCAAAAACATACGAAACTAGACTCGTAACCGGTTCTAATGACACTAATTTGATAATTTTTGGATTTATACCCAAAGAGAACAACATTCCCGAATTTACTGTTTCGGACTGGTTTCCTGGACAGATTTGAATACCTCAATTTATATGGATTTTGACTCCCAAAAATTATAAAAAAATTCAGATATTAAATTCAATATGTAATTGATCTACTGTAAAAATTTCAGATTAAAATTCGTTCGTTTGATATGGTTTCTTGATTTTTAAAGTTTGCGATTCTGTACAGAATTTTTGAACTAAGAATTACACCCAATCTTTACACATAAATTTAGCTCCTCAAGTTTCTCAATAGGATATCTATATACAAAATACATAAACCTACAACCTCTCCATCAATGAACTAAATAATCATAGAGTAAGGATAAAGAACAAAACCTTAAGGAAGAAGAAAGATAATTACTTACTACACACCCAGAAATCCTTCCTTCTTTGCAATTCTTTTTTTTTCTTCTTCTTCTTCTTCTTCTTCTTCTTCTCTCAATTCCTTCCCCTGGCTGCCGCTATATTGTCTTGTAAGCTAATAAGGGAATTAGGGTTTTGTAGGTTTTGTATATATTTTCTTTTATATTAGTTGTGGGTCAAATAAATGGATAAATATACAAAATATATATATAAGTTAGATGTAACTCAAATGGTAAGAGCCTTATTTATTCATTTTGTGGTCTAGAGTTCAAGTCACACCCTCTTCTCTTTTTTTCTTTTTTTTTTTTAATAATAAATTTTGCTTCCAAACTAAAGACTTTCACCATAATTTATCTTCGGATTTAAAATTAATTAAAAGACCTTCTAAATATGTAATTTGCACTTTAAGATTCACTATCAAAATATTTGAGATTTGTAAAATTATTATTATCTAATTATTGATTTAATTTTTATATTCGGGTTCTCACAGTTAGCCCTAATTTGAGCATGCTTTAGGCTTAGATTTGTGAATGTTTTGTGCTTATTTTGACATGCTTTAGCTCTGTCCATAGTCATTTGGGTTGATCTTGGCATGCATTATATAGCCCCTTTACATTTTAGGCTTGCTAGCCTTTGAGCATGCACGTGTAGCATGTGTTGCTTACCTCATTTTGATGGTTTGGAATCATCTAGCATGTCATTTCAGCCCCTTTGGTGTGCTTGTATGCTTGCCTTAGTCGCCTCTTTAATGCTTTAAAAGCATGTATTGAATGCTCCATGTTTTGGTCATTGTGCATGTCTTTGGTTTCAAGCCTCTTAGATGCCATCTAAGTAGCCTTTTGGCTTTGTTTTAACATGCTAAAAACCTGTTTTTAGTTGTTTAATGCATGCCATAATTGTCTTGCATAAGTATAGTTCAATGCCTCATTGACTTGCTTTAAGTCTTGGACCATTTGCATGCCTTGTTTGGTCTATTTTGAGTTGGTTTAGCACCACACTTTAGCATGGTTTTAGAGCTCATGTTGCATGCTAATCGTCCATGTTATCTCCTTTCAAGTGTGCTTGAGAGTGGCTTGTTTAATGCCTAAGTTGTGTGCCTTAACAAGTGTATGTGTGCATATGTGCTTAGCTCTCATACTTAGCATTTTGGCTACTGATTTTAGGCCTAGTTAGAATTGCCTAGATCATGTTTAAGTCCACCTTTTATTTGGTTTGCATGCTTGCCTTACATGTTTGCTTGTATGCTCACATAAGTGCCTCGCATTGTCCATGTTGCATGTTAACTAACATGTTTAGGATTGCATTACATCAATGCGCATGCTTGGCCTCTTGAGATGAGCATGATGGAGGTTTGGCACCCTTTTATGTTTATTTGGTTTGCATGCATTTGAAATTAAAGTTGCATACTTGGTTCCTTGGGCCATCATGCATGGAAATACGTGATTGGTGGTCCGAGAATCGAGGCACATCCTCCTTTGAGTCATTAACATGATAAGGAATGTGTTTGATGCATAAATTGCTGGAATTACATTGCCATGCAAGTTTTTGCCCTCTGCTGCTGTGAGTTGCAGGTTTTGCAGACATTCAATGCCGACCGGCAGTACTTAGTGCCGACCGGCAGTCAATAAATGGCCGGTGGATGAATTCAGTGCCGATGAGCTCAATCCACTGCCGATGGAAGTTCTATTCAGCCGGTGATGATTCCCAGTGTTCAGAAAGGCATCCCTGAGACTTTGGCAGTTTTCAGAGGAGTAGAGCAGGGAAAACAGAGGCAATCTAAGCATGGCAGTGCAATTTCGAGCAAGTCCTGAGCATGCGTTGCACCCGGCCCTCATCTCGAGGCGGTTTACTGCTTTAATTAGATTAATTAATTTATTTGATTAATTTAATGGGTTTGTAATATTTAATTAGCTTGCGTAGTTAATTAATTTGTATATTCTTTTGGTCCCTCCGAGCGAGGGCAAGTCTGTAATAAGTGTGGGTGAGTGGTGTGTATGTCTTCCAACCCCCACTTCTTTCTCCCTTTTATTTACCTGCTTTGATGGTAGATTAGGGCACGTTTATTTTAGCATACCTTATGCTATGCATGCGTGCATCCATGCATTTGTTTACATGCACTAGGCTCGGTACATCATACAAACTGCATTGTATTTTCAATTTCCAAATTGAATACGTGCATCAACTGATTACACCTTATATGCCATTTTAGGGTTAGCCGAGCCTACTCTAAATCACATCCTTGCTTGTGATGCATTAGTCATTCTAACATGAACTAGGTCATGCATGTTTGCTAACTGGTTTATTGTTTTGGCACGGAGTACGATGTAAGTCTTTATGCTTTAGCATCTCGCATGCGTGTGAATGTTGACATGACAGTATGCTTACCATGCGGCTAAGTGCTTACATGAGATAAACTGTTTGAATGCCAGTGGGTGGAGGTTGGATTGCTTGAGCTGGAAAACTCATTGAAATCCGTATTTTAGCCTACTTGCGAGTAGCAAATTCCAAAGTGTTTTCGAAACAAACGGATATGCAATGCTTATTTCCAAATTAGGCAATCTAGTCTATACTTGTTTGCTGTGCGCATAACATAGTAATTCTAGGTTAATAATTGGAATAAGAACACATAACGTTTTCAAAACTAGATATCATGGTTAGTAGAGGCCGGTCTTCGGACCGGGCGAGAGGGGGTGCTCATAGCTGACCTTCCCCGATCGTACCCAAGCTCCTGAGCCAAGATCACTTTGGTGATGACGGACACGTGGCCTTCGGCACCGAGTCAGGGTTTCCTAAATTTCCCCATTTTAAAATATTTAGGTGGCGACTCTGTAATCTGGCAAAGCAGTCCATGTTTGGCACTTCTTTTCAAAAATCAGTTTTTCTTCAAAACGATTTGCCAGAGTTGGACTCTTTGGTTCAAGATTAAGAACCGTGACATTTGAGTCCTTTGAACTGTAGTGACCCAATATCGAACCAGAACCCGGGGGGGGGGGGGAATCGCACCCTCGCCCGGGATGCGTTCGGGGACGTCTATAGGGTGATACTGAACAGTTATCTAATGATGATTCTGTAAACATAGTTGGCAGTTATCCAATGAACAAGGAGAATAAGCTATATACCATTATTTCAAAACAAGACGATAAGGGTTGTGAAGCAGAATTAGATGGGTTGATTAATGAACAACGCAGTACAGGTCAGTCTTTTTTCTTAGTGAATGACAATTATTGTTGTTCTTACTAATTTCGTTTCACATCTCAATTACCTATCATTATTCTTTATCTATTTGCTTAAATTTTCTAAATCTTTTAGTCAAGCAGATGAAACTTTCATAAAAGTTATGATGATTTTGTGCATTGACTGAGGAAATCTGTTTTAGCTGGATCAATAACAAAAGAAGTATAGGTTTTCACTTTCAAACCTTCTTTTTTTTTTTTTTTTTCAATTTCTTATTGAAACAATTTAAGTCATTACTCAATGCTGGTAGCTAATTACCTTTGACCGGAATGCTGGTAGAATGTGGAATGCCTTCTTTTGTTCTTTTAGAAGCTTTGAATTCTGAAGGTCAAGCGATGCACGTGACTTAACTGTTATGTAAGTTTGGAATTGTAATTATTACTTATTGACACAGGATCCATCAGAAGGAATTTCACTATAGTCCGCACAGCAGCTTTACAGGCCTCTGGTTTAGCAGCTCGTAGAATGGCTTTTAAGGGAACCAACAATGAACCATGTTCCATTAAGGGTGATGATCAGTCTTGAAAACAACATACCACTAAGGGTAATGGGATAACTGATATCAGAGATTCATTGGCATTTGGAAAGGAAATTGATGAGGATTTTTCCAAGGGAGTACAATGAGGAAATGAAGGGATTAAAGAATCAAAACAAGTGCAGGGTTGGTAGTTCAACAGTGAGGAGACTTTTTTGCGGATGATACACTTGCTGAGATTGAAGGACTGAATAACTACACAAATAATGTTCTTCCATTTCTATAGCAGTTTGTTATTTTTCTTTTTCGGGTGCATGCCTCTGGCTGTTTTGGATGCTGGCTGTTAGTTGTATCTTGCAGTTTGTTTCTGTCTGCTGCTGTCTGTTGCTGTCTGTTGCAATCTATTAGTCGTGTTTATTTTGTTAGTTTCTTTTTGGTTTGGTGGGAAGTGTTGTTTAGTTGTTAGGCTCTGGTGCCTTATTTAACTTTTGTTTTCTTGTGTTTTGTTGTTGATAGCTCTGCTATGCCTGAGGGACGCCTCTTGTAAATCCGTAAATCTTATAAAAAAAAATATAAATGATTTTCCATTATTTTGTCGATCTAAATTTGTCGTTGCCAAAAAGTAAAGCTTTCTCGACAAACAACTTGTCGGTAAGTGTGTTATCAAAAGTTTACTTTTGCCGACTCATATTGTGTTACTAGAAGTGTATTTTTTGTCAATGCAAATTTATCGTTGCTAAAAGTAAAGCTTTATCGACAAACAAATCGTCGACAAATGGCAACATTTACTGACGTAAATGTGTCGCCAAAAGTTTACTTTTGCCGACTCATATTTTGTTGCTAAAACTATATTTTTTGCCAATGCAAATTTGTGTCGGGAAAAGTGCTACACAATCATCATATTTGAACTACTTTTACCAACGCAATGTAAATTGCCGACGATGGATGAAAACTTTTAACGACGACTATGTTTGTCGCTAGGCATTATTTTAACCAACGCAATGATAATTTCGTCAGAAAAAAGTTTTGCCGACTCACTTTTACCTAGGGGTTGCTGACGTAACTTTGTGTGTCAATGAAACTTTTTGCCGGCAAGTTTTTCCTTTTAGCAACATATTTTGTTGTGTTGCAAAAAATGCAATTTTTTGTAGTGATACATCTGCCAAGTTCTCTAAGTGTTAACTGGAAGGTACTAGTACCCCACATTCTCAGCTCAGCCAATTCTCTAGGCGTTAGCTAGAAGGTAATGATATCCCTTATTCTTAGCGCATACACATTTTCAACCACCATATAACTCACAAATATAATTAACTTGAGTGTACTACATACACAAAATCTATTCAATATTACACTGTCATCCTCCACCAATGGCCAAGCACAAAACTTATAAGCAAAATATATAAATACACATAATACGATAAGCCGATACTTACCTGACGTTAAGTCCAACAACAATGATAATAATAACAATATTCAACGGTTTCAAAACCCAACCTCAAGTTTATGTCTGAATTTACAACACGTCTTAGTTTCTTTCTTTTGTTTCCTTCTTTTCAAAAACCGACCCTTTTATTTTCCAAATTTACATGCCTAGGTCCTTTTTCTTTCCAAAAATCAATTTTCACATTTCAATAAAACCTCATTCATGAATTCCAAGCCATATTCCGGCTTAACTCAATATGATTATTCGAATAAGTCCCAATACTAAAATTAATTCCCCCCTCCCTTCATGTTAACAACACAATAACACAACTCAAATGATCAAAACACAAACATTATTCAATTTTACCCTTTTTAATTCATTAGGTCAAATATGAAATTAGGGCTTTTTCTCCTTTGCAACAATATAAACAAGTTAATCTACCCTCCAATTAACCCAAACCACAATCAATTGCCCAATTTCTACTCCAAGCATTCAAACCCAAGATCCCCTTATATGATTTTCAAAGAAGTCCATAACGGACATGATTTTTATGCAATGAAAATCTACCACATGTCTATCTATAGGTGAAGTATTAAAAAGGAGCAAAAGAATCTCTACCTCAAGCAATGAAGAGAAGAAAGACCGAAAATCCAACTTCAACGAAAACACAATCTGCTCAGATTAAATGGAAGCCCTCACGAGCTCTACGTTTTTGTATAAGGAACTAGGGGTCAAAGATGTATAAAAGTATATGAAAACTAGGTAGAAAGAGCTTGAAAGCTCAACAATGGCAGAAGGAGGGAGAGAGAGAGAGAGAGAGAGAGAGAGAGAGAGAAGTGATCCAGATGTGACCAAAAGTGACTTTTATAGTTGCTGAATTCGGATAGACTGCTCAAGCGCATGAAGTGTCACTCAAGCGTACCGACACAACAAGGTGTGACTGCTCGAGCACAGGAATTACAGCTCAAGCAAAGAATGCACCCTCCTAGTACTTTTGCAGACCTGCAAAAATACTAAGAGTTTTCGAACACTACTCAAGCACAAGAAGCTTCGCTTGAGTGCAGAGACAAAATTCAGGGCAACAACAGTTTTTAGAAAAAAAACAAGCAACCAACCTGCTCTAAATGCAACCAACACACACCAATAACCAAACTCAATGAGAAATAAGGAGAACAAAGACAACAACACTCATTCAAGACAAGAAAACCCAGATGCACAACATCAAATGGTTCGAGTCTCAACTAGAATCGTTATATTGCTACCTTCTAGTGATTGTTTAACCGATACCCAGGCCAGTTAAGCACCTTCTAATCCTTGAAATTTTCATCAATATATAAATGTTGCAAGTCAAGTTTTGTATTATCTTGTTCAAGCTAAGTTATGTTCAAGTTATGACTTTATGCTATGTTTTATAAACCTTGTCGGTGTTCATTCATCTACCATTTTACTTTATTATTATTTATTGGGCAATGGCTTACCCCTTTTCCCTATGTGTATGTAGGAGAAGATGAGGAACATGGTCAAGTGGAGGTGTCGCACTTGAAGTCTTTTCTTTTGTTTTGTCTTTTTGGAAGTTGCAACGTTTAGACAATAGTTTTGTTTTGTTTGTTTGTTTTTTTTTTTTTTAATTTATTTATTTATTTTTTTTAGTTTGGACCTTGTATAGTTATGTTGTAAACGATGTACTTCTTTTCCTTTTTGTTTTTTGGACTTATAAATAGCAAGATAATAAAATGAGTTATGTTTATATGTTTCATTTGATTTATGCATATGCTCTAAATGGAGTTTTGGTAATTAATGGACAAATGATTCTGCATAACCCCAAGGATTGTTAGTACTGTCTTATCTTGTCTTGTCTTGTCTTGTTAGGCCTTCGGTAATTGGGAACTACTGGTGAGTCACAATGTTATCCTGTTTGGGATGGAATGGGGTCATGACATCTACTATCAAAGCGATTTTTCAAAATATAAAATTTTACTATAACATGTAAAATTATGACATTAGTAGAATTAAATTAACACTATTTATTGAAAATGATCTCACTTACACTAGATAAAACTATCAAGTTACATCATGATGTAAGTTGTATGTGAGAAGTGACAACTTATGCTTTGTGAAATGTGGTATTTCCACTTTTATTTCATTCTATAGTAAGGATTATAAATAAGTGAAGTCGAGTTAAGTATTACATTATTTAAGTTAATTGAAATGTTGGAAATTGAAAAATTATTGAAATTTTAATATTATTTAAGTTATTTAAAATTTTAACGAATTCTAAAATATGTTAAATTTTAATAAAATTATTTTTTGAACAGATATCAAACAAATTTTAATTGAACAGATAATTAGCTAAACTAAAATAATTTATCGATTAGTAAATTTTTTAAATTAATTTTAAAATATATTTAAATTTAACTTATTTAGAAACTTTCGACTTGTTTTACAATATTATTTAATATTTCAAAGGGTAAATTACATTATCCTTTTTTGAGATTTAAAAAAAGTACGTAAACTTACAATTTTGGCATAATTATATCGATTTTCTTTTTAATAATTCTAAATGGACCAAAACTAATATAAATAATGTAAATACACAAAGATAAATAATAAATATATATATTTAGTGTAAAAAATATTACAATATATATATTTTTTTATCTATTTGACTATGAATTATTAATGAAAAGAAGTTAAGTGATGACATGAATTAAACCTTAAGGGATTTCAATGTAATATGCCAAAATTATAGAATTTGTTATACTTTTTCAAATTTCAAGAGAGGTCAAAGTAATTTAAATGTATGAATTATGATAAAAGAAAAAAGGATAAATTACACTAACTTTTCTTGAAATTTGAAGAAAATATAAGAAGTCTCACAATTTTAATATAATTACAATAAGTTTCGCTAAGATTTTAATTCACATAACATTGTTCTCTTTTTATCAATAATTTATTAGTCAAATTAATAAATAAAAAAAACAATTTTGATAATATCACATCTACTAAATTGTGACATGTTTTTCCTTTCTGATCATTGTAATTTCATATTATTTGTATTAATTTTGATCAATTTAAAAGATTAATATAAGGCAAATGTTAACTAGTGCAACATGGACATTGTTTAGCGTTGGGAAGTACGTAAAAAGTTTCTTGAAAACATATAAATATGTTAAAAAGTGTATTAATTTCAATAAAAATATACTGAATTTAGTGAAAAATATATTGTGCCCTTCAATTTGTTTTATTTTATATTTTTATTTTTATTTTTATCTTTTACTTGTACACTAGGCATTTGTTAGCAAGACCTTTAATATAATTATGTTAAAAAGACAAACATTTAGGGCAAGTTTGGCATTTGACTATTTTAGTTAAAAAATTAAAAAGTCACTCTGGATGGTGAAATTATCTCCACAGAGAAATAGTGAGATGGTGTGCCCAATCCTTTAATCTACAAGAAAAACCAAAGTTAGTGATCATCTTCGACCTGGGTAGATCGGGAGGACCCTTCAACAATCAAGTCATTATATTGATTGGTCATTATACGGAATAGGAAAATGATTGTATTTAAGTATTTTTTGATTATCTTGGTCTGTGTTTCCTGTGATGTTCCGGCTCTTTAAACCAATTTAATTACGTTTATTTCAGATTAATCATCTTGTTTCCGAACTATTGTTTGTTTTTTGAACTCTAAGAATTGTGTATCGCCATTTACTTTTTATTCTGAACCTTACCTCATGTTCTAAATTGTATTTCCAAGATGAGATTTGAGTCTTTGGGTGTTAGAGTGAGCCGGGGAAGGGTGGGAATACCATAAGATCAATTTTGGCTTGAGTTAAAACCTAAGTCCGCTTGAGCGGTGCTTTCATCGCTCGAGCGATCATTACGTCCATCTAGTTTTATGTTCTGATGTCTGTGATAGTGGGAGTGTGATTTTTACGCTCGAGCGCAGGTTTCACCGGTCGAGCAGTCTGTTCTATAGACGAAAGAGATACTGGGAGTTTGAATTCTTTGTTCGAGTGCATGATCCACTACTTGAGAGGTCTATTTGAATTTAGTTTTGAAATTCATGTCCAATCACTTAAAATTTGAGGCAAATCCACTTTTCCTTCACTTTTTCATTTCCCTATCTCTCTCTACGCTCCACTTTTCTCTTTTCTCTCATCTCTCTCTAGAGAAATCCTCACCAACCCTCCTAAATTTTTCGATTCACATACATTCATTGATTTCTTGACCCTAGTTCTTGGGATCATTTTGGAGAGCATCTCGAGAGGAACGTTTTGTCTGGTAGAGATATGTTTTCAACTCTATGGATTTTAGGGCTTTTCATTATTTCCTCTCATAGACTTGGGGTAGGGATTTTCTAAATTTAGTGTATGTGTTTTAACTTTATTATGTGTTATTTTGATAATATAACACCTGAAAAGATTAGGGTTTTTATTAAAGATTTGTTTGATGTACAAAAATGGGAGATTCTCAAATTTTTGTGAAGGTTCTTGCTAGTTGAGTATGGTTTTGTATAACTCATGGGTTTTGATGAAAAATATCTTTAAAATGAGAACTCCCCAATTTTTGATAAAACCCTAAAAATTTAAAATGTTGAAATTGAGATATTGGCTAAGTTATGAGGAACTTATAAGTGTTGGAAAAATATGTGTTTATTGAACAAATGAGACCTTGGAAGTATTTGTTCAAAAGAGATGAAGTTGATGAATTTGTTGTTAGGAATGTTGGAATTCCTTTTGGAAATCTTTATATGAAAGTAATGAATTCTTGAGAAAGAATGAGGAATGCCTACTATGTTGATGTTGTTGAGGATTGTTGATTATTCTCATATTATAAATTGTTTATTTTGAAATATTTATTGAATAAAGATAATTATTTTGGCAACCGATTGAGGGCTGTGTTGATTGTTGTAGAATTCGTATGTGAATTAGGTAAATCGTAAAATTTACAAATTTATGCATGTCATTGAACATTGCATAACCTCATGATTTAACTTTCACTTTGGAATTGAGAAATTGGTTTTCAAATTGATTTATTAGGAATATTTGAGATGTGTAGAGTTGGGATAAATACTTTGGTGAATCCGGTTAAGAGATGTAGAATTGAGATTAAGTTAGCTTGAGGTCCATAATGAAAGACTAAAAACATGCACGGAGTAGGTATCAAGTTCCTTCCAGTTGGGAGTGGTGTAGACACCCTATTTTTGACCATCCTCAAGACTTGGACGTCATCGTTTGAACACTCGATGATCATCCATACTTGTATTCGTTTTGAGTTCCCAGAGGTCTCGGCCGCGCGCCTTACCTTAGGATCTCGCAACTTGTCTGTTTTGTACTTGGTTGTGGACCAAACACTTGTGTTTTTGCTTTTGAGGAAAGAGGGTGGCTTGTTGGCCATCCCCTCAACCCATCGGCGAAGGCATGATGCCATCGACCTTGTGTTCTTTCCATCGGCCAAAAGTTTTGGCCGATCGGCACTCTTTTTGGTCGGTCGACACTTACGTTGGTTGATCGGCCATATTTTTGAGCCGAGACCTTTCCATCTGCTTTTTGCAAATATTTTCTGCCAGCTGTGACAGCTGGTATCCATAATTCACATCTTCCATACACGTGTATGGAGGGATTTGTTTCAAGACTCAAGCTTGCTCAACAAGCTTGAGAATTGGAATTCTATAAGAAGGGAGCCCCTCCTCCCTTCTCAGAGGTTCAGAAAATGGAGTCTTGAGAGACAGATATACATTTGTATCTATATCTCATTGTTGATCCTTGTCTTGTGCTCTAAAGTGTCTTTTTGTCTTACTATTGCACACAAACACCTAGTAGAACACTATCCTTTGGTTGCTGAGGTCCTTAGGAGTTGTTTTTAGTGTTCTTGAGTTGGTTTTGGCCAGAGGAGGCTGCTGGAATAGTGTTCTTGAAGGTGTTCTTCAAGGTTGAGCTTCTTGCTTTTAAACCCCCATTCTTTCTTAAGCTTTTAGACCTATTTGCATATTGTTTTAAGCTTAACTCTAAACTGCAAAAAGTTCTGATTTTTTATGCTTAAGACCTTTGTTTAAGGTCACTTTTGTGTTTGGGGTTGTTTACCCCCCCCTCCTTAGGCCTTGTTTGGCCTTGCTTTTGTGCCTTCTTTGTGAGCTTCGGGATCACCTTGTTTTGGCCTTCTTACCACTGAAATCCAGAGAGATTTCAGTGGTGGGGATGGTGTTTTAAGGTCCCAAAAAGGAGAGAGTCATCCCCTCTCCTTGTGTCTTCAATATTTGCCTTGAATGCCTCATGTGTGAGCATGTTTGTTAGGCTTGTTTTAGCTTGTATATTAGCATGTATTTATGGTTGTTTTGTTGAGGCTTACAACTGTTTTTTCTTGGATTGATCACTCCATGCATGGTTTATACACTTGTAGTGTAAATCGCACACACTAGTCTTGTATGCTTCATGAAGTAGCATGTCATTCTAGCCTATGTTGTGTCCACTTCAGCATATATTTGGTGTTGTCTTACCATGTCATACCTCTGTTTAGGTTTGGTTTGGTTAGCCTTTGCATGCCTCATGCACTTGTAGTGCATTTCCATGAAATTGCCTTAACATGCTTTGTGCTTTAAGCCATGCTTTTAGCATGATTTTGGCTTGACCCAAAGAAGCTTTTAGCCTTGTTTTACCATGCTTAAGGTTTGTTTGGTGTTGTTTTGGTCATATTTGCATTGATTTGTATAGCCATGGTTCAACCTAGCTTGTTTGCTTCGAGTGTCCAAGTCATTAGTATGCATTGCTAGGACTATTCTTATGATTTGGCATCATTCCATATGAGATTTCAATCCGTGAAGTGTGGCCATATACTTGCATTTGTCATCTTCTCCATGCATTAGGAGGTTGATGTTTTATGCCTCATGAATGGATCATTGTGCATGCCTCAATGCTTAGGTCTTTGGGATGCCATTTAAGTGAGTTTTTGGTCTTGTTTTACCATGCCATAACTTTTTTTTTTCATTGGTTAAGTCATGCCATGTTTGGTTTTGATAGGTGTTGTATAACACCTCTTTTGTAGCCTTGCATGCCTCATGCTTTTAGACTTTTGTTCTAGCTTGTGTTGGCTAGATTTAAGCTTGTTTTTGGCCCTATATTGATTTGCATTGAGACTATTTTGGGTGCCCTTGGCCCTTTGGGGCTTGCCTTGCATAGCCATGGTTTGAGTCCCTTGGTTAGCCTTAAGCTTTAGGCTTTCTTGCATGCTATACTTGCTTTGTTTGGTTGATTTGGCATCATTCCTCACATATTTTCAGAGCTTATTGCATTGCCACATTCTCATGTTTGTCACACCTTGCTCATGTTTGAGAGTTGTGTCTTGTTGTCTAGTTTATGGGCCAATTGGCATGCATGTTTGTTTTGCATTTTGGTACCATCGTTTTAGCACTTTTGGCCACTGATTTGGGCATGTTTGAGAGCTGTTCATTTTTGTTTAAGTCCATCTTCGCATGTTGTCGCATGCTTGCCTTACATGTTGTCGCATGCTTGTTGCATACTTGTTACCTTGCATGTTGTTACATGCTAATTCCATTACATGTTGTTGCATGCTAATTTCATTGCATCATGCTTGCATGTTTGCATAGCATTGTGTGTACATGCCTTGCCTCTTGATCAAACATGATAGAGGTTGAGGCCCCCTTATGTGTTTTGTGCATTCATTCCACATTGAATTACACACTTGGCTCCTTTGGCCATCATGCATTGGAATGCGTAATTGGTGGCCTAAAGGTCGAGAACTACACACCTTTGATCCTTAAACATGATAAGGGGTGTAATTGCAAACATTTTCTTGCAAATGCATTGCCATACCTCTGTTTGTCCTCTGCTACAGCAAAACAACATTTTACAGGAAAAGATGGCCGATCGGCTATCTGGTGTGCCGATCGGCTAAAATTGTTTGGCCGATGACCTCATAAATGGTCAATGACACCTTTTCTTTGGCCGATGGCTTCACCATTTGGCCGATGGCCTCTTAGTATGTCCATGAAGTGGTTCTAGAGCATCATAGGACTTTTCACAGTTTTCTGAGGTGCAAAATAGTGCAAACAGAGGCAACATGAGGCATGGCAATGGATTTTCTGAGCGAAGCTGATCGAGCATGCATTTGTCCCTCTTACCGAGGCCGCTTTACTGTTTTTGCAGCTTAATTAATTTGTTTAATTAGTTACGAGTTGTGTAATAATTAATTAGCTTGTTAGTTGATTAATTAGTTGATTTGTATTATTCTTTCGGACTCTCCGTCGAGAGGGCAAATTTTGTAATAAATGTGCGTGCATGTGTGCATGTTTTCTAACCCCGCGTCTTTCTCCTTTTTACTTAACTGCTTACGATGGTTAGTTTCAGGACATATTTCATTTAGCATCCTTATACTATGCATGTTTGCATCATTCATCTGTATCGCATGCACCAGGTTCGGCGCATCATACTAACCGCATTGTATTTCAATTCCTACTTGAATACATGTATCGAGTTGTCGCATTTCATATGCCATCTTAAAATAGTCAAGCCTATTTCTAGTTACATTTTGTATGTGTTGCATTAGCCATCTTAACATGAACTAGGATCATGCATTGATTTCTAACTAGCTTCTTGTTTTGGCTCGGAGTACACTGTGAGTGTTTATACTTTAGCATCTTGCATGTGTGTAGGTGTTGCCATAATAGCATGCTTGCCATGAGGCTATTTGCTTATGTGATATAACTGTCTGAATGCTTGTGGGTGAAGGTTGGATTGCTTGAATTGGAACAATTCATTGAAATCTCTGATTTAGCCTACTTACGAGTAGCAAACTTCAAACCGTTTTCAAACAAACGGATATGCAATGTTTTGTTCCAACTTAGGCGATCTAGTCTATACTTGTATGCTGTGTGCATCACATAGAAAATTCTAGGTTAATAACTGGAATAAGAACGCATGTGTTTTCAAAAATAAGATATCATGCTTAGTACAGGCCGATCTTTGATCGGGCGAGCGGGGGTGCTCATTGCATGACCTTCCCCTCTCGTACCCAAGTTCCCAAGCCGAGGCAACTTTGGTGATGATAGACACGTGGCCTTAGGCAACGAGTCAGGGTTTCCTAAATTCCCCCAAAATAAATATTTAGGTGGCGACTTTGTATCTGGCAAAGCAGTCATTGTTTGGCACTTCTTTACAAAAATCAGTTTTCGAAAACGATTTGTCGGATTTGGACTCTTTGGTTATTTATCAGTCTTGCATTACACTTTGCAAGATTAAATTCAAAACCGTGAGATTTGAGTCCGAATTGTAGCATGCTAGAGAGCAAACGAGATTTCGCGCCTTCGCAAGCGCTGAGCTTCGGGAGTCCTCGGGGCACGTCTACAAGTGGGTAAAGTGATTTTGGTAGTACTTTGAGTGTCTACTTATAGACACTAGCCTAGGAATTACCAGTGTTGTATTTACCACCTATTTATTTATGAAATGGAAAATTGAATTGGTTATGTTTTGGAACAAGTGCATGGCATAAGGATTTCAAAATGAGAATATGTATATTTTGAGCATTGGCATAACATTTGCATTGTACCTCATGATAGTTTTAAATAGTATGCACTTTGTTTAAATTATCTCTGCTGGGATTTAAGCTCACCCTTTAGTGGGAACTATTTTCAAGTAAAGATGTAGTGACCCCGCCAAAGTGAAGGCGTGGAGTATTCTTTTTGGAGCACAAGGCTCATTTGTTATTTGCTTTTATTTTTACAAGCCAATGGCAATATATGTATAGGTTTCATAACCATTATGTGTAACCAGGTATAAGCCATGAAACTTGTAGCCCTTAGGGAATGATTTGTTTCTACTTTAAATTATTATCTTGAAGATTACATGCTATATATATTCACGCCATAGGAATGATGAATGTATGAATAAACGTGATTCCTTTTGTAAATCTCTTAGAAATATCTTGAATAGAAATGAGGAGATCTAGTAATTAAGGTTGATGGAGTTACGTATCTTGTTCACTTGTAAATGATGGAATTTAATTACGTTTATGAGTTAATTTGGATCTATTGAATGTTAATGTTTTTAGGGGTGTTATGTTTCCTGCTTTACTTGATTCTCCTTTTATAGCTGATTGGTTCTCGTCGTGGTCATCCATACCCTTTATGATCGGATGATCCTTCTATTGTCAAGGGTCACTTACACTAGTGGCCAAGTTGTCTTTATTGCAGATTGTTGAATCTCTGCTCACCAGACAACTATGGTGATGTCAAGCCATAGTGGCCAAGTTGCATGACACACTAATCGTCAGATGAAGGTTGATCGTACAGTCCTCCCCCTTTGTCAGTTCCAGTCTAGGCCATAGCCCACCTAAGGTGTTCCTTGTCCATTGGATGAATGTAGATCAATCAGTCCTTGCCATCCCGAATGATATTCTTCTATAATGATATCTGTGCCTCTAAAACATTATGGGCCTAACTCATTATTTTATCTGAGTTGGATTCCTTCTTGGGCCTAATTAGTTTTGGGCTCATATTTGGTTTGGTCATGGATCATTGATTGGGCCTGGTCTTGTAATTTTACCCTCCACAATTACTATTAAAAAATTAATTTTTCTTTTGACTTTTATAGGCGTCTTTTTCATAAAAATAAAAAAATCAATTACAATAATTAATTTTTGGAAAACAACCCTCAGGGTAAGGGCTTGTTTAGCAAGTGATAGGTTAGCATATTTTTTAATTTTTTACGAAAAAAATGTGAAATGTGAATTTAGGTCAAGTTTGGCATGTTTTGAAAAAGATAAAAAGTTAAAAAGTCACTATTCTATTTAAGTCACATAATCTTATTTAAGTCACATTACTTCTCTAACACATCACTTCAAACCCAACCAAAACCCAACCCATATTTCATAAAAAGTCAAAAAGTGCACTTATTAGATCATTCCAAACAACCCCTTAGATTGAAGTGATGTGGTAGAGAAATAATGTGTTCAAAATAAGAATTAATGTAACATAAATAAAATAATTGTGATCCACATAAAATGATGTGTTAAAATAATATATGCTATTTTTACATATGCCAAAGAACACCTAAGTTTGGAAAATTTGGATAATAGTCAAAAAAAAAAAAAAAAAAAAAAAAAAAAAAAAAAAAAAAAAAAAAACGACTAAAAGATCAAAAAGTCAAAGAACTATAAAAAATAAAAAAAATAAAAAGGTAAAAAAATTATTTTTCTCTCTATTTTTTACAGCTTTTTTTATAAAAAAAAATCAAATAATTATCTCAAATATACTAATTTTTTTACTCTATATTTTAATTAAAAAATTGTGAAAATAAACTTTTCATCATTCGTGGCTCATTTGTGTTTTTCAAGCGCCGAGGTAGTTGGTCGGCAAGACCCACGTGTCTTAATTAGTAAGGTCAAGTTTGACATCCTCTCAAAAATTCAAAAAGTTAAAAAGTCACTATTTTATTTAAATCACATCATCTTATTTAAGTCACATCACCTCTCTAACACATCACTTCAAACCCAACCCAAATCCAACCCATATTTCATAAAAAGTCAAAAAGTGCACTTATTTAGTCTTTCCAAACTTGGCTTTAAATGAGCCCATGTTTGCCATCAGTTTATTAGATTAAAATAGTAAAAAAAAAAAATTAATTAATTAATTAAATGAAAAAAATTAATAAGATAAATTATCATATTTAAATCATAATAATTTTAGTAGCGCGTTTAGTAGAGTTTTAGAATTATAATTTAAATGTGGAGTTCTACTTTGAGTTTGTAAGTTTTTGAATTATGATTTGAAAAGAGAAAAATTTATTTAGTTATGAGTTTTGAAAAGATATTTGAATTAAATTCTGAATTTTTAAAATGAATTTTTAAATTAGAATTAAAAAACTTATAACTCATAAACAAACGCACAACTTAAAATTCAATTCAAAATTCATGAACAAACTTTTTTTTAAATTCAATTCAAAAAACTAATTATTGATAAAAAAAATTTATTTAACAAATTTCGAAAATATTTTTTTATGTAAAATATAAAAAATATATTATTTTTTGTCAAAAAAAATCAAAAACAAATTCCCAACTTTTTTTTTTTTTTTTTTTTTTCAAATAATAGGTGCTAATCACCCACCAAAAAAAATTGTTCCACTCTACCGGCTGGACAACCAATCGGACGTTCGAAAGGATGACCGAGTAGACCCAATTCGCTCTTTCCAAAATTCAAAATTTAAAAAATTTTATGCTCTCTAAACATGATCTGAAATGAGTTTTAAAATATGACATTGGAATCCCATTTTGAAAACTTAAACCAAACAAAGCATTGAAAAATGCACTGGAATCATGTTTCCAGAGCTGCTCCAAACACAACTTTCATTTTTTTCTTTGACAAAAATTAAAAAGTTAAAAAATCTAATCCAAACAAGATTTTTTAATCCCAAACTAAAATAGTTAAAAAATCAAAAGCCAACCTACTTTCCAAACAAAACCTGAGTGTGAACTTTCATGATATCCCATCTCACATAAATTTTTGTATATTAAAAGAGTATTACGTGATATTATTAAGTCATATTTTTTTTATTAATTATAAATATATATATACCTTTTTTTTTCCGATACCTAACATAATTATAATGAATCTTATCTCAATAAAAAAATAAATATCAAATGTCATTTACACTATTGATATCCAAAAATTCCTCCTCATCTCATATGGACAAAGAGAGTGAGGGGAAAGCATGTGGAGCCATGTGGACCAATGTTTTAAGACCCGGATTGGACTGGTTGGTTCAACCAGTAGAACCGGTGATCGGACCTAGTTTCAGTTCGGATGACCCATAAAAACAGGATTAAGCCAAAAACCGGCCTTTTTTGCAAAAATTGGTTCTCGACCAACCCCTTTATTTTAGTTTTTTTTTTTTTTTTTTTTTTTCTTCTTTTCTTTCTTTCTTTCTTATATATATATATAATTTAACTAAAAACTCTTACTTCAAGAGTCTCCTTTTATGAGGAGAAGTCTCATTAGAAGTTTGAAGAAATTATGAAAGTGTAAAAAATTGTTCAAAGAAAAATTAAAAATTCAATGTGAAATTTAATTAAATTATTTGAATCATATTTGATTAGAGGGAGAGTTGAAAATTTCGTTTCCCTCCAAAATTAAATATAGCATTCAATCAATTTATTTGAAATTAATGTTAATTTTTTTAAATTTCTTTAGCCTCCGTTTGGGAAGTGGGTTGGCTCTTTGGCTTTTTGGCTCTTTTGGCTATGTGAGCCTGGGCTCAAAAGCTTGGTTTGGGAAGATTTTTTGATTTTTTGGCTTTTTTGACTTTTTTTGTGAGAGAAGAGTGTAATGATTATGGGTTGGATGTGATTTTTTGTCTTTTGTGGCTCAAAATTGCTATTTTATCTTTTGTGGCTCATTGAGCCAAAAAAGCCCAATGAGCCACTTCCCAAACCATGCCTTAAAACTAATGATTTTTTCTTATATTATCAATTATGATTTTATTAAATATTATTATTAAATATTATGTAATATTCTTTTATTATTTTAATAATTATATATATATTTTTTATTTATAATTTATAATTATATTTTTAATTATATAATATTAATTATGATATCACTATTCCATTCGACTACGTCAACCTGGCAATTAAAACGGTAGCGACTCTATCCAATTTTTTCCCCCATTTACTTACCAATCCGAGTTTTAAAACATTGATACGGACTTTCTTGTGACTTGCTTGGATTTGAGCAAATTCAAACTGCTACTGACTACCGAGTAAAAATGTCCGCGCATGACATCTGAAAAGTAGGGTCATCTATTCAATGAATCTAACCCTCACATAAAATCTATAATATTATTTTATATTTTTGGTTCAACTAGACCCATCTAAAATCTTTGACCTTTTTTAGCAATCAAAAAAAGTTTGTCATCCCTTGATATTGTAAGAAAAATAATTAAATAAAAGGTCAAAAAATTATTATAATTTTTTTTTATGTATTTTTTTACAAATTAAATAAAATAGTTTAATTTTCAAAACAACTCTTAGGCCAAGTTTGAGAAGTGTAAAAAAAGTCAAAAAGTTACTCAAAAAATTTAAAAGTTATCACTATTCACCAAAAGTCAAAAATTACGGCTGCACAACTTTCAATCTTAATTTTTCCCTACATACTAATTTATACAATTTTTTAATACACATTTTTTCATAAAAAATCAAAAAGTTAACTCAAATATTCATATTTTCTCCCTCAACTTTTTAGTCAAAAAAGATAAAAAGTGTACTTATTTAGGACATCTCAAACAACCCGTTGCTTTAATTAATACTACAAACGTCCAATTTTTTTTTTTTTTTTTTTTGTTGAAATACTTAGCCTTGCATTTTTATTGATAAAATAATCAATAAAAAAAATTTAAAATAACTAATAAGAAAAAATATCACATTTTACATATTAATCAATCAAATTTTCTCTCATAATCATCTATTAGCTTTTTTTTAAAAAAAAAGGTTAATTACCCAAAAAAATTTTAAAAAAAAATCTAGGGTTTCGTGTGTTTTTCAATTTAAACCCTAGAGTTTCAATTTCATCAAATTAAACACTGGAGTTTCATCCGTTTTTCAATGTGAACCTTTCATCCATCTCCATCTCCATCTCCATCTCCATCTCACTCCATCTTCTTCATTTTTTCAAATTCAAACCCACATGTTCAAATTCTTGTATCTCTCTCATTGTAACTTTGTTTCATCTCATTTTAGCGTCGTTGGATTTACCTCATGCCCTAGTTTTCATTTCACCCCTCATATGTCTTATTCCACCTTTTTTTGTATGCTGTTGAAGCTCTGAAAGTTGGCCAATTTTTTTTTTTCCTCTCTTTTGGCAAAATTTTTAGATTTAAATCCACATATTCAAGCCCTTGTATCTCTTTGTAACTTCATTTCGCCTCATTTTTGCATCATTAGATTCACCTCATAACTTAGTTTTCATTACATCCTCCATACACCTTGTTCCACATCTTTTTGTATGCTGTCGGAGCTCTGAAAGTTGGCTAGAATTTTTTTTCTTTCTTTGGGCAACATTTTCATATTCAAACCCACATGTTCAAGCCCTTGTATCTCCCGCGTCATTACTCCACTTCGCCTCATTTTTGCGTCATTGGACTCACCTCATGTCCTAGTTTTCATTACACTCCTTGTGCGCTTTATTTCATCTCACTACAACATTTTCTTAGTTTAGTGACATTTGAAAGCGCTACAAAACTATTCTTCTAATGACATTTTTTGGTCTTGTGGCATTTTGAACAAGTGCCACTTCTATCGGTGCCACGGTAGATACGAGTGCCACGGTAGATACTTGCAAGTGCCACTGCACCATCATGGCTGAAAACTTTCAATGATATTTTAATGTCATAGTAGATATTATTTGTGGCATTATCAAGCGCCATTAAAAAAAGAGTTAGTGACACTTGTAAGTGTCATTACACCATCAAGACTAAAACCTTTCAGTGACACTTTAATGTCATGGTAGGCACTATTCGTGACGCTATCAAGTGCCATTCATGATGATAATTCGTTGTCGAACAATTTGATCCACTCTTGCGGAGACTCGAACCGCCAACCTTCCGCACCATAAACCTTATATACCACACTCTTCCCACTACACCTCTATAGCACCACATGATTATATATGCAACATATATTATTTATATAGTACATACATCCATATTAATATAAAAGTATATGTATAAACATAATTATTTTATTGAACATTATTTATGTAAAATAAACTATTTACTACTAAAATAAAAAAAGTCCACTTTTGGCGACTAAAAATATTTTTTAGTTGCCAATTCTATACTTTTGGCTACTAATTATTTTTTAGTTGCTAAAAAACTTAACTTTTGTCGACCAAAATCAGATTTGGTTGCCGAAGATGCACTTTCAGCTACCAAAATTTTGGTCACAAAAATTTTTTATTCCCGCCTTAGGATTTTAGTTCTCCCGCGCTAAAAATGACCATTTTTGGCGACTAAACTTATTTTTTAGTCGCCAATTGTAGACTTTTGGCTACTAAAATTTTTTTTGGCACAAAAAACTTTACTTTTGGCTACTAAAATTTTTTTAGTCGGTAAAACCCATATAATCAGCGACCAAACTTATTTTTAGTCGCCAATTGTAGACTTTTGGCTACTAAATTTTTTTAGTCGCTAAAAAGCTTTACTTTGGGCTACTAAAAATTTTTTAGTCACTAAAACTCATATAATCAGCGACCAAACTTAGTTTTAGTCGCCAAAATGCTTTACTTTTGGCAACTAATGCTGTTTTGGTCGCTATACTTTCAGCGACCAAATTTTTTTGGTCAAAAAATTTAGTCGCCGAATATGCTTTTTCCTGTAGTGTATATTGAGTTTAATTCATTTATTTTTAATCATTTACTACATTTTAAAAATTTAGAAAATATATTGGCATTTTTTATTTTTTCAAAAATGTCATTATAAGCTTGGAAAGTTTTTGGCTTAGTAGCATTTCTCAAAATGCTATAAAATATTTGTTTATGACACTTTTCACCTAAGTGCCATAAAAAGTAATTTGCACCTACCTAGTGTCCTGACATTTTTTAAAAAATGCCATTGCAACTAAATTTAGTGGCATCTGTTGGTAAATGTCACGAACATAATTTTTTGTGTCATTATTTTATAAAATGTCATAAAATTGATGTGACATTTCTTTATTGAAATGCCACTAGAGCCTTATATGTTTTGTGGTTCTGTGGCATTTTTCTAAAACATTTAATGCCAATTTTTATTTTTGTGGCATTTTCTAAAAACATGCTACTAGTGTAGTGTCACTAAAGTGTAAATTTGTTATAATGACATTTTTGTTGTAGTGAAGTGACACTTTTTTTTAATTGAAATGCCACTAGAGCCTTGTATGTTTGTGGCTCTATGACATTTTTCTAAAAAATGCCACCAAATATTCTTTTTGTGACATTTTTAAAGAACATGCCACTAGTATGGTGTCACTAAAATATGTTTTTGTTGCAGTGTTGTGACCCTTGTTCATTGAAATGTCACTAGAGCCTTTTATGTTTGTCGTTTTGTGGCATTTTTCAAAAACGTGCCACTAAATATCATTTTTGTGGCATTTTCTAAAAATATGCCACTAGTGTAGTGCCACTAAAGTATGTTTTTGTTGTAGTTTTGTGACACTTGTTCATTGAAATGTCACTAGAGCCTTTTACGTTTGTCGTTTTGTGGCATTTTTCAAAAACGTGCCACTAAATATCATTTTTTGTGGCATTTTCTAAAAATATGCCACTAGTGTAGTGCCACTAAAGTGTGTTTTTGTTGTAGTGTCTCTTTTTGCTTACTGGTGGAGCTCCAAAATTTGGCCAAATTGTTTTTTTCTCTTTGGGCAAAATTTTCATATTCAAACCCACATGTTCAAGCCGTTGTATATCCTTCGTCGTAATTCCGTTTTGCTTCATTTTCACCTTATTGAATTCATCTCATGGTCTAGTTTTCATTTCACTCCTCATACGCCTTATTCCACCTCTTTTTGCATACCATTGAAGCTCCAAAGTTTGGCCAAAAATAAGATTTTTCACTTTTATTTTTCTTATTCCTCCTCCTCCTCCTCCTGGCTTGCTGTTGCTGCTATTGTTGTTTCATCATCATTATCTGTAAGATAAGGTGATGGTGGTGGTGGTATGGTGGCGATGCCGTCAAGTGGTTATAGGTAGTTGTCCACAAATATTAAAAACCAATGGGTCGGTGAGCATATCAAGACACCTTGGTTTCCAATCAAGCATCATCCATTACATCTCCGTTGTCAAGAATATTGTCATGATAGCATCAAGAAAAAAGAAAAAAAAGAAGAGAGAGAGAGAGAGAGAGAGAGAGAGAGAGAAGAAAAAAAAATTTGGGCCAACTTTCAGAGCTCCAACGGGATGCAAAAAGAGATGGAATAAGGTGTGTAACGGATGGAATAAAAACTAAGCCATGAGGTGAATCCAACGATGCAAAAGCGAGGCAAAATGGAGTTACAACGAGAAAGATACAGGGGCTTGAACATGTGGGTTTAAATTTGAAAATTTTGCCCAAAGAGGAAAAAAAAGGGGCCAAATTTCGGAGCTCCAACGACATGCAAAAAGAGATGGAACAAGGCGTATAAGGGGTGGAATGAAAACTAGGCCATGAGTTGAATCCAATGATGTGAAAATGAGGCAAAACGGAGTTATGATGAGGGAGATATAAGGGTTTGAACATGTGAGTTTGAATATAAAAATTTTGCAAAAGAGAGAAAAAAAATTTAGCCAACTTTCGGAGCTCTGACGGCTTGCAAAAAGAGGTGGAACAAGGCGTATGAGGTGTAGAATAAAAACTAAGTCATGAAGTGAATCCAATGATGCTAAAATGAGGCGAGACGGAGTTACGACGAGAGAGATATAAGGGTTTGAATATGCGGGTTTGAATTTGAAAGAAGGAAAAACATTAAGTGAGATGAAGATAGATGGAGGGTTCACATTAAAACACGGATGAAACTCCAAGATTTAATTTGTTGAAAATGAAACTTTGTGTGTAATAACCCGACCCCCTTACATGTTTTATATCTTTAATTATCTGTGAAATTATATGCTTGATGTAGAATTTCATGTGAAATTGTGTTTAATTATGTGAATTATATGAATATGAAATTATATCTGTCGGTTATGGAAAAAAATCTATTGGGATTGAGACATTTGGATTAGAAATTGGAAGCTTTAGGAGCGCGATAACCCGAAATTGATTTTACAGTTATAATCAACATGATTTTTAGGACATAATATAAATTTTCGTAAAATTTTGATTCGTAACGAATTAATTAGAATTATTTAGGCTCAATTCTAATTAGGCTTATTTAGACTCATAACTTAAGAACTTGGTAAATATAATGAGGCACTTATATGAGCCTAGAGGACTTAGTTTCAACAAACACACACACACACACACACATACACACACACACACACACAAATTTCTCCTAGAGAAAGAAGAAAGAAGAAGAGAAAAGAGAGAGAAGGAGAGAAGATCAACCAAGGCTTAAAGATTGAGGAGATTAGGACGAGATTCAAAGAGTAGGATTCAAGGTATGTGTAAATCAACTAAAATACTCTAAATCTCACTCTAATTGTTTAGCATCAAATTTTCAATGGAGTTTTCCACCCATCTAACTTAGGGTTATGGAAATAATCACTTATTGGGGAAGTATCCATAAAAGTCATCAAGATTCATTGTTTTGATCTAATTGTGAGTTGATTCTTGTATTTTAAGAGTATTTTGAGTTAGCTTTAGAGGGCTTATCTTCAAATCTTTAATCCTTGCATATTTTGAACTCCTATATATATACACATGTTTGTATCTATTTTGCTTACCCATGAGAAGATGAGGAATTGGAAGAAATATGATTGTTTGAGTTGTACATGTTTTACTAAAAAGGAGTTATGATCTAGTTAAGGTTGATAATCATGTTTATTATGTTCCTATGTTGTGTTATTGAAAGGAAATTTGCTTGTAATTGAGCCTTGAGATGCCTTTGAAAAGTTGGATTCTTGATGAACTTCGGACTGCTCAAGCAGAGCATACGACTGCACGTGCGGAATGCACAGCTGCACGTGCGGAAAATAGGGGCGACAGACTGGAGCTTATTGCAATAAAAGCACGTGCGGGCTGCACGTGCAGTGCACCTTCCCACACGTGCGGTAGGAGACTTCCGCACATACGGCCTATGGGGGAAATTTTTGTCAACTTCCTTGCCTCTGTTTGTGCCTCTAAAATTATTAATATGTACATTTGATCCTTCTAAAATGCTTACAATTTAACACGAATTAACGAATCGGACATTGAATAGAAAGAGAAAGCTAAAGGAAAGTGACTTACTTGTGAGTTGTATGCTATGTGTAGGTCATGTACATGAAGGGACTGTTGCTCATCCACATCATCGTGAGTAATAGTAGTGTAATGATATGTTTTATTCACGTATGGTACTCATCTGTTTTATTCAATACCTTATGTACTTTGCTAGTGAATGACATATGTTATATAAGTTGTGTTTGATAGAATAATTGGAATGATTGAACAATGGCATGTGAGATATGGACGTGAGGTCATTTTGTTTCAGTTGTAAATGATGGGCCCAAGGCCGTTCTGATATGGACTACTTATGACTCATGGCCTTAAGGCCGAGGGAGATAGAGACATGTCGATGTTCCATCTACCCTATAAGGATGTGGATTATTATTGACTCATGGTCTAAAGCCAAGGGAGATGGAGACATGTTGACGTTCCATCTACCCTATAACGTTACGAACGGCTATTGATATGTTGGGCCTAAGGCTGTTCTGTGTTATTTTGGGCCTAAGGCTGTTTTGTATGATGTTAGGCCCGAGGCCATTTTGGAATGAATTCATGACTGATACAAACAAATAACCTATGAAATTATATTCTTCGTGTCTTGTGCTCATTTATATGAACCTCCTTACATTGCTATTATTCACTGAACCTTACTCACTCTACATTTATGTATATTTATGTAGGTGATCAACTCGGGGGCTAGCCTTAGTTCAGTTCTGGCAGCCTTTTTGTTGACCCTGTTGTGTCAAGTCGATCAAAGTAGAGTCTTTTTCCTTTTGCGGAGTTCCCTCTTATAGCACACATTGTTGGGTCATTGGTGATTTTGTCAAACATGTTAATATGTATTACTTTTAAATTCTCGACGTTTTGATCATACCCCCATGAAGTGGGCTTATATGTAGTTATGTATATACATATGTGGACCATGTATGTATTATGGTATGTGATGGAAATGTTTTGAGATCCTAGCATTTAGATATTGCTCAATGGGCATTTCAGTTTGTTACTAATTGCTCCCGTTAGGCCCTAATATGATATAGAATATGTGTTGATTTTGGGTTTGAGGCCTAAGTTCAGGCCGGTCATGTCCAAACTTTTAGGGGCTTGTTTGGGTCTTGACAGTTGGTATCAGAGCATGAGTTGCTATCTCACACTCGAGTCCATTAAGCTTTAGGGATTCTAGAAAAGGCTTAAGTTACATGCACGTGACTTCTTGGGGCATTCAAAATGATATATAACAACGAGATTTGTATATGCAATAATCACTGACATGTATTCTGAAATGACTATTATCCATGTCTACTTATGTATCTTTTGTGTGTATTATAATTAATTTCTATGTAGATCATGGCGGGGACAAGGATGGATGATTCGGAGGATTCTACCTCTGCACGGCTGGATAGAATGGAAATGATGATTATGGAAATGGCAGAAACTCTGCGGTAGCAATAGCAACAACAGCCACCACCGCCACCAGCACCTATACCACTGCAAGTTCATCAAGCTGAAGCTCAGACAATTACACTTACAAAGGAATTTAAGAAGATGAAACCGCCTTTGTTCAAGGGGGGGATTGATCCAATGAAAGCAGAGGCGTGGGTGTTAGGCATGGAGAATTTGTTCGAGGTCTTCCCACGAGGTCTTCCCATGCACCGAAGCTCAGAAGATACAACTCGTTGCCTTCACCCTTGATGATGAAGCGCGTAGATAGTGGATGCTTATGAGAATTGAACACCAAGGGTTGACTTGGGCTCAATTTTTGGAGCTTTCTATGACAAATATTTCCCACAGTGTATGCGAGACAAGAAAGTGATTGAGTTTGAGACCTTGAGACAAGGGAACAGGATTGTTGCGGAGTATGAAGCTCAATTTGTAGAATTAGCACATTTCGCACCACAATTGGTGGATACGGATTACAAGAAGGTGAGAAAATTTGAAGGAGGATTATGGAATGCCATTCTCGACCGGATCAATGTGTTGAAATTACCTACATATGTTGATTTATTGGAAAGGGCAGTAATGGTTGAGGGAAATATTGCCGCACAAAATCGGACCTCCGCGTAGAAAGGGAAGAGACAGAATACTCAAGCACCAAGGGGATCAATAGCACCACCGAGTAAGAAACTGAATTCGGGGACTTCTAGCACTTCCACTTCCACCCGTGACTCAGCACTCATTTGTCTGGATTGTGGAAAGAGACACTGTGGGACTTGCTACCGAGTAACGGGGGCATGCTTCAAGTGTGGCAAAATGGGTCATTTAATAAGGGATTGCCCGTAAAGAGATCGATAGAATGGGAATAAAACTACCACAAGTTCAGCCGGTTCAACTCCAACCCCAACCACAAAGACAGCTGCAAAACCTACTAATGCTAAAGTACTGAGGCTGTGGTATCAGGTACATTTTCTGTTAATGGTCACTTTGCTCATGTGTTATTTGATTTAGGCTCTACCCACTCATTTGTGTCAAAAACATTCGCTAGTCATTTAAATAGGCCTATGGAACCACTACCTTATGTCTTGTGTGTGTCTTCACCATCGGGGGAATCTATGGTATGTACGTCTATTTATCTTGCATGTGAAATCTTAATTGGGGATGTTCGGGTAGATGCCAATTTGTTACCTCTTGATAGGGCTTACTTTGACATAATTTTGGGAATGGATTGGTTAAGTGAATGTCATGCGACTATTGATTATATGTCCAAGCAAGTTACTTTTCAACCTCCGGGACAGTCTGAGTTTATTTTTAATGGGCATGGAGTGATCTCTCCACCTTACTTGATTTCCACAATGAAGGTGTGCAAATTATTACAAAAGGGTTGTCAAGGGTATTTATGTAGCATCTTGAATGGACAACCAGTGAATGGGGGCATTGATACAATTCCAATTGTTCGTGACTTTCCAGATGTTTTTCCAAAGAAGTTACCGGGAGAGCTAGTAGGTCGCGAAATTGAGTTTACAATTGATGTGGTGCTAGGAACACAACTCATTTCCAAAACTCCTTATAGAATGTCACCTGCTGAGATGAAAGAGTTGAAGGTCCAGTTGCAAGACTTACTCGACAAAAGGGTTCATTTGCCCAAGTACTTCTCCTTGGGGCGCACCGGTTCTTTTTGTAAAGAAGAAAGATGGGACCCTTCGGTTGTGTGTGGACTATAGAGAGCTTAATAAAGTGACTGTCAAGAATAAGTACCCATTACCTAGAATCGATGATTTATTTGACCAACTACAAGGTGCAAAAGTCTTTTCAAAAATAGATTTGAGGTCCGGGTATCACCAATTAAAGGTCAAAGCCGAAAATATTGAGAAGACTGCTTTCCGAACCCGATATGGGCATTATGAATTTTTGGTTATGCCGTTTGGGGTTACCAATGCACCAGCGGCCTTCATGGATCTAATGAATCGTGTTTTTAAACCTTATTTAGATGACTTTGTAGTTGTGTTCATTGATGACATCCTCATTTATTCGCAAAGTATGGAAAGCTCATGAGAACCATTTACGGTTAATTCTTCAAACCCTTCGGGATAAGAAACTATATGCAAAACTGAAGAAATGTGAGTTTTGGCTGCATGAAGTGGGATTCTTGGGACATGTAATAATGAAGGAGGGTGTTTCTGTTGGCCCACACAAGATCGAAGCTATTGTGAATTGGCCAACTCCTACTAATGTGACAGAGGTGCGTAGCTTCTTAGGTTTAGCCGGATACTACCGAAGATTCATTAAAGACTTTTCCAAAATTGCTGTGTCGCTTACCCAATTAACCCAGAAGGGTGTTTTCTTTGAGTGGTCAGAACAAAGGGAGTTTGCCTTTTAAGAGTTAAAGACAAGGCTAACTACAACACCAGTTCTTGCCTTACCATCTGGCACTGAGGGATTTGTAATTTACAGTGACGTTTCTTACAAAGGATTGGGATGTGTATTCATGCAAAAAAGGAGGGTCATCGCATACGCCTCTCGCCAACTCAAGCCTCATGAAAAGAATTATCTCACACACGACCTCGAGTTAGCTGCAGTCATCTTTGCTTTGAAGATATAGCGACATTATTTGTATGGTACTACATGTGAAGTCTACACCGATCATAAGAGCCTCAAGTACTTTACCCAAAAGGAGTTGACTATGCGACAAAGACGATGGTTAGAACTTATCAAATTTTATGACCTGCAAATCCATTACCACCTTGGTAAAGCCAACACCGTTGCCGATGTTCTTAGCCGAAAGGGTATGGGGAATTTGGCAAGTTTGCTCACAGGACGGAAGGAGTTATTACTTGAGTTGGAAAGGATGAATGTGGAAATTCTGTTACATAGTCAGGAAGCAATATTGGCGGCAATGTTAGCTCAACTGACACTTCTTGAAGAAATTAAGCAACGACAAGTAGAAGATGAGATTTTAAAGAAAATCTGTGATGAAATGGAAATAAAGCTGAAGCCCGGATTTGTAATTGAAAATTCAGTGTTGAAATTTCAAAATAGACTATGTGTCCCAAATATGCTGGAAATTAAAAGGAAAATTATGGAAGAAGCACATGCATCGAAATTTACAATGCATCCCGGTAATACCAAGATGTATCAAGATTTAAAGCAGAATTTTTAGTGACCTGGTATGAAGAAAGAAATTGCAGAATATGTTTCAAAATGTTTGCAGTGTCAGCAAGTAAAAGTGGAGCACTAAAGATCGGCGAGCTTACTTCAACCCCTTCCAATCCCGGAGTGGAAGTGGGAACATCTGACTATGGATTTCATTGTGGGTTTATCACGAACTCCTCGAGGTATGAATTCCATATGGGTTATTGTGGATAGGTTAACTAAATCAGATCATGTTCTCCTTGCAAAAACTCAATACAACACGGATAAACTTGCTACTGTCTATGTGAATGAAATTGTGAGGTTACATGGTATTCCGGTTTCAATTGTGTCCGATAGAGATCCGAAATTTGTGTCAAGATTTTGGCAGAGTTTACAGAATGCTATGGGAACAGAGTTGAAATTCAGTACGGCCTTCCACCCACAAACAGATGGCCAATCCGAGAGAACAATACAAACATTAGAAGATATGCTTCGGATATGTGTTTTAAATTTCCAAGGGAGTTGGGACACTTATCTACTGTTGACGGAGTTTGCATACAATAATAGTTACCACTCAAGCATAGGAATGGCACCTTACGAAGCCTTGTATGGGAGGAAATGTTGCTTTCCCGTGTGCTGGACTGAAGTCGGTGATAGATCGTTGTTTGGGCCTGAGATTGTTCAATTGACAGCAGAGAAAATTAAAACTAATCAAGAAAGATTGAAAACCACTCAAAGTAGACAAAAGAGTTATACGGATCATCAGCAAAGGGATTTGGAATTCAAAGTGGGTGATCATGTTTTGTGAAAGTCACACCGATAAAGGGACACCCAAGATTCGGCAAAAATGGTAAGTTATCACCCCGATATGTAGGTTCGTTTCAAATTCTGGAAAGGGTGGGTCCAGTAGCCTATCGTGTTGCTCTTCCACCGAGTATGGGGCAAATACATAATGTGTTTCATATATCGATGTTATGGGTTACCTACAAGATCCGTTCTATGTTATAGACTATCGTCAGATTGCCTTGGATGATAACTTAATCTATGAAGAAAAACCAATTCAAATCTTGGACCGACAAGTGAAGCAACTACGGAATAAGATAATTCCAATGATGAAAGTGGAATGGCAAGAACATTACGGGAATGAAGCTACTTGGGAAAGAGAAGAAGAAATGAAACAACGGTATCCAGAATTATTTCCATCTTGAGGTAAAACAAGTTTGAGGAACCAAACTTATTTAGGGGGGGGGGGAAGAGTGTAATAACCCGACCCTCTTACATGTTTTATGTCTTTAAATACTCTTAAGTATGTGAATTATATGAATATGAAATTATATCTATCGGTTATGGAAAAAAAATCTGTTGGAATTGAGACATTTGGACTAGAAATTGGAAGCCTTAGGAGCGCAATAACCCGAAATTGACTTTACAGTTATAATCAACATGATTTTTAGGACATAATATAAATTTTCGTAAAAAATTGATTCGTAACGAATTAATTGGAATTATTTAGTCTCAATTCTAATTAGGCTTATTTAGACTCATAACTTAAGAACTTGATAAATATAAGGAGGCACTTCTATGAGCCTAGAGGAATTAGTTTCAACACACACACACACACACACACAAAATCTCCTGGAGAAAAAAGAAAGAAGAAAGAAGAAATAATAAGAGAAAAGAGAGAGAATGAGAGAAGATCAGCCAAGGCTTAAAGATTGAGGAGATTAGGACGAGATTCAAAGAGTAGGGTTCAAGGTATGTGTAAGTCAACTAAAATACTCTAAATCTCACTCTAATGGTTTAGCATCAAGTTTTGAATGGAGTTTTCCACCCATCTAACTTAGGGTTATGGAAATAATCACTTATTTGGGGAAGTATCCATAAAAGTCATCAAGATTCATTGTTTTGATCTAATTGAGAGTTGATTCTTGTATTTTAAGAGTATTTTGAGTTAGCTTTAGAGGACTTATCTTCTAATCTTTAATCCTTGCATATTTTGAACTCCTGTATATATACACATGTTTGTATCTATTTGGCTTACCCATGAGAAGATGATGAATTAGAAGAAATATGATTGTTTGAGTTGTACATGTTTTACTAAAACGGAGTTATGATCTATTTAAGTTTGAGAATCATGTTTATTATGTTCCTATGTTGTGTTATTGAAAGGAAATCTGCTTGTAATTGAGCCTTGAGATGCCTTTGAAAAGTTGGATTTTTGATGAACTTTAGACTGCTCAAGTAGAGCATATGACCGCACGTACAGGGCCCATGGCTGCACATGTGGAATACATAGCCGCATGTGCAGGGCTCATAGCCACAGGTGCGGAAAACAGGGGAGACAGACTAGAGCTTATTGTAATAAAAGCACGTGCGACGCACCTTCTCGTACGTGCGGTGGGAGACTTCCGCACGTGCGACCCATGGGGAAAGTTTCTGTCAACTTCCTTGCCTCTATTTGACCCTCTAAAATTATTAATATGTTGATTTGATCCTTCTGAAATGCTTACAATTTAACACGAATTAATGAATAGGACATTGAAGAGAAAGAGAAAGCTAAAGGAAAGTGACTTACTTGTGAGTTGTATGCTATGTGTAGGTCACGTACATGAAGGGACTGTTGCTCATCCACATCACTGTAAGTAATAGTAATATAACGATATGTTTTATTCACGCATGGTACTCATCTGTTTTATTCAATACCTTATCTACTTTGCTAGTGAATGACATATGTTATATAAGTTGTGTTTGATAGAATAATTGGAATGATTGAACAATGGAATGTGAGATATGGACTTGAGGTCGTTTTGTTTCTGTTGTAAATGATGGGCCCGAGGCCATTCTGATATGAATTACTTATGACTCATGGCCTTAAGGCCGAGGGAGATAGAGACATGCTGATGTTCCATCTACCCTATAAGGATGTGGATTATTATTGACTCATGGTCTAAAGCCAAGGGAGATGGAGACATGCTAATGTTCCATCTACCCTATAACGTTATGAACAACTGTTGATATGTTGGGCCTAAGGCCGTTTTGTATGATGTTGGGCCGGAGGCCGTTTTGGAATGAATTCATGACTGAGACAAACAAATAACCTATGAAATTATATTCTTCGTGTCTTGTGCCCATTCATATGAACCTCCTTACATTGCTATTATTCACTGAACCTTACTCACTCTACATTTATGTATATTTATGTAGGTGATCAACCCGGGGGCTAGCCCTAGTTTAGTTCCGGCAGCCTTTTTGTTGACCCTGTTGTGTCAAGCCGATCAAAGTAGAGTCTTTTTCCTTTTGCGGAGTTCCCTCTTATAGCACACATTGTTGGGTCATTGGTGATTTTGTCAAACATGTTGTTAATATGTATAACTTTTAAATTCTCGACGTTTTGATTATACCCCATGAAGTGGGCTTATATATATTTATGTATATTCATATATGGACCATGTATGTATTATGGTATGTAATGGAAATGTTTTGAGATCCTGGCATTTTGATATTGCTCAATGGGCGTTTCAGTTTGTCACTAATTGCTTCCGTTAGGCCCCAATATGATATAGAATGTGTTGATTTTGGATTTGAGGCCTAAGTTCGGGCCGGTCATGTCCAAACTTTTAGGGGCTAGTTTGAGTCGTGACACTATGACTTAAATTGAAAAACAAGCAAAGCCCTAGGGAATTTTTTTTTTTCTCTGTAATTAACCCCCCAAAAAATCACATATCATCTCCAACACAACCTTTTTTCATTTCTGTAAAATAGTTAAAAAGTCAACTAAAATAGTCAAGTTTCCAAACAAAGGCTTAGGTGGTGTTTAGGATGATGATTATTTGTTAAAGTAGTCAACAAAGACAACCAAAAACAAAAAAAAAAAAAATTACTAAAATAGTTAATAAGACAAAATGTCACATTCTACACATCAATCAATTACTTTTTTTTCTCACAACTATTTATTCAACTGCAAAAAAAATCACATATCATATAAAATATGACTTTTTTTCATTGGCTAAAATAGCCAACATCCTAAATGAGGGTTTAGTCTATTTTTATTAATTATTTATTTTTTTAGAACAAAAGTACTTAAACTTGAAGCAATAAATAATTATTACAAGAATAATGATTATTAATGTCCACATGTATCTTAGGAAAGTTAAATTGACATGATATAATGCATACAAATGACTTAACTTGTGGAGTGTTTAAAACAACAGCCTCGTTTAGTAACTTTCGATTTTAGTCAAAAAGTCACAATGTTATTATAAGTTGTCAAATCACTCTCTTTATTTTTCTGTACATCTTTAAGTAAAAAGTCAAAAAGTTACTAAAATAGCCTATTTCCAAACGAGACCACTCCTATCACTATTATTTTAAGTATTTTTTATCATGGAATTTTATATACTTAAATTTTTTGAAATAAATGGGCTTGTCTTTCATTTTAGTTGTGTTACATCCCCCATTTCTTTTTCCCTAATTCCACCTCTAATGAGGTGGATGAAAAAACAACACTGATATTTGAGTTACAACAATCCTGCGTGAAACACACACTCATTGTTGAAGAATTTTTTTTTTTTCTCTTTCTCACTCTCTCTGACTCCTCTCTTTTTCTCACTCCGACATCTTCCCTCTTCGGCGTCGTTCTTTTCCTCTCTCTTCGGTTTTGTCTCTCTAAAAACTATCAAACCCACCACCATTGCCGGCAACTCTTTCTAATGCCGTTCCACTCCCTCCCTCACTCCAACCACCAACGCTGCCATCACCGTTGCAAACCCACCCCCTCATTCTTTTTTTTTTTTTCTTCTTCTTCTTCTTTTTCTTCTTCCTCCCCTATCCCCACCCCCCCTAAAAAAAAAGAAGAGTAGAGAGGACCATCTCTGGCGATCACCATTGAAAGCAACCTACCGTCGCAAAAAAAGAAAAGAAAAAAAGAAATAGATTTGACATTTTTGACTTGTTTTCGAACAATACCCTTTGGATTTTTATTATTTTTCTCTCTTTTGTTGCTCAAGTTCTGGGGATTCGAAGGCCTAGAATGTGAATAATGAACAGTAGCTGGGTTTAACCCAAACGAAAAGAGTAACAGTTGGGAAAATATTTTTTGAATATAGGCATTTGTTTTGACGGTGGGGGTTGTGATTTGTTCAAAATAACAATTTGTTTCGATTTGTTCATCGAATTGGGTAGCAACAGAGTTTAATTTGGAATTTTTTTACTGGGTTATGACTTATGTTTCGCTTTCTTTCTTATGTTTTTCCTATTGGTTGTCTCGTTCCAAGTCATGGTACAAGTCTATTAAATTTGAAAAGTATAGAATTTAGGAGATGAGTGACAAAGAAACACTCAACTACCTAACTTCTCCCCCTAAGAAAGGAGGTTGGAGAGTGCTAGCGGAGAGAAGGTAGAGGGTGCCGGCGGTGGTGGTTTCCAGAGGCTAATGCCATGTAACGCTTTGAAATAATAGCAACAACCCACAACATAATATTCTGTAGAATGTAAAACTTGCGATATATTTAACGTTTCATTAATACTCCTTAATACTACAAAAGATGACATATGCGTGTATATTTGCATAAATCCTAGATCTTGAATCCATAGCATATGGCATGGATAAATGAATTAAAAAATAAGGCGATACAGGTAAGCTTATGCCCTAGTGGCTACATCTTTCCAAGTCAATGCTTGGGTACAACAAAAGTGAGTTCAACTCAATATAGTTAAAGCGTATGGCTTGTACAAAAATAAATGCATCAAAAGACACAAAATGAGCTTTTGGCTCCAAGTTTCCCCTAATCTATATCCTTGGTAGAGACATATCATCAGCACCTGAAAGTTGTGTTCTACATAGGGTGAGATAAAGCTCAGTAGAGATACTTTAACACAATGTATAAATCTTATTGAAGTCATAAGGTGAATACACATGCATGCCATGCCATTTTCCCAAAACATCATGCTTTCTCTTTCACAAAACAATGTCATGCCAGGATTATATATCAATTTATGAAAAATATCCTTTTATATCATAAAACAAGGCAATGGATACAAAACACTGGGAATTTCTAAGTACGTGTCTGCTAGTAGGCTATACAAGCACTACCAAAGCCATTTTACCAGTACTAACTGGAAGGATCGGCAACTAACAACGCAGGTTTTCTGGACTTTCACCAAAGACACACAAGCCAACATAATAACCACAACTACACCCCTAACCAGATTCACCAAGGTATACACAATTTTTTCTCAAAATAATATATTTTCAATGTTTAAGAATGAAACAATGTTCAATGCAAGATGTATGAGTAATTAGTTTTAATTCACCTAATCCTCATGCAATTTTTACAACAATCAAAGCTGTCCTCCACCGATAGCCCAAAACAGATATTTCTATTCAACAAATAATTTTCCAACAGATATAATCTCATCATTTTCAAAATGAGAGCAATACTACATATCCAACTCCACTCTCATCATCAATAGATGTATTCCTCTTATTTTTTTAAAACCCAATATCTTTTCCCTTTTCTTTCATAAATCAAATATCAATGATTTTCAAATAAAACCTCCTTTACTTTCAAAATCCCATTTAAGTTAGGAAATTCCAACATTTCAACACAACCCAACATTTATACTGTAATAACCCCATCATGTACTACTTTATATTTGATTAATGACGGAGATTTAAATTTTAATTGCCTACTATTTGCCTACTATTCTGATTTAATTTGGGAATTATAAAAATTATGGAGATTGATTCGTATACGATTCTATTGAAGATTTATTTGTAATTAGAAATTGAAAGCCTAATTGGCTCAAGAAAGAATAATTAGTGAGTTGAATTATTTTAATTTTGAGTATCGAACCATATGAGAGTTTAATTAAATATTTGATTCTGATTTGTAAAATTGAGAGTTGATTAATTGGGTCTGAATTGGAGTTATTACGTTATGAGGAGTGGGAATTAAGGTTATTGTAAATTAAATTTTTATGAGGTATTCAATTGGAGTATGTAATTTGTTGACGGAGCCCTTGAGTTTGACTTGAAATTAAAGGCCTTACTGATGTGAGAAATCAAAATTGATAATAGAAATAAGCTTAATTTGATATTCGGAGCCTTTTGGGAGTTTGATTAAAAATCTGATTCAGACTAAGAAATTTAAATATAATTAATTGGGCTCTAATGTAAGTCAAATTAGGTTAATTAAATTCTGTGGGACTTGTGGTTAGTCATGATTAGGCTAATTATGTTGTTGATGTGGAATTGCATGTCTAAGGATGTGAATTATAAGGATTTGAAATTATATCTGTTGATTGTAGAAAAATCTATTGAACTTATAGCTTTAAACTGAAAATTGAGGACCTTAGAGATGTCAGAAAACAAAATCGATTAAATATTTATGATCAGCACGATTTTTAGAGCCTAGTATGAAGTTTTGTAAAAATCTGATTCAGAATGAATTAAATTGATTTTATTCAATATTATAGCTTATATCTATGTATATATATGTATTTGGGCCTTAGTTGAGATAGACTCAACAAAGAAGATATTTTGAGAGAGAGAGAGAGAGAGAGAGAGAGTTCTGGAGAAGACAAGAAGAACCGAAGGAGAGAAAGAAAGGGAAGAAGAAAAGAAAAGAAAAAGAGGGGGAAGGAAAATACCCCAAGAACTTCATCAAATCCAAGCTAGAAAGAAATCCAAGCTAAGATTTCATCCCGAATTCTTGTAATTAACACTCATAACAACTAAGAATAGGAAGAAATTAGAATCAAATTGGGTTAAAAATGAAGAACTTGGAAGGAAAAGAGAGAGGTTAAGCTAGGAAAGGGAAATTGGCTAAGAAGCTTGGGAAATCATTCTTTTGATCAAAGTTTTGGAGTTTTTGGGATATATAGCTCTTTATCTTCATTAATGCTTTTAGCTTTGTAAGTTTTGAAGTTCAAATTCATGTTGTAAAATAAAGAGAAGCAAAGTTTTGGAAAAGATTCAATTCTTGAAGTTCTTGATAAGCTTTACAAATTTGGTTAATGATTCTTGAAATAAGTAAAGTTTTGATTTGAAAAATGTTGATATGCTCATGTTTTCCATACATTTTAGATGTTTTTGAGTGTTTTAGCTTGAGCCCTAGGCTTCAAATGGGACGGAAAACATTTAGCTTTGCAGATTTTCGGATAGCAGCTTTTTGCCTAGAACCATATATGCGGTGGGGCTTCCCGTACATGCAGAAGTCTATTTCCAGCAACACTTTGTATTCTGAAATAATTGCACGTGCCCCCGCACGTGCGGTTTTGGTCTCGCACGTGTGGAACTCCCCTGTTTCAGTCCAACTTCGGATAGGCATATCTCCCTCATTCGGACTTCGGTTTAAGTGATTCTTAAGTCTACATTCAAGCCCCGGAAGTCTAGTTTCCAATGGTGGCAGTCTCACATACAAATTCTAAGTACACAAATAGATATGTTCAAATTAGTGAAGATTGTTCACTTTCTTTTTAACCGTTTCATGCTATTTCCTCTCCTAACCCAGTTTCCTTTCGTTTCTTCCTACTTTCCTAGACACGGATTATGACCCATTGAGAACTAATGAGTTTAGAACCAACATAAATAATTGGTTAAGGAGCAAAGTAAAGGATCGGTTTATTTGATTAAGAAAAGATTAAGAGAAGTAAGTTTGCTCGAGAGAGTAATATTATGTTTCGATATGTTGTGCTATGTGCACTGTGATTACAGGTCAAGATTTGAGGACCGGTCAACCATTTCTGGAAACCACTATGAGTAATACCTCTATAAAGATATGTTCTATTTATTTATTTAACTATTCATAATTGTTATATTTTCTGAAGATTGTATTTATTCGACGAGAGTGAATTTCACAAAATAAGTTGTTATGTGAATGTGGGCTTGAGGTCGTTCTGCTATATATTGGGCCTGAGGCCGTTATGTTTGATTTGGATCGCTTATGAATTATAGGCCTAAAGCCATTCCATTCTATGTGAGAGATAGAGACATGCCGATGTTCCATCTACTCTATGGCATATGAAATGGACCCAAAGTCGTCCTGTTTCTATTATGTATGATGGGCTCGAGGCTGTTATGTCTAATATGGATTACTTGGCCCTAAGGCCGAGGGAGATGGAGACATGTCGATGTTCCATCTACCTATGATATTTAGAACAGTTGTTAATATGTTGGGTTCGAGGCCATTTCGTAATATGTTGGGCTCGAGGCCGTTCTGTAAGTGTGAATATGGATGTTTGTGAATTGTCATGACTCATGTTTATGAACTGTTATTTTATATGAATGAATGGATGCCCCTTTTCGAAATGTGATCCTGACCCTTTGCTTGACCCTTGTGGTCCCTTTGGTACGCCTTCGGCTTTTTGTATATGAACGGATTTCGATACGATAAGTGTTTGTTAGGAAAATGCTATTTGGAAATAATTTAAGATTTATATTTCACAATTGTAAGTCATGTTTACAAAATGTGGTGGACACCATTCATTAGCCTCTTTATTTTGGTATTGCCCACTGGGCTCTAGCTCACCATTTTTTTTTTATACATTTATGTAAGTGAGCAATCGAAGGATCAGCATTAGAGTTTATTCTAGAGTCTGCCTCTCTGTCAAGCCACCCATGAAAGGCCTCCGTGTAGAGGCATAGTGTTGTTTCGCCAAGCCTAGTTTTGTTTGAAGTCTTTCATATAGTTGTAGACACCTCATTTTTTACGGCCTTTTAAGACTTAGATGATCTTGCAGGTACATTCGGTGGCGAGTTTGATTGGCCACCAAGTGCTTGAAGTCCTCGGTAGAACGCCACAGGTTTGAGTTTTCCAAACCCTACATCCTTTTTGCCTCATCTTTGGACCATGCTTAAGTCCTTTCAGATTGGGGTTGGTGATGGCTTGCCAGCCATTTTGGAGGCTGCCGGCCATGGCTTTTGGCCTGCCGACCATTGATGTGCCTGGCCGGCCATCAATGAAGCCTTGCCGGCCATCATTGGTGGCCGGCCAGCCAACAATGTTCCAACAGATATTTTGTGATATTTTGTGCCAGTTGTTTGCACAGATTGATGCATCTTCTAACACGTGTGTGGCTGGATCTTTGTGAGGGAAATTTGCATCTTCTATGTATAGGACCCTCCTCTTGCATGTGGGAGGGTTAGAAAATTTTGAAGACAAAAATTCTCTCTCTCTCTCTCTCTCTCTCTCTCTAGAATTTCCTTTCTTTCTTGTTATTTTGTGCCTTAAGTCTAGTTTCTCTACACTTTTGCACTTGAACCCTAAACCAAACACTCTCACCTTGGAGCTAAGGTCTCTTGAGGTCCTTTTTGAGCTCTAGAAGAGGATTTTGGCTTGATTTAGCTTGTTTTGTTGCTCTAAATTGCATTTTGTCTTCAAGAGGTATAACACTTGTATTTTAAGCTTCTTTTGGATACTTGTTTTGCCATCTTTACATGCTATTTTTGATCTGGTTTTGACCTCCAAAAATCTCTGCTTTTATAGTTTAAAAATGGTGGTTTAAGGCCCTTTTTTGAGTTAGGGGTGGTTCACCCTTTTTGCTACTAAGTTTGTTAAGCTTTTGTGCCTCTTTTCAAAGCTTTTAAATCAACTTTTTTTGGCCTTTTAACCATTGAATTTCAGAGGATTTTCCATGGTAAAAACCATATTTTGAAGTCCAAAATTGGAGGGGTTAGCCTCCCCTCCTTGTTATCTTTCTTGCATGCTTAGTTGCCCCATAAGTTAGCATGCTTTTATAGCTTGTCTTAGCCTATTTCTAGTACGTTTTTACCTCTATTTTGGGCTGCTTTGGCTCTGTTTTGGGCTATTTGTGTTGCATGAGTAGTATTTTGCATAGTTGTAGTGTAAAGGGCTTCACTAACTTAGTGTTTTAAGCCTTTAAACATGAATTGCATGAGTTGCTTGCATGTTTTAGTATCATTTCGTACTCCATTTCAGCACTAAAATCTCTGCAATCTCCCTCTATTCTTCACTCTTTCATTCATTTTGAAAGTGGCTTTAAACCACTTGTTGGCTTGAGTGTGAAATTGAGTCATCCATGCATAATGGTTTAATTCCTTCGGGAGTTCATTATCAACGGCATGAGGTCTCTTTCATGCTCAAGCTGCTTGTGGTTTAAGCCCACTTTCAATTAGAGGACACTCACCTTTTGGACTAATCAATTAAAGAATAGATTGGTAATCTAAAACGAGTAAACAAAAGTGAGCAAGATAAGCATATTGTGTTGCATTGCATGTGTTCAATCAGACGTTATACTGAACACAAGGAAGATTAGAGCATTTCATACTCGAAGTGATGAAATGGGCCAATCACCTTGGTCTCCATTACCCTTGATCACATATGATTGGGTGATGGTCTTGAGTCTTGTTTTTGCATACAATGAAATTGTATTTCTTGGTTCTTTGGCCATCATGCATTGAAAATGCTTGGTTGGTGGTTTTGGAGCAAAAAATACCACTCCTTGGAGTTGTTTTGATGATAAGGAGTGGTATACAGTACATACAACCTGTGAAATTACTTCTTTTCTGCTCTGTGTTATGCTTTGTTGCAGCAGAATGAAGTTGTTCATTAGTGGCCGGCAGGCCACACACTGATGGTCGGCAACCTTTCACTGATGGTCTGTAGTGCCCTTTTGCAGCAGGCACATGGCCGACAGCCTTCATTAGTGGCCGGCCAGCCACTGATGTACTCTTAGAATAGTGCCCTCTCAGCATACCAGAATTCAACTGTGCAAACAGAGGCAGTCAGCAGCAAAGCAGTGGCATTCCGAGTGGAAAATAAGCGTGCGCATGTGCATTTGATGCGTCTCAAGTTTAACTAGCTAGAACAGCATGCCTATTGTTATTTTTGAGTTGGTTTTGTACTTAGTTAATTTAGTTTAATTAATTAGTGCAATATGTATTTGATTAGCTTAGATTAGTTAATTGATTGTTGTAATAATGAAGTAGCTTAGCTTAGCTATTCCTTTATTTTGTTTTGTATTAATTAGTTTAGCTTAATTAGCATAGCTAGTTAGCTTATTCATTCGAACCCTCCTTTGCGAGGGCATAATATTGTAATAAGTGTGCGTGCATGTGTGTATGTCTTCCAACCCCGCGTATTTCTCCCTTTTATTTAATCGCTTTTGATGGTTAGATTAGGGGCATTTTCAATTAGCATACCTTATGCTCGCATGTTTGCATCCATTCATTTGTCTTGTATGCACCGAGGCTCGGCACATCATTCAAACTGCATTGTCTTTTCAATATTTCTTTGAATACGCGTTTCAAAGCATACTATCAAAGTGTTGTGAATACCATGATTAGGTAGCCGAGCCTATTTAGTTGCATTCTTTGCATGTGTTGCATTAGGCATCTTGTATAGTTAGGATCATGCATTTTTCTAACTAGTTTTCTGTTTTGACTTTGAGTACTCGGTAAGTTTTTATGCTTTAGCATACTTCCATAAGTGTGATTGCCATGTTGCCATGATTCGCATGCTTGAGGCTATATGCTTAAATGCTAAACTGCTTGAATGCCTGTGGATGTAGGCTTGTTGTTTGAATTGGAACGATTCAACAAATGTGCGTTTTAAGCCCACTTTGTGAAGTGACAAAATCATATTTTAAGCCCATCTTGTTTGATGGCAAATCCGCATTTTAAGCCCACTTAAGGGTGGCAACTTCAAACCATTTTCGAAAATAAACACAAGTTGAATTTGTTCCAAGTCTTGCAATTAGTCTATACTTGCTTGTGCGTGTCACATAGTAATGTTAGCTAATAACCGGAATAAGAACGCATAATGTTTATAAAACATCATATCATGATTAGTAGATGCCGATCTTTGATCGGGCGAGCGGGGGTGCTTATTTCAGGACCTTCCCCTCTCATACCTAAGTTCCCGAGCCGAGGCAACTTTGGTGATGATGGACACGTGGCCTTTGGCATGAGTTATGGTTTCCTAAATTTTTCCAAAATAAAATATTTAGGTGACGACTCTGTATCTGGCAAAGTAGTCCAATTTTTGGCATTATTTGATTTAAAATTGATTTTCCAAAAAGGTTTGCCGGATTGGACTCTTTGGTGATTATCAGTTTGACATTGCACTTGTGAGACTAGATTCAGAACCGCGGGAGTCCGAACTGTGAGGCCTTCTTTTCAAACCCTTTCCGAAAGGCGGGGCACGGAAAAATGTGAGTCCACAATAGTGTGTGAGGTCTATATAAGCTCTGTCATTGTATACGTAAATATGGAAAATGTAGTTAAATGGTTTAATTATTTCAGGTCATTATGCACAGCTCGATGGACATTTAGGCTCTATTCGGTAACATTTACGTTTTCAGTTTATATTTACAAAAATTTTATAAATTGGTTTTTGTTTATTTTTAGAAAAACATAAATTACAAGCGCGTTTGGTAATTGACAAAATGTTTAAAAAATTTTAAAATATAAAAAAGAGCGAGAAATGGCAAGTGGCGGCAGAAGACGATGGTGGAAAGTGGTGACGGTGGGTGGTGGGTAGCGGGTCGTAGTGGGTGGTGGCGGGTGGGTGGTGGTGGTGGTGGGTGGGTGGGTGACGGTGGCAGGTGGTGGGTGGTAACGAGTGGGTGGTGGTGGTGGCGGGTGGGTGGTGGCAGCGGGTAGGTGGCGAGTGGTGATGGCGGGTGGGTGGGTGGGTGACGGTGGCGGGTGGTGGGTGGTAGCGAGTGGGTGGTGGTGGTAGTGGTGGTGGTGGCGGGTCGTGGGTGGTGGTGGTGGTAGGTGGGTGGTGGTGGTGGTGGATGGGTGGATGGGTGACGGTGGCGGGGAGTGGGTGGTAGCGAGTGGGTGGTGGTGGTGGTAGTAGCGGCGGGTCGTGGGTGGTGGTGGCAGGTGGTGGTGGGTGGTGGCGGGTGGTAGTGGGTGGGTGGGTGACGGTGGTGGGTGGTGGGTGGTAGTGAGTGGGTGGTGGTGGCAGGTGGGTGGTGGGTGATAATGGTGGTGGTGGTGGTGGCGGGTGGCTGGTGGTGGTGGGTGGCGGGTGGTGGATGGTGGTGGTCGGTGGGAGGTGAGTGGTGGTGGTGGGTAGGTGGCGGGTGGTGGTGGTGGTGGGCGGTGGATGGTAGTGGCGGGTAGATGGCAGGTGGGTGGTGGGTGGTGGTGGTGGTGGTGGTGGTGGTGGTGGCGAGGGGTGAGTGGTGGTAATGAGTGGGTGGCAGGCTGGTGGTGGCTGGTGGGTGGGTGGTGGGTGGTGGTAGCGGGTGGTGGTGGCAGGTGGGTGGTGAGTGGTGGTGGCAGGTGGTGGTAGGGGATGGGTGGTGGGTGGTGGTGGCGGAAGACGGTGGTGGAAAATGGTGGCGGGTGGTGGCTAGTGTTGGGTGGTAAAAAAAAAAAAATGAAAATTCAAAATGGAAACACATTTTTTGAGTTTACATTTTGGCCAAATTTATAAACTGAGACCACTGATTTATAAATCAAAAATTTACCAAACAAGTTTTTATTTGAGTTTTTTAAATTTTTGTAAAAATAAACAGAAAACTGAAAACGTAAGTGTTACCAAACAGCACCTTATTATTTTTGTTTCTGCTTCCGCTTAAGGCCCTGTTATTACATAAGGATTTTTGAAATTTTGTCTCTGAGGCCTGAGTACAGGCCGGTCATGACCTAAACTTTTAGGGGCGGGTTTGGGTCGTGACATATACACTTCCATAACCTTTCTCAAGAATCTATTTGAAAACCCCCTCTTTTACATTTTCAAAATCAAACCTTAGGTTTAACCCAAAATCCCTAAATCACTAAACCTTTTTAATGAGAAAATAACTAGGCTAAGAATTACACCAAAAGTTGAAGAAATCCTTACCTCAAGAGTATAAGAGGAAGACAGCAAGGGTAAAACTTGGATGGAGCCGAAAACAAGATCCTCTTCGATTATAATAAAGCTTTTGACGAGCTCTACCTTTTTCTCCAAAGAGCTATGGTAAATAAATCAATGGATAAGGGTGTATTTGAGGTTTTAAAGCATGAACTAAAGAGAGAATGGGAAGAAATTAGGGTTAGAGGTGTTTTAGAGAGAGAAAGGAATGAAAAATTGATTGAAATGTCCCTCTTCTCGATTTGATAGACGCACAAACCGCTCGAGCGACCAAAACATTGCTCAAGCGTAAGACATAATAAGTGACACAGCTCGAGCAACCAAGAACACTGCTCGAGTGCAAAATGAATCCCTTCTAGAAGTTTTGCAAACTATAGAAGACCACTCGAATGCAGGAAAGACCGCTCGAGCGAAGATACCCTACTCCTAGAAGTTTTACAGACCTGCAAAAAATACTAAAAGATCTCAAAGATAGCTCAAGCTACCAAAACACCGCTCGAGCGAACAAAAATAAAACTGAATAACAACTCTTTTGAAAAGCTAACTCTCAACCTATTTCAAATACAACCAACAACTCTCAAACGACCAAACTCATCTAACAACAAAGTAAAAAGTTATAAAGAATAATTAAAAATATGGGATTCCGGATCTAAGAATAGGAAATGGGTCGAGTCTAAACGGGAACCGTTATAATCTTCCTCTTTAAAAAATTTTGTCCCTGAAGTTTAAATCAAACCAATAACCACCAGATTTTAATTCCATTGATCATCTACATTAGTAGTAATGATAAAATAGAGTCTTTCAACGCAAAATATTACAATTCAACTTTCTAAAACATTTACAATGTTTACATTTCACAACATGAATAAATTTTCAATACAAGTCTCAAACATCAACAAATAGGTCCAGATACTTCTCAAAGACTTCTGACTCACGCTCCCAAGTCGCATCCTCAACCCCATGGTGTCACCATAACACTTTAACCAATGGAATAGTCTTGCCCCTCAAGACTTGCTCTCGAGTATCTAACCCTCGAACTGGTCTCTCTTCATATGAGGCATCCTCATTTTCATCTAACTTGATCCAATCCAACACATTTGAAGCATCAGGTTCGTACTTCCAGAGCATATAGAAATGAAACACGGCATGAACCTTGGAAAGTTGTGGTGACAAGGCCAAACGATAAGCTACCTCCCCGATTCGCTCTAGAATCTCAAAAGGCCTAATAAATCTAGGAGACAACTCCCGCTCTTCTCAAATCTCATCAAACCCCGTCGGCGATATTTTCAAAAAACACATCACCTCCCATCTCAAAAGACAAAGGCCTCCTCCTACGACCGACATAGCTCTTCTAGCGACTCTGAGTCGAAATCAACCTCTTACGAATAAGTGCGACCTTCTCCATCGGTTTCTCAGACTAGTTTAGGACCTAACATAGGCGTGTCACTATGACAACCTCGACATATGTATTATTTTTATATAATATTTCATTGAGCATAATTGCATGATTATATGTTCAGTTTGTGCCTATCTGTTTGTTTATGAATTATCTGTTAGAATACTAACTTAGAATTTGAAATTGAAAGCCAAAACGGATTCAGAAACCGAAATTGACTAGTTCAAAAGGCTAATTAAAATATTTAGAACCCTATGGTAAGTTTAACTAAAATTTGATTCGGATCAAAATAAATAGAATAAAGTGATTAAGATTAGTTAGACTTAAGCCTAATCTCATTTAATTAGCCTAACTTCATCAAACCAATAAATATGGGATATAGGCTTATTGAGTTCATATTCTTCAATTAAGCGGCTGAAATTAGAGAGGGAGTTAAGAGCTCAATACTTTAGAGAGAGAAAGGGGGAAATTCTAGAGAATTGAAGGGAGATTGAAGGAAATTAAGCTAGTAACATCTCAATTCAAGCTCTAGGTGGTTATCTGAGGTCAAGCACCAATGCCAGCCTACTGTGAGTAGTATCTTTGTAAAGATATGTTGAACTGTATTTTCAATTTACTGCAATAATGTTATTTTAAAATGCTATTTTGAAAAGAATGAATGATTGTCTCTTTTGAAAAGTAATTGCGGCATCCTGAGTGTAACCCACGCTTGGGGGTAACAATACCTTAGCCCTTTGCTACGAGGCCCTCGCCTGAAGGAAACAATATTGTGACCCTTTGTTAATAAGGCCCTCGCCCAAGAGAAACAATACCATGGCCCTTTGTTATATGTGCACAAAAATCTCTGATGTTGACCCAAGTGGTTCCTTTGCTTGACCTATATGGTCACTTTGTTAAACCCATTTAGTCCTTTTGTTATGCCTTCGGGCCCTTTGCTTTGCACTATTGGATGTACCATATATGAATATGCTTTTTGAACTTTGATACGACACATCTTTGCTTTATTACGATAGACATCATTCATTTGACCTCTTCATACTGGTATTACTCACTGGGTTTTAGCTCACTCATTCCCCTATATATATGTAGGTGAGCAAGTGGAGCGCCAAGTTTAGCAAAGCCTTGGAAGTCCACTTTTTTGTGAAGCTGCTTTGAAGTACCTCCGTGATGGGGCGTGCTTGGACTCAAGAGGACTTGAGCTATGTCAACCCTTTTGTTAAATTTTCTTTTTCTTAGTTTTCTTTTGTTATTTGAAAACTTGTTATGTATGGATGTTTTGTATAAGAGTCTAAGATGTTGCGATGTATCTATGTACTTATATCTTTGTAAAGAGGTTGAAGTTTTTAATATCATAGAATTTGCATATATGCATCGCTCAATGGACATAGTTATGTTTTTGTAATACTTTTGTAGTGCCCCATTTACTATTATTAATTATCTGTTTTGTCTTTGAGGCTGGGTAATCTGGGATTACTAGCCAGTCACGGCCTAAACCTCTAGGGGCTGGTTTGGTTCGTGACAGTTTGGTATCAGAGCACGAGTTATACCTTACTCACTTGTCCATTTAGCAATAAGGTGTCTAGAAAACACTTAAGCATTGCATTCATATGCATTTCAATATCAGAATGAGATAATTTTTGTAATGCGTGTATATAATGCGTTTGTTGTAATACAAGTTTCATATAGATAATGGTAAGAACAAGAGGGGATGAATTGGAGGAATCCACCTACAACCGACTTGATCGGGTGGAAAGAATGATGCATGATATGGCTGAAAGCCTAAGACAACAACAACAATGGAAGCAACAACAACCACCACCCCCACCTCTGACGCCCGTACCACCGGTACCGGACCACCAAACAAATGACCAAACCATTTTCCTCACCAAAGAATTCAAAAAGATGAAGCCACCCTTGTTTCATGGCAGAGTTGATCCACTAAAGGCTGAGGCCTAGGTGTTGGGGATCGAAAGCTGTTTGAGGTGTTTCCATGCATAGAGGCACAAAAGGTTTTATTGGACGCGTTCACGTTAGAAGATGAAGTAAGAAGACAGTGGATGTTAGTACAAGAGGCTAACAAGGGAATTGGTTAGGCTCAATTTTTGGAGATTTTCTACGAGAAATACTTCTCGCAGTGTGTTTGGGAAAGGAAAGTATCGAAATTTGAGCAATTAAAGCAAGGAAATAAGACAGTGGCAGAGTATGAAGCCCAATTTACTGAACTAGCACGGTTTGCACCGCATATGGTTGATACAAACAACAAAAAGGCTAGAAAATTTGAAGGAGGTCTTCGCGGCTCAATTCTTGAAAGAATTAATGTGTTGAAACTACCCAAGTATGTTGATGTTTTAGACAGGGCTCTCATGTCAGAGGCAAACATGGCCACTCATAATTGGAATTTTGAATGGAAGGATAAAATGTAGAATGTGAATGTGAACAAAGGGGCAACCCTAACAATGACTAAGAAACCAAAGTCAAAAAACTCAAGTAGTTCAAATTAGAGTGGTAATTCAGCACCGATTTGTCCAGATTGTGGGAGAAAGCACCGAGGTGTATGTTATCGGACTATGGGGGCTTATTTTCTGTGTGGAAAGATGGGACACATATCGAAGGAATGTCTACAATCACGACAACGTGATAATCGGGGTGCTACAAGCTCAACTAGATCGACACTGAATGTGAAGGCCAATGCAACTTCGACTATAATGAGGGACAATTAGAGACAAAGAAGGGTTTTTGCACTTGTTCCAGGGGACACCCAAAATGCAGAAACTGTAGTTTCAGGTACACTCTTTATTTGTGGGCAGTATGCATATGTCTTGATTGATTTAGGGTTTACACATTTGTTTGTTTCTATGCTATTTGCTTATAAATTGAATAGACCTTTGGAAACCTTGAAATATATACTATGTGTGTCATCACCGTCGAGAGGATCTATGATATGCTCATCTATTTACCCTGTATGTGAAATTTTACTTGAGAATGTCGTTTTGTATGTTGATTTATTGCCCTTAGATATGACTCATTTTGACATTTTATTGGGGATGGATTGGCTATCTAAATATTATGTGACCATAGATTGTGCCTCAAAATGAGTAATATTCCAACCTCCGGGATAGGGTGAGTTTTATTTTGAGGAAAAAGGTATAGTTCCCCCACCCTGCTTAATATATGCAATAAAGGTTCATAAACTGATTATAAGGGGTGTCAGGGGTATTTGTGTAGTATATTGCATGTTCAAACTACAAATGTTGTCTTAGATGATATACCGGTTGTAAACGATTTTTCTGATGCATTTCCGGAAGAGTTGCATGGGCAATTGGTTGATAGAGAAATTGAATTTGTGATTGATGTGATACCGGGTACTTAACCCATATCCAAAACTCCATATCGTCTGTCAACTGCTCTGAAAGAAAAAAATAACTAAATACATAAAAATAAAAATAAAAATAAAAATAAAAGTGCAATTGTAGGAATTGCTTGCACTACAACAAATAACAGTTTTAAAAACCAAATGTTTTGGTCTCTCAAAGTAGAAATTTAATTGCAAAAAACATTTAGGGACCAATTTCTATCACCATGAGGATAGTCGCTAAAAGGTCGTCCTGAAAAGTCTAAAACAAGGCTTTTAGCGACAAAATTTTGAAAATGCCACTAATAAATAGATTTTTACGGACAAAATAATTTGGTCTCAAAATGGTTTATTTTTTGAGACAAAAAATTTGGTCCCAAAGGGATAATAATTCATCACTAATGTCTAATTTTTGTTGCTAAAAATACAATAACGGCACTTTTCGCAACAAAAATATTTGGTCTCTAAAAAACAATTTTGTCCCTAAATTTTGGTCTCTAAAACCTTAATTTTTTGTAGTGTTCATAAGGGATTCATCCAGCCAAGCACATCCCCGTAGAGTGCACCTGTGTTGTTTGTAAAGAAGAATGATGGAACACTCCGCTTGTGTATTGACTACTGAGAACTTAACAAGGTAACCTTTAAAAATAAATATCCGTTGCCTCGAATTGATGATTTGTTTGACCAGTTACAAGAGGCTCAGGTATTTTCAAAGATTGATCTGAGATCCGGATGCCATTAGTTAAAGGTTAAGGCCGAGGACATAGAGAAGATTGCTTTTCGGACTAGGTATGCCTTTCAGAGTTACAAATGAACCTACAACCTTCACGGATTTAATGAACCAGATCTTTAAACCATTTTTGGAAGAATTTATTGTGATTTTTATTGATGACATTTTGATTTACTCAAAGAGTGAGGAAGAACGTGAACAGTACCTTAAAATAATTCTTCAAAGACTCAGAGAGAAACAACTATTTGGGAAGTTCAAGAAATATGAGTTTTGGTTGAATGAGGTTACATTTTTGGGGCATGTCATTAATAGAGATGGGATATCTATTGATCCACAGAAAAATAAAGCAGTTGTTAATCAGCCTACTCTGACTAATGTAACAGAAATTCATAGTTTTATGGGTTTGTCAGGTTACTATTGGAGATTTCTCTCAGAGATTTTTCTAAAATTACTGTACCATTGACCCAATTGACCCGAAAAGGAGAACCATTCACGTGGATAGATCAGAGGTAATCTGCATTCAAGGAATTGAAGATGAGACTAACTATAGCTCCGGTTCTGACTTTACCCTCAGGTATCGAAGGATTTGTAATATTTAATGATGCATCTCATAGAAGTTTGGATTGTGCCTTAATGCAAAATGGCAAAATGATTGCTTATGCGTCCTGATAGTTAAAATTGCATGAAAAGAATTATTTGACATATGATTTGGAGCTTGTTGCCATTGTATTCACATTGAAAATTTTGCATCATTACTTGTATGGGGCTAAATGTGAAGTGTATATAGACCACAGAAGCTTGAAATATTTCTTTATCTAGAAAGAATTAAACGTGGGATAAAGGCAATGGCTTGAATTGATCAGAGATTATGATCTGTAGATTCATCACCATCCGGGTAAAGCTAATACAGTGGCTGATGCACTGAGCAGAAAGAATACGGGAACTTCGGCATGTTTACTAACAGATTGAAAAGAACTTTTGCAAGATTTAGACAGACTTGAGATAAAAGTTGTGTATCATGGGCAAGATATTATTTTGGCTGCAATATTCGCACAACCAGCTATCATTGAGAAGATCAAACAGAAGCAGAAGAAAGATCAGTTTCTCAAGAAAGTGTGATCAATTCGAAACCAAGCCTAGACTAGGATTCACCATTGAAGATCAAGTATTGAGGTTCCAAGGAAGACTTTGTGTTCCTACTGATGCAGAATTTAAAAGAAGAATTTTAGAAGAGGCTGACAAGTCAATGTTTGCTATGCATCCTGGGAATACCAAAATGTACCAAGACTTGAAACAAGTGTACTGGTGGCCAAACATGAAGAGAGAAATTGCCGACTACAATTCCAAATGCCTTCAATGCCAACAAGTAAAAGCTGAACACTAGAAGCCAGTAGGTTTACTTCAGTCTCTTCCTATTCTAGAATAGAAGTGGGAACATATAACCATGGACTTCATTGTTGGTCTACCTTGTACATCTAGAAGTATGAATGCTATTTGGGTTATTGTTGATAGATTGATAAAATTTTCCCACTTTCTTGCTATGAAAACTTCATTCAATGTTTATAGACTTGCCACTATCTATATTGATGAAATCATTCGATTGCATGGGGTTCCAGTGTCTATAGTTTTAGTTAGGGATCCTAAATTTGTTTCTAGATTTTGGCAAAGTTTGCAATAGGCAATGGGCACAGAGTTGAGATTTAGCATTGCCTGTCATCCATAAACTGATGGGTAAACCGAGAGAACTCTCCAAATGTTGGAAGATATGCTTCGTATGTGTGTCTTAGAGTTTCGAGGTAGCTGGGAAACTTACTTACCGCTTACTGAGTTCACATATAATAACAGTTTCCACACTAGTATCGACATGGCACCATATGAGGCATTGTATGGAATGAGGTGTAGGTCTTCAATTTGCTGGATTGAGGTTGGTGATAGGACTTTGTATAGGTCTGAACTTGTGGAAGAAACAACCGAGAAGATAAAGATCATTCAGCAGAGGCTCAAGACTGCTCAGAGCCGACAAAAAAGCTATGCGGATAGAGAATGAGGGACTTGGAATATGAAGTGGGACATCATGTGTTTATCAGAGTAACGCCAACAAAAGAGAAAACAAGGTTTGGCAGAAAAAGGAAATTGACTCCACGTTACATTGGACCTTTCCAAATTCTAGAAAGGCTTGGCCCCGTTGATTACCAAATAGTTTTACTACCAGGAATGGAGCCGATGCATAATGTGTTTCATGTGTCAGTACTCCATAAATATCTCATCAATCCATTCCATGTCGTTGACTATCACCAAATAGCCTTAGACGATGATGTGAAGTACGAGGAATCGTCGGTACAGATTATTGACCCACAAGTAAAGCAACTAAGGAACAAATCGATCCTAATGGTGCATGTAGAATGGAGAGAACATTACGGAAAAGCGGCTACGTAGGAAAAAGAAGATAAAATGCGACAATGATACCCATATTTGTTTCCCAATGGAGGTAACTCAAGTTTGGAGGATCAAACTTCCTAAAGGGGAGAGACTATGATGACCCCAACATATGTATTATTTTTATATAATATTTTATTGAGCATAATTGCATGATTGTATGTTTAATTTGTGCCTATCTGTTTGTTTGTGAATTATCTATTAGAATACTAACTTTGGAATTCGAAATTGAAAGCCGAAATGGATTTAGAAACTGAAATTGACTAGTTCAATAGGCTAATTAAAATATTTAGAATCCTATGGTAAGTTTAATTAAAATTTGATTCGGATCAAAATAATTAGAATAAAGTGATTAAGATTAGTTAGACTTAAGCCTAATTAATTAAACCTAATCTCACTTAATTAGCCTAACTTAATCAAACCTATAAATATGGGATATAGGCTTATTGAATTCATATTCTTTAACTAAGTGGCTGAAATTAGAGAGAGAGAGAGTTGAGAGATCAACACCTTAGAGAGAGAAAGGAGGAAATTCTAGAGAATTGAAGGGAGATTGAGGGGAATTAAGCTAGTAACATTTCAATTCACGTTCTAGGTGGTTATTCGAGGTCCAATACCTATGCCAGCTCACTGTGAGTAGTATCTTTGTAAAGATATATTGAACTGTATTTTCAATTTACTGCAAGAATGTTATTTTGAAACTCTATTTTGATAAGAATGAATGATTGTCTCTTTTGAAAAGTAATTGTGGCATCATTAGTGTAGCCCACGCCTGGGGGTAACAATACCATGGCCCTTTGCTATAAGGCCCTCGCATGGGGGAAACAATACTATGGCGCTTCGTTAATAAGGCCCTCGCCCAGGGGAAACAATACCATGGCCCTTTGTTATATATGCACAAAGATCTTTGATGTTGACCTAAGTGGTCCCTTTGCTTGACCTATATGGTCTCTTTGTTAGATCCATGTGGTCCCTTTGTTATGCCTTCGGGCCCTTTACTTTGCACTATTGGATGCACTACATATGAATATGATTTGTGAACTTTGATACGACAAGTACTCATCTATGCTTTACTTCGGAACTCATATGATATGATTTTTTTTTATTACGATAGACAGCATTCATTTAACTTCTTTATGCTAGTATTACTCGCTGGGCTTTAGCTCACCCTTTCCTCTATATATATATGTTGGTGAGCAAGTGGAGCGTTGAGTTTAGTAAAGCCTCAGAAGTCCTCCCTTTTGTGAAACTGCTTTGAAATGCCTCCATGATAGGGCGTGCTTGGACTTAAGAGGAGCCAAGCTCTGTCAACCCTATTGTTAAATTTTCTTTTGCTTAGTTTTATTTTGTTATTTGGAAAATTGTTATGTATGGATCTTTTGTATAAGAGTCTAAGATGTTGTGATGTATCTATGTACTTATATCTTTATAAAGAGGTTGAAGTTTTTAATATCATGGAATTTGCATATATGTAAAGCTCGATGGACACAGTTATGTTTTTATAATACTTTTGCAGTGCCATGTTTACTATTATTACTTATATGTTTTGTCTTTGAGGTCAGGTAATTTGTGATTACTGGCCAGTTACTGCCTAAACCTCTAGGGGCTAGTTCGGGTCATGATAGTCACCCACATTGGCCTAACACATTGAAGATCTACATGGTTGGCCATACAAGGCCTCAAAAGGCGCCATACCAATACTCGCTTGAAAACTGTTATTATAGGCAAACTCCACCAAAGGTAAAGGCCTCTTCCACAACCCCTTAAAATTGAGGATGCAAGCTCGAAGCATGTCCTCTAAAATCTGAATGATGTACTCGGACCTCCTGTCAATCTGAGGATGATAGGCGGTGCTAAACGTCAACCTAGTACCCAAGGCATTTTACAGGCTCTGCCACAATCGAGCCATGAAACGTGGATCTTTATCCGAGACGATAGTCACTGGGACCCTGTAATGTCGAACTATGTCCCTAATCTATAGGTCGGCAAGGTAATCTACTGAGTCACTCGTGCGCATAGGTACAAAGTGTGTTGATTTAGTTAACCAGTCGACTATCACCCATATGGCATCATTACCCCATTGAGTCCTTAGAAGATCCACAACAAAATCTATCATGACATGCTCTTACTTCCATTCGACTATAGGTAAAAGTTGATGCTCGGCCTTCATTTGTTGACAAGTAAGGCTCCTCGAAACAAACAAGGCTACATCTCTCTTCATCCCTCTCCACCAAAACTGATGACTAAGGTCGTGATACATCTTTGTGGCTCTCAGGTGTACCGCAAGACATGAATGATGGAACTCTCGGAGTACCTCCTCCCAACAAGACTTTGGCACAAAAAGATGGTCTAGATACCTCACACTTGAGTCAAGATAAATGTTCAAGCCTTTCTTTACCTTCCCACTGGATATCTTCCCTTTATAACTCGGCTAACTAAGGTAGGTTGTGCAACTGCGGTAAATAAGGTGGCCAACTCAACGGACTCGCCAAGATGCAAGTCAAACTTGCCCACTACGCCCAACATCTACCATTCCTAGATGGCAATACTAGCTACACTGCTTATGGATTTCCTACTCAAAGCGTTGGCCACTACATTAGCCTTCCTTGATGATAGTGTAACTCGAAATCATAATCCTCCATAAACTCTATCCACTTCATTTGCCTCAAATTCAAGTCCTTATGTGAAAACAGATATTTCAAACTCTTGTGATAAAAAAGCACTTCAAATTTCTCCCCGTATAGGTAGTGCCTCCAGATTTTTAAGGCAAAAATTACCGCCGCTAACTCTAAGTCATGAGTAGGATAGTTTCTCTCATGTGTTTTTAACTATCGTGAGCCATACGCTACCACTTTGCCTTCTTGCATCAATACACAACCCAAGCCTTCCCGAGACGCATCATAATAAATCGAATAATCAAAACTAGAGTAGTAGTGAGTCTATCCATAAGCTTTTGAAACGACTTGTCACAAGCCTCACTCCACACAAATTTAATACCTTTCCTCGTCAATTTGGTTAACGTTGAAGCCAATCTAGAGAAATCTTTCACAAAACATAGGTAATACCCGGCTAAGCCCGAGAAACTTCGGATCTCAAAGGCATTCTTAAGTTATTCCCAATCTTGCACTACATCTATCTCAGATGAATCTACAGTCACCCCTACCCTGAATACCACATGGCCTAAGAACTTAACTTCTTTCAACCAAAACTCACCCTTCCCAAACTTAGCACATAAAAGGTGTGCCCTAAGTAATTCAAGTACAACCCATAAGTGTTCCTCGTGTTCCTTATTAGAGGGTGAGTAGACTAGGATGTCGTCAACAAAAACAACCACGAATCGATCTAAGAACTCACGAAAGGTTCAATTCATCAAATCCATAAATGAAACTGGTGCATTGGCTAACCCAAAAGGCATTACTAAGAACTTATAATGGCCATACAGCGTACATAATGCCATTTTTTGAATATCGTCCTCCCTCACCCTCAATTGGTGATACCCCGATCTTAAATCAATCTTCGAAAAACAACGCGATAGCAATGGGTACTTGTTCTTAACGGTTATCCAGTTCAACTTTTGATAATCGATGCACAGTCGCAATGTGCTATCTTTCTTCTTAGTGAAGAGAGCTGGTGCTCCCCAATATGAAGTACTAGGATGGATAAAACCCTTATCTAACGTTTCTTGGAGTTGAATCTTCGACTTATGAAACTTGGCGAGTGCAAATCTATACGATGCCATCGAAATCGGTGTCGTACTGAGCACTAAGTCAATGGAGAATTCAATCTCTCGGTGGGGTGGCAAACTGGTAAGGTCTTCTGAAAAGACGTCCGAGTATTTACAAACTACCTTGGGTAAATCAACTCCGACCACGTCACTCTCACTACCCAAGAAGGTTGCAAGGAGGAAATTAAGTTCCCCCCGACCACGTGAGTCATACAATGGTGGCAAAATTCTATATGCTCCGTCCCTCAGGAAATAAAAATAATCACTACTCGATGTGCACATAGTAACTCTCTTGCGATAACAATCTATGATAGCACGGTATGCCCAAGATTACGTCAAAACCCGACATGCCTAATAAAATGAAATCAAAAGGAAGTCGGCGATTGGCAACCTCTATCTTATAACCGCGGCATCCCCGATCTAAGACACCTTTACCCCTATTGGTGACTCTACCTTAAGTGGATACGCTAACTGAGCCATTTCTAACCCAAAAACTGATGTGAATGCAGACGAAATGAAGAAATGAGTTGCACCAGTATCAATCAATAAGCTGGCAATAGAGTTGAACAACAAAAAGTTACCTCTCACAACAGTAGGTACTAGCAACTGATCCGGCGTGGTAACAGAATACATAAGCCCTAAAGGTCTCTGCTCTACTTATTCACCTCTCGGAGCATAGGTCTAATACACGGATTGAGCCGAAGAGGCTCCTTAATTGGCCTTTGAGGCTTGTGCTGAATAGGTAGGTTGATGGCTCTGTGTCTATCTTAAACCAGACGCACCAGATGCGCCACCTGCTTGAGGGAAAAACCTCATCAAGTGCCCCAACTGCCTATACTGATAATAGGTAGGTGACTGTTCTCTCCCTAGAATCTAGCTCTAAGGACGAGTCGAAGATAGTGCAGACTATTGCACTCCTTCCCTCTATGGGAAAGCTAAAGACCTGTGGCCTAACTAACCACACTTGAAACAAGTGAAACCACCCTGACTGCCACTCCTTGAACCAGATATTGGTATGGGGAAGGTGGATCTAAACTATGGAGCCTCTTTGCCCTTTGTTGTCCCTAACATCCCCTTAAACATCCTAACTTTTATCTGGAGCCTTTCATCCGCTTCTTCTCTGTTTGAATCATGGTCTCTAAGTGAGCTGCCGTCTCTACTAGCCGACCGAAATCTCTAATCATAAACCTAACCACCTTGAAAATGAGCTCAGTCCTTAACATTTTCTCGAACTCGATGCAACGACGTTCGTTCATCGCCACAAGTTCAGGTGCAAACCTCGACAAACTGGTGAAAGGAGCCTCAAACTCAACTACTAGTGTGTTCAATTGCTTGGGCTTCAGAAATTGCTCCCTCAACTTCTCCCTAGCAGTGGGTGGTAAAAACTTGTCTTGAAAGGCGCTAACAAACGCCTCGCAAGTCACCCCAATAGACCTTCGCGCATACTTCCACCACTGACCCGCATCTCCCTTCAGCTGAAAGATGCCAAGGTCACTCTCAATCCATCATCCTCGATGCCAGGCATCTCAAACATCTTCATCGTCTGTTCAAGCCACTCATCGGACTTCAGTGGGTCTTTTGGATCCCCTAAAAACTCGTCTGAATTTGACCAAAAAAACTCCCTCTTCAAAAAAGATGGCCCTGTGTCTGCCACATGGGCCTGGACTTGACTCTCAACCCTGAGAATGTCCATGGATTCCCATAATGCTCCAGCCATTTCGCGGGCTAAAGTGCTCATGGCTCACTGACTTGCTAGCTTGGCCACATTGGTCTGACCAACTCCCTCCTCTTGTGCCAAAATTTCATCTGGTATCGGCACCTCTTGCCGCCTAGGCCTTCCACACCTACCACCACTACGTCCTCATCCTGACATTCTAATAAAGGCAACACAATCGATTAGCACATTTATAAATGTACCAAAGATAATTCACTCAAGTCCTAATATGGCGGACAACAAGTAATTCATTCCACGTAAGCAACTAATCGCATAAGCACAAACAAACTTCTTTTCTAGATAATGATTGTTTCGCGACATTGCCAGAGTTCCAGTTAGAAATAGCAGTGATCAAGTGCTCTTCTAACAGAACTTCTAGAAACTCGTAGACCCAATGAATATCCTAGAAATTAAATCCCATACTCATCTAGTCACATAAACATGTTATCACATAGCATACTAAGTTTACTTCTAATATCATCTAGTGAGATAAACCCATTGTGGTAAAAACCATATCCTACGATCCTAAAGTATTCAAACCTGGTAGTTCTGATACTAAGTTGTAATGCCCTAAAATAATAGCAACAACCCACAACATAATATTCCGTAGAATGTTAAACTTGTGATATATTCAACGTTTCATTGATACTCCTTAATAGTACAAAAGACGACATATGCATGTATATATTCATAAATCCTAGATCCTGAATCTATAGCATATGGCATAAGTAAATGAATTAAAACATAAGGAGATACAGGCAACCTTATGCCTTAATGGCTACATTTTTCTAAGTCAATGCTTGGGTACAACAAAAGTGAGTTCAACCCAATATAGTTAAAGCCCATGGCTTGTACAAAAATAATTACGTCAAAAGAAACAAAAGGAGCTCTTGGCTCTACGTCCTCCTAAGCTATGTCCTTAGTGGAGGCATATCATGAGTACCTGAAAGTTGTGTTCCACATAGGGTGTGCTAAAGCCCAGTAGAGATACTTTAACACAATGTACAAAACTTAACGAAATCATAAGGTGAATGCATATGCATGCCATGCCATTTTTCCCAAAACATTAGGCTTTCTCTTACTCAAAACAATGCCATGCCAGGGTTATATATCAATTCATGAAAAATATCATTTTTATATCAGAAAACAGGACAGTGGATACAAAATACTGGGAATCTCTAGGTATGTGTCTGCTGTAGGCTATACAAGCACTACCAAAGCCATTTTATCGGTACAAACCAGAAGGATCGGCACCTAACTGTGCAGGTTTTTAGACTTTCACCAAGGACACACATGGCAACATAATAACCACAACCACACCCTCTAACTAGATTCACCAAAGTATACACCACTTTTTCTCAAAACAATATATTTTCAATGTTTAAGTATGAAATATTGTTCAATGCAAGATATATGAGTAATTAGTTTTAATTTACCTAATCCTTCTGAAATTTCTATAACAATCAAAGTTATCCTCCACCGATATGTAGACGCACTCCCGAGCTCCGCGCCTGCGCAGGGCGCGGAATTCGTTTGCTCTCTAGCTACTACAAGTTCAGACTCATGTCACAGTTCTGAATCTAATCTCACAATGTGCGATGTATGATCGATAAATCACCAAAGAGTCCAATCCAGCAAATCGTTTTGGAAAACTGATTTTAATAAAGAAGTGCCAAACATGGACTGCTTTGCCAGATACAGAGTTGCCACCTAAATATTTTATTTTGGGGGATTTAGGAAACCCTGACTCGTGCCTAAGGCCACGTGTCTGTCATCACCAAAGTTGCCTCGGCTTGGGAACTTGGGTACGAGAGGGGAAGGTCATGCAATGAGAACCCCCGCTCGCCCGATCAAAGATCAGCCTGTACTAAGCTTGATATTTTGTTTTTGAAAACACATGTGCTCTTATTCCGGTTAATTAGCTAATCTTACTACGTGATGCGCACGGCAAACAAGTATAGACTAGATCGCCTAATTTGGAACAAAACATCGCATGTTCATTTTGTTGAAAACAGTTTAAAGTTTGCTACTCGCAAGTAGGCTAAAACGAAGATTTTGATGAATTGTTTCAATTCAAGCAATCCAACCTTCACCCACAGGCATTCAGACAGTTATATCAAATAGGCAGTTAGCCTCATGGCAAGCATGCTTTCATAGCAGTCAATAACACACATGCAGTATGCTAAAGCGTAAACACTCAAAGTGTACTCCGAGCCAAAACAGAGAACTAGTTAGAAATCATGCATGATCCTAGTTCATGTTAAGATGGCTAATGTAACACATGCAAAAATGCAACTAAGATAGGCTCGGCTATTCTAAGATGGCATATGAAATGTAGCTTGATAACATGCTGTTGAACACGTATTCAAGTAAATGTATTCAAAATACAATGCAGGTTTGTATGATGCGCCAAGCCCGGTGCATGCAATACAGATGAATGGATGCACGCATGTAAGCGTAAGATATGCTAAATGAAATATGCCCTAAAACTAACCATCGAAAGCGATTAAGTAAAAAGGAGAAAGAAATGGGGGTTGGAAGACATGCATCACACACACGCACGCTTATTACAATAGTTAGCCCTCTCAATGGAGGGACCGAATAAGAAGCTCACTAGCTAATCTAAGCTAATTAAACTAATTATTACATCACAACAAAGCTAATTAACTAATCCTAGTTAACTAACTATTACAAAACAATTAAGCGGCTAAGTGCATTAACTACTTAAATACAAGCCAAAGCATAAACTAGCTAAGCACATTAGCTAAGTAAAGCAGTAAAACAAAGGCTTCAGAGGGAGAAGAGTGTATGCATGCCCGGTCGCCTCGTTCGGAAATCCAACGCGATGCCCCAACTTGCCTCTGTTTTCAATTGTTCTCAGAACACTGCACAAAGCTCCAGAAAGCTGAAACTCCATCATGGGAACCTGTGGGAGGGCTGCCGACCAGTTGTTGAGGAAGGAGACCACCTGCCGACCACTTTCTGTGCTGAAAAACCAGAAAAAGTGGTCGGCCAACTAGTAATACTGGTCGGCCGACCAGTTGTTGCTGCTGAATTCCAGTTTGCTGCAACAGAAAGCAAGAAAGGGCACGGCAATGTATTTGCAAGATATGTGTGCACAACCACCCTCCCTATCATGTCATGAACTCAAAGGAGTGTGGTTCTCGACCCTCGGGCCACCAATCGCGCATTTCAACGCATGATGGCCGAGAGGCGAAGTTGCATAATTCAATATAAAATGAATGCACAAGTAAACACATAAAGCCTAAAACTCTATCATGTATGATTAAGAGCGTCGACGACTGAGAATTGAGGCACGTTTCATCACTTCACGTAGGAAACGTCCCTCATTTCCCGTGTTTGGACTAACACCTATTCCAAACACAATGCAACACATAACATGGCATGCACAATGCTATGTAACATGGAGTATGCAATATAACTTAAGCATGCAAACATGCAATGCAATATGAACAACCTAACAAGGCTAATGGCATACACAATGCTAATGCATGCAACAACTAGCATACACAATGCAAATGTCAATTAGCATGCACAATGCAATGAATCAACATGCAAACAACATGGCATACTCAATGCTATGAACTACATGGCATGCACAATGTAATGTAAGATAGCATTCTCAATGCAATGTAACATGATCAACTTAACAAAGCTAATGACATGCGAACAATGCTAATGCATGCATGCACAATGCAATGCAACAAGGGCAACTTATCAATGTTAGGGACATGCATACTCAATGCAAAGTAACTTAAGCATGCTAAACAATATGCAAATAAACATGCTAAATGGACTTAAACCAAAATGGGTGGACCTTAGTCATGCCCAAATCAGTGGCCAATGGTGATAAAATTAAGGCACATGAAGCATATACAAGCATGCACATACAATGGCCCATCAAAGAGGCCTAAGAGCACAACCCTCAAGAAGGCTCAAGGAGTAACAAATGCAGAAGTGTAACAACACTAAATGCACTGAAATTAAGTAAAAAATGATGCCAAATCATTCAAACAAAGCAAGCATGGCATGCAAAGGTCCTAAAGCATGAAAGCTAATAAGGAGGACTACAAAGGAGGCATGCAATACATGGCACGAATGCATAAACCAACCACAAACAGAGCTGAAATAGGTCATAACAATGACCAAAACATGCTAAGATGGAGGCTCAAAGACCTAGGCAAGATGGCATACATGCTAGGCCATGAGCAAGGCAACAATGCACAACACTTAAAGGCATTCAAAGCATGAAAGAAGTGGGAACATGGAAATGCTATAAGCTCTAAAATGAAGTATGAAATGTCAAATCATCTAAATAGCTCAAAGATAGCATGCATGAGTCAACAAAACACAAAGCTAGCAAGGCCAATTGCACTACAGCTATACAAAGCATGAAGGATATGGCAAAGGCAACCCAAAACAGTCCTAGAACATGTCAAAATGATACTAAAACATGTATGGAAGGAAGCCAAAACAAGCTAGCATGAAGGACATAAGGCATGATGCATACAAGGCAAATAAGGTGGATTACACTACACCTATTAAGACCAAGCATGGGATGACTTAACCAACAAAAATCAGAGTTATACCATGGCAACATAACCCCAAAAACACAATGAAATGATGGCTCGCAAGCTAAGGCATGAAGGCATACGCAATGATTCATGTTAAGGCATAAAGGGGCAAACCCTCCAACGCATTGAATGAGTGACAAATGCAAGTGCATAATCATGAAACATGGACTGAAATCACATATGAAATGATGCCAAATCATTCAAATGGGCCAAGTAAGGCATGCTAATGGACTTGATGCACAAAGCTAACACGCTAGAATGCACTATAGCTATACAAAGCATGGCATGCATGACTAAAAAAATACAAATCAGAGCTAAAGCATGTTAAAACATGGATAAAAGCTTCTTGAAGTTAAGCCAAAAGCATGCTAGAATGACATGTTAAAGCATGATGCATGTTAGGCTAAATCATGGAAATGCACTACAAGTGCATGGAGCATGTAAAGGCCAACCAAACCAAACCAAAACAGAGTCATGACATGGAAAAACATCACCAAAAACATGCTGAGATGGACTCAAATGAAGCTAGAATGACATGCTACTTCATGGAGCATACAAAGCTAGTTTGTGAGATTTACACTGCAAGTGTATAAACTATGCATGGAGTGACCAAACCAAGTAAAAACGGTGGCATGCCTTAGTAAAATAAGCCCAAATACACGCTAAGAACATGCCAACACAAGCTTAATAAACATGCTCAAACATGAGGCATATGAAGCAAGTATACAATATACAAGGAGAGGGGATGACCCTCTCCTATTAGGGACCTCGAAACCACCTTTCCACCACTGAAAATCCTTTGGATTTCAGTGGTAGAAAGGTCACGCAAAGGCTAGAACAAGAGCCAAAAGGAATGGCTCAAAACAAGGCCTAACAAGGCCTAAGAGGGGGTGGACCACCCCCATTGCAAAAGTGACCTCAAACAAACTTCACAAGGACTGAAAAACAGAACTTTTTATAGTTGAAAGTTAGTCCTAAAACAGCATGAAAATAGGTTCAAAAGCTTAAGCAAGAATGGGGGTTTTAAGAGTTAAAAACTCACCCTTGAAGACCACCTTCAAAACCAAAACTCCAGCAACTTTTTCCAACCAAAACCAGTCCAAAAGCTTCAAAAACAACCTCAAGGGACCTCAGCTCCAAGAGTATGGTGTTTGAGTGTGTGTTTGTGGGTTGAAGTGTGGTAAAACTACACTTTTAAGGCACAAAATGAAGAACAAGAGTAATATAGAGACAAAGCTATATGTATAACTCAAACCACAAATTTCTGAACCTAGAGGAGGGAGGAGGAGCCTCCCTCTTATAGAGAACGAAAGCTAAAGCTTCTCAAGGAAGCTAAGGTTCAAGGCCATCCCTCCATACACGTGTATGGAGGATGGCTTTAGTGCCCTCTACCTGTGCCAGCTGGAGGAAAATATCTCCAAAAAGGTGCTAAAAAGTAGCCGACCACTTGAAGTGGTCAGCCAGCTACTTAAAGTGGTCTCCCAGAACAAAAACTAGTCGGTCATATGTGGGAGAAGTCTACACACTGAAAGAAAGGTGGTGGTATGGTGGCCGACCAGAAATGCTGGCCCAAAGACAAAGAAAGCCAGTTATCTGACCAGAAAACTGGCTGGTAGGAGGAAAAGTGGTCTCCAAGGGGAAAAACTGGTCTCCCACCCTTGTACCACCTTCCAAAAACAAACCAAAACGAATGCAAGACAAGAGATCGGGAGGCAAAGCACGCGGCCGAAAGCCTCAAAAACTAGTCTACGGGCATCAAAAGTGATATACAACTACAAAAGTGGTCTCCTGGACCACAGTGTTCGTCTAGGCAGAGGCAACAAGGTGTTATTAAAAAACCACGCCAAATGGAGAACGTTAAGCAGTCCCAAGACAAAGCGTGCGACCGAAGGCTCTAAAAATCGGAAACTAGTCTCCAAACGGGAAAAGTGGTCTACGACCACAAAGAGATGGTCTACAAGACCTCTCCCTCCCTCTGGGAAGAGAAAACAAGATTCGGTCCACAAACCGAGCCAAAGCACAAAGAGTTCAGAGGCCCGGAGGCAAGGCTCTCAGCCAAAAACTCTGAAACCTCAGAACGAGCACAACATGCACAATCACAAAGTGCTCAATTGATGACGTCTGAGTCTTAAGGTCGGTCAAAAATGGGGTGTCTACACGATAGCCTAAAACAGATATTTATACTCAACAGATAATTTTTCAACAGCATATATAATCTTATCATTTTCAAAATAGGAGCGATACTACATATCCAACTCTACTCTCATCATCAACAAATACATTCCTCTTATCTTTTCAAAATCCAACATATTTTGCCTTTTCTTTCACAACTCAAATATCAATTATTTTCAAACAAAATCTCGTTTATTTTTAAAATCCCATTTAAGTTTGGAAATTCAACATTTCAACACAACCCAACATTTATACACTTCTATAACATTTCTCAAGAATCCATTTGAAAAATCCCTTTTTTACATTTCCAAGATCAAACTCTAGGTTTAATCTAAAATCTCCAAATCACAAAATATTTTCAAAGAGCAAATAACTAGGCTAAGAATTATACCAAAGGTTGAAGAAATCCTTACATCAGGGGTAGAAGAGGAAGAGAGCAAGGGTAAAAGTTAGACGGAGCCAAAAACAAGATTCTCTTTGATTAGAATGGAGGTTTTGACGAGCTCTACCTTTTTCTCCAAAGAGCAATATGTTTTAAAGCAAGAACTAGAGAGAGAATAGGAAGAAATTAGGGTTAGAGGTGTTTTAGGGAGAGAGAGGAATGAAAAATTGATGAAAATATCCCTTTTCTTAATTTGATATATACATGGACCGCTTGAGCGACCAAAATACCGCTCGAGCATTAGACACAATAAATGGCCACTCAAGCGCACAATGACCCCTTTCCAAAAGTTTTGCAGACTGTAGAAGACCGCTCGAGCAAAGATACCCTACTCTCAGAAGTTTTGCAGACTTACAAAAAATACTAAGAGATCTCAAAGACCGCTCAAGCAACCAAAACACCGCTCGAGAACATGAAGAAAACTAGACAACAACTCTTTTGAAAAACTAACTCCTAACCTATTTCAAACACAACCAACAACTCCCAAATGACCAAACTCATCTAACAACAAAGTAAAAACTTATAAACAATAATTAAAGATATAGGATTCTAGATCTAAGAACAAGAAATGGGTTGGGTCTAAACTAGAACCGTTATATGCCGGCTGTGGAGGTCGCCGTTGAAAAGAGAAAATAAAGAGAGAGCTAAGAGATATATTGCTAGAACTTGGAAGGATAGAGAGAGAGAGAGAGAGAGAGAGGGGGAGGGGAAGAGTTTGAGAGAGAAAAAAGAACGGGGAATTTCTTTCATGTGATCACTCCACGTGATTAGGGGCCTAGTAAGGGTCCTAAATTAGAGCTTTGAAGCATTTTTCCTTTCATTTTATTGTTACCAAAGAAAGTCTTTTATTTATGAGAAAAAACCTATTTAGGATAGAAGAAAGTACTCGTAATGTAAATAGGTTTATTTTCATCTCCATAATGAATATGTTTTATTAGTTAAGAATAATGAAAATATATTTATTAACTTCAAGATATTAAGTTTGTTTTGGGGCAAAATTACCCTTAATGCAATTTTATTACATCCCTACCGACAACCTCAACCTTCACTCACCAACGAAAAAAATTTGGTCAACACCTTCGATTGTTGGTTACTATTTTCTGACAACTTTGCAGTGAAGTGAAATTTCACTTACTTAGCACAATGAAATTTATTGAAGATCATTTTCAATAATTCTCTAGTGAAGTGAAATTTTACTGTCCTCGGTTAGTGGAATTTTATTGTTTTCAAAATTGAAATTTTTTCAATTGATGACTAAAAATTACAAAATTGAAATTTCATTGTCTGTCAATTGAATTTTTATTGTATTTGTACATTTAATAAATTTCATTGACTTTGCTTTCGTGAAATTTCACTTACTTAGTCTAAAAGTTTGTGAAATTTGACTGACCAAAACTAGTGAAAATTTACTAACTTTTTTCACTATTATTGACTAAGAAAGTTACTAATTTCATTGATTAATTCTTATTAAAAAAAATCAGTAAAAACAACATCAGCCAAATCTTTATTAAACAAAAACATATAGATCAGAGAAAAAAAGGAGAACAAAAACAAAAGAACGACAATAGAGGTGAGTGATAGTCCATATCTAGACCAATGAGGCATGTTAGGGAGATAGAGAGAGGAATGGTAGTTGTGAATGATGAATGATAGTCTATGTATGGACCAACAAGGTGCGAAAACTATGACGGAAGACTGAAAGGAAATAGAGACTAAGAGATTAATTTCTATAATGATGGTTCAAGAGAAGAGACATAGGTAGCAGAGGTGGATGATGGAGACTGAGAAATCGGTGACAGTGATGACAATTTTGAGTAAAAAGAGCTTAGGCGACCATGACAGTGGATGCATTTAAGGTTGTAGCGAAAGATGCGGTTAAGGCAGCTTTGGTGGATACGATAAAGGAGACACTAGAGATAGAGAGAAAAGAACAACAAGAGAGATGAAGTAAACATAGACAATTCTAAAGATTAAAAACACTTCTAGAATTTATATGAAAGTTTTTCTTAATTCTTCTAAAACTTAAAATTCGAGGAACCTAAGCTAGAAAGAAAACTTTCAATGTCTGAGAACTCCAACAAAAACATGTAAAGGGATGTATTCCGAATTTTCCCTAATTTAAAATGAGTGTACCTTACGATTATTGACAAAGTTTAAAGGATAAGTTACATTGAACTCTCTTGAGATTTGGAGAAAATATAACAAGTCTCTCAGTTTTGACATAATTCACTAAATTCCATTTTAGTAAAGTTAAAGGGACTAAAACTAATGCAGATAATGTAAAGATATAAAGATAAATACGGTAAAATATACATTTTAGTGTAAAAGATATGATAATGTCATCTTTCAATCCATATGACTAACGAATCATTACTAAAAGGAAGACTTTAGTGCAATAATGATAAATTGTTGAGATAAATTGTATTTGTTCCAAATTTCAAAGGATGTGTGATAACTGTAGACACCCCATTTTTGACCGCCCACAAGACTTGGGCATTACTGATGGTTTGCTCGGTGTTGAGAGATGTGCAGGCCAAAGATTCAATTCCTTCGGCAAGGAGAGAGGCAAACCCTTCAAAACACTTTGTTTAGGGGTTTGGAGTTGAAGAAAAGAGGAGAAGAGGGGAGAAAACTAGTTTGGGAGAAGTTCAGGATGAATCCGGGTGGGAGAAAGACGAGCAGCCATCGTTAAATCAAGCCCATCTATCTATACACTTGGAGTTAAGCTATGAGGCCATAACCATCGGAAAGAAGACTTCCGGGGCTTCACTTTGTACTCAAGAATCTCCCAAAGCCAAGTCCGGGTGAAGGAGATATGATTGGTTGAAGCTGGGCATCATCCCGGTTGGATCGAGTCTGCGCGGCTTCACCAAAAAGGGCATAACTTTTTGTATAGGAGGAATTTTGATGCAAGGTTTGCGCCATTGGAAAGCTAACTTCCGGGGCTTCGATTTTCATACCCACCAGCACTTTTTTGACCTCCGAATCATCTATCAGCACTATATTTTGCCGACCGGCAATATATAGTGCCGACCGGCACTTTATTTTGGCCGATGATCAAATTTTCTGGCCGGTTTGCACCCTTTGCACCCTCCAAGCCTGGTGCATACCAGCTGTGCCAGCTGGGATGCACAGAACCAGATCCACGTGCATACATGTGCCTATTTTGCACCCTTTAACCACCTTTTGGCCCCTTTTGTGCACCCTTTGCTCAAGGCTTCTTGAGGAAGCTTTGACCCCTTGTCTTGGCTTCCTCAAGAAGCCTACCAGCTGTCCAAGCTTGTTGAATAAGCCTTGCACCCTTTGCCCCTTTGATTTAGCTTCTTGGAGAAGCTTGGAGCTTGGTCCTTTGTCTATATAAGAGAGCCTTCCTCCTCTATTGTAGGGGTTGGATTTTTTGAGCAAGAAAACCAGAAGATATACTGATATATCTGATATATACACATATATCTCACCCCCCCTGTCTATATCTATCTTATCCAAGCCTCCAAACACCATTGTTCTTGCACCATTTGCCCTACAACACCTAGCACAACACCTCCATCCTCTATTCCAGCACTTGGGAGGCCATTTACAGGGCATAGGAGCACCTAAACTTGGTCCAAGAGGTGCTGGTTTGCTGTTCTTCAAGGGTAAGCATCCATTTCCCGTAAACTTGCATTTTTTAGCTTCATTGGTTAGCCTTATTTACAAGTATTTTTGGGCTTCGATGTAAACTGTAAAGAGACTTGTTTTGAGCCCTTCTTCAACATTGAAGAAGGGCTCAACACTGTTGGGGACCTCCATGTATGACTTGCTTCATTACCCCTCTTTGGTCCCCATTTTTGCATGTTTGTTTAGCTTATCTTTCTTCTGTTTTTTGGCCATTATCAGAACTGAGAGTGGCCATATTTTGCCCCCCCTTGTCATGTTTCATTAAGGGTCTTTGGCTGTTTGATGAATGTTTTGTATACTTCATGTTATAGCCCTTTGTTGGCCTATTTCTTGCATAGCATCTTTGGCATATTTGTATACTGATTTGGGGGTTGTCATCTACTGAAAGTAGTCATATTTTTGGTCCCTCTTCAGTGTTGTAGAAGGGTCTTTTTCTGTTTGGGCTTTGCATCTTACACTTGCTTTGTAATGCTCTACTTTGTCTAGAAATGTGTCATGGGTTTAGCCTTGTATATCCTCATGTTTTGACTTGACTTATTGAAGCTTTTGGCCATGATTTGTCTTATTTTAGGTCTGTTGGCCACTGGTTTTACCATTTTTGGCATGCTTAATGTAGTTGCTTTGCATTGTTGCTTGTAAGCCTTGAGGATGTGATCCATGTATATGCGTTGGATAGGTTATTTAGATGATTTGGAATCATTTAATATGTTATTTCAGTCCCTATACCAGGTTTATATGTCTCCATTTGTCATGCCTTTCATGCTTTGAAGTATTGGTCTCTTATGCTTTAAAAAGGGTGTTGTGCATGCTTGCATGTTTAGAGCATTTTGGGGCTGTCATACCAAGGTTTTTGGGTGTATTTATGCATGATGGAACTCTGTTTTTGCTTACATAATTCACGTCATGAGTGGTCTTGGTAATGATGGAGAAGTGTTCCCTTTTGGTGCCCTAGACTTGGCCCCATTTGGTTTGCACATTGGCATGTACATTGGTCACAATCTTGGGTGTTTTGCCACTGTTTTGGGTTGGTTTGAGGGCTGCCCCATTGTAGTTAAATCCACCATTGCATGCTTGCCTCATGTTTGTTGCTTAATTGATTCATTAAGTGTTGCTACATGTTAGTCCTATCGCCTAAATTGCCCATGTTTGTATTGCATTTGCACCTTGCATGTTGCATTACATTTGGCATGTTGGCATTTTAGTATTAGGTTGCATCATGGAGCCATGTTTGCATAACATGCATTGCATTACTTGGTTTGGGGTGTCAAACCGAGTGTAAGGGTTGAGATGAGTTCATACTACAAGTGATGCAACTTGTCTCAACTCATGGTCACTAAGGCCCTTGATCTTGACATGATAGGGACTTAGTTCTCATTTGTGTGTTGCATGCATATTGACATTGAAATGCAATCTTGGTTCCTTAGGCTATCATGCACCAAGATGCATAATTGATGGCCCAAGAATCAAGGGTCATGCTCCCTTGAGTCCCAAACATGATAGGGAAGCATTGGCCATGCTTACATATGCCTAAAAATTCATGCCATGCACTGCTTGTCTGCTGCTGCTGTCAAAACTGTCTCCCGCAGGAATTTTGTGCCGACCGGCATTATATAGTGCCGACCGGCACTATATGGGTGGCCGATAACATCATTGACAGCCGGTGACTATTGTACACGGCCGGTGGCCATCCCTCCCAGCCGATGATGTTCTGCAATGCTCATAGAAGGTTCTCTGGGACTTTGACAGTTTTCAGAGAAGAAAAGGCAGTAAAACAGAGGCAACAGTGGCATGGTGCGGACTTTCCAGGCGAGTCGGATTCGAGCATGCATCATTCGCATATCCCGAGGCAGGGCCGAGGCCCCCTTCTTTTTACATTTGATTTAATTTGATAATTAGAAATTTCTGTAATAATTAATTTATTCTGTATTTGGACTGTATTATTTTGGGACTGTATTATTCTTTTGGTCCCTCCGAGCGAAGGCATATTTGTAATAAGTGTGGGTGAGTGTGTGTATGTCTTCCAACCCCCACTTCTTTCTCCCTTTTATTTACCTGCTTTGATGGTTAGTATTAGGGCACGTTTATTTTAGCATACCTTATGCAATGCATGCGTGCATCTATACATTTATTACACATGCATCGGGCTCGGCACATCATACAAACTGCATTGTATTTCAATTCCAAATTGAATACGTGTTATTTGTAGCATTCCACGTGCCATGTTTAGGATAGCCGAGCCTGTCTAGATTGCATCTTTGCATGTGTTGCATTAGCCACTTAACATGAACTAGGATCATGCATATGATTACTAACTGGTTTCTATTTTGGCTCGGAGTACTAGGTGAGCTTTTATGCTTTAGCATATCACATGTGTGTGATCGTTGCCATGATAGCATGATTACCATGATGCTAGCTGCTTATGTGATATAACTGTTTGAATGCCTGTGGGTGGAGGTTGGATTGCGTGAGTTGGAACAACTCATTGAAATCCGTACTTTAGCCTACTTTCGAGTAGCAAAAAAACCAACACGTTTTTCGAGACAAAACGGATATGCAATGTTTATTTCCAAGTTAGGCAATCTAGTCTATACTTTTGTGTTGTGCGCATCACATAGTAATTCTAGGCTAATAACCGGAATAAGAATGCATAAAGTTTTCAAAAACAGATATCATGGTTAGTAGAGGCCGGTCTTCGGACCGGGCGAAAGGGGGTGCTCATAGCTGACCTTCCCCGATCGTACCCAAGCTCCCGAGCCAAGTCACTTTGGTGATGACGGACATGTGGCCTTCGGCACCGAGTCAGGGTTTCCTAAATTTCCCATTTTAAAATATTTAGGTGGCGACTCTGTAATCTGGCAAAGCAGTCCATGTTTGGCACTACTTTTCAAAATTTGTTTTTCTTCAAAACGATTTGCCGGATTTGGACTCTTTGGTTCAGATTTAGAACCGTGACACAAATTGAGTCCGAACTGTTAGGGAGTCCGAGCTGTAACATCGAGGGCCCCCCGCGGACGTGTTACAATAACCCAACCCGTATTATGCTTTAATTATGCATGTGATTATGTGTTTGATATGAATTTGCAAGTTTAAGTGTGTGAATTGTGTGATTTTGAAATTATATCTGTTGAATGTAGGAATATCTGTTGCAATTACAACTTTGAACTAAAATTGAAAGCCTTAAAGGTGCCAGAATCCAAAATCGACTTCATATATGTGTTTAGCATGATTTTTAGAGCCTACAGAGAAATTTTGTAAAATTACAATTCGTAATGATTTAATTAAGTTAATAAGCCTGTGTTTTATATATGTATATGACTATCTTGAGATCATCTCATTTGCTAGAGAGTGAGTTATAGAGAGAAGAAGAGTAGAAACTAGGGTTTTAGAAGGGATTCAAGGGGAAACTCCTAGATTTGAACTAAGGTATGGAAATCTACATAGAATCTTTGTAAATAACTCATCTTTCGCTTGAAATCAAAAGGAATTTAAAGATTCAAGACTTATATGAGTTAGGGTTTTGGGATGTGTTATTGTTTGAACTAAATTCAAGAAATGGAACCTTAATCTCTTCAACATTGTTTGATTAGAGTTAAATCCTGTGAATAATGCATGAAATAAGCTCTAGATTGTTCATACAACAAAGATTTGTAGGAAGATTATACATGTTTATATGTATTTTGAGCTTGATCATGTAATTCATGAACTTATAAAAAAGATAAGACCTTGAATTTGATATTGAAGCAAGATTGATGTGTTTGAGTTGAACTTACACTTGAATCATGCTAGTATATCATTGTAGACGTCCCCAAATGTCCCGGGAGGAAATCTCGTTTTGTTCATTGGGCTCACTACAGTTCAGGACTCAATGTCACGGTCCTGTATCTAATCTCGCAGAGTGCAATGCAAGACCGATGAATCATCAAAGAGTCCAAATCCGGCAAATCGTTTTTGAAAAACAGATTTTTAGAAAGAAGTGCCAAACATGGACTGCTTTGCCAGATACAGAGTCGCCACCTAAATATTTTATTTTGGGGGAATTTAGGAAACCCTGACTCGTGCCTAAGGCCACGTGTCCGTCATCACCAAAGTTGCTTCGGCTCGAGAACTTGGATACGATTGGGGAAGGTCACTTCGTAAGCACCCCCGCTCGCCCGATCAAAGATCGGCCTCTACTAACCATGATATCGAGTTTTGAAAACATTATGTGTTCTTATCCCGGTTATTAGCCTAGAATTACTATGTGATGCGCGTAGCATACAAGTATAGACTGGATCGCCTGAGTTGGAACAAAACATTTCATGTTTGTTTTTTAAAGCGGTTTGCTACTCGCAAGTAGGCTAAGATGCGGATTTTGCCACCCTCAAGTGGGCTTAGAAAACATGGTGATTTGCCACTATCTAGTGGGCTTAAAACTCGCAATCAATGAATTGTTCCAATTCAGATAATCCAACCTCCACCCACAGGCATTCAGGAAATTATATCACATAAGCAAATAGCCTCATGGCAAGCATGCTATCATGGCAGTCACTCACACACATGCAAGGATGCTAAAGCGTAAACACTTAGCGAGTACTCCAAGCCAAAGAAAGAAGCTAATTAGAAATCATGCATGAATCCTAACTATGCTGAGATGCCTAATGCAACACATATAGGTATGCAACTAAGATAGGCTCGGCTATTCTAAGATGGCATATGAAATGCAACAACTGATACACGTATTCAACTTAGAATTGAAATACGATGCAGTTAGCATGATGCGCCGAGTCCGGTGCATGCAAGACAGATGAATGAATGCAAACATGCGAGCATGAGTATGCTAATTGAAACGTGCCCTAAAACTAACCATCATAAGCTGGTAAATAAAAGGGAGAAAGACGTGGGGTTGGAAGACATGCATCACACACACGCACACTTATTACAACATTGCCCTTTCGCAGAGGGTCCGAATAAATATTACACAACCAAAATGAATAACTAATTATTACACAACACTAGCTAATTAACAAATTAACTAAGAAAGCGAGTAAACTAGCATGCAATGCCACATGAAGTAGACTGTCTGAGCTCTGTTCGAAATGATGAAAGATGCATGCATTCTCGAGTCGCCTCGCCGGAAAATCCATCGCGATGCCTCGATTTGCCTCTGTTTGCAACTGGTCCCGGAATACTGTACAAAGCTCCAAAAGGCTGCTAACCAGTTTTTGCTGCTGGCTTCCGGTTTGCTGCAACAGAGAGCAAGAAAGGGGCATGGCAAAGTATTTTCAACATATGTATGCACAACCACTCTCCCCGTCATTGCACAAGCTCTAGGGAGTGTAGTCCTCGATCCTCATGCTATCAATCACGCATCTCGATGCATGATGGCCGAGGAGTCGAATTACACGACTCAATGTGAAATGAATGCACATATAAACACAACAAGGCCTAAACTTCATCATGGGTAATCCGGAGTGTCGGCGACCAGAAATTGAGACACGTTTCATCACTTTGAGTTCGAAACGCCCCTCGTTTCCCGTGTTCGGACTAACCCTACTCCAAACACAATGCAATGAGATGGCATACACAATGTGAATAACATGCAACCCTGAATGCAATGCAACCTAATCATGCTGGCATGCGAGCGATGATATGAACACATGCAACCTAGCATACGCAATGCTATGGACTGAAATGGCATACACAATGCACATGAGCTATATGGCATAATCAAAGCATACGCAATGTGATGGTCAAACATGCAACAACATGAACCAAATGGCATACACAATGCAAGGTGGACTTAAACCAATATGAGTGGACCTCAGCCACACTCAAATCAGTGGCCATATGATGAAAATGAGACAACCGAAATACATGCTAACATGAACGAATACAAAGGACCGATCCTAAGGCACAACATGCAACTCTAACAAAGCATGGCAAAGGATGAAATATGGCATAGAATGGCACATGATCCAGCTCTGAAATGGCATAAAAGATGGTCTCGAAACATGCAAACACCTGACATAATGCATGCTAGATGACCCGGATACCGAAACTAGTGGAGTGGATTACACTATAGGTATACAAAGCGATGCACAAATGACCAAACCACCCCCAAACAGACCTTTGGCAGGTCCAAGACAGTGGGAAAATGGTCTAAAAAGATGGCTCGAAATGCATTCGAATGAAACTCATGCAATAGTCGGTAAATGAGGCATACAAGTACAACTCTCAAATGCACTTAAAGAGTGAAAATCATGGGAATATGGTATATATATAAGCTCTGAAATATGATGTGCAATGGCCCCAAAACATGAAAACACCTCAATATATGCATGCAATAGGCCTCAAAACTCAAAGCTAGACACGGATATTGTACTACAAGCATGCAAAACAAGCATCATTCGACCTTGAGACCCAAAAACAGAGCTAAGGCAGTCCAAAACATGCACAAAATCAGTTCAAGGAATGGCCAAAAAGTGCTAAAATCAAGGGCCAACATAGCATGTAATGTAAACTAGTAAAAAGGATTTGCACTACAAGTCTGTGAGGAAATCAAGAGGTCGCCAAATCAGCAAAATTCAGAAGTATTCCATGCCAAATAATGCCCAAAAACACATGGAAACATGGTCAATGCATGCATGAATGATGTGTTCCTTTGAAAGGCCCAAAAGAGGGTTATTCTACACGTGCAGGATGGACATCCAAAATGGCAAAACCACCTCTGGTTAGAGGTTATGAAGGCCCTAAAACTCACTTAAAAGGGCCTGAAATGAGACTAGGAAGCATGCAAGTAAAGGCTCCTTTGAAAGGCCATGAAGAGGGTTACTCTACACATGCAAGAGGGACACCTAATATGGAAAAACCACCTCTGGACAGAGGTCATGCAGGTCCTAAAACCCACCAAAAATGACCTGAAACATGCTCAAGAAGTGTGTAAATATAGGCCCCTTTGTTAGGCCAACAATGCTAGTAAACAAGACAAGGGGTGAGAGGGTCACCCCTCTCTGATTTTGGGGCTCAAAACAGTACGCTAGCCACTGAAAGTCCACTGGATTTCAGTGGCTAGAAGGCTAAACCAAGACCAATGCAAAGGCCTAGATGCATGGCTCAAAATAAGGTGAAAACAAGCATGCAAGGGGGTAGACGACCCCCAACAGAGAAATGACCTTAAACAAACATGTAAAGGACCTCAAAATAAAACTTTTTTCAGTTTATGACAAAGCCCAAAAATGCTTGCAAGTAAGGCTAAAAGATGAAGCAAAATAGTGCTTAAAAGGGAAGAAATGTGTTACCCTTGAAGCTCAATAAGGATAGCAACCTCTGGACCCAAGAACCAGCTCTTTAAGTCTCTGAAAATGGCCTCCAAGAAGCTTAGACCAAGGGTGGATGGGTTAGGCCATGAGGTAGTGTGCAAAGGGCCAAGAATCTCACTTTTTCTAAGCCTAAGTGTAGAGATACAAAGAGAGATATATGTATGCCTTAGACTAATTTCAGAACCCTTGCAAAGGAAGGGAGGCCCTTCCTTTATAGAGAAGAGAGGCCAAAGCTTCTCTTGGAAGCTTAAAACCAAGATTAAACATCCTCCGTACACGTATATGGAGGATGCAGCAAATGCCTCCCAGCTGGCACAGCTGGAACCAGCTCAGTGAGACAAGACAGAGGGTAGCTGACTGACCATTTCAAGTGGTCAGCCGGCCACTTAAGCTGGTTGGCCGACCAGGTCAAAAGGTCCAAGGTGGTCGGCCACCCCCTATGATGAAGCCCCAGAAGTTAGTTTTCCAATGGCGCCAGCCTTGCATTAAAATTCCAACTGTGCAAAAAGTTATGCCTTTTTTGGTGAAGCCGCGCAGATTCGGTCCAACCGGATTGATGCCCTACTTCAACTAACTATATCTCCTCCGTCCGGACTTGGCTTTAGGAGATTCTTGAGTGCAAAATGAAGCCCCAGAAGTAAGATTTCCAATGGTGGTGGCCTCATGGCTGAAATCCAAGTATGCAAATGAATAGGCCTGATTCAGCGAGGACTGCTCGTCCCTCTCTTAGCGATTGATGTCCATTTCTCCCCCAACTGGGTTTCTTCCCTCTTCTCTTCTTTTCTTCAACTCCAAACCCTTAAACAAGGTGTTTTGAAATATTTTTTCAGAGATTTCGTCTCTTTTTCGTTCATTTCCACTTTGCCCTTGCTCGGTTTACCGAAAAGCGCAACATTTAACAAAATGCGAGCATCGAAACATCGTAGAACTTTTATTTTCAAAACATTTTGAAAGAGAGGGTTTCAAGTCTAAAATCTTTTGATCAAGATTGTTTTGGTCCAAAAAGGGTATGAACTTGAGATTTGACTCTCTCTTTGCCGAAGAAACTGAACCTTTGCCCTGCACACCTTCATCACCGAGTAAACCATCAGTAGCGCCCAAGTCTTGAGGGCGGTCAAAAATTGGGTGTCTACAATCATATTTTTGAGTTAGTTTTGCATGAATTTGGGCTTGGAAATGAGTATAGAAGATTGCATTTTGTGTCATTTTCAGACTGTCTGGATTTTGCCCATACCGCTCGTGCGGTTGCGAGCTCCGCAAGAGCGGAACATGAACAAAATCTAAGGGTTGCCTTCTACTTGCTCAAGCTGCTCACACTTCTGCACGAGTAGAGCATGACCACTCGAGTGGTTGGACCTGCCACACAAGTGCCAGTAGGGAAGAAAATCCTATTTTCTTGTGTTAACCTCTCCGACCTTCTGAATGCATTCTTGACCTTATCTGAACCCTCCGAAAAATGAAATTATGATTAGAAAGCATTGAATATTGTTGTGAATCATTGAAAGAAAAGTGTACGAAGTGAGCAAATTATTTATCAAATGTGTATGTGAAATGTTTGTGTAGGTCGTGTGCTGGAGGAAATGCCGCAAAACCAAACACACTATGAGTAATAGTATTGTAAAGATATGTTCACAATTACTTATTTTGATATGCGAACGGTGATTTATTCCACTATTGTGTTTTAATCGAAACGAATGGGTTTCATGAATGTTATATGACATATGCAATGTGGACCTAAGGTCGTTCTGTTATACTATGATATGTTTGGGCCCGAGGTTGTTTTGTACCATGTGTGGGCTCGAGTCCGTTCTGTAAATGATATGATAATATATGATTGGACTTGAGGTCATTCTAAACAACTATTAATGTGTGGACTCGAGGCCGTTCTGTACTTTATGTGGGCCTGAGGCCATTCCAATAATGATAGGCCTAAGGCTGTTCTGTTAATGTGATGGGCCTAAGGCTATTCTATTTATATGATGGGCCAGAGGCTGTTTCCTATTATGTTGTGCCTGAGGCCGTTCAGTGATATGATTATGAATATTGTGGGAAACTCATGCTCATTCATTTAAACATTTTTACTGCGTTATTATTCATTGTGCTTCGCTCACTCTATAATATGTATGTATATGTAGGTGATCAGCAACATGGAGCCCAACCTTAAAGTCTGCTTCAGGAGTTATTTTTGTGAACCTGTTTGGTCGAGTCTCCAAGATGGAGCTTTTTTCTTTGACTCACATTATGTTATGACTTTTGTTTTGATTTTGCTATAATGGTCTTGGGACATGTAACCTATAAGTATAAATTTTTCTATGGTATATAAGTTTAGCATGGACATGTAAATTTGTGAATGTGCTACTGTGCATGTAATGTATATTTTGATCATATTGGCACAACTCAATGGACTTCTTCATTTGTGATATGCTTCCACTTATAGCCCCATTATTATAATTATTCTGTATGTTCGTATGAGGCCGCAGGTAATCAAGTGATTATTGGCCGGTTATGGTCTAAGGTCATGATAGAGTGGTATCAAAACACGAGTTAATATCTCACACACGAGTCCATTTAAGCAATAAGAAGTCTAGAAAAGGCTTAAGTTGCATTCATAATGCATTCATAACCAGATATGACATAAAGATGTGCATTTGTAAGTGTGACTTATGTGCATATTTTATGTGAAAGTTATAATGTATGTTCATATAGATCTTGGTGAGAACAAGGGCAGAAGAAGTAGAGAAGTCAACCTCCACATGACTCGATAGAGTAGAGAGAATGATCATGGAAATGGCAAAGGCTTTTAGACAACAGCAACAACAACAACAACTACTACAACCGGCACCAATGCCTATGCCACCACCTATAGTGCAAGACCACCAAGCTGAAGATCGAACAATTACACTCACAAAAGAATTTAAAAAGATGAAACCGCCATTGTTCAAAGAAGGAATTGACCCACTGAAAGCGGAGGCACGGGTGCTTGGCATTGAAAAACTGTTTGAAGTCTTTCCATGTACTGAGGCATAGAAAGTACTACTTGCTGCTTTTACACTAGAAGATGAAGCACTCCGTTGGTGGATGCTTATTACAGATGAACGTCAAGGAATGACTTGGGCTCAATTTTTGGAAGTCTTCTATGAAAAGTATTTCCCACAGTGTATCTGAGACAGGAAGGTGACAGAGTTTGAAAACTTGAAGCAAGGAAACAAAACTGTAGTAGAGTATAAGGCACAGTTTATCGAGTTAGCCTGTTTCGCACCGCACATGGTCAATACGGACTACAAGAAGGCAAGGAAATTCGAGGGAGGACTCCGAGATTCTATTCTTGAGAAGATTAATGTTTTGAAGTTACTGAAATATGTTAATGTGTTGGATAGGGCCCTAATGTCTGAGGGTAACATAGCTAACCGCAACTGGTTCTCAGATTAGAAGACTAAGAGGTAGGGTTCTAATATGCATAAGGGGTTGTCATCCTCACAAAACAAGAAACAAAATTTGGGAACTTCCAGTGCTTTTGGTTCTACCATTGATTCAGCACCAACTTGCTCGGAGTGTGGAAAGAAACATCGGGGAGTTTGCTACCGAGCAACTAGGGCTTGTTTTAAGTGCGAAAAAATGGGTCATCTAGTGAGAGATTGTCCTTTGAATAATCAACAAAAGGTAAATAGACCAACTACTAGTTCTGCCGATTCCACTCCTGCAACGAAGACTACGGCGAGACCTCCTACTACTAGAGACAATGTCAGGCAATGGAGAGTCTTTGCTCTTGTTCCTGGTGATAGAATATAGAGGTTGTGGTCTCAAGTACACTCTCTATCAATGGCCAACTGGCTCATATGTTACTTGATTCAGGTTCCATTCATTCCTTTGTTTCAAAAACATTTGCTCCTAATTTGATTAGACCTATGGAACCATTGAATTATGTGTTGTGTGTGTCTTTACCATTTGGGGACTCTATGTTATGTGCTTTTATTTACCCTGCATGTGAGCTTTTACTTGGGGATATTCCATTATGTATTAATTTGATACCTCTTGATCTAGTTCATTTTGATATAATTTTGGGGATAGACTGGTTAACTAAGTACGATGCAACCATCGACTATGTGTCTAAACAAGTTGTTTTCCAGCCTCCGAGACAACATGAGTTTACTTTTGTGGGACATAGGGTAGTTCTTCTAGCCTATTTGATATCGGCCATGAAAGCTGGTAAATTACTTCAGAAGGGTTCTGAGGGTTATTTGTGCAGTATTCTTCATATACAGACAACGGATGTGAGTGTTGATAATATCCCAATTGTTAGCAAATTTCCAGATGTATTTCCTGAGGATTTTCTAGGGGACTTGATAGACCGTGAGATTAAATTTGTTATTGATATTGTGCCAGGTACTCAATCAATTTCAAAAGCTCCGTATAGAATGTCTCCTGTAGAAATAAAGGAATTGAAAATACAGTTGCAAGAGTTTCTTGACAAAGGGTTCATCCTACCAAGTACATCACTATGGGGCGCACTAGTTCTGTTTGTGAAAAAGAAAGATGGAACACTCTAGTTATATATGGACTATCGGGAACTTAATAAGGTAATTGTAAAGAATAAATACCCTTTACCATGGATTGATGACTTATTTGATCAATTACGGAGGGCACAAGTGTTTTCTAAAATTGACTTGAGATCCGGGTATCATCAGTTGAAAGTCAAAGCATAAGATGTTGAGAAGACCACTTTCCGAACCAGGTTTGGCCATCATGAATTTTTAGTCATGCCATTTGGGGTTATGAATGCACCAGGAGCTTTTATAGATTTAATGAATCAAATTTTCAAACCGTATTTGGATGAGTTTGTGGTGGTATTCATTGATGATATCCTTATTTATTCAAAAAGGAGAGAGGAACATGAAAAGCACTTGAGATTAATTCTTCAAACACTTAGAGACAAGAAGTTATATGCTAAATTGAAGAAATGTGAATTTTGGATAAATGAAGTTGTGTTTTTGGGGCATGTGATTAATAAAGATGGGTTGTCTGTTGATCCGCAAAAGATAGAAGCTATTGTGAACTGGCCTACCCCTACTAATGTTACAAAAGTGCGTAGCTTTATGGGTTTAGCAGGTTACTACCGAAGATTTGTTAAAGATTTCTCCAAGATTGCAATGTCGCTTACCCAATTGACTCAAAAAGGTGTTCCATTCGAGTGGATAGAATAGAGGGAGTCTGCCTTCCAAGAATTGAAAACAAGGCTCACAACAGTACCAATCCCCGCCCTACCATTAGGCACAGAAAGGTTTGTTATTTATAGTGATGCTTCTTGGAAGGGATTGGGATGTGTACTTATGCAGAATGGAAGAGTAATTGCGTATGCATCTCGACTATTGAAGCTGCATGAAAAGAATTACGCTACCTATCATGACGCAAACCCGGCCCTATAGGTTTAGCGTCATAACTGGCCAGCAATCCTTGGATTACTAAAGGCGTCTGAACAGATTAACACATAATAAGGGGTTGCGGAAGCATATATATAAAATAAACATAGTCCATTGAGCTGTGCAAACATACATGGCACAAAAATTTAAAACTTTATATACACTCATGTGACGTCATATTTACATTAGTCTTACGTCACTTACATATACAGATAAAACCAAAATAGGACTTAGCCCAATATACAGATAAACAGAAACTTGCTCAAATTTTAGGAAAAAAAAACAAAGTCTTAAACTTAGTTCCCAAAACACGACCACATGACTTTTTTCGGAACCTCCTCGGGAGGCACAAAGGTTGGCTGACAAAATAGAATTCCAGGCAATCATCATTGAGCCAGGTCGCACGCCTGATCACCTATATACATAAATAATAGAGTGAGTGAGAGCCCAATGAATAATAATAGAGTAAAAGGGTTTAACTGAATGATGTCCTATATCAGATTCAGAAAGTAGATTCATTTTTATTTTAAAAATAGAAGCAGATTCACATTCGTATTCTTGTTTAGATCATATACAGAAATCGAAGTTCATGCTTAATTATACGTGATACATCCATTAGCACTAACAGAATAGATACAGAACAAAAGATAGTTATGAGTAACCAATTCCGTAAAGGAACCTCCGGATCCAGGTAACAGATAATAGATATGCTGAGCTTCATGATGGAGCCTCCACTACGGGTAACAGATTGCAGACATATTAAGTTCCATAATGGAACCTCTGATACCAGGTAACAGCTAACAGATATGCTAAGGATGCCACGAATACATTTAAGAAATTGGACAATCATACATTGTACAGAACATAAAATTTTAGAAAACAAATCTTATTTCATCATATAGAAAATAAATAAAGTTGAACATAACTTTACTAAGTTATTACTCATAGTTGGTTCCAAAAGCAGACAGACAGAGCAGACAGATCGAATAGCTTACAACGCGTGACCTACACAAATAGATAACGGATACACACTGAAACACACGCTCGGAAAATACTTAACTCATCACGTTTCGTTCTTAGTGTGTTTCTAAGTCTTATCCTCATTATTATGTCTTAAATAGGGCTTAAGAATGCCTAGGATGCAATGAGGATGCTAAAATGTGCCTTGGAACACTTAGCCAAATTTTCAAAAATAGGACAGTCCGCTCGAGCGTAATATCTGTCGCTCGAGGAGTCTACAAAGTCTAACAAAGTACCAGTTGCATGATTTTTCCACTCGATGGACCCTCGATGGTTGCTCAAGCCAAAGACTGAGTAAACGGGGTCCTCGCTCAAGCGTAACTCTAGTCACTCAAGCAGTCTACAAAGTTCTGTAAGACTTCTGGGAGCTTGAATTTTATGATCAAGCTTAGACTTCTTTGCTCGAGGGAAGGTACAAAACAAAGGGTGGTCGCTCGAGCGCAACTTCTGTCGCTTGAGCGATGATGCAGAATTCTGGAATTTTCATATTACACTCCCAGCTTCAAAACTCAATTTTAAGGCAACAAAACACGTTCTTTTGGGCCAAAATTTAAGAAAACACTTATAAATTCATAATATATCATGAATCAAAAGCTATTTTGCAGAATTAGCCCAAAAGCTTTGCCAATTGCGTTAAATTTAAAATCAAAATTCATGATACAAACATGCATGTAATTTCTTTGAACTTTCTTTGAACTTAAACCCTTCAAATCATGCTCAAACAAGGTAAATTGATGGAAAACATGATGAAGTCTCAAAATTAAGTTGAAAACATGACATGCATGGAAGAATTACTTGAAATCAACTTCAAAATACTATGAAATACACATGCATGCTCTAACCTTATTCTTTTCTACTTCATTCGTTCATTTCATGCATTAATCTTTCGTTATCTTTTGAATTCACAAATTGAGTGGGCCAACTACATAACTTAAGGGTTGGATTTCTTATCTACAAAGCTCAATTCCTTGAATTCTTGAGTGATTCTTCCCAATTTCTCAAATTCTAGCTAAGTTCAAGCCAATTCCTTCAAATTCCCTAGCAATCACCTTAGTTGAGCTCGATTTCTTTCTTATCCGTCTCTCCAACGGTTGTAGGCTAGGCTAGTTAATCAAGTGTAATTAAAGATAGATAATTAAGTTTAAGTTTAATTGAATATAATCTAATTATTTCATTCCGAATCGAATTTTAATTCAACCTACCATAAATTCTAAAAATGCTAATTAGCATGTATTGTTAGTCAATTTCACATTATGTGGTCGATAAGGCATTCAATTCGCAGAAATAAACAGAATTCTAAATAGATATTTCTATAACAGACAAGTATAATGAAAATACCACATAGCTCATGCAATTAACGTAGAATTTCATCTTAATTACTTATTAGGCATTTTTAATCATGGATTATAGGCTAATCACAGGTTGGGTTGTTACAGCCTTCCCTCCTTAAAGAGTTTGGTCCTCCAAACTCAAATTACCTTCAGCCTGGAAGAATGCCGGATCTAGTGGGAACAAATCAGGGTATCTTTTCATCATATCTTCCTCAGTTTTCCAAGTTGCATATGTTCCTCCATGGTTTTTCCAATCAACTTTCACTAATGGAATTTCTTTGTTTCTTAGCCTTTTGATCCTTCGATTGACAATCTGAATTGATCGTTTTTCATATGTATAGTCATCATTCAGAAGCACATGAGTTGGTTCAATAACATGATGTGGATCCCATAAATATTCCCGAAGCATAGAAATATGAAATACATTGTGCATTTGCTCCATCACCGGATTGATTTTCTCAAGAATTTCATATGGCCCATTGTATCTTGGTACCAATTTGCCTTTCACTCCAAACCGCGCCTGACCTTTCATTGGAGTCACTTTTATAAACACATGGTCTCTGACCTTATATTCTCTATCTCGCCTTAGGACATCTACATAACTCTTTTGCCAACTTTGTACGGATTTCAAATGTGGCTATATTAGCTTCATTTTCTCAGTTGTCTCTTGGACCAATTCTGGCCCCAGTAACGGTCCATCACCTACTTCGGCCTAACAAAATGGAGAATGACACTTCCTACCATACAGGGCTTCATAAGGAGCCATATCGATGCTTGAATAGTAGCTATTGTTGTATACAAATTCAGCCAAAGGTAGATGAGTCTCCTAATTTCCTTGGAAGTCTAACACGCACATCCGTAACATGTCTTCCAATGTTTGAATGGTCCATTCGGATTGGCCATTTGTGTGTGGGTGATAAGCACTACTTAGTCTCAGTTTAGTCCCCAAAGCCTGTTTCAAACTCTGCTAGAATCTCGAAGTGAACTTAGGATCTCTGTCAGATACTATGGAAACTAGAACTCCACGCAATTCACAATCTCATTTACATATAAATTAGCCAACTTATCCGAATTACACAAAGATTTGACAGGCAAAAGGTGGGCAGATTTAGTTAAACGATCCACAATGACCTAGATAGAATCCATACCTCGAGAGGAGCGAGGCAGTCCAACAACGAAATCCATCGTAATGTGCTCTCATTTCCGTTCTAGTATTGGGAGCGGTTGAAGTAGACCAGTGGGTCATTCAGCTACGAGTCAGCAACACTCTTCTTCATTCTAGGCCACCAAAAATTATGTTTCAGATCTTTGTACATTTTCGTATTACCTGGATGCATAGCAAATTTCAAATTGTGAGCCTCGGTCATAACACATGCTCTTATGTCAGAACAATCTGGTACACAAAGCCTGCCTTGAAATTTCAGCACATTGTTCTCAAATACAAATCCCAGTCTCGGTTCCGTGTCAATTTCATTCATAATTGTCTGCAGAAATTCATCTTCAAGTTGTTTCTCTCTAATTTCTTCAATAATTGCAGGGTGGACAGAGATGACGGCTAGGAGTCCACCATATTCACGTAACACAATTTCAATCTCATTTCTCTCCAAGTCACATAACAATTCCTTTCGATTGGTAAGCAAACATGACAAATTCCCAACAGATTTTCAGCTCAAAGCATCTGCCACTGCATTTGCTTTCCCCGAATGGTACAGAATTTGCAAGTCACAATTTTTGATCATTCCAATCGAATGGCATATTTTTCTGTGTTAGCTATGTCAAAGGCATAGCAAGTTTGGAGAAGTCCTTTACAAATCTGCAGTAGTGACCTACAAGCCCCAAAAAGCTTCTGACTTTGGATATGTTAGTTGGTCTTGACCAATCCATAAGAGCTTTGATTTTCTGTGGGTCAAGAGAGATGCCCTTTTTATTGATTACATACCCTAGAAATGTTACACAGTCAAGCCAAAACTCGCATTTGGACAGTTTTGCATATAATTTATTTTCTCTCAAGGTCTTTAAGGCAATTCTCAGATGACGTTCATGTTCTTCCCTACTTTTAGAATAGATCAAAATATCATCAATAAACACAACTATAAATTCATCAAGAAATTGTTTGAACACCCTATTCATTAAGTCTATGAATGTTGCAGGTGCATTAGTTACCCCAAACAACATTACCAAAAACTCATAGTGCCCATATCTAGTCTGGACAGTGGTTTTCTCTATGTCTTCTGCCTTAACTTTCAGTTGGTGGTATCCAGATCGAAGATCAATTTTGGAAAACACCTAGGCTCCCTGGAGTTGATCAAACAAAGTTAGTGGATATTTATTCTTGACAATTACTTAGTTCAATTCCCGATAATCTATACATAGTCTCAAAGACCCATCTTTCTTTTTAACAAATAGATCTGGAGCACCCCAAGGTAAAGTACTCGATCGGATAAACTTCTTAGCTAGTAGTTCTTGAAGTTGGACCTTTTGTTCTTTTAATTTGAAGGTTGACATTCGGTATGGGGTTTTAGAAATTGGTTGTGATCCAGGTACAACATTAATAGTAAACTCAATTTCTCTATCAATTAAGTCTCCGGGCAAATCATTTGGAAACACATCAGGAAATTCATTCACTACTTGGATGTTCTCTATGTTGGGGCTATTAAAAGTCACATTCAAAACACAACACAAATAATACCGACACCCTTTTCTTAAAAAATTTATGGCTTTCACAAAAGAAATCAAGTACGGTGGAGGAATTACCTTATTCCCAACAAATACAAACTCAGGTATACCAGGTGGTCGAAACACGACAGTTTTATTCACATAATCAATAGTTACACAATACTTCGTCAACCAATCCATTCTAAGTATACAGTTAAAATGATCAATATCCGATGGCAACAAATCAATATACAATGTCATATCACCAATCACAATATCACATGTTGGATAAACATACACACATACCATAGAACCTCCAGATGGTGTAGACACAGATAGTAAATAATTCATAGGTTCTAATGGTCTAGTCAATTTCTGTGAGAAAGCATGCGATATAAAGGAATGGATGGATCCAGAATCAATCAATACATATGCATTTTGGGCATAGATGGGAATTAAACCTGACACCACAGCTTTGGTGTTCTACACATCACCAGGCACTTGTGCAAAAACTCGGCCTTGTCTTAAAGTTTCTCTCCCAATGTTAGCTCTCATATTTGTCCTAGATGCAAAAGCATATCCGGTTGAACTTATCGCAAGACAGTTGGCATTATCAGACCCAAGTGGACAATCTTTCACTACATGGCCTATCTTGCTACATTAGAAACAAGCACTGGATGCACGGTAAAACACACCCCTATGCTTTCTTCCACAATCAGGGCAAACTGGTATAGACCCATTGCTCTGACTTGAGCTACTTGTAGGCTCTGTGTTTGCTTTTTGTTTACAAAAGAGCGGCCCTTTCTAAAACTGTACCCAGACCTCTTACCTCTCCATTCTGTTGTTATTGCGGCTTTGGTTTGTTTCATAGCTGCTAGGTTGCCTTCAGCCATAAAGGCTCTATCAAGAACATCCATATATTTCGGCAGTTTCAACACTCTTCCTAGAACAAAGACATCCAGATTTAGACCTCCTTCAAATTTTTAGGCTTTCTTGTAGTCCGTGTCAACCATGTGTGGTGCAAACCGGGCTAACACTATGAACTTGGCCTTGTACTCTACTATTGACATATTGCCTTGCTTGAGTTCTTGAAATTCAAAAACTTTTCAGTCCCGAAAGCACTGAGGGAAGTACTTGTCGTAGAAGATCTCTTTGAAGCATGTTTCCATTGTCATTTCAAATTAGAAACCAGCATCGTCGGGCTTTATCTTTTAATGTATAGGTGGCCAAGAGAACCTCTGAGTCTCAGAGCAGGGAAACACTTCGAACAACTTTTCCATCTCAAGTAGCCATGACTCGGCTTTCAATGGCTCAATTCTACCCAAGAAAATCTGTGGCTTCATCTTATTGAATTTCTGAGTTAAGCTGATGATGTCATTGTTTACCAGTTTTGCTTGGACCAGAGGTGGCGGAGGAGGCAAAGGTTGTCGCCTCAAAGATTCTGTTAAGGCTGCAAACATTTGTTCTATTCAGCTCATTCGGGCTTCGGAAGATTTGGTTGCATCATTACTTCTTGTATTTTCCATGTTGCTATACGTGAACAAGGCAATAATAAACATAGGAATAATCTTGTTCACAGTGTTCGGAGTATTTAGTTTCAGTTCATTCCTTTCAATTTCACGTGTTCATATTCAGATTTAGTTTTCACATTTACAGAAATTAACACATACTCACACATGCAGATCTAATGTCCCTAATTCTTTTCTAGGACATCCTATAGCTCATATAGACTCATGGGTGCGGTTTAACTCATGCTCTAATACCACCCTGTCATGACCCAAACTCGCCCCTATAGGTTTAGCGTCGTAACCGACCAACAATCATTGGATTACCAAAGGCCTCTGAACAAATTAACACATAAGAAGGGGTTGCGGAAGCATATATATAAAACATACATAGTCCATTGAGCTGTGCAGACATGTATGAGACATAAATTTAAAACTTTATATACACACATGTGACGTCATACTTACATTAGTCTTACATCACTCACATATACAAATAAAACCAAAAATGGGACTTAGACCAATATTTAGATAAACAGAAACTTGTTCAAATTTCACGAAAAGAAAACAAAGTCTTAAACTTAGTTCACAAAACACGACCACATGACTTTTTTCGGAACCTCCTCGGAAGGCACAAAGGTTGGCCGACAAAACAGAATTCCAGGCAATCATCATTGAGCTTGGTCGGGCGCCTGATCACCTACATACATAAATAATAGAGTGAGCGGGAGCTTAGTAAATAATAACAGAGTAAAGCAGTTTAACTAAATGATGTCCTATATCAGATTCGGAAAGCAAATTCATTTTTATTTCAAAAACAGAAGCAAATTCACATTCGTATTCTTGTTCAGATCATATACAGAAATCGAAGTTCATGCTTAATCATACATGATACATCTACTAGCGCTAACAGAACAGATACAGAACAGATGGTGGTTATGAGAAACCAGTTCCATGAAGGAACCTCCGGATCCGGGTAACAGATAATAGATATGCTGAGCTCCATGATGGAGCCTCCGGTACGGGTAACAGATTGCAGACATATTAAGTTCCATAATGGAACCTCTGATACTGGGTAACAGCTAACAGATATACTGAGGATGCCATGAATACCTTTCAGAAATTGGACAATCATTCATTGTACAGAACATAACATTTCAGAAAATAGATCTTATTTCATCATACAGAAAATAAATAAAGTTGAACATAGCTTTACTAAGTTATTACTCATAGTTGGTTCTAAAAGCAGACAGACAGAGTAGAAAGATCGAATAGCTTATGACGCGTGACCTACACAAACAGATAACGGATACACACTGAAACACACGCTCAAAAAATACTTAACTCATCACGTTTTGTTCTCAGTGTGTTTCTAAGTTTTATCCTTATTATTATGTCTTAAATAGGGCTTAGGAATGCCTAAGATGCAATGAGGATGCTAAAATGTGCCTTGGAACACTTAGCCAAATTTTCAAAAATAGGGCAGTTCGCTCGAGCGCAATATATGTCGATCAAGGGATCTGCAAAGTCTGCAAAAGTACTGGTTGCATGATTTTTTCACTCGATGGACGCTCGATGATTGCTCGAGCGAAAGACTGAGTAAACAGGGTCCTCACTCAAGCGCAACTTTGGTCGTTCAAGTGGTCTGCAAAGTTTTGTAAAACTTCTGGGAGCATGAATTTTACGCTCGAGCTTAGACTTCTTCGCTTGAGCGGAGGTACAAAACAAATGGTGGTCACTCGAGTACAACTTCTGTCGCTCGAGCGGTGATGTAGAATTCTGGAATTTTCATATTACACTCCCAGCTTCAAAACTCAATTTTAAGGCAACAAAACACGTTCTTTTGGGCCAAAATTTAAGAAAACACTTATAAATTCAGAATATATCATGAATCAAAAGCCATTTCGCAAAATTCAGCCCAAAAGCATTGCCAATTGTGTTAAATTTAAACTCAAAACTCATGATACAAACATGCATGTAATTTCTTTGAACTTTCTTTGAACTTAAACCCTTCAAATCATGCTCAAACACGGTAAATTGATGGAAAACATGATGAAGTCTCAAAATCAAGTTGAAAACATGGCATGCATGGAAGAATTTCTTGAAATTAACTTCAAAATACTATGAAATGCACATGCATACTCTAACCTTCTTCTTTCCTATTTCATTAGTTCATTTTATGCATTAATCTTTCATTATCTTTTGAATTCACAAATTGAGTGAGCCAACAACATAACCTAAGGGTTGGATTTCGTACCTACAAATCTCAATTTTCTTAAATTCTTGAGCGATTCTTCCCAATTTCTCAAATTCTAGCTAAGTTCTAGCCAATTCCTTCAAATTCCCTAGTAATCTCCCTAGTTGAGCATGATTTCTTTCTTATCCCTCTCTCCAATAGTTGTAGGCTCAAAAATGAGGAAATGAAGAAGTCTAGAATGAGCTAGTGGAGTCCAATTATCCTTATATAGTCTAGGTTAGTTAATCAAGTATAATTAAAGATAGATAATTAAGCTTAAGTCTAACTGAATATAATCCAATTATTTCATTCAGAATCGAATTTCCATTCAGCCTACCATAAAATCTAAAAATGCTAATTAGCATGTATTCTCAGTCAATTTCACATTACGTGGCTGATAAGGTCTTCAATTCGCAGAAACAAACAGAATTCTGAATAGATATTTCTATAACAGATAGATATAATACAAATACCACATAACTCATGCAATTAACGTAGAACTTCATCTTAATTAGTTATTAGGCATTCTTAATCATGGATTATAGGCTAATCACAGGTTGGGATTGTTACACTACCCATGATTTGGAGTTAGCTGCAGTGGTTTTATTGAAAATATGGCGGCATTATCTTTATGGAGTGACATGTGAAGTCTATACCAACCATATGAGTCTCAATTATTTCTTTACTCAAAATAAGCCTAATATGCAACAAAGACAGTGGTTAGAACCTATAAAAGATTATGACTTGTAGATTCATTACCATCTCGACAAAGCCAACATGGTAGCAGATGCTCTTAGCAGAAAGTCAATGGGGAATCTAGCATGTTTGTTTACAGAGTGGAATGAGCTATTACTTGACTTGGAGCGAATAGAAGTGGACATCGTGCTACATGAACATGGTGGAATGTTAGCCGCAATATCAGCCCAACCAGCTATCATTGAAGAAATTAAACAAAGGCAATCGGAGGATGAATTTCTCAAGAAAGTTTGTGATGAGATAGAAATGAAGCCAAGACTGGGATTCTCTTTGGAAGCTCAAGTGTTAAAGTTTAAGGGAAGACTATGTGTTCCAAATATTCTAGAAATTAAAGGAGGAGTTATGGAAACTCACTGAATCCAAATTTTCTATGCATTCTGGAAATATTGAAATGTATCAAGATCACAAGCAAGCTTTTTGGTGGCCTAACACGAAGAGAGAAATTGTAGAGTTTATTTCTAGATGTCTTCAATGTCAGCAAGTGAAAGCGGAGCATCAAAAACAAGCGGGCTTACTTCAGCCTCTCCTTATTTCGGAATGGAAGTGGGAGCACATAACTATGGATTTTGTTGTTGGTTTACCCCGAACACCTTAAGGTATGGATACTATTGGGTTATTGTGGATAGATTAACTAAGTCTACTCACTTTTTGCCTGTGAAAACTGTTTATAATGCTGATAGACTTGTTAATGTATACATGGATGGGATCATTCGATTGCATGGTGTTCCGGTCTCCATTGTATCGGATAGAGATTCGAAGTTTGCGTCAAGATTTTGGCAGAGCTTACAGAAAGCATTGGGGATGGAATTGAGGTTCAGTACTGTGTTTCATCCACAAACTAATGGGTAGTCTAAAAGGACTATACAAACGTTGGAGGACATGCTCCGAATGTGTGTTTCAAATTTTCATGAGAGTTTGGAAACTTATCTACCTGGCAAAATTTGCATATAACAATAGTTTCCACTCTAGTATAGGGATGGCACCATATGAAGCTTTATATGGGAGAAAATGTCGAACTCCGATTTGTTGGATTGAAGTTGAGGATAGAGCATTGATTGGGCCTGAGATTGTACAAATTACTACTGAGAAGATCAAGATCATCCAACAGAGATTAAAAACTACTCCAAGCCGACAAAAGAGCTATGCAGATCAAAGAAGGAGAGTCGTAGAATTTGAGGTTGGAGGTCATGTTTTTATCAAAGTCACTCCAATGAAAGGGCAAACAAGATTTGGGAGAAAGGGGAAATTGTCACCCTGATAAATAGGGCCATTCCAAATTTTAGAGAGATTGGGTCCTGTTGCCTATCGAATTGCTTTACCACCAGGCATGGAGCAAGTGCATAATGTGTTCCACATGTCAATGTTGTGAGCCTACCTTCAAGATCCTTCTCATGTTATTGATTATCATCAGATTGCTCTAGATGACGATATGCTTTATAAGGAAACCCTTATTCGGACCCTTGATCTGCAAGTCAAGCAATTAAGAAACAAGACTACCCTAGACTTGAATTAAGGTATGGAAATCTACTTAGAATCTTTGTAAATAACTCATCTTTTGCTTGAAATCAAGAGGAATTTGAAGATTCAACACTTATATGAGTTTAAGAGTTTTGGGATGTGTAATTGTTTGAGTTAAATTCAAGAAATGGAACCTTAATGTCTTCAACCTTGCTTGATTTGAGTTCAATCTTGTGACTAATGCATGAAATAAGCTCTAGATTGTTCATATAACAAAGATTTGTAGGAAGATTATCCATGTTTATATGTATTTTGAGCTTAAATCATGTATTCATGAACTTATGAAAAAGATGAGACCTTGAATTTGATATTGTAGCAAGATTGATACGTTTAAGTTAAAATTACACATGAATCATGCTAGTATATCATATTTTTGAGTTAGTTTTGCATGAATTTGGGCTTGAAAATGAGTATGGAAGATTGCATTTTGTGCCATTTTCGGACTGTCTGGATTTTGCCCAGACCGCTCGTGCGGTTGCGAGCTTCGCACGAGCGGAACATGAACAAAATCTGAGGGTTGCATTCTGGTCGCTTGAGCAACTCACACTTCCACACAAGCAAAGCATGATCACTCAAGTGGTTGGACCTGCCGCACGAGCGGCCAACAGGGAAGAAAATCTTGCTTTCTTGTGTTGACCTTTCTGACCTTCTGAACGCATTCTCAACCTTATCTAAACCCTTCGGAAAATGAAATGATGATTAGAAACTATTGAAAAGGGTTGTGTATCATTGAAAGAAAAGTGTACGAAGTGAACAAATTATTTATGGAATGTGCATGTGAAATGTTTGTGTAGGTCGTGTGTTAGAGGAAATGCCGCAAGACCAAATGCACTGTGAGTAATAATATTGTAAAGATATGTTCGCAATTACTTATTTTGATCCGTGAACGGTGATTTGTTCTGCTGTTGTGTTCTAATCGAAATGAATGGGTTTCATGAATGTTATATGACAATGCAATGTGGACCTAAGGTCGTTCCATTATACTATGATATGTTTGGGCCCGAGGCCGTTCTGTACCATGTGTGGGCCTGAGGCCATTCTGTAAATGATATGATAATATGTGATTGGACCTGAGGTCATTCTGAAAACTGTTAATGTGTGGGCCCGAGGCCGTTCTATACTTTATGTGGGCCTGAGGCCGTTCCGATCATGATGGCCTAAGGCCATTCTGTTAATGTGATGGACCTAAGGTCGTTTTGTTTGTATGATGGGTCTGAGGCCATTTCGTATTATGTTGGGCCCGAGGCCGTTTAGTGATGTGATTATGAATATTGTAGGAAACTTATGCTCATTCATTTAAACCTTTTTACTGTATTGTTACTCATTGAGTTTCGCTCACTCTATATTATGTATGTATATGTAGGTGATCAGCAGCATGGAGCCCAACCTTAGAGTCTGCTTCAGGAGTTATTTTTGTGAACTTGTTTGGTCTCCAAGATAGAGCTTTTGTCTTTGACTCACATTATGTTATGACTTTTGTTTTGATTTTGCTATAATGGTCTTAGGACATGTAACCTATAAGTATGAATTTTTCTATGGTACACAAGTTTCGCATGGACATGTAAATTTGTGAATGTGCTATGATGCATGTAATGTATATTTTGATCATATTGGCACAACTCAATGGACTTTTTCATTTGTGATATGCTTCCGCTTATGACCCCATTATTATAATTATTCTGTATGTTCATATGAGGGCACAGGTCATCAAGTCATTACTGGCCGGTTATGGTCTAAACCTTTAGGGGCGAGTTTAGGTCATGACAGGACATTAGTGTAATTCATTCAAGTTTTAAAATATTACACATTTTTTTATAAGAAAAAATATATAAATTTTTAAAGCTTGTTAATCCATTCAATATTATTAGTGTATCAATTGTTTTGTTAACTTTACTTATAGAGGTTTTTTTTTATAATTTTTTTTTTAAAGATTGGGTTACTTGAAAACCAAACTACCCAACCTCAATCTAGACTAAAGAAAAAAAAAAAAGCAGGAGGAACTTCTCTATCTACACTACTAGCGCATTACCTTGACCCACCATTCGAGCCAAGCCATGGGCGACCTTATTCCCAAGAAATACAACGTGAGATATATGACAGCAACAAAAGCTATGACGACCCTTATCCGAAGTAACTTGCAACCAAAAAGAGAATATTAGTGAATCTCATCTCAAATAGCTGAAATAGTTAAGAGAGAATCACCCTCAATGTGGATATTGCGAAGACCCAGCTCCTTTGCAAATGACATTGCTCATAAAGTTGTATGTGCCTTAGCACAGTTTGTCTCTCCCCAACATTAAACTTGCTTCGCCAAGGATACAATCACCGCCCCCTGTTATTTCATATGATGATGCCAATCCCAATTGCTTGTTGTTAACCAAACACTACTCCATCAAAATTCACCTTTCAGAATCCTTCTTGCGGAGCAACCTAACGAGTAGGAGGCAGCACAGAATGAGACCCACCAACGCGAACGCGGGCTTGCTCAAAATCTTGCACAAGATCACAAACCCCTCTAATCACAGCTTTTTGTGACTTGTGCATATTATTAATCACCCGCTAATTTAGGGAAATCCATAACCCCCAACTGATTGTGATGAATAGATCTTAATCCAACATCATCAAATTGCATTACGACCACATCAACCCATTGCCAAAAGTCAGAGCACCCTTCAACACATGATTGAATATGCAGAGGACTCAAAGCCCATACCTGTTGTGCTGCCTCACAATCCCAAACACAATGCACAATTGTCTTAACCATATCCACAGAATCCAAACAATTCTCTGGCACTGGTACTTTGCGATGATGCAATTGGGACCAAGTCGGTAAGATGTTCAAACAAGCGTTCTAAGATAACACCTTAATTTTATTTGGAAGACAAAGATGCCATAATTGCTTCCAAAATCAGTGTTGTTCTTTGCCCCTATCTGATGATCCCATAGAGGTATTTATAAATGAAATCTATAATTATAAATGGTAGGCTGACCAAACTGAAAAAATACCACTTCTTGTAAAGTGCCAAATCAACTTATCTGGAGGAAAGTTCGGACTCAACCGAATTTGTTGAATGACCTGTACATCAATGTCAAAGAATCTAGCAATCAACAAATCCCAATTACAAACCCTCTAATCCAAGTTAATAAGAGTGTTAACCGTGGTTGAATGATCATCGTTGATAGGAGAAACAAGTTGAAAAGAAAATTTATGGGGCAACCACTTGTTCTCCATATTTTAACACTCTGGCCATCTCCAATATGCCATTGAACACCTGCCATTAACAGTGGTTTCACATTGAAAATGCTATGCCAAGTAAATGACAGGTTTGAACCCAATGTTGCATTAAGGAAACTTGAGGAACAATAATATTTTGCTTTGAGAATTCTAACCAACAACGAGTCTGAGAATTGAACCAACCTCCATCCTTGCTTAGCAAGCATAGCTTTGTTGAAAGCTAATAGTTGACGAAAACCCATACATTTCCTATTTCAAGGAACACAAAGCAGCCCATCTTTTCTAATGAATTTTCTATTCCTCTACTCTTTGACCCCACCAACACCAGCTAACCGTAGCACACATTTCATCACATAGGGTCTCAGGAACTTGGAAACAATACATGACATAAGTAGGTATCGCTCGCGTGACTGGTTTAATCAACACTTCTCTATTCACCATAGATATAAATTTCTCCTTCTAACCGTGGAAACGCTTCCAAAGCCTATCTTTGATGTACCAAAACTCCTCCCGTTTTGAGCACCCAACAAGGTAAGGTAACCCCAAATAGTTTCCCAATTCCACCATGGTTCCCATTTACAGTTCTACACTTATCAATGCTTTCAAACCAGAAATAACATTTGGATTAAAATAGATGACAAACTTGTGGAGATTGACTTGTTGCCGTAACATGCGTTCATAGGTCCAAAGTAATTCTTTAATCACCACCACCTTACCCATTGATGCAATTCCAAACAATATACTATCATCTACAAAAAAAAATATGTGGGACACCTGCGGACTGCTACAGCATACAGCAATGCTCATGATCCTCTGTTCTTCTTCAGCTTGTTGAATGAAATATCACAATCCTTTAGCACATAATACAAACAAATATAAGGAAGTGGACAGCCTTGACGAAGCCTTCAAATTAGACAAAACGATTGTGTGGGATTGCCATTTAGGAGCACAAAATACAAGACCGTTGTTACACAATGCATAATGATATCGATGAACCTAGTAGCCAAACCTATCCGAAGCATAATGCTCTTGACGAATTTCTACTCAATCTAATCGTACACTTTGCTCATGTCCAACTTGAGTGCAAACTGACCATACCTCCCACATCTCTTAGGCTTTGAGTAATGAAAGACTTCAAAAGCCATCAAAACATTATCACTAATCAAATGACCCACAACGAACCCACTTTGGTTAACCGAAACAAGAGTCGGTTAGCCACCACCTTACCAACCAATTTGTAAATACATTACACAAACTTATTGGACAAAATTCTAAAACTTTACTTGGATTATTCACCTTCGGATCTAACATGATGAAAGTGTCATTAACAATCTCCAAACTCTCCGATCGATTTAGAATCCCAAGTACATCTTGAAACACTTGTGCACTAATTATCAACTAGAATCTTTGATAAAAAAGAGTGTGCTTACCATCCGAACCCGACTCCTTTGTTAGGTGCATAAGAACATGATAGACCTCATCTTGAGTGAATTCAAGAGAAAGCATCGAATTCAAATCATCCGAGACTGTGGACGTAACAAAAACAAGAACAACATCCACATTGCGAGGAACACTCACCGTAAACAAATTATCAAAATAATGAACTACGACTTCAAACATTTGAGAAACATTCGTACACCATTGCCCCTCTTTGGTCTCCAACCCACGGATATGTTTCTTCTTTTGATGTTGAGACACTTTAGGATTTAAAAAAAAAAAAAAAGACGTATTCCTTTCTCCATCCTTAAGCCAATTAGCTCACGAGCGTTGGGACGAAAACACCTCATTCCACTCAAAAAGTTCATTCACTTGTCAACGTAGTACAAAATAGGCCTCTCAGTCACAAGTAGACTCCATTATTGTTCCCTCCAAACCACTGAGTTCATTCATCTTTTCTTTAACCTCAAGCTGCACATTTTCAAATTTCCAACAACCCTAATTGTAGAGAGATAATTAGCCGAATGTTCTAAATTGTGTCGAAGTCCTACCATAGTAGATGGTTGTTGATTTGATCAATTTTATTGCACAATGGTCTCACATTCAACATCGCTTAGGCACGTTGCCCTGAATCGATACAACCTAGCCCCTTTTTTCCACACTCACTAAGCAATTTTAAGTCCAACACATCAACTAGGATAGGAGAGTGATCCAAAGAAGTGCAATTGAGGTGGAACACCTCCTTCTGAGGGAAGAGATACCTCCATTCTAAAATGGCAAATCCACGGTCTAGCCGCTCTCCAACAAATCCCATCTACCAATTATTACACCAAGTAAACTTTGGCCCTTGATACCCAGGTCAGTAAGACAACAATCTTCTGAAGCTTGCCTTAAAGCATCAATATGGGTGTTATTACAAAGACACATACCAAACTTTTCATGGGAGAATAAAATTTCATTAAAGTGGCTAACAAGAAGCCACAGAAAAGTGTTCAAACTTGATAAAAGCTGTAACAACTCTCATGAATCCCCATGTTTCGATGTATCTGAGTTTCCATAAAACCTAGTGAACCGCCACGATTCAGCTCCAATACCCGCATCCACCATTGCATCAATGTGCCTACAAGAATAACTTCCAACTTAAAGTTGAACATCACTCTTCTACAGAAGAGCCAAACCGCCAGCAAGACCCACTCTATCCACTGACAAAGCTCCTAAAAAGCCAAACTTGCATTGTAACCACTTGATTTTGTTCGAAAAGCTCTTGGTCTCCATTAAAAAGATAAGAGTTGAAGGCCGTTAATGTTTTCTTACCAAATATATATATATATATTACATAGTTTAAATGAATTTATTTCATCCTCAAGTACAAAAAGAAAGGGAAACGGAGATTGTGAAGGAACCGCTTGACTATAATTTTGCTAAATAATTTGATTTTTTTTCTCTTTTCTTTATTTGTAAAAGAAAAGTGTCATAAAATTAACCAATTACCAACTTTTGATAGTAACAAATGTGTTAGGATAAAATTTTAAAATTTGAAACATTCCACTTGAATAATATGATAGACATAACTTATTGATTAAGAAAAATTTATAATAAATGCTAACAAGCATCCTGAGACATTATTTAATAGAAATAATTAGTGAAAAGTCTACACCCATAGGGCCATATGTTATTAGGTTAAGGTTTAATCTTTTTTTTTTTGGGGTAATAAGGACATGTGTAATGAAATTGTTTTGTGAGAACGACAAATTATTTTCTGAAAAAATATTTTCTTTTTGAATTGTAACCCATTTATTGGATTGTTTCCCATAAAAATGATAAACAAACCAAACAACTCGAGCTTGACACATGTTTGGCTCGTTAAAAATCATTCAAGCTCCATTCGTCACATAAACAAGCTAAGCTTGAAAGCATTTTGAAGCTCATTAAAGTTTTCAAACCAAGCTTGAAAATTCAATTGCTCATTCGGCTTGGTTTAATAAGCCTAAAACTGTATAAAACTACCAAACTACTTGAACTCGTCTTGACAAAAACTCATTTGAGATTGGCTAAAAAATTTAATGAACTAAGCTCGTAGAAATTTTGAAACTCGTTAAAGTTATGAAACCAAACTTGAACAGTTAACTATTCATCTCGTTTATCATCCCTAGTTGCCCACCAAAAAGATCATTGGCGTCAAAAAGTTGCCGAAAAAGTTGAAAGCTGTGGTTAGTGGCGACAATGGTGGTGGTGATGATATAGATAAATAAGTAGATTAGGTGGATAGATAGGTGATATGGATAAATAGACAAATAAGTAGGGATAAAATTGTTTTTCAAATTATAATTGTCCTTTGGTCCCCAAAGGAATAGAGCTTGGACCTATTGGCTAAATTTTTTTTAAAAATGAATCTCTGGCTTGAACATCATATTTAATATTAGAATTGAAATAAAAATTATTTTAAAAATAAAAGAAGATGTTAAGAAGGATTTTAAAACCAATGAAAGGTATTTCAAAATTTATAAAACAAAGAAAAAAGAAAATTGTCTTGCATTTTAATTTTTTTTCTTATTTTTCTTCTTTTTATTAAAAAAAAACATTTATTAACAATACTCTATTATAAAACTTGAATTTCAGTTAAAGACAACAGAGCATAAATTGTCGAAAAGCTTATTAAAGCTATCGCCCCAACCTTTTTCTTTGTCATTATCTTTTTCTTCTTTACCTTGAAAAGCTTGTTATCATTAAATATATAAGAGTTATCAGCTTTAGCAGGTCTTTGTCCTTAAGAATTATCAACTTTAGCAGGTCTATCGAGAAGATAATAGTCATGCAGACGCACTGGTAAACTAAGCTTCAGCTATAAAGTCAAACTCCTAGAGAACCATCATGGTTGACTACTTATTGGGCCCAAGTTTTGAGCCCTTCATAATAGAGTATGAGGCAATGTGCATAAAGTTAGGCCCAAGTTGAATGGACACCTTGGTCAAATTCATCACGGATGGCAAGCTGCTAGAGGACAAGAAGAAAAAACACAAGATCAGACTAAGGTCGGCAAGGTTATGTTTGTTGGTCGAAGGACATCTTTATATATGCTCTTTCACCAGACCATTGTTGTGATGTTTGCACCCTTCCCAGGTTAAAAACTTCTCACACGAGATCCATAAATAAGTATGTGGAAGCCATGCAGGGGTAGATCTCTTGCTCATAGAGCCATATCACAAGGGTACTAATGGCTTTACATGCAAAAAGACGCTGAAGCCTTTGTTCGAAAGTTTGATAAATGCTAGAGATTTGCACCTATGATATATCGGCCAGCATAGGATTTGAATCCGGTGTCTAGCCCTTGGCCATATGGATCTAATTGGGCAATTGGCCAAGGCAACTAGACAGAGGAAGTACCTATTGGTAGCCACGGATTACTTCAGAAAATGAGTGGAGGCTGAATCACTAGCCAAAATCCGAGATGTGGATGCAAGGAACTTCATCTAGAAGAATATAATTACTAGATTTGGCATCTGAAGAGCCATTGTGGCAGACAATGGCACCCAGTTTGATAGTAAGTTGATCAAGAATTTCTGCGTGAAATACAAGACCAAGAACTACTACTCAACGCTTAGCTTCCCTCAAAGCAATGGTCAAGTCGAGGCATCAAATAAAACAATCATGGATGGTATAAAGAAGAGGTTGTAAGCTGCCTAGGCCAAGTGGGTTGAAGAATTGCCTAATGTTCTATGTGCATACTGCACCACGCTGAGAAGATCAACTAGAGAATCACCTTTTGCCATGGCTTATGGCACTGAGGTTGTTATACCATTAAAGATTGGCATACCTGAAGTCAAGACCTAGGCAGTAGAAAATGAGACAAACGTGAGCTTTTTAGCTTGAGATCTAGACCTGATTAAAGAAAGAAGGGAGTGAGCACCAATTTGGCTGGGGGCATACCAACAGAGATTGGCTAGAGTGTACAACAAGGAAGTAAATCCCAGAGAATTCTAAGTCGGCGATCTCGTCCTGATGAAAGTTGTTGGCAACAAGAAAGATCCCAAAGAGGGTAAGCTTGGCCCAAACTGGGAAGGACCATACAAAATTATTTCGATCGCCAAAAATGGGGCATATCAGCTAAAAGACTGTGATGGCAAGGAGTTGCCAAGACTATGGAACACTAGCAATTTAAAGTTTTTCTATAACTAGATTTCTTTATTTTTCTTTTGAATGTAACTTAGAGGATGTTTAGCCAAAGTATTGATTAATAAAATACTAGTTCAATTTTGTTCTTTGCAAAATGTTGTTAACTAGCTACTGTTAGATAAGACGGAAAGTGTTAGGCCGATGTGATTTTCCAAAGATGAGTAGGGCGTTTAACTTAGGCTTGTCAGGATGACAAAGTTGAACTAGGCTAAAGGGATGTTTCAATGTGAAACAGGATAAAACTAGCCATGATTTGGTTAGTTTGTACAAAAAGCCGAGATAGTTAGTATTGTCAGTGCACTAAGGTTAAACTTGAGTGTTTTGTTTAGACGAGTTAAACAAGATGACGTTGGTCAAGGATGTCTATGTCAAACTTAGGTAAGATTGAGATGCTGTGTCCTTAATGTGATTTTAAGTTATAACTTACATTCACATTAGGAGGCAGGGAGCCAAGGTGAGATGCACTCGAGTTTGTGATTTGAAAGGAGTAACACTTGGTGAAATTTTCAAAAGATTGACTGGTTTGGTTCAAGGATGTTATACTTAGAAAAATTTCTGAGAAGCAAAGTGTTGAAGATAGTGAAAGTAAAGAAAACATACACTTAGTGCAAAAGAAGAAACTACATTCACCAAAAGAAAGTTGTTCAAGTACAACGAAGGGAAAACAAAAGATGTAATTACAAAAGCAAAGTAAAAAGGAAAAAAAATCCGAAGTGTTGGGTTCTGAAACAAGGTTCTCAATTTATTCCACCTCGACTATCAGCAGTATGTTGACCTTGGTGGACAGTGTAGCAGCCCTCTTAGCCTTGGCATCAATTACAACTTTGTCTATTTCTTTTAGAGTGTTTTCAACACTCTTGTCGACTCCAGAAGTGTCAGCCTTTTTTGAAGAAGAACTTTTAGAGACCTCGTCCTCGTCCTCCTCTATCAGGTTTAGGGCTTGGTCGTTCAGAGTTAGAGACTTGGCCTCAGCAGCAGTGGCAGTTGTGCCTTTGTCTTTCTTTTCCTCTTCTTCTTTCTCCTCCTCAGATTAGACAAGGGAATGAGGGAAAGGCACATCAAGTCGATTAAGATCCCAAAGAGGTGAGTCCTTAGGGACCGACAGCTTCTTTAGAGCAGCAACCCAGCCAAAATAGTAAACTCTATTATAGGCCAGGTTGACTTGCTTCTTGTACTAGTTCTGGACGTCGACCTTGCCCTTCTCATAGGCCTTTTCATTAGCAGCCTTGATCTCCTACTCTTTTGTGGCCAAGGCTTCAGCCAACTTCCTCTCAACATGGACAGCCTTCTCCTCACAGCTTTAGCAGCAGCCTCAACCTTATGCTCGCCAGCCCTTGCTGCATTGATTTTGTCTAGCTGACTCTTGATTCTGGCCTTGGCCTTGTTGAGTTGAGAAAGGAAGTTTGATGCTTCTTGTTTGTTCTTAGTTAAGTCCTTTTTCATCAACTCATCCTTGACGGTATGAGAGTGGGCATGCTAAATGACCTACAAATAAGGAAACGAGTTAGTAAAATTTTACTAAGCATGGAAATTGAATGGAAAACTGAGAGTTAAGAAAATTACCAAAACTAAATGCCTCATCATTAGAGCAAAATGCCCATGCTTGTTGAATTCATTGATGGCATCTATGTTAGTGGGTAGTAGGAGGCCCGTGGTCCGTGCAATTGCGACTTCAAGGTCCTTTATAGAACTATCACTGAGCTTCAGAAGCCTGTCACCAACTTGAATCTCAAGAAGCCAGGTGTCCTCTGGGAGAACGTCCTTTTCACCACCAGGCCCAACTGACTTCGGCTTCTTGTTGGCAAGGGCCTCAGCGGAGTCTGAAGTCGGCCTTTTTTTCAACAGCTATCTTTGAGATGGACATGCTGTCCTCAGGGTCTTTTTTATTTAAGGAAGGGGTCACTATCAGCTTAGCCTTTGGCTTGGCCTTTTTTTACCCTCTTAGGCTTTTACACAGAAAGTGGAAAGGGGGTGGATTGCACGATCACCACATCGGGGAGACCAGCCAGTAGATTATCGCTCATGGCTAGTTTTTGTCCCATCTCTTTTGAAGTGGCGATGACGGTAACTCTAGTGCTGAGCTTGAAGGTGGGAAGAGCGATTGGTGGTTTGGCGGAGTCATACGTCAATATGTCAATTCCTCGGCACTTTCTGCTGTGGGTCCTCATTGCCAGAGATCGGTATGTCAGCATGTAGTTGAGCAAAACAAGGGTCTTGCAATCATTAATTGGCAAGTCTAGAAGTCGGACAAAGTTGGTCCGTTTGGCGTATGATTTGCGGAAGGACTTGCTCAGCTGCGGTAATTCTGTAAAGACAAATAAAGCAAACATGAGAATTTGACTAAGTATAGGACAATGATGTTAAAAGTGTGTGATCTATGGAAACTAAGTGCTTACTCTCATCGTCCCTAAAGATCCCTCTACGCAAGGGAAAGAGACGAAGATCATCATCCGATGTAAACTCCTAGTTGTCCAAGATGATGAGATAGTCTTCCGCAACACCTTTGTTGGAGTATGGAAGGTCGGCTATCAGCTTGTAGGCGGTTGACTGAGGTTTAAGGTAATAGGAGATGCCATTGGAAGATTTGAGACTACAGATTGTCTAGCAGTACTAGATGTCAGACAAGATGAGCCTAGCGTTATGTCGGCGACACAACTCAGCTATGCCATTGATAATCCTAAAGGTGTTAATTGCTAGTTGCATGGAGTTAAGGTGATAATATTGCATCACCTCTTGAAAGAGAATCTTAAGGGGGAATCTAATTCCACCCTCAATGACTAATACAACATGGAAGGGCATGCAATTTTCCCCGGGCATAATAGAATCATTCTCGCAGGCAAGTTTAATTTGGACATCGGCCGGGATGTCAAACTCTTGGCAAAAATACTCTAGTTTGGTTGGGAAATATGCCCTCCATTTGTGTATACCCATGATCCCGGCTAAGTGGTTTTGGCACTGTTTTCTTTAAGGAGTGTTCTATGTTAGGGTTATGTGAACCTAGGGTCCGATGTGGCGTTGCTAAGTGTTGTTTGATTCAAAGATTTTGGGTTAGGGTTGGAGAGATCCTGAGAGGGTCTAGATTTCAATTTTCTTAGTGCTCTGGCAAATCCCAATCCTAAATCTAGGTTGTGCAAGAACAATGGAAATGTGTAGGAATTGGATAAAGCAATCTAGAGACAATGAATGACAAAAGAGCAGATTCAGAATAAACAAGAACATAGGAATGCAAGAACAAGTATATGGTGAATTAAAGATGTAGAGATCAACGAATTTAATGAGCTAAGAAAGACTTTCAGGGGTTGTTTGGGATGATCTAAATAAGTGCACTTTTTGACTTTTTATGAAATATGAGTTGGGTTTGGGTTGGGTTTGAAGTGATGTGTAAGAGATGTGATGTCACTTAAATAAGATGATGTGACTTAAATAGGATAGTGACTTTTTGACTTTTTGTCTTTTTCAGGATATGCCAAACTTGGCCTCAAGATTATCACATATGATAATCTAGAAATCAGATTTCATGAAGAAATCAGAGTGCAGAAACATAGGAGATAAGAATAGGAATGAAAATGAACAACATATACATTTAAGGACATAAAGAGACTTTCAAGAACCAAAACTAAAATTGGAGGATTAGAAAACTTACAGATTGAAATCAAGGAAATGGACACCAGAATCTGGTTTGTCGGTATCAAATGATGCCTTTGATCGGAGTAGATTATTGAGACAGTCACTGGGATGGGATGATTAGAGCAGTTGTAGGGAGCTAAAATGGACGTCAATGGCGGTTTGGAGAAAGTGTAGAAAGAGAAAGTTTTGAGGGAAAAGAGAGAAAAGAAATGAGGAGACAGAGAGAGAAGGGAAAGTTTTGCTGAAAATTGGAAGGACGGTTAGGGTCATGATTTCAAACCCTTGGGCGACATTTCTAGTTGACGTCCAGCAGCATGGATCAGTGTTGATGCGACGTGTCTGTCGCATGACAAGTATAAGCTAGTGGGATGACGACACGTGGGCAAAACAGTTGAGGCAATTATGACATGGCAGCTCATGGGACTTGGACTTTTGAAATTCTTGAACTAGTGAGTCACGATCTTGGCTAGTAGTGTGATCTCGGTTGAGATGTTGGATTTGGATAAAAGAACATGTTGGTTCTTGATTCTTGATAGGTGGACTCTGGAGTCCTTGTTTCTTGACGCCGGCGAGTCATGCTCTCAGTCAGAGGAATATCTCTAGCATGTTGTTTAGTGGACATGTTGGGAGATCACACGATATAAGTTCTATTACCCCAGGTTGCCGAGGTAATATTTTAGGGTTGTCCACATAGCCGAGGTTGTTGGCCAAGGTGCCATGTGAACGGATCATGTTACTGAGATATGATGCGATTGTATCTAAATTCGAGATATTCGGATAGAGGACGAAAGTCCTAGATGATGTTAGACTACTTGTTTGGGTAAGGTTAGACTCTTAAGAGAGTTGATCCTAATCTAAATAAGAGGAGTCTTGAATAAATGATATCCTTATAAATGATAGAATCCTATGAAGTAAGACTTCTAGGGGACGCGGGCACTGCTGGCTATAAAAGTGAGCACTCCCGTAGGTATAAGGTAGGCTTTTCATTATGAGTAATTTATTTGTTCCGATATCTTTGAGAGATAAGTTGACTGACTTGATTGTTAGAGTGCCCCTGGGTGGACGAACCATTACAGTATTTCTTATCTTCTTGTGTGTAGGTGTTTGGCTAAATCTATTCTTCCGTGTGCTCTCCAACTAAATTCCCTAGATCTTGACAGTGAGATCTGTTTGATTGTGAAGTCGAAAATTGTTGAAAAGCTTATTAAAGCTATCATCCCAACCTTTTTCTTTGTCCTTATCTTTTTCTTCTTTACCGTGAAAAGCTTATTTAAAAGATAAGTCACATTTTCTTTATTTTTTTTATCTTTAATATATTTTATTAATCATATTTGCAACATTGATTAACAAATTTGAAATAATTGTTTATTTTTGTTAGTATAAAATTGTATATAATTTTATAGTGATAAAATAATATATAATTATTTAAAATTTATTAATAATTACATTTATGTTCGTTTTAGTCCATGGCTGGCGGGAACCAGTCCAGTTACTACATAAATCATATTTGTTTTGCAAAAATACCACAAGACTACCAGTAACGAATTCCCTCAAAGGGGAGATTGATTAGCAATCCCCGAGATTTGGGATGCACAATCCAATCCATATGAAAATATCATTTTATTCCCACTTTATAAAAAATAATCAAGTTATTTTTTATATATCAAGTATTTTTACGTAAATTCAAGTCTTTTTTTGGGGTGGGTATAAATTCAAATCTTAATCAATTAATATCATCATATTTAGGATTATGCAAAATACTGGCTAATTCACTAAAATAGCCCAATTCGCATTGCTAACTGTGGGTTGGTTTAATATGCATTTTAAAATTTATAATCTATTTTTGAAACCATCATACTCTATAATTAATACATATAAATTTTTTTTATACCTCTAATGAGATATTAAAGTAAAAATTAATGTAAGAGATCTAAGATGTGAGATTTGTTATAAATTAGTGTTTATATATATATAATATTATTTAAAATCACTTAATGTTATGCATATGAAAAATTTTATGCAAATTAATATTATATATTATTCAATACTTGATAATTATTTAAGACTATGTTTTAATCAATTAACAGTTTGAAACAACTCAAACCGTGATTTGGTTGCAGATAGCAAATTTATCAATCCATCGCTCACGATTTGGTTATAATTATATTCTCAAGCTACACCAAATCGTGTCACGCACATCCATAACCAAACTAGTATATAAATAAATACACATTTAATCCCAATAAGTTGATGGAACAGTAAAAAACTAAAAATCAAATTTAAAAGTCTTGAATTCGAGGATATCCGGATTAACACACGAATTGCTAAACAATAGGTAAGATGTCTGACGTACACCCACTACAAAATATTTATTAGTTCACAAAAATGAGTTGGTCGATTTAAAAAAATAAATAAATAAATTGTATCTCCATCATCATCATGTCGTAAAAAATTAATACTAAACGGAGAGCAAAATTGGTAGTATCATTAATCTTGTAGTGGTCCCAAATTGGTGTGAAATAGGTACAAATAGTTTTGAAACAATGAAGAAGCAAACAAAGGAATGTAACCTGCTCCTCCTACTACCCCACCTCCCTCCCACATTGATCTACTGATAGATATGACCTTTCATCCGCCACTTAAAAAATTGAATCCTGATTTTATTATGAATTTATTTTAATAATTTGATTTATTTGTTTTATGCTTTTATTTATAGATCATTTATGTAAAAAAAAATTAATCAGATTAATTTGATAATTATAATTATATAATTTGATCAAATTTATCTCTAAAAAAAATAAATCATTTACTTTTAATAAAACATCTTATTAGCTAAACTTTTCTTGCACTTTCATAGCCCCTAAACCTCATGGTCTTTTTGGCCTATGCCATGCAATAATTTGTTCGTGGCTACTGTTAGGAAAAATATGTGATTCTCCACAAGTAAATCAATCAATGAAAATAAAAACTAATACGAAAAAATTAAATCAAAGGTAACACAAGAATTTTTACATGGTTCCCTCAATGTGAGGTACGTCCACGGGATCGAAATCCGATTCCACTATCAACCAAAGAGTGTCCAAACGATTACAAACGAGACATGAATGGTCTCACAATACCACCCTTAGGTGAAATCCAAATAATCACAAATAAACAAAGAGGAAAGACCTCACCAAATAGATGAACCAAAATCTTCGAAATCAGAGTTGAAGAAGACCCAAAATAACGAACCAAATCAACTTCAGAACAGAGGCAGCATAACCATCAACAAAACAAGGATCTTCGGCACTGTTACCGAACCAAGGCACTGTTACCGATGCAATATATTAGTATGGTAGCCGCACCTTTTTTTCTTAGGAAAAACCAATACCACAAATATGTATTGTGAATCTAGGTTTTTTTATCAAAACCTTAGTTGTTTCCAAACTGAATTGGATCTCCACAAAATTAGATATAATATATTAAAATATATTATACCTAAACCAAACCAAATTAAAATTCTTTTAATAAACCAATTGGGTCCCACACTCCAATAAGGAGGTATACCCAACAATTCTCTCCCTACCGACTTAGGTGGAGACATCAACCATACCCGCCAAAGTTCGACACTTTAAATGTTTATCCCTTGACAAAGTCTTAATCAACATATCCGAAATATTATCATCCGTGTGAACCTTTTCGAGTTGCAACAATTTCGAATTTAACACATCACGAATCCAATGGTATCTCACATCAATGTGTTTCGATCTCAAATGAAAAGTAGAATTTTTACTCAAGTGAATAGCACTTTGACTATCACAATAAAGCACATACTTTTCTTGCTTCAAACCCAATTCTTGCAAAAATTTCTTCAACCATAACTCTTCTTTGCAAGCTTCTGTAATGGCAATAAATTCAATTTCGGTAGTTGAGAGAGCAACACATTTTTGTAATTTAGATTGTCATGCCACAGCTCCCCCTGCAAAAGTCATCAAATACCCCAAAGTAGATTTCCTAGAATCAACATCACCGGCCATGTTAGAATCTGTGAACCCATCAAGCATCGGCTTACCATCTCCAAAGCACAAACACACCTTCGAAGTCCCTCGAAGATACCTTAGAATCCATTTTACTGCTGCCCAATGTTCTTTACCCGGATTAGAGAGAAAACGACTCACCACACCAACAGCGTGAGGAATATCCGGCCTTGTACAAACCATGGCGTACATTAAAGAACCAACTGCTGAAGCATAAGGAATTTTCAACATCTCTTCTTTGTCTTTCTCACATGTAGGACATTGATTCGAACTAAGCTTGAAGTGACCCGCAAGTGGACAACCAACCGGCTTTGCTTTATTCATGTTGAACCTCTCAAGAACTTTCTCAATGTAGCTTTCTTGAGACAACCAAATCAGTCCCTCTTTGCGATCACGAACAATTTTCATACCAAGAATTTGCTTTGCCGACCCCAAATCTTTCATAGCAAAAGACTTGCTCAACTCCAATTTCAACCTGTTTATCATAGTAGAATCTTGACCAACAATTAACATGTCATCAACATAAAGCAAAAGAATAATAAATTTGCCATTCGGGAAATTTTTCACAAACACACAATGGTCCGAAGTGGTTTTAGAGAAACCATTATTCATCATTAAAGAGTCAAATTTTTTGTACTATTGCCGCGGGGCTTGCTTGAGACCATACAAACTTTTCTTCAATTTGCAAACAAATTTCTCTTTCCCTTTTTCCACAAAACCTTCCGGTTGCTCCATGTAAATTTCTTCTTCAAGATCACCTTGAAGAAATGCGGTCTTCACATCAAGTTGCTCAACTTCAAGGTTTATACTTGCAGCCATGCCAAGTACAACCCAAATAGAAGACATCTTCACAACCGGCGAGAAAATCTCATCAAAGTCAATACCTTTCTTTTGCCCAAAGCCTTTCACAACAAGACGTGCTTTGTACCTCAGATTCTTCCTATCATTCTTCAGTTTGAAAACCCACTTATTTTTCAAAATTTTCCTCTCTTTAGGCAACTTCACTAAATCATAAGTGTGATTTTCAAGTAAGGAATTCATCTCCTCGTCTATGGCCTTTTTCCAATCACCTTTCTTTGCATGCTCAATTGCTTTTTGGTAGCTCTCAGGCTCCCCTTGATCGGAAATCAACACAAATTCATTGGGAGGATACTTTCTTGAAGGTTGTCGGTTCCTTGTAGATTTCCTCAACTCAAGTTGTGGTGGCGGTTCTTGAGTTGGATGCTCTTCCTTAATTTCTGACTCAACTTCATTAGGATTAGCATCATCCTCTACATCTTCAATAGGTGGCTGCACATCTCCCCCATTTTCATCATCCACCGAAGATGAAGGAGACGGATCCATGTCAATGAGATCACTAGTTTTTGGCTCCGGTTGATCACCTTTGCCAAAGTCTTCAATTGTTTGGTCTTCAAGAAACACAACATCACAGCTTCGAATGATTTTCTTATCGACCGAATCCCACAATCTATACCCAAATTCATCATGCCTATAGCCAAGAAAAATACATTGTCTTGACTTACTATCAAGCTCGGACCTCTCATCCTTTGGAATGTGAACAAAAGCTCGACAACCAAACACTCTCAAGTGCTCATAAGATACATCTTTGCCGATCCAAACTATTTCTGGAACATCACCATTCAAAGGATAGGAAGGAGACAAATTGATCACGTCAACCGCTGTCTTCAATGCCTCACCCCAAAAGGATCTTGGCAATTTAGCTTGTGAAAGCAAACACCTTGTTCTTTCTACAATGGTGCGGTTCATCCTCTCGGCAACGCCATTTTGTTGAGGGGTCTTCTTAACTGTCTTTTGGTGCCGAATACCTTGGCTGCGACAATACTCATCAAATGGCCCAATGTATTCACCACTATTGTCTGATCGGATGCACTTCAATTTCTGCCATGTTTCTCTTTGAACCATGGCCTGAAAATGCTTAAATACTTCTAGAACTTGATCATTAGTTTTTAGTAGAAAAGCCCAAACTTTCCTTGAATAATCATCAATGAAAGTAACAAAATAAAGTGTACCACCATGTGTTCTAACTTTTAAAGGACCACAAACATCCGAATGAATCAACTCCAAAACATTTTCTTTTCTAGAGCAACATTTTTATGAAAAGAAACTCTATGTTGTTTACCCGCCAAACAATGAACACAAGTTTTGAGATGTGTACCTTTCAAACCGAGTAGAAGCTCTTTCTTGAACAATACTTGCAGCCCCTTTTCACTCATGTGGCTAAGCCGCTTGTGCCACAATTCGGTAGAAGTATCATCTTCAAGTGCATTGACAACACTTTTACAAATTTTTTCTTGCATCGAATAAAGTGTATAAGTCTTCTTGCACTTAGCCACCACCAAAGAACCCTTTGTGAGCTTCCATATTCCATCACCAAATTTGTTGTTGAAGCCTTCATCATCTAGCTTCCCAGTAGAGATCAAATTGAGGCGAATGTCGAGAACATGCCTCACATCTTTAAGCAACAACTTGCAGCCCAAATTTGTTTCCAAGCAAACATCACCCATGCCAATAATCTTGGACAAACCTTCATTACCCATTCGAACAGAACCATAATCTCCTTCGGTGTAGGTAGTAAAGAAATCAACTCGAGAAGTCACATGAAAAGAAGCACCGAAATCAATCACTCAATTGCTCTCTTGGCCCACAAAATTGATACAATCATCTTCACAAACAACCTTGAGATCATCGGTAGTAACTGCCGTTGTGTCTTCTTACTTCTTATCCACACTTTTGTCACTCATTTTCTCCTTATTCTTGAGCTTTCGGCATTCCCGCTTCATGTGCCCTTTCTCATGGCAATAATAGCACTCAATGTCTTTCTTTGAAAAAGAACCATTTTTTATTTGTCCTGGCTTTGATCACGACCACGAGGAGTCTTACTCCTCCCCCTTGTTTTGCTTCGGCCTCTCACAACAAATGCTTCTGAATGAGAGGAACCCGCTGATTTTCTTCTAGTTTCTTCATTCAACAAGCTACTAGTGACTTGGCCCATTGTGACAACTCCATCAGGTGCCGAATTACTAACCGCCACACCCAAAGTCTCCTAACTTTCGGGCAAAGAACTAAGTAGTATCAAAGCCTGCAACTCATCATCAAAAATAATTTTCATAGAAGCAAGTTGGTTAATAATACTCTTTATTTCATTCAGATGTTCCGGAATAGGGTTGCCCTCTTTATATTTTAAATTAACCAACTTACGAAACATAAAAGCTTTATTTGTGGCTGATTTCCTATCATAAAGGCCTTCTAATTTTTTCCATAAATCATGTGCTGAAGTTTCAGTAGCAACATGATGAAATACACTGTCATCAATCCATTGACGGATAAAACCAACGGCTTTTCGATTAAGCCTCTTCAATTCATCGTCTTTCATATCATCAGGTTTGCCACTATCACCCTCAATTGGCCCATACAAATCTTTACAAAATAATAGGTCCTCCATTTTAGTTTTCCAAGTTACCCAATTGCTTCCATTGAAGCTAGACATGCGACCCACATTCCCCTCCATTGATTTACACAAATAAATAGACCAAAATAAATCGTAAGCTTTGATACTAGTTGTTAGGAAAAATATGTGATTCCCCACAAGTAAATCAATCAATGGGAATAAAAACTAATGCGAAAAAATTAAATCAAAGGCAACACAAGAATTTTTACGTGGTTCCCTCAATGTGAGGTACGTCCACGGGATCGAAATCCGATTCCACTATCAACCAAAGAGTTTCCAAACGATTACAAACGAGACACGAATGGTCTCACACAACCACCCTTAGTTTCCAAATAATCACAAATAAACAAAGAGGAAAGACCTCACCAAATAGATGAACTAAAATCTTCGAAATCAGAGTTGAAGAAGACCCAAAATAACGAACCAAATCAATTTCAGAACAGAGGCAGCATAACCATCAACAAAACAAGGATCTTCGGCACTGTTACCTAACCAAGGCACTATTACCGATGCGATATACTAGTATAGCAGCCGCACCTTTTTTTCTTTGGAAAAACCAATACCATAAATATGTATTGTGAATCTAGAGTTTTTTTATCAAAACCTTAATTGTTTTCAAACTGAATTGGATCTTCACAAAATTAGATATAATATATTAAAATATATTATACCTAAACCAAACAAAATTAAAATTCTTTTAATAAACCAATTGGGTTCCACACTCCAATAAGGAGGTATACCTAATAGCTACATGTCATGTATAGTGTATGTTGAATTTATTGGATAATTTCTTCTCATTCGATCTAATTTTCAAAATCTTCTTCAAACTAATTTTCAAAATTCACATCATGTATACTCATTTAAAAAAAAAAAAAAAAAAAAAAAACATTAATTGTATTTTAAAATGTTGTATAGATCTTGTTCAGGTTTTATGGATCTCACTTAAGATGGACTTACCCTAAGCCCACCTGAGGTCAATCCATGAGTCTCGAGTCTGCAGACATGACTAATGGATAAATAATCCTTATGTACTTAGGCCAAGTTTGGCAACTTTTAAAAAATTTAAAAAGTCAAAAAGTCACTATCATATTTAAGTCACATCATCTTATTTAAGTCACATCACCTCTCTAATACATCACTTCAAACCCAACCCAAATCCAACCCATATTTTATAAAAAGTCAAAAAGTACACTTATTTAGTCTTCCCAAACTTGGCCTTAATATATATTTGTATTATTTAAAGCCTTTCAAAACGTTATAACGATTTTAGTAAAGAAAATATTAAATCACAATTTTAATAGTTTGTATGTAACATGTATTTTTTCCTTCTTTCTATGTGTTAATCCCTTTGATGTATGATCGTTATTGTGAAATCAAATATTTGCCTTTAACATCCACCCTTGCCATTTCATTTGACAATGACAAATCAGTTGTTAAAATAAAATGAAATCTCTTCAATATCAAATCCATGATGAAGTCAAATATTTGCCTTTAACATCTGCCCTTGCCATTTCATTTGACAATGACAAATCAATCGTTAAAATGAAATGAAATCTCTTCAATATCAAATCCATGAAAAAAAAAAGAACAAAAGTTCATAAACATACAATATTATTCGATACTATCAATTACTTCTTTCTCTAGCCACAAAAATAATATATATATATAAAACTGAAATATATATTTGAAAATACATTCAAAAATTTATATTTGAGCATGCATTAGTAGTTGTGTCTTGTTGTTTCTTTAGGGTTTAGAGTTTACAGTAGTTGCTTCTAATCTTAGACCCTTAATTTTTTCCTTCCAATTTTTTTTCCATAAATCTAATACTAAATAATATATAACAAAACTAGAAAATGGGGTAGAAAATTTTAACTTATTTTTAGTTTGAAAATTGATTTTTTTTTTTTTTTAGTGATTTGTTGATTTTTTATGAAAAATATACATAAAATAAAAAATTTGAAATTTTGACCATTTTAACTAATTGCCAAATATGACTATTTTTTTTATTTGATTTATATAAGATATTACAATGAAATTAAATGAGTTATAATCATAGTAACGAAAATCAAATACAACATTTATAAAGAAACTCTCAAAGTATGATAGAAAACCCTCAATTAATATACTGAGAATAAGATTAATATGGAGGTGGAGAGATTCGAACCATTAACTTTTCCAATAAAATGTAAGAGTTTTAATCAATCAAACTAGCCTTGTTGGTTCCAAATATGACCTTAACCAAGCCAATTTTGAACGAAAAATTTTAGGGATCCAGACTTACCCACTCATAAATTTTTGTGTGTGGTTGTATGGTGAAATTAAATTTATAGAGTGTAAAATCTATATGTAAGATAAATTTGATCAACAAAATCAATATATTGAGTAATTTTTAAATGGGAGTTTTTTTTGATAAATCCTCTTTCTATGAGTTTTATTCCATTCAACCCATATTCTTTTTGACTATTCCATTAGATCTTATTTGAGGTAAGAAGACCAAAACACCCTCAATTTCTTCTGCCCCCTATTAATATTGATATTTAATATTGATTGCCGTTATATTTTAGTAATTCCCATGAATTATGATATTGACTGTCATTATATATTCATATTAATTTGAAATAAATTTTTGTCATTATGTTGTCAATTACATCATATGAATATTCACATCATGTAATTGAAATGAATATTCACATTAATTTGAAATGAATTTTTTTCATTGTGTTGTTAGTTACATAATGTGAATATTCATACTAAATTATACGAATATGAACATTCACATCACTACATTAGATGAAAGGGAATGTTCACATGTTGTGAACGTTCACATCATTACATGTTGTAAATAAGAATGTGTTGTCAATTAAATATAATGAATGTTATTTTTAATGTGTTGTCAATTAAAAATAAGAAGGTTCACATGTTGTGAACGTTCACATCACTACATTAGATGAGAGAGAATTTTTCGGAAAGGTGTTATGAACGTTCACATCAGATGAGAGAGAATGTTCACATTATTTTTAATGTGTTGTCAATTAAAAATATATTCACATTGTATAATAATATAAAATAATAACATCAATATTATTTAATTTATGTATGAAATTTCTTATGCTTTAGTCTTTTCCATTCTCTTTTCTCCCTCTCAACATTAAATATCAATATTAAATATAAGGGAATAAAAGTCTAAGAAAATAGTGTAAATTAAGAAAAAGATTTTATAGAATAAAAGTATAAATATATGTAAGTGGATTAAAAATATTCTTTTATGAACTTCTTAAATTAAAACACTTCTAAGTAAAATTTCACTACGCCAAAACAGGGCATTAACGGCGGTTTCGTTTACCACCGTTTAAAGATACTATTAACGGCGGTAACGAAACCGCCGTTAATACCGTCGTTAGTGTATCTTTAACGGCGGTTTTTGTTACCGCCGTTAACAAAACCGCCGGTTAATGACCCTTTAACGGCGGTAATGAAACCGCCGTTAAAAAACCGCCGCTAAAGCCATTTTTAAACGGCGGTAATGAAACCGCTGCTAAAGCCCTCTTATTACCGCCGTTAACGACGGCGGTCTTTGTCGGCCGAGCTCTGGCGGAGCTCCGGTGAGTGGTGACAACGCGCGGTTAGGGGTTGAACATGACCATTTACAATAAAGAAAAAATAATGTTTAAATATTTATTTAGGAAATACATTTTAGGAAGAGTGGCTGTGCTGTAGTGGTTGGTGTGGGTGGATGAGACGGTTGAGGGTTCAAGACTTGGGGAGTGTAAGAAGAAAGAATTATTTTTTGAAAAATTGGAACCTATTTACGGCGGTAAAGAACCGTCGTTTTTGGTCGACTTTTAACGACGGTAATTTATCTTTTTATGATGGTTGTACTTTTTTCGACACGCGCATAAACGACGGTAACGAAACCGCCATTAATACCGCCGTTAATGACTTTAACAGCGATTTTACAGCTTTTAACGACGATAAAAAATCACCGCCAAAATCCAATTTTAACGTAGTATTTATCAATAAAAATCTCTTTTTAAATTGATAAGAATTAATTCGTAATATTACTCATTTTGAACACTACGCTTGAGCCTTTAAAAATTTGAAGTGGAAATAACAATTCCAAAACATTATACTCTTGATTTAAAAAAACAGAAAAAGAAAAATGATATGTCAAAACCCCTAAAAAGCAAAACACAAAAAGGTCTAGAGAATTGATTGCAGAAGTAGGGAAGGCAAGAGTAATACAAACCCCGAGGTCCAGTTAGGGATAGTAATCCTGCATATTCAAAAATAAAAATATAAAATTATTTAAAATATTATATTAATAATTTTATTTTGTAAGTGAGGTTCCGTTTGAAAACAGATTTTTTTAATAATTTTTTTATTTTTTGATTAAAATATAATGTAAAAATTAATATATTTAGAATGATTTTTTAATTTTCTATAAAAATATATGTAAAAAGTAGTGAGAAATTTTTTTTTTAGTTTTTTAGTATAAATTTTTAATTTTTTAATTTTTTTAATAATATTTTAACTTTTAAAATAAAAAATAATATCACCAAACAAGAATCTCTTATTTTATCAATTTAATTTCCGCTAACATATGTGACCCTACTTCTTGAGTCCGGATCCTCGGCCATACATTCCTGCCATACATTCCTGCCATGCCCCAAAACGACGTCGTTTTGGGGCAGAATTTCAAAAAAAAAAAAAAAAAAAAAAATCCGGGAAGAAGAGGAGGAAGAGAGCTCGCGCAGTAGGAGGAAGAGCAGTTGAAGTCTGGGTTTTGGAGGGAGGGAGGGGAGGAAGAAGAGGAGTGTTCTTCATCATTTTCGAGTGCCGCCTTAGGGCTTTTGGGGTCTGAAATCACAAAAATCTCTCTTGATTTTCTCTCTCTTAGACATGGGGGTTGCAGGGCATGGGAGGGAGAGGACACCAAGCGAGGTTTCGAGGGTCGAAGAGGTAAGGGGAAGCGATTGAAGGGTCCTGAGGCAAGATACAGAGGAGGTGAGAGAGGCGAGAGATTGGGAGGTGTTTGAGACGGAAATGGATTAGGGTTTTGGAGGAGAAGAATATTTTCCAAGATTTGCAGATGGATTTGAGACGGACATGGATTTGCAGATGGATTTGAAGCTGTTTAACAGCTTCAACAGCTTCAACAATGGCGTGCGGCGGCGGGGCTTCTCGATCACTTCGGCCAAGGAGGGAGGTGCGGCGGCGAGAGAGGCGGCGATAATGGCAAGATACAGAGGAGGTGGAATTTGTGAGGGATTTGAGTTGGATTTTGGGGAATTTGGGGAAGTTGGAGTCTGGGTTTCGGAGGGAGGGAGGGAGGGGAGGAAGAAGAGGAGGAGGGGATTAGGGTTTCAGATCTGAAGACGAAGAGAGACTCTGGTTGTCGGATTTTTTTTTTTTTTTTTTTTTGAAATTCTGCCCCAAAACGACGTCGTTTTGGGGCATGGCAGGAATGTATGGCAGGAATGTATGGCCGAGGATCCGGACTCCTACTTCTTTTCCTCTTTTTTTTTTTTAGTAAACAAAGCAGGCCACCAAACCAACTCAATCTTCGTTGAGAAGATGAAGAAAAAGAAAGTGGGCGCTTCACACAGATTAACACAACGTACTCTGCTTTCTTCAACTACTGGTTAAAAGTTTTTGTAATTACCATTCCCAAAAGTCAAAACTCATGTCTCTTCTTCATCATCATCATAGCTCTTGATTCTCCAATTTCTTCCAATTTTCCATCATCACCACCACCATGTCCTCTCGCCCGATGCCGCCGGACTCCCCGCTAACGCCGCCGCCGCCGCACCACCGCCACCGCCTCCTCCCCCCACTCGCCGGCGGTGTCGCCGCCGCCGCCGCCTTCTCCCTCCTCATCCTTCTCACTGTTTGCCTCCGCAAAATCACCCGCAAAGGAACCGTTCCTTCCGACTCGAAGCCCCCTCGCCGCTTCTCCTACTCCGTTCTCCGCCACGCCACCTCCTCCTTCTCCGCCGACCACCGCCTCGGACAGGGCGGGTTCGGCTCCGTCTACCGCGGAGCCCTCACCACCCCCAACGTAGAAATCGCCGTGAAGCTCATGGACGCTGGCTCTCTTCAAGGCGAGCGCGAGTTCCAGAACGAAATCTTCTTCGCTGGAAAGATCGATTCCAATTACATCGTCTCCGTCATTGGCTTCTCCTCCGATCGAAAGCGACGCCGTATGTTGCTGGTCTACGAGCTCATGAGTAATGGAAGCTTGCAAGATTGCTTGCTCCATCGCAAGTGTGAGGAGTTGAAGGAGTGGAACAAACGTTTCGCGATCGCAATCGATATAGCAAAAGGTTTGGAGTATCTCCACCATTTCTGTGATCCTCCTGTGATTCACGGCGATATAAAGCCGAGTAATATACTGTTGGATCGGAATTTCAGAGCGAAGATCGGTGATTTTGGTTTGGCGAGGTTGAAGTCGGAGGATCAGTGTGAAATTGCTGTAATGAACGGTGGATTTGAGGGGAAAAAGGTGTTGGAGTGTAATGGTGGAGGCAGAGCCGAGGACAATGGATCTGTGGTTGAAGAGACGGAGAGTCTGACGACGATGGGTTTAGACGAGTTCAATGTTGGTGTTAATCACTCGCCAGAGAGTTTTGTTAGGGTTCCGATCGCCGAGACTTCGCCGGAGATGGTTATGGGGTGGGAGGCATCACCAGAGACGGTTGTTGGGACTGTGGCATCTCCTGATACGGTTGAGGGAGCGTCATTTTCACCGATGGCATCGCCATCGGAGGGGAATTTTGATAGGGCCAGTGTGGGGAGTGGGGTGGAAATGGTGAATGGTGGTGGTGTCCAGAGGGGTGGGAAGCGGATGAAGAGTAGTTCAGGGAAGGATTGGTGGTGGAAACAGGATAACGATGGAACAGAGTCTGCTGTTGTGAAGGGCTATGTGATGGAATGGATTGGCAGTGAGATCAAGAAGGAGAGGCCGAAAAGTGAATGGGTTGGAGCTCCTTCTTCGAGTTCAGGGCCGATAGGCAAATCAGATAGAAAGAAGAATAAGAAAAGATTGGATTGGTGGACCACTTTGGATGAGGATAAGAATGTGAAGAAAGAGAAGAGGAGGCCGGCAAGGGAGTGGTGGAAGGAGGAATACTGTGAAGAACTAGCAAGAAAGAAAAAGAAGAAAAAGAAGAAGAAACAAGGGTCGACAAGCGATGGCAATAATAGTGATAATTGGTGGCCAATGGATGAAGAATTATATGTTAATAGAAAGAAGAAGAGGAGTAGGAGCAGAAGTAGTCGAGGTAGTGTGGATTGGTGGTTGGATGGGCTTAGTGGCGAGCTTTGGAGACCTCATCGCAACAGCTATGACTCTGCTAGTGGAGAGATACCCAAAAGTGGTGGCATTAGCAGCACACCGAGTATGCGTGGAACTGTTTGTTACATTGCCCCTGAGTATGGTGGTGGTGGGGATCTCTCGGAAAAATGTGATGTTTACAGTTTTGGGGTTCTATTGCTTGTTCTAATTGCTGGTCGAAGGCCACTTCAGGTGACTGGTTCACCCATGTCCGAATTCCAACGCGCCAATCTTATATCTTGGGCACGTCATCTGGCACGTGCAGGGAAGCTTATTGATTTAGTTGATCAGTCTGTTCAATCTTTGGATAGAGAACAAGCTCTATTATGCATTACTGTTGCGATTCTCTGCCTTCAGAAATCGCCTGCTCGCCGGCCTTCCATGAAAGAAGTTGTGGGAATGCTTTCTGGGGAGTTGGAATCTCCCCAGCTACCAGTTGAATTATCCCCTTCTACTCCCTCCCGCTTTCCTTTCAAACCGCATAAAAAGGTCCGGTGAGTTTCTAATGTCCGGTGTCCAATATTCATGATTAATGGTATACTGTTGTAGATTATTGCTTCATCATCTCAGTGGGTGATTTGTGTAAAACACAGGATCTACATATTTAATGGATTTGACTTCTTTCACTTCCTCTTATTTGGACACTAGTTTATCTACTGTGATTCAAGATGACCATTTTGTTTCTTACCTGTTAAAAGGAAAATCAATGATCCTAAACCCATTTCATTTTCTCATACAATGAATTCTACGAATTCCAAGAATAGTTGGATGCCAATCTAAATGTTGCAATTGGTTCTAGTGGTGAGAAATCTTAACTTAAGAGGATTCCTTTGCATTTAATTAATTGCAATTAGAGACTGGTCTGTGATTTGTAACTTTGGTTTCCGTTTTTCTTCTTTTCATTAGAAAAAGGAGTGATTGGGCTCGATGCTTGTTAAATACTATGCAAATGTTGACTAGATTTTGTAGGTTTGCAATCCTATCTACAAGTTTTTGACCAAAAAAAATAAAAAATAAAAAATCTATGCACAAGTAGGAGAAAAAAATGTTTAAATTGTATAAAAATAAAAAATTAAATGTTAGTATGGTCATGGATGTACACGTTACCAATACAGATACGGGTAATATCAACATATGAGACGAGAATGTTGTGATACTAGTTACCGCCTGCTAAAGTCAATGGTTGGCGAAGACAAAGTTATTATCTAGTTACTGCATGCTAAAGTCAATGGTTGGAGAAGACAAAGTTGTTGTCCCACTCAAATAATTCCTCTAAATTTTCTCAGTGGTCAATATGGATGACAACGTTATCTATATGAATATCATGTGAAGGTAATCCCTGATATAGTGAAGAGTTATTGAGTACAGGCTTTGGGCTCCTTCTTGTTTATAGTTTACACCTTCTAAGCCTTGCTTTGTAGCCAAGGAAAATGGTGGATAGTGCTATTGGATCACATTCTAAATTTCCATACCACTAGACAAGCCCTAATTTTCCATTACGGTGAATTGGGATGCTTATTGTGTTGAAAAACTTGAACAATAAATTCAGTTCAAGTGGCAAGAACACTTCCAACTAGATAAAGCGTAAAAACAAAAGAGCCAATGTCTGTGCCTTCAGAGCAACTCCAATCCTTGCATTCTTTTTTTGTCCCCATCATCATATTTGAGTGAAAATTTTGATTAAAAGCTTGACCTGGTATGGAATACTGTAATCCTTACTCTTTTTCTTTCATTAGATTTTTTTGAAAAATTTCAAACTTATCCTAAAAGTCCATTTTAACCATTTTTGATGAAAGAAAATTTTCTCCAAACCTTTCTCTTTTTAAAATTTCATCAGATTTGAGTAAAAATATGATTTTTCAAAATTTGCTGAAAATTTTGCCCCTCTTGATTTGAAACAAGTTTGATGAAATGATTAAAGCTCACTTTTAGCTCTTTATTCATCAAATTTGAATTTGATGGATGAAAGAATTGGTGAAGGTCTGGTGAGTGATTAATTAGAGGGCAGATGGAAGAAATGCAAACATTCAGGTATGGATATCATGGTATTGACTCTTCAATGTTTTCTGTTCTGTTGTATGGTTTTTGCCAATATATTATTTTTGGGATCTATCTCTTAATCATGCAGCAGAGACCATGGGAACACATCACTTGGAGGATAGTGGGATATGAGGCTTTGACTACACTATATTCCCATACTTCAGACAGCTTGAAGTTTCCAGTGTGTTAGAGTGCTGATCATGTTGGGAGGCTTGCAGCAATCAAATTTATGCACATAAACACAGTTAATCACGTAGTTGAAAAACAAAAATGTACTCTAATTTGTAGTGTAGTAAGAAATGACTAGTAATCAAACAGAAGTATTCTTTCTCGGCCAAATTACTATGTTGGGTGGAGAACTATGAACAGATGAGAACAAAGTAGCATAAACCTACAACGCTTGAGCTCTTGAAGCCCTTGTTCCAGATTGTTCAACACCACCTTGAACTCTTCTTGGCCTGCAATTAATGCTGGTATGGATTTGATCATTGATCAACTTCTATGACTTTGTGGTCTTAAAATTTTCACTTGCAAATGTAAATCAGCTATATTTTACGAACATTGAGAGACATGTTCCACTTTATCAGCATTTAAAGTTTCACCATTAGTGTTTAGTCCTCGCATCTTGAGCCAGTAATGTGCTTCTCCGAGACAAAAAGACTGAGGAGATTATTGTGTTACTAGTTGTGAGGTTGTGATTTAATCAGATTTATAAATCCTAACAAAAATATGAATGTTATTTTCCATCGCACTGACCTCATTGCCAGGTGAATAGCAGATGCTGCAGCTAGAAGTCGAAACTATCCCACTCTGAAGCTTAAACTGTGAGTATCTTGATCAGTGAAGTGCCAAACAGGTAATTTGAAAATTTTAATTTCCAAACCCCACAGACAAATTATGTTGCATTTTTATCTGCATCTTTTGATATATATATGTAGTGATTTTAATTTTTATTTTTTCTTGTCTCTCTAGTGAATAATTAAGGCTTAATGGATACTACTGCTACTAGTCTAAATTTTCTCCATGAATTTTCATTATAGTTAAACTTTGTGGATCTTTCCTTAGCTCAGTAGCTCATTTTTCCAATTGTCCAAGGTCATTGAAGTTATTCTCCTACCTTGGTAATTAGCTCTTTCACGTAACTATAAGCTTCTCTTCTTGGTTCATAACATGAAAAGAAGAAAAAGGGCAATTCTTAAATTTCACATGGAGCACACCCGGAGCTTTATATAATATTTAGGTTTAGTTTTATTTTTGTTTTTATGTTTTTCTTAAAAATTAGAGCGCTGGAGAGTTTTGTTTGTTTTTATTAGGCTTTAGTAGTTAAGGATATTTTGGATTTTTTACAAATTGCTGGACATTGGCTCTAAGCCTATAATTTGTAGGGATTGCCCATGGGTCATTTTATGAGTAAAGTTATATTTTTGGGTTTTATAGATAGCTAATAGAATATTTTTGTTAGTCAAAGTTTCTCACTTTTTTAATTTTGGAGACATAGTTCTAGTAGATTTAGGAGACCAACAACCTATACATATTTATATAATTAACTATTTTATGGAGTTTCATTTCGGAGAATTTTTGCAAATTATTGTAAGCCGCAATTTCTAAGGAAGTCTAGGTAAATTCGTTGGGTATTCTACCCTCTTCTTCTTCTTTGTTGGCGGCGGCGGCGGCGGTGGCGTCGTTGTCTCTTCTTACAAACACTATTCTTGGGTTTACTATTCGGAGCCATAGAAAATAAAAGCTTTAACTGTACGAACCACTTTCCTTAGTTATTGGCTTTCAATTTAACCATTTAAACACTAAATTGCATGCTTTCTAGACCTTTCAGCAACCACTTTTTGCAAATCCTGCAACTAGTAACTTCCAAATTCAAACTAATTATAGCCTTTTTTTCCCCATCTAGAAATCCAAAGTCTTCTTCTACCTTATAGAACCATAATCCCTTTTTTTTTTTTTTGGTCAGTAAAAATAACATTTTGAAAGGAAGAAACAGAAAGGAGGGCATGCCTCCGTGGCCAACAGCTACAAGCTGGGTTGAAAATATGATTTGTTACATAAAACATCCACTCTCAAATCAACGTAACATCTGCTACTGCAACTACAGAAGCCAGCCAGCTACAACTTCAAGATTATTGCAATCCAAAACCAAACAGAGCCACTCTTCTCAGGAGCACAATTAATGGCTCGGTATATTTGTTGCTTTCCACAACCTTTGTAGCTTTCCATAACTGAAAAATAGACCTTGAAAATTTTGAAGCTATAGAGGAAGGAAGAAGAGACTTTAGTTGTTGGTGGGTGAGATTTTGATTTTGCACACAACTATATTTGGAGCAGAGTTTGTGAACTCACCATGGGCATTGTGGCAGGAATTACTATGATCAACATAGGGTTTTGAAAAATGTTGTTGCAATTTCTTTGATATTGTTATAGGTTGGAATTTCAGGTTTATATCTGCAAGTTATAAATTTAATTGATTGTCATCACTTGGTAAGAAGAAGCATATGAAGAAACAACATCAATTAAATCACAATTTTTTTTCCATAATGCTTATTTTCTCTCTCATGACTATAAAGAATTTTGAAGAATTTTGTGTAATTAAATTAAAAAAATAAATATAATTAAATTGGTATTAATCAAATAGAAGAGACTCAAGGTTTCGAATCCCACTATAACCTTGTAATCAATGAGCTGTAACAATTTAGTGATTTGTTATTCAATTCAACCATGATCTGTTAGTAACTACAAGTCCCAATAGTATCGTCTAATTTGTAATTTAACGATTAGCATAGATTATCTGGTACTGGCACGACTCGACTCCCCTAGCTTAAACTATTTTAACCAAGTAAAAGCAAATCAATAAAAATCGTTATATAAGCATGCAATTAGAATCACAGAAACTAAGAATATGTGTTGGGTAGAAAGATTCAAAACAAATTAATCTTATACAATTGTGGGTTCTGGATCTCACTTGAATTTGGAGTGGTGGTCGGAGATTGGTGTCACTAGTGGAAATTGGGGAATGTCGGTGATGGATAGAGAGGTTACGAGTAAATTGGGAGAGAGGGTATATTTGGAATTAAGGTGGGGGTTTAAAGAGAAATTTTTTTTTTTGGGGGGGGGGGGGACTCATTTACCTAGGTGGGGGTTCAAAGATGTGGGGGCAAACTAAAATGATAGGGGTAAATAGTAGCCTTTGTTTTATATTTATGGACATTAGGAGCCTTCTAAGTAATACCCAAGAAGTTAGAATTTCCCAAAATGAAAGGAAAATTCAGATGGAAATATTCCTAGTTTTTTAGGCTTATCTTATTATTAAAAGTCAGAATTGGAAAATTCCTATTTCACACAAAATCATAAACCTTTGAGTTATCTTTCTAATGTTACTTGAATCACTTCAATCCGATATCGGATGAGAGAGATACATCCAAAATACTGAAGGCTGAGCATAGTGACTTCTGTAGTGGTATTACATCAATTTTAATTTTTCTTTCTTTAAATCTCATGGGTTGGGCTTTTATTTCGTGATTCAATTACTTACATCTTTTGAGTCTTGAGTCTTTGTTTCTCAGGCTTAAAATACATCAAATTAAGGTCAATTTTATCTCACAAGCTCGAATAACCTACACATATGAGAGGGTAATTTGTGCCGTGCAAAAGGGTCGAGCTAAGTTTGCGTGAATCTTGGATTTGGGCCGTGCAACGAGATGGGTTAAGGCTGTGTGCAAATGGGCCGAGCTACGCTAATATGGACCTTGTGTTTGGGCCGAGCTATAGATTGACTGTCTTGCTCTCCGCATCATTCTAATGGCTTTGAGACCGTGCTACCTTTGGAGGACCGGACAACGGTTGGCGAGTTATGACAAGGCGGAGTTAGTTACATGATTGAGCCGAACAACCAAGCTGGGTCTTGTGTCTAAGGGTAGCATGGTTGCTCGGTCCTTGGCTAACTGGAATGATGTTCTTAGCATAATTGCTGGGCTAAGAGTTGTGTTAGTTCACTTGAACTTTGGAGATAAGGGTGTTAAATGATAGGCATTCTCCTTTAAGAGATGGATTCCTGATAGGACTCGACAAAGAGGAATTAGAGTTCTATTGGGAGTCTACCTTGTGGAATGTATAAAAGCTTAGAAGTGAACCCTAAAGAGGTAATGCAATTTTACTCACTAAATTTCTGGAGAGCTTTCCCTATATTGATCTTAAGAGCTTACTTAAGCACAAGAGGGGTTTTCTGGCATACATCCGCTAAGTAGCTCAATTTATTTGTTTTGTAGGCTACACGACGCCATTTGGAGAGATACAAGCTTGATCACGAGGAGTACGCGTGTGACGAGTATTTTGTGCCCATACAATTGATGCCGTTTGTGGGAATTTCACAGATCAAACCTTGTTATCAAGTATTTTCTGGAGATCTGAATGGTTGGCGTGGACGAAACACCTTTGTCTATCATTGACGGAACCACACTTGAAACAAACATGAGGCTTGAAGATTTGCCTCTAGTGCCTCCAATGGTGAACTTGGATGCTCTTATAGAGAATGTCTGAAGAGGTCCACATAGAGATACGCGAGAAAAGCATTTGCGCTCCCCTCCGCACTCTTCAAGCCTAGATGGGAATCAGCAACAGAGAACATCACATGGCGATCAAGGCCCAGAGGAGGTAATAAGGCACTAAGATGAAGTGATACAGAGAATGGCAGTGGAGATTGAGGCCTTGAGTCGTAGAATGAAGGGAAAGGGTGTTGTTGGAATAGAAATCCACAATGAGCGCACCCAATCCCATTATTCAGAGGAGTAAAGGAGGCATGCCAGGCCTGTGCCTTTTGGTAGCCAGAAGGAAGCACTTATCATTCCTCACATACTTTGTTGACATCCAAGTACTCGTATTCAGCAAGATCGGAGGATCTAAGGATAGTTCTTGATGAAAGGGCATGTTTAAGAGAAGCGCAGAGGATACCTTCTTTGCAGAGTTTAGCACCTAGGTCGCATGGTAGTGTGGAAGTAGCAATGCCAACTCCACGCGTTGCTGTTCATATGCCAACAGATAAACAGTTGGCAAGGCTACAATGTTCGCCATTCTTCCCAGAAATCGAGAATGCGCTTTTTCCAGTTGGTTTTCATCAACCTAAATTCACCATCTATAATGGAAAGACTGATCCTACATGCATATCAGTCACTGGTCGTCAAGCTTGGGAGAGTTAGGCTTGACATGGTTTGAAAGGCTACCAGAAGGAAGCATAGATACTTGGCCGTAGTTGGTGGAAGCTTTGGTCACTAGGTTCAAGTCAAACACCAAGACACTAAAAGAAGTTGACCACTTGTTGAAGGTCACAATGGAAGAAGGGGAGGCATTGAAATCTTACAATGCCAGGTATTGGGAGGTGGCGTTGAAATCTTACAATGCCAGGTATTGAAAGATGTTCAATGAAATTAGCGAATGCCTTACCAACCTGGCCATAGTGCAATACAAGCATGGTTTGCCAATCGGACATAGATTGAGAGACTCGCTTACTATGACTCCGCTTTCTACCATGCAGGAGTTGATGGACAAAAGCACATCAGGGTGGAAGAAAACTTAGCCTGGCTTGCTGTGAGGGCAAATCCAATAGGGGTGGACAGAAGGGCTTCCGCAAAGGTTAACACGGTTGGGAGAGAAAATAACCGAAATAATCGCAATAGGAGAAACCGCAACCGCAACCGCAACTGGGTAGACCCACCCCGGAATAATGAAGACGAGAATGCAAGAAAGTTGAAGGCGCGCACTGGCATCACTACGGTCTTTAATAGACGCATCTACAGAATAACGAGTGAGATCCGAAACGAGCCTTCCATTTGGTGGCTAGCCAAGTTAGGTGAAGCTCAGAGGGGCTATGATCCAAAGTATCGATGCACCTTTCATGACGAAGGAGGACACCGTATTGAGGATTGTGTGCCATTGAAACAACACTCGTAAGAATTGGTGGCAACGGGCCACTTGGATCGCTTCATTGGGGGTAAAGCTAGAGCGGCTCCCCAAAATCAAGCCCTTCCAAATGGTTTGGCAATTGAAAACGCTCCTACCCAAGGAGTAATCAATGTGGTTCATGGAATCATCGAACCTGAGTGGGTATATGAGCTTAGAGGAATGATCAAGAAGGTCGAGCACATTAGGGAAGTACCTAGTGTTCAACCAGTAACAAGAAAGGGAAGACCAAGCAAAGAGATGTAATATCTTTCTTAAGTAAGGACTTGGAGAGGATCCAAACTCCCCACAATGACGCGTTAGTCGTCACTTTGCGCATCAAAGACTTTGATATAAAGAGGATCTTGATCAACCAAGGTAGCTCGGTCGAAATAATGTATTATGACTCCTTCAAGCAGTTGAAGCTAGAGGACAAAGACTTGGTGCCAGCAACATCACCTTTAGTCGGCTTTAACTCCCAGCCGGAATGGCCTATGGGGAAGATCATATTGCCAGTCAAAGTTGGCTCAATTGTGAAGCAAGTAGAGTTTTGGGTGTTGAAAGTCCCATCTACTTGCAATCTTATTTTGGAGAGAGGATGGTTGCATGCCATGCAGGCAATTACATGAACTTACGGTCAAGTGATTCGTTTCCCTTTAGTGACAGGAAGAATTGAAGAGGTATGGGGAGACCAGGTGATATCAAAGCAATAATTCAAACTCATTAAAACCGTCAAGTAGCAATAATTCAATGACTAACAATTGTATTTTAATGGGCCTAAATGTGTGCATTTCGGCACCTATCACTTGTCAATCTAGATTACTATTTTCCAAGATAAAATTTTCATTTTAGAGAGTAGGATAGTTTTTATTATTCATTAGGCAAAACATAGTATGGCCACTTTTGATTTTATGATAAACTAGCTGTCCCATTCATCAACAATACGAAACTCTATGAGGTTTTGCACTGAGTTAAGCCGTGTTGATGTTGTAGCTTAGTTTTTCCCTGTCTTTACGTTTATTTTTGTAACTAGACAACTGCTTCATCATCACGTAATTATTACTTTAACCTATTAGAAGATGCACGAGCAAGGAAGAAATCGGTTTAGGTCTTGTAAATAAAAATTTTATTCTTGATTAATCAAGGAGATATTGAATTTTACCTCCTAATTATGCGCTATCAGTACAACTAACTTTGAGTTTTTTTTTTTTTTGGGTCACTTTTCATTTTGCTTGTTCAGTTGATTACTTGCAATCCATTAATCCACTTGTCAAGGTAAGCAAATTTTACAGTATTTTGTGGTTTAGGAGATTTGGACCTGATGGAATCATTATCGTTAGATTAAATAAAGTTGCTACAAGTTATGGCACTTTTTTTTTTTATTATCAGAAGTTATGGCACTTACTAATGTTTCCTTTCAAGTTTCTGTTCCATTTTGTATATACTGCTGGGACACACTTTGGGACACAACCGGGTCTTATTTTAAAGTTTCAAAACTAATTTTGGGTTAGATTAGATATATATATATATATAGAACTAGGAAGCACGGATACAGATACGGGATACGGATAAGATACGATACGGATAAGGCGATACGACAAAATTTGAAAAACTAGGATACGGGTACGGCGGGGATACGTTCGTAAAAAATATTATTTTAACAATTTTTAGTAATGCAGTATGCATAAAAATAAAACCTAAAGCAAAAGACAACTTGATAAAGAAGAAAGATTCCTATAAAACTAAGACTCTTCAAGGTCAATAGCTTTAACTTGTTGCCCTTCATCAGTGAATATCACAAGACCTTAGTTAAAGCCAAAAAATCATTCTTAAATAAAAATTTCAGCACATATACTTTTTTAAGTCATCAATGATAGCCTAGGAAGCACGGATACGGATATGGTGATATGGGGATGTGGATATAGCGATATGTCAAAATTTGAAAAAGTATGATACGGGTACAGCGGGGATACATTCGTAAAAAAAAAAAAATTATAATTTTAATAATGTAATATGCATGAAAATAAAACTTAAAGTAAATTAATAAATAAAGAGAGGGATTCCTATTAATCTAAAAGTGCTCAAACATTCATAAAACATCCAAAACTAAAAGCAAAAGCAAAAGCAAATGCAAATTAAACATCATCCTTACATGCCAACACCAAAAAAAGAATGAGAGCAGAGAGAAGAAACGTGAGAGAGTGAGAATGCGAGAGAGAAGTGAGAGAGACAACAAGGATACATCAATTTGACAAATTCTATTACTTAAACTCTCACTATATTCCTCTTATCAAAGAACTAAGCAAAATATTATAAGTAATATATAATTTCGAGTATCTGATACTTCAAAATTAAGTATCCGATACTTCAAAATTAATAAAAAATTAATTAAGAAATATCCGATACTTTTAAGAAGTATCCGATACGTATCCGCGAGTATCCAAGGAATATCAGTATCCGATAAGTATCCGATATGGATACATCACCCTTTTTGAAGTATCCGTGCTTCATAAAATATAGAACTTATATCAAATCACCGACAACACAACACAAATCTAGACACAGTTGTGAAGTTGAAAGACCGACTTCTAAGGATTCATGGAGCTTAATGCAACACATATATTTGGTTGATTTGAATTTATTATTATTATTGTTATTTTGTTGGATTAATGTTAATTTTAATTGATTTTGGTTGTTGATTCTCTTATTGAGAAATTGAGACCAAGCTTGATATTTAGTTATGTATCAAACAAAAATATATAATTTTTTTTTGCCATGTCCTCGCTGTGTTGTGTCTTCATTTTTTAAAGAAATTACTGTCTTGTGGCCGTGTACATATTAGTGCTTCCTAGGGTATCCTTAAAACATGCATGAAATTGACAATTGATTGTTATCTTTGTTTACCTTTTATAATCTTCTAGAAAGCATGAGTACTCTGAAAATATTACAATACAAGTACAGAGTACTTACCTAGTACGGGTATGCAAAATATGTATCTGATACCTTTTGAATGTTGGGTACAACTCGGGATGGGTATGTTTCAAATACTTTTATGGGTACATCAAGGTATGAATGTAACTTTTATATATATATATATATATAATATAGGGGTACTAGAACAACTATATTAAGGATTGGTTTGGTATCACCTACAAAAGCTATAAAGCCAAAAAATCACTAGAAATGTAAAAAAGTTCAAACTATTCACCTTATTTTGGCAAGAAACCTATCAGGTCAAAAAAAAAAAAAAAAACAGTGCAGCTACAAATTCCCATAAATGAAAACAGTGCAGCCACAAATTCCCATAAAATAAAAAATAATTGAAATGCATGAAAAGTCAGCGCAATGTTGTTGATTGTGTCAGGAAGGGCAATCCAGTAATTTTGATATTTACTACAATATTTTTTTACACATTTTTTCGTAAAAAGTCAAAAAGTTTTCCCAAACATACATATTTTTTTCTTCTACTTTTTTAGTTAAAAAGTCAAAAAGTGCACAAGGATCCCCTCATTGACTCCCCTACTTGACTCCCTACTGCATGGGCCATTGGGTTCACTTTTGGGCCCAATTTTGATGATCCAAACCGTTCATATTTTAGAATTTGTCATGCACATCATACCTGTAAAAAATCAAATTGATCGAATATCGGAAGAACTAAAAAGAGTTTATTAAAAAAATTTAATAAATAGTTTTATTGTTTAATAAAACTTTTAGTTCATGTGATTTTTGATATCCGATCAATTTGATTTTTTATAGGTATAATATACATGACAAATTTTAAAATGTAAACGGTTCGGATCATCAAAATTCGACCCAAAAGTTGACCCAATGGCCCATCAAGTATGAAATTAAGTAGGGGAGTCAAGGAGGGGATCCTTGGTATCATCCCAAACAACCACTAAGCCTATTTTTAAAAACTCAAAAAATATTGCATATTTTTGCGGTTACCAAAATTTTTAAAAATAGTTCATTTTTTTTTTTTTGGCTTTCCCTTCACTCTAACTCTCCCTCTCTCCATCTTCTCAGTTTGTTTCAACAACCCTCTCTTTTGGAGTATACATCTTCATTAAATAGCTTTTGCATTTGATTTTCTAATTGTTATATATTATGCACTACTACAAATTATGAAAATATGTATATTTTTGAATGATGCTAGAGACCCCTAAATTATCACCCTTAAATCTACGTACACTAACTTGATAGGAGGCTTCGAGGTCTTAAATATTTTTCTATTTCCGTAACCATACCTTGAGCTTCAACTATCTGCACCTGGACCAACTAACCAAGGTCCTCATTTTTTTTTTTTTTTTTTGGATTTTGAAGATTCGATCTTGCATTATGGCTTTGCAATGCACGAATGTGGACTTTTGTTGAGCACTTGAAACAACTTTAGGATCAGAAAGTCTTCATGGCAACTCCTGTTACATGGTATTTGCATAAAAATCAACCCCAAAAGTTAATTCTTAAGGTGAAGGTGCTCTTATGCTTATATATTGCACTTTACTTTTGTAGTACCTACTACATTTACACCCTCCCTCATGCGCAGGGTGCTCACTCGGCAACACCTACCGCATATAGGTCAGGGAGGAGCACCTTTCCCATCCATGGGTACTTCAGCTCCCCAAAAGCTAACTCTTAAGGTCTGGGGCCCTCGTACTTATATATTGCACTTTAATTTTGTACCCAAGTGATGTAGGACTTCACACCTTCAGGTTGTTATAGGAATGCCACGATGTTGCCAATGCCTGTAGCATCACCAAATAATTTGCCTTCTTTTTCTGTTTTATTTGCTAGTAGTGAGCTTACTTAGCTTTTTGAATTAGTGACATGCCCACCAAAATGTCATTCCATCAGACAATTACATCGACTACCTCACTCGGCCGCAAATAAAAACAAATTCCATACTTGGAGAAATACAAGTTGTTTAATTGTGAACAGGATTAGGTAGGAAATCAAGCTTTTATTTGCTAGGATACTTGTTCTTGACATGTAGAGCCTGTAAAACTGGTTTCTAAATTTTGGACTATTGAAGTAGTCCATCTCTGTAGACGTCTTTGTGACATTTGCCTTGCTAAATCTCATATTCTTCTACATTTTCAAATACTTGTTCGTTTTGTTATCCTGCTATTCTGATCTTTTTGAAATCAAACTTTCATTCTTGTTCTTGTTCTTGAGATGTAGAGCCTGTAAAACTGGTTTCAAGTGATTCTTGCAAATTTGGACTATTGAAGTAGTTCATATCTGTAGATGGCTTTGTGACATTTACCTTTCTAAATCTCCTCTTCTTCTACATTTTCTAATATTTGTTCGTTTTGTTATCCTGCTATTTTGAGCTTTTTGAAATTGAACTTTCAGTCTCCATGATTATAGTTCTGTTGTTCTTCTACACCATATTCCTTTCTTCAGAATGACCAACAACTAATCAACAATGGTGTCAAAATCACAAAATTAGTCAATAACATAACTTTCCTTGGTTCATTGATTTCCAAAAAGAAAGGGAACATGAAATTAAATTGCTTCGGAATGCTTAATTATAGAAAACACAACGAGAAAAAAAAGGGTATAAAAATAGATAAACAGGCCGCATCATTTTCCCTTTCTTGACCACTTTAAAGCAACTTTTACCTTTCCCACATATTTATTTCTATGAAACAAGAATCAAAGCAAGTGTAGGCATCCGAGGAAAAAAAAAAGTGTTATTTATTAGTCCATTGGTGCAATTCTGCTGCAGAATTCATCATATACGTTAGAAGTAATAGTCAACTTTTGTGAAGCATCCAAGCGCTGCAACTAAAAGTAGTCAATCTATCAGATGTGTTGTTTCTACCTCAGGGAACAGTGCACACTATTACTATGGCCACATTTGGTGAGTTTATCAGTGGACCTTTTGTTTTTTTTGTTTTCTAAATTTCATTTTGAGAGTTTGTGCCGGAGTGTTTAGTGTAGCTTATGCGAGAAAATGACTGAAATAAACTATATATTTTTTGGAATCTAGGGGGAGATGCTCTCGGGATTAAGCTTTTTGCTTGCAATAGCTACAACAAAAAATTTGGTCTGTCCAGAATATGAAAAGGCCTCGAGGAAGTAGCAGCTAGGAACTAAAACTCTCTTCCCCATCTTGCTGTTAGTCGCAAGCCTTGTTTTGTTGTTCTAGACTCTTTTTGTTGTTTGTTCTTTTTCTTCCATTTCTAGTAAGTACTTTTTTGCTACATTAATGAAGTTTTATTTTCCCCCAAAAATAAAAGCTGCATCAAACGGGGCCTATCTTATACATCCTAAGGGTGACAGAGAGTTTCTGTTTAACCAATTCCCAAGTCTCATCACCTACGACAGTTGGATAAATGCTCGCACTTACACATGGAAACAACCCCCAAATTATTGTAACTGACTTGAATTACAGCCGATCACATTCATCAATTTTTCTGCTGGAAATTCGATTTTCTGTAGGTGTGAACAAGCTCAGAGTTCCAATGTCCCCACAAATTCACTTGCATAGGGTCTACAATGAAACCTCTTTTTTTACCAAGAAAAAGGGAAACAAAAATCCACAATTTGAAAACCTCTCCCTTCGAATCTTCTCCTCAAATACTTGAGAGTCCATTTCTACAACAGTTTGCTAATTTAAATAAAGACAAGCCGGATAAAAATGCTGTTTTATATGTAGTTTTTGCTCATTTATTTTCGCCAAGTCCTGCAACTTGAATCTTGTATAGTTTGGAACAAAGAAGTAGTTATTGTCTTCAAAGTTACTGAAGCTGTCATGTGTTCTGGATTCAAAATTTTATCTACAGATGAAAGAGAGTGGTGATTTGTATGCAGCTTGGGGTGTTCAAGACCAAAGCCATCTGAAAGTGTGAACTTCCTCAGGCTTGTTTTCGGAGGGAGTGTGGACCATTTGTTTTCGGAGGTGATATACATGGCCTGGAAAGAAAATTTAAATGGAGCTCTAATATAAATTCTCTGTCAACAAGAAAGTAATTTATTTTTCCTTATTTCATCTATACTTCCTTTAAGATGCACTTCAAAAGCACCACCAAATTAAAAAAATAAAATAAAATAAAATAAAACAAAAAAAAGGTTTGTTGTCATTTTCTGGTGGCCATTACAATTCGGAAAGGTTTTGATAATCGTGATCACATTTCTTAGGGCTGTGTATCTATCACTTAAAAAATTTCGTGCTAATCAAAACAATTAAATGGTGTTTTTTATTATTATTATTATTATTATTATTATTTATTTTTAATGTCTTCCGGTTTTCAAATGTGATGGCAGGACAAGAATGTGGTTAAACTTCTTCTAATTGATGGAAGATATGATGAGTTACTTTTAGCTGCTACAGCATCACTTAGTTGTCAACCATAATATATTTGTTCAATAATGATACAGACCTCCACTATCCCTTACCTTCACCATAATATATTTGTTCAATAATGATACAGACCCCACTATCCCCTACCTTCACCACCCATACACACGTGAGAGTTAGTGATTGGAGAGAAAAAAAAAATAAAAAAAGGGCTTTGGTTGGTAGCTCAAAAAACTGTGGCCCTAATAGCCCTAATTTCCATATCAGGTAAAAAAAAAAAAGAAAAAAAAAACAAACTTACCCAAAAAGGAAATTAGGGCCATTAGGGCCACAGTTTTTAGAGCCACAAAACATTTTTCTTTGATATATTTGTTTTACGGAAGAAGAGTAAAAGTGCATATTGTATACTATATCTGTGTTAGTTTACCTCCTCAAGTCTGCCGTAGCTTTGTTCAAAGAAAAATAAATAAATAAAGCATGCCGTAGCTTGCGTCCTTTCTAGTAGTAATACTTTGACCGAGGATAAAGGTGAACTCACCTGTTGGCCGGGAAAAAAATTACCCTCCCTGCTTGTCATCAATGTCTTATTTTTGTTTCCTAATGCTCTATCTGTTTCATTAGAATGAGTTGGAATAGAATGAAATGATGATTTTTTTGCATTGTGTTTGGTTGGAAATTTTGGAGAGAGATTTAAAAGGGAATATAAAAAATATATGTGAAATTAGGTGAAATATATATATATATATTTTATTCATATTTTACTTATCTTTTTTTTTCTTCTTCTTCAAATCACTTCTCAAATTCTCTAACTGGCAAACAAAACATTATCTTAGGTGCACAAAGGTGGGCTGGGACCAGAGCAAGAGCGGGGGGATGAGAGTATATAAAGTTTCTAAGGTTGGGAGTACTTATGAGAGTGTGTATATATTATATATATTAGATATATAAATGGGTTTTTTATTGATAAATCCCATTTAGAGGTGTTTTAACCCAATAAGTCCACCAAGGAAAATTATAACCTAATTAGTCCCATGTATTTATACTTTTATTCCATGAGGTCCTTTTTTCCTAATTTATATTATTTGTTGGACTATTATACCCTTATGTCTATTCGTTGATATATATTATATACAAAATAACATACATGTTTCTCTCTGTTTTTGTTGTGGTAGGATTTCGTTCCTATAAGAGAGAAGATGACGACACATAGTTCGCGGTAGTGTTTCATTGCGATATGGTTTCATTCCTGTGGAAGAGAAGACGACGATTCAGAGTTCATGCTCTGTTTTTTTTTTTGCCATAGTTATGATTTCAGCCAGAAATCAAAGGAAGAGAAAATGATTTGAATCAAAGAAACAGGGGTAATGGCTTGCAAACTTGTTCAGTAGATTGACTAAAACCCACATTCAACTGGATTGAATCAAAGGGAAAGATGAGATGGTTTTGAATACTTGTTCTTCGAAGGTGGGTTTAATTTGATTTGGATTGGTGGAATGGTGAAATTACACGGGTTGTTAATGATAGTGATATGATGAAGCTGAAGTGGGTGATAATTTTTTGTTTTCAGAGAGATTGAGTTTTTTTTTTTTTGGATTTATAGTTCTATTGCTGCCATTATTTTTGGTTTTTTTGTCAATCAATGTGAATGTTCACATTTCATATTGTTTGGAAGCTTAAGAAATAAGTGTTAGAATTGTGAAGAATGAGGTTTCTGATACAGTAATGTAGCTTTCTTTATAAAGAGATGAGGAGTGTTTGGTTTGATTTGGATTACTGTAATGGTGAAATTGTAAGAGGTGTTAATAATAGTGATAATGATGAAGATGGAGACGAAAATTATGAAGATACAGAGGAGGATTTGTGTGATGATTTTTTTTATTTTTTGAGAGATTGAGATTTTTGAATTTAGAGAAGACGAATACTGTGCTCTATTTGATTATATTGTCTTAAGGTTAGTATGTAATGGATGCATGTCATTTATGATTGGATTTATATGAAGTGTTGTATGCTCTGTTTTTTGCTTCCAATTTCATTTTCTAGAATTGATGGACATGCAAGTTTTTTTTGGTTGTATGGGGTTATGGATTTTGGCTGGTTGCGTGGTTGAGTTATGGCTCTGTTTTTTTTAATGTGGTGAATATTCACATCGCATTAAGAATGTGAATGTATATGAATGATTGTATGATCTATTTCTTGCTTTCAACATCATTATCTAAATTAAACTTTGGTGGTTATATGAGGATATAGGTTTTTCCTGGTCATGTATATTGTGAGGCATGCATGTGTGTGATGTGAATATTTACATTCTTGTTACCATTGACAGTATCAAAGTAGTTAACATGAATATTTATATCACTGTAACCATTCACATTACCAAATCATTTATGTGAATATTCAGATTTGTATTATGAATTGTCATTGTGAGTGTTTTTTGCTAGCAAAATGGGATGTTGTTGTGTATATTATGCATGGGCGCGGTGTGAATATTGACATGTCTGTTACCATTTACAACATGAAAACATATGATGTGAATATTCACATCATCTGCAATATGCTATTTGATGTGAATATTCACATTCTTGTTACCACTGACAATATCAAAGTAGTTAACATGAATATTTATATCATTGTAACGATTCACATTACCAAATCATTTGATGTGAATATTCAGATTTGTATTACAAATTGTCATTGTGAGCGTTTTCTGATAGCAAAACGGGATGTTGTTATGTATATTATGATGTATGCATGGGCGCGGTGTGAATGTTGACATACATGTTACCATTTACAACATAAAAGTATATGATGTGAATATTCATATCATCTGTAACTATTAACATCATCAAATTATTTGCTGCGAATATTCACTTATGTGTTAAGAAATATGAAATTCACACCAGTTACATTGTGTTACAATAATATTTTAAGTAATATTCACATCCATGTGAATGATCAACACGAAATAGGCCTCAAAATGCATATACATATATTGAATGAAAAATTGGAGTACAAGCATTGATACATAATTGATTTACACTTAAGCTAGTCTGCTCCAATATGTCAAAACTATTGATACTAAATTGTCTTCAATGTGGATAACAATTATAGATAACAATTACAGGTGGACACCCCCCACCTATAGGTTTTCATATTGCACTGTCTTTGTGTGATTCAGAAAAATGTGTACAATGAGTCTCTTATTTGACACCATTCAAAGCGATTAAAGCTGTCAACAAGTTCCTCCCGGTATGCATGCGCCCTGATGATGTAACACACTGCGGGCCCGCAATCCACCCTGAAAATGCAAAGTTGTTATTGTTAGAATTTGAAATTTAGGTGTGTATAATGGTTATGGAAGATGTGTACAAATTGATGTAAGGCTTACCATTGGTTTGTAGTCATTATCAATATCGAACAATCTGATGTAAATATTGACATTGTGTACAATAAAATTCAGATTGAACCAAAAAAGGGTTGACAACCATTCAATATTAGGGGCTTTTCATCAACAAGCAACAATACTAACAGCTTTGTTAATATCTACATCATATTCCATTGATAACAGGAGGTGAATATTGACATTGATATTAGAATGTGAATATTGGCAATATGTTTAGAATGTAATTATTTCATCACCATCAACAACCAACAACATTAACAAATCTAACATTGACACAAGGGAGGAGATAGGGAGTGTATTACAAAAGAGTGTATTACACATGACAATTTAAGACAAACAAGTCATTACCTATAGCAGTCTGATGTAAATATTGACATTATGTATAATGAGATACACATTGAACCAAAAGAGAGTTGACAACCATCCAAGATTAGGAGCTCTAATTGCTTTATAACCATTAACACACAATAATACTGTCACGACCCAAACCCGGCCTTATGGGTTTAGCACCGTAACTGGCCAGTAATCTGAGATTACCGAAGGCCTGCTGAACAGTAATACAGTTAAACAGAGTACAGGGCCTGGCGGAAGCCAATACAGTAAGTAACTAGTGTCCATTGAGCTGTGAAAATCTGTATGCCAAAAACATTTTTCATGCATTCATACAGTTCAGAACAGTACAGTCTATATACAGTCTATACCATCATATACAACATTCAGTACGGGAACCTAATCTCTTGATAACAGCACAGTAAAACAGTAGACAGTCTATACAGTAGTACAAAACAGTAAGGAGACCGATGGGGGGACACAAAAACACCCCAAGCCATAGCATGGCAACTCGGAACCTCGCAGTGAGGCACATAGGCTGGCTTGACAAAACTGGGGACCAACCCAAGCTCCTAGCTCCGGTCTGGCTGCTGAGAACCTACGTATATATATAAACAGTGAGCTAAAGTCCAGTGAATAACATAAAGCGTAAAGAGGTTATGAATGAATGTCCTTACAGTAATGAAAACAGTTCATTAAACAGTATTTCAGTCTTTCAGTATTTCAGTCAATCAGTCATATGTGGTACACCCATTAGCCTATAAACAGTAGGTCCAAAAGGACCGGGTCTTAACAGACCCAACAGTAATGATGGCCATCAATCAGTAAACAGTATGGTTCCACAAGGGAACCGACAGAGCTCTGTAACAGTAACAGTAAACAGTAAGTGCTAAGGATGCCACAATACAGTTCAGAATACAGGACATACATTCATTCAGTAAATAATATCAGTTCAATAAACAGTTCAGTTCAGTATTCAAAAGATAACCATTTTGAACATATCTTTACACAATCGTTACTCACAGAGATTGGGCTAATAGCAGCTAGAGCGCGTCCCAGAGAGCCAACCCTAAACAGTTAACAAATAGAACACACACTAAGTTATATAGTTGGGGAGGATAATAACTTAAACCTTAAATGCCTCGGTGTGTTCTACACCTATATCCTCATTAAGATGCCTTAAATACGCCCTAGGAATGCCTAGGATGGAAAGAGGATGCAAAGATGCACTTAGAAAACATTTGCAGAATTTTCAGTGAAACAGAGTCCCGCTCGAGCGCAGGTTTCCCCACTCGAGCGTACAAGCAAACAAAGGTCCCCGCTCGAGCGCAACATCCCCGCTCGAGCGGACCAAAAAGTACTGGATATGTGAAATCTCCGCTCGACGCCCGCTCGAGCGTGTCACCTAGTTCTCCGCTCGAGCGCCCAATACTCCGCTCGAGCGGACTGATGCACAGTGCAAGATGCTGGGAGCTCGATTTCTCCGCTCGAGCGCTACTTCCCCCGCTCGAGCGGACAACCAAAATCTGGAAATTCCAGATTTGAGTCCCAAGCTCAAAACCAAGTTCAAAAGCAATATTTTCGATCCTCTTGGGCTATTTTCTGGAAAAACTCTTGCAAACTCAATGTACAACAAGTTTCAAAACTCAATTTAAGAAATCAAAGCCCAAGGGTGTTTAATTCAAACCCAAATTCAAACCATTTTTCAAGAACAAGATGAACATGCAACATGCATGGATTCAAATCATTTCCAAGCTTCTATTTGGTGCTCTAAGGAGCCAATTGCTCCAAAAACAAGATGAAGTCATGGTCCTAAACATTAACATGAACATGCATGCAACATTTTCCATGAAATCAACCCAAAACTCTTCAATTCAAACATGCATGCAACAATCCAAGCATAATTCAACCTCTTAGCACTAAATCATGGTTTAATCCTACAATGGAGCATGAACCATGCAAGATGAAGCTTAAAGACAACAAGAAGATGAATGTCCTACCTTAGCCTTGTCTTCAAGGTTTAAGAGCTCAATTATGCCAATCTACACTTCAATTCCAAGCAAATCAAGCCAATGAACTCAAGTCTCTCACTCCCTCTCTCTCTAAATTTGGTTGTGTGCAAGAAGAGAGCTGGGCAAAATGCTTTGTTTACATGTATAAAGGCCTCTAAGTGTGTTGCCTAGTGGTCCACTAGGGATGGCAAGATGGTAATTACGGCAACTTATGTGTTTGGCTTATTTTAATCTAATTTAATCATTCCTAATCAATTTTTCAGATAAATATACCATTAAATCACAAATATTCTACTGATCCCAAAACTCTAAACGGTTCCTAACTCGGCCGCCGATAAGGCCTTCAATTAGCAGTTTAAACATATGAATTCAAACAGATAATCAATCAATCAAACAGATGCAATATGCAATTCAATAGATAAACTTATTCAATTTCAGTTTCGATTTCAATCAGTCCATTCAGTACTTCAGTTAATTCAATTATTAGTCATTATCAGTTCAGTTTAGCAGTAACCAGTAGCTAATTCAGTAGTTTATCAGTAATCAGTACAGGGGTTGTTACAAATACCAACAACTCTGTAATATTTACATTATATTCCACTGATGTTAGAAGTTGAATATCTACATTATATTGATAATGTGAATATTGACATTGAAGTAGATATTTACATCAATGTCAATATTTACACCATATTCACATCATATTTGATCACCTTTTAAATATTATACAGATTATGTATAATGGAATACACATTGAACCAAAAAAAAGTTGATAACCATTCAAGATTAGGGGCTCTAATTGGTTTATAACCATCAACACGCAACAATACCAACAATTCTGTAAATATTTACATCATATTCCATTAATGTTAGAAATTGAATATCTACATTATATTCATAATGTGAATATTGACATTGAAGTAAATATTTATATCAATGTCAATATTTACACCATATTCACATCATATTTGATCATCCTTTAAATATTGTATAGATTATGCATAATGGAATAGACATTGAACCAAAAGAGAGTTGACAATCATCCAAGATTAGGAGCTCTAATTGGTTTATAACCATCAATACGCAACAATACCAACAACTCTGTAAATATTTACATCATATTCCATTGATGTAAGAAGTTGAATATCTACATTATATTCATAATGTGAATATTGACATTGAAGTAAATATTTACATCAGTGTCAATATTTATACCATATTCACATCATATTTGATCACCCTTTAAGTATTGTATAGATTATGTATAATGGAATAGACATTGAATCAAAAGAGAGTTGACAATTATCCAAGATTAGGAGCTCTAATTGGTTTATAACCATCAACATGCAACAATACCAACAGCTCTGTCATATTCCATTGATGTTAGAAGTTGAATATCTACATTATATTCATAATGTGAATATTGACATTGAAATTAGAGATATGAATATTCACATTACGGCTAGGGTACAAATAGGAGTGAGACAACACCAATATATGTTGATTTTTCATATTGACATAAACAAAATTTCACAACATAAAGGAAACAACACATGTGAAATAGCTAGCCTTAGAATGTGAATGTTCACATTGATTGTTACTCAATAACAGATAATCAACAAACAACACAAACATTGATTGTTACTCACATTACTGCTAGGGTACAAATAAGAGTGAGACAACACCAATATATGTTGATTTTTCATATTGACACGAACAAAATTTCACAACATAAAGGAAACAACACATGTGAAATGGCTAGCCTCAGAATGTGAATGTTCACATTGATTGTTACACAAACATTTGAGACTACGAAACTGAGAATAAAGTAGATAATCAACAAACAACACAACAAACATCATAATGTAAATTTATAAAATGGCTAGCCTCAGAATGTGAATGTTCACATTAATTGTTACTCAATAACAAGAGAAACAATAAGATGTTATTATTTACAACATGCCTACGAGAATTCACATTGAACTAAAACAACGTTGACAACCATCCAAAATTAAGGTTGTAATTATTTGATCACCATGAATAACCAACAACACCAACAAGTCCGACATTGACATAAGGAGGGAGATACAACATACACCATAATGTAAATTCATAAAATGGCTACCCTCAGAATATGAATGTTCACATTGGTTGTTACTCAATAATAAGAGAAACAATAAGATGTTATTATTTATAACATACCTACAAGAATTCACATTGAACTAAAATAGGGTTGGCAACCATAAAAAATTGGGCATCAACACCAACAAAAACAATGTAAGTTTATCCAGTAATGAACAGTAATGTGAATGTTCACATCATCTATGTTTGCAAAATCAATTCCGAAAACAATAACAGTTATAGGGCAATGTAAATGTTTATATGGGTGATCACATTATGTTATAATTAGCTGAAAAACAAAGGGTGGAACCAACAACACCAAACAACACCTAACAACACCAACAAGTCTAACATTGATGTCACAATGTGAATGTTTACATCATATTCCATCACATTGTTGAATGAAGATTGGGGGTTCTATGGACATCAATCATCAACAATATCAACAGTGACAGTAATGTGAACATTCACATCATTATACACTGATGTGAATGTTCACATCAGTGTCTACTAATGTAAGTTTATCCAGTAATGAACAGTAATGTGAATGTTCACATCATCTATGTTTGCCAAATCAATTCCGAAAACAACAACAGTTAGAGGGCAATGTAAATGTTTACATGGGTGATCACATTATGTTATAATTGGCTGAAAAACAAAGGGTGGAACCAACAGTACCAAACAACACCCAACAACACCAACAAGTCTGACATTGATGTCACAATGTGAATGTTTACATCATATTCCATTACATTGTTGAGTGAAGATTGGGGATTCTATGAACATCAACAATCAACAACATCAACAGTGATAGTAATGTGAACATTCATATCATTATACACTGATGTGAATGTTCACATCAGTATCTACTAATGTAAGTTTATCCAGTAATGAACAGTAATGTGAATGTTTACATCATCTATGTTTGCAATAACAGATATAATATGAAGTTCACATATTGAATGAATAAGATCATATACTATGAAGTTCACTACTGTAGAAGTTCATATTGATGAAATGGGTATAGGAGATTCACATGATTAAAACATACAACAACAACAACAACAACAACATTTGAAATAATTGGCTTGGCCCAACATTTTTCATTCCCATGTAAATGCTCACAGTTTTTGACAACACAACGTAATTGCCACTGCATTATTTTTGGGTGAACAAAACCATATACTTGGAGATTGGGATTGAGGGGTTCATATTAACAATTAGGGCATGAACAATAAAAATATGAAATTCCACATATTGTATGAATAGAAACAGGGGATATTGGAAGTTCACAATGGTATAATTTGAACAAGAGATTTAGGGTTTACATACAAGATTGATGAGATTACTTACTCTTTTTCCATATTGACGGTTTGCTTGTCACAAATGGTCATCGGTGATGATTTTGACAAAGATGGAACTTCAGGATGTTCACCAATGGTGATTTCCACGTTTCCGTAGACAGATGGTGGAGGTATGACGACGCCGATGATGAGACGTTGCGACGATGGAACAATGAAATACGTATGGGTGTGAGACAATATGGAATACGATTTTGGGTTTTCGGAAGGGTGGAGATATTGTGTGTGATTTTCTGTAAAAAAAGAGAGGGGAAGAGGGACCGTTATTTGATTCAAAAAGAGAGGAGAAGAGGAGAAGGGTGTTTTGGTCTTCTAATATAAAATAGGACCTGATGGAATAGTAGAAAACACTATGGGGTTTATGGAATAGGATTCTTAGAGAATGGACTTATTAAAAAAGCTCCCTATATAAATATATTCTAACTATTATTATTATTTGTTTAGATATAATACTATCATATTATTCATACTATACATGGTATAATAAATAATTAAAAATTGGTTTGTAAATTAAAATAATAATATAAAATATATTTAAAATATTTAGTAAAAATAATTTATAATTAATTAAATTTTATTCAATTTTATCAGAGTTAAACATATAAGAGAAAAAAATTATTCTGCTGTCATTAATTGTGTGTTTTAAGTTCTTAATTTAATTGGTAAAAATTAAAGAATAAATTACAAAAATTATATTTATGATAAAATAAAATTACATTTCATTTTATAAATTTCTTAATTTTAATTTACCATATGGTAACAGTAAATTATATTTGTTAATATACTAATATTTTTTTTCTTATTTTGTAAAGTCTAAAAATTTATCTATTGAAAATTATAAATTGTCGTATGTCATAACTCTTACGTGAAAGGGGATTAGGATTGACTTGTAGTGTTGGACTAAACATTAGAAGTGACTTCGAAGTTGCTTGAGTTAATATTTATGTCAATGTGACTTTTACCAATCACTAAAAATTTTCTTTATCAGTTCGTGACCGGTATGAACTAGTAGAGTTTCAATATTAAGAGGGTGTTTGGCATAATCTATATAAGTGCACTTATTTAGATAAGTGCATTTATTTGGGTCACGTCATCTCTTTATTTTTTTTTACACATCTTTTTGTATAAAGTTAAAAAATATATTTATTTAGATCATTCCAAATATCCCTAACTATTAAAAATTAGCCTAGAAAATATAGTTCGAATTAATTATTTTTTTTCAACAATTCTTGATTTAAGCCTATAATAAGCCTATAATATATCATATTTTAATAACTTAATATCATAAAAAAAAAAAATAATCTTAATGTTTACGGTGTTTTTTTATCAATCAATAAGAAAATTTATAAATATGAAGAGAAATATATTTAAACAAATTCTAAGATAAATTTTTCACATTAAAACTTTAAGACTAACACATTTTCTTTGACTCTATAACTAATTTTTGAGATAATAACTAAAATAAATTTCAATCAGTATTATATGGACAAACATGTGTGATAAGAGTTTGTAGTATATAATTTTAAAAAGTAATATTAATTCAAAATTTTCACTAGAGAAAATATGTACCCAACTTTGTTTTATGTTATATTCAAGGATTTAGTTAGGAATTTGGAATGAGAAAGGAAAAAAATAGGTAAAATGTGAATGAAATATAATTACATTTTACCTAATTTAACATTTTTTTTTCATTTTTCATTTCAAAATTTCTACCTAAAATCACGAACCAAACACATTATCAATATTTGAAAAGAGTTTTGGATCCTTTATTGTATTGATATATACAATGTAAAAAAAAATTATATAATTTTTGATGGGAGAAGCAAGTTCTTAAAATGGATCATCAATCACAATATAAGTGAATAAAAGCTAGCCAATAATTTTTTTTATTATTTAAAAAATTAAACATCAAGAGAAATAATTTATGGAAGATGTGAGTTGATTCTTTTCAAAAATCTAAATTTAAAACGGATTCTTTTCAAATTTCTAAATTTAAAATTTAAAATAAATTAATTAACTTTTTTTTTTTTTTAATGTGTAAATAAAGGCATAATAAGATTCTTTAAAGGGATTTTTATTAATAAATCCGACTTAGAAGTGTTCTAACCCAAGAAGTTCATGAATGAATTTTTTAACCCATTTAATCCCATGAATTTATACTTTTATTCCATAAAATCATTTTTCTTAATTTACACTATTTTCTTAGACTCTTATGCCCTTATATTTAATGTTGATATTTAATGTTGGGGAGGAGAGAGAAGGGAAAAGACCACGGCATAAAAAATTTCATATACAAATTAAATAATATTGATGTTATGATTTTATATTCTTATATAATGTGAATATATTTTTAATTGACAACACATTAAAAACAATGTGAACATTCTCTCTTATCTGATGTGAATATATTTTTAATTGACAACACATTAAAAATTAAGTGATCATTCTTTCTCAGCTGATGTGAACGTTCACAACACCTTTCCGAAAAATTCTCTCTCATCTAATATAGTGATGTGAATGTTCACAACATGTGAACCTTCTTATTTTTAATTGACAACACTAAAAATAACGTTCATTATATTTTTAATTAACAACACATTCTTATTTACAATATGTATTGATGTGAATGTTGACAACATGTGAACATTCTCTCTCATCTAATGTAGTTATGTGAACATTTACATTTGTATGTTTTAGTATGAATATTCACATCATGTAATTGACAACACAATGACAAAAATTCATTTCAAATTAATATGAATATAATGACAGTCAACATCCTGATACATGGGAACTACTAAAACATAATGGCAATCAACATTAATAGGGGGTATGAGAGATTGAGGGTGTTTTGATCTTCTTACCTTAAATAGGATATAATGGAATAGTCAAAAAGAATATGAGTTAGATGAAATAAAACTCATAGAAAGAGGACTTATAAAAAAAAGCTCCCTTTTTTAAATGATCAATAAAAGTCAGATTTTATTTTTTTTGGTAATTTTAAAATTGATTAGTTAACTTTGCTTTTCAAAATTTTAAATTTAAATTTGTAAATAGATTAATTTTTGTTTTTGAAATACGTAAATAATGCATAATAAGATTTTTTTAATGATTCAATAAAAGTTAATAAATAGAAGTTTTTTTAATTATTTAAAAAAAAAAAGAATTCTAAAAAAATAGTACGAGAGTTTTGAATTTCGCAAGGCTCTTCTCATTAAAAATCTCATTTTTCTTAATAGAAAATATGAATTATTATTGTAGATTGATGTGACTATAAATTATTTTTGTTAAATATAAATAAATATCATATAAAAAGTACTAAAATAAGTTTGAGTTTTTATTTATTTATTTATTTATTTATTTTTTTTAATCTTTAGTTGGGAGTGAGTTTCTCACAAATTTCTTATTATGGAGTGTGGAATACATTTTGAGTAAAAAAGGTTGCTTAAGTAGGAGTTTCATGCTACTAAGGTTTTGCCTACTGGGATGTTCAGAAACATGGATTGCATAGAGGTACACGTTCTGTGACAATAGTTGCGCCAAGTAGTTGCTCGTAAACTGAATCTTATGTGATTACTTTTGGCATTTCGACCTATATTTTATCTTTAGATCAATCTATGAGCTGGGAACCTGACACAGTGGATTTTACACAAAAGAAAAAGAAAAATAAATAAATAAAAAACAGGAGGAAACATTTATGATTGACACAAGTGTTTGATACAGTGCTAAAATCACATCATTTTTGGAATGAATCAAAATCACTTGTGCATTCAATGTTTTTGTGTAATGTCATGTACAGTGTGGTCAATCATTGAAATCCCTGTGCAAATGTGCAGAGTCAGGACGGAGATTGAGGACAAGAACAGGCTACACTCCAATCTATTATCAGAATTCTGACTTGGAAAGAGGTGATGTGAGTTTCTCTGTTCTTTCGAAAAGTGGTGTCTTAAAACTTTGTTTTCATTATTTAATTATATAAAGTTTGTTCACTTACTTGGCTTAGAGCATGTTACCGGTTTTCATTTATTTGTTTATTTATTTTTTATGCCCAAAACACTGATCAATAAAGAGATCAGCAAACTTCTTTACTAATAAGAATGGTCCCTTAAGTAGTATGTTACTGATTTTTAACAAGTAAAAAGACTCGACACAGCATCCAATAATGTTACAAACGTTAAATTATCAGACATTTGTGCTTTAATAATGAAAATGTTACAAATGGGAGAGAGACACCTCAAAGCATTGGTAGCTAGTGCACAACAAACAAATACATGTGAAATAAAAGATGTTTGACATTACATAAAGCATGTTAGTTTGTTTTGCATCTTTGTGCACACTAAAACATGACATTTGATTATCCATTTTTTATAAACCCATAGGTACTGTTAGGGCATTGATAAGTGTTGGAATAATTGGGTTTTGTAGGCTTATTTCGGGTCATTTTTTAGCCCAAAATAGAGTGGACCCCAAACGTCTTTTGGGGTGAGTTCGAAGAGGTGACGTGTTCCTTACTGCATGTCAAGTCACACGGTGAAGACGGTTCGTCAAAACCATTTAAAAGTGAATGAGAAGTTGACGTTGTTTTCGAATTTGTAGAATGGACAATTAAAGAAGTAAATGTGGGTTTCCTTGAATTGGATTGTCCCACATTGAGACTTTAAGAGAGCGTTTGTATGTATATAAGCTCTTGGTGTACTAACTTGGGTTGGGCCCTAAGAGGCACCCCAAATTTGTAGAAATGAGGAGTTATGGACAAAGTGAACCTTAACTCAAACCACCACACACGCGCCGCCGCCGCCCGTGGGTTGGGTCGGTTCTTATATTAATTTTTGGGAGAAAATTTATTTAAATTCTCAATGAAATTAATTCAAATTTTGTGCCGAATTTGAATTTAATTTTTCTGTCCAATGTTACCTCTTCCAGTCCAATTTTACCAAACTGGTTAAATAGTCCAAATAGTTTTTAGACCTGTTGGAACCCGAACAGATTCATAACTATCCAGACAGGTTCAAAATCTGGACAGTTTATTTAACTGCAGTAGTTATCAGCAACTATCTGTTTAAAATTCAGATTGTATCTGGTTGAAACAGTATTGCACCTGCTCGGTTTAAACTCATATCTGTTCCAGTTTAATATCACACCTGTTTGGCCATATATATTCCAGCACTTTCCAACAGTTTTGGTATCCTGAAATAATCTACAATTTCTTTGTTTCCTTCCTGTTTTACTCCTTTGCATTATTCTTCATATTTGTTTAGGGAAAAATTAAAGAGAGTATAGAACACAAGGTTTTTGTTCGCCGAACAAATTGTTTTGAGTGCTACTACAATTTGTGAAGATCATTGTATCCTAGGAGATAGATGCCATAAGTCCGTAAGCACCAAAGCGGGGTGAATCTGTCTTAAGGACAGAGTGTTACGCACTCGACTTGATCTTTTAAATATTCATTTGGTTCCGTAAAAATAATTTCGGTACGTATTTATTTTATTTGTTTGATTTAGTTTTAATTTACTTATTGTACACAGAAGATTATTCCAACAATCTTAAGACAGATTCGAATTATTCTGTTTATACAGAATTTTTCGTTTATTTCCTTTCTTCTTTCTTCTTCTTACAAAAATTATTTTTTGTGATTTTACAAAATAATATTCTAGTTGGAAAACAAATAGTAGTAATATCCTGTTTAACAGATAGCAGTAATAAATTGTCTATTTTCTTTGACAACTAGTAGTAATATATCGGTGTCATTCACAATTAAGAATATTTATTTGTGAAGTTTGTCAGAAATTAATTTTGGTTTTCATAAATAATTTCTGAGTGTTCATTAATTAAAATTCTGTTTCAGTATTTTAATTATTGAAGTGTTACAGAAATTTAATTTTCTATGTGGAATTAATTTGGTTAAATAAATTTTATTTTATTTTCAAATTTATTAGAAATAAAAGTTATAATCTTATTTCTTTTATTTTTACAGAATTTAATTATGTGAATTTGGATTAATTTTCTGTATAGTATAAAATTCTAATTATAATTTTATTTTTTATTTTTTTATTTTTTTTTATAATTTAGAATTCATGGCTACTGAAACAAATTTTCAAACAAGTACTGGTATGGTGGCTGTAGTTGTGCCAATCCCCTCTCCTGTTGTGACAGTATCGGTAAATCACGGTAAGAAGTCAGAGAAGTTCTCTGGAACTGATTTTAAAAGATGGCAATAGAAAATGCTGTTCTATCTTACAACTCTGAACCTGATTTATTTTTTCCGTGAGAATGCTCCTACTCTGAACGAGGATGAAACTGACCGGCAAGTGGTTGCTGTGGTCGATGCATGGAAACAGGCTGATTTCCTTTGTCGGAACTACATCTTGAACAGACTTGACAACACATTATACGACGTCTACAATCCTATCAAAATGGCAAAGGAACTTCGGGAGTCTTTAGAGAAAAAAGTACAAAACAGGGGATGCTGGCTTAAAGAAATTTGTGGTTGGCAAATTTCTAGACTTTGTGATGGTTGATTCTAAGACTGTGATTAGTCAAGTTCAAGATCTCCAACTCATTCTGCATGACATTCACGCAGAAGGCATGTCTCTCAGTGAATCCTTCCAGGTTGCTGCCTTAATTGAAAAGTTACCACAAGGCTGGAAGGAATTCAAGAACTACCTCAAACACAAGCGCAAAGAAATGTCTTTAGAGTAATTGATTGTGTGTTTAAGGATTGAAGAGGACAACCACAATTCAGAGAAGCGGGTTGGTAAGCATCCAGTGGAGTCTAAAGCAAATGTGGTGGAACATGCTCCAAAAGCAAAGAAACGGAAGTTTTTAGGAGAAAGTTCCTCACAAGGCTCTAAAGGGGGGGAAAATAAAAAGTACAAGTTTAATGGCAAATGTTACATCTGCGACAAAGAGGGACATCGGGCTAAAGATTGCCGTAGGAAAGGCAAAAACAAAAGAAGAACAAGCAAGAAGCCTGCCCAAGCCTACATGACCGAAGTGGACAAAATTTCTAATAGTGTTGATGACATAAATCTTTCTGTAGTTGTTTCCGAGGCAAACCTTGTTGGAAATCCTAAAGAACGGTGGGTGGACACTGGTGCTACTCGCCACATTTGTGTTGACAAAAAGATGTTCACATCTTTTTCTATAGTGGACAACGGTGAATAACTTTTTATGGGCAACTCTTCAACTTCTAAAGTTGAAGGACAAGGAAGGATTATTCCAAAGATGACATCAGGAAAGGAACTCACTCTCAACAATGTACTGCATGTACCAGACATTCGCAAGAATCTTGTTTCCGGATCTTTGTTGAGTAAGAATGGGTTTAGGCTAGTGTTTGAGAGTGACAAACTTGTACTTACTAAGAATGGGATGTGTGGGGGCCGAATATATTATTACGTAGGGAGGCCAAATAATTTAAAGAAGGAAGTCAAGTCATGTACTATACGGCTCTATCCCGGAGGGACAGAGGCCAAATAACTAGATCGGCCGAAGAATCAGGTGTAAACCGGACCGAATATGAACAGGTAGCCGAATGAGCGATTGTTGGTTGGACGAAAGGTGGGCCCAACCATCAACATCAAGGACGACTATAAATAAGAAGAGCATCAGCTAAGAAAAGGTATGTGAGAACAAGTAAGATTAACTTGAGATATAAGCAACCCAGAGAGTATATACTGACTTATCCGTCGGAGTGCTAATTCAGGCACTCCCAACCGGAGTGTTTATTCATTTTCAAGTGACTAGCTGAGGATCAAGAGCGTCCTACAGGATCCAAAGAGTATTTCCAAACCACTTCTCCATAATTGGCGTCGTCTGTGGGAATACTCCAGCACATCCATGGCGGGCGTGACGGAAGATCCTCCATTGGTCGCTGACGACCTTACGCCATGAGTTGATACCACTCCAAGCAACATGCTTGGGCCAGAGAACATTGCCGCATGAAGGGCCTTGAACTTCGACTCAGTTGCCTAGACCTCACCCTCGACATCAGCATATGAGACAATGCAAGCGATAATGGATCAGGCGAAGCAAAATGAACAGAGGTTGGAAAACATGATGGCTGAGAACGAGTGCCTTCGACAGGATTTGGCCTTGAAGGTGGCAAAATCCCAACAGGCCGCGCGCCAAGATCCGGGACGACCTCTGAGAAAGGATGGTCGATGACCTTGAATTCGGAGACAAGATAGTGGCAGTGATTCTGACTCATCATCCCTAGAATCCAAAAAGAAGGGACGAGTCGAAGTCTCCAGTTCTTCTGAAGGGAGTCCGCGTGCATGGAATAAGCGAAGAAGAAATGATTCAGACGAAGAGGATCAACATGACCCCTTTGTGCGACGGATCGCAAGGGCAGTGCTACCCAAAAAGTTCAAAGCTCCATCGTTCACCCTATACGATGGAAAATCGGACCCTACTGATCACATCTGTCATTATAAGCAAGCCATAACGCTACATGCGGACGACGAGGCCCTCATGTGTCGAATATTTTCGAGCAGTTTGGGACCATTGGCCTTCAGATGGTATTATAAATTGGAACCGGAATCGATTAAGAGCTTCCATCAACTCCAAAAATCCTGCAGGGCAAGGTTCATCATTAATGAGGTCCAGCTGAAGTAGGTCGATTCTCTCTAGGCAATGCAAATCCAACCAGGGGAAACCCTACGCGCGTATTCGGCGCGCTATTGGGAATGCTTTAATCTCGTAGATGATGCCTGCAATGACTCCATGGCCATCACCGCCTTTAAAATGGGGTTGCATCCTGATAGTGCCCTCTGCAGCTCCTTGACCAGAAGGCCCCCCAAAACAGTCTGGTCGTTAATGAAGAAAGTCGAGGAATATTGCAAAGTGGAAGATGATGCAAAGCTGGGCACAAGGCGAACAAGACGGCCCCATCTGAAATCGTTCAACCAATAAATTCTGTACCACCACAGAGCCCTAAACCATGGAATCGAGCTAAACGAGACAAAAGACGGGATTTGCGCCGATCAAATGACCAATGCTCACATCGAGCTAATGAACAACTTCAAGTGGATAGCAGGCGCATAAGGCGCGCGGACAAGAAATATACGGAGTTGTCGGAGCCGATCAGTACGGTTATGTCTAAAGTTCAACATCTTCCATTCTTCAATGGCCACCCAAGATGGTGGGACCTCCCGATACGAGGAGACATGATAGGCGGTGCGAATATCACAAAGACCACAGTCAGGATACCGATAGTTGTTATGCGTTGAAAGACCACCTTGAGGAGTTGGTACAAGACGGTCGGCTTAAGCAACACGTCCGAAAGAACAACTTAACCAAAACAATTGCTTTACGGTAGGATTCACCTCTACTCGGTGTAATCTATATGATATACAACCTCCGGACGACATTCGCGGTACATACAATTCAGTCGTATCCTAACCCCCCAAAACAAATCATGCCAGCAAAACGGCCCCATGAAGCTTCGAGTATTACTTTCGATGATTCTAATTTGGCCGGCTTAACGCCCCCTCACATTGATCCCTTGGTCATCGAACTACGCATAAACCGATTCACCGTTGAATGTGTTCTCATTGACTAGGGGAGCACTTCGGAAGTTATGTACTACAAGACCTTCATTAAACCCGACTTCACTGAGTCGGACCTATCTGCAGCTCATTATCCGTTATTCGGCTTCAACGCTAATCCAGAATATCCGTTGGGCAAAATCACATTACCAGTTCGGGCAGGCTCCCGATCAGTGGATGTAGAATTTTTGGTTGTCAAGCTTCCTTCGCTGTATAATCTCATAATGGGATGAACTTTGCTACATACCATGCAGGCTGTGGCAAGCACCTATCATCAACTGCTTCGCTTTCCGACTGAATGCGGCATTGAGCAAATTCGAGGTTCCCAGAAATCAACGCAGGCATGTTATCTTCTTGCTGCAAAGACAACAAGAGAGCTGGAAGTGAATTCAATTGAGGTGCTGGATCGAGAGAGCCTCAACGACGTCGGGCAGTTCCCAAGTGAAAAGGCAACCGGAGCCCTGGATCGGGTTGAAATTGACGGGAATCCTGACAAGTTCTTCATGGTCAGTGCTTTCCCGAATAAAGTCGATAGGCAGGAGCTAATTTCCTTCTTACTCTGCAACCTTGATGTATTTGTATGGTCACCATATGAGATACCGGGGGTGGATCCATTTGTGTCTCAGCACCGCTTAAACATTGATCCCAGCTGTAAGCCGATTATTTAGAAAAGTCGGCAGTCAGCTGCAGAACACACTGCTGCCGTTGTTGAAGAAGTTGACCGGTTGCTTGATGCCGGGGCAATCCGCGAAGTGACCTGTCCTACATGGCTGTCGAATACTGTGGTTGTAAAGAAGAAAAATGGAACTTGGCATGTTTGTGTGGATTTCACGGACTTAAACAAAGCTTGTCCCAAGGATTGCTTTCCCCTCCCTAGAATAGACTAACTCCTAGATACAACAGCACATCATTGACGTATGAGCTTCCTGGATGCATACAGTGGCTACCATCAAATTGCCATGCATCCGGAGGACTAAGACAAAACTACATTCCTCACCCCAAGAGGAACCTATTGCTATAAGGTTATACCTTTCGGGCTGAAGAATGCGGGGGCAACCTACCAAAGACTAGTCACTGTCATATTCAAGGAGCAACTCGGCCGTACTATGGAAGTGTACATCAATGATATGGTGGTCAAGTCCAAAGAAGAGCAAACTCATCTAGCCGATCTGGAAGAGACATTCCGCATTCTTCGCAAATACAAAATGAAGCTGAACGCTTCCAAGTGTGCCTTCGGCATCAGATCCAGCAAATTCCTTGGCTACATTGTTAACCACCGCGGAATCAAAGCCAACCTGAGGCAAATCACAGCAATTCTAGAACTCGGCTCTCCTTGGTCGGTCAAAGAGGTTCAAAAGTTGATGGGAATGGCCGCCGCACTCAACAGATTCATCAATCGTTCCACAGATCGCTGCCGACAATTCTTTCATACCCTTCGGCAGGGTAAAGCTTTTGAATGGAGCCCCGAGTGCGAAGCCGCTTTGGACGGTTTGAAGACTTACCTCTGATTAGTTCCACTCTTGATAACACCTTTGGCAGGTGATCCGCTAATTTTGTATCTGGCAGTTTCTGACCGGGCTGTCAGCGCCGTACTGTTAAAGGAAGAACTAGAGGAGCAGCGGCCAGTTTATTATGTGAGCAAAGTAATGGTTGACGCCAAAACATGTTACCTTCCATTGGAAAAACTCGTCCTTGCTCTCGTCATGGAAGCAAGAAAACTAATGCATTACTTTCAGGGGCATACCATTGGGGGGTACTAACGGACTACCCCCTCCGCTCAGTACTTCGTAGTACAGAAGCATCAGGGCGCGTTTCAAAATGGGCTCTCGAATTCGGCCAGTACGATATTCAATTTCTTCCCAGAACCTCAATCAAGGGGCAAGTGCTTGCCAACTTTGTGGCCGAATTCACTGGATGTCTCGTTGACTTTAAGTCTGATCAAATTCAACCTAAGCCGAACTGAAGAATTTACGTTGGGGACATTTGGCAGTTGTATTGTGACGGATCATCCAACCAACGTGGCAGTGGGGCGGGCGTAGTGATCATGGCTCCCGACGGGGGCAATAATCGAGCAGGTAGTCAAACTGGGCTTCGAAGCATCGAACAATGAGGCCAAATATGAAGCATTGTTAATCAGCTTACGGAACGCACATTTTCTTGGTGCTTGGCATCTGCTTGTCTTCTGCAACTCAAAGCTAGTCATCAACCAATTGAAGGGGGAATACGCAGCCAAAAATGACCGTATGGCAACTTACATGAAAATGGCGAATTCTTTGCTGGCAAAATTCAACCATCATGAATTAAATCAAATAACCCAGGATCAGAATACACATGCAGACGCCCTAGCTTGCCTAGCCTGTGCCATCAACTCAAAAATTAAATGGACAATTGAAGTAGGATTCATCCTTGAGCCGAGCATTGCCCCCCAAGAGTCAATTCAAATTAATATCATAGAATCAGGTCCAAGTTGGATGGACCCCATCACTGCATTTCTATCTTCTGAACAGCTCCCGACGGACAAGAAAGAAATGCATAAACTGCGAAACAAAGCCTTGCGATATTACTTAGATCCGCAAGGAAAGCTCTACAAAAAATCCCTTTATGGTCCATACCTAGAATGCGTTCATCCGGATAAAGTCAAAGAACTCTTGACCGAAATACACGAAGGTAGTTGTGGTGCCCATTTTGGTAGGTGTTCTTTGGCTCATCAAGCTATAACACAGGGGTACTACTAGCTGACCATGAGAGCTGATGCCGAGTGTTACGTCAAGAAATGTGAACAGTGCCAGAAGTTTTCCCCTTTAACCCATTTGCCTGCCGAGGAGTTGAGCTCCATCACCAGTCCTTGCCCGTTCGCTCAATGGGGGCTTGATATCATCAGGCCATTGCCACGGGCCCCAGGTAACAAGCGATTCTTGATTGTCGTGACAGATTACTTCACAAAATGGGTCGAAGCGGAGGCACTAACACACATTCGAGATACTGATGTTAGGCATTTTGTATGGAAAAATATCATAACACGATTTGACATTCCAATAGCACTCATATCAGACAACGGCACCCAGCTCGATTGTGGCGTTTACCGAGAATTGTGCAATACGTATGGTATTCAGCCCTATTTCTCCACCCCGGCTTATCCACAGAGCAATGGTCAAGCTGAAGCCTCCAACAAAGCCATCTTGGACGGCATTAAGAAGAGGTTGGAGAAAGCTAAAGGCAGATGGGTCGAAGAATTGTCCAGTGTGTTATGGGCTCATTGCACTACTCCAAGGCGATCCACTGGGGAAACGCCATTTGCTTTATGCTTCGGAACCCAGGCAATCATCCCCCTGGAGATCGGCCTCCCAATCTTGAAATTGAAAGTTTTTGATATGGGCCAAAATGACATGATGTTGGCCTTGGATTTGACTCTGATTGAAGAACGACGAGACCGTGCCCTTGCATCCATGGCATGGTACCAACAACAGCTCGCTAAGTTGTATAATCAACGTGTTCAGTTACGCCGTTATACACCAGGAAAATTGGTCCTCAAGAAAGTACTTCCCGTTGCTAGGAATCTGGCTGACGAAAAACTGGGTCCTAATTGGGACGGCCCCAATCAGATCGATTCAATCGCAGGAACAAGGGGCATATTGGCTCAAAGACATGGATGGAAAAAGCTTGCCACGCCCATGGAACTCCACACACTTGCGCAAGTTTTATCATTAACTTGTACGGCATGACAGCCTGTTTTGATTTTACGCGGTGTGTATCTTTCTTTTTTCAATATAATGTCCTCTTTCCCAGTGAGTTCTGATTCGCCCTTCGTGAATAACACGATTGGCCAACACAAAAAGCCTCTGAATCTGGAGTGCCCTTCGTGAATGACACGTTTGGACCGAATAAAGCCTCCGAATTCGGAGCGCCCTTCGTGAATGACACGTTTGGGCCAAATAAAACCTCTGAATTCGGAGCACCCTTCGTGGATAACACGATTGGCCAACACAAAAAGCCTCTGAATCTGGAGCGCCCTTCGTGAATGACACATTTGGGCCGAATAAAGGCTCCGAATTCGGAGCGCCCTTCGTGAATGACACGATCGGCTAACACATAAAGCCTTCGAATTTGGAGCGCCCTTCATGAATGACACGATTGGCCAACACAAAAAGCCTCTAAATCCGGAGCGCCCTTCATGAATGACACGTTCGGGCCGAATAAAGCCTCCAAATTCGGAGCGCTTTTCGTGAATAACACAATCGGCCAACACAAAAAGCAAGCCCCGAATTTGGAGCGCCCCTCGTGAATGACAAGATCGGCCAACGCAAAAAGCCTCCAAATTCGGAGCGCCCTTCGTGAATGACACGTTTGGGCCGAAAAAATCTCCAAATTCGAAGCGCCCTTCGTGAATGAAGTTAGGGTCAACACAAAGAAACCTTCGAATTCGGAGTGCCCTACGTGAATGACACGTTTGGGCCGAATTCGGAGCGCCTTTCGTGGATATCATGAACGGCGTGAAGTAGTAAATCTGTAAGCATTGATCGAAATTACATGTCTACATTTAGAATAAGGTGTTTTATTCAACAGATATAAGTACAAGCTTTACATTAAAAAAAAAAATCAAAATTATTCGGCGCCTCCCTCATCGTCAGTCTTCTTGGCTTCAAAAGCCTCGAACGGAAATGTGTAACTCTGGTATAAGGGTGACACCGAATCAACGCTCGCAGCCTGGAGTGCCTTCGTCCATCCATGTTTAAATCCGCAATTTTCGTATCGACAGACCTCCTCGGCTAGCTTTTCCTTTGTCTTGTCTATTCCAATTTTGCGACCGTCATGGAGGCCTTTTTCGTAGGACCTAGCCTTCGTCGATTCAATTGCGAACATGCTGGCTGTGTCTCGGTCGGCGATCGCGTGATCCAAAATTCAGCGATTTACTCGCTCCGTAACAATCGGATTCACTTCACTCGCCGAATGAGTCTCAGAGGTGCTAATCTTCTTCAACTCATTTTCGGCCCTCTCCTCGTGGGCTTGAAAGCTCTCAATGCGAGCATCCCTTTGCTCTATCTCTCTTCGTGCAACACGCAGGCGCATGCCGATTTCATATGAAGTGCAAAGTCTTTTCACCGCTCCATGGACGCCCTCCCGGAAAACTTCAAAATGAGGTCACCTAACCATCGACTGCTGGACTTCCGGCGGAAAAATCTGTTAGCGAATTCCACTGCGACATTTGGATCGCGAATGATTGAATCCGCTTGTGTCATCGGTTTGTTCCCTACGAAAACTGAAAAGCTCAACGGGCGCGGTGCCCCACTGGTCTCACTTTGCGAGCGAGGGGCGTTCCCCCGCTATTGCCTTTCCTTCCTAGGTGACCTACTTTGACGATGCAGAGAATGGCGCCTTTCGCGCTCTCCTGACATCTTGCTTCCCATTCGTAACGGTTCGCCACCTCTATTCATCGCTGAATCCAACTCAGCCAGTGTCTTACCCTCTCCTTTGCAGTTGAAAAATAGCCTTCTAGACATCTAGTTGAAATCCACTACTCTTCTCTCTCCTATGATCTGCCAAATTTGGACACCAATATGGACCCTAAACGAACGCAGCCCCCACCTATCTTATTAATCGCTAGTGCAGCGTTCCCAAAGCATTCTCTTCAATGCTCTGCACCACGAACTAACGTGGATCAACAGTCTTGTTCATTAATTCGGCGGCCGTGTTCACCAACTTACTAGGGCAAGGGCAGATTTATCAATCTGTTCGGCCTAAATATCAAAGCTCCTAGCCAAATTGTCATTGTGCCCCAGGAAATTCTTGAACTGCCGTTTTTAGGCGGTTCTGTTCAATTTTGTTGAGGCAAGGGCAGATTCATTAATCTATTCGGCCTAAACATCAGAGCTCCTAGCCGAATTGTCATGGTGCCCCAGCCAATCCTTGAACTGCCGTCGTTTGGCGGCCGTGTTCATCAACTTACTGGGGTAAGGCCAGATTCATCAATCTATTCGGCCTAAATATCAGAGCTCCGAGCCAAATTGTCATTGTGCCCCAGTAAATTCTTGAACCGCCATTTTTAGGCGGCCTTGTTCAATTTTGTTGAGGCAAGGGCAGATTCATCAATCTATTCAGCCTAAATATTAGAGCTCCTAGCCGAATTGTCATGGTGCCCCAGCCAATCCCTGAACTGCCATTTTTCGGCGGTCCTATTCATCAACTTGCTGGGGCAAAGGCATATTCACTAATATATTCAGCTAAGTTGCAGTGCTCTATAGTTATTTTTGCGCTGGATTAATTCAGTAGTTTGGTCCATTCATCACATTTCATGTTTTTACATCTTACTTAGCCGTTAACACGCACATGCATCAGGCAAAAAGGCAAAAGTAATTTCCATTCGTAAATTCACGTCTTTACATCTTACTTAGCCGTTAACAAGCACATGCATCAGGCAGAAAGGAAAAAGCAATTTTCATTCATAAATTGAGCACAAACAGAAGTCATTTTACAAATGAAAACTACCCTACATTAGCTTTTCACAAAAATAAATAGTATAAAATCTAACAGAATCTAACAAAACCTACATACACAGGATACCAAAACAAAATGAAAAATACTTTTGACTATAGGTTAGTCTTCAGGGTCAAACTCCAGCGGCTCAACGTCTACCTGTTCGTACGGAATCGGCTGCTCCGATACCACATCAGCGGCAGCTAAGGCTTTGTGTAATGACCCCAAAGTGCGTATAGAAGGTTATCCTTATTTAATTAGGGGTTAATGTGTATGCCATTGGAATTGAAGAACTATCCATCGAGTTATGTCTTTGAAACTGGAGTTGGTGACCTTTACCAAACAATCTGAAGTTTTTTCCCTCCGCTCGAGCGGAGTAGTTGGCGCTCGAGCGTACTTTCGGGGTTCCCAGCAAATTTTGCAGACGGCCTGAGATTCTGGGAGTTGTGATTTCCCACTCGAGCGGTGGAGTTGACGCTCGAGCGGACATCTTTGTTGGTCTTTGCGCTCGAGCGCAAGGTTGGGCGCTCGAGCGGGTCTCCAGGTTGAGTTGTATTTCTGAGGCACGTGGGTTCATTTTGGACATTTTATTAGTGTAATTAGAACCTTCTTATGTTATTTTGAAGTATGGGTTGAGGTGGTAAAATGAAGGTAAAGTAGGATGGAACCAAAAGCTTTAATTTGAATGATTCGTCTACGATCAGTCGCCACTCTTTTGCCCTTTCCTTTTTCCACACTTTGAATTTGGATGTGAGGTTAGAACCATTGGAAAGCTTATTTCCGAGGCTTTAATTTGGACACAAGAATGACCTAAAACGGAGTCCGGATGGTAGAGTTACACCTGTTCAAAGTTTCGAAATCTGTGCTGGGTGCAGGTCCGCTCAAGCGGGAATAGGGATGCTCGAGCGGGAATAGCGGGTACAATAGCTTAAAATCGGGATTTTTAGATCATTTCTCACATTTTCTTTTTCCCTTCTTCTTTCCTTTGTCTTAGGGCCGAAAAACCCTAGGTCCTTGATCTCCAATACTTCCATTTCCTTTGGGTTTAAGCAAGATCTTCCACCAAGAGGTGAAGAAGGCAAGAAGGTGAACATTTTCAACCGATTGGAATTTCGAGATTTTGGAGGATTCTTCTCAAAGCTTTGCTCCTTGCTTGATTCTTGAGGTAGGGGTTCTAGGTCTCTTCAATACGTACATCAATAGATAGATTTGGGGTATTTTCATCGTATAAATGTACAAATTCCCATTTATGAGCATATAGTGTCTAGTATGAGAATTGGGGGTTTTAGGGTTTGTGATGTTGGGACTTAAATTGGTGGGTTTAAATGATGGATTGGGAATCCTAGATGTAGAATCATTGGGAAAATTGGAATTAAAAGTGATGATTTAAGAAGTTTGGTTTTTTTTGTTAAAAATCCTCAATTTCCTTGAAACCCTAGATTGATTAATGATGATAACCAATAAATTGGCCCAAATTGAAAGTAGAGTAATGAAATTGAGATATTGAATTAGATGTGTTCAAGTTTAATTGGAATTTGGAAATGTTTGGAAATTATGTTTAAAATTTGTGAATGAACTTTGTTAGAAATGTTGGAATTCATGCTATCATGTAAACGAAAAATTAGGGAAATAATCTGTTAAGGATATGGATGACATGAACTCGATTTTGGAATGTTAAAATGAGATTCAAGGGTTTATTTTGAATTATGTTGAATTGTAAATGATGTTAATGAACTAAATGATGTTGTACTATGATGGATTATGTTTGAATTACGTGATTTGTGTAGGGTTAGCTACAAGGGCGGACCACGCACCTGAACACTGTGAGTAATAGTACTATAATTGTACATTATTTACCGTTAATAATCATTGTTATTAATATTATGTTTTTGTGGGCAATTATGCTAACGTATGTGGGGATTGAGGCTTGTGTAAGCAGTGAAGGATTTAACATACCTCAGTTTGGCTCTGAAACTACTTTACATTTCGGGTGTGTTCCATGGTTAACGATAATGTATCAGTAATGTGTTACAACCTGTAAAGTACCCATGATTCTGCACAGAAGCGATATGTAAACTATTGATGCTATGAAATTGGTAATAGAAGGACATCATGAATGTAAACTCCGTTTATCGGGGCATAATATTTTGAATGGATTCACATGATTGGGCAGGTGGTTAGAACTATGGATAGTGCTATGGTTATATGTTTTGTTTACTGTTAATGAACATTATTAACATGCTGTTATCTGTAAATTACCCTTATTGGATTATAGTGAATGAGAAGAACAATGATGCTTGTGCATTCTGAACCCTTATGCTTTGTCAATGATAACTCAGGACTGATATGGGGTAAGTTATTCTGTTTCTATTAGTAATATTCTGATTTACATGAGACGATTATGGCCATTTGAAAGGAATCATGAGATGATTTATGTATCCTATTGTGTGACGTTATTTATATGAATTTGGGGCTATTCTGTTCTGGATATTCATTCTGTTTACGTGTCATGTTCTGTAATTATTCTGCTTATCATATGACATGGTATACACTGTTGTTTTAAAACTTATTGATTTCTGGTATGGAACAAAGTGCTGTACGGAACTAAGTGCTACACTTCGGTGGGAGCCATCTCTAGAATCCGTACGAGCCACCTCTTGAGTCCATACATCTGTTATTTCTGTTACCACGCTTATGCGTTCTGTTGCCACGCTTATGCGTTCTGTTACCCCACGCTTATGCGTTCTGTTGCCACGCTTATGCGTTCTGTTACCCCACGCTTATGCGTTCTGTTGCCATGCTTATGCGTTCTGTTACCCCATGCTTATGCGTTTTGTTACCACGCTTATGCATTCTGTTGCTACGCTTATGCGTTCTGTTACCCCACGCTTATGCGTTCTGTTGCCACGCTTATGCGTTCTGTTACTCCACGCTTATGCGTTCTGTTGTTTCTGGGTTGATAAGCCGTTCTGTTATTTCTGGCCGATGGTAGTTTTGATATTTGTGGACCCATGGCAGTTTTGGAAATATTTACGGAATGTAGTTAATCATATGTATCTGCAGTTATATGTTTGATTATTCAGCTTAAACATTACATTATTTATGTACTATTATTCACTGAGTTTCGCTCATTCTGTATTTTGTCTGTTTCTGTAGGTAATCAACCGGGAGTCCAGGCACTAACTGAAGCCCGTGCATTTTATATGTGTTGTGGGGTTATTGGTTTATGCTGTGGTTGTCTTTTATTAATATTTTCATTATACGCCTAATTGTGAAGCTAAGTCAAGATGTATGTGTGCACATTTTCTGTATATTATTTATTTAGTGTAATGTTGTGATCCTGGTATGTTAGTAATAGCTCAATGGATGTTTTTCTATGTATTTTATATTATTGAATGCTTCCGTTCAGGCCCCGTATGATATGTATAACAGGTTTGGTATCCATTTTCGAATGGGTCATGCCCAAATTTTTAGGGGCGGGTTTGGGGCGTGACACTTTGAGCTCGCCGTGTTTGAACCCCCTGTTCTTGAACTTCGGCACTTGTTCTACATAATTCTCCAAGGTCGCATCCTTGCCAGCTTGGAATGACTTGGAAATCTCGGATTCAGCGTTTGCCATCGCCCTCTTCGACTCCTCCAAATCGGCCTCCAGCTTGGCAATTGCCTCGTTGGCCAATTTGAGCGCTTTCTCACTGGCATTCGCCCTCTCCTCGGCGACCAATCTCAGTTGGTCAGCAGTCTTGGCCTTATTTGCTACGGCATCGGCCCTCGCTTTCTCTGCCGCCGCTTTCATGGCCTCAGATTCGGCTCTGAGAGAGGCTTCTGCTGCCTTCCCCTTTTCGTTTTCCACCTCGGCTGTGAGAAAGCCGATCTGTTTGATAGCGTCATGTTGGCAACGGCCAATCTCAACTATCCTTCCCGCCACCTACAAAACAAGAAATCGGTAAGCCAATGTAAAAAAAAAAAAAAAAATTTCTTTTGGTTAGCTTGCAAAATTACGAAAAAGGATCACGTACCAATATCGCCGATTGAGCGGCTAATGCGATGGACAGCAGATTGTGCTCTGCCCTAAAGGTTGCTCTGTCAACCGACAGAGAAATGGAAGAGGCCAAGCTCAAGGCCACAGCTGTGTCTTTTATAGCCAATGTATTGGAAGCAACCGGCATGTTCCTTATCCTTGGTTGTATTATAAACGGCACGACCAGGTCCGACTCTTCCATTTGTGGCCGTTTATCCTTGGTAGTATTATCAACAAAGCCTATTGTCGATCAACAGGAGGGCCTAGGTCTTCCGAATAATCGGCGTCTTGTTCGGCCGAACGTTTTTCCCCCCTTTGCTCTGTCACTTGGCCCTCCCGTTGATGGACAACATGCTCCGTTTCGGCCACATCAGTCTGAACCACCTCCTCAATGGGAGCAGGTGGAGTTTTTGCCCTAGCGTCGAGTGGAGGGGGCAGAGGTTTATTTCGCTCGGCCTCGGCTCTCCTAGGGGCAGCCATCCTCTCGGCATTTTTTCGCTTGGCCATTTGAGTGAGCGACTTACCAGCCATGTTGTTAGGATACGAGCCGGGTAGGTCACCCAAGTCGGTGAAAATGTCTTCGAAGGACACGTCCGCTCGGCCAGAAGTGGATAGAGGATTAAGGCCGGCTTCTTCAAAAGCCAAATTTAGTGCCACGTCAACCTCCTCTAATCCGTCGGATTTGTCCTGGAATGGTTGATTCGACTGCTCAGCGACCCCTTCGGCTGCTTGTTTCTCCGCTGGCTCTAAGTTTAAAGCCTCATAACCAATCTGCCTAAGGTTCTTGAAGCTTAGAAAAACAAGCGTCGTAAGGTGCTGTTCACCCCTCAAAATCGGAATGTTATCTGCGGCCGAAAAAGTAGTGTAGGTCAACTCGTATCTCAAAAGGATGTGGGCCGCCCTCCCTTGTTTCTGGAGATTCGGACGGCCGAAGAACTGGAGTACGGCTCTGATCTACGCAAGTCTAGCGTCGTCGGCTGGAACGAGAACTTTTTTCAAATCGTTTCCTGCACAAATAAAATGGTAAGTACATAGAATTTGAACCAAGTAAATATTTAATAAAAATTCGTGGGGGATTAAACGGCCACCTAATTCACCCCTTTGCCTAGGCACTAGATCTTGACGATCTTCGCCCTCGCCGAATTCCCAGTTGCCACGGACAACAACCATGAAGTTATCAACACGCTTGCTAGAGCTGGCAAGCATTGCCACCAGATGATGATTGGTGTCCTTGGACCTGAGGAAATAACGCCCCTGCCGGCCAGAGGATTTGGCCAAGGCATAACAATGCCGAATGGCAAGGATTCCAAGGTTAAGTGTAACGACCCCCAAATCCGTATCCGAAATTACTTTTATGTCCTTGTGGGTTAATGCATTTTAATTTAGTGATATCTGTTCGAATTGAGGAATTATCTGTTGAGTCACGGCTTTAAAATTTAAATTACCGACCTTTATGGGTTCAGAAATCAAAATTGAGTGTTTGGTTACGTTAATGGGAATTTTTAGAGCTATTTGGGAAAATTAATTGGAGATTTAATTCGTCTGATTCGTTAATGCATGTTTGGGTGGTTAATTTTGTACTGCAAATTGAAGGCCTTCGAAGCTTCAGAAATTGGAACAGAAAACATATTTATGATCTGCATAATTTTTAGAGTCACCTGGGAATTTTAATTGAAATTCGATTTTGTGCGATTCGTAAGAGCGTGTTTGGCTCTCCCTTTTGTGATAAGCTTATGTGTGATATATATAGCTATATAGAGATATGCCATATGGGTTGTGAACTCATCTTTTTGAAGTCAAAACAAAATATCTGAGGGAGAGAGAACTGAGAGAGAGAGAGAGAGAGAGAGAGAGAGTGAGAGCTCACCATTGTTGGGAGCTTGAAGACAACTTGAAGAGATTGAAGAGAGAAGAAGGAGATCAACCATGGAAGCTTGAGGAAATTGAGGAGAACTAAGAGAAAGGCAAAGCTTGAATTAAGGTATGGTAATTTATCTTGAATCCTTGTGTTTAAAGCATCAATTTCATGAAATCATGATAATAAGGGAAGATTTGAACCCATTTGAGTTAGGGTTCTATGTATGTGTTTAATTGAACCTTGATTTCCTAAGAGTTGCTTGATTGAAGAGTTAAAGTCATTACATTTGTTTATCTTGAGGTTGATTATGAGAAGTTGAGCCCCAATCTTGAGGTTTTGCATGGTTAATTGTATATTAATAAAGATTTATGTGTATATGAAAGAAGAAGTCTTGGAAAGGAACTAAAGGAGAGATTGATCTTCCCTATTTGAAGATTCATTGTATTTGTGATGTTTTGATTTAGAAAACACTCATAATCTCATGTTTTCCATGAATTCTACATGTTTTTGAGTGATTTGAGTTGGAAACCAAGTTTAAAAATGGAAAGACCAAGTGTTGGAGCAAAACCATTTTCGGATTGTCTGATTTTGCCCAGACCGCACGAGCAGCCACCGGCACCGCACGAGCGGAACATGAAGAAAAGAAGAGGTTTCCATTCTGCTCTTTAGGTGCTCGAGTGGCCGGTTTTTCCGCTTGAGCGGATTTAGGGCGCACGAGCGGTCCACTTGGGCGCATGTGCGGCCAACCCTGTTTCAGCTTTTACCTGGTAACTTCAAACAAGCATATCTTTTACATCCAGACTCCGTTTTGAGTGATTCTTGAGCCTAAAATCAATCCCCGGAAGTCTAGTTTCCAATGGTAGTGGTCTCACTCCCAAATTATAAATACAGAAATAGTTATGCCCAAATTGGTGATGACTGTTCACTTTCTGTTTACCGGTTTGTACCGTTTCTTCGTCTGAACCATTTTCCTATCGATTCCTCCTATCTTCTGAGACATGGATTATGTCTTATTAAAGACTAATGAGTTTAGTACCGATATGACTAACTGATTAAAGAGTAAAGTAAGGAATCGAGTATGTTCTTATAATGCTATGTGCATTGTGTTGTAGGTCCAGACGAGGACGTCGTCCCACTGCTGTCAGAAACTTATCACTGTGAGTAATAGTAGTGTAAGGATGTGTTTCACTTACTTCCTGTGATTTTGATTTATGTATTGTTATTTGTGAATGGCCTATCCCATTGATATTGTGCTTTGATTAAATTGATGGACATGATTAAATAATGGTATTGATATGGACCTAAGGTCGTTCTGTCCTTAGTAATAAACATGGGCCTGAGGTCGTTATGATGTGAATTGTTCTGTCCCTATTAATATAGTGATACATTTGCCTTCTGTTAATAGTTATTATTAATGTTCTGTTATTCGCCAGACAACTATGTCGACTTGTAATAAACCATGGGAAAATCTATGTGCACTATTGAGTAATAGTACTTTAGTAGTACATTTGCTTATCGTTAATAATAATTATTATTAACGCTTTGTTATTTGCAAGTTAACTATGCTAACCTTTATAAATGATTGGAAAATCTGTGTACATCTGTACAACTCTGAAATTATTCTATTTTGTTGGTATCTGGGCCAGAGGCCATTCTGTATAGTCTGTATAATCTGTTAGGCTTGAGGCCGCTCTGTATAATCTGTTAGGCCTGAGGCCGCTCTGTATAATCTGTTAGGCCTGAGGCCGCTCTGTATAATCTATTGGGCCTGAGGCCGCTCTGCATAATATGTTGGGCCTAAGGCCGTTTTGTATTCTGCATGGGCCTGAGGCCGGTTTGTATTACATATGGGCCTGAAGCCAGTCTACATTACATGTGAGCCTGAGACCGTATTGAAATATAGTTATGGATAAGATCTGTGTATAGTTTGGTATCTGTCTATTTAATTTATCCAAGGTTTTGCTTATTTAATTAACCTCTTTACACTGCTATTATTCACTGAGCCTTGCTCACCTGGTTATTATATATATTATGTAGGTGAGCCATCAGGGATTGACACTAGAGTGGTACTAAGGTTTGCCTGTCTGCCAAGTCACCTAGGGTATGTCTCCGTGTGGAGGCCTTAATTTGTGTCAGGAGTCATATAAATTATTAAGTCTTATGTAAGTGTGTGTGAGATCTATATAAATGCTGTGATTGTATATGTAACTCTGGGAATGTATTTAAATGCTTAAGTCCAATTAAACCATCATGTATGCACAAGCTCAATGGATGTTGTCTTTTATTGATATTGCTTCCGCTTAAGGCCCCGTATGTGATTAAATATTATTCTAAAATTCTGTTTCGAGGCCTATGTACAGGCCGGTCATGGACCAAACTTTTAGGGGCGGGTTTGGGTCGTGACATTAAGCCTAAGGTGTCAGTTTAGTTCTACAATCCCCATTATTATTCGGTAAAAATTTACGTTTGGTTGAGAAGGGATTAAACCCCAATGGTGAAGGACAGCCCTCAAAAGTGGATAAAGGGGGAAACAGACTCCGCCCTCAGGGATTGACAGGAGAGGAAATACAATTGTACTCTTATCAGTCCTCTCCGTGTCAATCACGTTCTCTGCCAAGAGTGACAAATGGACGTCGTCAAGAATAGAAAAATGATGACGGAAACCAGTGACTCGATCTGCAGAAAGAAGGTCTCTCAAATGTTTCACCATCATAGCAGGTAAAGTGGACACTCTAAACAGCAAACGAACAAGGAAAATGAGTCGAAATGGGAGAGATAAAAACTTACAAGAAATGAGGAGGACAATGAACATCGAAAAGAAGTTACAGAGGGCGCGAAGCGAGGGAGGTGAACTGACAGGCAACGAGAAACCTTTTGCATTCGACAAAACATACAAGCGAAGAGACAACATGGTTTCAAATCGTATTAAATGAATGAAGCATACAAAGGGGTGAGAAACTATAATCATGCCTAAAAGAGAGTAGGCATTCTGACGCTTGCATTGGACTAAGGGAAACCACCATATTTTTTGACCTTCTAAGTCCAAAACCAAACATGTCGGCTAACTGACATTAGTAGGATGTTTGGGGGGCAATTGTGGGGGCCGAATATATTATTACGTAGGGAAGTCGAATAATTTAAAGAAGGAAATCAAGTCATGTACTATACAGCTCTATCCCGGAGGGACAGAGGCCGAATAACCAGATCGGCCGAAGAATCAGGTGTAAACCGAGCCGAATATGAACAGGTAGCCGAATGAGCGATTGTTCGTTGGACGAAAGGTGGGCCCAACCATCAACGTCAAGGACGACTATAAATAAGAAGAGTATCAGCTAAGAAAAGGTATGCGAAAACAAGTAAGATTAACTTGAGATATAAGCAACCAAGAGAGTATATACTCACTTATCCGTCGGAGTGCTAATTCCGGCACCCCCGACCGAAGTGTTCATTCCTTTTCAGGTGACTAGCTAAGGATCACGAGCATCCTACAGGATCCAAAGAGTATTTCCAAACTACTTCTCCACATGATGTATGTAGGAAAATGTTACATGTCTGATGGCCTTTCCAAGATGAATGTAATGACCGTTGTACCTTCAGTTATTAATAAAAGTACGTCTTTTGTTTACTTGCTTGAGTCTTCAAATTTATGGCATGGTAAACTAGGACATGTTAATTATGGATCTTTGCGTAGATTAATTAATATGGAATGTTTACCTAAATTCGACATTGATTTAAATCATAAATGTGAAATTTGTGGGGAGGCAAAATTATCCAAAACTCCTTTTCATTTAATTGAAAGAAGTATGGAACCACTTGCATTAATTCATAGTAACATTTGTGATTTTAAAACAATTCAAACCAGAGGTGGGAAAAAATATTTTATCACTTTCATAGATGACTATACTAGATATAGTTATGTTTATTTAATTTGAACAAAGGATGAAGCTTTGGAAACTTTCATTCAATATAAGAATGAAGTTGAAAATCAACTTGGTAAGAAAATTAAGAAACTTAGAAGTGATAACGGTGGTGAATATGAATCACCTTTTGGTGAATTTTGTAAAGAACATGGAATAATTCATCAAACCATCGCTTCTTACTTACTTCAGCAAAATGGAATTGCTGAAAGGAAAAATAGGACTTTAAAAGAAATGATGAATTCCATGTTAATAAGTTCTGGATTACCTCAAAACTTATGGGGGGGAAGCAATACTTTCTACTAATTATATACTTAATAAAGTATCCCGAAAAAACGTGAATCAAACACCTTATAAAATATGGCATGAAAGAGTACCATCGTACAAATACTTTAAAGTGTGGGGGTGTTTGGCTAAAGTGGCTATTCCTAATCCTAAAAAGACTAAGATAGGTCCTAAAACAGTTGATTGCATTTTCATTAGTTATGCTAAGAATAGTAGTGCATATCGGTTTTTGATTCATAAGTCAGAACATTCCGAAATGCATGTAAATATTATTATTGAATCTCGGAATGCATTATTCTTTGAACATGTATTTCCAAATAAAATTGGACAAGAGACTAGTAATAATAAAAGATCTTTTGATGCTATTACTAGTCAAGATCAAGAACAAGGGCAAGAGTAAGATCAAATTGAGAAAGAGGAACCTAGGTGTAGTAAACGTGCTAGAACCTCAAAATCTTTTAGTTCAGATTTTCTAACATTTTTGTTAGAAAATGAACCTCTAGCTTTTAAAGAGGCTATGTCCAGTCCTGAAGCTCCTTTATGGAAAGAAGCTATCAATAGTGAAGTTGAATCCATATTGCAAAATCATACTTGGGAATTGGTGGATTTGCCACCAGGTTGTAAACCTCTTGGGTACAAGTGAATTTTTAAGAGAAAAATGAAAACGGATGAATCTATTGACAAATACAAGGCAAGACTTGTGGTCCAAGGTTTTAGACAAAAAAAAAGTTTTGATTACTTTGACACATACTCACCGGTTACTAGAATAACATCCATTAGAATGCTAATTGCTATTGCATCGTTGTACAATCTTGAAATTCATCAAATGGATGTGAAAATTGCTTTCTTAAATGGTGAGTTAGATGAAGAAACTTACATGGAACAACCAGAAAATTTTTCTGTTCCAGAAAAAGAAAAGAAAGTGTGTAAATTGGTTAAATCATGATATGGTTTAAAACAAGCGCCGAAACAATGGCATGAGAAATTTGACAAGGCAATGATGTCAAATGGATTTAAAATTAATGAGTGTGACAAATGTGTTTGTATTAAAAACATTATATGTCTTTATGTGGATGATATGCTCATCATAGGTAGTAATAATGATATGATTAAAACTACCAAGAAAATATTGAATAAACATTTTGACATGAAGGACATGGCATTGTTGATGTAATTCTTCGTATGAAAATTACCAAAACATCATAAGGTTATGCTTTGTCACAATCTCATCACATTAAGAAAATATTTGACAAATTTAGCAAAGATGATGATCATCTTGCTAGAACACCTGTGGATGTTAATTTGTTTCTTTCTAAGAATGTACAGGAAAATATTTCTCAATTAGAGTATGCCCAAATTATTGGAAGCTTAATGTACTTGATGAACTGCACTCGCCCAGGTATAGCTTATGCAGTAAGTAAATTAAGTAGATATATGAGTAATCTAGGAGTAGAACATTGGAAAGTTATCATAAGGGTTCTTAGATATCTCCGATTTACTCGTAACATTGGGCTTAATTATACTAGATATCCAGCATTACTTGAAGGATACTGTGATGCAAATTGGATATCGGATACTAGAGACTCAAAGTCCACCAGTGGGTATCTCTTTACTCTTGGTGGGGTGGTTGTATTTTGGAAATCTTCCAAACAAACTTGCATTGCTAGGTCTACTATGGAATCAGAATTCATAGCTTTAGACAAAGCTGGGAAAGAAGTAGAATGGCTTTGCCACTTCCTTGAAGATATTCCAATGTGGCCAAAACCGGTGCCTGCTATATGCATACATTATGACAATCAACCAGCAGTAAGTAGAGCACAGAGTCATATGTATAACGGTAAGTCATGACACATTCCTCGTCAACATAACACCGTGAGACAACTACTCTTTGATGGAATTATTTCCATTGAATATGTGAAGTCTAAAGATAACATAGTGGATCCACTAATCAAAGGGTTAGCAAGGGAGTTAGTTGAGAATTCATCGAGGGGAATGGGACTTAAGCCTATTAAATAAGAGTTACCACAATGGAAACCCAACCTAGTTGACTGGAGATCCCAAGATCTAGATTCAAAGGGCCAACTGAGTTGTGTATGACTCAGAAGGATCATTGAAGAGTCAAACTCCTATCCATTTCTATGATGAAATAGTGATGTTTGTAGCGTTTTAGGTTAAGTAATACTTTTCATGATTCTTATATCTAGGTATACCTAGTGGAGTATAGCAGGATACTCTTCGTAAGAATCATCTATATGAGTGTGAACTGGGCCGGTTCTATGAGATTTGTGAAGGGCTACAATTCTCCAGAGCACTCATGAAAGACCAAGTTATTCAGGGCCAAAATGAACACAATAATGAGAACTAAACTGTGTTTGGTAATATACTGTGTGAGTTCTATTGTCTTGGTTTACACAAACGACTGAACAGTTCAAGACATCATGTTCACTAGTTAGCTAGTAAATCTGATAGTGTCTCACAAGGGAAAGGTTCAGAGCCAAAAGCTACCTATCCTTTCCAGAATATTTCCAATTTCTGTACTCTCTGTAATTAGATCATGTTGTTGCATTTTCTCTCCGTCAAATTCCATTCATGTGGGGGATTGTTGGAATAATTGGGTTTTATAGGCTTATTTTCGACCATCTTTGAGCCCAAACTGGAGTGGGCCCCAAACCTCTTTTGGGGTGGGTCTGAGTAGGTGACGTGTTCCTTGTCACAAGACAAGTCACACGGTGAAAACGGTTCGTCAAAACCATTTATGAGTGAATGGGAAGTTGACGTAGTTTTCGGGTTCGTGGAATGGACAATTAAAGAAGTAAATGTGGGTTTCCTTGAATTGGGTTGTCTCATATTGAAACTTTAAGAGAACTTTTGTGTGTATATAAGCTCTTGGTGTACTAACTTGGGTTGGGCCCCAAGGGGCATCCCAAGTTTGTAGAAGGGAAAAGTTATGGACAAAGTGAACCTTAGCTCAAACCACCACACATGCGCGCGCGCGCCGCTGCTGCAGTCTATCCGACCGCCTGGCCGAACCGAGCCGTGCTGGGCACGGGTGTGGGTTGTGGGTCGATCGGTTCTTATATTAATTTTTTGGAGAAAATTTATTTGAATTCTTAACGAAATTAATTCAAATTTTGTGTTGAATTTTAATTTAATTTTTCTGTCCAATGTTACCTCTTCCAGTCCAATTTTTCCAAACAGGTTAAATAGTCCAAACAGTTTTCAGACCTATTGGAACCTGAACAGATTCATAACTGTCCAGACAGGTTCAAAATCTGGACAGTTTATTTAACTACAGCAGTTACCAGCAGTTATTTGTTTAAAATTCAAACTGTATCTGTTTGAAATAGTATTGCACCTGTTCAGTTTAAACTCATATCTGTTCCAGTTTAATATCACACCTGTTCGGCCCTATATATTCCAGCACTTTCTAACAGTTTTGGTATCCTTAAATAATCTGCAATTTCTTTGTTTCCTTCCTATTTTACTCATTTGCATTATTCTTCATATTTGTTTAGGGAAAAATTAAAGAGAGTATAGAACACAAGGTTTTTTTTCGCCGAACAAATTGTTTGGAGTGCTATTACAATTCGTGAAGATCATTGTATCTTCGAAGATAGACGCCATAAGTCCGTAAGCACTGAAGCGGGGTGAATCTATCTTAAGAACAGAGTGTCACACACTCGACTTAATCTTTTAAATATTTATTTGGTTCGGTAAAATAATTTTGATACAGCATTTGTTTATTTGTTTGATTTAGTTTCAATTTATTTATTATACATAGAAGATTGTTCCAACAATAAACACCTCAACTCTTGAGAACAAGTTGTGCAAGGCATTTTCACTCATTGTCGAGGTAAGCCAGTGGCAAGCATTCAACAAGCATAGTGTCAAGGGGTTGTCGAAATAAACACATCTATTTATAAGTTTTTGCTCAGGTATGAACATGAGCTGGACACAGTTAATTCTCTACATTTTTCGTCCTTCATTGCCAAGCTTTGACCATGACAACCTACATGAAGCTTCTTCTTTATCCTTCAACCTTCATCATTCTTCTAGCAACTTCGTCAAATTGAGTTTGGATTTCTAACACAAAATGAGTTTGGAGAAGATTAGTTGACTGCTTCAAATAGATCTAAATAGCTTTAAATCCTGGGTGAACAAGTGGAAGCTTCCAAAACCATGGATGACATACAAGAAATGAGGAGGATGGAGATCGATGTTGAGGAAAAGATGGGGAGATAAGTCGCAAAGATCAATGGTGTCTAGTTTAGTTACGGTGTTTGTGGCTGATATTCCTGAGAATATGAATCTGAAGAGTCTTTTCAACCTGTTCAATAATTTTAGAGTCGTAAAGGATGTTTTCATTCCAAAGATTCAGTTTTGTTAGATATGATTGTCTGGTAACGGTAAGTGTTGCAGTACAAAAGGCTAATAGGTCATGGTGTGAAGCCAAGAACTTAAAGTAAAAAAAGTAGAGTTCAGTGATCATGTTCAAAGGGATAAAGTCAAGTTTATAGAAGCTAACAAGACTGATCATTTGAGGAAGAAATCTGATGTATCTCTATTCAAAGGAAAAGAAAAGATTCCTTTGCAACCTAGGGGGTAGGAGTGGGCCAGAGATTGTATCCTAAAGTTGTATCAAAAAATAGTGAAACAAGGGAGTGATGTTGTCACAGTAATGCTGAAGGAAGCAAGAAATGGGTGGTTGTAAGAGAGTGTGATTTTTAAGTTGAAAACCTTTTTCTCATTTCAAGAGTTTAAGAAAGAGATTGGTAGACGTGGAATGATGAATGTCCTTGTTCGTGAAGGGGGAGGAAGACTAGCTATATTAATGTTCGAATCAGCATAAGCTTTCAAGGAGGAAGCTGTGAGTTTGAAGGATTGAATATTTGATTGGTGTGATTCATTGTCTGAGTGGAAGGGAGGAGAGTATGATGAGCAGGAAAGATATGTATGGATATACTGTTTTGGTGTTCCATTAAATCTTTGGAGTGTGGAAACGTTTAAAATTATTGGTAAAGTATAGGGCAATGTTGTGCAGTTTGACAACCATACAATTAGGATGAACTCGTTCCAATCTGGGAGAGTTAGAGCTGTCACAAAGTGCATGGAAAATATCAATAGGGTGATTTATCTGAAGTGTAATGGAAGGTTGTATCTAGTTAGGGTTTGTGAAGCAATGAAGATTCCACACTATGAAATGAGTAGCACCAACTTGAGTGGTGACGACAAGGAAGCTACCGTTGAAGAGGTTGATCAGAGCTCTGTTAATGGAGGTCAGAATGAAGGTGAAGGTGGTAAGTTAGAGGGTGTGGTGAGTGAGGTGGCAAAAGCAAGTGCTGAGGTGGAAGTGGTGGAACAGGTGGTGAGTAAGGAATTGGACATGGGGGCATTTCAACTTGCTGAGGTGGATAAAGGCATTGATGATTTGTCTGGTGTGGGAAATTGTAATTCTGGGTTGCTTGAATCCATTGTCAAAGAGAGTGATATGGTCTTAGGAAAATTAACAGGTGGAAGTTGCTTTAATGAGAGGGAAGTGGAGGGAGTAGAAGAGTCGTGGGTGGAGGAAACGGGCAGGGTGCAGGGGATGGATGATGATATAGTAACTCCAGGTTCTTTATGAAGTTTTAGTGGGTCTAAAAAGGCTAGGCGCAGTATTAATTTGGAGGTTGTGTTAAGTGAGGGCCAATTGGGGCGATTGGTTGGATAGGGAGGTGATCCAAGTATGGGAAGGAATACAATCCAAAACTCTTTTGGGCCTAGCTCTAAATAGGTGGTTCAGTATGGCAACACAAGAAAGGGTGCATCAGCGAAGAAAAGAGCTGATGCAAATAGGCAAAAGAGAGGAAATGGTACAAGGAAAATTTTGCGGAAGAAAGGAATTCAAAGAGGGGTGGTTATGGTAAGTAGCTTTTCTAGAGGGGCAATTTATATAGCTGCAGCTACGACTCTATCAGCCTCATTACTTCAGAAGTGTGGTTCTAATCACAGGGGTTTGCTCCTTAGCGAAGCTCGAGCAATGGTTTAGATGGGAAAGATGTTGGGGATAAACTATAGAGGTAACGAAGATGAGGTCATCAATCGAATTGTGGAAATGGAAATCAGTGATAAAGGTAAGATTGAAGGAGGTAAGATGACTGCTCCAGTTTGAGCACATTTAGAAGGGGGTTCTCAGGTGTACTACGATTGTCCTAATGAATTATGTCCTGGAATATTACGGTTTGGGAAGGAAAGATAAAAGGGTGGAGATCAAAAAGCTGGTTAGAGATAGAAATGTGGATATTCTTTTGTTACAAGAGACCAAAATAAGTAGTGTTGATGAGAACTTTGTCAAATCAGTATGGCCATTTGATCTTATGCAGTTTATGTCGGTGGATTTGGAGGGTAGTCCTAGGGGCTTGTTATGTGTGTGGAATGCAGAGGTTTTTAAGTTTACAAAGTGCTGCAGCTCTAGGAATTTCTTAATTTTATCAGGTACTGTTAATCAGTCATTTGATTGTGTAATTGTAAATATATATGCATGTAATAATGGGAGGAGTCAAGGCCAACTGTGGGAATTACTTGTTAGGCTGAAGACATCTTTCTGTAATCCTTGATCTATTGGTGGTGGCTTCAATGAAATTAGGTTCTTGAATAAAAGAAAGGGTTGTTTGAGGAGAGGCAAGGGAGTGGTAGAGTTTAATGAGTTCATAGAAAAGATAGAGGTGTTAGATTTGCCATTGTTAGGGAGGGGGTTCACTTGGTGTAATTCGTCTGAAGAGGATAGGTAGAGTAGGATTGATGGGTTCCTACTAGAGCCTAGATGGTTGGAATTGTTTAGGTTGAAGCAATGGGGTTTTCCAAGGAGTGTATTTGACCATTGCCCGTTGTTGCTTATGGAGAATGAGAGGAATTGAGGAGACCATTTAGGTTCCTAAATGCCTGGATTCTTCGCCCTAATTTCAAGCCAATGGTTAAGAAGTCTTGGGAGAAGGCAGTGGTTCATGGATGGGCATGATTTAGGCTAAAGGAGAAGCTAGCAAAACTTAGGAGGGATTTGAGAAAATGGAATGTTGAGGTATTTGGTAATGTGGAGCACCAGTTAAAGTTAGCAGAGGAGGAGTTACATGACTTTGATTTAAAAGCTGAAGTTGGGTCTTTTTTAGAGGAAGAGAAGGCTAGGAGAAGAGAGTTGAGAAGCTTAGTATGGAATTTGCGTAAAAGATTGGAATGGATGTGGCTCCAGAAGTCTAGGCTTAAATGAGCCCAAGATGGTGATAAGAATATAAGGTACTTCCATGTGATGGAAAATAGAAGACAAAGTAAGATGTTGGATTTAGTTTCAAAAAATGGGGAGAGGTTTGGGGATCCAAGTACTGTGAACACAGGCTGTATTTAGACATTTTAGAAGTCTATACTTTGAGTTTTGCAAAGATAGGCCAAAATTAGAGGGGCCCTTCGTGTCCATTGGTAATGAAGGGATAGCTTTGGAGTTAGAAGTTGAATTTATTAAGGAAGAAGTGTCAGCTGCTGTGAAACATTGTGATGGGAACAATGTGCCAGGGCTGAATGGGTTCAATCTAACAAGTATTCAGAAAAATTGGAAAGTAATAAAAAAAGAGATTGTTCAGTTCATGCATTAATTTCATTTGAATGGTAAATTGGCTAAAGGGCTAAATAGTTCATTCATAACCTTAGTTCCTAAGAAGGATAATCCTATGGAGTTGGTGGACTACAGGACAATTAGTTTGGTGAATTCAGTGTACAAGATGTTGGCTAAGGAGTTGTGTAGGAGATTAAAAAAGGTAATTTCTAAACTAATTAGTAAGGTCCAGACAACTTTCATTGGAAGAAGGTGTATTCTTGATGGGGTCATGATTGCCAATGAGGTCATTGAATGGTGGAAAACATCAAAGCATAAAGGGATGATCTTGAAGCTTGACTTTGAAAAGGCATACAACTCGATTAATTGGGATTTTTTGTTTTCAATGATTTCTAATTTTGGGTTTGGAGAGAAGTGGCTCAGCTAGGTTAAAGAATGTTTAAATTCATCCAGGATATCAGTTTTGGTGAATGGATCACCTACCAATGAGTTTTCACCACAAAGAGAATTAAGACAGGGAGACCCACTCTTACTTTTTTTATTCAATCTGGTGGCTAAGGGTCTCAATCTGATGCTTAATAGGGCCAAATAGCTAGGGTTAATTAAAGGAGCCTCAGTGGGAGTCAACAATTTGAGCATCTCACATTTACAGTATGCAGACCATACAATCAGTTTATATGAAGTAGAGATAGTGGAGCTCCTTTCAATTAAGAGGGTACTAAGATGTTTCGAGGTGATGTCTGGTCTCAAGATAAACTTCCACAAAAGTGTTGTGTGTGGGGTGGGCATTTCAGATAATGAAGTGAATGAGTTTGCAGCAATATGAAATTGTCAAAGTCAGAGGCTGCCATTAGTGTATTTGGGCCTTCCTTTGGGAGCTAATCCTAAGAGGAAGTCAACTTGGCGACCAGTAGTTGATAAAGTTAGGAAAAAAAGTTGTCTCTTTGGAAGAGAAAATTATTGTCTTTCGCTGGGAGGTTAACATTGATTAAGTCAGTGGTGTCTTGTTTACCATCTTATTGTATATCTATTTTTAAGATGCCAAAAGGAATGTTGAAGACTATTGAGAAATTGCAGGCTGTATTTCTTTGGGGGGAAGTGAATTGAGAAGGAAAGTTCACTTAGTAAGATGCCACGAGTTAATTAAATCTAAAAGTCACGGTGGCTTAGGGATAAGAAGCATAAGTGACATGAATGCTTGCTTGCTTCTAAAGTGGTGGTGGAGGTATGCTGTCAAAGATAAAGCTCTGTGGAGGGAAGTGTTGTGTAACAAGTATGGGAAGGTTAAAGGAGGGTGGTGGCCTGATGTTCGGGGAGTAGGTAAGGTGCCTCCAATTTGGCAAGGTATTCTATGTATTGCCTAGGAGAATCCTAACCTGGTTGATTTCTATTTGGATAATGCAAGGTTGAAGGTTGGAAATGGGAACAAATTCATTTATGGTCTGATATTTGGTGTCATAATAGCAGGTTATGTGAGGTGTTCCCAAGGCTGTTTAGCTTATCAGAAGAAAATAAGGGCACTTTATTACATTTCAGTCAGAGGATAGGGAGGTTAGGGGAGTGGAATCTGGTTTTCCGAAGACTACTAAGAGCTTGTGAGGACGAAGAGGTAGGTAGACTTCTTGAGTGGTTGAATGATATCCCTGTTGTTATAGTGCATGTAGAAGATTGTTTGAGATAGGAACTAAACTCACCAGGCCTTTTCTTAGTGGAATTAGTGTGGAAGTGGTTTCAAGCAGCTAAGGGGTCTGATTTGCAGATTGCCAAATAAGAATGGCAATGGGCTGGGGTGGAGCTAGGGATTACACTCCCCATCCCCAAACGTATCACCATTCTCGCCCCTGCCCCTGATCCCCGATGGGAAACCCATCACCTTCCTGCCCCCTAACGGGGATCGGGTTTCCCCGACCCCGAAAAATATCCTTCTCTCTTGGATAATGTGAAGCTCTCCGACGAACCACTTCCAGTTTGAGAGCAACAATCGTCTCTCTCTCTCTCTCTCTCTCTCTCTCTCTATCTCTCTCTCTCTCTCATAGCCACGGTTGCAATAACTGTGTCCACCGCCAGCACACGTTTACTGAGTCTCCGGCACACGTTAACCATATCTAGGTGTTTTTCTTCTTCTTTTATGTTTGCTTATTCTCTATCCTCAAAATTGAGCCTCCCTTTTCTGCAACTCCACAGTCCTTCGCAGGTGAGAAAGCTCATAGTTCGAGTCGCGAGAACTGAGTCCAATGGTATCTCTCTTGGCTTTAGAGCTCCTCACTTTTTGGTCCCTCTCTTCTACTTCCCAATTTCTTACATATTGTAGGCACCCCATTTTTGACCATCCTCAAGACTTGGTTATGCTTGCAGGTACATCCAGCCACGAGTTCGATTACTCGTTGGGTACTCGACTTTCGCGGCGGAACGTCACAGGTTTGAGTTTTCCAAACCCTGTATCCTTTCTGCCTCATTTTTGGACCATGTGTTGGCCCTTTTAGCATGATTCTCATGGGGCACTGCCGGCCATTGTTTGGCACTGCCGGCCATGCACTTCCCCCTACCTGCTACTGATGATGCTTGCCAGCCATTAGTGAGGCACTGCCGGCTACAACTGATGGCCGGCAAAACCCTTTGTCTCAGCAGATTTCATGCCAGATCTTTTGAGCCAGCTGGTTTTCACTCATCTCCCCTCCATACACGTGTATGGAGGGATGAGCCTCTTTTCAAGCTTGTTTAACAAGCTTTACATTGCCTTTCTTCTATATAAGGAGAGGCTCCTCCTTCATTTCAGAGGTTCAGAAAAAGGGGCTGGGAGTTATAGATATAGTTTTGTATCTATAACTCTCTTTGTTCTTGTTTTGTGCTTCAAAAGTGTAGTTTTGTCTTAGTTTAACACACAAACACACACTCAAGCACCTTGCTTGTGTTGCTGAGGCTTCTTGAAGTTGTTTTTGGTGTTCTTGGGTTAATTTGAGCTTGAAAAGCTTGCTGGAGCTGTAGTTTTAGAGGAGGTCTTCAAGGGTGAGTTTCTATCCCTTAAAACCCCCATTCTTGCTTAACCTTTTAGCCCTTCTTGCATGCTGTTTTAAGCTTAACTTTCCACTGGAAAAAGTTTTATGTTTACATGCTTAAAAAGTTTGTTTAAGGTCACTTTTTCGTTTAGGGTGATCTACACCCCTCTTAGGCCTTGTTTTGAGCCATCCCTTTAGGCTCTTGTTGCAACCTTTGCATGACCTTTCTACCACTGAAATCTAGAGGATTTTCAGTGGTGGAAAGGGGGTTTTAGAGTCTTAAATAGGAGAGGGTCATCCCCTCTCCTTGTGTTGTGTTTACTTGCTTTGAATGCCTCATGTGTGAGCATGTTTGTTAAGCTTATGTTGGCCATATCTTAGCTTGTATTTGTGGTTATTTTGCTGTGGCATGCCACTATTTTTGCTTGGTTTTGTCACTCCATGCATGCTTAATACACTACAACTCCATGCATGCTTAATACACTTGTAGTGTAAATCACACAAACTAGTCTTGTATGCTTCATGAAGTAGCATGTCATTCTAGCTTGTGTTGTGTCCATTTCAGCATGTTCTTGGGCTTGTTTTACCATGTCATACCTCTGTTGGGGTTTGGTTTGGTTGGCCTTTGCATGTTCCTTGCACTTGTAGTGCATTTCCATGAATTAGCCTAACATGCATCGTGCTTTAACATGTCATTCTAGCATGTTTTTGGCTTAACTTCATGAAGCTTTTGTCCATGTTTTAACATGCTTTAGCTATGATTTAGGTTGTTTTGGCCATGCATGACTTGCTTTGTATAGCCATGGTTCAATCTAGCTTGTTAGCTTTGTGCACCAAGTCCACTAGCATGCTTTATTTGGACTATTTGAATGATTTGGCATCATTTATTATGTGATTTCAGTCCATGTTTCATGCTTATGCACTTGCATTTATCACTCATTCAATGCGTTGGAGGGTTTCCCTCTTTATGCCTTAACATGAATCATTGTGTATGCCTTCATGCCTTAGCTTGCGAGCCATCATTTCAGTGCTTATTTGGGGTTTTTTTGCCATGATATAACTCTGATTTTTGCTGCTTAAGTCATTCCATGCTTGGTCTTAATAGGTGTAGTGTAATCCACCTTATTTGCTTTGTATGCATCATGCCTTATACCCTCCATGCTAGCTTATTTTGGCTTCCTTCCATACATGTTTTAGTATCATTTTGGCATGTTATAGGACTGTTTTGGGTTGCCTTTGCCATAAGCTCCATGTTTTGCATAGTTGTAGTACAAGTGCTCTTGCTAGCTTCAAGCTTTGGGCACCATAGCATGCTTCATTTGCATCATGTATATGATTTGGCATCATTTATCATGTTATTTCAGAGCATTTAGCATTGCCATGTTCCCACTTCATTCATGCTTTGAATGCCTTTGAGTATTGTGCATTGTTGCCTCATTGTGGCCTAGCTTGTATGCTTGCATGCCTTGGTCTTTGAGCCCCTATCTCACCATGTTTAAGTCTTTGTTTTGACCTACTTGAGCTCTGTCCATGATTGGTTCATGCATATGTGCCATGTATTGCATGTCTCCTTTGTAATCCTCTTTGCTAGCTTTAATGCTTAAGGATCATTGCATGCTTTACTTGTGTTGATTAAATGATTTGGCATCATTTCTTACCTCATTTCAGTGCACTTAGTGTTGCTACACTTCCACTTTTGTCACTCTTTGAGCACTCTCAAGAGTTGTGCTCTTAGGCCTCTTTGATAGGCCATTGCATTGTGCATGCTTGTATGTGCTTCATGTGCCTTAATTTTTATCACCAATGGCCACTGATTTGGGGCATGACTGAGGTCTACCTTTTTGGTTTAAGTCCATTGAGTATGCTATGTATACTGCATTGAGTATGCCATATTGTTCATTGCATGTAGTATGCCACCATTGCATTGGGCATGCTAATTGACATTTGCATTGTGCATGCCATTAGCTTTGTTAAGTTAATCATATTACATTGCATTGAGTATGCCATGTAGTTACATGTTTGTATGCTTAAGTCATATTGTATGTTTGCCATACTTGTGTCGCATTGTTGTTTGGATTAAATATTAATCCAAGCACGAGAAACGAGGGACGTTTCATACTTGAAGTGATGAAACACGCCTCAATTCTCGGTCGCCAATGCTCTTGATGACGCATGATAGAGTTTCAGGCATTATATGTTTATTTGTGCATTCATTTTACATTGAATTGCACAAGATTGGATCTTTGGCCATCATGTATCGAGATGTGTGATTGATGGTCTTGGATCCGATTATGCCTTTCCCTTGATGTTTCGAGGTGATATGCGGTGACATAGTGCGTACATATCCTTGGGAGACCCTCCATTTCCTCTGTTTTGTGCTCTGTTGCAGCTTGGTGTCACAGCACACCAGTGGCCGGCAGCCTGTCATCCTTGGCTGGCACCCTTCTCATCCTTGGCCGGCAGTGTGCACTCTTGGCCGGCTGGGTGGTCGGCAGAAGCTCCTCATGCCCGGCAGGCCACTAGTGCACTCCCAGCATGTTTTTGGTAAGATCCAGCAGCAAGTTCTCAAGGACACCTTGCAGACAGAGCCTCAAGAGAGCAACTGGAGAGCTTTTCTGGATGGCAACCAAGAACATGCATTTTCTAACTTCAAGCAGAGCTGAGGCAGTATTGTTTATTGCTTTTCTTATTAGTTAGCATGAATTTGTATTAATTAATTAATTTGTTAATTAGTTAAGTGTTGTAATAATTAGTAAGTAGATTGCTTATTATTCAATTTGGTTGTGTAATAATTAATTAGCTTGTTGGTTAGTTAATTAGTTGATTTGTATTATTTATTCGGACCCTTCGTTGAGAGGGCGAATTTTGTAATAAGCGTGCGTGTGTGCAATGCATGTCTTCCAACCCCCATTTCTTTCTCCCTTTTACTTACCTGCTTTCGATGGTTAGTTTTAGGGCATGTTTTGTTTAGCATACTTATGCTTTGCATGCGTGCATCATACGTGCATGCGTGCATGTCTTCCAACCCCCATTCATCTGTCTTGTATGCACCGGGCTCGGCGCATCATACTAACTGCATTGTATTTAAATTCCAAGTTGAATACATGTATCAACTGTTGCATTTCACATGCCATTTTAGAATAGCCGAGCCTATTTCTAGTCGCATTTTGCATGTGTTGCATTAGCCATCTTAACATAAGCTACGATCATGCATGATTACTAACTAGCTTCTTGTTTTGGCTCGGAGTACACTGTGAGTGTTTATGCTTTAGTATACTGCATGTGTGTTATTGTTTGCCATGAAAGCATGCTTGCCATGAGGCTAACTGCTTAGTTGTTTAACTGCCTGAATGCCTATGGGTGAAGGTTGGATTGCTTGAATTGGAACAATTCATTGAAATCCCTGATTTAGCCTACTTGCGAGTAGCAAACTTCAAACCGTTTTCAAACAAATGGATATGCAATGTTTTGTTCCAACTTAGGCGATCTAGTCTATACTTGTATGTTGTACGCATCACATAGTAAATTCTAGGTTAATAACAGGAATAAGAGCATATGTGTTTTCAAAAACAAGATATCATGTTTAGTACAGGTCGATCTTTGATCGGGCGAGCGGGGGTGCTCATTGCATGACCTTTCCCTCTCGTACCCAAGTTCTCGAGCCGAGGCAACTTTGGTAATGACAGACACGTGGCCTTAGGCACGAGTCAGGGTTTCCTAAATTTCCCCAAAACAAAATATTTAGGTGGCGACTCTATATCTGGCAAAGCAATCCATGTTTGGCACTTCTTCACAAAAATCAGTTTTCCAAAACGATTTGCCGAATTTGGACTCTTTGGTGATTTATCGATTTTGCACTTCATGAGATCAGATTCAGAACCATGACATTGAGTCTGAACTGTAGTAAGCCCAAACGAACAGAACGGGATTTCGCGTCGATATTCGCGGTCGGAGCCCCGGGACGTTCGGGCGTGTCTACACAAATATATCAATGTATTTATTAGTAGGTCATTTTATGATTTCTTTACATAAATTTAAATTTTTTTTACTCCTCTTTCTTTATTGTGATTTAGCTTCCTAAGCCACTTACTAGCAAATTGTGGAAATTGGAGGACTTTGAAGCATACCCTGCTTTGCTGGTAACGGGGACATGGACGGAGACGGGGTTGAGGCCAGAGCAGGGGCAGAGGCAGGGGAACCTATCGCCGTCCCCGGCCCGAAAGTTGTTAAGGATTCATTTTCGAATACCATCCTCAGTCCATCGAGGGTATTTTTTGGGAAAATCCGTTCTAATCGGGGTCGGAGGGCCAGGTCCCCATCGGGTCGAGTTCAAATTGTCATCCCTATTACCAAATGGTTGTGGAAGAATGTAGCTCCTTAAAAAATGCAATTTTTTGGTTGGTTAGCTTGGAAGGGTAGGGTAAAAACATCATATTTTCTGCATCGAATTGGGGTGTTGAATGCTAATGTTTGCAAGCTCTGTGTCTTTTGTAGAGAAGATGTTGAAATTGTCAACCGTGTTCTCTTAAATTGTCCACCCATCAGGAGAGTATGGTCTTGTATTTTGAATTGGTGGGACTTCTGCTGGGTAGTTCCTGGAACTATGGAAGCATTGCTTCATTGGTGGGCAGGTGTGTTAGTTAAGCAGAAGAAACTGAGTATTTAGAAGATTGTGCCGTTAATTTTGCTGTGGTCAATCTAGAAGTTGAGAAATGATGTTCTGTTCAACGGGGAGTCAACCTAATTTTGCTGATTTGGAGGACATCGTGAAGTTTAGGATAGCTTTATGGGTGAAGAGTAGCTTAGTTGGTTTGCAATACTCAATACATGATTTTGTTTTTAACTTCAAACATGTTAGATTTTGCCTAGGTGCTAGTGGTTAGGTGCTTGGTCATTTGTTTTAGCTTTTGCAGCTTGCTTTGTGGTTTGGTTGGTTTCTCACCAACTTGGTGGTGTACTAGTAGATGATTGTGCTTGCGGTGCGGTGCCAACCCAGTAGGGATTGCATTGTATAGTTATGATCCTCCTTACACTCACTCTCTTTATTGATGTTTACCATTTGTCTTGTACATGTTTCGTCATCAATAAAGTTTATTTTTGCTGATAAAAAAAAAGGGTTGTCGAAATCCCCCAGAACAAATCTTCTTCTTCTTGAAGTAAATTTTCTAGAGGTGATTGTTAAAGTTTCTAGAATTTAATTTTTTTTACGAGTCTCATTCTATTCTTTCTAATTTTTACGATCGATAGGAGAGAATAGAAGAAATGAAACTGCATTACGTAACAATCTCGAAATCAAGAATCACATTTGATAAGGGGCACCTCTAGTGGCAGAGCCAAGATTTTAGCTCAAAAGTGGCACTACTAAATTGAAAAATTAGCAAAAATCACAATCTAACTTAGCCTAATTTTTATTTGATGGTAGGTTAAAAATTAGTATGATGCAAAAGGTATATTTAAATATAACCTCAAGTCAATTTATCAGTATCTTTGTTGTTAGTAATTTGATTTTATGTATGGTGATCATGAAGGTTTAAAAAATAATCACATGTCTTCATAAGATATGATAGCAAATGATATTAAGGTACACACACAAAAAGAAATATAGAGAGGGATAGAGAAAGAAATAAAAGAATAATATACCGGGACTGTTATAAATCGCTTGTTTTGTTCACCATTTTAAATCATTGAATTATATGATAATATATTATTAGTTGGCATTAATTGTGTAATAATTATTCGTAAATAAATGAATCAATTATGAGTATTCATATAAGATGTGATATAAAATCGGTGACATAATATTTCTGGAATAGAAAATTTATAAGAATTTTAGCATAACTAAATATTTAAAGTGATAAATTAAACAAAGTTCTTTTAAAGGGAAAAAGAAAAAGAAAGAGAAAAGAAAACAGTGATATAAAATTCTAACATTATTTAAAAGGATTAAATTAAAATATATTTTTTGTTAGAGACATAAGTATAATTTCTCAAAAGTTGAGGGGCACGTGACCTCCCTGAGTCTCACGTGCCTTTGCCCCCTCAACATCTCATTCATCAAGCAAACTCACCTCTTGGTCTTGAGTTTTATTCTAATCCAAATTTCATCGTGACCAAGGGAACCACAAATTTTTTTGGTGAAGCTCTCAACACATTTTATCAATTTTTTCATTAGCATTGTCATGGATTAAAAAAGGATAAAAAAAATGGTGGGATTGCATCGCAATTGATGGTGGGATTGCATCGCATTTGATGTTGATGTGGTCATACTAGTTGATGCTTTTCCTTAGGCCTCGTTTGGGAACATGCTAATTTAGTAACTTTTTGGTTATTTAGTTAAAATGTGATGGAAAAAAAACTAGTATGTTTGGGATGACTTTTTGACTTTTTACGAAAAGATGTGCAAAAAGTAGAGAGAAAAGAGAATCTTTGACTTTTTGGTATAGGTTGTTGGCTTTTTGACCTTTTTTTTTTGACTTTTTGGCTAAAATAGCCTCTTGTCAAACGATGCCTAAGTAGAAAATAGGTCGGTTGCTTCATTCTTATTCATGCTTAATGATTGAATTTTGTGTTCAATGACGAATGATTATGTTGAGTTGGATTATGATTTTTGTTAATATTTTAATTCAATAGTGTCCTTTTCACGGTCTGCATATCAGGACATTTCTTAAACTTTCTTTTTTTGAACACACATTTCTTAAACTTTTGTTAGTCCTTTTTTGATACTCTCGGGCCCAGTTTGTTTTAGTTCGAAGGTGGCCTTGTTTGGGAATAGGCTAATTTAGTAATTTTTTGGCTATTTAGCTAAAATATGATGTAAAAAAAATTAGTATGTTTGGGATGATTTTTTGGCTTTTTACGAAAAGATGTGCAAAAAGTAGAGAGAAAATGGAATCTTTGACTTTTTTGTATGAGTTGTTGCATTTTTGACTTTTTTAATAACTTTTTGACTTTTTGACTAAAATAACCTCTTGCCAAACGAGATGATTTAGCAGATCATATATAAATTATGTTTGTCTTGGAACAATTCCATAGGGCTATACGATTCCCCTCCAAAGGAGGTATTGGCAACAGGGCCGGTACTTTTGGGGGGACTCAAGGTGAATTTAAAAAATGAGATTTTTATACATATATATATATAAATTTTAAAGTTTAGTTAGTTATTTATTTATTTTAATTATTATTATTATTATTATTTATTTATTTATTTTTTTTTTTTTGCAATGACACAAAATTTGTTTATATATATAAATACTAAAATTACTATTTTTTTTTACCCGTTTTATGCATGAATTTATTTGGAATATTAGGTGATAAATCAAAATGAAAAATATTGTATTAGTGAATAATTCAGTTATAATTTATTTTTCACAATAATTATAATATTGTATATTTTGAACAATTTCTTATTAAATGTATAATTTGATCAATTTCAGCTTTAGAAAAACACACACACACACATCTTAAGAGGCAATTGTAACCGGTACAATTGATAATATTTTATAAACAATTTATATATTTAAGCAAATAATCATCTATTACTATTAAATAATTTGCCACTTTAATTACTTTAAAAAAATTTAAGTGAAACTTCACTTTAAAACTAATAATATAATAATGTGATGTTTGATTCATTGAAATGAAATATAATGGAATGATCATTCTTTAATCTCTCACAATGGTGAATAAGAATTTTATTTGTAATATATTTTTTTAATATTTTTTTATGAACCAAACGTGAAACTGAATATTATAGAATAATTATTTCATTCCCGTTCATTTAAATGAACCAAATCTAACATAAGAACTAAATCATTGGGAGGCCCAAAATTTTAGACAAAATTCGGGGGTTTGAGGCCACCACCTTGCTGGCCTTGCCTCAGGACCGGCCATTAGGGGGTGGGGGTGGTGGTTGCACAATCCAATCTTGAGAACTTTAATTTCCACACATCATTTCTACTTGTGAATAAAACTACTTAGTTCAAAAATAACAAAACTATTTGATTGGGCTCTATGTTTGGTTTGAAAATCGATTTTCGAACAAAAATCATTAGTTCGGAAGTTAATATTCAAACCAAATAGTTTTGGAAATCAACTTCTCAACTGAAAATTCAAAAAATAGTGTGTTAAAGTTACTTTTTCATATATTGAGGACTTTAAGATAAATTGATGGATTTAATTTCAATAAATTAATACTGCTAAGAATCTCACCTTATTAATAATTCCATCCAATTTAGTTTGGCAAACAAACAAGGCCGGGGGCTACAAAATTGTAAATTATGAATGCTTCTTAGTTATTGATTTATGTAGTTGAATCATCTCTACTAAAGTAATAAAGCAAGACCAAGGGGTTGACAAAAAAATAAATAAAAGCAAGACCAAGGGAACCACAAATTTTTTGGTGAAGCTCTCAACACATTTTATTAATTTTTTCATTAGCATTGTTATGGATTAAAAAAGGATAAAAATGGTGGGATTGCATCGCAATTGATGGTGGGATTGCATCGCATTTGATGTTGATGTGGTCATACTAGTTGATGCTTTTCCTTCAAATAAGTAGAAAATAGGTTGGTTGCTTCATTCTTATTTATTAATATGATTATGTTAAAAACTAGGGACAATTACAGTGCAATGGTACTTTAAAAAATTAACTACTAATTAATGATAAAACTTATGACTTTGTACTTTAATGTATGTAAAGCTTATCATAATTTAAAAATAGTTTTATAAATCCACATTGAAATGATATTTTCCCTAAAAATACTATCTCTTCTTTCTTTTCCTTCATTCTTTAAGTCTCTAAATTCTATGACTGGTTTTATTACACACACACACACATTCTTCCTTTTATGGATGGGTATTACTTGTTGTTTTGTGGATAAATGAATTTTTACTTTTCTTTTCCCCCTGTTCTTTCTCTGTTTTGTAAATGGATTTTCTTTCTTTTATGTATTTTGTGAGAAATTAAGATGGGATCCTAATTGGATTTTTGACCTATTTTTTTAAATAGAATGGAACTCAATTCTTTTTATTAAAATTTGAACATTTTAATAGAATTCAGAATTTTCACTTGAAAATCATTTATTTAAAATACGTATAAAATTTTCTTTATTGGATAAGGTATCCTCTTGGACTTACATATTTTCATATCCAAGTTATCATAGTGTTGATGCTTATAAACTGTTATTCATACATGATTTACTTAACAATTTTAAAATCAAGAATAAAAGAGATGTTGAGAAGCTGATTTTGAGTTAGGCAAATTGGGTGCTTAATACCTTCTCATCTTGAACTTATGCTCCTGCGTCAAGTTATTTAGTTATGATGGACTAAATAACTTGATGATTATAACGATCCTGATTTAGACCTGACCTATTTGTTGCTTTCGGATTCGAGAATCCATGTACTTAGCTCTTGTTCACTTCTTTTCCATCTTATTGTTTGTTGAGTTTGGCTATTGGGTGTTTTGGTTGTATTTGAAATAGGTTCAGAAGCTCATTTTCAAAGAGTTGTTGTCCAGATTTTTGCTTGTTCGCTCGAGTGACCTTTCCTGTGCTCGAGTGATCTTTTACAGTCTGCAAAACTATTGAGAATTTGTATTCTTCGCTCGAGGAGTCTTTCTTGCGCTCAAGCGAACTTTACAGGTCTGAACTACTGGAAGGGGGTCATTGTGCGCTTGAGCTGTGATTTTTGATCACTTGAGCAGTGTCACTTATTGTGTCTGTCGCTCAAGTGACCATTCTTTCGCTCGAGTGATTTGTGCGTATATCAGTCCGAGAGAAAGACCTTTTTGCTCACTTTTTCATCTCTTTCTCGCTCTAAACATTCCAAAACCTTAGGTCTACTTCCTTTCTCTTAAGTTCTTGAACCTTTACCCCAAATACTCTCAATCTGTGCATTTCCTCACCCTAGTCCTTTGGAGTAAAAGATAGAGCATGTTGAGGGCTTCGTTTTGATCAGAGCATCTAGCGTTTTCAGTACCGTCATGTTCTACCCATCTTTCCTTCGTGTCTTCTTCTTTGAGGTAGGGATTTCTTTTACTCTTTTTATGATTTTTAGCTTAATTATTTGCCTTTTTAAAAGGGTTATTTGTTTGGGAAATTTTGGTAAAACCTAGGGTTTGGTTTGAAATCAAAAGATGGGTTTTCCAAATTGATTCTTGAAAATGGTTGTAAGAATATGGTTGTGGATGAGTTGTGTTGAAATGGTGGAAATTTTTTCTCAAAAATTGATTTTGGAAAGAAAATGGGGTTTTGCCCTCATTTTGGATATTTGAAATTGTGATCAGGGAATTGGAAAATGATGTTGAATATTGTGAAACTGGAATAATGGTTATGTTGATGATAATGGTGGAGTTGGATATGTAGTATCTCTCCTATTGTAATTGATGAAAATGTATCTTTTGATTTGAAACCTATCCATTGAGTAGAAATATCTGTTTCGGGATATCGGTGGATGATAGTCTTGATTGTTGTAGACATTGTATGAGGATTAGGTTGAATTAAAACTAATTTCTCATCCATTTTGCATTGAACTGCATTATACATTGAACATTGTAAATGTATTGATTTTTGAAAAAAATTGGTGAATACCTTGGTGAATCTGGTTAGGGGGTGTAGTTGTAGTTATGATGTTGGCCTGTGTGTCCTTAGTGAAAGTCCAGAAACCCACGCGGTTAGGTGCCGATCCCTCCAATTAACACCGATAAAATGGCTTTGGTAGAACTTGTATAGTCTACTAGCAGACACGTACCTAGAGATACCGAGTGTTTTATATCCACTGCCCTATTTTCTATATAAAAGAATTATTTTCATGAATTGATATATAATCTGGCATTGCATTGTTTTGAAAAAAAAACAAAAAACAAAAAACAAACGAACGAGAAATGCTTTGGAAAATGGCATGCATTATGCATTTCATCTCACGACTTTGCTAAGATTCATATATTGTGTTAAAGTATTCCTAGTGGGCCTTAACTCATCTTATGTGGAAAACAACTTTCAGGTGCTAATGATATGCCTCTGCTAAGAACATAGCTTGGAAGGACTCAGAGCTTAAGGCTTCTATGTGGTTTTCTTTTAATGTAATAATTTGGTTTAAGCCTCGAGTTTTATTTGTATTGAATTTAAATTCATTTTGTTGTAACCAAGTATCATCGAGAAAATTGTATTTTCTTGCTTGCAGACCTCCCTCAAGCGAAAGTTTATGATTATAGTTCAAAACTCCAAGCCTTAGGTTGCTTTTGATTGCCTTTAGGTTGCTGTTAGGGTAGGATTTCCGGAGTTGGAGTGAAGGGAGAGGGTTTCTTTCTCACTAGCTCTCAAAATGCTCTTAAAAGTCTTAATTTTCTAAACCCTTGAAAAAAGAGGCGGATGAGGGGTGCTTTTATAGACACTCCTAACTTACGAGAGGAAGCCAGAGGAGGTTGCTAGGGTTAGCGATCGCTTTCTCCCTAGTGCCTCTCTCCAATTCCGCATTGCCATCTTTGCAAAATTTCCATTTCTATCTATCGGGGGAAGCTGCTGCCGTACACAAGAAGTGCGGTTGCACAATCCAAGTGCGGCCGCACAATGCACGTGCTGGCGCATGTACAGCCAAGGTTCCAGGTGTCAACTTTTATGGATGAGGTACGAGTCGGCTCAAACCAAGCGTACGTCCACTCCTTAAGATCCTCCTTGAGATTTTTCACTATTCATCGAATAGTAATTACACTCTTAGCTTCACAGGTGTTAGTAAACCTTAACAATTGATTAACCCCGATCACTCCAATCAACTAGTTGCGAATTCGGTGCTAGTCACACCTAACCCAAGTGATTTTATAGAAAACCACTCACAAAATTTATATCTGTTTTACAAGAAAAAAAATTAAGGGATACACGACCCTTTTACAATAAAAGCTCAAAGTCTCAATAAACTTTCTCTCAAAATAAATCATAACTCAATGAAAATGCACCACACAATATTTTGAGAATTCTTGAATATTATCAAAATTTTTCTCCATTTCTATGTTTTTCTTTATTCACAAATCTTCTTTCATAGCCATAGAAAAAATATAATCGTTAGAGGATTTGTTGAATTTCGGTGGCCATGCCTCTGATTATGGAACACAAAATGCTTAGCACACATAGACCATGCCTCTGATTATGGAGCAAAAAATGCTTAGCACAGATAGGGGAATTTACATCAATCAACAAGGCAAACAAAAGGGACAAAAGAAAGAAAAAAAAAATGGAAAATCAAATGGTACACTCAATTTGTTTGAAAAAATACACCCATTGTTTTGAAAAAGATATATATAATATTAAGATACTATACATCTATAAAATATAAGTATTAAAAAGATTTTTAGTAAACTTAATTAAATTTTAAATCGGTGCAACATATGAAAAAACTCATTTCCATATTTTATGTCACATAACTGTAAAAATAGGTATATTAAAAAATCCTAATTTATCGAATAATATGTTAGACATCATCAAAATCAAACCATAGGATTAACACCAATCATTATCAATAAAACGTGTAGTAATACATTGATATTCTAAACCATTATTTGACCACAGATTAGATGTTAAACAAACTCTTCCATTCAAATTTTTAAAGATGTCAAATAATTCTATAACGGTTCTGGTTTAGACCCAACCCATTTCTTGATTTTGAATCCCAGAAATCATGTACTTAACTGTTGTTCATTTCATTCCCATCTTATTGCTTGTTAAGTTTGGCTATTGGGAGTTGTGGTTGCATTTGAAATAGGTTGGGAAGTTAGCTTTTCAAATGAGTTATTGCCCAGATTTTTTCCTGTTCGCTCGAGCGGTATTTCTTGCACTCGAGCAGACATTTACAGTCTGCAAACTACTACTAGATCTGTGATATCTTCGCTCAAGTGATACTTCTTGCGCTTGAGCGGTCTTTTGCAGGTCTGAAATTTTGCGAGGGGGTCATTGTGCACTCGAGCGGTAGTTTTGGTTACTTGAGCAATGTCACGTATTATGTGTAACGCCCTCAAAATAAACCCATAATATCATACATTCAAGATATAGGAAAGAGATATTATATTACAATCATCAGAGTGTTCTTACAAAATGTATTACATATTGACAATAAAAGTAATCGCCTTATGGGCTTACAACTTCCCCAATCAAACCATTTAAACAAAAGCCCAACATCTAGGTTAAAGCTCATAAAGATGAGTAGAAATCCCTACCGCAAATGGAGAGACCAAATGGAGAAGATGAAGGATTTTGAAGGTGCTCCAAACCCAATAATTTTCGAATCAAAATGAAGAGCAAGCCATCCCTTCCTCTTCCTTTCAAGATTTCTCTCTTGTTCTCCTTCTTCTCCTCCCTTATGAAAATGCTTACTCTCACTCTAAACACTCTTAATCTAAACTCAAAATCTAAAAAAACAAATGGAGGGAGATATGGGAAGAACCATAGAAGTTGAGAGGTGAGCTCAATTTATAGGCAACTTGGTGTAACATACTAGTTGGAATTTGAAAGGACAAGTTTGAATATGAATGGACCACTAATAAGGATAGTAAATGAACTACTAATAAGGATATTAAATGAACAAGTTTGTAACCACTAATAAGGATATTAAATGAACCATTATGAAAATTTAATGGACACTAACCCTTGGTTTCCAAACACAACCAACCTGTTTTAAACCTACCCAACACGACCTAAGACTCATATACAAAGAGTAAAGGATGGAAACGGGAAAAAGACAACAACACATCCACGGAACCGACTCTGAAATACAATTAAACAATGAATCTGTTCGCACGAGCGGTGTTTTAGTCGCTCGAGCAGTTTGTGCGTATATCAATCTAAGAGAGGGCTATTTTGAGCCACTTTTTAATCTCTTTCTCTCTCTAAACATTTCAAAACTGTAAAAACCTTCACACACTCTCTCTCTCTAGCTCTTACTTCTAGCTCAAAATACTCTCAATTCATTGGTTCCCTCATCCTAGTCCTTTGGAGAAAAAAGTTGAGCAAGCCAAGGGCATCATTTTAATCCGTGAAGTTATTGTTTTCGGCTCTATCAAGTTCTACCCTTTGTTCCCTCTTATCTTCTACTTTGAGGTAGGGATTTTTTTGATCTTTAATATGATTTTTAGGTTAGTTATTTTCTCTTTGAAACGGGTTAATGATTTGGGAATTTTTGAAAAAACCTATTGTTTGCGTTTGAAATCAAAAAAGGGGTTTTCCAAACGGGTTCTTGAAAATGGTTGTGGGGATGTGTTTATGGTTGAGTTATGTTAAAATTGTGGATATTTTTTCTTAAATTGAATTTGTAAGAAAAGGGGATTTTGTTATAAAATTAGGAATATTAGGATTTGTGAAAAGAAATGGAAAAGGATGTTGGGTTTCATAGGATTGGAATAATGATTATGTTCATAATGGTGAAGTTGGATATGTACTATCTCTCTCTTTTGTAAAAGGATGGAATTATATCCATTGATTGGAAACCATCTGTTGTATAGAAATATCTATTTTGGGATATCGGTGGAGAATAATCTTGATTGTTGTAGACATTGTATGAGGATTAGGTTGAATTGAAACTAATTTGTCATACATTGTACATTGAGCATCATTTCATATTGAATATTGTAAATGTATTGATTTTGAGAAAAATGAGTGAATACTTTGATGAATCTAGTTAGAGGGTGTGGTTGTGGTTATGATGTTGGCCTGTGTGTCCTTGGTGAAAGTCTAGAAACCCGTGTGGTTAAGCGCCGATCCTTTCAGTTAGCACCAGTAAAATGGCCTTGGTAGTGCTTGTATAGCCTACTGGCAGACACATGCCTAGAGATTCTCAGTGTTTTGTATTCACTGCCTTGTTTTCTATCATAAAAGGATTATTTTCATAAATTGATTTATAATATGGCATTGCATTGTTTTGAGATAGAAAACGAGGAATGTTTGACAAATGGCATTCATGTGCATTCACCTTATAATTTTGCTAAGGTTCATATACCGTGTTAGAGCATCTCTACTGGGCTTTGGCTCACCATATGTGGAAAACAACTTTCAGGTGCTAATGATACGCCACCAAGGACATAGCTTGGTAAGACTTGAAGCTAAAGACTTCATTTTGTTTATTGATGTAATTATTTTTGTTTAAGCCTCGGGCTTTACCTGTGTTGATTTACACTCATTTTCTTGTACCCAAGCATTGACTTGGAAAGTTGTAGCCATTAGGACATATAATTATTAGGTTTTAGTTTTACTTTAAATCATGTATTCACGTCGTATGTTATAGATTCAGAATCTAAGATTTATGAATGTATGCTGCATATGTCATCTTTTTTATTGATCCAATAGATGAATGGAATAGAATATTCGATCTTGTTTGATCATTTATGAGTAATGTTATGAGTTAGATTATTGTTATTTATTTTGGGGCATTACAACTTGGCATTAGAGCTACTGGGTTTGAATACTTTGGGATTGTGGGATGTGGTTTTTACCACAATGGGTTCTCTTGCTTGATGATATTAGAAATAGACCTAGTATGCTATGTGATAACATCCTTAAGTGACTAAATGGGTATGAGATTTAATTTCTTAGATATTGATTGGGTCGACGAGTTTCTAGAAGTCCTGTTAGAAGAGCACTTGATTACTGCTATTTCTAATTGGAACTCTGGCAATGTCGCAAGACGGTCACTATCTAGAAAGGAAGTTGGTTTTTGTTTAAGTGATTAAGTGCTTCCATGGAGTGAATTATTTGTTCTCCATCATATTTGGACGTGAGTGAATTAGCTTCGGCACATTTGTGAATGTGCTAATCTGTTGTGTTACTTCTAATAGGATGTCAGAATGTGGACGTGGGGGTGGTAGGCATGTTATGCCTAGGCAGCAAGAGGTGCCATTACCAGATGACATTTTGGCGCAGAAGGAGGGAGATGGTTAGGCCAACGTAGCCGAGCCAGCGAGTCAGCAAGCCACGGGCGCTTTGGTCCGTGAAATGGCTAGTGCTTTGCGAGCATCCATGGACATTCTCAAGGTTGAGAATCAAGTCCAATCCCATGTTGCCAAGGCATGGCTATCCTTTCTGAAGAAGGAGTTCTTCCGATCAAATTCGGATGAGTATTTGGGGGACCTGAAGGAGCAACTGTAAGCAGATGAGTGGCTTGAGCAGATGCTGAAGACGTTCGATATGCTTGGCATCGAGGACGATGGTTTAAGGGTAACCTTGGCATCCTTCCAGCTGAAGGGAGATGCAGGTCAATGGTGGAAGTATGTGCGCAGGCGCATTGGGGTGACTTGGGAGACCTTTGTCAACGACTTCGAGGATAAGTTCTTGCCTCCCAATGCTAGGGAGAAGTTGAGGGATCATTTCTTGAAGCTCAAGTAGCTGAACACGTTTGTAGCAAAGTTTGAGGACGCCTTTACTAGCCTCTTTAGATTTGCACCAGAGCTTGTGGTAACGAAGGAACGCCATTGTGTCAAGTTTGAGAAGCGACTAAGGACCGAGCTCCTTGTCAAGGTGGCCAAGCCTATGGTTAGAGATTACGGTCATCTGGTGGAGACAACAGCTCATTTAGAGACTGTGATTTAGGCAGAGGAGATAGGATGAGGGGCTCCAAGTAGAGGATTCAAGAGGCTCAGTGAGAGACTTGAGATAACAAGAAACAGAGGGGTTCCACCTCACAACAGTCGCATGCAGCCCAATTCAGATCCACTTTTCCTGTATTGAGTTATGGTTTAGGGAGAGGTAGTCATGGTGGGATCACTTGCTTTAAGTGTGGTCAGCTGGGCCAGAAATCTTCAGTTTTCCTACAGAAAGGATGAGGGCAATAGTCTGAGCCATCTGCAGTTCGTCCATAAAGCCAAAGTCAGGAGAAAGGGCAGCCGCCTACCTATTATCACTGTGGGCAGTCGGGGCACTTGAAAAGGTTTTGCCCTCAGGTAGGTGGCACATCTGGTGCATCTGGTTTGAGGCAGGCACAGAGCCATCAGCCTACCCATTCAGCACAAGCCTCAACGGCCACTTAGGGAGCCTCTCTAGCTTAATCAGCTTACTAATCTTATACTCCGAGGGGTGAACAAGTGGAGCAGAGACCTACGGGGCGTGTATGTTGTTACCACATTAGATCAGTTGCTAGCACCCTCTATTTTAAGAGGTAACTTTATGTTGTTCAATTCTATTGCCAATGTGTTGATTGATACTGGTGCATCTCATTTCTTCATTTCATCTACATTCGCATTAGTTTTGGGATTGGAAATGGCTCAGTTAACATCTCCGCTCAGGGTAGAGTCTCCAGTTAGGAGTAAGATTGACTTGGATCGGGGATGTCACGGTTGTGAGATTGAGGTTGCTAGTCGCTGACTTTTTTTTACTTTTGTATTGCTAGACATGTCAAGTTTCGATGTCATCTTAGGAATGGATTGGTCGTCTTCATACTGTGCTATTATAGATTGTTACCGTCAGAGAGTTACGATGTGCACCTTGAGTGGTGACTATTTATATTTTTTGGGGGACCGAGCTGATAAAGTATTGTCACTAGTATATGACTCAGGTTGACGAGGTGAGCTTAGTTATCTTCTTGCAACTTTCTTGGGTAGTGAGAGTGATGTGGTCCGAATTGAATTGTCGAGGGTACTTTGTGAATACCCAGATGCCTTTCCTGAAGATCTTACTAGTTTGCCACTCCATCGAGAGATCGAGTTCTCTATTGACTTAGTGCTTGGCACGGCCCTAATTTCCATGGCACTGTATAGATTTGCACTCACCAAGTTGTATGAGTTGAAGATTCAAATCCAAGAGTTATTAGATAAGGGCTTCATTCGCCCTAGTACATCACCTTGAGGAGAACCAGCTTTCTTTGCTAAGAAGAATAATGGCACTTTGCGACCATGTATTGATTACCAGAAGCTGAACTGGGTAACTGTTAAGAACAAGTACCCATTACCTCGTATAGATGATTTGTTTGACTAGTTGAAAGGGTCTTGTAGCTTTTTTAAGATTGACTTAAGATTGGGTTATCACCAGTTAAGGGTGAAGGAGGAGGATATTCAGAAGACGGCATTCCGTACATGATATGGCCACTATAAGTTCTTAGTGATGCCTTTTGGGCTAACCAATGCGCCAACTTCGTTTATGGATTCGATGAATTGAATCTTCCATGAGCTTTTAGACCATTTCGTGGTTGTCTTTGTTAATGACATTTTGATCTACTCACCCTCCGGGGAAGAACACTTGCGGGTTATGCTTGAGTTGGTTAGAGCCCACTGTCTATATGCCAAGTTCAGGAAGTGCGACTTCTGGTTAAAAGAGATTAAGTTCTTAGGCCATGTGGTATCTGGGGAAGGGGTGACGGTAGACTCTTCTAAGATAGAGGTAGTGCAAGATTGGGAACAACCTAAGAATGCCTTTGAGATCCAAAGTTTTTTGGGCTTAGCGGGCTATTACCGACGTTTTGTGAAAGACTTCTCTAGATTGGCCTCACCATTGACTAGATTGACGAGGAAGGGTGCTAAATTTGTGCAGAGTGAGACTCGTGAAAAGTCGTTCCAAGAGCTTAAGGTTAGGCTCACCACTGCTCTAGTATTGATTATTCGAAGAGGGGTTTGGGCTATTCAGTTTATTGTGATGCATCTCGAGAAGGTTTGGGTTGTGTGTAGATGTAAGAGGGGAAAGTGGTAACATACAGTTCACGACAGTTGAAAACACATGAGATAAACTATCCTACTCACGACCTAGAACGTGCAGTGGTGATTTTCGCCTTAAAAATCTAGAGGCATTACTTATATGGTGAGAGATTTGAGGTGTTTTCTGATCACAAGAGTTTGAATTATTTGTTTTCACAGAATGATTTCAATTTGAGACAGAGGAGGTGGATGGAGTTTATGGAGGATTATGATTTTGAATTTCACTATCATTAGGGGAAGGCCAATGTAGTGGCCGATGCTTTGAGTAGGAAGTCTGTAAGTAGTGTAGCTAGTATTACCATCTGGGAATGGGAGATGTTGGGTGTTATTGGTGAGTTTGACTTACATCTTAACGAGTCCATTGAGTAGGCCGTCTTGTTTACTATTGTTGCACAACCTACACTAGTGAACTGAGTTATGGAAGCACAAAAGGGCGATCACGAAGTAGAGGCTATCCAAGGGAAGATATCCATTGGAAAGGTAGAGAAGGGATTAAACGTGTATTTTGACTCTAGTGTCAAGTATTTGGACCGTCATTTTGTGCTAGAATCTTGTAAGGAGGAGGTATTCTGAGAGTTCCACCATTCACGCCTTGCAATACACCAAGGAGGCACAAAGATGTATAACAACCTTAGCTGCCAGTTTTGGTAGAGGGGAATGAAGAGAGACGTAGCCTTTTTTGTTTCAAGGTGTCTTACTTATCAACAAGTGAAGGCGAGCACCTATGTTAGGTCCTGAATTAGTCTGGGAAACGACGGAGAAAGTCACACTCATTCATAAGAGATTAGTTTTGACTTAGAGTTGCCGGAAGAACTATGTCGACCGTAGGAGGAGACCTTTATCTTTTGAGATAGGAGATCACGTGTTCCCAAAGATATCACTGAGACGGGGTTTAATGAGATTTGAGAAGAGTGAGAAGTTGTCTCCTAGATTTATTAGGCCTTTTGAGATTCTAGAGCGGATCAGGGAGGTAGCTTATCGCTTAGCCTTGCCACCCCAACTTTTTAGGGTTCATGACATGTTCCACATCTGTATGCTCTGGAGGTACGAGCTTGATCCTTTATACATGTTGGATTGGACCGAGTTAGAGCAGATGATGATGCCTCGTATGAGGAGAGATCGGTACGGGTTTTAGACTCTCGGGACCAAGACTTGTGAGGCAAGACTATTCCATTGGTTAAGGCATTATGGTGACATCACGGGGTTGAGGAAGCGACTTAGGTGCATGAGGCAAAAATCCGTGAGAATATCCAGACCTATTTGTTGATATTTGAGACTTGTGTTGAAAATCTTATTTATGTTGTAATATATAAACGATGAATATGCTTTGGAGAATTAAAATGTAACAATTGGTGTTGAAAACTTAATGTATCCTTGTTACTAGTCTGGATGATATATGATTTGTTTCACTTTCAATGAATATTAGTTGATTTTAAATTTTGGGGGAAAAGTCCTTAAGAGAAAAGAGATTATAACGACTCCGGTTTATACCCGACCAATTTCTTGATTTTGAATTTGAAAATCCATGTACCTAACTGTTGTTCATCTCATTCATATCTTGTTGCTTGTTGAGTTTGGCTATTGGGAGTTGTGGTTGCATTTGAAATAGGTTGAGAAGTTAGTTTTTCAAATGAGTTGTTGCCTAGATTTTTGCTTGTTTGCTTGAGCAGACTTTCTTGCGCTTAAGCGATCTTTTATAGTCTATAAAACTACTGGATGTGTAATATCTTCGCTCAAGCGATACTTCTTGCACTAGAGCATTCTTTTGCAGGTCTGAGCTTCTACAAGGGGGTCATTGTGCACTCCAGCGGTGATTTTGATCACTCAAGCAGTGTCACTTATTGTGTCTATTCGTTCGAGCGGCATTTTGGTCACTTGAGTGGTCTGTGCATATATCAGTCCGAGAGAGGGCTATTTTTTGTCACTTTTTCATCTCTTTCTCTCTCTAAGAATTTCAAAACCCTAAAAATCTTCACACTCTCTCCCTAGCTCTTACTTCTAGCTCAAAATACTCTCAATCCATTGGTTCTCTCACCGTAATCCTTTGGAAAAAATCATTGAGCACGCCGAGTGCTTCGTTTTAATCGGTGAAGTTATTGTTTTTGACTCCGCCAAGTTCTACCCTTTGTTTCCTCGTATCTTCTACTTTGAGGTAGGGATTTCTTTGACATGTAATATGATTTTTAGCTTAGTTATTTGCTCTTTGAAACGGGTTAATGATTTGGGAATTTTTGGGAAAACTTAGGGTTTGAGTTTGAAATCAAAAAGGGGTTTTCCAAATGGGTTCTTGAAAATGGTTGTGAGAATGTGTATATGGTTGAGTTATGTTAAAATGATGGATATCTTTTCTTAAAATTGAATTTGTAAGAAAAGGGAATTTTGTTCTAAAATTTGGGATATTTAGATTTGTGAAAGGAAATGGAAAAGGATGTCGGGTTTCATAAGATTGGAACAATGATTATGTTGACAATGGTGGAGTTGGATATGTAATATCACTCTTTTTTGTAAGAGGATGAAATTATATCTATTGTTTGGAAACCATCTGTTGTATAGAAATATCTATTTTAGGCTATCGGTAGAGAATAGTTTTGATTGTTGTGGACATTACACAAGGATTAAGTTGAATTGAAACTAATTTCTCATACATTGTGCATTGAGCATCATTTCAAATTGAACATTGTAAATGTATTGATTTTGAGAAAAAGGGGTAAATACCCTGGTGACTCTGGTTAGGGGGTGTGGTTTTGGTTATGATGTTGGCCTGTGTGTGTAGACACCCCATTTTTGACCGCTTTTATGACTTGGGCGCCACTGATTGCGCACCCAATGATGAATTTCTATATGCTTGTCAAATGCTCGAAGTCCTCAACAGAGTGCCTCAGCTTTGAGCCTCAAAACCCTGTGAACCTCTTGCCTTGTTTTTGGACCAAAACTACAGTTTTTCAAGCCTAAGCATCCTGGGACCCACAGACCCACTATTGTGGACTACCGACCAGTAAGGTCACTTGCCGTCCACTATTAGTGGCCTACCGGCCACTATAAGTGGATTGCCAGCCACTTGTGTGTTTTTTCAGATATTTTTGCCAATTGTGCCAACTGTTCCCATAGGTGCATGCACTAGTCCATACATGTCTGTATGGATATTTCTGAGGAAGTCTCATGGTTTCCTATATATAGAGGACCTCCCCTCTTGTTTTAAAGGTTAGAAAAATTTTGAGAATTTTTTTTTCTCTCTCTACAATTCTCTCTCACTCTCTTGCAAGTTCTTAAGCCTTTGCCTATACACTCTAAACCAAACTTTGTGGTATTTGTGTTGAGGAATTTTTTAGCTTATTTTTAGCTCTTGAGGGTGTGTAAGTGTTGGTTTGCAACTCAAAAAGGGTATCCCTCTTCAAGAGGTATAATTCTTAGCTTGTTTCTTTGCTTTATTTACCTTCTCTACTATTTTTGGACTGTTTCTTGGACGGTTTTTACACTGAATTTTTGGGTTGAAACTTGTGGTTTAAGGCCATTAAGGGTGGAAGGGTGGATCACCCTTCTTTGCACCTAACTTCTTAGGCCTTTGCCCTTGTGTTTCCCACCTTTCTATTATCTTTTTTTGAGCTTTTTACCATTGATTTCCAGGGGTTTTTCAGAGGTAAAAATCATGTTTTGAAGTCCCCAAAATGGAGGGATTAGCCTTTCCTCCTTGTGCTTGCTTACTAGCCTAACTTGCTTACTAGCCTAACTTGCTCTATATTTTAGCTAGTTATTGTAGTTATTTTTATCTCAATTCCAGCACTTTTTTGGACTATTTTAGCACTGTTTTTAGTTGTTCATTACATTTGAGCTTTGTATAGCATGCTTGTAGTATAATGGTACTAATAGGTTTGGTGGTTTTGGCCTTAGCCACCAACCTATTTGAGTTGATAGTGTTTATTCCAAACTTTCCATACATGTTTTCATCTCTAATCACCTCTGTAACCTCCCTCATTTCTTGACTTTTCTTTGCTTTGAAAGTTGTTTCAAACTAGCTGTTTGTTTAAGCTTCAGATTGAGGTATTGTGATTAATGGTTTAATCCCTTTGGGGTTCATTACGAACGACATGACACTTCTCTCATGCCTAAAACAACACTTGGTTTGGTACTCCTTTCCATTAGAGGACTTAAAGCTCATTTTTAGACTCAGTTGATTAAGGAATGGATGGTAATTAAAAAGAATTAATAAAATTGGGACTAAAATTGATGCAAGATAAATAAATCAATTTGGGTTCAATCGAACGTTAATTGAACCCATTGAGTTTTGTGTCGTTTCATACTTGTTAGTGATGTAAACTGTTCAAGAGTCAATGTTAACCACTTCCCTTGATCAATCCATGATAAGGAGGCGGTTTTAAGAGTCTTTAAATTGTGTATTTATTGAATTGTGTCCCTTGATTCATAAGTCATCACGCAATGAAATTGCACCGATTGATGATTTACGAATCAAGCCCACCCCTCCTTTGACCTGTTTGATAGTAAGGAGAGGCAAGGTGAACAAAGATCCCCTGAGAATACTCTGGTTTATGATCTGTTGCTGCAGGAGAGAACCAAAATTAGTGGCCAACAGGTCACTTCTTCTGGACGGCAACCCACTATTAGTGGCTTGCTGGCCACTACTTCTGGGTTGCTGGCCACTTTTTCAAGGTAGGCAGTGCCCTTTCTCCAGCAGAGCAGAGCAAAGCATAAGTTGAGGTGAAAAACAATGCATTTTTCCAACTGTGACTGTGCAACAGAGGCATTCCGGTAGCAAAACGGAGAGCATTATCAGGTGGAAATTCGCATCAATGCATGAGCCCTCCTTCGATCCTTGGGATCCATGAAGAGATGGTGTAATAATATTAGTATTATGCTTCGAGTAGAGAGCTTGTAACTAGTTAGTTAGAATGGCTATGTGTTGTACTTATTTAATTAGCTAGAATAGTTAATTAAATTTTGTTGTTGCGATAATTAGTTAATTAGTAGTATAGTTAATTTATTCCATTTGGTTTGTAATAGTTAGTTAATTAGGTAATTAGCTTAGCTAGGTTATTCATTCGGACCCTCCTATGCGAGGGCCAACAATGTAATAATGTGTATGTCTTCCAACCCCACGTCTTTCTCTCTTTTATTTATTTTCTTATGATGGGTAGTTTAAAACATTATGTTTCTTTTAGCATATCCCATGTTTGCATCCACTTGTCTTGCATGAATCGAGGCTCGATTCATCATTCTAACAATGCATTGTCATTTAAATACTTGAGAATTACGGGAGTCCAAACTGTAGGGCTTATCGTCTTAAAAAAGGAGCATGAAAAGTCGAGCTACAGTGTGTCCTTGGTGGTGAAAGTCAGAAACCCACGCAATTAGGTACCAATCTTTCCAGTTAGTATTAATAAAATGGCTTTGGTAGTGCTTGTATAGCCTACTGGCAGACAAATACCTAGAAATTTCTAGTGTTTTATATCCACTACCCTGTTTTCTGTCATAAAATGATTATTTTCATGAATTGATTTATAATCCGGCATCGCATTGTTTTGAGATGAAAAACGAGGAATGTTTAACAAATGGCATGCATGTGCATTCACCATGTGCATTCACCTTATAATTTTGCTAAGATTCATATATCGTATTAGAGCATCTCTACTAGGCTTTGGCTCAACCTATGCGGAAAACAAATTTTAGGTGTTGATGATATGCCTCCACCAAGGATGTAACTTGGGAAGACTTAGAGCTAAATGATTCATTTTGTTTATTGATGCAATTATTTTTGTTTAAGCGTTGGGCTTTACCTGTGTTGAGTTAAACTCATTTTGTTGTATCCAAGGATTAACTTGGAAAGTTGTAGCCATTACGACATATAATTATTTGGTTTTACTTTTACTTTAAATCATGTATCCATGTCATATGCTATAGATTAAGAATCTTGGACTTATGAATGTATATTGCATATGTCATCTTTTGTATTGATCCAAGAAATTAATGGAATAGAAGATACAGTGTCGTTTGATCATTTATGAGTAATGTCATGAGTTGGATTATTGTTATTTATTTTGGGGCATTACAAATTCTCTTTTAATATCCTCACATTTCTTTAAAATCCTATTTACTAATAGTATTTCTTGAAAAACCTTGATATTGCGGTGCAAAATCTCTATGAATCATTTCTAAAAAAATCGGGACATTTACTAGTAGTAAAATGTGGTTCTTTTCTAATAATATAATCAATTACACAATTTTGTGCATGTATAGGATCATATGAAAATATTTGCAAATGACCCAATTGATGAAACCCTAATTGCATTTGACTTCTAATATCAGGTTGTTGATTTTGTAAATGTCTATTAGCCTACCTTTTTAGATGACTAGTACTCCCTGTAGATGTAGCACTGAGTAAATGTGTACAATATTTACATTTTGCTTTAACTGTAATTGTACCATCTGGATTATTTACAGATATTCTTTCGAAATGCTTCCAAACACTACTAGTCATGCCCTTAGATGATGATCCTGTTGTTAGAAGAGGGATATTAGGTACATTATAAGGAGAATTATGTTGTGTAGTATATGCATCAATATTGACATAAACATTATGAATTTTAGGATCCATTGTAATGTAAGTAAAATAATATGTAAGAACTAACAATTAATTTAAATAATGAGTTAACAATAATGAGTAAACAATAACTAATATATGTTAAGAAATAATTAATGTAAAAAAAAAAATGAGTAACTAATAAATTTAATTCAAATAATTAATGTTACCCACTGGCGAATGCGATGCAAAAATTAGCCTTTTCTGATAAAAGTTTCTTTTTGAACAATTGCAATTGCCACTTACGTATGAGATTTCAAAATTAATTGAGAGAGTTGACAGTTGAGAGATATTGAGAGTTTGAGAGAAAGAAATATTTGTGAGAAATAAAATGGGAGAGGGGTAGTATTTATAAGAGTTTGGAAGAAGGGGGACTAATTTGTATAATATATATATATATATTTGGTCGTTGGGTGTAAACGATTAAATGACCATTTGAATTGATTTATTTAGTTTTTTGAATTTTGCTAGCGTTGGTGCGTAAGAGTCGTTGGGGGTGTGGCCATGCCAAGCTTTGTAGGGGCAAAATTTTTTGGCCTGGGTTAGGTCAATCGAGTTGGGGCTCAGCTCCCAAACAGACGACCTAGGCCCAAGGTCCCCAGTTGGGCTTGGGCCCAGGCCTGGCCATGCATAGCCCCATTCTGTGGACGGGCTTCGGGCGGCCCACGAGCCCATGATACATTTTTACACCGCTCTAGTATTTTGTATGTTTTCATGAATATTGTGTATTTTAGTTTATGTTTAATGGAAATTTTTTTTTATAATATATATATCTTTATTCATTCAATCTAAAATATATGATATTCATTTTACTCCAGTCACATAGTTTTATGTTAGTTAAGAGATTTAGGTCTAAAATGAATTTTTATTAACAATTAACCACCAAAATCATAAAATAAAGAGTGAGTAGAGGCCAATTTTGGATTGAGCAAAAATGGGTGCTTCCATGTAAATAGCCTTTCCTTTTTTGTACATAAACTCTCGAACTCGGAATGCTCTTGATTATGACGGACTAGGCCTTAATTTTGTTTTCATTGTTAAAGGTTTCTTAATTCCCCTTTAAAAATTATGTGGCAACTCTATGTCAACAAAGTAAGTCGGAGTGGAATGCATGTCTTATGCTTGAAAAAGGCACGATGCCCACTATAGACACCCTATTGTTGACTAGTCTTAAGACTTGGGCACTCTTTCTTAGGTGCCCAATGATGAAAACAAGATGTGCTTGTCCTATGAATCCCTCAGCAAGAAGTAAGGTTGAGCCCTTGAACTAACCAAGCACCTGTTTTGGCCAAAATACTTTTCGGCCAGTGGAAAACCTTTTTTAAAATAAATTTATTTGTGTAATTCTAGACATTGCCAATATGTCTTGAGGCTCATCTTTTCAAAATCAAATTCTGTATTCTTTCAAATAAACTAAGCAATGGACACGGTGGGAATGATTGGAAGATATGAAATCCTCTGAAATACTTGTTTCTCCTTTCAATTTGTGCCAACTTTACCTTGTTGGTCTGACGCTGTATCTTCTGATTGGTCGGACAACATATGATGGCTAGCTCAAGATAAATTCGGTCGGACACTAAGGGGTACGGCCGGACTAATTGTTCGTGTATAGAGTATTTTCAACAACGTCAGCTTGTTCAACACACTTTCCATAAATATCTCAGATATTTACACCTAAGGCTCTATAAATAGAGCTCATTTCTAAGGGTTAGAGAAAATTCGCCCAAGGCATATACAAGCCTCCTGACCTCTCTCTCTTCCATCTTCTACCTACCACCCTCAACCTTCAATATCCAAACTCCATTAAAGCTTAATCTTAAGCTTCTTGCTAAGCTTCTTGAACATTCTAAAGAATATCTAAAAGGTCTTGAGGAAACCAAGAGAGAGTTTTGTAAACAAAGGAGGTCATCCTTTTTAAAAGGTGAAATTCTTGCAACTTTCATCACTTTTCTCCTTCTTTTTCTTCATTTGTAACTCTAATACTTGTTCCATAACTGTTGTAAATATACAATAAGTCCTCATGGATGTGGAGGGTGTAGAAATTAGCCACCCATCCATTGAGTTGATAGTTTTAATTTCTTTTCTTGTTTTTTTATAGCTAAGATTCATCATTATTATGTACTTTGGAACCTTGTGGATGTGATTGGGAGTGGAAATTAGTCATCAATTCACAAGTTTAATATGTGGAATAAAGTTTTTTCCTTGTTACACATCCTTTCCTCACATATCTCATCATCTAAGCACTTTAATCCATGTGTCTCAACTCCTGACTTAGTGTTAATGAGTAGTAGGAGTTGTTTCATAGGATTACTTGGATGATCCTCGAGGTTTGATGTTGAAAGGTTGTGTTCTTCTCTTTTATTGAGTATTTTGGAAGTAAAACAAAAAATCTTATGTCAAGGGCATTGAATTCTCATGGAAATGGGTGGAAGCACCCTTGTTCCATGAATAGAAGAAGAATTTTCAATGGATTTTTGATAAATCCCCTATTTTCAAAGCAAAGCTTCCAATAAGAAATGATGTGCATTAATCTACTCTTTCCAATTAATAGCATGAATTTGGGTATTAGCTTGCCCTTATTCACAAAGAGATGATGTAGGTTCTCATCTATTTCTTAGGCTTGAATTTGTTCTTGTTTTGATCCCTTTAGATTGTTATGAAAAATATCTATTGTATATATATGTTTATGTTATTGTTAGAGGCTGAGGCCCATCTACCTCCTCCTTAAGTGATTTCTGTGAGTAAAAAAGGTAGAAGGGATGAGCACCCCTTAGAAGGTGTTCTTAGCTTTTGTTCTAGACTTTCTGCACTGACTTAAATCTTGTCTGGAAGAAGATTTTGGCCAACCAGTTTTATATTTGGCTGGCCCATCCTGTGTCTGGCCGGATGATCTTCCTAAGAACAGAGCAAGCAGTTTTTGAGGAGTGCTCTCCAAGGTGATTTTGGAGCTGCTGGGGGAATTATTTTCCTTATTTAGTATGATTTGTTAGATTCAACAGTAGTTTGGCTGGATTGATTTAATGTCGTAATAATTTCTTCCCCCCTCTTTTCTTTTATTATTTATTCAAATTTTTGTAATAATCTCTCTCTCTCTCTCTCTCTCTCTCTAATTTCTTATTTGAATTGTTGTAATAATATTCCAACCCCATGTCTTTCTAACCCTTTTATTTACGTGCTTTTTGTATAGCATGTCTTATTCATCATGCCCATGTATTGCATTCATTTTTCATATATTCGGGTCCGACTCATTTGCATTTGTAGACTTTATCATTTCTAAGTTGAATACATGCGCTATTCCATGTCTTAAGATGATATTCATGTCATATCTTAATATCCGGAGCTGTAGATGCATGTCATATATGTATTGCACTAGTTATTTGTATATAGGATCATGCATGTACTTTAACTTAATCTTTTGGCTCACCCCGGAGTACTAGGTGAGCACCTCTTTGTTTTAGTATGTTGTATCTGTGTGTTTCTTGTCATGTTCATTGTTATACCATGAGGCTAACTGCTTAATTGGAATATTTGTTTGAATGCCCATGGATGGAGGTTGTGTTGCTTACGTTGGAATGTAATCGATTCTTATGATTATGAGTTTATACAAAAAGGCTTATCAAAATTGCATGAAATCAAAACATAACCAAAATTAGTGACACAATATATACTTAACTGCCTCAGATAGTAACATTAGCATTATTAATAAATCAGAATATGAGTATATATTGATTATAAAAACCACATCATGACTTAGTAGAGGCCGATCTTTTGATCGGGTGAGCAGTGGTGCTCAATTAATGACCTTCCCCCTCATACCTAAGTTCCCAAGCCGAGACACTTTGGTTATGATGGACAGTGGCCTTTGATGAGTTTCCTAATTTCCCCAAAAGATTAGGTGGCGACTTTGAAATCTGGTGACACAATCCACTTTAAGCAAATATTTGCAACAAAGTGGGTTTTTACAAAAGTTGCTAGATTTGGACTCTTATCTTTTGTTTCACATTGCACTAGTGAGACTAGATCAGGAGCTTGGGAGTCTGAACTGTTGGGTGCACATGGTAACCCCAAAGGCATCCCATACCCACATGTGTCAATACTTGAGTGAACACTAAATCAGAACTACGTCTAGCCTGATTCTCACTTTTGGTTACATAGAAATCTCTCCTCAAGGCTTGGCCCTATGTCCTTACCTGATTTACATCCTCAGTTTTGCAGTCATTCATGAGCTATAATCACCATCTCGCATAGCACATCTTATGGGGGATTAAGAAAGTTTTGATCAATAGGAGGAGCAATTTTTAGCACTTGAACTTATCTATGGAATTTCTAACTTGAGCTCGAAGGGAAATGTAACCTGATTTTTACAAAATTGAATTTTGAAAATGGTTCTTGAATAATAAGAAAGCATAAGGAAATCTAGGGGTACAATGAATGATCATTCGCTTTGAGTTTTGTCTATATTATTGGACATTTAGCTTAGTTGCTAGTGGTGTCTTGTCTCGTGTCATGGGTATGTTGTCTTATTGACTTGTGTCATGGGTACGTTGCTTTATTGTTTTGGGTCGTAGGCATATTGTCACCTTGTTGCTCGGTGCTATGGATGCGTCGTCCTGCTATGGGGTGTCATGTTTCACATTCACTTCAATGTCCTACATCAATTCTTTCATGTGCTTCTCAAATTGCATTTAGCTTTAACCATCAGAAGGAAACTAATATTGATAGTTGCGTTAATTGAAGAATCTTTTATCCAGAAGATTACATAACTTTTCAACTATAATGGTGCCAAACTTTTGCAAAACTCCTACCAATACCACATTCCTTTAGAAATTATTTGTTCTATTTAATGTAAAACCCTAGAATGAGGACATGTGCGCAAAAGAAAAGAGATAGAAAAGAAAAGAGAGGTGTGAGATGTGTGAAAAGTGAGGAATTTGCATCAAACCAAAAAGAGAGCGGAAATGAAGTCAAAAAATAAAAAAGTACCACATTACAGACCACTGGGGTAAATGTCGTTGAGAAAGCACTGTATCGACAAGTATAATCATTTTGCAAGATGGAGTAAAATAACACCCAACACATTGGAGCGCTATCAATCTTGTAGAATGCTAGAAATGGTTTTGTGCAATTTGAGGTTTGTCGAATCAATTTTCCTTCTCAAGTCTGTCTTTGGCATGTTTGTCAGTGTTACTTTGTTAGTATGTTTATGGCTCAGAGTTCGATAGAATGAAATGGTTAAAATTTCAAAAGTTCAAAACAAGTTCTGAAGTCTGTCTTGGGCATGCTTGTTAGTGTCAGTTTATTAGTATGTGTATGGCTTAGAGTTTGATAGAATGAGATGGTTAAAATTTCAAAAGTTCAAAACAAGCCATTATGTGAAGTTCATAGACAAGCTGAGAGTATCTACACAAGGGGCAGTAAGAAACAAATAAGTTCTCAATACTCTGGTGCATTGAAGAACCATGAGTTTGACTGGTCATTGGGTACAGTAGCATGTCCTTCATTGTCGATCTATGAAACGTTGGTTCCCACCACATGAGCTTGTAAAATGTTGAACTTTGCGAACAATGTGAACAATGATTCAGCACTAGGAGCATGATGAGCATCTCTGAAAAACTATCCACTAAGTAAGAGGCACGAGCCATAGCTTTTCCCTCAACATACTGAAGTCATCTGTCAAACACTTTTCTCTAATTTAAGCAAGTTCACTCACACGATGATTTTGATTTGATTAGGCTTTTGAAAGGTTTCCAAGGACGATGCTCAGATTCTCTCTAGTTGCTTTCCCCTATCTGCTTGATTTCATGTCTAGTATTTGGACTTTGGTTAGCATGATTGCATTAACTCTCTCTTTGCATGGTTATAATTCTCTTGTATCTTAGCATGTGTATGGTAACTTCGAAATCATGGCATGTCTAGAACAAGTTTCATACATCAAGTGTGGCTTGAACTTTGGCACTCTAATACATATATATATATAGAGAGGGAATAGCGTGAATGAAAAATGGAATGGCATGGAAATCTTTTACCTCATATCTCGCAAGGTGCATGGGTGATGCATAATAGAATGAAATATAAACTCATACTCAAGCTCTAGTATGCCTTTCAAGGCACCATTCTTAAATTCTGTATCAAATATCTGCTACTTGGTATTGCACCTGGTATTGCACCGCACTGGCACACTACTCACTTGGCAACCCAATAAAGCATGGAAAAGGACTTTTAAAATTCTCTCCAGCTGAGTTGTTTTTGAAAAATACCTTTGATAAATCACACATGGCTTGGAACCACTTGGTAAAACTTGAATTTTTTTTTGAAAAACTTGGAACAATTTGACAAACATTTGGTAAATTCTTGTAATATAAAGTCCATTTAGAGCGAACAAACACTTGACAAATTTTGGAACATAAAGCCCACCTAAACACTTGGAAAACTTGGCATATAAAGTTTGTCTAGGGCAAACAAACACTTGGAAAAATTTTAAAAAACTTTGGAAAATTTTGGAAAATACTTGGAATCACTTAGAAAAATTTTGGAAAATTTTGGGAAATATTGGAAAATACTTGGAACCACTGGGAACATAACTTGAATATAAATCCCTACCTCATAAGACACGATGATGGAATGGAACAAAATGAAAATTAATAAACCCCCACATCGTAAGGCGCGAGGATGGAATGGAACGTCTGAGGAAATAATAAACCCCCACATTGTAAAGGCTTGAGGATGGAATGAAACGGCTTGGGAAAAAATAAATTCCCACTTTGTAAGGCGCAAAGATGGAATGGAATGGCTCAAGAAATAATAAACCCCCACCTCGTAAGGCGTGATGATGGAATGGAATGGAATGGGAACTATTTACCCCTCACCTTGTAAGGGAGCAATGATGGAACGAAACAAAATAAAAAGGAATAGTATAAGCACCGTAGATGAAGAAGTGGCACAGAATGACATCATGCTAACCACACTGTGGTGTGTATTATTACTTGGGAATATTGTTCTTTGAAAAATTTCTAGGATTGGCACATTCAGCAAACTTGGAACAAAATGGACAGAAACTTGACATAGGCTTTGGTACGACAAGGTGAGTAAGGCAAGTATAGCTCGCTCACCCTCTCTTTTTGGAAAATCGCATGGTTGGATGAATGATTGAGTGCCTATTGCGCACACACACACACACACACACACACACACACACACACACATACTCACATATGGATTGTTGCACAATCACCCCCGAACTACATTGATTTGATTCATTGTAGTCAAGGATATGTAGGCAACTTGTAGGTTCGATCACTTGTATGTTTGTTTGGTATAGCCTTAAGCCTTAGGGTTTTGTCAACTGGAACAGTCTTAGATCTTTGACATTTTCTTCTTCTCACTTCATAATTGTTTGAGCTCTGTCAAAGAGAGGCAATTGTAGACACCCCATTTTGATTGATCCTCTGACTTTAGGCATTTGTAGGCCTCTCGATAATGAAATGGTAATACCTCCACCCTTGTAATGTTGGAAATTGTTTAAGGTTGTTGCTAAACCTTATTTCGCCCAAAAAACTAACTTTTTGCAAACATGAGAAAAATACCCCTAAACCCATTTTTCAGCCAAAAATCAATTTTCCAACCCTGAGAGATAAATGACGCTCAATTGCACTTGGATTGGTAGTATTTTCCAAAATTATTGATTAATTTTATCAAAAAATTAATCCAAGGACTATTTGAGCTTGCTTGGGCAATAAGTAAGCAAAGGCCATGCAAAGCCACACCTTAACTCACCCCGTATTTGGATTGTACAGCCGCACTTCCTGTGTACGACCGCACCTTCCTCAACAAACACAAATGAAAACTTTGCAAGGATGGCAATATATAATTGAAGAGAGGCACTAGAGAGAAAGCGATGGCTAACTCTAGCAGCCTCATCTAGCTTCCTTCCTAAGCTAGGAGTGCTAATAAAAGTACCCATTCTCCCATCCTCCTCTTTCAAGGGGTTAGAAAATTAAGACCTTTGAGAGTGTTTTGAGAGCTTGTGAGATAAAAACAGTCTCCCTTCACCCTAATTCCAAAATTCCTACCTTAATAGCAACCTAAAGGCAATCAAAAGCAACCTAAGACTTGGAGTTTTGAACTATAATAAGAAACCTTTGCTTGAGGGAGGTCTACAAGCAAGAAAACAAGGTTTTCTTGCTTTTTCTTCAAAACAACAACTTCTTATATTTATATTATTTCAGTATCTCTTTTATCCATGTTTTCAGTAACAAATCATTGCTAGGTTTCTAGTTCATCCATACATCATGTAGCTTGCATATTTATTAATCTTTCCCTCCTTTTTCACCATGACTCTTCTATTTTCATTAGAACAAAATGTGTAGGTTCATTTAACCATGTAGAAATCATGTGTTCGACCCGATTTGAATCATCATATAGTTTTCTCATATTTTCTCTTTCATTTGTAATTTGCTCTTTTGTACATATTGATCATTTAGTGGCCTCCAACCGAGGTTAGATTGCATTTTGTATGTATTAGTTGCATATTAGGATCATATTTAATTTATGTATTTCATGTAAGCCACTAAAAGTGGGCGAACAGGTAAGTCCACTTAATCTCCATAGCATGTGCTTGTCCTTGTTGCATTGTCCTTTCAATAATCCAAGTCTATATGCTCTTCTATGCAAAATTGGTTTTTTTGGTGTTTTTATGAGTGTTGCTCATGTTAGTCCAAGTTTATGGCCACGTTTTAATTAAAGTCTCTTTTTGGTGGAAAATTTTTGTTTTAATGGAAGACATGGCTTTATTCTTGCACGACACCCACACTTTGTACACATAAATTTGTGGTGTCATTGGTGTTCTTTCGTGTGCCAGAAAGCTCAAGAACAAAGAATTTGTGTATATGCATGTTCTTGTTTGATGAGCTCAGGAACCATTCCATTTTATTGACGAGAAAATCCATACCATATTCGGTCATTTTTGCATGGAATTGTTTGATGAGCTCATGAACCCATTAATCTCTCCTTAATCAGTTTCTATATATGTATATAATTTTTGTATATGCATGTTCTTGTTTCTGTGTGTGTATATGTATGTATCTAATTATTCTCTGTATTTGAATCAATTTGTTGTCTGATGTAATTCCACTAATTCAGATTCATGCTCACAATTTCTCGCCATTGGTGTCAAAGCAGCGGAGATTGTTGGAGATATAAATCAAATTCAAGACCCAATTTTTTAACAATCTACTTTCTTCGTTCTTCTTCATCGATTACTTACATTTAACAAAACAATAGAATGTAGGTCTTCAATGGAGTTGGGTCTTCACCGTGGGTCTTTAACGGAGTTAGGTTATGTAGTTGTCCATGTGGGTGGGTGTGTGGTTGTGTTTATCGTGGGTGAAAACCTATTTAGGTGGTGGGTGTACAAGATTTGAGTAAGGGTTATAATTGGAATATGTGATATGTGGAATGAGAATAATAATATATAACCAAATTCATAAGTGTGTGTACTGAGATATGATGTGCACAGAGATAAAAGATGCGTGGAAATAAAATTTCCCTAAGTCGGGGGCTAAATTGACACAATTGAAAATATTGAGGACCAAATTAAACAAATCACATATTTTGGGGACTATTTTTCTCTTGTTTTGCTGATTTGACAAAAATTCCTTTACTTTCGATTAATTTGTAGATGGAAACAAAGGTAGGGAGGAACTGTTTAGTAACAAAATTAAAATGTTGGGGACTAAATTGACACATTTGAAATAACAGGAACCAAAATGGCACAAGAAGCATATTTTGGGAATTGAATTATTTACTTTATCAAGTACATAAGAGTTTCATTGGGCTTATAGTATGTCACTTTATTATGCCAATTTGTGGTGATGTTACGTATTTTGTATTTGATGTTAAAACAATATGTAATAAAATTACACATTTTTTGATAGGATGCATATGATATGCACTCCTAAAGGAGTGCACACTATAAAATTTCCTTTGGGTTTATAGACAAAAAAAAAAAAAAAAAAAAAAAAAAAAAAAAAAAAAAAAAAAAAAAAAACCAACAACAACAACAACAACTTTACAAGATGTGTCCAAGTCAAAAGATCACGTGTTAGTATTTACCTTATTATAGTCATGACCAGGTTATATGTAGCATTGTCGAAGGAACATCCCAACAAACAACAAATATTTTGGTTATGGTAAGGATTAGTTCTGTGAGGAGTTGGTTTATACACATGAAATCTTGCCTATTATTATGATGTTTTTATTGCTCATAAATTTGTAATGTGGAATTCAATCAAAATTTTTTTATATGACATTTCTTGTTCTTGTGGTGCTCTTTTTTTTTTTTTTTTATTACTCATCCCATTTTATGTATTTTTTTTTTATAAGAAAAACAAAATTCAACATGAGAGTAACGTACTAAAACAAAAAATGCAAAGAGTTAAAAGGAGAGGTCAAGGTCAGGATTTGGGAGTGCATGTAGCTCGACTTTTTGTGCCCTATTTCCGAGGACGAATAAGCCTTATAGTATCGGACTCTCACGGTTCTGAATCTGATCTCACAAGTGCAATGTGAAATAGATAAACACCAAAGGGTCCAAATCCGACAAATCTTTTGGAAAATCAATTTTGAATCAAATTGCCAAAAATGAACTGCTTTAGCAGATACAGAATCGTCACCTAAATATTTTTTAAAAAATTTAGGAAACCCATGACTCATGTCAAAGGCCACGTGTTCATCATCACCAAGATTGTCTCGGCTCGGGAACTTAGGTAAGAGAGAGGAATATCATGAATTGAGCACCCTCGCTCGCCCGATCAAAGATCGGCCTCTAGTAATCATGATGTGAATCGTGTCTACATTATATGCTCTTCTTCTGATTATTAGGCTAACTTACTATGTGATGTGAACACAAGTATAGACTAAGTTGCAAGAATTAAAACACTTGATCTCATGTTTATTTTGAAAATTGTTTCGAATATATACCACTTAAAAAAAGTGATCGCATATGAACTTTACTCAAATTATTCCAATTTAAGCAATTAGCCTTCATCCACAGACATTCAAACAATTTATCAATTAATCATTTGGCCTTATGGCAAGAATGCTAGACATGGCAACAATCACATGCATGCGACATGCTAAAGCGAGTAAAGGCTCACCTAGTACTCCAAGCCAAAAAGATAAAAGAGTTAGAAAAATGCATGATCCTAATTATGCAACATGACTAATGCAATACATGAAAGATGTAATTAATAAGCTCGGTTACTAATATAGCATATGGATCAATTTAATAGCATGCGGCCTAAGCACGTATTTAAAGAAGTATTGAACTAACAATGCAAGTTTAGAATGATGTACCGAGCCTTGGTGCATGCAAGACAAGTAGATGCAAACATGGAGTATGCTAAACAAAACGTGATGTCCTAAACTAACCATCATAAGTTAGTAAATAAAAGGGAGAAAGACGTGGGGTTAGAAGACACACACATTTTTACAATATTACGCCCTCACGAAGGAGAGTCCGAATGAACTAACTTGCTAAGCAAATTACTACGAATTAACTATTACAAAGCGAAATGAATAAATTAGCTAAGCTACTTAACTAATTATTACAACAAAATAATTAACTATGCTAACTAACTAATTATTACAACAAATTGACTGACTAATTGAACTAACTATTTACATGAATACAACATGAAAAGAGTGCTAAGCTAGCTATTCTAATTACTCCACCTCAAGAAACGAGGAAGGCTTATGCATGCACGAACTTCCACCCGAAAAAGCCACTATTTCTGCTGCCAAATGCCTCTATTGCATAGTAGAACACTTGTACTGATTCCCACCTCAGAACCAACTTTGTTCTACTTCAAAAGTACACTGCTAGATTTTGCACAGGTGGCCGATAGATGGCTTGCCGTCCACTGATGGTGGCTTGCCAGCCACAGGAGGTAGCCTATCGGCCATTGATGACTGGATTGTCCTGCTGCAACAGAGGGCAAACATAGTAAGGACAGGATATTCTCAAGGGTTTGTTTGCACAATTTACCCCTCCTCATCATTTGAACAACTCAAAGGAGTAGTAAAACTTGATTCACAAACCATCAATCTATGCAATTTCATTACATGATGGCCTCTTGAAGAGGAGAACCAATTCTAGGCGACAAATCAAGACAAACACACCCTCAAGATCTCAAACAAGGCTCAAAGGTACATTAGCTCAAAGATCGAGAGGTTTGGTTAAGAGTGTATAGGCAAAAGCTTGCAAAATGCTAAGAAATTTAAGAGAGAGAGAGAGAGAGAGAGAGAGAGAGAGAGAGAATTTTTACTCTAAAAATTCCAACCTTAAAAATGGAAGGGGAGGCCTCCTATATATAGAAAACCAAGCAACTCCCACAGAAATATCAAGATATACACGTGTAGGAAGGTGCATGCATCTGTGCCAACAGTTGGCACAGCTGGCAGAAAAATATTTGCAAAACACATTGGTGGCCGGCAACCAGAAGCAATGGCCGGTAGCCAATAGCAGTGGCCGGTAGGCCACAAAAGGTTACAAGCTTGAAAATCCAAGGTTTTGGTCCAAAAATAAGGCGATAGAGGCGTAAGGTTTAAAGGCTCAAAGCTGTGGCATTCCGCTGAGGACTTTGAGCACTTATCAAGCATATACACTCATCATTGAGTGTGTAAGCAGTGACGTCGAAGTCGTAAGGGCGGTCAAAAATAGGGTGTCTATAGTGTAATATCTTTAAAATTTTAGGTTTGAAATCTCCTAAGCGCAAACGATATTGGATTTGTTAAAGCTGAAAATTTAAGCTTCGTAGGTAAAGTTGGCGTATTATGGGACTAAACTTCATGATTTGAACGGTTCATTTTATATAACAAGCTGAGAAAAACATGCATGCAAAAAATTAAGTTGATCAAACATAAATAATCACATGATTAAATCACATATATATTACAACAAATGAATGCTCTATTCTTAACAATACATAGGCCGTATAAATAAAAATGATCTAATAGTTTGACAATTCATGTTGGCCAACTTAATTTTTTGCATGAATAATTTTCTTTATTAGTTGTATAAGATGAATGGTTTAGATTATCGAAGTGAGTCCAAATTAGCAAATTGGACATAGTGCAAACAATTTCATAGGGTCAGTCCATACGGGACTTTGTTCTAACTTTAATAGGGCCCCGACTAACAGACGGTGAGATTGATCCTTTAGATTAGTCAGGCTAGCAGGCTAAATATCGAGTTATAAAAAAATGGGGAAAAAAAAGAAAAAAAAAAAAAAAAAAGAAAGAAAGAGAGGAGGTCTATTAAATAGATGGACCAAGAGAAAAAAAAAAAAAAATGAAACAAAAAAAAGTCTATTTTTGGGACCACTTCAATTAGTTTATTATATGGCTTGAATTTAAAACTTTTTTTTTTTCCTTTTGAAAAAGTAGAAAAATATATGATCAATTAGTTGACATCAATCAATAATTTTTTATTTTAGCAATCAATCAATCAATAAGTTCAGAGTCTTTAAATATGGTTAAAAAAATGTAGAGATAGGGAAAGGCACATAAGTTACATGGTAATGTTATTGACTAAAATAAAGTTTTAAAACACATATAATGAGAGAAGCAAATATGACCGAAATCAAGTAATCATTTAAAATGGACCATTCTTACCTACTATTATTTAACTGAAGTTGCTAACATACAGTCAACAAATTAAAAATAAATTACATTTTTACAAATTAAATTTAAGGGTTAAAGTTCAATTGTGTTGCATGTGCACCTATTGCTATAGTTGCCTTTATATTGGTATTTTAAGATATGCCAATTGATTTTAAATATGGTTAAAAAAATGTAGAGATAGGGAAAGGCACATCAGTCACATGGTAATTTTATTGGCTTGAAAAAAAATAAAGTTTTAAAACACATAATGAGAGAAGCAAATTGGCCGAAATCAAGCAATCATTCAAAATGGACCATTCATACCTACTATTATTTAACTGAAGTTGCTAGCATATGTCTTGACCACTCGACAAACTAAAAATAAATTACATTTTTACAAATTAAATTTAAAGGTTAAAGTTCAATTGTGTTGCATGTGCACCTATTGCTATAGTTACCTTTATATTGGTATTTTAAGATATGTCAATTGATGAATATTTTGAAGTACTATTTTAAAAGCACCTAATAACTTTTCTTTAAATTTAAGAGATATCAATTGATGAATGTTGTGAAGTGCTATTTTAAAAGCACCTAAATCAGTTTGTGAAGTATTATAAATGATGTTAAATGAAGTAAAATGACCTTGCCTCACCTAATGTTGCAAATGAATTGAATTGTTTGTAAACAGTTCAAAACTCGACTTATTTGCAGCTCGTTCAATTACCAAATGAGTAGAGCTCGAGCCTTGTGAGTTCAATCTAATGTAAACTCGACTCGATTTGATGTGAACCAAGCTCAATTATTAAACAAGTTGAGTTCAATCTGATGTAAACTCGACTCGATCTGATGTAAACTCAACCCAATTAAGCTCGGCTCTATTATATTATATATTTATTATATACATAAAATTAAAAAAATTTGAAAATATTAATGAAAATCCATTCTCCAAGTCAACAAGCAATAAACAAATAATAATGCATTGCCCAAGAGAGAGCTGATAGAATGGAAAGCAATTTATAAAGGGTGAGATTACTTCAAGTTTCCTTATCCTCCGACGTGGGACAGCCACTGAATGAACTTCACAAAATCAAAATTGTGTATGACGTGTCCAAAGTTTGCAATTGTTCGAATGTCCCACATCTCTTCTTTATAAGTGCGGTTCAAGTGAGTAGTTATTACAAAGTCTAGCCACACGAGACGAGGTCGAGTTTTGTTTTAGTCTAACGAGTTGAGTTTGAACTTAATTGTATTAGGCTTGATTTGAACTGGAGCCGAATTCGAACATCTGAAAATTTATTCGAACCGAGCTCAAACAAGATGATACTCAATGCGGCTTGGTTCGTTTGCAGTTTTAGTCCCATCCCACTCAATTGTTCTCTCCTAATCACGAGTAATTACCTCATTTTTTGAGAATTCTATATTAGTATGTGCCAAATCAATAAGGGGCTAAATTAATACATGACCTTAAAAGCAAAATTATAGACAAATTATAAATTATTATTGGATAGACACAAAAACACATGATGTTTAGGACTTACTGGATAATTTCTTCCTAACCACGGGCTTCTACTCTAGTAGATATCACCTAGCTCTCACGTACAAGAGATTAGGAGTTCGACACTCACCAAAAGGTGAAAGTTTCCTACACAGAATTGGGGTGTTGGGAGCATCTGCTACCACACAATGTGTCTTTTGTAAATAGGAAATTGAAAGTGTAAATCCTGTTTTATTACATTGCCCACTGATTTGGAGTCTGGTCTAGAATTATAAGATGGTGGGATATGCGGCGGGTAATTCCTAGGTCGATTGAGGCTTTATTTCAGTAGTGGGCAGGGGCTTCGGTAGGAAAAAAGAGGTGAAGGTGTGGAAAATTGTGCCGCTAGTTTTATTTTGGTCAATTTGGAAGTTGAGGAATGATATATTGTTTAACGGTGGCCATCCTAATTTTGATGATTTGGAGGACATTGTGAAGGCCAGGATTGCGTTTTGGGCTAAGAACAATTTACCAGGTGTGCAGTACGGAGTGCATGATTTTGTTCATAATCTTCAACAGGTCAGACATTGTTTGAGGTGAAGGGTGTTTACTGTGGCACTGTGGTGGCAGTGTTTTGCGACGCCCTATGTTGGTTTCGCTATCAAGTCCTGCTGTTGCTGTGTGTGTAGTTCAGTTGCTGGGTGCGTAGCCCCGCTACAGTGGTCTTGGTATGGGAAGCCCTCTGCTGGCTTTTTTGCTGTTTTGCACTACTGCTGCTGGTCCTATTATTGCTGGTTCTCTTGTTGCTGGTGTTTGCTGTCATGTATAGTACGTGCAGTTTGCAGTAGTAGTGTGCAGCTGTAGAAGTGTAATTGGTGCACTTATCAGTTTGTTAACAGTCCTGTTATAGCTACTGTGTTGTTTGATTGCTAGGTTGTCATGCAGTTGCTACTGTTTGCAGGGTTGAAATGCTGTTGCTAATCTTTGCTGGGTTGGCATGCAGTTATAGCTGTTGTTTTTGCTACCTGGTGCTGCTGTCTATTGGTGCTGCTTGTTGATACCTTGGGTGTTAAATACTTAGTGCCTCTTCTTGTGGCAAGGAGATAGATGGTGTATGTTTCAGAAGTTACTGGTAGAGTTTACAGGGGAAGGAGTTGGCAGAGTTGGATGGTTGTCCTTGCGGTGTGGTTGGTACCTAGCAAATAATAATCTTAGTGGAAATTTGCATAAATTGTTTGATCAACTTGAAGATGTGAGATATTGGAACATCCGCGGGAATAACTTCAATGGAAAAATACCTGCTTTCCTAGCCCAATGGAAAGATATTGAGGAATTGTACCTCATGGGGAATAATTTTGAATGTTCTATTAGTCATGGAGTGTTCCAATCATATTGGGCCGAGAGGGTAATTTATATGTATAAATTGGGCCGAGCTAGGTAATGGGCCGTTGTGGGTCGTAGTAAGAAAGGCGGAGTAAAAGTGGCCTTGGCGTTAGCCCGGTCCCAGAAGGCCTTGTTGTTATCTCGGTCGCCACGGCCAGAATGGTTAGCCCGGTCGTAATCTTTAAACAGAGGTATGCTGAGCCTTCTTCGGGACTTTTGTTCTTGGTTAGCTCGGTCCAACTCTTCTACGGATAGCTCGGTCTTGACATGCGAAGCCGAGGTAGAAGCAAGGAAAGGAAGAGCCGAGCTGGCAGTTAGCTCGGTCATACCAGCCAGTTTAGCATGGCAATGTTATCTCGGTCGTATGGTCATCCTATCGAGATAAAACCATCTCACTTGGTTTAAGCAGTGAGGGGGTGTTGAAGGATAAGCATTATCTTTCAGGAGTGTAAATCCTAGGAGGACTCTACATGGAGGAGTAAAAGTCCTACTGGGATTGTGCCACGCGGAACCTATAAAAGCTCACAACATCACCTATGGAGAGGTAACACAACTTTGATTCCCGAATACACAGAGCTTTTTGTCTATTTGTCTATTTTGCTGACTTAGGCATCGGAGAGGTATCCGGCACACACCCGCCGGCTAGCTCACGTTTGTGTTTTCAGGGAGTAAAGCGACGACGTACGGAGGAGCGCAATCTTGATCAACAGGATTGTACGAGGGAATATTTCGTGCTCGTACAATTGGCGCCATCTGTGGGAACAAACAGAAAGAACTAACCTCTTAATCAAGTTATCCTCACCAATCGGAAGTAATAGCACACATCGAAGAGTTGCCACAGTCCGCCATTGACGGACAAACCCCAGAAGGAGGCGGGAGGTGCGAAGGTTTACCTCCTGTCCCTCCCATGGCGGACTTGGTGCCCTAGCGATAGAACCCCCGGAGGGATGCAAGGGGGAGGCGGAACAACAACCCCCGTCGATCTAAAAGTCCTGAAAAGCAGAGGCAAAGAATCGACCCTCAAACTCTTGAGGATCGCGTAAAAGAGCAGGATGAACTAATAAGGAAGATGGCGGCGGATATGGAGGCCATGAAGCGCCAGATCAAGGGAAAAGGGGTGGCGACAGGAGAAGGGCGTAAAGGCAACACGCCCCCTTGCCACTCAGAAGATCGCAGTAGGCACACCACGCCATCACAAGCAGAGAGTAGGAGCCTCAGAACAGGCGACACTCAATCCAGGACTTCCAGAACTCGTCACTCCAAGTCTGAGAGGACGAGATCTGAGAGGTCATACACAGAGGGAAGCACCTATCGACCCTCGCACACCCACCAGACGTCATCCAGGCAGACGGAGTTACCTAGATCGTCTGACTTACAAACTGTGCTAGAGGAAAGGGCACGATGGAAGAAAGACACTAGGGCGCGCGACCCTCACAGAATTTCTGCCCTTCAGCGGTTGGCTCCTCGGACGCATGGAAGCGTCGAGATGGGAATGCCAATACCGCGCCCGGCCTACGAACCAATAGACAAAGCATTAGTGAGGCTGCAGACCTCGCCGTTCATTCCGGCAATTGAAAACGCGCCCCTACCTTCAAGCTTCCTTCAGCCCAAATTCACCACGTACGAGGGGAAGACAAACCCCTACATGCACCTAAGCCACTTCCGCCAGGTTATGGCGGTATATCGACGAAACGAGGCTTTGTTGTGCATCCTCTTCCCATCCAGCCTAGGCGATCTAGGCTTGACTTGGTTCGAAAAGCTTCCAGAAGGCAGCATAGCCTCTTGGGTGCAATTGGCGGAGGCGTTCGTAACAAGGTTCAGAACGAACACCAAAACCCCGGTGGAGATCGACCAGCTTCTCTCCATTGACATGGGCGACAAGGAGACATTAAGATCCTATAATAGTCGCTACTGCGAGACCTTCAACCAGATTGGGGATTGCCCCACCAACCTCGCCATCGCACAGTACAAAAGAGGCCTTCCAGTTGGAAATAGACTAAGGGACTCAATCACTATGACACCGCCTCTCACAATGGAGGCCTTAATGGAAAGAGTGCACCAGCATATTCGGGTGGAAGAGGATGGCGCCCGTGCTAAAACAAAGTCTAGCACAACTGCAGTACCAGATAAAAAAACCGCGGCAAAGGTCAATGCGGTAGAACGTCCAAGCAAAAACGGACGAGGCAGGCAAGACAATGGAGAAGACCAGGATAAAAGATGGTTGAGAGTCTGCACTGCCATTACCACGGTATTCAAAAAGCTAATCTATCGGATTCTAAGCGAGATACGCGATGAACCTTTCGTTCGATGGCCTGCCAAGCTAGGAGAAACTCAGAAGGACTGCGACGAAAGGTCACGATGGACCTTCCATAAAGAAAAAGGGGCACCGCACTGAAAATTGCACACCATTAAGACAACATCTAGAGGAGTTGGTGGCAGCCGGTCACTTGGACAAGTACATTGAAGGAGGGACGCAGCCAGCCCCCCAGAATGACAACCACCTGAATGGAATGCCAATCGACGCCCCACCTCAAGGCGTGATAAACGTAATACATGGGGTATGCGAACCTGAGCGCGTATGTGAGCTCAGGGGCATGATCAAAAAGGCTGAACACTTAAGGGAGGTACTAAGTGCACAACCTATAATTAAGAAGGGAAGAATGGAGGCCACAAATGTCATCTCTTTTTCAGACAGAGACTTGGCAAGGATATACTACCCTCACAATGATGCGCTAGTCGTCACTCTTCGCGTCAAGGATTACGACATCAAGCGGATTTTGATAGACCAAGGTAGCTCGTGTGAGATAATGTACTACGACACCTTCAAACAGTTGAAACTAGAGGACAAAGACTTGGCACCAGCTGTATCCCCCCTGATCGGATTCAACTCAATGCCGGAGTGGCCAGTTGGCAAGATAATCCTTCCAGTCAGGGCAGGAAGCGTGACAAAACAAGTGGAATTCTGGGTATTGAAGGTCCCTTCCACTTACAACATAATCTTGGGAAGAACATGGCTGCATGCCATGCGATCGGTAGCTTCATCCTACCATCAAGTAATGCGATTCCCCAACGAAGCCGGGGTAATTGAAGAGGTCTATGGAGACCAAATTATGTCCAAGCAATGCTTCGTCACAGTAAATGGCAGCCGTGCTACCAAAAGATTTGTTCAGATGGTGGAAGAGCCAGAGAGCAATGAATTGTTCGCGGATGTTGGCAAAGCCGCTGAACAGAAGGTAGTGGAAGACTTGGTACAGGTAAGAATAGATGAAAAGAACCCGGATAAGTTCTTTTTGCTTGGCTCATCTATGTCCAGCACTAAGAGAATAGAGGTCATGGAATTATTAACCTCCAACATCAAAGTGTTCGCCTGGACACCGTACGACATGCCAGGCATTGACCCAAGCTTCATTTGTCACCAATTGAACGTCCACCCAACTGCCAGACCAATCATTCAGCGCACTCGCAGATCGGCACTCCACCACGCCGAGATAGTGGCGGAAGAAGTCAAAAACCTGCTAGAAGCAGGAGCTATCGGAGAGGTGCACTACCCCAGATGGATCTCCAATACAGTCGTGTTTCTCTCTCTCTCTCTCTCTCTTAAATACTTTTGAATACTCTGTCTATCTCTTGTTTGGTTTGTTTCTCAGAAAAAAAAAATGAAAATTATCGCCAAAGAAGAATGGCAAATGGCATGTCTGCGTCGACTATAAAACAGTCAACGAGGCATGCCCAAAAGACAGCTTCCCTCTACCGTGGATAGACCAACTGGTAGACCTAACGGCGGGGTACAACCGGCTTAGCTTTCTTGATGCGTACAGACGTTACCATCAGATCGCTATGTATGAACCAAACCAGGAGGTCACATCTTTTACCACACCAAGAGACTGTTACAAGGTCATGCCCTTTGGCCTAAAGAATGCAAGGGCAACATTCCAACGGATGGTCACCAAGATGTTTGAACCATTGTTAGGCAGAACAATGGAAGCTTACATCGACGACATGGTGGTCAAGAGCAAGGATGAGAACGACCATCTCAAGGACCTAGGTGAGATGTTTCAGATCCTTAAGAAGCACAAGTTACACCTCAATGCGTCTAAGTGTGCATTCGGAGTAGGATCTAGCAAATTCCTAGGCTTCTTGGTGACCAACCGGGGTATAGAAGCAGACCCCTCTTAGATCAAAGCAATTCAGGATCTAGAGAGGCCAAACACAATAAAAGAAGTGCAGCATCTCATCGGCATGGCAGCTGCACTCAACCGATTCATAAGCCGGTCGTCAGACAGATTACGACCATTTTTTCGAGCATTAAAAGCCAAGTTCGAGTGGGACGAAGAATGCGACCGCGCTCTGGAAAGCTTGAAAGAATACATGTCTTCTCTACCACTGCTTGTGACCCCAATACCTGGAGAAGAACTCTTTCTGTGCCTGGTAGTTTCACAACACACAATTAGCGCAGTGTTGGTCCGAGCGAAAGGAATCCAACATCTGCCCATCTTTTACGTCAGTGAGACATTGCTGGGCGCCGAAACAAGGTACTTACCACCGGAAAAACTGGCCTTGGCCTTGATGATGGCCTCAAGGAAGTTGTCACACTACTTTCACGCCCACACCATAGTCGTCCTCACAGCTTTTCCATTAAAAGCTTTGTTTGAGAGGGCGAACTTTTCTGGGCGAATCTTGAAGTGGGCAGTAGAGTTGGGACAATTCGACATCAAGTTTCAACCCAAAACCGCAATAAAGGCTCAAGCATTGGCAGACTTTGTCGCAGAATTCACCCCAGGAAGTCATCATATCTGCCCAGTCGACCTGACTGAAACAACCGAACTAGGAATGGAAGTTGACGTCGGAATAACGCAAACCCTGGTACAGGTTACCCAGACAGGTCGCAAGACAGACCAGAGCAAAGTGAGGGAGGAAGAAGCAAACCATGTTACACCAAGCCAAGACTCACCAATAAAGAAAGACTTGGTACAATCAGATAGCGAGGGGCAGATAGCAAGCATGGAGCAAGAAGAAAACACTAGCAACACTCATGACCCCAAGGCATCATCTGATCCCTCCACTTGCTGGAAGCTGTTCGTCGGAGAGATATGGAAGCTCTTTGTGGATGGAGCATCCAACAGGCATGGAGCAAGACTAGGCATAGTCCTCATCTCGCCAGACGACCTAGTAGTGGAGCAAGCAGTCCACCTTGGCTCCCCGCATCAAACAACAAAGCAGAGTACGAAGCGCTTTTGGCAGGCTTAAAATCAGCATCCTAGATGATGGCCACCGAGCTAATGGTTTACAGCGACTCACAGCTGGTGGTAAACCAAATTTCAGGGGACTACGAGGCAAAGGATGACAGGATGGCCAAGTACCAAGACTTAGTCAGAAAAGAGATCAAGAAATTTGAAGTAGTGTGGATAGAACAGATTGGCAGGGAGGAAAACAACAGAGCAGATGAACTAGCAGGTTTTGCTTCAATGGCAGATACATCCATCCCTCATCCGTTGCTTATTGATTACTTACCAAGACCAAGCATTAAAGACCCCAAAGCAGAAGAGGTATGTTGCGCTGAACTAGGCCCTTCGCAATGTGGGGCTTGGACATAGTAGGACCACTTCCAACAGCACCCAGAAACTAGAAGTTCTTTCTTGCAGCAACGGACTAGTTCACAAAGTCGGTGGAAGCAAAAGCACTAGCATCAATAAAGGAGAAAGATGTAAAGAAGTTCGTCTAGCAAAATATCATCACTCGGTTCGGCATACCTAAAGCCCTAATATCAGACAACGGCACTCAGTTTGATGGCAGAATCTTTAGAGGCTTTTGTGAAGAATACAAGATAGAGTTCTACAATTCTACACCGGCATACCCCCAAGCAAATGGCCAAGCGGAAGCATCAAAGAAATTCGTCTTGGATGGATTAAAGAAGAGGTTAGAAAAAGCAAAAGGCAAGTGGGCGGAAGAGCTCCCTCATGTTTTATGGGCTTACCGCACCACACCTCGATGATCAATAGGAAAAACACCATTCTCCTTGGCCTATGGCATGGAAGCAGTAATCCCACTGGAAGTTGGCCTCTCCACAATTCGAAGTGAAAATTTTGATCCAGACTTAAATAGAGAAGCCATAGCATTGGAGCTCGATCTTACAGAAGAAAGAAGAGAAAGAGCACTGGTTCACATTGCCTCGTACCAGTAGGAGTTGTCCAGAAAGTATAACAAAACAGTACATCGAAAGTAATGGGGAATACATAGGTACCCGGAGACAACAGGTTAGGGCCCAATTGGGAAGGACCTTACAAAGTGGTTGGGTTAGCCGGAAAAGGGGCATACCAATTGGAAGACAAGGACGGCAAAGCCTTTCCCAGGCCATGGAACACTGCCAATCTCAAACTATTTTATTTTTAGCCTTTCAGTAATTGTAATTTTTCTTTTTTTCGCAATAAAGCAAGTACTTTTCTTTTCAGCATAATTATTTTATTCTGTAAAAAGTTTTTCTAGTAAGCTAGGGGCAACAAAAACAAAGTTGGCCGGAATAACCAGCTTTGTCCTCTCCTAAGCCCAGGATAAGGATCCAGGCTGCAGGAAGTTCGGTCGCAAAAACCAAACACTTTACTCTAGGTTGGCAGGAAAAACCAACTTAGAGGTTGGCTGGAAAAACTAACACCCCTCCTAAGCCCAGGATAAGGATCCAGGCTGCAGGAAGTTTGGCAGGAGAAACCAAACACTTAACTCTAGGTTGGCAGGAAAAACCAACTTAGAGGTTGGCTGGAAAAACCAATACCCTTCCTAAGCCCAGGATAAGCATCCAGGCTGCAGGACGTTTGGCCAGAATAACCAAACACTTAACTATAGGTTGGCAGGAAAAACCAACTTAGAGGTTGGCTGGAAAAACCAACACTTGGTGCTCTTCAGCCAAAATAAAGGATCAAAGCTGAAGAGTGGTTGGCTGGAGAAACCAACAGTTATTATACTTCAGCCGAGATAAGGATCTAGGCTGAAGAGGTTGGCTGGAAAAACCAACACTTATTGTTCTTCAGCCGAGATAAGGATCTAGGCAGAAGAGGTTGGCTGGAAAAACCAAAACTTATTGTTCTTTAGCTGAGATAAGGATCTAGGCTGAAGAGGTTGGCAGGTATGACCAGATAGATTACAAAGTTAAAACCGAGATAAGTACCTTGGCCAGAGAATGTTCAGGTTTCAGTAAGAAAACAAGTACAAGCATGGAAATAAACTGAGATAACAGTTGGAACAAAAGAGATTTCATTGATCATGCAAAGTCAAAGTACAAGGAGATGGGGCCGTAGCCCGGTTACAATTATTGTCCAAAAGACAGAAAGAAGAAAAATACAAAATCAGGCAAATAGGTCGTCAAGATCAGCATCCAGTTCAACTCGGAGCCCGGTTTCAGTCGGGAGCTCGGTCTCGGTCGTGAGCACGGTCTCAGTTGGGAGCACGGTTTCAGTTGGTAGCTCGTTAGTCAGATCTTCCACCGATGGCTCTGCCTGAGCTGATTGATTGGCAGGATCATTGTCGACCGGGATATCGTTGGGCACGGTTTCTTCATCATCTGAAGCTTCGATAAATTGTTGCTGAGTGGTAGCAGCATACTCTGCTAGTGAGCTCGGTATGAAGTATTGAGGAGGATTGAAGACCTCAGTCTCAGGCCCATAACCGAGCTGCACCGCAGCACCCCTCCACCCGCATTTGAAGAACAGGTCCTTCGCAGCTTCACACTGCTTGATATACAGGGCTTCGCCCTCCTTAAAACCGCGGTCTTCCGCGTCCTCCAGCTTCTTCTCAAGCTTTGTTATTTCGGCACTCTTTTTGCCTTCAAGTTTGGCCAACTCGCACAAGTTGGCCAAACTTGAAGGCAAAAAGAGTGCCGAAATAACAAAGCTTGAGAAGAAGCTGGAGGACGCGGAAGACCGCGGTTTTAAGGAGGGCGAAGCCCTGTATATCAAGCAGTGTGAAGCTGCGAAGGACCTGTTCTTCAAATGCGGGTGGAGGGGTGCTGCGGTGCAGCTCGGTTATGGGCCTGAGACTGAGGTCTTCAATCCTCCTCAATACTTCATACCGAGCTCACTAGCAGAGTATGCTGCTACCACTCAGCAACAATTTATCGAAGCTTTAGATGATGAAGAAACCGTGCCCAACGATATCCCGGTCGACAATGATCCTGCCAATCAGTCAGCTTAGGCGGAGCCATCGGTGGAAGATCTGACTAACGAGCTACCAACTGAAACCGTGCTCCCAACTGAGACCGTGCTCACGACCGAGACCGAGCTCCCGACTGAAACCGGGCTCCGAGTTGAACTGGATGCTGATCTTGACAACCTATTTGCCTGATTTTGTATTTTTCTTCTTTCTGTCTTTTGGACAAGAATTGTAACCAGGCTACGGCCCCATCTCCTTGTACTTTGACTTTGCATGATCAATGAAATCTCTTTTGTTCCAATTGTTATCTCGGTTTATTTCCATGCTTGTACTTGTTTTCTTACTGAAACCTGAACATTCTCTGGCCAAGAAACTTATCTCGGTTTTAACTTTGTAATCTATCTGGTCATACCTGCCAACCTCTTCAGCCTAGATCCTTATCTCGGCTGAAGAACAATAAGTGTTGGTTTTTCCAACCAACCTCTTCTGCCTAGATCCTTATCTCGGCTGAAGAACAATAAGTGTTGATTTTTCTAGCCAACCTCTTCAGCCTAGATCCTTATCTCGGCTGAAGTAAAATAACTGTTGGTTTCTCCAGCCAACCACTCTTCAGCTTTGATCCTTTATTTTGGCTGAAGAGCACCAACTGTTGGTTTTTCCAGCCAACCTCTAAGTTGGTTTTTCCTGCCAACCTAGAGTTAAGTGTTTGGTTATTCCGGCCAAACGTCCTGCAGCCTGGATCCTTATTCTGGGCTTAGGAAGGGTGTTGGTTTTTCCAGCCAGCCTCTAAGTTGGTTTTTCCTGCCAACCTAGAGTTAAGTGTTTGGTTTTTCCTGCCAAACTTCCTGCAGCCTGGATCCTTATCCTGGGCTTATGAGGGTGTTGGTTTTTCTAGCCAACCTCTAAGTTGGTTTTTCCTGCCAACCTAGAGTAAAGTGTTTGGTTTTTGCGACCGAACTTCCTGCAGCCTAGATCCTTATCCTGGGCTTAGGAGAGGACAAAGCTGGTTATTCCGGCCAACTTTGTTTTTGTTGCCCCTAGCTTACTAGAACAACTTTTTTCAGAATAAAATAATTATGCTGAAAAGAAAAGTACTTGTTTTATTGCGAAAAAAGAAAAATTACAAGTATTGAAAGGCTAAAAATAAAATAGTTTGAGATTGGCAGTGTTCCATGGCCTGGGAATGGCTTTGTCAAGCTTGTCTTCCAATTGGTATGCCCCTTTTCCGGCTAACCCAGCCACTTTGTAAGGTCCTTCCCAATTGGGTCCTAACCTGCCGTCTCCGGGTACCAAGGTATTCCCCATTACTTTGCGAAGCACCCAATCTCCGATTTTGAATTGTCTTGGATGTACTATTTTGTTATACTTTCTGGACAACTCCTGCTGGTACGAGGCAATGTGAACCAGTGCTCTTTCTCTTCTTTCTTTCGTAAGATCGAGCTCCAATGCTATGGCTTCTCCATTTAAGTCTGGATCAAAATTTTCACTTCGAATTGTGGGGAGGCCAACTTCCAGTGGGATTACTGCTTCCATGCCATAGGCCAAGGAGAATGGTGTTTCTCCTGTTGATCGTCGAGGTGTGGTGTGGTAAGCCCATAAAACATGAGGCAGCTCTTTCGCCCACTTGCCTTTTGCTTTCTCTAACGTCTTCTTTAATCCATCCAAGACGACTTTGTTTGATGCTTCCGCTTGGCCATTTGCTAAGGGGTATGCCGGTGTAGAATTGTAGAACTCTATCTTGTATTCTTCACAAAAGTCTCTAAAGATTCTGCCATCAAACTGAGTGCCATTGTCTGATATTAGGGCTTTAGGTATGCCGAACCGAGTGATGATATTCTGCCAGATGAACTTCTTTACATCTTTCTCCTTTATTGATGCTAGTGCTTCTGCTTCCACCCACTTTGTGAAGTAGTCCGTTGCTGCAAGAAAGAACTTCCTATTTCCGGGTGCTGTTGGAAGTGGTCCTACTATGTCCAAGCCCCATATTGCGAAGGGCCATGGGCTAGTCAATGGTAGGAGCTCTCTGGCTGGCTGATGTATTTGGTGTGCGAACTTCTGACATTTTTCGCACTTCTTCACATACTTCTCTGAGTCTGCTTGCATGTATGGCCACCAGTATCCTTGCGAAATGGCTCTGTAAGCTAACGATCTTCCTCCTTGGTGGCTTCCGCATACGCCTTCGTGTATTTCGAACAAGAATGCTTCCACTTTGCTGGGGTGGACACATTTTAGATAAGGTCCTGTGAATGACTTCTTGTATAATGCCATAGATGGAGAGAGCCAAAATCGCTGCGACTTTGCTCTAATTTTGTTGGCTTCTTTCTTTTCCTCCGATAGGACACCGTTTTTTAAGAATATTATGATGGGATCCATCCACGAAGGGCCTAGTTCGGCGCAACATACCTCTTTTGCTTCGGGGTCTTCAATGCTTAGTCTTGGTAAGTAGTCAATAAGCAACGGATGGGGGATGAATGTATCTGCCATTGAAGCAAAACCTGTTAGTTCGTCTGCCCTGCTGTTTTCCTCCCTGCTAATCTGTTCTATCCGCACTACTTCAAATTTCTTGATCTCTTTTCTAACTAAGTCTTGGTACTTGGCCATCCTGTCATCCTTTGCCTCGTAGTTGCCTGAAATTTGGTTTACCACCAGCTGTGAGTTGCTGTAAACCATTAGCTCTGTGGCCATCATGTAGGATGCTGATTTTAAGCCTGCCAAAAGCGCTTCGTACTCTGCTTCGTTGTTTGATGCGGGGAAGCCAAGGTGGACTGCTTGCTCCACTACTAGGCCATCTGGCGAGATGAGGACTATGCCTAGTCTTGCTCCATGCCTGTTGGATGCTCCATTCACAAAGAGCTTCCATATCTCTCCGACGAACAGCTTCCAGCAAGTGGAGGGATCAGATGATGCCTTGGGGTCATGAGTGTTGCTAGTGTTTTCTTCTTGCTCCATGCTTGCTATCTACCCCTCGCTGTCTGATTGTACCAAGTCTTTATTTATTGGTGAGTCTTGGCTTGGTGTAACATGGTTTGCTTCTTCCTCCCTCCCTTTGCTCTAGTCTGTCTTGCGACCTGTCTGGGTAACCTGTACCAGGGTTTGCGTTATTCCGGCATCAACTTCCATTCCTAGTTCGGTTGTTTCAGTCAGGTCGACTGGGCAGATATGATGACTTCCTGGGGTGAATTCTGCAACAAAGTCTGCCAATGCTTGAGCCTTTATTGCGGTTTTGGGTTGAAACTTGATGTCGAATTGTCCCAACTCTACTGCCCACTTTAAGATTCGCCCAGAAAAGTTCGCCCTCTCAAACAAAGCTTTTAATGGAAAAACTGTGAGGACGACTATGGTGTGGGCGTGAAAGTAGTGTGACAACTTTCTTGAGGCTATCATCAAGGCCAAGGCCAGTTTTTCCAGTGGTAAGTACCTTGTTTCGGCGCCCAGCAATGTCTTGCTGATGTAAAGTTGGGCAGATGTTGGATTCCTTTCGCTCGGACCAACACTGCGCTAATTGCGTGCTGTGAAACTACCAGGTACAGAAAGAGTTCTTCTCCAGGTATTGGGGTCACAAGCAGTGGTGGAGAAGACATGTATTCTTTCAAGCTTTCCAGAGCACGGTTGCATTCTTCGTCCCACTCGAACTTGGCTTTTAATGCTCGAAAAAATGGTCGTAGTCTGTCTGACGACCGGCTTATGAATCGGTTGAGTGCAGCTGCCATGCCGGTGAGATGCTACACTTCTTTTATTGTGTTTGGCCTCTCTAGATCCTGAATTGCTTTGATCTGAGAGGGGTCTGCTTCTATACCCCGGTTGGTCACCAAGAAGCCTAGGAATTTGCCAGATCCTACTCCGAATGTACACTTAGACGTATTGAGGCGTAACTTGTGCTTCTTAAGGATCTGAAACATCTCACCTAGGTCCTTGAGATGGTCGTTCTCATCCTTGCTCTTGACCACCATGTCGTCGATGTAAGCTTCCATTGTTCTGCCTAACAATGGTTCAAACATCTTGGTGACCATCCGTTGGAATGTTGCCCCTACATTCTTTAGGCCAAAGGGCATGACCTTGTAGCAGTATAGTCCTCTTGGTGTGGTAAAAGATGTGACCTCCTGGTCTGGTTCATACATAGCGATCTGATGGTAACGTCTATACGCATCAAGAAAGCTAAGCCGGTTGTGCCGCGCCGTTAGGTCTACCAGTTGGTCTATCCGCGGTAGGGGGAAGCTGTCTTTTGGGCATGCCTTGTTGACTGTTTTATAGTCGACGCAGACACGCCATTTGCCATTCTTCTTTGGCACCACGACTGTATTGGAGATCCATCTGGGGTAGTGCACCTCTCTGATAGCTCCTGCTTCTAGTAGGTTTTTGACTTCTTCCATCACTTGCTCGGCGTGGTGGAGTGCCGATCTGCGAGTGTGCTGAATGATTGGTCTGGCAGTTGGGTGGACGTTCAATTGGTGACAGATGAAGCTTGGGTCAATGCCTGGCATGTCGTACGGTGTCCAAGCGAACACTTCGATGTTGGAGGTTAAGAATTCCATGACCTCTATTCTCTCAGTGCTGGACATAGATGAGCCAAACAAAAAGAACTTATCCGGGTTCTTTTCATCTATTCTTACTTGTACCAAGTCTTCCACTACCTTCTGTTCAGCGGCTTTGCCAACATCCGCGAACAATTCATTGCTCTTTGGCTCTTCCACCATCTGAACAAATCCTTTGGCAGCGCGGCTGCCATTTACTGTGATGAAGCATTGCTTGGACATAATTTGGTCTCTATAGACCTCTTCAATTACCCCGGCTTCGTTGGGGAATCGCATTACTTGATGGTAGGATGAAGCTACCGATCGCATGGCATGCAGCCATGTTCTTCCCAAGATTATGTTGTAAGTGGAAAGGACCTTCAATACCCAGAATTCCACTTGTTTTGTCACGCTTCCTGCCCTGACTGGAAGGATTATCTTGCCGACTGGCCACTTCGGCATTGAGTTGAATCCGATCAGGGGGGATACAGCTGGTGCCAAGTCTTTGTCCTCTAGTTTCAACTGTTTGAAGGTGTCGTAGTACATTATCTCACACAAGCTACCTTGGTCTATCAAAATCCGCTTAATGTCGTAATCCTTGACGCGGAGAGTGACGACTAGCGCGTCATTGTGAGGGTAGTATATTCTTGCCAAGTCTCTGTCTGAAAAAGAGATGACATTTGTGGCCTCCATTCTTCCCTTCTTGATTGTAGGTTGTGCAGTTAGTACCTCCCTTAAGTGTTCAGCCTTTTTGATCATGCCCCTAAGCTCACATACGCGCTCAGGTTCGCATACCCCATGTATTACCTTTATCACGCCTTGAGGTGGGGCGTCGATTGGCATTCCGTTTGGGTGGTTGTCATTCTGGGGGGTTGGCTGCGCCCCTCCTTCAATGTACTTGTCCCGGTGACCGACTGCCACCAACTCCTCAAGATGCTGTCTTAATGGTGTGCAATTTTTAGTGCGGTGCCCCTTTTCTTTATGGAAGGTGCACCGTGACCTTTTGTCGTAGTCCTGCAGAGCTTCTCCTAGCTTGGCAGGCCATCGGACGAAAGGTTCATCGCGTATCTCGCTTAGAATCCGGTAGATTGGCTTTTTGAATACCGTGGTAATGGCAGTATGGACTCTCAACCATCTTTTATCCTGGTCTTCTCCGTTGTCTCGCCTGGCTCGTCCGTTTTTGCTTGGACGTTCTACTGCGTTGACCTTTGCCGCGGTTTTTTTATCCGGTACTGCGGTTGTGCTAGACTTTGTTTTAGCACGGGCGCCATCCTCTTCCACCCGAATATGTTGGTGCACTCTTTCCATTAAGGCCTCCATTGTGAGAGGCGGTGTCATAGTGATTGAGTCCCTTAGTCTGTTTCCAACTGGAAGGCCTCTTTTGTACTGTGCGATGGCGAGGTTGGTGGGGCAATCCCCAATCTGGTTGAAGGTCTCCCAGTAGCGACTATTATAGGATCTTAATGCCTCCTTGTCGCCCATGTCAATGGAGAGAAGCTGGTCGATCTCCACCGGGGTTTTGGTGTTCGTTCTGAACCATGTTACGAACGCCTCCGCCAATTGCGCCCAGGAGGCTATGCTGCCTTCTGGAAGCTTTTCGAACCAAGTCAAGCCCAGAACGCCCAGGCTGGATGGGAAGAGGATGCACATCAAAGCCTCGTTTCGTCGATATACCGCCATAACCTGGTGGAAGTGGCTTAGGTGCATGTAGGGGTCTGTCTTCCCTCGTACGTGGTGAATTTGGGTTGAAGGAAGCCTGAAGGTAGGGGCGCGTTTTCAATTGCCGGAACGAACGGCAAGGTCTGCAGCCTCACTAATGCTTTGTTTGTTGGTTCGTAGGCCGGGCGCGGTATTGGCATTCCCACCTTGACGCTTCCATGCGTCCGAGGAGCCAACCGCTGAAGGGCAAAAATTCTGTAAGGGTCGCGCGCCCTAGTGTCCTCCTTCCATCGTGCCCTTTTCTCTAGCACAGTTCGTAAGTCAGACGATCTAGGTAACTCCGTCTGCCTGGATGACGTCTGGTGCGTGTGCGAGGGCCGATAGGTGCTTCCCTCTGTGTATGACCTCTCAGATCTCGTCCTCTCAGACCTGGGGTGACGAGTTCTGGAAGTCCTGGATTGAGTGTCGCCTGTTCTGAGGCTCCTACTCTCTGCTTGTGATGGCGTGGTATGCCTACTGCGATCTTCTGAGTGGCGAGGGGGCGTGTTGCCTTTACGCCCCTTTCCTATCGCCACTCCTTTTCCCTTGATTTGGCGCTTCATGGCCTCCATATCCGCCGCCATCTTCCTTATTAGTTCATCCTGCTCTTTTACGCGATCCTCAAGAGTTTGAGGGTTGATTCTTCGTCTCTGCCTTTCAGGACTTTCAGATCGACGGGGGCTGTTGTTCCACCTCCCCCTTGCATCCCTCCGGGGGTTCTGTCGCTGGGGCTCCAAGTCCGCCATGGGAGGGACAGGAGGTAAACCTTCGCGCCTCCCGCCTCCTTCTGGGGTTTGTCCGTCAATGGTGGACTGTGGCAACTCTTCAATGTGCACCATTACTTCCGATTGGTGAGGATAACTTGATTAAGATGTTTGTTCTTTCTGTTTGTTCCCACAGACGGTGCCAATTGTACGAGCACGAAATATTCCCTCGTATAATCCTGTTGATCAAGATTGCGCTCCTCCGTACGTCGTCGCTTTACTCCCTGAAAACACAAACGTGAGCTAGCCGGCGGGTGTGTGCCGGATACCTCTCCGATGCCTAAGTCAGCAAAATAGACAAATAGACAAAAAACTCTGTGTATTCGGGAATCAAAGTTGTGTTACCTCTCCATAGGTGATGTTGTGAGCTTTTATAGGTTCCGCATGGCACAATCCCAGTAGGACTTTTACTCCTCCATGTAGAGTCTTCCTAGGATTCACGCTCCTGAAAGATAATGCTTATCCTTCAACACCCCCCTCACTGCTTAAACCAAGTGAGATGGTTTTACCTCGGTAGGCTGACCATACGACCGAGATAACATTGCCATGCTAAACTGGCTGGTATGACCGAGCTAACTGCTAGCTTGGCTCTTCCTTTCCTTGCTTCTACCTCGGCTTCGCATGTCAAGACTGAGCTATCCGTAGAAGAGTTGGACCGAGCTAACCAAGAACAAAAATCTCGAAGAAGGCTCAGCATACCTCGGTTTAAAGATTACGACCGGGCTAACCATTCTGGCCGTGGCGACCGAGATAACAACAAGGTCTTCTGGTACCGGGCTAACGCCAAGGCTACTTTTACTCCGCATTTCTTACTACGGCCCACAACGGCCCATTACCCAGCTCGGCCCAATTTATATATATAAATTGCCCTCTCACCTTGGGTGTTAAATACTTAGTGCCTCTTCTTGTGGCAAGGAGATAGATGGTGTATGTTTCAGAAGTTGCTGGTAGAGTTTACAGGGGAAGGAGTTGGCAGAGTTGGATGGTTGTCCTTGCGGTGTGGTTGGTACCTAGCAAATAATAATCTTAGTGGAAATTTGCATAAATTGTTTGATCGACTTAAAGATGTGAGATATTGGAACATCCGCGGGAATAACTTCAATGGACAAATACCTGCTTTCCTAGCCCAATGGAAAGATATTAAGGAATTGTACCTCATGGGGAACAATTTTGAATGGCCTATTAGTCATTTAGTGTTCCAATCATTGAAGAATCTTACAATCTTGCAGCTTGCTGACATAACCGGAAGTCCCAGAGATTTTTGGTCTGATTAGTCTGATATGGTTTGCAATTGATTTGTGTGGCCAGTGATCTTTGGGAGTTGGCTGCTGCAGCTAGTGCTATTGTTGTTGTCCTGTTTTTTTGGGTGTTTGGCTTCTATTCTGATGCATAGTTCTGGATATTTTACTTGATGCTGCTACCAAGTTTTGCTGGTGTGGTGGAGTTTGTTGTAGGTGTTTTTGGCAGCCCATTCTAGTTTTCTCTGTTTTGGATTGGTATCTCACCAATCAGTGGGTTTAGTACTAACAGATGATTGTGCTTCCTCCTTGGTTTCACCCTAGTTGGGATTGTAGAGTGATAGCTATGATGTTTTTGCACTTCCCTCTTTTATTGATGTATATTAGTGCTTGTACTTGCTCATTTCATCAATAAAAATTTCCTTTTTCTTGACCAAAAAAAAAAAAAAAGTGAAAGTTTTGTGGTTGTAGCTGCACATTCTTTGCTTATATCTCTATAACTTGTCACATGTGACTACTGCTACTTAACGACTCCCCTACCGTAGAAGTAAGCTAGATATATATATTGTATTTGAATCCTTAAATATATATATATATTGTTCTCTACAGTTGGTCAGTGGATACTGGTGTGACCTTAACATTCACCACCAACAACTTAGACAATACTTAGATTCTAGGCCCAATGCACTAAAGTAGGGAAAAAATGATTTTATCTCCCTGTGAGATATGGTTTGATAGTACTTTATCTTTTATCTTTTAAAAGTAACCACCCCCACGCAGTTTTGGATTAAAATGCATCCTTAACTTTGTTAATGTTAATAATAAAAAGACAATTATACCCTTTGTGCCTTCTTCTATTTTTGACTCTCTTTGTAAATAAATAAATAAATTTACCTCCATGACTAAGCCAAAAAAAAAAAAAAAAAAAAAACATAATACAAAAATCATCTAAAAATTTAGAGTTTCCCAAATATTTTTTTTTGACAAATGTAATTTTTAATATTAATTAGATATTATGATATACATGCATATATACCCTATATATAGATACTGTACTTAATTTATGATTTAATTTATTAATGATATACATAATGTTTTAAAATAATAAATTGGGTTGGAAATAAAATATTAGATTAAGATTTGTGGTAATAAATTAAGTTATTTAGGTGAATTTATGACTTAATTTGTCATATATATGTTCAATTTAAAATTTTATTAAATAAGGTCATTTTATGGTAATTAATTAAGGTGTTTAGTTTCATTTATAATTTAATTTGTTATATATATATCTGTGTATGTATGTATGTATGTATGTATATATTTTTATGTTTATTTTTAAAAATTAAAAATTAAAATATAGTAGTTTGATGATTAATTTTTATAATAATAAATTAAGGTATTTATGTTAAAGGGAAGAAGGTTATGTGAGGCCATAATATCTCAGTTGCTAAGCATTCATCAGTCAAAAGAAGTGATAAGGGGAAGAATGGTCACTACTAAAAACAGGGCCTTTTGAGTCGGCAGAGTGCCGTCGCAAATAGTACATTTGCCGACACAAAAACGTTTTTGCGACGGCGTTTCGACGGCAACTCAAGGGTCGAAATTGGTGGGGTCGTAAATGTTTTTGAGTCGGCAATCTGCCGACGCAAAAGGTTTTATTTTTTTGTGACGGCATCGTGCCGACTCAAAAAGTGGTTCAATGTTTTAAGAAATTTAACCCATATTTTTCTTATAGGCGCCTCCCCTCCCAAGTTTCGAACCCACAACCATTTGGAAGCTTTGACCGGACCCAAACTTGTCACTCTAAATCCACTTCACCACTCTACCTCTTTCAGTTATTAATTGACATATTTATTATTTATAGTATATACACTCAATATTAATATAAAAGTATATCTATAAATATATATATACATATAATTATAATTTCATTATTATGATATTCGAAAAAATTATCTTGATATACAAATAAATAAAGCAGAATGTGCTTAATTACATGTATCGCACAAATTAAATTTATTTTTTTATTTTTATTTTTATGTTTTATCGATCTGATTGATGTCTTAATATTAATTTATATTTAATTTTTTATTTAACATTAAATTATTTATTATCATTAAATTATTTTTATTTAACATTAAATTATTTAATTTAAATTTTTTATGCCTATATTAAATTATTTATTTAACATTAAATTATTTTTTATTTAATCTTTTATTTATTTAACATTAAATTATTTATTTAACATTAAATTATTTATTTAACATTAAATTTTTTATGCCTATATTAAATTATTTATTTAACATTAAATTATTTATTTAACATTAAATTATTTTTTATGTCTTAATATTAAATTATTTATTTAACATTAAATTATTTTTTATGTAACATTAAATTATTTAATTTAAATTTTTTATGCCTATATACACTATTTTCTTCTTAATCCAATCACAACATATTTATATTTAATCTTTTAAATAAATTTTGTATAATTCTATTTCTACATATTTTTATTATCCAAATAAAAATAAAAATAAAAATAAAATAAAATAATTAGAATCACTTTTAGTTTTATATTACTAATTCTCTTTTAATTTAACTATTATTTTTAATATCGAAATGAGTATTAAATATAATATATTTATTAAATATAATCAAGTAAATATATATATCTTGGTTATAAAATATATTTTTTGCTACGGCATCTGTTGCCGACACAAAAAGATGTAATTTTTTGCGTCGGCACAAATTTGCCGACTCAAAAGGTATATACCGACGCAAAAAGTCTATCTTTTGAGTCGGTAAATACTACCGACTCAAATAATGCTATCAAATATTAGTTTTTTGTGTCGGCCAACGGTGCCGACTCAAAAGGTATGGTATTTGCGTCGGTAACTCTGTGCCGTCTCAAAAAGACTACCTTTTGCGACGGTAAAATTTCCCGACTCAAAAAAACCGACTCAAAAAGCCTTATTTTTAGTAGTGGGTTCTGTGGCTCTTGTTGGTTTAAATGGGGAGCAACTATTTCTTGAACAAAGAAATAAGGGTGAAAAAGTTGATCAAGTTTTGACCAGTAAAGGAAAGGGGTCAAGGGCAATAAGGAAAAAGAAATTAAGAGGCACTGCTCAGTTTTGCAAAGGATTTCAAGGAGGAGCAATATTTAAAGCGACGACATCTGTGATTTCTTCATCCATGTCAATCAGTAGTGGTGTGTATAGACAGATTTTGAGCCCAAATGAAGCTCAAGCAACCATTAAAATGGGGAAAGATTTGGGTATTGAAATTGGGGATAATGAAGAAAGTATTATTCACAAAATTATGGAGATGAAGAATCAAGATGAGGAAAGATTAGCCAAAAAGGGGATTAATGGGTGTGCTTAAGTTTGCACTGTAGGAGATTTAGGAGTTAAGTAGTTTCACAATGAAAGTTCTCTCATGGAATGTTAAAGGCTTGGGTAAGCTTGAGAAAAGAAGGAGTTTCAAAAATTTTATAAAAGAAAAAAGGGTGGATATGGTTTTGATTGAAGAAACAAAGAAGTCCAATTTTGATGAGAATTTTGTTAGATCTCTCTGGCCAGAAGATGATTTGGGGTATATGGGGATTGATGCAGAAGGAAGTGCAGGGGGTTTGTTGTGCTTGTGGGAGCCTAATGTTTTTCAGATTAAGGATTGTTGCAGCTCCAGGAACTTCATTTTGCTATAAGGTTTGGTTTACCATAGGCTTGATTGTGTCATTGGCAATGTCTATGCCCCTAATGACAGTAGAGATAGAAGTCATCTTTGGGTGGTCCTTGCTAATTTAAAAGCATCCTTTCCAAAACCTTGGTGTTTAGGGGAGGGGGGAAGGGGGGGGGGGGAAGGGAGAGGATTTCAATGAAATCAAAAATATAGGGGAAATGAAAGGTTGTGTGTGAAGTGATAGGGGGATGTAGGAGTTCAATGAGTTTTTGAATAATCTTCAATTGGTTTATGTTCCTATGTTTGGAAGGAAATATACATGGAGTAATTTGTAGTTAGGAGTATGTTGGAGTAGAATTGAATGGCTTAGCTTTAAGTTACGGGGCCTTCCTAAAACTTTATCTGATCATTGCCCAATCTTATTGAAGGAGGATGAGAGGGATTGAGATCCAAAGCCATTCAAATTTTTAAATGCTTGGGTGTTACATCCCAACTCTATTAAAGCAGTTAAAAAGGTTTGGGATAGTTCACAAATGGTGGGGTGGGCTGGCTTTAGAATAATGGTCAAACTGAGATTACTTCAACAGGCATTGAGGATTTGGAATGTGGAGGTATTTGGTTATGCAGACTCCAAGCTCAAAGCAACTGAAGCAGAGTTACATTCTTGGGATCTAACTGCTAAAGGAAGAGATCTGCTAGAAGCTGAAGTTCGAAAAAGAATTGAAGTCAGAGATGAAGTATGGAAGCTTAGAAAAAGGATATAGTGGATCTGGTTGCAAAAATCGAGGTTGAATTGGGCCTTAAAAGGGGATAAAAACACCAAGTACTTTCCCATAATGGCATCTAGAGGGCGAAGTAAGAACCTTATTGATTTAATAAAGATTAATGGTATTCTATATGAGGAACCTGTGGAGATGAAAAAGGTTGTGTAGGCTCACTTTAAAGAGTTGTTCACAGAAGGTTGGAAAATTAGACCAAGACTAGGGGTGAGTTTAAATGCATTGATCAATGTCGGCTACAAAATTGTTTGTTGAAGGATTTCTCAGAAGCAGAGGTTTGGGCTGCAATCAAGGAATGCGATGGAAATAAAGCTCCAGGTCCAAATGGGTTTAAATTGACTTGCATTCAAAAGGGATGGAAGTTCATGAAGGTGATATTATGGAATTCATGAAAGAGTTCCATGATAGTGGTGTTTTGGGTAATGGAATTAATTGCTCTTTTATGACCCTAGTTCCCAAAGTTGATTGTCCTAAATCAATTAAAGAATTTAGACCTATTAGTCTTATTAGTTCCTTCTATAAAGTGTTGTTCAAAGTGTTAGCCCACAAGATTAAACTAGTATTGCCAAGAATTATTGATAGAGTTCAATCAGCTTTCCTAATTGGGAGGAATATTATGGATGGAGTTCTTATAGCAAATGAGGTTGTAGACTAGTGGAAGAAGACTAATAGGAGTGGGTTAATCCTTAAGCTTAATTGTGAAAACTCTTATGACACTGTAAACTGGAACTTTCTTGGAGAATTTTGGATTTGGTACTACTTGAACCAAGTGGATGAAAGGCTGCATTTCTTCTGCAAGAGTTTCAGTTCTTCTCAATGGGTCACTATCACTTGAGTTCTGCCCTGAAAAAGGTTTAAGGCAAGGTGATCCATTATCCCCATTCTTGTTTAATATTGTCACAGAGGGACTGAATATACTCATATCAAGAGCTAAGGAATTGGGTCTATTTAAAGGCATATTAATAGGTGTTAGTGATTTGAATATATCTCATTTGCAATTTGCTGATGACACAGTGATTTTCTGTGAGGCTAACTGGTCTGAAATTATGCTATCAAAAGAATCCTTAGGCATTTTAAAGTAATCTCAGGTCTAAGGATTAATTTCTATAAAAGTGTTGTGTATGGAGTGGGAGTGGAAGATGTGGTGGTTGATGAGTTTGCTGCAAAATTGAATTGTGTAAGTCAAAAGTTACCATTGAAGTATCTAGGGCTACCATTGGGGGCCAATCCTAGTAAAAGATTGACTTAGAGACCAATTGTGGAGAAATTCAAGAAGAAGTTTTATGGGTGGAAGAGAAGAGTTTTGTCATTTGCTAGTAGAGTTACACTCATAAAGTCTGTGTTGTGTACTTTACCTATATATTACATGTCTCCTTTTAAAATGCCAAAGGGTGTTGTAAAAAAGATTGATGGAATTCAATCATCATTGTTATGGGGTGATTCAGAGCATAATAAAAAGCTCCATTTAGTTAGTTGGTCAGAGGTACGTAGGAATATGATACAAGGAGGTTTAAGGATCAAAAATATCAAGTTAGCCAATAACAATTTGCTATTGAAGTGGTGGTGGAGGTATGGCCAGGAGGATAGTGCTTTGTGGAATATGGTTATTTGTGAGAAGTATGGCTCTATAGAGGAAGGTGGTACCCTGTTCTAGCTACTAATGGTTCTACATCTAAGATATGGAGAGACATATTATTAGTGGCTCTAAGGAATGGTAGGCTTTTTCATTTCTACAAGGATAATGTGGAAATTTTAATAGGGAACGGAGAAAGAGTTAGTTTCTAGAGAGATCTTTGGTTAGGATCAACAAATCTATTAAGCCAATTTCCAAGATTGTTCCAGTTGGTTGAAGACAAAGAGCTTTCCTTGAGTTTGCAAATGGCTAGAAGATCTAATCAATCTGGGTGGGTCTTCAAGTTCAGAAGAGCACTTCGGGCATGTCAACAAGATGAGTTGGCTAGATTAATCACTGTTTTGGGGCCTCGCCCTGTTTTAAGGAGTGATTCAGTTGATTATTTGGTTTGGAAGTCTACATAGTTCAGTCTTCAAGGTCAATATTGTTTATGCATGGGGTTTGGTTAACGATGGCCCCATTCAGAGATCAGTTGAACTAATATGGAACAATTTTCTCACCACCAAATGCTAAATTTTTCTCTTGGTTAGCTTGGAGAGGAAGACTGAAAACAAAAGAACTGCTACACAGGTTTGGAATTTTGGAGGGTGGGGATGTTTTGAATTGGATTTTCTATCAGGTGGCAAGAGAATCAGTTGACCATATTTTGTTTCATTGTCCTTTTATTTTGTCAAATATGGTCTGCTATTGCTTTATAGTAGGGTTTTCAGTGGACTATGCCCAGTTCCATTGAAGGTCTGTTACTTTGGTGGTTGGGTTGGAAGTTTAAGAAGAAAGTTAACCAGGTTTGGAGGGCTTTACCTACAGCAATTTCGTGGTATGTGTGGAGGTATAGGAATGAATGTGTTTTCAAGGCAGTTCAACCCAATTTTCATGATCTGTGTGAGTGTATTAAGGTGAGAGTGGCAATATGGCTAAGATCCCATACCAATGGTGCCTTATTTTCAGTTAATGATGTTGTTTTCAACTTCCAACAAGTCAGGAGTTGTATTGGGTCTTCATGAGTTGAATATGGTATAGTGGAGGTGTTTAGTAGTGTTGTCGTCTACAGGGGTGTAGGAGTACTAGGCTGCTGGTGGTTTTTGTTTGTTGGTTGTTGCTCATTTTGCTGCTGCTGCTGGTGGTGTTCTGTTTTGCTGCTGTTTGTGTGTTCCTTATAGGTTGCTTCTGGGTTGAAGTGTTGGTTTTGCAGATCAAGAGCTCTGCTTTTGTTGAGATGATGTTGCTAATGCTGAGTTGCTGTTGAGCTGCTGCTGTTGATGTTGAGTTGTTGTTGTTGTTTGTTGGGTGGAGTTCATAGTTGCAACGGGTGATTTTGTCATTGGTTGATCTTAAGGGAATGCGTTGTTGTGGATGTTGGTGATTGCAATTTTGTGGTTGCTTGTGTTTTGCTTGTTTTGTTTTGCTTTGTATGTTGGTTACTCACCAACTTGGACCTTGGAGTTTGTGCTAGCAGATAATATGGTGTGCATCTTGATGCCAACCTGGTTAGAATCTTCTACAATTATTTTATGATGGAGTTATGGAGTTAGAGACGAAGTAGAAAAAGAGAAGTTTAGGCAATGAAGATGAAGAGAATTTACATTGTTTATTATATATAGAATACATCTTACATATTCAAACAAAACCATAAAGTTATCCTAGTCTACTAACATTATTCAATTGTAGAAAATTAGCACACCAATACGTCCAAAATTTTGCACCTTTCTACCAAAGGCTATAAGCCTAGACATAGGCTTAGACAAAAGTTCTACAAAACATAAATACAAGATAAAAAAAGTCTTGACAATAATAAATAAAACCCTTCCATTATTGGTCATATTCTGACACTACAATATATACACAATTATATACACTGTCTACCCTTCCCTGTTTTCAAAGGGATAGACTGAAACTGATAAGATTTGGCTGATCTTTTCTATCTTGTAGCATCGGCTGAAAGGATTTGTCTGACCACTTTTCGTCTAATAATGCAGGTTGCTCCACGTGTCCGGGATAAGGTTGGAGTCGATTAGGAGATAGGTGCATTTGATAGTGGGGTCCACTATGCTTCCATCCTGTTGATGAGATTGTGATATTCTTCATGAGTCTTTGATGGAAGGGAATCAAGATCTTGGCTGTATTGCTCATTCTGAAAATGTTCTACGTCATCCGCGATCATGGCTAGTTCCAACGGAAGATCCAAATTATTTCTCTTTTTGAGATTTAATAACATGTCAAGAGCCTCATTAATTTGTGTAGGAGACCTTTGATATGTTATAGGAAAATGAGTTACAAATAGTATTCTACCATCTGTGACCATGAATGGAAATTTTGCTGAGCCATGGATATTGGACGCTACTTGTGAAATAGATATTAGACTGTCTATCTAATATTCTGTCAAAGAAAGTTTTTGAATATTTTTCAATCACTCTCTTCGGTGATCTTCATCTAAATAATCATTTTCAAATTCAAAATCTTTAGTTTCTTTAAGATACCAAATCTAGTATGGTTGGAAAAAAATGTTCTCGTTCCCACCAACCAACGGTGCTGGAGATCCAGAAAGTAAAATATTTGCTCCATCGGAAGCCTTTTACTACCCATGAGAGCATTGCTTTGATGATCATTGGATATTCTATCTATTGGATTGGATCTAAAATTTGGAAAATAACTTGATTAGTTATTCCCCAATCTATATCTTCAAAATACCACATTTCATGATTTACCATAATGGTTATTTTGGGAATTCCATCTTTAAAATTTAATTTATCATAAGATCGTTCGAAGATTTGTTTAATCTTATCACGATAATCCTCAACTCGATTTGTGATTAACAGAAAAATTTCTTTTGGGAGCAATGTTCTTGCTTTTTCAAAAATACAAATTCTTTTTATTTGTTCAAAAACTAGATCAAAAAACTCATCTGATATGAGGTCTGATAGTTGAAGAAAATTGTTTGTTTTTTCAAAATTAAAATCTTCATTCCAATTCATTTATTTAAGGATATTGAAAGAAAGATTTTGCAAGTCTTTTAATTTAGCTGTTTGCTCAGCTAATTTGTTGGCCAGAACTCCCATGTATTTTCAAAATTTCACATTGTTGTCTACAATGTGAGTTTTCCAAACTCCATTGAGTTCTGTGTAAATTTCTCTAGATATACCAGGGTTAAAAAAATCTTTTATTTCAGATTCATCTGGTTTAGATCTCTGAATATTAGTTAGAATTGGGTTAGTTCCCATTTGACAAAATTCTTTTGATAAACAGGCATAGCTGGTGCATTGTAAAAAGCTTTTTTAGTTTTGGTCATGCTATCATATGCTTTATAGCTTGCTCTTGAAAATCCCCAAACTTGCATTTTGCAATCATTCCATTCTGTGTAAATTCCAGATTGTCTTCCTACAAACATAACATAAACTTTTTCTTGTCTAGGGATTGCTTTTTTAGCAATTGTGACCCAATCTCCTTGAGTGGGTTGTTTACCCTTGTCCATTGTTTCCTCTTGGTCTTAGAGGTCTTCTGCAAAAATTAAAATTCCTTGTTTAGTAATTTAATTTTTTGAAATCATTCCTACTAAGAAAATCTGTAAGAAAATTTTTAAGTATATTTAAGATGTTCTACCTCAAAAGTATATTCAGAAATTTTATTATATCAGGCTAATCTTCTTCCTTGTTCAGTAGGTTTTTTATTGATCAAGAAACCTCTTACTGCCTTGTTATCAGTGAGTACAATAAAATTTTCTGGGGCTAAGTAAATATGAAAAAATTTATTGCTAATTTTATTATAAGTAATTCTTTTTCAAAAATAATATATTTCTGTTCATTTGGTTTAAATGTTCCAGAATTATATCCACAAATTAATTCTTCTTTTTGTAATTTTATGGGTATTGGATTTTTTCTTGGTCTAATCCCATTTTCGGATAAAGGTCTCTCTTTATCATGCCATAAATTAATTGGTATTACTTTCAGAACACATCCCCAGCATGTTTCTAAGGCATCTGTTTTTAAAATTAATTTATCACCTGTTTTAGAAAAATAAACATCTGGTAAAATTTTAACATTTTCTTTAACTTGTTTAATTAAAGGAACATCTTCTATTGTCCATTCAAAAATAACATTTTTTCTTAATTTGGTTAACCAAGGAATTTCGATTTTTGAAAGATTTTTGATAAAATTTTGTCCATAATTTAAAATGCCTAATAAATTTTGTAATTGTGTTATATTTTCAAGAGTATCAGGAAAATCTCATACTTTGGATAAAATATGTTCTTGTAATTTTAAACCTTCTTGGTCTAAAATTATTCCCAAAAATTCAATTGATTCTTTTTCTAGTTCAATCTTTTTTGGAGAAAAAATAATTCCATGTTTTTGGAATTTTTCACAAAGGTGGATGGATACAATTTTAAATGTTTCTTATGCTCCTTCTTGGTTTTAGAGATGATAAGTATATCATTAATATAAACTACACAACAATCTTTAAGATCTTTAAAAATTGTATCCATCCACCTTTGAAATACATGTGGTGCTATATTTAACCCAAAAGGTATAACATTCCAGTGGTAATGTCCTCTAGGTATGCTGAAAGCTATCAATTTTTTTGACTCTTCAGTCAATTGAATTTGCCAAAATCCAATTTTACAATCAAATTTACTAAAGATTTTTGATCCTTTGGTTAAGTTAATCAAAACATCTTTTCGTGGAATAAAATATCCATCAAATTCTAAATTTTCATTTAGCCGTTTATAGTTAACTACCATTCGGGACTACCATTCGGGCTTTTCCTCTTTTAATTTCAGTATGGTTTCTTATCATAAAAGCTAGACTAGAGTGAGGGCTTCTAGTTTCCTCGATTAACTTTTTATCTAAAAGTTCCTGGAGTTGAATATCAAATTCATCTATATCTTGTGTAGTGTAGATCATTAGTCTTACTCTAATGACAACAATAGGATCTTCTAATTTGAAACTACAATAACACGGACTACGTTGTCATAGTTTTAATGGACTTTCACTAAAATTTTCTTCTAAAATTTTATAAATCCAGTGTGATTCATCAATGGTTTTGATAATGGGGGTTAAATTACCACGTGGAACGGGCACAAACTCTTTATCACAAATGTATTTATGTTGTTTTAACAAGCGAATATGAATTAAGGCAATATTTATGATTAATGAAATGACTTTTTCCTGTATTTGCATTGGAAGGTATTTATATATAAAATTATTTCCAAAAAGGAAATTGCCATACATATAAGGAAAACATAGAATTTTTGGTATAGTGAACTTGCTATCATTTAACCAAATAGCTATATTTTTAGCCTTGAATTGTATGGAAGTATGGTTGCCATCAATTCCAGTAACCAAAATTGGATGTTTCATTAATGTTCATTTTTCTTTTGGTATGTCATTCCATTTACATGAGCTAGTTGTGGCTCCTGTGTCTATGAGAACACTGAAGCTATAAGGTTTATAACCTGCAAAATTAAATACTCCCAATACATATGTGTATCTTCTTTTTCCTTGGCTAAGAGAAAAAATAATATCATCATTTTTTGTTTGAAAATGATATATATATGCAGACTTAATATGTTCAATTTGTCTTATTGTTTCTGGGAAAATAGGAATTTAAACATTGTTTGAAGTAATAGATTCTTGATTAGAATTATTACTCGATTCTCCAATGCTTAATTTTGAAAATGATTTGTTAGGAAAATCTTTTTCAAATATAGAAGTTGATCTTTTAATTTTGGGAACTGTGTTTTCAATATATAAATTTTTTCCTAATACTTGCATTTGTAATTGTGCAAGATTTTTGGTTTCAGAAGATTCTCCTTGTCCCACTAGGTCATGGATTAACCATTGTTGAGGGACTTCTAAATCGCTCCAATTCATTAGACGAGGTTGTATTACTGTGTCAAATGGTCTTGGTTCAAAGATTTCAACGATTTTATTATCGTTTGATCTTGTTTTTGTTTCAGGAAATTTGGTTAATTCGTGAATTGTTTTCCAACGAATATCCAAATCATGGAAATTTGATTTCATTCCTAATCTTTGTGTTTTAATTTTTATTCTAACTGTGTCTTTAAGATTAGGATCATTTATGGAAATAAAAAAATTTGGTCTAACATTAAACCAAACTACTCCATTAGCCAAATTATGTTGAATTCCTCCAATGATTGATTTCATTGGGCCGAAAAATCTTTTATAAAAAATCACTGCCAAAATAGGAGTATCTATCCCTTGCCAAAATAAGGATGTTATAGTTACTTAAATTAATCCAATATGAATATATTCAATTTCAGGATATTTCTTTTTCCATCTTACAACCTTTTTCTTATCAAAAAAATGAATATCAATATTTTCTTCTTCTGACCATTTTGTTTGAGTATTACCACTATATTGTTCAAACACTCTTATTGAAAAGAAGTTGAATTTTGAAAGTTTATAAATTTCTGGAACAGTAACTTATTGCATTTTTTTGAATTTTGCTAATTCTTCATTGGTAAAAGTTTTTTCTTCTCCAATGACATCTCCAAGTCGAATTGCCTGTAATTCTTCTTGAGATATACTATCTACTTCTTGAGATATTTCTTGACTATTAATATTAGGCATCATGAAGATTAGTTCTTCATCTAAACTTTTTTCATCACTAAAAATTTCGTATAAGATTTCTTCTTCATCAGAAATTTCTTCGCCATATATTGTTTCAAAATCTTATTCTTCAAAAACTTTGATCATTTTCTTTGCACTTTTTCTCCTTTTTGGGCATTCACGTGCATAGTGACCTTCTTTGTTATAAATTTCTTCTTGCTGAAAAGAAGTTGAATTTTGAAAGTTTATAAATTTCTAGAACAACAACTTCTTGCATTTTTTCGAATTTTGCTAATTCTTCGTCAATAAAAGTTTTTTCTTCTCCAATGACATCTCCAAGTCGAATTGCCTGTAATTCTTCTTGAGATATACTATCTACTTCTTGAGATATTTCTTGACTATTAATATTAGGCATCATGAAGATTAGTTCTTCATCTAAACTTTTTTTATCACTAAAAATTTCGTATAAGATTTCTTCTTCATCAGAAATTTCTTTGCCATATATTATTTCAAAATCTTATTCTTCAAGAACTTTGATCATTTTATTTGCACTTTTTCTCCTTTTTGGGCATTCAGGTGCATAGTGACCTTCGTTATAAACATAACATTTACAAGTTTTGTTTTTTTTTCCAAGGTTTCCATTTATATTTTCTTGTGTTTTTTTAGAAAATCATTTTCGCTTAGGAAATGTATCACAACCAATTTTCCAATTTTCTTTCAGAATTTTATCACAACATTTTTGACTGTATTGTGAATTGAAAATTCAATTTTTTATTTTTTTTTCACCTTTGCTTCTAGATACCAATCTGCTATCAGTCTTAGAACGTAATTAATACGAAAACCAAGATTATCATATTCTTCCTTCCCCATTTTTTTGAGAAAATCAGGATATGTTTTAATACATAACTCATTCTATGGATTAGGGAGTTTATGGAAAAATTGATCTAACTAGGGTTGATTTGCTAGTAGATCAATAAGATAATAATATTTTTTTAAAGTTTGAACATAGTCTTCAAAGAGACAAATATTACATAATTCTAATTTAGTCAAAATATAATTTGCATCTGCTTGTAAATTAGTATCTCCTTTAAAACCACATAAATTTTCTTTTATGATTTTTGCAAACTCAGCTAAAATTGTATCAAGTGTGAGAAAATTTGTCAACAAAGCTGTTTTTTTTATTTTTTCAATTTCAGATTTTTCCCATTGTCTTAACCATTGCAACACATCCCCCTGGAGAGTTGTTGTAATATAATCAAGGAATTTTTTCTTTAATTAACTATTTTTATAATTGGTAATAATAATGGACAACAATTGTGGCCAATCATCAATTGCTTGTGGCTAATTTTTAAATAGAACATGAGACAAGTTTAAATTTTAAGTTATTGGATACTTATGATTATTATCTTTTTTAGATATTACTGGCTTAGGTGTAGGATTGGAGGTACTTCCAGTATTAGTATCATTTTTAACTTCATTTGTTTGAATGAAGTGAAAATTTTCTCCATTTCCCCATGTGCCAAATAATTCGACATCAATTGGCTCTTCTGTCTTTCTTTTCCTTTATTTATTTCTGGTGAAATATCTTGATCTAATGTTTTTTCAGATGAGGATGATTGGCTATCATCATGGTTAGTAGACATATTAATATCATAATTAAAGTATTGTAAAAGGGTTTCATGTTCTAGATAAGTTTCTCTTATCTGATCTAGTAGCCTATTTATTTCATCAATACCTAAATCTGGGTCTTTATATAATTTTCTCCAATAATCCAATATTTCAACAATATTTTCATATTCAGTCCTATTATAGGTATTGGTTTGAAGTACCATAATATCTTCTGTACCATAAAATAGCCTAGGAATGGAGTTATCTCTTGGACTATTCATTCCATCATTTTTTATGAATGATATAGTTTTTAATTTTGTCACCAAATTGTTTATTTGGTTTTTTGCTTCTTTGTTTAAGTCAATATTTATTATAGAACCCAAATTGTCTATTTTAGATTCTATAGGCTCAACTTTGGTTTCTAGATAATTTTGATTTATTTTTTGATTTTTATCTAATTTAGAAAACCAAGAACACATAATATCCGTAATATTATTTCAACTAGAACAAATACTATTTATATTTACAGATTCTTTAGTAATATGCAAACTATGATCATATTTATTATGAGCATTATTTTTTGTATTTCCAATGTATATTATATCTTCAGGGTTAATTGCCATTATAGATTATTGTTGGTACCTAGGACCCTCCTAATGTATTTATCCGGTGCTTAAAACCTCTTTTTATGATCTTAAAGACTTAGTTATGACCAATAGTCAAAAGATCTTAATGAGTATATAGGCTTTGATATATACTAAGCATATAGGTTTCATAACAACTATAAATGAAACAAATAATTATGAAGACATAAAATACAAAGGATACACAATTAAATACTAAACGTGACTAATTTATTTATTTATTTTTAAATAGCATAAAGCACACCATACACACTTATATATATCAAAAATTTAGATGTAGAGAGAAATACTTACACAGCTTGATCTTGCTTTTTAAAGCTCTTCACCAAACTCTGATGTTTCACTGTGATACTTTATGCACCCTCCACTTTTTTGATGTGCTTTTTCCATACTTTGTATGTTTTTTCATCAATAAAACTTCTTTTTTTACTGATCAAATATATATATGCATGTCTAATTTAAAATATTATTAAATAATAAATTTAGATAAAAAAAAAAAATGTAACACAATGTTAGTTTCGTCTTCTTACATTAAAATTTAACTTCTGACTATTTTCTTTTTTTCTTTCTCACTTTCAAAATAGGCATATGAGACACTCCCTGCTAGCACTACAATAAATGACACTTTTGACGATTAAATTTTTATTTGCCAAAAGTCCGTTTTTAGTCGCCGAAAATTTTTACCGACTAAATTTTTAGTCGCCAAATTAATCGTTAATTGATTGTCAGAGAAGATAATGGCGACTAAAAACGAATTCTGGCTCACCAAAGTATTTGTTTTCCTCTCCATTTATCTGATTTTCAAAGTAATTCCAAACTTTGTTAAAATTGAGGACATTATATCTATGTTATTGGGATTGAGAAATGTCAGCATGATTTTTTGGTTGAACTGTTGTATGGAAATAACAACAATGCTACATTTTTTAATATATCCTCCCTAAATAATTATTAATGACATGATATTGAGATTTGATCCCACATGATAGAATGTCTGACAAATCAAAAATTGGTATTGGTAAAACACATCATTAAGAGTGATTTTTAAAAATGATAAATTATGTGCCTCAAATATTTTTTTTCAAACCAATGCTAAAAAATTTCTGATCCACAAAAATCCTGATAAAATGAGGCTTATGGCCAAATTCTTTTTTCTTTTCTTAAATCAAGTTTTGGGGAACTGAAATGGAATTGTTAATTTATTTATATTATTAATCTTAGCGTGCTGCATCAAATGTGACCAAACATGTGCCAGTAGTACATTTATCATCTATAAGTTGAAATTCGAACACATAATTTATTGTTTGTTATAATAAATTATAAATCAACAACTCATTTAAACATTAAACCAATAGAGAGATAAATAATTTTATTATTTATATTATCAGCATTTAGATGATTAAATCTTTGAAGCATGAATGTAGATTGTATGTGTGTGTATATGTATTTTACATATTGACCATTGTTTAATTTTGTGATATGAGGATTGTGTAATCTATTCAATTATTTTTATTGCAATCAAATAACATCAACTTGGGTCTGGCAGTTGCAAAAGTTTTTATTTTCTAAAACTCTGCTGTTCTTCTGGTGTCAATGATTCAAGGATTTTTATGTATTATTTAAATAAGAAAGCAAAAAGAAATGATTCGAGAGGATTACTAAATGAGGATCCTCCCAGGATAAAATATTGTTTGATCAATTAAATTATTATGAAGACAACAAGGCAATGAAATCGTCATATTAGAACATTGTATAACAAATGACTCATGTGGCATCAATTATGCCAACTAAAAAAAATAATAATAATAATAATATATAAAAAAGGACATTTCTAGCCAAAGCCAACAGTGAGAAGCGGGAAAACCATTAGGTATCGACTTTGATCATAAAAGGGGAAATTATCCGCACATGGCCATTTATGGACTCAACTCTCAAGCCATGCTAGGATTAATACAACTGTCTGTCAAGTTTGAGACAAGTACTTGTATTGGGTTTTCTTGGAGGGTAAAAATTTCATTAATTTGGTGATATGGGGCTTACTACCATGTGGTTTAGTGACTCATAGGACATGGGTTCAAGTTAAATGGATAGTGTTTGGAGAAGTTGTTCGAGGGTAAGACTCATGTTTTTTAATTTTGGGCTACCAATATTCTTTTGCCATTGTGCCCTCAATTGAGTTGAGGCTAGACTCTTGTTCTGAGGAATCTGCGTTGCCACGCCTATAGTAGAGCAAAATAGAATTGGGGATTTGGCCCTCCAAATATTTGGAGATCCCTATTTTTGTGTGAGCAATATCCTTCAAAAAATATTTAAATAATCCCTATTTTCAAACTTTTAATCCGACTCTTTTTTTTTTTTTTTTTTTTTTTTTTTGTGGGTACAACGGAATCAAACTTCTAATCCGACTCTTCAAAATTTTAAAATGTTCACTTTATTGATAAAACACATGTTATAGGCTTACTTATTAAACAATTTAAGTTTGTGCAACTCGCCGTCCAATTAATGGAAGTTGTCCCATACCTTCTTGCCATCTGAAGTTACAGTCTTGGTTTTACCCTCAGCTCGAGTAAACTCCTCTTGTTCAATTCCCCATTAAATTAAGACACTTATGTTGTGTTTGGTTGGGGAATTTGGGGAGGGATTTGGAAAGGAAAATAGAAAAGGTAGGTGAAATGTGAATAAATCATGCCTATATTTCACATAGTTTCACACACATTTTCTCTTTTCCTTTCCAAATCTCTCCCCAAATCCCTCAACCAAACACAACATTAATAATTATGCATACAAAATTGCCACGTGTTGATTGCCCTTACTTATTTTTAATTTTTTTTTTTTTTTTAAGAAAATGAAGTTGGCACTAATTTGGACCCATGTTATAATATTGGGTCCTTGGTTCAGCGTACAAGGTATTAATTCATGGTCCATGTAAGTGCTGCATAATAATGCACAATATCCTAATGCTACCATAACCTCAACCAGTGATATAAAGAATGTAATATAGGGATTTGATTTGGCAGGCAAAAGATATGAAGCTATTTAACTATTCCCTTTTATTTTATTTTATTTATTTATTTTTCTTCTCTATCATTTGCTTTAAAAAAAGTACACTGAACAACTCACTGTCCAACTCATGCACTGCCCATATGTATGTTATATATTATTATATGAGTATTGATCCCTATCTTCTGGGGATCTTGCCTTGATACAGTTCTCTCTCTCTCTCTCTCTCTCTCTCTACTTTCCTTTCTTATTTTCCTGTCCACTGTATGGGTGCATACACCAGAGCAGAGCAGGAGCATAATATTCCTTAAGAACCCGTTTGATTGTTGGATTGAATATAAAGGTTTAAGAAAGATATGTAATACTTAAGGATAAAAATATGATATAATATATTGTAAAATATGAGATGAATTATATATATTGTGGGGTCACTTAATATTATGTTTGGTTGGGATAGGATATACGATGGGATAAAAGGAGACAAATTATTTTTCACCTTTGAATGAAAGATTTTCTGTATCCGACGGTGGTGATATATAATACCATTGGGGGTTGGAGGATATACTATTTAGACTCCCTATATCCGGGAGTAACCAAACATGGAATATAAGAAGACAAAAAAGCATGTGAAATCCATCTCATATTATATCCAATCCCCTCTCATATCCGGCCCATATATAACCCTAACAAACAGGGCCACCTTCGTATCTTATCATCACTTATCATCCAACTTTTTATTATGATAAAAAAAAAAAAAAAAAGATAATCCAACTTTTATTGCCCATAAATAAAATGTTACACATAAATACATTTTGAGCAATGCTATTCAAACTCAAAGTTAAATTCATTTTCTAGATTCGGTATTTGTTAAGAAGATGATTAGTTGATAATTACAAAATATTTAATTATCAAGAAATTATCTTTTTGACACATCATTGGGTTTATAAAGTGAGTCTGAAAAGTGAACTTGTATATCATTTTATATAATTATTTTAATTAACTTTCTTATTACTAAACAAAAAGGCATAAATTTCACTCATATTTATTAACAGACTGGTTTGGGAAATTGGTTATTTTAGTTGACTTTTTAATTTTTTTTTATTTAGTATGGCTAAAAAGTTGTGTTTGTGAAGTTAGTTGCCTTTTTTTGGTAGTTGATTTGATGATTGTAAGAGAAAAAATAAAATGACTATAGTATAAATGTGACATTTTGTCTTATTAACTATTTTAACTTATTTTGTTTTTATTGACTTTTTTTAACCAAAAAAATAATTTTGCCAAACACCCCTAATGTGGATTTCACTATTATTGTATTTAGTGATAAGAAAATTTATTTGTATAACATTTAGGGGTACTCACGGACTCGACCAATCTGCCAAAATCGACCAACCCGACCCAATGTGCCATTTTAAAGTGGTTTCGATAGTATGGGCGAACGGATACGGATAAAGATTTTTGAAATCCACATATATTCTGACGGTTGGCGAATGAGAGGGCATCCGACCCAACCCAATCTGCCAACTCCCCTTAAGAAAATAATATTATATTTTTATGCTTTGTATGTTAAAGAAGAATATTGTATTTAGTAATAATATTAACTACTTATGAAATAAAAAGTTTTGCCTTACTTTAATAATAAAAAATGAAGGATAAAAAATTTTGGACTCTAATATAAGGCTCCAAATAGTAAAAAATTATTTTGAAATAGTTTCAAAAAAGAGGGTAAAAGAATCAAATCTGTACCACTAAGCCCTCGTTTGGCATAAGCTAAACAGGGGGCTTTTTGGCTAAAATAGCCACAAAAGACAAAATATATTTTTTAACCCAATAAGACAAAATATCACATCCAAACCATAATCATTTCATTTTTCTCTTACAAAAGTCGAAAAAACCAAAAAACTTATTCAAAACGAGACTTTTTAGCCCCAAGTTAAACTAGCCAAAAAGTTAAAAAGTCAACCCACATCCCAAACGAATCCTTAATCGATCGATCTACATTCACTTGTCAACCCACACAGCCCACTCAATTTGCATCCGTTAATAAAGCGGACAAATGTGGATTGATTTTTTTCAATCTACCTAAATTCAGATGACGAATGACGAATGGGATGCGACACAACCCAACCCTCCACGAGCACCCCTAATAACATTAATATGACCCCCAAAAAAATAAAAAAATCAAACTTTTATTACGGTTATATAAATAAAATTTTTAATATATAATGACACATAATGATTTGGCATTTTATATATAATCATTTTATTTTAAAACAAAACATCACCTTCCTACCACAGCCACAACAATTGGATGTGTTTGTAAAAGAAATTGAATGCTAAGTAAAAATTCCATTGATGAAAAACAAAATATTCAAATCAAGGTAAGGCTCCAAGCCTACTCATATCATTTTTCTTATATATATTTCATATAATTATCAATATCATATAAACTCTTTTAAAAGTTGCTCATCATGTAAATTTTGTATTTATTTTCTAGGGAAAACATGATTCTTGTAATATAGATAAGTAATGAGAAAACGTCTCATAATACAAAGATAAGTCATAGAGGCATAAGTTAATAGAGCTAACAACTTTGTTGCTTCCAAGTTTAGATAAAACATTGATGGCTTCCATGTATATGCTGGTTACCAAGTAATGTGAATGTCACAGTCACCCAATTATTTTTGACAAGTGTCAATTTGTTTGCACTCTTCAGTAATTTCTATTGCCACTCAAGAAATTTTGTGAGTGTAAACGCAAAAACACTTGTTAAATAAATGCGGACATGCCAAAACTTGTGAATGTAATTCAAGGTGTAGGAATTGTTAAACATTTATGACTTCTAACACAAAGAAATGACAGCTTGTGGCTAAGAGGAACAAACATTGGTTCAAATTTACCTCAATGAAGAGAACTTTTAATAAATTTATAGGTGCCAAACATAACTAGACTAAAATTGTGACTTGCATTGATTGGAGATGAAGTACAGTTGGTTATCTAAGATAACTAATCTAAGAATACGGTAATTAAGGTATGAAGCTATGATATGTAAGCTATGAAACTAAGCTAAGATAAATAAATTATGAAACTAAGATAAATGTATCGAAATACATGTATTGAAAGACTCTTGGTCGAGTGTTTGGTCAGGGATCCCTTCAAATGTTGCACTTAGAGCCCTTTAAGTAGTGGTGAGGAAGCCTCTAATTCTGCTCAACTACCATGAACGTGGCAGCTCTTCCTACTGACATGTGTCATTGATCCTTAGCTTAATCCCCCAAGACTAGGAAACAATTTTGACCTCCAACTGGTAAGGCCTATTCTTATAGCTTTGAATTGGTTCACCAAGCACTAGAAAGCCACCATGTGTTCCAAGAATCAAATTTGAATTTATTCTGCATGATTTAGCGAAGAGAGCCTCACTTAGGTTGATACTCCAAGCCTCTTCTTTTGTTGTGCATGCTTATCCTTAAGAAATTCAAAGACCCAATCTTGCTTCATTTAGGAAAATAATTCCTCGATAGTAGCAGTTTGTTGATCCTTCATATCTTCACCAATTTCCATGTGTCCATCACAAATCCACTTGCCCTGATTTTGGAAAAAATGGTTTCACTTTTGTAGCCTTCTTGTTGATATGTGCGATCTTCAAATCTTGTGTAAGCCTCGTCATTAGCAATCTCTTTAAAAAAATAACTAAAAGATGAGGCACTAAAATAGGTAATAAGGCCTTAACAACCTCCTTATTCTTTGGAACGGTTAAAGCCTCTCCTATCAAATCCAAACAAATCTAAATTAATTAATTAATTAATCTAATGACTTGGCTAATATAAATAATTAAAAAAAAAAACTAATTACAGTTGCCATTTTCTTTATCTTGGTCGTGGGTCCCAGAAAAATGGTACAAGCAATGCCCCATTCAAGTACATTCTTGATTCTGTCAAGGAATTGAAAGGATGTACTTCAATTTCAACCCCAATTTTTGCCTTCCTTCTTTAACTTTGCAGCAGCCACCAAAAACTGGCAAGAAAAGCCCACCCGCAAAAGAAATGTTGTTTTTCCCATAGCAAAACTGGTAGGTCTAGAATGTACCATCTTTTCTGACAAAAAACAACTTTAATCTCTACTAATGAATTTCTTCATGTAGGAAACTCCCACACTCCAGTCGAAAGAACCAGACCGAATTTGAAGATAGAAATTGCAACAAGCCCTCTTGGATCTTCGTCCTCTAGGAAGGAATTTTCCGTCGTTTTAGCCTAGGAATTTGCAATACATTTATGTTTTGTTCAGCTTGTTTGGGCCATTTTTTGCTCAGTCGGCTTGGTTTTAGGCCAAACCATTTTTGAACATTTATGCACATGTGTTAGTTTTGTTCGGCCTATTTAGGCCATTTTTGATATAATGAATGCACAAAACTTGGCGTTTTTTATTCCATTATTTCCCACATTGTTGGGCAAAATTTTTTCAAGTACTTGCCATTTATTGGATGCTTGTGTAATTCTCTATCAAAATCTTGCAATTGGTAGGAATCTCTTTTACAAATTTTGAAAGCTTGAAATGAACCCTCCTAACTTGGAGACTATTTCCCAAACTTAGGATCTTTTGCACCAAATGGCAGGATTGCTTTCCAGACTAAGTCATTTTCTGCAAAATTCTTTTTCCTGATTCTTCGATCATAAGCTCTGGCTATTGTAGACACCCTATTTTGACAAGTCTTAAAACTTCGACGTTTTCTTTTGATTACTCAATGATGAAAATAAGAATGTGTTTCTCGTATAATTCTCAGTAAGAAAGATGGAATTTGTGCTTCAATTCAAACCTAAGCTTGTTTTGGCCAAGTGCTTGAGTCTCTTTCAAAACTCATTTTTGAAACTTTCTTTCCGCGCTTTGTTCTAAATATTTTCGTAGTGTTCTGAGGCTCACTTTTAAACTTCAAAATGAAACATTTTCTTAGGAAATTGAGCAAAAAACAGTGTGGAAATAGGAGTAAAGGATGAGAATTATGTTGAAAATTTTTGTTTCAAGCAAAATAATCAGCCATAATCACATGACCCGAACCCACCTCTAGAAGTTAGGATCAAGACCGGCCAGTAATCATGAGATTACCTTAGACAGAAAATCAAACATATTTTTCAATAGGGGGCCAGAATCGGAAACAAAAACACAAAGATTGTCCAATGAGATGTGCATATGTGGCAAAATTAAAAAAAAAATAAAAAGTCCACACACATATATAATAACTCACGCATCATATGATAATAAATTATACATGTCTGGAATCATTCAGAAATTGTCATATCATAAACCAAGGATCATTCAAAACAACCTCAGAAAAAACCTAAGGTTATATACAAACTTGTTCGATCATGACCACAAAAGAAAACAAAAAGGAAAATTGAAAGGCTCATACGTGAGTCAACCTTGGTTGACTTCAAAAACTTGGTACTCTTGCACAATTTCACTGGGGCTGGAGCTGGGCATCTCGTTGCTCACCTACATACATATAAATAAAGAGTGAACTAACGCCCAGTGAATAATACCAGAGTAAAGAGGTTAATGAATGATATTCGCATATACACAAATCATACTTATACTTAATACATATGAAGCACGATTCTCATTCATAACAAACTTAAGCAAATCATAACGGAACAACCTCAGGTCCAATCCATTATACTCAGAATGTATTGAAAGGATGAAACTCCTTTGAGTCCAATATATTCATATTCAAAACAACATTCGGTCCAATTCATTCATATTCGAAAGAACCTTCGGTCCAAAACATTCATTCGTAATCGAAATGACCATCGGTGCAACATATTTATACACGCGTTGATAATCATGAACATGTTCACATTCGTATTCACATTCAGAACAACCTTTAGTCCACTCAATTCCTTATTCAAAATGACCTTTGGTCCATTTAACAAACATACAAATGACCTTCGGTCCAATTCATATATAAGATGACCTTAGGTCTATCTTGTCAAACATTCCAAACGGCCTTAGGTCCGTCCTGTGTCCTTATCAAGTACATACCAAATTGCCTTGGGCCCATTTCAAATTTTCATCAAACATACCAAAGGGCCTTGGGCCCATTTCATATTCTCATCAAACATATCAAATAGTGTTGGCCCCATTCTGTATTCGTACAAAACGACCTTCATTCCAATCTTATAGGTTCGTGCTTATCGATCACTTTTCAAGCCATTTATGAATCAGACAGATAGAATACTCATTCATAATACAAATTCATGGGTTCAGAAAGCATACCACAGAGGTAGTATTTAGAAAGTAACATACATGAAAATATCTTTACTAAGATATTACTCATAGTGTTTAGATGGTTGATTCGTCCTCGCGATTAATCCTACACAATTCATAGCACATACGGAAATCGGGTCACAATACAATTCAATCCGTTCTTTAATTTATTTAACTTTCTTAGGCTTCTTTCTAACTCTTTAGTTCATTTAGGATGCTCAATGTATGCCTAAGGATACTCATAAATGAAAAAGAATGGAAGTCGGAACATAATACATCTTCTCAAAGTTTCCTAAAACAGGGCACTTCGCTTGAACGCAACATTAGTCGATCGAGCGAACCCCTTGGTCTGCAAAAGTACTGGATGCTCTCATTTTATAATCGAGCCAACTTTTTGGTTGCTCGAGCCAAGACTAAGAATAAAGGGTGGTCGCTTGAGCGATTTTTTGGTCACTCGAGCCAACCTCCAATATCTGCAAAAGTACTATGAGCTCAAAATGTACGCTCGAGTGACAGTTCCATCGCTTGAGCGAACTGCTCGATTTCTGAAATTTCCAAAATGCGGTTTGACCTTCAAAACACAACTCTAAGGCTCCAAATTCATGCATGACTCACTTAACTATGCAAGAACACTCCCAAATACATATATTTGAAGCTAATTTCAACCCATAGTTCAAACCTCCATGAATTCAACAAGATTTAAACCTTAAACTTTATGTTTGTAAAATCCATGTTTTATATCTTGCATTCACAAGCTTCAAGACTTAAAATTGGGCTTCAAAATAGAACAATTTGTGCATGCATGTGTCAAACAATTTCCAATTCCACATGGATTATGTATTCATGCTCTACAATGAGATTTCATAACAAATTCATACATACATGTGCAAATTGATATCAAATTCATCAAACTTAGCATGATTCATGTGCTTAACTTCATAATCTTCTTGAATTCATATTGTTATGGTATAATCTTAGCCAAGACTCAGCAAGAACTTGAGTTATCTTCAATTCCTCAATCCCTTGACCCAATCTTCAAGTTTTCCTCCCTTTTATCTTGAATTCACACTTCTCTCTCTCTAAATGGTATAATCTTAGCCAAGATTTGAAGATGAGCACAAACATTAATTAGTCCTTATATAGTGGGTGATTAGCTTAGACTAATTAATCTTGATTAAGGTTAAGCAATTACACTTATTTTAATCACTTTAATCTAATTATTTGATCCGAATCAATTTTTAATTGAATTTCACCGTAGGCCCTAAAATTATGCTAATCACAATGACATAGTCAATTTCGGTTTCTGTCACCTTTACGACCCTTAATTACAAATTATAGTAGAATAACGAGCAGATTTTCTTACAATGAATAGATATGAATTCAAAAGTGCATATAATCACATGTTTAGCATGCAAAATCATATTAGGCACATAATCACAAGTATAATTAAAGATTAACAGCATAACACAGAATGAAGTTATCACACACAACTAACTTTTTTGGCCAACCAGCCAAGAAATTGGCTGGCCAGCCAGCCAAGTTTTTGGCCGGCTGTAGCTTGCTTTTCGTGCTCCTTAGAGGGTCTTAGTCTCCTCAGATACGATAGCCCTATAGTTCGGACTCTCGTGGTTTTGAATATGATTCACAAGTATAATGTGAAATAGATAAACACAAATGAGTCCAAATTTGTCAAATCTTTTGGAAAATTGATTTTGAATCAAAAAAGCCAAAAATGGACTGCATTGCCAGATTTTAGAGTCGCCAGCTAAATATTTTTGGAAAATTTAGGAAACCTATGACTTGTGCCAAAGGCCACTTGTCCGTCATCACCAAATTGTCTCGGCTCGAGAACTTAGGTATGCGAGGGGAAAGTCATGAATTGAGCACCCCACTCACCCAATCAAAGATCGGCCTCTACTAATCATGATGTGATTCTTATGTACAGTATATGCTCTTGTTCTGATTATTATGCTATCTTGACTATGTGATGCACACAAGTATAGACTAATTTCACAAAATTTGGAACGCTTTGATTTCATGTTTGTTTTGAAAAGAGTTTTGAATACGTGTCACTTGAAAAGTGAACTCGTATGTACATTAATCAAATTATCCCAATTTAAGCAAATTGCCTTTATCTACAGGCATTCAAACAGGTATATCAACTAAGCACTTAGCCTCATAGTAATATGCTTGATATGATAACACCAACATACATGCAATATGCTAAAGCAAAAACGCTCACCTAGTACTCAACCGAGGCATGCCAAAGAAAAATAAAACAATTAGAAAAATGCATGATCTTAAACAATGCAATATGACTAATGCAACACATACAATGTGCAATTAATAGGCTCGGCTTACTAGCATGGCATGTGAATCACTTCAAGGTATGCAACAAAGTACGTATTCAAATAAGGAACTTGATGACATTAATTAGTATGATGAGCCGAACCCTTATGCATGCAAAACGAATGGATGCAAGTCACAGAAAATGCTAAGGAAAATATAATGCTATATAACCATGGTAAGCGGATAAATAAAAAGGAGAAAGAAATGGGGGGTGGAAGACATTCACAATATTACAATTTTGCCCTCACGCAGGAGTTGACCTCCTAAGCTCAAAACTCGAATTCAACCATCCAAAACACATCTCTTAGGCCCCAAAACTTGAGATAACTTAGTAAACTTGTAAAACATGATGAATTAAGAACTATTTCATAAAATCATGGCCCAAGAGTTTGTTAAAAAACTCACAATTCAACTTAAAACATGATGAATGTTTATGAACACAACATGCATGAATTTTTCTTGTGTCAAACTTCTCAAAACATGATCAAACACTACAAAACAACTTGAAACTTGATGATTTCCCCAAATGAAGATGAATTTCAAGCATGCAAGAGAGGATTCATGGAAATCATGCACAATTTGTAAGAAAATGTACATGCATGCATGAATTGCCACTCAAACCTCCCCATTCTAAGCTCAATACACACCCTTATACACATAATCTTCATGTTGATAACTTAGATTCATAATGTAAGGGTTGAATTCATACCTATAGTCTTGAATTACTCTTATTCTAGCACAATCTTTGATCAATACAAGCTAAAGCCTTCAATTTCTCTTTAATCTCTTCCTTTCTCACTCCCTCTCTCTCTAAAATGAATTCTCAGAATTTGGCACTCAAGAAGTAAAGAATTGAGCTCAAAATGAGCTTAAGGCTCATATATATATATCTATGGGGCTAAAATACATTAATTAGAACATAAGGCTAACCAAACATGACTTAATTAATCATTTTGAATTAATTTTTAATAAAACTTACCATAAGGTTCTAAAAATTCCAAATAACATATCGGTGTAGTCAATTTCGGTTTCAGATGCCGATAAGGCTTTCAATTTACATATCAAAGCGGAATTTCAAACAGATATTTCTACAAGTAACAGATAGAAATCCAAATATCATGCAAATCACATAATAAACCCATAATTTATTTTATTCACTAAATTAACATCCTTAATTACCGATTAGTGGCTAATTGTGGATCGGGGTTATTACACAAGCCTAAGGAGGGGTGGCTAACCGCTCTACTTTTTGGACCTCAAAACCACATATTTTAGCTTTTTAAAACTCTGAAAATTAGTGGCCAAAAGTTGAGAAAGAAGTGGGAAACACGAGGACAAAAGCTTAGAGAACAAGGTTCAAAGAAAAATGGTTAACCCCTCCACCTTTGGTAGCTTTAAGTCACAAGTTTCAGCCCATAAAAATAGTTTAAAAACAGTACAAAAGCAGGAAAAAAAAGAGAAGAAAGAAGTAGTGTAAAAATGGCCAAAGTTATACCTCTTGAAGAGAGGTTACTCTTTTGTTCACAAACCACAAGGCTTTCACTCTCAGGGGTTGAGATTTTAGCTCAAGAACCTCAGCAAGGAGACTCAAAAATTTGGTTTAGGAAGTGTATATAGAGTGTATATATATTGCAAGATAGAGAGGGAGAGTGTTTCACAAGTTTTGAGCACTTAGGAATTTTTTCTAACCTAAAATCAAGAGGGATGGTCATCTATATATAGAAAAATAGGCGCCTCTTGCGGAAATATCTATAGAGACAGTTGGTGCAAGGCATGCACATGGGGGAGGGGGACAGTTGGCAACAAAATATTTGCCTCTCGAGACACCTGGCTGGCCGGCCGGCCAACGACTTGTACGGCTAGCCACAAAAAATTGTTCTCAAGCTCGATTTTAAATGGGCATATCGCCTTCAACCAAACTCGGTTTTAGGTGATTCTTGGATCTAAATTGAAGCCCTGGAAGTCTAATTTCCAATGGTGGTGGTCTCACATCTAAATGCTAAGTGTACAAAGAGATATACCTAATTGAGTGAAGGCTGGTTATTTATTTCTTAACGGATTGATGCCCGACTTCAAACAGCCATATCTCCATCATCCAGGCTCGGGTTTAAGTGATTCTTGTATCCAAATTGAAGCTCCAAAAGTCTAAGTTCCAATGGTGGTGGGCTCACATCTAAATTATGGGTGTACAAAGAGATATGACTAATTTAGTGAAGGTTGCTCATTTCTTTCTTAACGGTTTGATGCCCAATCTTTCCCCGAACTAGTTTTCTTTCAACCCCTCCTATTTCCTTCAACTCCAAACCTATAAATAAGATGTTTTTAAAGTTTTTTCAAAGATTTCACCTCCCTTCCACTTATTTCCATTTTGTCTGTAACAACCCCAACCCATGATTAACATTAATTCATGCTTAATTATGCCTAATCAGTAATTAAAGTGAAATTTTGCATCATATGTTCGCTTATTTGTCTTTATATCTATTTAACGTAGGAAGATCTATTCATGTTTTTGTTTTGATTGCGAAATTGAAGGCCTATTCGGTACTCGATTTAGAAATTAACTTGATTTATATGTTAATTAGAATTTTTAGAATTTTATGGTAGGTTTAATTGAATTTCGAATTGGAACGATTAAATTAAAATAATTTAAGGTCCATTTGATTAGTTTGATCAATAAATAATTACATCTTTACCCAAGACTGTATAAGGCAAATTGTAGACTCAAGGCTATTATATACATTTTCATTTCCTCATCTTTTGGCTCAAATGTGAGAAAGGAGAAGATGTAAGAGTTGGGAGAGGAACTTCAATAATTAGAGTGAATTGTAGGAAATTTAGAGGGAAAATCAAGAATTACTCAACCTTGGAGGGAAGTTTGGCTCCAACACTTGCTAGCTCAAGGCTTAAGGTAGGAAATTCAACTCCTTAAACATGAATTTGAATTACTTAGTGCAAGAATTCAAGAGAATTAGAAGATTAAGCATGGGAATTAAAGTAAGAATGTAGAGTGGAAGATTAATTCATGCATGCATGCATAATTCTTGAATTTTGAGTTGAATTTACAATCGATTGATAGATGCAAGAGGTCATCTTTGTTAAATGTTGAGAGCTCACCATAGTTTTGCACTTACAATCCCAAATTACTTATGTTTTGAAAGACAATATCTTATATCATCGCATGCATGTTGTATATACAAAATTTCAAGCTTAGTTTTGAAGAATTGATTTGGTTTTGGGCTTTGAGTTTGTGAATTAATCTTCATTTCATATTGTTATACAATTCTAAATGTTTCCCTAAGTTTTTGGGCCCAAAAGAACAAAATTGCAGCTTTGAAGTTGAATTTGGGAGCTTGGAGGTGAATCTGGAAATTCCAGAATTCAACCTCTCCGCTCGTGCATGAGATTTTGCGCTCGAGTGTAGACACCCCATTTTTGACCGTCCTCAAGACTTGGACGTCACCTTTTGAACACTCGGTGATGATCCATGTTTGTGTTCGTTTGGAGTTCCCGGAGTTCTCGGCTACGCGCCTTGCCTCAGGATCTCCGAACTCGACCCTTCTGTGTCTGGTTTTGCACCAAACACTTGTGCTCTGCCTTGGAGGGGGAGGGAATGCCTTGTGAGGCATCCCTACACACCACCGGCAGTGGCTAGAGGCCACCGGCTGGTTGTTGTTGCCATCGGCACTATATTGTGCCGGTCGGCACTCTTTTGTGCCGGTCGGCAGTCAATTTTGTCAAAATCACATTTTTGCCCAGCCGACCACTGTTCAGTTGCTTTTTGAGATATTTTAAAGCAGCTGTCTTGCAGTGACTTTCCCTCCATACACGTGTATGGAGGGATGCCCTCCTTGTAAGCTTGTTTGACAAGCTTTACAAGATGGTTGCCTATAAGAGAAGGCCTTCTCTCTTGGCATTAGGGTTAGAAAAAGTTTTGGTTAGAGAAGTGAGAGGAAGCTCTGGTTTTAGGTTTAGGGTTCAATACATATCCTATATCTATATTTCTCTCTTGTTTGTGGGACTAGGTGTTTGTGTCTTACTATTGCACATCAACACCTAGTGTTTCACCTTCCTTTGGTTACTGAGGTTCTAAGGGCTGGTTCTTGAAGTTTTTGGTTGGATTTGAGCTCAAGGAAGCAACAACATCAACCTTTGTGAAGGTGGTCTTCAAGGGTAAGAAACTACCCCTTTTTACCCCATTTTTGCACTCCATTTTTGCATAGTTTAGAACTGTTTTTGTGCTTAGTGTTTAATACAAAAAAGTTCTGTTTTTTAGTCCTCTTTATTGTTGGTTAAGAGTGTTTGGTGGTTTGCGTAGGTTTGACCACCCTTAGACCTTGAAAAGGGCTCATTTTTGTGCTTTTTTGTTGAGATCCGAGACCTTGGTGCTTGGGCCTCTTCACCACTAAAATCTTGAGGGATTTTAGTGGTGAAGATGGTGCCTTGAGGTCCCAAGAAGGAGAGGGCCACCCCCTCTCCTTGATGTCCTTGAAAAGGGCAAGTTTTGGCCTCTTGAGAGAGCATAGTGTTTGATTGTTTGTTGAGCATGTCTTGGCTGCATTTTATGTTTATTATGCCCTAATATGACATTGCTAAGTGTTGGTTTTAGCACTCCTTGCATGCTTTGCATAGTTGCTTTGTAGTGCCTTAATAGTCCCTTAACATGCCTAGGTCGTATGCCTTTATTTCTAGCATGTTTTAGGCCTAGATCCATGAAGTGTATATGCTTATTTTGCCATGCTTTAGGTCTGTCCATGCTTATTTTGGTCGGCCATGACTTGCATTACATAGCTCCTTTGCATTTGGCTTGTTGGCCTTAAGAGCATGAGGGTGTAGCATGCCTTGCTTGCATCATTTTGATGGTTTGGAACCATCTAGCATGCTATTTCAGTCCCTTTGGTGTGCTTGTATGCTTGCCTTAGCAGCCTCTTTAATGCTTTAAAAGCATGTGTTGTATGCCTCATGTTTTGGTCATATTGCATGCCTTTGATTTCAAGCCTCTTAGATGCCATCTAAGTAGTCTTTTGGGTTTAGTTTTATGTGTTAAAACTCTGTTTTTAGTTGGTTAAGTATTGCCATGTGTGGTTGTACTATGTGTAGTTCAAAGCCTCATTGGTGAACCCTAAGTACTTGGGCCATTTGTTGCATGTTTGACTTGCTTTGTTGCATGATTTGGCACCATGTTTTGCATGATTTTCAGAGCTTTCTATGCATGCTCATTGTCTATGTTTGGTCTCTTTGAGTGTGCTTAAGAGTTGCCATGTTTGTGCCTAAGTGTTGGAGCATGTATGGTTGCATGTTTGCATGCATTGTGACTTCACCTCTTTAGCATTTTGGCCAATAGTTTTAGGCCTATTTGGGGCTGCCTAATCCATGTTTAAGCCCACCCCATTGCTTGGTTTGCATGCTTGCCTTGTATGCTTACTTGCATGTTTGCATAAGTGCCTTGCATTGTCCATTTTGCATACTAGTTGACATGTCTAGGATTGCATCATATTGGCATGCATGCTAAGCCTCTTGACCAAGTCATGACGGAGGTTTGGCACCCTTATGTGTTTGTTTGCTTTGCATGCATTTGAAATAGAAGTTGCACTCTTGGTTCTTTGGGCCGTCATGCATGGAAATGCGTGATTGGTGGTCCGAGAACCGAGGCACATCTTCCTTTGAGTCAAAAACATGATAAGGAGTGTGTTTGGTGCATACATGCTTTGAATTACATTGCCATGCAAGTTGTGTCCTCTGCTGCTGTGAGTTGCAGGTTCTGCAGGCATTTTGTGACGACCGGCACTGTTTAGTGCCGACCGGCAGTCTACTGGCAGCCGATGGATGAATTCAGTGCCGGTAGCCACATCCTTCAGCCGGTGGTGTTCTACCCCAGCCGGTGGTGATCTCCAGTGTCCAGGGAAGTATTCCTGAAGTTTTGGCAGTCTTCGGAGGAGGAAAGCAGGGAAAACAGAGGCAACCATGCATGGCAGTGCAATTCCGAGCGGGTCCCGGGCGCGTGATGCATCTTGCCCTCTTCCCGAGGCATTTACTGCTTTAATTAACTTAGTTAATTTGTTAATTAATTTAGTGAATTTGTAATATTTAATTAGCTTGCGTAGTTAATTATTTGTATTATTCTTTTGGTCCCTCCGAGTGAGGGCATAATTGTAATAAGCGTGGGTGTGTGGGTGTATGTCTTCCAACCCTCATTTCTTTCTACCCTTTTATTTACCTGCTTATGATGGTAGATTAGGGCACATCTATTTTAGCATACCTTATGCTATGCATGCGTGCATCCATGCATTTGTCTAAACATGCATCGGGCTCGGCACATCATACAAACTGCATTGTATTTTCAATTCCAAATTGAATGCGTGCATCGAATAAAGTGCATTTCACATGCCATTTTTAGGGTTAGCCGAGCCTATCCTAATTACATGATTGTATGTGATGCATTAGACACTCTAACATGAACTAGGGCATGCATGTTTGCTAACTAGTTTATTGTTTTGGCACGGAGTACGATGTAAGTATTTTTGCTTTAGCATACCACATGCGTGTGAATGCTAACATGACAGTATGCTTACCATGCGGCTAAGTGCTTATATGAGATAAACTGCTTGAATGCCTGTGGGTGGAGGTTGGATTGCCTAAGTTGGGAAAACTCGTTGAAATCCGTGTTTTAGCCTACTTGCGAGTAGCAAATTCCAATGCATTTTCAAAACCAACGGATATGCAATGTTTATTTCCAAATTAGGCAATGTAGTCTATACTTGTTTGCTGCGCGCATAACATAGTAATTCTAGGCTAATAATTGGAATAAGAGCATGTAATGTTTTCAAAATCGGATATCACGGTTAGTAGAGGCCGGTCTTCGGACCGGGCGAAAGGGGGTGCTCATAGCTGACCTTCCCCGATCGTACCCAAGCTCCCGAGCCAAGACCACTTTGGTGATGACGGACATGTGGCCTTCGGCACCGAGTCAGGGTTTCCTAAATTTCCCATTTTAAAATATTTAGGTGGCGACTCTGTAATCTGGCAAAGCAGTCCATGTTTGGCACTACTTTTCAAAAATCTGTTTTCTCAAACGATTTGCCAGATTTTCACTCTTTGGTTCAGATTTAGAACCGTGACAACAAAAGGTAGTCCGAGCTGTAGTGCGAAGTCCCCCCGCGGACGTGTTACAGTTTCCGGCGACGCCGCTGGGGATTTTAGAGAGCTTGACTTAAACTCGTGATATCCTATTTTTGACTACACTTATGTGTTTCTTTGCATTGCATGTGCATTGGTGCGCCTAGGACACCGTGTTGGCCATCTGCTATTCCTGAGCGGTTTGCTGGAGGCTTGTCTTGTCAAGACATGACCATAAGGCTGACCGGTTGCGGGCTCTGCCAGTATGGGAACAGAAACCCCGGTTTTACCGGGGCACCCTTTTTGACCATTCGACCTAGTGCATATTCGGATCCATAGTGACCATCCCAAACTAGGACATGTTGCTTACTCGATATAGGTTGTTTGAGACCGCTGCGTGCGTAGTGAAACCCTAGCTCCTGACAAAATCGGACAGGGAAACCCTACCCCAACATAGGGGTGTATTGGCTCTCTTTTACCTGTTATGCGCTTTTAGAGTGTATCTCTGCAGGGGAACGCATGTATCAGTTTGCAGGTCTGGGTATCCGGCCTGAGGGCACCTGTATCAGTATTGTCGAGAATCAGTTGTGTCTGCGGGTATCAGTTCAGTTTTGAATAGTGATTCTGGGGAACAGTGTTCAGTAGTAAAGTACAGTTGTCCAGCTACACCCGTGTTTGATCTGTTTGGGGCTGAAATGCTGCTTGTTTTCCGTTTCAGTTCAGAAATCCAGAGGGTCAATCTAGAACAGCTAGTGTCTTCTCCTTGCTGAGGCGAGACTGAACATGACGCAAAATTCAGAAGAGATCGTGGTCATGACGGCCGCGTTGAGTCAAGGAATTACCCTGCAGGATGAGACTACTGTTGACATGTCGCATCCACCCAGGTCGCCTGCCGCACACCCAATTTGGACCCCCCAACTATATCAGGCTCGCGAGCCTACTACGTTTGAAATAATGGGAATGATAGGTGATCTTCAAAGGTCCATGGCGGATCTCGCCTACGGGATGTCTGTTTCGCTACCAGCTGCACCATATGCCGGAGGCTTTATACCCCAGGAGCCCCCACTACTGGGACGGATTGTAATTGAACTTAACCAACCGGAGATGGCCTCCGGCTATGGCAACGACACATCAAACCAAGTTCCAGATCAGGCCGAGGCCGGAGACAAAGGCAAGATGAAGGCAGATGTCGACCCTATCGAACAGCTGCTGTGGGCAGTCGAGGCTTTGAAAGCCGGGGGGATGAACAAGCAACAGATATCTGCAGTTGTGACAAAAGCTGTGGAAGATGCTTTCCCCACTCCGCCTGAGGGCAGTTCCAGTCAATCAGAGAACCGGGATAGGCCCCGTCACGCCAAAAAAGCTCTTCCCGCTCCTGACCTTGCATCCGGGAAGGATCAGAGATCCAAGGTTGCACCCGCCGATCCGTTCGCTAGTGCATCTAGCAAGAGTGCTCAGGCTCCGAAATACCTGCCCCGAGGGCGCAGGGTCTTCCATCCTCTTTACATGCCTCTGTCCAGGGCATTTTTGATTCTGGCCAAAAAGGGGCATCTCACACCGCTCGAGCCTAGGCCGCTCCCCAAACCCCTTCCAGCAGGCCATGATGCCACTCAGTACTGTGCGTACCACCAGCAGACTGGTCATGCTACTGATAATTGCTTCCGCCTCCGTCATGAGGTACAGGATTTGATTGACAACAAGGTTATCCTCCCGCCTACCTCGGCTAAATCAGTCACTACAGAATTCTTGGATTTTGAGGACACAGATACCGAGGACACAGATACCGCAAGTGTGTAATTAGAAAGTGAACTGCCTGCGGGCAGTGTCTGGTACATTTTTGGATGTGGCGTTTGGCACGCATTTTTGAGCATCTGCCAACGCTAGTTTTGTAAATCCTGACTTGGGTGTCGAGTCAGTCTTTTGTTTTGTTTTGAGTCTGTCTCTCTGTACTGAGTCAGTCTTTTTGCTTATAGGGTCTGTCTTGTTGTAATGAGTCAGTCCCTTTTGTATAGTATACCAGATGATTCCGGGGTTGTTGCCTCGAACACCGTTTTACCTTGTCATTACCTGTTTTGTTTACCCTTTGAGTCTGTCTCAGTTAAGGAGCCGGTTACAATCAGGGTTTTGGAATGAAACAGCTGCGGCTACCTCGTTTTCATGCTTGCTGTCAGTTTGAGCTAATTGTGCCGGAAGATGTGAATGGAACGACGGTACATTCTACCTACTCTCTTGTGCCTTGAACTTGTTTTAATGACCTAAGTTTTTCAAAACCTTTCTTTTTCGTACACTGTGGTGATAAAAATGAAGAGGAAGGAATTCCTCGGGTTTTCGCAAAACTTTGACCGAAATTGAGAGAAAGAAAAGCACGTTGAGCTTTTAATGAATGAAATCATGCCCGTCAGCGTGAATACTGAGAAGGACCCTGGCTTGATCCAGACTGGTTCCACACTATCTTTAGCGCAGGCGATGTGTCGCTTCCTTAAAAACTTTCAAAAACAAAATATTTTGCGCGGTCCTGTGAAGACCTGTGTGGAATCGCTCTTGAGATTGTGCAGCCTAGGATCGCTCTCAGCCTCAAGGTTCAATCTATCTGTTCCGAACCTGGAATTCGTTCAGAATATTCAAGCAGTCAGCCGCCGAGTAATTCCCGTATGGGCCAATTTGAAGCAGCCCTCGAGCAAGAGGCCTCAAAGTTAGATCAAGGAGATCAGATCCCACCAAGCAAAGCTCGAGAAGCAACCATGAAGGACTTTTTCTGCAAGTCAACATAACAGCCACTCTTTTGGATACAGAGGGCTTCGATTTCAAAAACCATTTGGCATGGGCTAGCTACACTTTTACCCTTTGAGAGGCTCGCTGGGCCAAAAACCCTGAAGGGCGGCCCAGGCAAAAGTTAGAGCAAAGAAAAGAAAAGGAAGCAAAAAATACAAAATACAAAAAATACAAAAAATGCAAAAAAAAAAATATATACAAAAAAAGAAAAAGAAATGAAAGATCAAAAATTGAAAAGAAAAGAAAACATAGCTCGCAAGGTCGAAAACCTGCAACAGGCGCCTTGGCAAAAATTAGAGCCTAAAAAGTGAAGGTTAAAATACCCGAGTGTACCTTACCCGGAACTACGTAAGGCTTGATTCCCATGTTTGGGATACGTAGGCAACTTCATCCTGAAGTCCAGCCCCCAACGCTTCCATAGCGTCTCAGTCCATGTCATGGTTTTGATTACTTTTGCCTCCTCCGAATCCAATGTCTCGATTGCAGCAACCCGGGAGCTACGCAGCCAACTTCCTCTTGAAGTCTAACCACCAACACCTTCCAGGCGACTGTGTCCATATATTGATTCAGACCATCTTCATCTCCTCCGTGTCCGAGGATCCGATCGTCATCAACAAGGACTGGCTTACAGCATGCTGCGGTATCATCCAAACAAGGGGCAACTTTCCGTTGCCATGCATTGTCATAAGTTGCCCTCAGTCATCATCCAAACCAGGGGCAACTTTCCGTTGCCTTGCCCCTCCTTTAAGCAAGGGGCGATTTTCCATTGCCTCTGATCCGAGGTTGCGCATCTCGAGGGCGAGTTCGTGCTCGTTGGGCATTGATTGCTTGCAAAAATAGTTTTTGAAATTTTTTACTGAGGTTGACTATTTTCTCGAAAACTATTTCATTTTCCAAAACTGGACCATTTTCTTGGACTCAAAAAAGGAGAATTTTCAGTGCTCAAGGCCTGATTAGCATGATTTTCAAATCAAAAACTGAACAAGTGTGTTAACTCGACCCTCACTTTTGGTCAAAACTGTTTTAGGAAGAAAACAAAAAATGGTCAAGGTGACGAACTAGGGGCACCGCTGAGTCAGGTCTTCTGTCTTTCCCCCATCTACACACTTGCCTGAGAGGCACCCTATCTACCAGAAGGAATGGCTGCAAGCTAGCTGTATCGGGCGTGAACCCGCAACCTCTCATTTACCCGTCAACCATGCCTGGGGAGGGATTCAAAATGAGAGAATAAAGAATAGAGAGAAGTAAGTTGAGAGAAAAGTAAGGAGAAGGGTTTTATGAGAAAAACCGAGCTTGAGGGCCGAGTGATGTGAGTATCGCAAATCAGAAAGGGTGGGAATAATACCCGGAGGAATTGGCTCCTCGAGATCTGAGATCTTTTGTAAACATGTCCGTGTGTCGTGTCTTTTGATTTGTTGGTCTTGTTTTTGGCTTCGAGTCTTTTCCGAGCATGTCTCGTTATGTCAGGTCGTGTGCCTTGGTTTCTTTGTTTGAGTCTGTCTCGCCGTGTCCTGTGGTAGGCTCGATACCCCGGTCATGAAACCCTTCCTTGCTTCGAAAAGATCGTTTGTGCTTTGAATGCTGTGCCATTCTCTACATTCGTGTGAGGCAGGAGAAGAAAAGGGATGATTTGGGACATCCGGATGTGTTTCAACTATAACTGTTTCTGCTTTCTTGGTCCGTCTTGTCAGATTGGGCTGTTGGTTCAGAATTTGTTGTATGCAGAATGGGCCGAATGCTACGTTCCGGGTTGCGTACAGATCAATCCCCAGCAGATTAGTCCCCAGCAGAGTATGGGCTGTGTATCCAGTTTTGAGCAGTGGTTCGTATGTGTTGTGTTGCTGTTTAGTTGGTTGGTTATCTGATTATTACAGTGCGAGTGTTCAATTGTCAGACAACAAATTATTTTCATTTACATTTGAGGTGTAACATGATGCAATGCAGTGCAAAGTATGAAATATGCAGATATATACAAATGTAACACTTTTTCGGACAAAAAGTTTGTTCCATTTCATATCATCTCTTTCAAGTACATAGTTTTGGAAACAAAAATCTGCTCGTGGCAGTACAAGGTAATCTAACTACCAAAAGAAAAGAGAAGAAAAGAAAAGCAGCAAAATAAAAAAATCTGCAACAGCATCGATGGCCTCGCGCCTAAGGATCCGTCCTCGCCCTCTTCCTGGGCAGAAGCCCAGGAGCATCATCAGGAGCATCGCTGTCTGAGTCTGAACCCGAGCTATCCCCGGTCTCCTCCTCCGACGACCCCGCCTCCGCCTCCGTCTCTGCCTCAGACTCATCATCTGGAACTGGAGCCTGTGAGCTGCTCCCGACGTAAGTGCGCCCCCCTTTGGTGCGGGGGAATACTCTGCCATCCCGAGTAGAAACGGGAGGTCCAGCTGGAGCACCACCTACTGGGGGAATCTGGAAGGGAGGCTGAAAAGTACAAAAGGCAAATACATCAGAATGCCGTGAGCAGTTAATCAGTGCAGAATGCAGTGTATGAGTACAGTATATACGTGCCGTGAGCAGTTAATCAGTGCAGAATGCAGTGTATGAGTACAGTGTATGGGTGCCGTGAGCAGTTTATCAGTGCAGAATGCAGTGTATGAGTACAGTATATGCATGCCATGAACAGTGTATCAGATGTTGTGTCATGCATCAGATTATGTAAAAGCAGTTTGTGTATGGTTTGAGGCTGTGGTCAGAGAGAACATACCGGAATGCTGTAAAGGGCTAGGAGGTCGAATGTCCGCTGCAGCATCCCCGTCATGGAGGCATTCATCTCCAGTAACTGCCGGGTGTACTCAGAAGACGCCTGCAAGAGAATCAGATGCATCAGTATTCTGTGGAATATCAAATAAACTGAAATGAAATGACTGTACAGAAATGCAGTAATACATACCGGAGGCAAGTCGGGGACACCGACGAACTCATGATCAGCCGGCGGAGGGGCGAAGGGGATCTGATAGGTCACCCCACCCTGCCCTCGGAAAGTCAATGAAGCGGGCAGAGCAGGCCAACCTGTCCCTCGCCCCCGCTGAACTCCGCCCTTGCCGCGGACTCGGGCCCTCCTCGGCGCTCCTCCTCCAGCTCCTGCTCTAGCCGCTGGCGCCGCTGGTCTCTCTCTCTCAACTCGACGGCCACCGCTCAGAGGCCGCATGATGAAGGTCCGGACGTACTCCGAGTAGTTGCCCTCGCCTCTGTAGCCGTCTACCTCCCAGCCGATGGTGTAGTCCGCCATCTGCTCAGCGGTGAAACGCTCGGTATCCCGCATGTGCTCAGGAGGATGCACCGGGACTATCTGCTCAGGTAAGCCTAGGGTCTGGCGCAAGAAGCGCTCGCCCAGGTACCAAGCCCGACAGACCGGGCCCTCCAGCAAAATCCGGTAACGCGAGGTCTCAACGGCACCGGCAAACCGGTCCCGCATTGCCGCTGGCAAAGGAGCCCAAGACTGCCAGGTGATCTGAAATTGAAATACAGTTGGTTATCTACTGGTATTGCAAATATACAGCGGAAAAGCGAAGCTTAAATGAACTGTAAGTAAAAACATACCTCGGCAGGGGTGATGGTGTCGAAATAGCGGCGGAAAAAGCTGAATGTGTCGCGGGGCCGCCAAGTGCACCTCCCATCGTAGCGGCGTGAGAAGGGAACGACTAGAGGAGTCTCCGTCTCTGGCACCGGCTCCAGTCTGGGGAAGTAGGCATAAACCCACAACTGCAAGGTGAATACCAGTACATTTATCAGATAAAGCAGAATATAGAGTAAAGCAGAAGTAGCAGAGCCGTGTGTTGTGCAGTGTATTTCGCAGAATGTACAGTGTGAGCAGTGTACAGTCAGTGTAAAGCAGAATATGTGTGTGCCGTGTGTACAGTATACAGCAAGTGTAAAGCAGACTACAGTGTGTGCAGTGTGCAGAATACAGAAAGTATAGAGCAGAAATGTAAAGCAGAGGAGAAGACGTACCTCCCAAGCTCGCCAGTAGCCTCCGAGCAACTGCCCGCTGCCACGGGAGACCGAGCTCATGTACCCGTAAAGAGTGGCCAGAGCGGCGCCACCCCAGTCATAATGCAAGGTGTGTCGGACGTCCACCAGTGCGCTGAGTAGGCAGAGAGGCACGGTGTTCGCCCGGTCGGCAAAGAGGGTGGTCCTAGCAAAAACATCAAAAAGCCGCGCGCGTACTGCTCTACGGCCGCCTCGGTCATCGGAGCCGCCGCCACCAACGCAGGCTGCACTCTAAACTGCACCTCGAACCAGGAGTAGCGGACAAAGCCTGGACGAGCAAGAGGTGGCGCCTCGCCAAGCAAATAGATCTGGGCGGCGGTCCACTCGTCCATATCCGTGTCAAAGGGGATCGGATCACCCCCCACTCCAATGCCTGTCAGCATCGAGAAGTCGTAGGGAGTCATCGTCATGTCTCCCGCCACGGATAGGTGGAATGAATCGGTGGTGTCCCACCACCTCTCTGCCAGCGCAGCGAGAAGAGGCCTGCAGGAAGTAAGTCGGGTCAGCCCCCTGCAGAAAGCACCGAAACTGGCATGGTCCACGATGCGTCGAACCGCCTCAGGAAGCTTCGCGTACCAATCTCGAGCGGCGACGTTCCCATACCCGCGGATGGTATGGGAGTCTCCCTGTTTTCAAACAAATAGTTGCGAAGCAATATGAAATGTACAGTTCTGAGGAAACATGTTAAAGTCGGTACAAATCTAGCATGCGTGCAAGTTTTTCAGATTCAAACAGATACCGGGTGTCGGTGTGCCAACGGTAACTACAGTATGTGATGTGTCAGCGTGTTTTGAGTAAGCGCAGTGTAAACATCGTGCACGTGTGCACATTTTTCAGATCCAAGCAGACATCAGGTTTCAGTGTACTACGGTGGACTACGGCATGTGATGTGTCAGTGCTCCTATGGGGGTCAGTATAAACATAGCATGTGTGCGTGCTTTTCAAAGTTCAAACAGATACCGGGTGCCGGTATGTTTCGGTGAACTACAACGTATGATGTGTCAGCGTGTTTTGTGTGGTTCAGTGTAAATACAGCATACAACATGTTTTCAGATTCAAATAAGTGCCGGGTGCCAGTAGATTTGCAGTGAAGTACGGTGTGTGCCGTGTGTTTGGGTGGTTAAGGCTAGTGCAACGTGGGTGCATGTGTCCGTCTCAAACAGATATCAGTTGCAAGTGTGATTGCGATTAACTACAGTGAACAGTGTATCAGAATCAAGCAATTAAAGAACGGAAGCAGCTATGGCAGTTGACAGTCTACAGTTCTACATTGCAGAAAATAGAACAGAAAAATGTTACCTCGGAAGCGCCGAAGGATAGATGAGAGGTCGTCTCGCACAGGAGAAGCTCCGGGTCCAGAGCCCTGTCGAAAACGCGGAAGTGGCGGAGACCATCCGGAGGCAGGACGTGGATCGCCGGCCGGTAGATCGCCGGCCGGTAGGTCGCCGGGTCAAACGGGCGCTCGCTCAACGGGAGGAGCTCGACCCCGGGATCCATCTCATGATCCGGGGGAGTCCCGACGTGGGGAACATCGTCAGCCATGGCAATGGTAGTGAGAAAATGGCCGGAAGAGCTGGAATGTGAAAAGTCAACCGAAAAAGTCAACCCCGAGCGGGCCGAAAATGGTCGGGAAGGCCGGAAGATGGAAAGGTAGGGAAATGAAGAGGAAATCAAGGGGAACAAGTCCCGAAAAGTGGAAATAGCAAAGGATGCCCCGAAATGGAATTTCAATCGGTGGAAAATGTCCGAAACACGAAGAAAATCGTGAATCCGACGACGAAACGGGCTTGGAACGCGAAGAAAACAAGGAAATAAGGAGAGAAAACACTCTAGAGAGAGGGGGTGAGAGTTTTCGGCGGTATAGAAGTGAAGAGAATAGGGTTTCAAGCCCTATTTTAAAACACCCGAAGCAAATTGTCAAAACTGCCCCCGATCAGGCATTTTTGGCCAGTCGGCACTATTTTGTGCCAGTCGGCACAATATTGTGCCGATGAAGTCATTCTGCAGCCGGTGGCCAGCCGGTGGCCACCTAGTCCAGCCGGTGGTGTTCCCACAGCCTTGTTTAGGCCATATGAGTAGTTTTGGGTCTCCATAGCTCAAGAAAGTGCAAGAAAGTTCATCTCCGATGCTCAACCGGCCTCCGTTTTGACCTCGGACCCTGTCTTCTGTGCGTGGCACTCAGATTCAAGCAAAGATTGTATCCTTTTGTATGCTTTTGTCTTTTATAAGATTCAAAAGTTGTCCCGTGTGCGTTGCTTGCATTCATCACACTGCCCGGTGCGTCGCATCGCGCCATTTTGCACGTCCCTTGTGACTTGCACCATTTTGCATTTCTGTGTGGCATGCGTGTCACACTTGCACTGTTTTACATTTCTGTGCGGCATGCGTGTCACACTTGCGTTGTTTTACGTTCCGTGTGGCATGCATGTCATACTTGCACTTTCATTTTGCATTTCATTGCATCTCGAGGTACGCGTGCCTCATTTTGCATTTCATTTTACAATCAATGAGGTATGTGAGCCTCATTTTGCATTTCATCTTGATCCACGTGAGGTGTGCTACCTCACATGCATCATTTTGCATTTCACTTTGATCCGCGTGAGGTGTGCTACCTCACGTGTTTCATTTTGCATTTCATCTTGATCCGCGTGAGGTGTGCTACCTCACGTGTCTCATTTTGCATTTCATCTTGATCCGCGTGAGGTGTGCTACCTCACGTGTTTCATTTTGCATTTCATCTTGATCCGCGTGAGGTGTGCTACCTCACGTGCATCATTTCGCATCATTTTGCATTTCATCTTGATTCGCGTGAGGTGTGCTACCTCACGTGTCTCATTTTGCATTTCATCTTGATCCGCGTGAGGTGTGCTACCTCACGTGTTTCATTTTGCATTTCATCTTGATCCGCGTGAGGTGTGCTACCTCACGTGCATCATTTCGCATCATTTTGCATTTCATCTTGATTCGCGTGAGGTGTGCTACCTCACGTGTCTCATTTTGCATTTCATCTTGATCTGCGTGAGGTGTGCTACCTCACGTGCATCATTTTGCATCATTTTGCATTTCACTTTGATCCGCGTGAGGTGTGCTACCTCACGTGTCTCATTTTGCATTTCATCTTGATCCGCGTGAGGTGTGCTACCTCACGTGTCTCATTTTGCATTTCATCTTGATCCACGTGAGGTGTGCTACCTCACGTGCATCATTTTGCATCATTTTGCATTTCATCTTGATCCACGTGAGGTGTGCTACCTCACGTGCATCATTTTGCATTATTTTGCATTTCATTTTGATCCACGTGAGGTGTGCTACCTCACGTGCCTCACTTGCATCATTTTTACATTCCAGTGGGGTATGCGTGCCTCACTTGCATCATTTCGTATTCATGAGGTATGCGTGCCTCGTGTTCATCATTTTGCATCTTGAGGTATGCGTGCCTCGCTTTGCACTTCATTTTCCATCCGATAAGGTATGCGTGCCTCATCTTGCATCCCATTTTGCATTTCATCGCGCTATTTTGCGCACCGCACTTGCATTGTCATGCATTACACCAGGCCCGGTCTGGCGAGACCTTAAACACACATGGTCTAGGAGACCTTAAATCCTCGGGAGGTGCAAGACCTTCGGTGCATTAAGGTGCACACCTCATTGCATTTGGCATGCATTCCATCGCACTGTTTCGTGCACTCGCGTTGTCTAAACGCATCGCGCTGTTTCGCGCAGCGCACTATCTCGTGCATTACATGTCATTCGCGCTATTTTGCGCACCGCACTTGCATTGTCATGCATTACCCCAAACCCGGTCTGGCGAGACCTTAAACACGCACGGTCTAGGAGACCTTAAATCCTCGGGAGGCGCAAGACCTTCGGTGCATTAAAGTGCACCGTTCATCGCATTTGGCATGTATTCATGGAACGCGCTATTTTGCGCACCTCACTTGCATTATCATGCATACACCGAGGCCTGGTCTGGCGAGACCTTAAACACGCACGGTCTAGGAGACCTTAAATCCTCGGAGGGTGCGAAACCTTCACATGCATATGCCATGCATCGCATTTGTATATACTGCATATGTCATGCATTTCAAAAAACAAATCAAAAAAGAAACATGCATATGTCATGCATCGCATTTGTAAATAGTGCACATGTCACGCATTCCATTGCATTTTCCCTAGCAGATCGCATCACTTGCATTGCCTTATCCATTGTAAATATCCATTCCTTTGCATATTGTAAATATTGCATTTTAGTTGCATGCATCCACTGCATCACCTTCCATCCATGGCTTGCGCCTTTCCTTGTTGAGCTTGGTCTGGTATGTGCTCATACTTTTCATGTCGAAGCATAGTTCTGCATGTGTACGCGCCTATTCCACGTTGGTATGTTGGTTTGAGGGTTGCGGCACCTTTTCTGTGCTAGACATGGCTTGTACGTGTACATGCCCTTCCTAGGCGAGATTTGGTTTGGCCTGCGTGCCATATCCATTTGTATCATTCTTCCATTCCATTTGCATTGTAGTGTTGCATCCGGCATTAGGATCATTATTCTTTCCTCAGCGGCTCGTCACCCCACTTATGTCAATTCCACCCAATACTTGTTCTTGTGTCTGTCTACATTACTCATAGTTCTGCATGTGTCCGCGCTTTGAGGGTTGCGGCACCTTTTCTATGGTAGACAGACTTGTTACCTCCATCAATCTATTTGACATTTGTGTGGTTTTGAACCGCTCATGATTGAATCATGATTCAATTGCTTTGCATTTAGTTTGCATAGTTTCAATTGTATTGCATATCATTTACATTGTTTATACATTGTTTTGTATATATTGTATCTCATTTTGCATTCATTTTGCATGACATGCATGTTGCTAACAATATTGTACCTGTTAAGTTTGCTTTCTTTGCAGGCACGATATTGTATGTACGGTTCATTCGAGGCCGGTGTAACCGGACGAGCCGCACAGGTATTGTATCTCCCGAGTGAGACGTATTGAGGATTGCATAATTCTCTTACACCCTTTCTGCATTGTAGTGTAGTTTGGCGTATTTAGCTTAAAACTGTTGCATGCGTGCTTCGTTACAGCTTTCTTTGCATGATCATAAGTTATGCTCGGCTTCTTGCATTGTCTTGCATTTTGCCCCTGCCTTCGGGCGCATGCCTTGCTTGTCTTGCATGTTTGTCCAAGTCTTCGGCCTTGTCAAAAATGGGTCGTCTTTGGGCTTTGACATTCACTCCCGTCATTGTTATGACTTTCGAGTTCTGTCAAAGAGGGGCAACTGTAGACACCACATTTTTGACCGTCCTCAAGACTTGGGCGTCACCGTTTGAACACTCGGTGATGATCCATGTTTGTGTTCGTTTGGAGTTCCCGGAGTTCTCGGCTACGCACCTTGCCTCAGGATCTCCGAACTCGACTCTTCTGTGTCTGGTTTTGCACCAAACACTTGTGCTCTGCCTTGGAGGGGGAGGGAATGCCTTGTGAGGCATCCCTACACACCACCGGCAGTGGCTAGAGGCCACCGGCTGGTTGTTGTTGCCATCGGCACTATATTGTGCCGGTCGGCACTCTTTTGTGCCGGTCGGCAGTCAATTTTGTCAAAATCACATTTTTGCCCAGCCGACCACTGTTCAGTTGCTTTTTGAGATATTTTAAAGCAGCTGTCTTGCAATGACTTTCCCTCCATACACGTGTATGGAGGGATGCCCTCCTTGTAAGCTTGTTTGACAAGCTTTACAAGATGGTTGCCTATAAGAGAAGGCCTTCTCTCTTGGCATTAGGGTTAGAAAAAGTTTTGGTTAGCGAAGTGAGAGGAAGCTCTGGTTTTAGGTTTAGGGTTCAATACATATCCTATATCTGTATTTCTCTCTTGTTTGTGGGACTAGGTGTTTGTGTCTTACTATTGCACATCAACACCTAGTGTTTCACCTTCCTTTGGTTACTGAGGTTCTAAGGGCTGGTTCTTGAAGTTTTTGGTTGGATTTGAGCTCAAGGAAGCAACAACATCAACCTTTGTGAAGGTGGTCTTCAAGGGTAAGAAACTACCCCTTTTTACCCCATTTTTGCACTCCATTTTTGCATAGTTTAGAACTGTTTTTGTGCTTAGTGTTTAATACAAAAAAGTTATGTTTTTTAGTCCTCTTTACTGTTGGTTAAGAGTGTTTGATGGTTTGGGTAGGTTTGACCACCCTTAGACCTTGAAAAGGGCTCATTTTTGTGCTTTTTTGTTGAGATCCGAGACCTTGGTGCTTGGGCCTCTTCACCACTGAAATCTTGAGGGATTTTAGTGGTGAAGATGGTGCCTTGAGGTCCCAAGAAGGAGAGGGCCACCCCCTCTCCTTGATGTCCTTGAAAAGGGCAAGTTTTGGCCTCTTGAGAGAGCATAGTGTTTGATTGTTTGTTGAGCATGTCTTGGCTGCATTTTATGTTTATTATGCCCTAATATGACATTGCTAAGTGTTGGTTTTAGCATTCCTTGCATGCTTTGCATAGTTGCTTTGTAGTGCCTTAATAGTCCCTTAACATGCCTAGGTCGTATGCCTTTATTTCTAGCATGTTTTAGGCCTAGATCCATGAAGTGTATATGCTTATTTTGCCATGCTTTAGGTCTGTCCATGCTTATTTTGGTCGGCCATGACTTGCATTACATAGCTCCTTTGCATTTGGCTTGTTGGCCTTAAGAGCATGAGGGTGTAGCATGCCTTGCTTGCATCATTTTGATGGTTTGGAACCATCTAGCATGCTATTTCAGTCCCTTTGGTGTGCTTGTATGCTTGCCTTAGTAGCCTCTTTAATGCTTTAAAAGCATGTGTTGTATGCCTCATGTTTTGGTCATGTTGCATGCCTTTGATTTCAAGCCTCTTAGATGCCATCTAAGTATTCTTTTGGGTTTAGTTTTATGTGTTAAAACTCTATTTTTAGTTGGTTAAGTATTGCCATGTGTGGTTGTACTATGTGTAGTTCAAAGCCTCATTGGTGAACCCTAAGTACTTGGGCCATTTGTTGCATGTTTGACTTGCTTTGTTGCATGATTTGGCACCATGTTTTGCATGATTTTCAGAGCTTTCTATGCATGCTCATTGTCTATGTTTGGTCTCTTTGAGTGTGCTTAAGAGTTGCCATGTTTGTGCCTAAGTGTTGGAGCATGTATGGTTGCATGTTTGCATGCATTGTGACTTCACCTCTTTAGCATTTTGGCCAATATTTTTAGGCCTATTTGGGGATGCCTAATCCATGTTTAAGCCCATCCCATTGCTTGGTTTGCATGCTTGCCTTGTATGCTTACTTGCATGTTTGCATAAGTGCCTTGCATTGTCCATTTTGCATACTAGTTGACATGTCTAGGATTGCATCATATTGGCATGCATGCTAAGCCTTTTGACTAAGTCATGACGGAGGTTTGGCACCCTTATGTGTTTGTTTGCTTTGCATGCATTTGAAATAGAAGTTGCACTCTTGGTTCTTTGGGCCGTCATGCATGGAAATGCGTGATTGGTGGTCCGAGAACCGAGGCACATCTTCCTTTGAGTCAAAAACATGATAAGGAGTGTGTTTGGTGCATACATGCTTTGAATTACATTGCCATGCAAGTTGTGTCCTCTGCTGCTGTGAGTTGCAGGTTCTGCAGGCATTTTGTGCCGACCGGCACTGTTTAGTGCCGACCGGCAGTCTACTGGCAGCCGATGGATGAATTCAGTGCCGGTAGCCACATCCTTCAGCCGGTGGTGTTCTACCCCAGCCGGTGGTGATCTCCAGTGTCCAGGGAAGTATTCTTGAAGTTTTGGCAGTCTTCGGAGGAGGAAAGCAGGGAAAACAGAGGCAACCATGCATGGCAGTGCGATTCCGAGCGGGTCCCGGGCGCGTGATGCATCTTGCCCTCTTCCCGAGGCATTTACTGCTTTAATTAACTTAGTTAATTTGTTAATTAATTTAGTGAATTTGTAATATTTAATTAGCTTGCGTAGTTAATTATTTGTATTATTCTTTTGGTCCCTCCGAGTGAGGGCATAATTGTAATAAGTGTGGGTGTGTGGGTGTATGTCTTCCAACCCCCATTTCTTTCTACCCTTTTATTTACCTGCTTATGATGGTAGATTAGGGCACATCTATTTTAGCATACCTTATGCTATGCATGCGTGCATCCATGCATTTGTCTAAACATGCATCGGGCTCGGCACATCATACAAACTGCATTGTATTTTCAATTCCAAATTGAATGCGTGCATCGAATAAAGTGCATTTCACATGCCATTTTTAGGGTTAGCCGAGCCTATCCTAATTACATGATTGTATGCGATGCATTAGACACTCTAACATGAACTAGGGCATGCATGTTTGCTCACTAGTTTATTGTTTTGGCACGGAGTACGATGTAAGTATTTTTGCTTTAGCATACCACATGCGTGTGAATGCTAACATGACAGTATGCTTACCATGCGGCTAAGTGCTTATATGAGATAAACTGCTTGAATGCCTGTGGGTGGAGGTTGGATTGCCTAAGTTGGGAAAACTCGTTGAAATCCGTGTTTTAGCCTACTTGCGAGTAGCAAATTCCAATGCATTTTCAAAACCAACGGATATGCAATGTTTATTTCCAAATTAGGCAATCTAGTCTATACTTGTTTGCTGCGCGCATAACATAGTAATTCTAGGCTAATAATTGGAATAAGAGCATGTAATGTTTTCAAAATCGGATATCACGGTTAGTAGAGGCCGGTCTTCGGACCGGGCGAAAGGGGGTGCTCATAGCTGACCTTCCCCGATCGTACCCAAGCTCCCGAGCCAAGACCACTTTGGTGATGACGGACATGTGGCCTTCGGCACCGAGTCAGGGTTTCCTAAATTTCCCATTTTAAAATATTTAGGTGGCGACTCTGTAATCTGGCAAAGCAGTCCATGTTTGGCACTACTTTTCAAAAATCTGTTTTCTCAAACGATTTGCCGGATTTGGACTCTTTGGTTCAGATTTAGAACCGTGACAACAAAAGGGAGTCCGAGCTGTAGCGCGAGGTCCCCCCGCGGATGTGTTACATCGAGCAGCCACCTTTGTTTTTGCATCTCCGCTCGAGCGACCTGAAGTTCGCTCGAGCGTGAAATGCATGCTCTTAGAAGTTTTATATTTTTGTAGACCGCTCGAGCGGCAAGAGTTGCGTTCCAGTGGGGGCATGAGTCTCACGCTCGAGCGACTATCGAGCGTTCATCGAGCGTGAAAATCGCTTAACTAGAACTTTTTCAAAGTTTACAGAATGCTCAAGCGAAGGAAGTTACGCTCGAGTGTCCCCTCACATTTTTCATGTCTGTTTCGAGCAAAGAAAGCTACGCTCGAGCAGGGACCCTATTTTCAGAAAATTCGATCAAGTGTTTTCAAAAGCATTTTTGCATCCTCATTTCATTCTAGGCATTCATAGGCCAAGTTTAAGGCATAATAATGAGGGTAACGTATAGAAACACACTATAAATAGAATGTAATGAGTTAGTGTGGACTCGACTTTCTTCGTGCGCCCCTCTTTCGGAGAAGGCACGAATTGGTCTTCCTACAGTTCGGACTCCTATCACGGTTTTGAATCTAATCTCACAAAGTGCAATGTGAGACTGATAAACAGCAAAGAGACTAATCCAGCAAATCATTTTGGAAAATCGATTTTGAATCAAATAATGCCAAAACTGGACTACTTTGCTAGATTACAGAGTCACCACCTAAATATTTTATTTTGGGAAATTTAGGAATCCCTAACTCGTGCCAAAGGCCACGTGTCCGTCATCACCAAAGTTACCTCAGCTCGGGAACTTGGGTACGAGAGGAGAAGGTCCTGAAATGAACACCCCCACTCGTCTGATATGTTGTTTATAAACACATGTGTTCTTATTCCGGTTATTAGTTAACTTTACTATGTAATGCGCACAACATACAAGTATAGACTAAGTCGCAAGAATTGGAACAAATCAACTCGTGTTTGCTTTCAAAAATGGTTTGAAAGTGCCACCCTGAAGTGGGCTAAAGCGCGGATTTGCCACCCTCAAGTGGGCTTAAAAACATGATAATTTGCCACTTCGCAAAGTGGGCTTAAAACTCACATTCATCGAGTTGTTCCAATTCAAGCAACAAAGCCTTCATCCACAGGCATTCATGCAGTTAAGCAAATAGCCTCATGGCAAGCATGCTATCATGGCAACACTCACACTCATTCAAGTATGCTAAAGCGTAAAACTTACAGTGTACTCTAAGCCAAAACAGAAAACTAGTTAGAAAACAATGCATGATCCTAACTATATAAGATGCCTAATGCAACACATGCAATAATGTAACTAATAGGCTAGGCTATCTAAGATGTCATATGAATGCAACACTTTGATACATGTATTCAAGTAAGTGTATTGAAATACAATGTAGTTTGAATGATGCGCCGAGCCTCAGTGCATGCAAGACAAATGAATGATGCAAACATGCAAGCGTAAGGTATGCTAATCAAAATATGCCCTAATGTAACCATCGAAAGCGATTAAATAAAAGGGAGAAAGACGTGGGGTTGGAAGACATGCACACACACACGCACCCTTATTACAATATTGCGCCCTCGCGAAGGAGGGTCCAAATAAATAAGCTAAGCTAATCTAAGCTAAGCTAATTGAACTAATCTAATTAAATTAATTAGACTAATTATTACAAAACAAAACGAATAACTAGTAAATTACTTACTAATTATTACAACACTTAACTAATTAACAAATTAATTAATTAAATTACAAAACCATGCTAACTAACAAGTAAAGCATTATCTACATTGCCTCAGCTCTGCTTGAAGAAGTTGAATATGCATGCATTCAGTTTTTCACCCCGAAAAGCCCACCGATTTGCTCTTGAGAGGCTCTGTTTGCAGGGTCACTCTAAGAACTTTCTACATCACCTTACCAAACCACTGCTGGGGAGTGCACCAGTGGCCTGCGGGCCACCTACCGGCCAAAGAGAGGCATTGCCGGCCAAGGATGAAGCCTTGCTGGCCATTAATGAGGCACTACCGGCCACTGTTGTGTTGCATCACCATTCTGCAACAGAGCTCAAACAGAGGAAAATGGAGTCCCCCAAGGATATGTTTGTACTGCACCCTCTCCTTATCATCTCAAAACATCAAAGGAGGGGGGCTATTGGATCCAAAACCACCAATCAAGCATTTTCAATGCATGATGGCCAAGGATCCAACTTGTACACTTTCAATAAATGCACAAAACAAAGACTCAAGTCCACTACCTTACCATGGATGATCAAAGGTAATGGAGACCAAGAAACGTGACATGTTTCATCACTATAAGTATGAAACGTCTCGCATTTCTTGTGTTTGGATTAACGTCCGATCCAAACACATGTAATGCAACACAAATCCTTATCTTACACAAGTTTTACTTTGCTTAATTCTTGTTTACACATTTTACATTATCGACCCATTCATTAACCGGTTAAGTCCAAGTAATTGCCCTCTAATGGGAGGGGGGTCAACCAAAAAATGGTTTAAGACATGAGAGAGATCATGCCTTTGACTAGTAGAAACCCTCAAAAGAGAGGTAAAGCCATTGAGCACAAGCTCTATCTCATGCTTAAACACATGCATAAGGCTAACCAACCCTCAAAGAAAATTAAAAGTGAAGAATTGAGAGAGGTTGTAGAATTTCAGTGCTGAAATGGCATGATAAATAATGCTACAACATGCAAGCAACACATGCACCACATGTTCAAAGCCAAAAGCATCAAAGCTAGTGAAGGACACAACACTAGAGGCATGCAATACAATGCTCAAATGACCAAACTAGCTCAAAACAGAGCTACATCATGCCAAAACAGTGGCCTAATCATGTTGAAACTTAGGCACAAAAGGCAAGAAAAACATGCTCGTATGTTGGCTCACAAACAAGACACAAAGCACAACTCTCAAAAGCAATGAAAGAGTGGAATATGTGAGAGTGTGACAAAGATATAAACACTGAAATCACATGCTAAACAATGAATATGCAAACAACACAAGCAAAGCATGCTGGGGGCCTTAAAACTCAAAGCTAGTCAACGCATTTACACTATAGCTACGCAAGACAAAGCTCACAAGGGACAAACACTTCAAAACAATCCTAAAATAGCTTAAAAGGAGTTCTAAAACATGGTTGAAATAAGCCAAGAATGGCTAGACTGAAAGGCTAACACAAAGCACAAACTAGACCCTTAAGCACAATTGCACTACAAGTATGCAAAGCAAGCCTCAAGTGGCCAAACCAGCTCAAAACAGAGCTAAAGCAGGTCAAAAAAGTAGCAAAAACATGCTGAGATCAAGTCACAAAATAATAGAAAAACATACTCACATGTTAGGCTATCTACTCATGCAAACAAGACACAAGGAGGGGAGGCCAACCCCTCCTATTTTGGACCTCAAAACATGGTTTTTGTCACTGCAAAACCTCTGAGTTTCAGTGGTAAAAAGGCCAAAAGAGTTGGTTTGAAAGGTGATGAAAGATGGCACAAAAGCAATACAAGCTAAGGAACAAAAGGGAGAGACAACCCCCTAACACAAAATAGGCTCAAACTACCATTTTTAGGACATAAAAATAGAGTTTTTTTTCAGGTCAAAACCACCCCAAAAATAGTACAAAAAGATGGCAAAAACAAGTATGAAAACAAGCTTAAAGGGTGATAGTTATACCTCTTGAAGGGAAGAATGATTCTTGGCACCAATTCAAGACAAAAGCCATTTAAGGAGCTCCAAGAAGGCCTTCTAGAACCTCATCTCACAGATAACTAAGTTTGGTCAAGGATGTATAGGCAAAGGAGAAGTGTATCAACACTTATATGCACTTATGCACAAAGGTTCTTGAGAGGGAGAAATGTAGAGAGAGAAGTGCAGAGAGAGAGGCTCTCAAAATTTTACTCTTCAAATGTTTGTAACCTTGAAAACCATAGAGAAGCCTCTCTATATATAGAAAAATGCAAGCCTTGGTTGAAAATATCCCAAAAGAGACAGCTGGAACAGTTGGACAACAAATATCTGCCAAAAACTACTTTTCTGCATCAATGGCCGGCATTTCATGATTGTTGGCCAGCAAGGAACACTCTTGGACGGAATGGGGTCGGCATAGGCCATTCATGGACGGCACATGGCCAGAAAATCCCATTTATGGCCAGCATCCTCCACCTTTGGTTGGCCAGAAAAATCTACTTTTTGGACCCGACTTTAACCGGACATAAATCCTTCATCTGGACTCCTTTGTAGGTCATTATTGAGCCTAAATGGAAGCCCTGGAAGTCTTCTTTCCAATGGTGTCAGCCTAACATCAAAATTCCAACTGTGAAAAAAAGTTATGCCTCTTTGAGTGAAGACTGCTCAGTTTCGATACTACCCGGATTCATGCCGAACTTCTCCCAACCATATCTCCCTCATCCGAAGTCGGCTTTGGGAGATTCTTGAGTGTAAAATGAAGCCCAGGAAGTCCCCTCTCCAATGGTGGTGGCCTCATAGCTGAAATATAAGTGTAGAAATGGATAGGCCTGATTTAGAGAGGGCTGCTCGACTTTCTCTTAACGATTCATGCCCATCTTCTTCCCCAACTTGGTTTCTTCTCTCCACTCCAATTTTGTTCAACTCCAAACCCCTAAACAAGATGTTTTGAAATATTTTTCAAAGAGTTCACCTCTCTTTCATTCATTTCCACTTTGTCCTTGCTCAATTTACCGAAAAGCGCAACATTTAACAAAATGCGAGTCTTGGAACATCGTAGGAACTTTTTTTTCAAAAATGTTTTTGAAAGAGAGGGTTTTAAGGTCTAAAATATTTTTGTCAAAATCTTTTTGGTCCAAAAGGGGGTGTAAGGTTGGGATTTGACGCTCTCCTTGCCAAAGAAATCGAACCTTTGCCCTGCACATCTTTCACCACCAAGTAAACAATCAGTGGCGCCCAAGTCTTAAGGGCGGTCAAAAATGGGGGGTCTAAAGTTAGATATATTCCAACGTGTGTTTCAAATGTGTTTTTGTTATGTGTTATGTAGGTCATGTACCGTAAACTGTTTGATTAGTTTGCTCTATCTGTCTGCATTCGAAGCCAATTATGAGTAATAACTTAGTAAAGCTATCTTCAACTTTATGTATTTTCTGTATAATAAATTAAGATCTGTTTTCTGAAATAATATGTTCTGTACAATGAATGATTGTCTGATTTCTAATATTGTATTCGTGGCATCCTTAGCATCATGTGATATCTATTAGATGTTAGCCAATATCGGAGGTTCCATCATGGAACTTAATATATCTGTAATCTGTTACCTGTACCGAAGGCTCCATCATGGAGCTCAGCATATCTGTCTGTTACCTGGATCCGGAGGTTCCTTTATGGAATTGGTTACTCATAACCACCATAAGTTCTGTATCTGTTCTGTATCTGCTCTGTTAGCGCTAATGGATGTACCACGTATAACTAAGCATAAACTCTGACTTCTATGCATGATTTGACAAGAATATGAATCTGTTTATGAATCTGAATTATGATTTTTGAATCTGGTATGGACTTCAATCATTAAATCCTTTACTACATTATTATTCACTAGGCTTCCACTCAATATTTATATTATGTATGTAGGTGACTAGGCACGTGATCAGGGCCAGAGTCCTCCTGAGGAGGTTCCGGACCAAGTCAAGTTGTGTGGCCATGTGTTTTTGAACGTTCCATACTTTGTTTTCCCCTGTTATTGAACAGTTTGCTTTTGGTTATCTGTACATGGGGTGACATGTAACTACAGTACCTATGTGATGTCATGAGTATGCTTATAAAGCTTAAAATCATTTTGTCTTATGTATGTCTGCACCGCTCAATGGATGTTGTATTTTATATATTGCTTCTGCAGCCGCTTGATTATGCGTTATTCTGTTCTGAGGCTTTTAGTAATCTAAGGATTACTAGTCAGTTACAATGTTAAACCTATAGGGGCGGGTTTGGGTCGTAACATTGTCCTTACTTGGTTTACCGAAAAGTGCACTATTTTAAACGAAATGCGAGCCTCAGAACATCGTAGAAACATTTGGAAAAATATTTTGAAAAAGAGGGTTTTAAGGTTTAAAATAGTTTTGGTCAAAATGGGTCTAAGGTTGGGATTAGAAGCTCAAAATTGAAGTTTTTTGCTAAAGATATTGAGCGGTTCTACAGCTTAACTTTTCATGATCAAGTGATCAACCTGAGGCACCCAAGTCTTAAGGGTGGTCAAAAATGGGGTGTCTACAGTTGCCCCTCTTTGACAAAGCTCGAAGTCATGGAATAACATGCGTGAATGTCAAAGCCCGGAGACGACCCATTTTGACAAGGCCATAAGACTTGTGCAAACAAACAAAATACAAATGCAATTGGTTAAACTCAAAAGTTGCCTACGTATCCCTTTACAAGGAATCAAACCAGCGTAGTTTAAAGGCAGAATGCAAAATGATACATAATGTAACGAAATAATCAAACCACAAGCAGTGCAAAACACACGAATACCATAAAGGAATGGAGATGCAAATCAGACTACGTTTAACACAGAAAAAGTACCAGAACCCTCAGACCACAATTCTTGCAGAATAGGCGCGTATACATACAGAACTATGCTTTAATGCGGGAAAAGTATGAGCACATGCCAAACTAAGCTTAACATGGAAATGATGCAGGCAATGAAATGGTATGATGTAATGAGTGCAATGGATAATGTAGGAGATGTGTGCGATGGATGTTATATGCAATGCTATAGAGGTAATAGATAACAAATATGATGTAGCAGTTGAGAAATGGCACTTTTAGAAAGTACTTGGCAAGGGCAATTGGTGATGACTTACCTTGTGCTGCTGGGGATCTTCCTCTTCTTCTTTATCTACTTTTCTCTCTGGCTATGTTTGCACCTTTCCCTATTCTCCAACAGAGTGACAAACTATGTTGGTTCAGTATCCAAGATTAAGGCGCATACAAGCCACCTCAACCTATGGGCTGCCATATAGATTTCAAGCCGAGGATACACTTTTGGGTATTTAAACTAGACTTTAGTCTCGAAAATTCCAAACATTTGCATTCTAGGCATCGCCATTCAAACTCTAGTTTCCACTGTCTCAATTAATCTCCTAGGAACTCACTACAAACATAGTTAGGTGGCTATACCATACCGCCTGAAGCCGTTCAGGCACAACAAACACCAAAGAAATTGCACCTTTAAAGGATTTAAGGTCTCCTAGACCCAATGAGTGCACAAGACAGTATGGGGTGAATGAATGCACAAAACAGTGCTATGCAGGTGAATGCACAAAATAGTGCAAGGTAGGTATACAAGGCAGTGCGATATAGGTGAATGCACAAAACAATGTAATACAAGGTGAATGCATAAAACAGTGCGATACAAGATGCACAAAACAATGTGATACAAGGTGAATGCACAAAAAAGTGCGATGCAAGCTAGAATGCACAAAAGAGTGCAATACAAGGTGAATGCACAAAATAGTGCGATACAAGGTGAATGCACAAAAAAGTGCAATGCAAGGTGGACAAAATAGTGCGATACAAGGTGAATGCACAAAACAGTGCGATGCAAGGTGCACAAAACAGTCCGATACAAAGTGAATGCACAAAACAGTACGATGCAAGGCGCACAAAATAGTGCGATACAAGGTGAAGATGTATGGTATGCAGAGAGAAATGAGCAGTACATAGAGTAGTGCATTATGTACCTTATGAAATGAGTGCAGGGTAACTTGCCACAACTTATTGAAGTGTAAGTTAAAAAACACTGCGGAAGGTAACTCAACGAAACTCTGTTAAGTACAGAACAAAGTCAAGAGCAAGAGTAACCAATCACACAGTTCAAATCAACCAGAGTGTGCATGCATGCCCAATCCAAAGCACATGTATTAATCAGAGTGAACATGGCAATCCCCAGAAAGTTTTAAAAATGGTCGGACACAACTTTCGAAAGCTGAATCATATCAGAATCATCAAAGGGGTGAGCTACCCTAACCCAGGGGAAAGTACCTAATAAGTGGCTTTGAGCAGATAGAGAGAAAGGTTGGATCCATGCCCCTTGTTCAAATGATGACCCGATGAGATGTACTAAAAATTGCCCCTAGTGTCCAGTCACTAGCCACTGGTTGGGTTCATGCCCCTTGTTCGATGGATGGCCCAATCAGATGTACTGAAATTTGCCCCTAGTGTCCAGTCATTGGCCACCTTTAATAGGTGCCCTTCAATGCATTCCTCAATTCTTGCTTCTCTCTAAGGATCCCTAGAATAGGTGCCCTTCGATGCATTCCTCAATTCTTGCTCCTCTCTAAGGATTTGCTCATACCTAGTTGCTCTCGCGGTCAATTCAAAGAGATCTCTGAATTCTATGCCTTCTAATTTTTTGCGAAGTTTGAAGACAAGGCTATTTCAAGCCAACCTAATATACTCCATTTCTGGAAAAACAATGTGACATTTGAATCTAGCTCTCTTGAACCTTGCAATGTAGGCTTCTACCATCTCACCAGGAACTTGGATGATTCTTGACAAGTCGACCATGGTAACCTCTGGTTCGGTTCTGTAGAACTTCTAGTGGAACTTTTTCATCTGCTACCAAGAATGGACTAAGTCTGGTGACAGATTAATATACCAAATAAAGGTTGTTCCAGTTAAGGAATTAGCGAACATTGTCAACTTCAAGAAGTCATTCTTTTCTACCTTGCCATATTGTAAAATAAACCCGACAACATGCTCAACAATAAAATGATTATCTTCACTAGAAAATAAAACTCTCTATTCTAGAATTGGAGCATAAGGATGCTCTCTTTGTTCAGGAATCAGAGCAAAATTTTGGCCTCTTGCATCTGGACCAAAATTATGCACTCTTTGTTCAAGAACAAGAGTGAAGTTCTGCATCATCGGTTTAGGAATCATAACATAATTTTGGTTTCTCTGTTCTGGAATGAGAATAAAATTATACCCTCTTTGTTCAGGAATCAGAGCAAAGTTCAGCCCTCTAAGTTACAGAATCGGAGCATAGGAATGTCCTCTCTGTTTAGGAATCAGAGCAAAGTTCTAATCTTTTAATTCCAAAATCGGAGTGTAATTTCATTCTCTCTATTCTGGAACAGCGAATAAAGGGTTGACTTCTGACCAACCTCGTTCGAACTGAGGTTGACCGTTCTACATAGGCCTAGGACCAACTCCTTGGACGTTCTGTAGATTCTGGCTATGGAAACTCTAGTTTGGAGGATCTTGATATTGTAGATTCTGTGAGTTTTGGGGGTTTTGAGGAGCCTTGTCATCCCAGATTTCGAACGGCTAAAACCCAAGAAGTTGCCCCCCACTCTCAACGCTCTTTCCCTCTCGTTGAATGCCTTGTCCTTTATGCCCCCTAAGAATGGGGTTACTGAAAGAAGAGGCCTAAAAAACTCCTTGAGGCGGCAATTCTGTAGCAACTCACCTGCGTTGATGATTTTTCTCTACAATGGCATTGAAGATTCGTGTTGTGGGTAGAACTGGAGCTGGTGGAAGAACTGTAGAAAGCTTGTCTCCTAAAGTCGCCACATTTTGGCAATTGGTTGCATCAAATCTATATAGGATTGCCTCATCTCGTGTAGTAGAATGGCCAAAGAGTAAGAGAGTTCCATAGAAAGCTCCCTATTGGCCACATTAAGGCAATGTCTTAGATTTTTTTTCATATCCTCGAATCCTTCAAAAGTGTGATACGCTGCTGATGGCCTGGAATCACTTGATCCTAGACGGTAAGGAGGCAACACTACTCCTGATTGACCCATGATACCTTTTCCTCTTGCTTTTCCAACCATGATGAATGTTTGATAAAGACGGCACCTAAGGCCCACTGGGCATGCCAAAATTGTTTTCACTATTTAGAAATTTCTGTTGCCACTCAAGAAGTTCTACGGGTGTGAATGCAAAAATGCTTGTTGAATAAATGCGACGTGCCAAAACTTGTGAACCTAGTTCAAGGTGTAGGAATTGTTGAACATTTCTGACTTCTAACATAGAGAAATGACTGTGTATGGCTAAAAGGAACTGCCACTGGTTCAGATCTTGCACCAATGAAGGACTTTTAACAAATTTATAGGTGCCAAAAACAACTAGTCTAAAATTGTGACTTACATTGATTAGAAATGAATTACAATTGGTAGTCTAAAATAACTAAGCTATGAAGCTAAGGTAATTAAGCTGTGAAGCTATGATAAGTAAGTTATGAAACTAAGATAAATGTATTGGAAGACATGTATTGAAATACTTTTGGTCGAGTGTTTGGTAGGCGATCCTTTCAAATGTTGCACTTGGAGTCCTCTATAAAGTGTTGAGGAAGCCCCTAATTCTACTCAACTACCGAAATGCGACAGGTCTTCGTGGTGACATGTGTCCTTGATCCTTAGCTTAATCTCCCAAGACCAGGCAACGGTTTTGACCTCCAAATGGCTAAGGCCTATCCTTATAGCTTTGACTTGGTCCACCAAGCTCTAGAAAGTCGCCATGTGTCCCAAGAATCAAGTTTGAATTTATCCTGCATGATTTAGGGAAGAAAGGCTCATTTAGGTTGATCCACCAAGCCTCTTCTTTTGTTATGCATGCTTATCCTTAAGCAATTCAAAAACCCAATCTTGCTTCATTTGGGAAAATATTTCCTTGATTGTAGCAGTTTGTTGATCCTTCATATTTTCACGAATTGCCACGTGTCTATCAAAAACCCAATTGCCTTGATTTTGGGAAAAATAGTTCTACTTTTGTAGTCTTGTTGTTGACATGTTAGATCTTTAAATCTTATGTAAGTCTCATCATTAGCAATCTCTTTAACAAACCAACTAAAAGATAAGGCACTAAAATAGGAGATAAGACCTCTACAACCTCCTTAATCTTTGGAACGGTTAAAGCCTATCCTATCATATCCAAACAAAATTAAATTAATTAACCTAATGACTTGGCTAATTTAAATAATTAAAATAAACTAATTCCATTCGTCATTTTCTTGATGTTGGTTGTGGTTCTCATAAAATCATTCGCTCTTCATCTTCCATCGTCACGTGACATAAATAATTGTGAGAATTATCATGTGACAATTTTTCCAAAAAGGGTACAAACAAAATTTCAAATTGTTGTGCAATAGATTTGTTTTGGAAGATTCGAAAAGTCTATGAAATCAAAATACGTAATCAGAATTTGTCTCAGATTTCAGATTTACTGGTGTAGATTTTATATTTGTTTCAGAAATGAATCTGGACTGTTAATTCAAAATTCTAAATAAATTTATGGTCATTTTTATTTTTTTCTAAGTCCATATACAAGTTATTTTACATGAACAGCTAGAAGCTACCTTTACTATCGAGTTAAGTTACAGTAGACTAAAGCCCTTTTACCTAGATCAATTGTTGACTCTACTCCTCTCTCTTTGACTTCACAAGTTGTGTATGCATATATTGCAATTTCTTTGCCATAAAAAATAAATAAAATAAAAAATGAAAAAGAGAAAATGTGCTCAAATTATATCAGCGGTCCTTATAGTTTATCTTTTGTGTCAATTTGGTCCATATAATTCTAATTTTATCAATTTTCATTTTTTGGGTAAATTATAGTAATAGTCTCTACATTTTTCTATTGTATTATTTTGGTCCCTACAGTTTCAATTAGCTCAATTTGACTCTTAATTTTTGATTTGTCAATTTGGTCTAATTAATAACGCTATTAAGATTTTTGATGAAAAATTATCATTAAGTTGGTTGACGTTAACTCACTAAGTTGGAAAGTTTATAATTTTATCGTTAAAAATATGACACATGTCGCTCATGTTCATATTTTATTTTTACTTTTTTTAAAATGCTAACTGTTGTAACAAATTGGCCCAAATTAGACAGTCATAAATTCATGGTCAAAATCGAGCGAAATGAAATTATAGGAAGCAAAATGACATAAGAACCAAAGTAAACGAACTACGGCCATAATTTTTCATTTTTTTGAATTTTTTGTGCGAATTTAATTCAATTGATCCTTTACAAAATGCAAAATGGTCCATTAGAAATGAATGAACTAATTTAAATTAGACGCTAAAAGAAGAATAAATGAATTATTTTGACTCTTGACTTCAATTTAATTTCTAAAAGAAAAAAATTATTAATTAGACCAAATTTACATAAATGTGAAAATTTTAAGAATAAATTCAAATCACAGAGGCTATCGCAATAATTTACTTCAAAAAAAAAATGCTGACGTAAAGACAAATGAGTATGGAAAAGTACATCAAAATTATATCCAATAAGAAGGGCTAAGGATGCATAATGGTCACCTACTGTTTTTAATTGACTTACCACTCAAATCAAGGAGATTAGCTCTGATGATCAATCGTTCGGTTCTATTCAACAAGTTTGATGTTCGACTCACCTGTAGTTTGCTTATTTTACTTCCGAATCTGGAGTTTACAACCTTGGGATAGTTCCAAAGGTTAAGTTGTTGGTCATAAATTTTAAAAAAAATATAAAAATAAAAATTGAGTCATAACAACTCTAATCATATTCTCAACTCTAAGCAAACTTCTAAATTCTGTTCTACAAATTATGTGTAATTAAACAAAACAAATAAATTCATATTTAATAATTTAAATTATAAAACATGATAAACAGAAATACATATGGAACAGAAATATTGAAAGACAAAAAATCAAACCGAAGCCTGCGTGATACGACGGTCTTCTTAAAAAAGATTCGCCGTCTCACTGTGAGTGCTAGAGGTACGTCGGCGTTTGTCTTCCAGGATACGACGGCTTAAACCTAGTAACATAAAAGCACATTCTGTTAGCTTTGGCGAACCAACAATGGTAGTACTCTCTCACACAGGAAGAAGATTATAGGAGTAAACTGACTGTATAATGGAAGCCAAAAAATTTCATATTGACAACCAAAGAAGCTAGTCTCTATTTATACACCATGGAGGAGAGAGGAGGAGCTTCCAACCATGAAGGCTAGAAACCGATGCAGCCCATTACTCCTGCAAAACTGCTGAACTAATGTACAAAACTAATGGGAATTCAATGTGTGAGTTACACACAATACATACAGGTGTATATATACATATCTGTAACAACTTAACAAACTTGGCCCAAAAAATTAGGTTGGTGGACCACTAATTCGGCCCAGCCCAGACCTAACCTATTGCCTCAAGCCTCAAGCCCAAGTTTCGAGATCCAAGACCCACAACCCACGGATCACGGACCCGAATACGGCCCAGTTCAGGCGGCGTGCTCGCCTACGTAGGTGGCAATTTTTGCATAACCAACTTGGACCATAGTTTTGGCCCAAGCCCATCCTTGAAGCATCCATAACTCCCTTCCTTAGGAAAATGTGGATGCTCCAAAGGGCTCATGCCCTTATCAAAATATTGAGATTTAAATACCCATCAAAACTTTCTTCTACAATCAATGTGAGATTGGTAGTTAGACACAATTTCCAATACCTCATTTATGAGGCCAACTTTATGAGATAATTTCTCATTCAATTGTTAATGGTTTTCGGTTTTTGTGGTGTAAAAATCTTGTTACAAACAATCTAAACCCATTTAATCTCATCTCAACCCATGGTTGAGACCTACTTTAATCTCACATTAAAATCACTACAAAACCATTTTTTGCAACAATCCCCCATATGAATAAAAATTGACCAAATATAGAAGCCGGACAATGTTTACAACAAAGACTTGGAGTGAGAGTACATAGACTAACCCTGCACTAGAAAAGGTAGCTTTTGGCCTTGAATCTTTCGTAGTGAAAGTCTATTAGATTTACTAGCTAACTAGTGAACGTAATGTCTTGAACTGTTATGCCGTTTGTGTAAACTGAGACAATAGACCTCACGCAGGAGTTAGTCTAACCATTGTTCTTGTTCTCTCTGGTGTGTCCGGTATGGCCCTAGAACACTAGCTGGGTTCATTGAACGTTTTTAAAGAATTTGACTTTACCAATTCTTAAAGAAACGGTCCCACTTTACACTCAAATAGGTGACCTATATAAGGTATCTCATTATACCACTATTGATTATTCATATCACTTAGGTCATGAAAAGCATTAGCTTAACCTTCCACTCCCGCAGGGTATCACTGTACAAAAGAATAAGCAAGAGAATTTATCTTTTCAATGACTCACCCGTTACACGAAATTAGGTTGTCCTTTTGAACCTAGATCTTGGAATCTCCAGTCAACTATGTTGGGTTTTCCGTTCTGCTAACATTACTAAAGGCTTTAACCCTATTGCCCATGACGACGTTTCTACTAACTGTTGAGTTAACTCTCTGGTTAGCGAATCCGCAATGTTGCCCTTAGACTCTACATAGTCTAGAGAGATAACTCTATTAGAGAGTAGTTGTTGTATGGAATTATGTCTATGACGGATATGTCTAGACTTTCCATTATACATCGTTGATTGGCAATCACAATGAATATAGATAGCAGGTACAGGTTTCGGCCAACGTGGAATATCCTCAACGAATTGGTGAAGCCATTCAACTTCTTTAGTTGCTTTATCCAAAGCAATGAACTTAGATTCTATCATTGATCTCGATATACACGTTTGCTTAGAAGATTTCCAAGACATAACTGCCCCTTTGAGCGTAAACACATAACCACTAGTGGATTTGGAGTCCTTTATATTAGATATCCAATTAGCGTCACTATAGTCTTCTAGTACTGCTGGGTATCTGGTATAATGCAACCCATAATCTTGGGTGTAGCGTAGATAACCTAACACCAGCGTAATGCCCCTCTAATGAGTAGCATTCGGATTACTCGTGTAACTACTAAGCTTGCTAATAGAGTAGGCTATATCTGGCCTTGTACAACTCATCAAATACATCAAACTTCCAATGACCCGAGAATATTCTATCTGAAAGAGTCTCACCATTATTCTTGGTCAAATGTAGACTCGAGTCTACCGGTGTCTTAGACACACTTGTATCTGATTTTTCAAATTTCTCAAGTATCTTCTTAACATAGTGAGACTGAGAAAATACAATACCACCAGATGTTCTAGTAATCTTAATATCCAGAATGACATCTGCAAGACTAATATCTTTGCTATCAAACTTAGAGTTTAACAATATCTTGGTAATTCTAATAATTTCATTATTACTACAAACAATGAGTATGTTATCGACATATAGACACAAAATGACATAACCTCTGTCAGTGTCCTTAACATATACACACTTGTCACACTTATTGATTCTAAGCCCATTTGACAACATAGTGTTGTTAAATTTCTCATGCCATTGCTTAGGAGCTTGTTTTAAACCATATAATGACTTGACAAGCTATAGACTTTATTGTTTTGCCCTGGAACTGAAAACCCCTCGGGTTGCTCCATGTAGATTTCTTCATCTAACTCTTCATTTAAGAAAGTTGCCTTTACATCTATCTGATGTATTGCTAGACCAAATAAAGCTGCTATCGCAATCACTATGCAAATGGATGTTATCCTTGTCACAGGTGAATACATATCAAACTAATCCAGGCCTTCTCACTACTTGTATCCTTTAAACTAGCCTAGCTTTATACTTATCAATTGACCCACCAGCCTTCATCTTTCTTTTAAAGATCTCCCAAGGCCTTACTACCTAGTGGTGGATCAACCAACTCCCAAGAATGGTTATATAAGATGGAGTCAATCTCACTCTTAATTGCTTCTTTCCACAAAGGACATTCAGGTGAAGTCACCGTTTCATGGAAAGTTCAAGGTTATTCCTTTAACATATAAGCCAAGAAATCCGAACCAAAGGACTTTGAGATCCTAGCCCTTTTATTCTTTCTTGGCTCATCTACTTCCTTAGCTTGATCATCTACTTGATCATCTTCAAATTCCTTCTCAAAACTTCGATCCTCTTCTCAGGTTCGGCGAGGAAATACGTCCTCAAAGAAGGATGCATTCTTTGACTCCATTATAGTATTCTTGTGTATATTTGAAATATCAGACTTGTGCACAAGAAACCTATATGTACTACTATTCTGTGTATAACCAATGAATATACAATCCACGATTTTCAGACCTATCATAACCCGCTTGGGTGTAGGTACCACCACTTTTGCAAGACACCCCGACATTCGTAGGAAATTATAAGAAGACTTGCGGCCTTTCCATAATTCATATGGAGTCTTGTCTACTTTCTTTCGAGGTATTCTACTTAAATGTAATTCACGGAGAGAATTGTTTCCCCTTACAAGTTTTGTGGAAACCCAAAACTTATTAACATTGCATTCATCATTTTTTTTAACGTCATATTTTTCCACTCAGCAACACCATTTGACTGAGAGGAATAAGGCGCTGTAGTTTGGTGGATAATTCTAGATTGAGCACAAATCTCAATAAACGACGATTTATATTCTCCACCACGATCACTTTTTAAAGTCTTGATTTTTCAGCTTAGTTGATTCTCAACTTCATTCTTGAAAAGAATAAACTTATCAATCACCTCATCTTTGCTTTTGAGCAAATACACATAATATTTAGTGCAATCATCAATAAAAGTGATGAAGTATTTGTTGCCACCACGTGACTGTACGTCTTTCAAGTCACACACATCACTGTGCACTTAATCTAAAGGTTCAGTACTTCTTTCAATAGATTGAAATGAAGTCCTAGTCAATTTTGCTTCTACACAAGTTTCACACTTGTAATTTTAATTAATCTTGAAAGATGGTATGTGATCTAACTTGATTAATCTAAGCAAAGAGTCGAAATTCACATGACCCACTCTACCATGCCATAATATGCAGAAGCCATGCTTGCTTAGAAGAGACCCCGAGACAAGGTTCTTATGAATTTCTGGTACAAACAAGACATCGTTCAAAGTCAGCTCTTTCCTTGAAGTCATCTTCCGGACCACCTTGCTCTTTCCCTCAACAATTGAGGTTGCAGATTTCCCCATGAACAACTTCTCACCGTTTGAAACTGGTTGGAAAGTTGTGAACATCTTATTCTCAACACAGATATGGTGAGTGGCCCCAATGTCCACCCACCATTCCTTTAGGTTAAACCCCACCATGGTCACCTCTGAGACGACAGCTGAAAGATGCATGTCGTCTGCATCTTGTGATAGATCCTCCATTTCATCCATGTAGGCACGACTGTTGTTCTGTGGAGGGTATATCTTGTAGGGTTTCTTCTTCTTGCGGCAGTCAACAGCCTGATGCCCATCGCTTCTACAGTTGAAACACTTTCTATTGAACCTAAAAGTAGGTTCTTATGGCTTGTAGACCAGCCTTTTGGAGACACTGTCTCTTGCCCCCATCTTTGAGCTTTTGCCCGTCGTTGGATTTTTCTTCACCCCCGAGGATTGGCCTTGTTCAACCACATTTGCTTTTACAGTGGAGGTACTTCTACCTTTCTTCCTGTTGTCTTCCTCAATATGGAGCCTGGCAACGAGCTGTTCGACAATCATCTCCTTTCGCTTGTGCTTCAAGTAATTCTTAAAGTCTTTCCAGCCATTAGGTAACTTCTTAATCAAAGTAGCTTTCTGGAATGATTCACTCAGAAACATTCCCTCTACATGTATCTCGTGCAAAATCACTTGGAAATCTTGGACTTGACTAATGATGGTTTTTTAGTCCACCATTTTGAAGTCGAGAAACCAGCCAACAACAAATTTCTTTGCCCCAGCATCCTTGGTCTTGTAATTCTTGTCCAAAGCATCCCACAGCTCCTTTGTTGACTTCTTGACATAAAACACATTGAAAAGTGAATATGCTAAGCCATTCAGAACATTGTTTCGACAAATGAAGTCTGACTGCTTCCAAGCATCTAGCGCCATGAGATTCTGCTTGTCTTGCTCATTCTCTTCCACGGCTGGTGAACCCTCACTCAAAAACCTCACAAGGCTTAGAGTAGTTAGGTAAAATAGCATTTTCTGCTTCCACCTCTTGAAATTCACTCCAGTGAACTTCTCCGGGTGCTCATGATGGTTGAACGGGCCTCCCAGAACAGCAAGTGTAGCAACAAGGTTGACCATAGAGGTCACAGCAGCATGGGTTGGCAAGCCAGTTGCCCTGGAATTCTGATCCCCACCAAACATTAGCAGCAGCAACAACAATGACAATTGCCATTTCTAACAAATAGATCAAAATTTTACTATTCAGTGTTTCCAGAAATTAAACTGAATACTAGAAAATTCTAAAGTTAGAAATTTAATTGAAAACTAGTCTTACCACTTAACCTAAAATCGAACATGGTGAGGAATGTTTTTAAGAAGACTAGAGGGGTCACACCAGTCCCACTTAAAACCCAGTTAACCTTAGACAAAATCTTCAAGAGCATGTTGACTCCTAGTCCTTGGGAAACAATTTTTAGAATTATGTTTTTCAGGAGATAAACTAGGTTAAATCAAACCAAGTTCCAAACTTATATGCAATCTAAAAAATTGCTAACAACAATTACATGCAAATAAAATGCTCCAACCTTACAAGCAAACAAGCTTGCTTAAAAACTTAGGCAATTAACCACTACTAAACGCAAGCAAAAAATTACTTCAAATATAAAGAAATATAAACCAATCCAAATAGGATTCTTATTGGTTCAAAAATCTCTTTCCACGCTTAGGTATTTATATTCCACAAAAAGATTAGTAGTCCAAATTTTTGTTGGATTTGAATCTTGTTTTTTCCCCATTCCCTGTCGAATAGGTATTTCTATAAAGAATGTTTGCAGAAAAACATATCAAATAGTTGAAAGAAACTATAAAAGTAATAAATGTGGTTAACCCTTCTAGCAATATAATGAATAGCAAAATTAAGTAAAAATTAAAATGCTGTACAAGTTACAAAAATAAACCTTAAAACTCTACATTTAAATTTGAAATTTAATTTACACAATAAACATGTAAATAAATATAGACAAGTTACAAAAACTTTATAACTCCAAATACTTAAGTTAAAAATTTAATAGGCAAGAGTTATATGAAATTTTTACAAAACAATAACCATGTAATAAAATGTGAATGTTTCTAGCAATTAACATGTAAGTTATTTTAGAAATAAGATCATACAAATAATTCTAGAAACATAAACTAAAATCCAGAAAATTTAGAACATGCAAATTATCCTACAAATCTAGGATCTAGTAAACATGTGAAGTAAACTAGAATGTAAGAATATTGAACATGTTGATTATACTAGAAACTAGAAAATAATTAGCATGCCAATATTAACTAAAAAATTTAAATACTCATGAGCATGCAAATTATATTATAAAATTATAAAATAAAAAGACATGCATGGTAGGAAATTATGAGTCATGCTCATAAAATAAAATTATACTAGCAACAAATAAGTACGCAAATTATGCTAAATTCTAGAAATTAGAAGGCATGAAAATTGTATTTATTCACTTAAATAAATTAAAACGGTAGAAATAAATTAATTTCTAATCACAAATTTCATGCAATGAAACAAATTTTTTTTTTTAATTTTTTAATTTTTTTTGCAAATAAACATGTAGTTTATACCAGAAACACAAACTTGAAGCAAACAAACATGAAACAAGTAATTATTAGATAACTTGAATTGCAACTGTAGACTATCCCTCCCTCCCCCCTATGAATAACAGTAGCCTTCTATATGCTACAGGTAGTCTACTGGAATAACAAAAGCAGCAGCATAAAAAATTTATAGGGTAAATTATGTAAATAGTCCCTGTAGTTTATACGATGTGTCAATTTGGTCAATGTAGTTTCAATTTGTACGATTTTGGTCCTTAATTTAACAGATTTGTATCATTTTAATCCAATAAATAATGATTGTTAAGTTAATTTAGCGGAAAGTCAAACAATATGTCAATTTGGTCCTTATATTTTTCACAATGTGTCAATTTAATCCCTGTCAAAATCTAGAAAATTGAAACTACAAAGACCAAATTGACACATCGTGTAAAGTATAGGGACCAAATTGACACATTATTTGACCTTCCATTAAATTAACTTAACAACTGTTATTTATTGAATTACAATGACACAATCCGTTAAATTAAGGGACAAAATCGAGCAAATTGAAATTATAGGGATCAAATTGTCACATCATGTGAACTGCATGGACTATTTGCATAATTTACCCAAATTAATAAGTCAGAACATCTCATGTTCAACATTAAAATGGAAAAACGCTTAATCATTTTTTTTTTTGATCAGCAAAAAAACTTTATTGATATGAAGCATAAACATGCAAACATTACATCAACAAAGCGCGGGAGTGCACAAAGCATCATAGCTAACCTTAACGATCCCAACTAGGTTGGCACCGCACAGGAAGCACAATCATATGCTAGCACTAGCCCAAGATTGGAGAGAAACCAATCAGAAGCAAGCAAAAAGATAAGGGAAAAACAAAACAACACTACAACCAACAAAGCAACAAACACCACCAGTAGACTACTACAACCCAAGCAGACCAGACTACCAGAGCAGCCTTCTACCAGCAGCACAGAATCATGTATTAGACCTCTGGGCATTCCTTAGGCAGAATTACACCTGATGCTAAATAGACAGAGGATCAATAACAGGGAAATCACAGCTTAGATCCACATATAAGACCCAAACCTAAAGCCAGCATACTTGCTCCCCATACAGAGCAGCAGCCCTCAAAGCACTCAGAATTTTAGCAGTGCAGACACAAAAAACCAAACAGCCACACTAAACAACCATAACAGATCAAACACACCATCTACACCAGATTCCACATTAGAGCTGCAGTGTAGACTCCACTAGACCATTCCACATTCACAAAAGCTGCATAAGCAGAAGCTGCATAACTAGATCTCAATACACAGTGACACATAAAGCTTGAAAGTCAGCATAGCATCATAGCAGCCCACTACCAGCTAGTCCAATCCTCACAGCAATGCAAGACTAGAACAGAACAGATCAAATCCTCTACCTAAGCAACACTGTTGACAGAGGCACACAGCCATCCACCTCAAAACAGAACAAGACACTACCAATGCAGCAACCAAGACTGTCAAGACACTACCAATGCATCCACCAAAACAGAACCAATGCATCAACAAGCACCTCAGACCAATACTACCCATGCATCAGCCACTACTACCCCAGCCAAACTCTGCCAGCAAAACACTGCCAATCCTTCTACAGATCAGACCACTGACCCTGCTTCAGAAGATCAGAAACAGCACAATCATCACACAACCAGATCAAAAACCAGACCAACTCTACCAAGCCAGAACAGTACTAATGCATTAACAAGCATCTCAGACCAACACTACAAATGCATCTGCCAACACTACCCCAGCCAAAACTCTGCCAGCAAAACAGTGCCAATGAATTCAAGAAGGTCCTAGACAACACCTGACTTGTGGAAAATTAAACACGACATCAATGACTGAAAATGAAGCATCCCTGAACTGAGATCTCATCCAGATTGCTAACCTCACCTTGATACATTTACACAGAAACTGAAAATTGGGCTGGACTGCCTTAAACACACACTCATTTCTATAACTCCACACAGACCACACCACAGCTGCTGGAAGGGCCTTCCACACCAGATTAACTTTCTTCCTAAACTTCCATCCCATCCACTAGAGGAAAAGGCCATCTATGGATCTAGGAATAACCCACTGAATACCCCACCAATCAATAATAGCAGACTAGATTTTCCAAGTAAAGGGACAATGAAGCAAAACATGGTCAAGTGATTCTCTAGCCTCATGACAAAATAGACAATTAAGGACATCTTCCCCGTCTAGAATTCATAATCTATGTAGCAAATCTTTAGTTTTCAGTCTTCCTCTCCAAGCTAACCAAGAGAAAAATTTTGCTTTAGGTGGGGAAAAGTTATTCCAGATGAGATCAACTGATCTATGAATGGGACCAACATTGAGCATACCCCAAGCATAAACAACATTAACCTTAAAAATACCTGGCTGAGCAGCCTTCCAACCCAAGCTGTTAGCTACATCACATCTTAAAAGAGGGCCTGGGAAAGAATACTGTTTCGATTTTAGGAAAGCAATAACAAGCAATTTTTTATTTTATTTTATTTTATTTTTATTTTTTATTTTTTATTTTTTTCCTTCAATCACTAAGGAAAAACCAATTTCCAGAATAACATGTAATAATTCAAAATTATTAACCGAAGCAGCGAACGCTCCTATATTGCATATGAATTTATTTATCCAATTTCATGGAAAACACAGAATCTTTTTTTTAGAATGTTGTACAAATTATGTGTAATTAAACAAAACAAATAAATTCATATTTAATAAATTAAATTACAGAACATGAAACATGATGAACACAAATACATATGAAATAGAAATATTGAAAGACAATGAATCAAACCGAGGCCTGCATAGTACCACATTGTCCTTAAAACAAATTTGCCACCTCACCGTGGGTGCTGGAGCCACGTCGGTGTCTATCTCCCAGGATACGACGGCTTAAACCCACTAACGTAGAAGCACATTTTGTTAGCTTTGGCGAACCGACAATGACAACATCCTCTCACACAGAAAGAAGATTATAGGAGCCGATTGACTGCATAATGGAAGCCAAAAAATTATGTATTGACAACCAAACAAGTTGGTCTCTATTTATACACTATGGGGGAGAGAAGAGAAGCCTCCCAGCCATGAATGCTAGCAACCAATGCAGCCCATTGCTCCTGCAGCCAGATAACAAGATTAGGTTGGTGAACCACCCATCCGACCCAGCCCAAGCATAAGATCTACGATGCACGAATCACGAACCCGGTCTGGGCGAGCGGCGCGTGTGTGGCAATTTTTGCATAACCAACTTGGACTATAGTTTTAGCCCAAGCCCATCCATAAAGTATCCATGACTCCCTTCCTTCAAAGAATTTGCATGCCCCAAAGGGCTCATGCCCTTATTAAAATCTTGAGGTTTAAATATTTATCAAACTTTCTTCTCCAATCAATGTGGGATTGGAAGTTAAACACAAATCCCAATACCTCATTCATGAGGCTAACTTTATGAGACAATTTCTCATTCAATTCTTAATAGCTTTTGGTTATTCTTTTTGTGATATAAACATTACAAAGAATCTAAATTCATTTAATCTCATCTTAACCAATAGTTGAGACCTACTTTAATCTCCCATTAAAATCACCATAAAACTATTTTTTCAACAAATTCTAGTCTAATGAGATGGTCACCGACATAGGTTTGATCATGCAGAGCATATTGGACCACAAAGATCACGCAGTGGAAACATAATTTTAGTTTCAAACGTGTTCTAGGTGCGGTGCTGGTCCACCAGGGCAAGGTGTGAATGTATGGGTTTGGTTGTTGGTTGCAGTTGTACACAAGCACAGTAACCACAAGCAATACTTTTTATAAAAAATAAAAATTCCTAATCCCTGGTGGAGACCATTTTTTAAAATTCTTCTCACGTCAACTTTGTTTTTGTAGAGAGAGACTCTGCAGGGAATCCTAGCATCTGACGGCCATTGAAGATCTCAAACCCTAACAAACGTATCTCTTTCTTTATCACAGTCAATATTCATATTTCGTACACAAAAACACTGAAGAAATTAAGCTTAAATTGAAGGTAGAGCTGTCTTTGTTCAATGTTTCCTTTAAGGAAAAGCAATGAGCTGGTATTTCATCAAACCCCTTCTATTCCCTGCAAACAACACACAATCCATCAAGATCCAATCGCGGATTTCACTGTAGTAGAGAGCAGTAATCTAACAACCAACACCACCGTAGAAGAAAGGCCGTGTAAATTGTTGGATGGGAATATTAATGGTAAGAAGGACAAAACAATTATGCACAGAGACATCGAGCGCCTAAGAAGGCAAGAAATGGCTACCCTTCATGCATCGCTTCGAGCTCTTCTCCCTCTTGAATATATCAAGGTAAGAGAAATTGTATTTTCTTTTCTTTTCTTTTCTCATGTCTTTGTTTAGTGAAATTTCGCTACCCACATAATTTCCCCAAGAAATATGGCAAGAATTATGTAAAACCTAAAATGGTGGCGGCAATTACTTCTCAGTTCTATTTCCTTCTTGAAAAGAAAAGGTCTCTCTCTCTCTCTCTCTCTCTCTCTCTCAAAATTAAGTTTCATATATAAAGTCATAATTGACTACTTATGGCTTTGGGGTTCTGTTGATGGTTTTTTAGGGAAAGCGTTCGATATCGGATCACATCCATGAGTCGGCGAATTATATAAAACACCTGCAGAAGAAAATCAAAGAAATGGAAATCAAGAGAGACAAGTTGAAAAAATTGTCTGATTCAAGTGTGCCGGCCACAGCAATTGGAAGCCCTAAGAATTGCTTTCACAGTAGCACTGTGACAGTGAACCCATGCTTGGTTGGTGTGGAGATTTTGATCAGTAGCTCTGGAGAGGAAGGGTTAGCATTTCCCCTATCAAAAGTGATGGGAGTACTGGTTGAAGAAGGGCTTAATGTTGTTAGCTATGTTTCTACTCAAGTAAATGAAAGACTGTTTCACTCAATTAAGTCTGAGGTACTCACTAGTTAACCTTAATTAGTCCTGGGTTTAGCGTTTCATTTAAATTCTGAAATTGTTACATGTCTTGAATTATCGTTGCAGGTAACTGATCAAATGTGTGTTGATCCATCTGTGCTGCAAAAGAAACTGTCCGTTGTGATTAACAGCGAGCTGTGACTAATCTCTAGTAGCTACTTTTGTTTTTAGTAACAACTTAGTACTGTCATTGTCGGACACTTCGCTTTGAACACTGAAATTTGAGTTTTGTTTCTATGAAACCAAGCATGCAATGTTTGAATTGTTGCAGGTTCCATTTTTTGAAAAACTCCAATGGAAAGTGAAAATGTTTGATATAACTTGGAAAACCACTTTTGTGGTTAATATTTCTAGTGAACGTAGAAAAAAAGAAGAAAACAAAAAAACCTTGTCTTTGAGTAAATTGAAGTGGAGTATTGATGGAAAAGTTGCAGATGTTGAAAAACAACGGTTTTTTGGCAACTTCAATTTAAAATTAAGGTGGAAGCCAACCGTTAGTTGAAGTGGGTCTGAGTGGTTTTGTATTCTCTTAAGTAAGAAGATTGCAATACAAAAATAATGAGCCGAAACTATTGAATTATAAATGAGAATTATCTCATAAAGTGAGAGCATCAATAAAGTTGAGTTTAGATTTAGATTTAGTCTTGGTTTGGACTGGACCTAGACTTGTACTTGTACTTGTACAAGTGCTAGGTTTGGTTTTAGACTTAGACTTGGACTTGGACCTAGTCTTGAGCTTTGAGCTGAGCCGTGTTGGGCTTATTTGTGCATGTGCTTGAGATTGGGCTTGGATTGTGTTGTGACCCAATACTCGTATCCATTTTGAAACCTATCTAGTTTAATTATTAAAACTTATGCATTATATACATATTATGATTTATATAATTATTTTGGAGTTTTGAACCTTTGTAACTCTAGCCCTAATGGCTAGAGTTGATGACATTTGATAAGCCATTGATGCTAGCCTTCATGGCTAAGACTCTCCCCTATTGTATAATTAGAGACCTTTCCCCTCTAACTTAAGGAGAGAATTTTTGGAGAGGTTTTTTTTTTATTTTTTTATTTTATTTATTTTTTATTTTTTTTTATGGAAAATGAAGATGATACTTTGAGATAAAAAGTTGGAGATGTTTTTCCATCAAAGAAAATTTTTCCTATCTTCTTTTGTTAGCCTCTTCTTTGGTTCTTGTTAGAGAGAGTGCAACTATTATCAAATTCGCCGAAGCTATTCAGAAGGTACTTCTGCTTTAGCTGGTTTCGACTGTTATATCCTGGGAGACGGACACCGGTGTACCTCCAGCACCTGCTAGGAGGCGGTGAATCTGTTTTAAGAAAACTGTGGTATCACACAGGTTTCGGTTTGCATCATTTATCTTTTGTTCTTTAAAGTTTTAAATTTAAATAATTTCTAGTATATTATTTTATATGTCCATTTGAATACATCTTGTAATATGTTACATGGTATAATCTAATTCATTCTTATATTTTTTTTAGCTCTATAGTTTATTGTATATTTCATTATTTAATAATAAAAATAAAAATAATAATTGTTTTGTTATTTCTATTTAATTCATTTTATATATTTTTGTTATATTTTTATGGAAAAATACCAACAATCTTAAAACAGATTCATTATAAATAGTTTTGAAAAATCAATATAGTTTTTATTTTAATTTATTATAGTAACTCTTGGAATTAAAATTAATTTAATTGCCTAGAGTTATTGGATTGTTTTAAATTGTTTATTTCTAATAATTTATTCATACAAATTATTTTATATTAATTAGTTGTTATTACATGAGTTATTTGATTGTTAGTGTTTAAGTTGCTAGGAGTTTATAAAAATAAAAATTTTATTACGTAGGATTCTTACTATTTTATTTGATTTGTTTTTTTTTTTTTTTTTTTTTTTTTTTTGCAGCTAACTTTCTTTACAGGTTTACCAAAACAAGAAATGATGATATATAATATGAACAAATAAAATAAATTGGAATTAGCAGATTAGACTACTAATTTTTTATTTGAACATTATTACTTTTGTGTGGAATAAGGAATAATATTGGACCTTTGGAATTTTAGTGAATTTAATTATTCACTTTATAGTTTAGTTTTATTTCGGATTTATTCCATATGTTGTTTTGAAAGTTTGATAACAATTTCAATTTAATTTGATTAATTAAATTCTGGAAAAAAACAAAGAGTTGGAATTTGAGAATGTCAAGAGATTCAGCTAGTCGAGAGGTTTTCAACGGTATAGAATATCTCCAAGCAGGTTTGTTATGGAAGAAAATTTAATAAAATAGTTTCGATTTTTCTATATAATGGTCTTATTTCTGAGTTTGCCTATAATTATGTTGTATTATAAGGTGGATGGATCCTAAGAGAGAATTAGTACATGGTGGAATAATTTTGCATTATAATTCTATTAATTAATTGTTATTTCGGTTGTGAGTTTTTCCATGTCTTGATATGTATAATCAAGTGAATTACTCTAAACATTATTGTGTATTATTGGAGTTTAACTCTATTGTTTATAAGATTATTTACTCATAGTTAGATGGTTGGAATGCTAATGGTATGACTATAATAGTCTTATATATGTTGTTTCATAGCCATGAAACTTATGACATTCTTGTAACTGCAATGTACCTATAACCTTTGAATTACACATTGTGAGTTATAACTGAAATTATTTGTGTAAAATTCATTTTATTGGTTCATTAACTCATCTGGTATCCAATAATGTATATGAACAGTGAGTACAGATATTTAGTGGTAATGGGGGATAGAGTTTTGTAATGTGTTTTATACAAAGAACAACATTACAAGTGGAGAAGTATGGTTTTGGCTAAACAAATGATTTTCGGATACAACCATGAACTCCGTTTTGCAGATTTAGACAATTTGTAATTATAAAAGTTACATTTCCATTTCCAGTTGTAGTGGTTTTAAATTTCTAATCTGTAATAGTTTCACCATAGTGAAAGGAAAGGGGGAAGGAAAAAAAATTATAAATCTTCGGGTTTAGAAAAAGTCTTTGGGATTAATTTTATTATTTCCAAAGTATTTTGGTTTTTTGTAATAGAAAACAAAGTTTAGCCTAGGCTAAAGAGTATTTCTGATTCGTTCATAAATGGAAACTAAGATGGATTTGGTTTCAAACATTTGCAATTAGGAAAAGTCTTTGAGTTTAATCTTTTTATTCCTAAAGTGGTAGGAAACCAAGTTTGAGAAAGTCTTTGGTTATAATTTGATTATTTCCAAAGTGTTTCGTTTTGGTTGGGGGGGGGGGGGGGAAACCTAATTTTAGCATTAGCTAAATATTTCTGATTTTTTGGGCTCAGTACTAGTAGTACTGGTTAACTTTTATAAGTGGTATAATTCTGATAGAAATTTTTAATTGCTTATAAGTTTTGTAAACTTGGTTTGTTTTAACCTAGTTTATCCCATGAAAAATTTAATTCTAAATTAGTTTCTCATGGACTAGGAGTCAACATACTCTTGAAAGTTTTGTCTAAGGTTAACTGAGTCTTAAGTGAGACCGGTGTGACCCCTCCAGTCTTCTTAGAAACTTTTTTGACCATGTTCAATTCTAGGGTAAGTGGCGAGATCAGTTTTGAATTAAATTTCAGACTTTGGGATTTTATAGTGTTAAGTTTAGTTTCTAGAAAAACAGAATAGTGAAATTCTTTTGTGATTTTTCAGAAATGGCTTCAAGAGGTGACAACAGAAAATGTTGTTCTATCTGACAACCTTAAGCCTTGCGAGGTTTTTAAAAGAAGATCTAGACAGATCAAGTGTGATTAAAGCAAATCATAAGATTGCATGATAATATCTCTGAATTAATCAGAGGCAATTAGCATGTTAGCTTTGCGTTAATTATAGCATGTATGATTGCTATGTGACTTCACTAAAGAACAAAGATGGGACAACCCGTTAGGGTGGAAGAATATATATTTTTGAATTTTTAAAAAGTTCCAAATATATTGTTAAATTGGTGGCTCCTAGTGAGTACAAGATTACTAATCATAAATATAGAAAACTAGTGGTTCCTAGGAGGTGTTAAACCACTGGTTACACCGTTTTGAGATTGTGGTTCCTAGTAGTGAACAGATCACTGATCACATGTCAAGACTTGATGGTTCCTAATAGTGGAGAGGCTACTGATCATATGTCAAGACATGATGATTCCTAGTAATGAAAGAGTCTATTGATCCTATGTCAGGACGTTGTGATTCCTAGTAGTAAAGTAACTACTGAGCACAGGTCAAAACATTGTGATTCCTAGTAGTAGAAAGTCTACTGACCATATGCTAAGAAATTAGTGATTCCTAATGATAAGACTACTGGCTATGTTATGAAGTTTCAAATAGTAGACTATTGAACATTGGATCTGTGCTTTCTAATAGTAAGACTATTGGCTTCAGAGTGACATGTTGGACCAAACTTGTTTTGGTGCTTTGAATTTGAGAAAGACCTAATTCGGTTAATGACAATTCGGGAATATGTTTTTGGTGATATAATTTTGAGAGTTTCATAATCATTGTGACACATGGAATTGTTTAAAGACCCTGTATAAATTTTTGGAGTGGCTGGGAGCCTTCGTATAAATTCTACAAATGTGAAGGTGTCATGCAAAAGGCGGCAAATGTGGGGATGTCATGCAAAAGATGACAATACTTAAACCCAAGTGGTTAGGATAAGCCTTAAAATCCGTTGACTTTGTATTCAACGGTTATGCGCAATATAGTAGTGTATATCGGGTTTTTTGTGTAGACAAATCTAATATTCAGATTTATACAAGAATATTATCATGAAATTGAGAAAATGGTTTTTATGAGAAAAGATATGAGCCTAAAAGATGTTAATATGCTAGGATTTTAAAGTTCTTCTATCTAAATCTTCTTAAACCTATATGGTGGCTACTGAGGCTAAAAGCTTCTTTGAAGCTATGATTTCTCTAGAAAATTTAGCTTTATCTTGCATAGGTTGTAAGCCTTGGGATGCAAGTGAATGAAAGCCGATGAGATAGGCTTGTTGTCAAAGGACACTGGCAAAGAGAAGGCTTGGATTACTTTGATACGTGATCACCAGTTATAGTGAGTGTGATCGCAATTATGCGACATCTGGAAAAAAATCAAGATGGAAGTTCAGATAGCTTTCCTATATGAAGATGTAGTTGAATAAATCTTTAAGGTTTGAATACTTGAGAAGATATTCAATACTACTAAGCGGATGTTGTATTCTAAGTTTGATATGAAATATATGAGCCTTGTAGATGCGATTCTGGGTATTAAGATTACTAGAACGTCTAATAGTATTATACTTTCTTAGTCTCATTATATTGATAAAATACTTGAGAAATTTAGTAAATCAGATACAAGTGTGTTAAGGACACTAGTAGACTTATACCTACATTTGGCTGAGAACAATAGCGAAATTGTATTTCAACTGGTATATTCTTGGGTCATTGGAAGTTTAAAATATCCGATGAGTTATACAAGGCCATGTATAGCCTACTTAGGCAGCATGTTTAGTAAATACACAAGTAATCCTAATTCTACTCATTGAAAGGACATTATGCAGGTGTTGGATTATTTACACTACACCTGGGATTATGGGTTGCATAACACTTGATATCTAGTTGTACTAGAAGGGTGGAAAGGCGCCTATTGGATATCTGATACAAAGACTACTAATCTATTAGTGGATATGTTTTCTCTAATTGGAGCTACAATCGTGTCTGGAGATCTTTGTATCACGAGATCAATGATGGAATCGAAATTCAGTGTTTTAGATAAAGCTACTAAAGTAACTGAATGGCTTTGCCGTTTTATTGAGGATATTCCATGTTGATCAAAACTTGTGCTAAAAATTTTGTATACTTTGCTACAACCAATCAAGTATTGGTAGGGCACATATGGAAGGTCTAGACATTTTTGTTGAAGACATAGTTCCATACGACGACTACTCTCGTGTGTTGTCACTATAGACTACATATAGTCTAAGGATGATATTACGGATCCGTTAACCAAAGGGTTAAATTGAGAGTTAGTAAGAAAGTCTTCAAAAGGAAAGGGGTTAAGGCCTTTACCGAATGTTATCAAAACGGAAAACCCAACCTAGTTGACAGGAGATCCCAAGATCTAGATTCAAATGGACAACCTAATTGCATGTAACGGATGAGTCACTGTAGAGGTCAATCCTCCTGCCCATTCCCTTATACACTGATACCTTGTGGGGTGGAAGGTTAAACTAATGCTTTTAATGACCTAAGTACTGTGAATAGTCAACCGTGGTATAACGAGACACCTTATGTAGGTCTCCTATGTAAGTGCAAAGTGGGGCCGCTTTTTTAAGAATTGACGAGACCGAATTCTTTAAAAGTACTTTCTGAACCAGGCTAGTGTTCCAGGGCCAAACCGAAGACACCAGTGAGAACAAGAACAATGGTTGGAGTAACTTCTGTGCGAGGTCTATTGTCTCGGTTTACACAAATGACAGAACAATTTAAGACATCACGTTCATTGGTCAACCAGTAAATTCGACAGGCTTTTACTACGAAAGGTTCAAGGCCAACAGCTACCTTTTTTGATGTAGAGTTATTCTATGTGCTCTTTCTCTGAGTCTTTGATGCTAAGCATTATCTGTTTTTCTTTATTTGACCAATTTTATTCACATGGGGGATTGTTGGCAAATAATGGTTTTTAGACAACTTTAATTTGAAATTAAAGTGGGACCCAACCGCAAGTTAAGGTGGGTATGAGTGGTTTTGTGTTCTCTTAAGTGAGAAGATTGCAATACAAAAATAATGAACCGAAACCATTAAGTTGTGAATGAGAATTATCTCATAAAGTGGGCATCAATAAAGTTGAGTTTAGATTTGGACTGGGCCTACACTTGTACTTGTGCATGTTCTAGGTTTGGTCTTAGACTTGGACTTGGACCTTGTCTTGAGCTTTGGGTTGAGTTGTGCTGGGCTTAGTTTGTGCATGTGTTTGAGATTGGGCTTGGATCGGGTTATGACCCAATACCCCGTATCCATTTTGCAATCCATCTAGTTTAATTCTCAAAACTTATGCATTATATACATATTATGATTTGTATAATGGTTTTAGAGTTTTGAACCTCTATAACTCTAGCCCTAATGGCTAGAGTTGATGACATTTGATGACCCTATTGATGTTAGCCTTCATGACTAAGACTCTTCCCTACTTGTATAAATAGTGGTCTTTCCCTTCCAACTTGAGGAGATAATTTTTGGAGAGGATTTTTTTTATGGAAAATGGAGATGGTGCTTTGAGATAAAAAGTTGGAGATGTTTTTTCACCAAAGAAAATTTTCCTACCTTCTTTTGTTAGCCCCTTCTTTGGTTCTTATTAGAGAGAGTGCAGTCATTGTCAAGTTCACCGAAGCTATTCAAAGGTGCTTCTACATTAGCTAGTTTCGATTGTCGTATCCTGGGAGACAGATGCTGGCGTACCTCCAGTACCCACCGGGTGGCGGTGAATTTGTATTAAGGAAATTGTGGTATCACATAGGCTTCGGTTTGCATCATTTATCTTTTGTTCTTCAAAGTTTTAAATTTAAATAATTTCTAGTATATTATTTGATATGTCCATTTGAATACATCTTGTAATATGTTCGACGGTGTAATCAATGCCTCAAACTCTTTCTCACTTTTTAAACCTGCAACCAATGGCAGTAAGTCCTTGCCAGCTTGAGTGTTCAGCCAGACGATACTCTAATACTTAAGTTAGTAGATTCCAAGTGTAAACTCCTAGTATAATAGTAAGAATGCTTGATATTGTGTGTATATATATATTTTGATCAGCAAAAGGAAATAAATATTATTGATGAGAACAAACATACAAAGTGCATGAGTAAACATCAATTAAAAAGGAGGACAAGAGTAGAAAGCATCATAGTGAAACTTCCTAATCCCAACAAGGTTGGAACCAAGAATAACACCCAAGAAAAGCTAGCTCAGGCCGAAACGCTGATGAGAAACCAACAAAGTGAGGAAAATAAACCAAAATGGATCCTAATCCCAACTGGGTGATCACAATAAAGTGGTCATAGCCAAGGATGCTAGCTCTTTCTAGCCTTGATGGATTTCATTCCATCTAAGGAATAGATAAAGTCATTGATTGAATAATCTGGTAGGTTGACTGAGAGCTTAAAACATGATGCAATTCTGACTTTAATAATCTCCACTAGTCCTTCTCTATTGGATTCATTATTGTTGAACACCTTGTCATTTCTGGCTAGCAAGATGGACCAGAGGACAAGTAGGGGCAGAGCTTCCCAAATGTGCTTTCCTAGATGCTTCAATATTTGTCTGAACCACCATAGAAGCAGATTTGAAACTGAGCTAGGAGATGTCCAAGTCAACCCCCACTAGTTTAAGATGTCAACCTATATTAGTCATGAAACTTTGCAGTGTAACAAAAGGTGATTTATGGTCTCAACTTCAGAATCACAAAAAGCACAAAGGTTGGGAGCAGAGATAAGTTGCCTACTAAACAAGAGATTCGAGGTGGCAATTCGATTCCACCACACAAGCCAACCGAAAGCTTTAATTCTTGGTGGAGCAAGTGATTTCCATAGAATCATGATGACGAAAGGGGCAAGGTTCAAAGAGTTTTCCAATAGACAATATAAAGATTTTACGATATGAACTGCAGTAAATAAGGGAGGCCATACCAGTTCATCCTTTGAGTTGTTCCTAATTGGTGGTGCTATTTCCAATCGTCTGATTAATTCCAGATGTAGGTCTTCCTTCAAAGCCCGTAGCTCTCTTCTATATAAAATGCTCCATGATGGGGGGCCTGGATTGATGGTCTTGACGCATGTTGTGTCTAACACATAAGTCCTTATCAATTGCCAAGTAGAATAGATGAGGGAAGAGATGGGATAATGGTGTATTTGTACGCCAAGCATCCTTTCAAAATTTCATCCTATAACCATCCCCCAGCTTGTTATGAAGATTGTTGAGAAATATGTTTAGGACTTTAGAGTTTGACCTATCAATTGAAGAAATATTCCTCCATACAGTTGAAGAATTCTTGGCCAGGACTACATTTGGTATCCAAATAGATTGATCTATATCATTCTTAGCACATATTACTCGCCTCAATAATGTGTCAGTTTCAGTGGAGAATCTCCACCACCATTTGCAAAGGAGAGACTCATTGCACTCGATGGTTTTCCTTAATCTGAGACCTCCATATTTCTTGTTAACTGCTCAAGCATCCCAATTAAGAAGGTGAATATTTTTTCTCTCCTCGCTATCGCTCCAAAGAAAACAACGCTGGAATTTTTCAATTGAATTTGCCACTTTGATTGGCATCTTGAACATAGACATGTAATACAAAGGCAATGATGAGAGAACTGACTTTATTAGAGTGATTCTACCTCCAAATGAGAGGTATCTTCTCTTCCAAGATGATAGTCTCTTCTTGATTTTTTCTAAGATAGGATCCCATATCTTAACCTTCTTGGGCTTAGTTTCAAGAGGCATACCGAGGTAGTTAATAGGTAGAGTGCTTACCTTGCAATTAAAGAATGTTGCCACTTGATTTGTAAAAGCATTATCGATGCCATTCTTGTATATGATTGATTTGTGAAAGCTAATTTTTAGGCCCGAGGCAAGTTCTAAGCACCGAAGAATTCTTTTAATACATATGATCTCATTCCGATCTGGGTTGCAAAAGATTATAGTGTCATCAACAAATTGGAGGTGTGAAATATTGAGACTCTGATTGCCAATGTTAACTTCTTTCATCAAGTTGAGCTGCTTAGCTCTTTGAAGTAAGATGTTAAGGCCTTTTACTACAAAATTGAACAAGAATGGGGATAGGGGATCCTTTTGCCTTAACCCTCTTTGTGGGGGAAAATTCTAGGACTGAGACATTATAGAATGAAATGCACTCAAAAATCCATGAAATCCAAATTCCTGAAGCATATGAAAAAGAAACTCCCATTTGACACTGTCAAAAGCTTTTTCAAAATCCAATCTCAATAGAAATCGACCAATAGAGTTGTTTTTCCTAAAGTCAACCACTTCATTTGTGGTAAGGATGCCATCTAAAATATGTCTACTTTTAACAAATGTTGACTGGGTTTCATCAATTAACTCAGGCATCACATATTTTAATCTACATGATAAAACTTTGGCCAAAATTTTGTAGGCGCAACCAATCAAGTATATAGGTCTATAATTTGAGAAAGATGAGGGATTTGAGATTTTTGGGATCAAAGTTAAAACCGAGGAATTTAATACCTTTGACAATTCTGCTATTACTGTGGAATTCATTTGTAGATAGAAAAATGTCATTTTTAATGATTTTCCATCTCTTCTTAACAAATGACATGTTGAACCCATCCGGGCTTGGAGCCTTATTTCCTTCACAATCTTTAGCTGCCTCCCAGATTTCAGTTTCTCTAAAAGGGAATTCCAAGGAAGAAGCTTCAAGGGATGTAAGTTTGTGGCTGAATAGGCCATGAATTTTTGGACTTGACTTCCATCCTTCTAAAAAGAAGTTTTGGAAATGGTTAGCTACTGCAACCTTGATTTGTTCTGGGTTGTTAATGCTAGCTCCATTAACTAAGAATCCCAATGCATTTTTCTTACTTCTTGAACTTGCAACCGTGTGAAAATATTTTGTGTTTTTGTCACCATCTTTAAACCAAATATGTCTTGACTTTTGTCTCCAGGTAATCTCAATCAACCTCAGTAACTTCCATAAGCTTGCCCGCTTGTAGACACTCCATTTTGACCTTCCTTAAGACTTGGGTGCCTCACTCTGAACACTCAATGATGAAATGTTACGTTATGCAATCGTTCAAAAATTTAGTAAAATGATTCAGTTTCAAGCTTTAAAACCTAAACCTTGTGCCCCCTTAGAACTAACACCTTATTTTTTCTAGCCTGACCACTCAGAGAAGTGCTGGCCCAACAAATGGCTGGCATGCCATTTTTAGAGGGCCAACCGTACATCCTCATGGCCGGCTGACCATGTTTAGCGTCTTAGATATTTTGACAACTACCACCTGCTCCCATGCACATGTTTTGGACTAGTTGTCTTTGATACATATATTTTCAACGTGAGAACCTATTTTTCTATAAATATAAGACCCCCCTTCATGGTTTGAGGTTAGAAAAATTCCCCAAGAGACCAAAGCTCAACCAACCATCTTCTTTACCCTCTTGCAATATACATACACAATACATACACCTTCTAAGCTTGAACTTGGAGTTTTTGCTGAGATTCTTGAACACAATTTCAGCTCCTTGAAAGTGCCTAGTTTGTGGTTTGTGAACTAAGAAGCTCATCATCTCTTTCAAGAGGTGAATTTTTAACTCTTTCACCATCTTTTCTCTCCATTTTCCTTGTATTTGCTTGTTGTTTTTAGAGTGTTTTGAGGCCTGAAATATGTGATTTAAAGTCACCAAATGAGGAGGGGTTAGCCACTCTTCCTTAGGCATTGTTCCGTAGTTTGTTGCTTTGCCTTTTCTACTTTGTTTCTTTTGATTTTAGTCATTGTTTTCTTGAGTTTAGGGGCTATTTAATGTGTTTATTTAATTTATGCTTTGAATATCATACTTGTGTTGTTGTAAGTCCTCATGTGTTTGGTGTATAGGCCATAGCTTCCAATCCATTTGAGTTGATAATATTTTTTTTCTTCATTTTTTACAGCTTTCATGTATATATTCATGACATTATAATCATCCACTTTTTCATTCACAATCTGCAGCCTCCCTCATTTCTTTTTTTCATTTGATTGAGGGTTGTATCAACCAAAAGATTTTTGCTCATGGCATAAGAAAAGGGTTCCATATGCTAAATGGTTTAACCTCTTCAAAGGTTCATTATCAAGGCATCACGTCTTTCTCATATTAAGCGTAATCTCTTGTTCGATACCTCCCTTTATCGCTGGTGCATTACTTCTAAGGGACTAATTTTCTATTTAGACCATTGGATATCATAAAAGAAAGATTCATTATAGCTCATTATCGAGTTTGGATTTGGAGTCCTTATCGCTTTTTTTTTAGTTTTGACTCCGAATTCATTATCGCTCATAAATGGGTTTGATTATTCCTTTGTAATTTCCCCCGTAGAAAAGGGATCAAAGAGCTCATTTCTCGGGTCAAGTCATGCTTGCTAATCATTATTGTTTTGGACATAGTGGTTGTAATCATCAACTTTAGACAAAAAGGAAGAAAAGATAAAGAAAATGGAAAAGTAAAGTAAAAAGGCTAATAAAACTGGGGTAAAAAAGAGTTAAAAGGGTAATAAATCTTGGTTACATTCAATCAAACGTTATACTGAATCTATTGCTTCTAGAATCATCACATACTATTTTAGTGATGTTCGGTGATTCGTGAGGCAAGTCTACCCCCTCCTTTAAGGTAATTGCAAGATAGGGAGGAGGTAATATTTGACTTTTGTTGTGTTTATTTAACTCGTGTCCTCTCATTTCTAAGATCATCATACAACAAATTTGCGATGATTGGTGATTTGAGAATCGAATTTACTCCCCCCTTAATCATCTTCATGATATAGAGGGGCAGAGAGGATAAACATCTCCTTGAAACACTTTGTCTTACTCTGTTTCAGCTTTGTTGCAGCAGGGTATTCCCCAGAAACAGTGGCCGGCGGGCCATTACTCTGTTTAGCCGATTGTTTGATCAGGCTGGCTGGCCATCCATTTTATTTAGTAGTGGTATTTTTACAGCAAAACATAACAGATCATGAGGCCAAAACAGAATAATTTTCTGATAGTAAACAGAGTAGATTTTGGCAACAAAACAAAGAGGTTTTCAGAGGATGTTCTTGATTGTGCACATGCGGTTCCTCGCCTCTCATTCGAGTCCATTAGATTAATAGCTTTTTGATTCATATGCAATTAGTTAATTGCTTCACTTTCATTCGAATGTGTAATAGTTAATTAATTGGTTTATTCATTTGTGTTTGTAATAATTAGTTAATTAGGACATTCATTCGGACCCTGTTGTGCAAAGGCCAACTTGTAATATTTGTATGTCTTCCAACCGTCATTTCTTTCTTCATTTTATTTATATTCTTACCGTGGTTGCATATAGTATCACATTTTCATTTCATATCATTATCATGCTTTGTATCCATTTTTGCGTACATAAGGTTATCATTCTTCTTGAATATCATTGTCATTTCCTACTTAATTGAATACGTGCATTACTGCATGCTCTAAGTTGATCCATATGACATGTTAATAAGCCAGACCTAGTAATTGCATTCTCATATGTGTTGCATTAGTCACTTGCATATTAGAATCATGCATTTTTCTAACTATATTCTTTTCTTTGGCTTGCCTCGGTTGAGTACTAGGTGAGTATTTTTGCTTTAGCATATTACATATGTGTTTGCGTTGCGATGTCAAGCATACCACCATGAGGCTACGTGCTTATTTGAAATGCCTCTTTGAATGCTTGTGGATGAAAGAAATTTCGCTTAAGCTGGAATGACTTTGATTAGTGTACATATGAGCTCACTTTTCCTTTGAGTAGCACATATTCAAAACTCTTTTCAAACAAACATGAAATCAAAGCAGTCCAAAGTAAGTGGCATGGTCTATACTTGTTTGCTTGACATAGTAATGTTTAGTATATTAATAATTGGAACAAGATCATATAATGCACATAAAAATCACATCATGAATAGCAGAGGCATATCTTTGATCGGGTGAGTGGGGTGCTCAATTTGTGACCTTCCCCTCTCATACCTAAGTTCCAAAGCCAAGACACTTTGGTTATGATAGATAAGTAACCTTTGACATGAGTCACGAGTTTCCTAAATTTTCAAAAATATTTGGGTGGCGACTTTGAAATCTGGCAATGCAGTCTATTTTTTGCATCTCTAATGATTAATAAATTTTCTAAGATTTGCCGGACTTGGACTCTCATTCATTTTCTGTTTCACATTGCACTTGTGAAACCAAATTCAAAACAACGGGAGTCTGAACTGTAGGGCTATCATACCCGAGGAGACTAAACCGCTCCAAGGAGTGCGAAAAACTAGCTATAGTTTCTGGCGACTCTATTGGGGAATTTAGAGAACTTGACTTGAACTTCATGATGTGACATTTTGTTTATAGATATATGTTCTTTGCATTGCATTTGCATGGTACTCTTAAGTCATTGTGTTTACCATTTGATATCTTGGACGACTTGTCAGAGGCTTGCCAAAAGGATGGTCGGATATAGGCAATGTCATGTTGGGAACATAACCCTTGGATCTAAGTTACTGCTGTACTGCTTGATCCTCCTTTCATTTTTCGGTGTCAACTGTAAGAGGTATATTAGGTAACCTTGTTAAGGTACCCCTTTGACCAATTGGCCTAGTGCATATAGTAAAACTTTAGTGACTGTGCCAACATAGGGTAGGATGCTCACTCGTATGCAGGATATTGTGAAACCTCTTGTTTGAAGTAGTGAACCTCTAGATCATGCCAAAGCTAGGACAAGGTAACCTACCCCCTCATAGGGACGTTTTGGCTCTTTTTACCTGGTATGTGCTCTACAGTGAAACTGTACAGGGGTGTTTCATATCAGTGGTTCAGTTAATATTAGTTTGCGGAGTAGAATTCAGTGGGGAGTACAGTCTTACAACTATGATCACATCTATTCTGATGTAATTTGTGTTGAGGTACTGTTCGATTTTTGATTTTTGTTTTTCTTTATTTCCTTTGCTAGGTAGTGCTAAAACCATATCTTCAGAAAGTCTTGATATTCCCCAAGTACTTTGGACCCGTGTCGGAAGACTGTGTAAGGTCGGAGATCTTGTTCGAGGATAACCAGTGTTTGTGTCATAGTCACCAGTTGTAAGGCGAAGAAAGGTCAGATAGGGTTCACCAGTTCAGTTGTTTCAGTAATCACCCCTTAGGTCACCTTCACTCAGTCCACCTTAAAGACAGTCATCTAATCCCATAATGGCACAATATCCCTCATTAGTGCTGGAGGAATTACTAATTCATCTCCAGCAATCAGTCGACTTGCTTAAGCATGACATGGCTCATAAAACTAAGGTCACAAATAGGTTACAACAACAACTATAACAACCGTTTGTGGCTTCTACTTCGCATATACCTAATGTGGCTACTCATATGCTCGGTACCACTGCCAATGCTGCTGTAGCTCAGCATCCGCTAGCCAAGGGTGTTCTAGTTTTTCCCATCCATGTAGATCCAATTCCAATTTAGATGTCTAGAGCTCCAGTTTACCAGACTGAGGCACCTTTTGAGTTAGAATTTGACCCAACCTTGCTCAAAGTCAACAACCTTGAGAAACTGTTCAAGAAGGCATAAGGGATTAACTCTATTCCGGATAATGAGGACGGATATATAGAGTCTGCTGTTACTCTGCTGGAGCAGTTCAAGATGCCACATATTGACCGCTTCGATGGCTCTAGAGATCCAATGGTGCATCTGTGCCTTTTCTCTAATATTCTGCGACCAATGGGTTTGACCAGACATTAGAAGCTATCGCTATTTGGCCGAACCATGTCTAGTATAGCTGCCATCTGGTATGCAAAATTGGAGGACTCTGTGAAATAGAGCTGGGATATTCCTACAACACGTAGACCAAGGTCACAACTCGTGATCTCGAGGCAATGCATCAGGAACCGAATGAGGGCTTCTCGGAGTTTGTGACTAGATGGAGGGCCATGACATCGATGATGACCACCCAATCCTCAAGAAAGGACCAAATCCGGATGGTTGTCTAGAATCTTCACGACAAGCTTCTTCAGAAAATGATAGCTCTCCCATTGTTTACCTTCAAAGAGCTTCATGAAATGAGAGTTGAAATTGAAGACATTATGAAACAGGGCATAATCGTAGATGACAAAGAGCTGGCCAAGAGGGCTTTCACTTGCAGTTCCAATGCTACTGGAGGTAGCACAACTGTGAGGCCTTCAGAGGTGAGTGTTGTCACCACTACCAAAACCGCCAACCACTTTGCCAATATGAGCCCACAAACTTCCAATCCTACCCAAAACCAAAGGACATTCAATCAGCTTCACAAGACTCTATCTCAAGCCATGCAGGTGTTAATGAAAAAGGGGCATCTGAAACCCTTGGACCCTTGACCACTTCCAGACCCTCTCCCACATAGGCACGATCCCACCAAGTACCATGCTTTCAATCAATAATATGCCCATAAAATAGACAAGTGCTACCACCTACATCATGAGATCCCGGACCTCATTGACAACAATGTTATAGCTCCACCCCAAAGGATAAACACTGTAACCAATCCACTGCCCAACCATAACTAGGTACCACTTCTACCACGCACCAACCTCATGCAGACACTACCCTTTTCTTATAACTCGAGCGTTTGTATCACCCCCTCCCATCTACCAAAGCCGGTGTTGTTCATCCCTAATGGCATAGACTTGTGCATGATGAATACATCCAACCCACAATCTAAGCCTCAGAAACATGTGTTGACAACACCCAAAGGAGAGGAGGTTTTCACCTTGTAAGGAAGTGACGGTTTGTCGCTAGAAATTCTTAGGGAATTATCTGAGGGGGAATATGAACTGAGTAAATACATTGTTCCTATTGCTCAATCAAAGCTGCAGGTAGTACTGTCGAGTTCAGTTGGCATCAATGTGGTCAAAGAAGATGGCCCATGCCAAGGACTAGAAGATCTTGCAGATCTCGAGGAAGATTTGGATAACCTGCAATTCTTCGAGGAATAGGACCAGGGCAATGTACATATTGGTTGGTTTGATCTGAGCCTATCGGCTAATGATCGGGGGTGACTAAGTGATGAATCAGACAAAGAAGAGGAAACAATAGATAAATTTGAGGGAAAGAAGAATATGGCAGCTATTGCAAACATAGAAAGCCAAAGAGAAAGGAAAAGTGCTAGAGAGCAGTAGTATAGAAAAACAAACCCAGAATCGAGTTTTGATACAATTAAAGGTGCTAAGCTAGAAGCAGTGCTAAGGCAGTTTGAATAGGAGATGATTAAAGAAAGTCAAAAGGCTACACCACCTTGACACCTTAAGGGGGATAATTGTCATGTAGGAGTGATTCAAGTGAAGCCAGACAACTGTCTGTTGGAAATTGAAGGTGAAGGTGAATGGTGGGCAGACAGCGATCTGCATCTTGCTCACACAGACGGAGATTGGGGAGATCAAATCCTTGATGAGACTTGGCATGCCGAAGAGATAGATCACCTGACCAGGTGTGGACGGTACTTCAAACCTCCACACTTGGACCAAACAGAACCTTCGGGAAAGGACAAGGAGATTGAGAATGAGAAGGAGAAGAGACTAGAAGAAGCGCTGGTTCTGAAACAACTAAAAATGATCCAGGTTAATATTTCCATTTGGGGCCTTCTCATGGCTTCACAAGTACATCGACAGGCGGTTTTGTTGGCAATGGATAAAGCCAAGTTATCCATTGATACTACACAGGAGCAGCTTGTCGGTCTGATCCTACTGAGTAGCACCAAGCCTATGCTCACCTTTTCTAATAAGGAGTTGCCACCAGAAGGATTAGCTCACAACAAGCTGCTGTACATCTCCATTGAATGCAGAGGAAAATGGGTTCCGATGGTTCTAGTAAACACTAGCTCTACTGTCAATTTTTGTCCTTCTTGCACTGCCTATGCAATAGGCCCGAAGCTGGAGGATTTCATTCCCGCAACTCAGGTGATCCGGGCCTACGACAATACAAGCAGAGAAGTTATGAAGACGGTGAAAGTATAGATCCAAGTGGGCCCTTCTGAGTATGAGATTAAGTTCCACGTGCTTGATGTGCTAGCTATGTTTAACCTACTACTGGGAAGGCCCTGGTTACACTACATGAAGGCTGTGTCCTCCACCTTGCACTAAATGTTGAAATACCCTCGTGAGGGAGGAGTTGCTATCATTTTCAAAAACTCGTCTATTAATCCACCTCCAAAGGTTACTACACCGCTTCTGGAAATCAGTCATGGTGATGAGGGTGTGTTTCTTTCGGGCTTCACTCTAACAGAAGCTTAATTGGTACAGACAATCTTGGCTGAAGATGAGGGCATATATGTCAGTGTTGAGTCTATTTACTTCATGAATAAACTGAGCCATATTCCCGGGATAGGGCTTGGAATGAGCGAAAGGAAAGGTGTTGTGGTGCTAGTCGATGTGCCACACAACCCACATACTTTTGGGTTGGGCTATGTACCGGCCAAAGAAGACTAGAGAAGGAAGAGAGAAAAAATGAGAGGAAGGGTCACGGCCAAGAGAGCCGAGAAACATTATGAGCTGGTTCACAGGCCAATCCGGGGAACATTGAATAGGCGCTACATCAGAAAAGGAGAGGATTTCCCATTCTGCGACTTTCCTGAGCCTTAGGTGGATTCCTTAACGAAGAAGCATTTTCTGAGTTTTGAAATATTCTTCGACCACCAACTTCAAGACAGTGATGAAGAGGGGGCTGATCTAAGTATCAATGTCGGCCAGAGTAAAGATAATGATTCAAATAGCACTGAGGCTGGAGTAGGGGTAGCATTGACCGATCTCTTGATAGATCCTGAGACTAGTATGGAGAACTTGGGGGATACCATTACCATTTCTATGATTGGAGAGGAATCGGTTGTGGGCTCCACCAGTTGCATTTTGGATGCGTCGAGGGCGCTAGGCCTTACTTGGTTGTTGGAAAAGGGTTTTCTTGTAACCTCTGAATCAAATGATGAGCCTGAGTTTGATTCCACCGAGTCTGTTGAGTCAAGTTAGATTCGAGTTAGTCTGAGGAGTTGGAGTCTGTCACTTCCGGGGGTGGAAACCCAGGTGCCAAAGTCCTGTCGAGGTGTTCTATTAGTTTTTCTTTTGAGTCAATTGTAATGGAGGATCCTGACTTTATCAATGGGAATGTTGTAGACTTCACTTACTTCTCTGTGCCTTTAGTTTGCTGCGTTGATATTGATTTTCAAAATTTTGATTTAAACAAAAAGGAAGAAATTCCTCGGGCTTTGAAAAATTTGATTGACCAAGAGAATGAGAGGCATGCTAAGCCTTGCACAGATGAAATCATTGCAATTAATGTGGGTACTAAGAAGGATCCATGCTTTGTCCAGATCGAGTCCACGTTGTCTTCAGAGTAACGCGAGCATTTAGTCGCTTTATTAAAAGAATTCAAAGATGTTTTTGGTGGGTTCTACGAAGACATGCCTGGAATTGATCCTGAGATTGTACAACACAAGATCTCTCTCAACCCCGAGGCCCGACCAGTGAAGTAGAAACTTCACAGAATTTGTCCAGATTGGACACTAAAAATTAAAGAGGAAGTCACCAAGCAGATTAACGTCAGAATCTTGATGGTGTCTGAATATCTGACTTAGTTGGCTAACATCGTTCCGGTTCCGAAGAAAGACAGCAGAATCAGAGTTTATGTCGACTTTAGGGATTTGAATAAGGCTAGTCTTGAGGACGAATTTCCGTTACAACACATTGATGAATTGGTAGACTTCACTATTGGTCATGTGTTGTTATTATTCATGGATAGGTTTTCGGGTACAACCAAATCTTGATGGCATCTGAGGATAGAGAGAAGACTGTGCTACAAGGTCATGACATTTGGGATGAAGAACGTTGGGGCCACATATCAGAGGGCTGTAACCACAATCCTGCATGACATGATCCACAAAGAAGTCGAGGTGTATGTGGATGACATGATTGTGAAATCCAAAGGGCAAGAAGGCCACTGCATCGCGTTGGAAAAGATCTTTGAGAGGATCAAGGAGTACAGACTGAGGTTGCACTTTCAAAAGTGCACTTTTGGGGTGACTGCAGGGAAAATGTTGGGTTTTCTAATTACACAGAGGAGAATTGAAGTGGATCCATCCAAGATCAAGGCCATCTTAGAAATGCCACCACCAAGGATTGAAAAGGAGGTGCATGGTTTTCTGGGGAAGGTGTAATTCATAAGACGATTTATCTCCAAATTAACCTTGACTTGTGAACTACTATTTGGTCTCTTGAAAAAGGGGAAGAAGTTCTAGTTGGACGATCGATGTCAAATCGCCTTCGAACAAGTGAAGCAATGTCTTCAGAATCCACCTGTATTGTTGCCACCAGAGCCGAGGAAGCCACTAATCATGTATCTGTCGGTGACAGAGTCAACCATGGGATGCATGCTAGCACAAGAATTAGAAGCTAAGATGGAAAAGGCCATTTACTATCTGAGCAAGAAGATGTTGGATTATGAGACCCGCTACGCTTCTCTGGAGGAGGCTTGCTTAGCTTTGGTTTGGGCCACTAGGAAGTTGAGACACTACCTGTTGGCCCACTCCGTAATTCTGGTTTCGAGATTAGATCCCATTAAATATCTCTTTGAGAAATCTGCACTTACAACTAGGCTAGCTTGTTGGTTGTTTCTTCTCTTCGAGTTTGACCTCAAGTATGTCACTCGCATGTTGGTCAAAGCAAAAGCTATCACTACTAAAAACCAAAACTTTTGCAATGTTCTTAAACGTCGCAAAAAGTTCACATGCTATCACAAAAAGAGTAGTGACGGGAAATGGGGGGTAGCGGAAGGGGGCGTGACAAAGAGTATTTGCAACGGTTATAAATCGGCGCTTTCTTATAGCGACGGTAAATCAATGGTTTTTGTGACGGTTTAACCTGACACAAAAAGGGGAAAAAACTTCACTTTTAGTGACGATTTTGGTTGTCGTCGCCAAAAACTTTTTTAGAGACGGTATTTGATGTCACGAAAAGTATTATTAGCGATGGTCTAAAACGTCACCAAAAAATTAGAATTAAATTAATACCGTATTTGTGACAGTTTAAACCGTTGCTAATGATTTGAACTAATATGTATATGCGACTAACCCATCGCTAATAAAATGTAAAGAAATGATACTTTCATTAGCAACGGTTTATTATTGTTGCAATAAAATTATTTTCATAAAATAAATAAATATTTTATTAATTCATTGCTTGTACAAATTATTAATATTTTTTAAAATAAAATACATCCACATCCACACACAATTACATTCACAAAATCATACAAATAATAATATATATGTACCTAGTAACAATTGTCAACCAAACATTCTTTACAAAAATATATAGAACATCCTTCAATAATATTAATAATTTTTGATAATTCAAGAACTCAAATTTTTGTACCTAAAACAAAACAAAAGTATCGACAATACAAATAAAAAACCACATATATTGTAGCTTGTTTTAATACCAACAGTAAGCTCCAATATCGATATGCGAAGATATCATCATGTACTCAAAAGGGTTGCATCTGCAAAAAGAAACCAAAAATAAAAAATAAAAATCATTTACAATATAATCAATTTCAAGCTTACAGAAAATGTAAAACATTTGATATTTATTTCAATAAATAAATAAGATTGTAACATATATATAAATCAAGCGCCACACAATATATCTTCCAATAGTTTCTCCAGCTGTTCTTAGACCTCAGGATGTTGTTTACAAAAGAGCATTCGGCTTTTTGGTTTTATGACAAAGATTTGGTAATATTTAGGGTCAATTAGAACTCCATCAATTTCACACAGCATATCGTCACTAATAAGAAGTCCCTCCGCCAATTGGACTATCGGTATACGTGAACTATGCAAAGAAACTCTAATTACATCCTATAATGATGATAATACTATTAAAATCAAGTAGTGATTGAACACATTCCGCTATAATCTAACAATAATCGAATAAACACAAAAGATGAAAAGAGTTTCTAAAGGACTTGTTTTCACAAATAGGAAATTGGCTCTAGATTCAAAATCGAAATCGGTTTCAAGTCCCGTCTTTTCTTATAAGTCATTTATGCCTAGTTAGTCATGTGTGTCATGTTTTGTTGACATCCGACATCATTTGACCTAGATTGACATGAGATACTGTAGTAAAAAAGGTTATGCATTTATTTAATTTAACTAAGCATATGTCCCTTGATAGAACATAATGTTGAAAAAAGATTCATGTAGCTGACTCCAAGTTATTGGGACCCAAGGTTTGATTTGGTTTGATTTGAGAACTGGAAGATCCTAAGAAAAGAAAAAAATTATATGTCGTGTTTAGTTTTAACAAGTACTACCAAGTGGGGTATTAGCAATCCTATGTAGACCAAACAAAATATTTTAAAATTATAGCAAGATTAAAATGATTCCACCCAAAGCAAATGGGACGCAAGGTTTGATTTGAGAACTGGAAGATCTTAAGAAAAGAAAAAATTATATGTTGTGTTTAATTTTAACAAGTACTGCCAATTGGGGTATTAGCAATCCTATGCAGACTAAACAAAATATTTTAAAATTATCGCAAGATTATAATGATTCCACCCAAAGTAGATGCATAAAGACATACCAGTCTCCATGGAAGCATTAAAATTTTTGGGGCGTCTTCACATAATCGTCCATGGCTGTCATAAATGATGCAGGAGGCTGTAATTAGACATTATATAAAATACAATCACTATGACAAAATTGAATTTTTACGGCTTGCAATGCATGATGTAATCATTTTCAGTCCACAATGAAAGAACATAAAGTTATCACAACAAGAGTAGCAACTCTGTCTATTACACATGAGAGAGAGAGAGAGAGAGAGAGAGAGAGAGAGAGAGAGAGAGAATGTGTGTGTGTGTGTATGTGTGTGTGTTTTGTAGTTCATTGCACAAACATCATAAACAAGGGTGCAATGGCAACCAAATCACACTGAATTTCAATGGCAATAGCAACAGCCACACTAAATCAGCCACACCAAATCTGAATGGCAATGGCAGCAACATAAACAATGGTGCAATGGCAACCAAATCACAAATCTGAAGTGTTGATGGCCTTCATAAGTGAAAATGGGATCCAATAGGAAAATGCAAATAAATAAACAACGCTCAAATTCAAAGTGGACCCACCAAATCAAATCAATTGGTTCATGCAATTAGAAGAATATAGAAGTACCTCTTAATTTGTGTAGGGGCAATTAATAAGACTTGTCTGGTTGAATAGAGTATAAAAGGAACTGCAAACAAACAAAATGATCTAATTTTTTTGCTTAAATAGACAAAAAGTAATTAAAAAAGACAAAATGAAACAATTCGTAAGTTAGGAAAGGCAAAAAGATAGCATGAATAATTGTATACCTCAAGAACCACGGTCACAAATTCTGAATGCTCCCACTAATGCTAGAAGATAACAAAATACAAAATGTCTATCATTGGTGGGTTTGGGAGGGAAGATTCATTACTCATAAATACTTGAGTCAATAAGCCAATTATAATGAAACATTACCTATTAGAGAACACATAAAAAGCTTTTTGACATAGACAACACAATAAAATAAATAATATATTAGCATGACATAATATTCATTCTACTTTCTAGAAAATTTATACACAACTGAGATTAGAAGAAAAATATAACCAGAAAGGCCTCTCTGATAATTGATTTATACGCAACTACAATTTTTGAAAACAGGAAAAATAGAATCAAGCAAAAACATATATACAAATCAAAACTGAAGCTTTTGAAAAAGTACCAAGGTGTTTTTACCTCCACATAAAATGAACACAAGAAATAACAGAACTGAGATGACAAATCTCATATTTGCAATGCCATTGTGACATTTTGTTGAGCACCTGGCAGATACAAAAAGTATATAACATGATTCATCTTTGCTAAACACAGAGAAACTATACAGATGAGAGAAAAAACAATCCAAAATCAGCGAATAAAGATCATTTCGAAACCCCTTTCAGAAAATAAAATCAGCAAATACAGATGACAAACCATTTTTGAAATGGTGCAATGATAGAAACCATTATGAAACCCCTTTCAAAAAATAAAGGTCATTTCGGAAAACCATTTCAATCATAGAAGAAATTTAAAAATCAAGCCATTTCAGAACTGAATTCAAAACTATTTCACTCATCAGATCAGAGATGAACCGGATTTCAGAAAAATAGAGAGAGAAATGGAAGTTTTCTTACCTGTGATGATGGTAACCCGGAGCGAGAGCTACGAAACCTAGGTCCAAGACTTGGACTGCGGCTGTTCTTCTCCTTCTCCCTCATTCTCACGATTGCAGATACTGAGTTAAGAAGTACTTAGGTTTTTATTTATTTATCTATTTATATTATTAACCCTAAAATAATTACTCTCCTTCATTTTTATTATTATTATTAGGGGCATTTACATACAAGTCCCATTTTGTAAACTTATAATCCATTAAGTCCTATATAAAATTATTTGCTCCTCCAAGTCCTATTAATTTTTAATAGGCCAATTTACCCTTCCAAGACCTCCTCACCAGACGCACTCTCTCTCTCTCTCTCTCCTCCCCACAGACCCAGTCTTTGGTCTCCTCCGTATGACTCCTCCTTCCCCTCCATCTAGAGCGTCGTAGGCTCCAGCGCCGATCTCGACCACGTCAACCTCACCGCCTGCCGCTGCCATGGTATCACTATCACCAACACCGGTGACGCCTTCTTCACTGATTCAACCCTTGCTGCTACTGCTGCGATGTGGCTCTAGTGCTGACCTCGACCACGTCAACCTCACCGCCTGGCACCACCATGGTATCACTGTCACCAACACCGGTGACGCCTTCTTCACCGATTCAACCCTTGCTGCTGCTGCTACTACTTCAACGTGGTTGTCGAATCGGAGTTGCTGTGTAAATTAAGGAAATTACTGTCACCTCACTCAGGGAATTTGCAGAGATAGATCAGCCACTGCCATTAGAGATAAAGAGAGATTTAGGGTTTTCTGAAATTGAGAACCTTCTCAATTTATAATATTCTCAATTTTAATCATGAAAAAATAGGGAAAATTCTCAAAATTGATAATTATAAATTTTTTAGTTTTGATAGTTTTGATAATATCTCAGTTCATACTAGAAAAAAAATTGACAAATTTCCTAATTTTGATAATTATAAATTGAGAACATTCTCAGTTTTGAAATTGTGAACATTCTCAGTTTTGGGATTAAAGGACAAAACGTCTTTTTACCTATACATGGGACTTATTGGTTCAAATTTTTTTTGATAGGACCTAAGCTACTACCAAATATGTAGATAGGACTTTTAGGTAATTAACTCTTATTATTATTAGCCTTGTGGACTTTCATAATAAATTTATTTAAAGTTTAAGATTAAATAAATTACCTTCTAACAATATTTAATTTGCACTTTAATATTTATCACCAAAATATTTTAGACTTGTAAAATTATTATTATTATTATTATTATTATTATTATTTTATATTCAGGTTCTCATAATGGGCTGGATGTTCTGATTAAATTTAGGGGATTAGGTTTTTGCGATGGTTTGACTGACTGTTGCAAAGGAGAAAAATAATTTTTTTTGCAACGGATTAATAAAGATTGTTGCAAAAAAAAAAAGAAGCTTTTTTGTGATGGGATAACGTACCATCGTATATAATATTCTTTTTACGACGGTTTCGGGTTATTTGTCTCAAAAAATAAAACTTTGGCAACGAATTTTTTTACCGTCGCAAAAGCTTTTTTTTGGCGGCATTTTTTAAACCGTCTCTAAACATTTCGTGTCTAAAGCCCTCTTTTCTAGTAGTGTATAGCGGAATTTCTGGCAGGCCACCCAGTGGAGGGAGATGAAGCAGTAGAGTACATATTCCCAGATGAGGAAATTTTGCACGTAGAAGAGGAGACTTAGAAAATGTACTTTGATGGAGCAGCTAATCAATATGGTTATGGGATAGGCGTGTTGCTTATATCACCTAATGATTTCCATATACCCCTAGCTTTCAAACTCCGATTCAAAGTATCCAACGACAAAGTAGAGTACGAGGCGCGTATTGTTGGACTAGAAGCTGCCGTAGAACTAGGGGCAATAAGGTTGGACGTCATCGGACACTTGAACCTGGTTGTTTCTCAAGCCTATGGAGACTAGAAGGTCAAAGAAGAGAAAGTGAAAGTTTATCACCAGACCCTGGACATTTTGATTCCAAGGTTTGAAAAACTGACATTTACGCACGTAGTAAGAGAGAACAATTGGTTTGCTGATGTGTTGGCTACTCCATCCTCCACGGTAGACATACTGCTTGGGATTAAGATGTGTCTGATTATCATCGAAAAGAAGTATGTGCCTGCTTGCGAGATAGTAGCCACAATAGACAAAGTTCAGGACAAGAACCCCTAGTATCATGGCATTTGGAACTTTCTGAAGAAGGATGCGTATCCACCAGCAGTAAATGCCAAGGATAAACAGGGAAAACGGCGTCTAGCCACCTAGTTCATCATATGTGGAAGTAAGTTATACAAGAGGTGGCATCTGGGAATGCACAAGCTCTGTGCCGAAGAGAAAGAGTCAAAACGTCTTACAGAGGCTATCCACAGAGGAGAGTGTGGAGCACACACAAATGGTGTGATGCTAGCCAGGAAAATCCTCATGCAAGGCTATTATTGGCTAACCATGGAGGATGATTGTATCAACTTTGTTCAATGATGCCACAAATGTCAAATCCATGCTAGTCGTGTGAATGTCCCGTTGTCAAAGCTATACAATATGACTTCACCATGGCCTTTCTTAGTCTGGGGAATGAACGTTATCGGGGTGGTCTCGCCAAAGGGTTCGAACAAACATGAGTTCATTTTAGTGGTGATTGACTATTTTACTAAGTGGGTGGAGCAGCAGTCGTATTCTGTGTTGAATATGTCGCATATGGCCAAGTTCATCAAGAATAACATCATCTGCAGGGATGGAGTGCCAAATGAGATAGTCTCGAACAATCGCTCACACTTCAAGAAGGAGGTGGTAGCTTTGCTTGAGAAATACAACGTGGCTTTACACAAGTCATCAACATACAGGCTACAGACCAACAAAACCGTTGAAGCCGCAAAGAAGAATATCTAGAACATTATGTGAAAGACGCTGAAAACCTACAAGGATTGGCCAGATAAACTGCCTTTTGCACTTTGGGGTTATAGAGTGTCAATTCGAACATCTATAGGAGCAACCCCCTACTCTTTGGTATATGGGATGGAAGCTATTTTGCCGATCGAAATCAAAGTACCGTCGCTGAGAATTATGGCCGAGTGTCAGATAGTAGAGGTGGATTGGTAGCATAATAGGTTCGAGGAATTGATGTTGTTTGATGAGAGTAGGTTGAAGGCATTGTATCATATTCAAGGATATCAGTGTAGAATCGCCAAGGCCTTCAATAAGAAAGTCAAATCTAAAAACCTGAAAGAAGGAGATATGGTGCTCAAAGAAAACCGAGCTCCCATCCATGACCCTAGGGGCAAGTTCTGATATAATTGGACTAGTCCTTACATTATCAAATCTACCTGGTCAAGAGGATCAATCATCCTCATGGATTTAGATGGCTTGGAGTTATTGCAACTAATCAATATGGATAAGTTGAAGAAATACTATCCTTGAGAGGCTCACTAGGCTGAAAACCTAAAAGGGCGGCTTTGGCAAAATTAGAGCATGAAAAATTGGATATAAATAAAAATAGAGCTCGCAAAGTTGAAAATCCAAAAGGGTGGCTTTGGCAAAAGTTAGAGTGCAAAAGGAGAGAGTTAATACCCGAGTGAACCTTAATCGAACAACGTAAGGCCTGATTTCTATCTTTGGGATACGTAGGCAATTTCATCTTGAAGTTGGCCATAACCATTTTCAATTCAACTTTCCTATCCATTGTTTGATCGGTCCATCTCACCATTTGTCAGCTTAATTTTTTTACCTCTATTTGGCAGAAGATCCAGTTGCAAGATGAAGCAAGGGGCAGAACAATAGTAGAGGTAAATGTAGTTGTGGGTAGTTATGATCTTCTTGATTCGGGGCTATACATCTTGAGGATTGATTTCGTGTGTGTCAGGTAATGACCATTTGCGAAAATTTGTTTTTGAAAAATTTTAAGGGATTTGATTTTCTCAAAATTATACCTTTTGCAACATAAACCATTCTTTGGACCAAAAAGGAAATTTTTCAGTGCTCATAACTTTAATTACATCATAAACCAAGTCTCAGGTTAAATCAAAAGTTGCTTTTACATCATAAAACTTGAAAAGAAAAGTCAAAGCAATAAACTAGGGACATAGATAAGTCAGGTAGTGGTCCTCCGCCTCTTGCCCGCACTCGTAGAAGTCTCTGCCGCCAAGGATGGCCCAACTTGTGTCACGTCATCAAGCCAAGCCAAGCAGTCACCAGAAAGGGCACAACTGAAGCTAGTAGCATGGGCCAAAAGCTCTCTCATCCTCTAAGCAACGAGGTATTGAGCCAGGTGAGAAGCACGAACTGGAAATGGAGCTAGATATTCCACCCCCTCATCTAGACGAGTCTGATCACTCCCAAACTAGCATCTGAACTAGAATGGGAAGTAGAAAACATAGTGTGTGAGGCCAATCAACTGTATACCCGGCTGACGGGACATGTTGTAGCTCATCTTGGACAAGTCAAAGCAGGGGCATCGCCAAATGATGTCAGTCACAGATTTGCTGCACATCCAGTTACACCACAATCCCTTTGTGGGAAAGCTCACTAGCTGCGAGCGAAAGAAGTGGGATCTGGCTGAATACTCGGGACAAGGGTCCATGACCTTTAGCTTATCCATTAACCACACCTGGGAAGGGATGAAAAATAAGAGAGATTAAAGAATAGAGAGATGTGTGTTGAGAGGAAAAGTAAGGAAAGGGCTTTGAGAGGGAATAGAGAATGAGTGCCAGA